>CM038671.1:104766384-109566384 GCA_021605145.1 Aegilops bicornis
CAAACTACCCATAAAAAAGAAGAGAGAGAGCTGTAAGAGCGGTAAAAGCAAGCTCGGTGGCCCGGTTTCACTACAGGTTGATATATCCTTTTGAAAGAAAAGTAAATTCACTACATTACTAGGGAAGTGGATGGACAATGAAATCCAATTGGTTGATTTGTCATCATCTTCCTGGTTGACTGGAGAGACGGGTCCCCTAGATTGGGGACACGACTCGACAGCAACGCTGAACATAGTGATCAAAGTATGTTAGTTGGTGGAGGGAGATCTTTACTCTTTAAGCTCGGGATGGATTTTGGAGTCTTTGTGCGAGCCGTATGCGGTGAGAGTCGCACGAACCTTTGCATGCCGGTACCAAAAACCGATGCCTTACCACTTGGCTATACTCCAAACGGGGGGAAGGCTCGATGAAAACGAGCTGGGATATAGATTTTGTATCACGTTCTGGTGATTTTAAAAATTCGGGTACTGAGCACAAAGATTCTGGAAATTACAGCAAGATCAAATAACTATCATCTAAGAAGATCCAATAGGTTCAACTTGGCACAAACACTCATTAAAAGATAAAACCACATCTAAACAGAGGCTAGATGGATTATTTATTCCTAAACATAAGCAAAAACAAAAAACACAAAATAAAATTGGGTTGCCTCCCAACAAGCGCTATCGTTTAACGCCCCTAGCTAGGCATAAAAGCAAGGATAGATCTAGTTATTGCCATCTTTGGTAGGCAATCCATAAGTGGCTCTCATGATAGATTCATATGGTAATCTTATTTTCTTTCTAGGAAAGTGTTCCATACCCTTCTTTAAAGGGAATTGGAATCTAATATTTCCTTCCTTCATATCAATAATTGCACCAATTGTTCTAAGGAAAGGTCTACCAAGAATAATAGGACATGAAGGATTGCAATCTATATCAAGAACGATAAAATCTACGGGCACATAATTCCTATTTGCAACAATAAGCACATCATTAATTCTTCTCATAGGTTTTTCAATAGTGAAATCCGCAAGATACAAGTTTAGAGAGCAATCATCAAAGTCACGGAAATCTAGCAAATCACACAAAGTTTTGGGAATAGTAGAGACACTAGCACCCAAATCACACAAAGCATGAAACTCATAATTTTTATTTTTAATTTTGATACTAGGTTCCCACTCATCATGGAGTTTCCTAGGGATAGAAACTTTCAACTCAAGCTTTTCTTCATAAGATTGCATCAAAGACTAAACAATGTGTCCGGTAAAGGCCTTATTTTGACTATAAGCATGAGGAGAATTTAGCACGGATTGCAACAAGGAAATACAATCAATTAAAGAGAAATTTTCATAATTAAATCAGCGAGTCAAGTTTCTGGCAAGCTTTTTCCGGAGACCCGGGAAGTGATTCCTTGAGATCCAATATAGTGGGTTTAGCAACATCTAGATTTCTATTTCTTTCAATCCCACTTTTATCAATTTCATCATCAAGATCTAAAAACTCCGAATTCTTAGAACACCTTCTAGGTAAAGGAAGATCATATTCAGTTTCATCAAGATTCATATTGCAAAACAAAGATTTAATAGGGGACACATCAATAACTTTTAGATCTTCATCTTGATTTTCATAGAAATTAGAAAAACACGCTTTAATAAAGGCATCTTTGGAAGCACGCATCCTAGCGGTTCTTTCTTTGCACTCATCAATGGAAATTATCATAGCTTTGAGAGACTCATTGATATCATGATTATGAGGAATAGATCTAAGCTTTAAATAATCAACCTCAAGAGAAATTCTATCAACGTTCCTAGCCAAATCATCAACTTTAAGCAATTTCTCTTCAAGCAAAGCATTAAAATTATTTTGTGAATTCATAAACTCTTTAACACTACTCTCAAATTCAGAGGGCATCTTATTAAAATTTCCATAAGAGTTGTTGTAGGAATTTCCATAATTATTAGAAGGATTACTAGGATAAGGCCTAGGATTAAAATTCCCTCTATACGCGTTGTTACCAAAATTATTCGTACCAACAAAATTCACATCCATAGATTCATTATTATTCTCAATCAAGGTAGACAAATGCATATCATTAGGATCAGAAGAAACTCTCTTAGTAAATAACTTCATAAGTTCATCCATCTTTCCACTCAAAACATTGATTTCTTCTATAGCATGCACTTTTTATTAGTAGATCTTTCAAGATGCCATTAAGAATAATTAACCATAATATTATCCAGGAGTTTAGTAGCATCTCCTAAAGTGATTTCCATAAAAGTGCCTCCCATGGCCGAATCTAAAAAGATTTCTAGAAGCAAAATTCAATCCAGCATAATTTTTTGTATAATCATCCACAAGTTCAAACCATGAGTAGGACAATTACGTATCATTAATTTCATTCTCTCCCAAGCTTGTGCAAAATGTTCATGATCAAGTTGCTTAAAATTCATAATATCGTTCCTAAGAGAGATAATCTTAGCGGGAGGAAAATACTTAGAGATGAAAGCATCTTTGCACTTGTTCCAAGAATCAATACTATTTTTAGGCAAAGATGAAAACCACGCTTTAGCACGATCTCTAAGCTTAAAAAAGGAAATAGCTTCAATTTAACGACATCATTATCGACATCTTTTTTCTTTTGCATATCACATAAATCAACGAAGCTATCAGATGAGTAGCGGCATCTTCACTAGGAAGGCCAGCGAATTGATCTTTCATAACAAGATTCAACAAAGCAGTATTGATTTCACAAGATTCGGTATTGGCAAGAGGAACAATCGGAGTGCTAAGGAAATCATTATTATTGGTATTGGTGAAGTCACACAATTTGGTAGCATCTTGAGCCATCGCGACGAACAAGCAAACTAACACACGAGCAAACAAAAGGCAAAGGGAAAAAGAGGAGGAGATTAGGAAAGAGAGGGTGAATAAAACGACAAGGGTGAAGTGGGGGAGAGGAAAACGAGAGGCAAATGGCAAATAATGTAATGCGAGAGATAGGGATTGTGATGGGTACTTGGTATGTTGACTTTTGCGTAGAGTCCCCGGCAACGGCGCCAGAAATCCTTCTTGCTAAGTCTTGAGCTTGCGTTGGTTTTCCCCGAAGAGGAGAGGATGATGCAGCATAGTAGCGTAAGTATTTCCCTCAGTTTTGAGAACCAAGGTATCAATCGATTCGGAGGCCACGCGCAAGTCCCTCGTACCTGCACAAAACGATAGCTACTCGCAACCAACGCGATTAGGGGTTGTCAATCCCTTCACGGTCACTTACGAGAGTGAGATCTGATAGAGATAATATTTTTGGTATTTTTGGTATAAATATGCAAAGTAAAAAGTAAAAGCAAAGAAAGTAAATAAAGTGATGGAGATTGATATGATGAGAATAGACCCGGGGGCCATAGTTTTCACTAGTGGCTTCTCTCAAGAGCATAGATATTCTACGGTGAGTTAACAAATTACTGTTGAGCAATTGACAGAATTGAGCATAGTTATGAGTATATCTAGGCAATGATCATGTATATAGGCATCACCTCCGTGACAAGTAGATCGAAACGATTACGCATCTACTACTATTACTCCACTCATCGACCGCTATCCAGCATGCATCTAGAGTATTAAGTTAAAACAGAGTAACGCCTTAAGCAAGATGACATGATGTAGAGGAATAAATTCATGCAATATGATAAATACCCCATCTTGTTATCCTCGATGACAACAATACAATACGTGCCTTGCAACCCTTTCTGTCACTTGGTAAGGACACCACAAGATTGAACCCAAAGCTAAGCACTTCTCCCATTGCAAGAGCTACCAATTTAGTTGTCCAAACCAAACGGATAATTCGAAGAGACTTGCAAAGATAACTCAATCATACATAAAAGAATTTAGAGAAGAATCAAATATTTTCCATAGATAAGCTGGATCATAAACCCACTATTCATCGGTCTCAACAAACACACCGCAAAAAGAAGATTACATCGAATAGATCTCCACAAGAGAGGGGGAGAACATTGTATTGAGATCCAAATAGATAGAAGAAGCCATCTAGCTACTAGCTATGGACCCGAAGGTGCAAGTAAACTACTCACACTTCATCGGAGGGGCTATGGTGTTGATGTAGAAGCCCTCCGTGGTGGATGCCCCCTCCGGCGGAGCTCCGGACATGCCCCAAGATGGGATCTCGTGGATACAGGAAGGTACGGCGGTGGAATTAGGTTTTGGCTCCCCTTCTGATCGTTCGGGGATACGTAGGTATATATAGGAGGAAGGAGTACGTCGGTGGAGCGTCGGGGGCCACGAGGCAGGCGCGCCCGGGGCAACCTCCACCTCGTGACCGCCTCTGGCACTTCTTGGAGTAGGGTCCAAGTCTCCTGGATCAGGTTCGGCGAGAAGATCACGTTCCCAAAGGTTTCATTCCGTTTGGACTCCGTTTGATATTCTGTTTCTTGAAACCTTTGAATTAGGCAAAAACAGCAATTACAGGTTGGGCCTCCGGTTAATAGGTTAGTCCCAAAAGTAATATAAAAGTGGAAAATAAAGCCCATTATAGTCCAAAACAATAGATAAAGTAGCATGGAGCAATCAAAAATTATAGATACGTTGGAGACGTATCAGCTACTATCCTTTTTCCACACTTGTGCTTCAAAGTAGCACCATGATCTTCATGATATAGAGTCTCTTGTTTTGTCACTTTCATATACTAGTGGGGATTTTTCATTATAGAACTTGGCTTGTATATTCCAACAATGGGCTTCCTCAAATGCCCTAGGTCTTCGTGAGCAAGCAAGTTGGATGCACACCCACTTAGTTTCTTTTGTTGAGCTTTCATGCATTTATAGCTCTAGTGCATCCGTTGCATGGCAATCCCTACTCCTCGCATTAACATCAATCGATGGGCATCTCCATAGCCCGTTGATTAGTCACGTTGATGTGAGACTTTCTCCTTTTTTGTCTTCTCCACATAACCCCCATCATTATATTTTATTCCACCCATAGTGCTATATCCATGGCTCACGCTCATGTATTACGTGAAGGTTGAAAAAGTTTGAGATTACTAAAGTATGAAACAATTGCTTGCCTTGTCATCGGGGTTGTGCATGATGAGAGCATTCTTGTGTGACGAAAATGGAGCATGACTAAACAATATGATTTTGTAGGGATGAACTTTCTTTGGCCATGTTATTTTGAGAAGACATAATTGCTTAGTTAGTATGCTTAAAGTATTGTTACTTTTATGTCAACATAAAACTTTTATCTTGAATCTTTCAGATCTGAATATTCATACCACAATTAAGAGGGTTACATTTAAAATTATGCCAAGTAGCATTCCGCATCAAAAATTCTGTTTTTATCATTTACCTACACGAGGACGAGCAAGAATTAAGCTTGGGGATGCTTGATACGTCTCCAACGTATCTATAATTTTTGATTGCTTCATGCAATATTATATTCTGTTTTGGATGATTAATGGGCTTTGTTATACACTTTTATATTATTTTTGGGACTAACCTATTAACCGGAGGCCCAACCCAGAATTGCTGTTTTTTTGCCTATTTCAGTGTTTCGCAGAAAAAGAATATCAAACTAAGTCCAAACGAAATGAAACCTTCGGGAACGTGATTTTCGGAACAAACATGATCCAGAGGACTTGGACCCTATGTCAAGAAAGCAACCAGGAGGGCACGAGGTAGAGGGGCGCGCCTACCCCCCTGGGCGCGCCCTCCACCCTCGTGGGGCCCAGGTTGCTCCACCGACGTACTTCTTCCTCCTATATATACCTACGTACGCCCAAACCAACAGAAGCATCCACGAAAACCTAATCCCACCGACGCAACCTTCTGTACCCGTGAGATCCCATCTTGGGGCCTTTTCCGGCGTCCTGTCGGAGGGGGCATTGATCACGGAGGGCTTCTATATCAACACCATAGCCTCTCCGATGATGTGTGAGTAGTTTACCTCAGTCATTCGGGTTCATTGTTATTAGCTAGATGGCTTCGTCTCTCTCCTTGGATCTCAATACAAAGTTCTCCACGATTCTCGTGGAGATCTATTTGATGCAATCTTCTTTTGCAGTGTGTTTGTTGAGACCGATGAATTGTGGGTTTATGATCAAGTTTATCTATGAACAATACTAGAATCTTATCTGAATTATTTTATGTATGATTGGTTATCTTGGCAAGTTTCTTCGAATTATCAGTTTGGTTTGGACTACTAGATTGATCTTTCTTGCAATTGGAGAAGTGCTGAGCTTTGGGTTCAATCTTGCGGTGTCCTTTCCCAGTGATAGTAGGGGCAGCAGGGCACGTATTGTATTGTTGCCATCGAGGATAACAAGATGGGGTTTATATCATATTGCATGAGTTTATCCCTCTACATCATGTCATCTTACTTAAAGCATTACTCTGTTCTTTCGAACTTAATACTCTAGATGCATGCTGGATAGCGGTCGATGTGTGGAGTAATAGTAGTAGATGCAGGCCGGAGTCGGTCTACTTGTCGCGGACGTGATGCCTATATACATGATCATACCTAGATATTCTCATAACTATGCTCAATTCTATCAGTTCCTCAATAGTAATTTGTTCACCCACCGTAATACTTATGCTCTCCAGAGAAGACACTAGTGAAACCTATGGCCCCCGAGTCTATTTCCATCATATTAATATTCCAACACTTAGCTATTTTTATTGCCTTTTATTTTACTTTGCATATCTATTATAAAAATACCAAAAATATTATCTTATCATATCTATCAGATCTCACTTTTGTAAGTGACCGTGAAGGGATTGACAACCCCTTTATTGCGTTGGTTGCGAGGTTTTTATTTGTTTGTGTAGGTGCGAGGGACTTGAGCGTGGCCTCCTACTAGATTGATACCTTGGTTCTCAAAAACTGAGGGAAATACTTACGCTGCTTTACTGCATCACCCTTTCCTCTTCAAGGGAAAACCAATGCAGTGCTCAAGAGGTAGCACCCGTGGATACAGCAGCAGATAATTTTTAAGAACGAAGTAAACTCCTTCCGGCCCATAATATAAGATGTTAATTCATCTAATGAGTATATTAAATGTTATAAGATACTCCCTCTGTTCCTAAATATTTGTATTTTTAGAGAGTTCAAATGGACTACCACATACGGATGTATATAGACATCTTGTAAGAGAGTGTTATACTACATCATTGTGCCATTGCCGTTTAGCTTCTAATATTAACTTGGTGCTTTTAGGTACATATGTCATTGGCAACAAGAGCCTCACGACACTGAACAATACGATATAGGGACGGATACTGGATCGCCAAAGGCGCATCACCAAGCCACGTATCCTCCCAGAAGCGAGTGGTGTTGCCATTACCGACAATAAACTTAGTTCTGTTAAAGAAGGCAGCTTTGATTCTCATAAGCCCCTTCCAGAACGGCGAATCAGTTGGTCTCAGTGTGACCTGGGACAGGGTCTTGGACTGCAGATATTTACTACATAGAATCTGCGCCCACGTTGCCTCCGTCTCAACTGACAACTTATACAGCCACTTACTGAGAAGACATCTGTTCTTGACTTCAAGATTCTCAATACCAAGGCCCCCCTGGTCCTTTGGTCGACAGATGATATCCCATTTGGCAAGTCGGTATTTTCTCTTAAGTTCATCACTCTGCCAGAAGAATCGGGATCGATAGAAGTCCAGCCTTTTCCTAACCCGAACTGGGACCTCAAAGAAGGATAGGAGAAACATAGGCATACTTGTGAGCACTGAATTAATAAGAATCAATCGGCCTCCATAAGACATTAGTTTTCCTTTCCAAAGAACTCAGTTTCTTCTCAAACCGATCCTCGATGCACTTCCACTATCTGTTTGTTAGCTTACGATGGTGAATGGGAATACCTAGATACGTAAAAGGCAAAGCCCCCAATTCACATCCAAACAATTGTCTATAAGCCTCTTGTTCGTCTTTGGCTCTACCAAAGCAGAACAGCTCGCTTTTATGAAAATTAATCTTCAATCGATCAATTGTTCAAATAAGCATAACACCAACTTCATATTTCTCGCTTTTGCCAAATCGTGTTCCATAAAGATGATTGTATCATCAGCGTATTGCAGGATGGACACACCACCATCAACTAGATGAGGCACCAAGCCACCCACCTGACCGGCCTCCTTTTCCCTCCCTATCAGGATCGACAACATATCAACCACAATATTGAACAAGATTGGGGACATAGGATCACCTTGTCTCAGGCCCTTGTGTGTCTGGAAATAATGACCTATATCGTCATTAACTTTAATTCCAACACTGCCTTTTTGCGTGAACGATTCCACCTGGCATCGTCAAGCTTCATCAAAGCCCTTCATGCTAAGGCCTGTTGAAGGAACGGCCATTTGACTTTATCATACGCCTTCTCGAAATCCACCTTGAAAATAACTCCGTCAAGTGTTTTTGTGTGAATCTCATGGAGCGTTTCATGAAGAACCACAACCCCCTCCAGGATGTTCCTGTCCGGCATGAAAGCAGTTTGAGTAGGCTGCACCACAGCATGCGCAATCTGTATGAGCCTAATCATCCCGACCTTGGTAAAATTTTTCAAACTGACATTCAGAAGACAGATAGGCCTGAATTTCTTGATTCTCACGGCCTCTGTTTTCTTAGGAAGCAGGGTTATTTTTCCAAAATTTAGCTGAAAAGGCTGCAATTGTCCCAAGAACAAATCATGGAACATCGGCAACAGGTCTCCTTTAATAATATGCCAGCACTTCTTATCAAACTCAGCCGGGAAACCATCCGGGCCGGGGGCCTTATTATTTTTCATCTGTGAGATGACCTCGAACACCTCCTTTTCCGAAAAATGAGCGGTTAAAATATCGTTCTCGACAGTAGTAAGTTGAGGTACATCTTCAACCCTAGACTCATCTAGAGACACACAGTTCTCCTGTAGGGGTCCAAACAATTGTTTGTAGTACTCAGTAATGTATAGCTTTAGGTCCTCCTGGCCGATAGTCGTACCCTCATCTTGTTCAAGCTGAAAGATTCTCTTCTTCCTGTGTTTGCCATTGGCTATCATGTGGAAGAATTGAGTGTTCGCGTCCCCCTAGACCACTCTTTGTACCTTGGCCCGCAGTGCCCACTTTAATTCTTCTTCACGAACGAGTTCTTTCAGCCTCATCTTAGCGTCAAGCTTGGTATGAAGCTCAACGGCTGGCAGAATCGTGGTTTCTGCTTTTACATCTAAGGACTGAATAAGGGCAAGGAGCCGTTCCTTTTCAACCTTATAAATCCCACTAAGATGTTTAGCCCACCCACGTTGGAAACTTCTCAGGTGCCTAATCTTATTCTGCCAGCGCTCTAGTGCATTCCTACCGCCTGCATCCTTAGCCCACTCTCTGGCTACAAGATCCAGGAAGCCTTCTCTTTCGAACCACGCAAGCTCGAATGAGAACAAATTCTTGTTGCCCGGGTAGGTAGGCCCACCAGAGTCAAGAAAAAGAGGCGTGTGATCAGAAATACCACGAGAGAGAGCCTGAACTATTACAAAGGGAAACTTCTGTTCCCATTCGACACTTGCGAGTACACGATCCAACTTTTCGAACGTTGGATCTGGCATGGCGTTAGCTCATGTGAACATCCTACCTGAAAGCTCAATCTTTCTTAGATCCAAGCTTTCAATAATAGTGTTGAACATGAACGACCATCTCCCGTCAAAGTTATCATTATTCTTCTCATCACGCCTCCTAATAATGTTAAAGTCTCCTCCAACCAGGATTGGGAGCTGCTCAGACCCGCAAACTCTAACAAGGTCAGCCAAGAAATCCGGTTTGAATTCTGACTGTGTGGCACCCTACACCGCCACCAGAGCCCAGTCAAATCCATCAACCTTGGACCGCACCCTGAACTTAACAGGAAAATCTCCCATGACCACACTTCGAACTTCGAGAGACTCACATCTAACGCCGAGTAAGATCCCACCCGATCTTCCTCCCGGCGGCAGACAGTGCCAGTCAAACTCAATACCACCCGATAAAGTATTGAGAAATTGTGGTGAGAAATTTTCTTTACCAGTTTCCGACAACACAATAAAGTCCAATCTATGCTCGATGGATGCTTCTGCAAGAAACCTTCTTTTAGCCAAGTCCTTAAGACCTCTGCTATTCCAAAAGATTCCTCTCATATCTCGGCATGGAATTTTTTAGACGTTCGAATCCTAGCACTCCTACGTACTGCGGACGTCGGGTAAATCTTGCGCTTCCATTTGCGTTTAGGGCTGGTCCTCCTGTCCACCCGGTCCTCACACCCAGGCTCTGGAGGTCTTACTACATCAATCTCGACACTCTCATCCTCCTCTTCCGGCTCCGGGAGGGGATTAGCGAGATCGGCACAAAAATTATCCAGCACCCAGACCCCCAAAGCATCAATCTCGGAGTCATTCATAGGTTTGACTGCAGCTAAGTTACGGATCATATCTAAAGACCTCTTGGCCTCTAAATCCAGTAAATCATTTATGGAATTATAAATTTCAGCATTATTACTACCTAGTGAAATCCCTAATTGGTTTGCATTATCAACAATCTCATCGTTGAAAAAATGCAAGATGGAATTAGAAGTATTAACCGACATACCAATAGTGACCTGGACGTCACGAAGCTTGGCCGCCCTTATGGCGCACCGCTGCTGCATGTCGTCCACCTCCGGACGGTCCTGAAGACGGCAGCTCAACCGTCGGCCCTCAGACGCCTGGTCCGGAATCCCGCCGAACGCTATCACCTCCTCCCGAGTGAAGTTGCCCGGGGAGTGACCTCCTGTCACCCCCCGAACACTGAACCGGTCTCCACGGCCGGAAGAAGGCGCTGAGTCAGTTGATGGGGTACCATGGGCCGCCTGCCCACGCTCCCCATCCACACCAGCCCGCTGGCCAAAGTTGCTCGCCGGCGCCAACGGTGGGGCGGCCACCCTAGGCGTGGAAGGTGAAGAGGGCTCCGAGGCCGCCTGCCCCGAGCCCCCACCATAGACCGAACCTGCCACCTGCAGTCCCGGCCTAGCGAGAGGTGAAGAAGGCACCAAGGCCACCTGCCCCGGACCCCCTCCCGAAGGTAAAGCCTCCATCACGGTTACCCCGGACGGTGCGGAAGGAGAAGGGGGCGCCGAGGCCACCTTCCTCGAACCCCCTTCAGAGCTCGGAACCACCAACTGCAGTTCCGTCGTCGCAACAGAATCAGAGGGAGGCGAGAACACCAGCCCCGGACCCCCCTCCGCGCAAGAACCCTCCATACCCGGACCCTCAAAGTCCAACGCTGGTACAGAGTGCTCAAAAGCCTCAAAAGACTCCACCTGCTCACTCCACAATCTCGGAGGTGCAGTAGCAGGCTCGATAAAATCTCAGAGTGGTCGAAGGCACCGAGGAAGGTGGAGCCGTCCAATCCCCGGTCGTCTGAGCAACAGACCCCGGTCCCTCGGACATCTCTCGTCCAGGATCAGCGACCGGATTCTCCTTAACTCCCGCGCCGTCATCACCCTCGTGCATATCAACGTCAGTCACGGTAACTGCCTCAGCGAACAGGCTCTCATCCTCAAACTCAATCTCATGGTTGTAAATCTGGCCTCGATATGACCACTTGACCACATCAGGCACAAACTCAATGTCCAAAATACTAACCAGTAAACGAGCAACCCCATGAGCTCTAGTAAAGGCCATATCCACTCGCTCAAGCTTTCCCACCATGATGCCCAAGCTAGCAACGACCTTAGCATCCTGCATAGGCTTCGAAGGAGCTCCCGAAAATCGTAACCAAGCCTAGGTAAGAGGTTTACCCTGAGGCTCCACCAACTTCCACTCTTGGAACTCAAGGATCCCCTCAGTGCCTGGCACTTTGCACATCCCAAAACTCAGCAGCCTCTGCAAATCCTCCACTGACGGGAGCTCAACCCTAAACAAATTCGCCTCAAGACTGACAAGCTGCTAGTGGAAGTCCCCCAGAGCAAGCTCCCGGAGCCGCTGCACAATCTGGGTCTCAAAGACTTCTCCTCTGGTCACTTTCACAACCCAGTGATCACACTCTGAGCCTCATCAGGAACCTCCCTCTCGGTCGGAGACTCAAAAAACGTGAGCTCAGCACAATACACCCCATACATCATAAGAGTCGGTGCCTGATCCCTCAAAAGCGGACATGCCCCCGAGTCATGGGATGGTTTGCCACACGTATCGCATAAGACTGCCACACACTCAGCAATGAAATGGCCCTTTTCGCCACAGCGGTAGCATAACATTCTTTCCTTCTTGCGCGCCACTTGGCCGCCCTGTACGGATCAGCCCTGTCAGATGCCTCCACCGACACAGACCCGGCCTCAACATTACCAGGAACCTCCACATCAGCCAGTGCCGTCACCACCTCCATAGCCTGGCTAGACAACCCAGACTCCTCAGTAGCCCCGCCAGTAGCCGTCTGCTCGACGACAACTGTATGCTGTCTTGGACGATAGCGGCCACCTCGACCGCCTCGGCCACCACGATGACCACGGAAACCACCGCGGTGACGATGTCCCGGTCCAGACGCCCCTTCGACAAAGCCTCCCGTTGGCCCCATGAAAGGCCTCTCAGCCGAACCATCGCTCTGCCAGGAATACCCCCGACCACCACCCATGGATGAGGATCCCCAGTGCTGTCCATCTTCATAAGAGTTATACCCATCGTCGCCCCAGTGACCATGAGGCGCAGTCGAATCACCTCCACCAGCCGTAGCATGAGGTAACTATGCCTGCGTCAGCACCGGCACCGCCAAATTCTGTGACTGTCGGGCCACAAAATGTGGCGGCCTGGCACCGGACTGCACTGTCACCGGACATGGCTGGAAGCCAGTAGCTGGAGGAGGCGGCCTAGGACCCGAAATGCCTCGGCCCGCGGCGGCAGCTGGGCTCGGCACTAGGGGTCGAGGACCACCCCGACCCATAGCCGGCTGCGGAACCACCACTGGCGTCGGGGGCCGAGCGCCCACAGGAACAGACCCGCGGCCAACAGCACCATGTCCGGGCGCTCCGCCAGCCGCTAGCGGCCTAGGGCCGTTGTGCCGCGCCGCTGCCCCAGCTCCCGGCAGCGGGCAACCCCATCAGCCAGTCCCGGGCTGCAGGCCGATTCCACCGCGGCCCGTTCCCGGCGGCGGACCATTCCCGCCACGGCCAGCCCCCGCCGGCGGCTCTAGCCCTCCGCGGCCAGCGCCACCCGAGGCGACAAACTTGCCAGGAGGCGGCAAAGCACCTCGACCAGCCATGACGTGGAGTGGGGGGATGCGCCTTGCCCGCCCCGCACCATGATCACAAAACCTCGGTCGGCTCCTACTGAAAACCCTAGATCGTATCGATGGCAGACAAACTCGAGGAACAACGATCGTGCATGGGGCTTCAGGAGGGATCGACGTAGTTGTCTGGTTAGACTGGGCCTCATACCCAGTTAACACCGGCCCAACCACGCACGGGCCCGGCTCACTCAGAACCGGCCCACCCCCTGGCGCACCCAGCTCGCGGCCCAAGAGCGCGTTCAAACGGAGCTCCCGCACCTGCAAGATCCCGATCGCGTGCCCCGCCGGCAATGCCACCACGGCCGCCGCCGGCCTCCGGGAATCACTTACACAACGAACCGATCTCTTCTTTCTCTGAACCTTAATCCACAAATCTGGCCTAATTAAATCAAAAAGAGTAAGATTTGGAAGACTAACCTTCGGGAAAGGTCCCTTCCATGGCCTGACAGCCGTCGCCGCCGTTCTCCGATGAATGACGCGACGCACACCATCTCCTTCCTCTTGCCCGCGTGGAGCCCAACCCTCGCCGGATCATCCACCGGCAAGATCTTGTCCACCGTTGAGGCAACCTCGTCCTCATCATAACCCGAATGGAAAAACTCGTAGAACAGATTGGAAGGGTGCGGTAAAGAAAAAACTGGCAGTGGCGCGTAGTGTGGATTTTTGGAGCATGGGTGCATTGGAGCACTTTATTTTGAATAGTTCAAAAACTACATTAAAAAGTTCCTTTAAATAAATAAACAAATTCTACAGGTTCATATGGATGTATGTTATACATATGCAAAGTTTGGTGATGAAATAAGTAAACATGTGAGCCACGCAAGGATTTCTAAGTAGTGAAATGTACACGCACTGCTCCTCTTCCAATAGCACGATTTTATCATTTTTGTGCAGCTCACATAGTCGCTTTTTTTCCCGCTCATTTCATTTTCGAAATATCCACAATTTTAGTATACAAACACAAGAACAAGCAGACATTTTTCGGAATTTTTTAAAACTTAAAAAAATCATTTTGGCATTATTTAAAACATAGTGCTCACTGGATCTCGTGCATCATAGTGCTCACTATTTAGAACAGTGCATTGACGCGCTGTGGTGAAAGGTGATTAGCCTCCACTACTCGGCAGTTACTGCTTAATTATTATTCTGCATTGATATCCTACACAGAATGAACGTATGTGATGAAGAGTCCTGGTCAAGCCTAACCTATCCTATCCATCCCTGTGCACGTGGTCTTCCTAGAGAAAGGTTAATTAGTAGGAGTAATTATTAGTGTAGGAGAAAAGTATTTCCCACCGATCTGAGAATGCAAGATTTCCAGTCCCCTTTTCTTTTCCTCTCGAAAGATAAGATAAAATAAAAGGTATGCATGCACTTCCTTTGATCGTTCGGTTGTACTACTACTTGTCAGTTGACGCTTTTTTTTAACAGACGCTGGTGATCTCGTGGTCAGTTCTTACAGGCTGCGTCGAGTGGAAGACACTCTCACTTGTCATTGTCAGGGTAGATTTTATCTGTACTTTTAGGTGTTACTAAGAATGGTTGATCCAGCTGACGTTGGATGGTTCATAGGTATGTTCCTTTTCTTCAGTTTGTTTCTATCGTTGGAAGATGACGGAAGTTTTTACTCAAGCAAGTCTAAACTTCATAAGTATTTACGTAGGTCAGTGCATGACACTAATGAAGAATGGGGCTTTAGTCCTGGTTGGCAACGACCTTTAGTTCCGGTTCATCAACCGGGACAACAAAATTGAGACTAAATGCCCCTACCCTTTAGTTTTGGTTGGCCACAACCTGGGACTAAACTTCCTTCACGTGGCCGCGAGCGCGCGCTGGAGGCTGGAGGACCTTTTAATCCCGGTTGTTGACATCAACCTGGACTAAGGTCCCTCTACATGGCCGCGAGCTAGCGCCGGGGGCTGGAGGACCTTTAGTCTCGGTTGGTGACACCAACACCAACCGGGACTAAGGATTTTGTGTTGGGTTTAGGATTTTAGGGTTTATTTTTCTTTTTCATTTGTATTTTGCATTCTAATTTTTTTCAATTCAAACATATTTACGCTACTACATATTGTACATGTTATGCATATATAATATAATTTCTTGTATAACCATACATATATAATATAATTTCTCATAGGATCATATATACAATTTGGTATATACAATTTCTCCTACAATTTGAAGATCATTACATGCAGGCATTAGCGGCAATGGTATTCTCCGCTTTCATATATGAGCTTCATAAGCAAAAATCCTGCAATTTCCTCTTGAATTTCTCGTATGCGGTTCCCTACTAGGAGCTTCTCTCGCATGACTTACATCTTTAAAGAAGGAGATCAATATTAATATATTAGTTATGTGTATATATATTAGATCATCATTAAAAAATTGTGAATAGTGCTGACGTATCTAAAGTTGTCTTACATCTCTGCGTCATTCGGTCGTCATGCGAATATTCTTGCAAACGTAGTATGCACAAAACTTAGTCCCCTGTTTCTGCCTCATGCACTTTGCGAGAATACAATTCAATCAGATAATAATCAAGCATGATAATGGTATCGAAACTAGAATTAAAGAGATGTGCGGACCTAGCTAGTACTACTTAATTACCTTGGGGCCATCACCAACGCAACTCCGATTTCCATTCACCGACAACATCATTGACGAACCTTTTCCAAACCCTGCCCGGCAAAAGCGGTCGTCAAAAGCCGTATATATGTTGGAGCAACTCTAGCTGTTGTCAAAAGCCGTATGGAGCGTGCTCCATAATTTTTTCAAGGTTGTCAGAGCTTGTGCATGAACACAAAGTCATCAAACCGTAACCTACATAATTTATTTTGTTAGCATTTTTTTTATAAATGTCTTGTTTTAACTTTAGCCAGTCAAACTGTGAATAAAAGTACATCGAACATCAAAAAATTAATTTAAAAATAGTTAGCTCTTATAATAGGGGTCAAATTTTGGTGCATTTACACAAACTTTTGTGCCTTAAAATATCGTTGAATGACATTTTCCTATTCGACATTGTCTGGAGAAATCCTTAATAACTGAGGTAACCCCGCAAGATGGGAAGGGTCAGCGGTTGGATAACTGACGCTCGATGCAGATCGATAACCGGTCGTGACATACTTTGAACACATCCTCCACTTCATCGTGTTGTGAGCACATCGTAACGGGTGTCTATCAGCATTATGTTGTAAATCAAGATGAGATCCCACACACAAGTATAAGGTTATAAGTACAAGTCCTTATACCCATGACTATTTTCATATTATTGTTTACACCAAACAAAGTTGTTATTTAAAAGGTCCAGGAAACTATAAAATTTTACAAAAATAATAATTTGCTTCAATCGTTGTCATTGAGCACATCCTCCCATGAGTTTGATAGGTCACTCCTTGGTGAAAAGGTAAGGGACTATTTGCAATTTGAAACCATATCATAAATGTAATCAACTACCTATATATAATCTTACACATCCATCAATCTTGTATGAGAACTAAGAAATTTCATGATGCACGTTTTCACATGATAATGTTACTTGCCACACTTTTATGCTTTGGAGCGTACGTTTGATGAACCTATTAACCCTAGTACAATTTTTAAAATAAGAATCACCTTCCAACAACTTTTACACGATGTTTTATTTTCAGTTTTATTTTATTCCTAAAATATCAAAATATTTATCCCACATTATCTTTTAATAGCCTTGTGCAACTAGTAAGACTATTAAGGATTGACACACTTTTTAGAACTATAAAGGATACAAACGAAGTTTTATTTGTGATGTAGAACATTCAACCAACTGTTACAGGGCAACGGTACCTTCACGGATTGATACCTTGGTTGCTCATTGATGGGAAACTGTACGTTGCAAACTCCTACACTGGGGAGCCCAACAAGTGAAGTGAGGAAGAAGAATGGGTGGGAAAAGCTACTGTACAATGTCACTTCAACTATTGTGATCTCACAAGTGGCGGGCGGCTAGTGTCACCCACTATTGGTAACTATTGGCAAATCTGAGCCGCGGGGCCAAATATATTTTTGGTGGGCCACGGCCGTCACAGGTACCTAATACATCAGTGGCAGGCACCAGACGAGCACAATTTTAATATGCCCCATGACTATTCCTATAATAATATAGTAGTGGCAAGCACAATTTAATAACCCTCCGCTCGTTCCAGGCTAGATTACTAGTGGCAGGTACCATAGTCCACCCGCCTCTAATCTGACCCCACCTATAAGCAATTTTCTAGCAGTCCAAATTCTCACTTAGATTAAGATGTAATCATGTTATGACATTTCTAACAGCAATAAGAAAATTAAATGTACTATTTGTTATATTTGTAACACGCATGAACATTTGCTTCAGACAACAGATTCTAGATTACACTGTTCTAGAAGCAAAGCAATCAAATTATTATTTTGACCCGAAACTGTAGGAATTACTTCCCACAGTATATTTTTATATATATTCTCATAAAGCCAAGTCTATGTACAACAAAGTGGAAGAAAATCAAATGAAATCTAAGTCACCAGCTAAAGCCTAAAAGCTAGAACAATAAAACAGTTACAACAACAAAGAAAAGATTGCAGAGGGTAGCAGGTGTAAGTATATTGCTTATTTGAAATGTTGTACCCATTCTGAAAGGGATCCATATGATTTTCGTTTGCCCGTAGCACTAGCCATTTCAACTCTTATTTGAAGTAACTTCCGCAAGCATAAAGGCTCGGAGCAATTGCTCCAAAAATGAAGGTATTCCTAGTATTCTAGATGGCCCAGGCAACAAAAATAATGATGTCCATAGCAAACTCAGATTCAGTAAATGCGTGAGATTGTCAGCTTGATCTTGAATCACAACTGATAAGGCTGACCAAGTGGGGCAGATGTTCCTCCAGCAAATTGAGCAAATGGACAGTGGAAGAAGAGATGATCCCTTGACTCCACAACAAATTGGTCACACATGCATGAGACAAGTGTAGTCATGAATGAAGAAATTCTTCCTCTATAGAACCTACCTAGTTTTCAATCGGTCATTCAGAAGTAGCCATTTTTTCTTGCTTCAGCTGATTACAGGTTTTCCAAAGCCGAGAAAATAGCAGGAATTGGTGTGGAATCTCCAAGTAGGAGTTCAGAAGTCTAGTCCACCTTGAAATGTTAAGGATGTGATGTGAATTGCCAAGAGTCAGGGTCATCACCTAGGATGATGTCATCAAAAAGAATTTCCATTTGTTGAAACTGAGCAAATACCTCTACTCAAAAAATGCAAATGGAAGAGTGAAGCCATACATCTTCAGTTGGCTAAACTTGACGGATAGACAAAAGTTGGTTGTTTGAAAAAAAAAGTTATGGTTGGACAAGTTATAAACTATGTCCCTGCCAAGGGTCCCTCCAAGAGGGCACATCCTTTCCATTTCAATGTAAACCTGTAGCATGTGTTTTGTAGGTGTCCAATGGCTTCAAGCAGTGTTTTTACCAAAAGAAACAGTTTGCAGATTGCTCAGGAGGGAGCCATGCTGGGTAATACGAGATAACACATTGCACCATTGGTGCAAAGATCAAGTTGAGCCAAGAAACCAAGCAACTTATGAACAATATGTTTTATGAATGATACGCCAATGGGAAAAACAAAAATGCAACCGAGTACTTAGGCAAACTATTTGATGGACGTTTTGAGGATTTGCTACCAGTAAATCTTTTGCTGCATGAGTAGATTTGTGAGATGTTCTTTCAATGCTACTCTCAAAGCAGACTCGGTCCGCAACAGTTCTCTACGGTTTTCAAAAGAATCTAACATGGTAATAATGCAATTGGCATCATCAATTTCATCTTTCAGCAAAGATAAAGATATGTCCCAAGTTTTGACTTGCGTTATGAGAACCTTCAATTTGGCAGAAATTCTATGGCAGCACCTGCAAAATGAATGGATTGAAACCATACAGATTCAAATAAAGGCATAAACTTCTCATGCTCCATCCATCAATTTTCAAACCTGAAAACCTAGCTCTTGGGCATGATAGTTTGAGTTTGAATCACACGAGGGATGTGATCAGATGTAGTCATTTCTAGAGGAAAATCTGGGGTGTTCTAGTAAGTTTGAATCCAAGAATCTGAAGTAAAAAACCAGACCAATTTTTATAAAGTAGCTGATGTTGCGTATTACTCCATGTGTATTTTCTGCCCTATAGAGGAATTTTAACTGCACCCCATGCACTAATGACAATATTAAATTGAAATCTCTGTAAATTACCACCAGGCTTATTCATGTCGCTGATACTTCTGTTTAAACTAAAATCCCCTAGAAATATCCAATCAGCCTCATCCTCAATCTGAATTCCATGGAGCCAATTGTGGTACTAAACTTTCCTATCATCTTGGCATGGTGCATAGGTGTTCGTAAAGTCCAGCAATCAAACTATATAAATTGAAAACACTAGTATAATATTGTGTGTTCCACTAAAAATCTTGACGTGGATGGTATGATATTTATTGCTCAAATTTAATGATGAGAACATGGAGGAAACAACTCGTATCTTATCTATTTCTCATGTATATAGAAATTTTTTAGCTGAACACAGATTTCGTCTACACTAAAACTGCTTGCACCTCGTAACAGTGTGTCTTGGTTGCTGACATCATTTGAATGTTATAATCATACAGTTTGGAACCAAGAAGTACGATATTCGTCAGTGATTCACAGTGTTAATTGGTTGCTAACACTCAAATACCGGAGGACCGTCGGATGGAAAGGGTGAATCCAACGGTGGATGGTGTGATGGGCTAGTGTCATTCATGGGATGCACATGATGATTACACATTTTACGCTATGTAGAGCCCATCTTGATAAGCATCTATGAGTGATTGTTTTTCTTTTTACAGTAGTTTTTCAGAAACTTCAAAGTTGTCTTTATAAAAAAATTCAAAGATGTGATTTCATTTTTGTGAAATTCGAAGCTCAAGTAGACCATGGCTCTTCGATCAAACCACCACAGTACTGCCCCCCTCTTGAACTATATCATGTGACATGAGCTTGGCATCGGTTTGTTTGGTTTCAAATACTTACAATGAAAATGTTCTTCAGTCACACTTTTAGGTCTATCTTAACATGGTAGACTCACAAGATATGACTATGTAACTATCTCTATGACACCGCTGTCAGTAAGCAATTAGTGAAAAAAAAGTAGTAAAAGCTGAATCATTGGGCGAAGTAAGAATAGTGCACTATATTCGGAAGTCAAAATAAGCACATGCATGTACTGAGTCCTCCATAACAAAATCAAAGCACCTACATATATATAAGCTCAAGCTGATGGATGAGTCACTGCTAACCAGTCACTGTTTGAATGTTTCTCCACGGTCAACACGAAGGATATCTTAGATTTAGTCCTCCGTCATTCGTCGGTCGCTCTCCTCGCCCTGTCAGGTAGCTGGTTGCCTTGTCGCCTCTACCCCGAACAGTAGAATTGTCCATGCATCATGCATGGCCATGCTCTCTCACGCTTCCGGTCAGCAACATCACTGACGTAAACGAATTAGTTATATTCTTCTACTTGTTGTTCTGAAGGCGCCGCGTACATCGGATATATGGCAGAGCAGCTTAATTATTCAGAGTGCTGAGACCGGCCGGCGGCGTCGCCACGGCGGTAAGCGCTCGAGCGGACTGGCACGGCCTTCGACTGCAACGACCACATCAGATGTTCGTTAAATTACTTATTAAGGTAATTTAGATGGGGAAAGATGTGGATGGTAAGATGTTTTGCTTAAGTTTAATGACGAGAACGTGGGGAAACAACTCTTATCTTATGTATTTCTCATGTTTAGAAAAGTTTGGCTGAACATAAATTCTCCGTCTGCGCCAAACTACTTGCACCTGGTGGCAGTATGTGTCTTGCATTGGTTGCTGGCATCATTACGTACTCCTATCTAGATGCGCTGCATGCAACCATTATTCGAAATTATAGCCCCGTATATTTGGTAGTAGCAAGTCAAAATAGGCTGCTTTTACTTACACTCGGCCCTAACAAAATCATATTACTAGCTGATGAGTACATACTATTCCACGGTTTGATCGATTGTACGTTCAACATGAGGGCCGCGATCTTCCATTCACCCTTCCGTTATTCGTCGGCCGTTCCTCGTCCTGTCAGGCTGTCTGTCTTATCCTGGCCATACGTACTAGTACGTGGCAGTAGAATTGTCCATGCATCACGCATCACCATGCTTTTAACACTTCCAGTCAGCAACACTAACGTAATTAGTGTTATTCTGACCGCACTGCGTACGAGAGTGAGTGGGTGGGTGGCTTAAGCTAGCGGCTGTCTCCTGACGACCCGATCCCCGGAGGCGGAGTGCCGAGAGCCCGGCCGAGACTGGACGGCGCCGTCGCCGGTCGGCTTCCCTGACCGCCTCCTCCAAGTCGACTCCAACGACCACATCACATCTGGGGGTTAATTAGTAAGTAACTTATTGTCCAGTCTGCAGAATTCCAATCGCGCGTGACATCATGTGTTTTTACTTTCCATGCAAAAATCTTAGCTAGATCGACGTGATCGGTGAGTTCCGTTGGTCAACTAGAAAGATTCCTGTTGACAAACCTCAGGTAATTCTCCGCAAAAAAAAAATATTGGATAGAGTTTAACGTCTACATAGCCATATTTGCATCTTCCCAAGACAACGTGCCTTACAAACTGGAAAATTTTAATTTTAAGATAGCCCTCTAAACCGAAAGGAGGAAATATTTAGGTAGCTAGCTATGTTAGTGAAATTCCACCATCTACATCGTCTCATTGGATTGTAGAATAGTACTACCTCCATCCGGATTTATTAATTCCGTTCGTATTTTTGTCAAACTTTGACCATATGTTTAACTAGAAAAATATAAGTAATATATCATTGGATTTGTATTTGGAAGTAGGTTCCCATGATATCATTTTTGCTACATACTACTTATATATTTTTGCTAGCCAAATATATGGTCAAAGTTGACATAATATTATGGGGACTAATAAACCCAGACGGATGTAGTAGTAGCTAGCTAATGATTGCTCAGTTGTTGTAATTGTAATGCTTTTTATCTTTCAAATTAATTGACAAATGGACTTGTAACTGGAAGTCAGGAAACATTCATCCAACAAAATGTATAAGCATTTGATGGGAAACCATAGGCATGTTATTTTTCAGGTGGCTCTGGAAGTGTGGAGTAGAATCAGACATACGATCTTCTTTTGGTTGGCCATGTATGACAAGATCAATACCAGATAACTACTCTAACAAAAATCTTTCCACGTGGAATCCTCTGATTGTGTCATTTGCAATGAAAATACTGAGGAAATTGTCCATCCTTTTCCATGGGACTGCACGTTTGCTCAATCTTGTTGGGATTCTATTTCTCCAAAAAGACATAGGGGCACCTCCTTCTTTGATGAGGTGGCTCTCCTTCACCAGATTTTCCAAAAACAATGTCATGGACATTATCATCATGGGCTGTTGGAACATATGGATGCAGCGAAATGAAAAGATTTAAAAAAATGAGGTGTCACATCTGATTTCTTGGAAGTATATATTAAAGAAAGATCTTCTACTCATCAATAATAGGACCAAGGCAAAGAATATTGATTGCATGGATGAGTGTATTGAGTCATTGAGGTGATTTGGCCTAGTCTCTTCATATTATTTATTCCTTATGTTATAAAAAACAAGAGTGGGATAGATGATATTTGTTTTCATTTTTCCTTTGTTGTATTTGATTTGTATATAATTTTATATACTTCATGAAAAATAGCGTAGAACAATTTTCTATAATTTGTAGGTCAAAAATTAATCGATGTTCTCCAAATAAGTATAGGCTACGAAAAGCATATTACTTTAGCTGAAATGTAAAGCTTGCTCAAGGAGGGGCCCTGCCGCCGTCGCTAGTGACCATCGCCACCAGGTTGGCATTGACATCCCCCATCTGATCCTTGAGGTGTTAAAGCATCCTAAGCACCATGTCTGTCGTGTAACGACGTGCCAGTCTCACCGCTATCTTCACCATGCAAACCTCACGTGTCATGGTCTTATCTTCCTGATCATCAGTCATTGTGGCTGCTCTAATTATTTGGACCCCGGCCCTCTAAGTGTCCTCTTCGACCAAAGAGCCGCTAGCACACTAGGCCAGCTGAGCTTGGAATGCCTGGTTCTTCTCCTCGAGGTTGCAGACCTTTGACTTGAAAGAGTTCACATACTCCCTCAGAGTGATTGGTATGAACGTCTTGTCTTTCTGCAAGGCGAGGTAAATCATGCATCAACCATTAGTTACTATCTTACAAAAAGAACAAACACTATTGCTCTCAAAGAAATATGCAAGCATTTTAATGTATGTATACCTTGGAGCCGGGAGGTAGGACACTGTTGAGGGCATGGAAGCAGTCTTGTATGACCGTGGTGCTCTCTGCTCTGAATTGTAATGTCTATTCATCACTTAGACTTCTTGGATGTCTTGCAAATATGTATTGCTTCACCGATAAATTACTTGCGGTATATCATGTTACCATGTTGTATTATGTTCATTCTGATCATGTTAGAGCTTCAATCATTCCTATTATTTACTTGCAAGTTTATTGAGATCCTATCATGAGAGAACATAGTTGCTAAACTTGTGTTGCTCATTTTGATCACTCTTATGAGATAGTTATATTTTGATCATGGACTAAATTTCTATGCATAAACAACACAAATATGGTCATAAAAGTTCTCTTTGCCTTCACTTTCTCAACCGAATGTCTTGATGATGAGTAAAAAGGTAAGCTTGGGGGCGATGATACGTCTCAAATGTATCTACTTTTGATCACTTATGTTATATTTGTGTCCTCTAAGATACATGATTTGAATAAAAGCAAACTGGATTAACATTGTTTACAACAAAGTTTTCATTGGTGTTGTTTTCTATGCATAGAAGATCCCCCGAAAAATCCTAAAAAATATGTTTGGAAGTTTAACTGGAAAAGAGACACAGAGCCTCGAAGACGTGCTAGGAGGCGGCCCACAGGGCCCATGCAGTCTGCCCTCACTGTCGCACATGTCATGACGTGGGGGTGTGTGAGGGTGTGACAAAATATCTTGTGCAAGTTCTTACCACAAGAACGTACAATGATACACGAAATACATGCTTATATGAAATGTTGAATATGAGCTAGATTGTCATCATGCTATGTTAGTGCTACTACATATTTATTTCTACCCATGCAACCAAGGGTGGCGCCAGGCCCCAGGCAGCCCGAGCCGCGGCCTAGGGCGAGGCCAATCCTTACGTTAACTTAAGCAAACACTATATCTACAGTGCTCGAAGGCTGCCTGGGACTGTTGGGGAACGTAGTAAATTCAAAAAAATTCCTACGCACACGATGGTGATGCATAGCAACGAGAAGGGAGAGTGTTGTCTACGTACCCTCGTAGACCGTAAGCGGAAGCGTTATGACAACGCGGTTGATGTAGTCGTACGTCTTCACGATCGATCGATCCTAGTACCGAACGTACGGCACCTCCGCGATCTGCACACGTTCGGCTCGGTGACGTCCCACAAACTCATGATCCAGCAGAGTGTCGAGGGAGACCTTCGTCAGCATGACGGCGTGATGATGGTGATGATGAAGCTACCGGCGCAGGGCTTCGCCTAAGCACTGCAACGATATGACCGAGATGGATTATGGTGGAGGGGGGCACCGCACACGGCTAAGAACAATGTCTGTTGTGTCTTCTAGGGTGCCCCCTGCCCCCGTATATAAAGGAGCAAGGGGGAGGCCGGCCGGCCCTTGGGGCGCGCCAAAGAGAGGGGGGAGTCCTCCTCCTAGTAGGAGTAGGACTCTCCCTTTCCCAATCCAACTAGGAAGGGGGAAAGGGGAAGGAAGGAGAGGGAGAGAGGGAGGAAAGAGGGGGCGCCGCCCCCCCTCCTTGTCCAATTCGGACTACCAAGGGGGGGCACACGGCCAGCCCATGGCTCCCTCCTCTCTCTCTCTCACAAGGCCCATGTTGGCCCATTAGTTCCCTCGGGGGTTCCGATAACCCCCCGGCACTCCGATAATTATCCGGTCACCCGCGGAACTCATCTGGTGTCCGAATACAGTCATCCAATATATCTCTTTATGTCTCGATCATTTCGAGACTCCTCGTCATGTCCGTGATCTCATTCGGGATCGAACTATCTTCGGTACATCAAAACACATAAACTCATAATACCGATCGTCACCGAACGTTAAGCGTGCGGACCCTACGGGTTCGAGAACTATGTAGACATTACCGAGACACGTCTCCGGTCAATAACCAATAGCGGAACCTGGATGTTCATATTGGCTCTTGAAGGAAATATGCCCTAGAGGAAATAATAAAGTTATTATTTATTTCCTTATTTCATGATAAATGTTTATTATTCATGCTAGAATTGTATTAACCGGAAACATGATACATGTGTGAATACATAAACAAACATAGTGTCACTAGTATGCCTCTACTTGACTAGCTCGTTGATCAAAGATGGTTATGTTTCCTAGCCATTGACATGAGTTGTCATTTGATTAACGGGATCACATCATTAGGAGAATGATGTGATTGACTTGACCCATTCCGTTAGCTTAGTACTCGATCGTTTAGTATTCTGCTATTGCTTTCTTCAAGACTTATACATGTTCCTATGACTATGAGATTATGCAACTCCCGTTTACCGGAGGAACACTTTGTGTGCTACCAAACGTCACAACGTAACTGGGTGGTTATAAAGGTGCTCTCTGGTGTCTCCGAAGGTACTTGTTGGGTTGGCGTATTTCGAGATTAGGATTTGTCACTCCGATTGTCGAGAGGTATCTGGGGCCCACTCAAGAATGCACATCACTATAAGCCTTGCAAGCATTGCAACTAATGAGTTAGTTGCGGGATGATGTATTACAGAACGAGTAAAGAGACTTGCCGGTAACGAGATTGAACTAGGTATTGAGATACCGACGATCGAATCTCGGGCAAGTAACATACCGATGACAAAGGGAACAACGTATGTTGTTATGCGGTCTGAACGATAAAGATCTTCGTAGAATATGTAGGAGCCAATATGGGCATCCAGCTCCCGCTATTGGTTATTGACAAGAGAGGTGTCTCGGTCATGTCTACATAATTCTCGAACCCGTAGGGTCCGTGACGCTTAACGCTCGTTGACGATATAGTACTATGAGTTATGTATGTTGGTGAGCGAATGGTGTTCGGAGTTTTGGATGAGATCGAGGATATGACGAGGAACTCGGAATGGTCCGGAAGTAAAGATTGATATGTGGATAGTAGTGTTTGATCTCCGGAAAGGTTCCGGAATCCATCGGAAGGGGTTCTGGATGTTTCCCGAAATGTTTGGGCACGAGAACACTTTATCTGGACCAAAGGGAAAGCCCACGAGGTTTTTGGAAAGCGCAAAAGGAAGTTTTGCGGAGTCGAGGGCCGACGCCTTGGTCCTGGCGTGCAGGTCGACGCCGGGAACCTGGCGTCTGGGGTCGACGCCGGGAACCTGGCGTCTGGCTCCCCGAGTCCGAGAAGGACTCTTGCCTTTCGGGTGAAACCGACTTTGTGGAGGCTTTTACTCCAAGTTTCGACCCCAAGGCTCAACATATAAATAGAGGGGTAGGGCTAGCACCTAAGAGACATCAAGAAACACCAAGCCGTGCGCCGGCAACCCCGTCTCCTCTAGTTTATCCTCTGTCATAGTTTTCGTAGTGCTTAGGCGAAGCCCTACGAAGATTGTTCTTCACCAACACCGTCACCACGCCATCGTGCTGCCGGAACTCATCTACTACTTTGCCCCTCTCGCTAGATCGAGAAGGCGAGGACGTCACCGAGCGAGCGTGTGCGAAACTTCGGAGGTGCCGTGCTTTCGGTACTTGGATCGGTCGGATCGTGAAGACGTACGACTACATCAACCGCGTTGATATAACGCTTCCGCTTTCGGTCTACGAGGGTACGTGGACAACACTCTCCCCTTTCGTTGCTTTGCATCACCATGATCTTGCGTGTGCGTAGGAAATTTTTTCAAATTACTACGTTCCCCAACAGTGGCATCCGAGCCAGGTTTTATGCGTAGATGTCATATGCACAAGTAGAACACAAGTGAGTTGTGGGCGATATAAGTCATACTGCTTACCAGCATGTCATACTTTGGTTCAGCGGTATTGTTGGATGAAGCGGCCCGGACCGACATTACGCGTACGCTTACGCGAGACTGGTTCTACCGCCGTGCTTTGCGGGCAATTGGTGGCGGGTGTCAGTTTCTCCAACTTTAGTTGAACCGAGTGTGGCTATGCCCGGTCCTTGCGAAGGTTAAAACAGCACCAACTTGACAAACTATCGTTGTGGTTTTGATGCATAGGTAAGAACGGTTCTTGCTAAGCCCGTAGCAGCTACGTAAAACTTGCAACAACAAAGTAGAGGACGTCTAACTTGTTTTTGCAGGGCATGTTGTGATGTGGTATGGTCAAGGCATGATGCTAAATTTTATTGTATGATATGATCATGTTTTGTAACCGAGTTATCGGCAACTGGCAGGATCCATATGGTTGTCGCTTTATTGTATGCAATGCAATTGCCCTGTAATGCTTTACTTTATCACTAAGCGGTAGCGATAGTCGTAGAAGCATAAGATTGGCGAGACGACAACGATGCTACGATGGATATCAAGGTGTCGCGCTAGTGACGATGGTGATCATAACGGTGCTTCGGAGATGGAGATCACAAGCACAAGATGATGATGGCCATATCATATGACTTATATTGATTGCATGTGATGTTTATCTTTTATGCATCTTATCCTGCTTTGATTGACGGTAGCATTATAAGATGATCTCTCACTAAATTATCAAAGTATAAGTGTTCTCCCTGAGTATGCACCGTTGTGAAAGTTCTCCGTGCTGAGACACCACGTGATGATCGGGTGTGATAGGCTCTACGTTCAAATACAATGGGTGCAAAACAGTTGCACACGCGGAAAACTCAGGATAAACTTGACGAGCCTCGCATATAACAGATATGGCCTCGAACACGGAGACCGAAAGGTCGGCGTGAATCATATAGTAGATATGATCAACATAGTGATGTTCACCATTGAAACTACTCCATCTCACGTGATGATCGGACATGGTTTAGTTGATATGGATCACGTGATCACTTAGAGGATTAGAGGGATGTCTATCTAAGTGGGAGTTCTTAAGTAATATGATCAACTGAACTTTAATTTATCATGAACTTAGTGATGAAGACATGTACCTAGGGTAGGGTCATAGGCCTGACCTATATACCTGACCCAACTGTCGTGGTTCTAAGTCTGACAGTAGAATGGGGGTAGGGATGTAGAGGCAAGATCCTAGCTATGGAGAAGTTGTACACGCGAGTTTTACGAGTTCAGGCCCTTCTCGGAGGAAGTAACAGCCCTACGTCTCGGAGCCCGGAGGCGGTCGACTGGATTATATGCGTGTAAGTTACAGGGGGTGCGAACCCTTGTCACTGAGGAGGGGGTGGCTTATATAGAGTTCGCGGACCCCTCCGCCCTCGATTCTGTGAGGTTTAAAGTACATTAAGATAGGGCATTACTGGTAACGCTAAGAATAAAGTAACATAATGACCATTAAAGCTACATAATGACCGACCGTTGCAATGCGGAGTGGCTTTAGATCTTCTGGTGGTCGAGTGATAGTCTTCATGGTCGAGTGACTTCAAGTCTGTCGAGTGGAACACTTCATGGTCGATTGAAAGATGATTCTTCTTCGAATGCTTCTGGTGATAAAGTGATGTCCTTGGGGAGGGTATATAGGTCAGGCCTGTGACCCTACCCTAGGTACATGTCTTCTTCAT
Organism: Aegilops bicornis; assembly: GCA_021605145.1. Lineage (NCBI taxonomy): Eukaryota > Viridiplantae > Streptophyta > Magnoliopsida > Poales > Poaceae > Aegilops > Aegilops bicornis. Next base: position 104,795,497 of record CM038671.1, read on the forward strand.
TAGCCCCCGAATGGATCAGGGTTTGAGTGGGCAAGGAGTTGAAAAATACTTCTGACTCATTTTTGCACTTCGGGTGTGTCTGGTCCTGGATCAAAGAACCGAGGTGGTGACGTCAACTTCTTTTTTAGTCGCCTTGATCCATTCTTGTTTTTGTCGAGTGAACTTTTACTGGAAGAGCCTCGAGTGCAGATGTGGAGGAGATCTTCCGTCTGACAAGTTGTTCTGCTGTCCGCGGATCTCGCGGGATTCAAATTTCGGGAAGCGGCAGGCGGAGGAGGCCGCAGTGTCGGGCTGGATAAGGCAGGGCCGCCTCAATTTCCGTGCCGCCTTTTTTGCCACGTATCGCGCACGACTGTTGCGGGATTTGATAAGATCGCCCGAGCCTACAAGTCAGTCACTCGGAAGTAACCTCATATAAGGCGCCGGACCGGGGTTTTTGAACAGTGCACCCTCATTCTTCTTCCTCCTTCTCAGATTTCTCTGCTGCGCCTGCTCTCGCCCCAGTGCCGCTATTCCATTCGAGCTCCGTCTGCGGCGATGGGGAAAGAGAAGACGGTGGATCTGGAGCGCGCGAAGAAGGCGATGGCGAAGGCGAAAGGGAAGAAGTCTAGCTGGGGCGGATCTTTATCGAGGTCCGGCCTGCCGCCGGGCTAGATCCAGGGTGACTGGATTCGCTTGGTGATCCGTCAGGACGATATCGACGACCTGGTCGAGGGAGGACTGATTCCCCACGAATCGGCGCGGCTCCCGGGGAACGAGACCGAGCCGCAACCACGTGAGGGTGAGTGCGTTCTCCTCGCCACTCACATCGACCGTGGGTTTTCCTTGCCTCCCCACCCTTTCTTTCGAGGCTTCTTGAATTTCTTTGGGGAGCAACTCCACCATTTTACTCCAAACACCATGTGTACCTTGCTGCCTTCGTGTCTCTGTGCGAAAATTTCTTGGGTTGCCGACCCCACTGGGGCCTTTTCAAGCACATTTTCACATGTCGCTCCCAGTCGGTCAAAAAGGCTAATCCAAGTGACGAGAAGACACACGTGATCCAGATGTGTGGGGGTCTTGGGATTCAGATGAGGGGAAAAAGTTCCTTCCCAACCATGACTCTTCCCGATTCAGTCCGAGGGTGGCAGTCGACCTGGTTCTACTGCAAAGACCAGCCGACTCAGTGGCAGTGTTGGTCTTCCCCCTTTTTCCATGGCCCGAGTGGGGAAGCCCTCCACTTTAAAGGTGATCCCGGAGGAGAAGGCACAAGTCAAGGTGCTGGTTGATCGAGTAGTTCAACTTGTCCGTGATGGGGTGACTGGTATGGACTGGCTGGAGGTCTTCCTTCGGCGACGCATCCAACCACTTCAAGCTCGTGACCATCCGATGTGGATGTATTCGGGCACTGACGACACCACTCGGAGCCATCCAGAGGAGGTCGATGAAACCACGTTGGAGGGGTGGCTGACGGGTATCACTGGAAACAAGGATAACCCCAGGGGAGCCAGGAAAATTCCTCCGCTCGACCAATCCTACGAACCAGACAAGGTCCAATTCTGAATTACCGACTGTAATCTTGATTTATTCGTACAACTGTTTATGCTTCACCAACTGACTTTGCCCTACTTGTTTTCTTCCAGGCTCTTACTGAAATGTACTCGATGCCCAACAGAGAGCAGGAACAGGATCCGGAGGGGGAGGCAAGCGGAGGTGAAAGTGGCGAGTGGCATTCTGACGGAGAGGGCGACGAGGAGAGTGACGACCCGAGTGACGAAGAAGAGGTCGACTCCCCTCCCCGCAGGGAAAGTCGATCCAAGCTTGCTCAAGATCCAGCGAGTGCCCGTGACAAGGCGATCCTTCAGACTGGGCAATCGTCAAAGCGTCCTCGGACGTCCTCTCCGGCACCAACTGAGAAGGCCCCAAAGCAGTCCAAGGTTGTAGTGCAGAAGACTCGGAAGGCGCTGCCAAAAATCAAGATTGACATTCCCATTGCTTCTGCGTGAGTGTTTTTCTTTCGCTTTCACTCGACGCTCTGTGTTGTTTATCTTTCCTTTGGTTTGACCGAATGAATCTTGAAACTAGCAGTGCCGCTACCTCTGGGACTTCAGCTTATAAAAACGAGCATGAGGAAATGGAAGACGCGGTCACCTCCAATCTGGGTACAATCTTCATTATTCTGACTTCCCTTTGTCGACTGGACTGTGATTTATCCAATCGGGCGATGAAATTTTGGTGACTGATCTTTTTACAGCTCCCAACGTCATTGACCTCCCCGACGATGATGAGGACGAGCCACAGAGGCCCTTGGGGAGAAAAAACAGGAAAACGTCCGCTGGCAAGACGCTTCAGTCGACACCGGTGGAGGAACCGGTAGTTCAGGACGCCGGCGATGCCAATCGGACTTCTGTCTCCTTCACCATACCGCTGTCGAGTGCTCGACCTTGCGCATCAGCTGCACATCTCCTGCCGATCCACCTTCAGTTTTTGCTACACATCACGTCCCAAAAGACGAAGTGGGTGCTGCCAAAGAAGCTATACGCCAGGCGGGCATTATGATGGAGAAGATGAAGATGGTGCGGGATGCTAGCCAGGCTGCTATGCCAGCTCCGCTCTCGGAAAGCAACGCGTTAGGTTAGCAGATTGTCGACTGACTCTCTTGGCTTGTTCTGTTTAGGATATGGTACCTGAAAACTCTCTTTCCAAGGATCTTTGCACCTGTACACCCACTAGGTGTTTCGATTTGTCACTGAGCAAATTCGTACTTTGAGTTGCATTCAATGTTTTCGTCGATTGAATTTTTGGACTAGTGGGGGCACGCTGAGTGCACCCACTGGGTGTAGTCCCCAAGACTATGATGGACTGCGGGCAGTCGATTGTAGTCTTGGATTTTGAATTTCTTCACTCGGTCTGGTCGGGCCATGTCGAGTGGAATTTTGAACCGGTGGGGGCACGCTAAGTGCACCCACTGGGTGTAGTCCCCGAGACCGTGGTCGACTATGGTCTGAAGACTCTGTTTGTTGCTTTCTCTTTCTCTCTTTTTTTTGCACTCGCGCTGGAAAGGCCTTGTCGAGTGTAAACTGAACCAGTGGGGGCACGCTAAGTGCACCCACTGGGTGTAGTCCCCGAGACTACTGTTGGATGTTTGATTCAGCAGTAGTCTTAGAATTTGTTGGCTTTATCATTTTACCTCTCCGAAATAACCACTCTTTTCACCAGTCGACTGACCTGTACTTTGGTTGCATAAATCTTGTGATCTTGGAGCTCGCTTTGCTGACCTGGGAAATAGCAGATTCAACTCAACCTCGATCTGGAGTTGGCCAAGACAGAATTGCAGAAAGCAAAGGATGACGCCACTTGTAAGAAAGACTTGTTGATTGGTTTGTCCTTGATCTAGATTTCATTCTGCTTTTTCTGAATCAAGCACTATTTCTTTCAGAGAAACTGAACCAGGCTTTGGCGAAAAAGGATCAAGATCTGGCTACCGCGCAGAAAAAGGCTGATGAGAAAACCGCTCTGGCTGAACAGAAGCTGGCTTCAGTCGGCAAATTGGAGGAAGAAAACGCCAAGATAAAATCTGCTCTGGACGAAGCCAATAAGGAAGTAACTCGCTTGAAGAAGGACAAGGTCAATCTGAACGAGAAGATGGAAGGTATTGCCCGTAGGAGGAACGATCTGGAGAATTATCCGAGGAGCCTTGCTAAGAAGTTGTTCGTCAAGCTTGAAGGTATATTCTTTGTTCCGACTGGTTTGTCCTCGTTGACTCGGCATACAACTATTGACTCACCCTCGGATTGTGCATGCAGAGTTTTGCCAGGACTTCGAGGAGGAGGCCGGGCGAATTGAACCAAGCTTGGACCCCATCAACTCCCCCGTGAAAGATGAAGCTGCCATGAATGTGCTCCACTGGAATCCCTCATCAACGGTGTTGTTGACTACCTTGCTCGACTGAAGGTCGCAATGTCGCGGATCGACACAACACTCTGGCCAAGGGCAATGCTCCAGAATGACCTCGAGTCTCTGATGACTCGACTTAACGAGATCCCCGGTCGAGTGCAGGAGTGGAAGAAGTCTTCTGCCCGGTGCGATGCTGATGTGGCTCTGTCTTTGGTTCACGTCCATTGCAAGGAAGCTCGAGAAGAGAAGCTGGCAGCGATCAAGGTTGCCAATACCAAGAAGTATGATTTCCAATCCTTTATGGAGACTTTCATTGCTGCCGCCACTCGGATTGCCGATGGCATTGACCTGGACGAATTCGTCGAGCCTGCCAGCCCTCCTCCTGCGGAGTGAACAAATTTTTATGTTCCACCTTAAATTTGCCTCGGGATGCCGAGTGATTTTTGTAATCGCTAAACTCCTTCGTGCTGAATGTCCGAGTACTTTGATCCGTGGTCTTGAACCTTTAGGGTTCATCTGAACTTGTTTATCTCAGGATATGCTTGCGATTGCTTTTGGAATTTGTTCTTCATTTGGAATGACCTTTGTGTTTGAGATGCAGCCCTGAAGTGGAGACTTCAATCAACCTGCGCCTCGTCGTCCTTGCGGACGGGGATGGAGCGCACGTTGTACTTGCGGTGCAGCTCCGAAGGAGAAGGTTACAATCGATCTGCACCTCGTTGTCCTTGCATATAGGGATGGAGCGCACCTTGTATTTGTGGCGTAGCTCCTAAGGAGAAGGTTGCAGTCGACCTGCACCTCGTTGTCCTTGCGGATAGGGATGGAGCGCATGTTGTATTTGTGGCGTAGCTCTGAAGGAGAAGGTTGCAGTCGACCTGCACCTCGTCGTCCTTGCAGATAGGGATGGAGCGCACGTTGTATTTGTGGCGTAGCTCCGAAAGAGAAGGTTGCAGTCGACCTGCACCTCGTCGTCCTTGCGGATAGGGATGTGTTTCAAACTTAGGCAAGTACAAGACTGCAGCTAAGCCTCCGAGTGGAAGGGTTGCTCACCACTCAGTAGGATTTTTCACACTTAGGTAAGAACTGGACTGCAGCTAAGCCCCCGAGTGGGAGGATTGCTCACCACTCGGTAGGATTTTTTAAACTTAGTAGTCTTGGACTGCAGCTAAGCCCCGAGTGGGAGGGTTGCTCACCACTCGTTAGGATTTTTAAACTTAGGCGAGTCTTGGACTGCAGCTAAGCCCCGAGTGGGAGGGTCGCTCACCACTCAAGAGGGATTTTTAAACTTAGGCAAGCATCTTGGACTGCAGCTCAGCCCGAGTGGGAGGGTTGCTCACCACTCGGTAGGGATTTTTAAACTTAGGCGTAGTCTTGGACTACAGCTAAGCCCCCGGGAGGGTTGCTCACCACTCGGTAGGATTTTTTAAACTTAGGCAAGTACTGGACTGCAGCTAAGCCCCCGAGTGGGAGGGTTGCTCACCACTCGGTAGGATTTTTCACACTTAGGCGAGTAGTGGACTGCAGCTAAGCCCCCGAGTGGGAGGGTTTCTCACCACTCGGTAGGATTTTTCACACTCGGGGCAGTCTTGGACTGCAGCTAAGCCCCCAGTGGGAGGGTTGCGCACCACTCGGTAGGATTTTTCACACTTAGGCGAGTACTGGAGTGCAGCTAAGCCCCCGAGTGGGAGGGTTGCCCACCACTCGGTAGGATTTTTTAAACTTAGGCGAGTACTGGACTGCAGCTAAGCCCCCGAGTGGGAGGATTGCTCACCACTCGGTAGGTTTTTAAACTTAGGTGAATACTGGATTGCAGCTAAGCCCCCGAGTGGGAGGGTTGCTCACCACTCGGTTGGATTTTTTAAACTTAGGCAAGTACTAGACTGCAGCTAAGCCCCCGAGTGGGAGGGTTGCTCACCACTCGGTAGGATATTTTTTTAAACTTAGGCGAGTACTGGACTGCAGCTAAGGCCCGAGTGGGAGGGTTGCTCACCACTCGGTAGGATTTTTTTTTAAACTTAGGCGAGTACTGGACTGCAGCTAAGCCCCCGAGTGGGAGGGTTCCTGACCACTCGGTAGGATATTTTTTTAAACTTAGGCGAGTACTGGACTGCAGCTAAGCCCCCAAGTGGGAGGGTTGCTCACCACTCGCTAGGATTTTTCACACTTGGGCGAGTACTGGACTGCAGGTAAGCCCCCGAGTGGGAGGGTGATACGTCTCCAACGTATCTATAATTTTTTATTGCTCCATGTTATATTATCTACTGTTTTGGGCAATATTGGGCTTTATTATACACATTTATATCAGTTTTGGGACTAACCTACTAACCGGAGGCCCAGCCCATATTGCTGTTTTGTTGCCTGTTTCAGTATTTCGAAGAAAAGGAATATCAAACGGAGTCCAAACGGAATGAAACCTTCGACATCGTGATTTTTTGGAAGAATATCATCCTGGAGGCTTGGAGATCAAGTCAGAAGACCCTCGAGGAGCCCAGGAGATAGCCCCCCCTACAGGGCGCGGCCCCCTGTCTCGTGGGCCCCTCGAGCACCTCCCGACTGACTTCTTTCGCCTATATATGCCTACGTACCCTAAAACCATCAGAAATCAAGATAGATCGGGAGTTACGCCCCCGCAAGCCTCTGTAGCCACAAAAAAACTCTCGGGAGTCTGTTCCGGCACCCTGCCGGAGGGGGAACCCATCACCGGTGGCCATCTTCATCATCCCGGCGCTCTCCATGACGAGGAGGCAGTAGTTCACCCTCGGGGCTGAGGGTATGTACCAGTAGCTATGTGTTTGATCTCTCTCTCTCGTGTTCTCTCTATGGCACGATCTTGATGTATCGCGAGCTTTGCTATTATAGTTGGATCTTATGATGTTTCTCCCCCTTTACTCTCTTGTGATGAATTGAGTTTCCCCTCTGAAGTTATCTTATCGGATTGAGTCTTTGATTTGAGAACACTTGATGTATGTCTTGCCGTGTTTATCTATGGTGACAATGGGATAACACGTGCCACTTGATGTATGTTTTGGTGACCAACTTGCGGGTTCCGCCCATGAACCTATGCATAGGGGTTGGCACACATTTTCTTGACTCTCTGGTAGAAACTTTGGGGCACCCTTTGAAGTACTTTTATGTTGGTTGGATGAATCTGAGATTGTGTGATGCATATCGTATAATCATGCCCACGGATACTTGAGGTGACAATGGAGTATCTAGGTGACATTAGGGTTTTGGTTGATTTGTGTCTTAAGGTGTTATTCTAGTACGAACTCTTTAATAGATCGATCCGAAAGAATAACTTTGAGGTGGTTTCGTACCCTACCATAATCTCTACGTTTGTTCTCCGCTATTAGTGGCTTTGGAGTGACTCTTTGTTGCATGTTGAGGGATTGTTATATGATCTATCTATGTTATTATTGTTGAGAGAACTTGCACTAGTGAAAGTATGATCCCTAGGCCTTGTTTCCTATCACTGCAATACCGTTCACGCTCACTTTTATCATTAGTTCCCTTGCTGTTTTTATATTTTCAGATTACAAAAACGTATATCTACCATCCATATTGCACTTGTATCACGATCTCTTCACCGAACTAGTGCACCTATACAATTTACAAGTGTAGTGGGTGTGTTGGGGACACAAGAGACTCTTTGTTATTTGGTTGCAGGGTTGTTTGAGAGAGACCATCTTCATCCTATGCCTCCTACGGATTGATAAACCTTAGGTCATCCACTTGAGGGAAATTTGCTACTGTCCAACAAACCTGTGCACTTGCAGGCCCAACAACGTCTACAAGAAGAAGGTTGTGTAGTAGACATCAAGGTCTTTTCTGGCGCCGTTGCCGGGGAGGCTATGTAAGCGGCACTCACTCACACCCCGTCAACTAAGCTCCTTTCTGGCGCCATTGCCGGGGAGGTGAGTGCTTGAAGGTATATCTTTAGATTTTGCAATCGAAACTTTTTGTTTCTTGTTTTATCACTAGTTTAGTTTATAAAATAACACTACCAAAAAAATGGAATTGAGTTTGTCTCGTACGCTTCATCTTTTTAATATCTTCCATGAGTTTGATGGAAAGGAAAATTGTGATCAAGTGCTAGAAGAAGAGTGCATTAAAATGCTTGGTACTAAATCTTTGAATGATGAGCATAATTGCAATGTTGTTAGTATAAACTCCTTGAATATCCGTAGTACTAATGATGATTGCTCTAGTCATGATGAAAATATCTCTCATAAGCATGTCAACTCTTGTGGAGTGCATGTTTGCATTAACACACCAAATATAGAAGATATATATTGCAAGAGGCATAAGTATTTAGAAACTAAGAAGTTGCAAGAAAGGCTAGATAAGAGTGCGGAGAATTTAAGATATCTTTCCCGTTGTGAATTTTGCAATAAACAAGATCATTTACATCTCCAATGCAAATTGTTTCATGATCGGACCGTGTCCAAAAATTGTGATGATTTGATCTCCCTTTCTCATTACAATGAACTTAGATTTCTTTTGGGTTGTGAAGAGTTGAAACGTTTAACTAAGCCTATTCCAGAATTTAATCTTAAACATTTTCTTGATATTGATCTAGAAAAGATTTATATGTTTTGTGTGGAGAATTGCATTGAAAATCCTTATATTGCCAATTACCTAAAGAAAAGAAAGCAAATGGAAGATGATGAGAATACTAATGAAAGGGAAGAGACTTCCCAATCTCCTGCTATTATTTCTTACGATGAATCAGGTAACGAGGAGGAGCTTTCTATTCAACCAATCTCATCAATAAGGAGCTCAAAGAGGAAGGTTGAACCTACACATAATGTGAAGAGGAAAAAGAAAAGAAGGAGCAACAAAGGTAGAAAGGTATCCCTCCTAAATGATGTTGCCCCTACTACTCATTGTGATGATGATAATTGCTTTACTATTGGTGCTATCCATATTTTTAATGATGAGAGTGATTATGCTTATGATATGAAAGAGCCCAAGCTTGGGGAAGCTATGTTTGGTGAGGGTGAAATATTTGAGAATATATTTGCTGAAATTAATGTTTGTCCCAAGCTTGGGGATGCTATGTTTAATGAAGATGATATTTTTATCACCCCAAGTTTTGATATGCAAAGTTGTTATGATGATAGCATGCCTCCTACCTATGATGATTATATTGATGAAAGTGGGTTCGGAAGAGTGTCAACTTTAGGAAGTAGTGATCCCACTATTTTGGAGGATGTTGAATTTTATTGTTATGAATATGAAAGTGTATTTGGAAGAGTGTCAACTTTATTTAGTGATTCCACTATCTTGGGAGAGGTTTCAATCGATTATGATGAGAACAAAGTTCCTACTTATGATGATTATTGTGATGAAACTTATGCTATAAAAAGTAGCGATGATTATATTTGCAAATCTTGTCATGATTATGATTACCCTTTTTCTGAACATTACTCTTTTAATGTGGAAACAATTTTTAGTGTTCAAGTCTCTTATGATACTCCCACTATTCCGAATGAGAAGAATTTTGCTTATGTGGAGAGTAGTAAATTTTCTATGCTTGTAGATCATGAAAAGAATGCTTTAGGTGCTGGTTATATTGTCGAATTCATTCATGATGCTACTGAAAATTATTATGAGGGAGGAACATATGCTTGTCGGAATTGCAATAATATCAAGTTTCCTCTCTATGTGCTTAAATTTTTGAAGTTATGCTTGCTTTGTCTTCCTATGCTTGTTGATTATAGTTCCCATAAGTTGTTTGCTCACAAAATCCCTATGCATAGGAAGTGGGTTAGACTTAAATGTGCTAGTCATATTCTTCATGATGCTCTCTTTATGTTTCAATTCTCATGTCTTATGTGAGCATCATTGAAATCATCATGCCTAGCTAGGGGCGTTAAACGTTAGCGCTTGTTGGGAGGCAACCCAATTTTATTTTAGTTTCTTGCTTTTTGGTTCTGTTTAGGAATAAATAATCCATCTAGCTTCTGGTTAGATGTGTTTTCATGTTTTAATTAGTGTTTTTGCCAAGTAGAACCTTTGGGAAGACTTGGGTGAAGTCTTTATGATCATGCTGTAAAAAAACAGAAACTTTAGCGCTCACGAGATTAGCTTCAACTTTTTACTGGAGAGTGATATTTAGTTGATTCTTTTTGCAGATAATTACTAGACAAATTCCTCAGGTCCACTAATTTATTTTAGAATTTTTGGAGTTCCAGAAGTTTGCATTAGTTACTGATTACTACAGACTGTTCTGTTTTTGACAGATTCTGTTTTCATTGTGTTGTTTGCTTATTTTGATGAATCTATGGCTAGTAAAATAGTTTATAAACCATAGAGAAGTTGGAATAAAGTAGGTTTAACACAAATGCAAATAAAGACTGAGTTCATTACAGTACCTTGAAGTGGTGTTTTGTTTTCTTTCGCTAACGGAGCTCACGAGTTTTCTGTTAAGTTTTGTGTTGTGAAGTTTTCAAGTTTTGGGTAAAGATTCGATGGACTATGGAATAAGGAGTGGCAAGAGCCTAAGCTTGGGGATGCCCAAGGCACCCCAAGGTAATATTCAAGGATAACCAAGCGTCTAAGCTTGGGGATGCCCCGGAAGGCAACCCCTCTTTCGTCTTCGTTCATCGGTAACTTTACTTGGAGCTATATTTTTATTCACCACATGATATGTGTTTTGCTTGGAGCGTCATGTCATTTTCTTTAGATTTGCTTGCTGTTTGAATAAAATACCAAGATCTGAAATTCTTAAATGTTAGAGAGTCTTCACATAGTTGTATAATTATTCGACTACTCATTGATCTTCACTTATATCTTTCGGAGTAGTTTGTCATTTGCTCTAGTACTTCACTTATATCTTTTAGAACACGGTGGTGGTATTATTTTGAAGAAATAGATGAACCATGCTTCACTTATATTATTTTGAGAGTCTTAAATAGCATGGTAATTTACTCAAATAATCTTAATATGCTAGGTATTCAAAAATAGTAAAAACTTTCTTATGAGTGTGTTGAATACTAAGAGAAGTTTGATGCTTGATGATTGTTTTGAGATATGGAAGTAGTGATATTAGAGTCATGCTAGTTGAGTAGTTGTGAATTTGAGAGATACTTGTGTTAAAGTTTGTGAGTCCCGTAGCATGCATGTATGGTGAACCGTTATGTGATGAAGTCAGAGCATGATTTATTTATTGATTGTCTTCCTTATGAGTGGCGATCGGGGACGAGCGATGGTCTTTTCCTACCAATCTATCCCCCTAGGAGCATGCGTGTAATACTTTGCTTTGATAACTTGTAGATTTTTTCAATAAGTATATGAGTTCCTTATGACTAATGTTGAGTCCATGGATTATACGCACTCTCACCCTTCCACCATTGCTAGCCTCTCTAATACTTTGCTGGTATCATACACCCACCATATACCTTCCTCAAAACAGCCACCATACCTACCTATCATGGCATTTCCATAGCCATTCCGAGATATATTGCCATGAAACTTTCCACCGTTCCGTTTATTATGAAACGCTCCATCATTGTCATATTGCTTTGCATGATCATGTAGTTGACATTGTATTTGTGGTAAAGCCACTGTTCATAATTCTTTCATACATATCACTCATGAGTCATTGCACATCCCGATACACCGCCGGAGGCATTCATATAGAGTCATATTTTGTTCTAAGAATCGAGTTGTAATTTTTGAGTTGTAAGAAAATAAAAGTGTGATAATCATCATTTTTTAGAGCATTGTCCCAGTGAGGAAAGGATGATGGAGACTATGATTCCCCCACAAGTCGGGATGAGACTCCGGACAAAAAATAAAAAAAGGGGAAAAAGAGGCCATAAAAAAAGAGAAAAGGCCCAAATAAAAAACAAAAAAATGAGAGAAAAAGAGAGAAGGGACAATGCTATTATCTCTTTTTCCACACTTGTGCTTCAAAATAGCACCATGATCTTCATGTTAGAGAGTCTCATATGTTGTCACTTTCATATACTAGTGGGAATTTTTCACTATAGAACTTGGCTTGTATATTCCAATGACGGGCTTCCTCAAAATTCCCTAGGTCTTCATGAGCAAGCGAGTTGGATGCACACCCACTTAGTTTCTTCTGTTGAGCTTTCAAATGCTTATAGCTCTAGTGCATCCGTTGCATGGCAATCTCTACTCACTCACATTGATATCTATTGATGGGCATCTCCATAGCCCGTTGATACGCCTAGTTGATGTGAGACTATCTTCTCCCTTTTTGTCTTCTCCACAACCACCCTTCTATTCCACCTATAGTGCTATGTCCATGGCTCATGCTCATGTATTGCGTGAAGATTGAAAAAGTTTTGAGAATGTCAAAAGTATGATACAATAGCTTGGCTTGTCATCGGGGTTGTGCATGATTTAAATACTTTGTGTGGTGAAGATAGAGCATAGCCAGACTATATGATTTTGTAGGGATAACTTTCTTTGGCCATGTTATTTTGAGAAGACATGATTGCTTTGTTAGTATGCTTGAAGTATTATTATTTTTATGTCAATATTAAACTTTTATCTTGAATCTTCGGATCTGAATATTCATACCACAATTAAGAAGAATTACATTGAAACTATGCCAACTAGCATTCCACATCAAAATTATCTTTTATCATTTACCTACTAGAGGACGAGCAGGAATTAAGCTTGGGGATGCTTGATACGTCTCCAACGTATCTATAATTTTTGATTGCTCCATGCTATATTATCTACTGTTTTGGGCAATATTGGGCTTTATTATACACATTTATATCATTTTTGGGACTAACCTACTAACCGGAGGCCCATCCCATATTGTTGTTTTATTGCTCGTTTCAAAGATTTCGAAGAAAAGGAATATCAAACGGAGTCCAAACGGAATGAAACCTTCGGCACCGTGATTTTTGGAAGAATATCATCCTGGAGGCTTGGCGATCAATTCAGAAGACCCTCGAGGAGCCCAGGAGATACGGGCGCCCCCCCCCCCCTACAGGGCACGGCCCCCTTTCTCGTGGGCCCCTCGAGCACCTCCCGACCGACTTCTTTCGCCTATATATGCCTACGTACCCTAAAACCATCAGAAATCAAGATAGATCGGGAGTTCAGCCGCCGCAAGCCTCTGTAGCCACCAAAAACCTCTCGGGAGTCCGTTCTGGCACCCTGCCGAAGGGGGAACCCATCACCGGTGGCCATCTTCATCATCCCGGCGCTCTCCATGACGAGGAGGGAGTAGTTCACCCTTGGGGCTGAGGGTATGTACCAGTAGCTATGTGTTTGATCTCTTTCTCTCTCGTGTTCTCTCTATGGCACGATCTTGATGTATCGCGAGCTGTGCTATTATAGTTGTATCTTATGATGTTTCTCCCCCTCTACTCTCTTGTGATGAATTGAGTTTCCCCTTTGAAGTTATCTTATCGGATTGAGTCTTTGATTTGAGAACACTTGATGTATGTCTTGCCGTGTTTATCTGTGGTGACAATGGGAAATCACGTGCCACTTGATGTATGTTTTGGTGACCAACTTATGGGTTCCGCCATGAACCTATGCATAGGGGTTGGCACGTTTTCTTGACTCCGGTAGAAACTTTGGGGCACTCTTTGAAGTACTTTTATGTTGGTTGGATGAATCTGAGATTGTGTGATGCATATCCTATAATCATGCCCACGGATACTTGAGGTGACAATGGATTATCTAGGTGACATTAGGGTTTTGGTTGATTTGTGTCTTAAGGTGTTATTCTAGTACGAACTCTTTAATAGATCGATCCGAAAGAATAACTTTGAGGTGGTTTCGTACCCTACCATAATCTCTATGTTTGTTTTCCGCTATTAGTGGCTTTGCAGTGACTCTTTGTTGCATGTTGAGGGATTGTTATATGATCTATCTATGTTATTATTGTTGAGAGAACTTGCACTAGTGAAAGTATGAACCCTAGGCCTTGTTTCCTATAATTGCAATACCGTTTACGCTCACTTTTGTCATTAGTTCCCTTGCTGTTTTTATATTTTCAGATTACAAAAACCTATATCTACCATCCATATTGCACTTGTATCACCATCTCTTCGCCGAACTAGTGCACCTATACAATTTACCATTGTAGTGGGTGTGTTGGGGACACAAGAGACTCTTTGTTATTTGGTTGTAGGGTTGTTTGAGAGAGACCATCTTCATCCTACGCCTCCTACGGATTGATAAACCTTAGGTCATCCACTTGAGGGAAATTTGCTACTGTCCTACAAACCTGTGCACTTGCAGGCCCAACAACGTCTACAAAAATAAGGTTGTGTAGTAGACATCAGAGGGTTGCCCACCACTCGGTAGGATTTTTTAAACTTAGGCGAGTACTGGACTGCAGCTATGCCCCCGAGTGGGAGGGTTGCCCACCACTCGGTAGGATTTTTTAAACTTAGGCGTGTACTGGGCTGCAGCTAAGCCCCCGAGTGGGAGGGTTGCTCACCACTCGGTAGGATTTTTTTTAAACTTAGGCGAGTACTGGACTGGAGCTAAGCCCCCGAGTGGGAGGGTTGCTCACCACTTGGTAGGATTTTTCACGCTTAGGCAAATACTGGACTGCAGCTAAGCCCCCGAATGGGAGGGTTGCCCAGCACTCGGTAGGATTTTTTAAACTTAGGCGAGTACTGGACTGCAGCTAAGCCCCCGAGTGGGAGGGTTGCCCACCACTCGATAGGATTTTTTAAACTTAGGCGAGTACTGGACTCTAGCTAAGCCCCCGAGTGGGAGGGTTGCTCACCACTCGGTAGGATTTTTTTTGAAACTTAGGTGAGTACTGGACTGCAGCTAAGCCCCCAAGTGGGAGGGTTGCTTACCACTCGGTAGGATTTTTCACACTTAGGCGAGTACTGGACTGCAGCTAAGCCCCCGAGTGAGAGGCTTGCTCACCACTCGGTAGGATTTTTTAAACTTAGGCGAAACGGATTCGCGACTAAGTCACCCACTGGGGGATTTCAGATACAAACAAAAGCAACATCAATCGTTTAGGAAGACTATAAAGCTCTTGTCTTTGATAAACAAACTACAAAGGTATTTCTTATTACATCTCATCTGAATGAGTACTTAAGTATAAAAGGGGCGGAGCAGCTCCGCGTTCCAAGCCCGTAGCTCGTCTTTCTGATGCTCGACATTGTAAAGATGGTATGCTCCGTTGTGGAGAACTCTGGTGACTATTAAGGGACCTTCCCAAGCGGGGGCGAGCTTGTGTGGTTTCTGCTGATCCACTCGATGAACCAAGTCTCCCTCTTGGAAAGCACGACCCCTCACATTTCTGGCGTGGATCAAGGCCATTTCTCTTTCCTCCTCTAGGAGGTCGACTGTGTCCTGCCGGGCCTGTTCTGCTTCATCTTCAGAGAAGAGCTCGGCTCGGGGTGCATTGTGAAGCAGGTCACTTGGTAGAACAGCCTCAGCTCCATAGACCAAAAAGAATGGAGTTCGGCCAGTCGACCGATTGGGAGTTGTCCTCAATCCCCAAAGAACTTATGGTAGTTCATCTTCCTAGGCGCCTACTGCGTGCTTGAGATCACGCATCAGTCGGGGTTTCAGTCCTTTGAGAATTAAGCCATTTGCTCTTTCTGCTTGTCCATTCGACTGGGGGTGAGTGACTGAAGCATAGTCGACTCGTGTACCTTAAGAAGCGCAGAAGGCTCTGAACTCATCATAATCGAAGTTCGATCCGTTCTCAGTGATGATGCTTTATGCGGAACCTCAGATTCTGAATGTCAACTCTCTGATGAAACTGACGGCAGTGCTGGCTTCAAGATTCTTGATAGGCTTAGCTTCAATCCATTTGGTAAACTTGTCGACTGCTACAAGCACATGAGTGAAGCCGCTCCTACTAGTTCTTAGCGGTCCAACCATATCCAATCCCCAAACAGCAAAGGGCCAGACGAGTGGAATGGTCTTCAGGGCTGACGCAGGCTTGTGAGACATATTGGAGTAAAACTGGCAGCCTTCACATTTGTCGACTATATCTTTCGCCATTTCATTTGCTCGTGGCCAGTAAAACCCAGCTCGGTATGCTTTAGCCACAATGGTCCGAGAGGACGCATGGTGAACACAGGTCCCCGAGTGGATATCATTGAGGATCAATCGACCTTCTTCTGGTGTTATGCATTTTTGGCTGACTCCGGTTACACTTTCCCTGAACAGTTGTCCTCTTATCACAGTAAAGGCTTTGGATCGACAGACGATCTGTCGAGCCTCTTCTTCATCCTCTGGGAGTTCCTTCCTAAGGATATACGCAATGTATGGCACTGTCCAGTCGGGAGTGATGACCAAAACCTCCATGATCAGGTCGACCACGGCTGGGATTTCGACTTCAATCGGATCTGTGGCACTCTTATACTGCGGGGTCTCTTTAGTGAAAGGATCTTCTTGAACTGATGGTGCGTGAATGTGTTCCAAAAACACATTGCTGGGAATGGCTTCTCTCTTGGAACCTATCTTTGCCAAATCATCGGCTGCTTGATTTTTCAGTCGGGGTATATGATGGAGCTCCAACCCCTCAAACTTCTTTTCCAATTTCCTCACCGCATTGCAGTAAAGAATCAAATATGGCTGGGCTTCTGACGTCCCACTCCTTCATCACTTGATTGACTACCAAATCTGAGTTGCGATAGACCATGAGGCGACGGACGCCGAGTGAGATGGCCATACGTAACCCATACAAGAGTGCTTCATATTCTGCTTCATTATTGGAGGAATCAAAGTGAATCTGGAGGACACATCTGAACTTGTCTCCTCGGGGGGATACCAGTACCACCCCAGCACTGGAACCATTCAGCATCTTGGAACCATCAAAGAACATGGTCCAGTGTTCCGAGTGAATTTGAGTCGGCAGTTGCTGTTCGATCCACTCGGCGAGGAAATCCGCTATTGCTTGGGACTTGATAGTTTTCTTTGCCTCAAACTTGATGTCCAAGGGAAGGAGTTCAATCGCCCACTTTGCCACTCGACCAGTTCCATCTCTGTTGTTCAGAATCTCTGACAATGGAGCGTCGCTGACGACTGTAATGGAGTGGTCAGAGAAGTAATGTGCAACCTTCTTCGTGGTCATATAAATCCCATAAACAAGCTTCTGATAATGTGGATATCTTTGCTTTGATGGAGTCAAAACTTCAGAAAAATAATATACTGGGCGCTGAACTTTATAGGATTTTCCTTCTTCTTCCCGCTCGACCGTAAGTACTGTACTAACGACTTGTCCAGTGGTTGCAATGTAAAGCAGTAAAGGCTCTTTGCTGATTGGGGCAGCAAGCACTGGCTGGGTGGAAAGCAGGGCTTTTAGCTCTGCAAATGCTGCATCGGCTTCAGGAGTCCATTCGAACTTATCTGACTTCTTCATCAGTCAGTATAGAGGCAGTGCCTTTTCACCGAGTCAAGAAATGAATCGACTTAGGGCGGCCAAACAACCAGTAAGCTTCTGGACATCCTGCACACGCACAGAGCGTTTCATCCGGAGCATGGCACCCACTTTCTCTGGGTTAGCGTCGATCCCTCGTTCGGAAACGAGAAAACCGAGTAATATTCGCCCGGAACTCCGAATGTGCACTTTGATGGATTAAGCTTGATATCATACCTTCTGAGGTTTGCAAAGGTTTCAGCAAGGTCAGCCAGTAGGTCGGAACCTTTACGTGACTTGACCACAATGTCATCCATGTATGCTTCCACATTCTGACTGATTTGAGTGAGTAAACACTTCTGAAGCACCCGCATGAGTGTGGATCCAGCGTTCTTCAAGCCGAATGGCATAGTGACATAACAGAAGCACCCAAATGGGGTGATGAAAGCTGTTTTTATCTCGTCGGGTCCATACAGACGGATCTGATGATACCCCAAATAAGCGTCCAAAAAGGACAAACGCTCACACCGCGCAGTCGAGTCGACTATTTGGTTGATGCGAGGGAGAGGAAAGTGATCTTTCGGGAAGACCCGATTGATATGCTTGAAGTCAATGCACATGCGAAGTGAGTCGTCCTTCTTAGGGACCATGACAACATTAGCTAGCCACTCAGAGTGGTAAATCTCTTGGATAAACTCAGCTGCTAGAAACCGAGCCACTTCTTCACCGATTGCCTTTCTCTTCTGCACGACGGACCGTCGAAGATGTTCTTTGACTGGTTTCACTTTTGGGTCGACTCGCAAACGATGCTCAGCCAGCCCCCTGGGAACACCCGGCATGTTAGAAGGTTTCCATGCAAAGATGTCCCACTTCTCACGGAGGAACTGGATGAGCGCTTCTTCCTATTTGGAGTCGAGTGTTGTTGAAATGTGAGTCGGAGCAGCATTGGGATCGGTTGGGTGAATATGAATCGGCTTCTTTCACCAGAGGACCAAAATGCTGAATTTGTGGCAGGCTTCTTAGCTCGCAACAAATCACTCGGATCTGCATTTTTTTGATACTCCTGCAATTCCACTACTGCCATTTGTGCATCGCGATCTTTGAGCCCTTCTGGAAGCACTCTTCTGCCTTCTTTCGGTTGCCAGTGATAGTGATCACTCCTTTAGGACCAGGCATCTTCAAAAGGTACACGTAACATGGTCGAGCCATAAAACGTGCATAAGCTGTCCTGCCCAGAATAGCATGATAAGCACTCTGGAAATCCACAACTTCAAATGTCAACTTTTCTTTGTGGTAATTCTTGGAATCACCGAAAACTACATCAAGGGCGATCTGGCCGAGTGACTCAGCCTTCTTGCCAGGAATAACTCCATGAAAACTCATATTGCTTTCACTGAGTCTGGACAACGGAATGCCCATTCCTTTCAACGTTTCCGCATATAGTATATTGAGGCCACTGCCACCATCCATCAGAACCTTAGTCAACGAGTGCCTTCGACGACTGGGTCGACCACCAACGCTTGCCTCCCTGGGGTGGCTATGTGTGTTGGGTGATCAGATTGGTCGAATGTAATGGCCGTCCGAGACCATTTCAAATAACTAGGCGTCGCCGGAGCAACCATGTTTACTTCTCTGTTGATGACTTTCAGTCGACTTTTGCTCTCAACATCAGCAAAAATCATCAGAGTGGAATTGACGTGGGGGTAACTGTCGGTGTCAAAACCGGCGGATCTCGGGTAGGGGGTCCCGAACTGTGCGTCTAGGCGGATGGTAACAGGAGACAAGGGACACGATGTTTTTACCCAGGTTCGGGCCCTCTCGATGGAGGTAATACCCTACTCCTGCTTGATTAATATTGATGATATGGGTAGTACAAGAGTAGATCTACCACGAGATCAAGGAGGCTAAACCCTAGAAGCTAGCCTATGGTATGATTGTTGTTCGTCCTACGGACTAAAACCATCCGGTTTATATAGACACCGGATAGGTTAGGGTTACACAGAGTCGGTTACAATGGTAGGAGATCTACATATCCAGACGCCAAGCTTGCCTTCCACGCCAAGGAAAGTCCCATCCGGACACGGGACAAAGTCTTCAATCTTGTATCTTCATAGTCTAGGAGTCCGGCCAACGGTGATAGTTCGGCTATCCGGACACCCCCTAATCCGGGACTCCCTCAGTAGCCCTCGAACCAGGCTTCAATGACGATGAGTCCGACGCATTGATTGTCTCCGGCATTGCGAGGCGGGTTCTTCTCCAAATTCCATATACTTGTCGAATAGTGTCCGGCTTCTGATAAATGCTGTGCTCCTTGGCTTCTACGCCCAATAATGGCCATCTTCCACGTGTTTGAATGAATGCAAAAAGCCAGGGTATTTTACAATTACCCCCTAGCTGCGCAAATGAGCTGCCTATAAAAGGGGCGAGGTTCTAGATCTGAGTCACACCATCCCCCTTCATGAAGCTTTCATCGGAGCGCCTCGACCAAAGCCCATTCCATCATGGACGGTCGACGGCTCCTCCTCTCGCGCTCCCAGCCCTCAGCCTGGAAATTGGGAGAGATGCTCAGTCCCGCATAGCGAGCTAGTTATACTCCAAGCCAAGGGATTTCTTCCCCCGGCCTTCATGGTCCCGGTTCGAGCCAGACTTGCCACCTACAAGGGCGGGAAACTAGCGGAGAGTGTCCCCGATCCCTCTAAAGGAGAGCGGGTATGATTCACCTCTTATCTAGTAAGAGGACTCGGATTTCCAATCCATCCGTTTCTCCAGGGGCTCTTGGAGTTCTACGGCCTCCAGTTGCACCACCTTACTCCTGCCTCCATCTTGCACATCGCGGGCTTCGTGGCCCTTTGCAAACTGTTCTTGGGCGTCGAGGCTCATTTCGGGCTGTGGAAGAGATTATTCTGCCTAGTACCCCGTTCTTATGAGGGGTCAATATATCAAGTGGGCGGAGCCGAGCTATGGCGCATCGCCGGGACCGGATACCTATCCGGAACCCCGAAGAAGGCGTCCGAAGACTGGCCTTCGGAATGGTTTTACATGGAGGACGTCCCGTTGCCGGATCCTGTTCGGATCGGCCTTCCGGAGTTCAGCAATGTCCTCTGAAGAAGCGCCTAAGCTGGCGCCCTCGGAGCCCCTGGAGGGAAAATGACCGGGATGTCCTCTATCTGATGAGCCGAATAAGGTTACTAGCTCATGCCGGATTGACCATGATTGGAGTCATGGCAATCTGCATTATGAGGGGAGTGCAGCCTCTCCAATATAGGGGCCACCCCATGTGGGATTTCAACGGGGAGGACGATGCCACCCGCCATGGTCAAGAAGGGCCGGGATCGGTCACCGAACTGGTGAAGATCTTGTCTGCCATGTATAAAGGGGAGGAGGAGGATTTCCTCCGCGTCAATCCAATAAAGGAGTTTTCTTCGAATAATCCTTGAAGCTGGGTAAGCAAACATCTTTGTGACCTGTCCGATCCATGTTCCCATGGTTAAATATCTCATTTCGTGGTTTCTGCGCAGGAACTGCGCCGGACTGTGGAGAAGATACATAGCCCGCCCCCACAACCCGAGGATTCGAAACGGTCCCTCAATCCGACCTCCGAAGAGGATCCGGATATAAAGGTGGAGTTTATCGACGGGGTATTCCACCAACTTAGCATACAATGCTTTGGTTGCCATCACGGCCGATTACCCCGGAATACTTCCAGCCTCACAGGTAACTGAGACCAAGGTCCCAATATTCTGATAATGACCCATCCGTGCTTATTTCTTGATCATCGTATACCAATGGTGGTTCGCAGGGGGTACCTTCGAGGCAGGAAGCCGAGCCCGCGGCGGCTAGCCAATAAGGGGCAAGACGTCTCGCAGAAAAAAGGAGTGCGGTCCGGATCGAAACTCCGCCGCAGAACGGTATGGCGTGTCACCATGTTCCCGTGGATTGATTCCTCGAAGGCGATTTAACGCCGACGCTATTTTCAGGAAAGAGCGCCGGGCTGAGTCCGGAGAGGTTGTTAATCGAACCTCCGCCGCCGGGCTCCAAAGCCGGGTCCCAAGCGGAGGCGAACACGAGGCGACATCGACACTCCTCCGAAGAGGATGCCGACAGATTGTCCGCCACCAACTCCGAGGTGGAGAGCGCCTTGAATCACAGGCGCCACGGGACAGTTCTTCGAGACGCATGTTTCACCCAAGAGGCCTTGAATGACTTCAAATCGGGAGATGCGCACCTCCGTGCCGCTCAAGATGGTCTAGCCAGAGCCACGGAGCAGTATGTAAAGGACATACGGGTAAGGAAATTTGACAGTTATATATGCCAGAAGCCCCCGAGACTTAAAATAGTTAGAATCACTGATTTAAGGATCATTTGTTATGCAGGATCTTACAAAAAAGAATACCCGACTGTCCCAGGAGCTTGAAGAGTGCAAGGCCCAACTTGAGGCTGCACTAGCCGCTACAGGGGGAGCCACAGAGACCCCCTCTGGTAATATACGCTTCAAAAGATAAATAGTTTATGAAGTGCGGATGTCGGTGTCACACCTACCCGATATCGGCTAAGCTTGCCTTCCTCTGCATCATCACTTTCTTCTTTGTCCTCAACTTTGTCCGACTCTTTTTCCTTTTCTTTGGGTTGTTTCTCTCAGAACTGTTGGATTAGGAGCCGACACTGTCGAGTGGTATGCTTCGGGTAAATGAGATTACCCTCTTCATCTTTCTTGGTGTGAATGTGGCATGGCAAATCCAACACATCATTTCCGTCTTGATCTTTTATTTTCTTGGGGTTCCACGGTCCTTTGGGCTTCCCCTTGAACTTTCCTTGAGTCACGGCTAAGGTTTCTCCAGGAGCAGCTGGCTCGGCTTTGCGCTTCTGCTTCCTACTGGAGTTTCCTCCTCCGGTTTCGTGGGCGACTGTTTTGTGTTTGCCACTCAGGAGCCGATCCTCCTCTTCAACATTGGCATAGTTGGTGGCAATCTCCATCATTCGACTCAGAGACATATCTCCGGTCCGACCGAACTTCAGATTCAACTCTCGATATTTGACACCTTCCTTGAAAGCACAAACTGCTTGGTGATCAGACACATTCTCCACCGTGTGGTGCAATGTGATCCATCTCTGGATATAATCCCTCAAAGTTTCATTTGGCTTCTGCACACAAGATTGGAGCTCATAGCCTGGCTGCCGTTTGCATGTTCCTTGAATGTTCCGACAAACACTGGGCAAGTTCTTCCCAACTATAAATACCGCCGGTGCTAACTGATTCAACCATGCTCGCCGAGCCCTCCAACATCGAGGAAGGTGCTTCATGGCCACCTCATCATTGCCTCCACCAATCTGCACAGCCACTCAAGAGTCCTCAAGCCAAGTGTCGGGCTTGGACTCACCAAGAACTTATCGACTCCGATCGCCAACTTTGAAGTTGGGAGGAATCACCGCGGCCCTGATGGCTCTACTGAAGCACTTTGGACCTGAGACATGCACTCTGCTGCTAGTCGGAAAATCTCTATCATGGCCTTCTCCGTGAGCTCTGTTTCTGTCGACCAGACCCTGAACGAGAATAGATCTCGCATCAAAGCCTGGTTCCCTGGGTCGACTGGAATCCTTCGCCCACCACTATGAGGGCATCTGTCATCGTGCTGCCGAGGCACATATGACCCACTACTTGGGGGAGGAGTGGGCACTCGACGACGATTATCGTGCTCGAGTCGATGACCATACCGCTCACGGTTTATGTACTGATCTCTCCGGTCTCCACGTTCCTCATGCCTCGGGGGCGATCTTGGTCTGTGAGCCGACTGGACAGTATCTGCAACAACGGATCTGCTATGGATCCTATTCCGCGACTGTGACACAGATGTATTTTGTTCTCCCGCTGCCCGGAGTAAGGCCCTGATCTGCATCAAACCTCTGCCAGCTTCTGACTGGGAAGGCTGAATTGACTCTGCTATTCGGGCTGCAGTTGTTAGGTTCTGAATCGGAGTTCGATATACCTGAGTTGGAGGCGAAAAGAGTTGTCGTCGACTGGACTCAGGAATCCGCTGCCGAGCATGCTCGTCGAGTGCGTGCTGGAGGTTCTCCAGTCGAGTGCGCTCAGCCAAGTTGGCCAGGCATACCTCCTCCAAGGCTTGAGCCTCGAGGGTTTCTCCAACGATAGGAGTGTGAAGTGCATCCATGTTCCGGCGGCGAAGTTCTTCCCTCTGATGCGAAGAGAGGGGCACGTGACGGATCTCCTCTGCCATCGCCACCGTCGACGCGAGGGAAGCCAGGAGGACTGCGGGGTCCATTGACCATCAGGACTTCTGCCGTGGGGTCACTACTATCGCACACGGATGCAGTCTTTACGGAGCCAGTCGAACAGGCCATAGAGAGTTTCGTCGGGCTTGATTGCCGCGACTTGGGGGGTGGCCGACTGGTGAGCCACCGCGTGCCTCACCCACCGCTGAAGCCTCACGACACTTAGTCTTGGTAGTATTAGCATATCTGTGTTGTAGATCAATAGCTCGCGTTTAGCTCCCCTATTTTATTTTGATATGTTCCTAGAGAAAACTGAGTTGAAAGATGTTAGTAGCAATGATGCGGATTGGATCCATGATCTGAGGATTTTCCTCATTGCTGCACAGAAGAATTATGTCCTTGATGCACCGCTAGGTGACAGGCCTATTCCAGGAGCAGATGCAGACGTTATGAACGTTTGACAAAAGCTCTGTATGATAACTACTTGATAGTTTAATGCACCATGCTTTACGGCTTAGAACCGGGACTTCAAAAAATGTTTTGGACGCCACAGAGCATATGAGATGTTCCAAGAGTTGAAATTGGTATTTCATACTCATGCCCATGTCGAGATGTATGAGACCTCTGACAGTACTTTGCCTACAAGGTGGAGGAGAATTGCTCAGCTAGTAAGCATGTGCTCAGAATGTCTGAGTACTACAATCACTTGAATCAAGTGGGAGTTAATCTTCCAGATAAGATAGTGATTGACAGAGTTCTCTAGTCACTATCACTAAGTTACTAGAACTTCGTGATGAACTATGATATGCAAGGGATAACGGAAACGATTCCCAAGCTCTTCGTGATGTTGAAATCGACGAAGGTAGAAATCAAGAAAAACATCAAGTGTTGATGGTTGACAAGACCACTAGTTTCAAGAAAAGGGCAAAGGGAAGAAGGGGAAATTCAAGAAGAACGGCAAGCGAGTTGCTTCTCAAGTGAAGAAGCCCAAGTCTAGACCTAAGCCTGAGACTGAATGCTTCTACTGCAAAGGAACTGGTAACTGGAAGCGGAACTGCCCCAAGTATTTGGCGGATAAGAAGAATGGCAAAGTGAACAAAGGTATATTTGATATACATGTTATTGATGTGCAATTTACTAGTGTTTATAGCAACCCCTTAGTATTTGATACTAGTTCAGTTGCTATGATTTGTAACTCAAAACGGGAGTTGCAGAATAAACAGAGACTAGTTCAGGGTGAAGTGACGATGTGTGTTGGAAGTGGTTCCAAGATTGATATGATCATCATCGCAGACTCCCTATACTTTCGGGATTAGTGTTGAACCTAAATAAGTGTTATTTGGTGTTTGCGTTGAGCATGAATATGATTTGATCATATTTATTGCAATACGGTTATTCATTTAAGTTAGAGAACAATTGTTGTTACATTTACATGAATAAAACCTTCTATGGTCATACACACCAATGAAAATGTTTTGTTGGATCTCGATCGTAGTGATACACATATTCATAATATTGAAGCCAAAAGATGCAAAGCTAATAATGATAGTGCAACTTGTTTGTGGCAATCGCCGCTTAGGTCATATTATGTAAAGCGCATGAAGAAACTCCATCTTGATGGGATTTTGGAATCACTTGATTATGAATCACTTGATGCTTGCGAACCATGCCTTTTGGGCAAGATGACTAAAACTCCGTTCTTCCGGAACAATGGAGCAAGCAAGCGCCTTTATTGGAAATTATACATACTGATGTATGCCATCCGATGAGTGTTGAGGCTCGCGGCTGGTATCGTTATTTCTGACCTTCACAGATGATTTGAGTAGATATGGGTATATCTACTTGATGAAACATAAGTCTGAAACATTTGAACAGTTCACTGGAGGAACACTTTGTGTGCTACCAAACGTCACAACGTAACTGGGTGATTATAAAGGTGCTCTACAGGTGTCTCCGAAGGTACTTGTTGGGTTGGCGTATTTCGAGATTAGGATTTGTCACTCCGATTGTCAGAGGTATCTTCGGCCCACTCAAGAATGCACATCACTATAAGCCTTGCAAGCATTGCAACTAATGAGTTAGTTGCGGGATGATGTATTACGGAACGAGTAAAGAGACTTGCCGCAACGAGATTGAACTAGGTATTGAGATACCGACGATCGAATCTCGGGCAAGTAACATACCGATGACAAAGGGAACAACATATGTTGTTATGTGGTCCGACCGATAAAGATCTTCGTAGAATATGTAGGAGCCAATATGGGCATCTAGTTCCCGCTATTGGTTATTGACAAGAGAGGTGTCTCGGTCATGTCTACATAGTTCTCCAACCCGTAGGGTCCGCACGCTTAACGTTCGTTGAGGATATAGTACTATGAGTTGTGTATGTTGGTGAACGAATGTTGTTCGAAGTTTTGGATGAGATCACAGATATGAGGAGGAACTCTAGAATGGTCCGGAAGTAAAGATTGATATGTGGGTAGTAGTTTTTGATCTCCGGAAAGGTTCCGGAATCCATCGGAAGGGGTTCTGGATGTTTCCCGAAATGTTTGGGCACGAGAACACTTTATCTGGGCCAAAGGGGAAAGCCCACGATGTTTTTGGAAAGCGCAAAAGGAAGTATTGCGGAGTCCAGGGGCCAGACGCCAGGGTCCTGGCGTCTGGGTCCAGACGCCGAGAACCCTGGCATCTGGCCCTGAAGTCCGAGAAGGACTCTTGCCTTTCGGGTGAAACCGACTTTGTGGAGGCTTTTACTCCAAGTTTCGGCCCCAAGGCTCAACATATAAATAGAGGGGTAGGGCTAGCACCCAAGAGACATCAAGAAACACCAAGCCGTGTGCCGGCAACCCCGTCTCCTCTAGTTTATCCTCCGTCATAGTTTTCGTAGTGCTTAGGCGAAGCCCTGCGAAGATTGTTCTTCACCAACACCGTCACCACGCCGTCGTGCTGCCGGAACTCATCTACTACTTCGCCCTCTTGCTGGATCGAGAAGGCGAGGATGTCACCGAGCGTAACGTGCGTAACTCGGAGGTGCCGTGCTTTTGGTACTTGGATCGGTCGGATCATGAAGACGTACGACTACATCAACCGCGTTGATATAACGCTTCCGCTTTCGGTCTACGAGGGTACATGGACAACATTCTCCCCTCTTGTTGCTATGCATCACCATGATCTTGCGTGTGCGTAGGAATTTTTTTGAAATTACTACGTTCCCCAATAGCTCCCACATATTCTATGAAGATCTTTATCGGTCAAACCTCATAACAACATACGTTGTTCCCTTTGTCATCGGTATGTTACTTGCCCGAGATTCGATTGTCGGTATCTCAATACCTAGTTCAATCTCGCTATCGCAAGTCTCTTTACTCGTTCCGTAATGCATCATCCTGTAACTAACTCATTAGTCACATTGCTTGCAAGGCTTATAGTGATGTGCATTACCGAGAGGGCCCAGAGATACCTCTCCGACAATCGGAGTGACAAATCCTAATCTCGATCTATGCCAACTCAACAAGTACCATCGGAGACACCTTTAGAGCACCTTTATAATCATCTAGTTACGTTGTGACGTTTGGTAGCACACAAAGTGTTCTCCGGTATTCGGGAGTTGCATAATCTCATAGTCATAGGAACATGTATAAGTCATGAAGAAAGCAATATTAATATACTAAACGATCAAGTGCTAAGCTAATGAAATAGGTCAAGTCAATCACATCATTCTCTAATGATGTGATCCCGTTAATCAAATGACAACTCATGTCTATGGCTAAGAAACTTAACCATCTTTGATTCAACGAGCTAGTCCAGTAGAGGCATACTAGTGACACTCTGTTTGCCTATGTATTCACACATGTACTAAGTTTCTGGTTAATACAATTCTAGCATGAATAATAAACATTTATCGTGATATAAGGAAATATCCTCAAGGGCATATTTCCTTCAGGGACCTGGCCCAATCTTGGCACCGCTACTACATGCAACATCTCATTATCCATCCTCATACATAAACTTATGATAATTGTTTCTCTCTTTAAGATACTATGTTCCTGGCAACTGTTGGGTATTGCTACTACATGCAACATCTCATTATCCATCCTCATACATAAACTTATGATAATTGTTTCTCTCTTTAAGATACTATGTTCCTGGCAACTATTGGGTATTGCTACTTTTGTTACTCTACTGCAATCAAACAACCAACACTTCATCATATTTGCTACTAATAAATTCTCTTGAGTAAGTACTTTGTTTCCAGGTGTGGTTGAATTGACAATGCAACCACCAAAACTTATAAGTATTATTTGGCTCTCATTATCTCAAATCAATAAATTTGGCTTGTTATACTTCACATCGGAGGTTACCCGACTCGGCTGCACTCGCTGCTGACCGACACATGTATTGTCGGGTCATGTATACCTGTCCCTGTAAGTTTGTGCCACCTTGGTTTACGACTAGTCATGTTGGTCCGGGTTCTCTGTCATATGGATGCTAGCGACACAATCATATACGTGAGCCAAATGACGCAAATAATCCCGGCCAAGGTAAGGCTGCGGCCGTGGAATACCATGCGTGAGGACGCAAAGTGATATGATGTGTTACATGTTAGATCGGTGTGACTTAGGATTAGGGTCCTAACAGCTTTACGGTGTCCTCTACACTTATGGGTTATCACGACACCACAAGCTGGGGCGAGGAGGCACCACCAACGGTTGGGTGGGCGCCATCGGCAAGGGGACCATGATGATGGACTTGAGGCGCGGCGCCAACGGAGCACGGGAGGAGGTAGATGTTGAAGGGTCTGTTGGAGTCGGAGAGCCTCACCCACTCAGAGCTCGTGGACACTATGGGGGATAGGGAGGGTTGCCGGGAGGGGGTTGGGCGACGGGACGGCTGGCGAGGAGGTGGTCGCCGCCGCCGGAGTGGCAGGTGGCGTAGGAGGGGATGATGATATTGCCATGTGGAGTGACTAAAAAAAGTAAGAATCACAGTAAGTCGTGTAAGAATAATGCACTATATTCAGTAAGTCGTGTAAGCACACGCATGTAATCACAGTCCTCCCTAACAAAAACAAAGCGCCTACACATGTATATAAGCTCATGCTGATGAGTCGACACTAATTAATCAGTGTGCATATGTTTTTCCACGGTTGGATCGATTGCACGGTCAACACATGACGGCGATCTTCCATTTATAGTCTTGCGTTATTCGTCCGTTGCTCCCTCGTCCTGTCAGGTTGTCTTGCCACCTCGACCCCAAACAGTAGAATTGTCCATGCATCATGCGTGGCCATTGTTTCAGGCTTCCAGTCAGCGACAGTAACGCAACTAAATTAGTCTACTCTTTTCTGACCGCACTGCATGCATATCCGTCGGCGGTGGGTCTCCTGATGAGCACGACGAACCGAGCCCGGCCGGCGGTCTCCTGAGACTGAGAGAGCAGCATGCAGCTTAATCATTCGGCGTGCCAAGACCGGCCGGCGGCGTCGCCACGGCGGTCGGCGCCCGTGCGGGCTGCGACGGCCTTCGCCACAGCTTCCCTGACCGCCTCCTCCTCCCACTTGGCGCCGGACGCTGACTGCAACGACCGCATCAAGATATCAGTTAAATTTTCCAGTCTATGCAGAATTTAAAAAGAGTATGTGAAGCCATATGCGTTACTTTTCATCATCATGTAGTAAAAATCTGGGTGCGCTACGTTGGTCATTGGTCAAACCGAGAGATTCCGTATGACAAATCTGAGGTAACCTGGTACACACACACACTACTACCTACCAAAAGGTTAGCTCAGCTTACTAGTACTGTTCACGTGTGCACGCACGCTTAGGGTTTCGGCCGGAGTGTGTGGGACACGTCCATTGGCCAACTTGTTGAAATGAAGCCAACACGTGATCAAATTACCGGATTGTACTACTTACTAGTAGCACAATTTTACATCATGAAGCTGGTTGATTATACTCCCTCCGTTTTTATTTAGTCCGCATATTAGCTTTGGTGACCAAAGTCAAGCTTTTTTACTTTGACCAAGTTTATAAAAAAAATATAAACATATACAATAACAAATTGATATCATTAGATTTATTATTAATTGTACTTTCACGTCATATAAATTTGTTATGGTAAATGCTTATATTCTTTTCTATAGACTTGGTCAAACTTTACGAAGTTTGATTTCAGTCAACTCTAATATGCGGAGTAAATAAAAACGGAGGGAGTATGTATACAATTTTATTTTATTTCGAATGGAGGTTCCCATCAAAATATCTAAGCATACCATAAAGAAAAGAATAAGAATAAGAAGAGTGTATTACTTTGAGCTGCATCGTCAGGAATGCTCCGGTGAGGCCGTTGCCGGCGTCGCCGTCGCTGGTGCTCATCGCCACCAGGCTGACATCGTCTTCCCCCATCTTGTCATTGAGGCACTGCAGCGTCCTGAGCACCACGTCCATCGTGTTGCCATGCGCCGGCCTCGCCGCTATCTTCACCGTGCAAACCTCGCTCGTAGTCGTCCCATCTTCCCGATCCGCCGCCACTCTGGTTATTTGGATTTCGACCTTCTCGGCGTCGTCGTCTTCGACCCCGGCGGCGCGGGCACACTCGGCCAGCTGCGCCTGGAGCGCCTTGTTCTTCTCCTCGAGGTCGCAGACCTTGGACTTGAGGGAGTTCACGTACTCCCTCGCGGTGATCAGTATCGACGTCTTATCTTTCTGTAAAGCGAGAGACAAATGATCATAGCTAGCTAGTCAAAGAACGTGCCACTGCTCTCGGAATATGCATGCATTCAAATCATGTGTACCTTGGAGCCGGGAGGAAGGACGGTCTTGAGAGCCTGGAAGCTATCGTTGAGCTTCTCCCGGCGCTTGCGCTCGGAGATCATGTGCTGCAGCTGGTTCACCGACGACAGCTCGGCCTCCGCCGACGCTTGCTGGAAGTGATGCTGCTGATGGTTGTACCTCATCGCCTTCTGCATCTTGACAAGGACGGACATGGATTTCTTGAACATCTTCTGCCCGCATGCCGGCTTGGGCCTCCGCCTCGCTCCGAGCCTCCGAGGTGCCGCGCGTAGCGGCTGAACGCGCATGCCGGCACTACGCCAGGCTCCATTGCGGCCGTGTCATGGAAGTTCAGGACGTACTGGTGGTAGTCATCGTCACATGGGATCACCACCGGCGGTACATGCGAGGAGACCTCGGGGAACTGCAGGCCGGCGGCGGGCGTCGCGAAGGCGTGCGCCGACAAGTTATCCGGGCTGCAAGAGAGCGAGGCGGAACGGAACGAGCAGGTGGAGGACGAGGAGGGGAAGCTGCAGCCACCGGCGTGGTGCGAGGGGAGGAAATCGACTTCGTCTAGGACAGACTGCTGCATGCCCACGGCAGGGACGATGTACGCGGCTGGCTCGTCCTCCATGCTCATCTGCATGCTGATCTGCACGTGCGATATTATCATCAGAAACAGTTGAAGTGTGCGCAATCGCACGTATGCATATCAATTAATCAATGGATGCTTGCCTGGTTGAGGTGGTGCTGAATCTGTGTGCGCTCCTCTTCCTCCTTCCTGCTCTGCAGCCTTTCAGGGACGACATAGCTGCATACAAAGAGATCCATCAGACAGATATCCCAGTGGCTAGTAACTGTCTATGTAACTAATCAACTAGTAGAACCGAAGCTTTTTAATCAAAGGATCGCCGTGAGATTCATCAACTTTTTTTCGAAAAGGAGAATAATCTCCGGCGTGCATCAAGCGATGCACACAACCAACAAAGAGAACCATCATGGGGGCTAGATGGATATCTGTACGCGTTGAACCGAAACCGGTCGAGGTAGGACGCATAATGCACACACCTGGCGGCGTAACCGCACATGAAGCCGCTGTTACCGGCGGCGGCGCCGCCATTGGTGCCATATCCATGGATCCAGCTGCTGCTATCCATGGCGGCTGGGCGACCAGGTGATGCTCGATCACTTCGATCTAGACGCCGTAGGTTCGGTCGAGTCTCGCTCAGTTCATCAATGGAAATGGGACCGTGCGTATATATGTGCACGTGTAGATATATGTCTTAGTGGCAACCCGTACACGAGGAAGCTAATGTGGGGTTCCGCTGGGGGATGCGAGCGCATATATAGCAGGGGGAGGGGAGGGGGGCGGCCGGAGCAATGGCGCGATCATGACAGGCGGCTTGGAGGGGGTAGAGGAGAGGGGGGCACGTGCGACGGTAACCGAAGCAGCTACAGCTAGCTTAATTTTTGTTCTTTTTTAGAATCAGCTATGGCTAGTTGATGATGTCGACAAACTATAATACATCTACACGATGGTGAGAGAGAGACCTTACTGATGCAGGCCTTTGGGAAGTCCACGGTCCATTCCGTTTGGCCGGAAATATGGCACCTTTCGATCCATCGACGAACAAGGCGTGGGACCGGTCGGGCTTGATAATAAAGATGATATTATGTGCATGGAACTTAAACCTTTTGAACACCTTTTTGGACCGGTATATACACAGCACATGTGGTACCTTCTTAGTTGCTTCAGCATGGTTGTGTATGGTCTTCAGAAGAAAAGAGGGAAAACATGATTGAATGCATGCAAGTAACTTGGCACTTTTGGTCAACAAGAAAAAACTTCTTAGTTAGTACTTCCTTTTGAGTTTACTTCTTTAGTTACTTCCGCGCGATTGTATATTGCGTGGATATCAAATCTTGTAGTTTATCTTTTTTGAGGCATTTCAGATCATTGAGTAATTGATTCATGTTAGGAAAATCCTTACTCCCTCTGTTTACATTACTAGGAAAAGGGCTATAGATAAAATGGACACTAATGGTGCACCAGACATGTGGTGCGCCACTACCATATACTAATGACGCATCATGTGTTGGTGCGTCATTAGTGTTCAAATACTAATGGCGCACCACATCCACGGTGCGTCATTAGTATCAATTTTTTTTTCAAAACTACTAATGGCGCATCAGAGAATAGTGCGCCATTACTAGTTAAACTAGTAATGGCACACCACATCCATGGTGCGTCATTAGTAAGAAGGTACCACGTGTGTTCAAAAGGTTTAAGTTCCACGCACTATCCCCAGGTGCGCCATTACTAGTTTTAACTAGTAATGGTGCACCATATCCACGACGCGCCACTAGTAAAAAAATTTCAATTTTTTTCAAAACTAGTAATGGCGCACCGTGGGAGTGGTGCGCTATTACTACTAACTTGGCCCAAAAATTCCACCCAATGAAACCTCCCCAGACCGCCTTTTCAGTTTTAAAAAAATAAAAGAAAATGATGAAAATGTCAAAAAAAAAGAAAATAAGTTTCCCATATAATATGTGGTCTAGTTGTTGTGACGCCCCGTTACATCCGACTGAGTCAGGCGTAACGGAAGCCGTCACTTCAGAGTTGCGCCAGAATCAGTTAAGGAGAACAGTATCATGTACAAGACGATGCAGCTGCCTTGAGTAGGCAAGCTTTTATTACATTGACACCTCAAGTGTCGACTAAGCCTAAGCGACCATGACGATAGATCGTCATCCACTTCTAGTTACGAGCTTTCTAGACCAACCATGGAGGGCATCTACTCTTCATAGCCTTGATTGTCGACTTCCTCATAAACATACTCCACTTCAGAATAACCGAAGTCATTAAGATGGCCAGACTCATCATGAGTACCATTCTCTATCGCCTCAAAGTTCTCATAACTCTCTTGTTCTGAAAAACAACATAAGTGCAGCTGAGTACGTATAAAATACGTACTCCGCAAGTCGCCGGGAAAAGTGGATGCATGAGTCTTTAAAGAGGAAAAACTTTACCAGCCACGGCTACAACCAGCGAGCCATTAGCTCAAAATACTAGGTAAAAATATTTTCCCCTTAACCCTTTTTATTGAAAACCAAATTTTATTTATAAAATCTACTGGTGACAGAACGACGTGGGATCTTACATCCTGTGTTAGAGGAAACCCACACGACGCACTTCCAAACCCGGAAGCTGGGAGTGATATCACATTTACTCTGATCAGAGGTGTACTGCTTTGCCCATAGCATCACTTGGTCCAAGTCGTCCATGCGCTACCCGTGCACACGACTAGACCAAGGAACCAGAACCTTTAACCAGCCCGTACACTACCTCTGCTTTTCCACCTTGCCTTACTAAAGGCCCGCGGGTCGAGACCCCTGACCGGCGGTCCCGCCCTAGGGTGACTGTACCTACCCGGCTACAGCCACCTTCTCACCCATGCAGAGGCAGCTACTTGGCATGGGTAGTTGGTTCAGCCCGTCCCATTCCAGGTCTATGGTCAGTACGGTTTGCGCCGCTTTTGAAGTAAGCGCCAGTTGGTTGTGTCCTAATGTGATACCCTATGTAGAGGAGCCCGCCATCCAAGCCGACCCTCCCTGGGTTGCTTTCACCAACATGAGCTCCCCTACCCACCAAATATTTATTTATATTGTAACCCTACCCGGGTCACAACTACTTAATACAGATGCTTCACCTGATCTGGTCCAATTGCCAAATCAGTGGATCCACCTGATCCAAATTTCATTTTATTTATGAAAAATATTTATTTTAAATTCTTATGCAAAATTTTGGAAATGACCCATAGCCCGGAAAACATTTATCAAGACATGGTCAAGGAAATGACGACTTGCCGGGTAGTGCTTCGACCAACTCGGAACCACCAGACGTGACTCCTACGGGTCCAAGATCGCCTCCTGCTAATTATTTCACAAACATGTTTATATTTCCTAATTTAAATCTAAAGATCCAGCAACACGGCCATGTTGGGCAAGCCATAATTAATTAACTAGGTTGTGATACGTCCTAGTGTTTCATTGAGAGATAAAATGCATCAAGCCATCCAAATCAGAGTAGCATGCACGTATGCCATCCAGTACAGAGAGTAAAAAAAAGACAAGTAAAAGAAAACAGTAGCCTAGTACTGCACTACTAGTACTTTACTCGTTCCTCTCCTCGTCTTCTCTGCTATCCCAAGAACAGAACCAGCCACCCACCTCTCTCTCTCCCCAAGAACAGGGCACGGCCGCCGCCGCCTTGATCTGCCCCGTCCGGGCATCTCCGGCGACACGGCGGACACCTACATATTCTCCTTGTCTCCCTCTACCATTTTCCCCTATTTATTTGATCCGCCGCCGTCAAAAACGTCGCTACCACTCAATCCTAGCGCCTCCTGATTCAGGTCCGGTGGGCTTGCCACTGGCTGCAGCGGCAACAACGTCTCCATGCCTACATCCTTCCCCAGCGCAGCCACACGCACGAGGCGTGCAGCCACGGGCGTTGGGCGTGTGCGGCTTCACCGGCGCTGCTCGGTCGCCATGGCTCTGCTGCTAACGGTGTGGACTAGCCACATCCTACTGCTACTAGTGGTAAGTACTAATCCTGATTTCTTTTCCATCAAGTGCTCCAAATTTCATAACAAGTGCTTGCTATATGTGAACGTGGGTGTGCATATATTGTTCATTTATCTCAGATCCTACTATTCCCCACCCAGCCATATTGCCTTCTTTCTCTTTGTTTATCTCAAGGTCACAAAATTAATCAAGATTTAATCTATGGTGTGGTCATGGTATTGCTACTGATTAGATCTAAATGTTGTTCCTAACTAGTGCTACTCATCCTTGAACACCATATAGGAGGAAACAGTGGCAGTGAAACTCCAAAAATAATTACTTGTGAGTAGATTATAAACACCAATCAGTCAATGCTACAGTTTGGCAGAGATTAAAAATTAGGACAAAGTAGTACACACAGGAAGATTGATGTTTTGGATACACACATACATGTCATAGCAAGTTACTAGTACTCAGGATTTG
Organism: Aegilops bicornis; assembly: GCA_021605145.1. Lineage (NCBI taxonomy): Eukaryota > Viridiplantae > Streptophyta > Magnoliopsida > Poales > Poaceae > Aegilops > Aegilops bicornis. The sequence continues at coordinate 104,830,761 of CM038671.1, forward strand.
ATTCTTGGCATGTTAGATCTAGTACAAGCCACAAATGTCATTCACAGAAACTTTTACAAGCTTTTGCAATTGATCTAATTAGTTTTGATTAACTTGGGTGTTTACACAAAGATTTTGTTCTTTTTACAGCAAGGTAAATAGATCAAGGTGAATAGATGCTCATGGACTGATTCAAACCGAGGTGAAGATAGACAAGAAGTCAAGCAAGAAGGGCTAACACAACAAGGTACTTGATTAGTACCTGGTGGCAACGCATGCAACCCAAAGAGCTTCACAACAGTGAAGTACAGCAGTGGCAGAAGGTGAAAAGGCAAGTGGTGGTGGTACTCCAGTGTAAGTGTGTGTGTGAGGTAGGATGGTCCACAGTGAAAGAGATGGCTCCTATTTATAGTGGAGTGAGCTGCTATGTCGGTTTGGAGAGGCATTACATCTGGCATGCATGCGTGGTTATGCTGGCATGCATGCCTCCACTTGTGTCTTTTGTGGGCTGTACTAGGAACAAGTGTAATTTGATTGGCTGGCCATTAGTTGGCATTTACTTTGTGTGTAAGAAAATGAGACAAGGATTCAGTTGTAAAATATATGAAACTTTGGGGAAGAATTGTTTTCCAAAGCTAAATGGTATTTGTTGTAAAAAAATGTAGTTGTTTTTATTATTTTAATTGATGTTTTGGAAACGCCGTTGAAATTGCCGTTAAACATCCAAATTAGAATTGCCAAATTTAACGCCGTTGAAACGCCGTTGAAAATCATCTATTCGAAAAGTTACATCCAAATTTAACCGGGGAAACCCCGTTAAACATTTTCAAAATCCTCAAAAACCTAACAGAAAAAAGTTACGGGGCTTTTAAGATCTGGAGGCAAAAAAATTTAAAAAAATTCAAACTTACTAGTGGCGCATCGTTTGCTATGTGCGCCACTAGTAACAGAAAAAAAATAGTTTTGATTTTTCTTGGGATTTTTGTTCAAAATATGATACGTAATATGAACGGAAATTTGAAATATTTTTTCAAAATTTCATCACACTCATGAACATGAACAAAGTCCTAAACGTTAACAAGGTTTAATAGGATTGATATGATAGATATATCAATAAGTGCCTGTGAAGTGAGCTGGTGCTGGGGTTGGATAGAATTCTGAAGTTAAGCGTGCTTGGGCTGGAGTAGTGTGAGGATGGGTGACCTTTCGAAAAGTTTGACCATGGAGTGCGATTTGACCTGAGATTAAGCATATTGAGGTGCGCTATTAGTATCTCGTATACTAATGGCGCATCAGTGATGCGCCATTAATAAAAAATACTAGTGGCGTGGTACTAATGACGCACCAGTAGTGCGCCATTAATAGGCAAAACTGATGCGCCATTAGTAGGCCTTTTTCTAATAGTGTTAAAAATACTTGTCGTGATTTTAATTTAAATCTAAAATACTTGTTGTGGTTTCATTTTGAAACGGAGGGAGCACTATCAGCAGCTTACGGCGGACAAAAAGGGAAAAAGGGAAAACAGCCAACATTCACTAAATCATCCGCAAACACACTCTAATCTTCTTCCCGGATTTGGCGACTACAGTCAAACCTGCCCTTGCATGTATTGTGGTCCACTGACCTGGATGATACTAAATGTATGTTAGCGTGTCGTCTCCTGGTACAAACTGAGTGGTCTTTTTTGAAGAAGGTATTTTCCTCGGTATACGATCCCGAGACCAACTCCAATCAATTCATCGATGGTCAACAGTTTTGATGGTTAATTACCTAATCTTTGACCCCCATGGGTCCACATGGGAGGAGGCAGAGCATGATTTACATTGGTAAATTGGCTCTCATTCACGATCGCATTAGATATTACTACAAACCTACTGACTTGAGCGATTAAAACTAAATTTAGAGCGGTAATGGAAAGTAATTATGCATAACAATATTACTCCGTAAGCTGACATGATATATCAAAGTCCCTTAACCTCTTTGGAAACATTGAAATAAATACACATATCAAATATAATTATAATTACTACGCTCTTGATTTCTTCAGTACACACATACCCACGGGAATGGAACGAATGGAACACGGGGGCATATGAATCCGTTTTTCTTAAATACTAATTTAAAAAATGGTAAAAAAAATCATGAAAATTGCTGGCAACAAACTTGAGAAAGTGTTACATTGACCTACAAATTTTAGGGACAAAATGACTTTCGTGATATTGTTCAGGACGAAGTCAAAATCAACACTATATTAGAGGTACTATTTACTCTATATTGTCTTGGACAATTTGTTTTTATGCTCAGATTTTTTATGGGAGTTTTTTGTTCTCGATTCTTTTATGAGTAGGCCAACTTGTCAAGTTCATTCAAAAAAAGTTTCAAAGATTATTGACTTTTTTTGAATTGCTAAAAAAATCCTAGAAAATAGTTTATGGGGTTCATCTACAACTAGGTGTATCCTGGTATTTTCCCATGCGTAGGAGACTAATTGAGGACAGTTATAGTGACATGGAAGGAGTATAAAAATGATGGATCAAGCATACTCGCATGTGGCTCGTTCAACTACGGCGGGTCAGAGTTTTGTATTGGGAGTGAATCGTTTTCCTCCTGTCCCTGGCGCTGGAACCCTAGCCGCCGCCAGGAGACCAACCTTCCAGCGCCGTCCTCCGGCGGCTCCCCTCCGCCGGCGACCTCGGTCGTCAGTGGTGAGGGGGGCCGCCGGATCCACGCGTGTGGATCGTTTTTACTCTCTCGTAGTTTAGATCTTTAGGCTGTTCATCGTCTTCGTTTCGACGGCAACGATGACAGCGCTGAATAAAGATTCTTCGGATCCTTCCTTGACAAGGCCATCGGTCCTATGGTTGGGGATGGATTTAGAAACCAGTCTGTTCAAGCAAGGATGGCGTGGCGGCGGCGGCATCCTCGTGGTGGACATGTGTCCTCAGGCTCCACCGTTGCGACGGTGTTTGCTCCAGCGTCGACACGGAGCTTGGGAGGAAGTCCAGGAGCGGATGCAGATTGTGGTCTGCATCGACGACATCTGGAAGACGGAACATCTGCTGGGTTCGTGGTTCGTGGATGGCAGGTATGGTTTTCTTCTGCGACGTCTTAGTCGCGGTGGGGTGCCAGATCTGGAGTTCGATGGCGTGTCCGGGGTGTTGCCCCGGTCTTATTCGTTCAACGGTAAGGGCTTCACTTTTGGTGAGCCACCTTGGAGGTCCGCAAAGCTGCATATCAGCGATGGAGCCGCATCGAGCTCGGGTGAGGAGGTGAGCTGTCATTCTTTTATTCGGTGGCTGCTGCAGTGGTGCCGGAGGCAGGTGATGGGCGTTGGTGTCAAGCTCAGAGATGTTCTGCTAGCTTTTCAGTTTTGTCATGTCGGTCCTTACGTGACTTGTACTTTAATCTTTATGATATGAATGAGACACGTATTACCATGCAAAAAAAAGCATACTCGCATGTTGCATCCTCATCCGCCTACATTTACATAGGCCCCTCGGAGTATCTCTAGCAAACCCCTTATATCGCGGACCTTTAAAGTGAGCTTACAGTTCACGGCATGCCTTGGATACAGACTGAAAACAGCCGTGGTAGAACGGAAACTTAAAATGAACCTGTAAATTTTGAAATCAAAACTTCACGGAAGAAATTGAACTACTCCAGTAGAACTAGTAGCGTTCATAGTTACATGATCATCATACATAGCCTAGTTGTACAGAATAGATCGGAGGAGCGGTGGCCACCGTAAATCCTAGTGCCAATATTTGGCTCATTGGAGCTATCCTGGTGCGGCGGCGATGTTGTGGCGGCGGAGGAGCTCGGTCGTCGTCGTCGGAGACGAGGTCGATGTAGATGTCGTCATGTGCCTTGGCTTCGTGATGCCATGCCTCCAAGTTGTCGTCGAACTCCTCCGCCTTCGCCAGCCCCTACTTGAGGAGGACTGCGTCGAGGTCGACTTCCTGTCGACGACGCTGCTCGACCTCCTTCTCCTCCTCCTCCTGTGCATTGCGTGCGACGATGGCGGATTCGAAGACGTCCGCCTGCGCCAGGGGAGGAAATCCTCCGGCCCGATGATGCCACCGTCACGCCGCTCCGGCTCCGCCTCCAACTCCCTCTTCACCGCACGGAGCGGCGGGAGCTCCTCCTGGTCCCTTTTCATCGGCGTGAGCGGCGTATGGGAGCTCGACCCCCCAGCGAAGATGCCCGCGCCAGAGGACAGCCGCGCCTGCCTACGGTCGTAGACCTCCATCTTGCCGCAGAGGAGCGACGGAGGCGGCTCTAGGCCGCAGTTCGTGTTCTTCTGGGCGGCTCACTTCCTCGCGCCGTCAGCTTGGATGCACTGCTGCCGCTCGGGGTCGTCACGACCGCCAGCACGGCAGCCCGAGCTCCACATCTCGTGCCACATGGTGGAGTGTGATGGATGATTGGAGTCACCGGCGGCAAAGAAATCGAGAGTGTAAGTGCATCTAGTGCCCCTTAGTGATTTTGGTGTATTGAAGACTTATAGGTTAAGGGACTAATGTGTTTATGAGTGTACACATGTCTATAAGTCTATGAGGAGTTTGATATTTACAGAGAAAGTCGACCCCTAAAAATGAAGTTCTTCGATCAAGACTTTGATATTCTCAAGACTTTCAAGACTTTGAAAGTGAAGAAATTGGTGTGACCTTGAAGACTTGGTATTCATTTGAGGAACATGAAGCGTGAAGACTTTTGTTTTCGTAGTTTCGCTTTCTCTTTCTTGAGTCATAGGAAACACCGCATCGTTAAAGGTGGTCGAGGAAATACTAAGGAAAAATTTCCATGTGATGCTCAACTCAAAATCCTACACCTACCAATCCCTTCGAGTGAAGCCTTTGGAAATCTCATACAGCTCACCAATTTCTTCAAAGGATGAGACGAAGTTCTTCCGTCGCCGAGGAATTTGTCCTGAGTGAGGAGTTAGGAATTCGCCAAAGGCAGATTGCCTACAGTGAGGAACATGATAGCCCCGAGGAATTTGAAAGTCAAATTTCCGACCGTTCGTCATCTTGCGCGCCAGCTGTCCCAAAATATCTTATCCACCTAACAGTCATATCATTGAAGGGCATTTATGTCTTATCATGTCGGGTTGTTCCCTAGGCTATAAATAGCCGCCCCCTACAACCACTAGCTGGTTGGCTGCTCCGAGAAAACTTGACACTTGTCATTTGAGAGCAACCCATCCTTCGAGGACTTTGAGCGAAAATCATCGGTGAGGAAAACCCAAAAACCAAACCCCTACAAACCCAAAGTGATTGAGCATCATCAAGAGATTGATCCTGCTCGGATCCGATGCTTGTTACCTTTGAAGACTATGCTTCTTCCAGACGGTTAGGCGTCATGGTCTAGAGCATCCAAGAGGAATTGTGGATTGCCGAGTGACCAAGTCTGTGAAGGTTTGGAAGTCGCTCAAGACTTACCACGAGTGATTGGACGAGGTCTGTGTGACCTTAGTTCAAGGAGAATACGGTGAGGACTTGGTGTCCCGAGCTGCGTGCTTTCAGCCGATCGGGTGTCCGGACTCGTGTCCTCGAGTTTAAATACTCACCGCTCCAACTGCATACATACAATCGAGACATCGCTTGGAACTGGTCTACCAAATCATTGTCTTCACCAACCTAACTGGTTCTATTTCATCAACCCTTTCATTTCCTCATTACTGTGTTGAGTGTTCATTCATATCTGTGTTTGAAGACTTTGACTGAAGACTTTCTCAATTTACTCACTTCAATTTCTTCAGTCTTTTTGTCTTCATCTTGGCTATCCTGTGTTTACGCTTTCTGTACTTTTTGATGGTCTTCATTTCATCATGATGACCATGCCCGCATTCTCTTATGCTTACTTCTGAGTACTTATTCCGCTGCAAGTAGTTCTGCACTTAGGAATTTCCTCACCGGCAAATTCCTCATTGAAGATTTCATAAAATCGCCTATTCACCCCTCTAGTCGATATAACGCACTTTCAATTGGTATGAGAGCAAGGTACTCCATTGTTCTATGTGATTTTGGTTTAACCACCTGGAGTTTTAGTTATGTCGACCGCAGGTATGAAGAAAGTGACATGCCCTATCTTTGACGGTCATGATTATCCCAAGTGGAAGGCCATGATGAGGAAGCGCCTCATGGCCATGGACAGCGAGCTGTGGACCGTCACTGAAATTGGTCTTACTGATCTATGCAAGACAGCGAATGCAGATGATATTCGCAAGTTCACTCGACTTGACATCATGGCGAAGGATATCATCTGTTCCTGCCTATCTAGAGATGAATTCAAGCGCATTATGCATCTTTGCAATGCGAACCTTATCTAGGACCGAATCTCCGACGTCTATGAAGGTCATCGAACCCGCCATGATCCTTGGTTTGAGTACTTCAAGGAATCTCTCAAAACGATGACTTTCGAACCAGAATCATCATCGTCTGCATCATGTCTCACGGCAAAGGGTGACGAGGTAACCGGATGTTCCTCATCTGAGTTTAGTGACTATGAATCTGATGATGATATTGAACCTAGTTATACCAAACTTGTCTGCATTGCCACTAAACAACAAGCGGCCTTGGAAAAGGTTCAAAACATGCTAGATAAAAGTGATGATATGTTGGGTGAAGAAATGGACCGCACTAAAGCCCTGACTGAAAATCTTCAGAGACTTCAGTCTAGGTTTGACAGCCTTCAAGGTCATCATAACACTCTCTTGTCTGATCATGAGAAAATTTCTTATGAATTTCTTCAAAGAAAGCAAGATCTTGAGAAGCTAAGAGTGAGTTATGAAGATCTTCAGAAGGAGCGTGATTCATTACTTGCTCAACAAATCAGCGCTTCTCGTGAAGAATTTGTTCATCCATGCTTAAAGTGCATTGAACGTGAATCGCTTAATTCTTCACCTGAATGTTCAAATGCTTCAACTGTTACAAATTCTTCACCTGCCTCGCTATCACTAATTCCTCATCTCGAGGACATTGCTAGTATCGTGATTTATGTAGGGCTAAAGGAATTGTACATGACAGGCATGTACAAAAGCCTCAAAGGGCATCAGACTCTTTGTGATGTGCTTAAAAAGCAGATCCTCAACAGAAACCCTAGGAAAGAGGGTATTGCCTTTGAGAGGAAACTCAATGCTGTTGGAACATATGGGAAGCCTTAGCAGTATCCCAAAACCTCATGGGTTGCTGCAAAGGGACCACCAGTTGATCCATCTAACTTATCTGGCTTTACATGTGAATCTCCTCATTCTTCTGATGAGTCATTTGACTCCAACTATAAACTGTTCAAAAATCAGAATGGTGAATTATTTGTTAGATATGTTGGCACTAATCGCAGGAACGGTTCCCTATGAAGAAAATCTGGGTTCCCAAGAAGTGCCTTGAAAGTCTTCAGGTGAATGTCCTCATGACACCACCTATGAAGAATAGGAACTCCAGATCAAACTCTTCATATGGACCAACTTCTTCATATGGATCCAAGTACTTATACGGACCAAATTCCTCACGTGGATCAAATTCCTCAAAAGGATCAAAGTCATCATATGATTATCATCGTGCTAACAACTCTGTTTCGCAGGGTAGAGCTAAGGGCTATGAATATGTGCATTATTCTTCAAACCAATATGTTCATAAGTCCTCAAGAATTTCTCCGCTTATTCATATGCTTACCCTAACCCCTCTTATGTGAAACGAAATGGATTGGCCTCTATGCCACCATTCTCATATGGAGCTCGCAGAGTGATGAACTCTTTGCCACCCCTTCAGATGTGGGTGGTGAATAAGAAGAACTAACCTCTTCTGCAGGGTCAGGTCTCCAGACATGCTTTAAACGTCTGAAGAATTTGCTGGGGGCCTGACAAAAATGCCTGAAAGGACGCAGGCTAATCATGAGGAAATGAAATTTCATTTCACACGCCCTCATATCGCTTATCTCGTTATAACGCTCGATGAAATTCATCTTATGAACTTGATATCATATTCTTCACTGATGAAGTATATGAGATCGTAAGTTGCACTAATTCATCTGCAGGATGATCAACCCAAAGCCAATGAGTGGGTCCTCGATAGTGGATGTACAAATCACATGACTGGTGACAAGAATCTATTGATGGATACTCCCTTATCACCGTCACATCTCGAAGCATATCATCTTTGGCCGACAAAGGCAAAAGTCAGTATCGGGTCTTGGTAAGGTTGCGATCTCTAAGGACATACACATGGACAAAGTCATGCTTGTTGAGTCCTTAGGATACAACCTCATGTCGATCTCAATGCTTTGTGATCTTGATATGGTTGTTGTCTTTGGCAAGTATCGTTGTGTTGTGATCATGGAAGTCGGCAATTCCAAAGTCTTCAAGGCTTTAGGAGAGGAGACTTGTATATTGTTGATTTCTACAGGACCACAACCAGCCGTGGTGTCTACTTGCAAAAGCTTCGTAAGGCTGGCTATGGCATCGGCGACTTGGTCACGCAGCATGAGGAATTTGCACACGCCATGCGAAGAAGAAGCATGTCATTGGCATTGAAAATGTCAAATTCCTCAAGGATCACTTGTGTGGAGCCCGTGAAGCTGGAAAATGACCAAGGCCAAGCATCCAAATAAGACTATCATGACCACTACTCGTCCATTCAATTGCTTCACATGGACCTCTTTGGTCCTAATCATTACTCAGCAAATACTAATGATGCATCTTTATATGGCTTTGTTATTGTTGATGATTACTCTCGTTACACATGGGTACACATTGTTACTTACAAAAATGAAGTGCGTGAAGTCTTCAAACGATTTTCCTCGAGGGCTTCAACTAACTTTGGTGTGAAGATCGGACACATCAGAGTGACAATGGAACTGAGTTCAAGAATTCCGGTCTTGATGCCTATCTTGATAAACTTGGTATTACTCATGAGTTATCTGCTCCCTATACTCCTCAAAGAAATGGCGTCGTGGAGCGCAAGAATGTAACTCTTGTTGAGATGGCTCGCACTATGCTTGATGAATACAAAACGCCTAGTCGTTTTTGGATTGATGCAATTGATACCGCGTGCCACATCATCAACAGAGTATATCTTCACAAATTCTTCAAGAAGACTACCTATGAACTCCTCACTGACAAGAAACCCAATGTGAGTTATTTCAAAGTCTTCGGTGCTAAATGCTGGATTAGAGATCCTCATCACAATTCTAAATTTGCACCGAAAGCACATGAAGGTTTTATGCTTGGTTACGGAAAGGACTCGCACACCTACAGAGTCTTCAACATCGCTCTTCACAAGATTGTTGATAATGTAGATGTGCGGTTCGATGAAACTAATGGCTCGCAAAGAGAGCACCTACCTTCTGTGTTAGATGAACCAGCTCCTGTGGAATCTATCAAGTTCAAGGCAACTGAGGATGTCATTCCTACTGAAGAATCTGCTGAAGAATTCATTCTCAGACGCTGAAGAACGCCGAAATGATGCACTCAAGATAATGTCAAGACAATGGTGTCAAGAAAATGCTGATCAATTTCTCGACGGCAACCAGCTCATCCTCGCGTTGCAAAAAGAAGTGCAAGTTGACAAGATAATCGATAACATTGAAGCGCCAGGTCCTCTCACACGCTCAAAAGCTTCACATTTATCTAACTTTTGTGGGCACTATGCTTTTGTCTCTATCTCAGAGCCCACTAAGGTAGATGAAGCATTTCTGGAGCCTAAGTGGATTCTGGCCATGCAAGAAGAATTACATCAGTTCGAGCTCAACAATGTCTGGGAACTGGTCAAACGTCCAGATCCTCGCAAGCATAATATCATTGGCACAAAGTGGATCTACCGGAACAAGCAAGATGAAAATGGCCTTGTGGTGAGGAATAAGGCACGACTTGTAGCTCAAGGCTACACACAGGAGAAATACCTCAAAGATGTCCTGAAGAAATTCGGCATGCAAGATTGCAAAGGCGTCAAAATTCCTATGCCCACAAATGGCCATCTATGCACTGATGAAAATGGTATTGACTTCGATCACAAGGTATACCGCTCCATGATTGGTTCTCTATTGTACTTATGTGCATCTAGGCCAGATATAATGCTTAGTGTTTGCATGTGTGCCCGATTTCAAGCTACACCGAAGGAATCACACCATAACTAGCTCACACACCAACACTAGGATTATGGTACCCCAAGGGCTCTACTTTTGATCTCATTGGATATTCTGACTCTGACTATGCTGGTGATCGTGTGGACCGCAAGTCAACATCTGGTACTTGTCATTTCCAGACGATCTTTGGTCCGTTGGTCCTCGAAGAAACAGAATCACAGATCACCGCTTCATCATGGAAGCTGAATACATTGCTTCTGGCTCTTGTTGTGCTCAATTATCGTGGATGAAGCAAACTCTCAAGGACTACGGCATCAGCGTGAAGAATGTGCCTCTCATCGTGACAATGAGAGTGCCATCAAGATTGCTCACAACCCAGTTCAGCACTCAAAGACAAAGCACATTCAGATTCGTCATCATTTTCCTCGTGATCATGTGTTGAAGGGCGATATCTCCATCGAGCATGTGAAGACTGAAGAACAGCTAGCTGATATCTTCACTAAGCCCTTGGACGAGAAGAGATTTAGCAAGTTGCGGTGTGAGCTAAATATCTTAGAATCTTCGGATGTTCTTTGAAAAGGACACACATCCTGACACTTATGCAAAATTGATGACTTAGATGTGCAACACATGAAGAAATGTTTTTCTTCAATCAATGAAGAATAACACTCTAAGTGTGAAGAAATTAATGAAGAATTTGATTCTCAGAACCCTACGACAATTGTACGTGGTGTCTGAAATCATCATTCTTATACGGTGGGTCACGCCATCACCAAAGTTGAAAATCTTCAATATGAGTTTTTCCTCAGTTTTTGAAATTCTTCAGTTTTTTTAAATTCTTCAACTTTTCAAAATCTTCACTGTTCCCGTCGTTTTTGTTGATTGGCTAAATATATAAAAATATATATATAAATATATTTATATTAATATATATATATATATATATATATATATATATGGGTTTATGTCCTCTACAAAGATTCACTTATGGCTATTTCTTCAAGTCGCTTTTTCTGCTAAGTGAATGTGATCGGGTCCCCCTCTATGCTATACTCAACCCCATCTATTCACAAATTCTTCATGTGCGTTCTATTTGAAACTTGTTCAAAATCTTCACTGTGTCCTTGTCAGCTGAAGAAATTGCGAACGGAACTTTAAAACTGATCTTATCCAAACTTTCTTTTTTGCCGCTCAAACCGTTCCGCATCCCACGATAAACTTATCTATACACCCACGATCTAACACAATCACCACTTCTCAGTACGTGGGTGACACATGTCAAGCGAATGAGAAGGGTCAGGGGCACGCTCATTCAAAATCTTCGCGAACGGTTTTTCACTGTGGCTATATATACCCTCTCCCTTCCTCACTTCCTTTACTCCGCCGACCGCCTCTCTCTCGCTCGAGCTTCTCAAACCCTAGCGCCGCCGCTACTCCATCGTCGCCGGTGAGGAAGAGCTTCACTGCCTCGGCCTCATCGCCGTCGTACTCGCGCCGACCGCGGAAATCTTCACTCCGCCGCTGCCTTAGCTGTCTTCCTTCGCCAACTTAGGGTGTGGAAGATCTAACCTGACGAACTTCCCATCTGTTCTTCCCAGTTCGTCGTGTTCTTCAGTTCGGGTAATTAAAAGTTACTTTTATTACTCGCTTTGATTCTCAAACCTTCCTGAAAATCTTCAAAGGTGTTTATTCTTCAAATCTTCACACATATGAACACCTCAAACAAAACATGCTCTTGATTCGTTTCTCTAAGCAATGATTTTCTTCAAGATTCCTCAATTGTGTGGATCCTCGATTTATACAACTCTGGAACCTAAGACAAAGATCGCTTAGTGAAATTCTTCAAGGCTCATCTGGTCAAATTCCTCAAACTAGTTCTTTTTGAAAAACCTTCTGAGAACGCATATGACCTCTCCAAATTCCTCGCAACCATACTCTGTTCACAGGTACTCATGTTCACTGCTGAATCACTAGGTTCTCATCAACTTAACTCATTTGCAGCGTTCCTCGAAGAAAAGTTGCATACTTCTTCAGAGAATTCAATTGTTCAAATTCCTCACCAAGAATATGGCGTAAGGAAAGAAGCCACGTAAAGGAGGAAAGAGGCACGAGGTCATGACTGCGTTTGAGATTCCTGAGGAAATATATGCTGATTATTGCACACCTGATGAAGCCGAGTTCGGCAAAGAGAACAAAAATCAGCGCAAGGTGCGCATTCAAAGGATTGAACGGAGATGGGCAAGGGAATGGAGGGAGTACAGATATGTAACTCCAAAGTACATGAAGAAATTCGCTCTCAATCCTCCATGCCCAAGAGCTCCATTGGTACCTGGTCAAGAAGCTGACCCCACTAGCATCAAGCGTGGTGAGGACTTTCCTGAAGAATAGGCCAAGCGCCAAGCCAAATTGGCAAGACAAGCCAACGAGGCAAAGGAGGAAATTTAATGAGGACTCACATCTGCCGCCATCGAGGCCTCTGTCAAGCCAAGAAAATCTATGGCAAAGAAGCCCGCACACAAGCCAAGTGCTTCACCAACAGTGCCCTCACGGCCAAGTTCCTCACCTGTGCCCTCACGGCCAATTCCTCATGCTGCCCCAGCCTCCCAAATCCTCGGCTCCTACAAAGTCCTCGCAGCTCCTCCCAAGTTCTCGTGAGTTCCGACAAAGTCCTCAAAGACTGTGCATCCGGCCACGTGCCAAAGGACTGCAGGCATCTCCATTGCCTCTGGTGTCTCAGCAAGTTCTTCAGCTGCACCAAATTCTTCATCTGACCCGACTCTGCTGAAGACTAAGGCCACAGCTGGACGAGGTCCTCGGCCAAGTCCCAAGAAGAAACAGGTCGCCTTCCAAGAGCCACCTGAAGATGATGAAGCTGATGATGATGAACTTGCGGAAATCATCATAGATAGGCAAGAAAGGGCCGCTAGAGCCAAAGGCACACCTGTGCCACTGCTTTTGGATCCAAGGGTGATCCTTGATTACATTGATCTCTGGCACAAGGACCCAAACACCCATATGCCTGATTTTCATCTGACTCCTGGACAAAGTCATATGCTGACCCATTTCATCAGTGAGGAGAAATGGAAATTTGATACGGCCAGAGAGATTAAGAAATCGCAGTACAGAAAGGAGAAACTGCTGAAGAAAAACATTGTCAAGATGACAACTGAAGAACTTATCAAGATGCAAGCTGACATCAAAGCCCTCAGCGACAAATTTGACTCCTATTATGCTGATTGGCAAGGAGCCAAAGTCAGATTCACAACTCGACGAAAAGTTCACCAATGTTGCAGCCCCAACGCAACATGAAATTCCTCAGTTGAGCCTCACCAGCCGATCAAGAACATGCCGCAATCACCGATGAAGTTCAAAGGCCGATGACAATGCTATTTCCGTGGCTGATGATTCCATTCCACCGCCGAAGAAATTGCTGGGCATCCACAAGTGGTGCGCTCAAGAAATCGAAGAAGTCGTAATCTGCATCGCCATACCGAGGAAATTCAACCAGATTCCTCGCCTCCTCCAAATACTTACATCAACTCCAATCCTTCCATCTGCATCTGATGTGAAGAAGACCAAGGCTGCAGAACGAGCTGCAGTGAAGAAAAGGAAAGCATCTGCTGCTTCACATTCTTCAGACCCGAAGAAGATGAGGACAATGACCAGCTCATTTGAAAATCCCATTGATGCTGTTCCAATTTCCTCCGTGCCATCAAAGGACCTTGTTCCTTTTGGTGAAGATTATGAGATCCCAAGCGGATCTCGATGAAGAAAATCATTCTGCCGCTTCGCCGAAAGCAGATTGATGAAGAAATCAAGTGGAAGCTATCCTTCAACCCCAATCATTTCCTCGCCTATGCCTCAGTTCACACCGAAGAGGCCGGCGTTGAAGAAATTGAAGAAGATGTGGATATTGGAAGCACAACGCTGTTGATGAACGATGACTTTTGGGAAAGTCAAGATCCAAATTCTCCACTCTTCACCCCAATTCAACAGATTCCTCACCCCCGATCCAACAGTTCAAATGGGCTCAAGAAACTCATCCCACTTCATCTCAGACATGAGGAAATTCCAGCCACTAGCGCCGATGAACTCCGCCGCCGATCCTCAAACTGCACATGTACAGAACCAGAAATTCCTCACCAAGAACCCGAGATTGCGATTCCAGAGGTCATGATGCAACTCATCGACACTCCATCGCCAAAACCAAAGAATCCCTTCTCAACAAAGCAAAAGTTCAAGGCTGAAGATTTCTTGGCGAACACGTATTCTTCATCGATTACAATCCATATGATTCTCGCTCACATAAGGAAGAGGCGTTTCGACTGCCACCAAGCCAATTTCTATTCCTCAAGGTTCTTCAACAAAGACAAAGTCTTCGATCATGCACATATTCCTCATGTGGACATGGAATCTCTGCCAGCTTCGGGCCAGTCCTCGGTGTTCTTCACGATGCAGACTTCAATTTCTGTGACCGATATCTCAGGATTGGAATGAAGAACTCATTCTTCAATTCTATGCGACGCTGCACATCACCGGAGACGCTGAAGATGTGAACTCATGGGTGTTAGATCGATGTCTGAAAACACTCACTACAAGGCACCAACAACTGAATTGCTTTGTGCCCTACCACTCAGTCCTCCACTTGATGGTGCTCGTTGTATCTACAACGAACCTGAGCTTTCAAATAACTATATGCAAGTGTTGATGAAACCTTTTAAGCTAGGGCAGGCCCCAAGAACCAAATTCCTCGTCAAGGAATTATTGTATGTGCCTCGGACTGTCTATCGGATTCTGACGAAGACAATGAGTCCTATCAAAGGCCACGACTCAAATGATGAAGAAGTCATTGGCATCATGAAGAATATGCTTTTCAATATCAGTCATGCATGCGTTCCTGGCCAACTTCCATGATTTCTTCATGAGGACTCGCAAATATTGCTATGTCACCTTTTGAGCTGAAGCCTTATGCACCTTGGATTATGAGATTCATCAGGACAAGGTCTTCACTCAATTACAAGGCTGATACTCTGAACCACTGCAGCTACTTGCCCCCGATTGAAGTCCTCAAACAGACATTTTCCTCAGCTGGTGACAAGGGCAAGGCAACTGCTGTGATAGATGAAGGCACTCGTCCATTGGATGGTCAGTTTCACAAAGCTGCATCCTGCTCCACCAATGATGACTCTGCCACACATGACTCCGCCGCAAATACCTCAGCCAAGCAAAGTCCTCAAGCCACAAAGACCTGTGGTGATGACTGATCGTGAGTTACTCCTCGGTCTTCATCGGAAGGTTGATCGCAATCATAAATGGGTCAAGCGCCGCTTTGGTTCAATTCTTCACAACATGACCTCTACACACAATGCAGTGAAGAAAACCACTACTACCTCCATGAAACCTTCAAACGCACTGGGCTGTTCTTTCTAATGTCTACAACATGAAGAACTGACGACAATGGGTCTCAAGGAAAAATTTGACTGGTCTGCACCTCCTCCGAAGAAATATAAGAAGGTCAAAGTTCCTTCCTTGGTGGCCAGCTCCTATTCTTCATCGCGAGATACTGATGAAAATGAAGACTTGGACGACACTGCGGCAGACCCTACTACGACAACCGACCCCAACAACGCTGGCGCTCCTTCATCAACTTGAAATTCTTGAGGCGTTAGTCCTCGCCGATCCTTTTGGTCATTTGATGACAAAGGGGGAGAAATTTGAGTTAGTCTTCAAGCGGGTCTACTATATGGGCATTTTTTTGTTAAGTTACAACTCTCGTTCTTCTGAAACTTTTATTAGATCGAGTTGTAATCTTAAACCCGATGGTGCTCTGATACTTTTGATGCACTGTGCTCCGATACTCTTGATGCGTTATTTTGCATGCTTGTTCCTCATTAATGTTTATCGCACGCATGCTGAATTTCATCAAGCACTATATTTCATCATGCATTTACAAATTCTTCATATTATATGTCAAATGCGTGTATGAATTACAAGATATAGGGGGAGATCTCCATGATTCAACTCTTCAAATGTGCATTGCCTCAAAAGAAAATTCCTCACTATGCACAACATCAGGGGGAGTTCATCTATATCATTCAATCAAAATCCTCAATATCAGTAGTTACAATACATATGTTTATCCTCGTTTAAAACTTAACCTATATTGTCATCAATCACCAAAAGGGGAGATTGTAAGTGCATCTAGTGCCCCTTAGTGATTTTGGTGTATTGAAGACTTATAGGTTAAGGGACTAATGTGTTTATGAGTGTACACATGTCTATAAGTCTATGAGGAGTTTGATATTTACAGAGAAAGTCGAATTCTAAAATGAAGTTCTTCGATCAAGACTTTGATATTCAAGACTTTCAAGACTTTGAAAGTGAAGAAATTGGTGTGACCTTGAAGACTTGGTATTCATTTGAGGAACATGAAGCGTGAAGACTTTTGTTTTCGTAGTTTCGCTTTTCTCTTTCTTGAGTCATAGGAAACACCGCATCGTTAAAGGTGGTCGAGGAAATACTAAGGAAAAATTTCCATGTGATGCTCAACTCAAAATCCTACACCTACCAATCCCTTCGAGTGAAGCCTTTGGAAATCTCATACAACTCACCAATTTCTTCAAAGGATGTAGACGAAGTTCTTCCGGTCGCCGAGGAATTTGTCCCGACCGAGGAGTTAGAATTCGCCAAAGGCAGATTGCCTGCAAAGGAGGAACATGATAGCCCCGAGGAATTTGAAAGTCAAATTTCCGACTGCTGTCTTCTTGGCGCGCCACCTGTCCCAAAATATCTTATCCACCTAACGGTCATATCATTGAAGCGCATTTATGTCTTATCATGTCGGGCTGTTCCCTAGGCTATAAATAGACGCACCCAACAACCACTAGCTGGTTGGCTGCTCCGAGAAAACTTGACACTTGTCATTTGAGAGCAACCCATCCTCCGAGGACTTTGAGCGAAAATCATCGAGTGAGGAAAAACCCAAAAACTAAACCCCTACAAACCCAAAGTGATTGAGCATCACTGAAGATATTGATCCTGCGTAGATCCGATGCTTGTTACCTTTGAAGACTGTGCTTCTTCCAGACGGTTAGGCGTCATGGTCTAGAGCATCCAAGAGGAATTGTGGATTGCCGAGTGACCAAGTCTGTGAAGGTTTGGAAGTCGCCTGAAGACTTACCACGAGTGATTGGACGGGGTCTGTGTGACCTTAGTTCAAGGAGAATATGGTGAAGACTTGGTGTCCTGAGCTGCGTGCTCAGCGATTGGGTGTCTGGGACTGTGTGTCCTCGAGTTTAAATACTCACCGCTTCCAACTGACGCATAACCGAGACAAAGCAGTTGGAACTAGTCTACCAAATCATTGTCTTCACCAACCTTACTGGTTCTATTTCCTCAATCCTTTCATTTCCTCATTATCGTGTTGAGTGTTCATTCATATCTGTGTTTGAAAACTTTGATCAAGACTTTTTCAATTTCCTCGGTTCAATTTCTTCATCTGCTTTGTCTTCATCTTGTGCTATCTTGTGTTTACGCTTTTCTGTACTCTTTGATTGTCTTCATTTCATCATGATGACCATGCCCGCATTTTCGTATGCTTACTTCGAGTACTTATTCCAGTAAGTAGTTCTTCACTTAGGAATTTCCTCACCGGCAAATTCCTCATTGAAGATTTCATAAAAATCGCCTATTCACCCCCCTCTAGTCGATATAACGCACTTTCAGAGAGGGGGAGGGGGGATTGCGGCGGCGCGGGGATAGGGTTTGGCCTCGTGCACTCACCGCGAACCCGTAGTTATACTGCGCGAGGTGGGGGGGGGGGGGGTGGTCCGGGCCATTGTAAAAGATTTATGGGCCGGGACGACTATACAGGCTCTGGTCTGGCTAAAAAACAGGTCAAACCCGTATAGTCGTCGGATTTTTACAGTTCACGCGTTTTTAAGGAGTAGGTTAGAGATGCTCTCATACTCTGAATGGCTAACCGAGGGCCTGTTCTTTTGCGCCTTATGGGTAGCTGACAAAATGTTCATAAGACTAGCTATATACAACTACATTGTGAAAACTTTCGTTACTGCAAAGAAATACTTCCTCCGTCCCATAATATAGGATGCATTTTGACAGAAAGATTATTTCACTATCTTGTATCTCTTTTGAAATGGGTGTGCTCACGTACTCCCTCTGTAATAATATATTAAGAGTGTTTAGATTATTACTTCAGTGATCTAAACGCCGGAGAGAGTACAAAGTAAGATATGTGACTTCTGGCTTACAGAAGTACTAGGGATGTAGGCGGATTCGTCCGCGCAGCCAATGATAAGTTAATCACTGCTGCTTTAATAACTGCGCTAATACAAAACCAACCAATGGGAACAGATGCTGCTCTGGACTGATTGTGACGATGGTGCAGCGGGCCGTCACAGTAGGAGCTGGTTTTACAGGTCGCAGCCGTTTGCAGCGGGGCAGCAGCTAACGAATGAAAACCCCTAAAATCAGAAAACGCTGATGTCAGGCCGTGGAGATGGCCTTTGTTGAATATACTTATAGCACAGTGCTACGTCAGTAAACGTCCTCGTTGGCCCGTGGGTTCAAAGAGTGGATTGCATTGATTTTGGGCAGCGGGAGCAGGGAGCAAGGAACGTTCCACGGTGGTTCGAAATTACTAAAACAACTCCGATCCAGCTCGCAATCATGGCTTCCGGAGCCCCCGACGGCTATTGCCCTGATCGTTTTTTAAACAAATTTATGTAATTCATATCTAGATGTTTTTTAAGAATATCACATCTAAGCTCTCATAAATAACACAACAACAAGAAATAAAAAAAAGAATAAAAAAACTGAAAAAAATAGACCATAAACATAATGAACACAAGATTAGATGTGACATAATTATGTCACATTACTAAACAGTAAGACTTAGCTACCTATGAGCCACCACAGCGTTTTGACATCATCAACCGTCGGATCAGGCACTGGAACGACCCAGATCGTTCGGTCATCTCACCCAGAACCGAAAGGTCAACTAAACAGTAAGACTTAGCTACCTACGAGCCACCACAGCGTTTTGACATCATCAACCGTCGGATCAGGCACTGGAACGACCCAGATCGTTCGGTCATCTCACCCAGAACCGAAAGGTCAACTAGCGCACGTCCTTGGGCTGCTGCTCTGCAGGCCTATCTAGGAACCCCCTCGTTCGTCGGCCTAATCGCTGGCCAGAAGCCCATATAGGCCCAACAACATGATTATTCTTCCACCCGTTTCGTGTGTGTCCTCCGTCCATCCCGATCTTCCTCCAACCGCTAGATTTTTTTCTCTTTGCCCATCTTTCCCAGTACCTAGCCATCAATTTTTTTCCCCAGTACCCATGATGTGAGAAGATGCGGCAGTTCGCTTTAGCGCCGGCGGCACGTGTTGTCACGGCAGTACCTTCCGCTTCTACACCTTTCGTCTGTATCCAGATCCAGGTTCGCCTAGGTATGTTCATCAGTTCATACGTCTAGGAAGTTGATTTCTTCATCATCCACTGTTTGTTGTGGGCTTTCGCATCCACCATCAAAATCATATAGATAAAGCCATAAAGGTTGACATCTCTCTATGGAGAAACAATTTCCGCCATCATACTACGTCCTACCATTTCTTGATGCCTTACTACATCCTCGCATTGCCCACAGACTATGTTATGATGTGCAGGATATTTTTCTTTCTCCCTTCTTTGTGGTCCTGCACCTCCCGCTGCTCGTCACTAATGCTTTTTTTATTTTCTTACTACCTGTAAAGTCATAGTACAAGGCTCTACTTGAATCCAGCGACAGGAACATTTCTCATCAAGTACCATAGTCTTCTTCCTCTTTCCTTGCATGTACTCCCATTTTTGGCTCGCCCTCTCACAATCTGTATAAATTTAGTAGTTAATTTCTAAATTGAGATCAGTTATTGTTCATGTTTGTGTTTTCTCAATGTTCTCGTTTATAACTATATAGGAATAATAGCAGAACCATCTTGATCTCGATGCCGCATGGACATGCATATTTAGACACATATTTGGTGCTCCTGTTTAGCATAAGTAGAAAAGCACCAGCTCCATTGATGATTAATTTAGGAGGAAACTCACCTGTTGTGACTACTATTAGGTTCTAAGCCAATACAACTGCCAATTCTGATATGCCAATGGATCGTTTTTAAGTTCAAATATGCTAACTATTTCAAATATGTGGAATACCAGATCAAAAAAATATGCTAACGGATTGGTTCAAACTTCAAATAAATATGCCCAGTTATTGCTGCCATGTCATTCTAGCTTAAAGGCATTCAAATTTCATCAAATATTTATATTATTCAACTTTTTCAAATATATCATAATTTTTTGTTTAAGATGAACGGGCACAGCAACGCGCGTCTTCATGGTCTAGTCTAAACAGGTAGGAGTAGGAGTAGTAGACGACGAAAAAGATGGCGAAACTAACGGTCGGAAGCAGGCCGGAGTTCCACAGGTCGCGGTCGGCTCCGTCGGTCGAACTTTCCTGCCGCCCGTCCCGCCCCGCCGTACGTGCTCCTACAGAGAAAAGTACCGGTATGGCGCTGTTCAGTCCACGACCAATCCCTGACGAACTAGCGACCCCAGCCCAGGATAGAGGGTGCGGTGAGTACGTATACTAGTAGTATGTCATCGGCCTCTCTGCATCGCGACACGGCGCATGTGGAGGAGCCACGCACATCGTGGCAAAGTTCGTCTGCGCGGATGCGCTCACACGTGTTCTGCGTGTTACCGCTACAAGTAGTACAACACGTAACACACGTACATGAACTAGTGGCAACTGAAGACAAGATCACTACTGTCTGCAGTGCAACTGCTATTTATTTATTTTTTAAGAAAACTTCAACTTTATTAATTACTCCCTCCGTTCCTAAATAATTGTCTTTCTAGAGATTTCAACAAGTGACTACATACGGAGCAAAATGAGTGAATCTACACTTTAAAACATGTCTACATACATCCGTATGTTGTAGTCCATTTGAGATGGCTAGAAAAACAATTATTTGGAAACGGAGGGAGTAGAAATAATTGTTACAGCGTCCGTAAGAAAAGGTATAATATCATTCATTGGCTCCTCAAACCAATCCATAGTTTCCAAAAAATTTGCTAGGCTAATTTCATAAGCCATCTTATTTGCTTCACTATTACAATGTTTAAAACTAATAAAAGAAAGATCACAAGCCAAAAAATAACAATCATCAAAGAGTGCAGCCGCCGCTCCTGCCGAGTGTTCTCCATTCTTCATTGTGTCAATCACTTTCTTTTTTTGAAACGGATTGTGTCAATCACTTTCATGTTGTCAGGGTTAATAACAAGACGATCGCATCCTGCATTTTGTGCAAGTAATAACCCAAACTTCAGGGCCGCAGCTTCTGCTTGTAATACATCTGCACAAGAATCAAACCTTCAGTTCCCACTGACAATGAACATGCCTTTGTCATCTCTAAGGACCGCCCCAGCTATACCGTAAAATAAATCATGATCAAACGAGGCATCAACATTCAGCTTGACAAAACCCCTAGGAGGACAGCTCCATTCCACTGTTTTAATAGATGGCTTAGGGGAGTAGGCATTAACATAGTTTGCCGTTATGGCAAGAGCACCTATCGAAGTTTGGTTAGCATCTTGAAACTTTCCTTCATGAACCAGTTTACGTCTATCCCACCATAAATACCAGGTTGTAATAGCGATCAGCTCGTTCATGTTCTGGATGCCCATTAAATATAATTCCTGATCTTGCATACAGAGTAAGAATTCTAGTATCGCCTCTCCCGCACGGTCAACAACACAAAGTTCATTGATCACCTCGTATAAACCTAATTTTCCCCATACTCTTTCGCCTTCCGACACCGGAACAAGACGTGTTTTGTACCTTCTGGAGCATTCGAGCATGACGGACAGATGGGCGAAGCCTTTAAATGTCTATTAGCAAGTGTAACTCGACACGGGAGGGTTCCATGTAGAGTACACCAGATAAAGATTTTTACCTTTGCCGGACAGGATAATTTCAAGTCTTTCCCCAAATAGGATTGACATTGGTTCTACCCATCCCATTTGCATGTTGCAACTTTTTCCCATGTTGGTTGTTCCATTCTTCCAAATAAGCCGAATGAACAGTGAACATGCCATTTTTTGTATAGCTCCAAGCAATGAAATCCGGCATATTAAACATGGGAAGTGGAATTGCGAGCACCCTTTGTGCATAATTGGCAATAACGTCTGTCTCACCAAATCTTCATCCCATGAATTCATGATTGGGTCAATAAGATTACACACACCTTTGACAGAAGTTGTGCCCTTCTAGGAGTGATAATCTTCGTATTCGCACAGTTTAGGATCGAAGCGTCTTTTCAAATATCAATATTTTGTCCATTTCCAACTCGCCAAATCTAACCACTTTTGAGAGAATTTACACCTGTCATAATACTTCGCCAAGTAAAGGAGGACCCCTTTTTAAAACTTGCATTCACTAGGTACCCCTCCGGAAAATATTTTGCTATCAAGATAATAGCACATAAAGACTCAGGGTTATCAATCAGACGCCGCATTCGTTTGGCTAACAAAGCCAGATTGAAGCAGTGTATATCTCGGAAACCCATACCTCCTTGGTCTTTCGGGACACACATCTTCCACCATGCCATCCAATGCATTCTCTTCTGATTGTCCTCGTCACCCCACCAAAATTACGACATCGCGTCAATGATTCCTTTACAATTTTTCTAGGAGTTTTAAAGATGGACATGGCATAAGTTGGGATAGTTTGTACAAAAGATTTGAGCAGAATTTCCTTTCCTCCCGCGGATAACAGTTTCTCCTTCCATTAACTAATTTTTATAATAATACGATCGATCAGGAATTGAAAACAATCACTTTTGTCCATACCCACATTTGAAGGCAGACCCAAATATTTGTCAGTAAGTGCTTCATTCATGATATTCAGAATTGTACAAATTTGCGCCTTGTCTTCCACCTTAGTATTGGGACTAAAAAACATACTAGACTTCTCAACACTCACCATTTGTCTCGAGGCGGCATAGTAAGAATCCAAAACCGCTTTCAACGCCTCCGCATTCATAGCATTTGCTTTCATCAGGACCAAAGAGTCATCAGCAAAGAAAATGTTTGAAACTGATGGTGCATCTTTGCTAACCTTTATTCCGGATTTACTCCCATTCTCCTATGCATGTGCTAAGAGAGCAGTTAGCCCCTCCGTATATAACAGGAATAAGTATGGAGAGAGAGGATCTCCCTGCCCAATCCTCTAGTAGGTATGAAGGTCTTAGTTTCTTATGTATTAAAACGAACCCGATATTCGACCGAGGATACACATTTCATGATTAAATTTACCCAGTTCTCCTTAAAACCAAGTCTGAGCAAAATCTCCTTCAGAAAAGACCACTCCATTCGGTCGTACACTTTATGCATATCCAAATTAATGGCACACAGGCCCTCTTTACCCTTCTTTTTTTTCTTAATAGTGTGAAAACACTCATATGCCACTAAAATATTATCTAAATCATTCGTCCTGGCACGAATGCACTGAGTCGTACTTATGATATCTGAAAGGATTATCTTCAACCGGGCCACAATCATTTTTGAAATTACTTTGTACACGACATTAGATAGACTAATTGGTCTAAATTGAGTTGCCTTTTCAGGTGAATTGACCTTTGGGATCATCATTATTGTAGTATCATTCCACCCATCAGGTATAGTACAACTATTCACCGCCTGTAGAACCTCATCAGTCAGGTCATCTCCCAACATAGACCAGAATCTTTTGTAAAAAATAGCATGTAAACCATCCGGACCCGGCGCTTTTAAATCTCCAATATCAAATAGGGCCTTCCAAACCTCCTCTGCCATATATGGGCTAGAAGAGCATTATTCATTTCATCTGTCATGTCTCTTTTGACAAGAAAAAGAACCTCCAAGTCGGGTTGGGTAACTTCTGAGGTGAACAATTTCGAGAAATAAACCATAATATGGTTCTTCATCTCTGTATTTGCACCCAAAACCTGATGTCATCAAGAAACTTTTTTAATCTGATTTCTCTTCTTTCTAGCCGTTGCCGCATTATGTAAAAAAGAGGTGTTGCAATCGTGTAACATCCCAAAATTCTATATTTTGGAATGTTAATTATTTCAATAGGATTTATTAAAACTTGCTTGTGCTGCTTGTTTTTAGTGAAATTTGAGTAAGATTTGAAACTATTGGAATATTTAAATGAATAATAAATGAGAGCTAATAAAAGGACTTTCCCAATTACTCATTTAATTCTTATTTTGGGTTTACCGAATATTCAAATGAGAGGGAATAAAATGACTTCCCGAATATTCCTTTCGATCTTATTTTGAACTTTGAGAATATTCAAAATTGTTTCAACTTGGATATGAGAGAGGATGACATGACTTCCTCAAATTTTAAAAGAAGGTAGGACAATTGAATATTCTTTTATTTGGATTTGAAATTGAAACAACGCCAACTCTAAAATAAAATCAAAAGAGAGAAGGTAATATGACACCTTCATTATAAAAGAGTTGGCAGTTGTTTCAGTTTTAATTTTGATATTTGTCGAGGTTCAAAAATATTTTATGGAACATTTTATACGTGCAAAAATAAAGTTTATGAAAATATTATATGTATTTTTATAAGTATTTTTGGACTGGAAAATGTTCACTATTCTCTTTATTAGTATATATACACCTTGTGTGTTTTCCAGTATTTTTAGGAAGTAATCTGTCTTTTATTTCACCATGTTCAATTCCTGGTATTTATTTAAATAGTAAATCTTATTCTAAACCTAATCCGACCCAGCCAGTGCTGCCCAGCTACTATTATTCGCCGCGCGCACCGCAACAGCCAAGTAACACTAGCAGGCCGTCCCAATAGCCGACGCCCTGTCAGCCACCGACGTCACCCTCCTGGCCCACTTGTCGGTTTCTCTCCACCTCCTCTACGTATGACACACAGGACCCAGACCTTCTCCTACCTCTGTTCGATCTCCTGCTCCCAAGACGCCACCGTCTGCAAATCCCGCATTGGCCTCGCCTGATTCACCCCGATCGTTCAACGATACGGCCTACCTCACAACCCATCGCGACCCCCTCGGTTCTCCTCGTCCGATTCCCGCAGTATCTAGATGATTTGGCCCTCGGAATCGAGCGCCTGGCTCGCTGGATCTCCCCACCGATGTCGCTTTACCGCTTGATTCCACCACGCACGGTACATCATGAGTGCCCCTCGAGCTACATACTTATCATATCTGTGCCGCATCTCCCTAACCCTTTATTTCACTTGCAAAGGGCACCAACAGAGCTCCCCAACTCGACTCAAGGATGCCAATACCGACACGCCTCCGTCAAGATCTACTTTTCCAAAACACTTTTGCCCTTGTTTTGGACTCTAACTTGCATGATTTGAATGGAACTAACCCGGACTGACGTTGTTTTCAGCAGAATTGCCATGGTGTTATTTATGTGCAGAAACAAAAGTTCTCGGAATGACCTGAAACTCCACGGAACTTATTTTTGGAAAATATTAAAAATATTGGCGAAAGAATCAAGGCCAGGGGGCCACCACCTGTCCACGAGGGTGGGGGGCGCGCCTGCCCCCCTGGGCGCGCCCCCTGCCTCGTGGCCCCCTTGTTGCTCCACCGACCTCAACTCCAACTCCATATATTCGTGTTTGGGAAGAAAAAAATCAGAGAGAAAGATTCATCGCGTTTTACGGTACGGAGCAGCCGCCAAGCCCTAAACTCTCTCGGGAGGGCTGATCTGGAGTCCGTTCGGGGCTCCGGAGAGGGGAATCCGTCGCCGTCGTCATCATCAACCATCCTCCATCACCAATTTCACGATGCTCACCGCCGTGCGTGAGTAATTCCATCGTAGGCTTGCTGGACGGTGATGGGTTGGATGAGATTTATAATGTAATCGAGTTTGTTTTGTTAGGATTTGATCCCTAGTATCCACTATGTTCTGATATTGATGTTGCTATGACTATGCTATGCTTAATGCTTGTCACTAGGGCCCGAGTGCCATGATTTCAGATATGAACCTATTATGTTTTCATGAATATATGTGAGTTCTTGATCCTATCTTGCAAGTCTTAGTCACCTACTATGTGTTATGATCCGGCAACCCCGAAGTGACAATAATCGGCACCACTCCCAGTGATGACGTTAGTTTGAGAAGTTCATGTATTTACTATGTGTTAATGCTTTGGTACGGTACTCTATTAAAAGGAGGCGTTAATATCCCTTAGTTTCCATTAGGACCCCGCTGCCACGGGAGGGTAGGACAGAAGATGTCATGCAAGTTCTTTTTCATAAGCACGTATGACTATATTCGGAATGCATGCCTACATTACATTGATGAATTGGAGCTAGTTCTGTGTCACCCTATGTTATGATTGTTACATGATGAACCACATCCGGCATAATTCTCCATCACCGATCCAATGCCTACGAGCTTTTCACATATTGTTCTTCGATTAGTTACTTTTCCGTTGCTACTGTTACAATCACTACAAAACCCAAAAATATTGCCTTTGCTACTAAATACTTTGTTGCAGATATTAAGTTATCCAGGTGTGGTTGAATTGACAACTCAACTGCTAATACTTGAGAATATTCTTTTGCTCCTCTTGTGTCGAATCAATAAATTTGGGTTGAATACTCTACCCTCGAAAACTGTTGCGATCCCCTATACTTGTGGTTATCACCGCCCAACTTCGTCGGTGCCCAGTCGTCGCAAGACACCTCCCAAGGGCATCCCAACAAGGCCATCGACATCGCCGCAAAGATCCGCGCACCTTTCGCTCCTTCGTGACGTCCTAAGAGGACCACATCGACGCTACGGGCCACTTTTTGATGCCCCGCCGCGCCATGGTCGCCGGAGTTCCTTCCGTGAGGAATTCTCCTGCTTGCAACCCTAGCCCCAATAATACAGTGGCCGTCCGGTCTAAATTCATCCAACGGCAGGCAACAACAGTTAATGCGAAGGGGTATCAGGCAATCATGTGATGCCACGTGTGCACATTTTTTTAAATTTCTTTCCCGGCTGAAACTGTTTCTGTAATTTTTCAGATAGGCCCCGGCAACTTCATTCCATCATATCTCTTCAACCATAACTCTGATTGAGGTGAAACTTTTTGCAGAGTGAACCTCATAAGACCATCTTTCCGTTGACATCATAGTTTCCAACTTTTGAACTATTTCAAATTTGAGCAATTGAAATTTGAATTC
Organism: Aegilops bicornis; assembly: GCA_021605145.1. Classification (NCBI taxonomy): domain Eukaryota; kingdom Viridiplantae; phylum Streptophyta; class Magnoliopsida; order Poales; family Poaceae; genus Aegilops; species Aegilops bicornis. The sequence continues at coordinate 104,858,099 of CM038671.1, forward strand.
ATACCTTCATTTGATCATATCGGGTGAACCATGACATCTTTTCAATTGATTCCTTTTGCATCTGAACCTTTGTGCCAAATACTTGCTGGTCATATCTTGTAGACTCAAATTTCAAATACTTTTGACTTGGTTGAATTTAAACTTAATTCAAACTCTATTTCACTATAACTTGCGTTATAGTACTCCTATTCAATTCATCCTTTTTGCAAATGAACACCTATGTCCCATGCAACATTTCAAACAAAATTTATGTTGTGTTCCATAAACCCTTGGCACTTTTCCATACTATCCTTGATACAATCTTGTATAGCAATAATTCATCATATGTTAGCTCTTTTGACTTGATCCTTCTACCTTCACCTCTAGCACCATCGAGAACCCATATCATATATTAAGCCCAACTATACTGATTTTGTTTAACCTTGCCGTATTTGTTTTATTGTTCTTTTGATTCTTATCTATGGCATGGTTATTTATTTGGATTCTTTATTTTGCGATAGATTGCTCGGAGCGTGACGAGTAGTATTGTCAAGAATTATGAATGCGACAATCTTCACCAAAAGTACTAGGCAAGTTACACCTTGATCATCCTTCATCCTATTATTTTTTTTCTATGCATGTAGTTATATATAGCACATTACTATATTATGCATGTGTAGGAATATTATGATATTAGGCTATTTCTATTGAGATGCAGTTAGTATGGCCTTATTGTAGACCGCGGTAGTTGTATTCTTGCTATGCTATCTAGACGGGGATCGGCTTGTGCACTCATCGAGATTATGTGAGGATTATATATAATAATTTATGTATTAACTTAAAATATTATTCACCTCTGGGTGGAAGTGGTATTGCTTGGTGTTGTGGGAAGGCATGATGGGGTCTTGCACCTTTTCTAAGGCCATGCGCCCATGAGAGTGCACCCTAAGTGGAATGTCGCCCAGGTTCAAAAAGATCAAACATACTTAGTGACTAGTAGCTTCCATGTGCGGCCACTGGCTATATGGGCTCTGGCTTAGTTGATCAGTTGTTGGAACCCTTGCCCAGACAGTGTCGACAGATGTAGCATATGTAGGTGGGATGTGGCTGTCAGGTGGTTAAGGGAACCTCTTATGAAAGACTTCGTCTCAATCTTCGGATTGGGTCCAGTGGGTAAAGTGTACTAAACTCTACAGAGTATTAAAAACTAATCATGATTAGTCGTGTCCCCGGTTATGGACAAATTTGAGCAGCTAGACCATTACAGTTGTTGGATGATCTTGACAAATGATACCTTAATAAAAGTTTGAGTGGGAAACTTAATAATTGGGATAGGTTGGAATAGGATTGCCCAATTCAGCCATGTGTATTTAATTGTAGCAAGACATAATTAAAATTTGGCTATTATATTATGTAGTTATCAGGGAAAAATTAGCTTTTCTGCAAAACAGCCACTGCATTATCCTCTTGATATACCTTGCATATAGATGTAGGTCTGTTATATCATTCCTTGTGTGACTTGCCAATACATTCAAAGTATTGACCCTTTGTGGCTGCAATGTTTCATGTTGCAGATTTTATATGATGAGTGAGTGATACGATGTAGGGTTATGATGTCTATACTCGACATTTGCCTGTGGTGTTGATGGACTCCATCAAGATTTTATTTGCTTTTCCGCTGTATTTTTGTTATGAGCTAGCCTTGAGCTATGCAGGTATGTATTATATTAAATTATGAATCTGCGATGTAATATTATGACATGTGGTTTATTCTTGATATTACATCTTGTACTGTGTGTGCTAGCTATTGATCCAAGGACTAGAACAGTGAGCACAGAGACATCGGATCTTATCGGGTTCAGGTCGTTATAGATGGTATTAGATCCCATGTTGACTATAAGTTGTAACCCTTAGAATGGACTAGGAAAAACCATAGGAACAAATTATTTTATCACTTCTTGGTCACTTACTATCATACTCGTATTTCTCATCTACAATTCACATTCTAAATTTCTCATCTTGTCTTAAAGTAGCTGGCCATCCTATAGTAACCCCAACTGGACCTGTCACTGAGGATGTAATGTTTGGGAAGTAATGCTACAATGAGGAGTGAAGGAATTCCAGACAGAAGTATTTTTGCGCGACTCAAGAAGGACTAACTTTTAGAATGCTAGATGATCTTCATGGTTAATTTAGATAAGAAGGGCAAAGCTTAGATTCAGAGCACCACTACTGATTTAAGTTCGATAAACGATTCACGTGTAGTACGATGAGATCATATCTCTTGTGGATATGACCTTACCTGTAGTTTTTTTGTGTGAATTTTGTGATTGTTATTGATTGATGATGTGTGATGTGATTGGTGTTTCTTTTATGCGTAGAATAAGTTTGCGATGTTTAGACCATATCTATTTATTATGCTTCAAGGTTCAACAAGAGCAAGCTACGAGAAGACTTGGTGTTATGGAGATTTGTTCGTTGACGCAAGACGGAAGTCACAAACATTGAAGACCTTGAAGATACAAGATTTCTATATACGTATATCGTTAGATGCGTTATGTGAGCTGTCATTGTGTCTATTTTACTGAGAGTGCACATCAAAACTTATTTTCAAAACTAGTGTGATGCTTGTATGGGTATCTATCTCTCTCTATATTCTATCTTTCCTTAAACCCAAGAACTGCATAAGAAGATTTACTGCATTGCTTACAAATCCCGAGAATGGAGAGAAGATGGATGCAACCTCGGGATGAGTTCAAGCTTAACCAAATGCGCCAGGAAGGCCCAAGAAGCAAGCTCAATCTTGCTGAATGAAGAACCTGGAGGAAGCTACAATTCATCGGCATACATTTTTAAAGCAGTTGACGCAAACCCGAGAGTTCAAAGGAATGACAGATTGTTTTTGTTTGGCATGCAGAACAAATGGATTATCCGGACCCGGATCATGAACAAGAGGAATTTCTGCAATGCTTGTGAGGATTTCCGTGTGTTAGAATACGAGATTTTCTAAACCATATACAAGGTAATGATTTGGGTGCGTAATGGATTGATCACCATGCCAACTTACCTTTATTATTCGCTCTTACTATGTGGGATGGTAAATCTAGAGTGACTGAACTATAGTAGAGACACGATGTTATTAAGCCTAAAAACCTTAGACTGGTACGACGTTTGACCCTTGTAGAAGGCACCCGTTGCCAATAGTAGGTTATACGGTGAGAATAAGCCATGACCGTGTTTTGCAGGAACCCCAAAGGAAGTATTCTTGATGACCACCATGAGAGTATCGATATTTGCTTACTATTGGTTCAAGACTTATCAACCATGAAGATTCAGTTAATGCAAGACCGTTCTTTTGCTATGATTCAATATCTCAAAACATTTTAGTGCATACACCTAAAGAATTTCATCGAAGGAGCAACATTCTTGAAGATCGCTGACTCTTATTCTAAGGGTGGTAGTACTCCGCACTCTCAGATGAACAATGGATATTCAAGGAGAACCTCAACCCCGACCTTTTTCTTTCTAGCCTCTTCGAATCTCGAGGAGGAGATTCATTTTAAGGGTGGTAGATTTGCAACATCCCAAATTCTAAATTTTGGAATGTTAATTATTTCAATAGGATTTATTAAAACTTGCGTGTGCTGCTTGTTGTTGGTGAAATTTGAGTAAGATTTAAAACTTTTGGAATATTTAAATGAATAATAAATGAGAGGTAATAAAAAAACTTTCCCAATTACTCATTTGGTTCTTATTTTGGGTTTACCGAATATTCAAATGAGAGGGAATAAAATGACTTCCCGAATATTCCTTTCGATCTTATTTTGAACTTTGAGAATATTCAAAATTGTTTCAACTTGGATATGAGAGAGGATGACATGAATTCCTCAAATTTTAAAAAAGGTAGTACAATTGAATATTCTTTTATTTGCGTTTTGAAATTGAAACAATGCCAACTCTAAAATAAAATCAAAAGAGAGAAGGTAATAAGACACCTTCATTATGAAAGAGTTGGCAGTTGTTTCAGTTTCAATTTTGATATTTGTCGGAGTTCAAAAATATTTATGGAACATTTTATAAGTGAAAAAATAAAGTTCATGAAAATAATATATGTATTTTTATAAGTATTTTTGGACCGGAAAACGTTCACTATTCTCTTTATTAGTATATATACACGTTGTGTGTTTTCCAGTATTTTTAGGAAGTAATCTGGCTTTTATTTCGCCATGTTCAATTCCTGGTATTTATTTAAATAGGAAATCTTATTCTAAACCTAATCCGACCCAGCCAGTGCGGCCCAGTGCTACCTCCTGAGCTTGCGTTGGTTTTTCCCTTGAAGAGGAAAGGGTGATGCAGCAAAGTAGCGTAAGTATTTCCCTCAGTTTTGAGAACTAAGGTATCAATCCAGTAGGAGACAACGCGCAAGCCAACGAATACCTGCACAAACAAACACCAACCTTGCACCCAACGCGATAAAGGAGTTGTCAATCCCTTCACGGTTATTTGCAACGTGAGATCTGATAGAGATGGATAAATGGTAAAGTAATATTTTTGGTATTTTTGGTTTATGGAGCGGAAAGTAAAAGATTGCAAAGAAAGTAAATAGGAAACTAGAATTGTAGATCGGAAACTTATATGATGGAAAATAGACCCGGAGGCCATGGGTTTCATTAGAGGCTTCTCTCAAGATAGAAAATATTATGATGGGTGAACAAATTACTATCAAGCAATTGACAGAAAAGCGCAAAGTTATGACGATATCTAAGGCAATGATCATGAATATAGGCACCACATCCGTGTCAAGTTGACCAAAACGATTCTGGATCTACTACTATTCCTCCACACATCTGTTGGGGAACGTAGTAATTTCAAAAAAATTCCTACGCACACGCAAGATCATGGTGATACATAGCAACGAGAGGGGAGAGTGTTGTCCACGTACCCTCGTAGACCGAAAGCAGAAGGGTTAGCACAACGCGGTTGATGTGGTCGTACGTCTTCACGATCCGACAGATCAAGTACTGAACGCACGACACCTCCGAGTTCAGTACACGTTCAGCCCGATGATGTCCCTCAAACTCCGATCCAGCGAAGTGTTGAGGGAGAGTTTCGTCAGCACGACGGCGTGGTGACGATGATGATGTTCTACCGACGCAGGGCTTCGCCTAAGCACCGCTACAGTATTATCGAGGTGGACTATGGTGGATGGGGGCACCGCACACGGCTAAAAGATCAAATCAATTGTTGTGTCTTTGGGGTGCCTCCCTGCCCCCGTATATAAAGGAGCAAAGGGGGGAGGTGCGGCCGGCCAAGAGGAGGCGCGCTAGGAGGAGTCCTACTCCCACCAGGAATAGGACTCCCTCCCTTCCTTGTTGGATTAGGAGAAGGGGCGAAAGAGGAGGGAGAGAGGAAGGAAGGGGGGGGGGGGCGCCCCCTCTTGTTGTCCTATTCGTACTAGAGGGGCAGGGGCGCGCGGCCCTGCCCTAGCCGCCTCTCCTCTTCTCCACTAAGGCCCACTATGGCCCATTAAGCCCCCGGGGGGTTCTGGTAACCCCTCGGTGCTCCGATAAAATCCTGATTTCACCCGGAACATTTCCGATATCCAAATATAGGATTCCAATATATCAATCTTCATGTCTCGACCATTTCGAGACTCCTCGTCATGTCCATGATCACATCCGGGACTCTGGACAACCTTCGGTACATCAAAACTCATAAACTCATAATATAACCGTCATCGAAACTTTAAGTGTGCGGACCCTACGAGTTCGAGAACTATGTAGACATGACTGAGACACGTCTCTGGTCAATAACCAATAGTGGAACCTGGATGCTCATATTGGCTACCACATATTCTACGAAGATCTTTATCGGTCAGACCGCATAACAACATACGTTGTTCCCTTTGTCATCGGTATGTTACTTGCCCGAGATTCGATCGTAGGTATCTCAATACCTAGTTCAATCTCGTTACCGGCAAGTGTCTTTACTCGTTCCATTATACATCATCCCACAACTAACTCATTAATTGCATTGCTTGCACGGTTAAGTGATGTGCATTACTAAGTGGGCCCAGAGATACCTCTCCGACAATCGGAGTGACAAATCCTAATCTCGAAATACGCCAACCCAACAAGTACCTTTGGAGACACCTATAGAGCACCTTTATAATCAGCCAGTTACGTTGTGACGTTTGGTAGCACACAAAGTGTTCCTCCGGTAAATGGGAGTTGCATAATCTCATAGTCATAGGAACATGTATAAGTCATGAAGAAAGCAATAGCAACATACTAAACGATCGAGTGCTAAGCTAACGGATTGGGTCAAGTCAATCACATCATTCTTCTAATTATGTGATCCCGTTAATCAAATGACAACTCGTGTCAATGGCTAGGAAACATAACCATCTTTGATCAACGAGCTAGTCAAGTAGAGGCATACTAGTGACATACTGTTTGTCTATGTATTCACACATGTATCATGTTTCCGGTTAATACAATTCTAGCATGAATAATAAACATTTATCATGATATAAGGAAATTAATAATAACTTTATTATTGCCTCTAGGGCATATTTCCTTGGCCTCCCACTTGCACTAGAGTCAATAATCTAGATTACATAGTAATGATTCTAACACCCATGGAGCCTTGTGCTGATCATGTTTTGCTCGTGGAAGAGGCTTAGTCAACGGGTCTGCAACATTCAGATCTGTATGTATCTTGCAACTTTCTATGTCTCCCACCTGGACTAAATCCCGGATGGAATTGAAGCGTCTCTTGATGTGCTTGGTTCTCTTGTGAAATCTGGATTCCTTTGCTAAGGCAATTGCACTAGTATTGTCACAAAAGATTTTCATTGGACCCGATGCACTAGGTATGACACCTAGATAGGATTCCTTCATTTGCTGCTTCCGAAGTAGCTATGTACTCCGCTTCACACGTAGATCCCGCCATGATGCTTTGTTTAGAACTGCACCAACTGACAGCTCCACCGTTCAATGTAAACACGTATCCGGTTTGCGATTTAGAATCGTCCAGATTAGTGTCAAAGCTTGCATCGACGTAACCATTTACAATGAGCTCTTTGTCACCTCCATAAACGAGAAACATATCCTTAGTCCTTTTTCAGGTATTTCAGGATGTTCTTGACCGCTATCCAAAGGATCCACTCTGGATTACTTTGGTACCTCCTCGCTAGACTTATAGCAAGGCACACATCAGGTCTGTTACACAACATTGCATACATGATAGAGCCTATGGCTGAAGCATAGGGAACATCTTTCATCTTCTCTCTATCTTCTGCAGTGGTCGGGCATTGAGTCTTACTCAAATTCACACCTTGTAACACAGGCAAGAACCCTTTCTTTGCTTGATCCATTTTTAACTTCTTCAAAACTTTGTCAAGGTATGTGCTTTGTGAAAGTCGAATTAAACGTCTTGATCTATCTCTATAGATCTTGATGCCCAATATATGAGCAGCTTCACCAAGGTCTTTGATTCAAATACTCTTATTCAAGTATCCCCTTATGCTATCCAGAAATTCTATATCATTTCCAATCAGAAATATGTCATCCACATATAATATTAGAAATGCTACAGAGCTCCCACTCACTTTCTTGTAAATACAGGCTTCTCCAAAAGTCTGTACCAAACCAAATGCTTTGATCACACTATCAAAGGGTTTATTCTAACTCCGAGAGGCTTGCACCAGTCCATAAATGGATCGCTGGAGCTTGCACACTTTGTTAGCTCCCTTTGGATCGACAAAACCTTCCGGTTGCATCATATACAACTCTTCTTCCGTAAATCCATTCAGGAATGCAGTTTTTACATCCATTTGTCAAATTTCATAATCATAAAATGCGGCAAGTGCTAACATGATCCAGACAGACTTAAGCATCGCTATGGGTGAGAAGGTCTCATCATAGTCAATCCCTTGAACTTGTCAAAAACCTTTCGCAACAAGTCGAGCTTTATAGGCAAGAATATTACCGTCGGCCAGTCTTCTTCTTGAAGATCCATTTATTCGCAATGGCTTGCCGATCATCGGGCAAGTCAACCAAAGTCCACACTTTGTTCTCATACATGGATCCCATCTCAGATTTCATGGCCTCAAGCCATTTTGCGGAATCTGGGCTCACCATCACTTCTTCATAGTTTGTAGGTTCGTCATGGTCTAGTAACATAACCTCCAGAATAGGATTACCGTACCACACTGGTGCGGATCTTACTCTGATTGACCTACGAGGTTCAGTAACAACTTGATCTGAAGTTCCATGATCATCATCATTAACTTCCTCACTAATTGGTAAGGACGTCACAGGAACCGGTTTCTGTGATGAACTACTTTCCAATAAGGGAGCAGGTACGGTTACCTCATCAAGTTCTACTCCCCCCACTCACTTCTTTCGAGATAAACTCCTTCTCTAGAAATGATCCATTCTTAGCAACGAATTTCTTGCCTTCAGATCTGTGATAGAAGGTGTACCCAACAGTCTCCTTTGGGTATCCTATGAAGACACATTTCTCCGATTTGGGTTCGAGCTTATCAGGTTGAAGCTTTTTCACATAAGCATCACATCCCCAAACTTTAAGAAACGACAACTTTGGTTTCTTGCCAAACCACAATTCATAAGGCGTCGTCTCAACGGATTTCGATTGTGCCCTATTTAACGTGAATGCGGCCATCTCTAAAGCATAACCCCAAAATGATAGCGGTAAATTAGTAAGAGACATTATAGATTGCACCATATCTAGTAAAGTACGATTACCACGTTCAGACACACCATTACACTGTGATGTTCCGGGTGGCGTGTGTTGTGAAACTATTCCGCATTGTTTCAAATGTAGACCAAACTCGTAACTCGAATATTCTCCTCCACGATCAGATCGTAGAAACTTTATTTTCTTGTTACGATGATTTTCAACTTCACTCTGAAATTCTTTGAACTTTTCAAATGTTTCAGACTTATGTTTCATTTAGTAGATATACCCATATCTGCTTAAATCATCTGTGAAGGTGAGAAAATGACGATACACTCCGCGAGCCTCAATATTCATTGGTCCACATACATCAGTATGTATGATCTCCAATAAATCAGTTGCTCGCTCCATAGTTCCGGAGAACAGCGTTTTAGTCATCTTGCCCATGAGGCATGGTTCGCAAGTACCAAGTGATTCCAAAAGTCCATCAGTATGGAGTTTCTTCATGCGCTTTACACCAATATGACCCAAACGGCAGTGCCACAAATAAGTTGCACTATCATTATCAACTCTGCATCTTTGGCTTCAACATTATGAATATGTGTATCACTACTATCGAGATTCATCAAAAATAGACCACTCTTCAAGGGTGTATGACCATAAAAGATATTACTCATATAAATAGAACAACCATTATTCTCTGATTTAAATGAATAACCGTCTCGCATCAAATAAGATCCAGATATAATGTTCATGCTCAACGCTGGCACCAAATAACAATTATTTAGGTCTAATACTAATCCCAATGGTAGATGTAGAGGTAGCGTGCCGACGGCGATCACATCGACTTTGGAACCGTTTACCACGCGCATCGTCACCTCGCCCTTGGCCAGTGTTCGCTTAATCCGTAGTCCCTGTTTTGAGTTGCAAATATTAGCAATGTAACCAGATTATCAAATACCCGGTGCTATCATGCGAGCTCGTAAGGTACACATCAATAACATGTATATCACATATACCTTTGTTCACCTTGCCATCCTTCTTATCCGCCAAATACTTGGGGCAGTTCCGCTTCAAAGGACTACTGCTTGGAGTAGAAGCACTCAGTCTCAGGCTTAGGTCCAGACTTGGGTGTCTTCTCTTGAGCAGCAACTTGCTTGCTGTTCTTCTTGAAGTTCCCCTTCTTCTTCCCTTTGCCCTTTTTCTTGAAACTGGTGGTCTTATTGACCATCAACACTTGATGCTCCTTCTTGATTTCTACCTCCGCAGCCTTTAGCATTGTGAAGAGCTCGGGAATCGTGCATGTTATAGTTCATTATGAAGCTCTTGTAGCTTGGTGGCAGTGATTGAAGAATTCTGTCAATGACGCTATCACCCGGAAGATTAACTCCCAGTTGAATCAAGTGATTATTATACCCAGACATTTTGAGTGTATGCTCACTGACAGAACTATTCTCCTCCATCTTGCAGCTGTAGAACTTATTGGAGACTTCATATCTCTCAATCCGGGCATTTGCTTGAAATATTAACTTCAACTCCTGGAACATCTCATATGCTCCATGACATTCAAAACGTTGTTGAAGTCCCGGTTCTAAGCCGTAAAGCATGGCACAATCGAACTATCGAGTAGTCATCAGCTTTGCTCGCCAGACGCTCAAAACATCCGATGTTGCTCCCCGCAAGAGTTTGGCACCTAGCGGTGGTTCCAGGACGTAATTCTTCTGTGCAGCAATGAGGATAATCCTCAAGTTACGGACCCAATCCGTGTAATTGCTACCATCATCTTTCAACTTTGCTTTCTCAAGGAACGCATTAGAATTCAATGGAACAACAACAGGGGCCATCTATCTACAATCAACATAGACAAGCAAGATACTATCAGGTACTAAGTTCATGATAAATTTAAGTTCAATTAATCATATTACTTAAGGACTCCCACTTAGATAGACATCCCTCTAATCCTCTAAGTGATCATGTGATCCAAATCAACTAAACCATAAACGATCATCACGTGAAATGAAGTAGCTTTCAATGGTAAACATCACTATGTTGATCATATCTACTATATAATTCACGCTCAACCTTTCGATCTCAGTGTTCCGAGGCCATATCTGCATATGCTAGGCTCGTCAAGTTTAACCTGAGTATTCTGCGTGTGCAAAACTGGCTTGCACCCATTGTAGATGGACGTAGAGTTTATCACACCCGATCATCACGTTGTGTCTGGGCACGATTTAACTTTGGCAACGGTGCATACTCGTGGAGAACACTTTTTATCTTGAAATTTAGTGAGAGATCATCTTATAATGCTACCGTCAATCAAAGCAAGATAAGATGCATAAAAGATAAACATCACATGCAATCAATATAAGTGATATGATATGGCCATCATCATCTTGTGCTTGTGATCTCCATCTCCAAGCATCGTCATGATCACCGCCGGTGTCAAAACCAGCGGATCTCGGGTAGGGGATCCCGAACTGCGTCTAGGCGGATGGTAACAGGAGACAAGGGACACGATGTTTTTACCCAGGTTCGCCCTCTCGATGGAGGTAATACCCTACTCCTCGCTTGATTAATATTGATGATATGGGTAGTACAAGAGTAGATCTACCACGAGATCGTAGAGGCTAAACCCTAGAAGCTAGCCTATGGTATGATTGTTGTTCGTCTCATTTAACTAAAACCCTTCGGTTTATATAGACACGAATAGGGTTAGGGTTATACTGTAGTCGGTTACAATGGTAGGAAATCTACATATCCGTATCGCCAAGCTTGCCTTCCACGCCAAGGAAAGTCCCATCCGGACAGGGGACGAAGTCTTCAATCTTGTATCTTCATAGTCTTGGAGTCCGTCCAAAGATGATAGTTCGGCTATCCGGACACCCCCTAGTCCAGGACTCCCTCAGTAGCCCTCGAACCAGGCTTCATGACGACGAGTCCGGCGCATATTGTCTTCGGCATTGCAAGGCGGGTTCCTCCTCCGAATACTTCATAGAAGGTTTTGAACACAAGGATAGTGTCCGGCTCTGCAAAACAAGTTCCACATACCACTGTAGAGAGAATAAGTTTTGCACAGATCTGCTAACGTATTCCGTGGCGTGACATCACAGCACGGCCATGCCTTTATACGTCGTTTTTACTGTTCCACCTCAGCGCGTTTAGCGAGGCGGTTTCCTTGGCACGTCTTATCAAAGCGGAGATCGTGCCCCCTTATTTCGGGTTTCTCATCAATACGGACGTGGGTAACCCATCCGCGCCATTGATTATGACGCTTGGGAGATAAGCAAGTTTTACCAAAGAAGGGGGCGCATAACCGTCCGTCCATATAAGGGATAAAGACCCACCTTTTCACCTACGCCTTCTTCTTCCTTTGCTCATCCATTTCCGTGCACTCGAGCTCCAGCGCCCAAGTACGCACATCCCACCTCAACCTTCTTCAACTATGTCCGGAGCGGGAGGCAGGTGGATGGCCTCCTCCGTCACGGAGGGGCTCATCGAAAAGCTGCGGACGACCGGATACTTGTCCAGCAACATCGCGCACCGGCTACCCGACGAGGGGCAGCTCATTCCAACCCCTAGGCCCCATGAGAGGGTGGTGTTTTTCACCCACTTCCTCCGCGGACTAGGTTTTCCACTTCACCCATTTGTCCGGGGGCTCATGTTCTACTACGGCCTGGACTTCCACGATCTGCCCTCAATTTCATCCTCAACATCTCGGCGTTTATCGTCGTATGCGAGGCCTTCCTTCGCATCCAGCCCCACTTCGCTTATGGCTAAAGATCTTCAATGTCGTCAAGGTAGTGGGCGGCCGCCAAGCGGAGTGCGGAGGTGCCATGGTTGGCAAGATGGCCAAAGTCCTATGGCTCGAGGGCTCCTTTGTGGAGACCATAAAGGGGTGGCAATCGGGTGGTTCTACATCACCGAGCAGCGCTGACTCTCAATGGGCGGCGGGCCCCGAATTCGATCTGGCCTCCCACACGGCTCACATCATGGAAAGAGACGGGCTCGACGTGGGGGATTCAGACGAGCTGTCCGGACTCCAAACCTGCGTCCGAAACGTGGTGGACAAGAATCTCAGGCTTGTCAATGTAATCCAGGTGATGCTCATCCGCCGGATTCTCCCATGCCAACAATGGGCCTTCAAATTGTGGGAGTTCGATCCGGCACAACACCCAACTCTGAAAAGGCTCTTCGACACTACGCATGCGAAGATGCCCGGAAGGTGTTTATTCAAGGCGCCGAGAGGCTCCCACATCCGCCATCAAGATTGCGGATTCAGCTCGCAACGTCAAGCCAGCGAGGTAAGTTATTTTACCCTTTATGGGACTCTTGTTTTTCATAGTTTGACTCTATGTGGGATCTAAAACTCCCTAACCTTTGACAGGACTGGCTGAAGACGTCCGGACAGATTAACTGTCCGGCCCCTTTGCCAGAAGACCCAGCGGACGCCCGATTGACGGGGTTGCTGGCTCCGGCACCTCACGTGGTGCCGGAAAAGAAGGCCAAGAAGGAGGCCACGGGAACTCGAAAGAGCTCCCGGCGCCAGGTGCTGTCGGACTCACCGCCCGACAACTCTGAGGCGGAATCCTCCTCTGAGGAAGAGGAGGAGGAAAAAGAAGCCTCTCCCGGGGAGAGAAGAAAAGGAAAGCCGCCTAACTAGGGAGGCCGGAGGGTCCAAGAAGGGAAGGACCCTTCCTCCGGACTTCTCCACCAACGCCGACAACGACGAGGAGGAGTGGCCAACAAGGGCCAAGCCCCTGGCGAGATCGTAAGTGTCCGGATACCCATGGTTTTTTTCATTGCATAGTGTTCTCTAATGCCGAACAATCATGCAGCCCGCCCAAGGGCGAGCTCGCCGCTTCGTCGAGCGGGTCCCTGAATTCGTCGAAAGTGGAGAGTATTTCACTTCCGGCCGCCTCCTCACCTCACGCTGCGGACAACGCTGAGGTGGGGCCCCAAGGGGGGCCTGGTCAAGAGGAGGTGGCGCAGGAGGTGCCGCAAGGCAATCTCCCGGACTCCAGGCGCGAGGGAGCGAGATCCCCAGGGGCTCTAAGCCCGACCCTCGTCCGGACTCCATACTGGAACCTTCAGCGGTTCCGAAGTCCGGCAAGCGGCCCCTTCGTAGGAAGGGTAAGATGCCGGTGTCCTCCGTCCAACCGGAGGCACCGGATAGCTTATTGGAGGCGCTTAACAACGCCTCCATCGAGGAGGACCACCGCACTGTTATGAGTGTGGTGATCCAGAAAGTTCAGTCCGCCAAGAGCGGGCTGACTGAAACCTGTACCAGCCTTCTAACAGGCTTCGAGGTAAGTTTAGAACATGTAAAAAATATTACCGCATAGACAGTAGCCCCTGATGCTTAGTTCGGTGTTCGGAAAGAAAAGCCGGACTAAGGATCTTAAAAGATATACGCAGGAGTCTAACATAAGTATGTCAACATGCGAATGCAGGCTGCGCTGCTGACCTCTGCCGCACTGACTGCGGAGGTCAATGCATTCAAGAAGAGCCTCGATCGGTCCGAGAACGAGCTCGGCCTTGCCAAGAAGCAGCTCGAGGACAGGGAAGGTAAGCAATACCTTATTAAAGAAATACCTTATAGAAAGGATTCGGTTGCAAAAAATGACAGGAATAACGTGGGTATTGTAGGGGCCACAAACGAGGTGGCGACCCTGAAGGAAGCGGTGTCCGCGGCCGAAAGCGGCTGCCATGAGCGCACTGAAGCGAGAGAAGCAGGAGGAGCGGGTGGCGGAGGTGCGGCAAGAGCTCTGTGCTCGTGGAAAAACACGAGAGTTTGGAGCGTGACTCAAGACTTCGAGAGTCCGAGCTCGCCTCGGCTCTTGAGAGTGCCAAAGCCGCTAAGGCGAAGCCCAAAAAGCCCTCCAAGAAATTGAATCATTAAAGAAGATAGCGGCGGGTATGGCATTCTTTATGCAAAGCAAGCATGTGAAAGTGAATTACCTATTACTTACCCGGATTCAGAGCTCTCCAGGAGCATTCGCAGATATGCCCCGTAGTGTGTCTGATGCTGCCGCGTTCTACCGTGCCAAGGAGGGGAGCTCGACGGAGAAGGTGTTCTGGTCTCAGTATGCTGAGGCCGAACGTCCGGTGCCCCTGAGCGACCAGCTGAAGCAGTTGGTCGAGCTCCACAAGGTAGCCGAACAGGCCATGAAGGGCCTCATAGTTCGGCTGTGGCCATTGGAAGCCATGCCTGGGAGCTACTTCGGGTTAGTGCAGCGGCTGGTGGACGCCTATCCATGGATTGAAGTCATCAAGCGCTCCGTCTGCATTGAAGGTGCCCGTCGGGCCCTTGCCCGTGCTAAAGTGCATTGGGGCAAGCTAGATGCGGAGAAGCTTGTGACGGACGGGCCACCGAAGGGCAAGGAGCATCGCAAGCCCGAAATGTACTATGAGGGCGTCATGAAGGGTGCCCGCCTTATAGCGGATGAGTGCTCCAAAGATGTAATTTTTGAATAGACTCGCATTTTTTATCCTGTACGCTGAAAACTTGTTCATATGCGCTAAGAAACGCTTTGTTAATTTAAAATATTACCTTACAGGCGGCCGTTTATCAAATTTGAGAGATGGCAAGTCGTTGGCTTCAGCCCCCATGCCACGAAGTGCTGGGGTGTTCGGGATAAACTTGAGCGCTCTTGTTCCCATTCTTGGGTCCATCGAGGAGGCGCTCAACGCAACGAACAAGGCAACCGGACTTATAGTGCTTGAACACTCTCACTTAGCCATAGAATTCTATAATTTTAAATTTCGTGAAGCCCCTAGTATTCGGAAGACCGAGTTGGGGCGCTTATCCACGCCTTGGCCGGACAATGCCAACTCCTCGCTCTAAGCGGCATAAGTCTTTAGGGACCCGAAAACCTCTCGAACAGCGACCGGCTCTCGCTCTATCATGACGGTCAGTTTTAGCTTTCTCCACTGAGGTGCTCAACCAAGCTCAACCGGGCACAATCGCAGTGGTTCTCCCAGCGCTACCTTAGCCGATATAACGGAACGTAAGGTACCAAAACATGGGAGCCGGGCAAACCCAACTATTGACCCAAGACATGATTCGGAGCCGATGCATATAATGCTATAAGTTCGGGGTGCCGCACTTGTGATACCATGGGCTAAAACAAGAAGCTAGTATTACGCGTACATAATTACGCTCTGGAGATACCATGGGCGTATGGGGAGGGGCAAGACCACGACACGCCAAGAATGCGGCTCGATCGCACCAGGGGCTCCCGATTGTGTCATTCTTTTCCTTTTTCCTTTTTTCTTCCTTTTTTCTTACTTTCAGGACTCCGTCTTTGAGAAGTCCTGTCCGACACTTGAATCGCCGAACTCACGATGCAACAGCCAGGGAAGCGGAAAGCCACGTCGAATGTTCAGGTGGTCTCTATTACAAGCATTATACCTGTTTTACATATCATCCCGCAGCCTACCCCTGGAGGGGGACATATTAGATAATCCCATTCCTTGCTTATCGCACTATTTTGTATCGTTCTGCTTTCATTGCAGTACCTTTTTGAATAAACAATGCATAACTTTTGCCTATTGTTGCACTCTTTTATCTATCCATATATATATGTTCATTTCATGACATGTTGCACCCGTACACTTTGGTACGGCCAATACACCAGGGGATTAAGTATCCCAAAATTATGGTGTGATAAGTCCGAACACTTTCACAAGTGCGGCACCCCGAACTTATAGCATTATATGAATCGGCTCGAATCATGTCTTGGGTCAATAGTTGGGTTTGCCCGGCTCCGTGTTTTGGTACCTTACGCCCGTTATATCGCCTAAGGTAGCACCGGAGAACCATCTGCGATTGTGCCCCAGCTTGAGCTGGGTCGAGCACCTCGATGGAGAAAGCTAAAACTGACCGTCATGATAGGGCGAGAGCCGGTCGCTGTTCGAGAGGTTTTTTCGGGTCCCTAAAGACTTATGCCACTTAGAGCAAGGAACCGGAATTGTCCGGCCAAGGCGTGGATAGCGCCCCCAACTCGGTCTTCCGAATACTAGGGGCTTCGCCGAAATTTAAAATTATAGAATTCTATGGCTAAGTGAGAGTGTTCAAGCATTATAAGTTTGGTTGCCTTGTTCGTTGTGTTGAGCGCCTCCCTAGATGGACCCAAGAATGGGAACAAGTGTGCTCAAGTTTATCCCGAACACCCCAGCACTCGTGGCATGGGGGCTGAAGCCAACGACTTGCCATCTCTCAAATTTGATAAACGGCCGCACATAAGGTAATATTTTAAATTAACAAGTGTTGCTTAGCGCATATGAACAAGTTTTCAGCATACAGGTTAAAAAATGCGAGCTTATTCAAAAATTACATCTTTGGAGCACTCATCCGCTATACGGCGGGCACCCTTCTGGAGGCCCTCATAGTACATTTCGGGCGTGCGATGCTCATGGCCCTTCGGTGGCCCGTCCGTCACAAGCTTCTCCGCATCCAGCTTGGCCCAGTGCACTTTAGCACGGGCAAGGGCCCGACGGACACCTTCAATGCAGACGGAGCGCTTGATGACTTCAATCCATGGACAGGCATCCACCACCGCTGCACCAAGTCAAGTAGCTCCGGGCATGGCCTCCAATGGCCACGCCCGGCGCTATAAGGCCCTTCATGGCCTGTTCGGCGACCTTGTGGAGCTCGACCAGCTGCTTCAGCTGGTCGCTCAGGGGCACCGGATGGTCGGCCTCAGCATACTGAGACCAGAACACCTTTTCCGTCGAGCTCCCCTCCTTGGCGCGGTAGAATGCGGCAGCATCAGACACACTATGGGGCAAATCTGCGAATGCTCCTGGAGAGCTCCGAATCCGGGTAAGTAATAGGTAATTCACTTTCACATGCTTGCTTTGCATAAAGAATGCCTTACCCGCCGTTATCTTCTTTAACGACTCAATTTCTTGGAGGGCTGTTTGGGCCTCGGCCTTAGCAACTTTGGCACTCTCAAGAGCCGAGGCGAGCTCGGACTCTCGAGTTCGAGTCACGCCCAAACTCTCGTGTTTTTCCACGAGAGCTTGGAGCTCTTGCCGCATCTTGGCCAGTCGCCTCCCCCCTTCTATCGCTTGGTGCCCTTGACGCTTTGTTTTCGGCCACGGATACCGCTTCCTTTAGGGTCGCCACCTCGTTCGTGGCCCCTGTAGTACCCAAGTTATTCCTGTTATTTTTTGCAACCAAAACCTTTTCTATAAGGTATTTCTTTAATAAGGTACTACTTACCTTCCTTGTCCTCGAGCTGCTTCTTGGCTTCGCCGAGCTCGTTCTCGGACCGCTCGAGGTTCTGCTTCAATGCATTGACCTCCGCACTCAGTGCGGCAGAGGTCAGCAGCGCAGCCTGCATACCCATATTGACATACTTATGTTAGACTCCACAGTATATCTTTTTAGATCCTTAGTCCGGCTTTTCTTTCCGAACGGCCGAACTAAGCATCGAGGCTACTGTCTATGCGGTAATATTTTTACATATTCTAAACTTACCTCAAAGCCTCGTTAGAAGGCTGGTATAGAGCAGTCAGCCCGCTCTTGGCGGATCGAACTATCCGGATCACCGCACTCATAACGATGCAAAGGTTTCCTCCTTGATGGAGGCGCTTGAGCGCCTCAAGAGCTATCCGTGCCTCCGGTTGGACGGAGGACACCGGCGTCTTTACCTTCTTGCGAAGAATCCGCTGGCCGGACTTGAACCGCCGATGGTTCCAAAGACGGAGTCCGGACGAGGGTCGGGCTTAGAGCCCCGGGGTCTTGCCCCTGCGCTGAGTCCGGAGGTTGCCTTGTGGCACCTCCTGCGCTACCTCCTCTTGACCAAGCCCCCCTTGGGGCCCCACCGCGGTGTCGTCCGCAGCGTGAGGCGAGGAGGCGGTCGGAAGCGAAGCACTCTCCATTTCCGACAAGCCCAGGGACCCGCTCGATGAAACGGCGAACTCGCCCTTGGGCGGGCTGCACGGTTGTTCGACATTAGAGAACACTCTGCGATAATAAAAAGCCATGGGTATCCGGACACTTACAATCTCGCCAGGGGCTTGGCCCTTGTAGGCCAATCCTCCTCATCGTCGTCGACGTTGGTGGAGAAGTCCAGAGGAAGGGTTCTTCCCTTCTTGGACCCTCCGGCCTCCCCAGTTGGGGCGGCCTTCCTTTCTTTTCTCCTCCCCGGGAGGAGTTTCTTCTTCTTCCTCCTCGTCCTCGGGAGAAGATTACGCATCGAATCGACAAAGACTCGGCATCGGGAGCTCCTTCGAGTTCCCGTGGCCTCCTTCTTGGCCTTCTTCTCCGGCACCACATGCGGCACCGGAGCCAGCAGCCCCGTCAATCGGGCGTCCTCCGGGTCTTCTGGCAAAGGAGCCGGATAGTTAATCTGTCCGGACGTCTTCAGCCAGTCCTGTCAAAGATAAGGGAGTTTTAGATCCCACCTAGAGTCAATCTATGAAAAAAGAGTCCCGTAAAGGGTAAAATAACTTACCTAGACGGCTTGACGCCACGAGCTGTATCTGCGATCTTTGTTAGCGGATGCGGGGGCTTCGGCGCCTTTGAACAGCACCTTCCAGGCATCTTCGTACGTAGTGTCGAAGAGTCGGCTCAAGGTTTAGTGCTGTGCCGGATCAAACTCCCACAAATTAAAGGCCCGTTGTTGGCATGGGAGAATCCGGCGGATGAGCATCACCTGGATTACGTCGACAAGCCTGAGATTCTTGTCCACCAGGTTTCGGACGCATGTTTGGAGTCCGGATAGCTTGTCCGAATCCCCCCACTTCAGGTCCGTCTCTTTCCATGACGAGAGCCGTGTGGGGAATCCAGATCTGAATTCGGGGGCCGCCACCCATTCAGAGTCACGCGGCTCGGTGATGTAGAACCACCCCGATTGCCACCCCTTTACTGTCTCCACAAAGGAGCCCTCGAGCCATAGGACTTTGGCCATCTTGCCGACCATGGCGCCTCCGCACTCCGGCAGCGGCCGCCCACTACCTTCGGCCGGACGTTGAAGATCTTCAGCCATAAGCGAAGTGGGGCTGGATGCAGAGGAAGGCCTCGGACATGACGATAAACACCGAGATGTTGAGGATGAAATTCGGGGCCAGGTCGTGGAAGTCCAGGCCGTAGTAGAACATGAGCCCCCGGACAAATGGGTGAAGTGGAAAACCTAGTCCGCGGAGGAAGTGAGGGAGAAACACCACCCTCTCATGGGGCCCGGGGGTTGGAATGAGCTGCCCCGCATCGGACAGCCTATGCGCGATGTTGCCGGACAGGTATCCGGCCTCCCGCAGTCTTGTGATGTGCCCCTCCGTGACAGAGGAGGCCATCCACCTGCCTCCCGCTCTTGACATGGTTGGAGAAGGTTGAGGTGGGATGTGCGGACTTGGGCGCTGGAGCTCGAGTGCGCGGAAATGGATAAGGAAAGGAGGAAGAAGGCGTAGGTGAAAGGGTGGATCCTTATCCCCTTATATGGACGGACGAAGCTATGCATCCCCCACCAGCCTGGTAAAACTTGCTTATTTCCCAAGCGCCGTAATCAATGGCGCGGATGGGTTACCCACGTCCGTATTGATGAGAATCCCGGAATAAGGGGGCATGATCTATGCTATGAGAAGACGTGCCAAGGAAACCGCCTCGCTAAACACGCTGAGGTGGAACAGTAAAAAACGATTCATATAAAGGCCTGGCCATGGTGTGATGTCACGCCGCGGAATACGTCAGCAGATCTGTGCAAAAATTATTCTCTCTATGGTGTTATGTGGAACTTGTTTTGCAGAGTCGGACACTATCCTTGTGTTAAAAACCTTCTATGAAGTATTCGAAGGAGGAACCCGCCTTGCAATGCCGAAGACAATCAACGCGCCGGACTCGTCATCATTGAAGCCTGGTTCAGGGGCTAATGAGGGAGTCCCGGACTAGGGGGTGTCCGGATAGCCGGACTATCATCACAACCGGACTCCAAGACTATGAAGATCCAAGATTGAAGACTTCGTCCCGTGTCCGGATGGGACTTTCCTTGGCGTGTAAGGTAAGCTTGGCGATACGGATATGTAGATCTCCTACCATTGTAACCGACTCTGTGTAACCCTAACCTATCCGGTGTCTATATAAACCGGAGGGTTTTAGTCCGTAGGACTAACAACAATCATACCATAGGCTAGCTTCTAGGGTTTAGCCTCCTTGATCTCGTGGTAGATCTACTCTTGTACTAACCATATCATCAATATTAATCAAGGTGAGTAGGGTATTACCTCCATCGAGAGGGCCCGAACCTGGGTAAAAACATCGTGACCCTTGTCTCCTGTTACCATCCGCCTAGACGCACAGTTCGGGACCCCCTACCCGAGATCCGCCGGTTTTGACACCGACACAAGGCTTCGCCTAAGCACCACTATAGTATTATCGAGGTGGACTATGGTGGAGGGGGGCACCGCACACGGCTAAAAGATCAAATCAATTATTGTGTCTTTGTGGTGCCTCCCTGCCCCCGTATATAAAGGAGCAAAGGGGGGGAGGTGTGGCCAGCCAGGAGGAGGCATGCCAGGAGGAGTCCTACTCCCACCGGGACTAGGACTCCCTCCCCTCCTTGTTGGATTAGGAGAAGGGGGAAAGAGGAGGGAGAGAGGTAGGAAAGGGGGGGGGGGGCGCCCCGCCCCCTCTCCTTGTCCTATCCGGACTAGAGGGGGAGGGGCGCGCAGCCCTGCCCTAGCCGCCTCTCCTCTTCTCCACTAAGGCCCACTATGGCCCATTAAGCCCCCGGGGGTTCCGGTAACCCCTCGGTGCTCCGGTAAAATCCCGATTTCACCCGGAACATTGCCGATATCCAAATATAGGCTTCCAATATATCAATCTTTATGTCTCGACCATTTCGAGACTCCTTGTCATGTCCGTGATCAGATCTGGGACTCCGAAGAACCTTCGGTACATCAAAACTCATAATATAACCGTCATCAAAACTTTAAGCGTGCGGACCCTACGGGTTCGAGAACTATGTAGACATGACCGAGACACGTCTCTGGTCAATAACCAATAGCGGAACCTGGATGCTCATATTGGATCCCACATATTCTATGAAGATCTTTATCGGTCAGACCGCATAACAACATACGTTGTTCCCTTTGTCATCGGTATATTACTTGCCCGAGATTCGATCTCGTTATCGGCAAGTCTCTTTACTCGTTCCGTAATACAACATCCCGCAACTAACTCATTAGTTGCATTGCTTGCAAGGCTTAAGTGATGTGCATTATTGAGTGGCCCAGAGATACCATGCCGACAATCGGAGTGACAAATCCTAATCTCGAAATACGCCAATGTAACGTCTCCAACGTATCTATAATTTTTAATTGCTCCATGCTATATTATCTACTGTTTTGGACATTATTGGGCTTTATTATTCACTTTTATATTATTTTTAGGACTAACCTATTAACCGGAGGCCCAGCCCAGAATTGCTGTTTTTTGCCTATTTCAGAGTTTCGTAGAAAAGGAATATCAAACAGAGTCCAAACGGAATGAAACCTTCGGGAACGTGATTTTTAGGAAGATTATGTTCCAGGAGACTTGGACCCTACGTCAAGAAATAAAAGAGGAAGGCACGAGGTAGGGGGGCGCGCCCACCCCCCAGGGCACGCCCTGCACCCTCGTGGGCCCCCTGTTGCTCCACCGATGTACTCCTTCCTCCTATATATAGCTATGTTGCCCCAAACGATCAGATACGGAGCCAAAAACCTAATTCCACTGCCGCAACTTCTGTACCCACGAGATCCCATCTTTGGGCCTGTTCCGGAGCTCCGCCGGAGGGGGCATCCATCACGGAGGGCTTCTACATCAACACCATAGCCTCTCCGATGAAGTGTGAGTAGTTTACTTCAGACCTTTAGGGTCCATAGTTAGTAGCTAGATGGCTTCTTCTCTCTTTTTGGATCTCAATACAATGTTCTCCCCCACTCTCGCGGAGACCTATTCGATATAATCTTCTTTTTGCGGTGTGTTTGTTGAGACCGATGAATTGTGGGTTTATGATCAAGATTATCTATGAAAAATATTTGAATCTTCTCTAAATTATTTCATGTGTGATTGGTTATCTTTGCAAGTCTCTTCGAATTATCAGTTTGGTTTGGACTACTAGATTGATCTTTCTTGCAATGAGAGAAGTGCTTAGCTTTGGGTTCAATCTTGCGGTGTCCTTTCCCAAAGGATGAGGGGCAGCAAGGCACGTATTGTATTGTTGCCATCGAGGATAACAAGATGGGTTTTTTTTAACAAATTGCATGAATTTATCCCTCTACATCATGTCATCTTGCTTAAGGCATTACTCTGTTTTCATGAACTTAATATTCTAGATGCATGCTGGATAGTGGTCGATGAGTGGAGTAATAGTAGTAGATGCAGGCAGGAGTCGGTCTACTTGTCTCAGACGTGATGCCTATATACATGATCATACCTAGATATTCTCATAACTATGCTCAATTCTGTTAATTGCTCATCAGTAATTCGTTCACCCACCGTAAAATACTTATGCTCTTGAGAGAAGCCACTAGTGAAACCTATGGCCCACGGGTCTATCTTCATCATATTAATCTTCCAACACTTAGTTATTTCCTTTGCTTTTTTACTTTGCTTTTATTTTACTTTGCATCTTTATCACGAAAATACCAAAATATATTATCCTATCATATCTATCAGATCTCACTCTAAATGAAGTGACCGTGAAGGGATTGACAACCCCTTATCGCATTGGTTGCGCAGAGTTATTTGTTTTGTGTAGGTACGAGGGACTCGCGCGTAGCCTCCTACTGGATTGATACCTTGGTTCTCAAAAACTAAGGGAAATACTTACGCTACTGTGCTGCATCACCCTTTCCTCTTCAAGGAAATCCAACACAGTGCTCAAGAGGTAGTAGAGAAGATTTCTGGCGCCGTTGCCGGGGATTCTACGCAAAAGTCAACATACCAAGTACCCATCACAAATCCCTTATCTCCCGTATTACATTATTTTCCATTTGCCTCTCATTTTCCTCTCCCTCACTTCACCCTTGCCGTTTTATTCGCCCTCTCTTTTCCGTTCACCTCTTTTCATTCGCTTTTCCCTCGCCATGTCAGAACCAAAAAGAGTTGGGGTTTCTCTCCCAAGTTCTAGTGCTTTAGACAATCCTACCATCTTATCTAAACTCATAAATAAAAATACTATGGAAAAACCTGCCGGATTTATCAATGAAAACCTTAGCAATTTTTATGAAGAAGATTCTAGAATATTTCGTTATTTAGTTGATGAATCTTTGAAAGATGCTTGGGATGGGCTATTAAGGATCCGTGCTAACTATGTACCTCAATATAAAATTGAGGTTTACTTAAAATGCTTTTATGTTGGGTTGCCCGCTTCGTTCAAACAAGTCTTTGATTCTATTTTTGAAGAGGGTTTTCTTGAAGGGTACCCCATAGACACCTATGAAAAGATGAAAACTATATTTGGGCACCCCATTAACGAGAAAGTTGAAATCACATCTCTTTTGCTTTCTTACCAAAACGAATCTATCAAAGAGATAAAAGCTAGCCTAGATGCCAATTTCCGCAGCATACTTAATCTTTCTTCTACCATTAATGGTCATGTACTTTTTCAAAATAGAAAGATTAATTCCATAGATAGAAAGTTTTCTCTCTTCTTCCCTAAAACCAAAGATGACAATACCTAGATCTATCCTTGCTTTTATGCCTAGCTAGGGGCGTTAAACAATAGCGCTTGTTGCGAGGCAACCCAATTTTATTTTTAGTTTTTTTTTTTGCTTTTTGCTTCTTTTTAGGAATAAATCTTTGTTCTATCCTCTGGTAAGATGTGTTTTTATGTTTTAATTAGTGTTTGCGGCAAGCTAAACCTATAGGATCTTCTTGGATGATAGTTATTTGATCTTGCAGAAATTTCCAGAAACTTTCTGTTCACGAAAATAAATGTTAAAAATCACCAGAACGTGATAAAATAGTGATTCCAATTGCTGCAGATCAATAGACAAATTTACTAGGTCGTCCTATTTTGGCTAATGTTTTGGAGTTCTAGAAGTTTGTGTTAGTTACAGATTACTACAGACTGTTCTGTTTTTGACAAATTCTGTTTTTCGTGTGTTGTTTGCTTATTTTGATGAATCTATGGCGAGTAAAATAGTTTATAAACCATAGAGAAGTTGGAATACAGTAGGTTTAACACCAATATAAATAAAGAATGAGTTCATTACAGTACCTTGAAGTGGTCTTTCGTTTTCTTTCGCTAACGGAGCTCACGAGATTTCTGTTGAGTTTTGTGTTGTGAAGTTTTCAAGTTTTGGGTGAAAGATTTTGATGGATTATGGAACAAGGAGTGGCAAGATCATAAGCTTGGGGATGCCCATGGCACCCCCAATATAATCTAAGTACACCAAAAAGACAAAGCTTGGGGATGCCCCGAAAGGCATCCCCTCTTTCGTCTACTTCCATCGATAACTTTACTTGGAGCTATATTTTTATTCACCACATGATATGTGTTTTGCTTGGAGCGTCTTGTATGATTTGAGTCTTTGCTTTTTAGTTTACCACAATCATCCTTGCTGTACACACCTTTTTGAGAGAGCCATACATGATTTGGAATTTCTTAGAATACTCTATGTGCTTCTCTTATATCTTTTGAGTTATATAGTTTTGCTCTAGTGCTTCACTTATATCTTTTAGAGCATGGTGGTGGATTTGTTTTATAGAAACTATTGATCTCTCATGATTCACTTAGATTATTTTGAGAGTCCTAAATAGCATGGTAATTTTCTTAAATAATCCTAATATGCTTGGTATTCAAGAATAGTAAAACTTTCTTATGAGTGTGTTGAATACTATGAGAAGTTTGATGCTTGATAATTGTTTTGAGATATAAAGATGGTGATATTAGAGTCGTGCTAGTTGAGTAGTTGTGAATTTGAGAAATACTTGTGTTAAAG
Organism: Aegilops bicornis; assembly: GCA_021605145.1. NCBI lineage: Eukaryota > Viridiplantae > Streptophyta > Magnoliopsida > Poales > Poaceae > Aegilops > Aegilops bicornis. Next base: position 104,883,716 of record CM038671.1, read on the forward strand.
TTTGTGATTCCGTAGCATGCACGTATGGTGAACCGTTATGTGATGAAGTCGGAGCATGATTTATTTATTGATTGTCTTCCTTATGAGTGGCGGTCGGGGACGAGCGATGGTATTTTCCTACCAATCTATCCCCCTAGGAGCATGCGCGTAATACTTTGCTTTGATAACTTGTAGATTTTTGCAATAAGTATATGAGTTCTTTATGACTAATGTTGAGTCCATGGATTATATGCACTCTTCCTCCTTCCACCATTGCTAGCCTCTCTACTACCGCCCACTTTTCACCGGTATCATACACCCACCATAAACCTTCCTCAAAACAGCCACCATACCTACCTATCATGGCATTTCCATAGCCATTCTGAGATATATTGCCATGCAGCTTTCCACCGTTCCATTTATTATGACACGATCCATCATTGTCATATTGCTTAGCATGATCATGTAGTTGACATCGTATTTGTGGCAAAGCCACCATTCATAATTATTTCATACATGTCACTCTTGATTCATTGCATATCCCGATACATCACGGAGGCATTCATATAGAGTCATATTTTGTTCTAAGTATCGAGTTGTAATTGTTGAGTTGTAAGAAAATAAAAGTGTGATGATCTTCATTTTTAGAGCATTGTACCAAGTGAGGAAAAGGATGATGGAGACTATAATTCCCCCACAAGTCGGGATGGCACTCCGGGCGAAATAAAAAAAAAGAGAAAAGAGGCCATAAAAAAAAGGAAAAGGCCCAAAAAAATGAGAGAAAAAGTGAGAAGGGACAATGTTACTATCCTTTTACCACGCTTGTGCTTCAAAGTAGCACCATGATCTTCATGATAGAGAGTCTCTCATTTTTCACTTTCATATACTAGTGGGAATTTTTCATTATAGAACTTGGCTTGTATATTCCAATGATGGGCTTCCTCAAAATGCCCTAGGTCTTCGTGAGCAAGCAAGTTGGATGCACACCCACTTAGTTTCTTTTGTTGAGCTTTCATATGGTTATAGCTCTAGTGCATCCGTTGCATGGTAATCCCTACTGAGGGAGTTCCGGACTAGGGGGTGTTCGGATAGCCGAACTATCATCATCGGCCGGACTCCAAGACTATGAAGATACAAGATTGAAGACTTCGTCCCGTGTCCGGATGGGACTTTCCTTGGCGTGGAAGGCAAGCTTGGCGATACGGATATGTAGATCTCCTACCATTGTAACCGACTCTGTGTAGCCCTAACCTATCCGGTGTCTATATAAACCGGAGGGTTTTAGTCCATAGGACGAACAACAATCATACCATAGGCTAGCTTCTAGGGTTTAGCCTCTTTTATATCGTGGTAGATCCACTCTTGTAACACACATCATCAATATTAATCAAGCAGGACGTAGGGTTTTACCTCCATCAAGAGGGCCCGAACCTGGGTAAAACATCGTGTCCCTTGTCTCCTGTTACCATCCGCCTAGACGCACGCTCGGGACCCCCTACCCGAGATCCGCCGGTTTTGACACCGACATTGGTGCTTTCATTGAGAGTTCCTCTGTGTCGTCACCAACAGGCCCGATGGCTCCTTTGATCATCAACAACGACGCGGTCCAGGGTGAGACTTTTCTCCCCGGACCGATCTTCGTGTTCGGCGGCTTTGCACTGCGGGCCAATTCGCTTGGCCATCTGGAGCAGATCGAAAGCTACGCCCCTGGCCGTCAGGTCAGATTTGGAAGCTTAAACTATACGGCCGATATCCGCGGAGACTTGATCTTCGACGGATTCGAGCCGCAGCAGCGCCAAGACTTGTCTCGATGGGCATGATCTTGCTCTGCAGCGAACAGTGCTCGAGGCCGCACCAAGATCCGCCCGACCCTTAATCCGGAGCCGGATTCCCGATCGAGGACGAGTGGTTGGGCGCCGCCTCGGGGCTACAATCTCTACGGCGATTGAGCGAACTCCATCCTGTCGCTGCGAAGACCTCGACTCAGTGGTGCCGGACTCCTCTCCGGACTCCGAACCCTCCGCGCCCTTGCCAATCGAATCCGATTGGGCGCCCGTTATGGAGTTCACGGCCATGACATCTTTTCAAAGACTTCGCTTCTTCGGCGATATCCTGAATTCATTAAAGTCTCTCTCTTTATCCGGAGAGCCCTGGCCGGACTACGAGCAGGAAGGTTGGGATGCGGACGATGAAGAAACTCAATGCCCACCCACCACCCACTTCATAGCCACTGTCGAAAGCTTACACGACGTGCTCGATTTCGACTCCGAAGACATCGACGGTATGGACGACGATGTAGGAGACAACAATGAACCAGCACCTATAGGATACTGGACAACCTCATCCCATGATGTATACATGGTAGATACACCTAAAGGAAATGAAGACGAGGAACAACGGGACGCCATGAAGGATAAATCCCTCGAAAAGCAGTCAAAATGGCAACGTAAACGCCGAACAAAGTCCCGCCTCAACAAAGTCCCAGCCATAGAGCAGGGCGAACCGGTGGACAACGAACAAGCTATCGAGCAATCGTCCGAACAAGACAACTTGGATAAACAATCTGTCCCGGCGAAGACAACAGTCGGACGATCTCACGCCGGACAAACCATTGGAACAAAATGACCTCCGGAAAAAGGCTCTGCCGCCATCGCGTAGCAGAAAAAAGCAGAAGCGGAAGCTCAAAACAGCGGAAGATGCACTCATGATTAGATGGAGCAAAGTATTCAGCACCGCAGACAAGTACGGCGACAGTCGCTGAACAAGGAGCTACCCGAAAAGAAAGCTACTGCCCGAATACGACGAGGAGGCCTTAGAGCCCCCACAATTAAAAAGTAAGAAGGCCACCCGGTCGGATGGACGACCCCACGACAAAAAGAGAGCGGTGAATGGCGCCGCACACAAGCCAATATGCGATCCGCATAAGGATTCACATCAAGAGGATGGCCCAGTTAGGTCCATCTATGGGCCAAGAAAGCAGGCTCACAAAGCAATGCACACGCCAAAATTCAAGATCACGGCACACCCAAATATAGGGGCGCCGCACACCCCTATGTTTCATCGATGAGGTGCTGGATCATGAATTTCAGTGATTCAAACCCGTAAACATAGAGGCATCTGACGGAACAACAGACCACGAGTTCGGATCGAGGATTACATCCTCCACATACACATGGCTAGAGGAGACGATCTCCACGCCATAAAATACTTACCCTTAAACTCAAAGGGCCAACTCGGCATTGGCTTAAAAGCCTCCCGAAAAATACCATTGGAAGCCGGGAGAGCTCGAGGATGCATTTCGGGCAAATATTTAGGGGACTTATGTCCGCCCTCACGGATCTGAGACGATCTAAGTCACATAACTCAACAGCCGGAGAGTCAGCCCGAAATTCGGAACAGGTTCCTTACTAAAAGAACCAAATAGTCGATTGTCCAGACGTGAAGCCTTAGCAGCTTTCAAACACAACGTCCGAGACGAATGGCTCGCCAGACACCTCGGCCAAGAAAAGCCAAGAACAATGGCCGCATTAACAAGCCTCATGACCCGCTTTTGCTAGGAGAAGACAGCCGGCTGGCTAGATGCAACACCAATGACCCGAGTACATCCGAAATCAGGGATGGAAATGGGAAATCACGGCCTTGAAAAAAGATCGGCGCGGAATAAGGAAAATGGTCCAAATAGTACGGTGGTCAACGCCGGATTCAAAAGCTCTCGGCGAACAACAAAACACTGCCCCTAAAGGATACTTGATGTGACGAGCTATCCAACCTAAACAAGATTCTGGATAGACTGTGTCAAATACATGGTACCTCCGGGAAGCCTGCAAACCATACCCACAGAGATTGTTGGGTCTTCAAGCAGTCCGGCCGACTTAACGCCGAACACAAGGGGCTCGACACACCAAGGGAAGATGATGACGAGCACCACAAGCAGAGCCCCGGAAAACAAAAGAATTTCCCACAAAAGGTTAAAACAGTAAACTCACTTCACGCGATCAAAGGGAAAAACAAAGCGGCGCCCCCTAAAAGGCGCGCCGCACACTGGTTGTCAGAACAAATCACCTTCGACCATCAGGACTATTCCGATAATATCCGAACGCAGGATGGACTGCCTTGATATTGGATCCTATAATCGACGGATTCCAATTTACACATGTCCTCATGGATGGCGGCAGTGACATAAACCTGATATATCAGGACACAATCCGCAGGATGGGGATTAACCCAACCAAAATTCGCCATAGCAACACCTCCTTCAAAGGGGTAATGCCAGGCCCATATGCTCATTGTACGGGCTCCCTACTGCTAGAAGTTGTGTTCGGTTCATCCGACAACTTCCGTCGCGAAAAGTTAGTCTTCCATGTCGCCCCATTTAAAAGTAGCTATCAAGCACTATTGGGACGCGAAGCTTTCGCCCGCTATAACGCTTATACCGTGACACGCATCTCTTACACTTAAAATGCCCGGTCCACGCGGCATCATCTCGATAAAGGGAGTATTAAGTGTCACTCGAGCACGGAAGAATGCGAGGCTGCCTTAACAGCCCCACACCAATCCGGCTCCGCTAACCAAAGCACTGAATAGGTAATTGAACCCCGGACACGGCTAGACGAGTCCGGCGCCTACTAGCGGCATACCCCCATACAAGGGGCTGCATGCATGTACAACAAGAGACGATAAAGCTCAATTTCATTCACTTCTTCGAACCGTACTCTGTTTATTTAATATTAAGTACACCTTTCGCACGATCCTTTTTCTTTCAAACTAAGTTCCTCTCTTTTACAGATGAACAACGTGCTACACCCGTCCAGGATACGGCACAACGGAGACACAAAGCAGACGTGCGATGAGGGACCCGTTGCAAGGATTCTTTTCAGATTAAGACCTGCGTAAACCTTTTTTCACTGTCTCTTGTTGATATACATCCCCGGTTCCTTAATATAACCGAGGAGGAGGCTTATGCTTTGGCATTGGCCGCACTAGAATTTTTTTGGCGCATACCTAGACACGAGGGGCTTAGGGCATTATTCTGCCCATTTTCATAAAGACCGAATACCTTAGGGAGTATTCGGCGTCTCGAGTTAGGACTTATATGCACCAGCTCCGAATCATGTCTTTGGTCAAATGTTGGGTTGCCCGGCTCCTGTGTTTTGCTGCCTTACGTTCCGTTTTCACGGCTAACACGGCACCAGGAGAACCACTGCGATTGTGCCCCGGTTCGGCCGGGCGAGCACCTCAAGAGAGAAAGCCGAAAACCGGCTGTCATGATATAGCGAGAGACTGGTCAACCACTCGATGACTCACAGGAATGTTTAGAATTCCTCCGCATTAACGAAGGACGGTTTTCGGTCGTGCACATACGCACTCGAATTTGGGAGAGTGCGGTGCCCCCAGGGGCTATATAGTAGCCCCACCCTCGAACTTCTATGGCAAAGTGAAAGTGATAAAGCATTATAGTCCGGTTGCCTGGTTTGCTACGCTATCACCTCCTTAATAGGACCAAGACGTTGGATTAAGTGTGAAAAAGCGCCTTTTTTTGCAAACACCCCCGCACTATGTGCGTGGGGGCTGAAGCCAAGGACTGCCATCTTTCGAGTTATATACACATATACATAAACGGCCGCACAGGGAGTAGTTTACTACTTGAACGCACAAGTATAAAAAGCACTTATATTACACTGAAACATTGTTTTCACAAATCATACATGTCATTTAAACATAATATCCTTCGAGCACTACGTCTCTATTACACGAGCGCCCGGCAGGACTTCTTCAAAGTAGTGCTCGGCAGGTACTCGGCCTCTGTCCGAATCCTGGGATGCAACGTCAGTGGCCTTCATCTCTGCCCAGTGTGTGTTGACACGGGCAAGAGCCATCCGTGCTCCCTCAATACACGTCGATCGCTTCATTGTGTCGATACGCGGCACCGCACCAAGAAACTGCTGCACTAAACCAAAATAGCTCTTCGGCTGGGGTCCGTCCGGTCACAAGTGCGTCAAGACATGCTTCATGGCAAATCCGGACAATCGATTCAGCTCGGCCCATTCGGCCAACCGATCGGTGAGCGGCAGAGGACGCTCCGGATGATGGAATTGCGACCAATATAGCTCTTCCCTTGTGTGCCCCTTCTGGCCCCGGAAGTGCTCAACCGCGTCCACAGCGCTCGCCGCCAAGTCCAGATAAGCATCCTCTGAACTCCACAATTTATCCAACTGAGCATACTTTGGATTTGTATATTTCCTCCACAGCAAAAACAGTTTTCCAGCCGCAATTGCCCCGGCCTGACTCAGCTCCTCCTTGGCAGCTCTCAAAGCCGATTGGGCATTCTTGGATTCGGCGGCGGCCTTCTTTAGGCCCTCTTGTTCCGCTTGACGTTCCTTTTCAAGAACCGCGCAGCAATCAGTAGTATTCCTTAACGTTTTGGCCATATCGGCCATCTCCTCTTTGCTTAGGCAGTGAGCAGCCTGTTCAGCTTCTAGCTCTTCGGCCGCCTTTACAGCGGCCGCACTACTAATTCTGGCTTGCTCTTTTGCTCGGGTGAGTTCTGCCCGCAGCTCCTCCACGGCAGGGGCACCATCTGCATTAAGCATACAAACAGTAAGACATGGGCGTCAAGCTCCCTTAAAAGGTGTCCGCATAGAGGTCACATACCTTGTGACTCGTCAAACCGTTTATTGACCAGCGTGATGTCCGCATCCAACTCGTCAAGTTGCCGCTTTAGTTCGGCATATTCAGCAGTCCGGCTGGCCTCCGGACGCCCCGCCACCTGTTCAGGAGCGGCGAAATGTTATAACTAAGAATTTGATCCTCGACACATTGTCAATTTTGACAACATACCAAGTCTCAGGGGCTACTATCTATACATGGCACATTTTATATGCATAACTGTCAGAAGGTACATTATTGTTTGCGTACCTCAAACCCCGTCAGTAAGCTTCTGACGGCTTTGTGCAATCCGCTCTCTGCGGATGCAATTCTTTCAATCACCGTACCCATTAGAGCACGGTGATCTTCTGAGATAGCCGCTCGCCCGAGCAGATCCTTCAGCTCCTCCGACCGCACACCACTTGGCGCTGGACCTTCCGCCCCACGGGACTTGGGGAACCCTCATGACGACACCTCCGGTCGTCCGCTTCACATGAGGGTGCGACAGGTGGAGGCGTTCGCTCTCCATCATCTCGGAAGAAGAGCCCCAGAAGGCGAAACCTTCTTGAGAAGGGCTGAGGTCCAAACTACAAGGTACAATTTCGGTTATCTTCATAAATAAATACAGGGATGTTCCTTATTTACAAGACCCCTTCTTTTTACTTACGGCTCGCGGGAGGACTGATTCCCTTGGGGAAATAGTGCGGCTGGGTTACTTCCCAGCGCCGAACTCTCCGACGAAGATTCCCTTCCCCTCTTTGAGGCCTTGACCTCCAGATCTTTCGAGGCAGTCCTCTTCCCTCCTCGAAAGACGGGACTTTTAATCCCTCCTTCCTTGATAGCCTCCTTCATGGGGGCAGTCGCTTCCCCTCTCCCCCCTTCACCTTCTTCAAAAGGCGTGACCTTCAACATCTTGGTCAACATGGGATCCGGCGTGGTCTCTGGGAGGGGAGCCGGACACCTTATTAACTTTGCCTTGGCTATCCACTCCTGTTCAAGAAACGGCTCCTTTAAAGGGCATATATATATGAAATAAATGAATGAACAGCTTGTCCGGTTACAGGACTACTTACTTGAGTATCTGGGCCATTGCAGCTTAGTCCTGCGTCCTCGGTCAAGTCCGGACACTTCTCTTGTGATCCGAAGAACAGTTTGTACATCTCCACGGGCGTCGTGCTCATAAAATTTTGGAGAGCTCGTGGTCCCTCCGGATTGAATTCCCACAAGCGGAGGGGGCGACGTTTGCAGGGCTGAAGGCGCCGGATCACCATAACTCCGCGCCTTTGCAACCAGATTGATCCCTCTTTCTGGAGATCTCGAATGCGGCCTGCAGCAGGGGAACGCCCTGGACGGCCCCGGTCGAGCCCCTTGTTGACCCATAATGCCGGCCGCTGTGGTGGACTGGCGGAAAGCAGGGAGCGCCACCCATTTGGTGCCCCTGGGAGCGGTGATATAAAACCACTCCCGTTGCCAACCAAGCTCCTCTTGAAAAGAGCCCTCGGGCCATGGAGCATCAGCACATTTGCTTATGACCGCCCCTCCGCATTCTGCTTGTTGTCCCTCGATCATCTTTGGCTCCACCTTGAAGGTCTTGAGCCACAATCCAAAATGGGGGGTAATATGGAGGAAGGCCTCACATACGACAATGAATGACGAGATATGGAGGATGGACTACGGATTCAAGTCATGGAAATCAAGCCCATAATAAAACATGAGCCCCGCACAAAGGGATCCGTCGGGAAGCCTAAATCCCGAAGGAAGTGGGACACGAATACCACGTTCTCGCCGGGCTCAGGAGTGGGAATGACCTGCTCTGGAGCAGGCAGCCTATGCGAGATCTCGCGGGTTAGATACCTGGCGTCTCGCAGCTTTAGCACATCCTCTTCTGTGATGGAGGAAGACATCCATCGGCCGTGCTGATCGGAGCCGGACATCGTTGAAAGTCCGAAGCTGCTAAGTCTAAAGCTTTGGGTGTTGGAACTCGAAGCGCGAGGCGAACTCGATGGAGGGTGTAAAAAAGAAGAGGGCCTTGGTCTCACTATAAAGAGGTTGAATACCAAGAGCCCACCCCGTGGTCAATTAGGGCTCGCCTTTGATAGAGAAGGCAGGCCAACGGGCATGGTTGGGTTACCCACGTCCGTATTGATGAGAATCTCGGAATAAGGGGGCACGATCTACGCTTTGATAAGACGTGCCAAGGAAACTGCGTTGCTAAACACGCTGAGGTGGAACAATAAAAAACGATTAATATAAAGGCCTGGCCGTGGTGTGATGTCACGCCGCGGAATACGTCAGCAGATCTGTGCAAAAATTATTCTCTCTACGGTGTTATGTGGAACTTGTTTTGTAGAGCCGGACACTATCCTGGTGTTCACAATCTTCTATAAATTATTCGGAGGAAGAACCCGCCTTGCAATGCCGAAGACAATATGCGCGCCGGACTCGTTGTCATTGAAGCCTGGTTCAGGGGCTACTGAGGGAGTTCCGGACTAGGGGGTGTCCGGATAGCCGAACTATCATCATCGGCCGGACTCCAAGACTATGAAGATACAAGATTGAAGAATTCGTCCCGTGTCCGGATGGGACTTTCCTTGGCGTGGAAGGCAAGCTTGGCGATACGGATATGTAGATCTCCTACCATTGTAACCGACTCTGTGTAACCCTAACCTATCCGGTGTCTATATAAACCAGAGGGTTTTAGTCCATAGGACGAACAACAATCATACCATAGGCTAGCTTCTAGGGTTTAGCCTCTTTGATCTCGTGGTAGATCCACTCTTGTAACACACATCATCAATATTAATCAAGCCGGACGTAGGGTTTTACCTCCATCAAGAGGGCCCGAACCTGGGTAAAACATCGTGTCCCTTGTCTCCTGTTACCATCTGCCTAGACGCACAGTTCGGGACCCCCTACCCGAGATCCGCCGGTTTTGACACCGACACCTACTCACTCACGTTGATATCTATTGATGGGCATCTCCATAGCCCGTTGATACGCCTAGTTGATGTGAGACTATCTTCTCCGTTTTTGTCTTCTCCACAACCACCATTCTATTCCACATATAGTGCTATATCCATGGCTCACGCTCATGTATTGTGTGAAGATTGAAAAAAATTTGAGAATGTCAAAAGTATGAAACAATTGCTTGGCTTGTCATCTGGGTTGTGCATGATTTAAATACTTTGTGTGGTGAAGATAGAGCATAACCAGACTATATGATTTTGTAGGGATAACTTTCTTTGGCCATGTTATTTTGAGAAGACATAATTGCTTTGTTAGTATGCTTGAAGTATTATTATTTTTATGTCAATATTAAACTTTTGTCTTGAATCTTTTGGACCTGAATATTCATACCACAATTAAGAAGAATTACATTAAGATTATTCCAAGTATCACTCCGCATCAAAAATTATGTTTTTATCATTTACCTACTCGAGGACGAGCAGGAATTATGCTTGGGGATGCTTGATACGTCTCCAACGTATCTATAATTTTTGATTTCTCCATGCTATATTATCTACTGTTTTCGATATTATTGGGCTTTATTATTCACTTTTATATTATTTTTGGGACTAACCTATTAGCCGGAGGCCTAGCCCAGAATTGCTGTTTTTTTTGCCTATTTCAGAGTTTCGTAGAAAAGGAATATCAAACGGAGTCCAAACGGAATGAAACCTTCGGGAACGTGATTTTTAGGTAGATCATGATTCAGGAGACTTGGAACCTACGTCAAGAAACAAAAGAGGAAGGCACGAGGTAGGGGGGCGCACCCACCCCCCAGGGCGCGCCCTCCACCCTCGTGGGCCCCCTGTTGCTCCACCGACGTACTCCTTCCTCCTATATATACCTACGTACCCCCAAACGATCAGATACGGAGCCAAAAACCTAATTCCACCGCCGCAACCTTCTGTACCTATGAGATCTCATCTTGGGGCCTGTTCCGGAGCTCCGCCGGAGGTGGCATCCATCACGGAGGGCTTCTACATCAACACCATAGCCTCTCCGATGAAGTGTGAGTAGTTTACTTCAGACCTTCGGGTCCATAGTTAGTAGCTAGATGGCTTCTTCTCTCTTTTTGGATCTCAATACAATGTTCTCCCCTCTCTCGTGGAGATCTACTCGATGTAATCTTCTTTTTGCGGTGTGTTTGTTGAGACCGATGAATTGTGGGTTTATGATCAAGATTATCTATGAACAATATTTGAATCTTCTATGAATTCTTTTATGTATGATTGGTTATCTTTGCAAGTCTCTTCGAATTATCAGTTTGGTTTGGCCTACTAGATTGATCTTTCTTGCAATGGGAGAAGTGCTTAGCTTTGGGTTCAATCTTGCGGTGTTCTTTCCCAAAGGATGAGGGGCAGCAAGGCACGTATTGTATTGTTGCCATCGAGGATAACAAGATGGGGTTTTTATCATATTGCATGAATTTATCCCTCTACATAATGTCATCCTGCTTAAGGCGTTACTCTGTTTTCATGAACTTAATTCTCTAGATGCATGCTGGATAGAGGTCAATGAGTGGAGTAATAGTAGTAGATGCAGGCAGGAGTCGGTCTACTTGTCTCAGACGTGATGCCTATATACATGATCATATCTAGATATTCTCAGAACTATGCTCAATTCTTGTCAATTTCTCAACAGTAATTCGTTCACCCACCTTAAAATACTTATGCTCTTGAGAGAAGCCACTAGTGAAACCTATGGCCCCCGGGGTCTATCTTCATCATATTAATCTTCCAACACCTAGTTATTTCCTTTGCTTTTTTACTTTGCTTTTATTTTACTTTGCATCTTTATCACAAAAATACCAAAAATATTATCCTATCATATCTATCAGATCTCACTCTCGTAAGTGACCGTGAAGGGATTGACAACCCCTTATCGCATTGGTTGTGAGGAGTTACTTGTTTTGTGTAGGTACGAGGGACTCGTGTGTAACCTCCTACTGGATTGATACCTTGGTTCTCAAAAACTGAGGGAAATACTTACGCTATTGCGCTGCATCACCCTTTCCTCTTCAAGGAAATCCAACGCAGTGCTCAAGAGGTAGCAGCCAACCCAACAAGTACCTTTGGAGACACCTGTAGAGCACCTTTATAATCACCTAGTTATGTTGTGACGTTTGGTAGCACACAAAGTGTTCCTCCGATAAACGGGAGTTGTATAATCTCATAGTCATAGGAACAAGTATAAGTCATGAAGAAAGCAATAGCAACATACTAAACGATCGAGTGCTAAGCTAACGGATTGGGTCAAGTCAATCACATCATTCTTCTAATTATGTGATCCCGTTAATCAAATGAAAACTCATGTCAATGGCTAGGAAACATAACCATCTTTGATCAACGAGCTAGTCAAGTAGAGGCATACTAGTGACACTCTGTTTGTCTATGTATTCACACATGTATCATGTTTCCGGTTAATACAATTCTAGCATGAATAATAAACATTTATCATGATATAAGGAAATAAACAATAACTTTATTATTGCCTCTAGGGCATATTTCCTTCAACATCGACCGCTATCCAGCATGCATCTAGAGTATTTCATAAAGAACGGAGTAACGCCTTAAGCAAGATGACATGATGTAGAGGAATTAACTCAAGCATTATGATGAAAACCCCATATTTTTATCCTCGAAGGCAACAATACAATACGTGCCTTGCTTCCCCTACCGTCACTGGGAAAGGACACCGCAAGATTGAACCCAAAGCTAAGCACTTCTCCCATTGCAAGAAAAACCAATCTAGTCGGCTAAACCAAATCGACAGTTCGAAGAGACTTGCAAAGATAGCAAATCATGCATAAAAGAATTCGGAGGAGATTCAAATAATATTCATAGATAAGCTGATCATAAATCTACAATTCATCAGATCTCCGCAAACTCACCGCAAAAGAGTATTACATCGAATAGATCTCCAAGAACATCAAGGAGAACTTTGTATTGAGAATCAAAGAGAGAGAAGAAGCCATCTAGCTACTAGCTATGGACCAATAGGTCTAAGGTAAAATGCTCACGCTTCATCAGGGAGGAAATGGTGTTGATGTAGAAGTCCTCCATGATCGAATCCCCCTCCGCATGATGCGGGAAAAGGCCCCAAGGTGGGATCTCACGGGTAGAGAAGGTTGATGTTGGGGAACGTAGCAATTCAAAAAAATTCCTACGATCACACAAGATCTATCTAGGAGATGCATAGAAATGAGATGGGGAGAGTGTGTCCACGTACCCTCGTAGACCGAAAGCGGAGGTGTTATATTAACGCGGTTGATGTAGTCGAACGTCTTCACGATCCAACCGATCCATGTACCGAACATACGGCACCTCTGTGTTCAGCTCGATGACGTCCCTCGAGCTCTTGATCCAGTAGAGGGTCGAGGGAGAGTTCCGTCAGCACAACGGCATGGTGACGGTGTTGGTGATGTGATCCCACAGGGCTTTGCCTAATCACTACGACGCTTTGACCGGAGGAGTAAACTGTGGAGGGGGGAGCACCGCACATGGATAAGAAACAACTGATGTGTCTGTGGGGTGCCCCCTGCCCACGTATATAAAGGAGGGGAGGAGGAGGTGGCCGGCCCAAGGGGGGCGCGCTAAGGGGGGAGTCCTACTTGGACTCCCAGTCCAAGTAGGATTCGCTCCCCCCTTCCTTCCTTCGAACGGAGAGGGAAAGGGGAAAGGGGGGAGAGGGAGAAGGAAAGGGGGGCCGCAGCCCCCACCCCTTGTCCAATTTGGATTGGGCTTGGGCGCGCGTGCCACCTCCTGTGGCAACCTCCCTCTCTCCACTATGGCCCAATAGGCCCATTAACTTTCCCGGGGGGTTCCGGTAGCCTCCCGGTAATCCAAAAAATCCCCGAACCTTATCGGAACCATTCCGGTGTCTATATATAACCTTCCAATATATCAATCTTTACCTATCGACCATTTTGAGACTCCTCGTCATGTCTATGATCTCATACGGGACTCCGAACAAACTTCGGTCACCAAAACACATAACTCATAATACAAATCATCATCGAGCGTTAAGCGTACGGACCCTACGGGTTCTAGAACTATGTAGACATGACAGAGACAGATCTCCGGTCAATAACCAATAGCAGAACCTGGATGCTCATATTGGCTCCCACATATTCTACGAAGATCTTTATTGGTCAAACCGCATAACAACATATATCATTCCCTTTGTCATCGGTATGTTACTTGCCTGAGATTCGATCATCGGTATCACCGTACCTAGTTCAATCTCATTACCGACAAGTCTCTTTACTCGTTCGGTAATACATCATCCTGTAACTAACTCATTAGTCACATTGCTTGCAAGGCTTATAGTGATGTGCATTACCGAGAGGGCCCAGAGATACCTCTCCGATACACGGAGTGACAAATCCTAATCTCGATCTATGCCAACTCAACAAACACCTTCGGAGACACTTGTAGAGCATCTTTATAATCACCCAGTTAAGTTGTCACATTTGATAGCACACAAATTGTTCCTCCGGTATTCGGGGGGTTGCATAATCTCATAGTAAGAGGAATATGTATAAGCCATGAAGAAAGCAATAGCAATAAAACTAAACGATCATTATGCTAAGCTAACGGATGGGTCTTGTCCATCACATCATTCTCTAATGATGTGATCCCGTTGATCAAATGACAACACATGTCTATGGTCAGGAAACTTAACCATCTTTGATTAACGAGCTAGTCAAGTAGAGGCATACTAGGGACACTCTGTTCGTCTATGTATTCACACATGTTGTCGGTGGGAAACGACACCTATGGGATCACTAGAATCCCTACTACGGTTGCGGGGCGCGGGGATCGTGAGAAGAGCAGGACTAGCAAACAACACAAGGATCGTTTACCCAGGTTCGGGCCGCGAGGATGCGTAAAACCCTAGTCCTGCTTTGGTGGGTGTATTTCTGAGAGTTCTTGAGCTCTCGAACTAGCTGTGGTCAGCGCGTGGTTCGAAAGAGCCGAATCCTTCTCTTGGTTGCCTTGGGCCTCCTTTTATAGGAAAATGGGGTTGCCACAGTGGCACACGGGAGGTGGAAAGGTGTACAGTGTTGCGAGGTTATCCCTCGTATTACAGGACAAGACGCATTAAATGCGTAGCTTAGGTGTCCTCTCGCTTTATTGGGGGACGGGGGCGAGGCCCGTCCCGTCCGTCGCCGCTCCTCCTTGCTTCGACACGCGCCCTGGCCAGCGATGCGTGCGGCGCCATGTAGGCAGGCAGGCAGCTGAGGTGGCGCGGTGGCGGAGTCTTCACGAAGGGCTGCGTGTTGCCACGCAGGTGCCTGCCCAGCTGGTTGGGTCGGCAGCTGCATGCGAACGGTGGCGGATACTTGGCTGGCATGGGACTGGCAGTGGCCCTGCTGGCGCGCTTGGTGAGGGCCTTCCCGGGTGGCCCGGCAAGGGTCTTACCGCGACACGCTGTCATCCCCGGCAAGGACCTTGCCGGGGGTCTTGTGGGCTTCCTCGGCAAGAACCCTGCCGTGGATCTGTTGCCTTCCTATCCTCTTTTGATCTTGGCTATTCTTTGTCTTCACAAAGATCTGCATGCCACTACAGAGGTGCCTTCCCGAGCCCTGGCCCCATGTTGATGATGGTGTCAGCGGACGTGGGCTCAAGGGTGGCTCACTCTGTTGGTGTGGGGCGAGCTGCCCCGGAAACGATCTTGCCGGGGCCGATGAGGTTGCCTCGGCAAGGGTCTTGCCGTGGGAACCTGCTTCGTCCCTCTGCTCTTTGTGGTCTTGGCCTTGGCGTTGCTCTGATTATCTTGGGCTTCGGTCTTACCTTGGCTCACCTCCCCTGCTCGGCTTGGTGTGGTCGTGGGCACGACCCTGACTGCCCGCGCACAGGTCAAGGGGTACAAAGACGTGCCCTTCTTTTTGTACACCGACAGGAGCCCCTTGGCATGGGCCACACATAAGCGCGACACGTTGTTAGGTCAGGCCCAAAACGGTGCGCGGGCAGGTGGGGCAGTTTTTACCGCGGTAAGGTTCTTTGCGTGCTCCGCCCCCACGACCCGCGCGCGTGGCACAACGTGGAGGGGTGTGTGTGACGTGGGCGGCATGCGTGGGGCGGTTGCCGCACGCATGCGTCACGTCGCGGTAAATGGGCAGCGCGCCCTGCAGCTTCCCCATAAAAAATGGATAACCGCGGGCGCACTGTTCCTTTTACCCTTCATGCAACCCCAATCTCAGAAACCTCTGCCCGGCTTCCTCTTTTTCTCCGAGCCTCGTTTCTGCTCGCCGCCGTTGCGCTTCCGCTGCCCTCTGTCCTTCCCTCCTCCTCCAGCCGCCATGGCGCCAAAATCTACCAAGGGCAAGGGGGCGGCGAAGGTCGCCGGTGCTGTGGAGCCGCCGGAGAGCACGCTGGCGGGGCAGCGGATGCAGTCCGCCTTCTTCTTCCCCTCGACGGTCAACGTGTTCGAGCTTCGGGACTCCTCCAGGCCCCTGTGGGGAGTGAAGACGGGGGGGATTCGGGGCATCCAGCCACGCGCGTCGTCGCCGCCGACTGCGTCGAGCCTGCCCCAAATCGGTAGCCCTTCTTTATTGATTATTTTTCTTGTGGGCTCTGTCCTCCCTTCTCCGATTTCTTCAGTGACATCATGTACACCTTCGGCTTCTGCCTCCTGGATTTTACTCCGAATGCAGTGGCGTGCATGGCTCTTTTCGTGCACCTCTGCGAAGGCTTCGCCGGGGTGCACCCCAACACGGTGCTCTTCCGCCATTATTTCTTCCCTCGGATCCAGATGGGAGGTGCCATCTCAGGGTGCATTTCCTGGATCCCAAAATCCAAGGGAGCGTACCCGGATGGCGCCATGAAGGAGAGGTGGGAGGAATGGCGGGGCCGGTGGTGCTGGATTGAAGAGAAGGACCTGCCGGCGTTCTGCAGAGTTCGCCGGGCGCTGCCGGTTCACGGAAGTGATTGGAGCGACGTCGCGCCGATGACGGAAAGCTCACGGTTGCCACCACCAGGATTCTCCGACTTACCCAGGCCGGGCTCACCCTTGAAATGATCGGGGCGGACTTCATCCGTCGCCGGATCGCTCCTCTGCATAACAAGGGGAGGCCAGCCTGGCTCTTCGCGAACCCCGCCGACATCATGCGCCTCCACCCCGCCCTCGACCACAACTTCATGGTGATGGCGCACGCCCATTTCTGCCAGCGGCTCTTCTAGCTTGACGTGGGCCGTGACGGCGAGGTCGAGCAGACCGGCAAGGTCGTGAGGGCCGCCGCGAAGGCCGGCAAGGTCCTGAAGGGGCAGTTGTTCAAGCTGCCAACGGGGGTGGTCCCGTTGTGCAACAATTCGCGTCGGTCTGAGATCATTGCCATGATGCTGCATCGCAACGCCGCATGGCCCCGCCCCAGCCGGAAGGAGCCGGAGGACGCCGAAGTGCAGCAGTTCTTTGACACCACCTGCACGAGGGTACGCGTCAATGCCGACACCGAGCGACTGCTTGTCCAGGACACCACCCAGGCGGAGCTGGACTACATCGCCACCAGGGCGAGGGAGGCACAGCTTGCCAGGGAGAGTGTGGAGGACAAGGCCGCGACGGCCGCAGAGGAGGAGGAGCTCGCCCGGTGGGCGGCGGCCGCAGGGGGAGCCAGCAGCGCCGCCACCGAGGCTCCTTTGAGGATGAGACCGGCGAGTCGTTGTGGGAGGAGGCCGAGACCACAGGCCCGACACCGGCTATGGGGAGAGGGCGAGTCCTGCGGCGGGCCAGTTCCGGCAAGCCGGTCCGGCCTGGTAGGGCTGCGCAGCCGCAGCTGACCTTGGAGGGGTCCCGGCCCCACACGAGGGCCGCGGCGGCGAAGAAGTCGGCAAAGGTCGTGGTGAATAAGAAGACAGCCGCCCCTTCTTCATCCAAGCATGCCCAGATGCCGCCTCCTTCCCCTCCTCCGGCGGATGTTGACACAGAGGTCACCTTCGATTATGGATCCCTCAGCCCGAGGAGGAACAGGAAGACGACAGAGGAGGAGGCGGACGACGAGTAAGCATCTGGTTCCTTTTCGTTATCTCTACCTCCTCACTCTGTGTTGCTTGTCTTGACTTGTCGTAATCCTTGCAGGGAGGGGAGACGCTGGCCCAGATAGCGAAGAGGGCCAAGGTCTCGGCGAGTGGCCAGCCCCCGGCTGGTACTTCGAGGGTGCCCCTGGTGGTGTTGAGCAGCCCGGACAGCAGCCCCCGACACAGCCCCCAGCGTAAGTTCATCATTCTTCCCCCTTCGACATGTGTCAGGGGCACGACACTGTGGTGCTGACCTTGCCAGGTATGCAGGAGGAGAGCGGAAGTAGGAGGAGCCACAAAGGGCTACTCCCAACACGCCGCCCCCATCGACCACGCCGCCCCAAGAGACGTCCCCGGCAAGGGCGTCACGCACAGAGCCCACACACATGGATGAGGAGGAAGAGAACTTGGGCGCCGGTGGCTTTTCCTCGACGCCAAATGTTGGCGGGGAGGGGACTTCCGTTCAGTAGGCGGTGCACCGGTAAGTCGTTCGCCGTTCGTCCCTGCTTCTTTTTCTTTCCGGCTCTTGGTCCTGGCCTTGCCTCAACCCCTTCTTCGGCGCCCAGATTCCTCATCGGTGAACCCAGAGGATGTGTACGCCGTGATCGAGGATGTTGCCAAGGCCGTCGAGGCGGACGCCGAGAAGATCGCTGCCGAGGAGGCCACCAAGGACGGCACCGTGGACGTCGCCGAGGGGCCTACCGGGGAGGCCGGCAAGGCTGCCGATGAGGAGGCCAGCAAGGGGCCTGCCGGGGAAGCCGGCGGGGCCGCTGCCGAGGAGGAGGAGGAGGCTGGCGACCGACCTTCCTCCTCTGCTGCTTCCGGCTCCGGCAAGTACCTGAGGGTGAGTGACAACTTGTTCGTCCAACTTCCAGGCGCGTCGAGCACTAGGACACCCGTTGAGGGAGAGGTGTTCGACGACGAGGTGCTTGCCGCTGCCGGGCTTGACGTCTTCGACGGTTCACAGGAAGAGCGGCTCCTCCACGTCATGGGCACCAGCTTCCGGAAGCTCCAGGCGCTCCACCGCACCCGCCTGGACAAGGTTAAGTCCAGGACGGCGGTGGTGGAGAAGGCGGAGGCGGACCTCCAGGAGCGCGTTGCCGAGGCGCAGGACTGGTTCTGCGAGGCCCACAAGGAGCTCAAGGCTGCTCAGGGCGTGCTAGCCAAGCGCTACGTGGAGCACACCATGAAGCTCGCTGACGTCGAGAAAGCTTAGGAAACGGCGAAGAACTTGGCCGCGGCCACCGAAGCTGCCCGCACTCAGCACAAGGCAGCACTACACTCCCAGGAGGAGGACCTTGCAGCACGCGAGGAGAAGCTTGCCGCCACGCTTCACGGCAAGGATGTAGAGGTGGGGAAGCTTGCCCTGCAGCGGACCAGTGAGCTGGGGCAGAGGCACAAAGAGGCACTCGATGCCTAGGCCTAGGTTCACGGTGGCAAGGTGGAGTATCTGGAGGCGGAGCGCGACAGGCTGAAGGAGCAGGCGCTGAAGCTGTCCCAGGAAAGGGACACGCTTAATAGTGCTCTGAAAGAGGCGCTGGGCGCAGTTGTCAGCAAGGCCGGGGAGCTCTCCGAGGCCAACAACTCCATCAAATACCGCAAGCTAAAGTTGGAGAGTCTCGAGAAGGCGCTGTCGGAGGCCACAGCCCGGGAGGGGGCCCTGGCCAAGGAGCTGGAGGCCGAGAAGCTATTGCGGAAGAACGAGGGCCTCAACTTCGCGGATCATGTGGAGGGCGAGAACCGTTGGCTTGATCGCCTTGCCACCATCGCCAACCAAGCCGCCACGCAATTAGCCATCATGGGGGTGCCGGACGTGAGGTACGTCCCAGAGCGGAGCGTGAGCGCCAATTGCAGCCTGGCCATGTTCTTCGAGAAGGTCGTCGATGCTCTGGAGCGGCTCCACGCCAACCGGGCGGCCTCACTGGCCGACGAGTCCCGGAGGCTTTGCTAGGGTGCCATGACCAAGGTTCTCACCAAGGTGGTGCACTGGTACTCCGACCTCGACTTCGACGCCGCGCTGGAGATCTTGCCAGAGGGTACTGACCTCGCGCCGCTCAGGGAGCGTATCAAGCCCATCGTCAGCCGTGTTGGCGGAATTCTGAGGGTGGAGGGCCAGCGCCGGGATTAGGCATCCCGTTCTTTATCGCTGCTGCAGATCCACAACCAAGACAATCGCTATCTCTAGTTAGGACCGCATCAACAATTTGATGTAATATAACTCTGTAGCACTTTCAGTATTATGCATGTTATTTTCCTGTTCGATTTTCCTTTGTATGTCCACCCTACGTAACTGGGTAGGCCTTGCCGGCGCGTAAACCCAGGGCGGCGTCTTGGGGACGGATCCCCATTGGCCTGCCGGGTGTTCTTGCTGCCGGGCGAACCACCTTACCGTTCTTAGCGCGGCCGCCCGAACTGTCGAGCTCGACTCGAGTCGAGTCGAGGCGTTGCCGGTGCGGAAGGCTACCCGCCCGCTCGACGCGACAACTTTGAGCTGTTGAGCGGACTTGAAACAGAACAAAGGCGTTGCCAATCGTGGGGGGGGGGGGGGCTTTGCGTGCAGGTTTCCCATACAAATGCCAGATCTCCGAGGACGATAACCTCAAGTGTGAAAAGAAAATAATCCAAGGCACTGAATAACTTAGCTTTTCTATTGCCGAGCCGGCGTCGTTTCTCTAGCCGCCTTCTTCTCAGAAACCGAAAACGATGAAGAACCGCTAGGCTAACTACTAGACCAGATTCTCACAATTGCGCCCCCTACCTGGCGCGCCAAAGATGTCGGTGGGAAACGACACCTATGGGATCACTGGAATCCCTACTACGGTTGCAGGGTGCAGGGATCGTGAGAAGAGCGGGACTAGCAGACAACACATGGATCGTTTACCCAGGTTCGGGCCGCGAGGATGCGTAAAACCCTAGTCCTGCTTTGGTGGGTGTATTTTTGAGAGTTCTTGAGCTCTCGAACTAGCTGTGGTCAGCGCGTGGTTCGAAAGAGCCGAATCCTTCTCCTGGTCGCCTTGGGCCTCCTTTTATAGGAAAAAGGGGTTGCCACAGTGGCACACAGGAGGTGGAAAGGTGTACAGTGTTGCGAGGTTATCCCTCGTATTACAGGACAAGACGCATTCAATGCGTAGCTTAGGTGTCCTCTCGCTTTATTGGGGGACGGGGGTGAGGCCCGTCCCGTCCATCGCCGCTCCTCCTTGCTTCGACACGCGCCCTAGCCAGCGATGCGTGCGGCGCCATGTAGGAAGGCAGGCAGATGAGGTGGCGCGGTGGTAGAGTCTTCACGAAGGGCTGCGTGTTGACGATGGTGTCGGCGGACGTGGGCTCAAGGGTGGCTCACTCTGTTGGTGTGGGGCGAGCTGCCCCGGAAAGGATCTTGCCAGGGCCGATGAGGTTGCCCTGGCAAGGGTCTTGCCGGGGGAACCTGCTTCGTCCCTCAGCTCTTTGTGGTCTTGGCCTTGGCGTTGCTCTGATTATCTTGGGCTTCGGTCTTACCTTGGCTCTCCTCCCCTGCTCTGCTTGGTGTGGTCGTGGGCGTGGCTCTGACTGCCCGCGCACAGGTAAAGGGGTACAAAGATGTGCCCTTCTTTTTGTACAACGACACATGTACTAAGTTTTCGGTTAATACAATTCTAGCATGAATAATAAACATTTATCATGATATAAGGAATTATAAATAACAAATTTATTATTGCCTCTAGGGCATATTTCCTTCAGCCTCCCGCTTGCACTAGAGTTAATAATCTGGATTACATAGTAATGATTCTAACACCCATGGAGTCTTGGTGTTGATCATGTTTTGCCTGTGGAAGAGGCTTAGTCGACGGGTCTGCAACATTCAGATCTGTATGTATTTTGCAAATCTCTATGTCTCCCTCCTTTACTTCATCACAGATGGAATTGAAGCGTCTCTTGATGTGTTTGGTTCTCTTGTGAAATTCGGATTACTTCGCCAAGGCTATTGTTCTAGTATTGTCACAAAAGATTTTCATTCACTACTAGAGAAAAACTTATACACAAAAATTTAGCAACAGTGCGGGTCAAAAAAGGGTGCTAGTGCTAGATAGCAGTAGTGGTTGAGAATAAACTGCGCTGCAGATACAATTGTAGCAGTAGCGCGTGTGGCCGTAAAAGTGCTACTACTAATATTCTCATTGGTGGAACGATAGGCTACGCATAGCAGTAGCGGGCTTGGGGGAAGCGCGCTACGGCTAGGGCATGAGTAGCAGCGCGTTTCCTAGGAAGAGCGCTACTGCTAATGGAAATAAAATAAAATGAAAAACAAATAGAAAAGTAAATGAAAATGAATGAAACAGAAAAAGGAGAAAGAAAAAAAATAAAATGTAAAGCAAAATAAATGAAAAAGCGAAAAAACAGAGAAAGGCATAGCTGTAGCGTGTGTTCGTAAGAGGCGCTATAGCTAACGTAGCTGCAACGCGTTTCCTAGACCCCCGCTATAGAAACAGAAAAGGAAATAAAAAAGGGAGAAAAATGCATAGCTATAGCAATAGCGCATTTTGGAAAAAGCGCTATAGCTACCTTAGCTATAGCGCGTTTAGCAAAATGCGCTACCGCTAATTTTGACTTAACCAAAAAACCGTTTCACCCCGACAACCACTTGCCCCCCAAATCTCTTGACCCACCCCGCCGCCGTCTACCCGATTCGCCGTCGTCCCACTTCACCGCCGTCTCCTGCCAACGTCGACGCCCCCGGAGCCACCAGAGCCGTGCGCCGCCGACGCCACCGGAGCCGCCCCCAACGCCACCGAGCCGCGCGGCTTCATCAACACCACCGGAGCCGCCGTCGACGCCACCGGATCCTCCCTCGCCGTCACCGAAGACGCCCCTTGTCAGGACCCCGATTCCAAATCACATTGACCTAGCCGGTAACACCTCATATCACTTTGCGGCCTCACGCACGGTATTCCCACGGGTGTCGCCTTACCATGGCCCGGGACCGTTTGCGTCTTTTGGCTCACGTATATGACAGTGTCGCTAGCATCCACATGCTAAAGAACCCGGGCCGACATGGCTAGTCGTGAACCCAAAGCGGCACTAACCTATGGGGACAGGCATACATGAATCACATCGAGCATGTCGGTCATCAACGTATAGATTCGGGCTGTAGCACCGGGCTAACAGGACTCCGGTGAACCGGGCTGTAGCAGGCTAGGCAGGACTCCGAATAACACCGCCTGACATTTCCCAGAAGGGACAGACATAGGAACGATGTGAAACACATGCCGGCCAGTCAAGTGTCCAAGCAGTAGTGCTCGGCTAGCAGGACTCCGGTGAACCGGGTCAGAAGCGGACTACTATCGCTCAGAAGCACGAGACTACATTTCCCCATATGAGAGGCTGCCAAGGATAAACAACTAGTTTGTCGGATCCCACTCATACCAAGCATTTCAATCATACACGCAATATGCCCGATATGAGTAAATACAACAAGGCATCACAACAAAACTCTACAACTCAAGTACTTTATTTAGAAGGCTCCGAGGAGCCATTCATAACATATCCATACAGATAGGGGTCACATGACCCAACACTCAAGTCATACAACATACAAGCACATGCGGAAGCAAACTAGTCTGAGTACAGACTTTAAAAAGAAAGAAGGCTTGTTGAAGCCTTTCTATCTACAGTGGCCCTTCACAAGCCTTGGATCACCCCCTGGGTGGCTAGTTCACTCGTCGATGTCAAGGTCTACATATAACCCATCGGAAGGGGCAGTGTTGTCGTCTGAAAAACATTAATTAAGCAAACATGAGTACGGGGGTACTCAGCAAGTCTTACCAACTAATCCTATCATAAATGCACTTTCTCAAGCAGGTGGTGGAGTTATTTGCAAAGAAGCCAGCTTTGACTCTTGGCTAAGCTATCCCACGTGACACCACTTGAAAAGCATTTGTCGCACACGAGTCCACTAATCACCATCACAATACTCCACTGTGGATCCTCTCTCGTCATCCCACGAGAGGGCCATCCGCCAGTACTCACACTTATCTTGAGGCTTTTAGTAGTATCCATTTACTTGTCTATGAACTGATATAGGTAACCCGTAAGTCCTTCTCCATGGACACGGCTATTGAATAGATCATATTAACCCTGCAGGGGTGTACTTCTTCACACACGCTCTCACCACTTACCGCGTTTACACGACATGTACTGGCAACCTTCAAGCGGAAGCTCAACGTGGGTGTCGGCCACAGCCTACCTAAACACACAAGTCCCAAGTCCAGGTTGATCGCCTATTCAGGTTCCATCCGCAGGGAGTCCGGCCGAGGTTTCCCATACGGCCCCGAACGATGTGTACAGGGTTCCCGAGACACCAAACGGGCGAATCGGTACACCGGGCCACGGTGCCTACCGCAACACAACCCACCCCTATGGTCAGCGGTGCGTGCGGCCCCCAGCATGCTACAAACACCAGACACTACTTGCAACTCCCGGACTGAGGACAAGAGTGGTTAAGAAGCCGAGAGGGTCCATTGGTTTCGGGCCCAATGCGTGGTAGTAACTGCTTTCATGGATCACAAACACAGATCTCAGTTCTTAGGGACGGCTTCAATGAAACAACCCACCATGTACTCCTACATGGCCTCTCATCGATACCTTTTACCAAAACGTGTTCAACACTTTCACTCTCGAACCCGACACAACCTTTCACTCCAGGTTCATCATCCCGATGAGCGGACTGACACAACTCTAAGCATAGCAAGCATAGTATGGTAGGAAACACAAACATGGCTCAATCAACTCCTACACATACTAGTGGGTTTCATCTAGTTCTTGTGGCAATGACAGGTCATGCAAAGGAAGTGGGTTCAACTACCGCAAAGACACAACAGCTTTGAATCGCGTTGTCTTAATGCAAGATAAAACAAGAGCAGAAGCGGGAACATGGGTTTGTATCGGAATGATCAATGGGTTGCTTGCTCGATGGAGTGGTGGTAGGATACCGCCCTTCAGACGGATAGTCGGGATTATCCTCGAGGCGTAACCTATCACAAAAGACATACCGAAAAATAAACACACATGGCAATATGCAACAATATGATGCATGCTATGACATGGCAATATGGATGTGTATTGGCCTAATGCAAGCTGAAACAAAAAGGGATGAACTCATTTGAATCAAAGATTCAAATGGTAGCTCATTTAAAATAGTCCTAAAGGTGTAATATCTTATTCTGGTTAAACAGCAAGGTTAACTTGTTTTAACATGCATGAAACCTGTACCAATGGATAGAATGGATTTTTCTGATAAATTTTCATATATAAATCTTTGCATTTGGAGTTACAGATTAAAAGTTATAAGCATTTGAAATTTGAATTATATTCTGGAATTACTATATTAGAATAAATCCAGAAATTAGATTAATGCGTCACCATGCGTCAAAGATGATGTCGATGTATACGGAGGCGTCTGTGTCAAACCTGACGGTGGGTCCGGGTGTCAGGTAATTAGTTTAACTAAAAATTAATTAAACTAATCCTATTTAGTTAGCGAGTGGTTGGGCCCATCCGCCGCTGACTCATCGGAGTCAACCAGGGCCCACCCGAAGTCAAAGTCCACGCCGGCTGCACGGCGACTAGTCATTGGCGAGCCTGACGACGGCGGGCGGAAGTGCGTTGGCAATTCAGCGACCAAACGAGCCATGGAGGGTGGCTATGGGTAGTCGGGGACAAGCCGCGGCTATTGGTGGAGTCATTGGGTGGGTGGCCGAGTCGGCGCCCGGCTGACGAGCTAGGCGGCCACCGGGTTCGGCCGAAGACGAACTTGGGCTAGAGGGGTCGGTGAGGTGCGGGAGTGTATGGTTAGACCCCATGGGGTGCGGTGAGTGTGATGGACACCACGAGGTGGCGGAGAGTGACCGGAGCACGTCGGGCGATTTAACTCCACGGGCGGGAAAGTGTGAGCTTGGTCTGGTTGCTACGCTGCTCGAGAGCGAGAGAGAGAAGGAAGGGAGGTAGATGGGCTCACGGGCGACGCCAGAAGCTCTCGTCCGAGGTCGGGACGGACCGGAGCGACGACGGCGTTGAAGGGGATCTCCGGCGACGGTGGTCTCGGCCGAGGGCGGTGTGGTGGATTCGGGGCACTAGAGCAGGCGGGGCTTGGCTAGTTTGGGGTAGTCGAGAGCGGCGGAGCTCCTAGACAAGGTGAGGAGGAGCACGGACGGTGGGGAGCACGTCTATGGCGATGGTGCGGCGGCGGTGGCGTCGACCATGGCGGGGGAGCGCGAGAGAGAGAAGCCGGGGAGGAGTGGAGGTGTCCAGGGGGTTCGGGGGAGAGAGGGAGGACGGTCCACGTCGCGGCTGGGCGAGGGGAGCGGCGAGGCGGCGACCAGGTGCGTGGCACCCATGCGGTGTTTCGCCGAGCACAGCTACTGCTCGTCAAGCCGAGCCAAACAGCTATTGGCCTTGTCTCAGGCTGGGCCGGGCAGTGGGCGGTTGGTGGGCGTCGAGTAAGTGTTCTAAACTATTTTCCTTTTCTATTTTTTCTGTAACTTTGTGGAGTTTTTAAAATACCAAAACAGTTTCAAAAATCACCAAACTGCTCTCGGTCGAATGTTGGAATATTTCCAACATGAAACATTTTAGTTTGGCAATATTTGGGCATTTGAAATATTTTATATAATTTGAAATGCTCAAACTCAAATACTTATGATTTAATTCAAAGACCTTTGGATGACCTAGAAAATGGTGCACCACTTTTGGCAGAGGCTTTGAACCAGAGCAAAGATGATGAACATTTTGAAGGGCATTTCAGGTTCATTGAAATAATTTTTATTAAACCCTAGTTGAATTAAGAGGGGTTCTGGGGGTTTCCTGTCTTCCCCATTTCAAATTCAGATGAAATTTAAACATGATGCACACACTAATGCATGGTCTAACTGGGATGTGACACCCCTACCTCCCTCGCCACCACTGCCTCCCTCGCCACCACCGGATCCATCCTCTGTAAGCCCCCACCCCTCCTCCTCTCTCTCTCATGCATAGGTTAGCTAGTTTAATTATGTTAATTATCTAGGTTAGGGCAAAAATTTAGTTAGGGCTTTGACAGAGAAGTAGTTAGGTTAACTAGTTTAATTAGGTTAATTATGTAGGTTAGTGCAAAAATTTAGTTAGGGCTTTGACGGAGAACTAGTCAGGTTAACTAGTTTAATTAGGTTATTATCTAGGTTATTTAGGCAAGTTTTATTTTAAAGATAATCCCTTCCTAGACTTTTATTGTTGATTATATCTTTTCATTGAAGTGGTCATGTTATATCTTTTCATTGAAGTGGTTCGATTGTGCCAAAGTGGCTTTCTTGTTTCAATGAAGCTGAGTGGCCTATATATGTTTTGCCGGAATGTTGATTCATTTCCGTTCCGGCAAATTTCAGGTTCTCGGTTTGTCCACTTCTTAGCAAAGGTCATGCCGAAATTTTCCGTGAATTTTGGCATGACTTGTGCTACAAACTAGGACATATTGAGTGCCCGGGATTTGCCGCACCAGGAAGGAGTCAATGTTCCTGCAAAACAATAGGCCTTTTTTATGTCATTATTCATTTTATTAGGTCTAGAATTAATTGACTAGATTTAATCATAGGAAAGGCTAGCAACGATGAAGGACATGGTTCTGGTGATTGCGACGACGTCTACCGGGCGACAGACGAATTATTTAGCCTTGCCGACGATCAACCGAGGTCGTTGCTGGGACCACCGGTGGCATCGGGGACTGAGACCGAAACGCAGACCGGTGCTGAGACTGTGACCGGCGCTAAGACTCAGACCGGCATCGAGACCGGCGCTGAGACTGAGACCGGCGCTGCCTCAGGGAGCGGAGACGGTGTAGAACCGAAAGCAAAGAGGCAACGGCTTCCTAACAAACGCAGGACTACTAGACTGGTGGTCACGGAGGTGGACAACGGCAATTTTGAGCCAAAGGCGCCTGAGGAAGCGCGCTCGTGCTACGGCAATCAAATAGGCTGCATCGTACGGACAACCGCCACCATCAACGATGAGAAACTACAGAAGATAGAAAATATGAGGAGCTCCTCCTAAAGAAGTTTCACCAGATATTCTTGTTCCCGGCCGGAATGAGAAGGATTATGAAGATCCAGATGAGGACCCGGCAATGAAGAAGATAAACAAACACGCCATGACCAAGTTTAGCGACGCGTTGGCCGCCTGGAAAAATCGAGTGAAAGCAAAGATCATCGACAAGAAGGAAACCTGCTCCGAGATTGTAAAGGATAATCCGACAATCACGGAAGACCAGTTTCAAATATTCAAGGAGGCTTGCGAGGCCGAAGCTGCCAAAAATAAGTCTAAGTACATGAAGGGGCTTCAAGAGAGGAACATTGGGTGCCACCACCTCGGAAGCCGTGGTTACGGCGGAAGGAGGTCCAAATGGGCCAAGGAGGACGAGGAAGCCGCGAGACGAGGCATCCCAGACCCCTTGGCGGAGTTCACCGCCCCGCAGGAGCGTGACGTCCTTAGGGCCCGGCACCGTTGGGACCCAGTGAAGAAGGTTTACGAGACAAAACCGGTCATTACGGAGTTCATGAGATTGCTGGTAATTTTAGTTTCTGATCAATTCGACTGCACACGTTAGTCATATTTGTAAACGATCCTTGTGCCTTTTGCAAAGAGAGCAGCACAGGATTGCGGCCGAAAGCGACTCGCCGTCTGAGGCATTGGCGAGTCCCAAGTGGGACTCTCCATTCAACCGGGCGTTCAACATATTGAAACGACAACCGGTGGATACTCGACCGTCATATGGACGCGTGCACGGTGTCGGAGACGGCGCCATGTGGAAGAAGTACTACCGTGAGACCACGGAGGAGAGAAAGGAAAGACGGAGGTTAATCAAGAAAACATGGACAAGAAGGTTGAGATTGCGGTTGAGAAGAAATCATCTCGAGACGATGCAACAGCGGTAGCTGCCCTAAAACAGGTGGTTGCAGATTTGTCTACTTCCTTGGTTCCGCCGTTTCATTTGGACAAGGCAAAATCCGTAAAAAATGCAGAGGACTTTCCCTTGATGACTTCTTGGGAGCACTGCCCCGCACCAGCCTCCCGCTACGGACGTGCTTTCGGCGGTGCTTCGCCTTTGGCTGAGCTCGACGCCCTCACGGTATCTCGCTACACCGCCCCTTCAATATAAATGTATAATCTCCCGTTTCGTTGTTTTCGGATGTCTCACGTCGCAGACTTTTTCTTTCCAGCCGATTTAAAACCCGTGGCACCATATTGTACACCATCGGCGACCAGAATGTGGACGTGGGGAAGGCGACGATAATGGAGCCGAAGGAACCATTGTTCCACAGCCGGCCGATCCCCCCGAACATCTTCAAGGTTTCCATGGACAGTGTCAAACCAGGCCACGAGAATTTGCCTCCTCTAATACTAGTGGGGGATGACGACGAGACCCCGCGGCGGCTTGGTGATTGTTGCAATGGGTGGGTTACTGCTAGGCCAAAGAGTTCCGCTTGCCCGGACGCGGCCGGAGCACACCCACGAGCAGGCAGCCTCAAAGAAGGTATGAACATCAACACCCCACTTACCCAATTAGCGTCGGATGTCGGGTTGTGTGATAGCGGACGGGGTAAGGAGGAGGCTCCATTAGTCGCTGATGACGTCGCCATGGATGAGGATGAGGATGACGATGGCGCTGAACAGTATGTCTATACTGGCGCCTCCTCAGGGTTTGAGCGTCATGAGTCGGTGCCTGAATTGCCGTCTCAACGTAATATGGACGACCTTCCGGTAGTAAAGAAGTCTAGGAAGAGAGCGAGGAAAGGAAAAAAAGCTGATTCTATGATCCAGCCGCCTCAGCAGCCTCAGATTCAGGACCGTATGGATATCCCTGATGCGGATAAATGGCATATCCCCGGTTAACCAATCCTACCTGCAACAGCGCTACGGGCCAGATTCGGCGATCTAAGGGGACTTCATGATGATGTGCTGCGGGTAGAGAAAGGTCTCATCGCCTCGAAAGATCCAGGATACCCACTCTATGTGGTTAACGTTCCGCGGCGAATGTCGTACGTCGACTGCTTCCCCGCGGATAAGTTCTTCCTCCGATTCGATTACATATTCGACATATTTCACGTGAAGAAGCTGGATTTTACGTTTGTCCGCCTTTATGCCTTGCACATGAACTACATCATCGGGGTTGAGCAGATACCTCATATCTGTGTCGCTGACCCGTACTACATGCACGAGGGTTTCTTGGGAGTCTGCAGAAAGCACGGTGAATACGCCGAGGATTACATCGTCAGTTTCATGCTCGCCAATAAGGACAAGGAGGTGATTCTCGTGCCTTATCATCCCGTGTAAGTCATCCGCGCTGCTATCCTTCCTTCAATTTCAAACATTCATTTGCACGGTGGAGGCTAATTAATTTGAGGTGTACTTATTTTGCGCAGCGGCGGGCGCGCCGTCCTCATCATCCTCTACCCCCGATTCTCCCACGCTCTTTACTTGGACTCGTCGAAGAACATTCACAAAAAGGATTACACCCACATCAAGGATGTTCTCGACAGTGCTATGTTTTACTACCAAGCAAGGGGTGGAGAGGTCAGGGACAAGAAGAGAAGGCGTGGTCGCCTTGACCATAAGACCGACTTCTGCTGCATCCAAAGAACCGAACGTTTACATTAATGATGGATTATATGTCCTACACCACATGTTGGAGTACAGACGGGATCACCAGAACCTTCGCATGTCACCTAGATCCGGCGATGCCCATATTCTGCAATGGGCAAAGGACATAGGAGATATCGAGGATCATCGACTTCGAGCTGAGTTCTATAACATCCAGCGTGAACTTGCCCAAATCATCATGAAGGAGGTCGTCGGAAAAACAGGGATGTTCTACGGAGAAGGACAAATGTCGTGGGAAGACGTCTGAACATGGATAGCCTCTCAGCGTCTCGACATGAAGCCTTTCACTAAGCTCGAGGACTCTCTCCCTGACATGGATGGATGGCACGACATGGTGGAGTGACTGTCGATATATGACAATGTGTCTGTTTAGTCCATACTTTCTGTATGACAAAACTTTGAGTTATGCATGGTGAAACTTTATTTGTGATGTAATTAAACCGTCCTCCTCCTCGACTAGCAAAAATCACTCTAGTTATGGCATTTTGGGTACGATGAACTTTGTTATTTATGCTTATGATATGTTGTTTCTATTTTTGCCAAGTCTCTTTCTTTTCGTTGCTCAACTATATATGTTGCATATCATTGACTCAGGTGACAATGCAGGTGCATAGATCATAGATGGCGAAGAAGTGCTACGCCAGGAGTATATATACGACGAGTGGTCAAGTGTCGTGCCCAGTGTACCGGTTTCCGGTTCCGAGCGATGCGTAGTTAGTTTAGGTTCTCGCTAATGCGAGAGAGGGATACAAACTCATGTACTCAAAGTGATATCTCTTCTCGCGTATATCATTGTTTAGATGGATGACGATGTATTTGCAAGTAATCGAGACTTGTATCGCTATTTTCGAGATTATGATGAGAGACCACTTTGTGTTGGATGATGATTATGATGATGCATGACATGATTTGATGAGACTAATTGTATGTATATGCTATGATTACATTTGTATGTGTATGATATGCTAAAGATTATTGTATAAAGCCTATTCAAATACAAAACAAATATGTAGGAAAAAAACTAATAAAACTATTAGTAGCGGGGGGGGGGGGGGGAGAAATTTAGCAGTAGCGCCGCCTTACCAGTAGCGCCTCCTTGTAAAAAGCGTTGCAGATAATATCAGCAGCGCCCTTTAATAAAGAGCGCTACAACAATTCATGTATAGCGATGGCGTGGGACAGCGCCATCGCTATAAGTTAGTCAGAAGCGCTTATTAGTAGCGCCGGCACCCGCGCTACTGAGAGGCCTAAAACCCGCGCTGCTGCTAGGCTTTTCCCTAGTAGTGATTGGACCCGAAGCACTAGGTATTACACCTAGATCGGATATGAACTCCTTCATCCAGACTCCTTCATTTGCTGCTTCCGAAGCAGCTATGTACTCCGCTTCACACATAGATCCCGCCATGACGCTTTGCTTGGAACTGCACCAACTGACAGCTCCACCATTCAATATAAATACGTATCCGGTTTGTGACTTAGAGTCATCCGGATCAGCGTCAAAGCTTGCATCGACGTAACCATTTACAACAAGCTCTGTGTCACCTCCATAAACGAGAAACATATCCGTAGTCCTTTTCAGGTATTTCAGGATGTTCTTGACCGCTGTCCAGTGACCCACTCCTTGATTACTTTGGTACCTCCCTGCCAAACTTATAGCATGGCACACATCAGGTCTGGTACACAGCATTGCATACATGATAGAACCTATGCCTGAGGCATAGGGAATGACATTCATTTTCTCTCTATCTTCTGCAGTGGTCGGGCATTGAGTCTGACTCAACTTCACACCTTGTAACACAAGCGAGAACCCTTTCTTTGAGTGATCCATTTTGAACTTCTTCAAAACTTTATCAAGGTATGTGCTTTGTGAAAGTCCAATTGAGCGTTTTGATCTATCTCTATAGATCTTGATGCCCAATATATAAGCAGCTTCACCAAGGTCTTCCATTGAAAAATTCTTATTCAAGTATCCATTTATGCTATCCAGAAATTATGTATTATTTCCAATCAACAATATGTCATCCACATATAATATTAGAAATGCTACAGAGCTCCCACTCACTTTCTTGTAAATTTAGGCTTCTCCAAAAGTCTGTATAAAACCATATGCTTTGATCACACTATCAAAGCGTATATTCCAACTCCGAGATGCTTGCACCAATCCATAAATGGATCGCTCGAGCTTGCACAGTTTGTTAGAACCTTTAAGATTTACAAAACCTTCTGGTTGCATCATATACAACTCTTCTTTAAGATATCCATTAAGGAATGTAGTTTTGACATCCGTTTGCCAGATTTCATAATCATAAAATGCGGCAATTGCTAACATGATTCGGACAGACTTAAGCATCGCTACGGGTGAGAAGGTCTTATCATAGCCAACTTCTTGAACTTGTCAAAAACCTTTTGCAACAAGTTGAGCTTTGTAGACAGTAACATTACCGTCAGCGTCAGTCTTCTTCTTGAAGATCCATTTATTCTCTATGGCTTGCCAATCGTCGGGCAAGTCAACCAAAGTCCACACTTTATTCTCATACATGGATCCCATCTCAGATTTCCCGGCCTCAAGCCATTTCGCGGAATCTGGGCTCATCATCGCTTCTTCATAGTTCGTAGGTTCGTGATGGTCTAGTAAAATGACTTCCAGAACAGGATTACCGTACCACTCTAGCGCGGATCATACTCTGGTTGACCTACGAGGTTCGGTAGTAACTTGATATAAAGTTTCATGATCATCATCATTAGCTTCCTCACTAATTGGTGTAGGAATCACTGGAACTGATTTATGTGATGAACTACTTTCCAATTCAGGAGAAGGTACAATTACCTCATCAAGTTCTACTTTCCTCCCACTCACTTCTTTCGAGAGAAACTCCTTCTCTAGAAAGGATCCATTCTTAGCAACGAATGTCTTGCCTTCGGATGTGTGTGATAGAAGGTGTACCCAACAGTCTCCTTTGGGTATCCTATGAAGACACATTTCTCCGATTTGGGTTCGATCTTATCAGGTTGAAGCTTTTTCACATAAGCATTGCAGCCCCAAACGTTAAGAAACGACAGCTTAGGTTTCTTGCGAAACCACAGTTCATATGGTGTCATCTCAACGGATTTAGATGGTGCCCTATTTAACATGAATGCAGCTGTCTCTAAAGCGTAACCCCAAAACAATAGCGGTAAATCGGTAAGAGACATCATAGGTCGCACCATATCTAATAAAGTACGGTTATGACATTTGGACACACCTTTCCACTGTGGTGTTCCAGGTGGTGTGAGTTGCGAAACTATTCCACATTGTTTCAAATGAAGATCAAACTCATAACTCAAATATTCACCTCCTCGATCAGATCGTAGAAACTTTATTTTCTTGTTACGATGATTTTCCACTTCATTCTGAAATTCGTTGAACTTTTCAAATGTTTCAGACTTATGTTTCATCAAGTAGGTATACCCATTTCTGCTCAAATCATCTGTGAAGGTCAGAAAATAATGATACCCGCCGCGAGCCTCAACACTCATCAGACCGCATACATCAGTATGTATTATCTCCAATAAGTCAGTTGCTCGCTCCATTATTCCGGAGAACATAGTTTTAGTCATGTTGCCCATGAGGCATGGTTCGCAAGCATTAAGTGATTCCAAAAGCCCATCAGCATGGAGTTTCTTCATGCGCTTTACACCAATATGACCTAAACGGATGTGCCACAAATAAGTTGCACTATCATTATTAAACTTATATCTTTTGGCTTCAATACTATGAATGTGTGTATCACTACTATCGAGATTCAACAAAAATAGACCACTCATCAAGGGTGCATGACCATAAAATATATTACTCATATAAATAGAACAACCATTATTCTCTAGTTTAAATGAATAACCGTCTCGCGTGAAACAAGATCCAGATATAATGTTCATGCTTAACGCAGGCACCAAATAACAATTATTCAGGTCTAAAACTAATCACAAAGGTAGATGTAGAGGTAGCGTGCCAACGGCGATCATATCGACTTTGGAACCATTTCCCACGCGCATCGTCACCTCGTCCTTAGCCAATCTTCGTTTAATCCGTAGCCCCTGTTTTGAGTTGCAAATATGAGCAATAGAACCAATATCAAATACCCAGGCGCTACTACGAGCATTAGTAAGGTACACATCAATAACATGTATATCAAATATACCTTTCACTTTGCCAACCTTCTTATCCGCCAAATACTTGAGACAGTTCCGCTTCCAGTGACCAGTCCCTTTGCAGTAGAAGCACTCAGTCTCAGGCTTAGGGCCAGACTTGGGCTTCTTCACTTGAGCAGCAACTTGCTTACCGTTCTTTATGAAGTTCCCCTTCTTCCGTTTTCCTTTTTTCTTGAAACTAGTGGTCTTGTTAACCATCAACACTTGATGCTCTTTCTTAATTTCTACCTCCGCAGCCTTTAGCATCGCGAAGAGCTCGGGAATTGTCTTATCCATCCCTTGCATATTATAGTTCATCACGAAGCTTTTATAGCTTGGTGGCAGTGATTGAAGAACTCACACGACACCGCCAACAGTG
Source organism: Aegilops bicornis (assembly GCA_021605145.1). NCBI lineage: Eukaryota > Viridiplantae > Streptophyta > Magnoliopsida > Poales > Poaceae > Aegilops > Aegilops bicornis. The sequence continues at coordinate 104,918,567 of CM038671.1, forward strand.
AAGATTAACTCCCGCTTGAGTCAAGTGGTTGTGGTACCCGGACATTACGAGTATATGTTCACCGATGTAACTATTCTCCTCCATTTTGCAAACAGAGAACTTATTGGAGACTTCATATCTCTCAATCCAGGCATTTCCTTGAAATATTAACTTCAACTCCTGGAACATCTCATATGCTCCTTGATGTTCAAAACGACGTTGAAGTCCCGGTTCTAAGCCGTAAAGCATGGCACACTAAACTATCGATTAGTCATCAGCTTTGCTCTGCCAAATGTTCATAACATCTAGAGTTGCTCCTGCAGCGGTGCTTCCAGTACGTAATTCTTCTGTGCAACAATTAGGATAATCCTCAAGTTACGGACCCAGTCCATGTAGTTGCTACCGTCATCTTTCAACTTAGCTTTCTCTAGGAACGCATTAAAATTCAAACGAATGGTAGCACGGGCCATTGATCTACAACAACATAGACACGCAAAATACTGTCAGGTACTAAGTTCATGATAAATTAAAGTTCAATTAATCATATTACTTAAGAACTCCCACTTAGATAGACATCCCTCTAGTCATTTAAATGATCACGTGATCCAAATCAACTAAACCATGTCCGGTCATCACGTGAGATGGAGTAGTTTTCAATGGTGAAATGATAACCCAGAAGTATAGGATCAAGAACTCACATATATTCATGAAAACATAATAGGTTCAAATCTGAAATCATGGCACTCAGACCCTAGTGACAAGCATTAAGCATAGCAAAGTCATAGCAACATCAATCTTAGAAAATAATGGATACTAGGGATCAAACCCTAACAAAACTAACTCGATTACATGGTAAATCTCATCCAACCCATCACCGTCAAGCAAGCCTACGATGGGATTACTCACGCACGGCGGTGAGCATCATGAAATTGGCGATGGAGGATGGTTGATGATGACGATGGCGATGGATTCCCCTCTCCGGAGCCCCGAACGGACTCCAGATCATTATTAACTTTGCATCTTTTGGCTTGAACGTTATGAATATGTGTATCACTACAATCAAGATTCAACAAAAATATACCACTCATCAAGGGTGCATGACCATAAAAGATATTACTCATATAAATAGAACAACTATTATTCTCCGATTTAAATGAATAACCATCTCGCATCAAACAAGATCCAGATATAATGTTCATGCTCAATGCTGGCACCAAATAACAATTATTTAGGTGTAAAACTAATCCCGAGGGTTGATGTAGAGGTAGCGTGCCGACGACGATCACATCGACTTTGGAACCATTTCCCACGTGCATTGTCACCTTGTCCTTAGCCAATCTTCGTGTAATCTGTAGCCCCTGTTTCAAGTTGCAAATATGAGCAACAAAACCAGTATCAAATACCCAGGCGCTACTACGAGCATTAGTAAGGTACACATCAATAACATGTATATCAAATATAACTTTCACTTTGCCATCCTTCTTATCTGCCAAATACTTGGGACAGTTCCGCTTCCAGTGACCAGTAGAAGCACTCAGTTTCAGGCTTAGGTCTAGACTTGGGTTTGTTCCCTTGAGCAGCAACTTGCTTGCTATTCTTCTTGAAGTTCCCCTTCTTCCCTTTGCCTTTTTTCCCTTCTTCTTCTTCTTCCTTGACCTCCTCCCTAGATGGGAGAAGGGTTTCCCCTCTGGTCCTTGGCTCCCATGGCTTGGGAGGGGCGAGAGCCCCTCCGAGATTGGATCTATCTCTCTGTTTCTGCGTTCTCTCCAGGCTCTGTTTCACCGTTTCGTGTATATATGGAGATCCGTAACTCCGATTGGCCTGAAACCTTCGCCCAGATTTTTCTCGTAAAATTAGCTTTCTTGCGGCAAAGGAAGATCATTAACCGCCTTACGGGTGGCCCATGAGAGCCCAGACCGCGCCCAGGGGGGAGGGCGCGCTCCCTGTCTCGTGGCCACAACGGACACCGTTTCGTGTTGATTCTTCCTCCAGAAAATCATAAATATTCCAAAATAGTTCTCCGTCCATTTTTATCCCGTTTGGATTCCGTTTGATATTGGGTTTCTTGAAACAAAAACATGCAATGCATGTGAACTGCACTGGCTCTGGATCAATATGTTAGTCCCAAAAACAAGTATAAAAAGTTGCCAAAAGTATATAAAAGTTGAATAATATTGGCATGGAACAATAAAAAATTATAGATACGACGGAGACGTATCAAACGCACGATTAACGCCTAGCACTTTTTTGAACTATGGTAGCAATGGAATCTTAAATTAGAACAGTTGTTCTTCAGGTTTAGGCACTTGTTCTACATGAACAGAGTACAGTAAGACGCAAAAATATAATTCTTAAAAATAGAAAATGAGCTCATAGACCTTACCACATTCTTGGTTCGGGACCAGTACAGAACAATTCCTTCCCAGTCATCGTCCAGTAAATGTGTCTCAGGAGAACGTAAGGGAATTTGATGAGTTTCTTTGCCGGTGAAGTATGTTTTCTTCAGGTAATTCCGATAATGCCACCAAGCATTCTTGAAGATAGCAGAGGTATTAGCACAGGTTACCTCATCCTGAGTTTCAAAATCGGTCCTTTTCTATAGAGAAAAATGGGAAAATTTGCTGTATTATAACCATCATGGAGGTAGGATGTATGGGACGAAGCAAAGTAATTGCCATGAATAACATTACTTACAAATAACTCCTGGACAAACACCTGCAACTGGCATTTTCCTTCATATTCAGCATAATATTTCCAAGATGGGAAGATACACACATACGATTTAACAACATCAAATGCGATAGATGCTAAAGTACGACTAGCTGGTTGTGCTTCCTCCACAGGAATAGGCGTACTAACTGGTGGAGTTGGGGTTCGCCGTGATAGTACTGGCCCCTTGGGCACTGGAGCTGCTTTACTAACTGCTCTTGTTTGGGAGCTCTGTGGTGGAGATGGTGCTGTGTCAACAGGAACTGGGTTACTATCGGCTGGGGTTGGGCCTAGATTGGGTGAAGCTGGTTCTCTGTCCATCGCAGTAGGGGTACAATCTGCGAGAGTTTAGGTTATGTGTGGTAGGGCTGGTTCTTGTGCATGTACAACCGGGGTTCTATATCCACCAAGAGGTAGCACTATTTTATTTGAAGATCGTGTTTTTATTTCGCTAGATACTGGCATCACCCGCTCCAATTCAAATGGCTGATAAACAGGGAACATAGTTGAATGTACAGACATTGTATGAGAGACTGATGCAATAGATTGTGTGGAAAAAAGAGGGCATGAAATAGTTGACATGTATATTGTTTAACTAAAACGGATAGCATGACATAATTTCACATATATGATGTCTATCTAAACTGGATAGCATAGCATAACATAATTAAAAGATATGATGAATAACTAAACAGGATCGCATGACATAATTCACCTACATGTTATCTAAGTAATCAGGATCGCATCATTTAATTCACATATGTGATTTATATGCTAAACAGAGGGCATTCGATATGATGTCTGAACTAAGAACATGGTGTTGAATATTGTGTATATGATGTCTAAACTATGCAATGCAAGACACTATATGCATGATATGAGCAGTATAACCGTGCCAAGTTAGAGCATACACCCTGCTGGGGGAATAGGACTGGTCATCTGTCTCTGAATCCATCTCGAGGAGCTATCGGGACCCAACAAGAGATCTGCTTGACAGTAGCACCGCCTCGCTCAAGGCCTTGTTTTCACTCCAGATTTTTCCATCTCCCACACAAATGGCTGATTCACAGGAAGAGTAGTTTAATATACAAACATTGTCGACAAATGAAATGTAATGAAGAAAAGGATGGGCAAGATATCATTCAAATATATGATGCCTGGTTAAACAGGATGGCATTGCACATTTCACATATATTATCGCTGGCTAAAAGACATGAGACTGCATAATTCCCTTATATGATATAGAAACTAAACAGGTGGCATTACAGAACATGTCTAAACTAAGCAGATGACATATATGATGTCAAAAGTAGGCACTTCAAGAGCAAACACCTTGGGGGGGGTAAATAGGAGTGGTCAGCGGCGTCTGAATCCGCCTTAGAACAGATATCTTCCTCTGGATTACAATCCGGAGAGGGGTGGGGAGGGTTTGCCATTGAACCCACCATGGAGCGATTTCTGCAGGACATTGTATTGCCGCGAAAAACTCTTCTCTTTTTCTCTACATGTTCAGCATGACTGTGTACAATATCTGACATGCATACGAAAAAATATGGTGAGATTATGTAAGGAGAGCATGCAGAAATTTAGAGTGATGGTAACAACAAGTGGATGGATCCAAAAATAATGATAGCAGGCTGATGATTGCTTTAAATTAATAAAAAGACAGATGATGATTGCTTTACTATTTGTTTCCCACCCAAGATGAACAACATAGGCATACCCTAGGTGAACCAGATATTAGACAAACATACTATTCATTGCTGCCTCGATATGTGCCCCACAACTAATTTAGAACTCAAGTTTTAACATTAATTTGGACCTGACTTGGGAGTCCAAGAGCTGAACAGGACGATAAAGTAGTAGGTAAGTTTAAGCAATGCATAACATAAGCAGAAACAAAAGAGTGCGACCTCTCTTGTGGACCCGTGTACTCCTCAGGTTCATCTGCTGAGTCGATGATGGTGATGCCGTTGCGGTGGGTGCCGGCGGCAGGGAAGGAGATCTGAGGCGGCAAAAGAGGGTCAGGAGACCTGATGTCTGGTTTGGTGGATGCTTCTGTCGATGGAGCAGCTCAGGTGAGGTGGACGACGTCGCGGCTGGAGCAGGACAAACCACACAAAGTTCCCTTCGACATGTACCTGTAACTGAGTAATTCTGTAAGGGCTCATTTGGCTTGCATGATTCTTAAAACGCAAGGATAGGAAAAACACCGGAATAGGATAGGAAAATGCAAATGCTAAACAGAGCATTTGTAAACACATGATTTCTGTCAACTTGGGTGTTTGGTTTACAGGAATTGGAAGAGCAGAGGAATGCAAAGAAACATGGCCAAAATAAAGTGAAACCATATGAAAGCGCAGTATGCAGTTAGAATGTTATTCGCACTAATGCACTTGGTCTTGTTTTCATGCATAGGATTTTGAAAAGTAGGTCTGTGGATGGATGTTTTGCTTCATTCCTTTCAACAAAATGCATGAATAATTGAATAGTAGAGTGCCATTGGAAAATTCCCTATTGCTATGTTTTTCCGTTGAACCAAAATAGCCCTAATGGATCGACGTGAATGTATAGTAATAAGTGATGCAACAAGTGTACAATCTCTTTGCCATAGCCGTGTCGACCTCAGCATCATTGGGTTGGTCATTTGAAGGCTTGAGGCAGGTGGCTGTCGAGGTGTGGAGGAAGATCTCGAGGAATCAGAGGCGGCGTCCGAGTGGCCTTTGCTGTTGTGATGGATGGATTACGTCGTTGGAGCAGCTCCGATGAGCGAGTCAAGCAAAGACAAGATGTACATCGTCAATCTCAAGTGGGATTCTAATAGCATCTCCAATATATGATGTAAAATGGTTGTAAAATTAACATCACCAAAAACCACCTGACTACAACAGATGAGGTAAAAACTGTTGACTCTGAACTTAACTGTCGATACTGATATTGTAGAATCTGAATGCTACTGTCGAAACTGAACGCAATGGTAGCAGAGAGGCACTTGACATGTAGTTTAGGGAGGGCCTGCAGTTCATCTTCAACCTGCACCCCCCTGAGCCGCCAGCCACCACCGGCCGAACTGCCGGCCCCAGCGCCGCCTCGCCGCCCTGAAACAACTCGCCACCGCCGCCCCGGCCAGCCCTATAGGCCCCCCGCTCCCACCTTGAACCCTAAGATAGATAGTGGGGTACCTCTCCTGCGAGCCCCCGTCCCCGCTGCGGGTGGTTCTTCCTTAACTCCGGCGAGCCCCCCAACCCCTGAAAATCGACTGACCCAAAAGTCGATTCAGTTGACTGAAGTGTGGCTTAATCGGAGCAGAGCAGTAGCACGAGCGAGGGGGAGAGCAGCAGCAGCAGCTGGGCGAGCGAGCGATCAAGCGAGAGCCAGAGCACCATCAGTAGTGCGAGTGAGCGAGGAAGAGCGGGAGCAGCAGCAGCAGATCCGGCTGGTATGGACGTCGCCGCCGAAGGGGCCTTGCACTGGGGGGAGCCGCCGTGAAGATGTCGCCCGCGGCGCCGGATTCAAGGTAGACACTCCATGGGGGTGCGGGATGGAGCACCATCGGCGCCGGGAGGTTGAGTTAAGGAGAAGGTGCGATGCGATGAGTGTACAAGCTCTTTGGTGGCACCGAGTAGGCCTCGGCTTCGTCCGAGGAGTCGGTGAGGATGCTGCGGTTCCGGTGGAGTAGGTTAAGGCGGCGCTGTGGGGATGGAGCAGCCGCGATAGACGAGGCGATTGTCGGAGCAGCTCCTTGGAGGTGGAGGACGGGGCGGCTGAACCGACGGAACGGCGAGATGGACGACGGATCCTCATCCGGGGAGGTGGACGAGGGACGTCGAGCTGTTGCGGTGGACGACGTCGTCGGGGAAGAGGCTCCGGCTGGGCAGCGGTGACGTGGCAGACGGAGGAGGGTGGGGTTTCGCGGCTGGAGCGGAGAGGTTATGGCGGCCTGGGATTTCGAATGGCGAAAAGGGGGCGATGGGAGGAGGTGAAGCATGACTTAGGGACGCGCTTGTCCAAAATGTAGGGTGTGTTACAAAAGTACCCCACCGATTTGAACTAGCGACCCTTTCTGCTCAGGGTTAGAAGTGGGATTTCGGTGTCGGGATTTGGCAGCTGGAGGGAGTTTTCGCGCGCGTGGTAATTTCGGGATAGCAAGGCGCGGGTTGTGAAGGCGCCAGTTTTGGGAGCACGATATTTGAATTTTCGGGATATAACAAGACGCGGGTTGAATTTTGGGGACAAGCCTAACGTGTAGTAATATTGTACTTGTACGTACCAAATCAATTCGCACTTCCCTCAACCAAAAAGAAAACAAAAAAAATAAAACTATTCACACCACACAAAGAGAGTCTTGCCCCGTTTTACTATACAAATGTTATTCAAAGCTACTCCCTCCTTCCATCTATATAGGGCCTAATGCATTTTTCGATGCTAACTTTGACCAAATATTAGAGCAATGATATATGACATGCAACTTACACAAAGCACACCCTTAACTTCGTCTGTGAAAGGTTCTTTCAATGATATAATTTTCACATTGTGCATGTCATGTACTATTAATCTTGTCAATAGTCGAAAGCGGTCTTAAAAATCTCATTACGCCCTATATAGATGGAAGGAGGGAGTATGAATCCATGTTATGTCCGATTAATTTTTTCGCTTGCTGTATAATGCATGTAACCTACTCATACCAACATTTTAGTGCATTCCAAATGTCTATACTACCGCTGCAATTCGAACTAAATTTGAATTCGTTTCTCTATTTCAATAAGAATCTACAATCAGGATTGTTGCCAATGTCAACCATCATTCATGTATTACCTTAATAACACACCACATGATTACTATAGAGATAGATATGAACTATGTGTACTACGTGAACTCGAATTCTATTTTTTGAATACACTTGATGTTGATTCCAAATAATAGTACATTTGATGTACTAACTATATATTCATAATCTAAAGCATGTTCCATACGCATAATCGTGTTTATCACACAAAGTATAGTGCCCCGCCCCCTACATTATGACAAGTATTTAGATCTGAGTTGCAAAAGCCACACATTAGCCCAAATTATAATCAATGTTTTACATTATGATATCTTCTTTCAAGTATCCGTATCCACTTTTTTATAATGAATTATGATCTTTCTTCGTCTTTTACACCTTCACGATCCTCTTCTATTTGTAGCTAGCTAGTGCTAACTTTCTATCGTGCATGCACACGCCTGGCCCCCTCACACACCCTTAGCATCCCCTCCATCACGCACGTTCATTATTTCTCTTTAGGTCGTCCACCAGCGGTGTGTGTAGGCCCGCGGCTCCTTCTTTTTGGAACACACCGGTCAATATACCTCTCTAGCCAAGTGTGCCTACAACAAACACATATATACTTCCCCTCTTCTCTTCTCACCGTCCATGCCCCCATATGTCCAATACGATTCCACGCAGGTGCACACTCCCGCCCCTCTTCATTAATCACATGCTCGCACACCTCCCCCTCGACATGGTAGGCCTCTCGCACCACCTCCTAGCCACACCCTCTCCCCCAGCCTGCCTCTCCGGACCTTATTTACTTCTAACACATGCAGGCGTGTATATGAACTGATCTCCCTACATATAGCCAGGTCGACTATAATTCGTTTTCACCAAGCACCGATACAAACATCTTAGTGTCCGTGTCAAAACCGGCGGATCTCGGGTAGGGGGTCCCGATCTGTGCGTCAAGGCTGATGGTAACAGGAAGCAAGGGACACAGATGTTTACCCAGGTTCGGGCCCTCTCGATGGAGGTAAAACCCTATTTCCTGCTTGATTAATATTGATGATATGGGTAGTACAAGAGTAGATCTACCACGAGATCGTAGAGGCTAAATCCTAAGAGCTAGCCTATGATGGTATGATTGTAATTGTGATCGACCTTCTAAGGACCAACCTCTCCGGTTTATATAGACACCGGAGAGGGCTAGGGTTTACATGGAGTCGGTTACAAGGAAGGAAATATAATATCCGGATCGCCAGACTTGCCTTCCACGCCAAGGAAAGTCCCATGCGGACACGGGCCGAAGTCTTGAGTCTTGTATCTTCACGCTTCAATAGTCCGGACGTTGTACACAGTCCGGCTGTCTGGATACCCCCTAATCCAGGACTCCCTCAGTATCCCCTAAACTAGGCTTCAATGACGATGAGTCCGGCGCGCAGTATTGTCTTCGACATTGCAAGGCGGGTTCCTTCTCCGAATACTCCAAAGTGCTTGTTACGACGAACAGTGTCTGGCCTTCAATCAATGTTGTGCTCCTCGGCTTCGGTGCCTCAGTAATGACCATCTCCACGTGTCGAGCGAGTGCGAGGAGTCGAGGTATTTTTGCATTTGCCACCCTCGATCCTCCAGGCGAACCATCTATTTGAAGGGACGGGGATTCTCAGATCCAAACCTCACTCTCCCTCCCAGAGCCAGCATCCAACAGAGCGCTCCGCAAAAAGCCATTCCAACATGGCCGACCGTCATAGCTCATCTGCTTGCCCTTCTCATTCCAAGTCGGGGGATTGAGGAGAGTGTTCAGTTCCTCATAGCCATTTGACAAAGTTACAAACCCAAGGGTTTCTCCCACCGGTGTTCATGGTCTCCGTCCGAGCTGGAATAGCCACTTATGACGGAGGAGACCAAGCTGAGGGATCTCCTAACCCATCTCCGGAGGAGCGTATATGTCTGATCCCTCATCTGCTGAGGGGCGTCGGGTTCCCTATCCACCCGTTTCTTCGCGGGCTCCTGGAGTTCTACGGCCTCCAGTTACACGATCTTACCCCTGCCTCTATTCTGCACATAGCGGGGTATGTTGCCCTGTGCGAGCTATTTTTAGGCTGCAAACCACACTTAGGATTATGGCGGAAGCTGTTCTGCCTCGTCCCCTGCACCCAGGGGGAGTCCCTATGCCAAGTGGGTGGGGCCGAAGTATGGTGCATTGCCGAGACCGGATACCTGTCCGGCACTCCTAAGAAGGCACCAGAAAACTGGCCTTCAGAGTGGCTCTATATAAACGACTTCCCCCTTCCGGATCCAGTCCGGACAGGTCTCCGCAAGTTCAGCAACGCCCTGCCAAGGGCACGCCTAAGCTGGCGCCCCCGAGGCCCTTAAGAAGAGGACATGAGGGAAATATTCCTCCTGATGGACAGGATAAAGTTACTGGCCAAATCCGGACTGACGATAGTTGAGGTTATGGCGATATGCATAAGACGGGGAGTGCAGCTGCTCCAATATCGGGGGAAGCCCATGTGACATTTCAACGGGGAAGACGACGCCACCCACTGCGGCTGTAAAGGTCCGGACTCCGCTGCCGCTCTGGCAAGGATATTGTCCGATCTGTACAAAGGGGAAGAGGAGGAATTCCTTCGCATAAAAACGCGGGACGGATTCTCCATGTACAACCCCCAGCGTGGGTAAGTTGCCATTCTTTCCCCCCGCTTTGCTCTAGCGTTCTTCTCCTAAGATTACTTGCATCAATGCTTCTCGGCAGAATTAAGGAGGGCCATAGAAGGAATCTTCAGCCCCTCCCCGCAACCAGAGGAGCCTGGAAGGGCCCTAGATCCGGGACTTAAAGTGGATCCGGATATCACTGTGGAGCTCGTCAACGGGGTATTTTATCAGGCGAGCTGGGATGGCGCCCTAGTGGCCATTACAGCCGACTATCCTGGACTGCTCCTCGCCTCGTGTGTAAGCCGAACTAGAAAGCCCTATCCTTCGAAGAGGACTCCCCCTAGGTGTTATAATTTACCTTTGAGGCGTTGTTCTATTTGCAGAAACGACGGCCAGAGCGAGGGGCCGAGCCCCTAGGGACTCGTCAACCACGGGCGTCCAGATCGGGCAGGCTCAAGAGGAAGCCGGTGAGGGTTGACACACCGCTACAGAGGTAAAACAATAACCTGTCCTGTAATTATAGAATTTAAAATATGACAACGCCCTTTGTGTCTGGCAGGAAGTAGAATAACCGGACTATATCTAGAGACGCTACCAATCACGCCTCCACCAGCCGGGTTGCAGAACCGGCATTGGGGGTGGATGCGGACACGGCGCCAGCACTGCATGGCTCTCCAACAGAGAGTGCAGACATGCTCTCAGCCACGAATTCCGAAGTAGTGAGTGCCATGAATCACAGGCGCCGACGGGCCGTACTTCGGAACAACATCTTTTCCAAAGAGGCGTTTAATGCCTTCAATTCGGCGGACACGTACGTCCAAGCTGCTCGGCGGGCTTGCCCAAGCGACAAACCAAAGATACCAAAGACATACGGGTGAGAAATTTTGATAAGTATGTATAGCAGTAGCCCCTGAGACTTGAAACGGTTGAAACAACAGTTTTAAGGATCAATTTATGTACATGTCCTTGTAGAGAAGAACGAGCAATTGTTTCGAGAGCTGGAGGACTGCAAGGCCGAACTGAGGGCCGCAGTTGCCAAGTTAGAGTAACCCCAAAGGCGCTCATCTGGTAACAATTATCACAATTGTGCAAAGATGCACCAGTTAGTAAATGGATAATATGACAAGTCTAACAGAAAATTCTGCAGACAATCCCGGGGTGAATCCGGAGGGCGTAGGAGAGGACGCATCGCATCTCAAAAAGCAGCTAGAGGCTGGCGAGCGCATTCTTACGCGAGTTAGGCGGGAGAAGAACGATCTTCAAGATGCCAAAGTCCAGCTGGACGTGGAGTTAAAAGATCTCCGTGCTCAGCTGGTGGACTCCATGAAGGAGAACACGAGGCTTCAACGTGACATTTACAGTAAGTCCCTAGACGAACTGTCGTACAGTTCGGCGAGGAAGTATATTGAAAGGATTTTGCTTGCAGGAATGTTAACGGGTCGCCCCGAGGAGGAGATGCCCTCATCTACAAAGGATTTACTGCAAGACCTTTCGCTACTGCACGAGCGAGCTCGGCAAGTGATGCAGGGTGTTGCTCAGGCTTTGTGGCCATCAAGCCCTCTTGCCGAATGGCACAGGGGAACTTGTGGACCTGCTTCAAGGAGCCCGGCGGCGCTTCCGTCTATGGAAGATATCAGCATGCCGGCAAGGAGCAAGAGATGCCTGGGCAATGGTAAAGACACGCTACACCAAGCTGGACCCGAACCATATGGCCGAAGTGGGACCGGCGGGGCCTGATGGGCAAGAAATTCCCGTTAGTCTGGTGTATGACCAGGTAGCGTTAGCTGCTAAGTATTCTCAACAGGAATGTAAGCTAGATAGCCTGTTAGATGGTGTAGAAGAGGAATGTAATCAGTCCAAATGACTGTGTAAATTAATGGGCATGATTAGCCCTTAACCGGACTAAAATCATTTGTCATGGCAGACCTTTTCGCTTCAGCCCCCGGACCCTATAGTCCGGGGTGTGTCCGAATACCCACTCAGTTATACAAAACCGGGGTATGCGTGGAAACAAGGCGTAGGGGTCATAGGTGCTTGAATGCATAAGTACCCAACTAGTTATGTTATATTACATGGATAGTAAGAAAAATCTTCCAGAGAGAATAGTTCCGTTAGGGGTTCCTTTCCCTGGGTACGCATGCGACGATGCACATGTCCGGAATACGAATGATTGTGCCGGATACAAGACTTCTGGGGATTCATGTTATAATAAACAAACACATCTTTTGTTCATCGACCGAATATTCTCTTAAGGAAGCTAGCTTTCGGCTTCACCCAGTATGAGGTACACATCCGGCTGAACCGGCAGTAAAAATCACAGAGGTGCTCCCCTTATGCCCTGGCCGAATTAACGGGAACATAGGGCATAAACACAAGAGCCAGGCAACCCAGCTTGGCAACATCTTAAGTCATATCGATGCATATAATGGTGAAGAAAAGGCACATATGGAAAAAGAATGCATATGTGATGGGCAGAAAGCCATGCGAGTAATAATGTTTAGCTTCCGTATAGGAAGCCCCCAGGTATTGCTTACACACTTAGTGCGGCCGGAGCGATCCGGAAATCTGCACTGTATTGAATACTTTGTGTGAAGATAGAGAAAGGTCGAGAAAGGAAAAGGGGTGGGGCATAATTAAAAGGGAGGGGTTAGGAGACGAACATTATGTTTTGCGCTAGGCGTAGAATCTCCGTAGTCTTGCCGCGTTCCATGGGTTCGGCTCGAGTCTGTTATCGGATGCATTACGTAAGTGGTACGCTCCTCTAGTGAGAACTTTGTCAATGACGAAGGGACCCTCCCACTTGGGTTTGAGTTTGTCCTTCTTCTTCTCCGGTAGTCGTAGAACGAGCTCGCCAATATTGTAAGTTTTGGCCCGCACTTCTCTGCTTTGGTATCGTCGAGCCTGCTGCTGATAGATTGCGGAACGGGCTTTTGCGACATCGCGCTCTTCCTCAAGGGAATCCAAATTATCATGCCGATCTAACTCGGCTTCCTTCTCTTCGTACATGCGTACGCATGGCGAATCATGTATTATGTCGCAAGGTAATACTGCTTCCGCACCGTACACCATAAAAAATGGTGTGTATCCGGTGGTGCGATTTGGCGTGGTCCGTAGCCCCCAGAGTACGGAGTCGAGCTCCTCCACCCAATGCGTATCCGAATCTTTCAAGGATCTCACTAGCCTGGGTTTGATACCGCTCATAATGAGACCATTTTCCCGCTCTACCTGGCTGTTAGTTTGTGGATGGTAGATGGAAGCGTAATCGAGCTTGATGCCCAGTTTTGCGCACCAAGTTTTCACTTCGGCTTGTGAAATTTGAGCCATTATCGGTGATGATCTTTGTGGGGACACCGTATCGGTGTGCGACCCTGGATATGAAGTCTATTACTGGTCCGGATTCAGCCGTTTTGACTGGTTTAGCTTCTATCCATTTGGTGAATTTGTCCACCATGACCAATAAGTATTTTTTCTTATGGCTTCCCCCTTTAAGAGGTCCGACCATATCCAGCCCCCAGACTACAAAGGGCCAAGTTATTGGGATTGTTTGTAGAGCGGTAGGGGGCATATGACTCTGATTGGCAAAGAGCTGGCAATCAACGCAATGTTGGACAAGGTCTTGTGTGTCTGCTCGGGCCGCCGGCAAATAGAAACCTGTATGGAAGGCCTTGCTGACTAATGCCCGAGCCGCGGCGTGGTGCCCAACCAGGCCGGCATGGATTTCAGCCAAGATCTGCCGCCCTTCCTCTTCGGAGATGCATCTTTGAAGTACTCCGGTAGCGCTTTTCTTGTAGAGTTCCCCTTCGTAGACTTTGTAAGCTTTAGAGAGCCGGACAATGCAGTGTGCTTCATTTTGGTCTTTGGGGAGCTCCTGCCTATTTAGGTAGGCCAAGAAGGGCTCGGTCCACGGGGCGATTACAGCCATGATTTCCTGGGCCGAGGACGTTATTTCGGGGGTAGAACCTCTGACTATGTCTGATGGTTCGGAATCCGGGGGTGTATTCGGGTCCGTGCTAGTATTGCCAGACTCCCCTTCCCATACTACGGGATGTCTTGAACAGCCGTTCCAAGAATATGTTAGGTCGGACAGGGTCGCGTTTAGCGCCGATGCGAGCTAGGACATCCGCCGCTTGATTGTTTTCTCAAGCCACATGGTGGAATTCGAGCCCCTCAAACCGAGCTGACATTTTGAGGACGGCATTACGGTAGGCTGCCATTTTCGGGTCCTTGGCATCAAAATCTCCGTTTATCTGTGATATTGCGAGGTTCGAGTCCTCGCGCACTTCTAGGCGTTGAATGCACATAGAGACTGCCATCTGAAGACCGTGCAACAGATCCTCATATTCGGCTACATTGTTGGAGTCTGTGTATAATATTTGGAGGACGTACTAGACCGTGTCGCCGGTGGGAGATGTCAGGACTACCCCTGCTCCCAATCCGGCCAACATTTTAGAGCCGTCGAAGTGCATGATCCAGTTTGAGTATGCGCCGTACTCTTTAGGGAGTTCGGCTTCTGTCCATTCGGTGACGAAGTTAGCCAACACTTGCGACTTGATGGCCCGCCGTGGTTTGTACGTTATGTCAAACGGAAGGAGCTCAATAGCCCACTTGGCAATCCGGCCCGTAGCATCGTGGTTATTTATTATGTCATTGAGTGGTACTTCGGAGGCCACCGTAATCGAACACTCTTGAAAGTAGTGTCATAGCTTTCGGGATGCCATGAACACCGCGTATGCTATTTTTTGATAGTGTGGGTATCGAGATTTGCATGGTGTTAGGACCGTGGACACGTAGTAGACCGGCTTCTGGAGCGGGTATTTGTATCCGTCGGCCTCTCGTTCGACGACGAGCACTGCGCTTACGACTTGATGCGTTGCAGCTATGTACAACATCGTAGGTTCGTCGATATTCGGCGCTGTTAATACTAGATTACTGGCCAATAAGGTCTTTATTTCATCCAGTCCGGCCGCGGCTGCCTCCGTCCATATGAAGTGTTCGGTGCACCGAAGAAGGCGATAAAGCGGTAGTGCCTTTTCTCCCAAGCTGGAGATAAAGCGGCTGAGAGCAGCCACGCATCCTGCTAGCTTTTGGATGTGCTTGAGGTCTGTTGGTATAGCCAACTGTGACAGAGCTCGGATTTTTGCCGGATTCGCCTCAATTCCTCTGTTGGAAACGATGAAGCCCAGAAGTTTCCCCGATGGGACGCCGAAGACGCACTTTTCCGGATTCAACTTGATGTCGTATGTCTGGAGGTTTTCGAATGTGAGCCTCAAGTCATTTATCAGGGTTTCGATGTGTCTACTTTTTATGACCACGTCGTCCAGATATGCTTCTACTGTTTTGCCTATTTGTTTTTCCAGGCATGTTTGAATCATGCATTGATAGGTTGCGCCGGCATTCTTGAGCCCGAAGGTCATAGTGTTGAAGCAAAAAGGGCCATATGGCGTTATAAAAGCTGTTGCAGCTTGGTCAGACTCTGCCATCTTTATTTGATGGTATCCAGAGTATCGTCCGAGAAAACACTGAAGTCGTGTCCAGCTGTGGCATCGATGATTTGATCGATGCGAGGAGGGAAAGGGATCCTTGGGGCAAGCCTTATTGAGGTCTTTGAAGTTGACGATAGGCGAGTGATTTGTCCTTCTTTGGTACCATCACCAAATTTGCCACCACTCCGGATCTTTGATATCTCCGATAAATCCGCCTCGAGTAACTTGGCTAACTCTTCCCCATTGCCTGCCGTTTGGGCTCTGAGAATCGCCTTAGGGTTTGCTTGACTGGTTTATATCCTTTTAGAATATTGAGGCTGTGTTTGGCCAGTCTGCGCGGGATGCCTGGCATGTTCGATGGGTGCTGGGCAAAAATGTCCCAATTCTCACGTAAGAAATCTTGCAGTGCGGCGTCAATCGCGGGGCTCAGCTGTAACATCCCAAATTTTCAATTTGGAATGTTACAGTAATAGATCATCATTGCATATCATATTTAGTGCATTTTGCTTCGGTCCTAGAAATTTCACGCAACTCAAGGACCCACGGAGAGAGTTGGAGATTTCGTTATTTTCATATTTGAGTTTTCTCAAATTATGAAAATAGGATCATTTGATTTTATTTATTTTATCTTCAATTATTTCTATTGTCAAAATATGAGAGAGGGAATAAAATGACTTTCCCAAAATAAAGAAATATTGAGGATTTAATAAAAAAATCAAATAAGTTTTTATTTTGGATTTTCTGGATATTTTATTTGAATTTAGGAAAAATGCGTGTTTTCCAAAAATTGCATTTAGGCCCAAATAAATGTTCATCTAAACCGGCTTGATTTTAGAAGCCGGGGGAAAATTTATTTCGGGATTTTTGGAGTCCGTTTAGTATTTCTTTCATTAGTTTTTCTGCGCGGAATTAATTTAAAAAAAACGGAAACCGCCTATGGGCCGGATCCGGCGAGGGCTCCTCTGGCCGGGGGGCTTTAAATAGTGCCACCCCGGGCCGCCCCAGCCCAAGCCGCCGAGGTTGACCCCGCGCCGCCGCCCGCCCCAAAACCTAACCCTAGCCGCCGCCGGAGCCGCCGCCGCCCAAGCCGCCGAGGTTGACCCCGCCGCCGCCGGTTTTTTAGAAAACCGTTCGGTTTTTCCGTCGGTTTTCGCCGGTTTTTTTAGTTTCATTTTTTTATTAGATCGGTTTTCTTCCGGTTTGGATTAATTAGCGAACATTCACTCGTTCGTTCGTGTTTAACGAACGCGTTCATCGTTTAGATCCAGATAACGAACGTTCGTTCATTAACCTGTTCGTCATTTTTCTTTTTCTTGGATTTATTCCGCGATTTTCTGATCGCGATTTGTGATCAGATTTTTGTTTTAGTATAACTTTTTGCTCGTTTATCAGAATCAGGCGATTCAAGCGCCTGGAGTTTCGTCTCGAAACCCTCTTTCCGAATAATCAACCCAAACAAGTTTTTGTTTTTGTAAAATTTAACTTAGGTCCGGATTAGTAAAACGAAGTTGTTTTCTTTCGCCGTTTGAATTTTGTTTCTTCATTCGATTTGATTCTTGTTGAAAACCGGAGTTCTTAAGTTGAATTTTCTGGTTAGACCTCTTATTTGAGTTTTACCTGTGCATTAGATGAGTACTTATTGTATGCTTGTTTGTTTGTTTGTTTGCGATAGAGTACCCGGACTACGTCGCTCGCTACTTCGAATCCCTAGGTTACGGGGATCATCAGCAAGGCAAGTAACACTTTGATCATACCTCTTTACTACCCAGTTTTTATGCATTAGATCAATCCTCAAACATTGAATTGATTAGGATCTAATTAAATTGTGGGTTTTGGGAAGTAGATTGAGGTAGTACCTATTACCTGTTTTATTATCAAACCCTTGGGAGTTACTTCTACGTTTGCTTATTTTGCCAAGCTATGCAAGTAGACGTGGATTGGGTGAGTGATTTTTCCATGACAGATGTGAGATTGTTAATTAATGGTTTATTTAAGGTGGCAACATTAATACACATCTGGGTGGATTGAGGTACTGGTTATTCCAGATTGCCTGTTTTTTGGACCGCCACCTGTGCTCAAAGGGATCATAAGATTATTCATGCTAGAAACTTCCGTGTGCAGCCACATGCTATTATGGGCTCTAGCATAGTTGATTAAGTTGTGCGAACTCTTATAGTGGTAGACTAGCAGATGTAGGGGAAAGTAGGTGTACCGGTCTACCCATCGTAAGGTGCTAGCGCTTCTGAAATACTATGTCTCGGTCATTCGTTTCTCAAACACCATGTAGTGCGAGAAAACCAACGAAGGAGATCGAGTCATGTGGGGAAAAGTGTGCAACCTCTGCAGAGTGTATAAACTAATCATGATTAGCCGTGTCCCCGGTTATGGACATCTTGAGTATCCAGTACTTGGATTTTCATGTGAATCTCATCAGGTTACTTTAATTAATATTGTTGGGTTTGTTTAATTTTGATGCTTAATTGGGATTGAGAATGCTGTCAACCATTCTCAATGTTTAACAACCACCATGATAGTTAAATAAAATTTATTCCTTTGGAGTAGGGAAAAGTTGGCTTTACGCAAAATTGTAACCATAGAGCTTTCCACGAGCCATATATGCATGTAGTATAGTTTTACTCTTTCATTTTTCTCTATGTGTTACTTTGCCAGCATATTCCATGTGCTGACCCGTTTTCGGGCTGCAACGTTCATGTTGCAGACCTTTCAGACGACGAGTAAGATGCTTTAGGATCGTGGTTCTATACTCAGTGATGCCGCTGGAGTTGATGTACTCACTTATCTTCCAAGTCTTCCGCTGTTATCGTTATTAGATGGCCTTAAGCCATATCTATTGTAATAAGTTTCTCTTTGGAGACATTCGATGTAATAAGTGTGTGATTGCTACTTTGTTATAAATCCTTCAAGTACTGTGCGTGTCAGCATTACTGATCCAGGGATGACACTGATGCACAGAGATCGGACTGTTTGAGGTCTGGTCTTTACATCAGCTGTGTCCCGATGGAAGCTGTCTTCGTGGGGTCCGTTGGATGGACATGGAATTTGACTATCTCGTCTACAGGTTTAAATGAGGTGGACTTGGGTCTCTTTTCTAGTATCACGTCGTCCCTGTCCACGGTGGCCCGCAGTGTTGCTAACTCTTCGGCTGCTAGGGCCTCGGATAGTGCCTCCAGGGCTAGTGCTGCGGTTTTGATTTTGGCGCGAAGTGCGATGTCCGAGTCACTGGCTAGAGTGATGATTCCATTGGGCCCTGGCATTTTAAGCTTCATGTACCCATAATGGGGTATAGCTTGAAAGCTTGCAAACGCGTCCCGCCCTAAAAGGGCATGGTATCCGCTGTTGAAAGGGGCTACTTGGAATGTGATTTCTTCGGACCGATAATTCTCCAGGGTGCCGAATACTACGTCAAGTGTGATTTTCCTGCACGCCGTGCTTCCCGGCTAGGGATAATTCCCCTGAAGGTTGTACCGCTTTGTTCAATGCGGCCTTTGTCAGTTTCCATCTTGCTGAGTGTCTCTTCACAGATCAGATTTAATCCGCTTCCACCGTCCATGAGCACTTTGGTGAGCCAAAATCCGTCCATGATTGGGCTAAGAACTAAAGCGGATGGCGCCCGGACAGTCCAGGATCGAGGTTCGTCACTGGCGTTAAAAGTTATAGCAGTGTCGTTCCAAGGGTTTATTTTTGCCACATGGTAAATTTCAGCGGAGCTTCGACGAGCTCGCTTGCGCCTATTGTTCGAGGCAAAAGTCTCGAAGACTGTTAGTACCGTATTGTGTTCACTGGTAGGATGTTGTCCCGTTGTGTGGCCCATAAGAAGATCCTCTCCACTTTTTGCCACCTGCCGGAGTATCCAACATGCCTTAAGGCTATGAGTAGGTGGTGTATCCGGAGTACTGTGGAGCTTACATGGCCCGTCGAGCCAATCTTCCAATACGGATATCTGCCCTAGAGTGGGCTTTGGTTTCTTGGGGGTTGGGTCGGACGACTTATGATAGTTCGTCCGTTTAGTTCGGACAAAGGTTTTGGCGAGAGCGGTACTATCCCAGAATTCTATTTGGGTCTTCCAAGCGCACTCCATCACACAGTACTTCCGTACTATGGTTGCCAAGTCCGCGAAGCGTACTATGTCGCGGCGGCTTATAGCATTGAGGAGTCCTTCGTCCGTGCAGTTTTTGCAGAAAAGTGAGACCACGTCCTCTTCGCGGCAGTCCCTGACCTTGTTAAGCGTAAGGAGGAATCTGGCCCAGTAGTGATGTACGGTTTCCTAGGGCTCTTGCCTGATGCGAGAGAGGCAGTTTAGGTCCAGTTTAGAGTCCGGATTTTGATCCGGTCTGAGACCCAAGGGCGCGGGCGGCCCCGAGCTAAACAACTCAGTATCCGGGGTGCCCAATTTCTTCAGCCCAATGCCCGGTAATGAGTCCGGGACTTGGGTCAGGTTTTCTTCTGAGCAGGCCTTTGGCTCAAGGAGTTCGGTGATCCGAACACAACTCGTCCTCAAAGTTGAGGGGCAATCCGCGTGTGGTTCCTCCACTATCGCTATCTCGTGGGTAGCCGGCGGGGACTTGATGTCCCTCTGGTCGGGTTTAAGCCCAATCCGGTCATAGTCTCAGAGCGAATCCCAGGCATGGCGCGATCCAAGAGTTCGTTAAGGGAGGAGAGATCCATTGGATCCATCTGTTCGACAAATTCCAAACTGACGCGAAGGTTATGATTGATGACCCGAGAAGTCATCGTCGGCGCCACCGCCGATGGGGCGGCCATGATAAAGCCACCAAGCAGGCGTCGGCCTACAGCCGAGCCCCTCCGAAGTAATGTTGTCTTTGACGATAAGACGAGCCATCGAGCCTGACGGCGACGACACAGAGGAACTCTCAATGAAAGCACCAATGTCGGTGTCAAAGCCGGCGGATCTCGGGTAGGGGGTCCCGATCTGTGCAGGAAGCAAGGGACACAGATGTTTACCCAGGTTCGGGCCCTCCCGATGGAGGTAAAACCCTACTTCCTGCTTGATTAATATTGATGATATGGGTAGTACAAGAGTAGATCGACCACGAGATCGTAGAGGCTAAACCCTAAGAGCTAGCCTATGATGGTATGATTGTAATTGTGATCGGCCTTCCAAGGACCAACCCCTCCGGTTTATATAGACATCGGAGAGGGCTAGGGTTTACATGGAGTTGGTTACAAGGAAGGAAATATAATATTCGGATCGCCATACTTGCCTTTCACGCCAAGGAAAGTCCCATCCGGACACGGGCCAAAGTCTTGAGTCTTGTATCTTCACGCTTCAATAGTCCGGACGTTGTACACAGTCCGACTGTCAGGATACCCCCTAATCCAGGACTCCCTCACTTACCGCGCTAGTTATGTCTCTCCTTTTGTCAGACACACGCCGGTTGATCTTCCTATGTAGTTACGCATGCTTACCACAACCTTATCTTCTCCCCTCATCATCCTTGAATACCTCCCGACCCGTCTCTCACACGCACGTGCATAGACAGACAGACATCCCCCACCCTCTCTTATTGATATTGCACTCATACCCTCCGTTTGTCTAGCAGGCCTCTCCCACGATTTGTGAGACGCCACTCCACCACCAACCCTCCGACGCTCTACCTTTGTCTTTTTCCCAACCTTATTCCTCTGCAACACATATCCATGGAGTTCGATCGATCTCCCTCAATACATAGCTAGGTCTCTCTCCTTCCCCACACATATACTAGTCGACCGGTCTCTACCCCCCCCCCCCACACACACCGATAGTCGAACGTTGTAGGTAGGTATCCATGCCACGGAGAAGAACTGCACCTCTGCCCTCTCAAATTCCAGTTGGCCAGCCGCCCTGTATCTTTGATGTGGGCAAACACAAATTCGATGGCACTCTTTATCGATTGCGCAGCCACACACTTCATCCCTGTTTTCAATTCTATCTATATCTCACGTCCATGACTCCGTTTCACCCACATTGCATATGTTACGTTTCCTGATTGAGATATCATCAACACATTGCCTCTGTTTCGCACAAACCATCTCTCTCACACCCACCCACGTATGTACCTGCACCTAAAGAAGAAGTGCACGCAGGACGCAAGTACTCACGTCTCGTTCCCGGCCACAGCCGCGCGGGTAGACGGTGGAGTTCGTTTGCATGCGAAAAGGCAGCCCACGTGATAATTTTACGGCGTGTAGCGGTTGTTTACTCGAAGGAGGGTCGGGTACCACGCCTAGAATATAAAACGATTACCGTGGGGAAAATGGAAAAATGGGTTTGTCTCTCGTCACAGCATCTCACACAAGGCCGCCGTGGCCTCTCTCTCCCTCAGTGTTGGTCAGTGATCCGGCCGCATCCCGTCCGCCGGCGGAAAGGGAGGATGTGCATCATCTCTCCGTTCGACGGCGTTGAGGCAGCTCGTCCCGATCTGCGGTACCCGCCGTTCTCTATGACCAAGCTCCGACGTGGTAGGGCCTTCGCCACTTGCTCGCTGCCGCAGTATGGGCAGATCCCGGCCGCCGGTGCCCTCCTAGTAACATCCCGACGACCCTCAGGTACAACTTCCTCCGTGAAAGTGCTAGTTATCGACTAGAGGGGGGGGGGGGTGAATAGGCGGTTTTTAGGAAAGTCTTCAAAACACGGATGTTTCGAAGACAAACAATAGAAATGACCTAATTGATATGCAGCGGAAGATAAACTACAACAAGCAAACCATAATCTAGTATGCAATAACGTGAAAGTACAAGACTAATAGCATCTTGGTAGTAGGATCAAGATGGAAGATAGTGAGAAGCCAATCAACAAAAGTAGTCAAGCAATGAAGTCAAACAGGTATGACAAATAGGCAATGACTTCACGAAGACAACCTCTAAGTAAGGTGAGGGAGAAGATAGAACCAGTCACTTGTTGAAGACACATGATTTGTTGGACCAGTTCCAATTGCGGTGACAACTGTACATCTGGTTAGGGAGGCTGAGATTCAACTCAGAAGACCGCGTCTTCACCTTATTCCCCTTGAGCTAAGGACACACAGTCCTCGCCCAATCACTCTGGTAAGTGTTCAAGGTAGACTTCCGAACCTTCACAGACTGCGTTCACTGGCAATCCATAATGACTCTTGGATGCTCAGAACGCGACGCCTAACCGGCTGGAGGATTCACAGTCCTCAAGTGTAATAAGTCTTGGTCACATGCATGTAAAGATTTGATGATGCCTAACACTCTTTGGCTCTGGGTGTTTGGGCTTTGTCCTCGCAAGGATTTCTCTCTCTCAAAGGCTTCGAGGTGGGTTGCTCTCAAACGACAACAGCCGTGCACTAACTCTGAGCAGCCACCAACTAATGGTGTAGGGGGTGGGCTATTTATAGCCACTAGGCAACCCGGCCTGATATGTCCGAAATGACCCTGGGTCACTAAGGAACTGACACGTGTTCCAACGGTCATCATTCAAACACACACGACCACTTTACTTGGGCTACAAGCAAAGCTGACTCATCTAGCTCGTGATAAGTTTTGCTCTCATTGTCTTCGCTCGAAGACATAGGATTTGGGTTGAGCATCACTTCACCATTACGACTATGATCACTTGGACCCCACTCAACGATGCACGGTGGTTCCTATGACTCAACAAAGAAGAAAAGGAAACAACAAAACGACACAGTCTTCGCGCTCCATTGTCTTCACTCGATGTCTTCTCATGTCATAGTCTTCAATGTGAATATCTTCACATACCACCATAGTCGTCAATGTCTTCATACATTTTTAGGGGTCATCTCCGGTAGGTAAACCGAATCAATGGGGGACACTACCTGCGTTATCATGCAATTCTCACAAACGCATTAGTCCCTCAACCACATTTGTCGTCAATACTCCAAAACCAACTAGGGGTGGCACTAGATGCACTTACAATCTCCCCTTTTTGGTGATTGATGACAAACTGGTTGAAGATTTCAACGGGGATAAAGTATGTGAATTTGTTAAAGGATAGGGAATTGTCTTCATAAGTGGCAAAGGCTCCCCCTGAAGATGTGCATATAAGTAGTTTGCTTTTGGAATGCAAATGCACATGGCAGGTTGTACTTGTGGAGATCCTCTTCAACTTATGAACATAATTCATCATGCATGAAATGATATAACTAAGAGAATGACATGCATAATGAAAAATGGACGTCTGCAGAATGATCTAAGTGCGGAAGTTATCGTCGCACATGCGGAATTTAGCATCGCACTGCAGTAAAGCAAATAAGTAGCCACGACCATCGAGTTTAAGTGTTACAACTCAAAGAACCAAATGTATCAAAAGAGAGAGTTGTAAACACTAGGCAAAATATTATGCAACCGCCCTTATGAACCCGTTTGAAGACTATCAAACTCATATGCTTCTCCCCCTTTTGTCAGTAAGGACCAAAAGGTTTGAAGACATAGAGCGTCTACTGCCCCTCTTCGTAAGTAGATGATGCAGCATGGATGTCGTTGTTGGTTGGCGGTGCAGACGAACTTGGTGCAGTGTCGAGGCGTGCAGAAGTAGGGGGTGGTGAAGTAGCATCGGCTTCATCATCGATCACTCTGGCATTGACAGTTGTCGCGGAGGAAGAATAGTCAGAGTCTTCAAGTGATGGAGTTCGCCGTAGGACTGCATTCCATGGAGGAGTGGAGTCAAACTTGAAGCGTTCAGTGAAGCCATCGTCTTGAAGATCTGCTTCAGCACTGAGCAGGGTCAAACTCTTCCATGATCGCCGACGGGTCTCGTGAGTGACAAAAGCATTCTTGGTGGCAAGGTTTCGAATGAGATTGACGTCCACCAAGAGGCTTTGCATTTGTCGTTTGAGCCAGGAGTGATGCTTATCTTGTTTCTGATGCAGTGCGACAAGAAGTTCTCGATCATTGAGGACTCGAGAGCGCTTCCGAGGCCTTTGGCCAATTGTGATCTCAGTGGTTTCAGTCACAGACGGTGAGGCGTGACGTGTGTTCCCAGCCAGAGGATAGACACGAGATACTGCTGGGACGCCTTCCATGGGTTGAGAGAAGCTATGGTGATCGGCATTCTGAAGACAAAGTGGCGTTTTGATAGGCTCAGGGTAAATGGCTTCAACTGACATATCAACCTCTGGTAGAAAGATCAGATGATTGCGAGCAGAGGGCCGATAGTTGATAGCAGAGTGCATCTTGATGAGGCGCATGACCCATGGAGCATAAAATTTCAGACCAAACAGATCGAGATCCGGGCGCAGCCAATTGTCGGATGAAGAATTCTTGCGTATTGAAGTTGATGCCATTGAGGATGTAAAAGACCAACGTCTTCATTGCTCCTTCAAGTTTTGCAGACGATGAATGCCCTTTGATAGGCCATAGAGTTCGCCTGATGATGTGATATATTGTACGAGGCAGATACTCAAGGTCATCAACAAAGAAGTCCAGAGGTATTCAGCGTCATGTGGTAGTGGCTTCATCATGCTCAACATCTAACTCATGTTGGGTTCTGGCTTATGAAATATGCTCTCCAGTGCATCGCGGTGGAGATGACAACCAGGTTCAAACAGCTCTCCGGGAGTGGGTAGTCCTATGAGCTCAATGACGTCAAGAGCTTTGGCTTCATGATGAACATTTCCTGTCATCCACTCGAGAACCCATGTCTTCGTATCTCTGTAGTAGCCGCGGATGTGGAGGGTAGCGAGAATTGAAGCACAAGTTCTTCATTCCATGTTCTTTGTCTCAGAAGCGAAGCCGAGCAGACTGCATCACGAAAGCAATCAAGTGCTTCTTCTAAGCACAGCAGTCCGCAAGAATGGCTTTGTCGAGGCGCATATGAGGAAAATCGCCCTTGATCAAGGCTGCAAACACATGAGTAATAGCTTTGTTGCTGATAGCTCCAGAAACGGTCAGATGATATCCTTGGCCTTGTGTAGGGGTTCTTTGCTCTGTCAAAGAAAGTGTTGTGGGCTTTGAAGCCATTTGCATTGAAAGAACCTGTAGAGGTGGCAGTGCCTGGAAACCTTGGCAGTCTTGGCTTCGGCTTCTGGACCTGAGGCCTATGCGCAATATGATATTCAAACTGAGGACTAGAGGCATGAGGCGGAGGGACCATAACATGCCATCTTACTGTGATTAGCTGACCATAGTTGTATGCTTGCTCAATTGTTTAGGGCCTTGGTGGCGGAACTGGAGCAGTGGCAACAACTGAGGCTTCAGGATGCTCAGCAGATGCTTCGGGAGCAGTTGCCTCATTGGCTTGTGCACATTTCCTTCATTGGCTTCGGAGCTGTTGGTGCAGGCTCCACATTTGCTTCAGCCATGACCACGCCATTGGCTTCATTGGTGTTGGAGGTGGCAGCCTCAATGTTTTCAACCTCCACTTGAGGAGCTGGAGGGTCGGGCACTGGCACGTTGATATCAAGAATAACTTCTTCAATTACAGGGGGTGTAGGGACACGTTCTTCTTCTTCTTGGGTGTCTTCGGCTGATGCAGCCGGATTGTCTTCAGTAGCTTTGGCTTCAGACTCGGAGACATTCACAGTTGGAGTGGCTTCTGAAAACACTTGACGTGCAACAGGTTGGTGGTGCACTTCTCCTTCTGGAACGCTCGAGAGAGGTACTTGAGGCCTTTGACCTTTGCAAAGCCTGCGAAATGCTGGCGACGCCTTTGGAGCTGGGGTTGCCTAGGCCTCAAAGTATTCCTCTTCTTCTTGCTGTTGTTGTTGGGGAGTACTAGGGGAGTCTTCTAGTTGCGGGCGATCAGCCCATGAAGCATCCTGAGCAATTGGCGTCAGAGGACGACCAATGCTGATGATTTTGCTGTTCGTACGAACAGGCGATGATACCACATTGTATTCAATTTGAGGAAGAACTTCATCATCTTCAACATTGTCATGGTGACCAATGTCTTCAGCAGTGATGGGATCAACTGCTGGAATCTCTTCAGCTTCAGGAGCCTCTGTGGAAGCAGGCTCATGAACAGTCATCACAGTTCTTGGGTTGCGTGACGCGGGGCCGAATCACTTAAATGGGTTCAACAACCAAGGGCTCTGTGGGAGCAGCCCGATTCTTCTTGGTCTTGAGCTTCTTCTTGGAGGGAGCAGCATCAGAGGCTTCAGGATGTTTCCTTTTTCTGGCTTCAGCCTCGGCAGCCCTCGTCTTCTTCTATTCAGAAGCGGTTGACCGGACATTTGACTTCGAGCCATTCATGCTGCTTGGGAAGACTATGTGGGGTTCTTCCTGCCTTGAAGGTACAGCTTGGTCAGTTGAAGACTTCTTTCTCTTTGCAGCCATTCTGGGGTCAATGCCAGGACGGCCAAGCGCCTTGCGCTTCTCAGCCTCATTGTAGGCAAGCACACACTTGTCAGCCAGACTCTTCATGCGCTCACGAGAGCCTCTGGCTTCTTCTCGCTTCTTGAGAAAGGCTTCTTTGAGCTCGTGCAACATGACCTTGAAGTTTTTGACATCTTGCACGCTGAGTGCAGCCATATGCTTCTTGAACTAAGCTTTTTCATAGTCGATTTTGTTATTCAGTTCAACGATGAGCTGAGCAAGAGCTAGCTCAGAAGCAATGGCTCCACTGAAGGAGACGCTGAGGCCAATAGGAAGTTGCAGATCTTCAAAGCTGATGTTTGGGGTGTCAAACCACTCATGAATGAAGTGATGGATGATTGCCACATCAAAGAGAGGCAAATTGTTGAAATTTTTTGCTTCTTCCTTGCTCTTGATAAGTTGCTCAAGGGCATCATCTGCAAGATCTTCATCCTTTGGACAGATCAATGTGCTCTTCTCGCAGAATGGCAGCAGGAGTCAGTGTCAGTTCAGTATTCTTGACAATTTTCTTTCTCTTCTCCGTCTTCTTGGAGATACGGGATTGATCTTCAGACTGCACACTGGCTTCAGGAGGTGCAGTAGCCAGTGGCTTCACACGTGAAGCTTTTGGAGGAGCAGCTGACTTTGAAGCCTTGACTTTCTTTTGCTTCTGCGGCTTTGGAGCAGGAGCAGGAGCTGGAGCTGGGGCTTCATCAGTCGGCATTGTCATCGAGTGATCCACTTTGGCACCTTGGACCAAGATGTAGGTGATGAGGCCATCAAGGTTTGAAAAGGGGCCGATGACATTGGGTTCAGCATCACGTGAGCCGTCAGCACGGGGAGCAGAGGGACCAGGGTTGAAGTCTAATTCCAATGACTTCTTGTTTTCCTTGGCCGAAGCCTTTGCGTGCTGGAAGTTGCACTTGAAGAGATTATCGTCAGGACACCAGAGCAAAGACGTTGGGTCGGCATTCTCAGGCTGAGGTCCACGGACCATACAAGGATAGAAACCCTGTGCAATAGCTTCAGCCATGTTCTTGGGTGGAAGGCCTCGAAAGAGAATATCACCCCAAGGGCTTCGATAGCATTCTTCTCGGCGTATTCTGGGTCACGAAATTGTACTTGAACCATTGTTCAGCCCATAATCCATTTAATCCATTGGATTCGCGTCTCATACCGATTGTAATTCTCTTCGGGATCTGTCTTGTAAAGCTCTGCGAGGTCATCAGGCAGATCTTTTGAGGTTCCCCCACGATGCTGTCTGCCGCCCTTCCTAACTGATTTATCTGCAACCATGAATTTCAAACTAAATGGCTTCAATACGTTCAAAGGCTTCAAAGGCTTGCATTTGCTGGACAAACAAGAACTGGCTTCGGGAGAGTTAATTTGATGCTGTAAGAATTCTGCAAATGAATGCAGACTATGAGAACCAAGGGATTCTCCCACGGACATGTACCTATGACAGCATTAGAGATGCGAGGGAAGGGGAAGAGGTCATATGCATTCTCAAAAGATTTTGAAGATAAATCAGTTTGAAGACATTGACCTCATGATGCGAAGACATTCACTTATACACTGAGAGTTGGTTCCAGATTTGTACGAATCCGTGAATAAGTACAAGTGAGGAATCTAACTAGTTGTGAAGCTTAAGTGAATATACTAGGAAGTATGAGATGCAGACAGAATAGATCTAACATTGTATAGGCAGAAACCTATTTTGTTAAGAAGGATGAATCTTGAAGATCAAAAAGATGGTAAAAATAGAGTTATATTTACCACTCGAAGAACTGCTAGACGGGCCGAGCAGTTTAATACACCGTGCCCTAACTTGGCGACGGAGGACACCTACGGCGGCGGCGGAGAGGACGATGTTCGCGGCCGGCGTGAAGACAGCGTCGGAGAAGTCGCGGCAGCTAAGCGCTTCGTCGCCGGCATCGTCGAGAGCTAGCGGTGGCGCTAGGGTTTTGACGAGGTGGAGAGGTGGAAGAAGGTCTTCTTTACCGCAGGGAAATGTATTTATAAGGAGGTGTGCTGCACAACGCATTACGCATGTGCCTGGCGGTTCACATTCGAGGGGCACGTGGCAAGCATGCAACATACTACGAGTTGTCCCATCGTTCCCACGCCTCGGCAGTGTTTGTCGGATGGTCGTTCCGGCTTCTCCGGATTTCAACGATGAGATGAATCATTTAAAACAGACTTAAAGTTTGTCTCTGTGTCTTACATTGACAAGGACGCAGAGAAGACATTCAACAGTTTCAATAGAATGCATATGATTTGGACAGATAGAGTTTGAGATAGAAAGCATAGAGAGATTAGGGTCCGATCACATTCACTTAGTTCAAAAGATTCAGCTTGGAAGACATAGCTATAAGTGAATGCTGTAGAGGACAGAACAATATATATATATATATATATATATATATATATATATATATATATATATATATATATCAGACAACAACCAAATCAACATAGTGAAGAAAATCATGAAGATAGGTTGAAGTTGAAGACAAATCAAATGCGAAGATATTGCAGAAATAACGCCATGAGTGAAACACTTCAAACAAAGAAATTTTGTGGTGGCTTTACCCACCGTATAGGAAGTATTAGACCCAGACACGGCGCACAATTATCGTGGCGCTCCGAAGTCAAATTCCACGTTAATGTATTCACACTCGGAATGTAAGTCTTCATTGATTGAAGATATATGTTACTTCGTGTGTTGAACATCTAAGTCATCAATATGCATAAGTGTTAGGATGTGTGCTTGATCACAGGACATCTGAGGATTCCAAGATATTTAGCTCACACCGTAACTTGCAAAACCTTTTCTCATCCAAGGGCTTTGTGATGATATCTGCCAGTTGCTCTTCAGTG
Source organism: Aegilops bicornis (assembly GCA_021605145.1). Lineage (NCBI taxonomy): Eukaryota > Viridiplantae > Streptophyta > Magnoliopsida > Poales > Poaceae > Aegilops > Aegilops bicornis. Next base: position 104,948,321 of record CM038671.1, read on the forward strand.
TTGACGTGAATGATGTTAATATCTTTCTTCATGACATGATCCCTGAGAAAATGATGACGAATTTCAATGTGCTTTGTCTTCGAGTGTTGGACTGGATTGTTGGCAATCTTGATGGCGCTTTCGTTGTCGCAGAAGAGAGGTACTTGTTTCAGATTGATGCCATAGTCCTTGAGAGTTTGCTTCACCCATAGAAGCTGAGCACTGAAGATCCAGCAGCAATCTATTCAGATTCAGCAGCTTGAGAGTGATACAGTTACGCTTCTTTGAAGACCAATAGACAAGTGATCGTCCCGAGAAAAGTGACATGTGCACGATGTAGACTTGCGATCCACCTTGTCACCAGCATAATCAGCATCCGAAAATCCAACCAAATCAAATTTTGAGCCCTTTGGATACCATAATCCGAGTGTTGGGGTGTGAGCCAAATATCGAAGAATTCGCCTACGCCTAAGTGATGCCATTCCTTTGGTAGCGCTTGGAATCGAGCACACATGCAAACACTAAGCATAATATCTGGCCTAGATGCACATAGGTAAAGTAAGGAACCAATCATGGAGTGGTATACCTTTTGATCGAACTCTTTACCATTGTCGTCGGGACCCAGATGGTGTTTGGCTGGCATTGGCGTCGTGTATCCTTTGCACTCTTGCATTCCAAACTTCTTCAGATAATCTTGGAGGTATTTTTCTTGAGATATAAAGATGCCATTCCTTTTCTGAAGAATTTGAAGACCAAGGAAGAACTTGAGCTCTCCCATCATGGACATCTGATATTGTTCTTGCATTATGTATCCAAATTCATCACTATACTTCTGGTTGGTGCGACGAAGATAATGTCATCCACATATATTTGGCATACAAACAGTTCACCATCATATGTCTTCGTGAAGAGTGTGGGATCAAGGGATCCAGGTTTGAAGCCTTTGCTCTTCGTGAAGTCTTTGATCGTATCATACCCCGCGAGGAGCTTGTTTGAGGCCATACGATTGCTTTATTTAGCTTGTACACCATATCGGGATGTTTTGGATCTTCAAAGCTAGGGGTTGAGCGACATATACTTCTTCTTCTTCAATCTTGCCGTTGAGAAATGCACTCTTCACATCCATTTGATAGAGCAAGATGTTGTGGTGGTTAGCATAGGCTAGTAGTATGCGAATAGCTTCAAGCCTAGCTACAGGAGCAAATGTTTCATCGAAGTCAATTCCTTCAACTTGAGTATATCCTTGAGCCACAAGCCGTGCTTTGTTTGAGCGACTTGACCATGCTCATCTTGCTTGTTTCGATATATCCATTTGGTGCCAATAATGTTATGCTTATGAGGGTCGTGGCGCTTGACGGGTTCCCAAACATTGTTTAGCTTGAACTGTTGAAGTTCTTCTTGCATAGCTTGTATCCATTCTGGTTCCATAAAGGCTTCAAAGCAACTTTCTTTGGTTACGATATTGACACAAAAGAAAAGTGCCCACAGAAATTTGCTAGCTGTGTTGCTCTTGAGCGAGTAAGCGGACCAGGTGCATTGATGCTATCGATTATCTTCTCAATATGTACTTCATTTGCAACTCGAGGATGAACTGGACGAAGACTTTGCTCTTGCTGATCATTGTCATCATTGGGAGGATTGTCTTCAGGCTGAGCATTGTCTTCAGTTTGGTTAAGTGCAGAAATGATAAGTTCCTCTTCAGGCTGTGCTTCAGAAGGCATGATTTCACCAGTTCCCATCAGCTTGATAGATTCGCTGGGCGGAGCTTCGTCTAGTGTACTTGGTAGGAACTCTCTTTGTGAACCATTGGTTTCATTAAGTCGCACGTCTACGCTTTGACGATTTTGTAGAGATAAAGGTTGAAGACTCTATAGGAGTGCGAGTCCTTTCAGAATCGAGCATGAAGCCTTCGTGAGCTTTAGGTTCAAATTTTGACTTGTGATGGGGATCCTTGATCCAAAGACTTAGCCCCAAATACTCAAGTAGCCGACATTTGGCTTCTTGCCAAGAAGGAGCTCATAGGATGTTTTATTGAAGCTTATGGATATAAACACGGTTGATGACGTGACAAGTTGTATCAATAGCTTCGTGCCGTAACTTTCTTGGTGTCTTGTACTCGTCGAGCATTGATCGAGCCATCTCAATGAGGGTTCTGTTCTTGCGCTCCATGATGCCATTTTGCTGAGGTGTGTATGGAGCAGAGAACTCATGAGTGATTCCCATGGTATCCAGATAAAGATCAAGTCCGGTGGTCTTGAATTCATGCCGTTATCACCCGATATGCTTGATCTTGATGCCATAATTGTTCATTGCTTTCGATTGGAGAAGCGTGCCGAAGACATCTTGCACTTGATCTTGTAGAGAATTATGTGCACCCATGTGTATCTTTAGTAGTCATCAACAATGACGAAGCCATAGAGACAAGCAGTTGTTGTGAGGGTAGAGTAATGCGTAGGGCCAAACAAATCCATGTGTAACAGCTCGAAGGGTTGAGATGTCGTCATGATTGTCTTCGAGGGGTGCTTTGCCCTAGTCATGTTTCCAGCTTCGCAGGCAGCACACAAATGATCCTTCTTCAACTTGACACCTTCGATGCCTATGACATGCTTCTTCTTGGCGAGTGTGTGTAAGTTCCTCATGCCAGCATGCCCCAGCCTCCGATGCCAGAGCCATCATTCTGAAGCTTTTGCAAGAAGACATACGGCAAGCTGTGGACCTGCTGAGAAATCTACCATGTATAGATCATCTTTCCTATACCCTTCAAAGACTAGAGACTTGTCAGATTCCATTAGTACAAGGCAACGATATTTTCCGAATATCACAACCATGTTCAAGTCACAAAGCATTGAGACAGACATCAAGTTGAAACCAAGGGATTCAACAAGCATCACTTTATCCATGTGTTCATCCTTTGAGATTGCAACTCTACCTAGACCCAATACCTTGCTTTTACGGTGTCAAGAAATGTGATGTGACTCTTGTCCGATGGATGTAAGGTTGAGTCCATGAGAAGACTTGATCACCGGTCACATGATTAGTGCATCCACCGTCCATAATCCATTCTCAAGCATGAGGTGTCATACCCTACTGATGCAGTTAGGGGGATAGGCTTCACCAAGAGCATTGTGAAGCATAAACATTTGACGGGCAAGTGGATTATTGAAGCTTAAATCAAGATTAGGACTGATAGGATGAATGGCAAACGATTCAGGAACAAAATACATAGTAAGACCATTTGGGCCTTTGATCTTGTTCCATACAAGATGTTTTAGGTCCCCAGCATTAGCATCAGACGCCTTTGATTTTCGGCTGGAGACCCTTTCCTACAAAAGAGAGTTAATTCTTCTTAACCACCCACATCTTCAGGGGTGGCTTAGAAGCAATGAGTCTAAGTGCAGCATCTGAGAATTTCGGCTGTGGTGCCCTAGCAAATAGCCTTGCAGGAGATGAATGATACTTGTATGAATAAGCAGAAAAGTTCTTAGTTCTATGAACATAGCGGTTTGAAGACACACGCTCATATTCATAAATTTGAGTACGGTTTCCCTGCAAAACATTGGCGTTAGGGTGACTCGTGTGAGTCCTCTGTCTGTATGAAGCCTTTGGACCATATGACGCCTTAGGTCTGGGGTTTGTCTTCTTCCCAGGTGGTGTCATGATGACATTCACTGGAAGATTCTCAAAACAGCTTTTGGGAACCCAGATCTTCTTCATAGGCGGTCCATTCCTGCAGTTGGTACCAATATACCTGGCAAACACTTCACCATTCTGATTCTTGAACAGCTTATAGTTTGCATCAAAGGATTCATCAATGATAATAGGGTTAGCACAGGTAAAACCAGATAAGGTGGATGGATCCACTGAAGGTCCCTTTGCAGCATCCCATGTGGTTTTGGGATCTTTGCTCGAGGGCTTCGATGGGAACCATCAACATTCATTTTCCTCTCGAACCCAACACCCTCTTTCCTAGGGTTTCGGTTCGAGAATACGCTTTTGAGGACATCGCAAAGTGTCTGATGCCCTTTCAGACTTTTACCCATCCCTGTTTCAAGCAATGTCTTCAACCTAGCATTTTCATCAGCAATAGCAGTGGTATCCTCCGCAGAGGGGTTAGTTACCACATTAGTAGTTAAAGACAATGCAATAGTAGCAACAGTTGAATATTCAGCAACAGAGGTAGCGATATCACGCTCAAGACATTTTAGACATGGTGGTTCAAATCCATCCTGAGCGGAACTGATCTGTTGAGCGCGAAGTGACTCATTCTCTTTTTGAAGATCTTCATGAGCCGCTCTCAATTTCTCAAGCTCTTGCTTCCTTTGAAGATAATCATAGGAGAGATTTTCATGAGTAGTTGAGAGCGTTTCATGACGACTTTCAAGTTCTTGGTACTTAGCATGAAGATTTTTAATGTCTTCAACTAAGGACTGTGAACGTGTCATTTCCGCCATTCAACGGGTCATCCCTTTTGTCTAACAGTTTTTGAGTATGTTCCATAGCTCTTTGTTGTTCGGTTGCAATTTTAGCAAGTGTTTTGTAGCTGGGTTTGGATTCACAATCAGAGTCATCTTCACTTGATCTTTGAAAGTAAGCATCACGTGATTTTACCTTGGCACCACGTGCCATGAAGCGATAGGTGGGAGCAGGGTCGTCCTTGTCATCGCCTTGACGTTGGTGTGGAAGTCATTGTCTTGAGTGTTGAAGATGGACTTGGCAACATAGGTTGTGGCTAAAGCCGGACTTGCAACGCCATGGTGGGACTCCTCTTGGACTCCACCTCCACCTCCTCGAGCAGACTCCTCCTTTGAATCCATTTCCTTGCCAACAAAAGCACGAGCCTTGCGGATGAGCTCTTCTTATGCGATGAAGACTTAGATGAGGACTTGGAAGAAGACTTTGAAGATTTCTTCTTCTTCTTGTCATCGTAATCATATTCCTTGCTCTTCTTCTTCTTCTCATTGTCCCACCGTGGACACTCGGAGATATAGTGTCCAGTTTTCTTGCACTTGTGACAGGTTCTCTTCTTGTAGTCATGAGTGGAAGCTTCATCATTTCTTGAGCTGGATCGTGAAGACTTTCTCAAGCCTTTCTTCCTAGTGAACTTGGAACTTCTTCACAAGCATAGCAAGTTCCTTTCCAATGTCTTGTGGATCATCGTAACCGCAATGATTCTTCTTCGGATGAGGAAACAACTTTTTCCTTCAAAGCGCGAAGTTCGGCCATAGTTGGGACCATAGATATCTCTTTTCTCGTAAAGCTGGAACTCATGTGTGTTGAGCCTCTCAAGTATATCAGACGGATCGAGTGTCTTGAAGTCAGGACGTTCTTGTATCATGAGAGCAAGGGTGTCAAAAGAGCTGTCAAGTGATCTCAGTAGTGTCTTGACGATTTCATGCTTGGTGATCTCAGTGGCGCCGAGAGAATGAAGCTCATTTGTGATGTCAGTGAGGCGATCAAACGTGAGCTGGACATTTTCATTGTCGCTTTCTCTTGAAGCGGTTGAAGAGGTTGCGAAGAACACCGATCCTTTGATCTCTCTGGTTGAGACGCCTTCGTTGACCTTGGATAGCCAGTCCCGGACTAGCTTCGACGTTTCCAGAGCACTCACACGCCATATCTTGTCCTTTGGTCGATGACCACAGATGATGTTCTTTGGCAAGAGAGTCCAGTTGGATGAACTTCTTGACATCAGCAGGGGTGACACCTTCACCAGTTTTGGGAACGCCGTTCTTGACGACATACCAGACGTCGACATCAATGGCTTCAAGATGCATGCACATCTTATTCTTCCGGTAGGGATAGTCAGTTCCATCGAACACGGGGCAAGCAGCGGAGACTTTGATTATCCCTATAGTCAACATAGCTAAAACTCCGGTGGTTAAGCGAATCACACAGAACAAGGGAGTACCTTGCTCTGATACCAATTGAAAGTGCTAGTTATCGACTAGAGGGGGGGGTGAATAGGCGATTTTTAGGAAAGTCTTCAAAGCACGGATGTTTCGAAGACAAACAATATAAATGACCTAATTGATATGCAGCGGAAGATAAACTACAACAAGCAAACCATAGTCTAGTATGCAATAACGTGAAAGTACAAGACAAATAGCAGCTTGGTAGTAGGATCAAGATGGAAGATAGTGAGAAGCCAATCAACAAAAGTAGTCAAGCAATGAAGTCAAACAGGTATGACAAATAGGCAATGACTTCACGAAGACAAACTCTAAGTAAGGTGAGGGAGAAGATAGAACCAGTCCACTTGTTCAAGACACATGATTTGTTGGACCAGTTCGATTCTTTGTGACAACTGTACGTCTGGTTAGGGAGGCTGAGATTCAACTCAGAAGACCGCATCTTCACCTTATTCCCCTTGAGCTAAGGACACACAGTCCTCGCCCAATCACTCTGGTAAGTCTTCAAGGTAGACTTCCGAACCTTCACAGACTGCGTTGCAATCCACAATGACTCTTGGATGCTCAGAACGCGACGCCTAACCGGCTGGAGGATTCACAGTCCTCAAGTGTAATAGGTCTTCAGGTCACACAGACAGAAAGACTTCAGTGATGCCTAACACTCTTTGGCTCTGGGTGTTTAGGCTTTCTCCTCACAAGGATTTCTCTCTCTCAAAGGCTTCGATGTGGGTTGCTCTCAAACGACAAAAGCCGTGCACTAACTCTGAGCAGCCACCAATTTATGGTGTAGGGGTGGGCTATTAATAGCCACTAGGCAACCCGACCTGATATGTCCGAAATGACCCTGGGTCACTAAGGAACTGACACGTGTTCCAACGGTCGATTTCAAACACACACGACAACTTTACTTGGGCTACAAGCAAAGCTGACTCATCCAGCTCTGGATAAGTTTTGCTCTCATTGTCTTCGTCGAAGACATAGGATTTGGGTTGAGCATCACTTGATCATTACGACTATGATCACTTGGACGCCCTTTGAACAAGACGGTGGTTCCTATGACTCAACAAAGAAGAAAAGGAAACAACGAAGCGACCACGGTCTTCAAGGCTCCATAGTCTTCACTCAATGTCTTCTCATGTCATAGTCTTCAATGTGAATATCTTCACATACCACCATAGTCGTTAATGTCTTCATACATTTTTAGGGGTCATCTCCGGTAGGTAAACCGAATCAATGGGGGACACTACCTGCGTTATCCTGCAATTCTCACAAACGCATTAGTCCCTCAACCACATTTGTCTTCAATACTCCAAAACCAACTAGGGGTGGCACTAGATGCACTTACACTCCGGCCTTGCTCCACTGCCCATCTTCCCACGTTGCTGCATCTGGATCTTCTTTAGTTGTTTGCTTAAATCGAATCTCGGCCGGCGTACTTTCCATCTTGCAATCTCATCCTCAAACCATTTTTGATAAACCACCATGTGTTATCTTTCCCTTTTTACATGGAACATGCTTCTTTTTTGTCGGCGTATGTGTCTTCAACTCGTGTTATTCGACAGTAATTGTTTTCTTTCGACCTCCTTTTGCAAACAGGGCTATCCATTTTCACCTCGTTGCTATTGCGACCTTTTGGTGAACTGCACAAATCACTTTTCTGAAGAGTGTTTTGTGCAGTTCCGCCAAAATGTCACACGGGCAACGCTTTTACATTTCCGTGGGATCATGGAAAGGGAGATTGGTTTTGGTATCCTCCTCATCCAACTTCGTGCCTAATCTTCTCCAACAAGAAGTTAGTCCTAAAGAGAGAGAGATCGTAGAGGTGATCGGCTTCTATTTATGTGTGTTATGTTTCATCATCTAGTTCCACTATTATTGTAATCACACTGACTGGATATCTTTGCAAACAGGGATGGTCCGCCTGATTTTAGTGGAGCTGCACAAAATGATCGGATTGTGGTGTCCTTCATGCACCTCTTTTTTGGCTACAAAGCTGGGTGAAACTAGCTGCCAAGCAATGAACACTGTGCCAAGGAAATTGAGCCATGCCTACTAACAGCATCGATCAATTATATTTTTTTCTTTATTTGTACACCTTCTCACAACTTTGTCTTCAGTTGTGATGTGAATATTGGTGCTGATCCACGAACCATTGAGATGCATTAGCCATGGTAGTTTCATTTGTATTTGATGGAATGTTGTAACGACATAATCTCGAGGCAAGACACGTGAATCCTAAGTTGAAACTTTTTTTTTCTGCGGGAACCAGAGTTGAAACCTTCATAGCATCACAGTACAATTTCATCAAAATTATGCGTACATATAAACAAATCCTGAAGGATTGATAGCAATGCCAGAAACAATTCAACTTTGTTTTGCCGACATGTTGGACATCCTTCATCCGGCTCCACCTGCCATGCAGCAATATTGAGTGCACAACACAACTTTAGGGAAAGATTCACCCCGGTCGTTGCGCCGCACTAGTAATGACTAGTGAGCAGTCAAATCACAGAGCCCCACCTTCGGCACAGTAAGTTGCTCGGACGAAGCAACCATCATTTCTCTGTTCCTTGAATCCGCTGGTACTCCCATATTCCCACAGTAATAAGTTGCTCGGGCGAATCAACCATCACTATATCTGCTCACGTGTGATGACCACAGGAGATATCCATTCAGATTGCATGTTAAAAAAATAAAGGTCGATAATTAATGCGGCAAACTTTCAAAAAAAAAACTAATGCGGCACCTCGGGCCAACACGGGAAGATCGCATTTTGCACAAGAAATTACACACCATGTTTCGTTGACATGTGATCCCGTTCCAACATATCAAGTGATTCCAAAAGCCCATTGTGACGCCCCGAGACCGACGCTTCAGATGCCTTCCATGTTTTCGTTGTTGCTGTGTGTTTTGTTTGTTTGTTGCATTTCATCATGGCATCATCCGCATTGCATCGGCACTTGTTGCCGTCATTGTTTTTAAAACTTGCATGCGCTCGTAGTTGCCGCGTCCCCCCTCGCTTTTGTTGACCGTTCCAAGATCAACCTTGTTCTTCGTTTTCCCTCTTGCCTAAACCAAAGTCTCTCTGTACAGTGCTTAAACCTCTCGCGCACATCCGAAAGCTGTCCCGAACCCGACCCGGGCAGTCGTTACCGTTGGATTCGGCTCATCCCCAAACATCTCTAAAACATATACGGTTTCTTATTTAGACTCCCTAGCCTATTCTATCTCGACCATCCGATTTCCATCGGATGATCCAAAACCCCTCTATTTTCCCTATATATAGCCAAACCTTAATCCATTTGAGACCTAACCCTAAAATCAAGGGGAGGTGTCCCATCTTCCCCGCCGCCCGCCGCCACCTTCCAAATCCCCCTCGGGATCTCCCCTGCCCGATCCACCCAACCAGCGCCGCCACCTTCCCTCTGCTCCATGCCGCCACTCCCGCGCCGCCACACGCCCGCATCAACCAGAGGAGCCCGAGCGCCCCTACCCTGAGACCGCGCTACCTCCACCTCGTCCTCAACCCCGCGCCGGAGTTCCACCCTGCGCCACCCGTCGGCGAGCCTTCCGCCAGGAACTGCCTCACGCCCTCGCGTCTTCTTCCTCTCCTGATTCCTTCCTCCTCCTAAGCATGTCTCTCTCTTTCTCGCAGGCATCTGTCGCCTGCCATGGACGCCGAACCCTGGAGCCGAGCCGCCATGAACAACTCGCTTTGGACCAGCAGTAGGTCCATGCCGCCCCGCCCCAGCTACTCCTCCTTCTTTTCCTCTGCTCGCTGGACCCGCTGACCCTACTGTCGCCGCCGTTTCACGCAGGTCCGAACGACCTCAAGCAAGCATGGCCAGACGAGAGGCCCGGCCCCGAGGAAATCCCGTATCGCCTTCATCCTTGCCATCTCCGGCCAGATCCGTCGGCACCCGGCCATCGTCGCCGATCCCGGCCTCCACCTCTCATCGCTTCCGGTCAGCCAGGCCCCCCTCGTGGTCTCCCCTTTTTCTTTCTGTCTTTGTCCCTGTCTCTGAAGCTCTCTGTCTTTTGAACAGAGGACGTGCGCAGCCGCCTCCTTCAGTTCTTCGCGCCGCCACCTAGTTCGCCGGATCCACTGCCTGCCGGCCCCTTCTCCGCCTGGGTCGCATTTCGTGCCCAAGTCCCGCCGCGCCATGCCCCTCCAGCCGCGGGTCTCCTTCGCTGCATCGAGCAGCAGCAGTTCGGGCAGAGGAGGATGGCGCCTCTGCCTCGACAGCTCGCCCGTCACCGTTGACCGCATCCGCGTGGGCTTCATCCCCGCGGCCCAGATCCACCGGCACACCGCTCTGCTTCCCCTTCGGCCTGTTGGCCCAATGTGAGCAACCTCCTCCTGTGCACTATTGGCCCAGTCAGATTCGGCCCTCCTATGTTCCTTTTCAGCTCCGCGAATTTGTTCATTATTCCAGACACTGCAATTTTAGAAAAAAACCCTCATGTTCATGCATTTGATAACTCCACAACCATGCATCGTATTAAAACAAACTAAATATGTAAAATGCTTAGAGTTTTGCGTAGATTAATAATATGCTACTTTCATCCCTGTTTGAAATGCTTAAATTGCTGCTTGCATTTGTTTTGCATAAATACCATGTTAAAATGATATATTTCATAACTAAATAACCGTAGCTCCAAATTTAATAAACTTTATTTGTAAATGGGGTGGAAAAATGCGTAGATTAACATGGTGTACTTTATTTTGCTGTTTAACAACATTAAAATTGTGTCTAGGCAGAACAGTAGCAAATTCGAAATATGCATATGAGGATTTTCCGGAATTGTTGTTTGTTGTTTCTGGCCTCATTTAAACTTGCCTAAATAGATAGTTTTATTATGCTTCACCTCTTGCCATGCTTAACCATAGTTAATTTTGTTGGGTACTTAAAACGGGAGAGAACTAAATAATTGATGTGGTGTTTTGTCAATATGCAACTCGTTGCATATTGAGCTCCACTTAATTTGTAGTATTGCTTATTGCATTTTGACATGCCATGCCTCATTTAAACCGGACATGCATCATACTTGATTATGCATCATGCCATGTTTATGATTGTGTGTTTACCATGTTGTTTGCCTCTTTCCGGTTTGCTTCTCTCGTTAGCTTCGGTTTTGTTCCGGAGTTGTGAGGGTTCGTTCGACTACGTCTGTTTGTCTTCTTCATGGACTCATTCATCTTTCTTGCGGGATTTCAGGCAAGATGACCATACCCTCGAAATCACTTCTATCTTTGCTTGCTAGTTGTTCGCTCTATCGCTATGCCGTGCTACCTACCACTTGCTATATCATGCCTCCCATATTGCCATGTCAAGCCTCTAACCATCCTTTCCTAGCAAACCGTTGTTTGGCTAAGTTACCGCTTTTGCTCAGCCCTTCTTATAGCGTTGCTAGTTGCAGGTGAAGCTGAAGTTTGTTCCATGTTGGAACATGGATATGTTGGGATATCACAATATCTCTTATTTTAATTAATGCACCTATATACTTGGTAAAGGGTGGAAGGCTCAGCCTTATGCCTGGTGTTTTGTTCCACTCTTGCCACCCTAGTTTCCGTCATACCGGTGTTATGTTCCTTGATTTTGCGATCTTACGTGGTTGGGGATTTATGGGACCCCCTTGATAGTTCGCTTTGAATAAAACTCCTCCAGCAAGGCCCAACCTTGGCTTTACCATTTGCCTACCTACCACCTATACCTTTCCCTTGGGTTCTGCAGACTCAAGGGTCATCTTTATTTTAAACCCCCCCCCCCCCCGGGCCAGTGCTCCTCTGAGTGTTGGTCTGAAACGTGCAGCCTGCGGGGCCACCTCGGTGCAACTCGAGGCCTGGTTTTACTCGTAGCTTGACCTATCCGGTGTGCCCTGAGAACGAGATACGTGCGACTCCTATTGGGATTTGTCGGCACATCGGGCGGCTTTGCTAGTCTACTTTTACCATTGTCGAAAAGTCTTGTAACCGGGATTCTGAGCCTGGTCGGGTCTTCCCGGGAGAAGGAATATCCTTCGTTGACCGTGAGAGCTTGTGGTGGGCTAAGTTGGGACACCCCTGCAGGGTATAAACTGTCGAGAGCCGTGCTCGCGGTTATGTGGCATATGGGAATTTGTTAATGTCCGGTTGTAGAGAACTTGACACTTGATTTTAATTAAAGTGCATCAACCGCGTGTGTAGCCGTGATGGTCTCTTTTTGGTGGAGTCCGTGAAGTGAACACGGTTTCGGCTATGTTTGGACGTAAGTAGTTTTCAGGATCACTTCTTGATCACTTCTAGCTTCTCGACCGTTGCGTTGCTTCTCTTCTCACTCTTATTTGCGTATGTTAGCCACCATATTTTGCTTAGTGCTCGCTTCAGCTCCACCTGATTACCCCATCCTTCCTATAAGCTTAAATAGTCTTGATCTCACGGGTTTTGAGATTGCTGATTCCACGTGACTCACAGATTCTACCAAAACAGTTGCAGGTGCCGATGATGCCAGTGCAGGTGATGCTTCGATGAGGACCTTGTTCGTTACTATGTTTCGTTTCCAGATGATCAGTAGTGGAGCCCAGTTGGGACGATCGGGGATCTAGCATTTGGGGTTGTCTTCTTTTCTTTTGGTTCCGTAGTCGGACCTATGTGTGTACTCTGATTGATGTATGACGTATTTATGTATTGTGTGAAGTGGCGATTGTAAGCCAACTCTCTTTATCCCATTCTTGTTTATTACATGGGATTGTGTGAAGATGACCCTTCTTGCGACAAAACCACCACGCGGTTATGCCTCCAAGTCGTGCCTTGACACGTGGGAGATATAGCCGCATCGTGGGTGTTACACCCATCATGCATGGAGTTTCTTCATGCGCTTTACACCAATATGACCTAAACGCCAGTGCCACAAATAAGTTGCACTATCATTATTAAATTTGCATCTTTTGGCTTCAATATTATGAATATGTGTATCACTACGATCGTGATTCAATAAACCATCCACCTTGGGTGTATGACCATAGAAGGTTTTATTCATGTAAACATAATAGCAATTATTCTTTGACTTAAATGAATAACCGTATTGCAATAAACATGATCCGACCATATTATGCTCAGCAAAAACACCAAATAACATTTATTTTAGGTTCAACACTAATCCCAAAGGTAAAGGGAGTGTGCGATGGTGATCTTATCAACCTTGGAATCACTTCCAACACACATCGTCACCTCGCCCTTAACTAGTCTCTGTTTATTTTTGCACACCGAGGGGTTACTATGAACACTAGTAAAGTACACATCAATAACATGTATATGATATATACTTTTATTCACATTGCCATCCTTCTTATCCGCCAAGGTTTTTGGGGTAGTTCTGCTTCCAGTGATTATTTTCTTTCTAGGGAAGTGTTCCATGCCTTTCCTGAAAGGAAATTGAAATCTAATGTTTCCTTCTTTCATATCAATAATTGCACGCACCAATCGTTCTAAGGAAAGGTCTACCAAGAATAATAGGACATGTAGGATTGCAATCTATATCAAGAATAATGAAACCTACGGGCACATAATTCCTGTTTGCAACAATAAGAACATCATTAATTATTCCCATAGGTTTCTTAATAGTGGAATCCGCAAGATGCAAATTTAAGGAACAATCATCAAATTCACGGAAACCTAACACATCACATAAAGTTTTCGGAATCGTGGAAACACTAGAACCCAAATCACACAAAGCACATCATTCATAATCTTTAGTCTTATTCTTAATATTAGGTTCCCACTCATAATAAAGTTTTCTAGGGATAGAAACTTCCAAGTCAAGCTTTTCTTCATAAGATTGCATCATAGCATCAACGCTATGTTTAGTAAAAGCTTTTTTTATTATAAGCATGAGGATATTTGAACATCATCCCACTCATAATTAAATTCCTTGAAATCCAAAAGAGTGGGTTCATTGCTACTTAAAGTTTTGACCTCTCCAAACTCACTTTTATCAAAAACTTCATAAGATTGAACATCATCCAAATATGTGGGATATAAAGTTGACACTCTTCCAAACCCACTTTCAATATTATTACAAACACTATTATCAAATCTCATATTCATCATGGGGATTAAATAAATTTTCAAGATCATAAGAAGAATCACCCCAATCATGACCATTGAAACAAGTAGTGGACATAGCAAAACTAGCATCACCAAGCTTAGGGTTTTGCATATTATTAGCACAATTGACATCAATAGAATTTATAGTAAAATCATTGCAATCATGCTTTTTATTCAAGGATCTATCATGAATCACTTCATAAAGTACTTCATCACAATTTTTATATTCATGAATTTCAAGCAAAACTTCATAAAGATAATCTAGTGCACAAAACTCACTAGCAATTGGTTCATCATAATTGGATCCCTTAAAAAGATTGGCAAGCGGATGAGGATCCATAGATCTTAGGTTCTCTGATTTGCAATAAATACACAATTATTACAACCAAACGGGCAAACGAGCTAAATAAGACATCAAGGCAAACCAAAAGACGAAAGGAAGAGGGGCGAAGAACAGGCAAATCTTTTTCAAAAATCGTTTTAGAAGTGGGGGAGAGGAAAATGAGAGCTGAATGGTGAATAATGTAATGCGAGGGATGAGAGTTTATGATGGGTACTTGGTATGTCTTGGCTTGGCATAGATCTCTGTTGGGGAACGCAGTATTTCAAAAAATTTCCTACGATCACGCAAGATCTATCTAGGAGATGCATATCAACGAGACGGGAGAGTGTGTCCACATACTCAGAAATTCTGAGCACATGCTCATTGGTTGAGCTATTCTCCTCCATCTTGTAGGCAAAGTACTTGTCAGAGGTCTCATACCTCTCGATTCGGGCATGACGCTAAAATACCAATTTCAGCTCTTGGAACATCTCATATGCTCTGTGTCATTCAAAACGTTTTTGAAGTCCTGGTTCTAAGCCGTAAATCATGGTGCACTAAACTATCAAGTAGTCATCATACCAAGCTTGCCAAACATTCATAACGTCTGCATCTGCTCCTGCAATAGGTCCATCACCTAGCGGTGCATCAAGGACATAATACTTCTGTGCAGCAATGAGGATAATCCTTAGATCATGGAGCTAGTCCGCATCATTGCTACTAACATCTTTCAACTTATTTTTCTCTAGGAACATATCAAAAATAAACGGGGAGCTACATCGCGAGCTATTGATCTACAACATAATTTCCAAATACTATCAGGACTAAGTTCATGATAAATTAAAGTTCAAATAATCAAATTACTTAAGACTCCCACTTAGATAGACATCCCTTGAGTCATCTAAATGATCACGTGATCCATATCAACTAAACCATGTCCAATCATCACGTGAGATGGAGTAGTTTTCAATGGTGAACATCTCTATGTTGATCATATCTACTATATGGTTCACGTTCGATCTTTCGATCTTAGTGTTCCGAGGCCATATCAGCATATGCTAGGCTTGTTAAGTTTAACCCGAGTATTCTGCATGTGCAAAACTGTCTTGCACCCGTTTTATGTGAACGTAGAGCTTATCACACCGGATCATCACGTGGTGTCTCAGCACGAAGAACTGTCGCAACGGCGCATACTCAGGGAGAACACTTATACCTTGAAATTTTTAGTAAGGGATCATCTCATAATGCTACCGCTGTACTAAGCAAAATAAGATGCATAAAAGATAAACTTCACATGCAATCAAAATATGTGACATGATATGGCCATCATCATCTTGTGCCTTTGATCTCCATCTCCAAAGTACCGTCATGATCTCCATCGTCACCGGCATGAAACCATGATCTCCATCATCTTGATCTTTATCAACGTGTCGTCGCATGGTCATCTCGCCAACTATTTCTTCTGCAACTATTGCTATCGCATAGCGATAAAGTAAAGCAATTATATCGTGCTTGCATCTTATGCAATAAAGAGACAACCATAAGACTCCTGCTAGTTGCCGATAACTTTAACAAAACATGATCATCTCATACAATAATTTATATATCATCACGTCTTGACCATATCACATCACAACATGCCCTGCAAACATAAGTTAGACGTCCTCTACTTTGTTGTTGCAAATTTTACGTGGCTGCTACGGGCTTCTAGCAAGAACTGTTCTTACCTATGCATCAAAACCACAATGATTTTTCATCAAGTGTGATGTTTTAACCTTCAACGAGGACCGGGCGTAATCAAACTCGATTCAACTAAAGTTGGAGAAACAGACACCCGCTAGCCACCTATGTGTGAAGCATGTCGGTAGAACCAGTCTCATGAACGCGGTCATATAATGTCAGTCCGGGCCGCTTCATCCAACAATACCGCCGAATCAAAGTAATACGTTGCTGGTAAGCAGTATGACGATTATTGCCCAGAACTCATTATGTTGTACTCGTGCACATAACATCTACGCATAGACCTGGCTCGGATGCCACTATTGGGGAACGCAGTATTTCAAAAAAATTCCTATGATCATGCAAGATCTATCTCGGAGATGCATAGCAACGAGACTGGAGAGTGTGTCCACGTACCCTAATAGACTGAAATCGGAAGCGTTTAGTAACACGGTTGATGTAGTCGAACGTCTTCACGATCCAACCGATCCAAGCACGGAATATACGGCACCTCCACGTTCAGCACACATTCAGCTCGATGACGTCCCTCGATCTCTTGATCTAGTTGAGGACGAGGGAGAGTTCCTTCAGCACGACGGTGTGGCGACGGTGATGATGAAGTTACCGGCGCAGGGCTTCGCCTAAGCATTACAACGATATGACCGAGGTGTGTAACTGTGGAGGGGGGACCGCACACGGTTAAGAGAATCTTGTGTGTTCTAGGGTGCCCCCTGCCCCCGTATATAAAGGAGGGGAGGGGAGGCCGGCCAGCCCTGTAGGGCGCGCCAGGAGAAGGGAGTCCTACTAGGACTCCAAGTCCTAGTAGGATTCCACCTGGAGGAAAGGGGGAAGAAGGAAGGGAGAGGGGGAAGGGAAGGAAAGGGGGGCGCCGCCCCCTTCCCCTAGTCCAATTAGGACCCAAGGGGGGCACGCGGCCAACCCGTTGTGGCCCTTCCTCTCTCCCCATTAAGGCCCATCAGGGCCCATTATTTCCCCCAGGGGTTCCGATGACCCTTCGGTGCTGCGATAATTATCCTGTACCTTTCGGAACTCATCCTGTGTCAGAATAACATCGTCCAATATATCAATCTTTATGTATCGACCACTTCGAGACTCCTCGTCATGTCCGTGATTTCATCCGGGACTCCGAACAAACTTCGTTCATCAAATCACATAACTCATAATACAAATCGTCATCAAACGTTAAGCGTGTGGACCCTACGGGTTCAAGAACTATGTAGACATGACCGAGACACATCTCCGGTCAATAACCAATAGCAGAACCTGGATGCTCATATTGGCTCCTACATATTCTACGAAGATCTTTATCGGTCAAACCGCATAACAACATATGATGTTCCCTTTGTCATCAGTATGTTACTTGCCTGAGATTCGATCGTCGGTATCATCATACCTAGTTCAATCTCATTACCAGCAAGTCTCTTTACTCGTTTCGTAATGCATCATCCCGCGACTAACTCATTAGTCACATTTCTTGCAAGGCTTATAGTGATGTGCATTACCGAGAGGGCCTAGGGATACCTCTCCGATACACGGAGTGACAAATCTTAATCTTGATCTATGCTAACCCAACAAACACCTTCGGAGACACCTGTAGAGCATCTTTATAATCACCCAGTTACGTTGTGACGTTTGATAGCACACAAGGTGTTCCCCCGGTATTTGGGAGTTGCATAATCTCATAATTAGAGGAACATGTATAAGTCATGAAGAGAGCAATAGCAATAAAACTTAATGATCATAATGCTAACACTACTAGGAAAACGGTTTTTAACAACGGTATATGTGGTCGTTAAAGGTCGGATTGTGGTCGTTAAAGATCATTAACAACCACAATCTGCTGGTCGTAGTAGGCTCCGTCGTTAAAAGAATAACGACCCCACATCGTGGTCGTTATTCTTTTAACGACGGGATGGCGTGTCATCGTCAAGCCCAAAGCAATAACAACCGCAATTGTATTATTAACGACCACTTTTGTAAATGCGCTAATAATGTTATCACGCTTGCCAAAGTATCAGTACCAACCACTCTCTTCACACTTTGATATCCTTCTGAACCACATATATGTACTCCATTCATCGATCACTTTATGCAACATCCAACATTTCAATATCAACATCCACATTGATATAAAAGCAAAATAATCTGAACTAAGAGGGTCATAGCCACATTTATTAATAGAAATACCAATATTCTGACATACAATTCTGAAATTAAAATATCATTAAACAAATTTGAGTTAAAAGCACTCCTTATATGACCAATGTACTTGATCATATCTATCTAGAAAACGTGACAACTAGAAAATATAATATTAATTAATCTTCAATCGAGGGGCACCACTCGTTGTTTGAATGGATATCTTCATCTGCCATTACAATGCCTCCTAATGCTTCTATATATTACGGTGCACCATCAGTCCTACAAAATGTTGAGTAGTTTATGAAACTCAGTCCATGTAAATAAATTGGCACAACGTATAATAACATATAAAATCAATGTATGAGAACTTACTTTATCATGTTGTCTTTCATGAGAACTATGATTTAGAGATTTAGCAGACACAAGTTGCGCAATTTCTAACACTTCTTGCACCATATCATTGAACTTTCCTTCGAGTACTTGTTTCACTTGCTTAGAAGCTTGAAGTTTAGAAACCAATTCAGCCTTACTTAATGTTGGTCCTCGCAAATCTCTTGCTCTAATTCCTCCACCAAAGCCATCTACGCAATCACGTCGCTTAGATGAGTCACATTTCTACATAACTTCACCATTCGAAAGATCAGGATCCAATAGTAAGTTATTTGCATCAATTTCTACATGTCAGTAGGAATTGTACACTTGCTGCTCATTATGGAAGTCAATGCAATTAAATTAAGTCTTACATGTTTGGCGGAGGTTGTAGAATCAGCAAAGTCTGTACCATTCTTGTGTGTCTAGGAAAATAGTTTATCCATACTCGGTGGCTTGTTTTCCTTTCCTCCCTGTTCCAACATAGGCAAGTGGCTATTATTAGTTCTAACAAAATGGCAAGACAAGTCACACCGATCTTATATTATAGGAAATAATAAACAAGATAAGTTAAAAGTGTGTATCGTGCCCCATATTGTCCATCTAAAGGGTTTACTACCATATCGATAAAAAAATTGTACATAACGATATGGTCTATATGCAAACATAGGCTATGTATATGCACCAGAACAACAATAAGGCTCTAAGCACTAAATTTACCTATACATGAACCAATAAAGTAGGAACAAGATATGCAGACTTATGGGTTAGTGCTTGTTTAGAAACTGCAGCAACTCCATTCACATCAGGACAAACACACACAGGATCAGAGCGACCTACCGCTAATGCATTAAGAAAACAAGTGGGCTTATTTAGTATAATGGTTTTGTAAAGACTCAAACATCTACATAATTATGTTTCCTTAAATAAAAAGTCTACAACATGTAGTCACAGTCACAACAATAATAGTATAGATAGAACATACCAAGATAAATTGTACTTTTGTGTTGTATTCACATTAATATAGCATCTCTTCAAGATATCACAAAAACACGGACACGAATTTTCTTTTGGCCAAGGACCCTTGGTGTGCCCTTTCTTTTATTTATTTCTTTTTATTTTTCCCCACACTACAAATCTTACGCAGCCCCGGACTCAACACACCTAATACGAAGCATAGCATGAATGGATATGGACTAGCACTCGTACATGACCAACACATCTACATGGACAAAGCCACGAACCTGACAAGGTACAAATCCAAGTCGGATTACTACTACTTGACACACGACCACACTTGCCAAATTAAAGCATACTCCAAGCTAAACTCAAATTCACTTACCTAATCTAATTACACGGTAACGTTGATCGCTTCCTAATTAAAACAAACTTAAACACAACTTAGTACTACTAGCTCCTAGGCATGTTTGGATTACTCCTGCTAGATCGCAACCAACCACTACAATTGCGGTATGAGATATTTATTTTTGAGAAGAGATCACAGGAAATTGGTAACATGGAGAATCAGTGTCTGTTCAAGCACAGAAACTCCCCATGGTGAATCAGTGTTAACTCTATTCGAAATTGCAGAACTCAACAATTAGGGAACCTCTATTTCACCTCCTTCTCCTTGAATGCCTGGCCAACCTCTCTATTTCACCTTGCAAATTCATAAGCTACAGGAAAAGGGAGGTCCAAAGAGTGAAGTTGGGGGAAGGAAGAGAAGGGGATTGAGCACCTTGAGTGATGGCTGTGGTGGTAGCAGGCTGGGGGCGGAAGGGGAGTGGGAGATGATGTCGCCGGACAGGAAGCCTGACTCGTTAGTGTTTTTGATGCCCGCCGCCGCGCTGGTCTTGCAGATATCGGTGGTCGCCGCCGCCTGAGCATGCGGTCGTCAGTCGGCGGTGGGAAACGAGGACCTCGGCTGCTCCACTGTCGGCAGACGCAGCACGTGACCCTATATCCACGTCACTCTTTCGATGTTGCGCTTCTTCCAGGCCGATGCTCCATGGCTGGCTTCGATCCGTCAGATGGGTTGCGCCGCCATGGTCCACATGGATGTGTTGGGGAGGATCAGTTTGTTTAGGAAACCTAGATCGATTAGAGCGATATTTATCCTTAATTAATCAAGGAGGACCATTAGCTAACGTATTCCAACTTCACGATGGGCCGTTCCCCGGGCCAAAGTTGGACGTGGGACTCGCTATGGTTGCAGTAACGACCAAGTATTGTTTACGCCTCGTCGTTAATGCTGCAATTTCTAGTAGTGTAAGCTAATGGATGGGTCTTGTCCATCACATCATTCTCTAATGATGTGATCCCATTCATCAAATGACAACACATGTCTATGGCCAGGAAACTCAACCATCTTTGATTAACGAGCTAGTCAAGTAGAGGCATACTAGGGACACTCTGTTTGTCTATGTATTCACACATGTACCAAGTTTCCGGTTAATACAATTCTAGCATGAATAATAAACATTTATCATGATATAAGGAAATATAAATAACAACTTTATTATTGCCTCTAGGGCATATTTCTGTCAATCTCCCCGGCAACAGCGACATAAATTCTTCTTGCTACCTCTTGAGCTAGCATTGGTTTTTCCCTTGAAGAGGAAAGGGTGATGCAGCGAAGTAGCGTAAGTATTTCCCTTAGTTTTGAGAACCAAGGTATCAATCCAGTAGGAGACAACGCGCAAGCCACCGAATACCTGCACAAACAAACATCAACCTTGCACCCAACGGGATAAAGGGGTTGTCAATCCCTTCACGGTTATTTGCAACGTGAGATCTGATAGAGATGGATAAACGGTAAAGTAGTAATTTTGGTATTTTTGGTTTATGGAATTGTAACATCCCAAATTTTCAATTTGGAATGTTATACACTAAGTCATCATGCATTACATATTTTCTTGCATTTTCCGATCCTAGAAATTTCACGCAACTCAAGGACCCTCGGAGAGAGTTGGAGATTTCGTTATTTTCATATTTGAGTTTTCTCAAATTTTGAAAAGAGGATCATTTGATTTTATTTATTTTATCTTCAATTATTTCTACTATCAAAATATGAGAGAGGGAATAAAATGACTTTCCCAAAATAAAGAAATAATGAAAATTTAATAAAAAAATCAAATACGATTTTTATTTCGGAGTTTTTCACTTTTTATTTGCCTTAGGGGAAAATGCGTGTTTTAAAAAAATTGCATTTAGGCCCCGTGTTAAAGTTCATTTTGTTCGACTCATTTTTAGGAGTCGGGAAAAATTTACTTTGTAAATTTTGGAATTCATTTAGATTTTTTTATTCGTTTTTCTGCGCGTGATTTTATTTTAAAAATCCGGCACATACCGACCGGCCAAGGCCCACTGACGGCCCACCTCACGAGCCGCCTCCCTCCAGGAGACCTGGCCTCCACGCCGCCGAGTCCCGCTGGGACGCCTCCCGCCGCCGTGACCCCTCCCCAAGGCAGCACCCTCCCTCCTTAAAACCCGCCCGCCGCCTCGAGTCACCCGCCGCCACCCAGTCGAGCCGCCGCCGCCGCCCGGCCCGCCTGACGCCGCCCGCCGTCGCTGGCCGTGCCGCCCGCCGCCCTCGCCTCACCCGAGCCCCGCCGAGCCACACCGACCCGCCGGAGCCCGTGCCGCGGAGACCTCGCTGAGGTATAGGCGCCGCCGTTCGCCGCCCGGTTTTTTTTTCAAAAAATCGTCTCGGTTTTTTTTTCAAACCCTAGATCGGTTTTTTTTTCGGTTTTGTTGTTTAGCGAACGTTCGCCGGACCGTTCGTCTTAACGAACGTGTTCACCGGTTATTCCCGGTTAACGAACGTCCGTTCGTCGTTTTTCTTTAACGGATTTATTCCGCTATTTTTCCGATCTCGATTTCAGATCCGATCTTCGTTCTAGTTTATCTTCTCGCTCGTTTATCGGAATCAGGTGATTCAAGCACCTGGAGTTTCGTTTCGAAACCACCGTTCCGACTAATCAACTTAAACAAAGTTTTGCTACTGTAAAATTTGGCCTAGTTTCAACTTGCTAGAACCGAGCTGTTTTCTTTCGCCGGATGTTTTCTGTTGTTTTGTTTGATTCGTTTTCTTTTGCAACCAGGGTTCTTAAGTTGAACTTTCTGGTTAGATATTTTATTCGAGATTTACCTGTGCATTAGATGAGTACTTATTGAATGCTTGTTGTTTGTCTGCGATAGATCACCCGGAGTGCGCCGCTTGTTATTTCGAATCTCTAGGTTTCGCGGATCATCGAAGGCAAGTAACACTTGATCATACTTTTTCTACTACCCAGTTTTATGCATTAGATCTATTCCTCAAACACTTGCATGGTTAGGATCTAATTAAATTGTGGGATTGGGAAGTAGATGAGGTAGTACCTATTACCTATTTTACTTATGAAACCTTGGGAGTTACTTCTACGTTTGCTTATTATGCCATGCTATGCTAGTAGACGTGGATTGGGTGAGTGATATCCATGACAGATGTGAGATTGTTAATTAATGGTTTATTTAAGGTGGCAACTTAAACACACATCCTGGGTGGATTGAGGCACCTGGTTTCTATCAGGACTTGCCTGTTTTTCTTCGGACCGCCACCCAGGCTCAAAGGGATCATAAGATCATTCATGCTAGTAACTTCCGTGTGCAGCCACAAGCCATTATGGGCTCTGGCATAGCTGAGTAAGTTGTGCGAACTCTTATGGGTAGACTAGCAGATGTAGGGGTTGTAGGTTGGTACGATCTACCCACAAGTAAGGTGCTAGCGCTTCTGAAAGACTATGTCTCGGTCATCCGTCTCTCAAACACCATGTAGTGCGAGAAACCAAACGGAGGCGATCGAGCCTTGTGGGGAAAAGTGCGCAAACCTCTGCAGAGTGTATAAACTAATCATGATTAGCCGTGTCCCCGGTTATGGACATCTTGAGTATCTAGTACTTGAATATCCTGTGAATCTCAACATGTTACTCTAATTAATATTGTTGGGTTTTAATGAGTACTTTTAATTGGGATTGAGGATGTTGTCAACCATTCTCAATGTTTAACAACCACCATGATAGTTAAACAAATTTATTCCTTTGCAGTAGGGAAAAACTGGCTTTATGCAAAACTGTAACCGTAGAGCTTTTCCACCAGCCATAATGTAGGTAGTACAGGCTTATTCCTTCATTACTCTCTATGTGTTACATTGCCAGCATATTCCATGTGCTGACCCGTTTTCGGGCTGCAACTTTTCATGTTGCAGACGTTTCAGGCGACGAGTAAGGTGCTTTAGGTCGTGGTTCTATACTCAGTGATGCTGCTGGAGTTGATGGACTCACTTATCTTCCAAGTCTTCCGCTGTTATCGTTATTTAGATGGCCTTAAGCCATATTTATTGTAATAAGTCCTCTTCTAGACAACGATGTAATAAGTGTGTGATTGCTACTTTGTTATAAATCCTTCGAAGTACTGTGTGGTGTCAGCATTACTGATCCAGGGATGACACCGAGCACGAGACTTGATCCATTCGGGTCGGGTCGCTACTGAGATGGTATCGAGCACACGACCGTAGGACACGACCACTAAGTTAAAGCCATAGATCACTACTCTCTTCTCATTTTCTAACTCCTCATCTTTTCTACTCTTTTAGGATGAAGGACGCGAAGATCAAGTACCCCAACCAGATGAAGGCACACCTTTTGGATTTCACTTGAAGGAAGTCACCAAGTACCTGAACATTGGACTACCAAGCTTCACCGGAACTTTCTACGCCACTCTGCCTGAAGAGGAGCGCTGGAAGATTCAAGCTCACGTTCCGGGAAGGACATTCGCCCCAATCACCAAGCCTATAGATAGTGTTTTCAGTGCACCAACCTCGAGTCCGGGAAAGAGCATGGCAGCTCATATCACCATGGGACGATTGGAGAAGTTTACCAAGAAGACCTCAAGGACACCATCTATCAGATTTGCGGACGCCGAGATGAACAATGGGAGATAGTCAGCACCAAGAAGGATAGATCCATTGCAGCTTTCATCCAGGAGTTAAACCAGCACATTCGACGCCAGGAGAACCAGATGTGCAATGATATGATAGAGTTGAAGAATGCGAAGGGAAGGATCATCGAACTTAAAGAATAGCTAAAGTCTACACGTAAGGACTACATGGACGAGATCGTAGCTTTAGCAAGACACAATAACGATCTTAAGTATGAGATTGAAGAACTCAAGAAGAAATTGGCGCTCAAGAATGAAGATAAGTACGTCGGCTGTCCAAGCAACTACATCAACATCGACGACACCGATTCAGATCCAAGTGAACCTGACTTTGAAGACGAAGCTGGAGCAGACATCATGGAGTCTTCCACCGGTTCGAATTAATAGATGACCCCCACATATTAGTAGTATTCCCTCCATGTAACATTTTTTAGTTCACACACTTTTGCGATAGTTAGACCGTTGTAAGCCCTTTGTTTGAATTGAATGAAGTGATTTTGTGTGCATTTGCTCATATACATTTTGGTAGTGTTTCTCCTTAGACCTCACTCTATTCTTAATTTCTCATCTTTTCTAAACCCATCAGATGCCTCCGAGACGCGACCCCGGGTTTGTTTTCCCGCCAGAGATCACCCAGTTGATTCAGCAGCAGAACACTTTGATCCAAACATTGGTACGTAATCAAGGCAACAACAACAACAACAACAACCCACCGCCACCACCACCACTGCGGATCACTTGACACGCTTTCTTAAGGCTGAACCCGCCGGTGTTTTCCAGTAGCACCGAGCCGATAGTAGCAGATGATTGGCTCCGTAAGGTAGGAAGGGAGTTGATCACTGCAGGATGTACAGATGGAGAGAAGGTGAAGTTTGCCGCACACCAGCTTGAAGGACCCGCAGCAGCATGGTGGGAGAATTTTACAGCCACTTACCTCAGAGACACCGCCACATGGGATTAGTTTCAGCAAGCTTTCCGCACTGCCCATGTCTCAGCAGGAGCTATGGCCATGAAGAAGCATGAGTTTCGCAACTTACGCCAAGGAGGAAGGACTGTTGGCCAGTATGTGGATGATTTTAGTAAGTTAGCACGTTATGCCCCAGATGACGTTGCTACAGATGCAGCTAAGCAGGAGAAGTTTCTAGAAGGACTGAATGATGAGTTAAGCATGCAGTTGAAGGTAGCAAGTTTCAATAACTACCAGGAGTTGGTAGACCGTGCCCTCATGATTGAAGGAAAGCAAGACAAATTGAGAACCGCAAGAGGAAGTATGGGCAGGGGGAAGTATAACTGGAGCCCAAAGAAGCCTGTTATACCCCTAAACAGGGAGTTCGGGCCAGCATACCCATGGAGGAGGTAATTCGCACAACCATAATGGCACCAAGAATGGGAACGGGAATGGAGGAAGCAATGGATGTAACCGCACCAACCCGTCAACACCATCCAAGGTAGACCTGAGCCACATCACTAGCTTTAAGTGCCGCAAGACTGGGCATTACGCAAATGAATGTCCAGAAGGCCAGACTGGAAATGGCAAAGGAAGCTCTGGAAAGAAGACAAACACTTTCAATAGGGGACAAGTGAACCACATTGACGAGAGGAGATTGAAGATCAGCCCGATGCAAAGAATCGGTAAGTTTTTGGTTAAGTCGCATCGCAGTTGTTCTTTTCGATCTTTGGTGCATCGCATTCATACATATCAAGGGATTTGTGGATAAGTACAAATTACCAACCCAAGCCCTTATGTCACCCATGCTAGTAACCTCACCGAGCAGAATACATGGCTAGTATATGGTGTGATCGATCGCCATTAAGGATTGGACACTATGTTTTTCCCTCGGACCTAATAGTTACGGAATCCCAAGGATTGGATGTGATATTAGGCATGGATTGGTTATCGAAGTATGGAGGAACATAGATTGCGCCACTAAGTCAATTTTACTCACCACACCGAAGGAAGAAGGATCAAGTATGTATCACGGCATGAGCCGAGGAGAGCACAAGTAAATTCCTTATCGAGTTGTGCGGGAAGAAGTACCGATGGTGAAGGATTTCCGATGTATTTCGGAAGAGTTGCTGTGAATGCGGGATAGAGACATTGAGTTTTTGATTGAACTTTTGCCGTGTACAGTGCCCAACATCGGGTTTAATTATACGGTGATGCCCGCACAGGATTTGGCGGAAATCAAGAAGCAGATTAAGGAGCTATTGGATAAAGGTTATATACGCCCAAGTTCTTCGCCTTGGGGATCACCCGTACTTTTAGTAGAGAAGAAGGACAGATCATTAAGGATGGTTGTAGATTATCGTGGTTTAAATGAAGTAACGATCAAGAACAAGTACCCACTACTAATGATAAATGATCTGTTTGATCGTTTGCAAGGAGCTAAAGTGTTTTCCAAGATCGATTTGCAATCAGGGTACCATCAGTTGAAGATTCGAGAGCAGGACATACCTAAGACAGCATTTACCACGAGATATGGATCTGTATGAGTACACCGTTATGTCATTTGGTCTGTCTAACGCGCCAGCCTATTTCATGAACCTGATGAACAAAGTGTTTATGGAGTTTTTGGATAAGTTCGTCGTGGTGTTCATAGATGATATTTTGGTTTTCTCTAAGAATGAAGAAGAACATAAGGAACATTTGCGATTGGTTTTGGAGAAACTAAGGGAACATCAATTATATGCCAAGTTCAGCAAATGTGAGTTTTGGCTAAAGGAAGTTGGATTTCTTGGACATGTTATATCTGGAGAAGGGATAGCATTGACCCCACAAAGGTTGAGACCAGAACTAAATGGGAAGCACCAACGACAGTTGGAGAGATCCGAGTTTCCATGGACTCGCAGGATACTACCAAGATTCATTGAAAATTTCTCAAGGATTGCAAAGCCTATGACGGAATTGTTGAAGAAGGATACCAAGTTCATATGGACTGAGGATTGTGAGGCAAGTTTTCAGGAGTTGAAGAAAAGATTGGTTACCTCACCAGTGTTAATTTTGCCAGATCAGACCAAGGATTATGAGGTGTATTACGACGCTTCACGTCGAGGACTTGGAGCCGTGCTTATGCAAGAAGGAAGAGTTGTTTCGTATGCTTCACGACAGCTTAAGCCTCATGAGTTGAATTATGCCACACATGATTTGGAGTTAGCAGCCGTTGTGCATGCATTGAAGACATGGAGGCATTTTCTCATTGGAAATCATTGTGAGGTGTACACGGATCACAAGAGTTTGAAGTACATCTTCACGCAGAAGGAATTAAATCTCGCAGGAGGAGATGGTTGGAACTCATCAAGGATTATGATATGAGATTGCATTATCACCCCGGGAAGGCTAACGTGGTAGCAGACGCATTGAGCCGTAAGAGCCACGTCAATACACTAATGGTGGGAGGAATACCCAAGGAGTTAGCCGAGGACCTTCGAGAGCTATGTTTGGAAATAGTTCCGAGAGGCTATGTAGCAGCATTGGAGATTCAGTCTATGTTGATGGACAAAATCAGAGAAGCTCAAAAGGCAGATAAGGAAGTTGCCTCTATAAAGGAGAAAATGAGCGAAGGAAAAGCTAAGGGATTTCGTGAAGATGAGCACGATACCCTATGGTTTGAGGACCGTGTGTATGTGCCAAATGACCCAGAGATCAGGAAGTTGATTTTGCAAGAGGCACATGATTCACCATATTCGATTCACCCTGGAAATAACAAGATGTATTTGGATTTGAAGGAAACATTCTGGTGGACCGGAATGAAGAAAGATATTGCAGAGTATGTGGCAGTTTGCGATGTATGTCAGAGACTGAAGGCAGAACATCAGAAGCCAGCAGGATTGTTGCAACCGTTGCCGATACCCGAATGGAAGTGGGATAAACTAGGCATGGATTTCATCACAGGTTTGCCAAAGACTCGTTCAAAGCTATGACTCGATTTGGGTTATAGTCGACCGCTTGACGAAGGTAGCTCATTTCATTCCAGTCAAGACTACCTATAGCAGTGCTAAGTTGACAAAGATATACATGATCAGAATTGTGTGTTTACATGGAGTTCCGAGGAGTATCGTATCAGATAGAGGAACCCAATTTACCTCAAAGTTTTGGAATCAGTTGCACGAAACATTGGGAACCAGGCTGGAATTCAAGATGCTTTCCACCCACGTAACCGATGGATGAATCGAGAGAGCCAATCAGATTTTGGAGGATATGCTGAGAGCTTGTGCACTAGATTATGGATCTAGTTGGGATGATAACTTGCCGTATGTAGAGTTGTCTTATAACAACAGTTACCAAACCAGCTTGAAGATGGCACCTTTCGAGGCTTTGTACGGAAGGAGGTGCAGGACACCGTTATCATGGGACGAAGCTGGAGACCGTCAGTTGTTTGGACCAGATTTGATTAAGGAGTCTGAACAGAAGGTTAAGTTGATTCGCGATAGGCTCAAGGTAGCCCAGTCCAGACAGAAAAGCTATGCGGATTCAAAATGCAAGGCGATAGAATATGAAGTTGGAGACAGATTTATCTTAGAGTATCCCCACTTCGAGGAGTTAAGTGTTTTGGAGTTAAAGGAAAGTTAGCACCACGTTTCGTTGGACCGTATAGGATCTTGCAACGCATGGGAGAAGTTGCTTATAAGCTGGAATTGCCAGAAGGACTGTCAGGAGTTCATGATGTATTCCATGTTTCTCAGTTGAAGAAATGTCACTCCGAGATGGCAGAGGTACCGTTAGGAGATACAGTGCCACTTGAAGCGATTCAGTTGAAGGATGATTTGACATATGAGGAGAAACCAGTCAAGATTCTCGATTATGCCAGCAGAGTTACTCGCAGCAAGGTTATCAAGTTTTGCAAGGTTCAGTGGAGCCACCACACCGAGGATGAAGCCACCTGGGAAAGAGAAGAAGATTTGCTCAAGGATCACCCTCACCTATTTTCTAGTTAACCCGAATCTCGAGGGCGAGATTCATCTTAAGGGGGGTAGGTTTGTAACATCCCAAATTTTCAATTTGGAATGTTATACATTAAGTCATCATGCATTACATATTTTCTTGCATTTTCCGATCCTAGAAATTTCACGCAACTCAAGGACCCTCGGAGAGAGTTGGAGATTTCGTTATTTTCATATTTGAGTTTTCTCAAATTTTGAAAATAGGATCATTTGATTTTATTTATTTTATCTTCAATTATTTCTACTATCAAAATATGAGAGAGGGAATAAAATGACTTTCCCAAAATAAAGAAATAATGAAGATTTAATAAAAAAATCAAATAAGATTTTTATTTCGGAGTTTTTCACTTTTTATTTGCCTTAGGAAAAAATGCGTGTTTAAAAAAATTGCATTTAGGCCCCGTGTTAAAGCTCATTTTGTTCGACTCATTTTTAGGAGACGGGAAAAATTTAATTTGTAAATTTTGGAGTTCATTTAGATTTTTTTTATTCGTTTTTCTGCGCGTGATTTTATTTAAAAAAAAGTCCGCGCCGCGCGCCGACTGGTCCAAGGCCCAGCCGACGGCCCACCCCGCCGAGCCACACCGACCCCGCCGGAGCCCCGCTCTGCCCGCCGGAGACCTCGCCGGAGGTATAGCCGCCGCCGTTCGCCGCCCGGTTTTTTTTTCAAAAAAACCGTCTCGGTTTTCTTTTTTTTCAAACCCTAGATCGGTTTTTTCTTCCGGTTTTGTTGTTTAGCGAACGTTCGCCGGACCGTTCGTCTTAACGAACGTGTTCACCGGTTATTCTCGGTTAACGAACGTCCGTTCGTTTAACCGTTCATCGTTTTTCTTTAACGGATTTATTCCGCTATTTTTCCGATCTCGATTTCAGATCCGATCTTCGTTCTAGTTTATCTTCTTGCTCGTTTATCGGAATCAGGTGATTCAAGCGCTCGAGTTTCGCTTTCAAACCGCCGTTCCGACTAATCAACTTAAACAAAGTTTTGCTACTGTAGAATTTGACCTAGTTTCAACTTGCTAGGACCGAGCTGTTTTCTTCCGCCGGATGTTTTCCGTTGTTTTGTTTGATTCGTTTTCTTTTGCAACCAGGGTTCTTAAGTTGAACTTTCTGGTTAGATCTTTTATTCGAGATTTACCTGTGCATTAGATGAGTACTTATTGAATGCTTGTTGTTTGTCTGCGATAGATCACCCGGAGTGCGCCGCTTGTTATTTCGAATCTCTAGGTTTCATGGATCATCGACAAGGCAAGTAACACTTGATCATACTTTTTCTACTACCCAGTTTTATGCATTAGATCTATTCCTCAAACACTTGCATGGTTAGGATCTAATTAAATTGTGGGATCGGGAAGTAGGTGAGGTAGTACCTATTACCTGTTTTACTTATGAAACCTTGGGAGTTACTTCTACGTTTGCTTATTATGCCATGCTATGCTAGTAGACGTGGATTGGGTGAGTGATATCCATGACAGATGTGAGATTGTTAATTAATGGTTTATTTAAGGTGGCAACTTAAACACACATCCGGGTGGATTGAGGCACCTGGTTTCTATCAGACTTGCCTGCTTTTTCTTCGGACCGCCACCTGTGCTCAAAGGGATCATAAGATCATTCATGCTAGTAACTTCCGTGTGCAGCCACAAACCATTATGGGCTCTGGCATAGCTGAGTAAGTTGTGCGAACTCTTACGGGTAGACTAGCAGATGTAGGGGTTGTAGGTTGGTACGATCTACCCACAAGTAAGGTGCTAGCGCTTCTGAAAGACTATGTCTCGGTCATCCTTCTCTCAAACACCATGTAGTGCGAGAAACCAAACGGATGATATCGAGTCTTGTGGGGAAAAGTGCTAAACCTCTGCAGAGTGTATAAACTAATCATGATTAGCCGTGTCCCCGGTTATGGACATCTTGAGTATCTAGTACTTGAATATCCTGTGAATCTCAACATGTTACTCTAATTAATATTGTTGGGTTTTAATGAGTACTTTTAATTGGGATTGAGGATGTCTTGTCAACCATTCTCAATGTTTAACAACCACCATGATAGTTAAACAAATTTATTCCTTTGGTGAGGGAAAAACTGGCTTTATGCAAAACTGTAATCAGAGAGCTTTTCCACCAGCCATATATGCATGTAGTATGTGCTTATTCCTTCATTACTCTCTATGTGTTACATTGCCACATATTCCATGTCTTGACCTGTTTCGGCTGCAACTTTTCATGTTGCAGACGTTTCAGACGACGAGTAAGGTGCTTTAGGTCGTGGTTCTATACTCAGTGATGCCGCTGGAGTTGATGGACTCACTTATCTTCCAAGTCTTCCGCCGTTATCATTATTTAGATGGCCTTAAGCCATATTTATTGTAATAAGTCCTCTTTTGGACAACGATGTAATAAGTGTGTGATTGCTACTCTGTTATAAATCCTTCGAAGTATTGTGTGGTGTCAGCATTACTGATCTAGGGATGACACCTGAGCACAGAGACTTGATCCATTCGGGTCGGGTCGCTACAGGAATGGAAAGTAAAAGATTGCAAAGAAAGTAAATAGGAAACTATAATTGTAGATCGGAAACTTATATGATGGAAAATAGACCCGGGGGCCATAGGTTTCACTTGGGCTTCTCTCAAGATAGAAAATATTACGGTGGGTGAACAAATTACTACCGAGCAATTGATAGAAAAACGCAAAGTTATGACGATATCTAAGGCAATCATCATGAATATAGGCATCACGTCTGTGTCAAGTAGACCGAAACGATTCTGCATCTACTACTATTACTCCACACATCGACCGCTATCCAGCATGCATCTTTTTTTGGGAAAAAGGAGGATGACCCCCGACCTCTGCATCTGGGAAATGCATGCGGCCATCTAGAGTATTAAGTTCATAAAGAACGGAGTAATGCCTTAAGCAATATGACATGATGTAGAGGAATTAACTCAAGCATTATGATGAAAACCCCATCTTTTTATCCTCGATGGCAACAATATAATACGTGCCTTGCTGGCCCTACTGTCACTAGGAAAGGACACCGCAAGATTGAACCCAAAGCTAAGAACTTCTCCAATTGCAAGAAAAATCAATCTAGTTGGCCAAACCAAATCGATAGTTTGAAGTGACTTGCAAAGATATCAAATCATGCATAAAAGAATTCAGAGGAGATTCAAATAATATTCATATATAAGTTGATCATAAATCCAAAATTCATCGGATCTAGGCAACCACACCGCAAAAGAGTGTTACATTGAATAGATCTCCAAGAACATTGAAGAGAACTTTGTATTGAGAATCAAAGAGAGAGAAGAAGCCATCTAGCTACTAGCTATGGACCCGTAGGTCTGAGGTAAACTACTCACGCTTCATCGGAGAGGCAATGGTGTTGATGTAGAAGCCCTCCATGATCGAATCCCCCTCTGGCAGGATGCCAGAAAAGGCCCCAAGATGGGATCTCACATGTACAGAAGGTTGCGGTGGTGGAAAAGTAGTTTCATGGCTCCCCTGGAAGTTTTTGGGGTATATGTGTATATATATAGGAAGAAGATCTAGTTCAGGGGGTGACCGAGGGGCCCACAAGGTTGGCGGCACGCCCTCCACCCTTGTGGCCGCCTCGTGGCTCTTCTGACTTGCACTCCAAGTCTACTGGGTGTCTTTTGGTCCAAGAAAAATCATCGCGAAAGTTTTATTCCGTTTGGACTCCGTTTGTTATTCCTTTTCTCCGAAACTCTAAAACAAGGAAAAAACAGAAACTGGCACTAGGCTCAAGGTTAATAGGTTAGTCCCAAAAATCATATAAAATAGCATATTAATTCATATAAAACATCCAAAACAGATAATATAATAGCATGGGACAATAAAAAATTATAGATACATTGAAGACGTATCACCCATCTACTGTTATTCGCCGCGTGCTACGCAGCAACCTAGTAACACTACCAGGCTGGCCCAATAGCCGATGCCCCTTCAGTCACCGATGTCACCCTCCTGGACCACTTGTCGGTTTCTCTCCACCTCCTCTGCGTATGACACTCAGGACCCACACCTTCTCCTACCTTCGTTCGATCTCCTGCTCCCGCACGCCACTGTCCGCAAATCCCGCATCAGCCTCACCTTATTCACCCCGATTGTTCAACGTTTCGGCCTATCTCACACCCAATCGCGACCCCCTCGGTTCCCCTCATTCAATTCCCTCAGCACCCAGACGATTTGGCTCTCGAAATCAAGCGCACGAAGCTCGCCGGATCTCCCCAGTCGCCGTCGTTTTGCTGCTTGATTCGACCACGTACGGTACATCCCGAGTGCCCCCGCATCTGTGGCCGCATCTCCCTGACCCTTTATTTCATTTGCAAAGGGCACCAGCATGAGCTCCCCAACTCGCACTCGAAGGACGTCGGCGCCGCCCAACTTCGTCGGTGCCCAGCCACCGCAAGACACCTCCCAAGGGCATCCCAATGAGGTCATCGACATTGCCGTGAAGCTCAACAAACCGTTTTCTCCTCCACGACATCCTAAGAGGACCACACCAATGCTATGGTCCACTTTCCGATGCCCCGCCGCCGCGCCATGGTCGCGGGAGTTCCTTCTGGTGAGGAATTCCCCTTTGTTTGCAACCCCAGCCCCAATAAAACAGTGGTCGTCCGATCTAACTTGATCCAATGGCTGGCAACAACAGTTAATGCAAAGGGGTATCAGGCAATCATCATGTGATGCCATGTGTCCACATTTTTTTAATTTCTTTCCCGGCTGAAACTGTTTCTGTAATTTTTCAGATAGGCCGCTGCAAGTTCATTCCGTCATATCTCCTCAACCATAGCTCTGATTGAGGTGGAACTTTTTGCAGAGTGATCCTCATAAGACCATCTTTCCGTTGACAATAGTTTTCAAATTTTGAAATATTTAAAATTTGAGAAATTCAATTTGAATTCATACCTTCATTTAATCATATCGGGTGAACCGTGACATCTTTTCAATTGATTCCTTTTGCGTCTAAACCTTTGTACCAAATACTTGCTGGTCATATCCTGTAGACTCAAATTTCAAATACTTTTGAACTGGTTGAATTTAAATTTAATTCAAACTCTATTTCGCAATAACTTGCGTTATAGTACTCCTATTCAATTCATCCTTTTTTTGCAAATGAACACCTATGTCACATGCAACATTTCAAACAGCATTTATGTTGTGTTCCATAAACCCTTGGCACTTTTCCATACTATCCTTGATACAATATTGTATAGCAATAATTCATCATATGTTAGCTCTTTTGACTTGATCCTTCTACCTTCACCTTCTAGCACCATCGAGAACCCAAATCATATATTAAGACCAATTATATTGATTTTGTTTAACCTTGCCATATTTGTTTTATTGTTCTTTTGATTCTTATCTATGGCATGGTTATTTATTTGGATTCTTTATTTTGCGATAGATTGCTCAGAGCGTGACGAGTAGTATTGTCAGGAATTGTGAGTGCGACGATCTTCACCAAAAGTACCAGGCAAGTTACACCTTGATCATCCTTCATCCTATTATTTTTTCTATGCATGTAGTTATATATATCACATTACTATATTATGCATGTGTAGGAATATTATGATATTAGGCTATTGCTATTGAGATGCAGTTAGTATGGCCTTATTGTAGACCGCAGTAGTTGTATTATTGCTATGCTATGTAGACGGGGATCAGCTTGTGTACTCATCGAGATAATGTGAGGATTATATATAATAATTTATGTATTCACTTAAAATATAATTCACCTCTGAGCGGAAGTGGTATTGCTTAGTGTTGAGGGAAGGGATCATGGGGTCTTGCACCTTTTCTAAGGCCATGCGCCCATGAGAGTGCACCCTAAGTGGAATGCCACCCAGGTTCAAAAAGATTAGACAGACTTAGTAACTAGTAGCTTCCATGTGCAGCCACTGGTTATATGGGCTCTGGCTTAGTTGATCAGTTGTTGGAACCCTTGCCCTGACAGTGTCGGTAGATGTAGCATATGTAGGTGGGATGTGGCCATCAGGTGGTTAAGGGAACCTCTTCTGAATGACTCCGTATCAATCTTCAGATTAGGTCCAGTGGGTAAAGCATACTAAACTCTGTAGAGTATTAAAAACTAATCATGATTAGTCGTGTCCCCAGTTATGGACAAATTTGAGCAGCTAGACCTTACAGTTGTTGGATGATCTTGACAGATGATACCTTAATAAAAAAATTGAGTGGGAAACTTAATAATTGGGATAGGTTGGAATTGGATTGCCCAATTCAGCCATGTGTATTTAATTGTAGCAAGACATAATTAAAATTTGGCTATTATATTATGTAGTTGTCAGGGAAAAATTAGCTTTTCTGCAAAACAGCCACTGCATTATCCTCTTGATATACCTTGCATATAGATGTAGGTATGTTATATCATTCCGTGTGTGACTTGCCAATACATTCAAAGTATTGACCCTTTGTGGTTGCAACGTTTCATGTTACAGATTTTATACGACGAGAGAGTGATACGATGTAGCACTACTGGAATCTGGCATTTTGCCGTCTGCCACCTCTTTGCCGTCTTTCCACTTGACGGCAAAGAGGCTCTTTGTCGTCCGCTTTGTGGAAGCGGACGACAAAGAAAGTGCAGATGGCAAAAAGGCTATTTACCGTCAGCTGCTTCTTTGCCGCCAGCTGGCTAGACGGCATACGGCAAATAGCCAGGTGGGCCCCACAGGGCACGGCGTGGCTACGTCAGATTCTTTGCCGTCTGCTAGCGGACGGCAAAGACGTGACTACTTTGCCGTCTGCTTGCAGACGACAATGTTAGAGGAGACGTGGGCCAGCCCTAACAGTCGCCCTCTTTGTCGTCTGCTAGCAGACGGCAAAGAAGGCCCACTTAATGGGCCGAGCCGTCTCCCCTCTCTCTCTCTTTCTCTCTCCACTACAAAAAAATACACTTCCGTGATGATACGTGTTTGTCACAGTAGGTCGCGTTTTTTTGTCATGCATGTACATCCATGACAAATTTATGACAGAATCAAGATAGTCATACCTGTGCTGTCGTAGAAGTGTTCCATGACATTACGAAAATTATCATCACGGAAGTGTCCACTTCCATGACAATAAATCACGCGTCACAGAAGTGCTTTCGTCAAGGGTGACCGACACGTGGCATCCACCGTAACGGAACGCCGTTAAGCTATCGGGTCGGGTTTTGGATCCGATAACCCATTAACAGCCCCGACCAATGGGGATTTTCCATGTGTAAAATCATCATTGGCTGGAAGAAACACGTGTCGGCTCATCGTTGGGACAGATGTCATCCACTCATTGGACAGAAGGCGCCTATGATACGTCGACACGTGGCACGGCCCATCAAGTTTAAATGGGCTGGCCCAACTAAAGGCCCACAAGATTTTGCGGACCATCATGGCCCGGCCCAGCTAAAGGCCCACGAGATTTTGCGGACCATAATGGGCTGGCCCAGCTAAAGGCCCACAAGATTTCGCGGGCCATAATAGGCTGGCCCAGGTAAAGGCCCACAAGATTTTGTGTGCCATAATGGGCCGGCCCAGGTAAAGGCCCACAAAATTCTTGCGGATCATAATGCGCCGGCCCAGCTAAAGGCCCACGAGATTTCGCCGACATTAATGGGCCGGCCCAGCTGTAGGCCTGCAAGATTTTGAGGACCCTAGTAGGCCAGCCCATTAACTGGCTGCCATGTTTTGGGCCAAATGACGGCCCATATTTGATCCGGTCCATTAATGGCCTGCCATGTTCCGGGCCTAATAATGGCCCATATAAGATCCGGCCCGTTAAAAGCCTCCCACTTTCTAAGCCAAATCACGGCCCAGATCAGGTCCGGCCCTTTAAGAGGTTTTGGGCTCAATTATGGCCCATATCAGATTCGGCCCGTTAACTGGACGCTATGCTTTTGGGACCACTTGCTAAAGGCCCATTTAGTAATTCGGCCTGATATTAGTTTCGGCCTGTTAAGGGACCGTTTAACATTTCGGCCCTATATTAATTTCGGCCTGTTAAAAGCCCGTCATATAGTTGGGCCTAACTACGACCCGGTTTGCATCCGGCCTGCTCGCAACAGATATCTAGTTGGGCCAAACAAGGACCGAGACAACTTTGGCCTATTAAAAGCCCGTGAATTGATTCGCACAATCATGGGTCGGGTCCGTTTCGGGCTGCTGCCGGCCCGTGAGCTATTCTGCACGTTTCAGGCCCAACCTACTTCTCAGCCTCCTAAAAGCCCATTGAGTTTTCTTGCGAAAAGAGGGCCGGGGGTTACTCAGCCTATTAAAGGCCCGAATCTACTAGTGGGCCAGTTTGACGGGGCCCATGATGCGGATCATACATCGTGATTGCATGACGGCCCGATTATGTATCGTAATTTTACGGTTTGGCGGTTCTTTGCGAAGACAGGATATATATCTGATAAAATAACTGCAGCATCATGAATAAGAAAAAACCTACACTATACAATAAAGAAATTATGGCATATTACATCCACTGGGCATCAAAGTTCGCCACTATGATAATAAAGCACAAGCAGACAGCAGATTACATGCACTGGGCATCAAAGATCGCCACCAGTGCAAATAAACACGCCGACAAAATAATATACAAAACCGATGATTCAATAGATTTCAAGAAAGGTTAGCCTCATTGGGAGCTTGTATAGCGGTGAAAGCAAGATGATGAGACTGCGCTAGTTCAACACTTATATATTCCTCACTCTGAAAGATAAACAAGCAGACAGATGGCATGTTTTGCACATAAAAGTATCAGCGCTGACAATTCATCACATTTCTTACTAACGAATAAAGTGACACAATTTAAAATTGCATTAACACAATATGGTACTGTTCAGGTCAAGACATGGCAGGAAATGACATTGTGAAGGAGTTGGCAGCTTCACGACACCACTGGATTACAGATCAAGAACTCAAAAGTATCAATGGTTAGTGTGCTGTCAATTTATCCCATTTCAGATTGGCAAATAAAGAGACGGCTTAAATAATAGTAGAATGATATGACATTGTTCATAGTTAAGACATTGCAGAATATGACATTGTCTTTGTAGTGGGTAGGTTCACCACACCACTGGATTACGGATGAAGAAACGAGAAGCATACGTGCGATTGCAAAAGAAGATCACTTGCTCTGTATAGTTTAATTTACATGGTATGAAGAAGGAACTTGGTTGTACAACTGAAAACTTAAATTGAGAAGGACAAACTTTTGTTTATGTACATAATAAACTTTAAACATGCAATTTGATGCAAACACCAAAAATAAATAGCTGTTGTAGTCATGCCTAACCAAATATACACAACAAAGTTTGGAGGCTTGAGAAGGACAAACTTACATTACTGGTGAAGACAGGCTCTATAAGCCCTTGTCCATGCTGATGGGGGGGGGGGGCAATTCAAGAAGTTTAGACAGAATCTTCTTCATAAGCATTGCCTTTATTCTACATTTTGTTAAGAGTAAATATAGATGTGATAATACACGAAAAAATGGAGAATATTTAAGATAAGATGAAGAGTGATGCTACATAACCAAGTAGCTATAAATGTATGTGCAGCGATACAGGAAAAAGGCACAGCCAAGAGCAATGCATAGCTAAACTTCTTGATTACCAACCTTATGGTAAGAGTAAATATAGATCGATGTGTAGAAAATGGATGGTAAAGGAAAATAAGCTGCAGAGTGATGGTACATGAACAACTACCTGTCAATATAAGTACACTGATAAAGGACAACATGTACTTACAAGAACAATGCAGAGCTAAAAAAAATTCATTGGCATTGGATATATTCTACACTAATGTAACCATTCATATAGATCAGATAATTTGGAGCGAACAATTGATAAGCAAGCTATGATGAATGCTGCTGTCACATAGTGAACCAGGTATGTATGCAAGTACAGTGATACAGGACAACAGGTACTAACAAGAGAAAAGCAGCGGGCAGCATATTTGCGATATCCTCTCGTTCTTTTCAAACCAGAATTCTTCTTCGAGCAGATTTCCTGCAAAAAAGATCCGTAAGGCACATGCAGAAAAGTAGAAGTTCAATTTGTCATGTGATTTCATAGACAGTACCTCATCCTGGGAATGAGACCAGTGCATAACAAGGTTTTTCCATTCAATGTCTTCTAAATTTAGCACATGAGACTTCACCAGAAATTCGTTTATAGACTTGCCATCAAAGTGTGATTTCCTCGGGTAACACCGATACTGCTGCAATGCTTCCTTGAAAAGCACAAGCAAGCTTTGCTCTTCATGACTATCCAGATTGACCCTCGCCTAGTTACAACAATGTAATGTAAAACATTGATGTGTTCGATCAGCAGAAAACAGGAAAATAATAAGCATGAATAGTAGCACTTACACGTAAGTTGGACAGGAAGACGTGGAAATGGTGTTTGTCTTCACTATAATCTTCCCATGATGGGAATATATGCACGTAGTCCCTAACAACATTGAAAGCATTGTCTTTTAAGCGGGAATAAATGGAATGGGGTTCCAATCTGCAGGAATTGGCCGTCTCTGCAGCTTGGTATAGGTCTTCGGACGGTGGACTTGCTTTGTACTTTTTTCTTTGGAGTGGGACTTTTTCTGTGGTACAGCTGGTGCTATGGAAAATGAAATCGGTATACCTTTTGCTGGAGTGCAGGTCCTGTGTGGTGGGGCTAGTGGTGTGGCCAGTGAAGTATGGGTACAGTCTGCTGGAGTCGGTCCTATGTTTTGTGTCACTGGTTGTACAACCAATATAAGTGGGGCGCTGTCTGATTTCTCCATCACCACCACGTTATTCAAGGACTTTGCTAGTGCTCCTTCAGGTTCGGCAATCACCCTCTTCCTTTTTGATGTCCGATGCACAAGAACAACATTTGAGTGGAAAAACCATGGTATGATGACAGATGGAATATGTATTGATAATGGATGGGCATGGCATCTCGAGTTATATGATGAGTAAACTAAGCAGATGGTGGTGCAACAAAGTAGAAGAAATGCAAGACAACATATGCAAGATACGCACAATCAATAAAACCTTGCCAAATTAGAACAGGCACCTTGATGGGTGAACAGGACAGGCCATCTGCCTTTGACTCCTCGAGGTTAGAATAGTCATTAGGGTGATATTCTGAACAAGAATGAACAGGTGGGGAGCGTACGAGTTTCATTGCTTCCAGAATGGCACTCAATGCCTTGGTGCCAATTTTGTAAGTCATCGCAGTGTTCCACAATATTCTTCTGATGCGCGGATTCTGATATTCACTGTAATTGCGTATAATATCTGAGAACCATGAAAACATAAATAGTTGTGAGATTATCTTTGTAATGCAGATGATATTCTAATATAGGGCGCCCTGTAAACACTTATGTGCTATCCTTTGGATTACGATGAGAGAGCTCATGTGTGTTGTAATATGGTGCGTTCATTTATATAATCTGGCACAAGTACTAAAAACATATGCTCCAGAAGTAAGGATAGCTGGCTGATGATAGGTTCATAATATCTTTGTATAGAGTTTATTGCCAAACCATGATAACAAGAGCACATGACAACTAGGCAGATCATAGTGTACATAACAGGGGTACACCATAACCACGATATATAAATCGGGAAAGTGAAACTGGCTTGAAAATACGGTGTTGTATTGCCGCTAGTAATTGAAAGCCTATCGATCACGTACATACAAGCTCTATCGAACATGGTAAAGAAGAGCAAGAAGATTTTGAATAATAAAATGTTGGTTGCGCAATGCCCACACATGATGAACCAGAGCGCATTAAGAATGCAACTCACAGTTGTCTCTCGAGCATTTCAGGCGGTTGGAGGAAGATCCTACGTCTCCTAACCCTTCTTCTTCCTCGTCTTTGATTCTTCGAATACAAAACACCGCACGGGCCGTCGGCCGGACCACCGGCCCCCACCGCCTGTGTTCCTCCGCCACCCCCACCCCCACCCGCCCCAACCCCCACCAGCGTCGAGTTTTCTTCGTTCGTGAGGCCCCACAACCACCCGAGCCCCTTCGATCGACCGGCGAACTCCATGAGCTCTGAAAAATCGGTGACCCAATTTTGAAATTTAGTCTCTGTGATTTAACTAGTGTGGAATATAAAAGGGAAAATCATAAGAATTGGGAGTATAGTGTTGAGCGTGCCATGGCGGATCTGAAGGTGCAAACCGGACAAAGGCAACCGCAACCAAGACAAGAAATCAGAGTAAAGCGGTGGCGATCTATTTTCTTGCTGCGATAAATAAGTTGAGCAGATACAAAGAGTACCGTCTGCAGTGCGGCGCCGTGTCTTGTCTGCTGAGAATTTGATGGTGTTGCGGTAGCGATGGTCGGCGGCGTGGAAGCTGATCGAGGAGGGTAGATGGTGGCGGCGCGGTGGGCCGAGACGGTCAGAGGAGCGGCGCCGGCAAGGTGGACGGCAATGAGGATGAAGCGAGAGGACGGGATGCAAGGATCCCGGTCCGAAGGCGTGGATGAGAGAGGTCGATCTCTTGTAATGGACGACGACGTCGGGGTATCAGCTCCTGCATGGTAGAGGAGGACGGCGGTGGATGTGGTGGCGGACGGCGGCGGACGGAGGAGGGTGG
This sequence comes from Aegilops bicornis, assembly GCA_021605145.1. NCBI lineage: Eukaryota > Viridiplantae > Streptophyta > Magnoliopsida > Poales > Poaceae > Aegilops > Aegilops bicornis. Next base: position 104,990,400 of record CM038671.1, read on the forward strand.
GGTGGAGAGGGTGTTTTGGTGCCCATGGAGTCTGAATGGGGAAAAGGGAGGTAGAGAGGAAGGGGGAACCATGTATTCAGGGCGCGCTTGTCTCAAATGCGAGGAAATTTACAAACTTAGCCCCCGTTTCAAATTTCTACTACATCACAGCAACATTACTCGGTTGGGGATACGACGGTAATCTCGCATACACCGAATATTTGCCGACGAGAGTTTGTTTTTGGCGCCCACCGTGTATGAATATGAATCAGGGAGGGAGTCAATTTCGGCCGAGGACACACTGTGTTTTGGCGCCCACCATGTATGAATCCGGGTGAGAGGCGGTTACGTCACGTTTGGGTGAAATTACAAACCTACCCCTATCGAAACCTATAGAAATCCAGCAGATAGGCTTTGCGTGGCAGGGATAGGCAGTAGTGATTTCCATCTCGCAGATTTTGGTTTCGGACGGTTACTGCAACTTTCCCCTCTTCGTTCAAATTTTGCAGAGTGCACGTTTACCGTGCCAACTCAATTCGAATCCCGTTTGTAGTCTATTTTTTTCGGGCGGAGTCCATTTTCAATTGGAATTACATTCTATATACATCATTTTTTTATATATACTTTCAAAAGCACAACACCATTTATACATAAACATGGTTTACAAATGGCATGATCTCAGATTCATAAGGTTGTATCCATCAATTTGGATTTTCAAATATTTGAAACCACTTTATGTTGAAATCCAATGTATGAATTCCTCGCTATCTGTCTCCAATTAATGTGTGTTTCATGCAGGTTTTTTTAACTTCTCAAACATGTATAGTGTGTTTCACACACGCAACATATAGTGTAATCCTGTTTAGACATTAATTGCATATAAACCATGCATTGTTTGTAATTGAAGAATCTATGGATCACCAATATTGATAAACTATATAACATTACACGTGTGCCCAAATTCAAATGAATATGCATGTTTGATACACCAATTTGCGTTATGATATTATCGATGCCGTGATCTCCATTTTAAATATTTGAATCCCCTTTAATCCAGATATTCGTCACATATAACTATCACTCATGCTTATATAGGACTATCTCTCTGGACCTATACGCGTTCATCGTCTCTCAGGTATCTCTCGTGCTACCTGTATGTCGACAATGATCTTTTATGTTCGTAACACACTGACGGTACTATCTCCCTCGACCTTCATCACTCTATCTCTCTCTAATTATATCTCGCTCACTGCTATGTGTCTCTAACTATGATTCTCCATGTGGAATCTCTTTCTCTCACACAAACACAAAACTTTGTCTCTCGGGGTCTCATTTCTCTCTACAATTCCCATGTGTGCCACTCGCACACCCCTCATACAGAGATTTCTTTCGCTCCTTAGATATGAGAACCTACGACTCTTCCTCTTCAATATCTCTTTCTCACACACAAACACAAACTCTGTCTCCCAGGGTCTCATATTTCTCCATTGTTCTCTTGTATGTCGCTCACACACACCCTCTCTCCCTAGAGATTGTGTTTGTACTCCCTCATATGTCTCTCTAGCTATCACTCTCGTTGTGAAATATCTTTCTCTCTCGCAGACACAAAACTCCGTCTCTCTGGATCTCATTTCTCTCTGATATCTGTTTGTATGTGACTCACATGCACCCTCTCTCTATCTCTCTCACACCCACACACATAACCCAGCTATCGGTGTCAAAACCGGTGGATCTCGGGTAGGGGGTCCCGAACTATGCGTCTAGGCGGATGGTAACAGGAGACAAGGGACACGATGTTTTTACCCAGGTTCGTGCCCTCTCGATGGAGGTAATACCCTACTCCTGCTTGATTAATATTGATGATATGGGTAGTACAAGAGTAGATCTACGACGAGACCAGAGAGGCTAAACCCTAGAAGCTAGCCTATGGTATGATTGTTCTTCGTCCTACGGACTAAAACCCTTCGGTTTATATAGACACCGAATAGGGTTAGGGTTACCTGAGTCGGTTACAATGGTAGGAGATCTACATATCCGTATCGCCAAGCTTGCCTTCCATGCCAAGGAAAGTCCCATCCGGACACGGGACGAAGTCTTCAATCTTGTATCTTCATAGTCTAGGAGTCCGGCCAAAGATGATAGTTCGGCTATCCGGACACCCCCTAGTCCAGGACTCCCTCAGTAGCCCCTGAACCAGGCTTCAATGATGACGAGTCCGGCGCGTATATTTTCTTCGGCATTGCAAGGCGGGTTCCTCCTCCGAATACTTCATAGAAGGTTTTGAACACAAGGATAGTGTCCGGCTCTGCAAAATAAGTTCCACATACCACCGTAGAGAGAATAATTCTTTGCATAGATCTGCTGACGTATTCCGCGGCGTGACATCACACCACGTCCAGGCCTTTATTCGAATCGTTTTTTACTATCCCACCTCAGCGCGTTTAGCGAGGCGGTTTCCTTGACACGTCTTATCAAAGCATAGATCGTGCCCCCTTATTCCGGGATTCCCTTCAATACGGACGTGGGTAACCCATCCGGGCCATTGATTACGGCGCTTGGGAGATAAGCAAGTTTTACCAGGATGGCGGGGGACGCATAGCTTCGTCCGTCCATATAAGGGGATAAGGATCCACCTTTTCACCTACGCCTTCTTCCTCCTTTGCTCATCCATTTCACTTTTCGAGCTCCAGCGCCCAAGTCCTCACACCTCACCTCAACCTTCTCCAACTATGTCCAGAGCGGGAGGCAGGTGGATGGCCTCCTCCGTCACGGAGGGCACATCAAAAAGCTGCGGAAGGCCGGATACTTGTCCAGCGACATCGCGCACCGGCTACCCGACAAGGGGCAGCTCATTCCAACCCCCAGGCCCCATGAGAGGGTGGTGTTTCTCACCCACTTCCTCCGCGGACTAGGTTTTCCACTTCACCCATTTGTCCGGGGGCTCATGTTCTACTACGGCCTGGATTTCCATGATCTGGCCTCGAACTTCATCCTCAACATCTCGGCGTTTATCATCGTGTGCAAGGCCTTCCTCTGCATCCAGCCCCACTTCGGCTTATGGCTGAAGATCTTCAATGTCAAGCCGAAGGTAGTGGGCGGCCGCCAAGCAGAAAAGGGGGCGCCATGGTTGGCAAGATGGCCAAAGTCCTATGGCTTGAGGGCTCCTTTGTGGAGACCATAAAGGGGTGGCAATCGGGGTGGTTCTACATCACCGAGCATGCGACTCTCAATGGGCGGCCCCGATTTCGATCTGGCTTCCCCACGGCTCACATCATGGAAAGAGACGGGCCAGACGTGGGGGGATTCAGATGAGCTGTCCGGACTCCAAACTTGCGTCCGAAACCTGGTGGACAAGAATCTCAGGCTTGTCAACGTAATCCAGGTGACGATCATCCGTTGGATTCTCCCATGCGAACAATGGGCCTTCAAATTGTGGGAGTTCGATCCGGCACAGCACCCAACTCTGAAAAGTCTCTTCGACACTATGTACGAAGATGCCTGGAAGGTGCTATTCAAGGGCGCCGAGGCTCCCACATCCTCTACCGAAGATCGCGGATTCAGCTCGCAGCGTCAAGCCAGCGAGGTAAGTTATTTTACCCTTTATGGGACTCTTTTTTCATAGTTTGACTCTATGCGGGATCTAAAACTCCCTAACCTTTGACAAGACTAGCTGAAGACGTCCGGATAGATTAACTGTCCGGCCCCTTTGCCAGAAGACCCAGCGGACGCCCGATTGACGGGGTGTCTGGACCCCGATTCCAAGTCACATCGATCTAGCCGGTAACACCTCATATCACTTTGCGGCCTCACGCACCGTATTCCCACGGGTGTCGCCTTACCATGGCCCCGGACCGTTTGCGCCTTTTGGCTCACGTATATGATAGTGTCAAGGCTTACCGGATACTATGCTGGCCCCAATGCGAGGTAGTTTCCCTGCTTGTAAGATCTTGATTGCCTTTATGCTTGAGTTTCAGCATTCCTTTACTCCAGTCAACTGTCATTTGACCTCAATATGTCATGTTGTTGAAAAATCTTAGCATCCATATGACAGAGAACCCGGGCCGACATGGCTAGTCGTGAACCCAAAGCGGCACTAACCCATGGGGACAGGCAAACATGAATCACATCGAGCATGTCGGTCATCAACGTGTGAATCCGGGCTGTTGCACTGGGCTAACAGGACTCCGGTAACCTGGGCTGTAGCAGGCTAGGAAGGACTCCGGATGTCACCGCGTGACATTTCCCCGAAGGGCAGACACATGAACGAAGTGAAACACATGCCGGCCAGTCAAATGTCCAGAGCAGTAGTGCTGGGTTAGCAGGACTCTGGTGAACCGGGCTGTAGCGGACTACTATCGCTCAGAAGCACTAGACTACATTTCCCCATATGAGAGGCTGCCAAGGATAAACAACTAGATTGTCGGATCCCACACATACCAAGCATTTCAAACATACACACAATATGCTCAATGTGTGTAAATACAACATGGCATCACAACATAACTCTACGACTCAAATATTTATTCATTAGGCTCCGAGGAGTGGGATATTACAAACATGGGTCTCACGACCCAACACTCAGAGCATACAAGTCAACACATGCGGAAGCTTAACATGTCTGAGTACATGCATCTACAAATGAAAAAGGCTTAGAAGCCTGACTATCTACCAGATCCTACCGAGGGCACAAGATCGTAGCTGAGGCATCAAGCTAAACGTCGAAGTCCACGCGGAACTACTAGCGAGATTGACATCTCTCTGCAAAACATAAAATAGGCAAACGTGAGTACAAATGTACTCAGCAAGACTTACATCAGAACTATCTACATATGTATCATTATCAACAAAGGGGGTGGTGGAGTTTGACTGCAGCAAGCCAGCTTTGACTCGGTGGCTATCCTGGAGTCCACATATTCTCCATATCAATACACCACTATGGATCCGCTCCCGTCTCCCTACGAGAACGCCATCCATAGCACTCACGCTTATCTTGCGTATTTTAGAGTATCCACCTTCACTTGTCTATGAACTGTTATAGGCAACCCAGAAGTCCTTTACCGCGGACACGACTATTCGAATAGATCATATTAACCCTTGCAGGGGTGTACTTCTTCACACACGCTCTCGCCACTTACCGCCATGTACACGTCATGTATCTCGGCAACCTTCAAGCAGAAGCCTGGCGAGGGTGTCGGCCACGGCCTACCTAATCACTCAAGTCCCTAGTCCAGGTTTATCGCCTATTCGGGTTCCATGCGTAGGGAGTCCAGCCGAGGTTTCGACTAACGGCCCCGAACGATTTGTGCAGGGTTCCCGAGACACCAAACGGGCGAATCGGTACACTGGCCACGGTGTATCTACCGCATCATAGCCCACCCCTAGGGTCAGCGCTTCACGACGGCCTCCAACACATATCCTACAAACACGAAACTAGTTGCAACTCCTGGACAGAGGACAAGGGTGGTTAAGAAGCCAAGAGAGTCAATTAAGGATCCCAATGTGTGGTAGTAACTGTTTCATGGATCACAAACACAGAACTCAGTTCCTGAGGACGGCTTCAATGAGACAACCCACCATGAAATCCTACATGGCCTCTCACCGCTACCTTTACCAAATTGTGTTCACACACTTAGCTCACACACAGTAGGACATGTTCACACACCTCTGATTCATCCTCGATGAACCAGACCCGACTCAACTCTAAGCTGTAGCAGGCATGACAAACAAGCATGAATGAGTAGGCACAACAGGGCTCAAACAACTCCTACTCATGCTAGTGGGTTTCATCTATTTACTGTGGAATGACAGGTCATGCGAGAGGATAAAGGGGTTCAGCTACATGCAGCAAATGTGAGATGAATCGTTGTTGTCCTAATGCAGTAAAATAGAGCAGGAGCGAGAGAGTGGGATTGTATCGGAATGAACAAGGGGGTTTTGCTTGCCTTGCACTTCTGAAGATAATATGGTTCTTCATCGGTGTCATCGAACTCATCGTCGGAGCCACGTCTATCGAGAAGGGACAACCACCTAAGAATCGAGAAAGAACACAATCAATGCAATGCCACAATATGATGCATGATCATGACATGGCAATATGCTGTGATTTGAGCTAATGCATCTAGCTATGATTTAAATGAAGTTGGTTTGAATACATGATTCAAATTCCAACTCCATATATGATTATTTAAATGCCCTTTATTTTTTTTTGTCCAAAACATAGGACAAACATTGTTCAAACATGCATGAAAATGGTACAGATGGATTCCTTGAATTTTTCTGATAATTTTTCATATATAAATTATTTGATTTGGAGCTACGGTTGAATTTCTATGATTTTTAGAAGTTTTAGCTATTTTCTGAAATAAATAAATCATTTAGATTTATTTAAAATCCAGAAAAGAGTTATTGCATCAGCATGACGTCACCGTGATGTCAGCGGTCAACGGGCGCGGTCTAGGTCAAACTGGCCTGTGGGCCCTGCGTGTTAGTGTAACTAGATTAGCTAAAAAAAATTAGTACTAATCCTAACTAATTAACAGGGCCGGGCCCCACCTGTCAGGGAGTCAGGGGAAAAGTCAAACTAGGGTCGAACCCGGGTCAAACTCGCCGGAGTTGACCCGGGGCTCGTCGCCGGCAGGGCCAGGAACGGCGGAGAGGTGCAGGTTTCCTCCTCCGGTGACCAAATGGCCGGCGGAGGGCGGCTACGTGGAGTCGGAGCTGCCAGCGGTGGTGCCGGTGGAGGTGCTGGGTGGCGGAACAGGTCGGGCGGCGAGGCGGTGGCCGGAGCTCGGACAAGCGCTGGGTTCGGAGTTCGTGCACGGCAGGTCCAGGTGGTCGGGGTCATCTCACGGGAGCAAACCGAGCACTATGACGCGCTTGAGCACGAAGCTACGGCGTCTTCAGCCACGACGGCGACATGGCTGGCGGCAGTGAGCTTCAGCCTCAGTCGAAACGGTGGCTACTGTGATCGAGAGGCATGGGGAGGAGGGGCAAACAACGGAGAGGATCACAGCGGTTGTAGGGGGGATCGAAGTGGGCTCGGGGAAGCACGGACGGCGACGAGTCGATGATGGGGATCCGCGGCGGCCGACGATGAAGAAGAGGTCGGTGACGGTGTTTTGAGGCGTCCGGCATCGAATGAGTCAACGGGGAGGACGAGGGCGTCGAAGCGGAGGCCATGGACACGTCGGCGAGGTTGGGGAGGGCCTGTGGCCGCGGTGGTTCTAGTCGGCGGCGACGCGTGCGCTCGGGTGAGCTCAGGGTAGAGAGCCAGGGAAGGAGAGAAGGTCCAGCGAGAGAGGGGAGAGGTGCAGAGGGTCCAGGGGTGTCGTGGCGTTCACAGCCACGTCGGGGAAGCGGCGGGAAGCAGGAGGTGGCGCGGCGCGTCTTGGCGTCAAAGTGTACAGCGCCTCGATCCTTCTGGCAGAGGAAGGAGAAGACACGGAGCCCACGGTGGCTGGGCCTTGTTGGGCCACCAGGTGGGCTGGGAGGCCAGGTGAGTTCTTCTCTCTCTCTCCCTTTCCTATTTTTTGTTTTCTATTTATTTGCTCTGTTTTGATTTAGTTTATAAACCAAATCATTTTAATAAATCCTGAAAATAATTGTGGGCATTAACTGAATTATTACAGAGGCCCTTAACTATTTTCAGAATTGTTGGAGCATTGAAAAATATTAACACTATTTAAATGCCCCAATTCAAATACAATATGGTTTATTAAAAAATCCAAAATGTCCTGGAAAATATGCATCATCTCTGGATATGGTTTTCACCCTTTTCCATAAATCATGAACATTTTTGCAGACCAATTTGGTTCATTGAAAATATTTTGAAGTTGAACCTATTTGCATTATTTTGGTGCTAGGGGTTTGATCAATCCCCACTTCAAGTTTCTTTAAATTAAAACATGTTGCATGAATGCTTATGCAGGTCAAGCAAGGACTAGGCTAGGGCTGTGACAACTCACCTCCACTAAACAAGAATCTCGTCCCGAGATTCAAGACGTGAGGTAAGAAGACAGAGGGCACAAACTAACATGGTCTTCACGATCCAGGTTGCACCTCATAAGGTTGTTGATTTGTTGCATACGTTGATCTTGACATCCTTTATTTTGAGATCCTCATCCACGCGATGACGACGGAAATAAACTCTACTAGGATTGATCTTCTCGAAGATCGAGCTATACCATATCAACTCGCGGAATGAGATGTTGAAATATCTCGAGTTGAGACACAAAACACATCAAGAGGGATGGAAGAACAACGACGAATTTTGATTTGGTGGGCAACAATTCCATTCTTAAAAAGATGGTGGATGGTGTCAAGTGGCAAGGAAATAATTGCCACGATCCCGTAACGGGGCACTTGAAAAAGGTGACTCGAAGAACTGCTACCTTAAGTGGCAAAAAGAATTACTTTTGCTCCATAAATCATTGACACTTTTCATACCAGCTTAAGGCAATTTACAATTGATCGTTGAAAGAGTTCGAAGGGATGGCATACTCGGACTAGGATGGATGATGTGGACTACCTTGTTGAAGACAACGCGATGGATGATTTTGCTTATCATTGGAAATGGATGGGACCCATGGTAGGACCACTTTCGAATATGATCCTAAACAACAATTATTGAGAGGGCAGCCCATGGGAATTGGCACAATGGCGGTGCAAGCTGGGAACAAAATGCAACTATTGGGAATGTTCCAACCATCATATCTGCTTGAGATTTAGATCCGATTGGTGAGGGGATACTTCAGACTCAGCATGTCCGAAAAGAAAGGTTGCAACACAAATCGATGAGATGACGTTGCGAGATTCTCGGGATATGAACTACGATAGCAAGCTCCAAGACATGAGCTGGTTCTGCTACATACATGTGAGCATGTTGTCCAAGACAAGAATGACCACATAGTAGTCTTATAATAAAACACTATCGAGTTCTGGTTGGGAACCATCATTGGAATAACGAAGTCTTGTGCGTATACCTTTGGGTCCTTAAGGGTTAACACTCAAGAACTTACTTTCCTTGAACAATTCAATCAGTGGCTTGGTGTGCTAGGAATACGAATGGAGTGGAGGTAATCAATCTACCAAACCATAGAATACTTTGCACGTATGCATGACTGAGTTGGGATGATTCCCGAGGAACAAAAACAATCTTTCTCGAACTCACGGCGGCAACTTGCACCAAATGCACATGAATTCAAGGAAGTCACTTCTTCCATCCAAGCATAAGCTTCATGAACGGAACACGAAGGCATTTCTTACAAAGTTTTCAACACTAGGTTGATGTTCAACATGAATCATGGGGGAGACAAGAATGCTGCTGATAGGCTCAACAACAACTCATTGGAATTTCCATATCACTGGACTTCCACCATCATGTGAACACGGTGATAGCATTGGTCAGACCAAAAGATGTAATGGTGTATGCTTGAGGGATCAACCACGAGTAAGACAACATTACGAACATCGTTGGTTCTGATTTGACTTGACGATAGCCCATACTCAAGTCAAAGTTTTGACAAGGCAATAGATCCAACAACTGATCATAGGGACCAATCGATGAAGATATCATCTTTCTTCAACACACACAGGCACAGAAGATATCCCTTAAAGATGAACTAAGTTAAGCAAAGCTTTATCTTCCAACTCTCCAAGTTGTTGTCTAGCTCAACCAACTAGCTCAGGGATATCCAACACAGATTCTTGGAGAATGGGTGGTTTAAAGGAAAACTAATATGATCACGAACTCAACATAGCGGTCAGGTAACAACTTTGGTAACACTTCCAAGAAGATATTTGGAAAGTCACGAACCACCGATATATTACTAAGCTCGAGAACAATCTTGCTTTTCAGGGCAAGACGATATGATCAAAAGAGTGAGGGATTGACACAATCCTAACTCATTGGAGTGCACCAGAAATAAGGACTAGGTAGCACGATCAATCTTAGTATGATGATTTAATAACCAACACGCTAAGAATGAGAATATTATCCATTAACTACCAAGCAACGAGGTTGCTAGGAGTATCGATTTAAAACATCACAATTCACTTGTCGGCATTCCGGTTACATCAACACGGAACCGAGGAATGAATAATGATAGCGAGAAGTATTACTACGTCAAGAATTCATAAGAGAAGGTGCAATTCTCATGACGTTCCTGACATAAAGTGGGTAATACTTGAGGGTAGAAACGAACAAAAGCTGAATTGGCATTTTGATCTGGAATACAACTGCTTTGACCCAATCCTAGATATAGATGAGGTACTGGAGTTTGTTTCTCCTAGTCATTCCGGAATAGAATGGCTTGACGGACCACAAGGATAGTAGGCATCGATAAACACGATCGCACACATACCCTTGAGTATCAATTGATAGACGGGGTCAGAATACAACTAAAGAGAACAACTCAAGGAACATATAACTTTCTAAGTTGTGGAGGCATGGATTAGTATGTCGAGCAAAGTTCAACATTTCTTCCGGATAACCCATGCGGAGAAGGTAGAACTGGCAGAGTCACAATTATGAATGGAGAACTCCTCAAGAGTACTCTGATTATGATCTTTAATTCAAAGAACTTACGCCTCATTGGTTCATGGTATTTGGAAGACGGAAATACCACGGACCTCGAGGACTATCACAAGGTTACTAATATCCTAAAGGTATGAGCAACACTATCAACACGAGGTAAGTAGAGTGAATCTTGGGTCAAGAACCCAGGAGTAGAATGCCTACTAACTAAATGGCATCACAGGATGCTTTCGAGAATGGTGGCCAGAATCATCACATTAGGAACATCAAGCATGGCTAGATTACTAGATGATCCTCTAAGACACCTATGGTCATAATAATAGTTCCAACATATATGTCGAGGCAACAGAGTACCTCAACTCACCGATTAGTGTGCTTATTTTGATAAAAAAGGACATCGGGAACGGAAAGAAGGGATTTGCAAATGCATCAGACTATTTAGAGACCTGGGATGACTCGGACAACATAACGGCTGTAAATGCTCAAAAATATTTGAGACATCATGCAAAATGGTGGCATAACCACTCTACAACATCATAACAAGATTCTGAGATCAACAGTTAACTTACAGAAATAGTAGGAACTGAACTGAGGCTTAAAACCAACAACCTTAAAGGTCTACGGATTAGTAACACGTCATCCTGATAGATAGATGAGAAGCCTAGTTCTTAAACTCCGTAGAGGAGAAGAGGATGACTCAGATCAGAAGGCCATGAGGTATAAGGAGTAAAAAGAGCCTTACGTTCCCTTCCACAATCAATTCCCTTACGTAACTAAAGCATTTCTAGACACAACTTCGGCCAGTTTGGCTTGGTAATCCTACAAGCGGTCGAGCTCGATACCAAAGCTGTCGGGACCCGATTCCAAGTCACATCGATCTAGCAGTAACACCTCATATCACTTTGCGGCCTCACGCATGGTATTCCCAGGTTTCGCCTTACCATGGCCCGGGACCGTTTATGCCTTTTGGCTCACGTATATGATAGTGTCGCTAGTATCCATATGATGAAGAACCCGAGCCGACATGGCTAGTCGTGAACCCAAAGCGGCACTAACCCATGGGGACAGGCATACATGAATCACATCGAGCATGTCAGTCATCAACGTGTGAATCCGGGCTGTAGCACTGAGCTAACAGGACTCCGGTAACCCGGGCTGTAGCAGGCTAGGCAGGACTCCGGATGTCACCGCGTGACATTTCCCGAAGGACGAGCACAGAGGCAAGTGAAACACATGCCCGGCCAGTCAAGTGTCCAGAGCGGTAGTCTTTGGGCTAGCGAGACTCCGTGAACCGGTCAGAAGCGGACTACTATCGCTCAGGAAGCACTAGACTACATTTCCCCATATGAAAGGCTGCCAAGGATAAACAACTAGATTGTCGGATCCCACACATACCAAGCATTTCAAACATACACACAATATGTTCAATATGTGTAAATACAACATGGCATCACAACATAACTCTACGACTCAAATATTTTGTTCATTAGGCTCCGAGGAGTGGGATATTACAAACATGGGACTCACGACCCAACACTCAGAGCATACAAGTAAACACATGCGGAAGCTTAACATGTCTGAGTACAGACATCTACAAATGAAAAAGGCTTAGAAGCCTGACTATCTACCAGATCCTGCCGAGGGCACAAGATCGTAGCTGAGGTATGAAGCTAAACGTCGAAGTCCACGCGGAACTACTAGCGAGATTGACATCTCTCTGCAAAACATAAAATAGGCAAACGTGAGTACAAATGTACTCAAAGAAGACTTACATCAGAACTATCTACATATGTATCATTATCAACAAAGGGGTGGTGGAGTTTGACTGACAAGCCAGCTTTGACTCGGTGGCTATCTGAACTACATTTGCAAGTAACTCTTTTGAGGTGGCGCTTTACGAGTCCACATATTCACCATATCAATACACCACTATGGATCCGCTCCGTCTCCCTACGAGAACGCCATCCATAGCACTCACGCTTATCTTGCGTATTTTAGAGTATCCACCTTCACTTGTCTATGAACTGTTATAGGCAACCCAGAAGTCCTTTACCGCGGACACGACTATTCGAATAGATCATATTAACCCTGCAGGGGTGTACTTCTTCACACACGCTCTCGCCACTTACCGCCATGTACACGTCATGTATCTCGGCAACCTTCAAGCAGAAGCCTGGCGAGGGTGTCGGCCACGGCCTACCTAATCACTCAAGTCCCTAGTCCAGGTTTATCGCCTATTCGGGTTCCATGCGTAGGGAGTCCAGCCGAGGTTTCGACTAACGGCCCCGAACGATTTGTGCAGGGTTCCCGAGACACCAAACGGGCGAATCGGTACACCGGGCCACGGTGTATCTACCGCATCATAGCCCACCCCTAGGGTCAGCGCTACGCACGGCCTCCAACACATATCCTACAAACACTAGAAACTAGTTGCAACTCACAGACGGAGAGGACAAGGGTGGTTAAGAAGCCGAGAGAGTCAATTAAGGATCCCAATGTGTGGTAGTAACTGTTTCATGGATCACAAACACGTAACTTCAGTTCCTCGAGGACGGCTTCAATGAGACAACCCACCATGAAATCCTACATGGCGTCTCACTGCTACCTTTACCAAATCGTGTTCACACACTTAGCTCACACACGAGGACATGTTCACACACCTCCGATTCATCCTCGATGAACCAGACCCGACTCAACTCTAAGCGATGGCAGGGCATGAAAAACAAGCATGAATGAGTAGGCACAACAGGCTCAAACAACTCCTACTCATGCTAGTGGGTTTCATCTATTTACTGTGGAATGACAGGTCATGCAGAGGATAAAGGGGTTCAGCTACCGCAGCAAGTAACAGATGAATCGTTGTTGTCCTAATGCAGTGAAACAGAGCAGGAGCGAGAGAGTGGGATTGCATCGGAATGAACAAGGGGGTTTTGCTTGCCTTGCACTTCTGAAAATAATATGGTTCTTCATCGGTGTCATCGAACTCATCGTCGGAACCACGTCTATCGAGAGGGGACAAACACCGGCAACTGAGAAAGAACACAATCAATGCAATGCCACAATATGATGCATTATCATGACATGGCAATATGTTGTGATTTGAGCTAATGCATCTAGCTATGATTTAAATGAAGTTGGTTTGAATACATGATTCAAATTCCAACTCCATATATGATTATTTAAATGCCCTTTATTTGTTTTGTCCAAAACAGAGGACAAACATTGTTCAAACATGCATGAAAATGGTACAGATGGATTCCTTGAATTTTTCTGATAATTTTTCATATATAAATTATTTGATTTGGAGCTACGGTTGAATTTCTATGATTTTTAGAAGTGTTAGTTATTTTCTAAAATAAATAAATCGTCTAGATTTATTTAAAATCCAGAAAAGAGTTATTGCATCAGCATGACGTCACTGTGATGTCAGCGTTCAACGGGCGCGGTCCAAGTCAAACTGACCAGTGGGCCCTGCGTGTCAGTGTAATTAGATTAGCTAAAAACAATTAGTACTAATCCTAACTAATTAACAGGGCCGGGCCCCACATCGTGAGTCGGGGAAAAGTCAAACTAGGTCAAACCGGGTCAAACTCGCCGGAGTTGACCGGGGCTCATCGCCGGCAGGCCAGGGGCAGCGGAGAGGTGCAGTTTCCTCCTCCGTGACCAAATGGCCGTGGCGGAGGGCGGCTACGTGGAGTGGAGCTGTGGTGGTGCCGGTGGGAGAGTCTTTGGGGTGGCCGGAAGCAGCGTCGGCGGGCAGGCGGTGGCCGGAGCTCGGACAAGCGCTGGTTCGGAGTTACAGTGCACGGCAGTCCAGCTGGTGGTCGGGTCATCTCCTCGAGCAAACCGAGCACTATGACGCCTGAGCACGAGCTACGGCGTCTTGACCACGACGGCGACATGGCCGTGGCGGTGAGCTTCGGCCTCGGTCGAAATGGTGGCTCTGATGTCGAGAGGCATGGGGAGGAGGGGCAAACGACGGAGAGGCTCACAGCGGTTGTAGGGGGCGTCGAAGTGGGCTCAGGGAAGCACGGACGGCGACGAGTCGAAGATGGGGATCGGCAGCGGCCGGCGATGAAGAAGAGGTCGGTGACGGTGTTTTGAGTCGTCCGGCGTCGAGTTAGTCAACGGGGAGGACGAGGGCGTCGAAGCGGAGGCCATGGACAAGTCGGCGAGGCGGGGGAGGGCCTGTGGCCGCGGTGGTTCTAGTCGGCGGCGACGCCTGCGCTCGGGTGAGCTCAGGGTAGAGAGCCAGGGAAGGAGAGAAGGTCCAGCGAGAGAGGGGAGAGGTGCAGAGGGTCCAGGGGTGTCGTGGCGTTCACAGCCGCGTCGGGGAAGCGGCGGGAAGCAGGAGGTGGCGCGACGCATGCCGGCGTTCAGTGGCCACGCGCCTGGGTCCTTCTGGCAGAGGAAGGAGAAGACACGGGAGCCCCTGGTGGGCTGGGCCGCCAGCTGGGCCACCAGGTGGGCTGGGAGGCCAGGTGAGTTCTTCTCTCTCTCTCTCCCTTTCCTATTTTCTGTTTTCTATTTATTTGCTCTTTTTTGATTTAGTTTATAAACCAAATCATTTTAATAAATCCTGAAAATAATTGTGGGCATTAACTGAATTATTACAGAGGCCCTTAACTATTTTCAGAATTGTTGGAGCATTGAAAAATATTAACACTATTTAAATGCCCCAATTCAAATACAATATGGTTTATTCAAAAATCCAAAATGTCCTGGAAAATATGCATCATCTTTGGATATGGTTTTCACCCTTTTCCATAAATCATGAACATTTTGGCAGACCAATTTGGTTCATTGAAAATATTTTGAAGTTGAACCTATATGCATTATTTTGGTGCTAGGGGTTTGATCAATCCCCACTTCAAGTTTCTTTAAATTAAAACATGTTGCATGAATGCTTAAGCAGGTCAAGCAAGGACTAGGCTAGGGCTGTGACACGGGGCTGCTGGCTCCGGCACCTCACGTGGTGCCGGAGAAGAAGGCCAAGAAGAAGGCCACGGGAACTCGAAGGAGCTCCCGGCGCCAGGGGCTGTCGGACTCATCGCCCGACAACCCTGAGGCGGAATCCTCCTCTGAGGAAGAGGAGGAGGAAAAAGAAGCCTCTCCCCCAGCGGGGGGAGAGAAGAAAAGGAAGGCCGCCCCAACTGGGAGGTCGGAGGGTCCAAAAAGGAAGGACCCTTCCTCCGGACTTCTCCACCAACGCCGACAACGACGAGGAGGAGTGGCCAACAAGGGCCAAGCCTGGCGAGATCATAAGTGTCCGGTACCCATGGCTTTTTCCATTGCATAGTGTTCTCTAATGCCGAACAATCATGCAGCCCGCCCAAGGACAGGCAGCTCGCTTCCGTCGAGCGGGTCCCTGAATTCGTCGGAAGTGGAGAGTACTTCTCTTCCGGCCGCCTCCTCACCTCACGCTGCTGACAACGCCGAGGTGGGGCCCCAAGGGTGGCCTGGTCAAGAGGAGGTGGCGCAGGAGGCGCCGCAAGGCAGCCTCCCGGACTCCAGGCGCGAGGGGAGCGAGACCTCCAGGGGCTCTAAGCCCGTCCCTTGTCCGGACTCCATACCGGAACCTTCAGCGTTCCAAGTCCGCAAGCGGCCCCTTCGTAGGAAGGGTAAGACGCGGTGTCCTCCATCCAACCGGAGGCACCAGATAGCCATCGGAGGCGCTTAACAGGCGCCTCCATCGAGGAGGAGCATCGCACTATTATGAGTGTGGTGATCCAGAAAGTTCGATCCGCCAAGAGCGGGCTGATCAAGCTTCTGCAACGGCCTTCTAACAGGCTTTGAGGTAAGTTTTCAATATATGTAAGAAGATTACCGTGACAGACAGTAGCCTCGATGCTTAGTTCGGTGTTCGGAAAGAAAAGCCGGACTGAGGATCTAAAAAGATATATGCAGGACTCTAACATAATTATGTCAATATGGGAATGCAGGCTGCCCTGCTGACCTCTGCCGCACTGACTGCGGAGGTCAATGCATTGAAGGAGAGCCTTGAGCGGTCCGAGAACGAGCTCGACCAAGCCAAGAAGCATCTCGAGGACAAGGAAGGTAAGTAATACCTTATGGAATTTAAAAAATGTGGTTGCAAAAGATAACAGGAATAACATGGGTACTGCAGGGGCCACGAGCGAGGTGGCGACCCTGAAGGAGGCGGTGTCCGCGGCCGAAAACAAAGCGGCCGCGAAGCGTAGCGAGCAAGAGAAGGGGGAGGCGCAGCTGGCGGAGGTACGGCAAGAGCTCCAGGCTCTCGTGAAAAAACACGCAGGTTTGGAGCGTGACTCGAAGACCCGAGAGTCCGAGCTTGCCTCAGCTCTTGAGAGTGCCAAAGCTGCTAAGGCCGAGGCCCAAAAAGCCCTCCAGGAGATTGAGGCAATAAAGAAGATCGCGGCGGGTAAGGCATTCTTTATGCAGAGCAAGAATGTAAAAGTCAATTATCTAGTACTTACCCGAATCTGGAGCTCTCCAGGAGCGTTCGCAGATCTGCCGCGGAGTGTCTCCGATGCCGCCGCTTTCTACCGAGCCGAAGAAGGGAGCTCGACGGAAAAGGTGTTTTGGTCTCAGTATGCTGAGGCCGAACACCCGGTGCCCTTGAGCGACCAACTGAAGCAATTGGTCGAGCTCCACAACGTCGCTGAACAGGCCATGAAGGGCCTTATAGCTCGGCTGTGGCCAAATGAGGCCATGCCTGGGAGCTACTTCGGGCTAGTGCGGCGGCTGGTGGATGCATGTCCATGGATCGAAGTCATCAAGCGCTCCGTCTGTATTGAAGGTGCCCGTAGGGCCCTTGCCCGTGCCAAGGTGCACTGGGGCAAGCTGGACGCGGAGAAGCTGGTGACGGACTGGTCGCCGCCGGGCAAAGAACATAGCAAGCCCGAGAAGTATTATGAGGGTGTCCTGAAGGGTGCCCGTCTTATAGCGGGTGAATGCTCCAAAGATGAAATATTTGAGTAGACTCGCATTTGTTATCATGTACGCTGAAAACTTGTTCATATGCGCTAAGCAACACTTGTGAATTTAAAATATTACCTTCTGTGCGGCCGTTTATCAAATTTGAGAGATGGCAAGTCGTTGGCTTCAGCCCCCATGCCACAAGTGCTGGGGTGTTCGGGATAAACTTGAGCGCTCCTGTTCCCATTCTTGGGTCCTTCGAGGGAGGCGCTCAGCATAACGAACAAGGCAACCGGACTTATAGTGCTTGAACACTCTCACTTAGCCCTAGAATTCTGTAATTTTAAATTTCGGCGAAGCCCCTAGTATTCGGAAGACCGAGTTCGGGGCGCTATCCACACCTTGGCCGGACAATGCCGACTTCTCGCTCTAAGCGGCATAAGTGTTTAGGGACCCGAAAAAACCTCTCGAACAGCGACCGGCTCTCGCCCTATCATGACGGTCAGTTTTAGCTTTCCACCGAGGTGCTCAACCCAGCTCAACCGGGGCACAATCGCAGTGGTTCTCCCAGTGCTACCTTAGCCGATATAACGGAACGTAAGGTACAAAAACATGGGAGCCGGGCAAACCCAACTATTGAGCCAAGACATGATTCGGAGCCGATGCATATAATGATATAAGTTCCGGGTGCCGCACTTGTGAAAGTGTTCGGACTTATCACACCATACTTTTGGGGTACTTAAGCCCCTGGTGTATTGGCCGTACCAAAGTGTACGGGTGCAACATGTCATGAAATGAACATATATATAGATAAAGAAAGGAGTGCAATAATAGGCATAAGCTATGTATTGTTTATTCAAAAAGGTACTGCAGTGGAAGCAGAATGATACAAATAGTGCGATAAGCAAGGGATGGGACTATTTAACATGTCCCCTCCGTGGGTAAGCTGCGGGATGGTATGTAAAACAGGTATAATGCTCGTAGTAGAGACCACCTGGACACTCGACGTTGCTTTCTGCTTCCCTGGCTGTTCCATCGTGAGTTCGACAATTCTAGTGTCGTACAAGACTTCAGGAAAACGGAGTCCTGAAAGTAAGAAAAAAGAAGAAAGAAAAAGAATGACACAATTGGGAGTCCCTGGTGCGGTTGAGCCGCATTCTGGGCGTGCCGTGGTCGTGCCCCTCCCCTTAGGCCCATGGTATCTCTAGAGCGTAGTTATGTACGCGTAGTACTGGCTTCGCAGTTTCGCGAGGGCTGGGGTTGGGGCCGGATTGCTACGCGTGCTCTGATCGTGCTAGGCGGTCTTGTTGTAGGTTATTCCGGGCGCGCTTGACGGTGATCGGACGTTTAATAGCCAGACTCAAGAATTGCTATGAGAGGCTGCTTTGCACCTCTGCCGTGAGGGCCGCCGTGTGCTCCTCCATTCGGAGAGAGCGTTCGGTGTTTCCATTGACCGTGATTACTCCTCGAGGGCCTGGCATCTTGAGCTTGAGGTATGCGTAGTGCGGCACCGCATTGAACTTTGCAAATGCGGTTCGTCCAAGCAGTGCATGATAGCCGCCATGAACGGGACTATGTCGAAGATTAACTCTTTCGCCGTAAGTTATCCGGGATCCAAGACCACTTCGAGTGTAACTGAGCATGTACAATTGGCCTCTACACCTGGTATGACGCCTTTAAAGGTCGTCTTTGTGGGTTTAATCCTTGAGGGGTCTATGCCCATTTTGCGCACTGTATCCTGATAAAGCAGGTTCAGGCTGCTACCGCCTTCCATCAGGACTCTAGTGAGGTGAAATCCGTCGATGATTGGGTCAAGAACCAATGCGGCGAATCTTCCGTGACGGATGCTAGTGGGTTGGTCCCTTCGATCAAAGGTGATCGGGCAGGAAGACCATGGGTTGAACTTCGGGGCGGGCTCCATCGCGTATCACGTCCCTTTAGTGCATGCTCCCGCTCCCTTTTGGGTATGTGGGTTGCGTATATCATGTTCACCATCCGCACTTGTGTGGGAAAGCCCTTCATCCTCTATTGTTCGGGCGGCCGGGCTCTTCCTCATCATCGCTATGCAGCCCCTTGTCGTTGTTTTCGGCGCTTGGCTTGCTTGCTTGAACACCCAACAATCCCTGTTGGTGTGGTTGGCTGGTTTTTCGGGGTGCCATGTATCCGCACAAGCGATCGAGTATTCGGTCCAAGTTGGACGGGCCCCGGGTATTTCTTTTGAATGGCTTCTTCCACGACCGGGTTTAGAGCCTCTAAATCCGGCATTTACTGTCATATCTTCAGCATTATCACCGTTAATGCGGCGTTTATGCTTGTTGCGACGCGACCTGCCATTACTGTCCTTGGTATCCGAACTACCAGGGTGTTTGGCCAAGTTGTTGCTTCGAGCTAGCCAGCTGTCCTCTCCCGCGCAAAAGCGGGTCATGAGTGTGGTGAGGGCTGGCATGGATTTCGGCTTTTCCTGTCCTAGGTGCTGGGCTAGCCACTCGTCGCGAATGTTGTGTTTGAAGGCTGCTAGCGCCTCTGCATCCGGACAGTCGACGATCTGATTTTTCTTTGTTAGGAACCGCGTCCGTAATTGTTCCGCCGATTCTTCCGCTGCTGAATTATATGGCTAAGGTCATCGGTACGGTGGTCGCACATATGTGCCCCGGAAGTTATCAAGGAATGCGGCTTCCGTGTCCTCCCAACAACCGATTGACTCTTTGGCAAGCTGTTGAGCCAATACCAAGCTGGTCCTTTAAGCTTGAGTGGGAGGTATTTGATGGCATGTAGATCATCACCGCGGGCCATGTGGATATGGAGGAGATAGTCCTCGATCCAGACCGCAGGATCTGTGGTACCATCGTATGATTCGATGTTTACGGGTTTGAAGCCCTCATGGATTTGATGATCCATTACTTCATCTGTGAAGCATAGTGGGTGTCTTGGCGCCTCTGTATTGGGCTATATCACGGCGTAGCTCATATGAGCTTTGTCTCATCGTGTTCGCCCGCCGGGTTTCTTGTATCCGCGTGACGGTAATCATCCCGAGTCGTTACGCCCACGCGATCTGTAGATCGATCTTGTATGCTTTGCCTTATCCTCCAATATATCTCGCAAGTCCGGCGCGTTTTCCCGTGCCTTGGTACTTTTTGAGCGGCGTCGGGGCGTGGCTTGAGCGGAGGGCCGAGAGGCCTCTCTGTCGCGGCCACGGGGTGGCTGGTCTGCCATGTCGTGCGCTGGTGACGTGGGTGCTTCCTCCTCTGATCGAGCCAACGACCTGCATTTGGGGTAGCTTTTGGAGGGGCGTTCGAGTTCATACTCTTCGGCTGCAAGGACTTGATCCATCCGCCGCCTAGCAGGTCTTGGTCAGCTCTAAGTTGTTGCTGCTCTTTCTTGAGGCTGCTTGCCGTGGCCATGAGCATGCGTTTAAAACGCTCTTGTTCTTGTTCGACGGGGTCCTCTGGCACGACGAATTCGTCGTCGTCGAGGCTTGCCTCGTCTTCGGAGGGGGGCGCCTAATTATCGTCCTCTACCTCTCTTTACGCCAAGACCTTGTCGTGCGGACTTGCTTCTCCCTCCTCCCCGTCTTTGAGTCCTGCTGGAGGGGGTCATCTTCGGCACTATCCGGGGTATTATTATCTCCCGTGCCGGAATCTCCATTTTTATTGTGGCGGGATTTAGAGCGGCGCCGCTGACGTCGGCGCTTGGTTTGTTTCTTGGAGGGGTCATCCTCCGCCGTTCCATCGCCATTCCCATCTTTTGGGATGTCCACCATGTATATGTCATATGACGAGGTGGCCTTCCAGTGCCCCGTGGGCGCTGGCTCTTGATCGTCTCCGGCATCGTCGTCCATACCATTGATCTCTTCGGAGTCGAAGTCGATCATGTCGGTTAAATCATCGACAGTGGCTACAAAGTGGGTGGTGGGTGGGCGTTGAATTTCTTCGTCGTCCGAATCCCAACCTTCCTGACGGTAGTTCGTCCAGGGCTCCCCTGACAAAGAGAAATAATTTAATGATTTCAGGATATCACCAAAGGGCGAGTGCTGAAAGATGTCCGCGGCGGTGAACTCCATAACCGGCGCCCAGTCGGATTCGATGGCGGGCGCTGAGGAGGTTCGGAGTCCGGAAAGGAGTCCGTCACCTGGGAGTCACGAGCTTTGCAAAGGACAGGGATGGTGTTCGGCTCAATCACCGTAGAGATTTCAGCCCCTAAGGCGGTGTCCAACCAACCGTCCTCGATCGGCGAAACCGCCTCCGGATTAAGGGTCAGAGTAGGCACTAGTGCGGCCTCCAGGGCACTGTTCGGCGGGAGAGCTAGATCGTACCCATCGAGACAGTGCGGCACACTCGGCTGTGGCTCGAATCCTTCGAAGATCAAGTCTCCGTGGACATCGGCCGTATAGTTCAAGCTTCCAAATCTGACCTGATGGCCAGGGGCGTAGCTTTCGATCTGCTCCAGGTGGCCTAGCGAATTGGCCCGTAGTGCAAAGCAGCCGAATACGAAGATCTGTCCGGGGAGAAAAGTCTCACCCTGGATTGCGTCGTTGCTGATGATTGAAGGAGCCATCGGGCCTATAGGTGACGACACAGAGGAACTCTCAATGAAAACACCAATGTCGGTGTCAAAACCGGCGGATCTCAGGTAGGGGGTCCCTAACTGTGCGTCTAGGCGGATGGTAACAGGAGACAAGGGACACGATGTTTTTACCCAGGTTCGGGCCCTCTCGATGGAGGTAATACCCTACTCCTGCTTGATTAATATTGTTGATATGGGTAGTACAAGAGTAGATCTACCACGAGATCGTAGAGGCTAAACCCTAGAAGCTAGCCTATGGTATGATTGTTCTTCGCCCCACAGACTAAAACCCTTCGGTTTATATAGACACCTAATAGGGTTAGGGTTACACAGAGTCGGTTACAATGGTAGGAGATCTACATATCCGTATCGCCAAGCTTGCCTTCCACGCCAAGGAAAGTCCCATCCGGACACGGGACGAAGTCTTCAATCTTGTATCTTCATAGTCTAGGAGTCCGGCCAAAGATGATAGTTCGGCTATCCGGACACCCCCTAGTCCAGGACTCCCTCACCAGCCTTCTGATCCACTCGACTCCTATCTCTAACGCACACTAGCTAGCATCTTTATCTTTCTATTTATCTGTTTCTCCATCAACCTTGTTTCTCTCCCTCACTCTTGATTCCTATCACGCATACTACATATGTTTCTCTCTACATGCAGTCAAGTGCCCTCTCACACACATATATAACTTCACCCTTTGAACCACCCGACGGTCATCTCCAACACCCAAACTAGCGGATGTCCCTCTAGCTAGCATCTCCATCTCTATATCTATCTGTAGTTTCTCTGTCAACATTTCTTTCTCGCATGGAGTCTTGCTTCCTATCACCCACACTATATATGTCTCTCCATACATATGCATTTATAGGTTGATCTCTTTTGCACAATCATTGTGCCTCACCCCCTCTACTCGCCATAGATGCATGCTCCAGCCCACGCCACTATCTCTTAAAGACAAAAACACATGCTCAATTGTCGGGCCTTCTTCCCTGCATTCTCACATGCATCCATATTGTCATACCGATCCGTCTCTCCCATGTCGTTGATCTTATGACTTATGTATTCTTTCTTTTATCTCGATCATGCGCGCGCGCACACACACACACATCCCACGTATACATGTATACCTCTCACACATGCACGTTCAAGGTCGCTATGTCTCCGTACGTAGTTAATTACCCACAATCTAACGCCACATTGAATCGTTCTCCTCTTTTGTGCACATAACTTCCGCCTGGATGGGTAAAACACACACTCACACTTAACAATCTCCTTCTAGCTACCCCCCACCCCCGCGCGCCTCTCACTCTTCCCCTATATCCCCGAAACCAATAAGACCATCCCTTTGTTTAATTCCTG
The DNA here is from genome assembly GCA_021605145.1 of Aegilops bicornis. Lineage (NCBI taxonomy): Eukaryota > Viridiplantae > Streptophyta > Magnoliopsida > Poales > Poaceae > Aegilops > Aegilops bicornis. The sequence goes on from CM038671.1 coordinate 105,013,733, forward strand.
CCTACATATGCACCATCGGTATATACTAGTCTTCCTTGGTGTCTCTCGAACAAACACATTCTCTCGATGTCGACTCCTCTCACGCGCACACACCTTCTCTTCCCTCTCTACGGGCATTTTCTCTCTCGCACCCCGTTGTTGGTGGCCTCTGCCATACACATCACCTCTCTATGATGGAGCCATGCACACTTAAATTACATCCGCCACAGAGGACCCCGCGACACACACACACACACACACACACACGCACGCACGCACACACACACACACACGCACGCACGCACCCCCCCCCCACACACACTAAGACTCCATCTCTCTCTCACACACACACAAACACAAACACACACACACATGCACGCACCCCCCCCCCCACACACTTAGACTCCATCTCTCTCTCTCTCTCACACACACAAACTAAGACTCCATCTCTCTCTCTCTCTCACACACACACACCCCACACACACACTAAGACTCCATCTCACACACACATGCTCTAGGCGGAGCATTTGTTCCTACCACCCTTCATCCAACCTTACCCATATGATAAACAATCACCTTTATTTACTTGCATAACATGGACAAATTCCACTTTACTTTAGTAGTCAGCAAACTTATCATATGTACCCTTATAAAAAAACGAGTTGGCGATGATTGTCGGAGTAAATGACCACGGGTAGCCTAGCCGGCTCCCCCTGGGACTTCTGAAAAAATTATGAGTCAATCAAGCCCTCCAACATCCAAGACGCGGGGCCGCCTTCCCCCGGCCGGCTGTATCTCAGGCCGGCTACCGGGAGGCGGCCCAGCCCTAAAACCTACAGGAAGAAGGCCGCGAGAGGGCCGACTACCAAGGAGCCGGCCACCAGAGGGCCGAGTCCGCGAAGCCGGCCGTGAGAAGGCCGACTCCAAGAAGTCGGCCGCCCAGCAGGCGGCCAAGGCCGCACCCTCAGAATCTGCACCCACAAAACGGTGATGAGATGGGGCGTGGCTAAAGTGAAGCCTGCCACCCCCACATCCCGGAGCGCGCATGGCCACAGTGCGCCGTACGGGGCGGCCATCACCCGTCCGGCGCGGCTCTGTTGCCATGTTGACCATGATGTCACCCACGACAGGTTGTCAGTACGACCCGCAGGCGGCTGGCCCCTCCTATCAGAGAGATGCCCGAAGGCGGCACGGCCAACCCCAGTCGGCCTAAGATATGGCATGCTTCCCGTAGCCAGCTTGCTCCCTCCCTCGAAGGAGGCGCCTCATTAAGGAGACAAGACGAGGTAAGGCTACAGTGATCGCCGCCAAAGCGGCGGCACTGTAGCCATGCTTACCTCGACAAAGCCCTAAATCATCGAGGATTGAGGCTTGATAACCAGCCCCGACAAGGCCCTCAGCGGTGGGACCAGCTTGTCGACCAAGAAGCCGGTAGCTGGCGGGACCCACCAGTCGGCGGGCCCTAGCGGCCGGTGGAGAAGCCGGCGAACGTAGACGCTGACGGCTAGGGCCCGCGCCTAGCCGGATTACCATTGTACCCCTGGGGGTAGGCCTATATAAACTCCCCAGGGCACCCATGCAAAGGGTTGATCTCTTAGAGTTTTAGACACCACATAGAGGGAAAAGGAGAGCTAGCCGTGCCCTTCCTCTTCCTCTCGCCGAACAGCTCAAGGAGCCTCTTGTAGATACTTGTTCATCTAGTGATCATGCGGAGACCCCACAGATCAGTAGTAGGGGTGTTATCTCCACGGAGAGACCCAAAGCTGGGTAAGATTCACCGGCGTGCATGTCTTCGCCTCATCCCATTCCCAGACACCGGCGACGTCTTATTGGCTCCCACAATGATAAGCCACCCGTTGGCATATGTCGCACCTACCACCCGACAATGATGGTGTGCCTGCCATCTTGTAATACAGACCTTATGATCTATATCTGACGGATAGAAAGCAAACTATGATAATTTTACAAAAGATACCCGCACCTCTCTCCACATCATTATCTCCCGCAACCTCATTGCTCAGCAATTAAAAAAGGAATAAGTCTCTGCCGGCGCCGTCCATCCCCATGCCTCCGACCATTCCGACCACAAGTCACCACCACGCTCCACTCCTCCTCGACTTATCTCTCGTCTTTCATTTTTTCAATGACATTCTCGAGATACCAGTTTTCCTATAAAATTCTCGAGATATCATTAGTTTTTACACATGGGATTACTCCTGCATGGGTCAATCACAACATGTGTTTTGTAAAAAAATGCATATTGATGTTCCGTGCAATGCACGAGAATCTTGCTTGTAATTATATAATGTAAATCACGAGCAGGAAGTGACATTTTTTTTGACACAACCACGTTAACATGGCCACGTAAATCACTAGCTAAAGTAAATACCATTATACTTATATCCCGATGCAAAAGGTTGAGTACATGTCCGAAGAGTAGAGATGCACACACGAACTCTGTCTCTCAGAGTCTCTCTCACACACACACACCAGTTACGTGACGCCCACTTAAGCAGACACGAGTATGTTACAATTTGTGCACTCGTAGGTACACGTGATGCTGCGCATTCATTTAAGCCGGAAGGCGAACCCAAACAGTAGCTGCATTCATTCCCCTCCCGCCGCCTCTTCTCTGGTCGCCATCGCCCGGTAGCCATGGGCAGGCCGAAGGTAACAACATACGCCATACTCACGGAGCGGCGCTTTAATATGGAAATTTTAGTGGTCATGCATGCATCTTTTTGTGCTAGCACTCCTATATAAGGGTTGACCGGTCGCTTCCTGCGGACGTGCGCGGGCGGTGGAAGAGGAAGGAGAAGGGAAGCGGGCTATGGAGTAACGTTTTTTACCACAATTTCTTAGGAAAGTTAGTGCAATAATTGAGTAGTTTTGCAAACTACCAGTACTACACCTGAAACGATTCAAAACCTATACTCCCTTGCTAGTGCGCGCTTCCCGCATGAAGCGGTCAGCGTCATACAGGCGTCGATGCCGCGTGCGCCCGAGGCGGAGGCGACCTCTCACTGGCACCGGCTTTGAAGTGGCGCGACGGCCGAGAGAGCGCCGCTTCCCGGGGCACGCGACTGCTCCGCGTCGAGACTGGCCATAGGCCCGGTTTGGATCCATGGGTTAAACTTAGTTTGAGCTAGTTGGGGCTCAAATAACCCTAAAGTATCCAAGCATGAGGGTTTAAATTGGAGCAAGTTGCACCGAACCCACCAAAAAAAACTATCCCACCCAAGAGGTGCTAACTGGAGATAGTTCTCATTGGGACCACCGAAAAATCACTTTTCTCTCTCCATGAAGTGCATTTATTGTCAATCTAACCATGTCACCCAAACAGCACTATGCCTACAGTAAGTTCAGGGTTAGTCATGAGTTAGTCTAACCTCAAGCTAAGTTAGAGTATCAAACAGAAGCAGTATAGGACAAGCAAGTTGCTCAAAGCAAACATGCAAATTAAATGCGTGAAAGGATTTTTTCTTTTTGAAAACGGAACATGAAAGGAATTTTTTAGAATGCTCTTGGCATGTCGCTAACATGTGATAGTTAACCGACCTCAATAGGCGGCGAAACGCCAGCCCGCCACACTTTGATAGAGACGAGGAGGAGAAGCGTCTGAGCTTTGGATTACTAGAGATATGTGTCACACGGAAGCCAAGAAATATGGTGATAGCGTGGGTTAGCCATGTACTAGTATGATGTAACTACACTGGGCTGCCGTGTTTCGTACTCTTCTAGTCCACTTTGGAGATGATTGGTTAATTTTATATCGTTGAATAATATTAAATATTATGAGTGCAGACGCTCCACCACGAGGTTCCTTGCTCCTGCTCGCTCGTCCGGAATCTATGTTCTTCCACTCTATTTTTTTACGTGAGCTTTGTTCATCCTTTTGCCAACACGCGAGACATCAAGGTGCACGTGTTATGCAAGGATCATTCCATCTATATGAAGAACACGTGGGACTGGAACTACGAGACGGACATGTACCCAGGAGTGGACGTACGAACCTGAGTAATGTAGCGCAGTAAGTGAAGTAGAAAGGCACAAATGGTATGAACATGCATGTCATATAGGGTGTGTTTGGTTGCGTTCTCGACTCAGCATAGTTGTTCCCTCTTCATGCATGCTCAACACAACACCCCTCTTCATGCATGTTCTCTTCATGCATGCTTCTAGTGTATTTGTGCTAAACTAGTGTGGACTCATGCACCCTCCATACACTCTACCAAACACCCAAAAAAAGGTCGAGAAGGGAACTCTTAGGTGGCATTTGTCTCTTACTACGTGCTACCACTAAATGTTGTACGTGCAATGCACGATGATGTTATGGAGTACGTGCCTAAGTACTCTACTACTACTATATTAGTTGGAGGAACATATTAACTTTTATATTTGTTTACGTGTAAGCCCCGAGACCTTCCAACTAGACGTCTCTTTCTCTCCAGGTCGCACTTTGTATCGTTCATACCACTAAGTACTACTACGTGTGGTCTCCGACCCAGAAGTGGAAGAAGTGGAGACGCTGTACCACGCTGTTTTTTTATGCTGGGCTCTACCACGCTGTTCATGTCCCACTCCTTTCGCTGACGTGTAGGACATCCAGCACGTGCCGTGTTTGGCACCCTTCGTCGTAAGAGTTGAAACGCTAGCATTCATCAGAAATAAAAAAAAATTATAAATCGGCTGTGATACTATCTTTTTGTGAACCAATCAGCAGTGATACTATACCACGCGGTTTCCTTGCTCCTCGATATCGGAAAGAATACTTCCGTTCGCCAACATATGGGACATCGACCATCTTGGTCCACTTGCCATGCACGCAGAACTCCAAGGGAGTCACCCAGGTCGTCGCGCCGCAGTAACAATGACTAATGAGCTGTCAAATCACAGTCCCACTTCCCACTTTGAAGTTGCTCGGACGAAGGAACCATCATGACTTCGTTGAATTCCGCTTCTTGAAGAAAACTACTGTACCAGCAGTACTGCTAGCTATAGTAGTTACTCCAACAAAGGCCTCCTTTTGTTCATAACATAGGAATATAAAAATCATAGGAAGTGAGATGACATGCATCTCAATTCCTATAGAGAAAGAGATGCCATTTGATGCTTAGGATCGGAATTTTTCCATTTAGTCTAGGCTAATGTACTGGTAATTTGCTCTAAAAACTATAGTAGTTACTAGTACTAGTATTGGTACATGCTCGTACTCAGACACAGACACACACACTAACTACTAGTACTACTACTTCTCACATGATGGCCAGACGCCGACGTTCTCCTTCCCGGCTTTGTCGGCGACACCCCACCATGCTTGGATCTCCGCCGACCTCTCCGCAGCAGCGCGTGCGTCCTTTTCTTTCTTGCGGCAGCGGGCCTCTCTTGTCTTGAGTGCTTTCTGACGTTTTCGCTCCCTCTGTGCGGCTTTGGCCGCCTCTTGCTCTACCGCCCATTCGGCCTTGGCATCTTCAAATTCCTCCCACATAGTTGTCAGGTCATGAGCGGCGATGAACTCGGCTCGGCGGGATGCCATCGCTTCCCTACCATTTTGTGTGCGGTCGTGGGCAGCGAGGAACTCGGCGCGGCGGGATGCCATCGCTGCCTTACCGGTTAGTGTGCGGCGCGGTGGCATGAACGACGCTTGGTGAGAGCTCTGGGGTGGAGTGTCCGGACAACTGTATAGTGCATAGGTTTGTCAAGAGCTCAAGGACAGAAGACGAAGCAAATTTGGATTCCCCTTCAAGTCTGGTCATTTATTACCGAGTAAAATGCATTGGCGGTCATCGAACTTGTCTTGATAGCTCACTTTGATCATTGTATACGAGATATGGTGATTATACGACCACTGGCTCAGCGTATAGCTCCATATTTGTCTAGTTGACCAGTCAAACAGTCTGCATGCGCCTCATCAGCTTGTGTTCTTTATCTATCTATCTATGCGGGCCTACCTATAAGTGAAGAAAGAAATAAAAACCAAAATTATGCATATGTGACATTACTGTTTAGACGTTTGCTGGAGGCCTCCGCGAACACCGAGCATGTATTCACCTGGCTCAACACCAACGGTCATACTCGTGACTCGGCGACTTGCTCATGTATATCGTCCATCACAACGACAATCTATAAAACAGCCTAGCTAGAGAGGGTACTATGGTGCGGAGTATGTACTATCTTGAGCAACCGATCATAGTGCCACTGCACACGAGTGTGTGTCTGATCGATTCATCCATTATTCATAAGTTATGTATGGTTGTGTGGTGTCTAATGGTGGTCATCGAATGCTAGCTAGCGACAAGAGCGATTGCATGGACGCCTGGTTGTCAATACGTGCCGCATACGCTTCAAAGGCTCGTCATCCATGAGTTCACATTTTACCACCACGCCAGCGTCTGACCGCCCTGGCCTACGGAAACCCCTTCCATCGCTAGCGAGCGCTTCCCGCCTGAAACGATCACCGTCTCTCCAGAACGTCAATGCCACATTCACCATCCTTAACTGCAGGTGCAGTTGGTGTGTCAATGACATGTGGGCCTGATGCCCGTTGGGCCCACATGTTAGTGAGACAACGCACCTGCGGGTAAGTCACTGAAGCAGCGTCCGCATTCACGCCTGACACGACCTCTCACTGGCGCCAGCATTGCAGCAGCGCGCCGGCCGAGAGAGCGCCACCCGCGCGGCATCCCGGTGCAAACGACTGCTCCGCGTTAATGACACCACGGCTGCCGACGAACCTACTCCGCTGCCAGCCGTCCGTCCATTTGCCGTGGCTCATTGCCATTCGCCCGCTATATTAACTTGAGCCCCAACTCCCAGCCATAGCCAAAGACCCACACTCATTCTCCTCCGGTCCCTTCCTTTTGTTGGCACCACTCCAACCATGGCCTCCGGGCACTCCAAAGATCTCTTGGACGTACTGTCACAGGATCAGACGAAGGACATCGGTGGCTCCGCTCCGGGCGCGCTCCAAAGCTCTTTTGGACGTACTCTCACAGGAGCAGACGAAGAAGATCGCCGGCTCCCCCCCGGCCGCCCTCCGCCGCCACGACCACGAAGCCGGCGCGCGTGCTTGGCGCAGCCTGCAGCGAGGAAGAGTAGTACATGGTAGGTCACCACTGCTCTGGTCCTAGGAAGGCCACCGCTCCTCCACTCAGTCGACGCCAAGCTTGGTGGGATAAAAATTGGCGGCCGATTAGCCGCTTGATGGCGACGTGGAGGCGGAAATCTTCATAACCTTGTGCTCCGGAGGAGGAGGTTATCGAGGCGGATAAGGAGGAGGCAAAGGAAATGGCCGGCTTTCTCGGGTTCATGGCCGGACATGGTGGTCGGGGCCCGGTGATCTTTTAGATTAGGTTTACAGTAGGTTTTAGTACGGTTTGTGTGAAATATGTAATGAATTTCATCCAGTTTATAGGAAAAGTTCTCGAAATGTAATGAATTTCATCTGGTCAATTTGAAATTTGCTTTGTTTGCACGAATTTCGTGCGGTTAGTTCATATAGTTGTCGAAAGGTATGCGGGCAGCATCGGATGGCATCCATTAGTGTCCTCGGACAGATGCCGGTGTAAATTTGTGGGCCAGTGCTGGAGATGCCCTAACTATCATGCTATAATTGCTAACAATCCTCCATTATTTGGCAGGGAACAGTTATCCCTCGATCAAAATTAGATCCGCAGTGTTTCGCACTCCTCCCGCGTAAGAGTGTAAACTCTTGCTTACATAAAAATGGAGCAAGTGGACAACACTGTAGCACGTCATATCACTCGAACTAGGCCGCCTAACGAGCGGGAAAGCACCACCCTCGTCATTTTGTTCTGGATATCTATCAATCGATCGCACGAAAATGTTACGCTTAGCTAGTTCTAAAGGAAAAGGTGGCACACTTATGACTCATACGCGTCACAACCCCGACAGTCCGGCTCGCACGCCGCTCACCAGAGGGGACACGCGTTGTCTTGCAATTTCACTGACAAGTGGGACCGTAATTGAATAAACCGTCGATAGCCGAAATCTAATCGCTCGGCGGGCGTCGGCTGAGAAGAGAGAAACAGGGGAGGGAGAAGAGATCGCCCACCTGCCGTGCACGGACTCCAAGAAATATATGGTGATAATGTGAGGTGGGTCATGCTGGAGTCGGGACCGCTTCCGGAGCCCGCACTCACCGCCCTGGCCCCTCAAGACGCCAGCTGCCCGCCGCATGCATGCATAGCAAGTACTCCCTCCGTTCCTAAATATTTGTCTTTCTAGATATTTCAACAAGTGACTTAGTACGAAGCAAAATGTTTGAACCTACACTCTAAATTATGTCTACATACATCTGTATGTTGTAACCATTTGAAATGTCTAGAAAGACAAATATTTGGGAACGGAGGGAGTAGTACTCCTTATGTGGAGGAGAGAGAGGCATTGACAAAGTCAAGGAGTGGGCTCTGCAAGAGCCCGTCTCTACACGTGCTCCTAGGTATAAAAAATAATTCTAAAAAGGCATGAAAACAATTGTGTCTTAAAAAAGAAAGGTAAAAAATATTTGAGAGGAAATAGATAGAGAGAATGTGAGAAAAAGCTGTAACCTGGGCATTACATGAGGAAGGAGGGAGTGGTGCACATGCCAAGTTCACTGGGCTGCCGTGTTTCACACTCCTCCGTCGTAATAGTGGAGACAATAGCTTTCATCAAAAATAAACAATGTATACTCGTTGCTCATCCTCTATATAGGAAAGAATACTTTCATTCGCCGACATGTGGGACGTCGACCATCCTTGTCCACCTGCCATGCACAAAATTATCCTGGTCTACCCCGGTCGTATCGCAGGCCCAACCTTTCCCACTGTAAGTTGTTCGGACGAAGGAACCATCATGACTTCGTTGAATTTCGCTTCTTCAAGAAAACATACTATACCCGCAATACTGCTACCACACGCGAAGACTGGACAACACTGTACCATGTCATATCACTGAAACCCACTAGGCCAAACTAGCCCGCCTAGGTCATCTATTTTGGAATGGATGGAGTACGTCTCTGCACTGCTATGATTTTGTGTTGCACGTTCTCTGTACTTTTGCTATGATTTTCCTACCCTATGAACCAAATGAGGCCTGAATGTATGTCGACTATTGTCTGATCGATCACTAAGCCTACAATTTTAGGAGCTAGGGCTATTGGTCGATCGACAAGGGATAAGTATAAGCGTAGCACGAGCTCATCAGCCCCAACGTTTCTCTTCGGTGAGTGTTTTGCAAGTACTATAGCTCGCAGTAGCTATCCTACTAACACCAAGAATCATCAAACAAGCCCTGCTGATATGATAAACAGTTCAAACTTACATCTAAGCATGCCATATATTACATCAAAAGCTGGTGAGGATACATACATTTCCATAACTCGGAGAGGGTTCGCATGATTCCCTATCAAACAAAAGTAGCAAGATCCTCCCACACAAGACAGTGCACTAGCCCTAAGATGGTTTCATAACACGCATCGTTCTAGTAATTAAACACAGGGCAATGCAAAATACCCTGAAGGATTAGCGCGACCAACTATTTCTTGTCATCGATCTCTCGGGCAATGACCACAGCACGGACAACGGCATGGGAATCGATTTCTGGGGCGATGTCCGCAGGACTGACCGCGACATCGGAATCGATCTCTGGGGCGATGTCCACAGGATGGACAGCGGCATCGGAATCGATCTCCGGGGCGATGCCAACAGGACGGGCCACGACATCGGAATCATGCAGGACGTCCACCGGCACCTGCACAACCCTAACATATTGGCAAGCACATTGCAAATAATCAAAAACCACAAGTATGTAATAAGCCATTATTTTTTACCTTGTGCAGCTCACCGGGGAATCTCATCCCTCCGGGGGCCATCTCCTCGTCCTCGATGGGGGCCATCACCTTGCTGGGGAATCTTGCTTCTCAACGGCGACTATCTCCTCAAACTCGGTCTTGAGCCTCACATAGGTGGCAATCAGAGTTCCTGGGGTAGGCACGGTGGGGCCCTTGTTGTTCTTCCAACTTTCCTTGAGGAGTTCGTCCGCCAACGTCCTCAACTCTTGGGCAAGTGCTTGTTTCTTGGAGTTCTTCGTCTCCATGGGTTGGCCCGCCAACATGGTCAACTCGTTGGTCGGTGCTTGCTTCCTAGAGATTGCTGTCTCCAGTGGGTTGTCTGCCGGCAACTCTTTGCCTAGTGCTCCAGGATCCATCAATGAACTGACAAACAAAAAGCAATCGAAAGGAAACCACAATCGCAATGAAAACGGGAAAAGAATAGGATGTGAGAATCGGTCGGTGCTTCGCAAAACGAAGATTCTTGGAATGAAAATATAGCAGCATAACTGATTCGCCCACCTTTCCTTCGTCGATACAGAAGAAAAATGGCAGAAGTGAGTAGCCCGGAGTGAGGTTTTCTTCAAGAAAGGGAAGAAAGGGCTTGAACGAGCGTTCCAGTGAAATGATGGTTGCTTCGTCCAGTGCAACTTGGAGGCCACCTTACCACTGCTGGTAAAGGTGTGGGTTTTGTGATATGACGGGTCATGACGGCCACACCGGGGTGACAGGTGAGTCTCGACTGTAGCACCTAGCTGTGATTTGGTTGATGGCACGTGGGCCCGGATGCTTTGAAATGCCCCGCATGTAGATAGAGCGGCTAGTCATATAGCAGTGCTCAATATTGTGCACGTCGACCAAGGCGGAGAGGAAAACAAGAGAACTACGTAATTAATGCATGAGTTTAATTAGGGTAGTTTTGTAAAGTACGAGATACATTCCTCCAATCGCAAAATGCCTTGGTTCATGAGATTTGAGATTTGAGCCCTATAAACCGGAAGGGAGGGGGTACTGCACACGGTGTAGTCTAGTCACTTGTTGAGATCTCTAGAAAGGCAAATACTCCTTTCCGATTTACAGGTCTATACTACTCCCTCCGTCTAAGGTGTGTAAGTCATCATACGAAAACCAAATAGTCCCAAAACACTTAGGCGCGGTGCATTAACTTCTACCTTGTTTCTTGTTTCTTGACATATCAACCAATAAGAGATGAGAGGTGTGCGTGCTTTTTAATGACTTGCAATGGCTAGTTCATTGCATGCAATGCTATTAATTAGCAAATAAACATTGGTGACCTCAGGAGGAAACGGTGCTAAGCGCATGGAACTATGCAGAATGAGTATCAACCAATGGATAATGGAGTTTAATTGTTAAACAATACTCCCTCCTTTCCGGTTTATAGGGCTTATCTCAAAATTTTATGTTTTCCATTTTATAAGGCTCAATTTGGTTGTTTTCCATCACATTTTCAGATTCCAAGGTGCATTAAATCATTGCATGCAAGTACTAAGAGAAATTTGACCAATGCATGTACTTTATGCATGCATGCATTGCAATTAATGCATTGATAAACATAATTTTTTGAGGAAAACAAGAGCATTAATTAGGTGCCTTTGCAAAACTAAAAACTGTATTCCACCACTCACCATCTACATTGATTGGTGAGATTTTTGAATTGAGCACTATAAACCGGAAAGGAGGGAGTAGCAATTTTGTCTCATGCAAGAGCACAGCTAGTATATGCATGCTCCAAGGAACCGCACCACGCGAGCATTCGTGAATCGCCATGTTCAGCGTATGCGCTTGGCTCTTCGCCTCTTCGAGAAGACGAACAATGATGCTACTCCTACTTCTACAGTATCGAATCCACTGTTGCATGTCCGTCCACCACGTGCAGGAGGGATAGCGCATAGAGAAAGCTTCTACTTACTGCTCCTGCCTTTGCGTCTATGACAGGTGGGCCCAATAGGTGGTAGGCCCTCCTGTCATGCAGCCAAAGGCAGGTGCAGTTAAGGCACCGGAGCTCGATCCATGAGGGAGAGGGCGTCATAGTAATCAAATTTCTCGGTCTTGTACGAGTTGACGCGACACATCAAAGCACTGCACTCGATAAAAGTCTTTTTACACATTTCAAATGGGCTACTTCGTGTGTAGGAGTAGACATATTATGCTTCGTATGTAGTCACTTGTTGCAATCTCTAAAAAGACTTATATTTGGAAACGGAGGGAGTACAATGCATGCATGCATGCCGTGACTTTCCTTTTGATACTTGCATGTGTTGATTTGATGCCCTTGCCAAATTTTGACTATAAATTTAACTAACCAAATTTTCATGCATGTCACAAAAAATTACGGGGCTGTTTGGATTGTGACTATGTTAGTCTTATGTTGCCACATTATTTTTCCCACACTTGCCACACTTGCCTAACCTGAGTTGCTCAAATTGTTAGACACACTTTGGCTTGCCTAAGGGAATCTTGCCACAATTTTTGTGTCTATGACATGTGGGGTTCATCGCTAATAAAAACATTCTTGTCTTAGGTGTGGCTAATAAAAAGACTTATATTTAGGAGCGGAGGGAGTAGAAAATATAAATAATAATGCATGTTGGGGCAACCCATGTTTCCGCTAATTTTTAGCCCTGGGCTTGTTCACAATTTTTACGAGGGGTGGTTGTTCATTTAATGGAGGGCCTTGTAGTAACAGACTTGAACGATACAAAGTGCGACCTGGCACACCATAACACCACTTGGAACAAGCGGGTAGCTATCTCAAAAAACAATCAACAACTGAAAAAACTGCGACCTGGCATGTTGTAGTACACAATTCTAAACGTTTGTTTTGATGGAGTGAAAAAGGAAAACTACCCCACTACTTATATATAGGCCGGAGCCTCCGCGCTTGCTTGCTAGGGTTGCTCTATTCACATACTCTCATCCTCTCCAGATCTAAACAAGATAGGGGTAGTAACACACTCTTTCTCCCTTCAAAAAACACTGGCTTTCTATCCTCACCGCTGGTTACACATCCGGACGTATCCCCCTCCGCCGGTGAAGGGGAGGAGGGGCAGCGTTTAGGCCGTCGTCGACAGCAAGGGAGGAGATCCACTGCCGGCCGCACCATTATCTCTGGCCGAGCGCCGGCGCGGGAGGTCCTCCGATCCCTTCGTCGTTGCCTGTGGGCGGATCCAGCCTCCCACCGCCCACCTATCCACATCCCGACAACCTTCATGTATATCTTCGTTAAAAACCGCCTTAGCTCTACTTCCCCAGCTAGCTACGTCGCTGCATGTGCATCATTTTCTACCTCTCAGCCCCTCTTGATCGGATGGTCCAATGTCACCTTTTTTTTCTTCTATTGTTAGAGGTAAAGCTACTTCATGGAGTCGAATCTTGTACTCCTTCCGTCCGAAAATACTTGTCATTGAAATGGATGTATCTATATGTATTTTACTTCTATACACATCCATTTTGATGACAAGTAATTCCGGACGAAGGGAGTACTTGGTTCAAACAAGAAATAAAGCGGGGGTGGGGGAATTTAGTATGTACATCGGACTTGGTACAAACAGGAAGGAAAGGGGGTGAAAGTAGTACAGATTTGGTCATCCAACGGTCTCTTGGTCGAAAAGGAAATATAGGGGTAACGCTGTACACAGTGGTATGACCAGGACTAGATTTGCTATCCACACATAGGAGTAGGTGGCTAGAGTGAATAAAAATGGGACCAACCTAGATATGTTTCTTGGATGTTTGTTTCTCGGGGCAAAAAACTATGAATCACCACTTTATGCCCATGTTTATGTACATGGTGCTTTGTCTTCTTTGGTGCACCCTTGCCCCATGCCCTTATACCAAATATTTAGGCTCCGGAATAAAGGGCGGAAAACATAGATCTTCATGAAAATAGAGGAATAGGAAAGGAATGTAGGTATAAGACTATGGAGCAATGAACCGGAGGAAACTCTCAAGAGAATGTGTTTCGATGGACTATGAAATGTACAGATTTTTTTTTAGAGTAGCATACTTGGCAGTATGAGATGCTATTTGTTTATTCAGTTGCCTGACTACTCTTGTCCTCACCTCACGTACCACACATAGGTTGATTTTTTATTCCGACAAACACAACACAACAACCTGTCTAACGCATGGCGTGGCGCCCGCCTCGGGCTTCCGCTCAAAAAATGAGTAAGCGCGTGGATGTTTCTAATCCTATGGAATCAGTACTACGGCACCAGCTTTCCTATGAAACACTATTCACCTTTCCCGTGTTCCGAACGGTTGGAAGGGAAAGAATACCGTAGGAATTGTGTTCCTACGGAAATCCTACACCAAACATGTGAACCGAACGCAGCCTTAGCTATTCTTAATATAATGTACCTGGTAAAAATGAAGCCATGCCACTGTTTTTGCCTGTAATTGTTTGAGAATCTGACAAGTTTAGCGAAATGTTTTTGCCTATAATTGTTTGAGACTCTGACTATTTCCTCTGTGCCTTTTTGTGCAAACAGGATATCCAATTCACACAGTTCTTTGTTGTGACCTTTTGGTGCACTACACAAAACTCTTCTTAAAAGAAGTGACTTTTGTCTGTTTAAGCTGGAATGTCGAATGGAACAGTTGGTTCATTTTGGTGGAACTGCACAAAGGGAGATCTGTGTTCCAATCCTCATCATCCATATTACGCCATAACCTTCCATTAGGTAAGAATGATATTTAATGCATGTGTTCATCTCTATTTTCCATTTGCCATGAGAAAATAATGTTGTTTTTACTAGTACACTTGTACTCCCTCACTGACAAAACCAAATCTGAGTTAGAAGGCCAATCATGTACTTGGTTTCACCAACTGGTGAGGAGAAAGGGAAGCAGAGCATGAAGAGGAAGAAGAAGAAGAATAAACAGTGCCAAGGCGATCTTCCTGAAGCCAGAGGCCTCAGTCGAGGCCATTCAAGGGCTCCGGCAACGACTACCTTACATGTGAGACGATCCTCTAGGGAGCCCTTCCACTTGCTGTCTCACTTAATTAATTAGGAGTACTTAAGTACCACTAATTTATTCTTGCCTAATTTTCTGTTGGAGTTAAACAAATCTTTAGTAGGACCCTATGCTTTGAATCATATGCGTGTGAATGTTTGTCTATGGAGGTGAATCATGTGGTGGAGCAGGGAGGGAATATTATTAGTGTCATGACATAATAGTGCTATTGTTTTGCATGTCAATTTATTGCCATTGGTTCAATGAGGCAATGTTTTGCGTATTGTCCATCATGAATTTGATGCTACTGTTTGAGTAATATGCTAATGTCTTCCTATCCTTTCTCACTGAGCTAATGAAGGTTTCACCTTGTTCCTACTTGTGCAAACTCTGCTGGAAGTTCTTGATAATCTTTCGATATAATCTCAGCACTGGTAAACAAGAGCGATTTCAACCATACATTTGAAGTGCACAAAAATATATACTATTGTGTGATTCCAGTGAGTGCTTTATCATCTCTTATGGGACTACATGAATAAGCTTTTTTTCTCAGGTTGGTACGGGCCTAAGGCCTTCATCCATATTAGTTTGTTGTCATCTCTATTTGTATCGTATACTCTTGTCATGAGAAACTCCTTTATCTTTGCACTTTTAAGTTTTGCAACCTATGATAAATGGCAATGCTTTGAGTATTGAGTTGAGCTAATTGGCACTGATTAAATAAACTAATACCTCTCTTTAAGCAAGACTACTATGTTGCTAACTTTACCCATTAACATAATGAGGGTGCTTCTATTTGTTAGTGTATGTTTCATCAAATAGTCCCACTATTATAGTAATCTCACTCTCTCAATATATGTGCCAACAGGGATGCTCGATTTTGGTGGAACTACACAAAAACTTTG
Source organism: Aegilops bicornis (assembly GCA_021605145.1). NCBI lineage: Eukaryota > Viridiplantae > Streptophyta > Magnoliopsida > Poales > Poaceae > Aegilops > Aegilops bicornis. Next base: position 105,029,426 of record CM038671.1, read on the forward strand.
GGTGCTTCATTGCCTTGACAGCTTCCGTCCTTTCCTGTCAGTCGCTAATCTCTGCTTGCTTTCTTCCTTTGTTGTCAGTCGCTTGGCTAATCTCGGCTTCCAGTCAAAGGAAATAGTAATTGATATGCTATCTCACACAGGTTGGTACTGGTCTTTATCCTGATTAGTGTGCCTGTCATATGTATTGGTAATTTGGTATTGTGCTACTGTTTGCCGATTACCTAAAGGAGTAATTTGGAGCCTTAACTTTCATGAGCAAATCATTACATCGGGTGATTTCAGTAGAACTGCACAAAATGATCAGATGGACAGGTACTTATGCTGCTGCTATGTACTCCAAAGTTCACTCAGACAAGCATTGGTGTTGACAAGAAGTGCCTATATTCATTCGAGTATCAACCGGCGTCAACCAATTGTCAAACTCCAAGTATTAGGAGAGTGAACGCCAAAAATATTGCTTGGTGCATAGCCCAGAAAAACGCAGTCCAGTCTTTGGTCCCAACTTTTGACTTTTGGTTATCGGCACATATGGTAGAGAACTATATGGCATGGAGTCTAAAGATTCCAGACAAGTTGGTTGACGCATATATTCATCTGGCACTTAATCAGTCTACACGCCAAGGATGCTCCATTTCAGTTGAACTGCACAAAAAATTTGGGTGGTTCATTTTCTCAACCGCCTCCTTTCTCGTCTGCAATGTAGAATTTTGGCGAGATACAGGACCAAGATGAGCCATTAACTAGTTGGATGAAAGTAGTGGCCAAGTTGCTCAAACCTCCCTCGGCATGAGGCCACTATTTGAGGATAAACCTACAAGCAAAGTTCAGACTGTCTGTGCTGCCTCTTATGTACTCGAAAGTTTACTCGTACAAGAACTAATTTTAGCAAGAAGTACCTCCGGTTGAACACCATTTACCAGTCTGTACCCTAGGTAATTAAAGTTCGTCCATGGATCAAATTGGCTGTGACCTCAATCATTTGGATGCATAAACATACTGAACATGTGTATACCTAAATCTTTTTGTGAATTATGTATGAATATTGTCGTGTGATCTATCAATCATTTGGATGCATAGATATGCTGAGCTTGTGTATATATGAATCTTTTGAGTTGTTGATAGTGAATGTTGGCTATGAATATGAACGTGTCCTGTGAACCTGAGTTTGATATGAATGTTTACCTTTTACATTGTATTTGTGTGTGAACTTGTTAGTATGCCTATTGTGGGATATAAAGCATGAGTCTACTATAAAATTAATGCTGTGTCCAATTTATGTTTTCCCTTCTAACCACATATATATTTATATTATTACTATTATCGTATATTTTATAGAGACTTATATATACATTATAAAAACATCCCACGTGTTATTAACTTATAAAAGTAAATGTTTAACTGAAAATCCTGGTTGTTTTTGACTCACAGGCAAGGAAAATCCTCGTGATTGCGTACAAAAGCTTGCGAAGATTTTGAAGGACCAATTTAATAATAACGTGCTAATTTTTATTTTGAGCAATAACTCGCTAATTTCTTAATTATATATATATATATATATGTGTGTGTGTGTGTGTGTGTGTGTGTGTGTGTGTGTGTGTGTGTGTGTTTGTGTGTGTGTGTGTGTGTGTGACTCTCCGGTTTATTCTTTGATATTAATTGCTCCTTCTAACATAACATTATATATATCACGAGCCCACCTAATACGTGTATTTCAAGAAAGTGCAAATGGGCTGGGATTTCTTAGAAAATATAAATGGGCCTGATTGACGCGAAATTGTTTGTTCACCCAGCCCAGCAAATGGACTGTACATTCTAGAAAACATGGGTTAAATATATGCCACATTTTTGCAGGCTGACATGTGGGCCAATAGGTCGTAGCCTACGCAGGGCGTTGTCAACTTGGTCAACAAATGATAGTGTCCTCCACACCCATTGGATTTATATCCAACGGCCGGCATGCACCTTCAATCTCTCGTCTTCTTCCTCCAACGTCGCCGGGACCGCCTGGTCCGGCCTCCGGCGGCTAGCGGCTCTTCTTAGCATGCATCGCTGCCAAGCGCTACCCCACCGCCGGCCAGGCTATCCCTCCACCCCTCGACACCTCCTGTTATTCTCCACAGACTACAGCCCCACGCCGTAACAGAACCAGTTATAACCCTTCTCCTCCTCTCAATCTGTGACTCCACTGCCGCGTTTTCCCATCTCCAAGTCATTTCGTCCGGGGCCTCGCTGTCGTCCACCGCCTCGCTGTGTTCGGTGCGGCGTGGTCAATAAACGAGAGTCATCGGAAGAGGACTGTACGTGGAGAGCCTGACGGCTGGGACCCATGAGGTCCATGGTCGCACGCAAGGAAAGTTCCTCCTTATTAAGCTGAAAAAAGTTTCCTCCACCTGGCAGCTGGGACCCGCCGGCTGTATCTTCGCACGGAAGGAAGTGCCTCCTTGTTTTGCAAAAAAATGTATTCGTCCCGTTGGCGGTGGGGCCCGTCGGTTGGTGGATCGGCTTGTGGGCCTACTAAGCGGGCGGTATGCGCGGCTTTGTCAACTTAATCAACAAATGATTCTAGCAGCTAAACCGTTGGATGTTAATCCAATAGCCCTGCTCCTTCTTCAACCTCTGTTCTTGCTCCTGTCTCCCGTGGGCGGCACCACGGCTGTGCTGCCGCGCACCCGAACCAGTGAAGTTCCCACTCCTCTCCATCTGCGACTCCACTGTCCCGTCTTCCCCATCTCCGGGTCGTTCCAGTCTTGGTGCGCTCAGCACGGTGTGGTCAACATGGTCAACAAGCGAGAGTCATCGGAAGATGACTGTACCTGAGAGGCTGACAATGGGGACGCGCCATGCCCATGGACGCATGCATGCAACAGAACGCGGCAAGGTCAACATGGTCAAGGAACGTCTTCCATCGGAAGTATACTGTACGTGGAGAGTCTCAGCTGGGTCCACGGCCGTAGCAAGTAAGTGCCTCCTTATTATGCGGAAAATAATGATTCCTCCAACTAACAGCAGGGACCCACTGGACGGGCCACCGTATTTTGCGAAAAAAACGTTTGCCCCCTGACTGCTGGGACCCACCTGACGGGCCGCCGTATTTCGCGAAAAAAACATTCCCCCCGCTGTCAGCTCAGACCCACCGGAAGTGCCTCTTTATTACACACAAAAAAATGAATACTCCCCCTGCTAGCTGGGACCTACCTTGGTGGGAGGCTGACTTGTGGGCCTACTAAGTTGACGAGGACGAAGGGCTTTGTCAACTTAGTCAATATGAACGATTCTAGCTCCAGTGACCATATGATGTCCATCCAACAGCCGTAGTGCTTCTTCAACCTCTGGTCTTCTTGCTCCAGCCACCCAAACCAGCGCCGGTCGTGCCTCATGCTCCTGCCTCCCGTGGCCGGTTGTGCTTCCGCGGAGGCCTCACCGCCCCCTACTATTCCCACCGCTGGCCAGACCCTGTGGCGACGGCAGCCTCACACCGCAGCCGAACCAGTGAACCCTCCTACTCCTCTTGACGCGGGCTTCCACTGCCGCGTCTTCCCCGGCTCCGCGTCGTCCCCTTCCTAGGCCTCGCCGTCGTCCACCGCCGTGGTGCTCTCCGTGCGGCGTGGTCAACATGGTCAAGGAACGACTTCCATCGGAAGAGTATGCGTGGAGAGGCTAACAGTGGGTCCACAGCCTGACCCAGTTTTTTGTGATTACCAAGTAAGTCGCTTTGTCGAGGCTGTTGGGCTGCAAATCTTTCAAGACGAGGAGAGCTTTCATTGGTGGCCGAGAAAATGGCCCATCAGTAATGAGAAATGGGTTGTACATTTTTAAAACACATCAAACCGGCAATTAGTTTCAAATATCTTTTTTTCATTTCGAGATTAAATTACATTAATTTTTATGCGTGGAGAATTTGTTGGATTTTATATTGATATACATTTATTTTTAAAATCAGTTTGAATGTGAGTCGAAATTTCGGGTTTAAAAACAGTTCGGACCGCACCGAAATAAGCAAAATTTCGTATAATTTTTTAACCGTGGCCACAATATGGGCTGTAATCCTAACAAAAATAATATGGGCTCCAAAAAAACCTTAAGAATTAGCAAATGGGCTGTAAATTATTAGAAATAATGGCAGATGGGCTGTATGCTGTTTTCCACAGATTTAAGGCTTTCCTAAAAAAAGGTTGATGCACAAGCAGTGACTGTTGGACGGCCATGCTTCTTCAATCTCTGCTCTTCCTGCTCCAGCCGCTCAAACAAGCGCCGGCGGGACTGCCTGCTCCCTCCTACCCGCGGCCGGCTCTGCTGCCACGCAGGCCTCACCGCCCCACCGTACTCCCATCGCTGGCCTAGCCATCCCTCTACTCACCCACACCTGTTTTTATTCTCCAGCGACGGCAGACGAACCAGTAAACCCTCGTACAGTCGTACTCCCCTCCGCGTGGGAAACAACTATTGAGTATTCCCTGCCTCCATGTCGTTCCCTTCCTAGGCCTCGCCGTCGTCCACCGCCCTGGTGCTCACGGCATGGCCTGGTCAATGTGGTCAACGACCGACATGCATCTGAAGTGGACTGTACGTGGAGAGGCCGACAGCTAGGTCCACGGCCGCACGCAAGGAAATGCCTCCTTATTACGCGCAAAATAATGATTCCTCCACCTGACATCAGGGACCCACCGAAAGGGCCTCTGTATTTCGTGAAAAATCGTTACCGCCGCTGACAGCTCGGTCCCACCAGCTATATCTTCGCACGCAAGTAAGTGCGTCCTTATTACGCATAAAAAAATGAATACTCCGCATGTTAGCTGGGACCCAAGATAGTGCCGAGCTGACTTGTGGGCCTACAAAGTTGACGCAGACGGAGGGATTTGTCAACTTAGTCAATATCTGCGATTCTAGCTCCAAAGTGACCGTACGATGTCCATCCAATGGCAGTAGTGCTTCTTCAACCTCTGGTCTTCTTGCTCCAGCCGCCCAAACCAGCATTGGTCGTGCCTCGTGCTCCTGCCTCCCATGGCCGGCTGCGATGCGGCGGAGGCCTCACCGCCCCCTACTACTCCCACCGCTGGCTAGGCCATCCCTCTACTCACCCACACCCCCTGTTATTCTGCGGCGACGGCAGCCTCACCCTCGTACTCCTCTTCGCGTGGGCATCCACTTCTGCGTCTTCCCCGGCTCCGCGTTGTCCCCTTCCTAGGCCTCGCCGTCATCCACCACCGTGGTGCTCTCGGCGTGGCGTGATCAATGTGGTCAACAACCGACTTCCATCAGAAGAGTACTGTGCATGGAGAGGCTGACAGCTGGGTCCACGGCGGCCGCAAGGAAGTGCCTCCTTATTACGCGCAAAATAATTATTCCTCCACCTGACAGCAGGGACCCACCGGACATGCCACTGTATTTCGCGAAAAAAATGTTTCCCCCCTGACTGCTGGGCCCCACCAGCTACATCTTCGCATGCAAGGAAGTGCGTCCGGGCAAAAAAAACAAACGATTCGCCCCCCTGATTGCTGGGACCCACCAGCTACATCTTCGCAGGCAAGGAAGTGCCTGACAGTTGGGACCCACCTGGTCGATGCATACGTAGCGTTGTCATTCTGGTCGCGAACACATGCGTACATATATCTTGGTCGATGTAGAGGCACGCGCCGTGTCGTAGTAGAGGCGCGCACGTAGCATGTAGCGCACGCATAACGGCCGTGGTGCAAGAAAGAAAATACGGCCACGTATGTGTACATACGGGCGGGGTCTCGAACGCCTACTCGCGCATACGTACATGGCTGGGTCGGAACAGAGAAACAACATCGTCGTCGTGTTCATGGGGAGCCAACCGTATGGGTCGGAACGGAATGCGTGGCCGTGTTCATCGGGAGGGCTTGGACGGAACAGGCGATGGAAACGAGGCCTGGCGTACCGCACAATGGAGGAAACGGACCTCCTACGTTCGGAACGGGGTCCTGTTGATCGGGAGGGGTGTGGTGTACCGCAAAACGAAGGAAACGGACCTCCTACGGTCGAAACGGGGGTCCTGTTGATCGGGAGGGTTGTGCACTACAAAAAAAATACACTTCCGTGATGATACGTGTTTGTCACAGTAGGTCGCGTTTTTTGTCATGCATGTACATCCATGACAAATTTATGACAGAATCAAGATAGCCATACCGTCTTTGTCGTAGAAGTGTTCCATGACATTACCAAAATTATCATCACGGAAGTGTCCACTTCCATGACGACAAATCGCGCGTCACAGAACTGCTTTCGTCAAGGGTGACTGACACGTGGCATCCACCGTAACGGAACGCCGTTAAGCTATCGGGTCGGGTTTTGGATCCGATAACCCGTTAACAGCCCCGACCACTGGGGATTTTCGACGTGTAAAATCATCATTGGCTGGAGCAAACACGTGTCGGCTCACCATTGGGACAGATGTCATCCACTCATTGGACCGAAGGCGCCTATGATACGGCGACACGTGGCACGGCCCAACAGAGGCCCATTCCGGTGAAAAGGCCTGCCCGTTTGACTTGGTCAAAAGGTGGCGGGTCGGCCCACAGAAAGCCTGTTAACGGCATGTTCGCATATATCCCATTTATAGCCCGCTAACCGAGGGCCTGTTACGCCCTATCCGAATTAGGCGCAGTAGCGTCATCTGGGCCGTCCAATATGATTCAGCCTATTTTAACTTCCGGCCCTGTGTGGCCCATGACTTCTTTCGGCCCATATGAGGAACTTTGTAACTCTTGGTCCATTAACGACCCGTGGTGAAACTGGCCCGTAATGAACAGTGTATCACTTTATACCCATTAACGGCCCGTTATTCCATTGGGCCGTTTCTAGCCCAAGTTATCTTTTGGCCTTCTCAGGGCCCATTGATTCTTAGGCTCATTTGCAGCATTCGGTTATATACGGCCCGTTACTGTCATTTTCTGCTTGTGGGCCAAATTCAGCCCGTCGTTACAGTCGGCCCGTTTGCGGACCGTTAATACGTTGGGCCGTTTTCATGTCAAAAAACCCGTTGGGCTGTTTTCATAGAGTTATCAAATACGGCCTATTAACGGCCCATTGTGGTCCACGAATAGTACGGCCCATGATTGGCGAAATGATGATACGCCCCGTAATAGGCCCATGGATCCTACGGCCCGTATGAGGCCCATGGATAGTATGGCCTGTAGAAGGCCCATGGACCCTACGGCCCGTAGAAGGCCCATTGATCTCTAAGGCCCGTATAGAAGGCCGATGGATCCTACGGCCCGTATAGAAGGCCAATGGTCCTACGGCGGAACCAAGGCCCATGGATCATACGGCCTGCAGGAGGCCCATGGTTACAACAGTCCGTGTGTTGCCATGATTATTTTGGCCTAGTTACCAAAAATAGGCTATTGTGGCCACTAGAAAAACACAGAAAAAGAACTGCGGTGACTACAAGCAAACAACTAAACAAGACAATAAGGAAATAAATAAGCAAGCAATTAAGGCTAGCCTATTACCGCTATTACACATATTACATCCTTTGGGCATCAAAGTTCGCCACGGTGCAAATATACGGAACAAAGCAGCATATTACATACACTTGGCCGTCAAAATTGGCCACGATTGCAAATAAGCGGCGACAAAACAAGAGCATAACTGAAACAACTTCACAAGAGCTCAAGAAACATTATCCTGGGTATCCACTATGCTGGCAATAAGCTTAGCAAGCTGATTAGCTTTGTCCTGTTTGGCGCTAAAATCCTCCAACACTTGTTGTTGCACCAGAAAGTATGCATCTGAATGCTCCAGGGACTTCCGCAGTCCTTCCGCTTCTTGTCGCAGCACAGCTGATCGATATCTTTCAGCTTGTAGTTGAGACTCAAGAAACCGAACTGATTCAGACAGTGAGTTGAATAGCTTGTGCATGCGGTAGTGGCCAGTAACTCGAACACTAAACCAAGACAGGACTTTAGGGTTGTCTTGTTGTCTTCAAGATAGTCTTGCTTAGCTATTTTATCAGCTTTGTTGGAGACCAACAAGGATGTGTCACTATCCTGAACCTTATCTGCATTACTTCCTTTACCATTGCTTAATAAGGCACTCTTCCCCAATATTCTATTAGCATTCTAAAAGAAGAAACAAGCAGACACATAACAAGTTTAGCATGTACTAGTATAAGAAACTCATTTCGGTGAACCACTTCATTAGTAAGGTGGACAGGATTAAACTACCAAATCTTCTATTGCCAAGTACTAGTACATAATAAAAGAATCAAACAAACATATATCTATGTCCTATGGTCACTGCATTGTCTTGCCAAATCAAAATAGAGACACGGTTCAAATCATATCAGTTTAAGACATAGCAGCAGTGAAAGAATACAAAGCGTGGGAAACTACACGGCACAACAAGATTTCAAATGGGTACCACGGGTCTACATGTACAACAACACTATTGGCTCTGTTGTGATGCTAGTAATATGCATGATATGAAAGTCAACTGTATACACAATTGAAATTGAAATCAACAGAGCTATTGATAAGAGCAAACCTGTTAAAGAAACATGCGTGAACATACCTGCTGTGCCATTGGAGTTTCGATTGGATCCTTCAATTTAAAAATAAGTTCGTATCAGGAAATACAGTGATACAAGAGCAAAACAATCATAGTTAAAAATGGCGCGCCTAAGCGAGCGCTTAAGCGCGCCTAGTCTCTAGGCGTTGGCAAAAGCGCATTGCGCATAACTTCACGCATAATACATGCATAACTGCGCATAAGCATGCGCTTTGGTCGATAAAAGCGCAAAGGCGGTGGCAAAACGCACAATTAACACCTAGCGCTTTTTGAACTATGATAGCAATGGAATCTTAAATTAGAATAGTTGTTCTTGAGGTTTAGGCACTTGTTCTACATGAACAGAGTACAGTAAGACGCAAGAATAAAATACTTAAAATAGAAAATGAGCTCATAGACCTTACCACATTCTTGGTTAGGGACCAGTACAGAACAAGGCGTTCCCAGCCATCGTCCAGTAAATGTATCTCAGGAGAACGTAAGGGAATTTGATGAGTTTCTTTGCCGGTGAAGTACGTTTTCTTCAGGTAATTCCGATACTGCCACCAAGAATTCTTGAAGATAGCAGAGGTATTAGCACAGGTTACCTCATCCTGAGTTTCCAAATCGGTTCTTCTCTCTAGAGAAAAATGGGAAAATTTGATGTATTATAACCATCATGGAGGTAGGATGTATGGGACGAAGCAAAGTAATTGCCATGAATAACATTACTTACACATAACTCCTGGACAAACACCTGCAACTAGCATTTTCCTTCATCTTCAGTATAATATTTCCTAGATGTGAAGATACACACATACGATTTAACAACATCAAATGCGATAGATGCTAAACTACGACTAGCTGGTTGTGCTTCCTCCACGGTAATAGGCGTACTAACTGGTGGAGTTGGGGTTCCCCGTGATAGTACTGGCCCTTTGGGCACTGGAGCTGCCTTACTAACTGTTGTTGTTTGGGAGCTCTGTGGTGGATATGGTGCTGTGTCAACATGAACTGGGTTACTATCGGCTGGGGTTGGGGTTAGATTGGGTGAAGCTGGTTCTCTGTCCATCGCAGTAGGGGTACAATCTGCGAGAGTTTGGGTTATGTGTGGTAGGGCTGGTTCTTGTGCATGTACAACCGGGGTGCTATCTCCACCAAGAGGTAGCACTGTTTTATTTGAAGACCGTGTTTTTATTCCGCTAGATACTGGCATCACCCGCTCCAATTCAAATGGTTGATAAACAGGAAACATAGTTGAATGTACAGACATTGTATGATAGACAGATGCAATAGATAGTGAGGGAAAAAGAGGGCATGAAATAGTTGACATGTATATTGTTTAACTAAAACGGATAGCATGACATAATTTCACATATATGATGTCTATCTAAACTGGATAGCATAGCATATCATAATTCAAAGATATGATGAATAACAAAACAGCATCGCATGACATAATTCACCTACATGTTATCTAAGTAATCAGGATCGCATCATTTAATTCACATATGTGATTTATATGCTAAACAGAGGGCATTCGATATGATGTCTAAACTAAGAACTTGGTGTTGAATATTGTCTATATGATGTCTAAACTATGCAATGCAAGACACTGTATGCATGATATGAGCAATATAACCATGCCAAGTTAGAGCATACACCTCAGTGGGGGAATAGGACTGGTCATCTGTCTCTGAATCCATCTCTGAGGAGCTATCGGGACCCAACAAGAGATCTGCTTCGACATGTAGCAATCGATCGCTCAAGGCCTTGTTTTCACTCCAGATTTTCCATCTCCCACCCAAATGGCTGATTCACGGGAAGATTAGTTTAGTGTACAAACATTGTCGACAAATGGAAATGTAATGAAGAAAAGGATGGGCAAGATATCATTCAAATATATGATGCACGGTTAAACATGATGGCATTGCACATTTCACATATATTATGGCTGGCTAAAAGACATGAACTGCATAATTCCCATATATGATATAGAAACTAAACAGGTGGCATTCTGAACATGTCTAAACTAAGCGGATGACATATATGATGTCAAAAGTAGGCAATTGCAAGGCAACATATGCATGATATGACTAACATCATCATGCCAAGGTAGAGCAAACACCTTGGGGAGTAAATAGGAGTGGTCAGCGGCGTCTGAATACGCCTCAGAACAGATATCTTCCTCTGGATTACAATCTGGAGAGGGGTGGGGAGGGTTTACTATTGAACCCACCATGGAGTGATGTCTGCATGACATTGTATTGCCGCGCAAAACTCTTCTATTTTTCTCTACATGTTTAGCATGACTGTGTACAATATCTGACATGCATACGAAAAAATATGGTGAGATAATGTAAGGAGAGCATGCAGAACTTTAGAGTGATGGTAACAACCAGTGGATCGACGTTTTTCCGTTGAACCAAAATAGCCCTAATGGATCGACGTGAATGTATAGTAATAACTAACGCAACAAGTGTACAACCTCTTTGCCGTAGCCGTGTCGACCTCAGCATCATTGGGTTGGTCGCTGAAGTAGTTGAGGAAGAGGTGGCTGTCGGAGGTGTGGAGGAAGATCTGAGGAATCAGAGACGGCGTCGAGCCTTTGCTTTCTGTTGTGATGGATCATTACATCGTTGGAGCAGCTCCGGTGAGCCGTGAGGCGTCAAGGCTGAAGCAACACAAGACGGACATCGTCAATCTCAAGTGGGATTCTAATAGCATCTCCAATAGATGATGAAAAATGGATGTAAAATTAACATCACCAAAAACCACGACTACAACAGATGAGGTAAAAGCTGTTGACTCTGAACTTAATCGTCGAAACTAAAATTAACTATGGAATCTGAATGCTCTTTATCGGGCCGAACGCATAATGGTAGCAGAGAGACACTTGACATGTAGTTTAGGGAGGGCCTGCAGTTCATCTTCAACCTGCACACCCCTGAGCCACCTGCCACCACCGGCCGAACCTCTGGCCCCAGCGTCGCGTCGCCGCCGCAAAACAACTCGCCACCACCGCCCTGGCCAGCCCACTAGGCCCCCCGCCCCCCCACCCTGAACCCTAAGATAGATAGTGGGGTACCTCTCCGGCGAGCCCCCGTCCCCGCTGCGGGTGGTTCTTCCTTAACTCCGGCGAGCCCCCCAACCCCTGAAAATCGACTGACCCAAAAGTCGATTCAGTCGACTGAAGTGTGGCTTAATCGAAGCAGAGCAGCAGCACGAGCGAGGGGGAGAGCAGCAGCAGCAGCAGCTAGGCAAGCGAGCGATCGAGCGAGAGCCGGAGCAGAAAGAAGCAGCGCTGAAGCGAAGCAGCGAGAGCCGGAGCAGCAGCAGCAGATCCGGCTGGTATGGACACCGCCACCGAAGGGGCCTCGCACTGGGGGAGAACCGCCATGGCGATGTCGCCCGCGGCGCCGGCTTCAAGGTAGCCGCTCCATGGCGGTACGGGATGGAGCACCGTCGGTGCCGGGAGGTCGAGTTAAGGAGAAGGTGCGATGCGATGAGTGTACAACCTCTTTGGTGGCGCCGAGTAGGCCTTGGCTTCGTCCGAGGAGTCGATGAGGATGATGCGGTTCCGATGGAGCAGGTTAAGGCGGCGCTATGGGGATGGAGCAGCCGCGAAAGGCGAGGCGATCATCGAAGCAGCTCCTAGGAGGTGGGGGACGGGGCGGCTGAACCGGCGGGACGGCGAGATGGACGACGGATCCCCATCCGGGGAGGTGGACGAGGGACGTCGATCTGTTGCGGTGGACGACGTCGTCAGGGAAGAGGCTCCGGCTGGGCAGCGGTGACGTGGCGGACGAAGGAGGGTGGGGTTTCGCGGCTGGAGCGGAGAGGTTATGGCGGCCTAGGATTTCGAACGGCGAAAAGGGGGCGATGGGAGGGGGTGAAGCATGACTTAGGGACGCGCTTGTCCAAAATGTAGGGTGTGTTACAAAAGTAGCCCCCACCGATTTGAACTAGCGGCCCTTTTGGCTCAGGGTTAGAAGGGGGATTTAATGTCGGGATTTGGTAGGCGGAGGGAGTTTTCGCGTTGTAATTTCGGGATAGCAAGGCGCGGGTTGTGAAGGCGCCAGTTTTGGGAGCACGATATCTGAATTTTCGGGAGATAACAAGACGCGGGTTGTATTTTAGGGACAAGCCTAACGTGTAGTAATATTGTACTTGGACGTACCAAATCAATTCGCACTTCCCTCAACGAAAAAGAAAACGAAAAAATAAAACTATTCACACCACAAAAAGAGCGAGTCTTGCCCCGTTTTACTATACAAATGCTATTCAGAGCTACTCCCTCCTTCCATCTATATAGGACCTAATGCGTTTTTCGATGCTAACTTTGACCAAATATTAGAGCAAGGATATATGACATGCAACTTACACAAAGCACACCGTTAACTTTGTCTATGAAAGGTTCTTTCAATGATATAATTCTCACATTGTGCATGTCATGTACTATTAATCTTGTCAATAGTCAAAGGCGGTCTTAGAAATCACATTACGCCCTATATAGATGGAAGGAGGGAGTATGAATCCATGTTATGTCCGATTAATTTTTTTCTCTTTGCTGTATAATGCATGTAACCTACTCATACCAACATTTTAGTGCATTCCAAATGTCTATACTACTGCTGCAATTCGAACTAAATTTGAATTCGTTTCTCTATTTCAATAAGAATCTACAATCATGATTGTTGCCAACTTCAACCATCATAGTTTCCTTGCTATCCGCCAGATATAAATTAGACGGCCTATAATGCAGGATGGCAAGCACACCATTATCAACAACTCCGTTTTTTTATAAGAGTAGAGATAAAATATATTAAATGTAGTATAACATGTTCATAAACACACCATGTGTATCACCGTTATATATATTCACACATACGTCGGTTTAAAACACTGTGATAAATTCTTCAAATATCTGAATTCTCTTTTTATAATGAAGTATATATGATCTCTATTCGTCTTTTACACCCACACAACCCTCTTATCTTTGTAGCTAGCGCTAACTTTCTCTTGTGCATGCACACGCCCGCATCCCTCTCACCCTCCCTCAGCATTCTCTAGCTCCATCGCGCAAATTCCTCTTTTCACTTTAGGTTGTTCACCGACAGTGTGTGTAGGCCCCCCAGCTCCTTTACGGCACACTTCGATCGATATGCCTCTCTAGCCAGGTGTGCCTAGCACAAACACGAGCTTATCCTCTTCTCTTGTCGCCGTCCATGCCTCACTCCCACCACTCTTTTCATCGTTCTCGTACTCGCACACTCCTCCCCGCTCGATATAGTATGCCTCTCGTACCACCTCCTACATGCATCCCTCTATCTCTATCCTTCTCCTCGTGCCTCGTTTGCTTCTAACACACACATGCATGTATACCGATCGATCTCCCAACATATACCTGGATCGACTTGACGTGTTATGTCTCTCCTTTCTCTAACAAAGGGCGATTGATCTTCCTATGTAGTTATGTCTGCTTACCACAGCCACATCGTCCCCCCTCATCATTCGTGCATGCCTCCTGACCCGTCTCTCACACGCATGTGCATGCACAACAAGCAGCCATCTCCTCTCTTATCGATATTATGGGCATGCCCTCCGTTTGTCTAGCAAGCCTATCCCACCATTTGTTAGAAGCAACTCCACTACCACCCCCTCCAACACTCTAGCTCTGTCTCTCTCCCAACCTTATTCCTCTCATGCACATATGCATGGATGCCGATCGATCTCCCTTAATACATGAGGCAGATCGATCTCCTTAATACATAAGGTAGGCCTCTCTCCTCCTCCACACATATACCAGCCATTGTACCTCTATAGTTAATTGGGCCTCCCTCTTCCCCCACCACACACCGATACTCGAGCGCTGCAGGTAGGTATCCATGCCACAGAGACAAACTGCACATGTCCCCTCTCACGTTCCAGTAGGCCAGCCACTCTATACCTTTGACGTGGGCACACACAAATTCGATGGCACTCTTTATCGATCGCGCACGCACACACACACACATCATCCCTCTTTTCGATTCTATGGACACCTCAAGCCGGTGATACCTCCACTCTCTTCTCGTGGATCGCCCCCTCTATATATATGTTATATCCAGGACTCTATTTCACACACATTGCATATGTTACATTTTTTGATTGAGCCCCCCCCTTTAAGTAACTCTCAAGAACCCACACACTATATCTCTCTAGGTTTGTATCTCTCTCAGACAACCCCACGTAGGTGGTGTACCTATACAAGAAGAGAATAGGTGCACCGTGCACGTACTCACGCTTCGTTCCCAGCCACACCCGCGCGGGTACACGGTGGAGCTCATTTCTTTATGAAATGGCAGCCCACGTGCTAATTTGAACGCTCAGAAGCGGTTGTTTACCTAGGGAGGTCATGTACCACGCCTGCGAAACAAAGTTCAAATTGACGCGTTGCCGCGTTATTTTTAAATAAAGTTATAGCGCTCAATGGCACGTACACGGAATATAAAACGATTTTTATGGAGAAAAAGGTAGTCCGCTCACTATATACAATGGAGCCTTGCGTGCCAGGTTTGTCGCTCTTCAGAGTATCTCACACAAGGCTACGGTGGCCTCTCTCTCTCTCACCGTTGGTCACTGATCCAACCGCACCCCGTCCGCCGGGGGAAAGGGAGTGCGGTGGCCTCTCTCTCTCTCTCTCTCACCGTTGGTCACTGATCCGGCCGCATCCCGTCCTCCGGGGAAAGGGAGGAAGTGCATCGTTTCTCCGTTCAACGGCGCCGAGGCAGCACGTCCCGATCTGCGGTACACACCGTTCTCTCTGACAAAGCTCCATCGCGGCAGGGCCTACGCCACCTGCTCGCAGATTCCGCCCGCCTCCGCTCACCTAGTTACATCCCGACGACCTCCAGGTATCCCCTCCGGCCTTGCTTCACTGCCCGTCTTCCCACGTCGCTGCATGTGGATCTTCCATAGTTCTTTGCCCAAAAGCGTAGCTCGTCCAAATACTTTCCATATTGCATTCTCATCCTCACACCATTTTAGACAAACACAACCGTGTTGTTATCTTCCCTAGGGCAAGGAATATGCTTCTTTTTTGTCGTCGCATGTGTCATCAACTGTTATTGGCCAGTAATTGTTTCCTTTCTACCTCTTTTTTGCAAACAGGGCTATCCATTTCACCTCGTTGCTATTGTGACCTTTTGGTGAACTGCACAAATCACTTTTTTCTTAAGAGTGCTTTGTGCAGTTGTACTAAAATGTCACACGGGCAACGCCTCTACATTTCAGCAGGATCGCACAAAGGGAGATTGGTTTTGCTCTATCCTCCTCATCCAACTCCGAGCCTAATCTTCTCCAACTAGTTAGTCTTAAAAGAGACTGCAAAGGTGACCGGCTTCTATTTATTTGTTTATTGTTTCATCAACAGTCCTCTATTATCATAATCACACTTAATATCTTTGGAACAAGGACGCTCAGCTCTATTTTAGTGGAACTGCACAAAATGATCGGAATGTTGCATGCTCCAGACAGCTACTTTTTTCCCAACATGCCTTGTTGATTTAGAGCGAAATGGGGGGGCGTTACGCCAATGAAAGCATGGATCAATTTTAATTTAACACCTTCTCACAAATCGATCTTCAGTTGTGATGTAATTATTAGCTCGATCTGCTAATAATTGACATGCATTAACAAGGAAGTTAGTTTTTATTGTTTCGAAAGAGCATCGATGGCAAGACACGCGAAACAGAAGCTGAAAGCTCACACCATTGTACAATTTCATGTCTCGCTGGAAAATTATTTGTATAGTACGTCAATTATGTAAACAAATCATGGAAGCTTGATAGAATTGCCAGAAGCCTCTTCATCATCCGGGTCCATGTGCCATGCACAAAATTATACTCCTTCGTTCCTAAATATTTATCTTTTTACAAATTTCAAACGGGCATATTTTAGAGTGTAGATTCACTCATTTTGCTTCATATGTGTACTCCCTCCATTCCTAAATATTCTATTCGTCTTTCTAGAGATTTCAACAAGTGACTACATACGGAGCAAAATGAGAGAATCTACACTCTAAAATAGGTATATACATCTGTATGTGCCAGCCCATTTGAAATCTCTAAAAAGACAAATATACTCCGGAGTATATTTAAGAACCGAGGGGGTAGTGCACAACCGCATGGGAGACTTAGCCCGGTCGTTGTGCCGCATTAATAGTGAGTAATGAGTAGTCAAATCATAAGCCCCACCTTTCCCACTGTAAGTTGCTCTGAAGAAGCAACCATCAATACGCTCTTCTTTGAATCCGCTCATACTACTCCATCCACACATGTTTATACAGCGCTTCGTAAAAAAAAAAAAGAAAAAAGATCTGTGGGACCAAGGTGACTAGCGATCGGCCTGAAAAATAGCATTGGTAGTTATAGCACGGCATCTATTACTAGTAGAGGGAATAATGCGTACACACATGCATGCAGTGCTTCCACCCCGGGTACACACATGCATGCACTTACTCCATTCCGTAGTTACATGGAGAGAAAATTGTGGAATTGATTGCGTTTACCACACCCTAATTAATTGAGCATTAAACCAAACGCGTCTAAAGTATCTCTGGTGGTGGAAATGCATTGAGAGAAATGCACCATAATGAAGCGTGTCCTGTAAACTGTGACGGGGGGAGGAGTAGTACGAAGGTTCAAAACCAAGTACGCGTATGGCCAGCCGGTCAACGCACCTCCTCTTGGCATATCACTGACATGTGGGACAGGAGTGTGAGCAAACCGATCTCAATTGACGGCAAAGAGCCAACCCGCCGTTCCTTGGGAGAGACGAGGAGCGAGAACACACAGACGAGTTCGCATGGAGGCCAAGATATATTCGTGCATGGTTGGTTGATCGATATCATTCATTACATGTTGATGTTCGGCTGCCGTTTTCCGCCCTTCTCCGGAATAAACGTGTACTTTATCAGAGACAAAAAGAAATAAGAGTACAAACTCTCCACCATGCGGTTCTAGTAGTAGTACTACTCGTACTACTGCGCTTGGCTCTTCGCCTCTTCGTGAAGTCGAACAATGATGGTACTCCGCATGTTGGGTACTACAGTGTATGCCTCTGACACCGAATGGACTGATGCATGTCCACCGAGGGTAGGTTGCATTAGTCAGGCGTGGCGAGCTTCACCTTGTCGTGCAAGCTTCTCCTCGTTCTGCGAGTTGACGGGACACACCAAAAAGTAGTGCTAGTCCATACTCCCTCCTTTCCGGTTAATATGGCTCAATCCTTTTTGTGGGTAAATGAGAGAGCTTTATTCATATATAAGCATTCTTAGGACGATCAGCCAAGACACTGGTCACTAGGAAGCGAGGTACCCCGCAAAAAAAGAAGTAGGAAGCGAGGTGTTTCATCAAGCCAGCTCTCGGCCACATTCAAAGTGCAGCAAGCACGGTTCGCACGAAGATGTGCCGCAAGGTTTGCTGACCTGTTTACATGCTGAATAACAAAAAAAGAGGAAATATTACCGAGCACTACTATTTGTAACAGGATATGAGCCAGAATTAAGCGAGAATTGTGGCGAGTGTTCCATGCAATCAACTTCCATTATCACATGCGAGAACCCTCGGATCTAACCAAATGTGTTGAAGATTGCTTTATCACATTTTAAAATTATAATAAGAGTGCAGACGCTCCTCCATCCGGTTTGTACTAGTATAGTACGTACCTTTATAGACTATATTACTAGTAAACTTTGCGCTTGGCTGTTCGCCTATTCGGGAAGTCGAACAATAGTAGCACTAGTAGTATAGTGTATGCTTCTGGCAATCTGACACCGAATTAACTGTTGCACGTCCACCGCCTGAGCGAGGGAGAGCTTGCATTAGTCAAAAGTTTCTCCTTGTCCTACGAGCCACCGGCGCAAGTAATGCTAGTCCATACTGCCTCCTCTCCGGTTAATATGGATTAATTTCAAACGAGATAAATACATTTATGCATCCTTTGTATATTTGTAAAAATACGGTCGATGGACTTCATAATACGTTCATTGCGCTCAATATATATATTTTCCGGTGTTTATACAGTCACTAGCTCACCCTGACAGAGTATGTGTGTGCATGCACGTGTAGGTTGAGCACTTAGCGTGACCGTGTGTGTTACGTCGTGTGCTCGGACATGCATGCATTAGGGCGTCGCGCATGTTTTTGCGTCCATGTGTACGTGTGACTGTTGCATACACGTAGGGGGGTACGTGTAGGGGCCACTAAGGAGCAGTCATATCACACAGTAAATCACGTCTGTCGTGTTCGTGTCTCACCCTCCTCCACGGCTCGACCCCACACGGTCGCTCGGCATGCCACTCACCGCAACCCGAGTATACGATAACTTTCCCGCCTACTTGTCGATGGATCGCGCCATGGAGTACTACTAGTACTACTGGAAGAGATTGACGAGTTGGGGGAGGACAGCTAGCTGTAGCACGGACTCCCAAAAACTTTTTACATGCATGTTGTAGCCGGCTATTATGACCTTTGAACGCGGAGAAGCCGCGTGCACCCGGAAGCGGCGCGGGCGACGCTCTCTTGGCCGGCGCCAGTGAGAGGTTGCGTCCGCTCTGGCCAAGCATGAATGCGGCACTGACCGTTTTGGGCGGGAAGCACGCGCGGGTGATGAAGATGGTTCGGGTTGGTCAGGACCGGCCGTGGCAGCGGTCCGGACATGCGCAAACAAGAGATGTTGTATGTTAATATTGCTGCGTATATAATTAACAATGTAAATAATGTGCCAGTTGGAAAAATATGATTGGAGATGGAGATGGAAATGGAATTTTACGTAAACACGGATATGCATGTCTATTTTTATGTGTGTGCGTGACGACTCTCGTGACACAGGCGGGGGCGTATTTTTGATCGAAGTTTTCTTTCTTGGTACGTTAGAAAATCAGTTTGTCCAATTCACATCTAGATGTTATTTAAGGATATCACATCTAAGCTCCCACAAGTATATAATGTAGCAACAAGAAACAAAAAAAACTAGGACAAAAAAACTAGACCACAAACAGAGTGGACATCAACTTGTCACATCTAGATGTGTCCTAGACAGAACCTTAAAAAATTGTCCGACAGTTTTTGTTTCTTTTTTCCAGGAACGCGCGTATTCTATTTAAAACCACTACTATGGAGAGATTTTTTTTACTCCATTATAGCCTCTTGTTTCATAGAGTTTCTCGCGTCTCTCTCTCTCACCCTCTCCATATCAAAACAAGATGACAGTGTCCAGTTTATCTCTCTCCTCACCGGTGGTCACCGATCCAGCCGAATCCCGTCTGCTGCGGGAGGTGAGGAGGTGCAGCGTTGACATTGTCGCCGTCGGTGATGGGGGGAGCCGATGCGCACCGTCCTCACGGAGCCGGCGCTGGCATGGACGAAGATCCTCCACGCCCTTGTTTGCTGCCGTTGTGTGGGCAGATCCCGCCCGCCCGCCTAAACGACATCTCGCCCACCTGAGGTATAACTTCCTTCTTGTACTAGTCCAGCTCCCCAGGTTGCTGCCTGCGGGTTTTCTTCTATGCGACAACTCCCCAGCTCCCCATGCATAGTAGCTAGGGTTCGTCGGCTGGTCCAACATCACCTACTAGTACTATTATAGAGGAAATGCCACTCGAAAAGTTGTCCTGATTTGTGCCTCGGTGGAGGCATACATGTTGTTTCGACAAAAAGTACATGGTGGTTGTGCGGTCATTGTCCATATGGTGGTAGTACTATCAACTGGTTAAATGAAGAAATGCTTTTTTCTCGGGTATCCTGGTTTAGTTCCCATCAAGATATAATTATGATGCTTACATTTGTTGGTGTACTTTTCATTAACCCTTTTTTATATTTTTGAAAACAGCGATGCGTGTCTCCATACCCGGGCATGTCTTCCTCAATTTTAGTGGAACTGCACAAAATTGGATGGCCATTGTTGTTCCGCCTCACTGTCCTCTCCCTCGTTGTTCTTCCTTCCTCGAGCTTGGTTACTGAGAAGAAACAGACCATAGTGAGGATTTGTCGAACTTCATAGGTGCCTCACCCAAACTTGATGCCAAATGGATGACGCATCACCACGATGACCTATCGATGCTCATGGTCGCGCCTCATGGTTGCGTCATTTGGTGAAGCTGATCGATTTTCAATGAAAAACAAGCTATCTTCCATCGGTGCTCTTTGCTTGTTACGCACAAAGATGATATCCTTCGTCAGTTCACCTTGGTTGCGTTGGAGACGCGATGCGTCTTTCACGTTGGTGCAATTTTATCACACAATTGGCTATGAACCAAATGTTTCCTCGAAGAAGGATCGACATTGGTACTAAGAGCATAAGTTTTGTATTGATTTCTAAGCCTTCTCACAACTTTGTCTCCAGCTCCCTGTAATTTTATTTGTCCAGCTATTAACTTTGATTTAAAAATGGTGTGGACTAAAACCCGGATGGACGTAGTAGCCCTCCATTTTTATTTACTCAAGATATTAGATTTGGCGAAGTCAAACTTTGTAATATTCTCAAACCTTTCCGATAATTGAAATTAAAATTCTTTATTTGTACACACTCTCACACGTTTCCGATAATTTGGCGCATGTGTGGTTGTTCACTTAAGGGAGGGTAGTGTACCACACGTGAAGGACAGGAAGTGCGACCAGGACACGTGGGCGTGGATGTTAGTTCATCGGAAGTAGTACTCTACACAATTTAAAACGATTGTTATGGAGAGAATAAGAAAATCACTCCACTATATATTAGTCGTATACACACGAGAGTACTATATGGACGCAGCTTCATTGACTTAGTGCACCTGCCTTTGGGTTTATGACAGGTGGGCCCAAAATTTGGCTGGCTCACCTGTCATGCAGCCAAAAGCAGATGGAGTGAAGGCACCGGAGCTCAGTCTGTACTACATTAGTACTCCCTCCATAAACTAATATAAGAGCGTTTAGATCACTACTTTAGTAATCTAAACGCTCTTTTATTAGTTTACAGAGGGAGTATATATATAAGCGGGAGCCTCAGCGCTTGTTCGCTAGGGTTTGCACTCTCCACACGCTCGCCCACAATACATATATGTTTCACGCTAGAGGCTCAGCGTTCATTTGTTAGGGTTTTCTATATTCACAGCCTCTCACCCTCTCTTCACCAGATCTAAACAAGACTGCGTTGGCCTCTTATCTCTCTCCCCCCTCATAGCTGGTGAAGGAGGCGTCCGTATCCCGTCGCACCGGGAAGGGGAGGAGGTGCAGCGTTAACTCTATCGCCTTCGGCGAGGGAGGCAATCCACAGCTGGCTGCGTTGTTCTCTTTCACCCAACGCCTGTGAGGGAGGGCCACCGACCCCTTCTTCCTCGCTGCCATACGTAGTGTGGGCAGATCCGGCCTCCCGCTGCACGCCTTCCCACATCCCGACGACCCTAAGGTATAAGTTTCTTTGAAACCGTCGTTGCTCTAGCTGCATGTGGATATTTTTCGATCTGTAGTCGAATCTAGGTCTTGGTTCAAAGAGGAAATAAAGGTGTGGTGGGGTGGAGCATGAATCTAGGACGTGGTTCAATGAGGAAAGGAGGGAGGAAAAGTAGTATAGACTGGCTATCCAGCCGCTTTGTTGGTCGAAAAGGGAAAAAGGGGGTAACCCAGTACACACATTTGTAAGGAACCGATCTCTTTGTTGAAAAGGGAAAGAAACTGGGGGGGGGGGGGTCGGGTAGTTTGTGCAGGACTAGATTTGCTGCCCTCACATAGGAAAAAGTTCAAAGAGAACAAATATGGGACCAACACAGATATGATGCTTGGCTACATACACTGCATAACCCATTTATACGTGTGGGCCTTTATGGTGCTAGCATGTCCCATACAGCTATTTTGATGTTGTTAATCTAAGAATGCCGCGGAAAATTGAAGCAATGCCACTGTTAAAAGTAAATTACATTTTTAACGAATGTTGTTTCAAGAGAGTGTCTCTGTTAATATGAATCAATGCTACCGTTTTAGAAATGCTACTATCCTACTTTGTTTTCCATCCAAGATAAGTTAGATGCTTCTTTCTGTCACCGTTTGTTTCATCCTCCTTTATCGGCAAGTAATTGTTTCCTTTTTTTGCCTCTGTTAAAACAGGGGCATCGATTCAACTTGTTGCTATTGCGACATTTTACTTCGCTACTCAAAACACTTATGTTTTAAGAGTGTTTTGTGCAGTTCAACTTGAATGTCACACCGGTGACTTTGCTTAATTTTGGTGGAACTGCACAAAAGGAGATCGAGATTTGTCTCCAGTGTTCCTGTCGAGTTGCTTCAAATCTTGGTCTCTACCACATGATATCTATTCAACTTATTGCTATTGCGACATTTTGCTTCGCTACGCGAAACACTTTTCTTGATTTCAGTGCAACTGCACAAAATGAGATTGGTTTTCCAATTCGTGTTAGCAGATTCGTATTTTATCCTGGTGTTCTCATGAAAGGTCAGTACGGGCCTTCATCCACATGATTGTGCAGTGTGCTTTGAGATGTTGTGCTACTTGTATTGGTACTGTTTTAAATAAATGTTGAATTGAAGCTATTGTATTGCTGTCTTTTCCCATTAAGTAGTGAACAAAAATGGGACCAACCCTGACATGATGCTTGTTGCTTTGTTACAACAAACTCTGCATCACCCCCTTTATAAGTAGATGGAAGTACATATTGTTGTTGCGCCCACTCTCCCTGGAACTGTTTATGCTTTTCATTAATCTAATGTCATTTGGTAAAATTAAGCAATGCCACTCTCAGAACTAATTGACTATTGAATCTTAGTTCAAAACTGCAACACTTGTTAGGAATGGTACTATCCTGCTTTGTAGTTCTTTCTACATGTTTAACCAAGGTATTGTTAAGATAATGTCTCTTTAAAAATGAATCAGTTGCATTGTTTTAGGAATGGTGCTTTTCTGCTTTGTCGTTCTATATACATGTTGAACCAAGGCATTGTTAAGATAATGTCTCAGTCAATATGAATGAATCACACTAATGGAGAATTGCTCCTCTCCTGCTTTGTTTCCCATTAAGACAAGTCATCAACCGTTATTTCTCGATAATTGTTTCCCTTATACCTATTGTTGCTTACGGGGATATCAAAATTAAAGCTTCGGTTTTATTCCGACTTTGATTTTAGTTGAAGCTACAAAAGGAGCCAATGTGTCCAAGACAAACTGCTGCGTTCATCGGGTCCAGTTGGTCGTTCCACTTTGCGTAAAGAAGCGATCCTGGATGCGGTACATTCCAGAAGGAATGACCGAGAAGCTTTACAGAGTATTATTAGACACCAGTGACATGACTAGTCTGTAGAGACCATTGGCAATTTAACAACACGTGGAGTGCCCTGGGCAAAAAGTGCCCAAACAAGTACAAGAAGCTAAGACAGGACACGATCATAGGCATTACATATTTTGAGTGGGAAAAGCTTGTCGAAGTTTAATCATTGATGTTAGCAAGAAGACGTTAGTTTAATATATTGGAATTGGAAAACCTTGTCAAAATTTGCTCATTGATGTTAGAAAGAAGACGTTAGTTTAATATATTGGAATTGGAAAACCTTGTCAAAATTTGCTCATTGATGTTAGCCAGAAGACATGCATTTGATATTTTTGAGTGGGACGCCCTTGTTGTGAGCAACATCGAGTGTTTTTTCCTATTCTTGTGTTCAGTTTAGAAGTAAATAGTTACTCTGCTGAGATATTCCTGTGTTAAGAGTTTGTTCTGAATATTGTCTATGTAATGCCAGGCCTTGTGTTTGATTGCAAAGTTGAGCTTGGAATGTTGTGGCATGTGGCATCACGAGCTGTTCACCGTGCCTCCTGAGAATAATGCTTCATATTGTTTTGCATGTCGATCTAATGCCAGTGATTTGCTTGTTAAGAAGATCATCCTCTTTTGTTGTTTCCGTGCGTAAGAAGTTCATCGTCTGATGTTTCATTCATAGCCTATACGACATGTCGGGTAGGTTAGGCGATGAAACCATATGATCTTCCGACCAACTCATGATATTAGGCCGTGATTGGATCGTCGTTTTCCAACCAAAACCGCTTGTAAAAATGACGCTTGTAAATTAAAGCAGATGGTCTCGGGCGAAGGTGCTTGGTTGGTCGATTTCGACTAGTAAAATATTGAAAGTACTTCACACACGGTAAAAACGCTGAACGACACTCGGACAATTGCTAATCCAGCCATTAGCTGTTGTTTCAGCCTTGCCCATGGATGGCATGATACGCACGTCGTGCATGTATCGTATGGTAATGTCGTCCATATAGCAATGCTCGTAAAATATACACCGGTCTCTCAAATTACACGCGTAACCCACCGGTTTTACTTACAGACCTCGGGCCTTCCGATGACGAGTAAATTACACTTGTATGTTAATACAGGTTTGACATAAACCAGAGCTCCCAAGCGCGGCCTTACCGTTTCATGCCGTCTCAGTTTCTCGAAGGTGCTCATAGGTGTCCGATGATCCTGGCTTCCTGAATGAGCAGCGGGCGCTATATCAGACCTCTGTAGGGCCCGCGAGGCCCTCTCCGTTGTCCTTTGAGTTATTGCGCTCGCCGTGGCGCCGAGCATTGTTAACATGGTCAACGAACATGAGGATTCAGGAGATGACTTTATTTTGACTGGATGACACTAGGGACCCACTGGGACCAAAGCCGTACGTACGCAAGGGACCCACTAGAGTTTTTCTTGGCGATGATTTCGTTGTTGTTCAGAGGAGAGCAGGGTATTAACTGGGCGGGTTGTGGCCCGTCTAGCCCAGGCCAGATATCCAGCCCAGATACTACTTTTTTCAAGATGAAAATGGCTAGCCCAGCTATACGTCTTTTTGAGGAATACCCAGGCAAGGTCAACTTGTTATTCTCCGCCCATTGTCTTGCAAATCTTTCCTAGGAGGGATGCATTAGGCTTAACAGAAAATGGGCTTTAAAAATAATAAATGGGATGTAATTATAAAAAGCTGGCAAGAACTATAAAAAATGCACCAAACACGAAATTAGTTTATAAAATATTATTTATGGATTTTGAAAATCTTAAATTTTCATTGTTGAGCGTGCAATGTTTCCTTGGATTTTTACGTAATACAAATTTATATTTAATCTGAATAGAAATTTCGGGATAAAAATATTTCGGATCCCATCAAAATGTGGGAAATTTTATTGAATTTTGTCTTCAACGGTTGGTTGAAATTATTAATCGTTGTCCTAGCTAGAAAATGGGTTGTACTTTTAACGAACTGTAAATGGGCTGTTGTAAATTCCATTAGAATTCAAAAATGGGCTGTACATTCTTACAAAACGCAAATGGGCTATAAGTTCTCTGCCACACACTTGTGGGCCTACTAAATGACGCGTCCCCTAAAAAAATAAGTTGACGCGTATGCAAGGCTTTGTTAACTTATTTTAGTCAACACACGGTTCTAGCAGTAGTGGCCGTTGGATGTCTATCCAACGGATGCCGTGCTTCTTCTTCAATCTCGGATATTCTTAGCTTCGGCCGCCCAAAAAATGATTCCTCCCCCTGACATCTAGGGCGCACCGTTTCGGAGGCTGACCTGTGGGTGTACTAAGTTGGAGCATACCAAGGGCTTTGTCAACTTAGTCAATATAAACGATTCTAGCTTCAAAGGACCGTGACGACGATGTCCATCCAACGGCCGTAGTGCTTCTTCAACCTCTGGTCTTCTTGGTCCAGCCGCCTAAAGCAGCGCCGGTCGTGCCGCCGCTCACGCCTCTCGTGGGTTTGTCTTGCCGCGGAGGCCTCACCGCCCCCATACTACTCCCGCCGCTGGCCAGGCCATCCCTCCACTCACCCACACCCCCTGTTATTCTGCGGCGACGATAGCCTCACACCGCAGCCGAACCAGTGAACCCTCGTACTCCTCTCCGCGCAGGCTTCCACTGCTGCGTCTTCCCCGGATCCGCGTCGTCCCTTTCCTAGGCGTCGCCGTCGTCCACCGCCCTGGTTCTCTCGACGCGGCGTGGTCAACGTGGTCAATGACCGACTTCCATCGGAAGAGTACTATACATGGAGAGGCTGACAGCTGGGCCCATGGAGGCCGCAAGGAAGTGCCTCCTTATTACGCGCAAAATAATTATTCCTCCACCTGACAGTAGGGACCAGCCGGACGGGCCACCTTATTTCGCGAAAAAAAATGTTTCCCCTCTGACTGCTGGTACCCATCGGACGGGCCACCGTATTTCACGAAAAAAGCGTTCCCCCCGCTGTCAGCTCGGACCCACCGGAAGTGCCTCTTTATTACGCACAAAAAAATGAATACGCCCCCTGCTAGCTGGGACTCACCTTGGTAGGAAGCTGACTTGTGCGCCTACTAAGTTGACGGGACGGAGGGCTTTGTCAACTTAGTCAATATGAACGATTCTAGCTCTAGTGACCGTACGATGTCCATCCAACGGCCGTAGTGCTTCTTCAACCTCTGATCTTCTTGCTCCAGCCGCCCAAAGCAGCGTCGGTCGTGTGCCTTTGCTCCTACCTCCGTTGCCGGTATGCCGCGGAGGCCTCACCGCCCCCATACTACTCCCACCGCTGGCCAGGCCATCCCTCCACTCCACTCACCCACACCCCCTGTTATTCTGCGGCGACGGCAGCGCAGCCGAACCAGTGAACCCTCATACTCCTCTCCGCGTGGGCATCCACTGCCGCGTCTTCCCCGGCTCCGCGTCGTCCCCTTCCTAGGCCTCGCCGTCGTCCACCGCCGTGGTGCTCTCGGCGCGGCATGGTCAATGTGGTCAACGACCGAATTCCATCGGAAGAATATTGTACGTGAAGAGGCTGATAGCTGGGTCCATGGTAGCCGCAAGGAAGTGCCTCCTTATTATGCGGAAAATAATTATTCCTCCACCTGATAGCAGGGACCCACCGGACGAGCCACCAGTATTTCGTGAAAAAAACGTTTGCCCGTGACTGCTGGGACCCACCCGACGGGCCAACGTATTTCGCAAAAAAAACGTTCCCCCTGCCGTCAGCTCGGACCCACCGGAAGTGCCTCCTTATTACACACAAAAAAATGAATACCCCCCTGCTAGTTGGGACCCACCTTGGTGGGAGGTTGACTTGTGGGCCTACTAAGTTGACGGGGACGAAGGGCTTTGTCAACTTAGTCAATATAAACGATTCTAGCTCCAGTGACCGTACGATGTCCATCCAACGGCCGTAGTGCTTCTTCAACCTCTGGTCTTCTTGCTCCACCGCCCAAAGCAGCGTCGGTCGTGCCGCATGCTCTTGCTTCCCGTGGCGGATGTCTTGCCGCGGAGGCCTCACCGCCCCTACTATTCCCACCGCTGGCAGCCTGCGGCGATGGCAGCCTCACACCGCAGTCGAACCAGTGAACCCTCGTACTCCTCTCCGCGCGGGATTCCACTACCGCGTCTTTCCCGGCTCCCCGTCGTCCCCTTCCTAGGCCTCGCCGTCGTCCACTGCCGTAGTGCTCTCGGCGCGGCATGGTCAACATGGTCAACGAACGACTTCCATCGGACATGGACTGTATGTGGAGAGGTCGACAATTTGGGTCCACGCATGACAAGGAAGTGCCTCCTTATTGCGTGAAAATAATTATTCCTCCACCGACAACGGGGACCCACCGGACGGGCCATGATTTCGCGAAAAACATTTCCCCACATCGCTGGGACCCACCAGCTGCACCTCCGCACGCAAGGAAGTGTGTCCGCAAAAACGATTCGCCTCGACTCTGGGACCCACCAGCTACATCTTCGCACGCAAGGAAGTGCGTCCGGCAAAAAAAGATTCGCCGATTGCTAGGGACCCACCAGCTACATCTTATTTGGCAAGGAAGTGCTCGATACCGACCCACCTGGTCAAAGCGCATATACCGTTGTCATTACTGGTCGCGAACCCGCACGCATATATACTTTGGTGGATGTAGAGGCGCGCACGCGTCGTGTACAGCGAACACGTAGCATTTACACGCACGTCTACGCGAGGGTGCAAGAAAGAAAATACGGCCACGTACGTACATACGGGCAGGGTCTCTAACGCCTATCTCGCATACGTACATGGCTGGGTCGGAACGGAGAAACAGCGTCGTCGTCGCGTTCATGGGGAGCCAACCGGCTGGGTCGGAACGGAATGCGTGGTCGTGTTCATCGGGAGGGCTTGGACGGAACTGGCGATGGAAACGAGGCCTAGCGTACCGCACAACCGAGGAAACGGCCTTGTGTTCGACCGGCCACGTTCGAAACGGGGTCATGTTGATCAGGAGGGGCCTGGCGTCCTGCAAAACGGAGGAAACGGACCTCCTACGGTCGAAACGGGGGTCCTGTTGATCGGCAGGGGTGTGGCGTACCACAAAACGGAGGAAATGGACCTCCTATGGTCGAAACAAGGGTCATGTTGATCGGGAGGGGTGTGGCGTACCGCAAAACGGATGAAACGGACCTCCTACGGTCGAAACGGGGGTCTTGTTCATCGGGAGGGGTGTGGCGTCTTGCAAGCAGGACTCCACGGGATACTGTTCATCTCCACCGTCGACCCCCTCTGGCCTCCACGGGCTACCGTCGACCTCCTCCAGCCTCCACGGGCTCCTGTTCATCCAGCCTCCACCGCGCGCTACTCCACCGGCTACTGTTCAACCACCCCTCCACGGGCACCCCTCCACCGTCTATTGTTCATCTAGCCCTCCACACCACGGGGTCCTGTTCAACCACCCCTCCACCGTCTACTGTTCATCCAGCCCTCCACACCACTGGTTCCTGTTCATCCAGAGGCAACGCCACCGCCATCGCTCATCCAACCCCCGCAATGCTCACTGTTCATCCCAGAGGAAGCATCAATCGGCTTCAGTTAGCAGCAGTAGCGAAGAAGTCGCTCCATCGGGTTGATTAACGACCATCGATCGATCGCTCGGGTTCAAGAACGCGTAACTGCGGTCTGCAATCGCTTCGAGTTCGATTAGAGCCCAACGCCGCTTTCGGCTTGATTAGAGCCAATGCCTCGCACCTGCAGCTGCCAGACGTCTGAGAGAAACGAGCATGGCTCCGCCCCCGACCTCCCACCGTAACCGGCAACTCCCCGAAATTTTCCTCCCCCTCGCTTCTACCATGGTTTTTTCCGTCATGGACAGCCCAAAGAATGTCATGCAGCTGCATCTCTAGCCCGCCCAGGACGAAAAGTCCATTTTCTGTCATGATTTTTTGTCATAGAAGTAGGAGCCCACCACATCTATGATGATACCGGGTTTTGTCACAATTATCGTCATAGAAGTGTCATATGTATGACACACAAAAAATTTCGTTCGGCCCAAAATGTCACGGATGTGTCTTTTTTTTGTAGTGGTGGCGTACCGCAAATCGGACGAAACGGACCTCCTACGGTCGAAACGGGGGTCCTGTTGATCGGGAGGGGTGTGGCGTCTGCAAAAGCAGATTTAAACGGACTTGTGTTGGAGCGCTACGGTCGAAACGGGGGTCCTGTTCATCGGGAGGGGTGTGGCGTACTGCAAAACGGGACTCCACGGGATACTGTTCATCTCCACCGTCGACCTCCTCCAGCCTCCATGGGCTACCGTCGACCTCCTCCAGCCTCCACGGGCTCCTGTTCATCCAGCCTCCACCGCGCGCTACTCCACCGGCTACTGTTCAACCACCCCTCCACGGGCACCCCTCCACCGTCTACTGTTCATCCAGCCCTCCACACCATGGGGTCCTGTTCAACCACCTCATCCAGCCCTCCACCACACCACGGGGTCTTGTTCATCCAGAGGCAACGCCACCGCTCACTGTTCATCCAACCCCCCGCAACGCCACTTGTTCATCCAGGTAGCATCGATCGGCTTGATTAGCGGCGATGGCGAAGAATTGCTCGATTGGGCTCGATTAACAGCCATCGATCGATTGCTCGGGTTCGAGAACGTGTAACTGCGGTGCAATCGCTCGGGTTGATTAGAGCCCAATGCCTCGCCGGGTTGATTAGAGCCAACGCCGCACACACAGCGCCTACGTAATAGAGAAAGCGCATCGCTTCGCCCCAACCTCCCACCATAACCAGGAACTCCCCGAAATTTTCCTCCCCCTCGCTTCTACCACGGTTTTTTCCGTCCTGGACAGCCCAAAGAATGTCATGCAGCTGTGTCTCCGGCCCGCCCAGGACGAAAAGCCCATTTTCTCTCATGATTTTTATCATAGAAGTAGGAGCCCATCACATCTATGATGATACCGGGTTTTGTTACAATTATCGTCATAGAAGTGTCATATGTATGATGTAAAAAATTTAGTTCGCCCAAAATGTCACAGATGTGTCTTTTTTGTAGTGCTCTCTCTCCTCGCGCTACCGCCTCTCTCCTCTGTCGCTGCCGCTTGGCAGCCCTCCGGACCAGTCCCGCCGCCATCCTCCCCTCCCCACCCCCCCCCCCCCCGCCAACAGGTAGGGCTAGCAAAAAAGCTCGAAGCTCACGAGCTAAACGTGTAGCTCGTGGCTCGGCTTGAATCGACTCGAACTCGAACAATAATGAGTCGAGTTGAGCTTTAGTTTAAGATCGTTTACAAGCCGAGTTAAACGAGCCAATCTCACAAGTACTTGTATAACTCATTAGGCTCGGTAAAAAAATCACCATTTCTTGATGGGTATTAAAAAAACAGCCACTAAACACCTTGCGTCCAAGCACAAGGCCCAACCGTTCAAGGCCTAGTCACCCAGGAGACTCACACGTACATGACCATATATGTCCATGTTAAATTTCTAGTTAATCTTTTTGTCATATTTGTAAGGTTTTTATGTTCATATCTTTAACGAGCTTAACAAGCTAAACGAGCCAGCTCCCGAGTAATACGAGTCGAGCCAATCTTGGATTTGAGCTCGTTATAATAACGTGTCAAGTCGAGCTAGCTCGTTAATGAAACGAGCTTTAGCGAGTTGATTCGAGCTGGCTCGACTCGGCTCGAATTCCACCCCTACCAACAGGAACTAGGCCGCGGCGGCCGCCCCGCCGCGCCCCGTCGCCGGAGAGGCCTGCGTCGGGCCGCCCGGTGCGGACCCCTCCCGCAGCCCCGCCCCGCTGCCGTCCTCCTCCCCGCGGCCCCTGCGCCGCCCCGCCCCACCGGCCGACCTCGCCGGAGCAAGAGGTAATTTTTTTTCTGTTTTTTTCATGTTTTTTGTTCTCTATTTTCCTGTTTTATTTTAGGTTAGTGCTAGGTTTAGGTGTAGTTTTGAGTTTTTAGGTTTAGGTTTAGGCTTAGATAAATACAAGAGGAAGAAGAAAGATGAAAAAAATAGAAGAAGAGGAAAGAAGAAGAAGAAGAAGAAGAAGAAGAAGAAGAAGAAGAAGAAGAAAGAAGAAGAAGAAGAAGAGGAAAGAAGAAGAAGAAGAAGAAGAAGAAGAAGAAGAAGAAGAAGAAGAAGAAGAAGAAGAAGAAGAAGAAGAAGAAGAAGAAGAAGAAGAAGAAGAAGAAGACGAAGAAGAAGAAGAAGAAGAAGAAGAAGAAGAAGAAGAAGAAGAAGAAGAAGAAGAAGAAGAAGAAGAAGAAGAAGAAGAAGAAGAAGAAGAAGAAGAAGAAGAAGAAGAAGAAGAAGAAGAAGAAGAAGAAGAAGAAGAAGAAGAAGAAGAAGAAGAAGAAGAAGAAGAAGAAGAAGAAGAAGAAGAAGAAGAAGAAGAAGAAGAAGAAGAAGAAGAAGAAGAAGAAGAAGAAGAAGAAGAAGAAGAAGAAGAAGAAGAAGAAGAAGAAGAAGAAGAAGAAGAAGAAGAAGAAGAAGAAGAAGAAGAAGAAGAAGAAGAAGAAGAAGAAGAAGAAGAAGAAGAAGAAGAAGAAGAAGAAGAAGAAGAAGAAGAAGAAGAAGAAGAAGAAGAAGAAGAAGAAGAAGAAGAAGAAGAAGAAGAAGAAGAAGAAGAAGAAGAAGAAGAAGAAGAAGAAGAAGAAGAAGAAGAAGAAGAAGAAGAAGAAGAAGAAGAAGAAGAAGAAGAAGAAGAAGAAGAAGAAGAAGAAGAAGAAGAAGAAGAAGAAGAAGAAGAAGAAGAAGAAGAAGAAGAAGAAGAAGAAGAAGAAGAAGAAGAAGAAGAAGAAGAAGAAGAAGAAGAAGAAGAAGAAGAAGAAGAAGACACCCCAACCCCGACACACACCCCGACCCCAACCCCTACACCCAGACACCCCGACCCTGACAAGACACCCCGACACCCCGGCACATCTGTCATGGATATTCACTCAAACCCAATCCACGTCTACGAGCATAGCATGGCGTAATAAGCAAACGTAGAAGTAACTCCCAAGGGTTTGATAATAAAACAGGTAATAGGTACTACCTCAAACTACTTCCCATCCCACAATTTAATTAGATCCTAAACATGCAAGTGTTTGAGGAATAGATCTAATGCATAAAAAGCTGGGTATGAGAAGAGTATGATCAAAGTGTTACTTGCCTTGCCGACGATCCATGAGACCTAGAGATTCAAGTAACGAGCGCACTCGGTGATCTAACGCAGACAAACAACAAGCATACAATAAGCACTCATCTAATGCACGGGGAAATCTCGAATAAAAGATCTAACCAGATAGTTCAACTTAAGAACCCTGGTTGCAAAAGAATCGAATCAAATAAAGCATCGAAAGTCGGAACTCGAGAGAGAACGACTCGGTTAGCAAATCTGAAATTAAGTCAAAATTTCACAGTAGCAAAACTCTGTGAAAGTGGGTTAGTCGGAACGGCGGTTTCGTTACGAAACTCCAGGCGCTTGAATCACGATTCCGATAAACGAGCAAGAAATAAAACAGATTTGAAAATCGGATCACGAAATCAAATCGAAAATAACGGATTAATTCCGATTAAAAGAAAAACGCATTTAACGAGTTAAAAAGTGAGCGTTAGATTAGTAACGAATCTAACGAACACGTTCATCGAAACGAACGGTTCGGTGAACGTCCGTTAAATAAGAAAACCGAATAAAAATAAAACCAATCTAGGTTTTTTTTAAAAAAAAAACCGAACATATATATATTTTTAAATAAACCGGACCGGTTCGAGGGAATAAACCGAATCGGCGAGGGGCGGCGGTGGCTACCTCCGGTGATCGCCGGAGGGCGCTCCGGGGCTCGGGGAGAGGGCGGCGGGGTTCGGGAGGCGAGGGCGGCGGGTTCCTGCCGGGCGGGCGAGGGAACGCAAGGCGGTGGCGCTTCCACGGGCGGGCGGCGGGTTCGGCCGGGAGCGGAGCGGCTCCGCGGGTGGGGTTTGGGGAGAGAGAGAGGGGGGGTTATAAAGGCGAGGGGGCGGCGGTGGCTTGGGAGGGGGTCAAGGGGCGCCTGGAGACGGGACTCGAGGCGGCGGGCGCTGTGGGCGGCGTGGAGTCCGCTGCGGGCGGCGGCCGCGCGCGAGGGAGGAGGCGGGAGGTGGGCCGGGGCGCTGGGCCTGGGGCCTGGCTGGCTTGGGCCGGCTGGGCCTCGGTCCAGGGGGGGCGCTGTTTTTTTTTTAAATAAAATTAAAACAAAACAAATAAAATAAATATCAAATGAACTCCAAATTAATTAAAACAAATTTTCCCCGACTCCTAAAAATGAGTCGAACAAAATGAACTTTAAAAACAATATACATGCATAAAATTTTAAAATGCTCATTTTTGCCTAAGCAAAATAAATCTTCCAAAACCAAATTTGCTTTATTTATAATATCTTCATTTTTCCTAAATGTTGGGAAAGTCATATTATTCCCTCTCAAAATATTTTTATAGGAAATCCTTTATGAAGATAATTAAATAAATCCAATGATCCTATTTCAAAAATTTGAGAAATCCCAAATATGAAAATTATGAAACTTCCAACTCATATTTCATATGTTTTGAAGAAGTCATTTTATCTTCGCTCGTGAAAATCATCGAGTTGCATAAAGTTTGAAGTGGAAATGTTTTCCAAATGAAATTCAAATATTTTCAACACCCTTGTCATTTAAATAAATGGAAGAAGTCATGTCATCTTCTCTCGTGGTTTTGTGATGAAAAGAATTTGAATTCTCAAGATCATAAAAGAAAAATGAAAGTTTGGGAAAGTCCTTTTATTCCCTCTCATCTAACTTTCAAAAGTTTCAAATCACTCACTTTCAGTCAATCAATCAAGCAATCAATCAAATCTATCTATTTGTTTATAACATTCCAAAATTTAGAATTTTGGGATGTTACAAACTACCACTTTAAAATGAATCTCGTCCTCGAGATTCGGAGAGGCTAGAAAGAAATAGGTTAGGGTTTGGGGGTCTTCTCAAAATCCATCGATCGTCTCCGGGGTCTCGGGTGCTACCACCCTTAGAAGCATTGTTACGGTTCCATCAAAACTCATATACTCCATCCTTATTGCTGACAGTGTCGGTCTTCTCAGATCGTAAGGATAATTCCTTCTCTGGGCTCTTCCGGTAGTGACATAACCTTTCCCTCAATTCCTTTGTCCTTTCATCTTGGTAAGGTTATCCGAAACTGGGTCTTCATAGCTGACGGTCCGGGCGCCAATTCTAAACAACTATCGA
This sequence comes from Aegilops bicornis, assembly GCA_021605145.1. Taxonomy (NCBI): domain Eukaryota; kingdom Viridiplantae; phylum Streptophyta; class Magnoliopsida; order Poales; family Poaceae; genus Aegilops; species Aegilops bicornis. Next base: position 105,064,434 of record CM038671.1, read on the forward strand.
TATCTCATGGTGGTTAACAATTTATGGTTTCTCCTGCAGAAACGGGTGCAGGTTGAACCTCACCGTATATCCTACGGTTGGCAACAACTGCCTTGTACAAGGGAAAATACTTATACCGTTCTAAGGTTCAAACAAGGTTCTGATCGTCGTCTCTCGTCTATAGGTAAGTCACTCAGATTTACCATCCCATATAGCAAAGCGAATAATAAGAGTAAGTCGGTATGGTGATCAATCCATCCCGCACCCAAATCATTTCCTTGTACATGGTTTAGCGAATCTCGCATTCTAACACTCGGTCATCCTCACAAGCATTGCAGAATTTCTCTTGTCGACGAACCAAGTTCGGAAAATCCATTGATTCTGCAAGCCAAACAAACATCTATCGTTCCTTAACAACTCTCAGGTTTGCGTAAACTCCTATAGAATCGTTGGTCGATAAAATCATAACTTCTTCCAGGGTTTTTCCTTCAGCAAGAGTGTGCTTGCTTCTTGGCAGGTCCTGGGGCCTGTGGGTTATGGCCCATCTCATCACTTGCAATCCTTGAACACATCCTCGGGGCAACTGATCGTTATCCCAACATCCAACTCCCTGGCATACTTAAATCCATCCAATTGTACTGTCTCTTTCCTTCTATTGGCACCAAACTAGACATGATTACTCAGACTCATCATGGAATTTCCATTGATCCAAATTTCCAACATCATACCTCCTTTATATCCAGTAGTACTTCATCTCTTCATCCTCGTGGGATGTCCCACATACCGTGATAAAACTTATACTTATGAAATCCATACTCCACTTCGTGGAACCTCATTATCCTTTCCAGGGTCAAGCGTCCTTACATGGGAATATTGGCCATCTACGCATGGCACTTCTTCAACCGGGAATCGTGAAACACATCATGAACTCTGACAGTCCTTGGGTGACTCCAACTTGTTGGTAACTTCTCCCATACGCTCCAAAACTTCGGTATGGTCCTACAAATCTCGGGCTAACTTTCCCTTAACTCCAAATCGTTTAACTCCTCGCAGTGGCACACAAAGATATGCTCATCTCCGATTTCATAGACTATCTCCTTGCGTTTTTGAGTCTGCATAACTCTTCTGCCTGGACTGAGCTACCTTCAGTCTATCTCGAAGCAACTTAACATTCTCTTCTCACTCTTTGATCACATTTGGTCCAAACAACTGACGGTCTCCAACTTCATCCCACATCAACGGTGTCTGGCTCCTTCTCCCATACAAAGCTTAAAAGGGGCCATCTTCAAACTGACTTGGTAGCTGTTGTTGTATGAGAACTCAGCGTAAGGTAGATTATCATCACTACTAGATCCGAAATTTAGCGCACACGCTCTCAACATGTCCTCCGTATCGATTGACTCTCTTGGTTTATCCATCTGTCATGCGGATGAAAGGTCAGATCTTGAACTCTAGCCTAGTACCCAAAGTCTGGTGCAGTTGATTCCAAAACTTTGAGGTAAACTGCATTCCTCTACGACGGTCCTCGGAACTCCATGCAGACATACGATCCTTGTCAAATATAACTTGGCCAACTTCACACTTGTATAGGTGGTTTTTCACTGGGATAAAGCGAGCCACTTTGATCAAGCGAATAAACTACTACCCAGATAGAATCATATCCCGTTCGGGTTCTGGGAAATCTGGTAATGAAATCCATGCCAAGCTTATCCTGCTTCCATTCAGGTATTAGCATAGGTTGTAGTACTCGACTAGCTTCGATGCTCGCCTTCACTCTACGACATACGTCACCTACGACTACATACTCTGTAATATCCTTCTTCATACCAGTCCACCGTAAACACTCCTTCAAATCCGAATACATCTTGGTGTTTCGAGGCGAATCAAGTATGGTGAGTCATGAGCCTCCTGAAGCATTAACTTCACGATCTACGCATTATTGGGTATATGTACACTGTCCTCAAACCATAAGGTGTCGTGATCATCCTTACGAAAACCTTTGGCCTTTCCTTTGCTCATCCTTTCTTTTACCTCAGCAATCTCTTTGTCATCCTTCTGAGCTTCACGGATCTTTTCCAACAATGTAAACTGAACTTCCATTACTGCAACGAAACCTTTGGGAACAATCCCCAACCAAGGTTCCCTGAAAATCCTCGGCTAACTCCTTTGATAATCCTTCGATTATGAGGGTATTCGTCCTTATGTTCCTTATGGGTGTGTCCTATTTCTCCACAAAGCTTGCATGCACTTTCTCCATATCATTTCCATAAGGCTTCAACTTCTGGAACACAAACCGAGACTTTAGCAAAGTCAACTTAAATTCTCCCCAAGTGGTTACTCCTGGCCACATTGATGGTTTGGTACATCCTCCACTAGATAGCAGCACCTCTTTCAAAGCACTGAAGAGCATGCTGGGTCATATCCTTTCTGGCTGTAGGGTTATTCTTCATATGATCCTCCATGTTCTGAATCCATTGGTCTGTCTTCAATTGACTCATCGGTCCAGAGAATACAAGCTCATCTCCATTCTTCCTCTAACGGGTCCATGGGTTTGGGGTGGGATAAGAAAGATCGAGAGGGATGCACTCAATACAAACAAAAGTTTTGAAAAGGCAGATTTTATTGTGGTCATCGAAAAAACGTCAAACAAAATGACAGCTCACAATCGTCAGATCTAACGTAGGGTATGTAACAGGGTTTGGTCTTCTAAAGGTCAATAGATCTCAAAGTCATCACACTCTTCAAGTCTTGTTCATGTCTCCGGTGGCTCCTCGCTGATCATGCTTGTCCTTCTCAAGTTCTTTTGCGAGATCATCTCTGTTGACGCCTTGAAGTCTCTCGCGACGTCCTTCAATATTTACGGAGTTACGTTCCAACCGCCGGTTTCAACATCCTGACATGATCCATGATCCTACCTTGATTCTTGCCATCACAAATCTCCGGTATCTAGATGTTTTGCTCCTTCATCTTGTCTACTTTCAGCTTGAGGTCCCGAGTTGTTCACGAATTGCTTCCTTGTCAAATGACTTCTCGAAGGTCCATCTTAAACTCCCTGATGTAATATTTCAGATCCTGGTGATACACCAGCTAAGATTAAAAGTCCAACGTTTGCTGATAGATGCTCCATCATCCTTCTACCATCCAATCCGTCCATGCATCTACATGCTTAACTTCGCACGGTGACAATGGCATAAGTGGCAATAACACCATGGCCAGCCGTGTCTATTCCCATGTTACTGCCATGAGCTTTTATTCCATAGTTGATCTCTCATGTCTTAGGGTTTTCTTGACAAAAACTTTGAGTTCTAATGCTTCATGTTCGGTCTTACTCCAATACACCTTGATCTCGGTATTGACAACTTCCATAGTCCGTCAAATTCCATAAGCGTAACCTTCCTAGGTCATACCAAATCTGGAAATTCTTGAGCCTTCAAAATCTCCTAGTCTTCGGAGTCTTCAACAGTTGTAGTTTCCATTTACATGGAAAAATCCTCTTCATTCCAAATGGTCCTAGTTGTCCGATATCTTGTCTCCTTGGAGTGGTCTCATCATCAGACGAATCTTCGAGTGGTCAAAAGGGAAAAGGGGTATGGTCTCACTAAAAAGGAATATTTGAATAAGCTCAGAAGAGAAGAGAGGTAAAAGATCTTTTTGAAAATGAAGTTGTAGAGAAAAATCTTTCCTATGGGCTTATGGGTTTCTAGGGTCACGTCCTACAGTCAACATGTGCTCGATACCATCTTGTAGCGACCCGACCCGAATGGATCAAGTCTTCAGCTTTTCGTGTCATCCACGGATCGGTATCTTTGACACACGATTACTCGAAGGATTTATAATAGAGGTAAATCACATGTATGAAATAACGTAAATACTATTACCTCAATCCAAAAATATAGCGGAAGCAACAAGGTTGTGGATTCCCATCAACACCAACGGCAAAGTTGAGTATAGGAAATCGTAACCCTAACGTATCACTTACTCGTCGTCTGAAAAGTCTGCAACATGAAAAGTTGCAGCCCGAAAACGGGTCAGCACATGGAATATGCTGGCAATGTAACACATAGAGAGTAATGAAAGAATAGGCTATACTACATGCATATATGGCTGGTGGAAAAGCTCTATGGTTATAAGGTTTTGCGAAAAGCCAATTTTTCCCTACTGCAAAGGAATAAATTTATTTAACTATCATGGTGGTTGTTGAACATTGAGAATGGTTGACGGCATCCTCAATCCCAATTAAAAGTACTCATTAAAACCCAACAATATTAATTAGAAGTAACATGATGAGATCAACAGGATATCCGGTACTAGATACTCAAAATTGTCCATAACCGGGACACGGCTAATCATGATTAGTTTTACACTCGCAGAGGTTTGCGCACTTTTCCCCACAAGACTCGATCGCCTCCGCTTGGTTCTTGCACTACATGGTGTTTGAGAAACGGATGACCGAGACATAGTCTTTCAGAAGCGCTAGCACCTTACATGTGGGTAGACCGTACCAACCTACATCCCCTACATCCGCTAGTCCGCCAGAAGAGTTCGCACAACTTACTCAACTACGCCAGAGCCCATAATGGCTTGTGGCTGCACACGGAAGTTTCCAGTTTGAATAATCTTATGATCCCTTAGAGCCCGGGTGGCGGTCCAAGAAATACAGTAAATCCTGTCTACCTGTGTGCCTTGACAGGCAAGTCCTGGAATAGCTAGGTGCCTCAATCCACCCAGATGTGTGTTTAAGTTGCCACCTTAGATAAACCATTAATTATCAATCTCACATCTGTCATGGATATTCACTCAAACCCAATCCACGCTCACGAGCATAGCATGGCGTAATAAGCAAACGAGAAGTAACTCCCAAGGGTTTGATAATAAAGCAGGTAATAGGTACTACCTCAAACTACTTCCCATCCCACAATTTAATTAGATCCTAAACATGCAAGTGTTTGAGGAATAGATCTAATGCATAAAAACTGGGTATGAGAAGAGTATGATCAAAGTGTTACTTGCCTTGTCGACGATCCATGAGACCTAGAGATTCAAGTAACGGCGGCGACTCGGGTGATCTAACGCAGACAAACAACAAGCATACAATAAGCACTCATCTAATGCACGGGAAATCTCGAATAAAAGATCTAACCAGGATAGTTCAACTTAAGAACCCTGGTTGCAAAAGAATCGAATCAAATAAAGCATCGAAAGTCGGAACTCGAGAGAGAACGACTCGGTTAGCAAATCTGAAATTAAGTCAAAATTTCACAGTAGCAAAACTCTGTGAAAGTGGGTTAGTCGGAACGGCGGTTTCGTTACGAAACTCCAGGCGCTTGAATCACCTGATTCCGATAAACGAGCAAGAAATAAAACAGATTTGAAAATCGGATCTGAAATCAAATCAGAAAATAACGGATTAATTCCGATTAAAAAGAAAAACGACGAACGAGTTAAAAAGTGAGCGTTAGATTAACGTAAACGAATCTAACGAACGCGTTCATCGAAACGAACGGTTCGGTGAACGTCCGTTAAATAAGAAAACCGAATAAAAATAAAACCAATCTAGGTTTTTTTTTAAAAAAAACCGAACATATATATTTTTTTAAATAAACCGGACCGGTTCGAGGGAATAAACCGAATCGGCGAGGGGCGGCGGTGGCTACCTCCGTGATCACGGAGGGCACTCCGGGGCTCGGGGAGCGGGCGGCGGGGTTCGGGAGGCGAGGGGCGGCGGGTTCCCGGCCGGGCGGGCGTAGGGAACGGCGGCGGGCGGCAAGGCTCCACGGGCGGCGGGGTTCGGCTTGGGAAAGTGGAGCGGGCGTTCAAGGGTGGGGTTTGGGGAGAGAGAGAGGGGGCCGGGGTTATAAAGGCGAGGGGGGCGGTGGCTTGGGAGGGGGTCAAGGGCGCTGGGTCGGACGGGACTCCGAGGCGGCGGGCGCTGTGGCGGGCGGGGAGTCCGGCTGGGCGGCGGCCATGAGGAGGAGGCGGGAGGTGGGCTGGGGCGCCGGGCCTGGGCCCGGCTTGGGCCGGCCGGGCCTCGTCCAGAAGCGCTGTTTTTTTTTAAATAAAATTAAAACAAAACAAATAAAATAAATATCAAATGAACTCCAAATTAATTAAAACAAATTTTCCCGACTCCTAAAAATGAGTCGAACAAAATGAACTTTAAAAACAATATACATGCATAAAATTTTTAAAATGCTCATTTTTGCCTAAGCAAAATAAATCTTCCAAAACCAAATTTGGTTTATTTATAATATCTTCATTTTTCCTAAATGTTGGGAAAGTCATATTATTCCCTCTCAAAATATTTTTATAGGAAAAACTTTATGAAGATAATTAAATAAATCCAATGATCCTATTTCAAAAATTTGAGAAATCCCAAATATGAAAATTATGAAACTTCCAACTCATATTTCATATGTTTTGAAGAAGTCATTTTATCTTCGCTCGTGAAAATCATCGAGTTGCATAAAGTTTCAGAAGTGGAAATGTTTTCCAAATGAAATTCAAATATTTTCAACACCTTGTCATTTAAATAAATGGAAGAAGTCATGTCATCTTCTCTCCGTGGTTTTGTGATGAAAAGAATTTGAATTCGAAGATCATAAAAGAAAAATGAAAGTTTGGGAAAGTCCTTTTATTCCCTCTCATCTAACTTTCAAAAAGTTTCGAAATCACTCACTTTCAGTCAATCAATCAAGCAATCAATCAAATCTATCTATTTGTTTATAACATTGCAAAATTTAGAATTTTGGGATGTTACAGACACCCTGACAGCACACCCCGACCCCGACACCCCGACACCATGACACCACAACCACACCCCGACCCCGACCCCGACGGGGTCATATATTTGTGAATTATGAGTTAGGTTGTATGTTTTTTGATTTTGTTATGCAAAACATCATATATATATATATATATATATTTGTGTTGATTGGGTGTATTAAAATGTGCAGTTGTTTCATCGCTGCGCGGGTGTGGTGTTTGACGACCTCCCCGTGCGTTCGACGAGCTCCGCCCCTGCGTTCGTTGGTGAGCACAAATGACATCTCCTGCCCCCCCCTTCATTTGCTCTGTTCCGGTCTTTGTGCCGATGAAACTTGCTAGCTATAGGTGTCAATCATCAGCATGTGTAACCACTATGCGTCTCCCGTTCGAAAGGGTTACATCTATAAATATGCATGCATTTGCATATTTATAATTGTGATTCTTTCGAATTGTCCAACGTTATCCATGGACAGCCCGAGTATGTGTAGATTGGGTTTGTTTTCCCATATGCTCTGCTCCGGATCCGATGCAGAATTTCGTTAGTGACTCCCTGTTGTTCTCCGGGTACACATCCTCTCTGCTTATTGCTGAGACGTGTATCAGGAGAACGGCGGGGAGGTGCTGCCGAAATTTTGCATTGGATCCGGAGCAGAGCATGGGAAAATGAACCCAATCTACACATACTCGGGTGGGATTAGGACCTATCTTTACCTATTAGCGTGTAGGTTGCATGGACGTAATAAAACTGACAAACTCCATTAACTAATGGATATGGTTTGCTTAATTATGTATATATTTCTTGTGTGTCCAGTAGGAAGTCAATATGAGTGATCGTGCGTGGATGTACACCGGTTACACTAGTCAAAAAGTTTGGACCGAGGAATGGTTAACAAAAACCAAGGGGTTTGTTAGAGCTGCATTTGCAAATGGCCAGGAATTAAGCTGGTGCCCCTGTGTCCGGTGCGACAACTATAAAATGATGGACGAGCTTGAAATGAGTAAATACCTGCAGAAGTTTGGTTTTATGCCTGGTTACACGGTCTGGACATTACATGGTGAGTCTGCCCAACGTGCCAGAGCCGAGGTGGTTCGTCGTCGCACCGACGAGCATGGTACTGGGATGGAAGACATGGTGCAAGACTTTGACGATGCCCGGGACTCGGACGAGGAGATGGAGGAATCTGCAAAGGCCTTCACTGAAATGTTGGAGTCCTCAAAACGTCCTCTCGACGAGCACACTGAGCTTTGTAGCTGGATGCCATCTCACAAATAATGGCTTTGAAGGCTCAATTCAACTTGGGCAGAGAATGCTACGATGCGATGATGACAGTATTCAGACGATTTCTACCCAAAGGCCATGTGCTACCTCCAAACCTGTACCAGTCAGACAAAATCCTCCGTGCTCTTAAGATTCCCTATGAGAAGATACATGCCTGTGAGAAAGGATGTGTCTTATGTAGGCTTCAGTATGAGGACTTGAACTATTGTCCCATTTGCAAGTCTTCCAGGTATGTTGTGGTAGACAACGGTATGGGTGAGAAGACACAGACCAAAACACCCATTAATGTTCTTCGGTATATGCCAATTGTACCAAGACTTCAACGTCTTTTCATGGTCAAAGAGATGGCCAGACAGATGACATGGCACAAAACGGGCAAAAAACCGAACTAGATGCAGATGGGAATGTGATGATGGTGGACACATCGGATGGATATTTGATGCAGTCGATACGTCGCCATTCTCGTATGGAGCGGTGATCCGAAAGGATTCCGTCGAAGAGTATGAGCTTCTGGCAAAGCAAGGAGGCGAATATCCCGGTTTCATCTCTTGGTTCAAAAACGGTAATTTCCATTAGACCATTTCATATATTTGGCTAATTTGTTACTAATGCAACAATCCTTTCGTATTAAACTTGTAGGCTAATTCAGAGATTATGGATGGTAGCTAATGGTTTTGACTATAAGTTCCGTTCAATTGACAAATACGACATCAACGGGTATCGCTTTTGTACCTATGGCAAAGAGCTATCTATGGCCGACCGAAAGTCTACAAATTGTTGTGTCTCAGCTATCGGTGAAGGAGATATCGAGTATTATGGAAGAGTAGAAGCAATTTATGAACTTCAATTCTATGGTGAAAACCCACCAAACGTCGCAATATTCAGATGTTATTGGTTCAAGCCGAGGGAGACTAGAAGGACTCATGAACATATAGGGCTAGTCGAAATCAAACAAAGCACCCATTTGGATGTTCTCGATGTCTATATTACGGCTCAACAGGCAACCCAAGTTTTCTATCTACCGTGGGCCTGTGAAAGTGATCCAAATCTCAGTGGTTGGGATGTCGTTTATGAAGTCCCGCCACGTGTTAGACCACCTTCCCCCAATGAAGAGGATTCTGAACTTCACATTAACCAAGACACATATGACAAAGGAAAATTCTTCCAAGAAACACGTCTTTCCAAAAAACATTTCAAGAACCGCTCTACTCCACCCAGAATATTGAAGTAGAGAATGATAGTGAATCCAACTTCACCCCTGAGCCGGAACAAAAAGAGCCGGAACAAGAAGAAGTTACTGCTGCAGATGACCTGTCAATGCTTGAACGATTACGTAAAGGAGGCCTACCACATGTTGACGCATTTATTGATGATGATGATGAGCACGTCACTGATAGTGATGATGATGATGCATTTAATGATCCCGGAGCATATATAGACGATTCAGAGTAATATTAGTAATGTGAGCTTTCAATTTTTATTATGTTCATGATGATGATACACTTAAATTATATACATATTATTCATGTTAGGTATCCAAATTTTTTATGTTGTACTAAATTCATTTACTTTTTGTCATTGCAGGTGTTGACAGGATGGTGGGCAAGGGTCCAGAGCGCCCTGAGCCTCCTGCGAGCGCTACTGGGGGTGGTGGTTTCATTATTCCAGCCCAGACCCTCCGGAGAGCGCTGCTAGACAGTATGCAAACAGCTGCGGCAGGCACCTCTTCTTCGGCTGGGAGAGGTCGGGGGAGGAGGAAGAAGGCTGCTAGAGGTGGTCGTCGTAGCGGGAGAGGTAGGAAGGCTGCTACGCCTTCCTCGCCGCCACCCTCAGATGATTCACCCGACCACAGGACTGCTCCATCTGACGTGGACCTGTCTCGGACTCCGGTCCATGAGCCTCTGGTCGCCGATCCTTCGCCCCACCTAACTCGGGTCGCCGATCCTTCGCCCCGCCTGACTCGGGTCGCCGATCCTTCGCCCCACCAGACTCGTGTCACCGATCCTTCGCCCCACGTGAGTCCGGTCCCAGAGTCTTCGTCCCAGAAGACTCTGGTCCCAGAGTCTTCTTCCCACGAGACTCTGGTCCCAGAGTCTTCTTCCCACGAGACTCCGGAGGCTAGTGGCCCTACTGATGATAGTGGGGACACCTTTTCTGATGATAGCTACAGCGATGACGAGCTGGTTGAGAAGGGCAAGAAGGTCTACAAGCGTGGCTGTACAAAGCTCCCGCCCGTGCGGACGACCCCCGACCAGAGGTGGTTGATTGTGCCTAAAGGGTTGAAGTGCATTTACTATTTTTTAACCTTTTGCCTTCATGTTCCTTCAAATTAATATCTAATGCATTGGCCTTGTCATACCGCAGGGGCTGGGTACACCCCCCGTGGTGTCTGCAGGCCCAACCAGGTCCTTGTTGTGCTTGTTGGCAGCACTTCCCTAGGTGGGTCACGTTGCCTGGTGAGGGTCAGGTTCCACAACTAGCACTGAGCTAGGAGCTGTACTCGGTTGCCCCGGCCCCGCCGGAGCAGATGGTCGTCGGTGTCTTGTGCGAGACAGTGGACGACATTGTGTTCCGTCAGTTTTGGGTAATTTCTCCTTTACAGAATTAAAAATCAACACTACCTAGTGATTGTACTAATCAGTTTTATCTTGTTTGATTGCAGACCTTCTCTGTGGTTTCAGAGGGAGAGCAGGAGGCCGCGTGTATGGTTGTCGAAACCGAGTGCAAGCGCCTACTTCAGAACTTACGGCACGAGGCTCGGGTGCAGGCCGTTCGAGACTACTACACCTCGAAGGGTATTAGGAGGGCCAAGTTGAAGTGTCGCGACAAGTTTCTGAGTAAGGAGAAGTACATGCAGGTAATTACCTATTCTTAAGGCCTTGAACTTAGTTTTCTTGATTTGATTCATAGGCGTAGCACTGAAATTTCTCTTGACTCACTTAGGTGCCCTCGAGATGGTGTGTGGATAAGATGGACTGTTGGGAGGCGTTGGTGGATGCATGGTGCTCTCCCCAATGGCTAGTCGAACACCATAGGGCCAAGGATAAGCGCAACCAAATGGAAGGTGTGTCACACCATCAAGGGAGCTCCAACCTGTTTGAGTACGGGGATAACTGGGTATGTGGTTTGCTACATGATTCATGCAATTTCATTCTTCATGCTAGCATTTATCCCTTCCAAAATGACTTAATATGCTTAGTTAGTTAAAAAATGGCATAACTACCTTGGATAGTTCATTTATGACATATTTATCTCTAAAATGACATAATAACCTTAGATAGCTCTATAAAATGACTTAATATGCTTTAGTTAGTTAAAAGATGGCATAACTACCTTCGATAGCTCAATAACGACCTAAACTAATCTTAGCTAGTTCATTCATGACATAATTAGCTCTAAAATGACATAATAACCTTAGATAGCTCTATAAAATGACTTAATATGCTTTAGTTAGTTAAAAATGGCATAACTACCTTCGATAGCTCAATAACGACCTAAACTAATCTTAGCTAGTTCATTCATGACATAATTAGCTCTAAAATGACATAATAACCTTAGATAGCTCCATAGAATGCCTAAATATGCTTTAGTTAGCTAAAAAATGGCATAACTACCTTGGATAGCTCAATAATGACATAATTAGCATACTTTGGTCAAAATGGCATAATAATCTTGGTTACCTCGAAAATTACCTAAACTAGCTTATTTTCCTCGAAAATGACATAATAACCTTACTTAGCTCCAAAATGACCTATTTACATAGTAATATCATTCTTCATGCTAGCTTGAGCCCTTAACTAATATTTTGTTCCTCTCTCTCAGGCGCACCACCACAAGAAGCCTGTGCCAAATCTGTTCGACCTCTCTGGCATGGCCCATATGGAACCTAGTCAAGAATTTCCTGGCGGACTCCCCAGGCTGTTGAACTATGTGACTTAAGTCGTCGGCATCTGGTGGCCGGACATATGTGCCTTGGAAGTTGTCGAGGAAGGCTTCTTCCAAGTCCTCCCAGCTGCCAATGGAATTTTCAGGCAGACTGTTTAACCAGTGCCGAGTTGGCCCTTTGAGTTTTAGTGGGAGGTATTTGATGGCATGGACGTCGTCTCCGTGGACCATATGGATGTGGAGAATAAAATCTTCGATCCATACAGCGGGATCAGTTGTTCCATCGTATGATTCGATATTTACGAGTTTAAACCCTCCTGAGAATTCATGATCCATTACTTCGTCAGTGAAGCAAAGAGGGTGTGCGGCACCTCTATACTGGGCCACATCACGACGTAGCTCCGATGGAGTCCGTCTGCGGAGTTCGGCCCGGGCGTGACTGGGCTTGTTACGTCCGAATAGACGGCCGTCTTCACGCGTCGGGGCACATCCTCGTGATCCACAGATCGATCTAGTATGTCCTGCATTTTTGTCCAGTTTTTGCAATAGGTCATAAGCATGTCCCCGAGCTGTTTGATCTCTACCTTTATGGTGAGGTTGAGCGGGCTGGTGTTCGGCTAGAGTTGCCGCCTTGTCCCGACCCCGTGGTGGTCGGTCAGCCGCATTGCATGATGATGGTATGGGCTCCAACGCCTCATCATCAAACTGAGGTAGCAATTTACGCTGCGGGTAGCTTTTTGTTGGGATCTTAAGGCCGTATTCTTCGGCTACCAGGACATAAGTCCATTTATGGTTGAGCAGATCTTGATCAGCTTGAAGCTGCTGCTGCTTCTTTTTCAGGCTCCTTGTAGTGGCTATTAGTTGAAGCTTAAAGCGCTCCTGCTCGAGGGGCTCCTCAGGCACGATAAAGTCCTCGTTGCTGAGGCTCACGTCCTCCTCGGAGAGCGGATGATAACTATCATCCTCCGAGTCTTCATTTATGGCCTATTTGTCAGGGCTGACTTGATCATCCTCCTGATTGTCCTGTTCGGTAGTTTGTTCATCGTGGTCTTCTACGTCTTCGGCACCATCTGGAGTGTTGTCGTCTCCTGTGCGGTGTTGTTTTCCTTGCTGCGGCGTGGTTTGGAGTGGCGCCGCTGACGCCGGCGCTTTGGTTGTGTCATAGGGGGGCTATCCTCCACTGGGTTTTTTTATCGTCCCCGTTATTATCTTTCGGCGTATCCACCATGTATACGTCATATGAGGAAGTGGCCGTCCATCGTCCGGTGAACGGCGGGTTTTGGGCCTCCTCTTCTCTAGCATCGCCGTCCATACCGTCGATGTCTTCGGAGTCATAGTCGAGCGCGTCAGTTAAGTCATCGACAATGGTTATGAAGTGGGTGGTGGGTTAGAAGCGAAATTCTCCATCATCAACCTCCAGTTCGAACCGGACACAATTCGGTTGTGAGTCTCCCGACAAGGACAGGTTCTTTAATGAGTCTAGCACATCGCCGAAAGGGGAGTGTTGGAAGATGTCTGTGGCACTGAATTCGAAGATCGATAACCGATCAAGCTCGGCGTCCGCGGATGCACATGGTTTGAAACCTATAGCCGGAAATGAGTCCGGAGTTCCGGTGACACAGACATCACATAAGGCTAAGTCTGTGTGCGGCTCCGACGCCGCGGCATCTACGGCCTCCGTGGTGGGGTTGAGCTTCCCGTCCTCGGAAGGGCGATTTGCTCCGGATCTACGGCCAGGGTGGTTGTAGGAGCTATCTCCTGGCTGTGGTCCGATGACAGATTTAAGTCATGTTCATCGAGGTGGCAGGGAGTGGCTGCCGCGGTCTCGAATCCATCAGATCAAGTCTCCGCGGATGTCCGCGATGTAGTTCAAGCTCCCAAATCTGACCAGGTGGCCAGGGGCGTAGCTTTCGATCTACTCCAGACGGCCAAGCGAGTTGGCCCGCAGTGCGAAGCCGCCGAATACGAAGATCTGCCCAGGGAGAAAGACTTCCCCCTGGACGGCATCGGTGTAGATGATTGAAGGGGCCATCAAACCTCTTGACGATGGCACAGTGGAACTCTTAATGAAAGCACCAATGTCGGTGTCAAAACCGGCGGATCTCGGGTAGGGGCTCCCGAACTGTGCGTCTAGGATCGATGGTAACAGGAGACGGGGGACATGATGTTAACCCAGGTCCGGGCCCTCTCTATGGAGGCAATACCCTACTTCCTGCTTGATTGATCTTGATGAATATGAGAATTACAAGAGTTGATCTACCACGAGATCGTAATGGCTAAACCCTAGAAGTCTAGCCTGTATGACTATGGTAATGAATGTCTTGATCCGGACTAAGCCCTCCAGTTTATATAGACTCGGAGGGATCTAGGGTTACATAAGGTCGATTCTGAGAGAAAGGAAATCTTCATATTTGGTTGCCAAGCTTTCCTTCCACGCCAAGGAGAGTCCTATCCGGACACGGGTGAGGTCTTCGGTCTTCGTATCTTCACAGCCCATCAGTCCAGCCCATGGCTAACAGGCCGGACGCCCGAGGACCCCTTAGTCCAGGACTCCCTCAACAGGTAGTAAAGGTAAATTCTCTCTATAGATTTGATGAAGGTGATATTCCTCGTAATAAGTCTGCTAGCCAATGCTTGGATGAGTTTGATAATTTTATTGTGAAACAAGAAAACTTCAATGCTTATGTTGGTAGACAATTGAAATGTAATGCTTATATGGTTGAACACTTGAGTGATTATATGTCTAGAGTTAAAGGTGACCTTAAACTTATTAGTAAACATGCTTCTATGGTTACCACTCAGGTAGAACAAGTGCTTAAAGCACAAGATGATTTTGTCAATGAATTAAATATTAAGAAAATTGATAATGCTGTGAGAGTTATGACTAGAGGGGGTAGAATGACTCAGGAACCTTTGTATCCTGAGGGCCACCCTTAGAGAGTTGAGCAAGATTCTCAGAGAACTAATGTTGATGCACCTAGTCCTTCTAAGAAGAAGAAGAAGAAAAGTGATAGGACTTTGCATGCTTCTACTGAACCTGTTGTTGACACACCTAAGAATCCCAATGATATTTCTATTTACGATCTTTGAAACACAACTGCGGTAATGAACAAGAACCTAGTGATAATGATGATGTTCATGTTGATGCTCAACCTAGCAACAACAATGATGTAGAGATTGAACCTGTTGTCGATCTTGATAACCCACAATCAAAGAATCAACATTATGATAAGAGAGTCTTCGTTGCTAGGAAGCACGGTAAAAAAGAGAACCATGGGTTCAAAAACCCATGCCCTTTCCTCCTAAACCATCCAAGAAAAAGGATGATGAGGATTTTGAGCTTCTTTGAAATGATTAGACCTATCTTTTTGCGTATGCGTTTGACTGATATGCTTAAAATGAATCCTTACGCTAAGTATATGAAAGATGTTGTTACAAATAAAAGAAAGATACCGGAAGCTGAAATTTCCACCATGCTTGCCAATTATACTTCTAAAGGTGGAATACCAAAGAAACTAGGAGATCCAGGAATACCAACTATACTATGCTCCATTAAAAGAAACTATGTGAAAACGGTTTTATGTGATCTTGGAGCCGGTGTTAGTGTTATGCCTCTCTCTTTATATCGTAGACTTGATTTGAATAAGTTGACACCTACTGAAATATCTTTGCCAATGGCCGATAAATCAACTGCTATACCTGTCGGTATTTGTGAGGATGTGCCTGTTGTGGTTGCAAAAGTTACTATTTTAACGGACTTTGTTATTCTTGATATTCCCGGGGACGATAGTATGTCGATTATCCTTGGTAGACCCTTTTTGAGTACTTCAGGGGCTGTTATTGATTGCAACAAAGGCAAGGTCACTTTTCATGTTAATGATAATGAGCATACGGTTCACTTTCCGAGAAAACAACCTCAAGTCCACAATATCAATTCTATTGGAAAATTTTCAATGATTACTATTGGAGGTTTTGAATTCCCTCTTCCTACTGTCAAGAAGAAATATGATATTCTTATTGTTGGGGACATGCATATCCCTGTTGAGGTAACCTAGTGTTATTCGAAAATTCTCCGATTTCATGTTATTCGGAAAGAGTTTGTTAATAAGACTTGATCAACCTTGTTAGTGGATTCCTTTTGACGAGCACGAGATGGATGAAGTTAGAAAGCACAACTCTCTATACCCTCCTTTTACTTTATGTTATTTAGATTAAATAAAGCAAAAATTGTATTTTCTGTCTATTTTCTAAATTATCCTTGCAATAAAAATACCCCGAAAATAAAAGTTCTACAAATGTCCTGAAAATGAAATATGATTTTTTGTAGAATATTTAAGAATATCTGGCACTGAGAACACACCAGGGGGACCCACCATATGGCCACGAGGGTCCAGCGCGTGCCCCCTACCTCTTGGACCCCCTCCACTTATTCCAGCACCCACTCACTTCGTCTTCCTCCAGAAAAAATCCTCCCATAGCTCAAACCCGTGTTCTAGCTCATGTTACTGACATTTTTGATCTCTTTGCTCAAAGCTCCATTCACAAAACTGTTTTGGGGGATTGTTCTTCGGTATGTGACTCCTCCAGTGGTCCAATTAGTTTTTGTTCTAGTGCTTTATTTATTGCAATTTTTTGTTGCTAAGGTGACCCTGTTCTTGAGCTTGCATGTCAAATTTATATGGTCCAAAGTAGTTTTAATGCATGATATAGCCTCTAGGCACTTGTGGGAGTAGTTGCTATCAATCTTGTTGAGTTTGGTTCACTTTCATTTTGAGTCACTAAAATTTTTAGAAAATTTTCAGAGAAAGAAAATGATGAAGATATTGTTGAGGGGCTCTTCGAGCCGAAGCTCGAAGGATAAGCAGAATGAGGAGAATAAAAAGCCCAAATACAATCTCCCTCACACTGCGGAGGTTCAACCGTGCGAATGGCCTTGTGATGCATTCTTGAGAGCCACCGGAATTTACTATGACTTTTATTACTTGGCTGAGAATGCAGGCCTCACCGACTTCCTCCACGACCAGCGCGAACAGTATCTCCTACTCACTAATATTTTCGTGCAAAATTTTTATTTCCATGCTAAGAAATCACCACCTTCAGTGGAGTTTCACTTATATGATGAGGTTAAGGAGATGTCACTCCATGATTTTTGTCGGGTCTGCAAGATACCCTTTATGGGTAGCATCGAGGAACCACATCGTAGTGATGTGGATGGATTTATTGATAGAATTGCTGTAGGGGAAACGAGGAAAGTTTCTGATGCAAGAATTACTAGTATACATTTTCCTATTCTACATTACTTTGTGATATTTGCTAGTAGATGCTTAATTGGTCGTGGGAACAGTGGAAATCTTAGTGCTCCTGATCTTGTCATTTTGCGCCATGCTTTGTTTCGTGATACAACTTTCAGCTTAGGCGCTATTGTTGCTAAATGATTAAGTCTGAACCGTACAAAGGGCCCCATCTTCGGAGGCATCTTTGCTTCACGCCTTGCTAAACACTTTGAGAACCTATTAGGCATTATGAGAAAGAGGAAAAGTTGCTGCCCCCTATTTTTCTGGATTATAAGATTATGGTAGCACATGAATTTATTGTTAAAAATAAGAAGAAGATGCTTAACTATAATTTGATAAAACTCACTGTGAAACTATAACCTTGCCTGCACCCTCTTTGTTTAACATACTTTCAGACACGTACCTCATCTTGCCTGAGGCCATATATGCATACTGGAGGCTGACACAAGTCCCAGAGCCAGAGCCTGAGCCACCACTTGACCCTTATCGACAGTCTGTTTATCAGTGGCATCCGGGAGATCGCCAACCAGTGGCACCCTGAGGACCCTCCTCAGTACACCGGAGAGAGTAGCTTCAATCCGTGGGCATAGACCAACTTAGGCCAAAAGCATAAGCTTGGGGGAGTACGTATTTCTCACCGACATTACATTCATGTTCACACACTCATGCTAGTTGTTGGTGCTCATACTTTTTCATTGTACTATCCATGCTAGTTTATTTTCTTTTCTAAGCCTTCTTCTTGTGTGTCTGAAAAAACTTAAGAAAAACCAAAAAAAATTAGTTGTAGCTTTTAGCTAGTTTACTTTCCATGCCTGTAGTAGTAGTAATTAAAAGAAACCCAAAAAGATTTTTCGTTCTTCTTTTGCTTATTGGGAGCTTTCCCGTGTAAATAGTTTTATTTCTTCTCTTTTGTTTGGGGTCGAGAGGAGAAGACCATGATGAAAATGTTGAGTGGCTCTCATATGCATTATTGTTGATTTAACCAAGAGCCCATATTACCTTGTCTTCTCCCTTGTATTAAATGCTTGCAGATTCCAGCTTAGTCCAATGCACATGCACTATTATTATTATCCACACGTTCGGTCGTGCGAGCGAAAGGCAATAATGATGATATAGATGGACTGATTGAGATGAGAGAAGCTGGTATGAACTCGACCTATCTTGTTTTTGTAAATATGATTAGTTCATCGTTCCTCATTCAGCCTATTATGAATGAAACATGTTTACAATGACAATTAGAGATTATAGTTGCTCATGCCATGCTTAATTAGCTAGGAGTTTATAATGGTTTACCTTGCGTGCCAACATGTTATTAAAATGGTTGTGATGTGGTATGATAGGGTGGTATCCTCCTTTGAACGATTCGAGTGGCTTGACTTGGCACATGTTCATGCATGTAGTTCAAACAAAATCAACATAGCCTCCATGATATTTATGTTCACGGTGATTTATATCCTACTCATGCTTGCACTCATTGTTGATTAATCTTAATGCATGTTCATGACTGTTGTCGCTCTCTAGTTGGTCGCCTCCCAATCTCTTTCTAGCCTTCACTTGTACTAAGCGGGAATACTGCTTGTGCATCCACTTCCATAAACCCCAAAGTTATTCCATATGAGTCCACCATACCTTCCTATATGTGGTATTTACCTGCCGTTCTAAGTAAATTTGTATGTGCCAAACTCTAGACCTTCAAATGAAATTCTGCTTTGTATGCTCGAATAGCTCATGTATCAACTAGGGTTGTCTATATCTTCCATGCTAGGTGGGTTATTCTCACGATGAGTGGACTCCGCTCATCATTCACGAGAAAATGGCCGGTAACCGGGATGCCCAGTCCCATGCTCAAATCAAATAAAAATAATTGCAAACAAAACTCCCCCAGGATTGTTGTTAGTTGGACGGCACCCATTGTTTCTGACAAGCCATGGATTGATGTTTGTTGGTGGTGGGGGAGTATAAACTTTACCATTCTGTTTGGGAACCGCCTATAATGTGTGTAGCATGGAAGATATCGAGATCTCTTGGTTATTATGTTGACAATGAAAGTATGCCACTCAAAATATTATTTATCTCTGTTTCAAAACTCGAGCTCTGGCACCTCTGCAAATCCTGCTTCCCTCTGTGAAGGGCCTATCTATTTACTCTTATGTTGAGTCATCATCCTCTTATTAAAAAGCACCAGTTGGAGAGCACCGCTGTCATTCGCATGCATTGCTATTAATTTACATTGAGTATGACTGTGACTGGATCTCTTTTACCATGAATTACAATGTCTAGTCAGTCCTTGATCTTCAGGGGTGCTCTGCATTTATGTTTTGCGATCTCAGAAAGGGCTAGCGAGATACCATCTTGTTATATCATGTTATGATTGTTTTGAGAAAGTGTTGTCATCTGAGATTTATTATTATTGCTCGCTAGTTGACTATGCCATTGATATGAGGAAACATGAGACCTAAATGTTATTGTGAATATGGTTAGTTCATAATCTTTGCTGAAAACTTGAATGATGGCTTTACATATTTGCAACAACAAGAACAAACAGAGTTTGTAAAAGTTTTTCTTTATCACTTTCAGTTTTTCAACTAAATTGCTTGAGGACAAGCAAAAGTTTAAGCTTGGGGGAGTTGATACGTCTCCAACATATCTACTTTTCCAAACACTTTTGCCCTTGTTTTGGACTCTAACTTGCATGATTTGAATGGAACTAACCTGGACTGATGCTGTTTTCAGCAGAACTGCCATGGTGTTATTTTTGTGTAGAAATAAAAGTTCTCAGAATGACATGAAAATCCACGAAGACACGTTTTGGAATTAATAAAAAATATTGGCGAAAGAATCAACATCAGGGGCCCACACCCTGTCTGTCACGCCCAAGATGCGACCCTATCCTAAAGGAACTCGAAGGTCCCACCAAGGATAGAAGCGCATCTCGAAGACGCTTTTGCAAGGTGGATATCATTACATCAAACCATTACATAATAGTTGGGGATACATACAAGGCATACAAATGCCGCAATAATACATCAATACATCATACACAAGATCAATATCCGACTACGGATGAAACATAAACAGGAACACCACCAAAACTATTGAGATACTCCGGGAGAATGAAAAGAGAAAAGATTGACCCGAACATAAGGTAATTTCAAAGCGATCTTGGAGAAGGCATCTGACTGATGAAATTCATACTTACATCAACTTTCAAAAGAACTAGAGAATACCTCCGGAAAACTTAGAAGAGTTAGGTAAGATTCTGGGAAAGACCTGTGGGTTAGGGCCCACTGAAAAGAAACACCATTGGAAAGGATTGTCGAATGAGAAATGATGCACCGGAACGATTGAAAGATTTGAATGAGGTGACAACCTCGAGATAGTTGAATGCAAACACGAATCTTCTGAGATTTCTTCATCTCTCCGGAATGATAGAATGGCGAGAGAAGAATGAGCAAGGGGAACACTTCGGACGAGGAAAAGAATATGATCAACACCGAAAACTTGAATTTGGATCCACCGGAGAGAAAATGCGACAAACAATGATGAACTAGACGAGACTTCACCGGTTGAGACAATTGAGTAAAGACTGAAGATACTCCACACGAATGAAATTGATTGCTCGAATAAAGGCTCAGACTCCGGGAATAAAAAGGGTGGGAGGGCGGGAAAACACAGGCAACTTGAACGAGGAATCGACGAATATCTTGAAGAGAAAAGCACCGATTGAAATAATTTAGGGAAGAATGCAAATACTTCGCGTGAGTAGGGTGGATACTCGATTTCGGACTCCGGTTCCAAGAAGAAGAAGGGTGGGCGGGTGGGAAAAAACAAGGACAACTTCGGACAGGGAAACAACGTCGATTGAAAAGAGCTGAGGATTGATCTCCCAAAAAAACAAAAAGGGTCGAATCAACTTGATGAGAAATGCACCGGACAAAAAGGATGGACAACGAATGAAAACTAACCGCGTGATCCTAAAGGAAAATTTGAAGGGGAAGAGGAGTAGTTCAAAACACCTACGTCAAGATTTCTCACCAGAGCGACGAAGGGGCAGAGGAGTAAAAAGAAATCCTACTCTCCGATATAACTAGACCCCGAAAAGTTTTCTTCTAGACTCGACATCGGCCAAAACTACACGATCAATCAAGGGGGCTCCTATGGTCGGTCGAGGCTCTGATACCAACTTGTCACGCCAAAGATGCGACCCTATCCTAAAGGAACTCGAAGGTCCCACCAAGGATAGAAGCGCATCTTGAAGACGCTTTTGCAAGGTGGATATCATTACATCAAACCATTACATAATAGTTAGGGATACATACAAGGCATACAAATGCCGCAAGAATACTATACATCATACACAAGATCAATATCCGACTACGGATGAAACATAAACAAAAACTCAAACAATATCCACCCTGCTATCCCAGGCTGCCGACCTGGAACCTATCCCCTGATTGAAGAAGCAGAAGAAGAACTCCAAAACAAGTAAACATCGCTCTCGCGTCATGAGCATCGCATAACCTGTACCTGCAACTGTTGTTGTAGTAATCTATGAGCCATGAGGACTCAGCAAACCCATTACCATGGGTATCAAGACTAGCAAAGCTTAATGGGTAAGGAAGGGGTAAAGTGGTGAGGTTGCAGGAGCGACTAAGCATGTATGGAGGCTAACTTACGAAACAAGAGCGAGAAGAGGAGCTTAGCAAGCGGTAGTCAACTAGTAATGATCAAGAAGTGATCCTGAACTCCCACTTACGTCAAACATAACCCAAAGACCGTGTTCTCCTCTCGAACAACCCCAAAAAGAGACAATCACGGTTACGCACACGGTTGGTGTATTTTAGAAGAGTTTACTTCAAGTTTACTACAACCGGATACTAATAAATTCCCATCTGCCACATAATCGCGGGCACGGCTTTCGAAAGTTCAAACCCTGCAGGGGTGTCCCAACTTAGCCCATGATAAGATCTCGCGATCAACGAAGGATATTCCTTCTCCCGGGAAGACCCGGTCAGTCTCGGAATCCCGGTTACAAGACATTTCGACAATGATAAAACAAGACCAGCAAGACCTCCCTGCGTGCCGACACCCTGATAGTAGCCGCATTATCTCGTCTCAGGCCACGACCGGATGAGCAGTCCGTACAACTAAAACCAGGCCTCGAGTTTCCCCGAGGAGGCGCTGCAAGGGGCTCTAGTTGGGACCAACACTTAGACAAGCATTGGACCGGGGGCTAAAATAAAGATGACCCTCGGGTTAATTACTCCCAAGGGAAAAAGGTATAGGTGGTAGGCAAATGGTAAAACCAATGTTGGGCCTTGCTGGAGGAGTTTTATTCAAGGCGAACTGTCAAGGGGGTCCCATAAATCACCCAACCGCGTTAGGGATGCAAAATCTGGGAACATAATACCGATATGACGGAAACTAGGGTGGTAAGAGTGAAACAAAACACCAGGCATAAGGCCGAGCCTTCCACCTTTTACCAAGTATATAGATGCATTAATAATATAAGAGATATTGTGATATCCCAACATAAACATAATCCAACATGGAGCAATCTTCATCTTCACCGCAACTAGCAACGCTATAAGAGGGGCTGAGCAAAAGCGGTAACATAGCCAATCAACGGTTTGCTAGGAAGGGTGACAAAGGTTAGAGGTTCATGGCAATTTGGGAGACTTGATAAGCAAGTGGTAGGTAACGCAGCATAGCGATAGAGCGAAGCAACTAGCATAGCAATGATAGTAGTGAGATCCAAGGTGACGATCATCTTGCCTGAAATCCCGCAATAAGAAGAACTAGTCCATGAAGAAGATGAAGCCACGAAGACGAACCAAGCGTAGACGAATGAATCCTCACGATCGCAACGAAACGGGAACTATCGAGAAGAAGCACACAACATGGTAAACACACCACACATGAACAAGGCATGATGCTCAACCAAGTATGATGCATGACAAGGCTACATGAAGCTACTCATGGCAAGAGATGATGCATACAAGAACAACACATCAAAGCAAGTTTAAATGAGGCCGGAGACAACATAGAACAATTCTGGTAAGTCCCCATATGCAAATTTCGAAATTGGTCCAGATCTGAATAAACCTTATGTTCAAGTTGTTAAACAGCAAGTTAAGTTGCACGAAGATGATCTATACGAAATTCTAGTCAAGTTACATATAAAGTTCATTTAATTCGGAGCTACGGCCTAGAAGATATGAGCAAAACAAGTTAAGCATGACATTTGTGCAAAATGCATTCAAACATCAAGCAAACACACTAAAAATATGGATGCAACAAGGTAACATGAAACTACATGCAAAACTAAGCAAGTTTCATATAGAGCACAACCAAAACGAAGCAACGGTTCAACACATACACATGAAACAAGTTTAAAGGGCATGCTGTCCAAAACAGCAACTAGGCATATTGCAAGCATCAAAACAATATGCTACGGCACAACAACATAAAAACAAAAGGCATGGAAATGATCTGCAGGTAAAGCATTACAAAACATGGACACTGAGATATCTCTAGAAACTATTAGAACATGCTCAAAAGGACATGGCAAGATTGCAAATAATAACAGTTTCACAGACTTGGCAGAATTCACAGGACATGGCAGAAATAACATCAGGGTGCAATTTAGAGCTATCAAACAACATGATATAGGAAATTATCATGGCAACCAAAGGCATGGCATGAATCTAATAATTGCATTTAACAAAAGTCCCTTACTGACCATGAGCCAAAAGGGCACAGAAAATATGATGGCACCCATGTAAACATAGCAAGTTTCGTGAACAGATTCATAATTGGAAGAAAACAGAGCATGGCATAAACAGGATTATGAAGGCATCTGTGAGAGCTCAAATCACTAATCACAAAGCATTGCATGACAAGACAAGCATACCTACAACAAGACGACATATTAATGAAACTAAGCATGGAAAGAGAAAGTTCATAGCATGCTTGGATCACTAACAACAACCATGGCAAAATTGATTAACATGTAAACAATCTGCCAGGAACATTTTATAGCAAAAGTAGAGCAATATTAAGACATGCCAGAGCACTCCATAAATGCAAAAAGGAGCATGGATGGATAGAGAACATCCATATGTCCAAAACATCCTTACTGAACATACTCAAAATAGGCATGAATCTCACTTTAGCAACATGAATACATGGCATAAAAATAACAGCAGAACAAAGACTGAAATCCCAAGTCCTTCAAATCAGCAATATCACGAAGGCTACTTTGCATGCTTGTAACAGACAACACATGGCATAACATGAAGAGTGTATTGCACCACAGCAAACACGGCATGTTGAAGCTCATAACACATATAGACTTCATGCTCAAAAGGAAATCACACAAAAAGATGCAAAAATGACAAATGAGCATGTTATGTTAAACTACAGCAGACAACATTATATAGCATTCTTGCAACGATGATTAGGGCATCAACATGGACTAAAACAAGCATGGAACAATGTAACAAATTGTAGAACATCTCATGATGAACATTTTGATATATCATGCACGCACAACAGAGCTATATGCAAGGAGTTACGACATGATGAACAGAGGCATTAAATTTCATAGATCAGGGACTTGGTCGAAATTTACCCTCCGAGGAGTCAACGCGGGATGAGGAGGAGCGGGACGGAGGGATCCGGACGGGGCCGGCACGTTTGGTTGGCGGGCCTGGTGGATCTGGTCCCGGTTGACCAGATTCGACAAGGACGGCGGCGGGGTGGCTCCGGCGAGCGGCGTGGAAGCCGAGGCGGGGCGTGAGCTGCGGGCGCCGGCGGCGGCGGTCGGCGCGTGAGGCGGGCGGCGCGGCGCTGACGCCGGCGGGAGCGGTGGCTGCACGGTGGAGGCGGGCGCGCTGGCGACGGGCGCTGTGCACGGGCGCTGGATCCGGCGGGAACTGGCCGGGCGAAGGCCGCGGGTCAGCCGAGCGGGCCCACGCGGTCGGCGGCGAAGTGGAGCGCGGCTCGGGCAACGTGGCAAGAGGGAATTGGTCGGAGCGGCGGCTGGACACGTCCGGCGGCACGGAGGGGAGATTTTTAGGGTTTGGACTGCGGAAATTCGGGGAGGGGCACATATTTATAGGTAGAGGGAGCTAGGAGGCTCCAAATGAGGTGCGGTTTTCGGCCACGCGATCGTGATCGAACGACCGAGAGCGTGGAGGGGGTGTGGATGGGTTATTGTGCCACTTTGGAGGGGTGTTGGGCTGCACACAAAAGAGGCCTTTGCGGCTACCCGGTGGTGTACCGAGGCCGCTTGGCAAACCTCGGTCCATTCCGGGAATGTTTAACACCCGCTCACGAAAAGAGACAAGAAGGGGACGCTGTTGAGGATATAACTACTAAGGGTAAACCGCCCAGGAGGGGCCGGTTCACCCTCAACTACATTGAAGCCCGTAAACATGGAAGATGGCGCTTTAATGATGACGCTTAGAGGCCCAGAGCCTAAAGGCGGATTAGGGCCCAATGTAGTAAACCGCCACGATTGTATAACTTGTGTTGTAAGATAGGAAAAGGGGAGAGACCGAGGCGGATACTTGTATGAGCCGACCTCGGGACTCTGTAGACCGGCCGGGTTACCCTATGTATATAAAGGGACAACCCGGCGATGGTTTGAGGGAAGACAACAACAACTCGAGACTCAGGCAAAGCGTATTCGCTCCCTGGTCATCGAAACCCAATCAATTCCATCACAACTAGACGTAGGCTTTTACCGTCATCGAAGGGGCCGAACTAGTATAAAAACTCCTGTATCCCTTGTCCGGTTTAACCCCTCCAAGCTAACCTAACGCGATGGTTCCACGACTAAGTCCTTTCAAGAGGACATTTGACGTGACAATTCCACGGCAGTTGGCGCCCACCGTGGGGCTATCGCACGATGGTTTCGATTGTTTGAAGGGAAGCTTTGAAGGACTCAAGGGGTACGTGGTTGGCCTGATGACCAAGATTCATCGCGGCAAGCTCTACATCAACGACGAAGGATGGGGCCCCGAGGCTTGCTCAATCGAGTACGGGTATCGGGTCCCCTTTGGCGGAATTCATGTCTTCATTGGCAAGATCGGCGAACCGGGCCCTGAGCCGGACATCTGCACCGACCTCATCGAGACGGCTCAGCGTGCAACTCCTGCCCGGGTTAAGCCCGCCATGAAGCGTGCGTTCGTAGGATGTGTCCATGGGATCGGATCTGAATCGGTGTCTGAAGGCGAGACGGCTGTTTATTCTGACGGCGAGTCATCCACCGGTAAAACCGAGTCCTTATACCAAGTTCATGATGGTGTGTTCGGAGGGTATTCCGATCGCAACAGTATTCTGGACCTCCTTGAACCGCCAAGTCGTGTTGTTGTTTACATGGCTGGAACACAACCCATTTTGCAGTCTTCATCTACAGCAGCAATGAATTCCGGATCAGCGGCCACGGCAGGAGGCTCGGTGCGCCGGCCAGCTCAAGTTCTTTCCGGTTTGATGGACGCCTGGGCAGCTTTGTTAAACACGACAGTTACCCCGGAGACGCAGGATCAGCACAATGCAGATGTTGCGAAGCTGAAGGACCACATAGCACAGGCTAAGGAGGACCTGGCGGCTAAGGATGCTTGGATGGCCGAAGAACGGGCCGCTTTGAATGCCCAATCACAGCAGATACAGGCATAGAATTACCAGCTCATGTTAGATCAGAATGCATCAAACGACGTAATGCGAAGGAAGTACCGATCGCGTATGCAGCCGGTCTTCGAAGGATTGAATCTCTTTAATACACCGGGGGCTGGGACGAGTAATCCGGTGGCTGCAAACCGAACCGATGCGCCTGGAGCAGCGCCGGATCAATCACGGATAATGGAACCACCTCGACGAATGGACAACCCGCCGCAATATGTACCAACACCACCGGGTCACTTTTCGAGCCCTTTGGATAACATGATTGCTGCGGCATCTCGCCTGGCAGCTATTCCGATGGAGGGCGATTCACTGGCGGTGATTGAGACACGGCGGGCCAGGGATCTTCTTCAAACCGCCGTGGTGCAGCAGCAGGCTTATTCCTGTAGCCGAGATAGAATTCATTCGACCCCTCGTCCGAGCAAAAGCTATAGCAGGCACATGGATGAACCGGAAGTGTCTAGTAGTGCTCGGCGCCGTAATATCCCTCAGGGACCCAATCCGGTGCGCGGTGAGGTAAATGCTCAGGACGTGGTGGATAATGGCAGAGCATGAAGGGAGGCCACTTTGACAGCGCAGCATGCGGGTCGTTATCAACCCACCCCGATTCAGCCAGCGGCGTCAGTAGACCGAGGCACGGGGCTTGCTTTCAGCTACTGGGGAGTGTCGTGTCTCATTCTGGCTCTTCGTAATGTGCGAATGCCCAAGGATTTCAAGGGTCCACGTAAGGTACCAAATTACACTGCTGATCAGCAACCTGAGGCGTGGGTTGAGAGTTATGAGATGGCAATGGAGATGCTGGATGTGGATGAAGCGGCCTGTGCAAATTATTTCACAATGATGTTGGAAGGAATAGCCCGTACTTGGTTAAAAAACCTACCAGCCAACTCCATCGAGTCGTGGGATCAGTTGAAGGCCTGGTTTATAGCCAATTTCAAAGACACCTGCAAATAGCCCATGTCCATTGTGGATCTGGATGCCTGTGTTCAAGGGGAGAATGAGTCAACAACTCATTGGGTGCGCCGGATTTCAGAAGTTTTGCATTCGTCCGACCGGATTAATGCTGGCCAAGCGATCATAACGCT
Source organism: Aegilops bicornis (assembly GCA_021605145.1). Lineage (NCBI taxonomy): Eukaryota > Viridiplantae > Streptophyta > Magnoliopsida > Poales > Poaceae > Aegilops > Aegilops bicornis. Next base: position 105,092,408 of record CM038671.1, read on the forward strand.
GGAGCGTAATTGCCGGTTTAAATCACTAAAGATGAAGTTGGGGCGGCTCAAGCGCCACTGCAATGACATGGGAACACTTATGGCAGCCTTGGTTAAATATGATGATTCTGATAATACCAAGGATCCCGAGTCTGATGAGGAGAAACCGGAGAAGGGAAAGAAGAACGGCGGTGCAAAAGGACAGCATCACAACCAAGGAGGCCATGGGAATAATGGTAAGCGCGAAGCAGATAATTCAGATTTTGTGGCTAACACCAATATGCAGCGTCAGAAGGTAAACCGCCCGGTAGCGGTGGAGGGATGAATCTAGATCTGCTGTTAAACCAGCCCTGCCCAAAGCATGGGACCAAGGAGGCCCCTTCCACACATCTTTGGAAAGATTGTTACATTATGAAGGAGTTCAAAAACTCTGATCTCTATCGGTATGATCAGGGTTCGTCGGGCGGTTTAGGTCCAGGTTTCCATGGTGGTGGCAGTTCAAGCTCTGGATTTCAGAATAATTAGGGCCACCAGAACAACCAAGGTGGTAATAGCCAACAGAATAATCTAGGGAATCAGCAGCAATCAGGTTATCAAAGTTACCCCAAGTAGGTGAATGGTGGGCAGTATCATGTGTTCACCACTAGCCTGTGCAAACGTGATCAGAAGCTTCACAAGAGGGCAGTTAATTCTATTGAACCGGCAGTACCACATTATTTACGGTGGTCCGAGCAGCCCATTGTGTGGAGCAGAGAGGGTCATCCGCCCCGGGTTGACAATCCGGGTCAGCTAGCTTTGGTGGTAGCACCTCAGGTGGGAGGTTATAAGTTTACCAAGGTTCTGATGGATGCAGGGAGCAGTATCAACATCCTATACTATGAGACTTTCCGTCGCATGGGGTTGACGGATATGAATCTTAAACTGTCAAACACTGTTTTTCATGGTGTAGTACCAGGTAAATCGGCATATCATGTTGGCAAGATCGCTTTGGAGGTTGTATTTGGAGATGAGCATGATTCTAGGTCTGAAACGTTGACCTTTGAAGTGGTGAAAATCCAGAGCCCATATCACGCAATGTTTGGACGGCCGGCTTACAAAAATTCATGGCGAGGCCCTGTTATATCTATTTACAGCTCAAAATGCCGGGTCATAAGGGAACTATCACAGTACACGGAAGTCGAAAGATCACTTTGGATTGTGAGGAAGGTGAAGTGGCCTATGCAGAGTCGGTTTTTGCTACAGAGGAGCTGAATTTTTATAAAGACAATGTTGGTCCGGCAGACATGACCCTTTGAAGAAGCCCACCACTGAGCATGACCCAACCCTGACGTTTAAACCGGCTGATGAGACTAAACTTGTTGACTTTGTTCCTGGTGATTCATCCAAACAGTTTAGCATCAGCAGCGATCTGGATCCGAAATAGGAAAGCGTGCTCATCGAGTTCATCCGTGAGAACCGGGACATTTTTGCATGGAAGCCTTCTGACATGCCAGGTGTACCGAGGGAACTCACTGAGCACACACTCAATATTGATCCCAACTTTAAACCGGTCAAGCAATTTCTTCGCCGCTTTAACAAGGAAAGACGCAAGGCCATTGGTGAGGAGGTAGCCCGGCTGTTGGCTGCTAGGTTTATCGTCGAAGTTTTTCATCACGAGTGATTGGCTAATCCGGTGCTCATTCTTAAGAAAAACGGCACTTGGCGTATGTGTGTGGACTACACAGATTTAAATAAAGCCTGTCCGGCAGATCCTTTTGCTCTCCCGCATATTATTAGATTATTGATGCGACGGCGGGTTGTGAGCGCCTGAGTTTCTTGGATGCTTATTCAGGTTATCATCAGATTAAAATGGCAGTTAAGGACCAGGAGAAGACAACTGAAAGTGCGTTATATCGACTAGAGGGGGGGTGAATAGGCGCTTTTTATGAATTCTTCACTGAGGAATTTGCCGGTGAGGAAATTCCTTAGCGAAGAACTACTTGCAGCGGAATAAGTACTTAGAAGTAAGCATAACAGAATACACGCATGGTCATCATGATGAAATGAAGACAAACACAGTATAGAAAAGCGTAATCACAGGATAACACAAGATGAAGACAAAGCGATCAAGAAATTGAACTGAGGAAATTCAGAAAGTCTTGATCAAAGTCTTCAAACACAGATATGAACAAACACTCAACACAGTAATGAGGAAATGAAAGGGTTGAGGAGATAGAACCGATAAGGTTGGTGAAGACAATGATTTGGTAGACCAGTTCCAACTGTTGTCTCGGTTATGCGTCTGGTTGGAGCGGCCGAGTATTTAAACTCGGGGACACACAGTCCGGACACCCGATCGGCCGAGCACGCAACTCAGGACACCAAGTCCTCACCGTATTCTCCTTGAACTAAGGTCACACAGACCTCGTCCAATCACTCGTGGTAAGTCTTCAGGCGACTTCCAAACCTTCACAGACTTGGTCACTCGGCGATCCACAATTCCTCTTGGATGCTATAGACCATGACGCCTAACCGTCTGGAAGAAGCACAGTCTTCAAAGGTAACAAGCGTCGAATCCACGCAGGATCAATTTCTTCAGTGATGCTCAATCACTTTGGGTTTGTAGGGGTTTGGTTTTGGGTTTTTCCTCACTCGATGATTTTCACTCGAAGTCCTCGGAGGATGGGTTGCTCTCAGATGACAAGTGTCAAGTTCTCTCGGAGCATCCAACCAGCTAGTGGTTGTAGGGGGCAGCTATTTATAGCCTAGGGAGCAGCCCGACAAGATAAGACATAAATGCCCTTCAATGATATGACCGTTAGGTGGATAAGATATTTTGGGACAGGCGGCCAAGAAGACAAAGAACGGTCGGAAATTTGACTCTCAAATTCCTCGGGGCTATCATGTTCCTCACTTGTGTAGGCAATCCGCCTTTGGCGAATTCCTAACTCCTCGGTCGAACAAATTCCTCGTGATCGGAAGAACTTCGTCTACATCCTTTGAAGAAATTGACTGAACTATATGAGATTTCCAAAGGCTTCACTCGAAGGGATTTGGTAGGTGTAGGATTTTGAGTTGAGCATCACATGGAAATTTTTCCTTAGTATTTCCTCGACCCCTTTAACAAAGACGGTGTTTCCTATGACTCAAGAAAGAGAAGCGAAACTACGAAAACAAAAGTCTTCACGCTTCATGTTCCTCAAATGAATACCAAGTCTTCAAGGTCACACCAATTTCTTCACTTTCAAAGTCTTTAGAAAGTCTTCAAAATATCAAAGTCTTCAGTCGAAGAACTTCATTTTTAGGGGTCGACTTTCTCCGTAAATATCAAACTCCTCATAGACTTATAGACCTGTGTACACTCACAAACGCATTAGTTCCTTAACCTATAAGTCTTCAATCCACCAAAATCACTAAGGGGAACTAGATTTACTTACAATCTCCCCCTTTTTGGTGATTGATGACTATATAGGTTAAGTTTTCAACGGGGATAAACATATGAAGTGTAAATATTGATAATGAAGAATTTGATTGCAAGATATAGAAGAACTCCCCCTGAAGATGTGCATAGTGAGGAATTTGCTTTTGAGGCAATGCACATTTGAAGAGTTGAATCATGGAGATCTCCCCCTATATCTTGTAATTCATACACACATTTGTCATATAATATGAAGAATTTGAAATGCATGATGAAATATGGTGCTTGATGTAATTTAGCATGCGTGCGATAACATTAATGAGGAACAAGCATGCAAAATAACGCATCAAGAGTATCGAGCTCAAATAGATCCGCTTTGAAGATTTTCAAGAAGCTCAAGAGAATCGTGAGTATAGTGCAAGAGCATAATGCATCAAAAGTATCAAAGCACCATCGGGAAGATTACAACTCGATCCAATAAAAGTTTCAGAAGAACGAGAGTTGTAACTTAACAAAACTAAGCAATAAAATAGACCCGCTTGAAGACTAACTCAAATTTCTCCCCCTTTGTCATCGAATGACCAAAAGGATCGAAACTGAGGACTAACGCTCCTGAAGAATTTCAAGGTGAAGAAGGAGCGCCAGCGTTGTTGGGGTCGGTTGTTGTTGTAGTAGGACCTGCCCGGTGTCGTCCAAGTCTTCATTTTCATCAGTGTCGCGCGATGAAGAATAGGAGCTGGCCACCAAGGACGGAACTTTGACCTTCTTGTATTTCTTTGGAGGAGGTGCAGACCAGTCAAATTCTTCCTTGAGTCCCATTGACGTCAGTTCTTCCGCCTGATAGACATGTGAAAGAACAGCCAGTGCGTTTGAAGGTTTCATGGAGGTAGTAGTGGTTTTCTTCCTTTGCATTGTGTGTTGAGGTCATGTTGTGAAGAATTGAACCAAGCGGCGCTTGACCCATTTATGATTGCGATCAACCTTCCGATGATGGTCGCCGGATCATCATCGGAAAGGTTGATCGCAATCATAAATGGGTCAAGCGTCAGTTTGGTTCAATTCTTCACAACATGACCTCAACACACAATGCAGTGAAGAAAAACCACTACTACCTCCATGAAACCTTCAAACGCACCTGGGCTGTTCTTTAGTCTTCACGTGCTCGATAGAGATGTCGCCCTTCAACACATGATCACGAAGAAAATGATGACGAATTTGAATGTGCTTTGTCTTCGAGTGTTGAACTGGGTTGTGAGCAATCTTGATGGCACTCTCATTGTCACAGTAGAGAGGCACATTCTTCACGTTGATGTTGTAGTCCTTGAGAGTTTTCTTCATCCACAGCAATTGAGCACAACACGAGCCAGCAGCAATGTATTCAGCTTCCGCGATGAAGCGGTGATACGCGATTCGCTTTCTTCGAGGACCAACAGACCAAATATCGTGCGAGCAAATGACAAGTCTTGGAAGTTGACTTGCGGTCCACACGATCACCAAAGCATAGTCGAGTCAGAATATCCAATGAGATCAAAAGCGAGAACCCTTGGGGTACCATAATCCTAGTGTTGGTGTGTGAGCTAGATATCGAAGAATATGCTTCACAACCTTATGGTGTGATTCCTTGATTGTAGCTTGAAGTCGGGCACACATGCAAACACTAAGCATTATATCTGGCCTAGATGCACATAAGTACAATAAAGAACCAATCATGGAGAGGTATACCTTGTGATCGAAGTCAATACCATTTTCATCGATTGCATAGATGGCCATTTGTGGGCATAGGAATTTTGACGCCTTTGCAATCTTGCATGCCGGATTTCTTCAGGACATCTTTGAGGTATTTCTCCCGAGATATGAATATGCCATTGTGTTGTTGACGAATTTGAAGACCTAAGAAGAATTTCAACTCTCCCATCATAGACATTTGATATTCTTCACTCATCATATAGGCAAATTCATCACTATAACGTTGGTCAGTACGGCCAAAGATAATATCATCAACATATATTTGGCACACAAACAGTTCACCATCATAAGATTTAGTAAAGAGAGTAGGGTCGAGTGAACCGGGTGTGAAGCCATTCTTCACGAAGAATTCCTTCAATGTATCATACCACGCCCGTGGGGCTTGTTTGAGACCATAGAGGGCCTTATTAAGTCTGAAGACTTTGTCAGGATTCTTTGGATCTTCAAAACCTGGGGGTTGAGCAACATATACTTCTTCCTCAAGCTTACCATTGAGGAATGCACTTTTCACATCCATTTGATATAAAGTGATATTGTGATGGTTAGCATAGGCGAGTAATATCTTGAATAGACTCAAGTCTAGCAACAGGTGCAAAAGTTTCATCGAAATCAATTCCTTCAACCTGTGTGTAGCCTTGAGCTACTAGTCGTGCCTTATTCCTCACCACAAGGCCATTTTCATCTTGCTTGTTGCGGTAGATCCACTTTGTGCCAATGATATTATGCTTGCGAGGATCTGGACGTTTGACCAGTTCCCGGACATTGTTGAGCTCGAATCGATGTAATTCTTCTTGCATAGCCTGAATCCACTCCGGCTCGAAATGCTTCATCTACCTTAGTGGGCTCTGTGATAGAGACAAAAGCATAGTGCCCACAAAAGTTAGATAAATGTGAAGCTTTTGAGCGTGTGAGAGGACCTGGCGCTTTAATGTCATCGATGATCTTGTCAACTTGCACTTCTTTTGCAACACGAGGATGAGCTGGTTGTCGTCGAGGAATTTGATCATTTTCCTCAGCACCATTGTCTTCAGCATTATCTTCAGGTGCATCATCTCGACGTTCTTCGCGTACTGTAATGAATTCTTCAGCTGTTTCTTCAGTAGGAATGACATCCTCAGTTGCCTTGAACTTGATAGATTCCTCAGGTGCTGGTTCATCTAACACAGAAGGTAGGTGCTCTCTTTGCGAGCCATTAGTTTCATCGAACCGCACATCTACAGTGTCAACAATCTTGTGAAGAGTGATGTTGAAGACTCTATAGGTGTGCGAGTCCTTTCCGTAACCAAGCATAAAACCTTCATGTGCTTTCGGTGCAAATTTAGAATTGTGATGAGGATCTCTAATCCAGCATTTACAAACTAAGAATTTGAAATAACTTACATTGGGTTTCTTGTCAGTGAGGAGTTAATAGGCAGTCTTCTTGAAGAATTTGTGAAGATATACTCTGTTGATGATGTGTACGCACGTATCAATTGCATCAATCCAAAAACGACTAGGCATTTTGTATTCATCAAGCATAGTGCGAGCCATCTCAACAAGAGTTCTGTTCTTGCGCTCCACGATGCCATTTTGCTGAGGAGTATAAGGAGCAGATAACTCATGAGTGATACCAAGTTCATCAAGATAGTCATCAAGACCAGAATTCTTGAACTAAGTTCCATTGTCACTCCTAATGTGCTTGATCTTCACACCAAAGTTAGTTGAAGCCGTCGAGGAAAATCGTTTGAAGACTTCCTGCACTTGATTTTTGTAAGTAACAATGTGTACCCATGTGTAGCGAGAGCAATCATCAACAATAACAAAGCCATATAGAGATGCATCATTAACGACGTGAGTAATGATTGGGACCAAAGAGGTCCATGTGAAGCGATTCGAAGGGACGAGTAGTGGTCATGATAGTCTTTCTTGGATGCTTGGCCTTGGTCATTTTTCGACTTCACAGCTCGCATAAGTGATCCTTGAGGAATTTGACATTCTCAATGCCAATGACATGCTTCTTCTTAAGCGTGTGCAAATTCCTCATGCCTGTGTGACCAAGTCGCCGATGCCATAGCCAGCCTTATACGAAGCTTTTGCAAGTAGACACACGGTTGGTTGTGGTCTGTAGAAATCAACAATATACAAGTCTCCTCTCCTAAAGCCTTCAAGACTTTGGAATTGTCACCTTCCATAATTACAACACAACGATACTTGCCAAAGATAACAACCATATCAAGATCACAAAGCATTGAGATCGACATGAGGTTGTATCCTAAGGACTCAACAAGCATGACTTTGTCCATGTGTTTATCCTTAGAGATCGCAACCTTACCAAGACACAATACCGACTTTTGCCTTTGTCAAAGAAAGATGATATGCTTCAGATGTGACGGTGATAAGGGAGCATCCATCAATAGATTCTTGTCACCGGTCATGTGATTTGTACAACCACTATCGAGGACCCACTCAGTGGCTTTGGGTTGATCATCCTGCAGATGAATTAGTACAACTTACGATCTCATATACTTCATCAGTGAAGAATATGATATCATGTTCATCAGATGAATTTCATCAGCCAGTATTAACAGATAAGCAATATGAGGACGTGTGAAATGAAAGGTCATTTCATCATGATTAGCCTGCGTCCTTTCAGGCAATTTTGTCGAGTCTGACAAATTATTCGGACGTTAAGGCACGTCTGGAGACCTGACCCTGCAGAAGAGATTAGTTCTTTTTCTTCACCACCCACATCTGAAGGGGTGGCAAAGAGTTCATCACTCTGCGAGCACCATACGAGAATGGTGGCATAGAAGCCAAACCATTTCGTTTGACATAAGAGGGGTTAGGGTAAGCACATGAATAAGCAGAGAAATTCTTCGAGTACTTATGAACATATTGGTTTGAAGAATAATGCACATATTCATAGCCCTTAGCTCTACCCTGCGAAACAGAGTTGTTAGCACGATGATAATCATATGAGGACTTTGATCCTTTTGAGGAATTCGATCCACGTGAGGAATTTGGTCCGTATGAGGACTTGGATCCATATGAAGAATTTGGTCCATATGAAGAATTTGATCTGGGGTTCCTATTCTTCATAGGTGGTGTCATGAGGACATTCACCTGAAGACTTTCAAGGCACTTCTTGGGAACCCAGATTTTCTTCATAGGGAACCGTTCCTGCGATTAGTGCCACATATCTAGCAAATACTTCACCATTCTGATTTTTGAACAGTTTATAGTTGGAGTCAAATGACTCATCGGAAGAATGAGGAGATTCGCATGTAAAGCCAGATAAGTTAGATGGATCAAGCTGGAGGTCCCTTTGCAAAGAACCCATGAGGTTTTGGGATACTTCTCAGGCTTCCAATATGTTCCATTAGCATTGAGTTTCCTCTCAAAGGCAATACCCTCTTTCCTAGGGTTCCTGTTGAGGATCTGCATTTTAAGCACATCACAAAGAGTCTGATGCCCTTTGAGGCTTTTTGTACATGCACATGCGTATGCAGTTCCTCCAACCCTGCATCGTCGGTGATACTAGTAATGTCCTCGGATGAGGAATTAGTGATAGTAGAGGCAGGTGAAGAATTTGTAACAGTTGAAGCATTTGAATCTTGGTGAAGAATTAGCAGATTCACGTTCAATGCACTTTAAGCATGGAGGAACAAATTCTTCCTGAGAAGCGTTGATTTGTTGAGCAAGTAATGAATCGCGCTCCTTCTGAAGATCTTCATAACTCACTCTTAGCTTCTCAAGATCTTGCCTTTTTGAAGAAATTCATAAGAAAGTTTCTCATGATCAGATAAGAGAGTGTTATGATGACCTTGAAGACTGTCAAACCTAGGCGAAGTCTCTGAAGATTTTCGATCGGGGCTTTAGTGCGATCCATTTCTTCACCTAACATATCATCACTCTTGCCTAGCATGTTTTGAACCTTTTCCAAGGCATGTTGTTGTTTGGTGGCAATGCAAACAAGTTTGGTATAGCTAGGTTCAATATCATCATCAGATTCATCATCATCAGATTCACAGTCACTAAATTCAGATGAGGAACATTCGGTTACCTCGTCACCCTTTGCCATGAGACATGATGCAGATGATGATGATTCTGGCTCGAAAGTCATCGTTTTGAGAGATTCCTTGAAGTCCTCAAACCAGGGATCATGACGGGTTCGATGACCTTCATAAACGTCGGAGATTCGGTCCCAGATAAGCTTCGCATTGCAAAGATGCATAATGCGCTTGAATTCATCTCTGGATAGGCAGGAACAGATGATATCCTTCGCCATGATGTCAAGTCGACTGTACTTGCGAATATCATCTGCGTTCGCCGTCATGCACAGATCAGTAAGACCAATTTCAGTGACGGTCCACAACTCGATGTCCATTGCCATGAGGCGCTTCCTCATCATGGCCTTCCACTTGGGATAATCGTGACCGTCAAAGATAGGCCATGTCACTTTCTTCATACCTGCGGTCGACATAACTAAAACTCCAGGTGGTTAAACCAAAATCACATGTAACAAGGAGTACCTTGCTCGATACCAATTGAAAGTGCGTTATATCGACTAGAGGGGGTGAATAGGCGATTTTTATGAATTATTCATCGAGGAATTTGCCGTGAGGAAATTCCTTAGCGAAAACTACTTGCTGGAATAAGTACTCGTAAGTAAGCATAACAGAATCACACGCATGGTCATCATGATGAAATGAAGACAAACACAGAGTACGTAAAGCGTAATCACAGGATAACACAAGATGAAGACAAACCGATCAAGAAATTGAACCGAGGAAATTGAGAAAGTCTTGATCAAAGTCTTCAAACACAGATATGAACAAACACTCAAAGACAAAGAATGAAGAAATGAAAGGGTTGAGGAGATAGAACCAGATAAGGTTGGTGAAGACAATGATTTGGTAGACCAGTTCCAACTGATGTCTCGGTTGTACGTCTGGTTGGAGCGGCTGAGTATTTAAACTCGAGGACACAGTCCGGACACCCGATCGTGAAAGCACGCAGCTCAGGACACCAAGTCCTCACCGTATTCTCCTTGAACTAAGGTCACACAGACCTCGTCCAATCACTCGTGGTAAGTCTTCAGGCGACTTCCAAACCTTCACAGACTTGGTCACTCGGCGATCCACAATTCCTCTTGGATGCTCTAGACCATGACGCCTAACCGTCTGGAAGAAGCACAGTCTTCAAAGGTAACAAGCGTCAGATCCACGCAGGATCAAATTCTTCAGTGATGCTCAATCACTTTGGGTTTGTAGGGGTTTGGTTTTGGGTTTTTCCTCACTCAATGATTTTCACTCAAAGTCCTCGGAGGATGGGTTGCCTTCAGATGGCAAGTGTCAAGTTCTCTCGGAGCAGCCAACCAGCTAGTGGTTGTAGGGGGCGGCTATTTATAGCCTAGGGAGCAGCCCGACAAGATAAGACATAAATTCCCTTCAATGATATGACCGTTAGGTGGATAAGATATTTTGGGACAGCTGGCGCGCAGCACAGCAACGGTCGGAAATTTGACTCTCAAATTCCTTAGGGCTATCATGTTCCTCACTGTGTAGGCAATCCGCCACTGGCGAATTCCTAACTCCTCAGTCAGAACAAATTCTCGTGATCGAGAAGAACTTCGTCTCACATCAAGAAATTGACCGAACTGTATGAGATTTCCAAAGGCTTCACTCAAGGGATTTGGTAGGTGTAGGATTTTGAGTTGAGCATCACATGGAAATTTTTCCTTAGTATTTCCTCGACCCCTTTAACAAAGACGGTGTTTCCTATGACTCAAGAAAGAGAAAAGCGAAACTACGAAAAACAAAAGTCTTCACGCTTCATGTTCCTCAAATGAATACCAAGTCTTCAAGGTCACACCAATTTCTTCACTTTCAAAGTCTTCGTAAAGTCTTCAAAATATCAAAGTCTTCATCGAAGAACTTCATTTTAGGGGTCGACTTTCTCCGTAAATATCAAACTCCTCATAGACTTATAGACCTGTGTACACTCACAAACGCATTAGTTCCTTAACCTATAAGTCTTCAATCCACCAAAATCACTAAGGGGCACTAGATGCACTTACGACAACCTTCATCACTCCCTTTGGAGCCTTCTACTATGTCTCTATTCCCTTTGGGCTCAAAAGTGCCCAGGCAACCTATCAGCATTGTGTGCAAAACTGTCTTCACACGCAGATTGGGTGTAATGCTCATGCATATGTGGATGACATTATGGTAAAGTCCAGGAAGAAGGAAACCTTGATAGATGACCTCAAGGAGACGTTTGATAATCTTCGGGTTTACAAAATGATGCTCAATCCGGACAAATGCATTTTTGGTGTTCCGGCAGGCAAGCTCTTGGGTTTTCTTGTGTCCAACAGAGGTACTGAGGCCAATCCGGAAAAGATCAAGGCGATCACATCCTTAGCTAAACTGACATGCATCAACGATGTTCAGCGCCTGGCGGGTCGAATTGCAGCCCTCAGCCGGTTTATCAGCCGTTTGGGAGAGAAGGTGATTCCTTTATATCAGATGTTGAAGAAGACAGATGATTTTGTTTGGAGTGATGCAGCCAATGCGGCATTTGAGGATTTGAAGCGACAGCTGGCTGAACTGCCAGTCCTTGTTGCTCCGGTTGATAACGAGCCCCTGTTATTGTACGTGGCTGCCAATGCCCGTGCGGTCAGTGTGGCAATTGTGGTTGAACTTAAGGAGGCTGGGAAAGAATATCCGGTTCAACGGCCAGTTTACTATATCAGCGAAGTGATGATCGAGTCAAAACAACGGTATCCGCATTGGCAGAAGCTGGTGTATGGAGTTTTTATGGCAAGTAGGAAGCTCAAGCAATACTTTCAAGGCTATCCCATCACAGTGTTTAGTTCTGCTCCTTTGGGCAATATAATCCAGAACAGAGAAACAACTGGCCGGGTTGTGAAGTGGGCAATTGAGCTTGGTCCACATGGATTGAAGTATATGCCTCGAACGGCCATCAAATCTCAGGCGCTTGTTAACTTCACCAATGATTGGACCAAGTTACAGGCACCAGAGGACAAACCGGACAATACATACTAGACTATTCACTTTGATGGGTCTAGGCAATTAGAAGGCTCGGGGGCTGGAGTTGTCCTTACTTCCCCTCGAGGTGATAAAATTCGTTATGTTCTCCGCTTAATGTTTCCTTGTACTAACAATGCAGCAGAGTACGAGGCCTTACTCCACGATCTCCGTGTGGCTAACGAAATGAACTTAAGTCGGGTTCGTTGTCTTGGAGATTCTGATCTGGTGGCTCAGCAAGTTTCTGGTACTTGGGATTCTAAGGATCCACTCATGGCGGCTTATAGACGTGAGGTAGATATTGTGGCAGGTCACTTTAAGGGTTATCAGGTTGAGCACATTGACCGGCGCAAAAACGAAGCAGCAGATGCTTTAAGCCGGCTGGGATCTCAGCGTAAACCGGTACCACCCAATACCTTTTTAGATATCTTGCATAACCCGTCTGTTAAGTTGCCTACAAAGGAGGATTTAGCTGTTCCTGACCTGGAGGCCCAATTGGTAGCCGTTTACACATCACTCTGGATTGGGCGGTTCCATATTTGGTGTATATGAACTGGGGCGAGTTACCAGATGATGAGATCCTCGCCAGGCAGATAATCCGCCGGTCCAAGTCCATGGTTGTTCACAATGGCGAGTTACACCGTTGCAGTATTTCAGGCGTATTCCAACGTTGTGTTTCTCCTGAAGAAGGACAAGAGATTCTACGTGAAACCAATGAAGGGGATTGTGGTCACCATGCCGGTTCAAAATCCCTCATGGCTAAAGCTTTTCATCATGGGTTCTATTGGTTGACAGCTCATGCTGATGCGGAGGATCTGGTAAAGCGGTGTGATGCTTGTTAGAAGTTTTCACGTCGAGCTCATGTTCCGGCTCAAGAGCTACGGATGATTCCTATCACTTGGCTGTGTGCCACTTGGGGGCTCTATATGGTGGGACCTTTTAAGCGCTCCAAGGACAAGAAGACCCACCTGTTGGTGGCGGTTGATAAGTTTACTAAATGGGTTGAAGCAGAGCCCGTCAGCAAGTGTGATGCAACCACGGCGGTTCAATTTCTCAAGAAGATCATTTTCCGTTTTGGCTTTCCACACAGCATCATCACAGATAATGGCACGAACCTTTCTAAAGGTGAGATGGAGGAGTTCTGTCAACGAGAGCACATCTGGCTTGATGTAGCGTCCGTGGCTCATCGATCCAATGGTCAAGCTGAGAGGGCGAATCAAGAGATCCTAAAGGGTATCAAGCCCCGGCTTATGGTTCCTTTGAAGCGGACGCCGGGTTGTTGGGTGGAAGAATTACCATCTGTTTTATGGAGTATAAACACCACCCCGAACCGATCTATGGGTTATACACCTTTCTTCATGGTTTACGGGGCTGAGGCCGTCATCCCAAGTGATATTCGTCATGACTCGTCCCGGGTTGCCAATTATGTTGAAGCGGACAATGAGCAAGCATGCCAAGAGGCGCTGGACCTGTTAGATGAGAAACGGGACATGGCTTTGGCTCGATCGGCAGTTTATCAACAAGACCTACGGCGTTATCACAGCCGCCGGGTCAGGATAAGAACCTTTCAAGAAGGCGACTTAGTGCTCCGGCTCATCCAGGATCAGACCGATATGCACAAGTTATCCCCACCTTGGGAAGGACCCTTTGTGGTCAGCAAAAATCTACATAACGGATCATACTACCTCATTGACGTTCGAGAAGACTCACGCAGTTCTGAGGAGGAGACTCGGCGGCCATGGAACATAGCTCTCCTTCGGCCTTATTACACTTGAAGCCACAGGCTTTTCTTATGTACATATGTATACAATGTATATATTATGATCAATATAATAAACCGGCATCCTCGCTATAAGCAGGGTCTCTGCCGTTTTCTTCACCATCTCTTTGTTTACATGGGGCTTCGGTGACAAAGCGAAGTGCTACCTGTTAAACCGGCTATCATGCCACAAAACAGCTTGGGAGCTTCACACCCAAGGGGCCAAAGAGGGTTTTATTGCTAAAAGCACGACTCAAACATAGGCACCCATTGAGCACAGCTCACAAAGCTACTTGGGGGCTCTTTGTGTAAAATACCAAAGAGTTTGAAAGGACCCTTGTAACCGGGTATCGACCCACGGCTTGGAAGCCTGGTGTATTCACATAAAACCCCGGGTTAACCTGCCTTCATCAAGTAAGCCACTCCTATCCAGGTAATCCTGGCATGACCCATCGAACGTTTGACAGTTACTCTCATTGAGACCCTGAACTTGTCAAACTTAAAACGATGATTGGTTAGTTGGAGGCCCATCTTAAAAGGCTTTGTCAAACGGTTTAACTCAGCGGCCTGGCAGCCCATGAAAAGCCTCGCATTTGGGCCTGGCAACCCTTGAAAAGCCTCGACTACATGGTTTTTGTTTGCTTTTTGCCTAGTTTTTGTTCTTTGGTAATATCATCTTAGCCCGGTGTTTGTTAACCCGGCTTGGCTTTCAACTACAAGTTGTTAGATCATATTCATGTTAATCCGTTGTTTGTTCACCCAGCTTGGTTGTCAACTATAAGTTCTCAGACCCTATCTTTTCAAACCGGTGTTTCACAACCCGGACTGGCTTTGATTAAAAATTACCAGTACAATCATCCGGTGTTCATTACAACCCGGTTTTACTTCATACATACCAGCATTGCATGGTGGGAGTTATCAATGCTTCAAATTTGGGTGTTTCACCCTTACTACAAATATAAGTTGGTAAACCAGCTAAGTGATTTAATATCACAGGTATGACTTATTTCATGTTTTCAGCTTTGGTCATTAACCTGGCTTTGCATGGGGCATTATGACCCGTCCGGCGGTAAACCGCCCGGGCAGATTTTTTTATGAATACGCAGGGATTGCATAGTATTATGAAGGTATATAAGCCGGCACTGAAATTATCACGGCGGATCAAACAGTTATATCCAGTGCACGATGGCAGTAGATCACAGTATGTCAACTAGCCTATTACAAGGTGCTTTAAGGCCCAAAATAAGCGATTGTTTTTACACAGACCACAAACTGTGCCTATCAGCTCAGTTATCGGATTAAGATTCATTGTCGTGTTGACGAGAGGTTGATGGATCTTCTGGTGTCTCTTCAGCCTCCTCCTCCCCATCCAGTGGCTGGAAGTCAACGGTGGTCCAATCAATCCGGGCTAAAGCTTGAAAGACAGCTTCTTCATTTATAAGTTCGGACGGATCAACGTCAGGAGCGTAAGTGTGCTTACGGATTGGCGGGATAAGATTTTGTACTTCCCTCACAACAGTGTCAATCCGTTCATTGTTGGCATCATAGAAGGATCGATGAACAGTCAAATTAGCCTCTTCCGCCAATTGACTTGCCAATGGACGCATCTCCTTTGTCAGGACTCTGAGGGCTTCATTGTCAAATGCTGACCCGTCTATTTGTTCATCTGGAAATCCCTTGGCGATGTCAACTGGATCCAAGTCAGATATCCATGCTTTGGCCCGAGTCAGTGCCAATAAAGCGCCAGCCCTGGCAGCAGAATGCTTCACCTCTTCTACATGCTCCGGCGTCATGGATAATTTGATTAGGGTTTCCTTGATCAAAGTTGGTGCCGGTTTGTTGTATGAGACTGCATAGATAACCCGTTGGGCACCGCTGTATAGCTGCTCAATCAAAGTGTATGTTGCCTTCAGTTTCATCCGCATACCTGTGCCCAGCTAAGCAATGCGATTACCTGCAACAGTTTACGAATTCACTGTTAAACCGGCAGAGTTCAAGATATTTTCGAACCGTCCTATGACAAAGTATTTACCAAAGATTGCAGAAGTCATAGCATTCACTTGATGTTTTAGCCCGGTCAGCTCTTCCGTCACCGGTTTAAGAGCTGCTTCGGCATCTTCATCCCGCTTCAACAAAGCAGCCTTCTCAGTTTCCTAGTTGGTGCGTTCATTTTTGAAACCATCCTTCAATTGCTCCATGGTTGTCAAAAAACCCTTTAGCTCCTCTTTGGCTTTAGAGGTTTCTTCCTGCTGGGACTTGATTATTTCTTGAAGATCGGCGATTTGAGATTCTTTGCTATTTTTCTCGGTCTACAAAAGTCAGAAGATGAAGTTAAAGTCCCAAGCACATAACAAGTTACGCACTCGGCACTTGGGGGCTAATGTGGATTGCTTTTTAAAGTGAATAATTTCAAGTCCCAAGGCTTAATTCAGGTATTAAGCTTGGCACTTGGGGACTAATGCACAGTGGATCAGTTATAAGTAAAAGCAAATAACAAGGACAGGCAGTCCTGGTTTGTCTTCAAAAGACAAACCGGCCCTTGGGGACTAAGTTGAAGTGTTCTTCATATCAAAGTCCCAGTTTATCTTCAAGAAAATAACCCGGCCCTTGGGGGCTACAATGGAAGAGATATACAGAATAAAGGAAATTTCAAAGTGTTCTTGAAGAATACCTCATAGCGTTGATGAAATCCGGAATGAAGATCCTCGGTACTAAGGTTGATGAAATTGGATAAATCAGTCTTCCCTTTCCCCTTGCCCACAGCGGTGAATTCCTCCTTGGTTGTATGTTTTGACAGGACAAACGGATTACCAGGGCTAGTGTGACCCATGCCAGTTATAATAACATCATCATTATCACCCTTCGGTGGACTTGGCGGATTGTCGGCATCCCTGGCTGGACTTGGTGGATTAGCAGCTGGGCTTGGCGGATCAGCAGCCGGGCTCGAAGGAGTAGCATGAGGGCTTGATGGATCAATGTAAGTAGCCGGGTCAGCTTCCAGCGGATTAGTTTCAATGTTATCACCGTGTGAAGCGTAATCATCTGCAACATCAATATTTCCACGGTGCCCTCGGAGCCTTCTCGGTTCAACTTCACCAGAGGGGCGGTTTTAGCCTTCTTGCTCAGACGGGCTCGCAATCGATATCAAAACAAAGATTAGCACGGTAAACCGAACTATGAAGGACAAAGATGAAGGGTAGTGTACTTACCCAGGGACAGTTTTAAGGGGAGGCAGCTGAGTGGTTGATGAACTGCCAGATGAATTGGAAGACACCTGGTAATTCAAATCAGACGAATTGAGAGGGTATCGGAAGAAACCCTTCAAAGGATAAAGTTTATCGGGACAACAAGCAACCTCTGGACGACGCTTCCGGGTTGGTGTGTCCGGTATAATGGAAGAGGTGACTTGCTGGCCCTTTGTCAGCCGGGTTGTGCGACGCCTTCAAAGTTGCCGCGTCTTCAAAGAAAGTTTTGGATCCAAATAAGCAAGAGGGTGAGAGTATTTCACTTTTCAATCGCACGGGCGAAATCTTTGAACCGGCACCAGATCTGAATCGGAAGAAAGAGCTATTACCTCAACATGGTCCGCATGGCTGGCTTCCGCATCATCCTGGGAATAGTCGTTGTCAATAAGGTGCACGAAAAAGGAACCAAGGGAGTCAAGTTCTACCTCTTCAGTCGATTCATCAACATCTTCTGGCGGATCAGAAGACTCGGCAGTTTTCTTCTTGGATGTTTTCTTGGTGACTTTGCTCTTGGCACGAGGAGCCCTGGCCGGTTTATCTTGAGCTTTCCTTTTCCAGAAGGAGCTACTGGTCTGCAAAATTAAACAAAGGATAATTATATTAGTGTTAAAGCGGAGACGGGTTAAAAAGGTACAAGGTTAAAGTTTTTACCGCTGGCGGTTTGTTGGAGGCATAGAAAGGGCGCTGACCAGTCTGGGTGCATGTGGCAATCGGTTCGTCAAGCATCTTCTTCACACTTTCACTGACTTCATCATCAGTCAGTTCTATTTTGTTAAACCGTTGAGGATCATTGGTTTTGCCGGTATACTCTTACATCAATCCGGGACGGCGGCTTAAAGGTAAGATGCACCATGAAACCCAACAGCGGACGAGATCAACACCAGTCAAACTGTTGGCAAGGAGAGCCCGGAGTTTGGCGAGTAGAGGTGCATAAGCTTGTCGTTCTTTGGCAGTCATTCGTGGAGGTAAAGGGTGGCCGTTGCTAAGCCGGTGAGCGCGGTAGCCTGGCAAAGGATTTTCTCCAGCAGGGGCAGTGTTCTGACAGTAAAACCAAGTTTGGTTCCAGTGTTTAGGATGGATGTGAAGTTTAGCATGAGGAAAATCAACCTCTTTCCTTTTTTGAACTGATACACCACCGAGTTCTGTATTGGGGCTGTCGGAGAACTCAGTTCGGCGGTTTAAGTGGAATAAATCCCGGAAGAGATCAACAGTTGGTTCTTCTTGCAGGTAAACCTCACAGAATACTTGAAAGTTGCATATGTTGGACACAGAATTTGGTCCAATATCCTGAGGATGGAGTTGGAAGCTGGCAAGTACATCCTGGAAAAATTTTGATCCTGGAGGGCTGAATCCTCAGGATAGATGTTGCATGAACACAATCACTTCTCCATCTTGAGGCTCAGGAGGGCACTCAGGGTCAGGAACTCGCCTGTGAAGGACATTCTTTGGAGCTAAAGCGCCCGTTACAACGAATCCGTTGATTTGCCTTTCCGTGATCCGGGATGGCACCCAGTTGCAAGCAGAAAATTGCTTGGTCATCTTGAAAAGCAGAACTGTAAAGGAAAAGTGAAGGCTGGTTTACGATTGACGGTTCATGTGCACTCATCAGTGTTAAACCGGAAATTTAATCAAAGCATACATATGAGGTAAACCGGACATTGCTATTCAAGTCAAGACAG
The DNA here is from genome assembly GCA_021605145.1 of Aegilops bicornis. Taxonomy (NCBI): domain Eukaryota; kingdom Viridiplantae; phylum Streptophyta; class Magnoliopsida; order Poales; family Poaceae; genus Aegilops; species Aegilops bicornis. Next base: position 105,111,241 of record CM038671.1, read on the forward strand.
CGGTTTAAGTGAGGGCTAATGGCATATGGCGGATTATCAACTATCAAAGGTTAAACCGCCCTTAGGTGAAAGGACTAGAGCTGAAAATCTACTAAGTGTTGCAGAAACAAGTTTCACAAGATGGGGATAGAATTTTGGATCTACCGTGGTTCAGTAAAGAAATTTTTTCTGAGCCCTACAATGGCGTCAAGCGGAACAGAGAAGGTTCAGATAAGGATCTATCCAGGAACAGCAAGATGTTGTAGTACGGCGCAGTAAAGTTATAAATCCAGCCGTAAAAACAAAACCATCAGGCCTAACTAGATTCAGTAAGCTGCTAAAGGAAAAAAGCACATAAGCGCTGATGAACACCAACGAACACTAAAGAAACTACGAAACCCTAATGCAGATCTAATAAGTGAAAGAAAGGAGTATTTACCAGGGCCACGCAGCGGCGGAGGAGTGTCGCGGATCTCTGGTACAAACAGGATGATGCAGCGGCCTAGTCGGCGCACGGTTGACGGCGGCGGCGATGCTTGAGTACTTCAGGGTTGCGCGGAGGAAGACGATGGGAAGAGGAAGGGGGAAAATGGAAGGACCCCCGGTCTTATTTATAAAGGAAAAGGGATAAGCGGCAGGCGCGAGAATCGAGGGGCCTAAAGTGGTAAAAGGGGGCGAAGCTATCGCCTCGATTTTCGGGAATTAATTAAATGAAGAGAATCTTTATTATCTTTTTTATATGGAGATGACATCATGACGATTCACTGCAGCGTTCAGAAGATGATGTCATGGCGGTTTACCAAAGTTCACAGGGAGAAGACAACATGGCGATTTACAAGAATCATTAGAAGATGTTCACGGAATTTTTCTAAGTATTGAAGATTGACTTGAACATGTTCAAATCAATCTGGGGCCTAATGTTGAGGATATAACTACTAAGGGTAAACCGCCCAGGAGGGGCCGGTTCACCCTCAACTACATTGAAGCCCGTAAACATGGAAGATGGCGCTTTACTGATGAAGCTTAGAGGCCCAGAGCCTAAAGGCGGATTAGGGCCCATGGTAGTAAACCGCCACAATTGTATAACTTGTGTTGTAAGATAGGAAAAGGGGAGACCGAGGCGGATACTTGTATGAGCCGACCTCGGGACTCTGTAGACCGGCCGGGTTACCCTATGTATATAAAGGGACGACCCGGCGACGGTTTGAGGGAAGACAATAACAACTCGAGACTCAGGCAAAGCGTATTCGCTCCCTGGTCATCGAAACCCAATCAACTCCATCACAACTAGACGTAGGCTTTTACCTTCATCGAAGGGGCCGAACTAGTATAAAAACTCCCGTGTCCCTTGTCCGGTTTAACCCCTCCAAGCTAACCCGATGCGATGGCTCCACGACTAAGTCCTTTCAAGAGGACATCTGACGTGACAATTCCACGACAGACGCCGGATGATATAGGAGTGTCGGATTGCAAAACGGACAACGGGGAAAATGCTCGGATGCATGATATGAACACGTATGCAAAATGAGATGCACATGATGACATGGCAAAATGCAGCACGCAAGCAAATGACATGGCAATGCCGACGAATAACTGGCAGACACCTGGCGCATCGGATCCGGGGCGTTACACTATCCGCGAGGGTGCAGGGCGCGCCCCCCTGGGGAGCGCCCCTGCCTCGTGGGCCCCCTGGGACTCCACCGACCTCAACCCCAACTCCATATATTCGCTTTCGGGGACAAAAAAAATCAAAGAGAAGGATTCATCATGTTTTAAGATACGAAGCCGCCGCCAAGCCCTAATCTTCCTCGGGGGGCTGATCTAGAGTCCGTTCGGGGCTCCGGAGAGGGGAATCCGTCGCCATCGTCATCATCAACCATCCTCCATCGCCAATTTCATGATGCTCACCGCCGTGCGTGAGTAATCCCATCGTAGGCTTGCTTGACGGTGATGGGTTGGATGAGACTTACCATGTAATCGAGTTAGTTTTGTTAGGGTTTGATCCCTAGTATCCATTATGTTCTAATATTGATGTTGCTATGACTTTGCTATGCTTAATGCTTGTCACTAGGGCCCGAGTGCCATGATTTCAGATCTGAACCTATTATGTTTTCATGAATATATGTGAGTTCTTGATCCTATCTTGCAAGTCAATAGTCACCTACTATGTGTTATGATCCGGAAACCCCGAAGTGATAATAATCGGGACCACTCCCGGTGATGATCGTAGTTTGAGGAGTTCATGTATTCACTAAGTGTTAATGCTTTGGTCTGGTACTCTATTAAAAGGAGGCCTTAATATCCCTTTGTTTCCAATAGGACCCCGCTGCCACGGGAGGGTAGGACAAAAGATGGCGTGCAAGTTCTTTTCCATAAGCACCTATGACTATATTTGGAATACATGCCTACATTACATTGATGAACTGGAGCTAGTTCTGTGTCACCCTATGTTATAACTGTTGCATGAGGAATCGCATCCGACATAATTATCCATCATTGATCCATTGCCTACGAGCTTTTCACATCTTGATCTTTGCTTAGTTAATTTTCCGTTGCCACTGTTACGATTGCTACAAAAACTGCCATCATTACTTTTTGCCACCGCTGTCAAGCATTTCCATACTACTTTGCTACTAAATACTTTGCTGCAAATATTAAGTCTTTCAGGTGTGGTTGAAATGACAACGCAACTGCTAATACTTGAGAATATTCTTTGGCTCCCCTTCTGTCGAATCAATAAATTTGGGTTGAATACTCTACCCTCGAAAACTGTTGCAATCCCCTATACTTGTGGGTTATCAGTTCACCATTGAAAACTACTCCATCTCACGTGATGATCGGACATGGTTTAGTTGATTTGGATCACGTGATCATTTAGATGACTAGAGGGATGTCTATCTAAGTGGTAGTTCTTAAGTAATATGATTAATTGAACTTTAATTTATCATGAACTTAGTACCTGACAGTATTTTGCATGTCTATGTTGTTGTAGATCAATGGCCCGTGCTATCGTTCGTTTGAATTTTAATGCGTTCCTAGAGAAAGCTAAGTTGAAAGATGATGGTACCAACTACATGGACTGGGTCTGTAACTTGAGGATTATCCTCATTGTTGCATAGAAGAATTACGTCCTGGAAGAACCGCTGCAGGAGCAACTCTAGATGTTATGAACATCTGGCAGAGCAAAGCTGATGACTACTAGATAGTTTAGTGTGCCATGCTTTACGGCTTAGAACCGGGACTTCAACGTCGTTTTGAACATCATGGAGCATATGGGATGTTCCAGGAGTTGAAGTTAATATTTCAAGGAAATGCCCGGATTGAGAGACATGAAGTCTCCAATAAGTTCTACAGCTGCAAAATGAAGGAGAATAGTTCTGTCAGTGAACTTATACTCAGAATGTCTGGGTACCACAACCACTTGACTCAACTGGGAGTCAATCTTCCTGTTAACAGTGCCATTGACAGAGTTCTTCAATCACTGCCACCAAGCTACAAAAGCTTCGTGATGAACTATAATATGCAAGGGATTGATAAGACAATTCCCGAGCTCTTCGTGATGCTAAAGGCTGTGGAGGTAGAAATTAAGAAGGAGCATCAAGTGTTGATGGTTAACAAGATCACTAGTTTCAAGAAAAAAGGCAAACGGAAGAAGGGGAACTTCATAAAGAATGGCAAGCAAGTTGCTTCTCAAGTGAAGAAGCCCAAGTCTGGACCTAAGCCTGAGACTGAGTGCCTCTACTGCAAAGGGACTGGTCACTGGAAGCGGAACTGTCCCAAGTATTTGGCGGATAAGAAGGATGGAAAAGTGAAAGATATATTTGATATACATGTTATTGATGTGTACCTTACTAATGCTCGTAGTAGCGCCTGGGTATTTGATACTTGTTCTGTTGCTCATATTTGCAACTCAAAATAGGTGCTACGGATTAAACGAAGATTGGCTAAGGACGAGGTGACGATGCGCATGGGAAATGGTTCCAAAGTCGATGTGATCGCCGTTGGCACGCTACCTCTACATCTACCTTTGTGATTAGTTTTAGACCTGAATAATTGTTATTTGGTGCCACGTTAAGCATGAACATTATATCTAGATCTTGTTTGATGCGAGACGGTTATTCATTTAAATTAGAGAATAATGGTTGTTCTATTTATATGAGTAATATCTTTTATGGTCATGCACCCTTGATGAGTGGTCTATTTTTGTTGAATCTCGATACTAGTGATAAAAAAATTCATAGTATTGAAGCCAAAAGATATAAGTTTAATAATGATAGTGCAACTTATTTGTGGCACTGCCGTTTAGGTCATATTGGTGTAAAGCGCGTGAAGAAACTCCATGCTGATGGGCTTTTGGAATCACTTGATTATGAATCACTTGATGCTTGCGAACCATGCCACATGGGCAAGAAGACTAAGGCTCCGTTCTTTGGAACAATGGAGCGAGCAACAGACTTGTTGGAAATAATACATACTGATGTGTGCGGTCCGATGAGTGTTGAGGCTTGTGGCTAGGGATGGCAATGGGTACCCATTACCCGCGGACCCTGCAGGTAAAAACCCTATTAGGGTAAGGTATGGGACAAAAATTTACCCATGGGTACCTAAATGGGAAAATACCATACCCATCGGGTAGAGAGGGTATGGGTATGGGATCATATAACCCATGCATGTGTACCCATGTACCCATCTAAAATGTTGGCAACTGATTTTCCTTTAATATTCTAATGTATTGATTTTTCCTCCTAATCACGCTAGGTAAAAAATCTAATCTTCAATCAAATTATCTCTATAATTTATTGTGATTTTGTGAACTTAAAGTGTATGACTATGTGTTGTTATTTATGATTGTGTGTTGTTGTTAAACATTTATATGGGTTGCTTTATGGGCAAATTTTATGAGAATGTGTTCTTGTACATTGTTGTTTGAAATGTGTTGCTATTAATAATTTATGATTATATGTTGCTTTTCACAACTATTTTCTACTCAATTTGATGTGTTGTAAATGAGGGTACTTTTACCCGCGGGTACCCATATAACCTGTCGGGTGACATGTATGGGAAAAAGTTGTACCCTTGACGGGTATGGATATGGTTGATAGGTAAGTTCAGGGTGTATGGGTAACGGTATGGGGAGGCTCCACCCGTACCCATACCTTACGGGTGCCATCCCTACTCGCGGCGGGTATCTGTCACATCCCTAGTTTTGGTATGACCTAGACTAGCTAGTCATGGGTGCATGATGTTTAAATTTCAATGAATTTGAAATGGGGACATGTGAAAGCCTCAGAGATCATTTGTGAAAATGATCAAGACAAAAATTGCTTCAAATAGGTCCAAGAAAATGATCATGTTTCTCTCTGAAAATATTGGCCAGAGGTAAAATTCAAACCAATATTTTTAGGAGCTCATAGATATTTATTTTGGACATTTTAGTTAATTCAATAATTATTTGCATTGGAGTTATAGTTGTTATATATTAAGTATAACTCCAATAACTCTGAAAGTTTGTAAGTGGCTTTGAATACTTTTTTAAAGGTCACATAATAATTTTCAGAAGTTTATGTAATGATTTGGTATTTAAATAAAATCAAAACCCATTGCAGAAAATAGGAAACATAAATAAATAGAAAACTAGAGAGAGAGAAGGACTTACCTGGTGCCCCACCGCACCCCAGCAGAGGCCCAGCCCACTGGCCTCTGCCAGTCACCACCAACCTCCCGCCAGGAGGACCAGGGCGTGTGCCCGCCGCGCCCTGGCACACGCTTGCCACCTCCTCCCTGCCTGCTTCATCACCGATGCGCCTAGGCAACGCCACGCACTCAACCCCGACACCCCTGGCCTCATTCCCTCCTCCTCGTCTCTGTCTCGCAAGAACAGAGGAACCCAAGCGGAGCTCATCGCTGCCGCTCGCTGTTCTCACGTCCACCGGCCGCCCCTCGCCCCGTGACCGTGACCAGAAGCTCCTCCATCGATCACCACGCCCCCAAGCCGAAGGAAAGGAGCCGGAGGGATCTGCTTTGTCGCTAGCGTCCTCGTCTTCCTCCTCGGCCGCCATGGATCTTCCCCGACGATTCTTCGTCGTCTCCGCTTCCCCGAGCTCGTTGATCATCTCTACGTGACCGATGTGAGCTCCTGATTCGTTTCCCCTATTAACGCACTCGATAGTGCCCCCTAGCCGCGTCTGTCGCCGAACCCGAGAGCTCATCGTCGCTGGCCATGCTGTTGTTGTCATTGCAGCCGCTGAAGCTCGGGTATGAGCGCGTAATAGTGCTCAGTATGCCCCCACGATCCTAACACACTTATCCGATGCTCTTGTCGTATGCTGCATCGCCGTAGCCATCGACGACCGAACTCCGGCCACCGCGGGTGAGCTCGCTGCCGCCTACTTAGGCCACCTCCGACGAAACCAAGGGCACCAGAGGATGCGCGCGTGCACCAGCTTCACGTAGGACCAAACCGCAGTCGATTTGGTCGACTGTGGACGATTTTCCGAGCCGGCCCGCAGCCACAGACCTCGCCAGCGGCGAACCCCTGGCGAATTTGACCCGAGTTTGACCCTGGTTTGACCACTATTTGACTCCTCGTGAGTCACTGACATGCGGGCCCATCCCGGCTAATTAACCTAGTTTAGGTTTAAACCTAATTAGTTTAATCTATGATTAGTACTAATTAAACCGGGATAGTTTAGTTAGTAACTGACACGCGGGACCCACTGGTCAGTTTGACCTGGGCTGCTCCATTGACTGCTGACGTCGGCATGTGTCATGCTGATGCAGTAAATCATTTACTAGATTTTGTTTAATTCTAAATAACCAGAAAAATCCAGAAAATGATTTGAACTTCAAAAAATCATAGTAACTAATCTGTAACTCCAAATACAAAGATTTATATATGAAAAATGATCAACAAAATCCAATATATCCATCTGTACTGGTTTCATGCATGTTTAAACAACCTAACCTTGCTGTTAGACCAAAACATGATAATGCACATTATAAATTCATAACTTGAGTTTGAATTTGAACCCTTGGTTCAAATTAGCTCAAACCTTTCTGTTCTTAGTTGCATTAGCTCAAACACATTCATTTTGCCATGTCTTGATCATGCATCATATTGTTGCATTGCATTGATTGTGTTCCCTCTCTGTTGCCGGTAATTGTCCCCCCTCAGTAGACGTGGTACCGACGCTGAGATCGATGACAGCGATGAACAGCTATACTATCTTCAGAAGTGCCAGGCAAGCAAAACCCCCTTGTTCATTCCGATACAATCCTACTCTCTCGCTCCTGCTCTCTTTTACTACATTAGGACAACAACGCTTCAACTGTTACATGTTGCGGTAGTTGAACCCCTTTCCTCTGCATGACCTGTCATTGCCACAGTAAATAGATGAAACCCACTAGAATGAGTAGGAGTTGTTTGAGCCCTGATGTGCCTACTCATTCATGCTTATTTGTCATGCCTGCTATTTCTTAGAGATGAGTCAGGTCTGATTCATCGGGAATGAATTGGAATGTGGTGACCATGTCCTACTGTTGAGAGCTAAGTGTGGGAACACGATTTGGTAAAGGTAGCGGTGAGAGGCCATGTAGGAGTACATGGTGGGTTGTCTCATTGCAGCCGTCCTCAGGAACTGAGTTCTGTGTTTGTGATCCATGAACAGCTACTACCACGCATTGGAATGTTTAAGTGCCCCTCTCGACTTATTAATCGCCTAGATCTCAGTCCAGGAGTTGCAACTAGTTTCTGGTGTTTGTAGTATGCTGGAGGCCGTGCGCAGCGCTGACCCGCGGGGTGGGCTGTGATGCGGTAGGCACGAGGCACGGTGTACCGGGACGCCCGTTTGGTGCCTCGGGAACCCTGCTCTCATCGTTTGGGGTCGTGAGCGACACCCCGGACGAATCTCCTTGCAGATGGAACCTGAATAGGCGATAAACCTGGACTAGAGACTTGTGTGGTTAGTCAGGTCGTGGCCGACTCCCTCGCAAGGCTTCCGCTTGAAGGTTGCCGAGATACACGACGTGTACATGGTGGTAAGTGGCGAGAGCGTGTGTGAAGAAGTACACCCCTGCAGGGTTAACATCATCTATTCGAATTGCCGTACAGTTCATAGACAAGTGAAAGTGGATACTCTAAAATGCGCAAGATAAGTGTGAGTGCTATGGATGGCGTTCTCGTAGGGAGACGGGAGCGGATCCATAGTGGTGTATTGATATGGTGAATACGTGGACTCGTGTGCGCCACCTCAAAAGAGTTACTTGCAGTCGTAGTTTAGGATAGCCACCGAGTCAAAGCTGGCTTGCTACAGTTAAACTCCACCACCCCCTTTTTGATACTGATGCATATGTAGATAGTTCTGATGTAAGTCTTGCTGGGTACATTTGTATTCACATTTGCCTATTTTATTTTTTTGCAGAGAGACTTCAGTCTCGCTAGTAGTACCGCTTGGACTTCAACGTTTAGCTTGCTACCTCAGCTACGATCTTGTGCCCTCGGCAGGGTCTTGTAGTTAGTCAGGCTTCTCAGCCTTTTTTTATTTGTAGTTGTCTGTACTTAGACAAGATAAGCTTCCGCATGTGCTATTGATTGTATGACTTGAATGCCGGGTCATGAGACCCATGTTTGTATTATCTGACTCTTCCGGAGACTTATGAATAAATACTTTGAGTCGTAGAGTTTTGTTGTGATGCCATGTTGTATTTACACATATCGAGCATATTGTGTGTATGATTGAAATGCTTGGTATGTGTGGGATCCGACAACCTAGTTGTTTATCCTTGGTAGCCTCTCTTATGGGGAAATGTAGTCTTGTGCTTCCATGAGCCATAGTAGTCCGCCATGCCCAGTTCACCGGAGTCCTGCTAGTCCAGCACTACTGCTCCGGAACACTTGACTGGCCGGCATGTGATTCACTTTGTTCTTGTGTCTGTCCCTTCGGGGAAATGTCATGCCGTGACATCCGGAGGCCTGCCTAGCCTGCTACAGCCCGGTTCACCGGAGTCCTGTTAGCCCAGTGCTACAGCTCGGATTCGCACGCTGCTGACCGATATGCTCGATGTTGATTCATGTATGCCTGTCCCCGTAAGTTAGTGCCACTTTGGGTTCATGACTAGTCATGTCGGCCCGGGTTCTTTGTCATATGGATGCTAGCAACACTATCATATACGTGAGCCAAAAGGCGCAAATGGTCCCGGGCCATGGTAAGGCGACACCCGTGAGAGTACCATGCGTGAGGCCGCAAAGTGATATGAGGTGTTACCGGCTAGATCGATGTGACTTGGAATCGGGGTCCTGACAGCTTTGGTATCAAAGCCTGACTGCCTGTAGGATTACCAAGCCAAACTGGTCGCAGTTGAGTCTAGAAATGCTTTAGTTATATAAGGGAATTGTTTGTGGAATGGAACGTAAGGCTCTTTTTACTCCTTTACCTTATGCCCTTCTGATCTGAGTCAACCTCTTCTTTTCTACGGGGATTAAGAACTAGTCTTCTCATCTTTCTATCAGGATCACGTGTTACTAATCCGTAGACCTATAAGATTGTTGGATTTAAGCCCCAGTTCAGTTTCTACTACTTCCGTGTGTTCATAGTTGCTCTCAAAACCTTGATATTGTGCTTCTGAGTGGTTATGCCACCATTTTTTCAGGATGTCTCAAATCCTTTGAGCATTTACAGTTGTTATGCTGTCCGAGTCATCCCAGGTTTCTAAACCATCTGATGCATTTTCAAAATCCCTTCCCTCTGGTTTTGTTGTTCTTGTAGGCCAAGTTAATCACACTAATTACTGAGTTGAGGTATTCTATTGCCTTGACATATATGTTGGAGTTATTATTACGACCCTAGGTGTCTTAGAAGATTACCTAGTAAACTAGCCATGTTTTGTGTTCCCGGAGTGATGATTCTGGCCACCATTCTCGAAAGCATCCCGTGATGCCATTTAGTAGTAGGTATTCGACTCCTGGGTTCTTGACCCAAGATTCACTCTACTTACCTCGTGTTGATAGTGTTGCTCGTACCTTTAGGATACTAGTAACCTTTGTGATAGTCTTCGAGGTTCGTGGTATATCATTCTTCCAAATACCATGGACCATCCTTGGAGGAGTTCCTTTGAACCAAAAGATCACAATAAGAGTGCTCTTGATGAGTTCTTTGTTCTACATTGTGAATCTGCCAGTTCGACCTTTCTGCATGGGTTATCCGGAAGAAATGTTGAGCTTTGCTCGACATACTAATCTATGCATCCACGACTCAGAAAATCAGATGTTCTTTTGAGTTGTCCCTCTTTAGTTGTTTTCTGGCCCTCGTCTATCAATTGATAGTAAGGAGTAGTTGGCAATCGTGTTTATCGATGCCTATTACTCTAGTGGTCCGTCAAGCCATTCTATTTCAGAACGATAAGGAGAAACAAACTCCAGTACCTCATCCATATCTAGGATTGGGTCAAAGTAGTTGTATTTCGCAGATCAAAATGCCAATCCATCTTTTGATTCTGTTCTACCCTGAAGTATTACCGTCTTATGTCAAGAATGTCATGGGAATTTCACACCATCTTATGAATTCTTGATACAGTGATACATCTCGCCATCGTTGTTCATTCCTCGGTTCCCGTGTTGCTGCGACCGAAATACCGACAAGTGAATCATCATGTGTGAAATCAATACTCCGAGCAACTCGTTGCTTGGTAGTAAATGGACAATATTCTCATTCTTAGCGTGTTGGTTATTTAATCATCATCCTAAGATAGATTGTGCTACCTAGTCCTTATTTCTGGTGCACTCTTCTACCAATGAGTGAGGATTATTCAATCCCTTGCTTATTTGATCATATCGTCTTGCTCTGAAAAGCAAGATTGTTCTCGAGCTTAGCAACATATCGGTGGTTCGTGATGTTCCGAATATCTTCTTGGATGTATTACCAGGTTTCCACCTGACCACTATGTTGAGTTCGTGATCATGTTGGTTTTCCTCCAAACCACCCATTCTCCAAGATTCTGTGTTGGAGACCCTGAACTAGTCGGTTGAGCTAAACAACAACTTGGGGATGTAACATCCCAAATTTTGGAATGTTAATATAATTAATTGAATTGTTTGTTTGTTTGCTTGGGTGAATTAAACTTGAGTGAAATTTGAACCTTTACAAAAACTTTTGAATGAGAGGGAATAAAATGACTTTCCCTTCTCCGTAAATTCAAATTCATGCTATTAAAATCAATGAGAGAAGATTACATGACTTCTTCATCTATATATAATTTGAACGGAGTTTTGCTATTTATTTCTTTCAAATATTTGCACTTGCTTCTCTATTTTTCTTCCTAGAAATACCCCAAAAATAAATTCTTGCAAGCAAGAAAGAGCGGAGGAAAATGACCCTCCAAAATCAGGGGCATTTTTGAAAATATTTGAGCCAAGAAAAACCAAAGTTTTAATTTAAAAATTATTTGCAAAAAGAAATAAAGCCTTTAGGGATTTTCTGAAAAACATTTTTTTTAAGTTTTTATTTTGGCCGTAGGAATAATGCTCATCATCTACATTTTATTTTTCTGATAATTTTAGTATATAAAAACTCTTTATTCGAATTGATTTGATTTCCTTTTTATTGTTTTAGTTTCCTAATTTTAAAAATAGGAATGGAATCGTTTTTATTAGGAAAAACCTGCTGGCCCATTAAGCACTTTCCTATTCTAGCCCAACAAGAGATCATCTCCTTCCTCTGTTTCCTCTCACGTTACTGAAGCTTTCCATATCCATGGAGACAGGAAACTCCACCTTCCCGATCTCCCTCGTCTTTCCATCCCAGCGCCTCCCGAGACCGCCTATAAAACCCCTCCCTCTCCTCGCTCCATTTTTCCCATCACCATGCCCTCCCTGCCCGTAGCCTTCTCGCCACCGTCCTCCTTTTCCTGCCTAGAACGCTCACCAGAGCTCTCCTGGAACCTCCCAAGCGCCGACCCTCCTCCGCCACCCCACCTCGGCGACCTCGCCCCCTCGCCGAGCAGCCCTTCACATCGCCGTCTCCTTCCTGCCATCTCTGCCTCACGACAGGTAACTCCCTTGTTGTTTTTTTCGTTTTCAGATTTTATTTCCGTAACAGATTTAGTTCCGTTCTTGTTTAGCTTATAACTTTTGATCTAGAAGTCCAATGATGCTGATTCTTTTTGCGTTAGATCACAATTTTCTTGTAGTTTCCAAAAATATATAATTTGTCTATGTTTGGATTTATAAAAATTGAGTTAGATCAGATTTGAATTAAAGCTTGTTTTGCTTATTCCGAGAGTTTAAAAATAGGTTTTAATTAATTCTTTTTGCTCCTGGTCTCTAGGACCTTTGTTTATCCAGTAGTATTTAGTATTTTATTTCTAGGTTAATTTAAATTAGGTTTTTAGCAAAACAGTACTTTTTATTATTATTAGTTCTGTTTTAGCTTTTTCTTTATTGTTTTTATTAGTTTTAAATTATTTCTTTTTGTCACTTTTGCCAAAATTAGTTGTGTTTCTGTTAGACAACAGGAAAAATTTTATTTCTATTTAAAAAAAATCTATTTTCCTTAGTTTTGTATGAAACCTTCTATAGGTCATAGTTAGAGTTTTATAAAAGCTTTTTATTTGTTTCTTTTTGCAAATAAAATTTTATGGAAAAAATACTTTCTGTTAAATTAGTTATTTTACATTTTATTTTCTGTTAATTTATTAGTTTAGTATTTTAAGTGTTGTTAAGTTTTTACTTACGGCAAAACTATATTAGATGTTTGTAGCAAAGTCATAGATCTTCGTTAGTAGTTTTTCTTTGTAGTTTTATTTAAAGTTTCTTTTGATTTTGTTTGAGTTTTATTATCGATTTTCCTTGCTGTTTTGATTGTTATTTCGAGTGCTAAAATTGTTTGCTAGGATGTTTGCTTATGTGAATGCTATGTTTGACTATATAGATTTTCAACGGAGTGACGATTAGTTCTACCAAGTCATTTTCTGACAGCGTTGTTATCTTCATCAAGTATTACCAGGCAAGTTCACTTTGACCATGCTTTCATACCTATGTTTTATTGCATTTAGTGACATATTTGCAACCACCCCTCAGTAGTGATATTGAAATTCTTGTAGTTGAGTAGTATGCATGAGGTAGGAACCCATCACCCTGTTACCAAGCCCGGGACGATATTTTATTTTAATGCTACGCTATAGTAGACGGGTTTGGTATGAGTGCACGAGAGTGGTGTGAAGAAGGAGGACTCTACGTCAATGACGACAACTCCATGATGGAATCTGCAAGGACTGCACCTTCAAGACCTCAAGACTTCAAGACTCGAGACAAGAATTCAATACACACTACTGGGTGAAGGGCGGTTGACGGCACCTGGAGAACCCGGTGGTTGGCCGGGATGCATGGAGAAGCGCCATGACATCATGCGCAAAGCTTCAACCAGACTAAAAGAGATGGAAGAATACTTCAAGCCCGGAAGCTTACCTGTGCAACCGCAAGTCATTATGGGCTATGGCTTGGTTGACCTTAGTGGTGACTCTGGCTGGGACGGTACTAGCAGATGTAGAACTACGGTAGGATGGGATGAGTACCGGACAGTGGTCAGAGGAACTCCTCGGAAGACCATGTTTTGGTCGTCTTGTTCTCAAACACCCTGAAGTGCGAGAACGTAAAAAGAGGGATCGAATCTTGCGGGTAAAGTGTACAAACCTCTGCAGAGGGTTATAACCTAATCGATTAGCCGTGTCCCCGGTTACGGACAATTTGAGCATCTGGACTTGGATCTATCTCGGAACTCTCAACACCGGATTGATAACTTAATTGTGGGCAACATATGATGAATTTTGGGCTATGAGACATCGGTTGGTGGAACCATGTCATGATAGAAAACTCCTTAGTACAGACTTCATTCTATTTCTTTGATGTAGGTAAAATAAAATCAGCTTTTACGCAAACAAAACTCAGATACAGAGCCACAAAGCCAAATTGCATATAGTATAGTTTTACCATCTGTTTAATCATGTTGTGATCTTGCCGGTACATTCAATGTACTGACCTACATGGCTGCAACGTATCATGTTGCAGATATTTCCTCGACAGTAAGAGTTACGATACAGTGGTTACGGTCTACACTCAACCTGTCGATGGCGTTGATGGGACTCCACACCCGTTTGATTGTTTCCGCTGAGTATTATGAGGTATATATCATTTTACGTTATTTATACATGTGATTGTATTTTGATATATACATTGATGTACTGTGTGTGCCAAAGATCTTGATCCGAGGATGGCACAGATACGAGAGGCTTGACCGTCGAGGTCGGGTCGCTTCTGAATATGGTATCGAGCACATGTTGGTATGAGAACGTGACCCTAGAAATCGGAAAGCCCCTAGGACAGGATGTCTCAAAAAAAACTTTATTTTCAAAAGGATCCTTTACTTCTCTTCTTTTCTGATTTTATCAAGTAGTCCCTCTTACCTCAAATAGTTAGAATATACCCTTTTCCTTTTGACCAAACGAAGAATCAATCGAAGCCGCTTCCAAGAAGGACAAGATATCGGATAACCGATGGCCTCTTGAGTAAAGAGGATTTCACCATGCATTAGAAGAATTGAAGCTACAACAGTTGAAGACTCTGAAGACTTGAAGAATCTGAAGAATTATTTGACCTTTAGAAGACCAAACCCCTGTTACACACTTACGTTAGATGCGACGATGTGTGAGCTGTCATTTGTTTGATGTTTTTCCGACAGCCACAAAGTAAAACTTGTTTCATCAAAAAAAAACTATTGTTTGTATTGTGTGTATATGCCTCCCCACCTCTCTCTCATCTCACCTTAAAACCCTTGAACCCATAGATGATGAATGAAGTTGGACTGATATTCTCTGGACCGAAGACTCAGCCGGAGGCAGAGCTATGGATGCAGAACATGGAGAATCACTTCGGGAACAATTTGGTTTCAAGGAAGTATGAGGTCCAATACGCTCTTCAGTACTTTACAGAAAGTGCTGCAACCTGGTGGAGAATGCATCAATCCATACAAGGATTTAAAGGAGCAAGAACTTGGGAGGAATTCAAGAAGACCCTGATGAGATCACGTCTTATCCGGAAGCACAATGATACACCAAGAAATAAACCTTGTGCTCGCAAGATTTATGGAGAAATAGGACACACCAGAAGGTTACGCAAAAACCTGAGAGTGGTGAAGTAACGATAGATGTTTTGTTTGGCTTGCAGAAACCATGGAATTACTCGAACCCAGTTCGAGAACAAGAGAAATTCTGCAATGCTTGTGAGTATGCCCAAGTGTTAGAATACGTGATTCGATATTTACGTATGTGGTAATGATTCAAATGCACGGGATGGATTGGCCCCATACCGGAGACTTCTATCATGAACTATCATATGTTGATGGAAAATCAGAGAGCCTTGAAAACCTTAGAAGAGTGTCGACACGATAAGCCATAAAACCATAGAATGGTAGTACGATGGAACCCTTTACAGGCAACCGTTGCCAATCGTAGGATATACGGTGAAGTTCAACCCAGACCCGTTCTCTGCAGGAGAAACCATTAATGGTAGACCACCATGAGTGTTTCGATAGTTGTCTAGAATGGACACAGACCTATCAGCTAAGAAGATCCAGCCTCGGACGAACTTCAACTTTGACACACCGACCCAAGATTTTGAGGAACACTCTATGCTTACGATGTAAGAGTTTAATGAAGGAGCTATTGTAAGATATGTGAAGAGACATACATTGTCAGCCCTCCAGAGGAAATATCTGAGTTTATTGGAACCATGACCTTGTTTTTAAGTGTGGTAGCACCCACGACCTTTCCGACCAAGACATTTGCTAGACGACCCCAACCCTAACCTTTTCTTGCTAGCCTCTTCGAATCTCGAGGACGAGATTCATTCTAAGTGTGGTAGGTTTGTAACATCCCAAATTTTGGAATGTTAATATAATTAATTGAATTGTTTGTTTGTTTGCTTGGGTGAATTAAACTTGAGTGAAATTTGAACCTTTACAAAAACTTTTGAATGAGAGGGAATAAAATGACTTTCCCCTTCTCCGGTAAATTCAAATTCATCCTATTAAAATCAATGAGAGAAGATGACATGACTTCTTAAACTATAAATAATTTGAACGAAGTTTTGCAATTTAATTCTTTCAAATATTTGCACTTGCTTCTCTATTTTTCTTCCCCGAGAAATACCCCGAAAAATAAATTCTTGCAAGCAAGAAAGAGCGGAGGAAAATGACCCTCCAAAATCAGGGGCATTTTTGAAAATATTTGAGCCAAGAAAAACCAAAGTTTTAATTTAAAAATTATTTGCAAAAAGAAATAAAGCCTTTAGGGATTTTCTGAAAAACATTTTTTAAGTTTTTATTTTGGCCGTAGGGAATAATGCTCATCATCTACATTTTATTTTTACGATAATTTTAGTATATAAAAACTCTTTATTCGAATTGATTTGATTTCCTTTTTATTGTTTTAGTTTCCTAATTTTAAAAATAGGAATGGAATCGCTTTTTATTAGGAAAACCTGCTGGCCCATTAAGCACTTTCCTATTCTAGCCCAACAAGAGATCATCTCCTTCCTCTGTTTCCTCTCACGTTATGAAGCTTTCCATATCCATGGAGACAGGAATCTCCACCTTCCCGATCTCCCTCGTCTTTCCATCCCAGCGCCTCCCGAGACCGCCTATAAAACCCCTCCCTCTCCTGGTTCCATTTTTCCCATCACCACGCCTCCCTGCCTGTAGCCTTCTCGCCACCGTCCTCCTTTTCCTGCCTAGAACGCTCACCAGAGCTCTCCTGGAACCTCCCAAGCGCCGACCCTCCTCCGCCACCCCACCTCGCCTTGGCGACCTCGCCCGAGCAGCCCTTCACATCGCCGTCTCCTTCCTGCCATCTCTGCCTCACGTACAGGTAACTCCCTTGTTGTTGTTTTTTCGTTTTCAGATTTTATTTCCGTAACAGATTTAGTTCCGTTCTTGTTTAGCTTATAACTTTTGATCTAGAAGTCCAATGATGCTGATTCTTTTTGCGTTAGATCACAATTTTCTTGTAGTTTCCAAAAATATATAATTTGTCTATGTTTGGATTTATAAAAATTGAGTTAGATCAGATTTGAATTAAAGCTTGTTTTGCTTATTCCGAGAGTTTAAAAATAGGTTTTAATTAATTCTTTTTGCTCCTGGTCTCTAGGACCTTTGTTTATCCAGTAGTATTTAGTATTTTATTTCTAGGTTAATTTAAATTAGGTTTTTAGCAAAACAGTACTGTTTTATTATTAGTTCTGTTTTAGCTTTTTCTTTATTGTTTTTATTAGTTTTAAATTATTTCTTTTTGTCACTTTTGCCAAAATTAGTTGTGTTTCTGTTAGACAACAGGAAAAATTTTATTTCTATTTAAAAAAATCTATTTTCCTTAGTTTTGTATGAAACCTTCTATAGGTCATAGTTAGAGTTTTATAAAAGCTTTTTATTTGTTTCTTTTTGCAAATAAAATTTTATGGAAAAAATACTTTCTGTTAAATTAGTTATTTTACATTTTATTTTCTGTTAATTTATTAGTTTAGTATTTTAATTGTTGTTAAGTTTTTACTTACGGCAAAACTATATTAGATGTTTGTAGCAAAGTCATAGATCTTCGTTAGTAGTTTTTCTTTGTAGTTTTATTTGAAGTTTCTTTTGATTTTGTTTGAGTTTTATTATCGATTTTCCTTGCTGTTTTGATTGTTATTTCGAGTGCTAAAATTGTTTGCTAGGATGTTTGCTTATGTGAATGCTATGTTTGACTATATAGATTTTCAACGGAGTGACGATTAGTTCTACCAAGTCATTTTCTGACAGCGTTGTTATCTTCATCAAGTATTACCAGGCAAGTTCACTTTGACCATGCTTTCATACCTATGTTTTATTGCATTTAGTGACATCTTTGCAACCACCCCTCAGTAGTGATATTGAAATTCTTGTAGTTGAGTAGTATGCATGAGGTAGGAACCCATCACCCTGTTACCAAGCCCGGACGATATTTTATTTTAATGCTACGCTATAGTAGACGGGGTTTGGTATGAGTGCACGAGAGTGGTGTGAAGAAGGAGGACTCT
The DNA here is from genome assembly GCA_021605145.1 of Aegilops bicornis. Lineage (NCBI taxonomy): Eukaryota > Viridiplantae > Streptophyta > Magnoliopsida > Poales > Poaceae > Aegilops > Aegilops bicornis. The sequence goes on from CM038671.1 coordinate 105,129,317, forward strand.
ACGTCAATGACGACAACTCCATGATGGAATCTGCAAGGACTGCACCTTCAAGACCTCAAGACTTCAAGACTCGAGACAAGAATTCAATACACACTCTTGGGTGAAGGACGGTTGACGGGCACCTGGAGAACCCAGTGGTTGGCTGGGATGCATGGAGAAGCGCCATGACATCTTGCGGAAAGCTTCACCCAGACTCAAAGAGACGGAAGAATACTTCATGCCCGGAAGCTTACCTGTGCAACCGCAAGTCATTATGGGCTCTGGCTTGGTTGACCTTAGTGGTGACTCTGGCTGGGACGGTACTAGCGAGATGTAGAACTACGGTAGGATGGGATGAGTACCGGACGGTGGTCGAGGAACTCCTCGGAAGACCATGTTTGATCGTCTTGTTCTCAAACACCTGAAGTGCGAGAACGTAAAAAGAGGGATCGAATCTTGCGGGTAAAGTGTACAAACCTCTGCAGAGGGTTATAACCTAATCGATTAGCCGTGTCCCGATTACGGACAATTTGAGCATCTGGACTTGGATCTATCTCAGAACTCTCAACACCGGATTGATAACTTAATTGTGGGCAACATATGATGAATTTTGGGCTATGAGACATCGGTTGGTGGAACCATGTCATGATAGAAAACTCCTTAGTACAGACTTCATTCTATTCCTTTGATGTAGGTAAAATAAAATCAGCTTTACGCATAAACAAAACTCAGATCTGAGCCACAAAGCCAAATTGCATATAGTATAGTTTTACCATCTGTTTAATCATGTTGTGATCTTGCCGGTACATTCAATGTCTTGACCTACACGGCTGCAACGTATCATGTTGCAGATATTTCCTCGACAGTAAGAGTTACGATACAGGGTTACGGTCTACACTCAACCTGCCGATGGCGTTGATGGGACTCCACACCCGTTTGATTGTTTCCGCTGAGTATTATGAGGTATATATCATTTTACGTTATTTATACATGTGATTGTATTTTGATATATACATTGATGTACTGTGTGTGCCAGCATACTGATCCAGGGATGGCACAGATACACAGAGGCTTGACCGTCTGAGGTCGGGTCGCTACAGATATGGTATCAGAGCACATGTTGACTGTAGAACGTGACCCTAGAAATCGGAAAGCCCCTAGGACAGGATGTCTCAAAAAAACTTTATTTTCAAAAGGATCCTTTACTTCTCTTCTTTTCTGATTTTATCAAGTAGTCCCTCTTACCTCAAATAGTTAGAATATACCCCTTTTCCCTTTTGACCAAACGAAGAATCAACTGAAGCCGCTCCAAGAAGGACAAGATATCGGATAACTGATGGCCTCTTCAGAGTAAAGAGGATTTCACCATGCATTAGAAGAATTGAAGCTACAACAGTTGAAGACTCTGAAGACTTGAAGAATCTGAAGAATTATTTGACCTTTAGAAGACCAAACCACTGTTACACACCTACTTACGTTAGATGCGACGATGTGTGAGCTGTCATTTGTTTGATGTTTTTCCGACAGCCACAAAGTAAAACTTGTTTCAACAAAAAAACTATTGTTTGTATTGAGTGTATATGCCTCCCCACCTCTCTCATCTCACCTTAAAACCCTTGAACCCATAGATGATGAATGAAGTTGGACTGATATTCTTCGGATCAAGACTCAGCCGGAGGCAGAGCTATGGATGCAGAACATGGAGAATCACTTCGGGAACAATTTGGTTTCAAGGAAGTATGAGGTCCAATACGCTCTTCAAGATGCTTTACGTAGAAGGTGCTGCAACCTGGTGGAGAATGCATCAATCCATACAAGGATTTAAAGGAGCAAGAACTTGGGAGGAATTCAAGAAGACCCTGATGAGATCACGTCTTATCCGGAAGCACAATGATACACCAAGAAATAAACCTTGTGCCTGCAAGATTTGCGGAGAAATAGGACACACCCAGAAGGTTACGAAAAACCTGAGAGTGGTGAAGTAACGATAGATGTTTTGTTTGGCTTGCAGAAACCATGGAATTACTCGAACCCAGTTCGAGAACAAGAGAAATTCTGCAATGCTTGTGAGTATGCCCAAGTGTTAGAATACGTGATTCGATATTTACGTATGTGGTAATGATTCAAGTACGGGATGGATTGGCCCCATACCGGAGACTTCTATCATGAACTATCATATGTTGATGGAAAATCAGAGAGCCTTGAAAACCTTAGAAGAGTGTCGACACGATAAGCCATAAAACCATAAAATGGTAGTACGATGGAACCCTTTACAGGCAACCGTTGCCAATCGTAGGATATACGGTGAAGTTCAACCCAGACCCGTTCTGCGCAGGAGAAACCATTAATGGTAGACCACCATGAGTGTTTCGATAGTTGTCTAGAATGGACACAGACCTATCAGCTAAGAAGATCCAGCCTCGACGAACTTCAACTTTGACACACCGACCCAAGATTTTGAGGAACACTCTATGCTTCTCGATGTAAGAGTTTAATGAAGGAGCTATTGTAAGATATGTGAAGAGACATACATTGTCAGCCCTCGGAGGAAATATCTGAGTTTATTGGAACCATGACCTTGTTTTTAAGTGTGGTAGCACCCCCGACCTTTCTCGACCAAGACATTTGCTAGAAGACCCCAACCCCTAACCTTTTCTTGTTAGCCTCTTGAATCTCGAGGACGAGATTCATTCTAAGTGTGGTAGGTTTGTAACATCCCAAATTTTGGAATGTTAATATAATTAATTGAATTGTTTGTTTGTTTGCTTGGGTGAATTAAACTTGAGTGAAATTTGAACCTTTACAAAAACTTTTGAATGAGAGGGAATAAAATGACTTTCCCTTCTCCGTAAATTCAAATTCATCCTATTAAAATCAATGAGAGAAGATGACATGACTTCTTAAACTATAAATAATTTGAACGGAGTTTTGCAATTAAATTCTTTCAAATATTTGCACTTGCTTCTCTATTTTTCTTCACCGAGAAATACCCCGAAAAATAAATAATTGCAAGCAAGAAAGAGCGGAGGAAAATGACCCTCCAAAATCAGGGGCATTTTTGAAAATATTTGAGCCAAGAAAACCAAAGTTTTAATTTAAAAATTATTTGCAAAAAGAAATAAAGCCTTTAGGGATTTTCTGAAAAACATTTTTTTTAAGTTTTTATTTTGGCCGTAGGAATAATGCTCATCATCTACATTTTATTTTTCTGATAATTTTAGTATATAAAAACTCTTTATTCCGAATTGATTTGATTTCCTTTTTATTGTTTTAGTTTCCTAATTTTAAAAATAGGAATGGAATCGTTTTATTAGGAAAAACCTGCTGGCCCATTAAGCACTTTCCTATTCTAGCCCAACAAGAGATCATCTCCTTCCTCTGCTTTCCTCTCACGTTACTGAAGCTTTCCATATCCATGGAGACAGGAATCTCCACCTTCCCGATCTCCTCGTCTTTCCATCCCAGCGCCTCCCGAGACCGCCTATAAAACCCCCTCCTCTCCTGGTTCCATTTTTCCCATCACCACGCCTCCCCGCCTGTAGCCTTCTCGCCACCGTCCTCCTTTTCCTGCCTAGAACGCTCACCAGAGCTCTCCTGAACCTCCCAAGCGCCCCCCTCCTCCGCCACCCCACCCTGCTTGGCGACCTCGCCCCCTCGCCGGAGCAGCCCTTCACATCGCCGTCTCCTTCCTGCCATCTCTGCCTCACGCATGAGTAACTCCTTGTTGTTTTTTTTTTTCGTTTTCAGATTTTATTTCCGTAACAGATTTAGTTCCGTTCTTGTTTAGCTTATAACTTTTGATCTAGAAGTCCAATGATGCTGATTCTTTTATGTTAGATCACAATTTTCTTGTAGTTTCCAAAATTTATAATTTGTCTATGTTTGGATTTATAAAAATTGAGTTAGATCAGATTTGAATTAAAGCTTGTTTTGCTTATTCCGAGAGTTTAAAAATAGGTTTTAATTAATTCTTTTTGCTCCTGGTCTCTAGGACCTTTGTTTATCCAGTAGTATTTAGTATTTTATTTCTAGGTTAATTTAAATTAGGTTTTAGCAAAACAGTACTGTTTTATTATTAGTTCTGTTTTAGCTTTTTCTTTATTGTTTTTATTAGTTTTAAATTATTTCTTTTTGTCACTTTTGCCAAAATTAGTTGTGTTTCTGTTAGACAACAGGAAAAATTTTATTTCTATTTAAAAAATCTATTTTCCTTAGTTTTGTATGAAACCTTCTATAGGTCATAGTTAGAGTTTTATAAAAGCTTTTTATTTGTTTCTTTTTGCAAATAAAATTTTATGGAAAAAATACTTTCTGTTAAATTAGTTATTTTACATTTTATTTTCTGTTAATTTATTAGTTTAGTATTTTAATTGTTGTTAAGTTTTTACTTACGGCAAAACTATATTAGATGTTTGTAGCAAAGTCATAGATCTTCGTTAGTAGTTTTTCTTTGTAGTTTTATTTGAAGTTTCTTTTGATTTTGTTTGAGTTTTATTATCGATTTTCCTTGCTGTTTTGATTGTTATTTCGAGTGCTAAAATTGTTTGCTAGGATGTTTGCTTATGTGAATGCTATGTTTGACTATATAGATTTTCAACGGAGTGACGATTAGTTCTACCAAGTCATTTTCTCGACAGCGTTGTTATCTTCATCAAGTATTACCGTGCAAGTTCACTTTGACCATGCTTTCATACCTATGTTTTATTGCATTTAGTGACATCTTTGCAACCACCCCTCGGTAGTGATATTGAAATTCTTGTAGTTGAGTAGTATGCATGAGGTAGGAACCCATCACCCTGTTACCAAGCCCGGACGATATTTTATTTTAATGCTACGCTATAGTAGACGGGGTTTGGTATGAGTGCACGAGAGTGGTGTGAAGAAGGAGGACTCTACGTCAATGACGACAACTCCATGATGGAATCTGCAAGGACTGCACCTTCAAGACCTCAAGACTTCAAGACTCGAGACAAGAATTCAATACACACTCTTGGGTGAAGGACGGTTGACGGGCACCGGAGAACCCGTGGTTGGCCGGGCCGCATGGAGAATCGCCATGACATCTTGCGGAAAGCTTCCCCCAGACTCAAAGAGACGGAAGAATACTTCATGCCCGGAAGCTTACCTGCAACCGCAAGTCATTATGGGCTCTGGCTTGGTTGACCTTAGTGGTGACTCTGGCTGGGACGGTACTAGCAGATGTAGAACTACGGTAGGATGGGATGAGTACGGACGGTGGTCGAGGAACTCCTCGGAAGACCATGTTTGGTCGTCTTGTTCTCAAACACCACGAAGTGCGAGAACGTAAAAGAGGGATCTAATCTTGCTTGTAAAGTGTACAAACCTCTGAAGAGGGTTATTACCTATTCGATTAGCCGTGTCCCCGTTTACGGACATTTTGCGCATCTGGACTTGGATCTATCTCGTAACTCTCAACACCGGATTGATAACTTAATTGTGGGCAACATATGATGAATTTTGGGCTATGAGACATCGGTTGGTGGAACCATGTCATGATAGAAAACTCCTTAGTACAGACTTCATTCTATTCCTTTGATGTAGGTAAAATAAAATCAGCTTTTACGCATAAACAAAACTCAGAATCTGAGCCACAAAGCCAAATTGCATATAGTATAGTTTTACCATCTGTTTAATCATGTTGTGATCTTGGGGTACATTCAATGTCTTGACCTACACGGCTGCAACGTATCATGTTGCAGATATTTCCTCGACGAGTAAGAGTTACGATACAGGGTTACGGTCTACACTCAACCTGCCGATGGCGTTGATGGGACTCCACACCCGTTTGATTGTTTCCGCTGAGTATTATGAGGTATATATCATTTTACGTTATTTATACATGTGATTGTATTTTGATATATACATTGATGTACCGTGTGTGCCAAAGATAATCGATCTGTGGATGGCACAGATACACGAGGCTTGACCGTCGAGGTCGGGTCGCCATGATATGGTATCGAGCACATGTTGATCAGAGAACGTGACCCTAGAAATCGGAAAGCCCTAGGACAGGATGTCTCAAAAAAAACTTTATTTTCAAAAGGATCCTTTACTTCTCTTCTTTTACGATTTTATCAAGTAGTCCTCTTACCTCAAATAGTTAGAATATACCCCTTTTCCTTTTGACCAAACGAAGAATCAATCAAGCCGCTCCAAGAAGGACAAGATATCGGATAACTGATGGCCTCTTCAGAGTAAAGAGGATTTCACCATGCATTAGAAGAATTGAAGCTACACCAGTTGAAGACTCAGACGACTTGAAGAATCAGAAGAATTATTTGACCTTTGGAAGACCAAACCCCTGTTACACACTTACGTTAGATGCGACGATGTGTGAGCTGTCATTTGTTTGATGTTTTTCCGACAGCCACAAAGTAAAACTTGTTTCATCAAAAAAACTATTGTTTGTATTGTGTGTATATGCCTCCCCACCTCTCTCTCTCATCTCACCTTAAAACCCTTGAACCCATAGATGATGAATGAAGTTGGACTGATATTCTTCGGATCAAGACTCAGCCGGAGGCGAGCTATGGATGCAGAACATGGAGAATCACTTCGGGAACAATTTGGTTTCAAGGAAGTATGAGGTCCAATACGCTCTTCAAGATTTTACGAAAGTGCTGCAACCTGGTGGAGAATGCATCAATCCATACAAGGATTTAAAGGAGCAAGAACTTGGGAGGAATTCAAGAAGACCACGATGAGATCACGTCTTATCCGGAAGCACAATGATACACCAAGAAATAAACCTTGTGCACGCAAGATTTATGGAGAAATAGGACACACCGGAAGGTTACGCAAAAAAACGAGAGTGGTGAAGTAACGATAGATGTTTTGTTTGGCTTGCAGAAACCATGGAATTACTCGAACCCAGTTCGAGAACAAGAGAAATTCTGCAATGCTTGTGAGTATGCCCAAGTGTTAGAATACGTGATTCGATATTTACGTATGTGGTAATGATTCAAGTACGGGATGGATTGGCCCCCATACCGGAGACTTCTATCATGAACTATCATATGTTGATGGAAAATCGAGAGCCTTGAAAACCTTAGAAGAGTGTCGACACGATAAGCCATAAAACCATAGAATGGTAGTACGATGGAACCCTTTACTGTGCAACCGTTGCCAATCGTAGGGATATACGGTGAAGTTCAACCCAGACCCGTTCTCTGCAGGAGAAACCATTAATGGTAGACCACCATGAGTGTTTCGATAGTTGTCTAGAATGGACACAGACCTATCGAGCTAAGAAGATCCAGCCTCGGACGAACTTCAACTTTGACACACCGACCCAAGATTTTGAGGAACACTCTATGCTTCTGACAGAAGAGTTTAATGAAGGAGCTATTGTAAGATATGTGAAGAGACATACATTGTCAGCCCTCCAGAGGAAATATCTGAGTTTATTGGAACCATGACCTTGTTTTTAAGTGTGGTAGCACCTGACCTTCGACCAAGACATTTGCTAGAAGACCCCAACCCTAACCTTTTCTTGTTAGCCTCTTGAATCTCGAGGACGAGATTCATTCTAAGTGTGGTAGGTTTGTAACATCCCAAATTTTGGAATGTTAATATAATTAATTGAATTGTTTGTTTGTTTGCTTGGGTGAATTAAACTTGAGTGAAATTTGAACCTTTACAAAACTTTTGAATGAGAGGGAATAAAATGACTTTCCCTTCTCCGTAAATTCAAATTCATCCTATAAAAATCAATGAGAGAAGATGACATGACTTCTTAAACTATAAATAATTTGAACGAAGTTTTGCAATTTAATTCTTTCAAATATTTGCACTTGCTTCTCTATTTTTCTTCCCAGAAATACCGAAAATAAATTCTTGCAAGCAAGAAAGAGCGGAGGAAAATGACCCTCCAAAATCAGGGGCATTTTGAAAATATTTGAGCCAAGAAAAACCAAAGTTTTAATTTAAAAATTATTTGCAAAAAGAAATAAAGCCTTTAGGGATTTTCTGAAAAACATTTTTTAAGTTTTTATTTTGGCCGTAGGAATAATGCTCATCATCTACATTTTATTTTTCTGATAATTTTAGTATATAAAAACTCTTTATTCCGAATTGATTTGATTTCCTTTTTATTGTTTTAGTTTCCTAATTTTATAAATAGGAATGGAATCGTTTTATTAGGAAAAACCTGCTGGCCCATTAAGCACTTTCCTATTCTAGCCCAACAAGAGATCATCTCCTTCCTCTGTTTCCTCTCACGTTCTGAAGCTTTCCATATCCATGGAGACAGGAATCTCCACCTTCCCGATCTCCTCGTCTTTCCATCCCAGCGCCTCCCGAGACCGCCTATAAAACCCCTCCCTCTCCTGGTTCCATTTTCCCATCACCACGCCTCCCCTGCCCGTAGCCTTCTCGCCACCGTCCTCCTTTTCCTGCCTAGAACGCTCACCAGAGCTCTCCTGGAACCTCCCCAAGCGCCGACCCTCCTCCGCCACCCCACCCTCGGGCGACCTCGCCCCCTCGCCGGAGCAGCCCTTCACATCGCCGTCTCCTTCCTGCCATCTCTGCCTCACGTACAGTAACTCCCTTGTTGTTGTTTTTTCGTTTTCAGATTTTATTTCCGTAACAGATTTAGTTCCGTTCTTGTTTAGCTTATAACTTTTGATCTAGAAGTCCAATGATGCTGATTCTTTTGCGTTAGATCACAATTTTCTTGTAGTTTCCAAAAATATATAATTTGTCTATGTTTGGATTTATAAAAATTGAGTTAGATCAGATTTGAATTAAAGCTTGTTTTGCTTATTCCGAGAGTTTAAAAATAGGTTTTTAATTAATTCTTTTTGCTCCTGGTCTCTAGGACCTTTGTTTATCCAGTAGTATTTAGTATTTTATTTCTAGGTTAATTTAAATTAGGTTTTTAGCAAAACAGTACTGTTTTATTATTAGTTCTGTTTTAGCTTTTTCTTTATTGTTTTTATTAGTTTTAAATTATTTCTTTTTGTCACTTTTGCCAAAATTAGTTGTGTTTCTGTTAGACAACAGGAAAAATTTTATTTCTATTTAAAAAATCTATTTTCCTTAGTTTTGTATGAAACCTTCTATAGGTCATAGTTAGAGTTTTATAAAAGCTTTTTATTTGTTTCTTTTGCAAATAAAATTTTATGGAAAAAAATACTTTCTGTTAAATTAGTTATTTTACATTTTATTTTCTGTTAATTTATTAGTTTAGTATTTTAATTGTTGTTAAGTTTTTACTTACGGCAAAACTATATTAGATGTTTGTAGCAAAGTCATAGATCTTCGTTAGTAGTTTTTCTTTGTAGTTTTATTTGAAGTTTCTTTTGATTTTGTTTGAGTTTTATTATCGATTTTCCTTGCTGTTTTGATTGTTATTTCGAGTGCTAAAATTGTTTGCTAGGATGTTTGCTTATGTGAATGCTATGTTTGACTATATAGATTTTCAACGGAGTGACGATTAGTTCTACCAAGTCATTTTCTGACAGCGTTGTTATCTTCATCAAGTATTACCGTGCAAGTTCACTTTGACCATGCTTTCATACCTATGTTTTATTGCATTTAGTGACATCTTTGCAACCACCCCTCAGTAGTGATATTGAAATTCTTGTAGTTGAGTAGTATGCATGAGGTAGGAACCCATCACCCTGTTACCAAGCCCGGGACGATATTTTATTTTAATGCTACGCTATAGTAGACGGGGTTTGGTATGAGTGCACGAGAGTGGTGTGAAGAAGGAGGACTCTACGTCAATGGCGACAACTCCATGATGGAATCTGCAAGGACTGCACCTTCAAGACCTCAAGACTTCAAGACTCGAGACAAGAATTCAATACACACTCTTTGGGTGAAGGACGGTTGACGGGCACCTGGAGAACCCAGTGGTTGGCCGGATGCATGGAGAAGCGCCATGACATCTTGCGAAAGCTTCACCCAGACTCAAAGAGACGGAAGAATACTTCATGGCCGGAAGCTTACTGTGCAACCGCAAGTCATTATGGGCTCTGGCTTGGTTGACCTTAGTGGTGACTCTGGCTGGGACGGTACTAGCAGATGTAGAACTACGGTAGGATGGGATGAGTACCGGACGGTGGTCGAGGAACTCCTCGGAAGACCATGTTTCGTCGTCTTGTTCTCAAACACCACGAAGTGCGAGAACGTAAAAAGAGGGATCGAATCTTGCGGGTAAAGTGTACAAACCTCTGCAGAGGGTTATAACCTAATCGATTAGCCATGTCCCCGGTTACGGACAATTTGAGCATCTGGACTTGGATCTATCTCAGAACTCTCAACACCGGATTGATAACTTAATTGTGGGCAACATATGATGAATTTTGGGCTATGAGACATCGGTTGGTGGAACCATGTCATGATAGAAAACTCCTTAGTACAGACTTCATTCTATTCCTTTGATGTAGGTAAAATAAAATCAGCTTTTACGCAAACAAAACTCAGAATCTGAGCCACAAAGCCAAATTGCATATAGTATAGTTTTACCATCTGTTTAATCATGTTGTGATCTGGCCGGTACAGTCACTGTCCTGACCTACACGGCTGCAACGTATCATGTTGCAGATATTTCCTCGACGAGTAAGAGTTACGATACAGGGTTACGGTCTACACTCAACCTGCCGATGGCGTTGATGGGACTCCACACCCGTTTGATTGTTTCCGCTGAGTATTATGAGGTATATATCATTTTACGTTATTTATACATGTGATTGTATTTTGATATATACATTGATGTACTGTGTGTGCCAAAGATACTGATCTGTGGATGGCAGATACACGAGGCTTGACCGTCTCGAGGTCGGGTCGCCATGTATATGGTATCGAGCACATGTTGACTGTAGAACGTGACCCTAGAAATCGGAAAGCCCTAGGACAGGATGTCTCAAAAAACTTTATTTTCAAAAGGATCAGTTACTTCTCATCTTTTTTGATTATATCAAGAAGTCCCTCTAACCTCAAAAAGTTAGAATATACCCCTTTTCCTTTTGACCAAGCGAAGAATCAATCAAGCCGCTCCAAGAAGGACAAGATATCGGATAACCGATGGCCTCTTGAGTAAAGAGGATTTCACCATGCATTAGAAGAATTGAAGCTACAACAGTTGAAGACTCTGAAGACTTGAAGAATCTGAAGAATTATTTGACCTTTAGAAGACCAAACCCCTGTTACACACTTACGTTAGATGCGACGATGTGTGAGCTGTCATTTGTTTGATGTTTTTCCGACAGCCACAAAGTAAAACTTGTTTCATCAAAAAAACTATTGTTTGTATTGTGTGTATATGCCTCCCCACCTCTCTCTCATCTCACCTTAAAACCCTTGAACCCATAGATGATGAATGAAGTTGGACTGATATTCTGCGGATCAAGACTCAGCCGGAGGCAGAGCTATGGATGCGAGAACATGGAGAATCACTTCGGGAACAATTTGGTTTCAAGGAAGTATGAGGTCCAATACGCTCTTCAAGATTTTTACGTAAAGTGCTGCAACCTGGTGGAGAATGCATCAATCCATACAAGGATTTAAAGGAGCAAGAACTTGGGAGGAATTCAAGAAGACCACGATGAGATCACGTCTTATCCGGAAGCACAATGATACACCAAGAAATAAACCTTGTGCTCGCAAGATTTGCGGAGAAATAGGACACACCGGAAGGTTACGCAAAAACACGAGAGTGGTGAAGTAACGATAGATGTTTTGTTTGGCTTGCGAAACCATGGAATTACTCGAACCCGGTTCGAGAACAAGAGAAATTCTGCAATGCTTGTGAGTATGCCCAAGTGTTAGAATACGTGATTCGATATTTACGTATGTGGTAATGATTCAAATGCACGGGATGGATTGGCCCCATACCGGAGACTTCTATCATGAACTATCATATGTTGATGGAAAATCGAGAGCCTTGAAAACCTTAGAAGAGTGTCGACACGATAAGCCATAAAACCATAGAATGGTAGTACGATGGAACCCTTTACAGCAACCGTTGCCAATCGTAGGATATACGGTGAAGTTCAACCTGCACTGTTCTCTGCAGGGAGAAACCATTAATGGTAGACCACCATGAGTGTTTCGATAGTTGTCTAGAATGGACACAGACCTATCAGCTAAGAAGATCCAGCCTCGGACGAACTTCAACTTTGACACACCGACCCAAGATTTTGAGGAACACTCTATGCTTCTGACAGAAGAGTTTAATGAAGGAGCTATTGTAAGATATGTGAAGAGACATACATTGTCAGCCTCCAGATGAAATATCTGAGTTTATTGGAAACATGACCTTGTTTTTAAGTGTGGTAGCACCTCTGACCTTTCTGACCAAGACATTTGCTAGAAGACCCCAACCCCTAACCTTTTCTTGCTAGCCTCTTCGAATCTCGAGGACGAGATTCATTCTAAGTGTGGTAGGTTTGTAACATCCCAAATTTTGGAATGTTAATATAATTAATTGAATTGTTTGTTTGTTTGCTTGGGTGAATTAAACTTGAGTGAAATTTGAACCTTTACAAAAACTTTTGAATGAGAGGGAATAAAATGACTTTCCCCTTCTCCGTAAATTCAAATTCATCCAATAAAAATCAATGAGAGAAGATGACATGACTTATTAAAATAAAAATAATTTGAACGGAGTTTTGCAATTTAATTCTTTAAAATATTTGCACTTGCTTCTCTATTTTTCTTCCCGAGAAATACCCGAAAAATAAATTCTTGCAAGCAAGAAAGAGCGGAGGAAAATGACCCTCCAAAATCAGGGGCATTTTGAAAATATTTGAGCCAAGAAAAACCAAAGTTTTAATTTAAAAATTATTTGCAAAAAGAAATAAAGCCTTTAGGGATTTTCTGAAAAACATTTTTTTAAGTTTTTATTTTGGCCGTAGGGAATAATGCTCATCATCTACATTTTATTTTTCTGATAATTTTAGTATATAAAAACTCTTTATTCGAATTGATTTGATTTCCTTTTTATTGTTTTAGTTTCCTAATTTTAAAAATAGGAATGGAATCGTTTTATTAGGAAAAACCTGCTGGCCCATTAAGCACTTTCCTATTCTAGCCCAACAAGAGATCATCTCCTTCCTCTGTTTCCTCTCACGTTCTGAAGCTTTCCATATCCATGGAGACAGGAATCTCCACCTTCCCGATCTCCCTCGTCTTTCCATCCCAGCGCCTCCCGAGACCGCCTATAAAACCCCTCCTCTCCTGGTTCCATTTTTCCCATCACCACGCCTCCCTGCCCGTAGCCTTCTCGCCACCGTCCTCCTTTTCCTGCCTAGAACGCTCACCAGGAGCTCTCCTGGAACCTCCCCAGCGCCGACCCCTCCTCCGCCACCCCACCTCGCTTGGCGACCTCGCCCCCCTCGGAGCAGCCCTTCACATCGCCGTCTCCTTCCTGCCATCTCTGCCTCACGCATGGTAACTCCCTTGTTGTTTTTTTTTCGTTTTCAGATTTTATTTCCGTAACAGATTTAGTTCCGTTCTTGTTTAGCTTATAACTTTTGATCTAGAAGTCCAATGATGCTGATTCTTTTTGCGTTAGATCACAATTTTCTTGTAGTTTCCAAAAATATATAATTTGTCTATGTTTGGATTTATAAAAATTGAGTTAGATCAGATTTGAATTAAAGCTTGTTTTGCTTATTCCGAGAGTTTAAAAATAGGTTTTAATTAATTCTTTTTGCTCCTGGTCTCTAGGACCTTTGTTTATCCAGTAGTATTTAGTATTTTATTTCTAGGTTAATTTAAATTAGGTTTTTAGCAAAACAGTACTGTTTTTATTATTAGTTCTGTTTTAGCTTTTTCTTTATTGTTTTATTAGTTTTAAATTATTTCTTTTTGTCACTTTTGCCAAAATTAGTTGTGTTTCTGTTAGACAACAGGAAAAATTTTATTTCTATTTAAAAAAAATCTATTTTCCTTAGTTTTGTATGAAACCTTCTATAGGTCATAGTTAGAGTTTTATAAAAGCTTTTTATTTGTTTCTTTTGCAAATAAAATTTTATGGAAAAAATACTTTCTGTTAAATTAGTTATTTTACATTTTATTTTCTGTTAATTTATTAGTTTAGTATTTTTAATTGTTGTTAAGTTTTTACTTACGGCAAAACTATATTAGATGTTTGTAGCAAAGTCATAGATCTTCGTTAGTAGTTTTTTCTTTGTAGTTTTATTTGAAGTTTCTTTTGATTTTGTTTGAGTTTTATTATCGATTTTCCTTGCTGTTTTGATTGTTATTTCGAGTGCTAAAATTGTTTGCTAGGATGTTTGCTTACGTGAATGCTATGTTTGACTATATAGATTTTCAACGGAGTGACGATTAGTTCTACCAAGTCATTTTCTGACGTTGTTATCTTCATCAAGTATTACCAGGCAAGTTCACTTTGACCATGCTTTCATACCTATGTTTTATTACATTTAGTGACATCTTTGCAACCACCCTCGGTAGTGATATTGAAATTCTTGTAGTTGAGTAGTATGCATGAGGTAGGAACCCATCACCACATTACCAAGCCCGGGACGATATTTTATTTTAATGCTACGCTATAGTAGACGGGGTTTGGTATGAGTGCACGAGTGGTGTGAAGAAGGAGGACTCTACGTCAATGGCGACAACTCCATGATGGAATCTGCAAGGACTGCACCTTCAAGACCTCAAGACTTCAAGACTCGAGACAAGAATTCAATACACACTCTTTGGGTGAAGGACGGTTGACGGGCACCTGGAGAACCCAGTGGTTGGCCGGGATGCATGGAGAAGCGCCATGACATCTTGCGGAAAGCTTCACCCAGACTCAAAGAGACGGAAGAATACTTCATGCCGGAAGCTTACTGTGCAACCGCAAGTCATTATGGGCTCTGGCTTGGTTGACCTTAGTGGTGACTCTGGCTGGGACGGTACTAGCAGATGTAGAACTACGGTAGGATGGGATGAGTACCGGACAGTGGTCAGAGGAACTCCTCGGAAGACCATGTTTGATCGTCTTGTTCTCAAACACCACGAAGTGCGAGAACGTAAAAGAGGGATCGAATCTTGCGGGTAAAGTGTACAAACCTCTGCAGAGGGTTATAACCTAATCGATTAGCCGTGTCCCGATTCACGGACAATTTGAGCATCTGGACTTGGATCTATCTCGGAACTCTCAACACCGGATTGATAACTTAATTGTGGGCAACATATGATGAATTTTGGGCTATGAGACATCGGTTGGTGGAACCATGTCATGATAGAAAACTCCTTAGTACAGACTTCATTCTATTCCTTTGATGTAGGTAAAATAAAATCAGCTTTTACGCAAAACAAAACTCGAATCTGAGCCACAAAGCCAAATTGCATATAGTATAGTTTTACCATCTGTTTAATCATGTTGTGATCTTGCGGTACATTCAATGTCTTGACCTACACGGCTGCAACGTATCATGTTGCAGATATTTCCTCGACAGTAAGAGTTACGATCTGAGGTTACGGTCTACACTCAACCGCCGATGGCGTTGATGGGACTCCACACCCGTTTGATTGTTTCCGCTGAGTATTATGAGGTATATATCATTTTACGTTATTTATACATGTGATTGTACTTTGATATATACATTGATGTCTTGTGTGTGCCAAAGATATCTTGATCCGAGGATGGCACAGATACACAGAGGCTTGACCGTCTGAGGTCGGGTCGCTACAGGGGAGTTGGAAGATAAAGCATTATCTGACTTAGTTCATTCCAAAGGTATATCTTTTGTGTGTGTGTGTTGAAGAAAGATGGTATCTCCATCGATTGGTCCTCATGATCAGTTGTTGGACCTATTGCCTTGTCCAAACTTTGACTTGAGTATGGGCTATCATCAAGTCAAATCAGAACCAAGGATGCTCGTAATGTTGGCTTACCCGTGGTTGATCCCTCGAGCATACACCATTACATCTTTTGGTCTGACCAATGCTATCACCGTGTTCACATGATGGTGGAAGTCCAGTGATATGGAAATTCCGATGAGTTGTTGTTGAACCCATCAATGACATTTTGTCTCCCCATGATTCATGTTGAACATAAACCTAGTGTTGAAAACTTTGTAAGCAATGCCTTCGTGTTCCGTTCACTAAGCTTATGCTTGGATGGAAGAAGTGACTTCCTCGAATTCATGTGCATTTGATGCAAGTTGCCACCGTGAGTTAGAGAAAGATTAGTTTTGTTTCCTCTGGTACCATCCCAAGTTAGTTATGCATGTGCGAATGTATTCTATGGTGTGATAGACTGATCATCTCTATTCCATATGTAATCCCTAGCACACCAAGCCACTGATTGACTTGTTCAAGGAGAAGAAGTTCCTTCATAAGAGCTAATCATATGACTTATGCAAGGGCTTCTCTCTCCGCAATGATGGTTCCCAACCAGAACTCGGCAGTGTTTTGTTGTAAGACTACTATGTGGTCATGCTTGTCTGGGACAGCGTGTTCACATGTGTGTAGCGGAACCAGCTCATGTTTTGGAGCTTGCTATTGTAGTTCATTTCCCGAGAATCTCGCAACATCGTTTTGCCGATTTGTGTTGCAAACTTCCTTTTCCAGGCATGCTATCTGAAATATCCTGTTACCAACCAGATCTAAATCTTAGGCAGATATGATGGTTGGAACATTCCCAGCATTTGCATTTTGTTTCCAGCTTGCACCGCCATTGTGCCAATTTCCCATGGGCTGCCCTTCTCAGCAGTTGCTGTCCAGGATCATCTTCAAAAGTGGTCCTACCATGGGTCCCATCCATTTCCGATGATAAGCAAAAATCATCCATTGTGTTATCTTCAACAAGGTAGTCCACATCGTCCATTCTATTCTGAGTATGCCATTTCTTCAAGATCCTTCACATGATCGTTTGTGATTGCCTTAGGCTGGTATAAAGAGTTTCAATGATCTCTGAATCCAAAGTAATTCTTTTTGCCACTTAAGGGAATATTTCTACGAGCCACCTTCCTTAAGGTGCTTCGTTATGGAATCATGGCAGTTATTCCCTCGCTATCTTGAAACCATGCACCATCATCTTAAGCATGGTATTTTTGCCTACCCAATCGAACCATTGTCATATACCTCTTGTCATTGCTCTCGATGTGTGTTTTGTGTCTCAGCTCAAGAGATGATTCAACGTCTCACTCCATGAGTTGATCATGAGTGCTCGACCTTCGAGGAGATCGATTCCTGTAAAGTTTCTTTCTGTCCTTGTCGTGTTGGATGAAGTTCTCGAAAGCAAATACGTCAAGATCAATTTGAAGCAATGAATCAACATCTTCGAGAAATGCAATGAATCGTGAAGACTGTGTCAGTTCTGTGTCCCCTCTGTCTTCTTACCTCACGTCTTGAATCTCGGGACGAGATTCTTGTTTAGTAGGGGTGAGTTGTCACATCCCTAGATCTGGTATGACCTAGACTAGCTAGTCATGGGTGCATCATGTTTAAATTTCAATGAATTTGAAATGGGGACATGTGAAAGCCTCAGAGATCATTTGTGAAAATGACCAAGATAAAAATTGCTTCAAATAGGTCCAAGAAAATGTTCATGTTTCTCTCTAAAAATATTGGCCAGAGGTAAAATTCAAACAAATAGTTTTAGGAACTCATAAATATTTATTTTGGACATTTTAGTTAATTCAATAATTATTTGCATTGGAGTTATATTTGTTATATATTAAATATAACTCCAATAACTCTGAAAGTTTGTAAGTGGCTTTGAATACTTTTTAAAAGGTCACATAATAATTTTCAGAAGTTTATGTAATGATCTGGTATTTAAATAAAATCAAAACCCATTGCGAAAAATAGAAAACATAAATAAATAGAAAACTAGAGAGAGAGAGAGAGAAGGACTTACCTGGCGCCCCACCGCAGCCCAGCAGAGGCCCAGCCCACTGGCCTCTGCCAGTCACCACCAACCTCCCGCCGGGAGGACCAGGGCGTGTGCCCGCCGCGCCCTGGCACACGCTGGCCACCTCCTCCCTGCCTGCTTCATCACCGATGCGCCTAGGCAACGCCACACACTCAACCCCGACACCCCTGGCCTCATTCCCTCCTCCTCGTCTCTGTCTCGCAAGAACAGAGGAACCCGAGCGAAGCTCGTCGCTGCCGCTCGCTGTTCTCGCGTCCACCGTCCGCCCCTCGCCCCGTGACCGTGACCAGAAGCTCCGCCATCGATCACCACGCCCCCAAGCCGAAGGAAAGGAGCCGGAGGGCTCTGCTTCGTCGCTAGCGTCCTCGTCTTCCTCCTCGGCCACCATGGATCTTCACCGACGATTCTTCACCGTCTCCGCTTCCCCGAGCTCGCTGATCATCTCTACGTGACCGATGTGAGCTCCTGATTCGTTTCCCCCTATTAACGCACTCGATAGCGCCCCCTAGCCGCGTCTATCGCCGAACACGAGAGCTCATCGTCGTCGGCCATGCTGCCGCTGTCGTTGCAGCCGTTGAAGCTCGCGTATGAGCGTGTAATAGTGCTCAGTATGCCCCCGGGATCCTAACAGACTCGTCCGCTGCTCCTGCCGTATGCTGCATCGCCGTAGCCATCGACGGCCGAACTTCGACCGCCGCGGATGAGCTCGTCGCCGCCTACTTAGGCCACCTCCGACGAAACCAAGGGCACCAGAGGATGCGCGCGTATACCAGCTTCACGTAGGACCAAACCGCAGTTGATTTGGTCGACTGTGGACGATTTTCCGAGCCGGCCCGCAGCCACAGACCTCGCCGGCGGTGAACCCCCGGCGAGTTTGACCCTGGTTTGACCACTGTTTGACTCCTCATGAGTCACTAACATGCGGGCCCAGCCCGGCTAATTAACCTAGTTTAGGTTTAAACCTAATTAGTTTAATCTACGATTAGTACTAATTAAACTGGGATAGTTTAGTTAGTAACTGACACGCGGGACCCATGGTCTGTTTGACCTAGGCCGCTCCATTGACCGCTTACGTCAGCGTGTGTCATGCTGATGCAGTAAATTATTTACTGGATTTTGTTTAATTCTAAATAACCAGAAAAATCCAGAAAATGATTTGAACTTCTAAAAATCATAGTAATTAATCTGTAACTCCAAATACAAAGATTTATATATGAAAAATAATCAGAAAAATCCAATCTATCCATCTGTACTGGTTTCATGCATGTTTAAACAACCTAACCTTGCTGTTAGACCAAAACATGATAATGCACATTATAAATTCATAACTTGAGTTTGAATTTGAACCCTTGGTTCAAATTAGCTCAAACATTGATGTTCTTAGTTGCATTAGCTCAAACACATTCATTTTGCCATGTCATGATCATGCATCATATTGTTGCATTGCATTGATTGTGTTCCCTCTCTGTTGCCGGTAATTGTTTCCCCTCAGTAGACGTGGTACCAACGTTAAGATCGATGACACTGATGAAGAGCTATACTATCTTCAGAAGTGCCAGGCAAGCAAAACCCCCTTGTTCATTCCGATACAATCCTACTCTCTCGCTCCTGTTCTCTTTTACTGCATTAGGACAACAACGCTTCAACTGTTACATGCTGCGGTAGTTGAACCCCTTTCCTCTGCATGACCTGTCATTGCCACAGTAAATAGATGAAACCCGCTAGCATGAGTAGGAGTTGTTTGAGCCCTGATGTGCCTACTCATTCATGCTTGTTCGTCATGCCCGATCTGCTTAGAGTTGAGTCAGTCCGATTCATCGGGAATGAATTGGAATGTGGTGAACATGTCCCATCTTGTTGAGAGCTAAGTGTGTGAACACGATTTTGTAAAGGTAGCGGTGAGAGGCCATGTAGGAGTACATGGGGGGTTGTCTCATTGCAGCCGTCCTCAGGAACTGAGTTCTATGTTTGTGATCCATGAACAGGTACTACCACGCATTGTAATGCTTAAGTGCCCCTCTCGACTTATTAATCACCTAGATCTCTGTCCAGGAGTTGCAACTAGTTTCTGGTGTTTGTAGGATGCTGGAGGCCCTGCGCAGTGCTGACCCGCGGGGTGGGCTGTGATGCGGTAGGCACGAGGCACGGTGTACCGGGACGCCCGTTTGGTGCCTCGGGAACCCTGCTCTCATTGTTTGGGGCCGTGAGCGACACCCCGGCCGGATCTCCTTGCGGATGGAACCCGAATAGGCGATAAACCAGGAGTAGAGACTGTTGTGATTAGTTTGGTCATGGTCGACTCTCGCCAGGCTTCCGCTTGAAGGTTGCCGAGATACACGACGTGTGCATGGTGGTAAGTGGCGAGAGCGTGTGTGAAGAAGTACACCCCTGCAGGGTTAACATCATCTATTCGAATAGCCGTGTCCGCGGAAAAGGACTTGGGTTGCACATGCGGTTCATAGACAAGTGAAAGTGGATACTCTAAAATGCGCAAGATAAGCGTGAGTGCTATGGATGGCGTTCTCGTAGGGAGACGGGAGCGGATCCATAGTGGTGTCACTACAAGAAATTTGTTCATTGTTGACCCTCCATTTTGGTCATTGAATCATCATCATTTATGTTTTATGACCTTCTTTTGACCAAATTCATAAGGTCAACAGTTGGCCGTCAAGAATGAACAAACATGACCTTTCTAAAATTTTGGTCGTAGCTCTCTATTGACGAAAATTTTGGTTTGGTCAGTACCCATTTATCCGAGCCACATAGGATCTGAAGTGGCTGAGGTGACATGGCATTGCTAGTGACCAAATGGAATCATCATAAAATTTCACAGCCCAGTCCACCAATCTAGCCTACATGGGCCTGGCCCAATACCTATTTTAATATTAAAATTGTATGATTTGTTTGGGCCTACACGGGCCTAGCCCAATAACTATTTTATTATTGAAAACGTCTGATTTGTTTGGGCTGATGCATTATTTTGTCAGAATCATGCATATCTCAAGATAGGCCCACTAAAAAATAAGTACAAAAGAATACAATATTGCAGATAAACTGTATATTTCATTTCAGTAGCACATTAGATGAAATACAATACATCATCCATCGACTCCTCTACACAATCGAGATTCAAGCGTAACAAGTGCACAACAAAATAATTCTACAATCACAAGCGCATAACAAAATAGTTCTACAAAGATTGGATGAGAAGCACAATTTTTAGTTGATCAAACAAAACATCAATGAGAAACAAAGCTTCTTGTGCCCTCCTTCTGTGTTGCGCTTCTTCTGAGTGCTTCAGATCATCCTGGTAATTGGAATAATCAAACATAAGAAAGCATACAAAATATGAGAAAAAAAAGACAAATGGTGGTTTTACATTTAGAAGTGAGACTTAAAAGTTCACATCAATGAACAGATTGATTGCAAATTATAAGTTATCCTCAACACAAACAACACATGCACACAAAGTATACATGGCAGACATAACCTCATATGTAAAACTTAACATAATTCATCAGTTTGAATCTAAGGAGTACCAATCAGAACCATTTCTTGAAGTGATCTCAACCTTTATTGTAACAGGAAAAAGCTAACAACTAATTACCGAAATAAACTATTGAAATAATATTCTGAGAAGAGTCCCAACAATTTGCATTAACTATAACATGGTCGCAAAATTTCAGTAGTAAGGAGGGTGGCATGTTTCTTTAGTCTTTACTTGACTGGAATTACAACATGAAGCACATGAACAAATCATACAATCAAGCAACCCCATAAACACTCACTTGAATCTTGTGTATACTTTTCTTGCAGAACAACATGTGGGGGAAGAGCATTACCTTGATGGGATCTCAGTAGAAGCATACAACCTGGACAGTGTAGACTAAATCGGAGAAAAATATTACTTGTACACAAGGGTGAGATTGACCTACACATTGCCAAACAACCCTTGCAGTTACTTGGTTCAGATCTTCCCTACAAGGTGATGAGCATTCTGCTGCAAACAAACAAATAGAATTAAAATCAAAATACAACCACTTTTATGGAGACTACTACAAGGTAAGTTTAGCTAGAAGGACTTCTATATCATGCAAGATGTTTCTTAGATCAACAAAAACAAGAACAAGAGCTATGACGGGGAACCTTTGAGCAACATATTTCAAAGAAGGTTATATCTTACACACAAGACTGATCAGAACAAGAAATATTCAGGTCTACTAATTTATTACTTAATCACATATAGGAGAAAATAATGATTCAAGTTTAACTAAGACATACATATAGGCTAAGGAATAGTAAGTCACAACCAAAAGCATTTTTACTTCCATTTATTTGCACACGCAAAATCATCATGTCCTCATAGTTCAGATCAGGTAAGGTAACTTTGTAGCTCCCCACTGTTGCTGCCCTAACTAGACAAGTCCTCCCGCATAACAACATATTTGAAATCTCCATTATACATAAATAAATGAGAGGACAGTGCACAAGTCACATCATAGTATTATACAAGCAAGCTAAATCTAGGGTTTGTGGTCGATGGCGTATATACATGCACATAGAGGAGGTTGGAGTTGTGGAAGTCAAACATACTTGCCACCGCGGTAGAGTGAGGTGCCATGGGGCAGGTAGTGGAAGGCCGCCGCCACCCAGCACCCACTCACGCCCAAGCCTTCTTTCTTCTCATCCTCTTCCTCTGCCCAATATGGCACTCCCGCCATTGCCGCCTGCAAGAAAAAAAATGATGGTAAGGCTCGAAAAGCAGACCAAGGAACCTAACATGATAGAGCATCAAATACTAATGCATAGATAAGCCTCTATACAACAAGCAAGATATAATAAAAAAAGGGCAGCAGATAATAACATACTATAGGTTCATGCGCATGACCACAATAAATCTCCTTATATTATTTATCTCAAGAATTCCATGTAGATGCAAGACATGCTTGAAAAGAAACCTAGCTTCAAGATAAAAATAAATCTATAATCTTAGGATAATCAGGACAATCTTGGTATAACAAGAATCTGTCCATGAGCAACAGATCAGGTAACATACAGATAAAAGAGTTAACTATTGTAATTTTAGTGTATAGCCAGTTCTAAAAATTCTAGTTAAGCAGTTGCTGCTAACAATGCAGAAATTGTGAATAATCTATAGTAAGTTTACCCATAGAGGCAAAAGGGAGGGACAGGGACGGTGTAGAGCTTGCCTTGGACGGGTGGACTCGCCGACACGGCCAGAATCTTGGGTGGATTCTTCATTTGGGGAACAGGGAGGTTATGTTCACAAACACTGGTAATTGAATTTTTGTCATGTTGGCGATTCACAATGTACACAACATATTTATGTCAGATGGTTCATTATTCAGAGAAGTTAAACTAGGTGCAGGTTCACCTAAAACTGAATTTCTTGCAATCCAAACAATACAAACAGCAGGGAGATTTGCGTCAAATATTCCTTAACTAGCATCATTAGTGAGTAGAGGAAGAGGGGAAGGGAGATGCTACCTGCCACAGTGGGTCGTCGTGGCCGTTCTTGAGCTCGGGCAGGATCTCTTGGTCACCCTAGGAGCAGACCCCTCCTGCCCCCCCCTCCTTGAGCGGAGCGGGGCCGGCGGCTAGGTGCACCCCCCCCCCCCCTCCTGCTCAAGCTGGGCAAGGCATGCGTCCTCCTGTCGCCGTCGTCGTCTCCACGCCATGGTGACCTGCAGCAAAGGGGTGGATAGGCGAAGTAGGTGAGATGACAAGGAGAGGGTGGATCCGTGTGAGGAAGGACGGGAAGGGCCTACCTAGGCAATGCTGGTTACAGATCCCGCGAGCTCCGGCCTCTCCATCGTCAGTTGTGGCGGGTTCCGGCAAAGAAACCCTAGCCGCGGGCGAGGGTGCAGGCCTTGAGGCGCGGATCTGGACGAAGGGGGGTGGGGCATGAATCTGCATCAATGGAAATCACAAGAAAGAATGGGTGAGGTGGGGAGAAGAGGGTGGGGCGAACAAGCAGGAGATGGACCAACCTGGGCCACGCCGGTGCCGGATCCGGCGCTCGCTGGCCTCTACGCCGCTGGATGTGGCGGATCCCGGCCAGGTAAGGGGTGGCGGCCGAAACCCTAGCTAGCCACGGGGGATGGTGGACGGCTTGAGCGTCTATTCTAGCCGGAGGGGAAGGAGGTGCAGACATAGGGGAGCTTGGGGCTGTGCTACACGGCGCCGAAGCTCGACGGAACTGGCCGATGTGGGTGGTGGGTGGCGGCGAGGGAGAGAGGTTCATGGGGGAGAGGGAGAGGTCGCAAGACAGAAAGGGGTTCGTGAGGAGAGAGCGAGCGAGGGGGTACGTGGGATCTTTTTTTCATTTTCTTTTCTTCTCTTTTCTGTAGATAGATGGATGGACAGACGTGGGATGGAGAGATGGATGGATGGATGGATGGGCGCCATGTCATCGATCCGTGTCACAAGTAATTCCACCAATGAGAATAAAGCACACATGCAATTGTGTTTTTCCTTTTGTTTTCTTCTACTTTTTCACATAAAATGTTCAAAAAGTGATATTGTGTACAAGTTTGCATCTTGGAATGACAAACAATGTTGCTTAAGAAAATTTTCATTTTATTTGGACGAAAAATTCATTTACCATTTTTTGAGTGCCCAAAATGAGTTTTTTTGTGAAGGACCTACCATATATTCGTTGAAAAATTGGACCAAATCAATTTTATAAAATACTAAGCCATATTTAATGTACAATTGACCAGATTGTTGCGTGTCAAAAGGTTTTATCCACCTCTTGTAAAAAAGACAAATTCCCGCAGATTCAGCTGGAAGTGGGTTAAGTTTGAACTATAGTTGCCTCATAGTTTGCTCATGATTTTTCCCAAAAATAAGTTTTAGGTATAAAAGTATCTATTTAATCAGAGAAACAACAAAAAAATTCCAAGATTCAACCACTAGCTAGGGACGGTCATGCCCGCTATTTTGACCGCATTTTGAAATGGGCATGAAAAATTCAAAAAAAAACAAAAAAAATTGGAAAACCTTCGCATTGTGTCATTATATGTCACCATGTTATCAGGAAAAATAATAAACTTGCAATACGGTAATTTTTTAAAAAAAGTGTTCTCAGAAAGGAGCTATCATATGTGAAGGTCCATGGCTTTCAAGCCAAATGATCAATCTTATAGCCACATTCATGGCATAGTTTGTTTAAATGATCTCATATTGTGCACAAGGGTGCATCTTGGAATGGCAAACAATGTTGCCTAAGGAAGTTTTCAATTTCCTTGGACGAAAAATTCATTTTCCATTTTTTGAGTGCCCAAAATGAGTTTTTTGTGAAGGACCTACCATATATTTGTTGTAAAATTGGACCAAATCAATTTTCTAAAATATTAGGCCATATTTAATGTACAATTGACCAAATGCTTGTGTCTCAAAATCTTTGATCCACCTCTCGTGAAAAAGACAAATTTCCACTGATTCAATAGGAAGCGGGTCAAATTTGCACTTGTAACATCCCAAATTTTCAATTTGGAATGTTATACATTAGGTCATCATGCATATCATATTTTCTCGCATTTTCCGATCCTAGAAAATTTCACGCAACTCAAGGACCCTCGGAGAGAGTTGGAAGTTTCATTATTTTCATATTTGGGATTTCTCAAATTTTGAAAATAGGATCATTGGATTTATTTAATTATCTTCATAAAGTTTTTCCTATAAAAATCTCAAGAGAGGGAATAATATGACTTTCCCAATATTTAGGAAAAATGAAGATTTTATAAATAAATCAAATTTGGTTTTTGAAAGATTTATTTTGCTAGGGAAAAAATGAGCATTTTAAAAATATTATGCATGTTTGCCGTTTCTAAAGTTCATTTTGTTCGACTCATTTTTAGGAGTCGGGGAAAATTTGTTTTATTTAAATCGGAGTTCGTTTGATATTTTTTTAATTCGTTTTGTTTTACTTCAAAAAACGCTACCGGGCCAAGGCCCGGCCCGGCCCAGACCAGCCCCGCCCAAAGAAGCCGCCGCCCACCGCCTCCCTCTCCTCCCCTCACGGACCCGCCAAGACGCCCGCCGCCGAGTCCCTTGGGACACGCGCTGCCGCCCTCCCCAAGCAACCGGAGCCCCCCTTCTATTTAACCGCCGCCACCCCCTCTCTCCTCACATCGCTTGCCGACCCCATCCGAGCCGCCGCCGTCGCCCGAGGACTCCGTCTCCGTCGTCGCCGGAGCACCCGCCCGTCGCCGAGCCCCTCGCCGACCCGCCGCCACCCGCCGACCTCGCCCGACCCGCCGGAGCCCCGCCGGCGAAGAGCCGCCGGAGGTAGCCGCCGCCCCGCGCCGATCCGATCCGATCCGGTTTTCCCTAGAAAACCCGGTCCGGTTTTTTTTTTTTTGAGATGTTCGGTTTTTTAAAAAAAAAACCTAGATTGGTTTTATTTTTTTTGGTTTTCTTATTTAGTGAACGTTCACCGACCCGTTCGTTTCAATGAACGCGTTCGTTGGATTAGTTGTGTTAAACGAACGTCCGTTATTTAATCCGTTCGTCGTTTTCTTTTAAATCGGATTTAATCCATTGTTTTTCGATTCGATTCGATCCGATTTTCAATTATGTTTTATTTCTTGATCGTTTATCGGAATCAGGTGATTCAATCGACTGGATTTTAGTTATGAAAACGCAGTTCCGACTAACCTACTTAAACAGAGTTTTGCTACTGTGAGATTTTGACCTAATTTCAGATTAAGCTAAACCGAGTCGTTCTCTCTCGAGTTCCGACTTTCGATGCTTTATTTGATTCGATTCTTTTGCAACTGTGGTTCTTAAGTTGAACTATCTGGTTAGATCTTTTATTCGAGATTTCCTGTGCATTAGATGAGTACTTATTGTATGCTTGTTGTTTGTCTGCGTTAGATCACCGGTGCGCCGCTTGTTACTTGAATCTCTAGGACTCATGGATCATCAACAAGGCAAGTAACACTTTGATCATACTTTTCTACTACCCAGTTTTATGCATTAGATCAAACCCTCAAACACTTGCATGTTTAGGATCTAATTAAATTGTGGGTTTGGGAAGTAGATTGAGGTAGTACCTATGACCTGTTTTACTTATGAAACCTTGGGAGTTACTTCTACGTTTGCTTGATTATGCCATGCTATGCTAGTAGACGTGGATTGGGTGAGTGAATATCCATGACAGATGTGAGATTGTTAATTAATGGTTTATCTAAGGTGGCAACCTAAACACACATCTAGGTGGATTGAGGCACCTGGTTTCTATCAGAATTTGCATCAGTATTTCGTCGGACCGCCACCCGGGCTCTAAGGGATCATAAGATTATTCAAACTAGAAACTTCCGTGTGCAGCCACAAGCCAATTATGGGCTCTGGCGTAGTTGACTAAGTTGTGCGAACTCTTACGGGTAGGCTAGCTGATGTAGGGGATGTAGGTTGGTACGGTCTACCCACATGTAAGGTGCTAGCGCTTACGAAAGACTATGTCTCGGTCATCCGTTTCTCAAACACCATGTAGTCACGAGAACCAAGCGGAGGCGATCGAGTCTTGTGGGGAAAAGTGCATAAACCTCTGCAGAGTGTATAAACTGATCATGATTAGCCGTGTCCCCGGTTATGGACAAATCTTGAGTATCTAGTACTTGAATATCATGTGAATCTCAACATGTTACTTCTAATAAAATGTATTGGGTTTTTAATGAGTACCTTTTTAATTGGGATTGAGGATGTCAACCATTCTCAATGTTTAACAACCACCATGATAGTTAAATAAAATTATTCCTTTGATGTAGGGAAAAATCAGCTTTATGCAAAAATGTAAATCAGAGAGCCTTACCACCAGCCAAATATGCATGTAGTATAGGCTTGTTGCTTCATTATTCTCTATGTGTTACATTGCGGATATTCCATGTCTTGACCCGTTTTCGGGCTGCAACTTTTCATGTTGCAGACTTTTTCGCATGACAGTAAGGTGTTAGGTCGTGGTTCTATACTCAGTGATGCCGTTGGAGTTGATGGACTCACTCGTTTTCCAAGCCTTCCGCTGTTATTATTAGTTGGCCTTAAGCCATATTATTGTATTAAGTTCCCTTGTGGACAACGATGTAATAAGTGTGTGATTGCTACTCTGCTATAAATCCTTCGAAGTACTGTGTGGTGTCGACATTCTTGATCCAGGATGACATCGAGCACGAGCGCTAGATCCATTCGGTGCAGTTGCGACGAGAGAATGGTATCGAGCACACGTTGTATGAGGACACGACCACTAAGATAAAGCCATAGATCACTACTCTATTCTCATTTTCTAACTCCTCATCTTTTCTACTCTATTTAGGATGACGGACTAGAAGATCAAGTACACACAACCGGATGAAGGCACACCTTTTGGATTTCACTTGAAGGAAGTTACCAAGTACTGAACATTTGATTACCAAGCTTCACCGGGACTTTCAACGCCACTCTGCTGAAGAGGAGCTGGAAGATTCACGCTCACGTTCAGAAGGACATTCGCCCCAATCACCAAGCCTATAGATAGTGTTTTGATTGCACCAACTTGGAGTCTGGGAAAGAGCATGGCAGCTCACATCACCATGGGACGCATTGGAGAAGTTTATCAAGAAGACCTTAAGGACACAATCTACCAGATTTGTGGACGCCGAGATGACAAATGGGACGTCGTCAGCACCAAGAAGGATAGATCCATTGCAGCATTCATCCAGAGTTAAACCACACATTCGACGTCAGGAGAACCAGATGTGCAATGATATGTTGGAGTTGCAGAATGCAAAGGGAAGGATCATCGAGCTTGAAGAAGAACTAAAGACAACTCGCAAGGACTATATGGACGAGATCGTAGCTCTAGCAAGACACAATAATGATCTTAAGTACGAGATTGAAGAACTCAAGAAGAAGTTGGCGCTCAGGAATGAAGACCAGTATGTCAATTGCCCAAGCGACTACATCAACATCGACGACACCGATTCGGATCCAAGTGAACCCGACTTTGAAGACGAAGCTGGAGCAGACATTATGGAGTCTTCCACCGGTTCAAATTAGTAGAAGCCCCCCACATATTAGTAGTATTCCCTCCATGTAAACATTATAGTACACGCACTTTTTGCGATAGTTAGATCGTTGTAAGCCTTTGTTTGATTGAATGAAGTGATTTTGTGTGTATTTGCTCATGTGCATTTGGGTAGTGATTCCCCTTAGACCTCATTCTATTCTAAATTCTCATCTTTTCTAAACCCATCGATGCCTCCGAGACGCGACCCGGATTCGCTTTTCCCGCCAGAGATCACCCAACTAATCCAGCAGCGAATACCTGATTCAAACATTGGTGCGTAACTGAGGCAACAACAACAACAACAACAACCCACCGCCACCACCACTGCGGATCATCCGACTCGTTTCCTTAGACTAAATCCGCGGTGTATTCCAAAGAGCACCGAGCCAATTGTAGCAGTATGACGGCTCCGCAAGATAGGAAGGAGCTGACCACTTGCAGGATGCACGGATGGAGAAAGAGTGAAGTTTGCGACACATCAGCTTGAAGGACCCGCAAAGCATGGTGGGAGAATTTCACAGCCACTTACCACGTAGATCTTTGTCACATGGGATCAATTTCAGCAAGCTTTTCGCCTTGCCCATGTTTCACAGGAGCTATGGCCATGAAGAAGCGTGAGTTTCGCAATTTACGCCAAGGAGGAAGGAATTTGTTGGCGAAGACGTGGATGACTTTAGTAAACTAGCACGTTATGCCCCGGATAGCGTTACTCTGGATGCTGACTAAGCGGGAGAAGTTTCTAGAAGGACTGAATGATGAGTTCAACATGCCGTTGATGGTAGCCGGTTTCAATAACTACCAGGAGTTAGTAGACCGAGCCCTCATGATTGAAGGAAAGCAGCGACAAATTGAGAACTGCAAGCGGAAGTATGGGCAAGGAAAGTATAACTCTGGAGCTCAGTGAAACCTCGTTATACCCTAAGTCAGAATTCAGTTTGACATACCCATGGAGGAGGTAATTCGCACAACCATAACAGCACCAAGAATGGGAACGGAATGGAGGAAGCAGCAGACGTAATCGCACCAACCCGTCAACACCATCCAAAGTAGACACGAGTCATATTACTTGTTTTAAGTGCCGCAAGACTGGGCATTATGCCAATGACCGTCTGTAAGGCCGTAATGGAAATGGCAATGGAAGCTCGGAAAGAAGCCCAACCCTTTCAATAGAGGACAGGTGAACCACATTGAAGTGGAGGAGGTTGAAGATCAGCCTGATGCAGTAATCGGTAAGTTTTGGGTTAAGTCATTTACTGCGGTTGTTCTTTTCGATACTGGTGCATCGCATTCATACATATCAAGGGGATTTGTGGATAAGTACAAGTTACCAACCCAAGCCCTTAGGTCACCCATGCTAGTAACCTCACGGAGGCGAGTACATGGCTAGTAAATGGTGTGATCGATTGCCATTAAGGATTGGACACTATGTTTTCCCCTCGGACCTAATAGTTACGGAATCCCAAGGATTGGATGTGATATTAGGTATGGATTGGTTATCAAGGTATGGAGGAAACATAGATTGCACCACAAAGTCAATTTTGCTCACCACACGGAAGGAAGAAGGATTAAGTATGTATCACGACATCGGTAGGAGAGCGCAAGTTAATTGCTTATCGAGAGTGAATGCGGGAAGAAGTACCGATGGTGAAGGATTTTCCTGATGTATTTAGGAAGAGTTGCTGTGAATGCCACGGATAGAGACATTGAGTTTTTGATCGAGCTTTTGCGAGAACAGGCCCGATATCGAAGCGACCGTATAGGATGCCAAAGACAGGATTTGGCGGAAATCAAGAAGCGATTAAGGAACTATTGGATAAAGGTTTTATACGCCCAAGTTCTTCACCTTGGGGATCACCCGTTTTGCTAGTGGAGAAGAAGGATGGATCGTTAAGAATGGTTGTTGATTATCGTGGCTTAAATGAAGTAACAATCAAGAACAAGTACCCACTACCTATGATAAATGATCTGTTTGATCGCTTGCAAGGAGCCAAGGTGTTTTCCAAGATCGACTTGCGATCAGGGTATCATCAATTGAAGATTCGGGGCAGGACATACCCAAGACGGCATTTACCACGAGATATGGACTATACGAGTATACCGTTATGTCATTTGGACTGACTAACGCACCAGCCTATTTCATGAACACGATGAACAAAGTGTTTATGGAGTTTTTGGATAAGTTCGTCGTGGTGTTCATTGATGACATTTTGATTTTCTCGAAGAATGAAGAGGAACACAAGGAACATTTGCGATTGGTTTTGGAGAAACCGAGGGAACACCGGTTGTATGCCAAGTTCGGCAAATGTGAGTTTTGGTTAAAGAAAGTTGGATTTCTCGGACATGTTATATCCGGAGAAGGAATAGCGATTGACCCCACAAAGGTTGAGATCAGAACCAAATGGGAAGCACCAACGACAGTTGGAGAGATTCGGAGTTTCCTTGGACTCGCAGGATACTACCGAAGGTTCATTGAGAATTTCTCAAGGATTGCCAAGCCTATGACAGAATTGTTGAAGAAGGAAAACAAATTCATATGGGTGAGGACTGTGAGGCAAGTTTTCAGAGTTGAAGAAAAGATTGGTCACCTCACGGTTTTGATATTGCGAGATCGGACTAAGGATTATGAGGTGTATTGCGACGCTTCACGCCGAGGACTTGGAGCAAGACTTATGCAGGAAGGAAGAGTTGTTTCGTTATGCTTCACGACAACTTAAGCCTCATGAGTTGATTTATGCCACTCATGATTTGGAGTTAGCGACCGTTGTGCATGCCACGAAGACATGGAGACATTTTCTCATTGGAAATCATTGTGAAGTATATACGGATCACAAGAGTTTGAAGTACATCTTCACACAGAAGGAATTGAATCTCAGACAGAGGAGATGGTTAGAGCTTATCAAGGATTATGACATGAGATTGCATTATCACCCCGGGAAGGCTAATGTCGTAGCAGACGCATTGAGCCGTAAGAGCCACGTCAATACCCTAATGATGGGAGGAATACCCAATGAGTTAGCCGAGGACCTTCGAGAGCTATGTATGGAAATAGTTCCGAGAGGCTATGTAGCAGCATTGGAGATTCAAATCGACATCGATGGACAAAATCGAGAAGCCCAAAAGGCGGATAAGGAAGTTGCCTCTATAAAGGAGAAAATGAGCAAAGGAAAAGCTAAAGGATTTCGTGAGGATGAGCACGATACCCTATGGTTTGAAGACCGTGTTTATGTGCCCAATGACCCGAGAGATCGGGAAGTTGATTTTACAAGAAGCCCATGATTCACCCTATTCGATTCACCCATGAAATACCAAGATGTACTTGGATTTGAAGAATACTTTCAGGTGGACCGAAATGAAGAAGGATATTGCGGAGTATGTAGCAGTTTGCGATGTATGTCGAAAGTAAAGGCGTAACATCGAAGCCAGCGGGATTGTTACAACCATTGCCGATACCCGAATGGAAGTGGGATAAACTAGGCATGGATTTTATCACAGGATTGCCAAAGACCCGTTCAGGATATGACTCGATTTGGGTTATAGTCGATCGTTTAACGAAGGTAGCCCATTTTATTCCAGTCAAGACCACCTATAGCAGTGCTAAGTTGGCAAAGATATACATGACCAGAATTGTGTGCTTACACGGAGTTCCGAGGAGCATCGTATCGACGATAGAGGAACCCAGTTTACCTCGAAATTTCGGAACCGGTTGCACGAAACATTGGGAACCCGATTGGAATTCAAAGACAGCTTTCCACCCATTGCACCGATGGACAGACCGAGAGAGTCAATCAGATTTTGGAGGACATCTTTGAGAGCTTGTGCACTAGATTATGGATCTAGCTGGGACGATAATTTGCCGTATGCAGAATTTTCCTACAACAACAGTTACCAAACCAGCTTGAAGATGGCACCTTTCGAGGATTTGTATGGAAGAAGGTGCAGGACACCGTTGTTATGGGACGAAACTGGAGATCGTCAGTTGTTTGGACCAGATTTGATTAAGGAGTCTTAACAGAAAGTTAAGTTTATTAGAGACAGGCACAAGGTAGCCCAGTCCAGACAAAAGAGCTATGCCGATTCAAAGCGCAAAGCGATTGAGTATGAAGTTGGAGAAAGAGTATATCTCAGAGTATCCCCGCTTCGAGGAGTTAAGCGTTTTGGAGTTAAAGGAAAGTTAGCACCCCGTTTCGTTGGACCGTATAAGATTTTGCAACGCATGGGAGATGTTGCTTATAAGTGGAATTACCAGAAGGACTGTCAGGAGTTCATGATGTATTCCATGTTTCTCAGTTGAAGAAATGTCACCCCGAGATAGCAGAGGTACCGTTAAGAGACACAAAGTGCCACCGGAAGCAATTGATTGAAGGATAATTTGACATATGAGGAAAAACCGGTTAAGATTCTCGATTATGCCAGCAGAGTTACCCGCAGCAAGGTTATCAAGTTTTGCAAAGTTCGATTGGAGCCACCACACCGAGGATGAAGCCACCGGGAAAGAGAGGAAGTTTTGCTCAAGGACCACCTCACCTATTTTCTAGCCAACCCGAATCTCGAGGGCGTAGATTCATCTTAAGGGGTAGGTTTGTAACATCCCAAATTTTCAATTTGGAATGTTATACATTAGGTCATCATGCATATCATATTTTCTCGCATTTTCCGATCCTAGAAAATTTCACGCAACTCAAGGACCCTCGGAGAGAGTTGGAAGTTTCATTATTTTCATATTTGGGATTTCTCAAATTTTGAAAATAGGATCATTGGATTTATTTAATTATCTTCATAAAGTTTTTCCTATAAAAATCTCAAGAGAGGGAATAATATGACTTTCCCAATATTTAGGAAAAATGAAGATTTTATAAATAAATCAAATTTGGTTTTTGAAAGATTTATTTTGCTTAGGCAAAAATGAGCATTTTAAAAATATTATGCATGTTTGCCGTTTCTAAAGTTCATTTTGTTCGACTCATTTTTAGGAGTCGGGGAAAATTTGTTTTATTTAAATCGGAGTTCGTTTGATATTTTTTTTTAATTCGTTTTGTTTTATTTTTAAAAACGCTACAGGGCTAAGGCCCGGCCCAGCCAGCCAGCCCTGCCCACCGCCTCCCTCTCCTCCCTTGGGGACTCCCGCCAAGACGCCGCCACGCCGCCGAGTCCCTTGGGACACGCCGCCGTCGCCGCCTCCCCAAGCAACCGGAGCCCCCTTCTATTTAACCGCCGCCACCCCCTCTCTCCTCACATCGCCGCTGACCCCTATCCGAGCCGCTGCCGCCCGAGGACGCCGCTGTCTCCTGCCGTCAGTCATTGGAGCACCCCGCCGCCGCCGGAGCCCCTTGCCGACCCGCCGCCACCCGCCGACCTCGCCCGACCTGGGCTGGAGCCCCGCCGGCGAAGAGCCGGAGGTAGCCGCCGCCAAGGCCGATCCGATCCGATCCGGTTTTCCTAGAAAACCCGGTCCGTTTTTTTTGAGATGTTCGGTTTTTAAACCTAGATTGGTTTTATTTTTTCGGTTTTCTTATTTAGTGAACGTTCACCGACCCGTTCGTTTCAATGAACGTTCGTTGGATTAGTTCTGATAACGAACGTCCGTTATTTAATCCGTTAAATCGTTTTCTTTTAAATCGGATTTAATCCGTTATTTTTCAGATTTGATTTACGATCCGATTTTCAAATCTGTTTTATTTCTTGCTCGTTTATCTAATCAGGTGATTCAAGCGCTGGAGTTTCAGAACGAAACCGCGCCCGACTAACCTACTTTCACAGAGTTTTGCTACTGTGAGATTTTGACCTAATTTCAGATTCGCTAAACCGAGTCGTTCTCTCTCGAGTTCCGACTTTCGATGCTTTATTTGATTCGATTCTTTTGCAACTAGGGTTCTTAAGTTGAACTATCTGGTTAGATCTTTTATTCGAGATTTCACTGTGCATTAGATGAGTACTTATTGTATGCTTGATGATTTTCTGCGTTATATCACACCTAGTGCGCCGCTTGTAACTTCGAATCTCTAGGACTCGAGGATCATCAGCAATGCAAGTAACACTTTGATCATACTTTTCTACTACCCAGTTTTTATGCATTATATCAAACCCTCAAACACTTGCATGTTTAGGATCTAATTAAATTGTGGGTTTGGGAAGTAGATTGAGGTAGTACCTATGACCTGTTTTACTTATGAAACCTTGGGAGTTACTTCTCGTTTGCTTGATTATGCCATGCTATGCTAGTAGACGTGGATTGGGTGAGTGAATATCCATGACAGATGTGAGATTGTTAATTAATGGTTTATCTAAGGTGGCAACCTAAACACACATCTGGGTGGATTGAGGCACTGGTTTCTATCAGGACTTTCTGTATTTCTTGGACCGCCACCTGTGCTCTAAGGGATCATAAGATTATTCAAACTAGAAACTTCCGTGTGTAGCCACAAGCCAATTATGGGCTCTGGCGTAGTTGACTAAGTTGTGCGAACTCTTACGGGTAGGCTAGCTGATGTAGGGGATGTAGGTTGGTACGGTGCGCCCACATGTAAGGTGCTAAGCGCTTACGAAAGACTATGTCTCGGTCATCCGCTTCTCAAACACCATGTAGTCACGAGAACCAAGCGGAGGCGATCGAGTCTTGTGGGGAAAAGTGCGCAAACCTCTGCAGAGTGTATAAACTGATCATGATTAGCCGTGTCCCCGGTTATGGACAAATCTTGAGTATCTAGTACTTGAATATCATGTGAATCTCAACATGTTACTTCTAATAAAATGTATTGGGTTTTTAATGAGTACCTTTTTAATTGGGATTGAGGATGTCACAACCATTCTCAATGTTTAACAACCACCATGATAGTTAAATAAAATTATTCCTTTGATGTAGGGAAAAATCAGCTTTATGCAAAAATGTAACCGTAGAGCCTTACCACCAGCCAAATATGCATGTAGTATAGGCTTGTTGCTTCATTATTCTCTATGTGTTACATTGCCAAAGATATTCCATGTCTTGACCCGTTTCGGGCTGCAACTTTTCATGTTGCAGACTTTTTCGCATTTACGACAGTAAGGTGTTAGGTCGTGGTTCTATACTCGGTGATGCCGTTGGAGTTGATGGACTCACTCGTTTTCCAAGCCTTCATTGTTATTATTAGTTGGCCTTAAGCCATATTATTGTATTAAGTTCCCTTGTGGACAACGATGTAATAAGTGTGTGATTGCTACTCTGCTATAAATCCTTCAGAATCTTTGTGTGGTGTCAGACATCGATCCGAGGATGACACCGAGCACAGAGCGCTAGATCCATTCGGTCTGCAGTTGCGACAGAGAATGGTATCGAGCACACGGCCGACCGTAGGACACGACCACTAAGATGAAGCCATAGATCACTATTCTCTTCTCATTTTCTAACTCCTCATCTTTTCTACTCTCTTTAGGATGACGGACGCGAAGATCAAGTACACCCAACCGGATGAAGGCACACCTTTTGGATTTCACTTGAAGGAAGTTACCAAGTACCTGAACATTTGATTACCAAGCTTCACCGGGACTTTCAACGCCACTCTTGCACGAAGAGGAGCTGGAAGATTCACGCTCACGTTCGGGAAGGACATTCGCCCCAATCACCAAGCCTATAGATAGTGTTTTCGATTGCACCAACTTGGAGTCCGGGAAAGAGCATGGCAGCTCACATCACCATGGGGCGCATTGGAGAAGTTTATCAAGAAGACCTTAAGGACACAATCTACCAGATTTGTGGACGCCGAGATGACAAATGGGACGTCGTCGGCACCAAGAAGGATAGATCCATTGCAGCATTCATCCAGAGTTAAACCAAAGACATTCGACGTCAGAGAACCGGATGTGCAATGATATGTTGGAGTTGCGAATGCAAAGGGAAGGATCATCGAGCTTGAAGAAGAACTAAAGACAACTCGCAAGGACTATATGGACGAGATCGTAGCTCTAGCAAGACACAATAATGATCTTAAGTACGAGATTGAAGAACTCAAGAAGAAGTTGGCGCTCAGGACTGAAGACCAGTATGTCAATTGCCCAAGCGACTACATCAACATCGACGACACCGATTCGGATCCAAGTGAACCCGACTTTGAAGACGAAGTGGAGCGGACATTATGGAGTCTTCCACGGTTCAAATGAGTAGAAGCCCCCCACATATTAGTAGTATTCCCTCCATGTAAACATTATAGTACACGCACTTTTGCGATAGTTAGATCGTTGTAAGCCTTTGTTTGATTGAATGAAGTGATTTTGTGTGTATTTGCTCATGTGCATTTGGGTAGTGATTCCCCTTAGACCTCATTCTATTCTAAATTCTCATCTTTTCTAAACCCATCGATGCCTCCGAGACGCCGACCCGGATTCGCTTTTCCGCCAGAGATCACCCAACTAATCCGGCAGCGAAATACCTCGATTCAAACATTGGTGCGTAACTGTGGCAACAACAACAACAACAACCCACCGCCACCACCACTGCGGATCATCTCGACTCGTTTCCTTAGACTAAATCCGCGGTGTATTCCAAAGAGCACCGAGCCAATTGTAGCAGATGACCGGCTCCGCAAGATAGGAAGGAGCCGACCAACGCAGGATGCACGGATGGAGAAAGAGTGAAGTTTGCAAAGACATCAGCTTGAAGGACCCGCAAAGAAGATGGTGGGAGAATTTCACAGACCACTTACCCTGTAGATATCTTGTCACATGGGATCAATTTCAGCAAGCTTCAGACCGCCCATGTTTCGGCAGGAGCTATGGCCATGAAGAAGCGTGAGTTTCGCAATTTACGCCAAGGAGGAAGGACTGTTGGCAAGACGTGGATGACTTTAGTAAACTAGCACGTTATGCCCCGGATGACGTTGCTACGGATGCGACTAAGCAGGAGAAGTTTCTAGAAGGACTGAATGATGAGTTCAAGATGCCGTTGATGGTAGCCAGTTTCAATAACTACCAGGAGTTAGTAGACCGAGCCCTCATGATTGAAGGAAAGCAGACAAATTGAGAACATAAGCGGAAGTATGGGCAAGGAAAGTATAACTCTGGAGCTCAGCAGAAACCTCGTTATACCCCTAAGTCAGAATTCAGTTTGACATACCCATGGAGGAGGTAATTCGCACAACCATAACAGCACCAAGAATGGGAACGGAATGGAGGAAGCAACGGAGTAATCGCACCAACCCGTCAACACCATCCAAAGTAGACCTGAGTCATATTACTTGTTTTAAGTGCCGCAAGATCGGGCATTATGCCAATGATCGCCCGTAGGGCGTAATGGAAATGGCAATGGAAGCTCGAAAGAAGCCCAACCCTTTCAATAGAGGATGGTGAACCACATTGAAGTGGAGGAGGTTGAAGATCACCGATGCAAGAATCGGTAAGTTTTTGGTTAAGTCATTTATCTGCGGTTGTTCTTTTCGATCTTTGGTGCATCGCATTCATACATATCAAGGGGATTTGTGGATAAGTACAAGTTACCAACCCAAGCCCTTAGGTCACCCATGCTAGTAACCTCACCCGGAGCAGAGTACATGGCTAGTAAATGGTGTGATCGATTGCACATTAAGGATTGGACACTATGTTTTCCCTCGGACCTAATAGTTCGGAATCCCAAGGATTGGATGTGATATTAGGTATGGATTGGTTATCAAGGTATGGAGGAAACATAGATTGCACCACAAAGTCAATTTTGCTCACCACACCGTAAGGAAGAAGGATTAAGTATGTATCACGGCATCACCGAGGAGAGCGCAAGTTAATTGCTTATCGAGTGAGTGGTACAGGAAGAAGTACCAGTGGTGAAGGATTTTCCCGATGTATTTCCTAAGAGTTGCCGTGAATGCCACCGGATAGAGACATTGAGTTTTTGATCGAAGCTTTTGCCGTGAACAGGCCCGATATCGAAGCGACCGTATAGGATGCCAAAGACAGGATTTGGCGGAAATCAAGAAGCAGATTAAGGAACTATTGGATAAAGGTTTTATACGCCCAAGTTCTTCACCTTGGGGATCACCCGTTTTGCTAGTGGAGAAGAAGGATGGATCGTTAAGAATGGTTGTTGATTATCGTGGCTTAAATGAAGTAACAATCAAGAACAAGTACCCACTACCTATGATAAATGATCTGTTTGATCGCTTGCAAGGAGCCAAGGTGTTTTCCAAGATCGACTTGCGATCGTGGGTATCATCAATTGAAGATTCGGGAGCAGGACATACCCAAGACAGCATTTACCACGAGATATGGACTATACGAGTATACCGTTATGTCATTTGGATCGACTAACGCACCAGCCTATTTCATGAACACGATGAACAAAGTGTTTATGGAGTTTTGGATAAGTTCGTCGTGGTGTTCATTGATGGCATTTTGATTTTCTCGAAGAATGAAGAGGAACACAAGGAACATTTGCGATTGGTTTTGGAGAAACTGAGGGAACACCAGCTGTATGCCAAGTTCAGCAAATGTGAGTTTTGGTTAAAGGAAGTTGGATTTCTTGGACATGTTATATCCGGAGAAGGAATAGCAGTTGACCCCACAAAGGTTGAGACCGTAACCAAATGGGAAGCACCAACGACAGTTGGAGAGATTCGGAGTTTCCTTGGACTCGCAGGATACTACCGAAGGTTCATTGAGAATTTCTCAAGGATTGCCAAGCCTATGACAGAATTGTTGAAGAAGGAAAACAAATTCATATGGACTGAGGACTGTGAGGCAAGTTTTCAGGAGTTGAAGAAAAGATTGGTCACCTCACCAGTTTTGATATTGCCAGATCAGACTAAGGATTATGAGGTGTATTGCGACGCTTCACGTCGAGGACTTGGAGCAGTACTTATGCAGGAAGGAAGAGTTGTTTCGTATGCTTCACGACAACTTAAGCCTCATGAGTTGATTTATGCCACTCATGATTTGGAGTTAGCAGCCACAGCATGCCCTCAAGACGTGGAGACATTTTCTCATTGGAAATCATTGTGAAGTATATACGGATCACAAGAGTTTGAAGTACATCTTCACCACGTATGAATTGAATCTCGGACAAAGGAGATGGTTAGAGCTTATCAAGGATTATGACATGAGATTGCATTATCACCCGGAAGGCTAATGTCGAAGCAGACGCATTGAGCCGTAAGAGCCACGTCAATACCCTAATGATGGGAGGAATACCCAATGAGTTAGCCGAGGACCTTCGAGAGCTATGTTTGGAAATAGTTCCGAGAGGCTATGTAGCAGCATTGGAGATTCAAATGACATCGATGGACAAAATCGAGAAGCCCAAAAGGCAGATAAGGAAGTTGCCTCTATAAAGGAGAAAATGAGCAAAGGAAAAGCTAAAGGATTTCGTGAGGATGAGCACGATACCCTATGGTTTGAAGACCGTGTTTATGTGCCCAATGACCCGTAGAGATCGGGAAGTTGGTTTTACAAGAAGCCCATGATTCACCCTATTCGATTCACTCCAGGAAATACCAAGATGTACTTGGATTTGAAGAATACTTTCGTGTGGACCGAAATGAAGAAGGATATTATGGAGTATGTAGCAGTTTGCGATGTATGTCGAGAAAGTAAAGGCGTAACATCGAAGCGGTGGATTGTTACAACCATTGCCGATACCGAATGGAAGTGGGATAAACTAGGCATGGATTTTATCACAGGATTGCCAAAGACCCGCTCAGGATATGACTCGATTTGGGTTATAGTCGAATCGCTTAACAAAGGTAGCCCATTTTATTCCAAATAAGACCACCTATAGCGGTGCTAAGTTGGCAAAGATATACATGACCAGAATTGTGTGCTTACACGGAGTTCCGAGGAGCATCAGACGGATAGAGGAACCCGGTTTACCTCGAAATTCAGGAACCGGTTGCACGAAACATTGGGAACCCGATTGAATTCAAGATGACTTTCCACCCACAGACCGATGGACAGACTGAGAGAGTCAATCAGATTTTGGAGGACATGCTGAGAGCTTGTGCACTAGATTATGGATCTAGCTGGGACGATAATTTGCCGTATGCAGAATTTTCCTACAACAACAGTTACCAAACCAGCTTGAAGATGGCACCTTTCGAGGCTTTGTATGGAAGAAGGTGCAGGACACCGTTGTTATGGGACGAAACCGAGATCGCCGCTTGTTTGGACCAGATTTGATTAAGGAGTGCGAACAGTAAAGTTAAGTTGATTCGAGATGTGCTCAAGGTAGCCCGGTCCGGACAAAAGAGTTATGCCGATTCAAAGCGCCAAAGCGATTGAGTATGAAGTTGGAGATAGAGTATATCTCGAGTATCCCCGCTTCGAGGAGTTAAGCGTTTTGGAGTTAAAGGAAAGTTAGCACCCGTGCTTCGTTGGACCGTATAAGATTTTGCAACGCATGGGAGAAGTTTCTTATAAGTTGGAATTACCAGAAGGACTGTCAGGAGTTCATGATGTATTCCATGTTTCTCAGTTGAAGAAATGTCACCCCGAGATAGCAGAGGTACCGTTAAGAGACACGGTACACCGAAGCAATTCAGTTGAAGGATAATTTGACATATGAGGAAAACCGGTTAAGATTCTCGATTATGCCAGCAGAGTTACCCGCAGCAAGGTTATCAAGTTTTGCAAAGTTGATTGGAGCCACCACACCGAGGATGAAGCCACCGGGAAAGAGAGGAAGTTTTGCTCAAGGACCACCCTCACCTATTTTCTAGCCAACCCGAATC
Organism: Aegilops bicornis; assembly: GCA_021605145.1. Lineage (NCBI taxonomy): Eukaryota > Viridiplantae > Streptophyta > Magnoliopsida > Poales > Poaceae > Aegilops > Aegilops bicornis. Next base: position 105,170,913 of record CM038671.1, read on the forward strand.
TCGAGGGCGAGATTCATCTTAAGGGGGTAGGTTTGTAACATCCCAATTTTTCAATTTGGAATGTTATACATTAGGTCATCATGCATATCATATTTTCTCGCATTTTCCGATCCTAGAAAATTTCACGCAACTCAAGGACCCTCGGAGAGAGTTGGAAGTTTCATTATTTTCATATTTGGGATTTCTCAAATTTTGAAAATAGGATCATTGGATTTATTTAATTATCTTCATAAAGTTTTTCCTATAAAAATCTCAAGAGAGGGAATAATATGACTTTCCCAATATTTAGGAAAAATGAAGATTTTATAAATAAATCAAATTTGGTTTTTGAAAGATTTATTTTGCTTAGGCAAAATGAGCATTTTAAAAATATTATGCATGTTTGCCGCTTCTAAAGTTCATTTTGTTCGACTCATTTTTAGGAGTCGGGGAAAATTTGTTTTATTTAAATCGGAGTTCGTTTGATATTTTTTAATTGCTTTTGTTTTATTTTTAAAAAACGCCTTGGGCCAAGGCCCAGTGCCCAACCAGGCCCGACCCGGCCAGCCGCCTGCCCACCGCCTCCTCTCCTCCCGCGGGACTCCCGCACAAGACGCCGCCTCACGCCGCCCGAGTCCCGCCGGACACGCGCCGCCGCCTCCCCAAGCAACCGGAGCCCCCTTCTATTTAACCGCCACCCCCTCTCTCCTCACATCGCCCCGCCGCCGACCCCATCGAGCCGCCGCCGCCCGGGGACGCCCGCAAATCTCCGTCGTCATTGGAGCACCCCGCCGCCTCGAGCCCCTTGCCGACCCGCCGCCACCCGCCGACCTCGCCTGACCTGGCTGAGCCTCACGCCAAGAGCCGGGAGGTAGCCGCCGCCCGGCTGATCCGATCCGATCCGTTTTCCCTAGAAAACCCTCCGTTTTTTTTTTTTGAGATGTTCGGTTTTTTTTTAAACCTAGATTGGTTTTATTTTTTCGGTTTTCTTATTTAGTGAACGCTCACCGACCTGCTCGTTTCAATGAACGCTGCTCGTTGGATTAGTTCTGTTAATCGAACGTCCGCTATTTAATCCGCTCGCTGCTTTCTTTTAAATCGGATTTAATCCGTTATTTTTCGATTTGATTTACGATCCGATTTTCAAATCTGTTTTATTTCTTGCTTTCGTTTATCGGAATCGTGTGATTCAAGCGCGGAGTTTAAGAATGAAACCGCCGTTCCGACTAACCTACTTTCACAGAGTTTTGCTACTGTGAGATTTTGACCTAATTTCAGATTCGCTAAACCGAGTCGTTCTCTCTCGAGTTCCGACTTTCGATGCTTTATTTGATTCGATTCTTTTGCAACCAGGGTTCTTAAGTTGAACTATCTGGTTAGATCTTTTATTCGAGATTTACCTGTGCATTAGATGAGTACTTATTGTATGCTTGTTGTTTGTCTGCGTTAGATCACCCGAGTGCGCCGCTTGTTACTTGAATCTCTAGGACTCATGGATCATCAGCAAGGCAAGTAACACTTTGATCATACTTTTCTACTACCCAGTTTTTATGCATTAGATCAAACCCTCAAACACTTGCATGTTTAGGATCTAATTAAATTGTGGGTTTGGGAAGTAGATTGAGGTAGTACCTATGACCTGTTTTACTTATGAAACCTTGGGAGTTACTTCTACGTTTGCTTGATTATGCCATGCTATGCTAGTAGACGTGGATTGGGTGAGTGAATATCCATGACAGATGTGAGATTGTTAATTAATGGTTTATCTAAGGTGGCAACCTAAACACACATCTGGGTGGATTGAGGCACTGGTTTCTATCAGGACTTGCTTGTATTTCTTGGACCGCCACCTGTGCTCTAAGGGATCATAAGATTATTCAAACTAGAAACTTCCGTGTGCAGCCACAAGCCAATTATGGGCTCATGGCGTAGTTGACTAAGTTGTGCGAACTCTTACGGGTAGGCTAGCTGATGTAGGGGATGTAGGTTGGTGCAGTGCCCACATTACATGTAAGGTGCTAGCGCTTCTGAAAGACTATGTCTCGGTCATCCGTTTCTCAAACACCATGTAGTGCGAGAACCAAGCGGAGGCGATCGAGTCTTGTGGGGAAAAGTGCGCAAACCTCTGCAGAGTGTATAAACTGATCATGATTAGCCGTGTCCCGGTTATGGACAAATCTTGAGTATCTAGTACTTGAATATCATGTGAATCTCAACATGTTACTTCTAATAAAATGTATTGGGTTTTTAATGAGTACCTTTTAATTGGGATTGAGGATGCGTCAACCATTCTCAATGTTTAACAACCACCATGATAGTTAAATAAAATTATTCCTTTGATGTAGGGAAAAATCAGCTTTATGCAAAAATGTAAATCAGAGAGCCTTACCACCAGCCAAATATGCATGTAGTATAGGCTTGTTGCTTCATTATTCTCTATGTGTTACATTGCCAAAGATATTCCATGTCTTGACCGTTTTGGGCTACAACTTTTCATGTTGCGTACTTTTCGCATTTACGAGTAAGGTGTTAGGTCGTGGTTCTATACTCGATGATGCCGTTGGAGTTGATGGACTCACTGCTTTCCAAGCCTTCCGCTGTTATTATTAGTTGGCCTTAAGCCATATTATTGTATTAAGTTCCCTTGTGGACAACGATGTAATAAGTGTGTGATTGCTACTCGCTATAAATCCTTCAAATCTTGTGTGGTGTCAAGACATTCGATCCAGTGGATGACATCGAGCACGTAGCGCTAGATCCATTCGGTCCGGTTATGGCATGTAACTGCAGCTGCCTTATAGTTTGCTCTTTATTTTTACCAAAAAATATTTCTAGGTACATAAGTATCTATTTAATCAAAGATACGTGGTGTGGTGGCAAGACGTCGAGGTTTCGACGGTGGCCGAAGGCCGCAACTCCAGAGCGCGTAAACTGGCATGGTCATCGCATGACCGTGGAGTTGCCACACGTTTTAGGCCATCTAGGCATGTCTGGTGGGTTGGACACTCCCCCGGGAGGTGTTAGGAACAAGAATGCAATAGAAGAATCTCACGAGGAGAGCGAACTAAGCTCAAACATGAATTAGCAATCAAGTGTTTGATTAACGGTGGGGAAAATGCGCATGGCCAATCGGCCTGAGTTTTTTCTGAGGGTGATCATCTACTAAGGAGACTGTCTTGGAAAATTTGCAGCTCAAATGGAGGAGCCTAGGTGGCATTTCCTTTGCAAAGTACCACACTGGACAAAAATATGGATGTTGAAGCTGGGCTCAAATGAATGAATGGATTGAGCTGAATTTTTTTGCAAGATTTAAGCCCTAGCTATGAACGATCAAACCCGCAGTTTTGCCGCATTTTGAAATGGGCATAAGTAATAAAAAAATTCAAAAATTAAAGAGATTCAACCCCAACTTTTTTCCACACATTGTATATTTTTGTATACATTATTCGTATACATGAGATATATTTTTTATACACATTAAATATTTTCAAGTGCTTGGAGCATTTTCTGAATACATGGTTAACATGTATCTGTACACATTTTAAATATTTTCCAAATTCTTGATTAAGATTTTTAAAATATATCATTAACAGTTTTGAATACAAGGTTAATATTTTTTCAATACACATTTAAATTTTTAAATGCCTTATTTACATTTTTCAAATACAGGATTAATATTGTTTGAATGCAAGCTTTGACTCTGATCCAGATGACTCTAAGTCACAAACCGGATACTATTTATATTGAATGGTGGAGCTGTCAGTTGGTGCAGTTCTAAGCAGAGCGTCGTGGCGGGATCTACATGTGAAGCGGAGTACATAGCTGCTTCATAGGCAGCAAATGAAGGAGTCTGGATGAAGGAGTTCATATCTGATCTAGGTGTAATACCTAGTGCATCCGGTCCAATGAAAATCTTTTGTGACAATCCTGGAGCAATATCCTTGGCGAAGGAATCCAGATTTCACAAGAGAACCAAGCACATCAGGAGATGATTCAATTCCATCCGCAATCTAGTCAAGGAGGGAGACATAGAAGTATGCAAAATACATACGGATCTGAATATTGCAGACCCGTTGACTAAGCCTCTTCCACGAGCAAAACATGATCAGCACCAAGACTCCATGGGTGTTAGAATCATTACTGTGTAATCAAATTATTGACTCTAGTGCAAGTGGGAGACTGAAGGAAATATGCCCTAGAGGCAATAATAAAGTTGTTACTTATATTTCATTATATCATGATAAATGTTTATTATTCATGCTAGAATTGTATTAACCAGAAACTTAGTACATGTGTGAATACATAAACAAACAAAGTGTCCCTAGTATGCCTCTACATGACTAGCTCGTTAATTGAAGATGGTTATGTTTCCTAACCATAGACATGTGTTGTCATTTGATGAACAGGATCACATCATTAGAGAATGATGTGATGGACAAGACCCATCGTTAGCTTAGCATTAATAATTGTTTAGTTTTATTGCTATTACTTTCATCATGACTTATACATGTTCCTCTGACTATGAGATTATGCAACTCCCGAATACCGGAGGAACACTTTATGTGCTATCAAACGTCACAACGTAAATGGGTGATTATCAAGATGCTCTACAGGTGTCCCCAATGGTGCTGGTTGAGTTGGCATAGATCGAGATTAGGATTTGTCACTCCGTGTATCGGAGAGGTATCTCTGGGCCCTCTCGGTAATGATCATCACTATAAGCCTTGTAAGCAATGTGATTAATGAGTTAGTTGCGGGATGACGCATTATGGAACGAGTAAAGAGACTTGCCGGTAATGAGATTGAACTACTCCTTCTGGGGACGAGTAGAGGCTCAATGTCTTCAACCCTTTTTGGTCCTTACTGACAAAAGGGGGAGAAGCTATGAGTTGATAGTCTTCAAGCGGGTTCATATGGGCGGTTGCTTTATATTTTGCCTAGTGTTTACAACTCTTGCTCTTGATATATTTGGTTCTCTGAGTTGTAACACTTAAACTCGATGGTCGTCTGCTACTTATTTGCTATTTTGTGATGCGATGATAAATTCCGCATGTGCGATGATAACTTCCGCACTTAAATCATTTTGCAGACATCCATTTTTCATTATGCATGTCATTATCTTCGTTACATTGAATCATGCATGATGAATTGTCTTCATAAGGTGAAGAGGATCTCCACAAGTAGAACCTGACATGTGCATTTGCATTCCAAAAGCAAATTACCTATATGCACATCTTCAGGGGGAGCCTTTTGCTACTTATGAAGACAATACCTCATCCTTTACAATTTCACATATTTATATCCCGTTGAAAACTTCAACCAGTTTGTCATCAATCACCAAAAAGGGGGAGATTGTAAGTGCATCTAGTGCCACCCCTAGTTTGGTTTTGGAGTATTGACGACAAACGTGGTTGAGGGACTAATGTGTTTGTGAGAATTGCAGAATAACACAGGTAGTAGTCCCTCCTTGATTCGGTTTACCTACCGGAGATGACCCCTAGAAATGTATGAAGACATTGAAGACAATGGTGGTACGTGAAGATATTCACATTGAAGACTATGACAGAAGAAGACATTGAGTGAAGACTATGGAGCGCGAAGACTTAGCTGTTTCGCTATTTCTTTTCTTCTTTGTTGAGTCATAGGAACCACCGCACTGTTAAGTGGAGTCCAAGTGAACAAAGTCAGAGTGACTGATGTGATGCTCAAACCAAAATCCTATGTCTTCGAGCGAAGACAATGAGAGCAAACCTTATCCAAAGTCGGATAAGTCAGCTTTACTTGTAGCCCAAGTCAAGTTATCGCATGTGTTTGAAATCTGACCGTTGTGACACGTGTCAGTTCCTTAGTGACCCAGGGTCATTTCGGACAAATCAGGTCGGGTTGCCTAGTGGCTATAAATAGCCCACCCCCTACACCATAAATTGGTGGCTGCTCAGAGTTAGTGCACGGCTTTTGTCGTTGAGAGCAACCAACCTCCGAAGAGTTCGAGAGAGAAATCCTTGTGAGGACAAAGCCCAAAACACCCAGAGCCCAAAGAGTGTTTGGCATCACTGAAGCCTTTCTGTCTGCGTGATCTGAAGACTTGTTACACTTGAGGACTGTGAATCCTCCAGCATGTTAAGCGTCGCGTTCTGAGCATCCAAGAGTAATTGTGGATCGCTGGTGAACAAAGTCTGTGAAGGTTTGGAAGTCTACCTTGAAGACTTACCAGAGTGATTGGGCGGGGATTGTGTGTCCTTAGCTCAAGGGGAATAAGGTGAAGACACGGTCTTATGAGTTCAATCTCAGCCTCCCTAACCAGACGTACAGTTGTCACAAAGAATCGAACTGGTCGAACAAATCCTTGTCTTCACAACACCTTTGGTTCTATCTCTTACTCTCCTTACTTACAGTTTGTCTTTGTGAAGTCATTGCACTGATTGCTCTACTGTTTGACTTCACCGTGTGACTACTTGTTACGATTGGCTTCATACTATCTTCCATCCCGATCCTACTACCTAGCTGCTATCACCATCATGCTTTAGCTTCATACTTGTTTGACTATTGCTTGTCTAGTGTAGTTTATCTTCCGCTGCATGGTTATAGGTCTAGTTTTCATGTTTGTCTTCGAAACTTTCATGTTTTGAAGACTTTCATAAAAATCGCCTATTCACCCCCCCCTCTAGTCGATAACTAGCACTTTCAATTGGTATCAGAGCAAGGTACTCCCTTGTTACGTGTGATTCGATTTAACCACCGGAGTTTTAGCTATGTCGATCGCAGGGATAATCAAAGTCTCCGCTGCGTGCCTCTGTCTTCGATGGCAATGAATATCCCTTTGGAAGAATCAGATGCGTATGCATCTTGAAGCCATTGATGTCGATCTGTGGTATGTCGTCAAGAACGGCGTTCCCAAGACTGGTGAAGTTGTCACCCCTACCGATGTCAAGAAGTTCATTCAACTCGATTCTACTGCGAAGAACATCATCTGTGGTCATCTGACCAAAGGGCGGTATGGCCGTGTGAGTGCTTTGGAAACGTCGAAGCTAGTCTGGGGCTGGCTCCCCAAGGTCAATGAAGGCGTTTCAACTCAGAGAGATCAAAGAATCAGTGTCCAACGCAACCTCTTCAACTGCTTCAAGAATGACAATGAAAATGTCCAGCTCACGTTTGATCGTCTCACTGACATCACAAACGAGCTTCAGGCTCTCGGCGCCACTGAGATTACCAAGCAGGAAATCATCAAGACGCTTCTGAGATCTCTTGACAGCTCATTTGACACCCTAGCTCTTATGATTCAAGAACGCATACGACTTCAAGACACTCGATCCATCTGACATACTTGAGAGGCTTAACACACATGAGTTCCAGCTATCTGAGAAAAGAGATATCTATGGTCCCAACTATGGCCGAACTCGCGCTTTGAAGGCAAAGGCTGTTTCCTCATCTGAAGAAGAATCTGACTGCAGTTCCGGTGAAGCTGAAGACCTTGGAAAGGAGCTCGCTATGCTTGTGAAGAAGTTCTATAAGTTCACTAAGAAGAAAGGCTTCAGAAACTCTTCACAATCCAGCTCAAGAAATGATGAAACTTCTTCCCATGACCACAAGAAGAGAACCTGTCACAAGTGCAAGAAACCTGGTCACTACATCTCTGAGTGTCCACAGTGGGACAATGAGAAGAAAAAGAAGAAGAGCAAGGAATATGATTCTGATGACAAGAAGAAGAAGAAGAAATACTCAAAATCTTCTTCCAAGTCAACTTTCAAGTCTTCATCACACAAGAAAAGTTCGTCTGGCAAGCCTCGTGCTTTTGTTGGCAAGGAAATCGATTCATAGGAGGAGTCTGCTTCTGAGGAGGCAGAAGTGGTGGAGTTTGAGGAGGAGTCTGACTCTGGCGTTGCAAGTCTGGCTTTAGCTTCAGCCTATGTTTCCAAGTCCATCTTCAATGCTGAAGACAATGTATCCATCACCAACGCTGATGCCAGTGACAAGGACGACTCCGCTCCCACTTACTGCTTCATGGCACGTGGTGCCAAGAAAGCTATGGAACATATTCAAAAACTGTTAGACAAAAGCGATGATCTGTTGGACGCTGAAATGACCCAATCTCAATCCTTAATTGAAGATATAAAAAATCTTCACATTAAGTACCAAGAGCTTGAAGGTCGTCATGAATCACTCTCAACAACCCATGAGAAGCTTTCCTATGATTATCTTCAAAGGAAGCAAGATCTTGAGAAGTTGAGAGCGGCTCATGAAGATCTTCAAAAGGAAAACGAGTCACTTCGCGCTCAACAGATCAGTCCCGCTCAGGAAGGATTTGAACCACCATGTTTAAAATGTCTTGAGCGTGATAACGCTAATTCTATTGCTGAGTGTTCTACTGCTTCTACTGTTTCAATATCTTCAACCATCGATGTGGTAACTAACCCCTCTGCGGAGGATGCCACTGCTGTTGCTAATGAAAATGCTAGATTGAAGACATTGCTTGAAACAAGAATGTACAAAAGTCTCAAGGGGCATCAGACACTGTGTGATGTCCTCAAAAAGCAGATCTTGAATCGAAACCCTAGGAAAGAGGGTGTTGGGTTCGAGAGGAAAATGAATGTTGATGGTTCTTACTGGAAGCCTGAGCAGTACCCCAAAACCACATGGGTTGTCAAAGGAACCTTCAATGGATCCATCCACCTTATCTGGATTTACTTGTGCTAACCCAATTGCTATTGATGAATCCTTTGATGCAAACTATAAACTGTTTAAGAATCAGAATGGTGAAGTGTTTGCCAGGTATATTGGTATCGATCGCAGGAATGGACCACCTACGAAGAAGATCTGGTGCCTAAACAGTGTATTGAGAATCTTCCTGTGAATGTCATCATGACACCACCAAGGAAGAAGACAAACCCCAGACCTATGGCTTCATATGGCCCAAAAGCTTCATACAGATATAGGACTCATGAGAGTCGCCCTAAGGCCAATGTTTTGCAGGAAAAACGTGCTCCGATGAATGAATATGAGTGTGTGTCTTCAAACCGCTATGTTCATAGAACTATGAACGTTTCTGCTTATTCATATGTGTATTGTTCTTCTCCTGCAAGGCTATTTGCTAGGGCTCCAAAGCCAAAATTCTTAGATGTTGCACTTAGACTCATTGCTTCTAAGCCACCCCTGAAGATGTGGGTGGTTAAGAAGAATTAACTTTCTTTTGCAGGGAAAGGTCTCCAGCCAGAAATCAAAGGTCTCCGATGCTATTGCTGGGGACCTAAAACACATTATGGGATGCAAGATAAAATGCCCAAATGGTCTTACTATGTATTTCGTTCCTGAATCGCTTGCCAGTCATACTATCAGTCCTAACCTTGATCTGAGCTTTGATAATCCTCTTGTGCGTCAAATGTTTATGCTTCACAATACTGTTTGTGAAGCCTATCCTCCTAACTGCACTATAGGGTATGACACCTCGTGCTTCAGAATGGATTATGGACAACGGATGCACTAACCACATGACTGGTGATCGAAGTCTTCTCATGGACTCAACCTTACATCCATGTGATAAAAGTCACATCACATTCGCTTCCACTGGTAAAAGCAAAGTATTGGGCCTAGGTAGAGTTGCAATCTCAAGGGATCAGCACATGGACAAAGTGATGCTTGTTGAATCCCTTGGTTTCAACTTAATGTCTGTCTCAATGCTTTCTGACTTAAACATGATTGTGCTATTTGGAAAATATCGTTGCCTTGTACTAATGGAATCTGACAAGTCTCTAGTCTTCGAAGGGTACAGGAAAGATGATCTATACATGGTAGACTTCTCAGCAGGACCATAGATAGCCGTATCTCTTCTAGCAAAGTCTTCAGAGTGCTGGCTCTGGCATCGGAGGCTAGGGCATGCTGCATGAGGAACCTACACACTCTCGCCAATAAGAAGCACGTCATAGGCATCGAAGGCGTCAAGTTCCAGAAAGATCATCTATGTGGTGCTTGTGAAGCTGGGAAGATGACAAGGGCCAAGCATCCCTCGAAGACAATCATGACTACATCTCGACCCTTTGAGTTGCTCCACATGGACTTGTTTGGTCCCATTCACTACTCTACTCTCACTGCAACTGCTTGTCTCTATGGTTTTGTTATTGTTGATGATTATTCAAGATACACCTGGGTGCACATAATTCTCTTCAAGACTGAAGTGCAGGATGTCTTCAGACGCTTCGCCAACCGCGCCATGAACAACTATGGCGTCAAGATCAAGCACATTAGGAGTGACAACGGCACGGAATTCAAGAACACAGGCCTCGACCTTTATCTTGACACTTTAGGTATCACTCATGAGTTTTCTGCTCCTTACACACCTCAGCAGAATGGCATCGTGGAGCGCAAGAACAGAACCCTTATTGAGATGGCTCGGACGATGCTTGACGAATACAAGACTCCAAGAAAATTACGCCCGAAGCCATTGATACTGCATGCCATGTCAAGAATCGTGTTTATCTTCACAAGCTTCAAGAAAACATCTTATGAGCTTCTAACCGGTAAGAAGCCAAACGCAAGCTACTTGAGTATTTGGTGCTAAGTGCTAGATCAAGGATCCACATCACACTTCAAAATTTGCAATCAAAGCACATGAGGGTTTTATGCTTGGTTATGGAAAGGACTCACACTCCTACAGAGTCTTCAACCTCTTTCACTATAAAGTGGTTGAAACTGTGGATGTGCGGTTCGATGAAACTAATGGCTCGCAAAGAGAGCACCTGCCAAATGTGCTAGATGGAGTACATGCCAGTGAATCAATCAAGCTAATGGGAACAGGAGAGATCATACCATCGTGAGGCCCAAATCAAGAGGAACTTATCATTTCTGCACCGATCAACTCAAGACATTGCTCACTGAAGACAATCCTCCAAATGATGACAATGATCAGCAGGAGCAAAATCTTCGTCCAGTTCATCCTCGTGTTGCTAATGAAGTTCAGATTGAGAAGATAATTGATAGCATCAATGCACCTGGTACACTCACTCGTTCAAGGGCAACATAGCTAGCAAATTTCTGTGGGCACTTTGCATTTGTCTCAATCTCTGAACCCAAGAAAGTTCTTTGAAGCCTTCATGGAACTCGAATGGATTCTAGCTATGCAAGACGAGCTTCAACAGTTCAAGTTGAACAATGTATGGGAACTTGTCAAGCGTCCTGATCCTCGCAAGCACAACATAATAGGCACAAAATGGATATATCGCAACAAACAAGAAGAGCATGGTCAAGTTGTCATAAACAAAGCACGGCTTGTTGCTCAAGGATACACACAAGTTGAAGGAATTGACTTCGATGAAACATTTGCTCCAGTGGCTAGGCTTGAAGCCATTTGCATACTGCTAGCTTACGCAAATCATCATAACATCCTTCTGTATCAAATGGATGTGAAGAGTGCCTTTCTCAATTGACAGATTGAAGAAGAAGTGTATGTTGCACAACCGCCTGGCTTTGAAGACCCAAAACATCCTGATATGGTATACAAGCTCAACAAGGCACTGTATGGTCTCAAACAAGCCCCTCGTGCTTGGTATGACACACTCAAAGACTTCTTGAAGAGCAAAGGCTTCAAACCTGGTTCTCTAGATCCCACTCTCTTCACGAAGAGATATGATGGTGAGCTGTTTGTGTGCCAAATCTATGTGGATGACATTATCTTCGGCTGCACCAACAAAAAATACAGTGATGAATTTGGTCACATGATGCAAGAACATATCAAATGTCCATGATGGGAGAGCTGAAGTTCTTTCTCGGTCTTCAAATCCGTCAGCAACGCAACGGCATCTTCATATCTCAAGAAAAATATCTCAAAGATTGCCTGAAGAAGTTTGGAATGCAAGACTGCAAAGGATACACGACGCCAATGCCAACCAAAAGTCATCTAAGCCCCAACGCTAATGGTAAAGATTTCGATCAAAAGGTATACCGCTCCATGATTGGCTCTTTACTTTATTTATGTGCATCTAAGCCAGATATGCTTAGTGTTTGCATGTGTGCCCGATTCCAAGCGGCACCAAAGGAGTCGCATCACTTAGCTGTGAAGCGAATTCTTCAATATTTGGCTTACACCCCAACACTAGGATTATGGTATCCAAAGGGCTCAGAGTTTGATCTGGTTGGATTTTCGGATGTCGATTATGCTGGTGACAAGGTGGATAGCAAGTCTACATCAGCACATGTCACTTTACGGGTCGATCTCTTGTGCATTGGTCTTCAAAGAAGCGGAATCGTATCACTCTCAATTGTGAATCTGAATATATTGTCTTTGGATCTTCTTGCGCTACTTCGTGGATGAAGCAAACTCTTAAGGACTATGGCATCCATCTGAAGCATGTACCACTCTACTGCGATAATGAAAGCGCTATCAAGATTGCTAATAACCCAGTTTAGCACTCGAAGACAAAGCACATTGAAATTCGTCATCACTTCCTCAGAGATCATGTTACGAAAGAAGATATTGATATCATTCACGTCAAGACAGAAGAGCAGTTGGCTGATATCTTCACTAAGCCCTTGGATGAGAAAAGGTTTTGCAAGTTGCGGTGTGAGCTAAATATCTTGGAATCCTTGAATGTCATGTGATTAGGCACACATCCTAACACTTATGCATTTTGATGACTTAGATGTGCAACACATTTAAGTAATGTATATCTTCAATCAATGAAGACATACACTCTAAGTGTGAATACATTAATGTGGAAATTGACTTCAGAGCGCCACGATAATTGTGCGCCGTGTCTGGGTCTAATACTTCCTATACGGTGGGTAACGCCACCACCAAACTCTTATGAAGTGTTTCCTCATGGCGCCAAATTTGCAAAGTCTTCACAATTGATTTATCTTCAACATTAATTTGACTTCGTGATTATTGTTTTGGCTTTACTCTACTCTATATATATACTATATTCTGTCCTCTACAGCATTCACTTATGGCTATGTCTTCTTGTTTGAATCTTTTGAACTAAGTGAATGTGATCGGACCCTAACCACTCTATGCTTTCTACCTCAAGCTCTATCTATCCAAATCATATGCATTCTGTTGAAACTGTCGAATGTCTTCTCTGTGTCCTTGTCAGCAGAAGATATAGAGACAAACATTTATATCTAGTTTTAATGACATATCCTTTTGCCTGAAACCCGGAGAATTTGGAACGACCGCCCCGACATCCAGGCGTGTGTGGGAACGTGGAACAACTCTCCATGTGTTGCATGTTCGCCACGTGTCCTTCAGATGTGAACCGCCAGGGGCACCTGCGTAATTGCGCCGTGCTGTCTCTGTCCTTATAAATACCTATCTCGTCTCGGTCAAAAATCCTTCTTCCTCCTTCGCCATCTCTCGCAAACCCTAGCGTCTCCGCTAGCTCTCGACGACGCCGACGACGAAGCGCTTAGCTGCCGCGACTTCCTCGACGCTGTCCTCACGCCGGCCGCGGACCTCGTCTTCTCCGCCATCGCCGTAGGTGTCTTCCGTCACCAAGTTAGGTCACGGGAGATCGAACTGCTCGGCAACCATCTTCGCTCCGTCTAGCAGTTCTTCATGTGGTAATAAAAGTTTACTTTTTACCGTCTTTTTGATCTGATAGATTCATCCTTTCCTACCAAAAGTGGTTTCTAAATCTGCAAACATGAATCTATCTCTTTCTGCATCTCATATTCTGCCTAGTATATTCACTTATGCTTCTTCACAAGTTAGATTCCTCACTTGTACTTATTCTTGGATTTGTACAACTCTGGAACCAACTCTCATCATATAAGTGAATGTCTTCGCGTTATGAGGTCAATGTCTTCAAACTAATTTATCTTCAAAATCTTCTGAGAATGCATATGACCTCTTCCCCTTCCCTCACACCTTTAATGCTGTCACAGGTACATTTCTGTGGGAGAATCCCTTGGTTCTCATAGTCTGCATTCGTTTGCAGAATTCTTGCAGAGTCACATCAACTCACCTGAAGCGAAGTTCCGCTACCCACCTGCTTTCAAGCCATTGCACGATCAAGCCCTTCGGTTTACACTTCATGGCAACTGAAAAGTTAGCAAGAAAGGGAGGCAGACAGCGTCGTGGTAACACTTCCAAAGACTTACCTCCAGATTTGCACGAGATGTACAAAACTGATCCAGAAGAAACCTATGATGAACGCAAGAATCGAATCCAATGGATTCGAAGATATTGGGCAGAAGAATGGTTTAAATATCGCTTCATCACTCAAGAATATGCTGAGAAGAATGCCGTCAAGGCACCCTGGGGTGATATTTTGTACAAAAATCTTCCACCTGTGACTTAGGTCAAGCTATTGAGCAAGGCTTCTATCCTTGCATGGTGCGCAGACTACAGCCTGAAAATGCTGACCCTTCTTCACTGCTCTGGTGTCGTGAAGATAATCTGTTCAAGCCCAACTACCAGTTCGCCAAAGACTCAGCTGCAAAGAACAAGAAGGATTTAGATCTTGACTTCAACCCTGGTCCTTCCTCACCTCGGGACAATGGCACCCGTGAAGCCAATGAGAACAGGATCGGCCCCTTCTACAACCTTGCTAGCCTCATCACTCACATCACTGTTCAAGGTGCCAAAGTGGACCATTCTGATGATGATGCTGACACCGATGAAGCTCCAACTCCTGCTCCAAAGCCGCAGAAGCAAAAGAAGACTAAAGCTTCAAAATCATCTGCTGCTCCAAAAGCTACGAGAGTGAAGCCATTGGCAATTGCCCCTTCTGCTCCCAGTAATAACTCTGAAGATCTCTCTTGCATCTCCATGAGGCGTGAGAAGCCACAGAAGACACCGGTTCAAAGAATCGAGTCATGCATCGACACCTGCCGCCATTCTCGAGGAATGAATCAAACCATTGACTTGTCTTCGGATGAAGAATTTGGTGAAGATGCTCTGGAGCAGCTGATCAAGAGCAAGCAAGAGGCGGAGATCTTCAACGATATGCCCCTCTTTGATGTAAACATTCTGAAGAACGATGAGTGGTTTGACAATCAAGATCTCAGCTTTGATGACCTTCAGCTTCCCATTGGCGTCAGCGTTGCTTTCCAAGGCGCCATTGCTCTCGAAGCTTGCTCGGCTCAACGCATAGTTGAACCGGCGAAAGATAGACTTCGAGAAGGAATAGTTCAAGAAGCATGTAGCCAAGCTGAATGTGGCTGATGTGCAAAAGTTCAAGGTGATGCTTAATGACCTCAAGGAGTCGTTTCGGAAGAAACGTGAGGAAGCCAAAGGCTCAAGAGAGCGCATGAAAGCACTTGCAGACAAATGCGTTCAAGCCTACAATGAAGCTGAAAAGCACAAGGCACTTGGCCGCCCTGGCATTAACCCCCCAATGGATGCCAACAAAAAGAAGTCATCTAAAGCCAACACTAAAGCACCACGGCAGGAAGAACCACACATTGTCTTCCCTGCCAGCATGTGCGGCTCGAAGCCCAAGGCTCCTTCAAGGCTTCAATGTAAGAAAACCAAGGCAGCTGAAGCCGAAGCCAGGAAGCGGAAAACCAAGCGCATCACTGATGAAGCACCACCCCCCAAGAAGAGAAAAACCAAGAAGAGAGATCGGGCTGCTCCCACAGAGCCCCTTATTGTTGAACCCCTTGCCTTTGTTCCCCCTCCATCTGCAAACCAAGAGCGTCGAATGATTGTTCATGAGCCTGCTTCCATAGAGGCTCCTGAAGCTCAAGAAGTTCCAGTCGTCGACCCCATCGCGACTGAAGACATTGGTCAAGATGATGTAGTTCTTCCTCAGATCGAGCGCCAACAGTATCATCGCTGCTCAAACGTAACAGTGAGCTTATCAAGATTGGTCGCCCTTTGACGCCAATCTCACAAGATGCATCGTGGGCTGATCGCCTCAAAGAAGCTACCCCACATCAAGACTCACCAAGTACACCCCAATCACACCGCGCCTGGCCATCAGCCCCATGTCCAATGATGACAACTACATGGAGACCTCACCGTCACCAAAGGCGTCGCTCGTATTCCAACGGCTTCGCAGAGGCCAGGGGCCATCCGTCTCCATGACCAGCATCATAGAAGAGGGCTCCAAATTGTCAAGTTCAGTGGCACGTCAAATGTTTCCTGAAGACAATCCTTCTGTGATGGTCCCTGTGTCTGAAGCCAATGCTGCTGAAGACCCTCCGGCTGCATCAGCCGGAGCAACACAAGAAGGATAGCATGTCGCTACTCCCCCTGCAACTCAAGAAGAAGTTCATGAAGAAAACCAAACTATGCCAGAACCTCCAGCTACTCAAGTGGAGGGTGAGAATCCTGAGGCTGCCACAAATGACGTTCCTGAAGCCAATGACGTTGTCATGGCCGAAGCCAATGTGGAGCCTACAGTGGCCAATGCACCAGTGGAAAATGAAGCCAATGAAGCCCGTGAAGCAGATGAAGTCAATGCCGCACCTGACACAAATCTGCAGTCTGAAGTCAATGCCACTGCTCATGTTCCGCCTCCAAGGCCACATACTATCGAGCAAGCATACAACTATGGCCAGCTTATCACTGTCAGATGGCCTATTCTGATTCCTCCACCTGCTGCTGGTCTTGAATTTGATTACCATGTCGAGCACAGGCCTCAGGTTCAGAAGCCAAAGCCAAGAGTGCCCAGATTTACGGGTACTGCCACTTCGCCAGGATCTTTCAATGTCAACAGCTTCATTGCACACAACACCTTCTTCAATAGCGAAAAGAGCGCCTACACCAGGCCCAAGATTTCATCTGATCGGTTCTGGAGTTATCAGCATCGCAGCTATTATTCATGCATTCTGTACAACCAAGGCCGCATATTTCCGCATATGCGCCTTGATACTGAAGCCATAGCTGGCCTTCCCTACTTCGAAGAAGCTCTCGATTGCTTCAGAGAGGCTGGCTTACTGCATTTTGTCACTGATAAGGAGCACTGGAATGAAGGGTTGTTGCTTCAATTCTACGCCACTCTTCATATCAGAGACTACAACAGGGATCCAAAGACTTGGGTCCTTGAGTGGATGACAGGAAATGTCCATCATGAAGCCAAAGCATTTGATGGCATTGAGCTTATCGGCCCGCCCACCTGTGATCTCTATGAGCCTGGTTGTCAGCTTCACACTGCAGCTTTAGAAAGCATCTTTCACAAGCCAGAACCCGACATGAGCCAGATGCTAAGCATGATGAAGCCATTGCCTCAAGATGTAGAATATCCTAAGGAGTTCTTTGTTGAAGACCTTGAGTACCTGCCACGCACAATCTATCACATCATTAGGCGAACTCTCTGGCCCATCAAAGGACATTCTCCACAGGCTAAGCTGGAAGGTGCAATGAAGACATTGGTCTTCCATATTCTTCATGGAAAATGCTTCAATGCACAAGATTTCTTCATCCGCCAACTTCTTTGCATCAGATCGACATTTTTGGCTTGAAGTTCTATGCTCCATGGATCATGCGTCCCGATCAAGCTTCACACCGCTTTCAACTATCACCATCTCAGCACGCAATCATATTGTCTTCTTGCCAAATGTCGATATGTCTGTAGAAGCCATCTATCCAGAGCCTGACAAGGAGCCACTTTATCTTCATAATGTTGATCGTCAGAGCTTCACTCAGCCCATTGAAGGTGTGCTGGCTGCCACTCGAGTCTATCCGTTGGCTGGTACTACACGTGCACCTCACCGTGCCCAAACCGAAGCCACTGACAAAGACAATTGCTCAACGGCCTCGAAGGCGATCTCGTGTTCTCAATGACCGAGAGCTTCTCGCTATTCGCATCGTAAACAGGATAGGCATCATGATTGGCTCAAGCGCCAGATGCAGAGCATCATGACTGACGTCAATCGCATTCGCAACCTTGCAACCAAGAATTCCTTTGTCGCGCATGAAACCTGTCGACGCACATGGAAAGGGCTGACGCTTATGTGTGCTGAGGAAGATCTTCAGGATGATGGCTTCTTAGAACGATTCAAGTTTGATTCCACTCCGCCTAGAAATGTTGTTCTGCGGTGCACTCCATCTCTTGAAGACTCAGAGTACTCCTCTTCTGCTGCAACCGTGAATGCTCGTGTGATCGATGATCAAGATGATGCCACTTCGCCACCTCCTACTCAGACGACATCGCTCCAAGTTCGCTCGCACCGCCAAACCTCGACACCAACCCTGCAGATCTTCTCCTACTCCTTCCGGGAACGAGTAGAGGCTCAATGTCTTCAACCCTTTTGGTCGTTCATCGACAAAAGGGGGAGAAGCTATGAGTTGATAGTCTTCAAGCGGGTTCATATGGGCGGTTGCTTTATATTTTGCCTAGTGTTTACAACTCTTGCTCTTGATACATTTGGTTCTCTGAGTTGTAACACTTAAACTCAATGGTCGTCTGCTACTTATTTGCTATTTTGTGATGCGATGATAACTTCCGCACTTAAATCATTTTGCAGACGTCCATTTTTCATTATGCATGTCATTATCTTCGTTACATCGAATCATGCATGATGAATTGTCTTCATAAGGTGAAGAGGATCTCCACAAGTAGAACCTGCCATGTGCATTTGCATTCCAAAAGCAAATTACTTATATGCACATCTTAAGGGGGAGACTTTTGCTACTTATGAAGACAATACCTCATCCTTCACAATTTCACATATTTATATCCCCGTTGAAAACTTCAACCTGTTTGTCATCAATCACCAAAAAGGGGGAGATTGTAAGTGCATCTAGTGCCACCCCTAGTTTGGTTTTGGAGTATTGACGACAAAAGTGGTTGAGGGACTAATGTGTTTGTGAGAATTGCAGGATCACACAGGTAGTAGTCCATCCTTGATTTGGTTTACCTACCGGAGATGACCCCTAAAAATGTATGAAGACATTCAATACAATGGTGGTACGTGAAGATATTCACATTGAAGACTATGACAGAAGAAGACATTGAGTGAAGACTATGGAGCGCGAAGACACTTAGCTGTTTCGTTGTTTCTTTTCTTCTTTGTTGAGTCATAGGAACCACCGCACTGTTAAGTGGGGTCCAAGTGAACAAAGTCAGAGTGACTGATGTGATGCTTAAACCAAAATCCTATGTCTTCGAGCGAAGACAATGAGAGCAAACCTTATCCAAAGTCGGATAAGTCAGCTTTACTTGTAGCCCGAGTCAAGCTATCGCGTGTGTTTGAAATCTGACCGTTGTGACACGTGTCAGTTCCTTAGTGACCCAGGGTCATTTCGGACAAATCAGGTCGGGTTGCCTAGTGGCTATAAATAGCCCACCCCCTACACCATAAATTGGTGGCTGCTCAGAGTTAGTGCACGGCTTTTGTCGTTGAGAGCAACCCACCTCCGAAGAGTTTGAGAGAGAAATCCTTGTGAGGACAAAGCCCAAAACACCCAGAGCCCAAAGAGTGTTTGGCATCACTGAAGTCTTTCTGTCTGCGTGATCTGAAGACTTGTTACACTTGAGGACCGTGGAATCCTCCACCGGTTAAGCGCCACGCTCGAGCATCCAAGGGTAATTGTGGATCGCCGGTGAACGAAGTCTGTGAAGGTTTGGAAGTCTACCTTGAAGACTTACCAGAGTGATTGGGCGGGACCGTGTGTCCTTAGCTCAAGGGAATAAGGTGAAGACACGGTCTTCGAGTTCAATCTCAGCCTCCCTAACCAAACGCACAGCTTGTCACAAAGAATCGAACTGGTCGAACAAATCCTTGTCTTCACAACACACTGGTGCTATCTCTTACTCTCCTTACTTACAGTTTGTCTTTGTGAAGTCATTGCCTAATTGCTCTACCTGTTTGACGTCACTGTGTGACTACTTGTTCTGATTGGCTTCATACTATCTTCCATCCTGATCCTATCGCCTAGCTGCTATCACCATCATGCTTTAGCTTCATACTTGTTTGACTATTGCTTGTCTAGTGTAGTTTATCTTCCGCTACATGGTTATAGGTCTAGTTTTCATGTTTGTCTTCGAAACTTTCATGTTTTGAAGACTTTCATAAAAATCGCCTATTCACCCCCCCCCCTCTAGTCGATAACTAGCACTTTCAGTTCGCTTTTTAGGCATGGACAGAGATGGCGGAGCGGATTCGATGTCCGGCTCCACTGCCTGAGGAACCCGTCATCCCACTACTGAAGAAGATGCTGGTTCCAGCGCCATACAAGGCGCCGGAGAAGAAGGCCAAGAAAAAGGCCAAGGGGGTCCGAAGTGGCCCCCGTCGCAAGGGAACCTCGGACATGTCGTCCGAAGACCAAACTCGCTCCTCGACCACCGAAGACGACGAGGAGGAAGAAGAAAGCAACCCCCCCCCCCCCTTGAGGGGGGAAGGAAGAAGAGGGCGGCCTCCATGACTTTGGAGGCGGAAGCGTCCAAGAGGGGGAAAAGCCCCCTCGCGAATAACTCTGCGTGGGATGTTGAAAGCAGCCCAGAGCGGCGCCCCCGAAACAAGCCATTGGCCGCATTGTGAGTACTAAAGCCCGTATGCGTCCACATATTGGTTTCATGGTATTAATATGCTGAGTTATGTCGTTACAGTCCGGCCCACGATAGCTCCCTGTGATCCTCATCAGGAGGTTCACTAGATTCAAAGGCGATGGCTAGCGAGTCACCGCCGGCCGCTCACTCTCCCCGCCCAAGGGCGACGGCGAGGTGGTGTCCCAGAGGACTTTCCCATACCAGGGAGGGGTCCAGGAGACCGTCAGGGCGGCGCCCGAGGATGACTCCTTGGCCGCCGGACACATGGGGGAGAAAGCCCCCATGGAGACTGGCGATGGGGGCCATGTCCAATCCGGCCCCCAGCCGAATACCCTTCCGGAGACCTATACGGTTTCGGAGTCAAGCGAGCAGCCTTCCCCGAAAGGAGGAGGTGTGCCTGTTCCGCCGGTGACCTCTGTCCAACCAGAGGCACCGGATAATCTGATGGAAGCGCTGTGAGGCGCTTCCATTGTGGATGAACACCATATCCTTATGGGTACGTTGATTGAGAAGGCTCAGTCCGTCAAGAGAGGACTGACCGAAGCCTGCAGCAATCTGTTGACCGGCTTTGAGGTAAGCGACGCAAAAGAAATAGTCCCCATATATAGACAGTAGCCCCTAAGACACTGTCCGGTGTTCAAAAAAAAACCCGGACGGAGGGTCAATTAATTTTCGCATGGAACAAACTAAATGTGTCTTTATGCTAATAAGCAGGCGTCTTTGTTGGCCGCGACCATGCACACCGCCGAAGTTTCTGAACTGAAGCGGAAGCTGGAGCGGGCCGAGGGAGAGCTCGGCCAGGCGAGGAATCAGCTGGAACAACAGCAAGGTATGCAATGACTTGCTATATATTTCAGAAAGAATAAATGATGCGTATTGACTGTAATGTCATGATTTGCGTAGGAGCGACGACAAAGGTCGAGGCCCTGCAGAAAGCCTTGGCCGAAGCCAAGGAGATAGCTGTCAAGGAGCAGGCCGCTCGTAAGAAGCTCAAGGCCCGGGTCAACAAGGTTCAGCAAGAGCTCCAGGACGCGGTGAGGAAGTGTGAGACCTTGGAGCGCGACGCGTCGGTTCAAGAGACCGAACTCGCCAAGGCTCGTCAGAGTGTGGAGACGGCCCGGAATGAGGCCCAGGGCGCCCTCCAGGAGATCCAAGAGGCCAGGAAGATCACGGCGGTTAAGGCACATTTAGTATGCAAAGCAAGTATGTGAAGAGGAAGTATGTTTTACTAACCCGGATTCAGAGTTCTCCAGGGGCGTTTGCGGATCTGCCACGCAGCGCGTCCGATGCTGCGGAGTTCTTCCGAGCCAAAGAAGGGAGCTCAATGGAGAAGCTGTTCTGGTCGCAATACCTTATGCCAGAACAACCAGTGCCCTTTACCGATCAGCTGAAACAGCTGGTCAAGCTGCATAGGATGGCCGAACTGGCCATGAAGGATTTGATAATCCGGCAGTGGCTTGCTGAAGCTATCCCCAGCAGCTACTTTGACCTCGTGAAGCGGCTGGTGAATGCATGTTCTCGGCTGGACGTCGTCAAGTGGTCGGTCTGTATCGAGGGCGCGCGCGCGCACATGGCCTTCGCTCACGTCAAGGTCTGGTGGGCGAAGCTGGATGCCGTCAAACTTGTGAGAGAGGGGCCGCCGGAGGGCAAGGAGCACCGCAAGCCCGAGCTTTATTTTGATGGTGTCCTGGAGGGATCCCGCATTGTTGCGGGGCAGTGTGCGAAAGACATGATTTTTGAATGAATACATTCATATTTGTCTCGCCCTGTATTATGAAACAAAGACAATATATGTAATATAATGCTTTGTGTTAAGTTTTTACCTCCTGTGCGGCTGTTTTTATTAA
The DNA here is from genome assembly GCA_021605145.1 of Aegilops bicornis. Taxonomy (NCBI): domain Eukaryota; kingdom Viridiplantae; phylum Streptophyta; class Magnoliopsida; order Poales; family Poaceae; genus Aegilops; species Aegilops bicornis. Next base: position 105,193,165 of record CM038671.1, read on the forward strand.
ATCGAGAGTTGGCCATTGTTATTTCAAATTTACGTAGGAAATACGGGGGTGTTCGGGATGGAATCTAAACACTCTTGATCCAATTATTTGGTCCTTGAAGGAGGTGTTTAGTGCAACGAACAAGGCAATCGGACTATAATGCTTTATCACCCTCACTTAGCCATAGGAGTTCGACAATAAAATTTTAGGCGCAGCCCTGGTATTCGGAAGTCCATAGTAGAGGGGGGGGGTACTGTGAAACACCTGATCAGATAAAAACCGATTCATCACGTAATGCATAAAAAATCTCTAACGATTTGAAACCTCCGAAGAGCTGACCGGCTCTCGCCACATCATGACAGTCAGTTTTCGGCTTTCTCTACTGAGGTGCTCATCCGGATGAACCAGGGCACAATCGCAGTAGTTCTCCCTTTACTACCCTAGCCGATATAGCGGAACATGAGGTAGTATGCACAGGAGCTGGGCAACCCAACTATTGACCAAAGACATGACTCGGAGCCAATGCATATAATGCTAAATTTGGGGTGCCGAACTATACTGTAGAAGTGTTCGGACTTTGTTGCCATAGTGCGGGGCGCTATGGAGCCCCTGGCAAATATGAAACGTACCAAAGTGTACGGGTGCTATGTGATAAAATTATCAACAAAAAACAAAGGAGAACAGAAAGAGAGCAAAGGTAATAAGCTGGGGCCTGAAAATTTTGGGCCGCGAACTGTTTCCATTATAATTTGGTAAATACGTCAAGGCGTATTGATACAAATGGTGCGATATGCAACGGGCTATTTAACATGCCAAAAACCAAGGGAGAGCAGTGTGTGGGTTCTGAAAACAGGTAAAGTGATCAGGCCATCATATGGGGCCTGCAGGAGTGAAACCTGAAAAGGGAAAAAAGAGGAAAAGTGAAAGTATGTGTGTATCCAGTGCTGGTTGAGCCGTGCTGCTGATCACAAGCTAGCTATGCCTCCGTCGATGCCCATGGAATTTCGAGTGTGGTTATGTACACGTGGTGCGAATGCCACTGCTTGCTCAGGACGGAGACGTAGGCCGAATTGCTAGTCAAGCTCCTGATGAGCCGAGCTGTCCTGCTGCAGGGTAGTTCGGACCCTCTTAACGGTGTCCGCAAGCTCGGCAGCCGAATTAAGGTTCTGCTTGAGAAGGCCACTATGTACTTCTGCTGCTAAGGCGGCTGTGTGCTCTTCTGTACGGAGGGAGCGTTCCGTATTTCCATTGACCCTTATGACGCCGCGTGGACCGGCATCTTGAGCTTGAGATAAGCATAGTGTGGTACTGCATTGAATCGAGCGAATGCGGTCCGTCCGAGCAGTGCATGATAGCCGTTGTGAAAGGGGACGATATCGAAGATTAACTCTTCGCTTCTGAAGTTGTCCGGGGATCCGAAGACAACTTCTAGTGTGATTGAGCCCGTACAGCGGGCCTCTACACCTGACTCCTTTAAAGGTAGTCTTTGTGGGCTTAATCCGTGATGGGTTAATGCCCATTTTGCGCACTGTATCCTGATAAAGCAGGTTGAGGCTACTGCCACCGTCCATCAGGACCCGCGTGAGGTGGAATCCATCGATGATTGGATTGAGGACCAGTGCGGCCGACCCGCCGTGACGGATACTGGTCGGATGGTCTCGGCGATCAAATGTGATTGGGAAGGAGGACCATGGATTGAATTTTGGGGCGACTGGCTCCATCGCGTATACGTCCCTGAGTGCACGCTTGCGTCCCCTCTTGGGGATGTGGGTAGCATATATCATATTCACCGTTTTGACCTGAGGGGGGAATTTCTTCTGTCCCCCTGTGCTCCATGGCCGAGTATCCTCTTCATCATCCTCGCTCTGCGACCCCTTCTCCTTGTTATCGGCATTTAACTTGCCAGCCTGTTTAAAAACCCAACAATCTCTGTTGGTGTGGTTGGTTGGTTTTTCTGGGGTGCCATGTATCTGGCACGGACGATCGAGTATGCAGTCCAGACTGGATGAGCTCGAATTGTTCTTATTGTATGGCTTCTTCCACTGACCGGACTTGGATCCACTGAATCCGGCGTTGACCGCCGTGTCATCGGTATAGTTGCCATTGATTCGATGCTTGTGTCTGTTACGTCGGGGCTTGTCGTTGCGATCCTTGGCTTCAGAGGTGCCAGGTTCGCTTGCATTATTATTGCAACGGGCTAGCCAACTATCTTCGCCCGCGCAAAAGTGGGTCATAAGTGCCGTAAGGGCCGCCATAGACTTCGGCTTTTCCTTCTCGAGATGTCAGGAGAGCCATTCATCGCGGATGCTATGCTTAAAGGCCGCTAGGGCTTCGGCGTCCGGACAGTCGACGATCTGGTTCTTTTTAGTTAAGAACCTAGTACAGAATTTCTGGGCTGATTCTCCGGGCTGTTGGACTATATGACTTAAATCATCTGCATCCGGAGGTCGGACGTATGTTCCTTGGAAGTTGTCCAAGAAGGCTTCTTCCAAGTCTTCCCAACTGTCTATGGAGTTTTCTGGCAGACTGTTCAACCAGTACCGAGCTGGTCCTTTGAGTTTCAGTGGGAGATATTTGATGGCGTGGAGATCATCGCCACGAGCCATATGAATATGGAGGAGGAAATCCTCTATCCATACTGCAGGGTTTGTTGTCCCATCATATGATTCGATGTTTACGGTTTAAACCCTTCTGGGAAATCATGGTCCATTACTTCGTCAGTGAAGCAAAGAGGGTGTGCGGCGCCTCTATATCGGGCCACATCGCGATGTAGATCCGATGGAGTCCGTCTGCAGCGTTCGGCCCGGGCGTGACTGGGCTTATTACATCCAAATAGGTGGCCGTCGTCACGTGTCGGGGCATGCCCTCGTGATCCGTAGATCGATCTAGTATGTCCTGCATTATTGTACATTTTTTACCATAGGTCATAGGTATGTCCCTGAGCTGTTTGATCTCTACCTTTATGGTGAGATGGAGCGGGCTGGTGTTCGGCTTGAGTTGTCGCCTTGTCCCGACCCCGTGGTGGCCGATCAACCACATTGCGTGATGATGGTATGGGCTCCAACGTCTCATCATCGAGTTGAGGTAGAAATTTATGTTGTGGGCAACCTTTGGCTGGGCGCTTGAGGCCATATTCCTCAGCTGTCAGGACATCAGTCCATTTATCGTTCATCAGGTCCTGATCAGCTTGAAGCTGTTGCTGCTTCTTTTTAGACTCCTTGCAGTGGCTATTAGCCGATTCTTAAAGCGCTCCTGCTCGAGGGGTTCCTCAGGCACGATAAAGTCTTCGTTGTCGAGGCTCACCTCCTCCTTGGAGAGCGGATGATAACTACCGTCCTCCGAGTCTTCATTTATGGCCTGTTCGTCAGGGCTGACTTGCCCATCCTCCTGATTGTCCTGTTCAGCAGTTTGTTCGTCGTGGTCTTCTACGTCTTCGGCACCGTCCGAAGCGTTGTCGTCTCCTGTGCCGGTGTTGCTGTCCTTGCTGCGGCGTGGTTTAGAGTAGCGCCGCTGACGCCGACGCTTTGATTGTTTCTTAGGGGGGTCATCCTCCACTGGGTTTTCCTTGTCATCACCGCTATTATCTTTGGGCGTATCCACCGTGTATACGTCGTATGAGGAAATGGCCGTCCATCGTCCGGTGAACGGCGTGGCTTGGGCCTCCTCTTCTTCGGCATCATCATCCATACCGTCGATGTCTCCAGAGTCATAATCGAGTGTGTCGGCTAAGTCATCTACAGTGGCTATGAAGTGGGTGGCGGGTGGGAAGCAAAATTCTCCATCATCAGCCTCCCGTTCGAACCGGACATAATTCGGCTGTGAGTCCCCCGGCAAGGATAGATTCTTTAATAAGTTTAGCACATTGCCGAAAGGCGAGTGTCGGAAGAGGTCTGCGGCGCTGAATTCGAAGATCGATAACCGATCAAGCTCGGCATCCGCGGACGTACATGGTTTGGAACTTATAGCCAGAAACGAGTCCGGAGTTCCGGTGACATAGATATCCCATGAGGCTAGGTCTGTGTGCGGCTCCGATGCCGCGGAATATGTGGCCTCTGTGGCGGGGTTGAGCTTCCCGTCCTCGGGTGGCGTGATACGCTCCGGAACTATCTCCTGGATGTGGTCCGATGACAGATTTAAGTCATGTTCATCAAGGGGACAGGGAGCGATAGCCGCGGTCTCAAATTCGTCGAAGATCAAGTCTCCGTGGATGTCCGAGACGTAATTCAAGCTCCCGAATCTGGCCTGATGGCCAGGGGCATAGCTTTAGATCTGCTCCAGATGGCCAAGCGAGTTGGCCCGCAGTACAAAGCCGCCGTATACGAAGATCTGTCCGGGGAGGAAAACTTCCCCTTGGACAACATCGTTGTAGATGATCGAAGGGGCCATCAAACCTTTTGACGACGACACAGTGTAACTCTCAATGAAAGCACCAATGTCGGTGTCAAAACCGGCAGATCTCGGGTAGGGGGTCCCAAACTGTGCGTCTAGGGTCGATGGTAACAGGAGACGGGGGACACAATTAATGTTTACCCAGGTACGGTCCCTCTCTATGGAGGTAATACCCTACTTCCTGCTTGACTGATCTTGATGAATATGAGTATTACAAGAGTTGATCTACCACGAGATCATAATGGCTAAACCCTAGAGGCCTAGCTTGTATGTCTATGGTTATGAGTCTCTCTCCATCCGAACTAAGCCCTTCGGTTTATATAGACACCAGATGGATCTAGAGTTACATCAGGTCGGTTACAAAGAAAGGAATCTACATGTTTGATCGCCAAGCTTGCCTTCCATGCTAAGGAGAGTCCCATCCGGACACGGGTGCAGTCTTCGGTCTTCGTATCTTCATAGCCCATCAGTCCGGCCCATGGCTAACAGGCCGGACGCCCGAGGACCCCTTAGTCCAGGACTCTCTCACCCCCCCCCTCGCGGAATTTCATGGTCCTTCATGGGCCTTAGTGGAAAGGAGAGGAGGGCCACAAGGGAGGGCGCCCCCCGCATGGCCAGTCCGAATTGGACTAGGGAGGGGGGCGGCGCCCCCTCTTTCCTTCTCCCCTCTTCCTCCTTCCCTCCTTCTCCCTCTCTTGCATGTGGAAGGGGACTCCAACTAGGATTGGGAATCCTAGTTGGACTCCCCATGGCGCGCGCCCCCCTTGGCCGGCCTCCTCGTCCTCCCCTCCTTTATATACGTGGGAGGGGGCACCCCAAAGGACGCACAAGTTTATCTTAACCGTGTGCGGTGCCCCCCTCCACAGTTACACACCTCGGTCATATCGTCGTAGTGCTTAGGCGAAGCCTTGCGCAGGTAACTTCATCATCACCTTCATCACGCCGTCGTGCTGACGAACTCCCCCTCGGCCTCAACTAGATCAAGAGCTCGAGGGACGTCATCGAGCTGAAAGTGTGCTGCACGCGGAGGTGCCGTACGTTCGGTGTTCGGATCGGTTGGATCACGAAGACGTTCAACTACATCAACCGCGTTACTAAATGCTTCCGCTTTTGGTCTACGAGGGTACGTGGACACACTCTCCCCGCTCGTTGCTATGCTTCTCCTAGATAGATTTTGCGTGATCATAGGATTTTTTTTGAAATACTACATTCCCCAACACCCTTTTCTTAGAGTGGCCCTGCACACCAGATTTTCCAGCACTGAATTTAAAAAGATTTTTTTCCTCAACAGCATCGCCCACTGTAGCAAAAGCAACAAGGCGAGCAACCACTGCCCCCGAGAGAGCCTCCAACACTCCCGGCTGGAACAACAACATTCCATCATTTATCCGAGGTGCTCGTGTAGGATATTTTCCAGAAGCAAAAGCACCTGCAGAAAAATGATTGGACAGAGCCAATGTTGCCTTTCCCTGGCCCTCCTGGCTAGCAGAGAGGCGCTGGTACACAATAGCTCCAGCGGCTGTGGTAGAGCTAGCAGGATTGCCTAGGGCCCTCACTGTGCAGCCCTCCTGGCCATGCATAACACCCATCTGGGTGCCCTCCCTACCCGCCAACCCCTGGCCCTCCTGGCCAAGGGTAGCAGGCATAAATGGCGCCACGATCTGGTCCACCTGACCAGATGTCACACTGAGATGTGCCGTCGGGGGAGCCCCAGCAGCCTGGCCCTCCTGGCCAAGCAAGGGACTGGCCTATTTTACCCCTAAGGAGGAAACAGGGGTGCCCTTCTCGGACACTGTAAGGCCGCTCACGGCCTTGGCACCTTGACGACGGCTCCCTCCATACCCATGGTGGTGATGTTTTTGTCGGAGCCGGTGAAGGTAGGCTTGTTGTCATGAGGAAAACCCCCAAAAATAAGAGCTCTCCTATTCGAACTTTACCCTTTCCAGTAGGCATCTACACTCAGGTTCTTAGGATACATAGCAGTTCTCTTCTCAGTAGGGGTATTACAAAAAACGCTCAGGTGTATGGCCTACTAGCCCACAACACTCACAGTACAGAGGCAATTTTTTTACCTAACATCAAACTTACGAACTTCTGGACTACCCAAAGGAGTAAACTCCACAGTACTCTTGATAGGTTCATGCAATAAAATCTCTATCCTGGCACGGAGAAAATTTTCAACAATCGCATGGTTGCGGTGTGAGGCAGCCTTCAGCCCCCCCAATTGATCCCCAAGGGTCCAACCCATACTCTCAGTCTTGTGCTCGAAGGGTAAATCTCGTACTCTCAGTGCAACTGATATTTAAATTGCAATGATAGCGAGGCTGTCTAGAGTTTAGAAGAAGATGATGAGTCGGTCCACCCTTGGCTATCAAGACCAATCGGTGCGGGATCCACTGCAAAAGGATTATCTAAAATCCACACTAATGGCCGGTCAAAATGACCTTAAAAGGCATTTTAGGCGACAATTGACATTGAATTACTGCAACACAGTTCGGTTGAGTTTTTTTTTTGACATGCCTCTGTCCCGTCGCCGCTGTTCGGGCCTCTCTAATTGGATAGCAACCCAAAAAGAATGCCCCAAAACTCAGATCCCATAAAAAATGTGGGTATTTAGGAGGCTGGACTTTGGTCCATTCCTGGAAACTGAACCACGGAAACACATGTATAGCTCCCAATTTCATAATTTCAACTAACCACATAAATGCAGCTCAAACAAAAGATCTAACTACCATAACAAATGCTAATTAAACATGGAAACTACTTAATAAGCTCATTACAAAAGCCTAAAATTAATTTCTCAAAAAAAAAAAACTAAAACTATAATAGAAGAGCTTCTTTTCTCCGCCACCCTAGGCCTCATGGACAAGATGATGATGTATGTGGCCGACACGCATCACCGCTATCGTGAACTTCTCCCTTGTCAGCCGCCGCCTCCTCCTCGTCATCTGCAATGATGTCTTGCATCTTGCCTCATGCCTCGACGTGGTTGCCCCGCACCGCTTTGTTGGCGGCGTAGTGCTCAGGCTAGGCAAGCTCGCGGTGGCAGGAGGCCTCATACTCATGCATTGTGGTGCACTCGACGACAACGAGGTGCTCGCAGTACTTGAGCTCGGACCGGAAGGAGGCAATGATCTCATCATTCTGTGACGCTCCTCTTGAGTTGTGTGTTTCTCCGCAATGGTACGTCTTGACGGGGGCCAAGATCACACTGGTCTCGTCCAACTCCTCCTCCTCTACCTCGCGATCGAGCTACTCGAGGTAGGTGGCCTGGACTCAACGGGCTCAAGGTGGTCATGTTTTCCATGTCCTTCAATTCAAGGACGCAAGTAGGTTTTGTGGTGGAGTTCGCCAACGAAGGAGGGATGTCGATGGCATAGCATGCAGTAGGAGGTGGTGCATGGGGCCGGGTGAGGTGGGTCAGGTGGCGCCAGTACCCATGGAAGCTACGCCGACATCGTTGGGATGTGTCACATCATCATCATTGAATGCCATTGGTGGGTTGGGTTCGCGCCAATGCTAGTTTTAGACTTGAGGCGGGGGCAATGGACTGTGAGTGGCGTGTGGACGGTGGTTGTCTGTCGAAATCACGTGAACTAGAGTTTTGGTGTTAGGAATGGGGTGTGTGTGAGTGGAGAAAAATAATATATTGGCTTTGGGTGGGGGCTAGGGTGGGGGAAGGGTTGTCCTCCCAAAACAATTTTAGGGATTAAAGCCATTTTGAGCATTAATTAGGATGGGTTAAAGCCTAATAAAGTTGCTTTCGGATTGCATGGCATAACCATCAACAAGATTTTTCACGCGCTATCGCTCAATCTCTCATAGCACCGAGGGAGAATCCTATTCCCGTGCACCACCGACGACGCTATTGGGCCACCCACCGCCACCACCTTTTGTGTTCTTTTTTATTCATATTTGTTTGTGGGTTTTCTTTTTTCGTTTTCCTATGGGTTTTTCCTTCATGTTTTCATTATTTTATTTACCATTTATTTTCATGTGACCATATTTTCTTTTATTTTTTTAAATTATTGTTTAAAAAAATTATGGATATTTGGAAAAAAGAACATTTTTTAATTTGTGAACATTTCCTAAATTTAGAAACATTTTATAAAATCTGAAACAATTTTCGGACTTATCAATATTTTTTAGGTTCTAGAAAGATGTTTTTTCATTGATGAACATTTCTTAACTACTTCATCCGTTCCTAAATATAAGTCTTTTTAGACATTTCAAATGAAATACAACATACGGATGTATATAGACATATTTCAGAGTGTAGATTCATTTATTTTGCTCCGTATATAGTCACTTATTATCTCTAAAAAGACTTATATTTGGGAACGGAGGGAGTAAGATTTTCTAAAAAGACTTATATTTGGGAACGGAGGGAGTAAGATTTTCTTCCAGAAAACTATGATTTTGTTTTGTAAGGCACATCCCATATACAAGCGGCTCTACTCTGCAAAATAAATAAATTACGGAAGGCTCTACTCTGTAATTAATAACTAAGAATACCACATGGTATGTGTGGTAAGCAACCTCATATTTAAAGTGATGAAACTGAGCTATGATTCCCGCAAAAAAAACTAAGCTATGATGGCGTGGTGAATTAGATAATAGAAATAGATGAAAAAAAAATTAATAACTAAGAAAACGGGAAAACGAGAAAGGGAACTGGCTATCAGTCAATGGCTCGTCCTAGTCCAGCGCAGCAGCGCATTCGCTGACTACAGTGCGTTATGCACGAGACAGGGAAGCGTCTATTTCTGGCTTGTCGCGACACCTAATGGACCTACAACACTCCTTTAGTTGGGCGGCCCGTTACATTGTAGCACGGTTTTTTCTCTGCCAACGTTGGTCTTTATAAAAAAAAAACGCGTAGCGATTATAAAAAAAACCGTGTAGCCCAAAGATGTAGCATTAGTTTCCTCTGCCAACTGTAGCTCTGATTTTAATTTTTTATATAATTTGAAATATTCTGTTTTTAGAAAATCTTTGCTTCAAAGATTAAAACTTTCATCAGATATAAAAAATGTTCATGAAATGGAAAAAATTTCTCACACATTGTTTTTTCAAAAAAATCTTTCCATTCAAATAATAATGGTCATGCCATTGAAAATATTGGTCCTTATATTTTTTTAAAGTGTTCATCGAAATTGCATTTTGTACGGGTAATTTCTAAAAAAAGTAAGAACTATTCAAAAAAGGTTCATGGCATTTTAAAAAATATTCATGTGTTTCAAAATAAGTTACATGACATTTTTTAATTTTTTCAAGAAATGTAAAAACCCGCACAAATATATATATATATATATATATATATATATATATATATAAATTTTCATAACATATAAAAAATATTTGTGTCGTTTTGAAAAAACTGTCCATGTTTTTTTCATTTTTTAAAATGTTCAAACCAATGAAAAATATTCATACATTTAAATATTTTACAGGAAAATGTAAAAAGTTGTTTGTGTATTTATTTCTTAAATGTTGACAACATGTAAAACATGTTCACACACGAAGTCGTGTGGACTGAAAAGTTCATGAATTTGAAAATAGTAAAAAAAAGAAAACAAAAAAATGGCAGAGAGACAGAAAAATTCCCAACCTGGAAACTTATTGAAACCGCCCAATACCGAGTACAAGGTTTCTAAAACCGGAGCTAATGGACCAGTCCAAATAAAACGCCTCTGAAGTGGAGAGCTCCTTCCAACTTCTATCTTGGTGCCGTAAGCGAGATATAGCTCTCGCAGTAAGTTCACATGTTTTCTTTCTCAATAAGACTATCGCAATTAACACACTGCACAGCCCAGCCCAGCCCAGCCCAAGCCGAAAAAAACCCCGAAACTCCTGGGCTGGAATTCCGCTAGCCCAACACCCCCGAAACTCGCCAACTTTTTCCTTTGTTCTCTTGCGCTTTCCCGAAAGGAGGAAAGGTAGAGAAAAATCGCACCCAAATCCGTCGAGCAGAACCAAATCCGTCACGACTCCACGAGCACTCGGGCAGGGCAACACAGATTCGCGCAGCCCACCGCGTCGACCATTCCCCATCAGATCGGATCGAATCCGGCGGCGGCGGCGGCGGCGGCGGTGATGGCGGCGGAGAAGCCGGCCCCGGCGAAGGTGCTCTACTGCGGCGTGTGCGGCCTCCCCGCGGAGTACTGCGAGTTCGGCCCCGACTTCGAGCGCTGCAAGCCGTGGCTCCGCGCCCACGCGCCCGGCGTCTACCCCGACGAGCTCGTGGCCTCCTCCTCCGGTTCGCCCCATGACATACCTAGCCTTCTCGCTTGTTATCCCCCACTTCGTCTACGCCTACCCTGCGTCGGTTCCGCTCTCTAATGCTGCGTGTGGTGGTTCGTTTGATCTGTGAAGGCGGCGACGATAAGGACGTGGGCAAGGTCGGCGAGCGCCTCCAGGGCGTCAGCATCTCCACCGCCGACGGCTCCACAAGCGCAGGTTGGCGTGAGCTCCTGCCTTGTCTAAACCTAAAACTAGGGAACGCTCAGTCAAATTGATGTGCTGTGTTTGCAGGGGGTGCTTCGGCATCTTCTAAGACTGAAGAGGTGAAACGACTGCCCGGTGGCAAGCTCAAGAAAAAGGTTGCTTCCCTTTGCACACTTTACACAGTTCAATTTCTAGATGTTTGACTTCAACACTAGATGCTAGTCTGAAATTGATGATTTGTTATTCTGGTTTGAGTTCGGGCCAATGTAGAATGCCTGTCTTGCAATGTTTTGACTGTCAATGTCCCTTTTATGTGTAGGACAAGCAAGAGGTTATTATCGAGAAGATTGTCCGCAACAAGCGCAAGTGTGTTACTGTGGTGAAAGGCCTGGACTTGTTTGGTGAGTGGTACACTTGACTGTTTGCAGCTAGTGAAGTGAAAAAGATTGGAGTTGAATATATTTTGAACTCTGTGGAAGAGGTTGTTCTGTAGATGCTAGATCCAGGCTTGAGCTGAACCTGCCTTAAAGTCTGATGATACTATCTGTTTGCTATTAAGGTTGGACATAGTTTAATAGATTGTGTTTGTTTCCTGAACATTTAGGTGTAAAGCTGAGTGATGCTTCAAAGAAGCTTGGAAAGAAGTTTGCTACTGGAGCTTCGGTTGTCAAGGTAATCAGTTATCTATATGGAACTACGAAGGCTTTTAGTGTTTCATTTAGGACTTGTCTAATTCTCTCTTTAATGTGTTCCCCAGGGCCCAACTGAGAAGGAGCAAATCGATGTCCAAGGAGACATATCATATGATGTTGTGGACTTCATTACAGCTACATGGCCTGATGTAATTTATCCATCTCTGCATCTTATTATGGTCTACATGTCATGTATGGTTTCATGGTCGTTAGCTTTCTGATCAACTTGACAATTCATTTGGTTTCACATCACACGGAGGACTGATGTTATCTTTGATCAGTAATCTCATTCCAGACCAAGAAATTGAAACTATGGAAGTCAAGGAATACTCATTAGTTATTACTTCCTGCTTCGTGTATATATATAGGAAATTAGGAATGGAGAGCAACAGTAGCTTTGTGGAGTTCTGGCATTCAGTCGGTGCTTACATGGATAATAGATAATGGGGTTAGCTCAATGGTGTTTTGAGCATTTGATATTTGCTTAGAAGGTTATGTAGTAAAATTGTGGAATCAATCTCCGATGGTTTAACTTCCATACTTTACAAACAACCTCATCAATCCTTCATCAATTTGCTGATATGGGTTCCGTTTTAATGAACTATGTTTCATAATACTGTGGCTATTCTGTATCTCAACCAGGGTTCATTCTATTTTAGACTAATAGGTAGCACAATCTGATGTTACTCTATGTGGATGCGCTTCAATACTGATAGAACAACTAATTTAGTTGTTCACCAGTTATTGACCTATAACCTTAATCTGAATAAATTTAGCAAGACTTATTTTGTTCACGTTGGTTATTCCTAGCTTTTCTGTCTTTCAGGTTCCTGAATCGGCCGTATATTTCATAGAAGATGGAAGGAAGGTTGCTGCTGCTTGATTGAATATGGTTTACAAGGCAATACACCAGTGGTGTTACAAATATGATAGAAATATAAGGCAAGAGACGGCCGTTAAGGCATGCCTGTCACATGGGTTCTTAATCCTTACTCCCAAGACACAAACCGCTCCATTTTGACTTGTGGGTCAGTTCACAAGTGGTGTTTTAACTACCGCTGGCACGTCGCCTTCGTGTATCATCTTTTATTTGATAGTCGAGTTCCTCCTGCAAGGCGAGTATGACATCCATATGTGATTTATATATGTTTAATGTGCTTTTGAATCTTAGTTTCAAAACAATTCAGTACCAACTATCTGTGGACCTGCAGAGATAAGTGCAGATTAGTAGTGCTCCAGTCTCGTCTGCTTTCATAGGAACAGTCTGGTGTTTTGTGTTACTTTGTATTGCATCCAGTAAGTTATAACCTACTTTTAGTGAGATAGATCTTTGTCGGTGTGCATCATTGGTATTTTGTCATCATTTTGTTTCAGAGTCCTGTGTGAACTAGATAGCCCATTATTATTATAAAAAAGAAGCAAGATAGATCTGGATGATGCATAGTGTGGCCATGTAATCATTTTAAAAGCATTTCCTATAAATCGTCATGATCATTAAACTTGTTCACAGAACTTGTTGCTGTGGTCCCCAGCTGATTTGTTCTTTAATTCAGAAATTGGTCTATTTTTTTGCTTATACTGGGGCCTCACGCAAGGTTTGTACGAAGGAGACGTTATATCACGCCCTGGCACTTTTCATCAGGATTGTCTATCTAATAATATTAGACCAAAAAACAAATACAACTCCCTCCGATCACAAATATAAGATCTTCCAACTTTTTGTGAATCGGATGTATGTCGACACTTTTAATGTGTTTGTCCTCTAATTTCAGTCCGTATGTAGTTCATATTGAAATATCCAAAACATATCATATTTGTGAACCGAGGGAGTATCTTATAATATGGGTTGATGGGGGTGAATTCACTCGCCTCATTCATCTAGAATCCACCAAACCCCCTAAAAAAAATTAGAATCCACCTAACCCCTTCAATTTGAAGAGAAAAAAGAATTATACTCCATCTTGCAATGGTGCTACTTAGTTTAGTTTTCCCTAGAGTGTTGCAGCTGCATTGGTTGTCATATACTCCTATATATGTAGTCCTACTAATATAAAAAGACAGCGAGGAAAGACTGGAGAGAGAGATCTTAACAAGGAGGCACAAGATGCCAGAAGGAAGAAAAGGGGGAGACGTCCCCTTGTTTTCTTCCGAACTTGGAGCCACGTGATCTGCGCAGTTTTTTATAGAGTACATAAATCACGCCTTCCTCGCTGGAGCTGATACGAGCGTGATCCATCTCGGCACGACAGGATGGTGGTGTACACTACCGCCATCAGCAAATGCAAAGCTCATTCCTACGTGATCCCTTGTCGGTGCCACCCTGGCTTCCTGCCGCGGATTACTCCAGCCATCCCGGCTCCCGGCCGAAAATGCTGCTGCCCTGGACATGTTCCGCTCCAGGCTCCGGCCAACGAGTTGTTACTCCCTCCGTTCTAAAATAAACGACTCAACTTTGTACTAATTTACACGTAAATGTAAGTTGTGATCTCAAAATTTTAATACCACTCTTCAGCAATATATCGTTTTTTTAACATCAGTACAGACGCAAACGTTCATACATACACGCATACACTTATCCCTATGAACGCACACACGCACACCCTACACTTATGAGCACCTCCGAAAGACTGAGCCGTCATGTCATCTTGAAATTTATGAAGTCATGGTAGGTGCATCGTCATTGACGGAAACGTCTCCTCCCACTGAAAGCGCATTGCCGGAAATCTTGAAATAAATCCAGGAATGATGCGAGCACCAGGACTTGAACCCTGGTGGGCTGGGGATATCAGGCCAACTCCACCGTGCGACCCCGTTATGTCCGGCCTCGTCCGTTTGGGGTAAAACGGACAAACAGGTCAGCCCAGCGCGCGACGGCCCGAGCCCATCTTGTCCGTTTTGTGTCCGGGCTGACCCATCTCGAGCGCAAACTTACGCCGGGTTTGGGTCGCCGCGGATGCCGAACGGACGCGTCGCTCGTCCGCGTCTGTTCGCGTGGCGGGGCGGCCACCTACCTCCCATCCCGCCAACATCAATGCGCACGGGCGGCCAACCCCACCTGTCATCGGCCCAGTGGAAGATCGCCATCCTTCTTAAATGGGGAACCCGTGGACCGGCTGCCGCCCACATCGCCTCACTCCATCCCGCTGCCTCCTCGAAACCCGACAAATACAAACCCTAGCCCTCCCCCGTCCTCGAGCTCGCCGGCCGGCCACCTCGAAGCCATGGGCTTCTGGAACCTAGGCCGCAAGGGGAAGCACGACCGCGAGGCCGGCTCCTCGTCGGGGCGCCGCGCCGGCTTCGTGAAGAAGGAGGAGACCGCATCACCACCACGCCGGGCCCCCGTGCCGCCGGCGTTCTCCATCGCCCCCACGGCCGCAGGCGAGCGCGGCCGGCACTACATCCGCGCGTCGATGTGCCGCCGTTATTGGGAGACGAGGACGCTGCTCCCCTGGAGCGACGTCCACCTCCCCAACAACTGGCACTTGTCCGCCGACCGTGTGCCGATCCCGCCGGTCCCGACGAGCGGCCGTGCGCGCCATGAAGAGATCGAGCGCCGCCGCCGCCTCCTCCCCGACGACCTGTACTACGACAACAGGTACGCCCCGTACTCCGCCCTCTGGGACACACAGCTCGAGGACGAGCACGACGCGCGCGGTGTGCCTCCTTCTTCTTAAGACGGGCGTCGGCCGCGGCGGCCACGCCGGAGCGCTGCAGCGCCGCTTCCCTGTGAGCGCTGGCGTGGCGGTGCGCGGCCTCACGCCCACGCCATCGCCGTCGCCTTCGCCATCTCCACCACCACCTCCTCGCATGACAGAGGAGGAGGAGGCCCGTCTCGTGGCGCGTGTCATGGAAGACTCCATGTACACGCACGATGAGCGCCAATGAGAGGGCCTGGAGGAGATGATGGCCCGCTCCGCCGCCTGCAAGGTAGCCATCCCTGAGCTGGAGCTGGTGGACGCGGAGGAGACGATGGAGGAGCCGGTGGCCACGTTCCACCCGGGCCTTGTGGGCCAGGGGTGGGGCTGGTCCTGCACTGCTCCGGAGATGGCCGCCACCGTGGGCGTGAACTGGTGCGCTACTCCGCCGCGGTCACCGGACCGGGAGGCGTCGCCACGGGAGGAGGTGGTGCAGGCACCTCCCGCCGTCCAGCCTGCCCGCGTCTACGACGCACCGCTGGCCCACCTCTGGACGCCACTGGACTATGTCGACCTCGTCAGCGACGACGATGACACCGGTGGCCACTAAAGACGGCGACGGCGACGGCATCGACGGGCACGGGCAGGAGCGCGCGGGCGGCGGCCGTTTTTATTTTCTTTTTTTAGTTTAATTATGTCAGTGGGACGTTAAGTTGGACGTGAAACTGGGCTGTTTTGTGGCCATGACCCTAACTTAAGTTTTAAGTTTTTTTTACTGCGTTTATTTACTTTTTTAAGTCATTTTGTTTAAGTTTTTATGTTTTTTTAATCACGTCCAACACGGACAAGATTTGGGGTACGGCCGCGTGCTGGACGCACCCACGATCCATCGGACAGACGCAGACATGGGCGAACCCATTGCCGCTCCAAAGGGATAAAATTCGGCCAAACCGGATATCCGTTTGGGGTCATGCGGTGGAGTTGGCTTCACTGTCCCTCTAACCATCCAACCACAGGTTGGTTCGCCAGTCACCAGCAATATATCGGTTGGCGGCGTCGGTGGTAAGTTTCATAGTACCCAAAATACATCCCAATTGTTCTAGCTAGAGATATTTTTTATGAAGGAAATATACTGATATCGAGAAAATAATCAGTATACCCGCTTTTCAAAAATAAACTATCAGTATACATGGCATCTCCACCAGCATGATCTCAAAAGCTACTCAAGATATCGAGGATGCACACGTCCAAATTATTACAAAAGAAGAAGAAAAGTTATCAATAGAACAACTTCATCAAACGGCATCAACCATCAATAATGGTAGACAAAAGAAGAAGAAAAGTTATCAACAAAACAACTTCAACCATCAATAATGGCAGCCCCAGGTAACACGATATGTGTGCTACAACAACGACGCCTTTTGGAAGGGAATGACGCAAGACCGCTGTTGTCGCTGGACCAAACCACTAAAGTCAAATCATGAGTTTTCATTCCAGAGAGTAGTCTAAGTGAACTCCATGTAATATCTTCCATGAGGCAACGTCGCCTGATCGTCGCCAAGAAACGACGCACGAGTGCCGTCGTTGTTGGACCCAACAATTGAGTTCAAATAACGGGTTTTCACCCCCGGAGAGTAGTTTGAGTAAACATCACGTAATTGCTTTCACAAGGAACATTGCGTGATCGTCGCCACTGTCAGATGCAACCAATGAAAGGTCGAACTAACAGTTTTCAGCCCTGGAGCTCAAGCCCATACACTCAAAGAGCATCACCTAGCCAACATCACCTTGGGTTGCCACCATGTCGATCCATCAGTGCACAACCCACGCAGAGCACAATACTGATGTCGACATAGTCACACAAATAGAACCATGTTCATGCAACACATGTTGTCAAGTAGTGCGTAGGGACGACCACAATATCCATCGATCCAATGGCGCCGAGCGTCTAGATCGTCCACACAAGCCAATTTAGGCCAGCCACATGGGGCACCCCTGACGAGAGCGGAACCCGCGTATCAAGCAGAAGTTGACTCGCCAATTTTGTTGTCGCAAACTCCAACTTGGCCCATGTCAAGCACTCCAAACCTCTACACCGGGCGGAAGAAATCACATCACTGGAGAGCGTTGCCAAACCTTCTATATGGAGGGTAAAACTTGTTGAACTTGCGCCCCATAAAGACGGTCAGCAACCTGAGGTCGCGCAACATGGAGCAAAATAACCGATGAGTGTGCAACCATGCCAGTCTGCAGATGCCTCCATACAGGGACTAAAAAGATGCTTCGTCGTCGCCGCCGTCAGGAAACAGGAACCAGAAAAATTCACCATCGTCGTGAATCAGGGAATGGAATGCCTCCGCCATAAATCATTTCCATCGTCTTTGATGCCACGTCCGGGTGCCATGCTATCCTCGCAGCCGCTACGGTAGGGCGACCGCCTAGATATCCTAGGGTCGCCGTCCGACCTCTACCGCGGGCACCGTCCAGAGAAACTACAATGCTCTAGCCATGAGGACTTCTGATGAGCAAGGAGATGATTCCCCATGGTTTCCACCAGCGTTAGGAGGTCGATGTGGAGAGGAGGAGACCAGGCGGAAGCTAGGGTTTCGCTCAGTTGCTCCCTGGAAGTGAATGGATATTGGGCACCCCCAACAGGGCACCTTTACCAATAAAAATCAGATACTAGGGGTGTTGGGCCCAAAAACATGCTCCAGCACAATCCCAATCTGCAAGAAATTATTCGAAACTCCGAATCAAACAGCCCAACTTTCCCCACAATATTGCGGACATTGACCCCTCACAACACCAGCCCTAGTAAGTGGCGGGAAGCAACTCCCGCCTCCCATGCGTAAACTTTCACACACCGTCCATCTCCCGCCGCCGCAGCAACCTCCAATGGAGGCCACCGGCCCCGCCATCGACCTCAACACCCTCAGATGATCTCCGGCACCGCTTCCACCGCCTCGCCGCACCATTGTCATCGACCACCCCCACCTCCTCCACCCTCGTTCGCCGTTGTTCCACTGGTCTGGGCGCTCTGCCATGCATGTGACTCATTCTCGCCAATGCCATTGGGGAGGAGGGTTTCGTTGTTGCTTGCCAGCCCATCGCGTCACCCAAGAAGTCATGGGCAACAAAGAAGGGGATGGCGGCCATGGCTACGGCACTTTAACCTCCTTCACGGCGACCTCGTGGCCTCCTTCACGAAGATGTCGCTGGTCGTCCCCACCTTCTTCTAGGTTGGCTACGACTTCGACATGTACAACGCCAATGAATTATTCAACAAAACGCATGGAAGGTATACTATTTTTTGTTTTCATTTATCTTTCATTTAATAATTTTTACAAAATGCAATCATAATTTTGAATGGCTATATGCAATGCTCATTGGTTTCATATTTGCGATAATGTAGTGATTGATCATATGTCAACAAGATGAACGAGGTGGATCCACGTGGATCTTGTCTCCGTTCATCTGTTTTCGTGTGTCTACATGTTGGATCCTTCTGATCTACACTTCTCTTCATTGGCGGCAGTTGTTGTTCTGGTACGCTGGTCCTATGGGGCCAGCACGATGACTTACTGACTGTCTACTACAACAAGGTTTGCTCGGCTCCAATGAGGAAGGGGCGAAGACGACGGCGCGCCTTCGACTCGCTCTGGTGCTAATAGTCATCACTAGGTGGTCTACGGACCTAGATGTACTTTTTTGTACTTTCGGTGGTCTTTGTACTAACTTGACAGTTGATGAATAGATCAAAAGTTGTCCTCACATAAAAAAGATGAACGAGTCGGTAGGCAGACATTTCTTTGTCCACTCCGTCTGAGGATGATGATGATCAAGTTGATGTTGCCGCTTCCAAAACGAAGAAATAGAAAAGGGGGAGAAACTTCTCCACGGCCAAGGATACCGCGTTGGTCATGGCATGGAAGAGTGTGAACATTGATCCGGTAGTAGGGTCCGATCAAAACACAAACACATACTGGAAGCACATTGCAGACCACTTTCATCGCATTTGCCGATTTCCACCACACTCGATTAAGTCACTCGCACATCGATGGAGCACAGTTCAGGAATGTTTCAATCGTTGGGCATGTTGTGTGGATCAAGTGGATTGTACCAAATCTAGTGGAATAATACAGGGGACATGTTGATGTGTATTTTTCCTCTTAATATTTTTGTGAATTGTTTAAATTCAAATTGCTAAGTACTTTTTCAACTTGACAACTGAGCTACACAAACAAATTATAGAAGCAAGAGGGACCCAAAATGCAAGTCTTTTGGCTTGCATTTGTACGAGCCCCGCTGGACTTGATGCAGCCCAACTCAAGTATCTTGAGTTGAGGAAGGCACAAATTATAGCATCAAAGATGGTATGGGGTGCGGGTGTGAGTGGACATGGTAGCGTGGATGGCAATGAGAGTGGGAATGGTAATGTGAGTGAGGAGTGAAGCTCTACGTTTCATCTTCGTGTTTAGATTAATCATATGCTCTATGCTTGATCTTCTTATCTAAGTGAACCATATGTTTCATTTTTTATCTTCATGTTATGCTTACTTCGAATCATTTTGACCATTTAATATGTTTAGTTTGGGTCATTTGGAGGCTTTGTTGTGTTTGAATTTGAACTTCTGTTTAAATTTGAATTTCATAAATTATAGATTTGAAATGATGTTCAGTTATGTGTGTTTGAACTATCCTCATTTGAATATTATACTTCCTCCGTCCGAAATTATTTGTCGCACAAACCGATGTATCTAGACGTATTTTAGTTCTAAATACATCCATTTCAACAAGTAATTCCGGACGGAGGGAGTAAGTTGATAGAATAGACATGCATATACCATTTGTATGCAAGTTTGAAAAGATATAGAAAAAACAGATTAATGAGGAAATTTCGTTTCTGAGAAAACACCCCACCTACAAATTCCCTAAATTATTGGAGTTACCCCGGTAACCACTATTGAGGAGATTTTTTTTGGCTCTTTCGAAGATGCTCTCAGCAAGTTGCATATCAGATGGCAAAAAGGAAAATGGTACGACGTCATTCGCCGGCCTCTTGTTGTCAGCGGAATCAGAGAGAACATGTTGAGTAACAGTTATTTAGAACCTTCCTGGACATGAACTGCCAACAGCCGAAACGTAGCATCGCGAGAGCTTGATTCGGATCCCAACCACTTGCCGTTGGAACGGAGCTTGGTTTTGCCTGGCCACGATCACGATTCTCGGGCGATGCCAGGGATCGATTTATTATGATTAACATATGACTAGGAGAGGTGCGTCTTCTTAATCACGGCCAGTACTGCTGCTGCCGGAGCAGAAAGTTTTGGTTTGCAAGTAAGGTGGATGGCATGGTCACTGACAGGGCTGTGTTTGGTGCAGTTCGAGTAGCCCGTCTTTTTCATGGTGATTTCTTGTTTATGGAGGAAAGGGTGGAATATAAATGATAGGGGCCATGTTTTAGTTGGTTATATATAAGAGCTAGTTGCCGTTCAAGTGTGCTAATTGGAAGTGACATGAGGTTACGTGAGAGCTGGTTTGTTGGAGACCCATATGCTGCATGAATTATTGGAAGCAACCACGGCTAGTGGCTCTGCTCGTTTCCTTGATGCTCACATTAGCGGACGATTTGCTGGAGTTCATATGCCTGCGTCGTGTTAACATCTCGCCCAACACTGCATAATCATCTACGCTATTGCGTAATATTCAGTCCAAGTTGTGACTGTTTTTTTTACCTCTAGAAAGGAGGTTAAACCCCCGGCCTCTGCATCAATGCGATGCACATAACCGTTGGATTGGTACACCTGGATATCTTCACTTGATTCATGGAGTTTTTTTTGAAAGTTCACTTGATTCACGGAGTTGGCCGTGATCATGTGCTCCTGTATACTCCCTCCGTTCGGAATTACTCGTCGCAGAAATGGATGTATCTAGACGTATTTTAGTTCTAGATATATCCATTTTCAAGACAAGTAATTCCGAATGAAGGGAGTATATATAATTAATGTACGCGGTAGGTGGGTACACATGTCCTTTCTCAGTATTGTTGTGTCGACAATGTTTGTAAATAGTCATGCATGCTAGTTTGGGCAACGTAAGGCCAACTCCACCGCGCGACCCCATCCTGTCCGGTCCTGTCCGTTTGGGGCAAAAGGAGGTGGCTACATGACGGTCCGGACCCATCCTGTCTGCTTTATGTCCGCCGACCCATTTCGGCGCAAACTTGCGCTGCGTTTGGTCGCGGCGGACACCAAACGGACGCGTTGGCTGGGCCGCAGCGTGGCGGCCACCTACCTCCCACCCGCCCACATCAATGCGCACGAGCGGGCGGCCCCACATCATCCGCACGTCGGCGGTCGCCGTCCTTCTTTAAGTGGGAAGCGTGGGCTCGTCGTCCATATCGCCCCACGCCACCTGGGGCCGCCTCTCGAACCCCGACAAGCAGAAACCCTAGCCCGCCTCCTCCTCGAGCTCGCCGGCCGCCCGCCTCGCCATGGGCTTCAACGGCAAGGGCAAGCAAGCGCGACATGGCTGGCTCCTCCTCGAAGCGCCGCGGCTCCGTGAAGAAGGAGGAGCCTGCGTATCTGCCGTGCTCCTCCCGTCGAGCCCCCGCGTCTCCGCCGCGCTCGTCCCGTCGAGCCCCCGCGTCTCCGCCGCGCTCCTCCCGTCGAGCGCCGGCCCCCTTCACCATTGCCCCTCGGCCCTCCGGCGAGCGCGACCGGCAGTACATCTGCGGGCGTGTGCGGAGATCTTGGGAAGATGAGGACGCCGGTCCCGTGGGCGACGCCCACCTCCCCAGCAGGTGGCACCTCTCCGCGGACCGGGTCCCCATCCACTTGATGCGGCGGCCGGCCGTGCACGGCGCGATGAGATCAACTGCCGCCGCCGCCTCCTCCCCGACGACCTGTACTACGACCACAGGTACGCCCCCGACTCGCCGCTTTGGGACACGTGGCTCCAGGACGAGCACGACGTGTGGCGTGTGTCCTACTTCGCCGGCACCGTGTCGGGGCCGCGGAGGCCACGCGTCTTGAGCAGCTGGCGTCTGGTGCGCGGTGACGCCACGCCGTTACTGCCCGTCTCCGTCGCCTTCTCCCCCTCCTCGCATGCGGCGGAGGAGGCCCGTCTCTGCGGCGTGTCATGGGCGACTCCATGAACACGCACGACGAGCGGCAGTGGGACGGCCTGGAGGAGGCCATGGCCCTCTCTGCTGCCGGGGACGTCGCCTTCCGGAGCTGCAGATGGTGGCCGTCAAGGAGGAGGACCCGTCGGCCGCGTTCCAAAGAACCGGGCCGGGTCACGGTGGGCTGGTCCTGCATCGCCCGGAGATGGCTGCCGGCGTGGCGTGAATCGGTGCCCCACTCTCGCGGTCATCGGAGCGGGAGGCGTCGCCACGGGAGGAGGTGGTGCAGGCACCTCCGGCCGTCCAGCCCGCCCACGCACCGCCGGCGACGACGACGACCATGCCGACGGCCAGTGAAGACGGCGACGGCCACGACACCGACGGGCGCGGCAGGAGCGCGCGGGAGGAGTTTTTTTTTATTTTCTTATTATGTTAATTATGAATCTGGGCCTTTTAAATGACCGTTGAAACTGGGCCGTTTTGTGGCCAACCCATATATATGTTTTATGTTTTTTAAATACGTTTATTTGCTTTTTTAATTATTTAATTATTATTTTTAATCCCGTCCACCTCGGACACGATTTGGGGTGCGGCCGCGCGATGGGCGCACACACGACCCAATGGACACAGCCGGACACGGGCGTACCCATCGGCGCCTCAAAGGAACAGATTCGGCCCAATCCGAACGCCCGTTTAGGATCGCACGGTGGAGTTGGCCTAAGAGCAGACACACATGGAACCCACCAAGACATTATTCAGTCTGGCAGCAGAGTAGAACTCACAAGCAACCTTCACATTCACATCAGTAAACGGACGGAAACTTCAGGTGGGGGGGCACAGCTGGACTGCAGGGGACGTACCACCATGCACGGCCCAACAACTATGGCTAAAAATAATACTCCCTCCGTCTGGAAATACTTGTCATTGAAATGAATGTATTTAGATGTAATTTAATTCTAGATACATCCATTTTCATCTATTTTGATGATAAGTAATTCCGGCCGGAGGGAGTATAATAGTACCAATTCACCATCTACATCACTA
This sequence comes from Aegilops bicornis, assembly GCA_021605145.1. Taxonomy (NCBI): domain Eukaryota; kingdom Viridiplantae; phylum Streptophyta; class Magnoliopsida; order Poales; family Poaceae; genus Aegilops; species Aegilops bicornis. The sequence goes on from CM038671.1 coordinate 105,216,474, forward strand.
ATAATATCACCATGCTAACCCACACCATACAATGCAATATATGACGATTAATTAAGCCGGCCATTGATGGACCAAAACATATTTACTCAGCAAGTAAGGGTTGATAGATGAACACTAATAATATCTCCATGCTAACCCACGCCATACAGAAGGGAAAGGAGGTGACAAGACACCTCCATGGCTGATGGCTACATCTACAGGAAGCTTGCCTCAGCAAGTTTCGTGCCAACTACCAAAGGATGTTGACACCAAGCAGTGCTCATCCGAAAAAACGTCTGTTTATATGTTGGAGGTTAACGACATCGACTGACCCATGTGTCTCACATATGTTGGAAGCTAATTCCATCCACTGATCCGTGTGTCTCACGTGCTACGATGCATTTGGACCCATCAACTGAAAGCCGTAAGTTAAATGTTAAATTTGAAATCCAGAACCGAGTATCCAATACATAAAAAAAAAATCCAGTTCCGAAGCAATTACACATAATAGAAAAAGTGACAAAACGGAGATATTCAGATACGCATGATATTTTGAAGAACCATAGTTTTGAAATTAAAGAGTATATAACACAAATCTGGTGTTCATAGCAGGCATTATAGGTTTTTGACTTTGATTTTCTTGTAGGAGTTTCTACAGCCGGACTTGGCAAATACGACCCTAGGCACGCCCATGAACAGTCTCGAACGACCCCTCATATGGGTTGCCGGGCAACCACACACCTCAACTATAAATCCTCAAATTCATGTAAATCCATGCACGTCCGTGAATATCACACGTAGTAAACATTTATTGGTAGCAAAAATACATAGTTTGAACATAAATTTTGTTTTATGTTTCAAATTCAAACATTAGCTCTTTGGTTTTCAATTGTGCGTCCACATATGTTCGACCAGACCACTGAGTAGTTACGTGTGCACCTGATGATCTTGAAGTTTCTGATGCATCTGCACAAAATTGATAAGCTCATTTGCATCTTGTTGTTCCGGGATCTCGACTTGTTTTCTAGGCTTGTTAAAATCATGAGTTTGGGCTGCACCATCACTTTCGTCCTCGACAATAATATTATGCAAAATGACACAACATGTCACCAACTTTTAAAAAGTCTCTGATATCTGAATCATTGTAGCTCCACGAACAATTTTCCAACAAGCTTTAAGCACTTTGCGCACTCCACATCCTTCCTAGGTGCTTCTTGCATTGATGTGGAGTGGCATTGTTTGTTCCCTTGGGGCTCAGATATGGTCTTCACAAACGCCAATCACTGAGGATAGATGCCATCAGTAAGGTAGTACTCCATATTGTAGTTGCGGTTATTGACAGTGTAATTGCACGGCGACGATTCAGCATTACAAAGTCTCTTGAACAAGGGAGATCCTGAAGCACATTCATGTCGTTGAGAGAACCAGGCATTCAAAGAAAGCATGTTGAATGCACAAGTCATGTGATGCCGCTGCTTCCAGTATGATGGTGGCTTCTTAGGTGTGACCTTGGTACATCCTATGGAAACCTTTAGGGCAGTTCTTTCTCATTGCTAATGCATGCAATCAATTGAACCGAGCACACCTCAAAAACCTCTTGTCTCTACAATAGCCAGCAATCTTTTCGTGTCCTGCACATTTAGTTCTCTCACGTACTCTTCTCCAAACACCTCCACCACAACACGGGAAAACTTCACAGTTGTCTTTAGTCATGTGCTCTCCCCCATCCGGACCATCTCACCAACGACATCGATAGCGGTACCAAGTGCAAGCACCCTCATAGCAGCCATGCATTTCTTCTTAGCAAAGAACGAGAGTTGTCCTTCGATCCAAACATCAAAACACTCAAAGTTTTAAACATGCAAACTTAACATAGTTTGACTACAAACTTGCAAACTTAAAATTAAAGGACACTACAGACAACTACTCCTCGTCACTAAGACTGTCCCTATCAATGTCATCATCATCCTCGTTGGATTGAACCTTGTTGTCTGACACGACCTTGATCACCCTTGACGAGGGACCATGCTCGTCCTCCTTCACCGCCTTGTTGTGCTATGCTCAGGACTCGTGCCCCGCATGTGGGGTGCGAATGTTCCACGGCGAACCTCGCCATAGCCGCATCGTCTCTCTCACGGGTGTTGACATCATCCGACTTGACCTTGATCACCCATGATGAGGGGCCAACCTTGTCCTTCTTCTTCACCTCCTTCTCCATCGCCTCGTTGCCCTATGCTCAGAACTCGTACTCCTCATGTACGAGGTGCATTCCACGGAGAACATCAACATATATAGTCACATCATCGCTCTCACAGATGTTGACCTAGTCAAGGACAATACGGGTTTCCCTCTTATCCTTGCTGGAGACAACGTTCACTTCGGAAGCGATGAACTCCGCCACCTCCCGGGTTTCCCTCTCATGTGTCGGTTGGCTGAGTCGCAAACACGTGATGTCCATCGCGCATGGGGCGAGTGATGTAGACACAAACCTAGGGTAGGGTAATAGGCCTGACCTATACATCCTACCTAAGGTCCTAGTCCTAAGAACAAAGGAGTTCAAGTATCAGAAGAAGGGATCCAACAAAGGCATCGAGTGAAGTCCACTCGACCTACCATCCACTCGGAGATCTCCCTTTATCCAGGTCACTCGACCATCAAACCACTCGACGATAAGAAGATCTAAAGCCGCTCTGCGCAGCAACAGTTGGACATTTACTCAGATATTTAATGACCATTTACAACATTTCAATACAGGCGTTACCTCTAACGCCACCTCTTTATGTACATTGAATTCTATGTAATGGAGGGGAGCTGGGGTCCTGGCGCACTCTATATAAGCCACCCCCCTCCTCTGGGACAAGGGTTCGCACCCTCGTAACTCACACGCCAGTATAATCCAGTCGACCGCCTCCGGGCTCCGAGACGTAGGGTTGTTACTTCCTCCGAGAAGGGCCCGAACTCGTAAAACTAGCATGTACAACTCCTCCATAGCTAAGATCCTGCCTCTGCATTCCTACCCCCCTATTCTACTGTCAGACTCAGAACCACGACAGTTGGCGCCCACCGTTGGGCAGGTGTCTTAGCGACTTGTTGGAGAAGTTGCAATCTTTTCGATCGCCTTCATCATGGTTTCAGGCGGAGGTTTGGCTGAGGGCCGCGAGATCCGTCTCGGCGCGCTCGTGTTCATCACCGACGAATCCGCTTGGCTTGAGGAGGCTCCACTCGACGTCGATGCACTCCCCGTCCGCGGGGCAACGCACTTTCGCGCCTGCGTCCGCGGCGTCCTCCTGAGGCAGCCGTCGACCCAGTATCGGTCGGCACCTGTGGCGTCCTCTCGCCCCGTCGCCCGCCGATGCAAGCGCTCCGGTCGGTCGAGGCTTCAGCGATGGGTGAGGCACGCAGTGGCTCGCCAAACGGCCACCCCCCAAGTCGCGGCGATCGAGCCCGACGAATCTCTCTACGGCCTGTTCAACCTGTCGACTGGCTCCGCAGAGACCGCATCCGAGTGCGACAACAGTGATCCAGCGGCGGAGGTCCTGATGGTCGATGGACCTCGCAGTCCTCCCGGCTTCCCTTGCACCGACGGTGGCAACGGCAGAGGCGATCCGTCGCATGCCCATGAGGAATACCTCCCCGAGCCCCTCTCTTCGGAGCAGAGGGAAGAGCTCCGCCGCCGGAACATGGATGCTCTCCACACTCCTATCATTGAAGAAACCCCCGAGGCCCGGGCCTTGGATTACGCGCGCCTGGCCAATCTGGTTGAGCGCACTCGACTGGAAAATCTCCAGCGAGTACTCGACGAGCGTGCGCGGCAAAGGGTTCAAGAATCCAGTCGTCGCCAACTTTTTCCACCTCCGACTCAGGTATATCAAACTCCGATCCAAAATCTTACAGCTGTAGCTCGTATAGCAGAGTCAATTCAGCCCTCCCATTCAGAAGCCGACAGGGGTTTAATGCAGATCAGAGCTTTACTCCGGGCAGCGAAAAGAGCGAATCTGGCTGTATCACGATCGCGAATAGGATCCATAGCAGGTCCGTTGTTGCGAATCTGATCCGGTCGGCACATAGTCCAAGATCACCCCCGAGGCGTGAGGGACGTGACGACCGGCGTGATCAGTACAGAAATCGTGAGCAGTATGATCACCGACTCGATCGTGACGGTCGTCGTCGAGTGCCCACGCCTCCTCCAAGGAGTGGATCATACATGCCTCGACAGCAGGATGACAGATGCCCTCATAGTGTTGGGCGAAGGATTCCAGTCGACCCCAGGGAGCCAGGCTTTGATGCGAGATCTATTCTCGTCCAAGGTTTGGTCGACAGGAACAGAGCTCACCGAGAAGGTCATGATAGAGATGTACCCACCAGCAGCAGAGTGCGTGTCTCAGGTCCAGAGTGGTTCAGCAGAGCCATCAGGGCCGCAGTGATTCCTCCCAACTTCAGGTTGGCGACTGGAGTCAGTAAGTTCACTGGTGAGTCCAAGCCTGACACTTGGCTTGAGGATTACCGAGTGGCTGTTCAGATTGGCGGCGGCAATGATGAAGTGGCCATGAAACACCTGCCTATGATGTTAGAGGGTTCGGCCAGAGCATGGCTGAATCAATTAGTACCCAACAGCATTTACACTTGGGAAGATCTTTCCCGAGTGTTTGTCAGAACATTTGAAGGGACCTGCAAACGACCAGCAGGGTTGATAGAGCTGCAATCTTGTGTGCAGAAGACAAATGAAACTTTGAGGGATTATATCTAGAGATGGATCACCTTTGCATCACACGATGAGAATGTGTCGATCACCAAGCAGTTTGCGCCTTCAAGGAAGGCGTCAAATATCGAGAGTTGAACTTGAAGTTCGGTCGGACCGGGACATGTCTACGAGTCGAATGATGGAGATTGCCACCAAGTATGCTAATGGTGAAGAAGAGGATCGGCTCCGAGTGGCAAGCACAAATCAGTCGCCCATGAAACCGGAGGAGGAAACTCCGGTCCGGAAGCGAGCGCAAAGCCGAGTCAGCTGCTTCCCGGGGAAACCTTAGCCGTGACTCAAGGAAAACCCAAAGGGAAGCCCAAGGGGCCATGGAACCCTAAGAAGATAAAAGATCAAGATGGAAATGATGTGCTAGATTTTCCATGCCACATCCACACAAAGAAAGATGAAGAGGGTAAAATCATTTACCCGAAGCATACCACTCGGCAGTGTCGGCTCCTGATCCAGCAGTTCCGAAAGAAACAGCCCAAAGACAAGGAAAAAGAGTCAGACAAGGTTGAAGACAAGGAGGAGAGTGATGATGGTTACCCTCACGTCAATTCCACTCTGATGCAAGGAACAGAGGAAGCCATAAGGATAACTGACAAATCGTTCAGTCGACCAGGCGGATTCGAATCGACCTGACTTACTGGCTTTGGAGGTGACGACGTCAGCTTCCTCGTCAGCTAGAGTCTTATTAATATCCATGTCGGTCGCAGCTGAGGTCGGGCTACACAAATTCATCGTCCACTCGGTCAGAACAAGGAAGCTGGTCGGAACAGAAAAATTGATTGCAACAAAAGATATGAGAAGAGCGTTTACCCAGAAGCAATAGGGACGTCCATCTTGATCCTAGGAAAGGTCTTCTGAGCCTTCGAAGGATTGGCTTTGGGCTGCTTGGTGACCTTCTCAGTAAAATCTGGAGACGGGGACCGAGTGCGCTTGTGAGATGGAGCACTCGACGCCACAGCCTTGCCGCGCCTGTTCGCGGGGTCATGTCGCTGCTTGGATCGACGTTCGGAGCGGGGTGGTGAGTTGGCTACCTCCTCATCATCCGACTCGTCCTTCTCATCTTCATCATCATCTGCTGGGGACTCCCACTCGCCGCTCTCCTCAGCACTGTACTCGCCCTCTTGGTCTTGCTCCAGAGCTTGTTCACCATTGGGCATTGAATACATCTCCGTGTAGATACTGCAAGAAACAAGAGACCGACCCTAAAGTCAGTCGAAACAACAATCAGTCGGAAAATACGTTTAAAAATTCAGTCATGGTGACCAGACCTTCTCTGGTGGGTTGCTGCTGCTGAAAGGGTCGACTCTCCTAGCGCCCCTGGGGTTGTCCTTGTTCCCGGTGATACCCATCAACCACTCGGCTACAGTTTTGGCCTCCACCTCCTCCGGATGAACCCGAGCAGTGTCGCCGGCCCCAGAGTACATCCACATGGAATCGTCACGAGCTTGGAGGGGTTGGATCCGCCGACTGAGGAACACCTCGAGCAGATCCATACCAGTGACACCTTGGTTGATCAGTTGTACCACCCTCTCAACTAGCATGCATGTCTCTGCCTTCTCCGCAGTAGTCACTTTCAAGGAAGATGGAGTTTGAACACGGTCGAAAGAGAAAGGAGGAAGCCCAGTCGACTGGCCTGGGGTCGCGAGGTCCTGGCAGTAGAACCAGGTCGACTGCCAGCCCCTGACCGACTCAGGAAGAGTCATCGGAGGGAAAGAGCTCCTCTTCCTCTTCTGAATACCCAGGCCCCCACACATCTGAATGACATGGGTTTTCTCATCTTTTGAGTTCGCTTTTTTCACAGTTTGGGATCGGATGGTAAAGATGTGCTTAAAAAGACCCCAGTGCGGTCGGCACCCCAGGAAATTCTCACACATGGAGACGAACGCAGCAAGATATGTGATAGTGTTGGGAATGAAATGGTGGAGTTGGGCCCCAAAGAAATTCAGGAAACCGCGAAAGAAAGGATGCAGGGAATCGAAAAACCACGGTCGACGTGGGTGGCGAGCAAGACACACTCACCCGGCCGCGGCTGTGGCTCCGTTTCTCCCCTCGGCAGGCGCGCGGACTTATGGACGATCATCCCCAGCTCGGCCATATCGTCCAGGTCCTCTTGCCGGAGCGAAGATCGGATCCAGTCTCCCTGGATCCAACCCGACGGCAAACCCGAGCGCGACGAAGACCCACGATTCACCTTCTTGATCTTCGCCGCCCCCGTCGCCTTCTTCGCACGCTCCAGCGCCGCCGTTTTGTCCTTCACCATGGCGGCGGAGCGACGGCGTCGAGAGTGGCTGGTCTGGGCAAAGCAGAGTCGCGAGAGGAAGAAGAAGAGAATGGGTACGCACAGTGCAAACGCCTCGGCCTTGCCGCTTTTAAGGGCCTACTTCCGAGTGGCTGACGCGTGGGCCCGAGGTGATCCTGTCAAATCCCCCCAACAGTTGCGCACAAGATACGTGGCAAAAAAGGTGGCGCAGTAGTCGAAAAGTCCTATTTATCTACTCTGCTTACCGCGGGACGCTCCGCCTGGCGCGCTTCTACCAAAATTTCGAATCCCAGGAAATCCGGGATCCTCTGCAACCGATCACGCCAAAGATTTCGTGTCAGAGATATCATTCAATGGATGTAGAGGTATAAACCAGTCGGCAATTTCTGAATCGATCAAGGCGACAGAAACGAAGCTGAAGTTCCAACAACTAGTCTCCACTCGGAGATATAGGCAAGACAATCAAGAGTAAAAGCAAGGTCAACTCCATCCTTCTTTTTCACTCAAACCTCGATCCATTCGGGGGCTAATGATGTAGACACAAACCTAGGGTAGGGTAATAGGCCTGACCTATACATCCTACCTAAGGTCCTAGTCCTAAGAACAAAGGAGTTCAAGTATCAGAAGAAGGGATCCAGCAAAGGCATCGAGTGAAGTCCACTCGACTTACCATCCACTCGGAGATCTCCCTTTATCCAGGTCCCTCGACCATCAAACCACTCGACGATAAGAAGACCTAAAGCCGCTCTGCGCAGCAACAGTCGGGCATTTACTCAGATATTTAATGACCATTTACAACATTTCAATACAGGCGTACCTGTAACGCCACCTCTTTATGTACATTGAATTCTATGTAACAGAGGGGAGCTGGGGTCCTGGCGCACTCTATATAAGCCAGCCCCCTCCTCTGGGACAAGGGTTCGCACTTCAGAACTCACACACGTATAATCCGATCGACCGCCTCCGGGCTCGAGGCGAGGGGCTGTTACTTCCTCCGAGAAGGGCCTGAACTCGTAAAAGTAGCGTGTACAACTCCTCCATAGCTAAGATCTTGCCTCTGCATTCCTACCCCCCTATTCTACTGTCAGACTTAGAACCACGACAGCGAGCTCTGCCATGTCGGGCGTCCCGAGCCAATGTTACTCGACGGCGTAGAGGCCAGACTTTTATGCATTTCTTTTAGAAGGTTCCTGCAGCAAAACACGGGGCATTATCTAGTTCCCCCAAAGTTCGGGGGGGGGGGGGGTTAAAACTTTTCCATGTAACCCTTAGAGCATCTCCAGCCGTTCGGCCCCCCAGGGCACCTAAAAATAGTAGCCTGGGGGCGAACCGGCGCTAGATTGGCCCCTGGGGGCGACCTAACTCCCAGTCACGCCCCCAGGCACTGCCCTCAGGACGCGGCAATTTGAAATTTGGTCGTTCCCGCTCACAAAAGACACCACAAGTCCGGCGATCGAATAAATAGTCCGTCGTACAAAAAAAGAACGCCCCAAGTTTGGACGCGTGCACAACGCATCACTCGGCGGGGTCGGCCTCCGGCGTCGGTGGAGTCGGCGCGCGGGCTTGGCGGTATCGGAGCTGCTTCTGTGCTGGGCGGCGTCGACGCGGCTTCGGTGCTACTGGGCGTCATGGAGGTATCATCTCTCGGGCTTGGCGGCGGCGTCGGCGCGGGCGCAGGAGTGGGCGGCACCATCGTCGGCAGCTGGTTCAGGATGAGGCCGCGCTCCGCCATGTACCACGCCTTGAGATTCTTCGCGGCGACGTTGGTCCGGAGCAGGTCGAGCTTGACGGCGCTGTTCGTCATCAACGCCGACCACCGCGCCTCTGTCTTCTCTTCACGCAGGGCGGCCCGGGCCTGTGAGTCGGCGAGGCAATGCTCGATGGACTCCACTTTCAGCGGTAGCCGCGTCGGCGTGTTTCCCCTTCTTGGCCCCTTTGTTGCCGTCCGGGCGCCCTTCTGACGCGCCCGGTGTCGGCGCGTCCGGCTTGTAGGTCTCCTTGGCCTTGGCAAGGGTGCACCGGACTTCTGCCCACTTCTCGCACTTGTCGATCCGCATGAAGACGTGAAGGTACTTGAATTCTTGGTCGCTGTTGTCCTGGCGATACATGGCGAACATGCGCAGCAGCTGCGCCGAGGAACAAACAATTGGCGGGCGCACACGGCGAAGAGAAGCGGGAGACCTGTTGGGGAACGTAGTAATTTCAAAAAAATTCCTACGCACACGCAAGATCATGGTGATGCATAGCAACGAGAGGGGAGAGTGTGTCCACGTACCCTCGTAGACCAAAAGCGGAAGCGTTAACACAATGCGGTTGATGTAGTCGTACGTCTTCACAGCCCGACCGATCAAGCACCGAAACCACGACACCTCCAAGTTCTTGCACACGTTCAGCTCGATGACGTACCCCGGACTCCGATCCAGCAAAGTGTCGGGGAAGAGTTCCGTCAGCACGACAGCGTGGTGACGATCTTGATGTTCTACCGTCGCAGGGCTTCGCCTAAGCACCGTTACAATATTATCGAGGAGAACTATGGTGGAGGGGGGCACCGCACACGACTAAGAGATCAAGAGATCAATTATTGTGTCTAGAGGTGCCCCCCTGCCCCCGTATATAAAGGAGTGGAGGAGGGGAGAGGGTCGGCCCCTATGGCGCGCCCTGGAGGAGTCCTACTCCCACCGGGAGTAGGATTCCTCCCCTTCCATGTAGTAGGAGTAGGAGACAAGGAAGGGGGAGAGGGAAGAGAAGAAAGGAGGGGGCGCCGCCCCCCCTAGTACAATTCGGACTAGTCATTGGGGGGGGGGGGGGCGCAGCCTGCCTCTCTCTCTCCCCTAAAGCCCAATAAGGCCCATATACTTCTTTCCCCGTATTCCCGTAACTCCCCGGTACTCCGAAAAATACCCGAACCAGTCGGAACCTTTCCGATGTCCGAATATAGTCGTCCAATATATCGATCTTTATGTCTCGACCATTTCGAGACTCATCGTCATGTCTCCGATCTCATACGGGACTCCGAACTCCTTCGGTACATCAAAACTCATAAACTCGTAATAAAACTGTCATCGAAACCTTAAGCGTGCGGACCCTACGGGTTCGAGAACTATGTAGACATGATCGAAACACGTTTCCGGTCAATAACCAATAGCGGAACCTGGATGCTCATATTGGCTCCTACATATTCTATGAAGATCTTTATCGGTCAAACGCATAACAACATACGTTGTTTCCTTTGTCATCGGTATGTTACTTGCCCGAGATTCGATCGTCGATATCTCAATACCTAGTTCAATCTCGTTACCGGCAAGTCTCTTTACTCGTTATGTAATGCATCATTCCGTAACTAACTCATTAGCTACATTGCTTGCAAGGCTTATAGTGATGTGCATTACCGAGAGGGGCCAGAGATACCTCCCCGACAATCGGAGTGACAAATCCTAATCGAGAAATACGTCAACTCAACAAGTACCTTCGGAGACACCTGTAGAGCACCTGTATAATCACCCAGTTACGTTGTGACGTTTAGTAGCACACAAAGTGTTCCTCCGGTAAGCGGGAGTTACATAATCTCATAGTCATAGGAACATGTATAAGTCATGAAGAAAGCAATAGCAACATACTAAAGATCAAGTGCTAAGCTAACGGAATGTGTCATGTCAATCACATCATTCTACTAATGATGTGATCCCGTTAATCAAATGACAACTCATGTCTATGGTTAGGAAACATAACCATCTTTGATTAATGAGCTAGTCTAGTAGAGGCATACTAGTGACAATATGTTTGTCTATGTATTCACACATGTATCATGTTTCCGGTTAATACAATTCTAGCATGAATAATAAACATTTATCATGATATAAGGAAATAAATAATAACTTTATTATTGCCTCTAGGGCATATTTCCTTCAGTCTCCCACTTGCACTAGAGTCAATAATCTAGTGCACATCGTCATGTGATTTAACACCAATATTCATATATGTATATGATTAACGCCCATAGTTCACATTGTCATGTGACCAACACCCAAAGGGTTTACTAGAGCCAATAATCTAGTTCACATCGCTATGTGATTAACACCCAAAGAGTACTAAGGTGTGATCATGTTTTTCTCGTGAGAGAAGCTTAGTCAACGGGTCTGTCACATTCAGAGCCGTATGTATTTTGCAAATATTCTATGTCTACAATGCTCTGCACGGAGCTAATCTAGCTAATTGCTCCCACTTTCAATATGTATCCAGATTGAGATTTAGAGTCATCTGGATCGGTGTAAAAGCTTGCACCGATGTAACTCTTTACCACGGGCTCTTTTATCACCTCCATAATTGAGAAATATTTCCCTAGTCCTCACTAAGGATATTCTTGACCAATGTCCAGTGATCTACTCCTAGATCACTATTGTACTCCCTTGCCAAATTCAGAGCAAGGTATACAATAGGTCTGGTACATAGCATAGCATACTTTATAGAACCTATGACTGAGGCATAGGAAATGACTTTCATTTTTTTTTCTATTTTCTGCCGTGGTCGGGGATTTGAGTCTTACTCAATTTTACACCTTTGCAACACAGGCAAGAACTCTTTCTTTGACTGTTCCATTTTGAACTATTTCAAAATCTTGGCAAGGTATGTACTTATTGAAAAACTTATCAAGCGTCTTGATCTATCTCAATAGATCTTGGTGCTCAATATGTAAGTAGCTTTATTGAGGTCTTTCTTTTAAAGAACTCCTTTCAAATACTCCTTTATGCTTTCCAGAAAAATTCTACATCATTTCTGATCAACAATATGTTACTCACATATATTTATCGAAGGCGGTAGTGCTCCCACTCACTTTATTGTAAATACAGGCTTCACCGCAAATCAAGATAAAACTATATGCTTTGATCAACTTATCAAAGCGTATATTCCAACTACGAGATGCTTGCACCAGTCCATAAATGGATCATTGGAGCTTGCACATTTTGTTAGCACCTTTAGGATTGACAAAACCTTACGGTTTGCATCATATACAATTTTTCTTTAAGAAAACCATTAAGGAATGCAGTTTTGACATCCATTTGCCGATTTCATAAAATGTGGCAATTGCTAACATGATTCAGACAGACTTTTAAGCATCGATACGAGTGAGAAAATCTCATTGTATTCAACACCTTGAAATTTGTCAAAAACCTTTTTCGACAAGTCTAGCTTTGTAGATAGTAACACTACTATCAGCATCTGTCTTCCTCTTGAAGATCCATTTATTCTTAATGACTCATTGATCATCGGGCAAGTTAATCAAAGTCCACACTTTGTTCTCATAAATGGATCCCATCTCAGATTTCATGGCTTTAAGCCATTTCGCGGAATCTGGGCTCATCATCGCTTCCTCATAGTTCATAGGTTCATCGCGGTTTAGTAACATGACTTCTAGAATAGGATCATCGTACCACTCTGGTGCGGACCATACTCTGGAAGACCTATGAGTTTCTGTAATAACTTGATCTGAAGTTTCATGATCATCATCATTAAATTCCTCACTAATTGGTGTAAGAATCACTGGAACTGATTTCTTTGATGAACTACTTTCCAATTTGAGAGAAGGTACAATTACCTTATCAAGTTCTACTTTCCTCCCACTCACTTCTTTCGAGAGAAACTTCTTTTCTAGAAAGGATCCATTTTTAGCAACGAATATCTTGCCTTCGGATCTGTGATAGAAGGTGTACCCAACAGTTTCCTTTGGGTATTCTATGAAGACGCACTTTTACGATTTGGGCTTGAGCTTATCAGGATGAAACTTTTTCACATAAGCATCGCAACCCCAAACTTTAAGAAACGACAACTTGGGTTTCCTGCCAAACCACAGTTCATAAGGTGTCATCTCAACGGATTTAGATGGTGCCCTATTTAACGTGAATGCAGGTGTCTCTAATGCATAACCCCAAAACGATATTGGTAAATCGGTAAGAGACATCATTGATCGCACCATATCAAATAAAGTGCGGTTACGACGTTCGGACACACCATAACGTTGTGGTGTTCCAGGTGGCGTGAGCTATGAAACTATTCCACATTGTTTTAATTGAAGACCAAACTCGTAACTCAAATATTCATCTCCACGATCAGATCGCAGAAACTTTATTTTCTTGTTACGATGATTTTCCACTTCACTCTAAAATTCTTTGAACCTTTCAACTATTTCAGACTTATGTTTCATCAAGTAGATATACCCATATCTGCTCAAATCATCTGTCAAGGTCAGAAAATAACGATACCCGCCATGAGCCTTAATACTCATTGGTCTGCATACATCAGTATGTATTATTTCCAACAAGTTTGTTGCTTGTTCCATTGTTCCGAAGAACGGAGTTTTAGTCATCTTGCCCAAAAGGCACGGTTCGCAAGCATCAAATGATTCATAACCAAGTGATTACGAAAATCCATCTTTATGGAGTTTCTTCATGTGCTTTACACCAATATGACCCAAACGCCAGTGCCACAAATAAGTTGCACTATCATTATTAACTTTGCATCTTTTGGCATCAATATTATGAATAAGTGTATCACTTCGATCGAGATCCAATAAACTATTTTCATTGGGTGTATGACCATTGAAGGTTTTATTCATGTAAACAGAACAACAATTATTCTCTGACTTTAAATGAATAACTGTATTGCAATAAACATGATCAAATCATATTCATGCTCAACGCAAAAGCTAAATAACATTTATTTAGGTTTAACACTAATCCCGAAAGTGTAGGGAGTGTGTGTGATGATGATCATATCAATCTTGGAACTACTTCCAACACTCATCGTCACTTCCCCTCAACTACTCTCTGTTTATTATGTAACTCCTGTTTCGAGTTACTAATCTTAGCAACCGAACAAGTATCAAATACTCAGGGGATACTATAAACACTATTAAGGCACATATCAATAACCTGTATATCAAATATACCCTTGTTCACTTTGCCATCCTTCTTATCCACCAAATATTCAGGACATTTCCGCTTTCAGTGATCATTTCCTTTGCAGTAGAAGCACTTAGTTTCAGGCTTTGGTCCAGCTTTGGGCCTCTTCACGGGAGTGACAACTTGCTTGCCATTCTACTTGAAGTTCCCTTTCTTTCCCTTTGCCCTTTTTTTGAAACTAGTGTTCTTGTCAATCATCAACACTTGATGCTCTTTCTTGATTTCTACCTTCGTCTATTTCAACATCACGAAGAGCTCGGGAATCGTTTTCGTCATCCCATGCATACTATAGTTCATCACGAAGTTCTAGCAACTTGGTGATGGTGACTAGAGAACTCTGTCAATCACTATCTTATTTGGAAGATTAACTCCCACTTGATTCAAGCGATTGTAGTACCCAGACAATCTGAGCACATGCTCACTGCTTGAGCTATTCTCCTCCATCTTTTAGCTATAGAACTTGTTGGAGACTTCATATCTCTCAACTCGGATATTTGCTTGAAATATTAACTTCAACTTCCTGGAACATCTCATATGGTCCATGACGTTTAAAACGTCTTTGAAGTCCCGATTCTAAGCCGTTAAGCATGGTGCACTAAACTATCAAGTAGTCATCATATTGAGCTAGCCAAACGTTCATAACGTCTGCATCTGCTCCTGCAATAGGTCTGTCACCTAGCGGTGCATCAAAGACATAATTCTTCTATGCAGCAATGAGGACAATTCTCAGATCACGGATCCAATCCGCATCATTGCTACTAACATCTTTCAACACAATTTTCTCTAGGAACAAATCAAAATAAACATATGAAAGCAACAACTCGAGCTATTGATCTACAACATAAATTGCAAAATACTACCAGGACTAAGTTCATGATAAATTTAAGTTCAATTAATCATATTACTTAAGAACTCTCACTTAGACAGACATCTCTCTAGTCATCTAAGTGATCACGTGATCCAAATCAACTAAACCATGTCCGATCATCACGTGAGATGGAGTAGTTTTCAATGGTGAACATCACTATGTTGATCATATCTACTATACGATTCATGCTCGACCTTTCGGTCTCCGTGTTCCGAGGCCATATCTGTACATGCTAGGCTCGTCAAGTTTAACCTGAGTATTCCACGTGTGCAACTGTTTTGCACCCGTTGTATTTGAACGTAGAGCCTATCACACCCGATCATCACGTGGTGTCTCAAAGACGAAGAACTTTCAGAACGGTGCATACTCAGGGAGAACACTTCTTGATAATTAGTGAGAGATCATCTTAAAATGCTACAGTCAATCAAAGCAAGATAAGATGCATAAAGGATAAACATCACATGCAATCAATATAAGTGATATGATATGGCCATCATCATCTTGTGCTTGTGATCTCCATCTCCGAAGCACCGTCGTGATCACCATCGTCACCGGCGTGACACCTTGATCTCCATCGTAGCATCGTTGTCGTTTCGCCACCTATTGCTTCTACGACTATCGCTACCACTTAGTGATAAAGTAAAGCAATTACAGGGCGCTTGCATTTCATACAATAAAGCACCAACTATATGGCTCCTGCCAGTTGCCGATAACTCGGATACAAAACATGATCATCTCATACAATAAAATATAGCATCACGTCTTGATCATATCACATCACAACATACCCTGCAAAAACAAGTTAGACGTCCTCTACTTTGTTGT
This sequence comes from Aegilops bicornis, assembly GCA_021605145.1. Lineage (NCBI taxonomy): Eukaryota > Viridiplantae > Streptophyta > Magnoliopsida > Poales > Poaceae > Aegilops > Aegilops bicornis. Next base: position 105,232,115 of record CM038671.1, read on the forward strand.
TGCAAATTTCACGTGGCTACTACGAGCTGAGCAAGAACCGTTCTTACCTACACATCAAAACCACAACGATAGTTCGTCAAGTTAGTGCTGTTTTAACCTTCGCAAGGACCGGGCGTAGCCACACTCGGTTTAACTAAAGTTGGAGAAACTGACACCCGCCAGCCACCTGTGTGCAAAGCATGTCGGTAGAACCAGTCTCGCGTAAGCGTACGCGTAATGTCGGTCCGGGCCGCTTCATCCAACAATACCGCCGAACCAAAGTATGACATGCTGGTAAGCAGTATGACTTGTATCGCCCACAACTCACTTGTGTTCTACTCGTGCATATAACATCTATGCATAAAACCTGGCTCGGATGCCACTGTTGGGGAACATAGTAATTTCAAAAAAATTCCTACGCACACGCAAGATCATGGTGATGCATAGCAACGAGAGGGGAGAGTGTGTTCACGTACCCTCGTAGACCAAAAGCGGAATCGTTAACACACGCGGTTGATGCAGTCGTACGTCTTCACGGCCCGACCGATCAAGCACCGAAACCACGACACCTCCGAGTTCTTGCACACGTTCAGCTCGATGACGTTCTCCAGAATCCGATCCAGCAAAGTGTCGGGGAAGAGTTCCGTCAGCACAACGGCGTGGTGACGATCTTGATGTTCTACCATCGCAGGGCTTCGCCTAAGCACCGCTACAATATTATCGAGGAGAACTATGGTGGAGGGGGGCACCGCACACGGCTAAGAGATAAGGAGATCAATTGTTGTGTCTAGAGGTGCCCCCCTGCCCCCGTATATAAAGGAGTGGAGGAGGGGGAGAGGGTCGGCCCCTATGGCGGCATACTGAGGAGAGTCCTACTCCCACCGGGAGTAGGATTCCTCCCCTTTCATGTAGTAGGAGTAGGAGACAAGGAAGGGGGAGAAGGAAGAGAAGAAAGGAGGGGGCGCCGCCCCTCCCCTTAGTCCAATTCGGACTAGTCATTGGGGGCGAAGGCGCCTCTCTCTCTCTCTCCCCTAAAGCCCAATAAGGCTCATATACTTCTTTCCCCGTATTCCCGTAACTCCCGGTACTCAAAATTACCGAACCACTGAACCTTTACGATGTCCGAATATAGTCGTCCAATATATCGATCTTTACGTCTCGACCATTTCGAGACTCCTCGTCATGTCCCCGATCTCATACGGGACTCCGAACTCCTTCGGTACATCAAAACTCATAAACTCATAATAAAACTGTCATCGAAACCTTAAGCGTGCGGACCCTACGGGTTCGAGATCTATGTAGACATGATCGAAACACGTTTTCGGTCAATAACCAATAGCAGAACCTGGATGCTCATATTGGCTCCTACATATTCTACGAAGATCTTTATCGGTCAAACCGCATAACAACATACGTTGTTCCCTTTGTCATCGGTATGTTACTTGCCCGAGATTCGATCGTCGGTATCTCAATACCTAGTTCAATCTCGTTACCGGCAAGTCTCTTTACTCGTTATGTAATGCATCATTCCGTAACTAACTCATTAGCTACATTGCTTGCAAGGCTTATAGTGATGTGCATTACCGAGAGGGCCCAGAGATACCTCTCCGACAATCGGAGTGACAAATCCTAATCTCGAACACGTCAACTCAACAAGTACCTTCGGAGACACCTGTAGAGCACCTGTATAATCACCTAGTTACGTTGTGACGTTTGGTAGCACACAAAGTGTTCCTCCGGTAAACGGGAGTTACATAATCTCATAGTCATAGGAACATGTATAAGTCATGAAGAAAGCAATAGCAACATACTAAACGATCAAGTGCGAAGCTAACGGAATAGGTCATGTCAATCACATCATTCTAATAATGATGTGATCCCGTTAATCAAATGACAACTCATGTCTATGGTTAGTAAACATAACCATCTTTGATTAATGAGCTAGTCTAGTAGAGGCATACTAGTGACAATATGTTTGTCTATGTATTCACACATGTATCATGTTTCCGGTTAATACAATTCTAGCATGAATTATAAACATTTCTCATGATATAAGGAAATAAATAATAACTTTATTATTGCCTCTAGGGAATATTTCCATCAAGACCGGCGTGCCATACCTGATCCTCAATGTTAGCACTGCTCTCTGGGCGAGACGCGATCTCCTCGACGATCCCATGCCATTTGTTGTACGCCGCCTGGATGAGCCCCAAATGGTTCGCCATTGCCTTCGACCCGTGCTGCATGTAGATGCCTTTGAAGTAGAGGTCGACAAGCTTGTGCTCGTCGAACTCGGCCTTCATGCGCTCCCAGTACGTCTCGATGCCCTGGTTCGTGCTGGTGGTCGGTTCGAGGCAGACAACTTTCCACGCTTCGGCGAGACATTCCTGTTCCTTGGACGCCCACTTGATGCGCGGCTCGCCGGTCCTGGCCGCCCCTTCTTCTTCTTGCGCCTCCTGGCCGAAACAGTCGCCGGCTCCTCGTCCTCCTCCTCGTCGTCCTCCTCCTGCTCGTCCGGCTCCTCCTCGCCGTCCATGCCACTGCTGAGGTCCACCGTGTCGTGCTGGGTAGTGAACCCGGGGGATGCGGCGGCCGCGGCCGAGCCTGCCGCGATGATGTCGTCCATGTCGGCGTCTGTCGCGTCGGTGTCGCCGAGGTGCGACGTGGAAGCTTGTGAGAAGGGCAACACACAACGGCGGAGAGGGGGCGTTGGGGAGGACGCATAGGCCGGCGGCGAGTAGTTGTATGGAGGGTACTGCACGCCGGCGAAGGCGGGCGAGGGCGTGCGCTGGGCCGGGTATCCGTGGGGGAAGGAGACGTTGGGGTTGAAGCCACTGTGCGCGTCCCCATCGGCGTAGCTCGGCGGCGGCATGCATCCCCATGGTTGCGGAGACGACGAGAAGCCGACCGGAGAGCCGACGCTTTGCTGGCTCCAGGGCGCGTACTGGGCAGGGCCGCCGGGTGGATTCATCATCCCCACCCAAGCCACCTCGGCTTGAACCGCCGCAGCCGCACGCGCCGCGCTGTCCCATGCCTTCTTGGCGTTGGCCCTATTCCTCCAGTCGGCGGTGACCGCCTCCCGTCGCTGAACTTCCGCCCTCCAGTCGGCGTTGGACATGCCCGGTGGCTTGGACGGCAGAGCCCTCGGCTTCCTCTGCTTCAGCTGGGCGACGGTGGCGGTGGTAGCTGTCGCGGCGCGGGGGATCACGTACTTCTTCGGCGGCATGGCGGCCGGCTAGGAGGCGAGCGGGAGGGAGATTGGGGGGAGGACTGGGGAGAATGAGAGGGAAGTGGGGGGAAAAGCGGGAAGAGACGGCGGGAAGAGGTTCTCGACTCGCCGACAGAGCAGCCTCACGCTCCTTTTCGCTTGTGCCGGCGCCCCCAGGCGCCCCCAGTGCGCCGGGTTCTGCTCAGGTCCGCCGACGCCAGTTTCGGCCCAAGCCGGCGAAAAACGGGCTCCTAGGGGCGCGACTGGGCCGACTTTTGCCCGCCGACGCTAAACAAACGCCTGGGGAGGGCCTGTTGGGGGCACGGCTGGAGATGCTCTTACCCTAAAACTCAACTCCTCGAACGAGGTCCACCCCCACATGAAAGTCTATCTACATATTATTGTTCCTTCTGCTGGAATTTTGTCTATTTTGGGCCTAGCCTAATAGCAGTTTCAAAAATTCCTAATAAATCCTAGAGGCCCACGCAGCCCATTCATGTAAGGTAAGAGGTGGAACTAAAGTTTAGTCCTACATTGCTAGTTTAGAGGGAGTTGGACCTCTTTATAAGGGAGGCTCTTTCTCCACATGTACGAGGATGAGAACAAGAGGGACATCCATGCGCGCTCCTCCTCTGCCGCCCGCCTCGCCATGCCACGCCTCGCCTCGTCATGACGCGCCGCGGGTTGCGGGAATGAGCCGAATTTTTGCCACGCACGACGGGTATATGAAAGGTCACGCAAAAGCTGAAACATTTTTGCTGTAGTGGAGATTGAATACGAACGACGCACCTCTTCGCATGCTGCCTGTTCGTTTCGTCTCCCTCATTCTCTTCAGCTCCCGGCGCAGCCTCTTGGCTCCTTCTCTTGCTCCTATAAAAGGGAGGTCGCTCCTCTCAGATAGATGCACCAGAACCTCTTCTTCCTCTTGCCACAAGTTCCTGAGCACTGCGCTGCTGCTACGTTCTTCCCCATCCCGGCTTGCGGCGTGCACCGCAGGTTGGGATAGTAGGCCTCCGGAACCGCACCTCTTTGAGTCCTGTACGGGAGAAGGGTGATAAGGTGTTTGGGGAGCGCTTCATGCGACTACCGACTTCTTCGTCACAGTCGCCTCGGACTCCGACGACGACTTCTTCCCCGACGTCGACAACCTCCTCGACGACATGGCTGGCAAGGACACCGACCCCAAGTCTAGCGCTTCTGCTGCTATTGTCCCGTACGCATTCTTCCTCTTTCTATTAGAGGCCCTGCTACAGTTCCTTGTTATAGTGTTAGCCCTAGATATGTTAGACTCTGTTTCATATATGCAACTTGCTATACTGTCTGCTCTAGATGTGTTTAGTTACAGTTCATATATGAAGATGTTGTTTACCTTCTCTTTGGAAAATCGCATGCCTTGTTTTATCACTGCTATACTAGTTGTGCTTTATCTAGTATTTCTGTTAATAAAATCATTCGGTAAATTGCTCATATTTCCAACAATCCAAAAACCTTATTATAGGCAATTTACACCAAGTGGTTTTGCTGCTTCCATGAGACCTCCTATGTTTGAGGGTATCCACTATAAGAGGTGGCGTGTGAGAGCAGTTTTATGGTCTCAAACCATGAGTTGCTATGACGCCACTCTTGGCAAACCTGAAAGGGAGCATGATGCCCAACAGGAACAAGCTTTTTAGAAAATGGATACTCTGTTTAAGGCTGCTCTCTTGAGTGTTCTTGGTGAGAACATAGTTGATGCATATGCATCAATTGACAATGGAAAAGATATGTGAGACGCACTCGAGGCCAAGTTTGGGGGTCTCGGATCTTTGGTAATCGAGCTGTACATCATGGAGCAATTCTATGATTACAGGATGACTGAAGAGCGCTCCGTGGTTGAGCAAGCTCATGAGATACAGTCATTTTCTAGAGAACTTGAGCACTTCAATTGTATGCTACCGGACAAGTTTGTTGCCGGAGGTATGATAACCCACAAGTATAGGGGATCACAACAGCTTTCGAGGGTAGAGTATTCAACCCAAATTTATTGATTCGACACAAGGGGAGCCAAATAATATTCTTGAGTATTAGAAGTTGAGTTGTCAATTCAACCACACCTGGATAACTTAGTATCTGCAACAAAGTGTTTAGTAGCAAAAGTGGTATGATAATAAAGGTAACAGTAGCAAAAGTAAAGATAAATGTTTTTGGGTTTTTGTAGTAGTTGTAACAGTAGCAACGGAAAAGTAAATAAGCGAAGAACAATATATGAAAAGCTCGTAGGCAATGGATTAGTGATGGATAATTATGCCGGATGCGATTCCTCATGCAATAGTTATAACATAGGGTGATATAGAACCAGCTCCAATTCATCAATGTAATGTAGGCATGTATTCCGTAAATAGTCATACGTGCTTATGGAAAAGAACCTGTATGCCATCTTTTGTCCTACCCTCCCGTTGAAGCGGGGTCCTAGCGGAAACTAAGGGATATTAAGGCCTCCTTTTAATAGAGAACCGGACCAAAGCATTAACACATAGTGAATACATGAACTCCTCAAACTACGGTCATCACCGAGAAGTATCCCGATTATTGTCACTTTGGGGTTGTCGGATCATAACACATAATAGGTGACTATAGACTTGCAAGATAGGATCAAGAACACACATATATTCATGAAAACATAATAGGTTCAGATCTGAAATCATGGCACTTTCGGGCCCTAGTGACAAGCATTAAGCATAGCAAAGTCATAGCAACATCAATCTCAGAACATAGTGGATACTAGGGATCAAACCCTAACAAAACTAACTTGATTACATGGTGAATCTCATCCAACCCATCGCTGTCCAGCAAGCCTACGATGGAATTACTCACGCACGGCGGTGAACATCATGAAATTGGTGATGGAGGATGGTTGATGATGACGACAACGACGAATCCCCCTCTCCGGAGCCCCGAACGGACTCCGGATCAGCCCTCCCGAGAGAGATTAGGGCTTGCCGGCGGCTCCGTGTCGTAAAACGCGATGAAACTTTCTCTCTGATTTTTTTCTCCCCGAGACGGAATATATGGAGTTGGAGTTGAGGTCGGAGGAGGTCCAAGGGCCCACGAGATAGGGGGCGCGCCCTAGGGGGGGGGCGCCCCCCTGTCTCGTGGACAGGCCCTGGGCTCCCTGATGTATTTCTTTCGCCCAATAATTCTTATAAATTCCAAAAAGTGCCTCGGTGGATTTCCAGGACATTCCGAGAACTTTTCTTTTCTACACATAAAACAACATCATGGTAGTTCTGCTGAAAACAGCGTCAGTCTGGGTTAGTTTCATTCAAATCATGCAAGTTAGAGTCCAAAACAAGGGCAAAAGTGTTTGGAGAAGTAGACATGTTGGAGACGTATCAACTCCCCCAAGCTTAAACCTTTGCTTGTCCTCAAGCAATTCAGTTGATAAGCTGAAAATGATAAAGAAAAACTTTTACGAACTCTATTTGCTCTTGTTGTTGTAAACATGAAAAGCCAGCATTCAAGTTTCAGCAAGTATTATGAACTAACCATACTACAATAACACGTAGGTCTCACAATTACTCATATCAATAACATAATCAGCTAGCGAGCCATAATAATAAAACTCGGATGACAACACTTTCTCAAAATAATCATAACATGATATAACAAAATGGTATCTCGCTAGCCCTTTCTGACAAAACATAAATGCAGAGCACCTTTAAAGATCAAGGACTGACTAAACATTGTAATTCATGGTAAAAGAGATCCAGTCAAGTCATACCCAATATAACCAATAATAATGAATGCAAATGACAGTGTGCTCTCTAGCGGGTGCTTTTTAATAAGAAGGGATGATGACTCAACATAAAAGTAAATAGATAGGCCCTTCGCAGAGGGAAGCAGGGATTTGTAGAGGTGCTAGAGGTCGATTTTAAAATAGAGATTGAATAACATTTTGGGCGGCATACTTTCACTGTCAACGCAACAACTATGAGATGGCTGTATCTTCCATACTACATGCATTATAGGCAGTTCCCAAACAGAATGGTAAAGGTTTATGCTCCCCCTCCTCCACAAGCATCAATCCATGGCTTGCTCGAAACAACGAGTGCCTCCAACATACTACGGGTCCCAGGGGGAGTTGTTTTTGCAATTATTTTGATTTAGTTTGCATAAAGCATGGGACTGGGCATCCCTGTGACCGGCCCTTTCTCGTGAATGAGGAGCGGAGTCCACTCCTCTTGAGAATAACCCACCTAGCATGGAAGATATAGGCAGCCCTAGTTGTACATGAGCTGCTCGAGCATACAAAACAGAATTTCATTTGAAGGTTTGGAGTTTGGCACATAAAATTTACTTGGAACGGCAGGTAGATACCGCATATAGGAAGGTATAGTGGACTCATCTGGAACAACCTTGGGGTTTAAGGAGTTTGGATGCACAAGCATTATTCCTGCTAAATGCAGAGATGAAGGCTAGCAAAAGGCTGGGAAGCGACCAAGCGAGAGACCGACAACAGTCATAAACATGCATTAAAATTAATTCACACCGAGTACAAGCATGAGTAGGATATAATCTACCATGAACATAAATATCACGAAGGCTATGTTGATTTGATTCAACTACATGTGTGAACATGTGCCAAGTCGAGTCACTCAATTCATTCAAAGGAGGATACCATCCCATCATATCATATCATAATCATTCTAATAGCATGTTGGCACACAAGGTAAACCATTATAACTCAAAGCTGATCAAGCATGGCACAAGTAACTATAATCTCTTAATGTCATTGCAAATATGTTTACTTCATAAAAGCTGACTCAGGAACGATGAACTCATCATACTTACAAAAACAAGAGAGGTCGAGTTCATACCATCTTTTCTCATCCCAATAAGTTCATCATATATCGTCATTATTGCCTTTCATTCGCACGACCGAACGATGTGTATAATAATAAGAGTGCACGTGCATTGGACTAAGCTGGAATCTGCAAGCATTCAACTCAAGAGAGAAGACAGGGTAATATGGGCTCTAAGTTAAATAAACATTCATGCATATAAGAGCCACTAAGCATTTTCAATATGGTCTTCTCGACCCCTAAAAGAAAGAAAATAAAATAAAACTATTTACAGGGAAAGCTCCCAACAAGTAAGAAGAAGAACTAGAAATCTTTTTGGGTTTTCATTTTAATTCTACTACAAGCATGGAAACTAAACTAACTAATTTTTTTGGTTTTTCTTAAGGTTTATCAAACACACAAGAAGAAAACTAGAAAAACAAATTTAAACTAACATGGATAATACAATGAAAGAGTATGAGCACCGACGACTAGTGTGTGAATATGAATGTAAAGTCGGTGAGAAATACGTACTCCCCCAAGCTTAGGCTTTTGGCCTAAGTTGGTCTAGTACCAAGGACCGCCGCTACTCTCCCCGGTGTAGTGGGAGGTGTAATCAGGATACCATCGGCTGGTCATCTCCGGATCCCAATCGATGATGATGCACGATAAGGATCCAGCTCAGGTTCAGTTCAGGTTCAGGTTACGGAGTAAAAGCTTGAGCTCGATGATTGTTCACCGCTTCAGGTGTGACAAGAAAATTATCTGCAGTCAAATCAAACAACAGAGGCGCAGGCAAAATAATAGTCTCATTGTATTTCTTATTAAATCTAAGGTTATACAAGAGCATCTTCTATTCGTTGTCAACAATAAACTTGTGCACTACCATGCTCTTGTAATCTAAAATGTGATGAGGTAATTTTGTCTCCTCCTCCTCATAGTGCCTAATGGGTATCTGAAAATGTTCAGCGAGACGTGCATCATAGATACCCCCAAATATGGGGCCTTTTATGCGATTCAGGGCTAACCGTTTAGCAACGCATTTACACCCATACTAAAAGTGTTATCTCCTAGCAAAGCATGTTGAAGAATAATAATATCTGGAACGCTCAAATTTCCACTATTTCCACGACCCATCAAGCATCTACTAGCAAATATGGTGAAGTAGCGTAAAACAGGAAAGTGTGTGCTAGAGACTTTTGCCTCAGAGCCCTTCTTTGGCTCTTCCACAACAATAGCTTTAACGAAGCCATCCACATCTTCACGATGGGGTTCCTCTAATTCTCCCTCATAAGGTATCCTACATACCGCACAAAAATGATGTAAAGACATTTCTTTGAATTCATCATATAAATGAAATGATACTGCAGGCGGTGACTTCTTAGGATAATAATAAAAGTTTTGCACGAAAGTATTGGTGAGCAAGAGATACTAATCGATTCGGTCGTTGATGAAACCGGTGAGGCCTGCAGTCTTGATTAAAACATAAAAATCTTCATGAATTCCGGCTTCTTTCAAGAAATCTTTGCATGGCATTCACACGACCATACTTCCGCTAAGCGAGGAAGATTATACTTGGGTTTTTCCTTCTCTTTGTCTTGTTTTTCCTTAGAGCTATGGCTAGAAGAACCTTTAAAGAGCCTCCTTAACATTTTCAGAAAAATTATGAAATTTTAGTAACTTGAAAATAAAAGTGCATAAAACTAAACAAGATTGATAGCAACTACTCCTACAAGTGTCTAGAGCCTATATCATGCATTGGAATTGCTTGGGACCTCAAAAATTTAACATGCAAGCTCAAGAACATGGTCACCTATGCAGCAAAAATTTGCAATGAATAAAGCACTAGAACAAAAACTATTTGGACCAATGGAGGAGTCACATACCAAGCAACAATCTCCCAAAGTAGTTTTGCGAATGGGGCTTTGAGCTAAGAGATCGAAAATCGCAGCAAGAAGAGCTAGAACTCGTGCTTGAGCTGGATGGGGATTTTTTTGGGTAGAAGATGAAGTGTGTGGGTGCTGGCATAAGTGGAGGGGGGCCACCAGGGGCCCACGAGACAGGGGGCGCGCCCTACAGGGGGGGCGCCCTCCTCTCTCGTGGCCTGGTGCTTGCCCCTTCTGCAGTGTTTTCAGTGCCTAAAATCCTCAAATATTCCAGAAAAAATCATACTAGATTTGCAGGGCAATTGGAGCACTTTTATTTTCGGGCTATTTTTTAATGCACGGATAATTCAGAAAACAGACGGATAATACTATTTTTGTTTTATTTAATCTAAATAACAGAAAGTAAAAAGAGGGTTCAGAAGGTTGTGCCTTCTAGTTTCGTCCATCTCGTGATCATCATAATGAACCTACTAACAAGGTTGATCAAGTCTTGTTAACAAACTCATTCCGAATGGCACGGAACCGGAGAAATTTCGAATAACACTAAGTTACCTCAATGGGGATATGAAAATCCCCAACAATAAGAATATCATACTTTTTCTAGACAGTAGGGAGAGGAAATCCAAAACCTCCAAAAATGATAGTTGGAACTTTTCCAATTGAATTGATGCTATGAACTTGAGATTGTTTCCTCGGAAAGTGTACAGTATGCTCATTACCCTTAACATGAAAAGTGACATTGCCTTTGTTGCAATCAATAACAGCCCCTGTGGTATTAAGAAAAGGTCTACCAAGGATGATAGACATACTATCGTCCTCGGGAATATCAAGAACAACAAAGTCCGTTAAAATAGTGACATTTGCAACCACAACAGGCACATCCTCACAAATACCGGCTGTGTATAGCAGTTGATTTATCAGCCATTTGCAAAGATATTTCGGTAGGTTTCAACTTATTCAATTCAAGTCTACGATATAAAGAGAGAGGCATAACACTAACACCGGCTCCAAGATCACATAAAGCAGTTCTAACATAATTTCTTTTAATAGAGAAGTTATGTGCTTATGGAAAAGAACTTGTATGACATCTTTTGTCCTACCCTCCCGTTGAAGCGGGGTCCTAGCGGAAACTAAGGGATATTAAGGCCTCCTTTTAATAGAGAACCGGACCAAAGCATTAACACATAGTGAATACATGAACTCCTCAAACTACGGTCATCACCGAGAAGTATCCCGATTATTGTAACTTCGGGTTGTCGGATCATAACACATAATAGGTGACTATAGACTTGCAAGATAGGATCAAGAACACACATATATTCATGAAAACATAATAGGTTCAGATCTGAAATCATGGCACTTTTCGGGCCCTAATGACAAGCATTAAGCATAGCAAAGTCATAGCAACATCAATCTCAGAACATAGTGGATACTAGGGATCAAACCCTAACAAAACTAACTTGATTACATGGTGAATCGCATCCAACCCATCACCATCCAGCAAGCCTACGATGGAATTACTCACGCACGGCGGTGAACACCATGAAATTGGTGATGGAGGATGGTTGATGATGATGACGGCGAAAAATCCCCCTCTCCGGAGCCCCGATCGGACTCCAGATCAGCCGTCGCGAGAGAGATTAGGGCTTGGCGGCGGCTCCATGTCGTAAAACACGATGAAACTTTCTCTTTGGTTTTTTTCTCCCCGAGACGGAATATATGGAGTTGGAGTTGAGGTCGGAGGAGGTCCATGGGGCCCATGAAATAGGGTGGCGCGCCCTAGGGGGGGGGGGCGCACCCCCTGTCTCGTGGACAGGCCCTGGGCCCCCTGATGTATTTCTTTCGCCCAATAATTCTTATAAATTCCAAAAAGTGCCTCCGTGGATTTCCAGGACATTCCGAGAACTTTTCTTTTCTACACATAGAACAACATCATGGTAGTTATGCTGAAAACAGCGTCAGTCCGGGTTAGTTTCATTCAAATCATGCAAGTTAGAGTCCAAAACAAGGGCAAAAGTGTTTGGAAAAGTAGATACGTTGGAGACGTATCAAGGTATCATCAGTAAGCTTCCTCCTTCATGGAGGAACTTTGCTACCTTACTGAAGCATAAGAGACAGGAGTTTTCCGTTCCGGATCTCATTGGTAGTCTTGATGTGGAAGAAAAGGCGAGAGCAAAGGACACATGTGCTCGAGGTATTGAGGGAGGATCTAGTGCCAATCTGCATGAAGCAGTAACTTCCAGCCCCACAAGTTCAAGAACAAGGGCAAGTTTGATGGTAAAGCAAAGTTTGATGGGAAGAACAAGTCTGTGCAGCACAATAACTTCAAGAAGAAGAATGACAAGAAGAAAGGTGTTTGTCATGTGTGTGGGGGTCCTGATCATTGGGCTCCTAGTTGCCCTAATCGCTATGACAAGCGTCATCCTGGGAAAGGCGGCAAGACCGCTAATGTTGTCATTGGAGACACTGACATGAAGGATGATGGGTATGGTATATTTCCCACTATTCTTTCAGTATGTCATTCTCCTGATTGGTTGATTGACACGGGTGCTAATATGCATGTATGTGGCGATATTTCCATGTTTTCGTCTTATCAGACCGCAGGGACTTCAACCGTGCTGATGGGCAACGGTTCAAGTGCTTCTGCTCGTGGTGTTGGCACGGTCGATCTGAAGTTTACTTCGGGGAAGATCGTATGCGGTCAAGAACGTGCATTATGTCCCTCCGTCAATAAAAATATTGTTAGCGGATCTCTTACGTGTAGAGATGGCTATAAGCTTGTCTTTGAGTCGAATAAATTTGTAATATCCAAGTATGGAACCTTTGTTGGTAAAGGCTATGAGTCAGGAGGCCTGTTTCGTTTATCCTTGTCAGATGTTTGCAATAAAGTTGTTAATCATGTTTGCAACAATAGTGTATCAAATGTGTGGCATTCACGTCTTTGTCATGTTAACTTTGGTTGCATGTCGCGACTAGCGAAGTTGAACTTAATCCCTAGTTTCACCACTGTCAAGGGATCTAAGTGTCAAGTTTGTGTGCAAGCTAAGCAACCTCGTAAGTCTCACATGACTACGGAAACGAGAAATCTTGCACCACTAGACCTCATACATTCAGATCTATGTGAAATGAATGGTGTTTTGACAAAAGGTGGAAAGAAATATTTCATGACGTTAATTGACGACTCCACTAGATACTGCCGTGTGTGTCTTACGAAATCTAAGGATGAGGCTTTGAACTTTTTCAAGATCTATAAAGCTGAAGTGGAAAACCAACTTGATCGTAAAATCAAGAGGCTTAGGTCCGACCGTGGTGGAGAGTATTTTTCCAATGAATTTGATTCTTTTTGTGTGGAACCTGGTATAATCCATGAGAGGACGCCTCCCTATTCACCTCAGTCAAATGGGGTAGCCGAAAGAAAGAACCGTACTCTAACTGATTTGGTTAACGCCATGTTCGACACATCGGGTCTCTCCAAGGCATGGTGGGGGGAGGCGATATTGACTGCATGTCATGTCCTAAACTGAGTTCCCACAAAGAATAAAGAGATAACTCCATTCGAGGAATGGGAGAAGAAAAGATTAAAGCTCTCTTATCTACGAACCTGGGGTTGTTTGGCGAAAGTCAATGTGCCAATTCCAAAGAAGCGCAAGCTTGGACCAAAGACAGTGGATTGTGTTTTCCTGGGATATGCTTTTCATAGCATCGGTTATAGATTCTTGGTTGTAAAATCTGAGGTACCTGACATGCATGTCGGTACGATCATGCAGTCGAATGATGCGACTTTTTCTGAAAATATCTTTCCCATGAAGGATATGACTACCTCATCTAATCAGGAGATGCCTAGTTCATCGAATCAGGAACCAGTTACAATTACCGAACCTGCCATTTCGATGGAACACTTTGAAAGTCCTGTGGAGGAGAACAATGAAGTTCCTACTAGGAGCAAGATACAGAGGACTGCAAAGTCCTTTGGTGATGATTTTCTTGTGTATCTCATAGATGACACTCCCAGTTCTATTTCAGAGGCCTATGCATATGAAGATGCTGACTACTGGAAGGAAGCGGTTCATAGCGAGATGGATTCTATCTTGGCGAATGAAACTTGGGAGATAAATGATCGTCCTTATGGGTGCAAACTTATAGGATGCAAATGGGTATTCAAGAAGAAGCTTAGGCCTGATGGTACTATTGAAAAGTACAAGGCTTGGCTCGTGGCTAAGGGTTATACCCAAAAGGAAGGTGAAGACTTCTTTGATACTTACTCACATGTGGCTCGACTAACCACTATTCGAGTTCTACTTTCACTAGCTGCCTCACATGATCTTCTCGTTCATCAAATGGATGTTAAGACTGCTTTCTTAAATGGAGAGTTTGACGAGGAAATTTATATGGAACAACCAGATGGGTTTGTACTAGATGGTCAGGAAGAAAAAGTGTGCAAGTTGCTGAAGTCTTTGTATGGACTCAAGCAAGCACCCAAACAGTGGCATGAGAAGTTTGAAAGAACTTTAACAGCTGCAGGCTTTGTTGTAAACGAAGCTGACAAATGTGTGTACTATCGCCATGGTGGGGGCGAGGGAGTTATCCTTTGCTTGTATGTTGACGACATACTGATTTTTGGAACAAATCTGAATGTTATTAAGGAGGTCAAGGATTTCCTATCTCGTTGTTTTGAGATGAAGGATTTAGGAGTGGCTGATGTCATTCTGAACATCAAGTTGTTGAGAGACGATGATGGTGGGATTACATTGCGTCAATCTCACTATGTGGAAAAGATCTTGAGTCGCTTTGGCTATAGTGACTGCAAGACCTCTCCAACACCATATGATGTGAGTGTGTTACTTCGAAAGAATTGAAGAATTGCTAGACATCAATTGAAATATTCTCAGATTATTGGGCCGCTTATGTATTTAGCCAGTGCTATAAGACCTGACATCTCTTTTGCTGTTAGCAAACTGAGTCGGTTTGTCTCAAAACTAGGAGATGTGCATTGGAAAGCTCTAGAGAGAGTTTTGCGTTATTTGAAAGGCACTGCGAATTATGGAATTCACTACACCGGGCACCCAAAGGTGCTTGAAGGGTATAGTGACTCAAACTGTATCTCAGATGCTGATGAGATAAAGGCCACGAGCGATTATGTATTCACTCATGGAGGTGGCGCTGTTTCTTGGAAGTCTTGCAACCATACCATCTTAACGAGGTCAACAATGGAAGCAGAACTCACAACACTAGATACAGCTACGGTCGAAGCAGATTGGCTTCGTCGGCTCTTGAATGGCTTGCCGGTTGTTGAGAAACCTGTACCAGGTATCCTTATGAACTGCGACAATCAAACTATAATCACGAAAGTGAGCAGCTCAAAGGATAACATGAAGTCATCAAGACACGTTCAGAGAAGGTTAAAGTGCATCGGGAAAATGAGAAACTCTGGAGTTATTGCATTGGATTATATCCAAACGTCTAAAAATCTGGCAGATCCTTTCACTAAGGGTCTATCACGTAATGTGATAGATAATGCATCGAGGGAGATGGGTATGAGACCCACAATATGAGTTGTTCACAGTGGTAACCTAGTCTATGTGATCGGAGATCCCGTGAATTAGATGTGGAAGACAAGCTGTTGGTCAACTAAGAGGAGAGTATCCTTACTATTAATACCACTCCATGAAGATGCAATACTCTCCTAATCTGCATGGCAGGTTGATGTATATCTTAATGTGTTCTAAGTGGCTCATTGAAGCAGAGATGTCGTCCTGCAGAACATCTTTTGAAGAACGCACCTATATGAGTCTAATTGTTAAATGTTGCAATCTATGAGAGTAGGGTTCTCCCTAGTAAACTCATGAAAGGTCTCGGAGTATGACGCATAAGCTCCACCCGCAGGGAAGACCCACGGTAGCCATGTATCAGTCAAGGCTTTATGTGAAGCTAGATTCGCAGAAAACTTGCAGTTCAAGGCCCAGTCCACTGTCCAAGTTCCTTACTAGTGTAGCATAGAGTTCTAGGTGGAAGTTCAACTTAACAGTCTCCACTGTAGTACCGGTATATAAAACAGTGTTTTGGAACCAAAGGCAAATTTTGTGTGCCTCACGGGATCTGGTGGGGATTGCTTTGGAATTTTGTCTATTTTGGGCCTAGCCCAATAGCAGTTTCAGAAATTCCTAATAAATCCTAGAGGCCCACGCAGCCCATTCGTGCAAGGCAAGAGGTGGAACTAAAGTTTAGTCCCACATTGCTAGTTTAGAGGGAGTGGACCTCTTTATAAGGGAGGCTCTTTCTCCACATGTATGAGGATGAGAACAAGAGGGACATCCACACACGCTCCACCTCCGCCGCCCGCCTCGCCACGCTACGCCACACCTCGCCTCGTCACGACGCACCGCGGGTTGCGGGAATGAGCCGAGCCGATGTCTAAATTTTTGCCACGCACGACGGGTATACGAAAGGTCATGCGGAAGATGAAACGTTTTTGCTGTAGTGGAGATTGAATCTGAGCAGGCGCACCTCTTCGCCTGCTGCCTGTTCGTTTCGTCTCCCTCGTTCTCTTTAGCTCCCGGCGCAGCCTCTCACCTCCTTCTCTTGCGCCTATAAAAGGGAGGTCGCTCCTCTCAGATAGACGCACCAGAACCTCTTTTTCCTCTCACCACAAGTTCCTGAGAACTGCGCTGCTGCTACGTTCTTCCCCTTCCCGGCTTGTGGCGTGCACCGCAGGTCAGGACAGTAGGCCTTCGAAACTGCACCTCTTTGAGTCCGGTACGGGAGAAGGGTGGTAAGGTTTTGGGGGAGCACTTCACACGAGTACTGACTTCTTCGTCATGGACTCCCCGGAATCCGACGACTACTTCCCCGACGACGACTTCTTCCCCGACGTTGACAACCTCCTTGACGACATGGCTAGCAAGGACACCGACCCCAAGTCCAGCGCTTCTCCTGCCATTGTCCCGTACGCGTTCTTCCTCTTTCTATTAGAGGCCCTGCTACAGTTCCTTGTTCTAGTGTTAGCCCTAGATATGTTAGACTCTGTCTCATATATGCAACTTGCTATACTGTCTGCTCTAGATGTATTTAGTTATAGTTCATATATGAAGATGCTGTTTACCTTCTCTTTGTCAAATCAAATGACTTGTTTTATCACTGCTATACTAGTCGTGCTTTATCTAGTATTTCTGTTAATAAAATAATTCGGTAAATTGCTCATGTTTCCAACACCTTCTTCCATCCACGTGACCAACAATGACTTTTGCCAATAGAATGATGTCCTGAGCTAACTAGAGACTACGGTAGATGATTTGTAAAAATAGTGTGATAGACACTCGCCACATACGACGTACGCGTGCAAGGAATGACCCGAGAAAGTCAACGAAATTCGTCCATGGGCCACATTTTTGGGCATGATACGTCTCTAACGTATCTATAATTTGTATTCATGCCATGTTTACGATACTTTTATATGATTTTTGGTATGATTTGATTAGAACTAACCCGGACTGACGCTGTTTTCAGCTGAACTACCGTGGTGTTGTTTTTGTGCAGAAATAAAAGTTCTCGGAATGCGATGAAAATCAACGGAGATTTTTTCTGGAAAATATAAAAAATACAGGAACAAAAATCTACCGGAGGGGAGTCCCGTAGGCCCCACGAGGGTGGGGGGCGCACACACCCCCCTGGGGCGCGCCCCGTATATCGTAGCTGCCTCGGGGACCCCCCTGACTTGTTTTCGATGCCATCCTCTCCTATAAATACAGAAACCTTCAGAAAATAACCTAGATCGGAAGTTCCGCCGCTGCAAGCCTCTGTAGCCACGAGAAATCAATCCAAGCCCTCTCTGGCATCCTGCCGGAGGGGGCCATCATCACCGGAGGCCATGGAGGAGGATCCCGGAGGGGTCATCATCGCCATGAAGGCCAAGGACCAGAGGGAGAACCTCTCCCCATCCAGGGGAGGCCATGGAGGAGGAAGCACAAGGGGGAGAATCTCTCCTCCTCTCTCTCGGTGACATCGGAGTTCCATCGGGAGGGGAATCATCGCCGCGGTGATCGTCTTCATCAACACCACCATCATCATCACCATCCTCATCTATTTTACGCGGTCCACTCTCCCGCATCCCGCTGTAATCCCTACTTGAACATGGTGCTTATGCCACATATTATGATCCAAAGATGTGTTGCCATCCTATGATGTTTTGAGTAGATATCCTTTGTCTTTGGGTTGATTGATGATCTAGATTGGTATGAGTTGTATGTTTTATTTTGGTGCTGTCCTATTGTGCCCTCCGTGTCATGCAAGCGTGAGGGATTCCCGCTGTAGGGTGTTGCAATACGTTAATGATTCGCTTGTAGTGGGTTGCTTGAGTGACAGAAGCATAAACCCGAGTAAGGGGGTTGTGGCGTATGGGATAAAGGGGACTTGATGCTTTAATGCTATGGTTGGGTTTTACCTTAATGATCTTTAGTAGTTGTGGATGCTTGCTAGAGTTCCAATCATAAGTGCATATGATCCAAGAAGAGAAAGTATGTTATCTTATGCCTCTCCCTCATATGAAATTGCAATGACGACTACCAGTCTTGTTAACAATTGCCTAGGATAATTCCGCACACCGACCCATCATTATTCCACACTCGCTATTTATAATATTTAGTAATACATTCTAACTTTATGATAACATCACCTACTTTTATATTTTAGCTCTCCGATATCATGCAAAGTTATCCTCTTCATACCCACAACGTAGTTTTATTTCTCGTTTCTAGTTGGAAGCAAATGTTTGGTGTACGTAGAGTCGTATCAGTGGCAGATAGGACTTGAGAGAATATTGATCTTACCTTTAGCTCCTTGTGGGTTCGAGACTCCATACTTATCACTTCCACCTTTGGGAATTGCTACGGTGATGCCCTGCACTTGGGGATTATCAAGCTCTTTTCTAGCGCCGTTGCCGGGGAGCAATAGCGTGGGGTTGGTATTCTCGTGTGTGCTTGTTTGCTTTCTTCACTAAGTAGATTTTGTTTTTCCTTTTTGTTTCTGTTTAGTTGTGGGTGAAACATGCAAAAAAAATTAAAGAATGAAAATACAATTTTTTTTACTTGCCTCTCATGCCTAAAAAGTTTTTCAATAAGATAAGTGATTGGAAGATTATGCATTGAAGAAGTGAGGGTTGACCTTGAGCACTTGTGTTCATGCTCGTGGAAATAATGTAAAACATTTCATGGAAGCTTCTCTGAAAATAATTATCCCCTTGTATATATCCATTTTATTATAAAAATAATGTGCCAAGCTTTGGTTTTAGGATGATTAGATTGCTTGTTTAGTATATGCAGTACAAAAACAGAAACTTTGGCTGTAGCGCGTGAATTTACACTTTTTACTGGAAAGTCAAATGGGTCTGAAACTTTTTGCACATTACTTCTGTCCAATTTGTTTAAATTTTCATATTTGTTTTAGAATTTTTGGAGTTACAGAAGTATACTAAACTTCCAGATTACTACAGACTGTACTGTTTTTTGACAGATTCTGTTTTCTATGTGTGTTTCGCTTATTTCGATGAATCTATGGGTAGTATCGGGGACTATGAACCATGGTTAAGTTGTAATACAGTATATATAGTTCTAATATGAAATTGGAATGAGTTTTCAACAGTACCTAAAGGTAGTGATTTGCTTTATTATACTAACGGATCTCACAAAGTTTCTGTTAAGTTTGTGTGGATGAAGTGTTCGAAGATCGAGGAGCTATCAATATGAGAAGAATAAATAGAGGCAAGAGTTCAAGCTTGGGGATTCCCAAGGCACCCCAAGTAAATATTCCAAGGATACTCAAGCATCTAAGCTTGGGGATGCCCCGGTTGGCATCCCATCTTTCTTCTTCAACAATTATCGGTATACCTCGGTTTTTGTTTTGTTTACATGATTTGTGTCGTTTGTGTTTTTCCTTTTCTTTAAGAACCATGCAAGTATGAGATAGCCGTTCATTGATTTATAAAATGCTTCATGTGCTTCACTTATATCTTTTGCGTATGATCTTATAGAATGCTCTTTGTGCTTCACTTATATATTTTGAGCTTGGATATTGGTTAGTCTATATCAATTGTAGAATGCTCCATGAACTTCACTTATATCTTTTGGAGTATGAATAATACTATCATCTAAAGTGGGCTTGGAAGAGTGTCCACTTTAGGAATTAGTGATCCCACTATTTTGGAGGTTGAACCTTAGTGTGATATTTATGAAAGTGGATTTGGAAGAGTGTCAACTTTAGTTAGTAATGACTCCACTATTTTGGGAGAGGTTCCAATTGATTATGAGAACTAAGTTGCTATCTATGATGATTATTGTGATGACATGTATGCTATAAATAATAATGTTAACCATGAAACTTGTCATCATGATTTTAATTTTCAATTGGATTATGCCTCACATGACAGTTATTTTGTTGAGTTTGCTCCCACTATTTCGAATGAGAAGAATTTTTTCTTATGTGGAGAGTAGTAGAATATCTATGCTTGTAGATCATAAAAATAATGCTTTATGTTATGGTTATATTGTTGAACTAATTCATGATGCTACTGAAAATTATTATGAGGGAGGAATATATGCTTGTAGGAATTGCAATAATATCAAGTTTCCTCTCTATGTGCTTAAAGTTTTGAAGTTATACTTGTTTGGCCTTCCTATGCTAGTTGATTCTTGTTACTATAAATTATGTGCTCACAAAATCCCTAGGCATAGTAAGTGGGTTAGATTTAAATGTGCTAGTCATATTCTTCATGATGCTCTCTTTATGTTTCAATTCTTATCTTTTATGTGAGCATCATTGAAACCAGCATGCCTAGCTAAAAGGCATTAAAGAAAAGCGCTTATTGGGAGACAACCCAATATTTAACCTTACTATTGTTGTGTGTTTACATGATTAAGATACTGTAGTAATCATGTTTTATAGCTTTTGTTTCAATAAAGTGCCAAGTAAGACCTTTGGGAAGACTTGGGTGAAAGTTAATGTAATCTTGCTGTAAAAAACAGAAACTTTGCGCTCATGAGATTAGCTGTCATTTTTTTTACAGAAGAGTGATTTTGAGTTGATTATTTTTGCAGAAGATTAATAGACAAATTCCTCACGTCCACCAATTAATTTCATAAATTTTGGAGTAGCAGAAGTATGGTTGCTGTTCAAATCATTACAGATTGTTCTGTTTCTGACAGATTCTGTTTTCATTGCATAGTTTGCTTGTTTTCTAGTTTCTATGGCTTATATTTCTCAATTGTAGAAATTAAATGGTACAGTAGGAATTGTGTGATAACAATTATGAACCTTGTCTTTGACAGTACCAAAGTGAATGGTTTACTCTTTATCATACTAACCTATCTCACGAAGTTCCGTTAAGTTTTGTGTGATTGAAGTTTTCAAGCTTTGGGTGAGATATCGATATGAGGAGAATAAGAAGTGGAAATACCTTAAGCTTGGGGATGCCCAAGGCACCCCAAGGTAATATTAAAGGAAGACTCAAGCACCTAATCTTGGGGATGCCCCGGAAGGCATCCCCTCTTTCGTCTTCAAAACTATCGATATACCTTACTCGGAGCTATATTTTTATTCGGCACATGATATGTGTTTTGCTTGGAGTGTATTTTAAATTTTACTTGCAGTTTGAATAAAATCATTGGATCTGAAATCTTGAATGAAAAATAATCCTCCAATGGCTAGTTAATTATTTGACTACTCAATGTTCTTCACTTATATCTTTTTGGAGTAGCTTGTCATTTACTCAGTGCTTCACATATATCCTATGAGTAAATGGTTGAATTAATTGAATATCATAAATCTGAATTTATATATCTTTCATATGCTTATAACATGGGGAGTAATGACTTCACACATAATAAGTATAGGTAGTAAACTTTTTGAAAGTTAGCAAACGCAAAATTGGTCACTTGAACAATTCATGAAAGAATATTGAAGGAAGATAGATTTCACATATAAATATACTATCTTGGACAACTTTTGTAATTGTGAGCACTCATTAAAATATGACATGCTAAAAAGTTGATGTTGGACAAGGAAGACAACTTAATAGGTTATGTTTTCCTATATCCGAAACATTATATTGTCTTGGATCATCCAACATGTTGAGCTTGCCTTTCCCTCTCATGCTAGCCAAATTATTTGCACCAAGTAGAGATACTACTTGTGCTTCCAAACATTCCTTAACCCAGTTTTGCCATGAGAGTCCACCATACCTACCTATGGATTGAGTAAGATCCTTCAAGTAAGTTATCATCGGTGCATGGAATAAAAAATTGCTCCTTAAATATGTATGATCTATTAGTGTGAAGAAAATAAGCTTTATACGAACTTGTGATAGGGAAGAAATAAAAGCGGCGGACTACATAATAAAGGTCTTTATCACAAGAGGCAATATAAATTGATGTTCTTTTGCATTAAGATTTTGTGCGTCCAACCATAAAAGCGCATGACAACCTCTGCTTCCCTCTGCGAAGGGCCTATCTTTTACTTTTTACCTTCTACCCTTATACAAGAGTCATGGTGATTTTCACCTTTCCTTTTTACACTTTTTCCTTTGGCAAGCACTTTGTGTTGGAGCGATCCGGATATATATATATATATCCACTTGGATGTAGGTTTTCATAAATTATTATTGTTGACATTACCCTTGAGGTAAAAGGTTGGGAGGCGAAACTATAAGCCCCTATCTTTCTCTGTGTCCTATTAAAACTTTGAACCCATAAATATCACATGAGTGTTAGATATTGTGAAAGATTAAATGATAGTTGAGTATGTGGAGTTTGCTGAATCAAAGCTCTTACATAGACCCTTCCCAAAAATAAGATGAATTGCAATTGTCTGATGACTAAGAGCACTGTTTGTTAGTTTTCAAGAAAGTTTATGATCTATACTTTAACGTTCGAATAGCTTGTTACTTGATCATGAGAAGTTTCATGAGTTGAGCTACTGTTATGATATAATGATGCTAGAAAAGTGATTGAAATTATCATTGATCAAACTTATGCACTTGCTAGCATTCACACTTCATAAATTATTTCTTTTATCATTTACCTACTCGAGGACGAGCAGGAATTAAGCTTGGGGATGCTGATACGTCTCCAACGTATCTATAATTTATGAAGTATTCATGCCATGTTTACAATAGTTTTATAAGATTTTTGGTATGATTTGATTAGCACTAACCCGGACTGACGCTTTTTTCAGTAGAACTACCGTGGTGTTGTTTTTGTGCAGAAATAAAAGTTCTCGGAATGCGATGAAAATCAACGGAGATTTTTTCTGGAAAATATAAAAAATACTGGACAAAAATCTACTGGAGGGGAGTCCCGTGGGCCCCACAAGGGTGGGGGGCGCGCCCCCTATCTCGTGGCCGCCTCGGGGACCCCCCTGACTTGTTTTCGACGCCATCCTCTCCTATAAATACAGAAACCTTCAGAAAATAACGTAGATCGGAAGTTCCGCCGCCGCAAGCCTCTGTAGCCACGAGAAATCAATCTAGGCCCTCTCTGGCACCCTATCGGAGGGGGCCATCATCGCCGGAGGCCATGGAGGAGGATCTCGGAGGGGCCATCATCGCCATGAAGGCCAAGGACCAAAGGGAGAACCTCTCCCCATCCAGGGGGGAGGCCATGGAGGAGGAAGCACAAGGGGCAGAACCTCTCCTCCTCTCTCTCGGTGGCGCCGGAGTGCCATCGGGAGGGGAATCCTCGCTGCGGTGATCGTCTTCATCAACATCACCATCATCATCACCATCCTCATCTATTTTACATTGTCCACTCTCCCGCACCCCGATGTAATCCCTACTTGAACATGGTGCTTTATGCCACATGTTATGATCTAATGATGTGTTGCCATCCTATGATGTTTTGAGTAGATATCCTTTGTCTTTGGGTTTATTGATTATCTAGATTGGTACGAGTTGTATGTTTTATTTTAGTGCTATCCTATTGTGCCCTTTGTGTCGCGCAAGCATGAGGGATTCCCGCTGTAGGGTGTTGCAATACGTTCATGATTCGCTTATAGTGGGTTGCTTGAGTGACAGAAGCATAAACCCGAGTAAGGGGGTTGTGGCGTATGGGATAAAGGGGACTTGATGCTTTAATGCTATGGTTGGGTTTTACCTTAATGATCTTTAGTAGTTGCGGATGCTTGCTAGAGTTCCAATCATAAGTGCATATGATCCAAGAAGAGAAAGTATGTTAGCTTATGCCTCTCCCTCATATGAAATTGCAATGACGACTACCGGTCTTGTTAACAATTGCCCAGGATAATTCCGCACACTGACCCATCATTATTCCACACTCGCTATTTATTATATTTAGTAATACATTATAACTTTATGATAAGATCACCTAATTTTATATTTTAGCTCTCCGATATCATGCAAAGTTATCCTCTTCATACCCACAACATAGTTTTATTTCTCGTTTCTAGTTGGAAGCAAACGTTCGGTGTACATAGAGTCGTATCAGTGGCAGATAGGACTCGAGAGAATATTGATCTTACCTTTAGCTCCTTGTGGGATTGACACTCCATACTTATCACTTCCACCTCTGGGAATTGCTACGATGATGCCCTGCACTTGGGGATTATCAGGGCACTTCTTTGTCTTGATCTGTTCTTCTCTTCTTGGTTCTCCTAGTGGCATGATGGTGTGGTCTGTTAGACTGTATAATATGTAGCCTTTGTACATGACTTGTATTTTGTATTGTACACCCTGGTGTATCTCTTTATATATGAGATAGGCACACCCATGTTAGGGCGTCGAGCAGTTTCCCAATTACAACGTTTTACATGGTACCAGATTAGGTCGGTCTCATGTCTTCCTCTGCCGCCGCCTTTATTCCGATCTCGGGCACTGCTGCCGCTGCCCCGCCATCTATTGCCCTCCAGTCGCCCTTCCTGGTGTCTGGTCAGCTGGCCTGGGCCTACTCTGGGTCGGCCGTTGTAGCCCCGACCCCGATTGCGGCGGTGCCTCAGTCTACGCTGCCTTCGCCCATCGCACCCGCCGCGTTGGTGCCTACCAACGCTAATCCAGTGCCCCCCTATGGGGCACCTCCCTCTACACATCCGCCGCCATCGTCCTATGGTGGGGCGCCGCCATCGCCGCCCTATGGGGCGCACCCGCCGCCGCCCTACGGGGCGCACCCGCCGCCGCCCTACAGGGTGCACTTGCTGCAGCCCTATGGGGCTCCTCCGCCTCCCTATGGGGCACACCCGCCCGCCATCCTATGGGGCGCACCCACCGCCGGAGCCGGGCTACGGAGCCTATCCGCCATCATCGGAGATGGAGGTCTCTTTGCGTGTTCCCGTTGGTGCGGTGCCTCCATGGTAAAACTGGCCCGTAATGAACATTGTATCACTTTATACCCATTAACGGCACGTGGTGAAACTGGGCCATAATGAACAGTGTATCACTTTATACCCATTAATGGCCCATTATTCCGTTGGGCCGTTTCCAGCCCATGTTATCTTTCGGCCTTCTCGGGGCCCATTTATTCTTGGGCTCATTTCCACATTCGTTTACTTACGGCCCGTTACTGTCATTTTCTGCTTGTGGGCCAAATTCAGCCCGTGGTTACAGTCAGCCCGTTTGTGGCCAGATAATACGTCGGGCCGTTTTCATGTAAAAAAAACCTGTTGGGCTGTTTTCATAGAGTTATCAAATACGGCCTATTAACGGCCCGTATTGTCCAGGAATAGTACGGCCCATAATTGGCGAAATGATGATACGCCCCGTAGAAGGCCCATGGATCCTACGGCCCGTAAAAGGCCCATGAATCGTATGGCCCGTAGAAGGCCCATGGATCCTACGGCCCGTATAGAAGGCCAATGGATCCTACGGCCCGTAGAAGGCCCATGGATCATACGGCCCGCAGGAGGCCCATGGTTACAACAGTCCGTGTGTTGCCATGATTATTCTGGCCTACTTTCCAAAGATAGGTTATTGTGGCCACTAGAAAAACACAGAAAAAGAACTACAGTGACTACAAGCAAACAACTAAACAAGACAATAAGGAAATAAATAAGCAAGCAATTAACGCTAGCCTATTACCGCTATTACACATATTACATACACTGGGCATCAAAGTTTGCCACCAGTGCAAATATAGGGAACAAAGCAGCATATTACATACACTGGCCGTAAAAAATTGGCCACCAGTGCAAATAAACGCGGCAGCAAAACAAGAGCATAACTGAAACAACTTCAGAAGAGCTCAAGAAACATGGTATCCACCATGCTGGCAATAAGCTTAGCAAGCTTATTAGCTTTGTCCTGTTTGGCGCTAAAATCCTCCAACGCTTGCTATTGCACCAGAAAGTACGCATCTGAATGCTCCAGGGACTTCCGCAGTCCTTCCGCTTCTGGTTGCAACACAGCTGATCGATGTCTTTAAGCTTGTAGTTGAGACTCAAGAAACTGAACTGATTCCAACAGTGAGTTTGAATAGCTTGTGCAAGCGGTAGTGGCCAGTAACTCCAACACTAAACCAAGACATGACTTTGGGGTTGTCTCACTGTCTTCGAGATAGTCTTCCTTAGCTATTTTATCAGCTTTGTTGGAGACCAACAAGGATGTGTCACTATCCTGAACCTTATCTGCATTACTTCCTTTACCATTGCTTAATAAGGCACTCTTCCCCAATATTCCGTCAGCATTCTAAAAGAAGAAACAAGCAGACACATAACAGTTTAGCATGTACTAGTATATGAAATTCGTTTCGGTGAACCAGTTCATTAGTAAGGTGGACATGATTAAACTACCAAGTCTTCTATTGCCAAGTACTAGTACATAATAAAAGCATCAAACAAACATATATCTATGTCCTATGGTCACTGCATTGTCTTGCCAAATCAAAATAGAGACACGGTTCAAATCATATTAGTTCAAGACAAAGCAGCAGTGAAAGAATACAAAGCGTGGGAAACTACACGGCACAACAAGATTTCAGATGGGTACCACGGGTCTACATGTACAACAACACTATTTGCTTTGTTGTGATGCTAGTAATGTGCATGGTATGAGAAGTCAACTGTGTACACAATTGAAATTGAAATATATAGAGCTATTGATAAGAGAAAGCCTGTTAAAGAAACATGCGTGAATATACCTGCTGTGCCATTGGAGTTTTGATTGGATCCTTCAATTTAAAAATAAGTTTGTATGAGTAAATACAGTGATACAAGAGCAAAGCAGTATGCACGATAGCAATCATAGTTAAAAAAGGCGCGCCTAAGGAAGCGCTTAAGCGTGCCTAGGCTCTAGGCGTTGGAGAAATGCATTGCGCATAACTACACTTAATATGTGCATAACTGCGCATAAGCATGCACTTTGGTCAGTAAAGCGCAAGGCGGTGGCTAAACGCACAATTAACGCCTAACGCTTTTTGGAACTATGATAGTAATGGAATCGTTAATTAGAACAGTTGTTCTTCAGGTTTAGGCAGTTGTTCTACATGAACAGAGTACAGTAAGATGCAAGAATATAGTACTTAAAAATAGAAAATGAGCTCATAGACCTTACCACATTCTTGGTTCGGGACGATAGAACAAGGCGTTCCCGATCATCGTCCAAAGAATGTGTCTCGGGAGAACGTAAGGGAATTTGATGAGTTTCTTTGCGGTGAAGTACGCTTTTCTGGTGTAATTCGACATCGCCACCAAGCATTCTTGAAGATTGCAGAGGTATTAGCATAGGTTACCTCATCCCGAGTTTCCAAATCGGTCCTTCTCTATAGATAAAAATGGGAAAATTTGTATTATAACCATCATGGAGGTAGGATGTATGGGACAAAGCAAAGTAATTGCCATGAATAACATTACTTACACATAAGTCCCGGACAAACACACTTGAATCGGCATTTTCCTTCATCTTCAGTATAATCTTTCCAAGATGGGAAGATAATCACATACGATTTAACAACATCAAATGCGATAGATGCTAAAGTACGACTAGCTGGTTGTGCTTCCTCCACAGGAATAGGCGCATTAACCGGGTGGAGTTGGGGTTCGCCGTGGTAATCTTGGCCCTTTGGGCAATCGGAGCTGCCTTACTAACTTATCTTGTTTGGGAGCTCTGTGGTGGAGATGGTGTTGTGTCAACAGAGGCTGGGTTACTATCTGCTAGGGTTGGGGTTAGATTTGGTGAAGCTGGTTCTCATCCATTGCAAAGAGGGGTACAATCTGCGAGAGTTTGGGTTATGTGTGTAGGGCTGGTTCTCATGCATGTACAACCGGGTGCTATCTCCACCAAGAGGTAGCACTGCTTTTATTTGAAGACCATGTTTTTAGTCGCTAGAATCGGCATCACCCGCTCCAATTCAAATGGCTGATAAACAGGAAACATAGTTGAATGTACATACATTGTATGAGAGATGATGCAATAGATAGTGTGGAAAAAGAGGACATGAAATAGTTGACATGTATATTGTTTAACTAAAACGGATAGCATGACATAATTTCACATATATAATGTCTATCTAAACTGGATAGCATAGAATAACATAATTCAAAGATATGATGAATAACTTAAACGCTGTGCCAAGTTAGAGCATACACCTCGGTGGGGGAATAGGACTGGTCATCTGTCTCTGAATCCATCTCTGAGGAGCTATCGGGACCCAACAAGAGATCTGCTTCGACAGTAGCACTGCTCGCTCAAGGCCTTGTTTTCACTCAAGATTTTTCAA
The DNA here is from genome assembly GCA_021605145.1 of Aegilops bicornis. Lineage (NCBI taxonomy): Eukaryota > Viridiplantae > Streptophyta > Magnoliopsida > Poales > Poaceae > Aegilops > Aegilops bicornis. Next base: position 105,260,712 of record CM038671.1, read on the forward strand.
TCTCCCACCCAAACGGCTGATTCACAAGAAGAGTAGTTTAATGTACAAACATTGTCGACAAATGGAAATGTAATGAAGAAAAGGATGGGCAAGATATCATTCAAATATATGATGCGTGATTAAACAGGATGGCATTGCACATTTCACATACATTATGGCTGGCTAAAAGACATGAGACTGCATAATTCCCATATATGATATAGAAACTAAACAGGTGGCGACAGAACATGTCTAAACTAAGCAGATGACATATATGATGTCAAAAGTAGGCACTTCAAGGCAACATATGCATGATATGACTAACATCATCATGCCAAGGTAGTGCAAACACCTTGGGGGGTAAATAGGAGTGGTCAGCGGCGTTTGAATCCGCCTCAGAACAGATATCTTCCTCTGGATTACAATCTTGAGAGGGGTGGGGAGGGTTTGCCATTGAACCCACCATGGAGCGATGTCTGCATGACATTGTATTGTCGCGCAAAACTCTTCTCTTTTTCTCTACATGTTCAACATGACTGTGTACAATATCTGACATGCATACGAAAAAATATGGTGAGATTATGTAAGGAGAGCATGCAGAAATTTAGAGTGATGGTAACAACGAGTGGATGGATCCAGAAATAATGATAGCAGGCTGATGATTGCTTTAATTTAATAAAAAGATAGATGATGATTGCTTTACTATTTGTTTCCCACCCAAGATGAACAACATAGGCATACCCTACGTGAACCAGATATTAGACAGAGATACTATTCATTGCTTCCTCGATATGTGCCCCACAACTAATTTAGAACTCAAGTTTGAACATTAATTTGGACCTAACTTGGAGTCCAAGAGGTGAACAGGACAATAAAGTAGCAGGTAATTTTAAGAAATGCATAACATAAGCAGAATCAAAAGAGTGCGACCTCTCTTGTGGACCCGTGTACTCCTCAGGTTCATCTGCTGAGTCGATGATGGTGATGCCGTTGAGGTGGGTGCCGACGGTAGGGAAGGAGATCTGAGGCAGCAAAAGACGACCATGATTCGTGATGTCTGGTTTGGTGGATGTTTCTGTCGATGGAGCACCTTAGGTGAGGTGGACGACGTCACGGCAGGAGCAGGACAAACCACACACCTACCTGTAACTGAAGTAATTCTGTGAGGGCTCATTTGGCTTGCATGATTCTAAAAACGCAGGGATAGGAAAAACACCGGAATAGGATAGGAATGCACATGGTAAACAGAGCATTTGTAAACACATGATTTCTGTCAACTTGGGTGTTTGGTTTACAGGAATTGGAAGAGCAGAGGAATGCAAAGAAACATGGCCAAAATAAAGTGAAACCATATGAAAGCATGTACTATTAGAATGTTATTCTGCCAGTAATGCACTTGGTCTTGTTTTCATGCATAGGATTTTGAAAAGTAGGTCCAGGTGGATGTTTTGCTTCATTGCTTTCAACAAAATGCATGAATAATTGAATAATCGGAGTAGAGCAGCAGCACGAGCGAGGGGGAGAGCAGCAGCAGTAGTGTGAGCGAGCGAGCGAGAGGCGGAGCAGCAGCAGCTGGGCGAGCGAGCGATCGAGCGAGAGCCGGAGCAGCAGCAGCACGAGTGAGCGAGCGAAAGCCAGAGCAGCAGCAGCTGGGCGAGCGAGCGATCGAGCGAGAGGCGGAGCAGCAGCAGCAGCGCGAGCGAGCGAGCGAGAGCTGGAGCAGCAGCAGCGGATCCAACTGGTATGGACGCCGCTGCCAAAAGGGCCTCGCACTGGGGGAGAGCCGCCATGGAGATGTCGCCTGCGGCGCCGGCTTCAAGGTAGCCGCTCCATGGGGGTGCGGGATGGAGCACCGTCGGCGCCAGGAGGTCGAGCTAAGGATAAGGTGCAATGCGATGAGTGTACAACCTTTGGTGGCGCCGAGTAGGCCTCGGCTTCGTCTGAGGAGTCGGTGAGGATGCTGCGGTTCCGGTGGAGCAGGTTAAGGCGGCACTGTGGGGATGGAGCAGCCGCGATAGACGAGGTGATCATCGGAGCAGCTCCTTGGTTGTGGAGGATGGGGCGGCTGAACCGACGGGACGATGAGATGGACGACGGATCCTCATCCGGGGAGGTGGACGAGGGACGTCGAGCTGTTGTGGTGGACGACATCGTCGGGGAAGAGGCTCCGGCTGGGCAGTGGTGCGGTGGCGGACGGAGGAGGGTGGGGTTTCGCGGCTGGAGCAGAGAGGTTATGGTGGCCTGGGATTTTGAATGGCAAAAAGGAGGCGATGGGAGGGGGTGAACCATGACTTAGGGACGCGCTTGTCCAAAATGTAGGGTTTGTTACAAAAGTACCCCCCCACCGATTTGAACTAGCGGCCCTTTCAGCTCAGGGTTACAAGGGGGATTTCGTATGTCGGGATTTGGCAGCTGGAGGGAGTTTTCGCCCGCGTTGTAATTTCAGGATAGCAAGGCGCGGGTTGTGAAGGCGCTAGTTTTGGGAGCACGATATCTGAATTTTCGGGATATAACAAGGCGCGGGTTGAATTTTAAGGACAAGCCTAACGTGTAATATTGTACTTGTACGTACCAAATCAATTCACACTTCCCTCAACCAAAAAGAAAACAAAAAAATATAAAACTATTCACACAACACAAAGAGAGAGTCTTGCCCCATTTTACTACAAAAATGCTATTTAAAGCTACTCATACCAACAATTTAGTGCAATTAAATGCTATTCGGTAGTATGAATCCATGTTATGTCCAATTAATTTTTTTGCTTGCTGTATAATGCATGTAACCTACTCATACCAACATTTTAGTGCATTCCAAATGTCTATACTACCGCTGCAATTCGAACTAAATTTGAATTCGTTTCTCTATTTCAATAACAATCTACAATCATGATTGTTGCCAACTTCAACCATCATTCGTGTATTACCTTAATAACACACCATATGATTACTGTAAAGATAGATATGAACTATGTGTACTACATGAACTCGAATTCTATTTTTTGAATACACTTGATGTTGATTCCAAACAATAGTACATTTGAAGTACTAACTATATATTCATAATCTAAACCATGTTCCATACGTGTACACCGTGTTTATCACACATAGTATAGTGCCCCGCCCCCTACATTATGACAAGTATTTAGACCTGAGCTGCAAAAGCCACACATTAGCCCAAATTATGATCAATGTTCTATATGTTATTAAGTAGTACTAGCAAGATGCCCATGTGTTCCATGAACATCAACATGATCAAGGGAGGCCTAATTTGCAAATATGGAGAGGGGTGTGGGTATCTTTTTTCAAAATTGCCATAGTTTCCTTCCTATCCGTCAGATATAAATCGGACGACCTATATTGCAGGATGGCACCATCGTCAACAACTCCGTTTTTTTATAAGAGTAGAGATAAAATATATTATATGTAGTATAACATGTTCATAACCAAACCATGTGTATCACCGTTATATATATTCACACATGTGTCGGTTTAAAACACTATGATAAATTCTTCAAATATCCGAATTCGCTTTTTATAATGAAGTGTGATCTCTATTCGTCTTTTACACCCACACACACTACAAAAAAATACACTTCCGTGATGATACGTGTTTGTCACAGTAGGTCGCGTTTTTTGTCATGCATGTACATCCATGACAAATTTATGACAGAATCAAGATAGTCATACCTGTGTTGTCGTAGAAGTGTTCCATGACATTACCAAAATTATCATCACGGAAGTGTCCACTTCCATGACGATAAATCGCACTCACAGAACTGCTTTCGTCAAGGGTGACCGACACGTGGCATCCACCGTAACGGAACGCCGTTAAGCTATGGGGTCGGGTTTTGGATCCGATAACCCGTTAACAGCCCCGACCAATGGGGATTTTCCACGTGTAAAATCATCATTGGCTGGAGGAAACACGTGTCGGCTCACCGTTGGGACAGATGTCATCCACTCATTGGACAGAAGGCGCCTATGATACGTCGACACATGGCATGGCCCAACAGAGGCCCATTCCTGTGAAAAGGCCGGCCTGTTTGACTTGGTCAGAAGGTGGCGGGCCGGCCCATGTAAAGCCTGTTAACGGCCTGTTCGCATATAGCCCATTTACAGCCCGCTAACCCAAGGCCCGTTACGCCCTATCCGAATTAGGCCCGCACCGTCATCCGGGCCACCCAATATGATTCCAAATTCGCTTTCACTTCGGCCCATGACGTCTTTCGCCCATATGAGGCCCTATGTAACTTTTGGCCTATTAACGACCCGTGGTGAAATCGGCCCATAATGAACAAAGGTATTACTTTACACCCATTAACGGCCGTGGTGAACCGGCCCGTAATGAACAAGATGTATCACTTTATACCCATTAAGGGCCCGTTATTCCGTTGGGCGTTTCCAACCCATGTTATCTTCGGCCTTCTCGAGCCCATTTATTCTTGGGCTCATTTCCAGCATTCGTTTACTTACGGACCGTTACTGTCATTTTCTGCCTATGGGCCAAATTCAGCCCGTGGTTACAGTCGGCCTGTTTGTGGTCCATTAACATGTTGGGCCGTTTTCATAGCGTCATGAAATACGGCCTATTAACGATGGCCCGTTATGGTTGGCCCATGAACGGATGATTCCAACTCTAGCCCGTTTATGGCCATAATGCGGCCTGTTATTGGCCCATGTTTGGCCAATCGATCATACTGCCCGTATATGGCCCATTGATGATACGGCCCATAGAAGGCCCATTGTTTCTATGACCCGTAGAAGGCCCATTGTTTCTACGGCCCATAGAAGGCCCACTGTTTCTATGGCCCGTAGAAGGCCCACTCTTTCTACGGCCCGTAGGAGGCCCAGTGTCACTAAAGTAAAATATTAGCCCATGGTTATTGTGGCCTAGTTTTAAAAAATAGGTTATTGCAGCCACTAGCAAACCGCGGAAAAAGAACTGCAACGACTACAAGCAAACAAATAAACAAGACAACAAGGAAATAAATAAGCAAGAAACTTACGCTAGGCTATCACGGCTATCGCACATATTACATCCTTTGGGCATCAAAGTTCGCCACGATTGCAAATAAACGCTACCGACAAAAGAATATACAAAGCGAGAGCACTTCAGAAGGCACTAGGCCTGGCCAGGTCGGGCCCCCCAAATAACTGAAGAAGCTGAGTAGACCTCAGTTGTGTCAACGATAGATGCATCAACACTAGATTTAAGGCATGATGGTGCGCACGGCAGTCCTCTGACATATTCATTGCATCTTTGACTTCAAGTCGGAGCTGAGCTGAAGCACAACTTTCCGCTTTAAGTTGAGACTGAAGAAGTTGAACTTATTGAGGCAGCAACTGCACAGAGGTTGTCTCACACCTGCTGGTGAGTAGCTTCAACTCACTGTCTTCATCAAGGCAGGACCTTGGGGTCATCTCGCTGTCCTCAAGATGGTTTGGCTCACTATCTTCCCTAAAGTTCTGCCTGGCGTAAGAGATACGATCTGAAAGAGAAACAAGGAGACACGTAACAGGTTTCACAATTATATAAGCAAATAAATGGATCTGTTCTGCATAAGGAACATGTTTTTACAACTACAATTTGAAACTGGTAGTTGTTGCAAACATCCAATCAGATGTAAACAGCAAAGCAAACAGAAGTGGAGGCAATGATGCCTATCCAAATCTATACTAGAACAAAGTTTGAAGGCTTGAGAAGGATGAACTTACATTACATGTTAACACGGGCTGGACAAAGCCCTTCTCCATGTTGATGGAAGGATAGTTCAATAAATTCCCCAAAGAAAATTCTTTATAAGCGTTGCCATTATTCTACATTTTGCAAAGAGTAAATATAGATCAAATAATATTGGAAGAAACAGAGGAAAATGAAGCTCAGTGCATCGATGATACATAATCAAATAGCAATTAATTAAGTACAGCGTTACAAGGCAAAAGGGAGAGAGGTACTGACAAGAGCAATGCAGAGCCCATTATTGTTTTGAGATCGTATGATCCTTTGAGCAAGGATATTCATCTGAAATTAGTTTTCATACAAGGAGAAGGTAAGGCACAAGAAGAAATTTAGGAGTTCAAATTTTGAATTGATATCATAGACAGTACCTGACGCTGGGCTCCCAGCAGTTCTAATAGGGGTTTGGCCCTTTGGAGTAGGGGTAAAGTGTGGTACGATTGGGCTTGTGTTTTCTGTGGCTGCTGATCTATCTGATTTAACAGGTACCACTACCTTTTCCAAATACCTAGTTTGTACTCCTTGAGGATCTGCACTCACCCTCTTCCTTTTGGACATCTATCACGAAAGAACAACATTTGACTGGAAAAACATAGTGTGACAACACATGGAATAGGTACAGAGAATGGATAGTTATGGCCTATACTCATATATGATGCTTAAACTAAGCAGATGGTGTAACAAAGTAGAAGAAATGCAAGAGGTCAGATGCAAAATATGTGCGACCAATACAACTTTGCAAAGTTAGAGCAAGCACCTTGATGGGTGAATAAGATAGGCCATCCTCCACCATGCCAGTGGATCGTTCCGCAATATTCCTCTCGTGCGCCCATTCTCATATTCATTTTGATAATGTTCAATATCTGGCATGCATGAAAACATAAAAACAAGTGAGATTTTCTTTGTAATGCGGAAGTGATTCTAATCCAATACTGCCTCCCTGTAAACCCCTTTGTGCTATCTCTGTAATTTTTTTAAAAGATGCCATGCATGCTGTAATTTGTTGTGTGCATTAATATAATGTGGCCTACTACTCAAAATATGAGAGCTCCAGAAGTGATGACACTTCACAGATGATAGCTTCAACATATAGTAAAGAAGAACAAGTCGACTGACCGACAGATTCAAAATATACTAAGGGAGAACAACTCGACCTGACCAGTCGACCGCAAGAGAAGAGTATCATCTTAAAGAAGAGCAGAAGAGCAAGCAGATTGAAGATATTACAAGTGTTTCAATACAATGTTGTTTGGCCACCCATGATGAACCAGAGTGCACAGAGAAATACTATTCTTTCCGGTCTCTCCATATGTGGCTCACATGCATTTCGAAACTAAAGTAGGAACATTTAGCTAAACAATTAAACATCTCTCAGTTTTACTAATATCAGCAATAATATCAGATATGAATTTTTACAACTAAGCTTGTTTAGCTCGATGGATGGAGCAGTGCTATTACGACACGAACCACGTAGGTTGATTGTGGTCATCATAAAATGGGGAAAACATAAGCATGATCAGTACAGTGTTGACCGTGGCAGTGGGATGGCAGATCTGAAGCTGCAAACCACGCAAAGGGTAGTTAGCAACTGATGTTTGCTTTGAAATAACAACTAAGATTTGGTATGGACAAGAAAGTACGGTCAACAAGTGACAAAGAAATGCAATTATGATGTCTATCTATATGTCGCGACATGCATTTGGAAACTCAAGTGGGACCTTTAGCTAACCAATTAAATGTGTCGGTTAACTAATATCAATATCACATCACAATCATATTTGAACAATAAGCTTTCGAATTCCGAGTGTTGTGTTGTTTAGCTTGAAGGGTGGAGTAATGCTAGTACGACAGAAAGCACCTACGTAGATCATAGTAGAGTAGATAAAAGGGAAAACCCTAAGCATCAAGAGAAAAATCTGGAAAGTGGAACTAGCTGGACCAGTGGGTGGCGCACATGCTTTTCGAAACGAATATAGGAACATTAGGTGACCAATTAAATATTCTCTATTTTAGTTATATGAGCATCATATCATATTCGTATTTGAACACGTAAGCTTTGGGTTGAGGTCTTGAGGAGCAGTGCTAGCACGACACGAAGCACCTACGATGATGGTAGTGAATATAAAGGGGGAAATCATAATCTTTACAAGTATAGTGCCCGTGCCATGGCGGATCTGAAGGTGCAAACCGGACAAAACTACTTCGCAACCAATGTTTGCTTTCAACTAGCCACTACGATTTGGTACGGACAATAAAAGTACACTAAACAAATTACGATATATTTTCCGGGTGAGATCAATAACTTAAGCACATATGGAAGAGTACCACCTCTCTTGCGACGCCGTGTAGGCCTATGCTGATACGTTGAGGGTGTTGCGGGTGCGATGGCTGTCGGCATCGGGGAAGAAGACTTTAGACGACAGACGGCCGGGTCGGGGGATATATCCTGTTGCCGTGGACGAGGCGGTCGTAGGAGCGGCAAAGGCAAGGTGGACGACGGCGCCGATGAAGCGAGAGGAGGCGATGAAAGGATCCTAGTCCAGCACCGTGGATGAGAGACGTCCATCTCTTGCAGTGGACGGCGGGGTAGGGGTAGCGGCTCCGGCAAGGTGGAGGATGGGGTGGCGGACGGAGGAGGCTGGCCGCAGTGCGGAGGTTGTTGTGCCACCGATGGTGTATGAATGGGGAAATGGAGGGGAGGGGGGGGGGGCGATCCCAAACTTTGGGACGCGATTCTCTGAAATGGGGGAAAGTTACGAACTTATCCCCCGTTTAAAATATCAGACATCACATTGGTTGGGGATAGGACGGTAATCTCGCATCTCCCAAATATTTGCCGGTAACTACTTCGGGCGAGGAGAGGGTGTTTTGCCACCCACGGTTGGTACCCACGGTGTATGAGCAGAAATTTGTGACAGTAGGGCGATTGTGTCACGTCGATGGAAGTTACACATCTGCCCTATTTAAAATATTAGCCTACATCGATTTCGGACGAGGAGAGTTTGTTTTGCCGCCCACCGTGTATGAATGGGGAAATGGAGGAAGAGACACATGTCTTTCGGACGAGCTTGAATCTAATGTGTTTTGCCGCCCATGTTTGGAGCCCACCGTGTCTGAATGGGCTCAGAGGCCGTTGTGTCACGTCTGATTGAAGTTACTAGTCTACCCCTATCGACAGCAGTGTAAATCCGGTCGATAAGGATGTCAAGTCTCAGGGGTAGATAGTAATTTCCATCTCGCAAACACTTGCTTCGGGAAGCCCACAAATTATAGTGGGTGTTTAGCCGCTTCGTTCAAAACTTGGGAGAATTAGCATTCACGTTTGCCCTGGGACCTGGCAAACTAAATTCAAATCCAGTTTGTATTCGATTATGAATATCCAGAGATAATTATACGTTTTGTTATTTATTTCTTGAAAACCACAACAAATATTTATTCCACCTTTATATATGATTATGATTTAGAAATGTTGTGATCTTGAATTCAAGAGGGTTGGATACACTCGATTCAAACAGTTATTTCATCCAATACAATATGCTCACACGAAAAACAGTTCACCTTATGTCAATCATACAAGTAATCGAGGATTACCTCGCCTAAAAAATTCGGATCATTACAACACATGGACAACATGGAATTCCAGACAACATAGGGGTCTTGCAACATAATCCATTTAGAGACATGACACAACATGCAAGTACAATAATCTAATGACAATTTCAACTGGTATCTAAAGAAGAACCGGGATTACCTTGGGCTTGAGATAGCGTAAACAATGAGACCTCCTCCGTCTTCAAATGCAACATTCTTACTTCCTCCAATTCTTGGGTTGCTTGCATAATGTGTGCCGCTAATTCCGTAATTTCCAGCCTCAAGATAAATATTACCTCATTCATGGCAGCCACACCATCTCTTTCTGCCTCTAGTAGAGCCTCAAGCACTATAATATCTGTGTTTCAGATCGCTCTCCGCGGTGTTGCCTCTGAATCGCTACCATCTGGTAACATGGATGGCGACCGCTTCCACAAATAGATTCTGGGGTTGTACATTGTGTCCTAGTGTGAACGGCATCCTGCAAGGTTTCCGCTGGACATAAGTAAGAGATAGTTATCGTATGATCCAGGCAGTAAGCTTACATGGTAAACGACGGACAAATTATTGCCGAGCATGGCAAACCATATTTAAATGGTTCAAAGCAGCATCAGCCGAAAAGAAATTAAAATGGTAATATGAAAGTTGAAAGGGAGTGTACAACCGCTATATTTAAGTTGCCAAGGCATCTAAGCAGTTGAAATAATCTGAGAAAGCACTTAACAGTGTGGCCTCATATAAACTACAAAGACAGTCTTGTGATGAAGTTGAGAGGAAAAGTTAAGGACTCAAATGGAATAGGCATGCATTTCTTTACGATAAATGCAGCGAGCCTTCTTGACATATTAAGCCAACTCAGGTATAACATAACAACAAACAAGCATTCGAATCAAGCAATACAGCAAAGCAGACAACTTAACTATTTGTAATTCGGTAGGATTACACGTTGAGGGCACAAGCCAAGAAAGCAGCCCACTCGCATTACATTTAACATGTACTAAAACACACTGGCTTACCATATGTTGCTGTGAATCCTAGCTGCTGTTGCAATGTTCTTTGAAGATATCACAAGATCGGCATCCCACAGTTTGCAAATCTAGTGGTTGTAGTTTATTCTGCACCATCTATTTAGGTAAAATTAATTTTAATCGCATGCACTTTGGTCCGAATTGATCATCAATGGTTCATCTAAACTAATGAAAGAAGGGTGTGTGCATACACGACATATATCTGCTTCCCTCTATTTTTATGTTTGTTCGAGGTGCCAAAGCACCAAAAGAACAAATATTTTGCTTGATGTGGTTGGCAGCTCCATAATTAATAGAAGCATCAAATTAGTCATGCAACTTGGGAAGATCAAGAACACACAAACAAGTAATGAACAGAGGCTCGGAGCAGTGATGTAATAGCTAGCATCAGAAAATGTAGGGTAAAGCGAACAAAAAGCAGCGGAACCACATGCTAGTTTGCTGATGTGTAATTAAGCATAGAGAACATTAAGCGATGCGATGGAACCAACAGGTGGCATCGTAACAAAACTAAAGCATATTAACTATATGTGCACCGGTATGTAATTTAACACATGTAACATGTTCATCGCCAAGTATGGCCCTACAGGTGCAAGCGAATAACGCGTCTCATGAAAAACTGAATGATGCCCTCAAGAAATTCAAAGGTGCGGTGCTTATGCTAGGAAAGTGAACGTAGGCGCCGCCGTTGGATAATAGTACCTGATTCTCGGTGGCGTATGGGTATCGTTGTCATACTTGATAGCTAAGGATTGTCGATGGTGCTCGTGTTGTGGTTGAGTTTGGGCCGACTGTCGCCGTCGCTGAAGCTGCTCCGGTGCTACGGTTGCGGCGTCTGTCGACATACAAGAAAGCTCATCTGTGGAAAGTGAAGAGTTGCACGATAAAGAGAAAAACTGAAGGAGTACAAATCAAAATAACCTAATGAGGCTGCGGCGTCGGTAAAGCAGGGCCGGTGGAGTTGAATATGGCGTCCGTGGAGCGGGTCCGGCAATGGACTAAGGCTTGTTGGTAGCGTTGTATAGTGCTTCGGTGAGGCGGATCTGTTGCGTCGAACGAGGGCTTGTATGAAGGGCCAGTGAAGGGGCGGACGAGGGAGTCGATGAAGGGCCTACGCTATGGTGGAGGGCGCCGTTAAGCAGATCCGGTGCGGTGGACCATGATGGCGGTCGAGGAGATGCGGAGCGGTGGACAAGCCAGTCGCTGAAGCGGCTCCGGTGAAGTGGTGAGTTGGCAGTTGGGGGTTCCAAGGTGCGGAAGGTAGATCCGGCGGGGTGTGAGGTCCACCGCTGCGGCGGAGGACTAGATTCGGCGGCTTGCCGTGGTTGGGGGGTCGGGGAGGGGAAGGGGAGGGGCTCTGGGGAAGAATGTTGGGGCAAAGAGGGGAAAACAATGGAGTTACCAAAGCAGCCCTTTTCCGTTCATGTGGCAGGGGTAAAACAGGAATATCGCAGGGCTAAACTTTCGGCGCGTGATATTTCGATGTGAGCGGGAAGTTTGAAAGCTTTTGGCGCCTAAAATTATAAGTATTCTGCTCTCGTACGGACGACTATGATATCATGGCCGACAATTTGTTTGTTTTGCACGCAAAAAATGTGCAAGTTTGAAAATCAATGTCTCCAACTCGAAACTTAGATTGTCCATTCAATTCAAATATGGATCATTGAGCTACTACAAGCAAATACCATCATACGGTCCAATTCAAATGAAATTCCAAATGTGTTTATCCTAAATATGATGACAAAAGCAAAAATGTGTATGTGTATGAATAAAGTGGATGATTATAAAGTTTAAACATGCCCGTATGTGTATATCTCTAGGTTTGATATATGAATTTGAAATCACGAAATCCTGGCTTAAAAAATGTACCTCCGTTTAAATGAATTACAAAAGATAATGATGGAGTCGAATTCCGAAATTCCAATCTTAGGTTTGTAATTCGGGTACATCAAGGTATATCACACATGTTCAAAAGTATCGTTATCTCATAGTACAAACTGTGAAACAAATGGATCAACCATGAGTGCACAATATCTCAATTACGCTAAAGTCCCTCAAATATAGACACCTCACTCTTTATCTGAAGTCAACCCCCCCCCACCACCACACACACACACACACACACACACACACATAGAGAAGTCGTTCTCTCCCCCAAACATCAACACACGAGCACGTTAACACCCCTCTCTCTTGTAAAGTCCGGACCCCAACATAGGTCTCTAACACTTTGTCTCTCGGGCATGCACACATCTCTTCCCTCACTCTCTAGGTCTCCCGCTATCTCTCTTACCCAAGCACACGCACTACGTAGAGTGTATATTTCCCATACACACAAAACGTCGCCCAAACGTCTATCTCCCTAGTTATGTGGTTCTCGCACTCACCTCACACACCACCCCCACTGCAAACAAGCACACTTTGTCTCCTTGTGCACCACTCTCCTCTTTCTATCTCTCCCACATGCGGACCCGCCTGAGCTCCTTCCTGCATACATATATGTCGTGACTCTTTGCATAGCTCCCTAATGTATAATCGTTCTCGATTTCGCACATTGTTCTCTACACCATCTATTCTAGATCTCTGATGAAGTCCCTATCGCACACACGATGACTCGCTTCCCTTGCGTCTCCGTTCATAGGCCAATTTCGGACAACATCAACATTGTCTCCCTATCTATACGCCATTTATGGACACAAACGACCCCTCTCGCCCCCTCTCTTCCTCTCTCTCTCTCCGTCGCTAGCTCTCTCTTTCTCTCGCTCTCACACCCCTCTCCCACACACACACTCGATGTCTCTTCCAAATACTCTGCTCCCCAAGCCCGCACCCGTGCTATCCCGCTACTACACATGTCACACAATTCCCCCTTCCCTTATACTAGGTTTACATCATCAGTGGTCTCTCTATTCCACATACACTCTCTCCCTCTCACACACAAACGCGTGCACAAACACACACAAACACGCACAAACGCCCATTTATCTGGATCCTCATCTCTCCCCATGTCCGCATGTGTATCTCACACACTCACTCTCTAATTATGTATAATTGTCTCCACGTTAAACAACACAAAGCCCCATGTACAAGTCTCTCTCTATCCCCCCCACACATAGAAACACAGACTCTGTTTTCATTGCCTCAGTCTCTAACATATCACACACGCACTCTCTCTCTCTCTCTCTCTCTCTCTCTCTCTCTCTCTCTCGCAAACACGCTCATCAAGGGTTTCCCCGTGAATAACTTACCGTCTATTCATCAACAGTCGTGGCAGTACGGCGAACACGAGACGTGAAAAAGAATAAATCTACACGTGCTTAGACCACCTAGTATGACTACTAGGACTAGAGCATGCCAAAAAGCGCGCCGCCGTCACCCCCTCCTTGTCGGCGATGGAAAAATCTTTGTTTTATACAGTCGAGAAGTCATTGTGCTAAGGCCCCACATGCCGAGGCGTTGAATAGAATGTAGATGCTAGTTTATGGAAGCAAGTATCGATAATACGTTTGTATCTCCATACTTATATTTCTTCTCTTATAAAAACCGAGGTGGTGATGATGGTACGTGTGCCATCTTGCAATATAGACCATCCGATCTATATCTGATGGATGGAAATTAAACTAAAAGATACCCGCACCCCTCTCCACATTTGCAGACAAGGCCTTCCCTCGTTCATCCCTATCTCCAACAAACCTCATTGTTGAGCAATTAAGAAAGGAAGCCTCTGGAACAAACTGGCCTGGTGGCCGCCGCCGGCGTCGTCAATCCCCATGCCTCCGCTCAGTCCGACCACCAACCACCACCACACCCCACTCCTCTTCACCTTATCTCATATTTCTCGAGATATCATTAGTTTTTATTCATGTGATTTCTCCCACAAGTGTCAATCACAACTAGTGTTTTATAATTAAAATGCATATTGATGTTCCGCAATGCACGGATCTTGCTAGTACTCCTACACAAGACTAAGTTGGTGATGCTTTGGTGTATGCCATCCGTCAAGCTTCGACCATTAGATCTACATCTAACGATTGTGAGGTAAGTTGTTGCCTTTTCTCACCAACATCCCACTTGTCTACCAATTTACAGAAAAACCAATAATTAGTATCTTAAAACCAACCACATCCCTTCCTGACCTCACCAAAGCAGCCCAAGGAATATATTCTAATTGAAACATATGTATATCAAAATTAGAGTGTTTTGTACCAAGTTTGTGAATAAGTATTATTCTAATTATGATTCGTTGCAACGGACATGAACATTGCTAGTATTTCCAACCATGCATTTTTTCCTAGTATTCCATAGTTTCGAGTTTTCCATCAAGATATTAGTAACTCATGGTTGATATTTACTTTCAATCATGTACACATATGCACTATGTAACTAGCCTTGCTTATTGGCTTCCAAAGCTTAACTTTCACTCCTACTTACAATATGTAGAGTATTTAACAAAAACTACCACTTTCAACCAGCCCTAGGAAGAATCTATTGTACAAAAAATAGCAAAACGCATTACCCAAAATTTCTTAATCCACGCCAAAAACTACTACCTAGTACTCCTACCGATTAGGTTCGTTTAAACCCATTTATGATAGGGTTGGCCCACACGTCTGTGCTGACGAGGCAGCTTAAACCAACACATTTTGTTTGACCGTTGACATGAGGGACCCACATCTGACCTTCTATCCTGTTATTCCCCCTCAAATCATTATTTTTCCTGAACATTACTTCAAACAGTACTGATGCATGGTTGTCGGTGGCGCCGGTGATGAGCGAGTTGGCCGCCGCTCCGCCGGACGGGCCGGATGCTGCACTGGCCTCCGCAGGAGTTGGCAGGCTGTCCCGAGCGTGACTCACGAGCGAGCAAGCCGCCACGCTGGCCTTCGCTTGAGCTAGATGGCTGTCCTGAGCGCGGTGCGCACGAGCAAACCGCCGCGCTGCCATGCCAATCTAGCTAGCAAACCTTGCAGATAAGCAGCTGGACGGAGCTATCTTGGCTAGCTAGCGGCCGCGAGTGCCGGACGGAGCTGGCATCCGGGCTGCCGCAACATGGGCTCCGCATCGCCGGCGGTTTTGACCTCGCCTTCTGCCAGCGGCGGTAGCTGCGTCCCATGGCCAAGGATGACTAGGTGGACGGGCCGGAGGTAGGAGGTCACTCGAGGATTTTTGTTGGTAAGAGCATGTACAATGGTTGATAAGGTAGTCTTATCTTAAGTCTGCCACGTATGCAAGTGGTAGTAGTTTCTTGGCATTTTAGTGGTTTCTTGCATTATTAGGGGTTTCTTGTAAGGAAATGTACGTACTACTAGTGGTCGCGGGAGTGTATACCTCGTTTTGTGGGTTCGATCCCGGCCGAACGCACGTCGGCCTTTTTTTTAAAAATAGTACTACTACACTTTGCTGCGAGCCATATTTTACACGGGTAGTTTGAGTTTTGAAGTCGAAAGGACTTGCGGCCCCACAATCTGGGTGCACTGGACAGCCTAGCCACGTGAACGGGTTATCCTTCCCAGCATCCCGTGGCTCGCGTGCTCGCCCTAGCCGCACCTCGCTTGCAGCTTCCTCATCAGCTAGTAGCATATTTAAGGGCCTGTTTGATTTCAATAAGTCACCCGACTAATAAGTCAGGTGACTCAAAACTAGCGCCTCCCAATTAAGCCCGAGGAGCCAGAAAAGCCTGGCGGGGCATTGGGAATTGTGCAATATGGCTCCGTATAAAGTGCTCTACTACTACTCTGTAGCTTGTGGTGTTGCATGCATGGACTTCACTCCATTATCGGCTCTACTATAAAAGAAATTCCTCTTGACGTGTTTTTTTTAAACGGAGGCAAAAGCTTTGCTTCATCTCATTCATAAAGAAGGAACTAGTACTAACAAAGTTCGACGAGATCCATTACACCTCCACAAATGGAAGCGAAAAGCCTAGTCTCGCTGTATCAAATAACTCAAATGTTCTTCCCCCGCAGTAACCGTCGCTGATAAACAAGCTGCTAGTGTGTGCGTGAGAGGAGCAGTTGAGTAGGCCAGCTACTCCTACGTGAGAGGAGCGGCTGAATATAGCACCGAGAGTACCCACTAGGCCACTACGCAGGTGTACTTCCCCTGCATTGATAGTACAACGATGGTTCTAGAGAACAGTAGTACCCTCCACTCCCAACTGTAGCTCCTTGGCCCTGAGATTCAAGAGTTCAAAACTGGTGCATTATACTAGACTAGACTAGAAGTACAGTACATCGCACTACTAGTTGAGAAAAGTAGTACTGGTGCTGCTACAAGACGTAATGCATTCTCCGTCACATAATGTAAGACGTATTTTGACACTAGTTGGCGTGTACAAAAAATGGCAAAAACATACCCAAAATTTCTTAATCCACGACAAAAACTACTACCTAGTGCCAAAAATTTCTTACTAGTGCTATTATTTACAGTATAATGCAATCCCATAACGTTCCATAATGCTAGTACTAGTAGTAAATAATAGCCTCACCCCTTTGCTGAGGAACGATCTACAGTTGGAAGGGACGAGGCCTGCGGATACTACGCTCTTATCTCCTCCTCGCCAGTTCCTCCCCGAAGAGAAGGCAGTTCGTCGCTGCTCCCATGGATTCGCCAGAGATTCTCCTCCTCGTCCGGGCTGGGAGACCTTGACGACGATCCTCTGGGAGAAATCGACGCTCCGACGCGTCCTCACCGCCGCAAGACTCGGTGCTTCCTGCACCAACTTTTTCAAGACACTGCTTAAACAGGCTTGGGAAAAGGCCATGCTTGTTGGTCTTCCATGCGTCCTCGAGGAGAAGGTTCTTCTATGGGACATTCCTTCGAACAGTCCACCGCTCCCTGGCCATGGTTGCACGTTGACTCCGCTAGGGTTGCCGACGTTGAGAGGTAGTCGGATTTTGTCCGATGAGCAGGTCAGTAATGGAGTTTGATCATGTAGTACTTAGTTATTCCATTTCCATCCCGTAATTTCTCCGCTGCCCACCGTCTTATATATAGGTCTGGGTCAGTGCCAACGAAGATTGGCTTGCATACCTCCAACCGGATACCACTATCATTTTGCACAACATCCACAGCAGTGCGGCCGTTCCGGTAGACCCCTTCTCCACCATTGGGATCGGCCTTCCGGACTGGCTGGGCTTGAATACGTATGATGATGCCTACATGAGATTGAAGAAGATAACAATTGTGGACCCGCCGACAAAGCGACGCGGCTACGACGATTACTATCTCATCGCGGTGTTCGACATAAGGATTGCCATCAATGCAAGACGCAAGAACAGAGGTCGGGCGCATGTTGGCGATTTACAGATTTGTACCCTACACGTTCAAGACGCCAGGCGTCGCCATCTAGGCCGCTTCTTCGCGGTGACAAGCCAGGGGACTTGTTTCATCTGGTTGCCGTCCTACGGTACAGGAGATTACAAATGGAATGCACAAACCATCATTTGCATCCCTAACGGTACTCCATTATTTTGCAGGGAACAGTCATCCCCCGAACAAAATAAGATCGCCGATCCTGGATGTGCATTTGCATCCACGATTCGGTCTAACCTGGAACCTTGTAGCTGACTTTGGCATATTGGGATCAACTATCTTAGCAGTCGTTACCCATGGTACTACTGATGTGCAACATGGTCACACAATCTACCATGATCGGACCGTCACCATCTACCCAGGTATTCCATTTTTTAACCCTCTCGCCTTATCTTTCATTGTTGTACTAGTAGTATACTTAGTAGTACTAGTAGGAGTACTTTTTACCATGGAGGACGCGTATAGCTAGCTAGGCCCTTGAAGACTTGAACCCACTAGCTGCCACCATTTTGTTTTTCCATGTCTTACTATCTCATCCATGTAGCCAAGAGTGGCTATATATAATAAGCCGGTTATTTTACTTCCTCTATAAAGGAGTAGTACTATTTGCTGCACACTATTACTGACCGCCATATTTGAGCACAACATTATTATGCATGGACCTTGACTATGTACGTCACCATGTGTCCAGGTCTAGGATGCCACGTTTACCAGATGAACGGCGCCGAGTTCGACCCCCGTGATGCTACATGAGTGCCGAGGAACACTCTTGGAGAGTACTCGCTTTTCATCGAGGACAGCTACCCCATTGTGAAGCGGATGCCACCTTCTGTGTCGCGAAGCAGATGCCACCTTCCGTGCACGACACGGAAGGCCTGCCGTTCATGAAGCATGGTTGTGTCTTCATTGCGCACCGCCGGATGAACGACATCCTGGGACACGCTATCCCTGATGTATGCCGCTTCAGCTTGGATGAGTCTCCATCGTGTGGAACCGGACTAGAAAGCTGCGACAATGATTCCCGTTTCCCACCTCTATGGATCATGCCATCCATGAAGAACACCTGGGACTGGAACCTGTAGGAGGACATGCATGTAGTACATCTATAACGTGTAAGTGGAGTACGGTAATTGTGAACGGTAGCGTTGTGAATATATGTAGACTAGTCGTGCACAAATTTATCACATGAATTGGAGATGAACTTGTGTGGCATACTGGCATTTGTCCTTTAGAATTTATTACTAGTAAATGTGTTATGTCTATGTGCAACTTGTGTGGTTGTTGCACGGGCTCCAATACGCTCTTTGAGAAAAAAAGGTGGCACAACTTTGGATATACGTTTTTTTTGAAAGCTCACTGACAGTAGGAGAGGCTCCTACTGACGTTAAATTAATAAAACACCAGGATCAGGGGAGGTGTGCCCCAAAGTTTACATGGTAGGACGCTCTAAAATAAGCAGTCAAACTACTACAGAAAGATAGAGTCAGACTAGGGGGACCACGTCAACCGCGGCCACCAAATCTTTGATGAAGGGGTGGGGAGAGTCTTTCGTGCGATGCACCATCATGGACATGTCATTCTTGAACCTGATCTTCCAAGACTCAAGCGAGGGCATCACATTTCTAAAGTGCTTATTATTCCTCTCCTTCCATACCCCCCAGGCTGCTATGATGAAAGTTTCCATGAACAATGGTTTCCCCCAGCCCCGATTCCCTCCATGGATGAGATCCAGCCTGCAGTTAGAGTCGTGCCATTGCATCCCGATCACATCCCAACAGCGGGTCGCGAACGGGCATCTGAAGAACAGGTGGGCCACAGTTTCTTATGGGGGGCATCGCACATCAAGCATGTGTACACATCACCCTCAAGCTTGTAGTGTCTCCTCCTAAGCATGTTACGGGTATTCAGACGATCTGCAAACAATAGCCACGCAAAGACTTTCCATTTGTTTGTGCACTTAGATTTCCAGATCCAAGGAAAAACTTCATCCACAGGTACATCTTTGAAGGAGAACTTGTAGTAGTCACTGGATTTAAAAGTCCCCAATCCTCTAGCATCCCGAACATAGCGCCATTTGTCGTTTTGAGCATTCTCAGGATTAAACCCTGCAGTTAAAGCCTGAATATCCTGAACCTCCATTCTGGCCTGAGGAGAAAACGGGAGATGAAAGGCATCCCCAATGGTACTGGATCACAGCATCTTCTGCACTGACACATCCTCATCCCTAGCAAATGATAACGCCCTCGGGTACGATGCTTCAAGCGGCTGCTCGCTCCACTGATCTTTCGAAAACAAGGCCGAAATCCCGTCACCAATGCTGATCTCCGTCACACCCCTGAAAGTGTCAGAAAGCTGCATGAGGTCTCGCCACCAGTAGGAGCCACACGGTTCGGATGCATGTGGTACATCGCCAGGGTAGCATGAACTCCATATCAGCTTAACCCACGACACATCTAGTTTGTTATAAAACTTGAATAGTTGTTTGAGCAGCAGAGCTTGATTCTGAATTTTGAGATCCATGATCCCAAGACCCCCAACGGCCTTTGGCCGACAAACAAGCTCCCAGGCGGCCAGAGAGGTGTTTTTCGTCCCATCCTCCGTGTGCTTGCTCCAGAAGCATTGTCTACGGATTTTATCCCGGTGCTCCACGATTTTGGGAGGGATTCTAATTGAGCACATGGCATACACCATAAGTGATGAAACGGCCGAGTTAACATAAGTGAGTTTTGATCCGTAGTCAAGCAGATTGGCAGCCACTGAAACTCTTCTCTCTACAGACGCCACAAGGGGCATGAAATCAAGTACAGTAGGTTTAGTAGTCCCGAGGGGGAGTCCTAAGTACGTGAACGGCATTGTCCCCACAACGCACCCGAACATATCGGCGAAAGCCAGTGCCTCTGCGAGCGTAACATTAATCGGAATCAAGGTAGATTTCTGAAAGTTGAGTCTCAGCCCAATGGAGGCCGCATAATCCAGTAGAAGTGTTTTCAGAGTCAGAACCTGCTCCTTTTCAGCTGGGAGGTAGACAATCGTGTCGTCCGCATACTGGATTACAGGGTAATCACTTTCCGCGGACGAAATTGGTTTCTGCAGGACCCCCTCATGGAAGGTGTGGTTAATAGCAGCTTGCAGCAGATCAGCCGCTAAAACAAAGATAAGCGGAGAGAGAGGGTCCCCTTGCCGTACTCCATGTTTGCAAGTGAATTGTCTTCCTGGCGTGCCATTGAGCAACACAGAAGATTCCCCGGATTTAAAGATGCATTCAATCCAATTGAGCCATTTCTCCTGGAAGCCCATCGCACGCATGATTTCAATCATGGGGGCATGCTCAATGGTGTCGAACGCCTTGGCGAAATCGAGTTTCAGCAACAACACCTTTCTTCCTGACGCCTGGCATTGGTGAGTGTACTCGAACGCCCACGCCAAGCAATCTTGGATCGACCTGCACTTAAGAAACCCGTACTGAGTGGTATGTATAATGCGCAGTATGATTCTCTGTAGGCGATTCGCAAGCAGCTTGGTAATAATTTTCAGGCAATAGTTCAACAGAGTAATTGGCCTGTAATCATTTACTATTTCTGGGGATTGACATTTAGGAACCAGCGTGATGAACCCGCTGTTGATGCTCTCCAGGTCCAGCCCCCCCTCATAAAAGTCCATAACAAGCTTGTAGAAATCATGTTTTATAATGTTCCAACATGACTTAAAGAAACAGCCATTGAAACCATCCGGCCCCGGCGCTCGGTCCGTAGGCATTTCCTTGACCACTTGATCAATTTCCTCCGTGGTGAAAGGCACTGCCAGAGTGTCAAGTCCCTCCACTTTCTTGATGATACGACGCAGATTGAAATGCATGTTAGGGGGGTCATAAGAACCCAAACGCTGTTTATAGGATGAAAACAACACGGATTCTTTACCCACATGGTCCTCAATCAGCATGCCATCCTCAAGTTTGAGTGTTGAAATGGAGTTCCTGCGATACCTCTCTGTGGCTATTGCACGAAAGAATTTCGTGTTACCATCCCCAACTTGAAACCTCCTAACTGTACATATTTTCTGCTAGTACATACGTTTATATTCCAGTAACCTGAGAAGATGTGCCTTAAGGATAATTCTAAATTGGTTTCAGGAATGGTAAGTGCTCTCTGTTCCTCAAGTGTATCTAACTTCAGAAGAGTTTCATTGGAATTATCAATAAGAATGGATAATTTTGATATTTTCTTACTCCATGACTTCAGAGCATAATGCATCTTCTTCAGCTTTTTGCAGATCAAAGCAGCCGAATTAGCCGCATGACAAGGTTGGCTCCAAGAATGCTGCACCACCTCATGGAACCCTGAGTGCTGCACCCAGTAGTTTTCAAAGCGAAACACTTTGCTTTTGGGGATACACGTATCAATGCCAATGACACAAGGGATGTGATCTGACACGGGTTTACCCAAGGGAGTTACAGTGGTGTTAGGGTAAGAGGACGTCCAGTGTACTGAAGAAAAGAACCAATCTAATTGCACGAGCAGAGGATCGCCTTGCATGTTACTCCACGTGTACGTCCTGCCCTTGATGGGTAATTCAACTAATGACTGGGTACGGATAAAATCATTGAAGGTCAGCATATATCGTTGGCATTACCACCCGGCCTACTTCTGTTATCAGGCGCGCGATAGTAATTAAAATCACCAACCAGGATCCAGTCATCAGAGGCTGGAATATGCATGCTGAATAACCAGGCCGTGAAGTTAGAACGATCAATGCCATCGCAGGGGCCATAAATATTAATAAGTTTCCAAACAACATTAGAGTGCAGAGATGTGAATTTAATCCCAAGGGCAAAGGATTCCTCTAGAAAAACCAAACGAGAAAAGACAGATGAATTCCAAGCAGTAAATAAACCGCCCGAGGCCTCATCAGAGGGAATGAATGCAAACATATCAAGACGCTTAGGACAAATAGATTTAACAAAAGGCCGATCAAACATCATCCGCTTAGTCTCTTGCAAACACAAAATATCACAGCCACTAATATCAATAGCATTACGGATAGCTAGGTGTTTTTTGTCCGAATTTATTCCACGAACATTCCAGCAGAGGATATTCCACCTCCTAGTTTGTGGCATATTTGGGAGGGATCGGAGCTTGTGGATCCTCCATCAGCTTTTCTGCAGTGATTTCCTCTGGTGGCACGCCACACCTGATAACACCAATCTCCTGAATAACTAGAATTGGGGTAGGAGCCGGGACAGATTCAGAGCTGGCCTCCAAGACAGCAGAAATCCCAGGTGGGGCTGTGGCATACATGTTGCGACAGATAACAGGATTTTTCCTCGGCTTCACCTTGGACACTACCTTTTTAATATCTGAGGGTTGTGGAACACGAAACCCATCATATGGGGTAGATCTGGTGCTTCTACGTAGCTGAGTGGTGTCCACATGACCGGGCTCATCCAGGATCATTCTGCCAAAGTGGTCAATCACATTAGTAGCTTCCCCAGCAGAAACCTGGCTACTACTGCCGCTACACTCGACTTCCAAACCAGGCAGAAGGGCTGAGACAGTAACATTCAGACCTTGGGCAAATGATGAAAGGAGCGTCAGCCCTGTTTGCTCAACAGAAATGCAAATAAGGTATGTCTCCCTGTTCTCAAAAAGAGAATTCGGAAGTCTGAACATGAAGCGCTCCTCCATCATGATCTCCTGCAAGCATTGATTCCATGTATAAATCTTAGCATTTCCCACCGCTGCAAACAAGTTGAGTGGATTGATAGGGAAATGAACAGGTGAAGAGCTGTGCTGAGGAATGTCATTGCAGATTCGAGGTGTCCAAACATTAGCATATATTGAGCCAAAAGTACCAAGCAGAGCAGCAAAAGGGTCGACAACCATCGATCTTTCAGAGCCAGTAGCACGAACGAACTGCAAACCTGGGGGTGTCCGAAGGGCGGCATCGACACCAGCGCTCCCAACCTCGTTGAACACCCTGTGTACTTCGTCAGCACAGTGTTGCGGGACGCGAGGGCGCGGTACCCCATGCCTCAGAAACTCCTCCTCGCGCTATTGGTGGCCTCGCGCAAGCTGCGGCATTATTTTCAGGGCCACCCCATCAAGGTTGTCTCAGCGTACCCCTTGGAAAGGGTGCTCAGGAGCCCCAACTCAGCTGGAAGAGTCGCTGAGTGGAACATTGAACTGCAAGCATTTCAGCTCAAATTCAGCACAACCAGAGTCATCAAGGGGGCCGCGTTGGCGGATTTCATGGCAGAATGGACGGAGGCGCCGGGCCTCAAGGCTGATGAGGATCAATCCCTCTCCCCGGGAAGCGAGGCGCCGGACGGTTGGGTCATGTACTTCGACGGGGCATTCTCCGTGCACGGCGCTGGGGCTGCAGCAAGGTGCTTATATCTCCTACTCAAGACAAGCTCTACTACGCCGTGCAGCTCTGCTTTCCAAAGACGGAGAAAAGGTCTCCAACAACATAGCAGAGTATGAAGGCCTGATAGCAGGCCTGAAGGCCGCGGTTGCCCTAGGAGTGAAGCGCCTTACCATCAAGGGTGATTCACAGCTCCTCGTCAACTTCTCAAACAAGGTATATGAGCCGAGGGATGAGCACATGGAAGCCTACCTCGCAGAGGTTCGCAGGATGGAGAAGCGGTTCCGGGGGCTGGAGTTGCAGCATGTGCCCCGTGGCACCAATCAAGAGGCTGACGACATCGCCAAACGGGCATCCAAGCGGCTACCTCAGGTGCCTGGCGTCTTCGAGGAGCGGCTCTTCAAGCCCTCGGCCATGCCATCGCTGTCAAGCATGGTGCAGCCTCGGGAGGAGCTCCCCCAGCCACCAGCCTCAGGAGCCCCGGTCTGTGGCCCGGCCTCAGGAGCGCGCCTGCTCTTGACGCTGGAGCCTCAGGAGGGGTGCTGGATCACGGAGCTCCGGAGCTACCTGATGCAAGGGACCTTGCCGGAGAAGGAGGAGGAAGCGGAGCGTGTGGCGCGGCAAGCCGCAGCATACTGCATTAGGGATGGAGAGCTCTACCGGAAGCGACCAAATGATGTGTCCCTACGCTGCATCTCCAGGGAGCAAGGGAAGGAACTGCTGGCAGATATAATGGTGGAGACTGTGGGCATCATTCATCATCACTGACCCTCGTTGGCAAGGCGTTCCGCAGCGGGTTCTATTGGCCCACTGCGCTCAATAACACCGTCGAACTGGTGAAGGCTTGCGAGGCCTGCCAATTCCATGCCAAGCAGATCCATCAGCCGGCGGGAGGTCTGCAAACTATACCCCTCTCGTGGCCATTCGTAGTCTGAGGGCTGGATATCCTGGGCCCGTTCCCTCGGGCGCCAGGGG
Source organism: Aegilops bicornis (assembly GCA_021605145.1). Taxonomy (NCBI): domain Eukaryota; kingdom Viridiplantae; phylum Streptophyta; class Magnoliopsida; order Poales; family Poaceae; genus Aegilops; species Aegilops bicornis. Next base: position 105,285,696 of record CM038671.1, read on the forward strand.
GCTATCGCTACCTCTACATCGCCGTGGACAAGTTCACCAAGTGGGCTGAAGTGAAAGCAGTCCGCACCATCCCCGCAGGTTCTGCGGTCAAGTTCATCAAGGGTATCGTGAGCCAGTTCGGGGTGCCGAACCTCATCATCACCGACGACGGTTCGCAGTTCACCAGTAACCTCTTCAAAGCATATAGTGCTAACCTAGGGACACAGATATGCTACGCCTCGGTAGCACACCCGCGGAGCAATGGTCAAGCCGAGCGGGCTAATGCAGAGGTCCTGAGGGGCCTCAAAACCAAGACATTCAAGAAGAAGCTGGAGGCTTGCGGCAGAGGCTGGTACGATGAGCTTCAGTCCGTATTGTGGTCCATCCGCACAACCGCGACCAAGCCGACAGGCGAGACCCCGTTCTTCCTGGTCTATGGAGCTGAAGCAGTCCTCCCTCACGAGGTTAGACATCGTTCCGCACGGGTCCTGGCGTTCGACGAGGCGCAGCAGGACGCCATGCGGGGGACGGACCTCGTGCTGGGGGAGGAGCATCGTCGGGAAGCCGCGCTACGAGCGGCAAGATACCAACAAGCGCTGCGGCGATACCACTGCCGCAACATCCGCCCCAGGACTCTCGAGGTAGGGGACCTCGTGCTCAGGCGGGTTCTCTCCAGGGAAGGACTGCATAAGCTATCTCCCATGTGGGAGGGCCCGTTCAAGGTTGTTCATGTTTCCAGGCCCGGCTCTGCGCGCTTGGAGACCCAGGAGGGGGTGCCCGTCCAGAACACGTGGAACATCCAGCACTTCCAGAGGTTTTACCCCTAAAAAGGCCTGGTGCCTGTGAAGAAGGCGAATGCATGTGAAGCTGTTGCGTTTTGGAAAAGGCCCGGAGCCTGTGAAGCTGTTGCGTTTTGGAAAAGGCCCGGTGCCTGTGAAGAAGGCAAACGCCTGTGAAGTTTATCTTCCTGAGAAAGGCCCGGAGCCTGTGAAGAAGGCGAATACCTATGAAGCTGTTGCGTTTTGGAAAAGGCACGGTGCCTGTGAAGAAGGCAAACACCTGTGAAGTTTATCTTTTCAAGAAAGGCCCGGAGCCTGTGAAGAAGGCCAATGCCTGTGAAGCTCGCCTCCCGTGACACTCTCACGTAATAATGAGTTGGGGCTGTACACGCCCCGGAGTCTCAGGAGCGCCGACCTCAGGCCCTGGGGCTCCCTCCCACGCCCAGTGGCAGCACTTAGCTCCGCGCTGGTGAGAAGACGTCGAAGACTAGATTAGGTGCCGGACGCAGCTTTTCTCATTTGGTTTCTGCAGTTGGCTTGTTCATTCCCATTTGAAGTTTTATTGAACTTGTTGCCGTCATTGGCTTGTGACTCTCTGCCTTTTTCGCTCTCCTGCCTCAATTTCTCTCGCGCAAGTCTCACGAGGGAGCAGCGCGGGCACCCTCGCGAGTGTTTTCTACCCTTATCGTTTGAGGCTTCCCTACCCGGGTCCACTAACAGGAGCACCCTCCGATCCGTGCCCCCACGGGCACCGCGACATGAACACAGGACCTGGGTCGGTCGCCTCCACAGCTGAGGCCGGGAGATACCTCTCCAGACTAACCTTTGCAGGACATGAAGCGTTCGACGAGGCCTCGGCCTCGGGAAGCAAAGGCCACGATAGGCCCCCCCCGAGCTAAGTAATTTCTACGCGCAGGCGTATGGCACAAAGGCATAATACCAAAATAGCGGAAACAGTACGATAATTAACAACAATAGTAAGCACGCCCCCGCGGGGCCCTACACTACTGTCTCCTTGCGCAGGAAAACGAAAAACAACAAAACAGGCGCGACTCGCCCGACACCGACTCGCGGCGAGAGCTCGGACTACCCCCGGAGCTCAGGCGGACTCCCTCTCGCGCTTCAACGAGGCGTGACGGCGGGCAGACCCGCTACCTCCATCCAGGCGAGCGCGGCGGTGCGGGGGCTGGTCGCGGCCACCGCTGGAGGAGCCGCTATCCGAAGAAGAGGCGCCAAAGCTCGACGAACCCCGGGCGGCGCCAATCACGCGCGCGCTTCCATCTTCATCATCGTCGGGGCTGAGCTCACGGCTGCTGTCGTCGTCCTCGGGGCAGCACCCAGCGCGGCGACCATCTTCCCCGAACACCCTCACGTAGAGGGTGGCATCGCCGTCGAACTTAAAGTGCAGGGTGCACCGCCGGCTCAGACCACGCGCGCGGGCAAATGTTTGCTAGCCGCGGGTCAGGGCCACGCTCCCAGCTGCGGAGACCTCTAGCGAAGCCCAGGAGGCCTGGCTGCAGCAACCGTCTGCCTGGAGCCACAGGCTGCCCGGGGCGCCGGCCGAAAGTTCACCTAAGAAGAAGGGGGGAAGCCGGAGCCGGGTGCTGGTCGGCTCCACCGACCACACGACAAACTCCGGCAGCACCTCCGCCGAGCGGAAGCGTGGCCTAGGGGGTCGCGCGGCCGTAGCACGCCCCGCATCAGCAGCCTGACGCCCGTCGCCGCGCAGGAGATCGCCTCCATGGCCGCGGGGAGCCGCTACAGGAGCCACAGGGTGCTTGCGAGGACGGCCTCGACTGCGCTTGGCCGGGGGTGAGTCAGGATCTACCTGGCGGGCCTTTCCCTTCTCCGCGGCCAAGAACCTCTGGAGCCATGGAGAAGAAGGAGAAGCAAGACGAGATGGGCTGGAAGGGCACGCGCCGTTCTGTACTTATAGCCGGGGAAGGCCAACCGTCAACCTCCGCGACCGCAGGTAATCATGACCCGCTTCGCATGCAGGGACTTGTCAATTCATGCAGTTGTCGAGGCGTCGTGGGGAAGTGGAGACGCCCACGTCCAATCAATCACCACGCGGCGCCCAAGGCTGCAGGCTGTTAGGGCCCGCGGCGCTTCGCACTTGCCCCTTCGCTTCTTTGCTCAGCCAAGTCCAGGCGCGCCTTGGGCCTTGTCGGCTGGGGAACTTGCTGCGGCTTGCTCAGGTGCCGGCCCAGCCAGCTCGCGAGACCCTCGCGAGAGAGAGAAGCCACCAACTCCCAGCAGTTCATGGGAAGCCAGTTAGCCATGAACCTATCGTCGCCTCCTGCTTCGAGGACGGCCTAGGGTCTGTTCTTGGCTGGTGCGATGAACTGCTAGGGGGAGTTCAGTCGCTTCTCTCTCTCTGTGCGATTGGTCTCTCGATCCGATTCAAGATCAAGCTCCTCTACCCTGTGGGTGGCTAGTCCTATTTATAGGCAGAGGCCCTTGGCCTCTTCCCAAATATTGAGCGGGAAGGGCGCCAACAATTGGCCATTTTGAAGGGGAACATCTAGTACACTTATCCTGACTAAAGTTGGTCCCCTGTCAAAGGCTCGTGGTGACACCAAGTGGCTCCACGATGACTTCCTTCCGCCGGCGATAGCCTTTTGGTCTTGTTGCACCTTCAAACGGGTGCCTTTGCTTGATGTTTGTTCAAGGCTTCCCCTTTGCACCAAAGAGGGAATGAGGACATCAAGTGGCGGGCGCTCACCGGGCGCCTTTGGTCGCCATGGTTGCCATGGGCACCTCGTGAGGTACCTCGCTTGATCTCTCCGCCTCGCGAGCCACCGATGAGGCCATGCTCGAGGAAGCCGCCCCGCCTCATGAGGCTTGGCCTCGCGAGGGTCTTGAGCTCGTGCTGATGAAGATGGGCCGTACTGGGCCACCCCTTGAGCCACGCCGCAGGCCGCAGGTAGGCAAGTCTGGGTACCCCCGTTCCCAGAACGCCGACACACTGACCATTCATCCTGTGGATCATCCGAGAAGTTGCTGCCATGTTCCACTCCATCCATCAAAGAAGGGCCTGTGTACTGAAAGTATGTTCTGAAATTAAAGCCCCTGTATGGCGGCAGCACAACAGGCCAAATCCCCCAACCATTTTCCTCCATCTGTTGATGCTGTTTTTGTGGGATCCCCTAAGCCCAAGCTTCATCCACCTGCTGCTGAATCCACTGTTGGTGTTCCAGTTGCCACTGCTGTGCTGCAGATAGGAACGGCAGCTCATACGCATGTGGTGAGGCGTTCATTAGAGGGGGGTCATCCTCATTACTAACCAAGCCAAGAATCGAGTGTCGCCCATTCAAGATATAGACGGGCACCGACCATGAGCGCCCCATCCCTGGCAGGTTACTGGACCTTCTCACCACCAGACTATGCGGGACCAAAGCGATGTCGCTGATTATAACACACACCAGCACTCGCTCTTTATATTGTCCAGGTCGGTGCCACAGTTCAAGTTTACCAAAACAGGATACCGCTTTATTGATGTAATGATCTGTTTGGTAGTCCATTGGAAAAGCAAGAAAGAGTATCCAAGCAACATACTGGAACGGGCACAACCTCATATTTTCCCCTTCATCATGGGGCACTAGGGAGAAAATCATGCTTTCATCCACAGGATCTAGCTGGTGTGGGCTTTCCCTATTGTACTCATCTCTGATAAAACATCCTCAAAAGCAACCATAACAACTCCAATCAGATAAACAAATGCATCAGGGATAGTCAGATGAAAGTCATCTCTGAGAATATTGATAACATCCTGCAGAACTAACTCCTTTCGATGATCCGGGACCGCAGGGGAGACAGTTACAATAGCATAACTATCGTGGCTCAGCGGGGGATCATCCACCACTATGGTGTTCCGCTGCAACCGATGATCCAGCCCCCTCTCGAGCGCAGCTCCTTCCGGCACATAGCGGAACGGAACCGCAGGAAAGTTCGCCATTGTCGCACCAGTACTGTGCTCTGGGTCAGGCACAGATGGAGATTGCAAAGGCAGGACAATTAGTGGCAGGCTTGACGAATGAGAGGGAGCCAGAAGCGGAGGAGAAGGCGAGAGAGTACCATTCTGTGGCACAGAATCCCCAAAAGTCTTGTTTTTGGGCACCCAAATCTGTTTTACCAAGGAAGTTTTGATAGTCTTTGTCGGTGTCAAAACCGCCGGATCTCGGGTACGGGGTCCCGAACTGTGCGTCTAGGCGGATGGTAACAGGAGACAAGGGACACGATGTTTTTACCCAGGTTCGGGCCCTCTCGATGGAGATAATACCCTACTCCTGCTTGATTAATATTGATGATATGGGTAGTACAAGAGTAGATCTACCACGAGATCAGAGAGGCTAAACCCTAGAAGCTAGCCTATGGTATGATTGTTGTTTGTCTAGAGACTAAAACCCTTCGGTTTATATAGACACCGAATAGGGTTAGGGTTACACAGAGTCGGTTACAATGGTAGGAGATCTACATATCCGTATCGCCAAGCTTGCCTTCCACGCCAAGGAAAGTCCTATACGGACAAGGGACGAAGTCTTCAATCTTGTATCTTCATAGTCTAGGAGTCCGGCCAAAGATGATAGTTCGTCTATCCGGACACCCCTAGTCCAGGACTCCCTCAAGAGCCCTGAACCAGGCTTCAATGGCGACGAGTCCGGCGCACATATTGTCTTCGGCATTGCAAGGCGGGTTCCTCCTCCGAATACTTCATAGAAGGTTTTGAACACAAGGACAGTGCCCGGCTCTGCAAAACAAGTTCCACATACCACTGTAGAGAGAATAATTTTTGCACAGATCTGCTGACGTATTCCGCGGCGTGACATCACACCATGGCCAGGCCTTTATACGAATCGTTTTTTACTGTTCCACCTTAGCGCGTTTAGCGAGGCGGTTTCCTTGGCACGTCTTATCAAAGCGGAGATCGTGCCCCCTTATTCCGGGATTCTCATCAATACGGACGTGGGTAACCCAACCGTGCCCGTTGGCACGCCTCCTCTATCGAAGTCGAGTCCCAATCGACCACGGGGAGGGCTCTCGGTATTCAACCTCTTTATAATGAGACCAAGGCCCTCTTCTTTTTCCACCCTCCATCGAGTTCGCCTCGCGCCGAAGTTCTAACACCCAAAGCTTCAGATTTAGGCGCCCGGACCTTCGACGATGTCCGGCTCCGACCAGCTCGGCCGATGGATGTCTTCTTCCGTCGGAGAAGAAGATGTGCTAAAGCTGCGAGACGCCAGTATCTAACCGGCGAGATTTACGTGATAGGCTGCCTGCTCGGGCAGGTCATTCCCACTCTCGAGCCTGGCGAGAGCGTGGTGTTCGTGTCCCACTTCCTTTGGGGTTTAGGCTTCCCGACGGATCCCTTTGTGCGGGGGCTCATGTTTTATTATGGGCTGGATTTCCATGACTTGAATCCGGAGTCCATCCTCCATATCTCGTCATTCATTGTCGTATGTGAAGCCTTCCTCCATATTACCCCTCACTTTGGATTGTGGCTCAAGACCATCAAGGTGGAGCCGAAGATGATTGAGGGGCAACAAGCAGAGTGCGGAGGGGCGGTTATAAGCAAGTGTGTTGATGCTCCGTGGCCCGTGGGCTCTTTTCAAGAGGAGCTTGGTTTGTGGCAACGGGAGTGGTTTTATATCACCGCTCCCAAGGGCACCAAATGGGTGGCGCCACCCGCCTTTCGCTCAGGTCCACCACAGCGGCTGGCATCATGGGTCAACCGGGGGCTTGACTGGGGGTCGTCCAAAGACGTTCCACTGTTGCAGGGCCGTATTCGAGACCTCAAAGAAAGAGAGATGAATCTGGTTGTAACGGTGCAGGTTATGCTGATTCGGCGCCTTCTACCCTGCAAACGTCGCCCCCTCCGTCTGTGGGAGTTTAATCCGGAGGGACCACGAGCTCTCCAACATTTTATGGGTACGACGCCCGTGGAGATGTATAAACTGTTCTTCGGATCACAAGAAAAGTGTCCGGACCTGACTGAGGACGCATGACTAAGCTGCAATCGCCCAGATACTCAAGTAAGTAGTCCTGTACTCGGACAGGTTGTTCGTTCATTTATCATAAACTTGCCCTTAAAAGAGCTGTTTCTTGAACAGGAGTGGATAGCGAAGGCAAAGTTGATAAGGTGTCCGGCTCCCCTCCCAGAGACCACGCCGGATCCCGTGCTGACCAAGATGTTGAAGGCCGCGCCTTTTAAAGAAGGAGAAGGGGGGAGCAGGGAAGCAACTGCCTCCACGAAGGAGGCTTTCGAGGAAGGGGGGATCAAAAGTCCCACCCTCCAAGGAGAGAAGAGGACCGCTTCGGAAGATCCGGAGGTCAAGGCCTCAAAACGGGGAAAGAAGTCTCCGTTAGAAAGTCCGGTGCCGGGAAGTATCCCAGCCGCACTATTTCCCCAAGGGGATTAGCCCTCCAGCGAGCCGTAAGTAAAGAGAAGGGGTCTTGTAATAAGGGACATCCCTGTATTTATTTCTGAAGATAACAGAAATTATACCTTGTAGTTCGGATCTCAGCCCTTCTCGTGAGCTCGTCTTCGGGGGATCTTCTTCCGGAGATGATGGAGAGCGAAACGCCTCCACCTGTCGCACCTTCATGCGAGGCGGACGACCCTGAGGTGTCGTCGCGGAGGGTTTCCCCGAGTCCGGCGGGGCTGGAAGGTCCGGCGCCAACTGGCGTGCGGTCGGAGGAGCTGAAGGATCTGCTCGGGCAAGCGGCTATCTCAGAAGATCACCGTGCGCTAATGGGTATGGTGATTGAAAGAATTGCATCCGCGGAGAGCGGATTGCATGAAGCCGTCAGAAGCTTACTGACGGGGTTCGAGGTACGCAAAAATGATGTACCTTCTGACAGTTATGCATATAGAATGCGCCCTGTATAGATAGTAGCCCCTGAGACTCGGTATGTTGTCAAAATTGACAGCGTGCCGAGGATCATAATCTCAGTTATAACATTGCGCCGCTCCTAAATAGGTGGCGGGGCGTCCGGTGGCCAGCCGGACTGATGAATTTGCCGAACTAAAGCGGCAACTTGACGAGGCGGATGCGGACATCGCGCTGGTCAATAAACGGTTTGACGAGTCACAAGGTATGCGACTTCTCGCGGACACCTGGTAAGGGAGCTTGGCGCCCATGCCTTACTACTTGTATACTTTGGATGCGAGACGGTGCGGCTAACGTGGAGGAGCTACGGCGGGAACTCGCCGAGCGAAAGAGCAAGCCAGAAATAGTAATGCGGCCACTTTAAGGGCGGCCAAGAGCTAAAAGCGAACGGGCTGCTCCTTTGCCAAGAAGAGGAAATGGCCGATATGGCCATAAAGTTGAAGAATGCTCTTGACCGCTGCGGGGTTCTTGAAAAGAACGTCAAAGCGAGCAAGAGGACCTGAAAAAGGCCACCGCCGAAGCCAAGGATGCCCGCTCCGCAATGAGAGCTGCAAAGGAGGAGCTGTGTCAGGCTGTGGATGTTGCTGCTGGAAAGCCTTTTCTGCTGCGGAGGAAGTTCACGGATCCGAAGTATGCTGAGTTGGACAAGTAGTGGAGTTCGGAGGATGCTTATCTGGACTTAGCGGCGAGCGCTGCGGACGTGATTGAGCACTTCCGAGGCCAGAAGGGGCACAGAAGGGAAGAGCTATATTGGTCGCAATTCCATAGTCCGGAGCGTCCTCTTCCGTTGAACGATCGGTTGGCCAAATGGGCCGAGCTGAATCGATTATCCGGACTTGCCATTAAGCATGTCATGACTCATTTGTGGCCAGGCGGACCCCAGCCGAAGAGTTATTTTGGCTTAGTGCAGCAGTTCCTTGGTGCGGTACCGCGTATCGACGCAATGAAGCGGTCGGCGTGCATAGAGGGAGCGCGGATGGCACTTGCCCATGTCAAGATATACTGGGCGGAGATGAAGGCCACCGACGTTGCATCCCAAGACTCGGACAGAAGCCGAGTAACTTCCGAGCACTATTTTGAGGAAGTCCTGTAGGGCGCTCGTTTAATAGAGACGCAGTGCTCGAAGGATATTATGTTTAAATGACATGTATGATTTGTGAAAACAATGTTTCAATTTAATATAAGATCTTTTTATACTTGTGCGTTCAAGTATTAAAACGCCTCCTGTGCGGCCGTTGATGTATATGTGTATATAACCTGAAAGATGGCAGTCTTGACATTTCACGCACATAGTGCAGGGGTGTTTGCAAAAAAGGCGCATTTTCACACTTAATCCAACGTCTTGGTCCTGTGAAGGAGGTGATAGCGTAGAAAACTAGGCAACCGGACTACAATGCTTTATCACTTTCACTTAGCCATAGGAGCTCGATGGTGGGGCTACTATATAGCCCCTAGGGGCACCGCGCCTCCCGAATTCGGGCGTGTATGTGCTGACCGGAAACGGCCGTTAAATGCGGGGGAATTCTAAACATTCCGCTGGGTCATCGAGTGGTTGACCAGTCTCACGCTATATCATGACAGTCAGTTTTAGCTTTCTCCACTAAGGTGCTCAACCCAGCTCAACCGGGGCACAATCGTAGTGGTTCTCCCAGTGCTACCTTAGCCGATACAACGGAACGTAAGGTACCAAAACATGGGAGTCGGGAAAACCCAACATTTGACCAAAGACATGATTCGGAGCTGATGCATATAAGGCCTAACTCGAGACGCTGAACACTCCCTAACGTATTCGGTCTTTATGAAAACGCAGCAAGATAATGCCCTAAGCCCACGGTGTCCAGTGCACGCCGCAAAAAATTCTGGTGCGGCCGATGCCAAAATGCCAGCCTCCTCCTCGGTTAGAATAAGAAACCGGGGGATGTGTATCAACAAGAGACAGTAAAAAAGGTTTACGCAGGGTCTTAATCTGAAAAGAATCCTCGTGACGGGTCCTTGCTGCACGTCTGCGTCTGTGTCTCCGTTGTGCCATATCCTGGACGGGTGTAGCACGGTGTTCATCTGTAAAAGAGAAGAACTTAGTTTGAAAAGAAAAAATATCGTGCGAGAAATGTACTTTATATTAAATAAACAGAGTACGGTTCGGAAGGTGAATAAAATTGAGCTTTATTGTCTCTTTTTGTACGTGCGTGCAGCCCCTTGTATGGGGGTATGCCGCTAGTAGGCGCCGGACTCGTCTAGCTGTGTCCGGGGTTTGAATGACCTATTCAGGTGCTTTGATCAGCCGAGCCGGATTGGTGTGGGGCTGTCAAGGCAGTCTCACATTCTTCCGTGCTCGAGTAACACTTAATACTCCCTTTTAATGAGATGATGCCGCGTGGACCGGGCATTTTAAGTGTAAGAGATGCATAATGCGGTATTGCGTTAAAGCGGGCGAAAGCTTCATGCCCCAGTAGTGCTTGATAGCTACTTTTGAATGGGGCGATGTGGAAGGTTAACTTTTCGTGGCAGAAGTTGTCGGATGAGCCGAACACAACTTCTAGCAGTAGGGAGCCCGTACAATGGGAATATGGGCCTGGCATTACCCCTTTGAAGGAGGTGTTGCTATGGCAAATTTTGGTTGGGTCTATCCCCATCCTGCGGATTCTGTCCTGATATATCAGGTTTATGTCACTGCCGCCGTCCATGAGGACTTATGTAAATTGGAATCCGTTGATTATAGCATCCAATATCAAGGCAGTCCATCCTGCGTTCCGGATACTTTCAGAGTAGTCCTGATGGTCGAAGGTGATTGGTTTTGACAACCAGTGTTGGTACTCCGCTAGGGTAGATTGTGCGGCGCGTAATTCAATGGGTGCCGCTCTATTTTCCCCTTTTGTTACTTGAAGTAAGTTTACTATTTTGACTTCCTGTGGGAAATTCTTTTGTTTTACGGGGCTCTGCTTGTGGTGCTCGTCATCATCTTCACTTGGTGTGTCGAGCCCCTTGTGTTCGGCGTTGAGTCTGCGGATCGCTTGAAGACCCAACAATCTCTGTGGGTATGGTTTGCAGGCTTCCCGTGAGTACTGTGGATTTGGCATATCTTGTCCAAGATTTTGTTTAAGTTGGATAGCTCATCGCTATTGTCCTTAAGGGGCAGTTTTTTATTGTTCTTCCGTGAGCTTTTGAATCCGGCGTTGATTGCAGCGCTCTTTGGACCGTTCCTCGTAATCCGGCGCTGGTCCTTGCTGCGTCGTGGTTTTCCATTTCCATCCCTTACTTCGGATGTACTTGGGTCGCTGGTACTGCATCTTGCCAGCCAACTGTCCTCTCCCGCGCAAAAGCGGGCCATGAGGCTTGTTAATGCAGCCATGGTTCTCGGCTTCTCCTGGCCGAGGTGTCTGGCGAGCCATTCGTCTCGGACGTTGTGTTTGAAACATGCTAAGGCTTCGGCGTCTGGACAGTCGACTATTTGGTTCTTTTTGGTGAGGAACCTGTTCCAGAATTTACGGGCTGACTCTCCGGGTTGTTGAGTTATATGACTTAAATCGTCTGCATCCGGAGGACGGACATAAGTCCCTTGAAAATTTGCCCGAAAAGCATCCTCGAGCTCTTCCCAATTTCCAATGGTATTTTCAGGGAGGTTTTGAGCCAATGCCGGGCTGGCCCTTTGAGCTTGAGTGGTAAGTATTTTATGGCGTGGAGATCATCTCCTCTAGCCATGTGTATGTGGAGGATGTAATCCTCAATCCAAACTCCAGGGTCTATTATTCCGTCGTATGCCTCTATGTTTATGGGTTTGAATCCCGCTGGGAATTCATGATCCAGCACCTCATCGGTGTAACACAGGGGGTGTGCGGCACCCCTATATTTGGGTGTGCCGTGATGTTCGGATATTTGGCGTGTTGCATTGCTTTGAAGAGCTTGCTTTCTCGGCCCATATATGGTCCTAACTGGGCCATCCTTTTGATGTGAATCCTTATGCGGATCGGCGTACCGGCTTGTGTGCGGCGTCATTTGCCACTCTCTGTTTGTCGTGGGGTCGTCCATCCGACCGGGTGGCCTTCTTGCTTTTTTATTGTGGGGGCTCTACGGCCTCCTCATCAAATTCGGGCAGTAGTTTTCTCTTTGGGTAGCTCTTTGTTCGGCGACTGTCACCGTATTTGTCTGCGGTGTTGAGTACTTTGCTCCATCTGATTCTGAGTGCATCTTCCGCTGTTTTGAGCTTCCGCTTCGCTTTTTCAAGCTACATACGATGGCGGCGAGCCTTTGTGGAGGTTCTTCTGCTCCAACAATTTGTCCGGCGTGAGATCGTCCAGGACTATTATCTTCGCCGGGGACGGGTTGTTTATCCAAGTTGTCCTGTTCGGACGGTTGCTTGATAGCATGTTCGTCGTCCACCGGTTCGCCCTGCTCTATGGCTGGGTCTTTGTCGAGGCGGGGCTTGGTGCGGCATTTACGTTGCCGTTTTGACTGTTTTTCGAGGGATTTATCCTTCGTAGTGTCTCGTTGTTCCTCGTCGTCACTTCCTTTAGGTGTATCCACCATGTATACATCATGGGATGAGGTGGTTGTCCGGTACCCTATAGGTGCTGGTTCATGGTTGTCTCCTACATCGTCGTCCATACCGTCGATGTCTTTAGAGTCGAAATCGAGCACGTCGTTTAAGCTTTCGACAGTGGCTACAAAGTGGGCGGTGGGTGGGCGTTGAATTTCTTCGTCCGTCGCATCCCAACCTTCCCGACCGTAGTCCGCCAGGGCTCTCCGATAAAGAGAGAGACTTTAGTGAATTCAGGATGCCGCCAAAGGGCGAGTCTGAAAGATGTCTGCGCAAGTGAACTCCATGACCGTGCCCAATCGGATTCGCTTTAGGGGCGCGGAGGGTTCGAGTCCGGAGAGGAGTCCGGCGCCTTGGAGTCACGGTCTTCGCAAAGGACAGTGGATGGTGTTCGCTCAATCGCCAGAGAGATTTCAGCCCCGAGGTGGTGTCCAACCAACCATCCTCGATCGGCGAGATCGGCTCCGAATCAATGGTCGGAGCGACACTAGTGCGGCCTCCGTGACCTTTCGGCGGCAGAGTTAGATCATGCCCTCGAGATAGTGCGGCGCAGCTATTACGGCTCGAATCCGTCGAAGATCGAGTCTCCGCGGATGTCGGCCGTGTAGTTTAAACTTCCAAACGTGACCTGATGGCGGGGCGTAGCTTCGATCTGCTCCGGATGGCCAATTAATTGGCCGCATGCAAAGCCGCCGAATACGAAGATCTATCCGGGAGAAAAGTCTCACCTGGACTGCGTCGTTCTTGATGATCGAAGGAGCCATCGGGCCTATAGGTGACGCATACAGAGGAACTCTCAATGAAAGCACCAATGTCGGTGTCAAAACTGGCGGATCTCGGGTAGGGGGTCCCGAACCGTGCGTCTAGGCGGATGGTAACAGGAGACAAGGGACACGATGTTTTTACCCAGGTTCGGGCCCTCTCGATGGAGGTAATACCCTACTCCTGCTGGATTAATATTGATGATATGGGTAGTACAAGAGTAGATCTACCACGAGATCGGAGAGGCTAAACCCTAGAAGCTAGCCTATGGTATGATTGTTGTTCGTCCTACGGACTAAAACCCTTTGGTTTATATAGACACCGAATAGGGTTAGGGTTACACAGAGTCGATTACAATGGTAGGAGATCTACATATGCGTAGCGCCAAGCATGCCTTCCACGCCAAGGTAATTCCTATCCGGACAAGGGACGAAGTCTTCAATCTTGTATCTTCATAGTCTTGAAGTCCGGCCAAAGATGATAGTTCGGCTATCCGGACACCCCCTAGTCCAGGACTCCCTCAGTCTTCCTTGTACTCGGTTGACTTTGGTGGGCCTTTGAGGAAACTTGCCAGCGTAGGTATAAAGCCTTAGAGGAACCACAATCCTGGCCCAGGTGGCCCAGCAAACCACAGTTCAGACATAATAATTTGGATGGGCAAACAGCGGCATCATGGTAAGCATTATTACAGGGGTCACAAGAAGGTCGAAACCCATCCGGAGAATTGATACTGCAATTAAGATCTTGCCCAGAATGATTATCAGAATTGGATATCTCAAATGTGCAATCAACATCAATGTGACCAAACTTAGAACAAATATTACAGAATCCCAATCGGGCGATAAAATATTGCCTGCTGGGTACGGACATTAAATTTAGAGCTACCATAATATCCTCATTCACATAATTGGCTTGCCAAAGATCCAGTATATGATAGAGCGTGTCATATGAAAGCAAATCCCAACTTTTGGAAGGCCAATTAATACCCACAAATTTCTGAGTAAATTTATCACGAGACATAACTGGGGCAAATTGACCAAAAACAATCCCTGAATCAGCAGACAGATCCTTACATGTGATATCCTTGGTACTTGCCTGATTGGGCTGATCGACATGAACACCATGATCTAGAAGTTGAAACAATCCGAGCTTAAGCAATTCAGAAGATTGAATCCCATTAGCTGGCCATAAGAAATCCAATTTGGTCCTGACCGCTATGGGGCTACGAGATAGAACCGATGGCATAACCAGATCATCATTTTTATTATGATCAACCGTCAACCAGAAATGATGATGGGATCCAAAAAGATTGAAATGACAAATAAAATCCGGCCAAATTTTGTCTCTAAGTCCATATATGAAATGACCAACTTTATTCGAGGCCACAGAAAAGCGAAACGCACGATCATGTAAGTGAACCACATTGAATCTTTTCGCAATGCCACCAATACAGCATTGAAGCGCAAGACCAATAGAAGAAACCGAAAGCTTGAATGAAGCAGACGAGAAGGTGACCACCAAGAAAAATTCCTTGGTAGTAGCAGCAGGAGAAAAGTGGACGGTGGATCTGAAACGACGACGAACTTGCTCGGCCACTGCAAGGCCAGGAGAGAAGTCATACAATAGCATCGTTCGCTATAGTTGTAGCACACTCCTACTAGGACGACAACTCCTATAAAACCTTGCGCTTGGCTCTTTGCCTCTTCGGGAGGTTCAACAGTTCGTACTCGTGTGAACCTTGCACTTGGCTCTTCGCCTCTTCGGAAGGTCCAACAATGATGATACTACAATATAATATGCTTCTGGCAATCTGACACCGATTGAACTGCTGCACGTCCACCGCGAGGGTGAGGGCGAGGGCGAGGGAGAGGGAGAGGGCGCTGTAGTCAAAACCCTCTCCTCGTCCTGCGAACCACCGCGCGCGTGGGCGAGGGAGAGGCGTAGTAAGAAAGCTTCACCTCGTTCGGCGAGTTAACGTGACACATTAAAGGAGTACTAGTACTAGTAGTAGTCCATACTGCATCCTTTCCGATTAATATGGCTTAATTTGAAACGAGAAAAATACACTGGCGGTCAACGTATGTAACAATACGCTCTTTACGGTCACTATATATAGTTTTGCGGCGATTATACGATCACTAGCTCATCGTAGAGCACCGTATTGCACCCTACTGACCGCCCACATAGTCGACGTGGCACTTTGTTGACTGGTTAAACTGTCACCTGGTTTCTAGGTCCCACCTGCCAGTTGGCAGAGCAAAGAAATCAGTTAAACAAAACTTTACGCAGGTGCGACACGAGTCCAACCCTTGCGCGCGAACCGCCCTTGCTGTGTATGTGAGTGCATGCACGTGTCCTCCCTCGGTCTTCCAACAAAGAGTGTACATCGGCTACAAAACAAAGAGTGTGGTACATAATGTACATCTACACTTCCAATGCATTTAGCCTTTAATCTAAATCAATATTGATTGACTAACGCACCAACTTGTGCTGTAGGTATATGCTACATGTCTATCCTTAATTACAGCATGCAACGGCCTTCATTTAATCTTCTTATCTCAATGGTCGCATGCACACATAAGTCTGCTACTTTTGGGCGTTAATTATGCCCTTGTCAATGTGTAAATCTCTAAATGTACGGTCTTTCACAGACGTAGGGAGTAGGTTGAGCACTTGAGCGTGAGCTGTGTGTGTTGCGTCGTGTGCTGTGTGCCGCATGGGTGCATGAGTGTTGCGTGCATCCATGTGTACGTGTGAGTGTTGCATGTTGCATGCATGCATGCATGGGGCTTACTCCCTGCCATTGACATGTTCATATTTCAAGCTTCCTCTGTTCCCTCCATATGGTGATACTCCCTCTGTTCCCAAATAGTACAGAGTAAAAGCCTCCCTCTGTTCCAAAATATGGAGTATTTGTCTTTCTATAGATTTCAACAAGTGACTAGGTACGGAGCAAAATGAGTGAACTAAGCGTAGAGGCATAGGGATATTGTGGAAAGGAAGTCCTCGCGATCCATTATTCCCCATCTCGGTCAGAGAGAACTATTCAACTAGTCTTCGCAGTGAAGTGACAATACACGCTGCAACAGATGGGACACATAATTAATAAGCTGAACCAACATGTTGTTGTTACTAAATCAGCCTTACCCAGTACTGCCATCATGTTTTCCAGTAGAGCACGCTTCCGCAAATACGCCTACGCATCTCTGTCCTCCATTAACTGACATATGGGCCCTCTTGTGGTAGACCCACATGTCATCGGTGTAACTATTTACACTCCGAAGGACGGTATATCCTGGTAGTAGTACTAGCAGAATTGAGATTTAATGCACTTTCTTCCCCGTCTTCCACTCTTCTTCCTCCACTCTTCTTCTTCCTCCTCTCTTCCCCATCATGGGCCGCACACCATTTACCCCCGCTCACTGCTCGCCCGCCCGCGCCATCTTCCTTGGTAGCTCGCGCGTACCATATCCCCCCGCTCACTGCTTGGCCACACGAGGAGAAGCTTCTTTGCTCGCCCGCCCGAACCCACTTCCCCGCTGTCTCGCAGGCACTGAAAACCCCAATGGCAGAATCGACTGACACGCAGAGCCGTGATTGGAATTCCCTCCCCGATGTTCTCTTGGAGCAGATCTGTAATTGTATGGACCTACTCAGCACCGTCCGTCTGGCCGCATGCTCGGTGTCTTTGTACCGTCTACTCGTCTGCAACCAGCCGGCTCTTTTCAAGACACCCTGCTTGCTGATGTCCGATCCTCGCAGGTGGCCCAGACACCGACTTGACGATCCTACGGAGGTTGCCGTGGTGCCCCTCGACATGCTACCACTACCCGTCCACCTGTCCTTCATGCGCGGCCACAACTGGGCGGGCATGAAGGCCAACTGGATCGTCCTCATCCACCACACCGGTAGTCCGAGGAGTCTCGTGGATATCTACACCCAGCAAGAGATCACGCCCATCGTTGGATACCACCGACATCGAGCCTCGCGACCGCCGGACACTCCCGCCTACTACGCGACGAGACGCGTCAAGCTTTTGGCTCGACCTGCTTTGCAGAAAGATGTAATCTGCGAAGTGCCCACACCATCAGAAGACTACATGGATTACAAGCTCATTGCCTTGTTCAACATGGGATTAGTCTATCTGGAATCCGGTCGCCATACATGGTTATAGCTCATCATCAATCATGTTGAGGCAACATTTCTGTCTGATGCTATAGTGCACGATGGCATCGTTTACGCGGTGGACGCACAGATTGGCTGCCTATACTGGTGGAATCTATCGCCGTGTAATTGTTCTATCTCATCTCATCTTTACCTTATCAATACGACTGCCTGTTCATTTGTTACAAATTTAGAATGCATAGCATGTCTATAACCACATCATTGCTATGTGTTCCTCTCATTTCCTAGATTTTTATGACCACACACGTTATTGTTAGAGTTGATATGAGAACAATTGGCATCTAATGATTGTTATAATACATATTATGAGCATAACATTATGATTGCTATATGTTACTCTCGTTTACAAGATTTTTATAACAACGCATGTTATTGCTTAGAGTTGATATGAGAACAGTAGTAGTAAGTGCTATGGTATGAGTAGGCATTGTCATAGCTATTTTCCTCTCATTGTTACATGAGGTTTGAACCATGACATGTTGCTAGAATATGAAAGCCATTGTCTTATTTTTCAACTTGGGGTATGATTATGACCACGGGATTGCAATTCTCTGTCTATGATATGTGTCACTGTTATAATAATCTTAATTCCACACATACTCTGAACATGATTGTTTATTTTTGTCCTTTTGGTCTCCAATTTGAATTGTTGCACTGTGACGCGAATGGCTTGGCCTTCATGATTCCAGGACTGGAATCATACCAGCCGATGGGTGGTGGTTTATCACTCGTTCACCGACGGCGGTCATTTGATGCTCATTCGCACGTACCAAATTGACCAAACCATTACATCAAACCACATGCAGTACAATGCATGGGGCGTTCGTGACATTGATGGCTATGGCTGCTTCGTGTTCGAGAAAGATCCCGGCTCCGTTGGGCCAGACGTATTAAACTGGAGGCGGGTTTACAGCCTCGTCAACCACTCCTTGTTCCTCGGGCTCAATTATCTGATCATCCAACCAATCATCGATCATATCATCGGCGATGATTACTGTGCTACGCAACTTCCATTCGCGAGGGGGGGCTGTGTTTACACATCATACCATGGGTTTCATGAATCACCATATCCAGAGATTCGTCGACACAGCTTGTTGCCAGGTAATCTTCAGTGGATGGCTTTTGCAAACCCGACATGTGGCGATGTGGTTCATGCCAACAGCAAATATGCACAACTTGATTCGTGCTGATATCTAGACTGAGCCATGTATTATGCTACTGTAGCACGACCCTCTTTTGTTGGATATTATGTATTGTTGTTAGTTTGAAGCACTCCTCTGGTTTGAAGATATATACCTTCCTAGGATCAAGTGCATCCTAACTCACCTGCGTAGGATGTACTGATAATGATGATGGAGATGCCATGCATAAGCCACAGTGTGTACTTGTTAGTTAAACCTATGTATAAATTGTGACACTAAATACGACTAGTAAGTAGTACAGTAGCAGTACTAGTATACGTCGGTCAAATTATTCATCATTTCCACACATTGAATTGATGTGACAACACGCTGCGCGTGAGGTGACACAAGAATCCCGGCGGCATGTTCGGATATTCTGGACTTCAGATTTGGAGTACCACTTATCTGTCGAAATCTTTCATCATTCACTTAAAACAGTCGATTGATCATACATTGAGTACAATATAACTAGAATTACCGATGCAAGTCGAAGAAGGATTGGCCGGTCGCCGGGTCAAGGCGTCAGTTCGATCCCACGGATCAGGAGCTGATCGAGCACCTTGAGGCCAAAGTGAGTGCCGACAGCGACATTTCAGTCTCTCATCGATTTGTTCATACCAACCATCGACAAATGAGCACACCATATGCTACACCCAACCCGAGAAACTTCGGGTAAGACACCGATCGGCCGTCTACTTGCACAAACATATTCCTTTGTCTATAGCTCTATTTTTCTTTTTAGACGCAGACCTGGTGAAGCAATTACAATTTGACAGTTAATAAAAAGTGAAACAAGTGACTGCAACATGCCAAAGATGTTATGAAAATGCCAACTACGTACACTAAAACCTATATTCCACAATACTGCAGGTATCACACTGAGTGGCCTAAGGAAGCAATGCTTCCAGCGCAATTCCAGGGTGTTCAAAAGGGGCACGTGGACGCGTCGCAAGATACAGTCGGAGTGTGGCATGCACGCGATGTGGCACAAGACCGGCAATACCTTGCCGGTGATGGTCAACGGCTGGCGAGCGGGCAGCAAAGGTTACAGTGCTGCACACCAACAAGAACTTCGACCAGCAGAGGACCAACTGGGTGATGCACCAGTACCACCTCGGGGACCTGGAGCAAGAGATGGAGCGGGAACTGGTCCTCTGCAAGATATTCTACCAGACAAACACTAGGGCCAGTGGTAAAAAGGTTATAAGTTAGTTAGGTATTGGTAGTTGTACTACCTTGTCGTCCGCAAGTTGGTATTGTTGTTAACGATCTTTTGGTATGAACTTGCATTTGCTTCTAACCATCATGCCGAGGTTCGGCGTAGATATAAAGCTGAATCATTTGTTTCGAAACGAATTTTCAGGAACCTGATTTTTATTTGATGGGTAGCATAAGCACCCGCCGTTCGAATTCCCAGTTCTCCAATTTTTTCGAAACAAGTGCATGCACTTATTATCACGATAAAAAACAATATCCGTGCTGCATCCCAGCTTATCAGCCTGCACCTATAGAATTCTCTCGCTTATTGAGCACGTATATTGTTTTTTTCGTGTCGAGCAAGTTTCAACTGGCTGCAGATCGCCCAAAGGTTGGTTCTGTTTTTAACAGGCCCAACCCATGATGACAATCAGGCACAAAGATCCAGCAGGTACCTACTGGCCTCTGGCCCGCCAGCGTTAGTTATATTTTGTCTTACAACATCCGCAGGCAGTTTTTTTACTAAAGCAAACACACAACCCAGTTCTATTTTCCTCTTGAAACGCATGTCCTACATCGTACCTATAGTTTTATTAGTTCATATACATGTATCATTATATTGAAAACACATGAAATTCCCTTTTCATATTTACATCCTTATTTTTGTTGTTTTTTCCCACCCAGTATTGATTTTTTACCACTGGTTTTCCCTTAAACCAACTCAATTGTCCCACGTCTTATTTGCTTACAAAAAAAAACGATTTTTTGGCAAATCAGTAAGTTCTTAAAAAATGTTTATCACTTCGGTATTACAAAAGTTCGGACTCCACCGAAATATGCAAAATAAGGTTGAACTTTGTGAACGTGGTCCTGGGCAGAAAATGGGTTGTAATAAATTACTTAAGAATTAGAAAATGGGCTGCAAATTATAAAAAATAGCAAATGGGCTTTATGTTGTCTCGCCACAGATTTGGAGGCTGACTTGTGGGCCTACCAAGTTCATGCGCATACAAGGTTTCGCAAAAGAAACTTAATCAACAATCGACTCTACGGCGTCGACCGTTAGATGTCAATCTAACGGCAATCGTGCTTCTTCAGTCTCTGATCTTCCTGCCCCAGCCGCCCAAACCAGCATCGTCGGAACCGCCTGCTCCCGCCTCCCGTGGCCGGCAGTGCTGCCCGGCAGGCCTCACGGCCCCATCATACTCGCATCCCTAGCCTGTCTATCCCTCTACTCACCCACACCTCCGGTTATTTTCCGGCAACAGCAGCCGAACCAGTCAACCCTCGTACTCTCCACCACGTGGGCAGCCACTGCCGTGTCTTCCCCGGTTCCGTGTCGTTCCCTTCGTAGGCCTTGCCGTCGTCCACCGCCCTGGTGCTCTCGGCGCGGCGTGGTCAACGATGTCCATCCAACGGCCGTAGTGCTTCTTCAACCTCTGGTCTTCTTGCCCCAGCCGCCCAAAGTAACGCCGGTCGTGCCGCATGCTCCTGCCTCCCATGGCCGGTTGTGCTGCTGCGGAGGCCTCACCGTCCCCATACTACTCCCACCGCTGGCCAAGCCATCCCTCCACTCACCCTGTCCCCCTATTATTCTGCGGCGACGACAGCCTCACACTGCAGCCGAACCAGTGAACCCTCGTGCTCCTCTCCGCGTGGGCATCCACTGCCGCGTCTTCCCCGGTGTAACGCCCCGGATTCGATGCGCCAAGTGTCTGCCAGTTATTCGCCGTCGTTGCCATGTCATTTGCTTGTGTGTTGCACTTTGCCATGTCATCATCTGCATTTCATATCATGTCATCATGTGCATTTCATTTTGCATACGTGTTCGTCTCATGCTTCCGAGCATTTTTCCCCGTTGTCCGTTTTGCAATCCGGCACTCCTATGTCTCCCGGCGCCCTCTTTTACCTCTTTTCGTGTGCGGGAGTTAAACGTTCTCGGAATGGACCGAGGTTTGTCAAGCGGCCTTGGTATAGCACCGGTAGACCGCCTGTCATGTTTCGTGCCATTTGGAGGTCGTTTGATACTCCAACGGTTAACCGGGTAACCGTAAAAGCCTCCTTCTCTTTGCAGCCCAACACCCCTCCAAAGTGGCCCAAAACCCAACAAACTCCCCTCCATGCTCTCCGCCGTTCGATCACGATCGCATGGCCGAAAACTGCTCCTCATTTGGACTCTCCTAGCTCCCTCTACCTATATATATGTGTGCCTACCCCGAAATTATCGCAGACCAAACCCTAGATCTCGCCCTCCGCCGCCGCCGGACACGTCCGATCTGGACCGGACGCGTCCGCCCGCCGCCATAGCGAATCGCGCGCCACGTGGCGCCGCCGTCCCTCCGCCGCCCGTTCATGGAGCCCATCCGGGCCAAGGCCCGATCTCGCCGCCTCGGCTCCGCCGCGTCCCGCGCGCCGCAGCGCGCTTCGCCACCGCCGGTCCCTCGCCGCCTTCCGCCGCCTCCTCTGCGCCTCGCGCCGCGCCGCTCGAGGAGCCCCTCGATCCGCGCCGCCCATCCGAGCTGCCGGCCATCACTGCGTCTGCCGCGGAGCTTCGCCTCCGCCCGGCCGTGGGCTCTCCGCCGCGCCCTCGCCCCTGCCGGCCGGATCCGGTCGGGCCGGACCGGATCCGCCCCTCCCCGACCATCTCCGGCGAGCCTCGCCTCCTTCCCCGCCATCTCCGGCGAGCCCCGCTCCGGCGAGCCTCGGTTCCCGTGCCGGTTGACTTTCTTTTCCCCCTCGTTTTTCTCTAAGTCCCCGATTATTTCAGTATTTTCACGCATTTTCATCATGCCATAACTCTGCATCCGTAGCTCCGTTTCGTGCGTTTAATATGTAGAAATGTTCGCGTCGATGAGTAGATCATTTCTTCTCATTGCATCATTTTTATTTGAGCTCATCGTGATGCCCTAAATGCTGTTAGAAGAGGGCTATGTGATGTTACTTTCAGATTCTTATCAGAACATGCACTTTTGTCATTTTTGCCATGATTTATTTGTGCATCCTATGAACTTGAGTCCTACATGTGTTTTGTAATATGCCATGCCATCTTTACAGGGGTGTATGCCATGTATTTTTTTGATCTCTGTGGTGACTAGCACAAGCATGCAAACTAGGCTTCATGATGTTGCTGATTTCAGCCCCTGTTTTGCTGATATTTTTATGCCATGTTAACTTGATGCTACAGAGAGATCCATGCATATTTTGAGATACTTTAGTAAGTATGTTGTGTTACACATGTCTTGCTCGATCCATACATGCCCTTTTTTGCAATTATGGAGTGCCATAGTTTGAGTCAATCAAGCTCTACTTTTGTTATAAAATGTTCCTGGCAGATTGTTTACATGTTATTCAATTTTGCCAAGGTTGTTGTAGTTGATCCGTGTATCCTATGATGTTGTTCTTGCCATGTATAGCTTCTATGCCATGTCTTCTTACTGTTATTTGCCTTTCCATGCCATGTATTGCTATGTGGTGAGTGGTTCAAGCTCACCAACATGCCTACTTATTGTTGTTCCTGCCATGTATGAACCTGTAATATAACTTGCTATGTTTACGTGGGTGCCATCATATCTTCTTATCCTTTTTGGCTTATGGTAAGTAAGAGACTTTTGTTATATGCATTTAATAGTATCATTCCATGCATTTGTTTGCCATGTTAAGTTCTTGTATCATGTTGTTTGATAGCTCTTAACATTGCAACCTCATGTTATTTCTGCTAAAGTCTGAAACTGTTATTATTTGCAATCTTGCCATATGTTTTTGAGCATGTTCTACCGATTTCTGGAGATAGCTCACTGTTCATGTTTTGTCATGCTTTACCTGTACATCATGCCCATTCCTTTTGTTATTATGTTAAGGTGTTGTAGCATGCTGTTTTGATGCTTGCAATATGCCTAGTAGCTGTTTTGGACAACTTGTCCTTTTAAACTTGTATAGAGTGTGTGTTGAACCGTTGCTCCGTTTTGAGTGCGCTCTATATGAAACTTGCTTGTTTTTGCATGTAGTTTCATATTATCATGTTGCATCCTTGTTTTGAGGTGTTTGCTTGATGTTTGGGTGCATTTTGCATCAATGTCATGTTTAACTTGTTTTGCTCATATCTTCTAGGCCGTAGCTCCGAATCTAATGAACTTTATACGAAACTTGACTAGAATTTCGTGTAGATCATCGTGGTGCATCTTAAATTGTTGTTTAACAACTTGAACATAAGGTTTATTCAGATCTGGACCAATTTCGAAATTTGCATATGAGGACTTACCGGAATTGTTCTATGTTGTTTCCGGCCTCATTTAAACTCACTACAACAAAAACCCACTTTTAACAACGGATATGTAGCAACGAAAGATAGCATGTGTTGTCGGTGGTCCACCTCCCACCTCCCACAAAGAGGTAACCTCCCCGTGCTCATCTCCACGTTATCCGGAAAGTACCACCCGGCCCAAATATCACGCAACAAAAAGAGTTGCCACAACCCCGCTGATTTTGTGATTCCTTTCTCCGCTGATTTGGTGATTCCTTTCTCACGAAGCCAGGACCACAAAGCTGCCGCCACAAACCTCCGACTCCGGCTAGATCCAGTGCTCTTCTGCACAGCCGCTCTCCAGCCCATTCCCCCTACGGTTTTCCTCTGTTCCTTTGTCGCGGGGTCGCGGCGAGTTCCTCCGCGCCGCCGCCCAACCTCCCGGCTCCTCTTTACTGCTTTCCTCCGATCCCCAGTCGCCGCGACGTCCTCCGCTCCCCTGCGCACCCGCTCATGGTCTCAGGAACCCCTCACTGCTCTCGTCCGATCCATTGCCGCGGCGACGCCATCCACGCCCCTGTACGCGCCCCCGCAGGAACCCTAGCCGCCACGGTGGCTAGCGCATCTCCCATGTCTCCTCTCGTTTGTCTGCCCACTAACCCGCGTATCCGCGCGCGCGGCTGCCGGCTCGGGCTATACCGTGCTGTTCCACATCGAGTCCTCGACTACCTCGATCGAAGCCGACGGTTCAAGAAGGCCCTCCTCCTTCGAATATTGTTTGTACAATGACGAGATAATGGGAACTGTCCCGGATCAAACAAATCGACGACTTCTTTCATTTTTCTTATAGATTTGTTCAGCATATTTTTGACAAATTTACCCTGTTTCCTAAAGATTATATAACACAGTAAGTTTCATGGAGGAAGTTCACATTCCAATGGGTTTTATCTGCAGGCTGCAGAGACAACAACGCTTCTGTGGTTACAGGTGCTCAAAATTGCCAATTGTAAGATCCCTTGTGCTATTACTATATCTCGATACCTTTATGTTGCACCAGAGATCTTCTCTAATAGCAGTCAATTACAACAATTTGCGATGAAGTCATAAATGCAACATCTAGAAGAATATTGTCACCCAGCTTTTAGATGTTCATAGGTGGACTTTTTCTTACGTGGTTGAAGCGATTCACCATTTGTGCGTACTGCACTGTTCATTCAGGAATAATTTTTTACCTTTTCATTAATAGTTCTTTCTTGTGATGCATTAGGCTCTAATTTTCTTGATTCTACGTGCTCGGATAATTGTCCAAGATTTTTGTGAGGAGGATCATGGTAGATTAGTTAAATAAGTCGATAGTATCTCCAAATATCCTAGTTAATAGCCTATGACCATTTCATCAAAGAATATTTCTTCAAGTATCGCTTAATAGGCTTAGTACTATTATCTATAACATCATGATTTTTAAGAGATAAAAAAAAATCTCATTAGCGTTATCAATCCTTACTGATTTCTGTTACACGCTTCTGTAAACTATAGGAATAAGCCCACATGCATCTCTCTGTCCTAACATTTCTTTTTATTGTATAATCTTTAGTTTCATCTTCCCTCGCAGGTTCGAAGTTGACTATGTGCTTCAGCCAACACGTGTTTGTTTGTTCTTTATCTTAACAGGTATATCTTCTGGACTTGTGCGTACTGCAATTAGGAGATATAAAAGTCAACACATACATAAGAGGCCCTAAAAAAGACTTTGAAGCCTCTGGGAAATTGAAATATTCAACTATGTATAATCAATATTATTGGTTACCTATTGTCATTTAGTTGGTTCCAGAATTCATATCATTGTTAATATATATAATGTTTGGATAATCATTACTATAGTAAATACATGCTGATGGTTCAAAATGAATAGCCCCATCCAATTTTTCAAAGATCTCGGTGTTTTACTATGCTGTTTCTGATCTGAACGAGTGGTGGATATTCAGAACTTGTGCAAGTCGCAAATGAGAGAATAGAATGCTGTCAGTTTACAGAAATGTTCAAGACTTCAAGACTCTGTGTTTGTACTTCCTAGCATGGTGATGTCCCTTCTGCTGCTGTTTATTATGATGATTCATATAGTAAGTTGAAGCCAGATGCAAAAAATAAAATAGTACACAGATATAGGTTGCATCTGCATTTTTATTAATAAACTCCTGTTGAAAATGTTTTGTATTCACATTATTAATTACCCCCACATCTATATGTAAATCAGTCTCTTGGTAAGTCATATTTGTGAGCATGTATCACAATACCTAATTTAGCCTGGTGCGAATTATTTTATTTGAACTACAGTATTTTTGATTTGTTGAAATCTTTCATCTACTTATATTTTGTGGAGAACTCAGATCTTTCTTAGCAAACGAAAGATCTGTGGTACTCCCTCCGTTCCTCAATATAAGGTGTCTTTTAAAAAAAAGTCAAACTTCTCTAAGTTTGACCAAGTTTATAGACAAAAATATCAATATCTAGAATACCAAATCATTATCACTAGATTCATCATGAACTATATTTTTACATTTTATATATTTAGTATTATAAATCTTTATATATTTTGCTGTAAAGTTGGTCAAACATAGACAACATATGACTTTTTGAAAAACTAATACACCTTATATTTAGGAATGGAGGGAGTATTTCATTACATGATTTTTTTCCCAAGGGGGTACCTCGTGTCTGGCTTAGTATGCTTTTGAGGTTTATTTTACTCAATCAACATATAGCATTTTTTTCATAAGAAAACAAGGATAAAAAGTGATGATCAGATGTAGGCTAGTACTCTCCTTTTCTTTGGCTCCTCCATAACTTTCTGCTTTGTTGATATTCTCTATCATAGGTTACTAATCTCATTCCTTTGTTGTTCTAGACTGCCAAGATATATGCAAGATGCACGGATGTTGATTGCAAGGTCAAGAATGGCAATTTTACTAGATAATTAGAATTTCATTTTGAAGTGTAATGTTTCAAACACTAAGCTGACTGAATGATCAAGAATTAGGCTAGTACTAGATGGTTTCAGATATGTAATACTTGTATCGTGTTCTTTGTAATGCAATACATCATGTTTAATATATTATGGGGATTCCAGCTTATTATATTGTCGCTCCTATCCATCGGCATTGGAATAATAATTTTGGTTCATAGTATAAAATACCATTAAGTTGTTCATATATGTCAAAGCATCTTGTCGCTGCAATGATATGTTATGTCCATTTGAAACTTGTTTGTGTTTGGTAGCCACTAACGCATATGAAGCGATGTTACGCTTCAGTTCTATACGTTGCTATTTTGCAACACTTCTACACGAGGTTTACCAACGGATGTATATACGTTGTTGTAGACCATTGCAACGCCACCAACGGCAACGCATGCTAATCCGTTGGTGTAGACCTTAGCAACGCATATACAGACATACGACAACGCATGGATGTGTTGCTGAAGGGGGTTCTTGTTGTAGTGACTTGCCTTGATGTGTTGCTCTTGTTTGCATCATCCCTAGCCATGAGTAGCTTCATGTAGCCATGTCATGCATCATGCTTGATTGTGCTTCATGTCTTGTTCATGTGTGGTGTGTTTACTATGTTGTGTGCTTCTTCTTGTTAGTTCCCGCTTGCTATGCGATCGTGAGGATTCGTTCGTCTACGCTTGGTTCGGCTTCATCCGTTCATCTTCTTCATGGATTCGTTCTTCTTCCTTGCGGGATTTCAGGCAAGATGACCGCTACCCTGGATCTCACTACTATCATTGTTATTATCCTAGTTGCTTCGTTCTATTGCCATGCTGCGCTACCTATTACCTGTTTATCAAGCCATCCCATTTTGCCATGAACCTCTAACCTTTGACACCTTTCCTATGCAAACCGTTGTTTGGCTATGTTACCGCTTTGCTCAGCCCCTCTTATAGCGTTGTTAGTTGCGGTGAAGATGAAGTTTGTTCCTTGTTGGAACATGGAGATGTTGTTCCTTGTTGGAACATGTTTACTTGTTGGGATATCACAATATATCTTACTTAATAAATGCATCTATATACTTGGTAAAGGGTGGAAGGCTCGGCCTTATGCCTGGTGTTTTGTTCCACTCTTGCCACCCTAGTTTCCGTCATATCGGTATTATGTTCCCGGATTTTGCGTCCCTAACGCGGTCGGGTGATTTATGGGACCCCCTTGACAGTTCGCTTTGAATAAGACTCCTCCAGGAAGGCCCAACATTGGTTTTACCATTTGCCTCACCCATCCTTTTTTCCCTTGGGTTACCGGAGCCCAAGGGTCATCTTTATTTTAGCCCCCGGGCGATTGCTTCTCTAAGTGCTGGCCTTTGAACCGAGTAGATCATGGGCCCTCGGGGAAACTCGAGGTTTGGTTTTACTCAGAGGATGTCTCATCCGGTGTTGCCACGAGAACGAGATATGTGCAGCTCCTATCGGGATTGTCGGTGCATCGGGCGGCTTTTGCTGGTCTTGTTTTATTCTTTGTCGAAATGTCTTGTAGCCGGATTCCGAGACTGATCGGGTCTTCCCGGAAGAAGGAATATACTTCGTTGATCGCGAGAGCTTATCATGGGCTAAGTTGGGACACCCTGCAGGTATAAACTTTCGAGAGCCGTGCCCGCGGTTATGTGGCAGATGGGAATTTGTTAATATCCGGTTGTAGTAAACCTGAAGCAAACTCTTATAAAATACACCAACCGTGTGCGTAACCGTGAGTGTCTCTTTTCGGGGTTGATCGAGAGGGGAACACAGTTTCTGGGTTATGTTTGACGTAAGTAGGAGTTCAGGATCACTTCTTGATCATTACTAGTTGGCGACCGTTCCTTTGTTGCTCTTCTCGCTCTCATTTGCGTATGTTAGCCACCATATATGCTTAGTCGCTGCTGCAACCTCACCACTTTACCTCTTCCTTACCCATTAAGCTTTGCTAGTCTTGATACCCATGGTAATGGGATTGTGAGTCCTCGTGGCTCACAGATTACTACACAACCCGATTGCGTGTACAGGTTATGCGATAATCGTGGACGCGAGAGTGATGTTGCTTGTTTTGGAGTTATTCTTCCGCTTCTTCTTCGATCAGAGGATAGGTTCGTGTCGGCAGCTGGGCTAGCAGGGTGGATGTCGTTTGAGCTTCTGTTTATGTTTCATCCGTAGTCGGATGTTGATCTTGTATGTGATGTTGTTGTATTCTTGTGGCATTCGTGCCTTATGTATGTATCCCCATCTATTATGTAATGTTGATGTAATGATATCCACCTTGCAAAAGCGTTTCAATATGCGGGTCTATCCTTGGTGGGACCTTCGAGTTCCTTTTGGATAGGGTCGCATATTGGGCGTGACACCCGGCTCCGCGTCGTCCCCTTCCTAGGCCTCGCCGTCGTCCACCACCGTGGTGTTCTCGGCGCGGCGTGGTCAATGTGGTCAACGACCGACTTCCATCAGAAGAGTACTGTACGTGGAGAGGCTAACAGCTGGGTCCACGGCAGCCGCAAGGAAGTGCCTCCTTATTACGCGGAAAATAATTATTCCTCCACCTGACAGCAGGGACCCACCAGACGGGCCACCAGTATTTCACGGAAAAAACATTTCCCCCCTGACTACTGGGACCCACCGGACGGGCCACCGTAATTCGCGAAAAAAAAGGTTTGCCCCTGACTGCTGGGACCCACCGGGAGGACCATCGTATTTCGCAAAAAAAACGTTCCCCCCGCTGTCAGCTCGGACCCACCGGAAGTGCCTCCTTATTACGCACAGAAAAATGAATACTCCCCCTGCTAGCTGGGACCCACCATGGTGGGAGGCTGACTTAGGGCATACTAAGTTGACGGGACGGAGGGCTTTGTCAACTTAGTCAATATGAACGATTCTAGCTCTAGTGATCAGACGATATCCATCCAACGGCCGTCGTGCTTCTTCAATCTCTGCTCTTCCTCCGGCCGCTCAAACAAACAAGCGCCGGCAGGACTGCTTCCTCTCCTCCCACGGCCGGTCAGGCGCAGGCCTCACCGCCCCACTGTACTCCCATCGCTGGCCTAGCCATCCCTCTACTCACCCACACCTGCTGTTATTCTCCGGCGGCGAGGCCCCGTACAGTCGTACTCCCCTCCGCGTGGGAAACAACTGCCGAGTCTTCCCTGCCTCCGCGTCGTCCCCTTCATATGCCTCGCCGTCGTCCCCCGCCCTGGTGCTCTCGGCGCGGCCTGGTCAACATGGTCAACAACCGACATGCATCTGAAGCGGATCAGACGTCGAGAGGTCGACCGGGTCCACGACTTCTTCAACCTCTGGTCTTCTTGCTCCGGCCGCCCAAACCAGCGCCGGTCGTGCCTCGTGCTCCGCCTCCGTGGTCGCTCATGATGCGGAGGAGGCGTCACCGCCTACTACTCCCACCGCTGGCCAGGCCATCCTCTACTCACCCACACCCTGTTATTCTGCGGCTGACAAAGAGCCTCACACCGCAGCGAACCGGTGAACCCTCGTACTCCTCACGCGTGGGCATCCACCGCCGCGTCTTCCTCGGCTCGTCCCCTTCCTAGGCCTTGCTTTGTTGTCCACCGCCTCGGTGCTCTCGGCCGCGTGGTCAACGTGGTCAAGGAACGGTTTCCATCGGACATGGATCAGACGTGGAGAGGCTGACAGCTGGGTCCACGGCTGCAGCATGGAAGTGCCTCCTTATTACGTGCAAAATAATTATTCCTCCACCTGACAGTGGGGACGCACCGGATGGGCCACCGTATTTCGTGAAAAAACGTTTTCCCCTGACTGCTGGGACCCACCAGCTACATCTTCGCACGCAAGGAAGTGCGTCCGGGCAAAAAAATAACGATTCGCCCCCCGGACTGTTGGGACCCACCAACTACATCTTTGCACGCAAGGAAGTGCGTCCGGGCAAAAAAAAAAACGATTCGCCCCCGTGACTGCTAGGACCCATCAGGTACATCTTCGCAGGCAAGGAAGTGCCAGACAGTCCGAACCCACCTAGTCGAAGCGTACGTAGCGTTGTCATTCTGGTCGACGTGTACGTACATACTGGTCGATGTAGAGGCGCGCACGTGTCGTAGTAGAGGCGCGCACGTAGCATGTACACGTACGTACAACCGCGAGGGTGCAAGAAAGAAAATACGGACACATACGTACATATGGGCAGGGTCTCGAACGCCTACTCGCGCATACGTACATGGCTGGGTCAGAACGGAGAAACAGCGTCGTCGTCGTGTTCATGGGGAGCCAACTGGCTGGGTCGGAACGGAATGTGTGGTCGTGTTCATCGGGAGGGCTTGGACGGAACAGGCAATGGAAATGAGGCCTGGCGTACCGCACAACGGAGGAAACAGACCTCCTACTCGGAATGGGGTCCTGTTGATCGGGAGTGGTGTGGCGTACCGCAAAACGGAGGAAGCGAACCTCCTACGGTCGAAACGGGGGTCCTGTTGATCGGGAGGGGTGTGGCGTACCGCAAAACGGAGGAAACAGACCTCCTACGGTCGAAACGGGGGTCCTGTTGATCAGAGGGTGTGGCGATCGCAAAATGCATTTAAACGGACCTCCCTACGGTCGAAACGGGGTCCTTTTCTTCGGGTGGGTGTGGCGTACCGCAAAACGGGACTCCACGGGATACTGTTCATCTCCACCGTCGACCTCCTCCTGCCTCCACGGGCTACCGTCGACCTCCTCCAGCCTCCACGGGCTCCTGTTCATCCAGCCTCCACCGCGCTCTACTCCACCGACTACTGTTCAACCACCCCTCCACGGGCACCCCTCCACCGTCTACTTTTCATCAAACCCTCCACACCACGGGGTCCTGTTCAACCACCCCTCCACCCTCTACTGTTCATCCAGCCCTCCACACCACGGGGTCCTGTTCATCCAAAGGCAACGCCACCGCCATCGCTCATCCAACCCCCCCGCCCCGCAACGCTCACTGTTCATCCAATCGATCGGCTTGCTTAGCAAAGAAGAGCGAAGGAATCGCTTCCATCGGGTTCGATTAACGACCATCGATGGATCGCCGGGTTCGAGAACGTAACTGTCTGCAGCAATCGCCAGTTCGATTAGAGCCCAACGCCTCGCTCGGGTTCAGTGAGAGCCAACGCCTTGCACACACGCACGCACGTGTATGAGAGAAACACGCATCGCTCGGCCCCCGACCTCCCACCGTAACCGGCAACTCCCCGAAATTTTCCTCCCCCTCGCATCTACCACGGTTTTTTCTGTTATGGACGGCCCAAAGAATGTCATGCAAGCTGCCTCCGCCCGCCCAAAGACTGAAAAGCCCATTTTCATCATGATTTTTGTCATAGAAGTAGGAGCCCACCACATCTATGATGATTCCGGGTTTTGTCACAATTATCGTCATAGAAGTGTCATATGTATGACAGAAAAAAAATTCGTTCGGCCCAAAATGTCACGGATGTGTCTTTTTTTTGTAGTGACAATCCTCTTATCTTTGTAGCTAGCTAGCGCTAACTTTCTCTCGTGCATGCAGATGCCCGCATCCCTCTCACCCTCCCTCGGCATTCTCTAGCTCCATCACGCAAATTCGTCTTTTCACTTTAGGTCATTCACCCACGGTGTGTGTAGGCCCCCCAGCTCCTTTACGGCACACATCGATCGATATGCCTCTCTAGCCAGGTGTGCCTAGCACAAACACAAGCTTCTCCTCTTCTCTTATCACCGTCCATGCCTCACTCCCACCACTCTTTTCATCCATCTCGTACTCGCACACTCTTGGCCCCTAGATATAGTATGACTCTCGCACCACCTCCTGGATGCATCCACCTCTCTCTATCCTTCTCCACGTGCCTCATTTGCTTCTAACACACACATGCATGTATACCGATCGATCTCCCAACATATACCTAGGTCGACTTTAACTATTCCCCCCCATCGATCGGTGTACCTCACAAGTTATGTCTCTCGTTTCTCCGACAAAGGACGATTGATCTTCCTATGTAGTTATGTCTTCTTACCACAGCCATATCGCCCCCCATCATTCGTGCATGCCTCCTGACCTGTCTCTCACACGCACATGCATAGACAGGCAGTCATCCCCTCTCTTATTGATATTGCAGGCGTGCCCTCTGGTTGTCTAGCAAGCCTATCCCATCATTTGTTAGAAGCAACTCCACTACCACCCCCTCCAACACTAGCTCTGTTCTCTCCCAACCTTATTCCTCTCCTACACATATGCATGGATGTCGATCGATCTCCCTTAATACATGAGGTAGGCATCTCTCCTCCTCCTCACATATAGCAGCCATTGTACCTCTATAGTTAATTAGGCCTCCCCCCCACCACACACCGATAGTCGAGCGCTGCAGGTAGGTATCCATGCCACAGAGACAAACTGCACATGTCCCCTCTCACATTCCAGTAGGCTAGCCACTCTATATCTTTGACGTGGGCACACACAAATTCGATGGCACTCTTTATCGATCGCGCACGCGCACACACACATCATCCCTCTCTTCGATTCTATGGACATCTCAAGCCGATGATACCTCCACTCTCTTCTCGTGGATCGCCCCCTCTATATATATGATATATCCAGGACTCTATTTCACACACATTGCATATGTTACATTTTTTGATTGACCCCACCCCCCAAAAAAAACTCTCACGAACCCACACATTATATCTCTCTACGTTTGTATCTCTCTCACACAACCCCATGTAGGTGGTGTACGTATACATGAAGAGAATAGGTGCACCATGCACGTACTCACGCTTCATGCCCAGCCACACCCGCGTGGGTACACGATGGAGCTCATTTCTGTACAAAATGGCAGGCGACGTGCTAATTTGAACGCGTGTAGCGGTTGTTTACCGGAGGTCATGTACCACGCGTGCATGAAACAAAGTTCGACTTGATGCGTTGGCGCATTATTTTTAAATAAAGTTATATCGCTCAATGGCACGTACACAGAATATAAAACGATTTTTATGGAGAAAAAGGTAGTCCGCTCCACAATATACAATGGAGCCTGCCTGCCTGGTTTGTCTCTCTTCAGAGTATCTCACACAAGGCTGCGGTGGCCTCTCTCTCTCTCTCTCTCTCTCTCTCTCTCACCGTTGGTCACTGATCAGGCCGCATCCCGTCCGCCGACAGAAAGGAAGGACGTGCATCGTTTCTCTGTTCGATGGTGCCGAGGCAGCACGTCCCGATCTGCGGTACACGCCGTTCTCTTTGACCAAGCTCCGGCGTGGTAGGGCCTACGCCACCTGCTCGCTGCCGTAGTATGGGCAGATTTATCCCGCCGCCGCTCACCTAGTTACATCTCGACGACCTCCAGGTATCCCCTCCGGCCTTGCTCCACTGCCCGTCTTCCCATGTCGATGCATGTGGATCTTCCATAGTTCTTTGCCCAAAACATAGCTCGTCCGGCGTACTTCCATATTGCAATCTCGTCCTCACACCGTTTTAGACAAACACAACCGTGTTGTTATCTTCGCTTAGGATAAGGAATATTCTTCTTTTTTGTCGTCACATGTGTCATCAACTGTTATTGGCTAGTAATTGTTTCCTTTGTACCTCTTTTTTGCAAACAGGGCTATCCATTTCACCTCGTTGCTATTGCGACCTTTTGGTGAACTGCACAAATCACTTTTTTCTTAAGAGTGCTTTGTGCAGTTCTACCAAAATGTCACATGGGCAACGTCTCTACATTTCAGTGCGACTGCACAAATGGAGATTGGTTTTGCTCTATCCTCCTCATCCAACTCCGAGCCTAATCTTCTCCAACTAGTTAGTCTTAAGAGAGACTGCAAAGGTGACAAGCTTCTATTTGTGTGTTTATTGTTTCATCAGCAGTCCTCTATTATCGTAATCACATCCAATATCTTTGGAACAGGGACGCTCAGCTCTATTTTAGTGGAACTACACAAAATGATCGGAATGTTGCATGCTCCAGACAGCTACTTTTGTTCCCAACATGCCTTGTTGATTTAGACAGAGCTGGGGGGACGTTGCTTCCAATGAAAGCATGGATCAATTTTAATTTAACACCTTCTCACAACTTTGTCTTCAGTTGTGATGTAAATATTAGCTCTGACTAGCAAGGAAGTTAGTTTTTTATTGTTTCTGAAATAGCATCGATGTCAAGACATACAAAACAAAAGCTGAAAGCTCATACCATTGTACAATTTCATGTCGCTGGAAAATTATTTGTGTAGTACGTCAATTATGTAAACAAATGCTGGAAGCTTGATCGCATTGCCAGAAGGCTCTTCGGCATCCGGGTCCATGTGCGATGCACAAAATTATACTCCTTCGTTCCTAAATATTTGTCTTTTTACAAATTTCAAATGGGCATATTTTAGAGTGTAGATTCACTCATTTTGCTTCAGATGTACTCCTCCGTTCCTAAATATTTGTCTTTCTAGAGATTTCAACAAGTGACTACATACGGAGCAAAATGAGTGTATCTACACTCTAAAATATGTCCATATACATCCGTATGTAGTAGTCCATTTGAATCTCTAAAAAGACAAATATTTGAGTAGTCACTCGTTGAAATCTCTAGAAAGACAAATACTCCGGAGTATATTTAAGAACCGAGGGGTAGTGCATAGCCGCATGGTAGACTCAGACCGGTCGTATACCGCATTAATAGTGAGTAATGAGCAGTCAAATCATAAGCCCCACCTTTTCCTAATCGTAAGTTGCTCGGAAGAAGCAACCATCAATACGCTCTTCTTTGAATCCGCTCATACTACTCCATCCGTCACTGTTTATAGAGCGCGCTTCAGAAAAAGAGAAAAAAATCTCTAGGACCAAGGCGACTAGCGATCGGGCTGAAAAATAGCATTGGTAGTTATAGCATGACGTCTATTACTAGAGGAAATAATCCGTACACACATGCATGCAGTGCTTCCATCCTGGGTACACACATGCATGCACTTACTCCACTCCGTAGTAATACATCAAGAGAAAATTGCGGTTACCACGCCCTAATTAATTGAGCATTAAACCAAACGCATCTAAAGTCTCTCTGGTGGTGGAAATGCATTGAGAGAAATGCATCATAATGAAGCGCTACCAGAACTGTGGACGGAGGGAGGAGTAGTATGAAGGTGCAAAACCAGAAATGCACGCGTATGGCGGTCGGTCAATGCACCTCCTCTTGGCATATCACTGACATGTGGGACCGGAGTGTGAGAAAACCGATCTCAATTGACGGCAAAATGGCCAACCCGCTGTTCCTTGAGAGAGACGAGGAGCGAGAACACACAGACGGGCTCGCACAGAGGCTAAGATATATTCGAGCATGGTTGATCGATATCATCATTACATGTTGGGCTGTCGTTTTCCGCCCTTCTCCGGAATAAATGTGTACTTTATCAGAGATTAAGAAAAATAAGAGTACAGAGGCTCCACCATGTGGTTCTAGTATTAATACTGCTCGTACTACTAAACCTTGCTCTTGGCTCTTCGCCTCTTCGTGAAGTCAAACAATGATGGTACTCCGCATGTTCGGTACATTACAAAGATATGCCTCCGCAATCGACACCGAATGAACTGATGCATGTCCACCGCCTAGGCGAGGGTATGTTGCATTAGTCAAAAGGCGTAAGCGAGGTTCACCTTGTCCTGCAAGCTTCTCCTAATTCAGCGAGTTGACGGGACACACCAACAAGTAGTGCTAGTCCATACTCCCTACTTTTCGGTTAATATGGCTTAATCTTTTTTGCAGGTAAATGAGAGAGCTTTATTCATATATAAGCATTCTTAGGACGATTAGCCAAGACACTGGTCACTAGGAAGCGAGGTGATACGTCCATTTTGCATCATGCTTTTATATCAATATTTATTGCGTGATGGGCTGTTATTACACATTATGTCACAATACTTATGCCTATTCTCTCTTATTTTACAAGGTTTACATAAAGAGGGAGAATGCTTAGCTGCAATCGGGCGGAAAAGGAGCAAATATTAGGGACCTATTCTGCACAACTCCAAAAGCCCCGAAACTCCACGGAAGTTATTTTTGGAAATAATAAAAAATACTGAGCGAAGAAAATACCAGAGGGGGCCCACACCCTGGCCATGAGGGTGGGGGCGCGCCCTACCCCCCTGGGCGCGCCCCTTGCCTTGTGGGCACCATGGTGGCCCTCCGGTGCCCATCTTCTGCTATATGAAGTCTTTCATCCGAGAAAAATCATAAGCAAGCTTACGGGATGAATCTCCTCCGCCACGAGGCGGAACCTCGGCGGAACCAATCTAGGGCTCTGGCAGAGCTGTTCTGCCGGGGAAACTTCCCTCTGGGAGGGGGAAATCATTTCCATCGCCATCACCAACGCTCCTCTCATCGGGAGGGGTCCAATCTCCATCAGCATGTTCACCAGCACCATCTCCTCTCAAACCCTAGTTCATCTCTTGTATCCAATCTTTGTCTCAAAGCCTCAGATTGGTACCTGTAGGTTGCTAGTAGTGTTGATTACTCCTTGTAGTTGATGCTAGTTGGTTTATTTGGTGGAAGATCATATGTTCAGATCCATTATGCATATTAATACCCCTCTGATTATGAACATGAATATGATTTTTGAGTAGTTATGTTTGATCCTGAGGAGATGGGAGAAGTCTTGCTATTAGTAGTCATGTGAATTTGGCATTCGTTCGATATTTTGATGAGATGTATGTTGTCTCCCCTCTAGTGGTGTCATGTGAACGTCGACTACATGACACTTCACCATTGTTTGGGCCTAGAGGAAGGCATTGTGAGGTAATAAGTAGATGATGGGTTGCTAGAGTGACAGAAGCTTAAACCCTAGTTTATGCGTTGCTTCGTAAGGGGCTGATTTGGATCCATATGTTTCATGCTATGGTTATATTTACCTTAATACTTCTTTTGTAGTTGCGGATTGTTGCAATAGGAGTTAATCATAAGTGGGATGCTTGTCTAATTAAGGACAACACCCAAGCACCGGTCCACCCACATATCAAATTATCAAAGTACCGCACGTGAATCATATGAACGTGATGAAAACTAGCTTGATGATAATTCCCATATGTCCTCGGGAGCGCTTTTATCTATATAAGAGTTTGTCCAGGCTTGTCCTTTGCTACAAAAAGGATTGGGCCATCTTTCTGCACTTCATTTACACTTGTTACTTGTTACTCGTTACAAATTACTTTATCACAAAACTATCTATTACTGATAATTTCAGTGCTTGCAGAGAATACCTTGATGAAAACCGCTTATCATTTCCTTCTGCTCCTCGTTGGGTTCGACACTCTTACTTATCGAAAGTACTACGATAGATCCCCTATACTTGTGGGTCATCAAGACTCTTTTCCGGGCGCCGCTGCCGAAGTGAAGCGCCTTTGGTAGGTGGAATTTGGTAAGGAAAAAATTTATATAGTGTGCTGAAATTTACTATCACTTGTTACTATGGAATGTAATCCTTTGAGGGGCTTGTTCGGGGTATCTTCACCCCGACCGGTAGAGCAAATAGTTGCTCCTCAACCTAATGAACTTACTGAAAATGTTTACTTTGAAATTCCTTCGGGTATGATAGAGAAACTGCTAGCTAATCCTTTTGCAGGAAATGGAACATTGCATCCCGATTTACACTTAATCTATGTGGATGAAGTTTGTGGATTATTTAATCTTGCAGGTATGCCCAATGATGTTATCAAGAAGAAGGTCTTCCCTTTATCTTTGAAGGGAAATGTATTGACATGGTATAGGCTATGTGATGATATGGGATCATGGGACTACCAGCGATTGAAATTGGAATTTCATCAGAAGTTTTATCCTATGCATCTTGTTCATTGTGATCGTAATTATATATATAATTTTTGGCCTCACGGAGGAGAAAGCATCGCTCAAGCTTGGGGGAGGCTTAAGTCAATGTTATGTTCATGCCCCAATCATGAGCTCTCAAGATAAATGATTATTCAAAAATTTTATGCTCGACTTTCTGACAACAATCGCTCCATGCTCGATACTTCTTGTACTGGTTCCTTTATGATGAAAACTGTTGAATTCAAATGGAATTTATTGGAAATAATTAAATGCAACTCTGAAGATTGGGATCTCAACGAAGGTAAGGAGTCAGGTATAACACCTAAATTTGATTGTGTTAAACCTTTTATGGGTACCGATGTTTTCCGTAAATTTAGCACTAAATATGGATTTGACTCTGAGATAGTAGCTTCTTTTTGTGAATCTTTTGCTTCTCATGTTGATCTCCCTAAGGAGAAGTGGTTTAAATATCATCTTCACATAGAAGTAAAAGTAGTTGAACCTATTTGTAGCGACCCGACCTCAGATGGTCAAGTCTCTGTGCTTCTGTGTCATCCCTGGATCGGTAATGCTGACACACACAATACTCGAAGGATTTATAACAGAGTAGCAATCACACACTTATTACATCGAATGTCTCAAAAGATAACTTATTACAATAATATGGCTGAAGGCCATCTAATGCGATAACGGAAGGCTTGGAAGATAAAGTGAGTCCATCAACTCCAACGGCATATAACTGAAATGCACGGCAACAGCGACCTACAATCCTTACTCCTCGTGCGAAAAGTCTGCAACATAATACGTTGCAGCCCGAGAACGGGTCAGCACATGGAATATGCTGGCAATGTAACACATAGAAATCTTGAAAGACTAAGCTATTCTACATGCATATATGGCTGGTGGAAAGCTCTATGTTTACAGTTTTGCGAAAAGCCAAATTTTCCCTACATCAAAGGAATAAATTTTACTTTAACTATCATTGTGGTTGAAACATCATTGAGAAGGTATAACCCCAACTCAATCCCAATTAACGTGATTAACAACCCAACAATATTAATTTAGAGTGATGAGATACATGTGAATACTCAGGTACTAGATACTCAGAATTGTCCATAACCGGGGACACAGATAACCATGATTAGTTTGTACACTCTGCAGAGGTTTGCGCACTTTTCCCCACAAGACTCGATCGCCTCCGTTGATTTCTCGCTCTGCATGGTGTTTGAGAAACGGATGACCGAGACATAGTCTTTCAGAAACATTTACTCTCTACTCCGGATAGATCATACCAAACCTATAAAACCCACTACCTGCTGACCTACCTCTTCGAGAGCTTCACGTAACTTACTCAACTATGCTAGAGCCCATAATAGCTTGTGGCTGCACACGGAAGTTTCTAGCATGAATAATCCCAGTTCCCTTTGAGCCTGGGTGGCGGTCCATAGGAAGATCACACGGGTACCCCGGGATTTCCAAAATAAAACAGACAACACTGGGTTCCCCAGGTGCCTCAATCCACCCAGATGTGTATTTAAGTTGCCACCTTAAAGTAAACCATTAATTAACAATCTCACATCTGTCATGAATATCTCTCAAACCCAAACCACGTCTACGAGCATAGCATGGCAATATAAGCATAACGTAGAAGTAACTCCCAAGGATTTGAAAGTAACAGGGCAATAGGTTCCTACCTCATCATCTACTTCCCAACCCACAATTTAATGCCATCCTAATCATGCAATGTTGGAGGGTTGAGCTAGTGCATAAAAACTGGGTATGAAAAGAGTATGATCAAGTGGTACTTGCCTTGCTGACGATCCGTGAATCCTAGAGACTCGTAGTAACACGCTCAGCACCGGAAATTCTATCGCAAGCAAACAATACATACATAAGTAAACAAGCAAAGATGCACAAACGAAACTTCAACTGAAAGAGGTTGACCAGAGAGTTCAACTTAAGAACTCCGGTTTGCAAAAAGAATCAAACCAAACGGAACAACAAAACTCAAACGGCGAAAGAAATAGGGTCCGTTTACTAATCTGAACTAGGGTCAAATTTTACAAGGATAAAAACTGGTTTAAGTTGATTATTCGGAAAGAGGGTTTCGAGATGAAACTCCAGGCGCTTGAATCGCCTGATTCCGATAAACGAGCGAGAAGATAAACATGTTTGAAAATCGGTTCAGAAATCGCGATCAGAATAACCGCGGAATAAATCTGATAAAAGAAAAGCGACGAACTGCTAAACGAACGAACGCTCGTTAACAGACACTAAACGGTGAACGCGTTCTAGAACAAACGGACGAACGGACGTTCGCTAAGTAAATAAACCGACGAAATAAACCGATCTATATATAAAAAAATGATCTAGGGTTTTTTAAAAGAAACCGAAGGGTTTTCTTTAAAAAAACGGCGGCGGGGTCGGGTACCTCCGGCGAGGCGCGTCCAGCGGGGCGGCGGCTCCGGCGGGTTCCGGGGTGGGGCGGCGAGGGCAGGGCGGCGGCGGCTCGGCGAGAGGGGCGGCGACGGCGCTGGAGGCGGCGGCGACGATGGATCGGGGCTCGGGCGGCTCGGTGCTCGGCCCGGCGGGTTTCGCGGCGGGCGGCTCGGTTGGTGGCGGGGTGGTGGTGTGGCGGCGGGGGCGGCGGTATTTATAGGAGGGCGGGGCGGCTCCGGCTTGGGGAAGGGGGCGCCCGGGGTGGAGTCCGGCTCGGACTCGCCCTCGGCGTCTGCAGAGACGGCGGGCCTGGGGAGGCGGCGGCGCGAGCGGGCCGGCTTGGCTCGGCTGGGCCTTCGGCCCAGTCGGGCGCGGGTCCATTTTTTTTAAACATTCCGCCGAAAGAAAAATTCCTAGAAAAATAAATAAAAATCTAAAAATTCCAAAACAAGTTTTCTCCGTCTAAATGAAATATTTAGGACTAGAGGAACTTTTCTTGGACCCTAAAATGCAACTTTTTAAAGCGTGCAAATTTTTCTAGGGAAAATATAATTCCAAATAAAATCAAATAAAATCCCAAAAATGATTTTAACATTTTTCCTCCGTTATTTCAATTATTTGGAGAAGTCATATTATCTCCCCTCATTTATTTAAATTGAAATAGTTTTCCGGAGAGAAAAATAATAAAATCCAATATCCTCGTCTTTCATTATTTGAAATAAAATCCCCAACTCTCTCCGAGGGTCCTTGAGTTGCTTAGGATTTTCGAGGATGGCAAACGAGAATGCAATAAAATATGATATGCAGGGATGACCTATGTATAACATGCCAAATTGAAAATTTGGGATGTTACACATTAAAGCTGAAGAAAATACTTTCACTTATAATGATCCTATTGTTCCTACTGCTTATGTTGAGAAACCACCTTTCCCTGTTAGAATAAAGGATCATGCTAAAGCTTCAACTGTGGTTCGTAAAAGTAATATTAGAACTTATACACCCCCTGAGCAAGTTAAAGTTGAACCTAATATTGATATTGTTAAAGATCTCTTGGCTGATAATATTGATGGGCATGTTATTTGCTTTTGTGATGAGACTGCTAGAATTGCTAAACCTGGTGCTAAAGATAAACATAGACCTGTGGTAGGCATGCCTGTTATTTCTGTTAAAATAGGATATCATTGTTATCATGGCTTGTGTGATATGGGTGCTACTGCTAGTGCAATACCTATTTCCTTATACAAAGAAATTATGCATGATATTGCACCAGCTGAGATAGAAGATATCGATGTTACCATTAAGCTTGCTAATAGAGATACTATTTCACCAATTCGGATTGTTAGAGATGTTGAGGTCTTGTGTGGGAAAGCTAAATATCCTGCTGATTTTCTTGTTCTTGGTTCCCCTGAAGATAGCTTTTGTCCCATTATATTTGGTAGACCCTTCTTGAACACTGTTAATGCTAAGATAGACTGCGAAAAGGATGTTGTTACTATTGGTTTGGATGATATGTCTCATGAGTTTAATTTCTCTAAATTTCGTAGACAACACCGTGATGAGGAATTGCCTAGTAAGGATGAAATTATTGGTCTTGCTTCTATTGTCGTGCCTCCTAATGATCCTTTAGAACAATATTTGTTAGACCATGAAAATGATATATTTATGAGTGAAAGAAGGGAAATAGATGAAGTATTCTTTAAACAGGGACCTATTCTGAAACACAACTTAACTGTTGAAATCCTAGGGGATCCTCCTCCACCCAAGGGTGATCCCGTGTTTGAGCTTGAACCATTGCCTGATACTCTTAAATATGATTATTTTGATGAAAATAAGATATATCATGTTATTATTAGTGCTAACCTTTCAGAGAAGGAGGAAGAAAAATTATTGAAAACTCTGAAGAAGCACCGCTGCTATTGGATATACTCTTGATGATCTTAAGGGCATTAGTCCCACTCTATGTCAACACAAAATAAATTTGGAGAAAGACGCCAAACTAGTTATTGATCACCAACAACGGCTGAATCCTAAGATGAAAGAAGTGGTAAGAAAGGAAATATTAAAGCTCCTTGAGTCAGGTATAATTTATCCCGTTGCTGATAGTCACTGGGTAAGTCCTGTCCATTGTGTCCCTAAGAAGGGAGGTATTACTGTCGTTCCTAGTGATAAAGATGAATTGATCCCGCAAAGAATTATTACAGGTTATAGGATGGTAATTGATTTTCGTAAATTAAATAAAGCTACTAAAAAGTATCATTACCTTTGCCTTTCATTGATCAAATGCTAGAAAGATTATCCAAACACACACATTTTTGCTTTCTAGATGGTTACACTGGCTTCTCTCAAATACCTGTGTCAGCTGATGATCAAGTAAAGACCACTTTTACTTGCCCTTTCGGTACTTTTTCTTATAGACGTATGCCTTTTGGTTTCTGTAATGCACCCACTACCTTTCAAAGATGCATAATGGCTATATTCTCTGATTTTTGTGAAAAGATTTGTGAGGTTTTCATGGACGATTTCTCCGTCTATGGATCCTCTTTTGATGATTGCTTGAGCAACCTTGATCGAGTTTTGCAGAGATGTGAAGAAACTAACCTTGTCTTGAATTGGGAGAAGTGACACTTTATGGTTAATGACGGCATTGTCTTGGGGCATAAAATTTCTGAAAGAGGTACTGAAGTTGATAAAGCTAAAGTTGATGCTATTGAAAAGATGCCATGTCCTAAGGACATTAAAGGTATAAGAAGTTTCCTCAGTCACGCCAGTTTTTATAGGAGGTTCATTAAGGACTTCTCAAAATTTTCTCGGCCTCTGACTAATCTATTGCAAAAAGATATTCCTTTTGTCTTTGATGATGATTGTGTATAAGCATTTGAAATACTTAAGAAAGCATTGATTTCTGCACCTATCGTTCAACCACCTGATTGGAATTTACCCTTTGAAATTATGTGTGATGCTAGTGATTATGTTGTAGGTG
This sequence comes from Aegilops bicornis, assembly GCA_021605145.1. Classification (NCBI taxonomy): domain Eukaryota; kingdom Viridiplantae; phylum Streptophyta; class Magnoliopsida; order Poales; family Poaceae; genus Aegilops; species Aegilops bicornis. The sequence continues at coordinate 105,329,633 of CM038671.1, forward strand.
CTATTCTAGGGCAAAGAGTTGATAAGAAATTAAATGTTATTCAATATGCTAGTAAAACTCTAGACAATGCCCAGAGAAATTATGCTACCACTGAAAAGGAATTCTTAGCAGTTGTATTTGCTTGTGATAAGTTCAGACCTTATATTGTTGGTTCTGAAGTAACTATTCACACTGATCATGCTGCTATTAAATATCTTATGGAAAAGAAAGATGCTAAACCTAGACTTATTAGATGGGTTCTTCTACTACAAGAAGTTGATTTGCATATTATTGATAGAAAGGGAGCTGAGAACCCTGTTGCAGACAACTTGTCTAGGATAGAGAATGTTCTTTATGACCCACTACCTATTGATGATAGCTTTCCTGATGAACAATTACCTGTCATAAATGCTTCTCGTACTGCTCCATGGTATGCTGATTATGCTAATTACATTGTTGCTAAATTTATACCACCTAGTTTCAAATACCAGCAAAAGAAAAAGTTTTTCTATGATTTAAGACATTACTTCTGGGATGACCCACATCTTTATAAAGAAGGAGTAGATGGTGTTATTAGACGTTGTATGCCAGAGCATGAACAGGAACAAATCCTACGCTAGTGTCACTCCGAAGCTTATGGAGGACACCACGCTGGAGATAGAACTGCGCATAAGGTATTGCAATCCTGTTTTTATTGGCCTACTCTCTTCAAGGATGCCCGTAAGTTTGTCTTGTTTGTGATGAATGCTAAAGAATTGGTAATATTAGTAGATGTCAGGAAATGCCTATGAATTATTCACTTGTCATTGAACCATTTGATGTTTGGGCCTTCAATTATATGGGACCTTTTCCTTCCTCTAATGGGTATACACATATTTGAGTTGCTGTTGATTACTTTACTAAGAGGGTAGAAGCTATTCCAACTAGTAGTGTTGATCATAACACTTCTATTAAGATGCTTAAAGAAGTTGTTTTTCCGAGGTTTGGAGTCCCTAGATATTTAATGATTGATGGTGGTTCACATTTTATTCATGGTGCTTTTCGTAAAATGCTTGCTAAGTATAATGTTAATCATAGAATTGCATCCCCTTATCACCCACAGTCTAGTGGTCAAGTAGAATTGAGTAATAGAGAGCTCAAATTAATTTTGCAAAAGACTATTAATAGATCTAGAAAGAATTGGTCCAAGAAACTTGATGATGCATTATGGGCCTATAGAACTGCATATAAAAATCCTATGGGTATGTCTCCGAACAAAATGGTTTATGGAAAAGCATGTCACTTACCTCTCGAACTAGAACATAAGGCATATTGGGCCATTAACGAGCTCAATTATGATTTCAAACTAGCCGATGAGAAGAGGTTATTTGACATTAGCTCACTTGATGAATGGAGAACCCAAGCCTATGAGAATGCCAAATTTTTTAAATAAAAAGTTAAAAGATGGCATGACAAAAGGATACAAAAGCGTGAACTTAATGTAGGTGATTATGTGTTGCTATTCTACTCTCGTTTAAGATTTTTTGCAGGAAAGATTCTCTCTAAATGGGAAGGTCCTTACATTAAATCATTCTGGTGTCATGAAAATCAATAACTTCGAAGGCACAAATCCAAAGGTGGTGAACGGTCAAAGAATCAAACATTATATCTCAGGTAATCCCATAAATGTTGAAACTAATATTATTTAAACCGTAACTCCGGAGGAATACATAAGGGACACTTTCCAGAACGTTTCAGACTCCGAAAAGGAATAGGTATGTGGTACCGTAAGTAAACCGACTCCAAAACAGTACTAATGGCAATTTTTCTCCGTTTTGGAATATTTTGAAAAATAGGGAAATAAGAAGTAGTCCGGGAAGGACACGAGGGTTCCACGAGGGTGAGAGGCGCGCCCTACCCCCTGGGCGCGCACCCTACCTCGTGGGAACCTCGTGTGCTCTCCGGACTCCGTTTTCTTGCATGATACTTCTTTCGGTCGGTAAAAATTCATTATATAATCTCCCAAAAGTTTTGACCACCGTATCCCGCAAATATCCTCTGTTTTTGTTTCGAGCTGTTTTCTGCCAGAGTTGTCAAGGCCAGGCATCATGACGTCCCCCTCCTCCAACAATGGTGACAATGATGCTTGGCTAATGAAGATAGAGCTGAAGAGGGAAGAACCCATGGAGATCAACAAGGATGAAGGGATCAAGAAGACCATGGAGGACCAAGCTCTGGTAGCAGAAGACATCCTTCAACTTTATCACAATCTTCTTACCCCAACTGAGATCGAAGCTTTCAAGATGATTGAGTTAGCTCATATACAAAACAAGTATATCACACGTGAAAATATGTTGTTGAAGGAGCATATCATCGCACTCAAGGGCATTATCCGCAAATTGGAGGACCTCCTACGCTCGATGTGCGACTATCCATCATCACCTCCATCTCCTTCACCGACAAAAGAGATATAATTTCATGGGTATGGGCACTCCCCTCTGTCGGTGTACTAGAGTAGGGGTACCCTAATATCCCGTACTCGTGCACGGACAGTTGCAGCACCCTGCGGCGGGGTTTGCCTGGTCACCGCCAAGATCCTCCGTGGCTCCTTTGGAGCCATTCAAGAACAAAGTATTTGACTAAGAAGACAAGGCCCCGGTAAGAGGAGCTTGCCGGGAAGGCCACTCAAGGCAGGCAGAAGACAAGGCCCCAGCAAGAGGAGCTTGCCGGGAAGGCTCGGAGCGCGACAAGCCTCCGGACGCGACAAGGACTCGGCAAGGCAAGGCGCTTGCCGCGGCAAGCAACCTCTCTCCATCTCCGCTCCAGCTCATCCAACAACGTGTCGCCATGGGACCATTCCATGCGCGCGTGTCAAGAGGCTGTGCAGCCAGCGGAGAGCGGTGATGAGCGGCGCTGGCAAGCTTGCCATCGTGGCGAACGGTGGCGCACCTGACGGTCTCTGTTGCACTGTTTAGGCGACACAGACGGGCATTTATTGCTTTTGTCCCTTGCCGTCAGAGTTAGGTATTTTGCAATCGCATAATCGCTCAAGTAGGTGTACCAACTCCTGTTTTTACATTTGTACCCTCATCTATGTTGCCGCCTGTCGGAGACCCCTTGAGCATATAAAAGGAGGCCCATGCGCAACATAGAAGGGGTTCGGTTCATTGGACTCACTCGAGACCAGATACGCTCATGCTAGGTTTTGTAGCTTGCATCGCTCCCTAGCAAGAACACAATACATCAAACAAGCAGCAGTAGGAGTTTTATCTCTCCGGAGAGCTCCGGCTGGGTAAACTGCCGTGTGCCTCGCCTCGATCCGCTCTTCGTGCGATCTCCGCCCCCCTCCGAACCACAAGGGGCCTGGTCCGCCGGCCCCATAGGTGTTCGTGGGTACGATCAGCCTCCCCGACATCTTTGGCGCGCCAGGTAGGGGGAGCGTCGAGGCTGTGTGAATCCGATCCAGCGTTCACACGAGCAGCGTCCTCGACATCTTCCTCAACATGCCACCGAAGAAGAAGGCTTCGGCGGCAGCAGAGTCGTCCGTGTCATATCCACCATCACCGCAGCAAACGGGTGGTGGGGCAGACGCCGGCGGAGGAACGGGCGCCGACGAAGGAGTTCGTGACGTTGCCAAGTCCAAGGACAAGGCCCCGCAAACCTCGGCGTCCGCACATCCCCCGCTCCCATCTCAGGAGACACGGGACCAACAACGTCATGGCGTTCATAATGCCATACGTTCGTTGGATCGAGACCCTCAAGACCAGCATGCACGCCAACATGCTGGCACGAGTGAGATACGGTCGCCTGGGCGGGGTGCTGCTCCTTCTAACATAGTTAGAAGTCCGAGCATATCCCGCCTCGCACTGCTCGCCAATGCCACCCACTACTCCAGCAGAAGCTGGGCGAGAGCTCGGCTGCTCCTCGACTACCCTCCAACGCGGCCGACACGGTCGACGAGTGGAGGGCCACTATCCAGAGCCTCATCGGCTTTGCCAACGGTGATGCTCCGCGGCAACCAACGCCATCATTGCCGCGGCAAGACGACAAGGCACGAGCCGGTGGCGACGAGACTGTCGGAGGTGCAACTACCATGCACTCGCCGCCCCGAAGGCCAAGATCGCCGACTCACCGGATCCACCTCGACAGTGACTCTTCCGCATCGTCGGATCCGCGAGCTCGCCGCGACCAGCGCCAAGTTCTTCATGAACGACAACAAGAGGACGCTCGAACTCGCATCGAGCGCCGGAGAGAAACGCGACGTCAGTCCGACAAGCGCGTTGGGCCTTCCATTGACGTGCGCGCGCCGGAGGAACCAGGCGACTTTCCGTACGCGGTAGGTTGCCCTGCGTTCACTCGTGAGCTGCGGCAAGTCCAGTGGCCCAGCCAGAAAAACTTCAAACCAGACGCGTGCGGAGAAGTATGATGGCAGGACGCATCCGTCGGAGTTCCTCAGCATCTACACCATCGCGGTGCAGGCTGTGGGGGGACGGGACGACAAGATCCTCGCCAACTACTTCCCGCTCGTGCTCAAGCCCAACGTCAGATCTTGGCTCATGCACTTACCGGACAGCTCCATTTCCTCTTGGGCAGATCTGTGCCATCAGTTTGTTGGCGCCTTCACAGGTGGCCACAAGCCCCATGGCCAAGAGAGTGACCTTCATCTACTAGCCCAGAAGGAAGGAGAGTCCCTGCGCAAGCTCATTCAGAGATTCAGCCGTGTGCACTACAACATCCCAGATGTCCACCCTGCCGCGGTGATCAGCGCGTTTCATCAGAACATGCGGAACCGCAGGATGAGGGAGGAGATGGCGATGTGCAAAGTCAAGGACGTCAGTGAGCTATACGCCTTGGCCGACAAGTGTGCACGCGCTGAGGAAGGGAGGAGACTCCCAGGAGAGATGCAGAAGCAGGATCTAACAGTGAGGAGACCGCCCCGACGAAGAAGGGCCGGCGGCGGGGCAACAGGAAGAAGAAAGGTAGAGAAGTGCTAGCTGTTGAGCAGTCCGGCAATGGGGGTGGCGAAAAGAACGTCAAGGCTGGTGGCTCCGGCAAGGAGGTTGCCGCTGACACCCACCACCAGTCTGTGGCGGCCTCCGACAAGCAGGATGGCTCCGGCAAGCAATACTGCAAGATCCACCGCACCAAGGGCCACGACCTCTAGAGCTGCAAGAAAGTCGAGCAGCTTGTCGAACAGCAGAGGGCTGAGTATGAGCGGCGCGACAAGGAGAAGGCCCAGGAAGGTGCTGGGGGAGCAGGCAAGAAACGTCCCGGCCGGGGAGGACGCCGCGGCAAGGCCAAGCAGCGGCAAGGAGACAGACCTCCCCGCGGCCGCGACAAGGATGAAGATGATGACGACGACGAAGATATGGACAATGACGACGCCGATGAGCAGGAGTTTCAGAAAGCCACGGAGGTCCTCTGCGTTGATGGAGGTGCTTCCCTGCATACCTTCCACCGCCAACTGAAGCAATGGATGCGGGAGGTCAATGCAGCGGAACCATCCGTGGAGTCACGCAAGCCTCTGAAGTGGTCCAGCACGCCTATCATCTTTGATATTGAGGATCACCCTGATCGCATAACTGCGGTCGGGTGCTTGCCGATGTTGGTCTCACCAACCATCCGCAACCTCAAGGTCACCAAGATGCTAGTTGACGGCGGGGCCGGCTTGAATCTGATCTCCTCCGCGGTGCTCCGAAGCTTCAAATCCTCGACAATGAAGCTCGAAGAGACTGGCGCCTTCCAAGGAATCAATCCGGGAAGGAGCAAGCCGAAAGGGAAGATTACGTTGCCGGTAATATTTGGCAACGAGCTGAACTTTAGGACTGAGAGGGTCACATTCGACGTTGCCGATTTCCCATTGCTTTACAATGGGATACTTGGCCGTCCAGCACTCGCCAAGTTCATGGCAGCCTCTCACTACGCCTACAATTTACCCAAGATGCCAGGCCCGATAAGCGTCATCTCTATCCATGGCGACAAGAAGGATGCCCTTATTTGTGCCAACAAAATCTACCGGGATGCAGCAGCCGCGACAGATTGCCAAACACTTGCCGCTGAAGCTCCCGGGGGGAAGAAGACAAAGTCCAAGTCCGGCAAGAGCTCTGATGCCCACTCCAGCAAGCGCACCTCTTCGGAGTGCTGCGCTACCGTCGAGGACGCACCATCGAGCTCCACCGGCAAGTGCAAGAAGAAGATGGTAGCTCCGCCAAAGACCAAGAAGGTGGCCGCAAAGGAGGACGGCACTGGTGGTACCTTCACCATCAGTGCCTCTCTCGACCCTAAATAGGAAGGCGCGCTCGTTGCTTTCCTGCGGGCGAATGTCGACGTGTTTGCATGGCAACCGGCTGACATCCCCGTTGTTCCCAGGAAAGTGATTGAGCACCGCCTGGCCCTTTGTCCTCATGCGTGGCCCGTCAAGCAAAAAGTCAGGAAGCAAGCAGTGGAGCGCCAAGAATTCATAACAGAAGAGATAAACAAACTGGAAGCAGCAGGCCTTGTTAGAGGAGTGCTTCATCCTACGTGGTTGGCCAATCCTGTAGTCGTGCGCAAAGCAAATGGAAAATGGAGACTTTGTATTGACTTCACGGATGTTAATAAAGCTTGTCTCAAAGATCCATTTCCCTTACCGCGCATCGACCAGATTGTTGACTCCACGGTTGGATGTGATTTGCTTTCGTTTCTTGATGCATACTCAGGATACCATCAGATCTTCATGGCTGAAGAAGATGAGGAGAAGACCGCATTCATTACACCGTGTGGCACATACTGTTTCATACGGATGCCTTTCGGTTTGAAGAATGCTGGTTCAATGTTTGCAAGGGTAGTCCATGACGCTTTTGAGCCGCAAATGCACAGAAATGTAGAAGCCTACATGGACGACATAGTGGTCAAAAGCAAGGACAAAGCAACTCTGGTTCAAGATTTGGACGAGACCTTTGCAAATCTGCACAAGATCAACCTCAAGCTCAACCCCGAGAAGTGCGTGTTTGGAGTCCCTTCCGGCAAGCTTCTCGGGCTCTTCAGAAATCTCGGCGAGGGATTGAAGCCAATCCCGACAAGATCAAGGCCATTGAGCAGATTGAAGCCCCAAAGCGCGTCAAGGATGTACGAAGACTTGCGGTTGTGTAGCTGCTCTCAAAGAGGTTTATTTCTAGGTCTGCTGAGCGCGCCCTGCCGTTTTTCAAGATTTTGAAAAGGCAGGTCCAATGAAATGGACTCCCGAAGCGGAGGCTGCGCTGCAGGACTTAAAGAGATACCTGTCCTCCACTCCAACACTTGTCGCACCTAAACCACAAGAGAAGTTGCTGCTATATATAGCAGCAACCAATCAAGTGGTTAGTGCTGCGTTAGTAGCGGAAAGGGAGGCGGATGACGAGCCAGCAACCACGGCAAGCACATCCAGCGACAAGCGGGGGTCTTCGCCGACATGCTCTGGTCCCGACAAGGACGAACCCGCGCAGACGCATGAACAGATGCAAAAAAGGATGGTGCAGCGCCCAGTTTACTTTGTCAGTTCCCTCCTGCAGGGGGCTAGGTCAAGGTACTCTGCTGTATAGAAATTGCTTTTCGGCCTCCTCATGGCCTCGAGAAAGCTGCGCCATTACTTCCAAGCACATGAGATCACAGTTGTCACTCGCTTTCCGCTGAAGAGGATACTGCAGAATCCAGAGGCAACGGGCAGGATCGTCGAGTGGGCACTAGAACTGTCAAGATTTGGTCTCAAGTTTGAAAGCACATCAACTATCCAAAGCAGAGCATTGGCAGAATTCATAGCAGAATGGACGCCAACGCCAGATGAAGAGATTCCGGAGACAAGCATTCCCGTCAAGGAAGCAAGCAAAGAGTGGCTGATGTACTTTGATGGTGCCTTCTCACTACAAGGCGCCAGTGCCGGCGTCGCTTATCGCACTCCACCGGAGAGCACCTCAAGCACGTAGTCGGATGCACTTTCCCAAGGAGCAAGCAACAAACAATACTGCAGAGTATGAAGGTTTGCTTGCGGTCTCAGATCGCCCGTAGACCTTGGGATCAAGAAGCTTATTGTCAGGGGTGACTCGCAGCTTGTCGTCTGCCAAGTGAACAAACATTATCAGAGTCCGTTGATGGAAGCCTACGTCGATGAAGTGAGGAAGCTAGAAGAGCACTTTGACGGCCTGCAAATGGAACATGTTCCAAGAGCTCAGAATAATATTGCTGACGGCCTGTCAAAGTGTGCTGCACTTAAGTTGCCTGTGGAACCAGGAATTTTCGTGCTCAAGCTGACTCCACTAACCGTAACACCATCAACTGGACAGAGCAAGAAGAGGAAGTTGATCTCTGGTGACTACTTTCCAGCAGAGCTTCTGCCGCTGCTATGCGAAGGTCCCCAAGATCAACACCAACAAAGGCCGAGGGGTCTGCTCCGACAAGCCCCAGGGTTTGTTTCGCTGAAGCAGACGCTTCCGACAAGTCTTGCTCCGGCAAGCTTGCCGGGGAGCATCAAGCTCCAGCAGAGCCGCATGTTCTTGCTGTAGAAGCTGACGTTCCCACAGCAGCAGATGTGCGTTTAGTCCTTGTTGTCGAGCCGCGAGCTCCAGCATGGGCGCAGCCGATTGTCCTTTTCCTTCAGACAGGAGAACTTCCCGAAGAGCAAGAAGAAGCGGAAAGAGTAGCCCGGCAGTCGAGTATGTACCAGTTTGTCGACAAGATACTATCTGTAAGAAGACTCGTGTGAAATTGAAGTGTATTCCTGTGGAAGATGGATGAAGTCTTTGGCAGAGATACGAAGGCATATGTGGTCCCCACATTGGCGTGAGAGCACTTGCCGGAAAAGCTTTCCGGCAAGGTTTCTTTTGGCCGACAGCCCTCCAGGATGCAACTGCACAAGTAACCAAGTGTGAAGCGTGCCAGTTCCATTCCAAACAGATACACCAACCAGCTCAGGCTCTCCAGACGATCCCTTTATCCTGTCCCTTTTCGGTCTGGGGGCTCGACATCCTCGGCCCCTTCCCCCGAGCTGTCGGGGGCTTTGAGTACTTGTACGTCGCCATCGACAAGTTCACAAAGTGGCGGAAGTGGAAGCGATGAGGAAGGTGACGGCACAACAAGATCAAGTTCTTCGGTCGATTGTTTGCCGTTTGGAATCCCTAACAGGATCATCACCGACAACGGCACACAATTCTGAAGTCGCACCTTCATGCAAGACGTCCAAGATCTTGGCGCCAAGGTCTGCTTTGCTTCCGTTGCTCACCCGAGAAGCAACGGTCAAGCGAAGAGGGCAAATCTTTGAAGTGCTGCGGGCTCAAGACCGTAACTTTCGACAGGCTGCACAAGTGTGGAAGAAAGCTGGATCGAGGAGCTGCCGGTGGTTCTTTGGTCGATCAGACGACGCCAAATCGATCCACCGCCAGATACCTTTTGCTCTAGTCTATGGAGCGAGGCAGTTCTCCCCACGGAACTCAGATACGGATCGCCTCGAGTGCTCGCTTATGATGAGCTTGAGCAAGAGCAGCTGCGACAAGATGACGCTGCTCCTTGAGGAGGATCGTCTTCAGCCGGCCGCGAGCTGCTCGCTACTGACAAGCTTTGTGTCGCTACCATAGCCGCAAAGTTAGTGCCGAAGTCTCGAGGAAGGCGACCTTGTTCTTCGCCGCGTTCAGTCCGCCAAGAATTCAAACAAGTTGGCCTTGAAGTGGGAAGGCCCCTATCGGGTGAAACGAGTCACTAGGCCTGGCGCCGTCCGCCTTGAGACCGAAGATGGCATCCCGGTGAGCAACTCCTGGAACATTGAGCATCTTCGTAAGTTTTACCCATAGGGCGCGGTTGCCGGAACCTGTTCTGGCAACCACCTTTTGTACAAGTCTTGCCACTGTTGCATGTAATCCTTTGTACAAAGCCGGGCGCAGACCCCGTGCATCAGTAAAGCTCATGTGCTGCGCACAACTTGTCAAATTCATGCTTTCATCATTTTATTGCATGCTTTGGCTAACGCTTTATACAGCAACCACACCCGGTAAGCAAAATCGAGCCGCTGGGCTCCATAACTTTATTTTCTCTTATTTCTCTTTTCTCAAAGAAAGGAAGGCTCCCTCGTGCACAAGTTAACCAGGGGGAAAGGAGAAGATAATACTATGAACCAGGCATCGCTCGAGGAAGTTTCGCCTTATCGGGAAGCAAAAGACAGAAAAGGTAAGTTGCCAAAGTTTGAGCAATCAATTTTTAAATTTTTAAGTTATCTTCCTCGAACGAGAGTACTTTGTATGGAAAACCAGTGCGCAGAGGAACCAACTCGCAGTCTAGTCGCGCCCTTACTTTGTTTCGAGTCCGCTCAACAACTTAAGTGAGCTGCAGCTAGTCGCAACAAGGTTGCTTGTCGGAGGCGGCACTGCCGGCAGGCTGTTGACGTTCCGCACTCAGCGCTCGCGGCAAAGGTGCCGGCACCGACAAGTCCCCCAAATGCGTAGGGAAGAAACGTACAAAGGAAGGAATCAAGTAGAGGAAATAACGTTGCATTGATCGCCTAAGATAGAGTATATTACAAAATAACTTGTCGCTAATCTAACAAAGTGTTCTAAACATGATCAGCAGCGACAAGGGAAAGATAAAATTGGTGGCCTAGTCTACGCGGTCGCCATCAATCCGCTTGATCTTGTTCACCTTGTCCACAATGGGTGCGACAAGGGCTTTGAGCTCCTCCACGTTGGCATCTGGCGGCAAGGATGTGAGGACGCCGTTAAGGTTGAGGCCCGGATTGCAGAAGGCCACCTTTATCAACACCTTCTCGAGGGCTCCTGCACAGATCTGGGCGTGATTCCTCGGCCAGCTGCTTTGGGACCTCTTCCCGGAGTCGCTGGAGACCCGCCACCACGCCTTTGAAGAATAAACTGAGTTTGGCGCTGGGTTGGATATGCTCGTCGGAGGAGTATGCAAGGTCCGTCATCCCCAGCTCCATCATTTCGTTGTGGATGTCGGCCAGCGGTGTCCACAAGACCTTCAGTCCAGTGCTCCACACTCTCCCTCAAGGCGCTCTGGGTGGAGATAACATTCGCTAGCAGCCCCTCCTTGGCCTTGATCGTCTCCAACAAGCCCACCTCCCGCTCTCTGGCGCCGTCCAACGTCTGCGTCAGAGTGGTCAGCTTCAGCTCAAGATCCGCTTTGAATCTGTGGGCGGCCGAGCTCCTTGCCCCTATCGGCGAGACGGCCCTGCAGATCGCCAAGAGTGTAGGCGTCCTTCTCGCGTTCGTGCTTGAGCGCGGCAAGCTCCTCGCCACTCTTCTTGAGGCTGGCCTCCAGCTGTGCCACCTTCTCCTTCAACTCTTCCTTGGCGGCCTCGGCGGTTGCAGCAGCATCCTTCGCTTCCTTAAGCGCCCCGCCAAGTGACTCCTCGCGTGCGGCAAGGTCTTATTCGTGGCTGTCCAGGTTAACCTTCCGCTGCGCCAGCTCGCTTTCCTGCGCGGAGAGCTTCTCGGCAGCCAGCCGCTGCTCCTCCTCAGCTGCGGCCTTCTCAAGGATGAAGGCAGTGCGCTCTTCTGCAAGTTGCCCCCGCGCTGATGCTACGTCGCGGAGACTTTCTTGGTTGGCGCTCCGGAGCTCTTCTGCGCGCTTCTCCATGTCCGCTCCTGCCCTCGCGACAAGTGCTTCCCGGGACTCCAACTTGGCTTGCCGGGCGCGGTAGAGCGACAGCAGCTTCTTCGTGTTGCTCCTCCTCAGACTTCGCCGCCGCTGCTGCTTGGCGCGTCCACCAGCGTCGGCCATGGAGGCGAGTAGCTCGCCGTCGAAGGTCTCTCCTTCGACCGGGCGCCTGAGCTCGACTCCTGTGGAGTTTGATGAAGACACCCTCGCCGGCCTTCAAGTAGGCGCCGGGCTGGGGCTCCTCGGAGCCTGACCCTGTAGCAGCGGTGGGGGAGTCGGCTGTCGGTGCAGCGCTTGGCGCTCCTGCAGCCTCAGGGCCGTCAGTGCGATCACCCGACCCCTCGCCATCCTCTGTGTCAGCAGCCTCGGTGGCCTCCTCACCGACAGGCTCGTCGGCGACGGCCTCTTCTTCCACAGCGACGGCCTCTTCTTCCACGACGACGGCCTCGTCGGTGTTGCCGCGTGCTTCCTCCTCGCCGGCGACCTCAACCTCCATCGATTCTGCGTCAGACGAAGAAAGAGCAGTCAAGAAAATGTTCAAAAAGAGAAACAGAAGAAAACAAGCCCAAGGGAAATTTTCGTGTAAGAAAATTACCTGCAACGGAATCTGCAGCCATGGCCTCGACCGCTGGAGGGTCACTCGCACTGTCCCTTGCCGGGGTAGCCTCCCTTGCCGGAGTGGCCTCCCTTGTCGGAGGGCGCTCCCTTGCCGGAGAATCCTCCCTTGGCGGCGTAGTGGCAGCAGACAGGATTTCGGGGGCGGCTTCCGAGCCCTCCCGATGAGGCTGCTCTGCTCCTACACAAGCAAACAATCAGGTATCAACGAAGAAGGGGCACCCCTGCACACCTAACAGTTGAGGAGAAACCGCACACTTACCACAGGGGCTGTCTTTGGGGGCTGCTCTGAGGAAGGGTTGCCGGGTCCGGCAAGGGGGTCTCAGACGCCTCCTCTGTTGCCACGGGAGGATCGTCCTCAACGACGACCGTCGGGATCTTGGCCCTCTTCGACGCTCTCTGGGCTAGCGTCCTGAAAAGGAAAGAGTTCAGTACGAAGCACATCAGATTCAAGATGAAGCAACAAAATTGAAGAAATACAAACGCGATATTGAGGCTTACTCTTCATCTTCCTCCTCGGAGGTGAGCGCGGAGAAGTCAAACTCCGGCTCGTCTCCGGTGCGACGAGGCGGAGGAGTGGGCTCCCTTGGCCGCTTGGCGGAGGCGTCGGCGGTGGCACAGGAAGATCCCGCCCGGTTGTCGCAGCAGTGTGAGGCGCTCAGCAGCAACATCGCTTGCCCGTGATGAAGCGCTGGCGCGCTGCTTCTTTGTGGGCGATCTGCCGCCCGACTCGTCTCCGGCCTTGCGGAGACGCCTCTTCAGCGGAGCCGGGGGCTCCGCTGGCGGTAAGTCGCTGGGTGGTGGATAAGAAGCGCCCTCGGCGGGTCCACTCGACTCGGCCTCGGGCTCGACAAGCTCGTCCTCGCCGGTGATCTCCCTTCGCTCGGCAAGGCTTGCCGCCTTCACCGCGTCCGCCTCCTCCACGGTGTACCCGAAGGCTCCAGCGGCAGCAGCTGTTGCCGCCTCCTCCAACCTGGTGGCAATACGCGCCATCTCCTCGTCGCTGGTGTCGTGAGTGAGCCTTTTCTGCTCGTCGGAGCGGATAGGCACTTCTTCCAAGTCGTCGAAGAACTGCTGCACGACCTCGTCGGGAGGCTCCTGCCAGGTTGGAACAATCCCATGGGAATCGCACAACGGCATCATGGCGTGGATGCGGTCGAGCACCGAGTTGTTGCACAATGGGACGACCCCCCTCGGCAACCTAAACCACTCAGGGTGATCGGGGTCGTTCTTGAACAGCGCTAGCAGCATCGCGTCCAGCTCCAAGACGGTGAAATTCCAGTTCAGGCCCGGGCGCAACCTCATGATGTACGCCGATTTTGGAACTCCCAAGCAGGCCTCCTCCTCTCCTACAAGGGAAGCGATGCGGCGCGAAGGAAGTCTGCACCAAGCTGCGCCACGGTTAGTCTGGCAAGCCCGAGGCGCAAAATCCGGGTCACAGCTATCTTCAACCTAGCATCCTCCGGCGTAAGCTACTCCAATCTACGCCGCGCACTATTGGGGTTTGGCGCCGGCAGCGTGAAGGCTGCGGGTTCTCCTCTACGACCCAACACCAATTGGCTCTCCACTCCTCCCACTTGTTGCGGAACTCCCCTTCCAGATAGGCTTCTTTCTTGCCGATCCTGGAGACCCAACTATCCCTCCGGCAAGTGGCTCTCCTCTCTCGATGCGGGGCACGAAGAAGTGGCGGAAGAGTGCCACATTTGGGTGGATCCCGACAAAGTTTTCGCAAAGGTGTGCGAAAACTGCCATGGTCAAGACAGCGTTGGGGTGAAATCAAGGAGGCGGAGGCCATATGTGTTCATGATATCGCAGAAGAACTCGGAAAAGGGCGGGCAAAGCCCGCAATAGAAGAAAAGGGCAAAGAAGGGGTACCCAGTTGGGGCCAAATCAGAAGCGGAGGCGGGGAGTACCTTCGTGCGCGGATGCGCACGCGTCTCCGTCGACCAAAAGAGATAGAAGAGCTCCCGCAGCTCCTTTGCGCCGAGCTGAGGGGAGAAGATGGCCCGCTCCTTGCGCAGCGCCGCGAGCCGCTGCGCCTCGGCCGACTTGACGCCCTTCTCCTTGTCGGCTTTCGGAGCCATGGCGAGGGCGGCGGAGGAGGCCAACGGCGGTGAGTGCGCTTGTGGCGAAAGGGGGCGGGGCGCTGCTCTCTTCGCACTGGAGAAGAAGGGGGAAAGCGGCGGTGGTTTTCTTGACAAGACAGCAATGGCGAAGTGGATGGCCTGCCCCTGTTTCCCTCGCTTATAAGGAGGGGGAGGGGGCGGACGTTCCGCTTTTCCTAATAAAGAAACCCCCACGACCACGCCCATGATTTCTCGCACGACGCCACGTTCGGTGCGTGCCGTTAGTGGGGGTCGTCGTGGGTCCGGGGCGAGTTACGGCGTGATCGAGGCCGCGTGTGACCGTGCACTGTTTTGGGCCTGGCCCGACAGCGCTCGGCACCGTGTCTGCCCGATCCCGGGGCTCTGCCGGTGTACTAGAGTAGGGTACCCTAGTATCCCGTACTGCACGTGCAGACGATTGCAACACCGTGGCGGGGTTTGCCTGGTCACCGCCAAGATCCTCCGTGGCTCCTTTGGAGCCATTCAAGAACAAAGTATTTGACTAAGAAGACAAGGCCCCGGCAAGAGGAGCTTGCCGGTAAGGCCACTCAAGGCAGGCAGAAGACAAGGCCCCGGCAAGAGGAGCTTGCCGGGAATGCTCGGAGCGCGACAAGCCTCCAGACGCGACAAGGACTCGGCCGCGGCAAGGCGCTTGCCGCGGCAAGCAACCTCTCTCCATCTCCGCTCCAGCTCATCCAACAACGTGTCACCATGGGACCATTCCATGCGCGCGTGTCAAGAGGCTGTGCAGCCAGCGGAGAGCGGTGATGAGCGGCGCTGGCAAGCTTGCCATCGTGGCGATAACGGTGGGCGCACTGACGGTCTCTGTTGCCTTTGTTTAGGCGACACAGACGGGCATTTATTGCTTTTGTCCCTTGCCGTCAGAGTTAGGTATTTTGCACTGTACGCTGTTCAAGTAGGTGTACCAACTCCTATTTTTACATTTGTACCCTCATCTATGTTGCCGCCTGTCGGAGACCCCTTGAGCATATAAAAGGAGGCCCATGCGCAACATAGAAGGGGTTCGGTTCATTGGACTCACTCGAGACCAGATATGCTCATGCTAGGTTTTGTAGCTTGCATCGCTCCCTAGCAAGAACACAATACATCAAACAAGCAGTAGTAGGAGTTTTATCTCTCCGGAGAGCTCCGAAGCTGGGTAAACTGCTCGTGTGCCTCGCCTCGATCCGCTCTTCGTGCGATCTCCGCCCCCCTCCGAACCACAAGGGGCCTGGTCCGCCGGCCCCATAGGTGTTCGTGGGTACGATCAGCCTCCCCGACACCCTCGGCAACTGCCAAGCTTGGGGGATGTGCCCCGATATCGTATCACCATCACATCTCTATCTTTACCGTTTTCTTAGTTCGATCCTTTTGGTAATATCTTGATCTAGTAGAACAAAATTTTAGTATGATTTAGTTTTGAGTTTTGCTTTATGATCCCTCTATGTAATCGAGTCCGTGAGTTATATAATAAAGATTAGTGTTGAGTCAAGGGCTTGATTATTTTGCCACGATATTGAGGGAATAAAAGAAAAAGAAAGAAATAAAAAGAAATAAAGAGATCATATTGATCTTGTGGCGAGTAATGACTTCACATATAAAGAGTATGATGATTAAAAGTTGTTGAGAGTTGACAAACATAGCTTTGGTCATCGTTGCAATTAATAGGAAGTAATAAAGAAAGAGAGGTTTCACATATAAATATACTATCTTGGACATCTTTTATGATTGTGAGCACTCATTTAAATGATGACATGCTAAAGAGTTGATGTTGGACAAGGAAGACAACGTAATGGGTTATGTTTTCTTATATACGAAATAAAGTATATTGTCATGGATCATCCAACACGTTGAGCTTGCCTTTCCCTCTCATGCTAGCCAAATTCCTTGCACCAAGTAGAGATACTACTTGTGCTTTCGAATACCCTTAAACCCTGTTTTGCCATAAGAGTCCACCACATCTACCTATGGATTGAGTAAGATCCTTCAAGTAAGTTGTCATTGATGCAAGCAATAAAAATTGCTCTCTAAATATGTATGATTTATTAGTGTGGAGAAAATAAGCTTTATACGATCTTGTGATGTGGAAGAAATAAAAGCGACAATTTGCATAATAAAGGTCCATATCACAAGTGGCAATATAAAGTGACGTTCTTTTGCGTTAAGATTTCGTGCATCCAACCATGAAAGCGCATGACAACCTCTGCTTCCCTCTGCGAAGGGCCTATCTTTTACTTTTATCTCTTACCCTTATGCAAGAGTCATGGTGATCTTCACCTTTCCTTTTTACATTTTATCCTTTGGCAAGCACCTTGTGTTAGAAAGATCTTGATATATATATCCAATTGGATGTAAGTTAGCATGAACTATTATTGTTGACATTACCCTTGAGGTAAAAGGTAGGGAGGCGAAACTAGAAGCCCCTATCTTTCTCTGTGTTCGATTAAAACTCCGTATCCACAAGTATTGCGTGAGTGTTAGCAATTGTGAAAGACTAAATGATAGTTGAGTATGTGGACTTGCTGAAAAGCTATTACATAGACTCTTTCTGATGTTATGATAAATTGCAATTGCCTCAGTGACTGAGATTATCGGTTGTTAGTTCTCAATGAAGTTTCTGATTCATACTTGACATTGTTAATAGATTATTAATTTAGCATAAGAAATCATATGACAATATATGTTGTTGTTATAAGAATGGTCATGATGCCCTCATGTCTGTATTTTATTTTATCGACACCTCTACCTCTAAACATGTGGACATATTTATCCTTATCGGCTTCCACTTGAGGACAAGTGAGGTCTAAGCTTGGGGGAGTTGATACGTCCATTTCGCATCATGCTTTTATATCAATATTTATTGCATTATGGGATGTTATTACACATTATGTCACAATACTTATGCCTATTCTCTCTTATTTTACAAGGTTTACGTAAAGAGGGAGAATGCCGGCAGCTGGAATTCTGGGCTGGAAAAGGAGCAAATATTAGAGACCTATTCTGCACAACTCCAAAAGCCCTGAAACTCCACGGAAGTTATTTTTGGAAATAATAAAAACTACCGAGCGAAGAAAATACCAGAGGGGGCCACACCCTGGCCACGAGGGTGGGGGCGCGCCCTATCCCCTGGGCGCGCCCCCTGCCTCATGGTCCCCGTGGTGACCCTCTAGTGCCCATCTTCTGCTATATGAAGTCTTTCGTCCGAGAAAAAAAATCATAAGCAAGCTTAGGGAACGAAACTCCGCCGCCACAAGGCGGAACCTTGGCGGAAACAATCTAGGGCTCGGGCAGAGCTGTTCTGCCGGGGAAACCTCCCTCCGGGAGGGGGAAATCATCGCCATCGTCATCACCAACGCTCCTCTCATCGGGAGGGGGCCAATCTCCATCAGCATCTTCACCAGCACCATCTCCTCTCAAACCAATCTTTGTCTCAAAGCCTCAGATTGGTACCTGTAGGTTGCTAGTAGTGTTGATTAGTCCTTGTAGTTGATGCTAGTTGGTTTATTTGGTGGAAGATCATATGTTCAGATCCATTATGCATATTAATGCCCCTCTGATTATGAAGATGAATATGATTTGTGAGTAGTTACGTTTGTTCCTGAGGACATGGGAGAAGTCTTGCTATTAGTAGTCATGTGAATTTTGTATTCGTTCGATATTTTGATGAGATGTATGTTGTCTCCCTCTAGTGGTGTCATGTGAACATCGACTACATGACACTTCACCATTGTCTGGGCCTAGAGGAAGGCATTGGGAAGTAATAAGTAGATGATGGGTTGCTAGAGTGACAGAAGCTTAAACCCTAGTTTATGCGTTGCTTAAATGAGGGCTGATTTGGATCCATATGTTTCATGCTATGGTTAGGTTTACCTTAATACTTCTTTTGTAGTTGCGGATGCTTGCAATAGGAGTTAATCATAAGTGGGATGCTTGTCCAAGTAAGGACAGCACCCAAGCACCGGTCCACCCACATATCAAATTATCAAAGTACCGAACGTGAATCATATGAACATGATGAAAACTAGCTTGATGATAATTCCCATGTGTCCTTGGGAGGGCTTTTCTCTATATAAGAGTTTGTCCAGGTTTGTCCTTTGCTACAAAAAGGATTGGGCCATCTTGCTGCACTTTATTTACACTTGTTACTTGTTACTCAAATTACTTTATCACAAAACTATCTGTTACCGATAATTTCAGTGCTTGCAAAGAATACCTTGCTGAAAACCGCTTATCATTTCCTTCTGCTCCTCGTTGGGTTCGACACTCTTACTTATCGAAAGGACTATGATAGATCCCCTATACTTGAGGGTCATCATGATGTACCCCGCAAAAAAAGAAGTGGGAAGCAAGGTGTTTCATCAAGCCAGCTCTCGGCCACATACAAAGTGCACCAAGCACGGTTAGCACAAAGATGCGCCGCAAGGTTTGCTGACCTGTTTACATGCTGAATAACAAAAAAAGAGGAAAATTACCAAGCGCTCCTATTTGTAATAGGATATGAGCTAGAATTAAGCGAGAATTATGGCGAGTGTTCCATGCAATCAACTTCCATTATCACATGCGAGAACCCTCGAAGAGTGTCAGTGTCAAAACCGGCGGATCTCGTAGTAGGGGTCCTAAGCTAGGCGTCTTGGAGCGATGGTAACATGGACACGGGGTTTTACCCAGCTTCAGGTTCTCTTGATGAGATAATACCCTACATGCTGCTTTTGATTGTTTTCATATGGGTGTAATCTGAGTACATGTATCTACCACGAGATTGTAGTAATGAATATGAGATCGTCTATTTACTAGCGTGGCCTCGGTTTATATAAGACACCGGAGGCCTAGGGTTTAGGAGAGTCCTTGTCTTGGGCGCCAAGTCTTGTGGAGTCTTCCTTGTATGCGGCAGGGGTTGTCCGAACTGGCCCATGAGTATGCGGCCATGCGGGTCCTCGGCCCAATCTAACTGATCGGGAGACAACGAGATGAGTACCCCCTAGTCCAGAACACCGTCAGTAGCCCCCTGAACCGGTCTTCAAGTTGGGGACGCTCCTCGATTCTTCCAAACTATTCTTCATCTTCGGTCGTTGGTCTTGAAAACGGGTTCAACAAATCTTCCCATCTTAGATCTTGAGGAACGCCAAAGTGAATCTGAAGAGTTTACACGTCGGGTATCCGAGAATCCCCTTCAAGTTTCCAGCCTTTATCAATGCCTTGTTATTTTTACGCCCACCTCGGGTTTGAAGTTGTCCCCGTGCGGCGGTGTCCTCTTACACCCGAGCTCCAACACCGGACTGCATTTGAGGTATCTTTTGCAGCCGAGCACCAACGCCGGACTGTATCCGAGCTCCAACGCCCTACTAAATCCAAACTCCAACGCCGGACTCTATCCAAGCTCCAACACCATACTGAATCGAAACTCCAACGCCCGAGAGTATCCGAGCTCCAACGCCGGACTATATCCGAGGTGTCATAGATCACCTTCGCTCAAAAAGGTCGAAGGAGTTTAGCCGAGCTTAATGCCAGAAATGCCCTCTATAGAGCTAACCACTGGCGTCCGAGCTTTATGTCGGACTACTTTCGGGGTGTCTATTGTAGTCGAGCACCAACGCCGGACTGCACCTAAGGTAGTACACCACCTTGACCATGGGCTGATTTTTATGAATTTAATTTCGAATTGTGCAATGTAATCTCTGCTGATATGTATAGCTAGTAGCCCTCAAGGTGCGTGTTGGCCTAATATCCGGGATGCACCTGAAGGAAAAAAAATCCAACCGCTGACCCTAGTAGCCACTAAGACTCAGGTCGATTCATAAAATCAGCCTGAGGATCAATTCCCAGCTCGGCAGCATACTTAGGAATAGAAACGCGGTGTGCAAAGTCCTCGAGACTCAGGTTGGGTGCGGCCGACCAACCTGAGGATAATAATCTCCTCGAAAACTATATTGCACTTTAAATTTTCTGCATTGGATTGTCAATGCAGTAGCACCTGAGACACTGGTCAGGTGGCAACACCAGATTAGGGGATCGATGTACCCCTTTAATATTTGTAAATAATAAGCACGAAGCCCAGTAGCGCCCGAGCCTTAATGTGGCCACGGGTGGCCGAATTAAGGATCGATATCCAAAGTAAAATCACAAATTATGTGTAATGATTCTATGTATCCAAATACTTTACATCATCAATACTCGGATCCGCAGTGTACAAAACTTTGTTGACCGACCATCGGCTTCCACCTCCTTGGCCAGTAGCCGAGGAGTGTTTGTCCTACTTTATAAAGCCTTTACAAGGGCAAAGTTTTACGGTAAACAAAGCAATCCGGTCATACGGTTTTATAAACAAAGGTACACGGAGAGATATGTTATATTACGTTTTAACGTAAGAAACATCTTCCAAAGAAAATAGTCCCGCTATCGGTTCCTTTCTTTGGGTTGTCATGCTTATCATGATCATGAAAACTCACCTCCAATCAATGTGGGAGGAAAATATTGAGGATTTAGTTCGGAGAAAGTTCCCGAACTCTATGGTATGAATGAACCAAAAGTTTTTACTTCCATCGTTGCCGACCAATGTGATCCTTTAAGATTGCTAGCTTTCGGCTTCACCTAGTCTGAGGTACTAACTCGGATGACCCGGTAGTAATAATCACAGAGGTGCTCCCTTTACCACCTAGCCGAACAATTGGGAACGTAGGGGTAAGCACAGGAGCCAGGCAACCCAGCTTGGCCAAAATATTAAGTCAAATTGATGCATATTTATGGCTTTATAACGATGATTGCGGAAGGCAGCCCTCGAATATTAAATACAAACGACTCCGTTGCAACCGTTTATCAGTTGAAAGTGGCCCATCGTCGGCTTCTACCCCTTTGTAGATGCTACGCAGGGTGTTGTCGCAATAACAAAACAACCCTTAGCCGACATCTCGGTACCTGAAGGCGGCTGTGTAGCGAAAACGAGGCAATCAGATATATGGGCTTTATAACTTTCTCTTAGTCATAGGAGTTTTAAATTGGGGAAGCTAGCTACGAGCCCCTGGTTAGTGTTCGGCGACAGCCGAGGTCAAGCTGTAAACACTTCGGCCAATGTTATGAATGACCCGTCATTTAACATAGTCATCGGATCGCTGACCAGTTTACGCTTATTGTGACAGTCAGTTTTCGGCTTTCTCCACTGAGGTGCTTAACCAGGCGAGCTGGATGCGCAATCAAAGTGGTTCTCCATTTGCACACCTAGCCGAACAAAGCGGAACGTAGGAGGCAAGCGCAGGAGCCGGGCAACCCAACTATTGACCGAAGACACAATTTGAAACCGATGCATATATAGCAATATCCGAGAATGTTTTTGTCGAATATCTAAAGGTGTTCGGCATTGCACTGCGAGACTTATGCGGGAAACAAACAAATAGTTTAAAAGTGCCATAGGCTTGGAAAACCCAAAAAAACTTCATTAAAAACTTGACGTCCGAACTAGATCAAGTGTTTGGTGCCAATCCGAAAATTGGTCTTAAAATTTTTATGTTTCTGTCATGCATTAATATGACACATCTGATCTCAAGACTTCAAGCGGATCAGCCGACGGCTTCAACCTCCTTATCCCGAAGGCGGAGTACTTCTCCGAGGCTAGTTTAGTAGACTAAACTCGAGTGGCTTTAGAGAGAAGCAAGGCTATCCAGCTATTGACCACACACTTGCGCCGAGAAAGCAGTGATAAAAAAAGACTTTGCAACGACTAAGATGAAAAATAGCTCGTACTAATATGAGAGCCCCCAAGTGACTTGGGAAAAATAATTTTGTGTACCGAAGTACTTATATCATATATGTGTTCACCCGAACTTTAAACGCGTCTTAACCGACCGTCGGCTTCTCCCTCTTCGGTCAAGGGCCGAAAAGTGTTATGTACTCCACCTGTCGAGAATATCGATGGTGTTTCCGATAACCAGGCAATCAGGCCATAAGGCTGTAACAGACAAAGCGCGCTCAGGGAACTTATGCTATATTACTGACGAAGTGTAAGAAACATCTTCGAAGAAAATAGTACCCCCACCGATACCTTTCTTCGATGCTCATTGTTGCTATGAGACTTGTGCAATAGATTTTTTGTACTCATGAGTTCTGTTGTGTGCCGACCATAATTGAAAACAATAAGAGTGCTAGCTTTTGGCTTCACCCAGTCTGAGGTCCGGCTCGGATGACCCGATCCTGACAATCGCAGAGGTGCTCCCTTTACTCCCTAGCCGAACAATCGGGAACGTAGGGGTAAACACAGGAGCGAGGCAACCCAGCTTGCGGAACACTTAAGTCAACATGGTGCATATTGTGGTGTAATACACGAACAAGGAACGAAGTTGTACAAGTATAATCATATGCAAGAGGAAAAGCTTCATAAAGGAAGCCCCCAAGTAAACGGGTATTTGAATTTGTGTGTCACAAACAAAGTTTCGACAAGGAAGTTTTTCACAAGCCACTTTTTGCCAAAAAGGTATAATGCTTGGTCGAATCGAAAAAAATTTAAAACTGGGAGTTTTTTAGCGTCAAAGCGACTTAGCTGGTTAATATGTTCGGCATTGATGGCCTTGATCTGAGCTTGGTGCGGGACAAGGTCTCAGCCCCCAAGCCCGATGTGGCCGAGCGAAGAACTCGGCACTCCGAAGAGGTGAAGCCCTCAGTCTAGCCGAGGTGATGGAGCGACGATGGGGGGTTGCCAACATAGGGCAGCGCTCCAAGGCGACGACACAATTCAGTTGATGGTGGTGGGCGATGAGGACACCACACCGAGGGGATAGTGCGGCCCGATCTAAGTCAATTTCCTGTACAGGTAAAATAGTGCGAACCAAAAAATAATAAGGGAAAAAGGTGCATAATTAATTTATGCGAATTTTTTTGGTAAATATGGCATGAGCGCTAAGGCTAGCTCGATGGCGTGGTGGCACGGCGATGTCGGCGAAGGTCGGCCTGCCCAGGTGACAGGGAGAGGCTGGCCGGGCTGATACCCGGTACAAACGACAGCAAAATTCCTCTGGCAAAATGATGCAGTACAGGCCAACAAAAAATATTCTGTGTATAATAATTCTAGACGAATAATTTGGAAAAATAAGACCTGAACACCATTAGCGACAACTGTAGCAGACCGAAGCAAACGGACGAACTGATCCGTGCCGAATATGCTGCAAAGCCAATCCTCGATATGCGTAGTAGCACTTTTATTTTGCGTATTTGTCAGAAAAAGTAGAAGACCAGCGGTTGACTACATAGGTATTGAATTAAAAAGGAAAATAAATGAATCTCCCTGTGGGTTGCCGCATAGCTGAATTTATGTTTAGCTACGAGCGCTGCTTCGCGCGGACTGTACGCAGACGTGTTCGTCCTCCTCGTCTATGCAAAGCAAACAACACTGGCCCAAGCAATAATTCGCTCCTCGAGGAAAAATATTATACATTGAAATTGGCACTCGTACGAGGAAGCTGACCTCTAACAATAACGAGGATGTAGCCATTAGTCATCACATTAAAATCAATATGGACCAGGAGATCTAACATCTCACGTCAGGGCTAGCAAGTAGTAGTAGTATAGTACTACTCCTCATGCTAGGGTCCGGTCAATCCAGTACGTCAACACGCACGGGACAAAACATTAGCTAAAAGATTATCATTAAATAATGAGTATAAAAAGGAAGGATGGAACCTCCCTCTGTACTGCTGCCGGTCTTCCTGTCGGCCAGCCCGTCTGTACTACTCCGCGTGGGCAGGTCCTCGGCCGCCACAAATCTTCCAACCATGTGCTGTCGTTTTCGTATAGGTTGCACCACTGCCGCTGCCCAGAATTTCTTATTCTCGATCTGGCCGCAGACAAAAATTGTACAGACGTGACAGCAACAATTTTGCAAAGGAGATAATTTGTACGGTACAAATCTAACTGAAAAAACATCACCTGATCAACCATCGATCTGCGGCGATCACCCAGCAGGCTCTCAATGAAAGCACCAATGTCGGTGTCAAAACCGGCGGATCTCGTAGTAGGGGTCTTAAGCTAGGCATCTTGGAGCGATGGTAACATGGACACATGGTTTTACCCAGCTTCGGGCTCTCTTATTGAGATAATACCCTACATGCTGCTTTTGATTGTTTTCATATGGGTGTAGTACATAGTACACATATCTACCGTGAGATTGTAGTAATGAATATGAGATCGTCTATTGACTAGCCTGGCCTCGGTTTATATAAGACACCGGAGGCCTAGGGTTTAGGAGAGTCCTTTTCTTGGGCGCCAAGTCTTGTGGAGTCTTCCTTGTATGCGGCAGGGGTTGTCCGAACTAGCCCATGAGTATGCGGCCATGGGGGTCCTCGGCCCAATCTAACTGATCAGGAGACGACGTGGTGAGTACCCCCTAGTCCAGGACACCGTCAAAGAGAACCAAATGTGTTGAAGATTACTTTATCACATTTTAAAAATATAATAAGAGTGCAGACGCTCCTCCATCCGGTTCCTAGTACTAGTATAGTAGTACACACCTCTATAGACTATAGTAGTAGTACTAGTACTAGTAAACTTTGCGCTTGGCTGTTCGCCTCTTTGGGAAGTGCAACAATAATAGTACTAGTATAGTGTATCACTACTAGGGAAAAGGCTAGCAGCAGTGCGGGTTTTAGGTTTATCAGTAGCGCGGGGAGTGGCGCTACTAATAAGGCGCTACAGCTAACACATAGCAGTAGCGCGTGCTCACCAGCGCTACTGCTGCTAGCTACACAAGTGTAGCAGCAGCGCGCTTAGTGGAAGCTCGCTACTGCTAGTAGCTCTAGCGCGCTTTGCTGGACGCCATCTGCTATCGTAAGCGCTGCTGCTAACTTTTATACACTCGCATCGCTAATTTAAGTAGTTTTTTGTTTTTTTCGGCATATTTGTTTTGTATTTGAACATGCTTTATAGAAGAATCTTTAGCACATAGAAATGTCATCATGATACACATACAAATGCCCGCGAGACCACAAATGTAATCGTACCAACATACAAATAGTCTCATCATAATCATCATCCAACACAAAGTGGTATCTTGTCATCATCTCGAAAAGAGCGATACATGCAAGTCTCGAATACTTGCAACTACAACAACGTCATCCATCTAAACAAAGGTATACGCAAGAAAAGCTATCACTATGAGTGAGAGCGAACTATGCTGATACATGAGGTGGCGGTTACGAGTCCTCTCTCGCGCTAGCGTGAACCTCAAGTAACTAGCTTCTCCTTCTTGTCTGCTTTTGAAGCCTTTATGGTTGGCTCCCGTGAACCCATTCACTTGCGCCTGACACGCATGCCACTCGTTGTACACCCCCGGAACCTTCCCTTTGTACACGACATAGCATTTCCATCTCGCCATCAAGAAACTAGGTACCTGTTAGAGATGCAGGTTCATGAAGAGGATGCACAATCCTATATATGCAACAAAATATACTAGAGCAACACCGAAAAACAAAGGGTTAGCAACTAGATGCAACATACAGTACGCAAATTAATTAACTAGAGGTACGCAAGTCATCGTACGCAAACTAACAAAGTAGCGTTACGCAAGTTCGGCAGGGACCGTGGACATCACAAAGTTTCATCGCTACAAAAGTATACAAGTTCAACCGACACATATCATCATCATCGGCATCATAAATCACTAGAAGTTCCATCCTTCCATATCATCGAGGATGAACCCTAGCTTCTTGAATGGCGTGAGGTCTAGACATTGCATGCCTATGCGAGTTCGGACGTCAGCTCACGATATAGGGCCGTGGTGGAACATCCCCTTCTCATTGACGACTTCTTTCATGATGATCGTCGCTATGTCGCTTTGGATGCGAAAGAAGTCATCTCTAAGTTAATAATCCGCTTCTCCATGAGATTCTAGCCACTTGTGGATATGATCATCATTTCTTCTTCTCATGCGAAGCTTTTGGTGATCCGTGTTGAACTGAATCATGAGATGGACGATGTAGAATCCATCCTTCTTGCTTGGTTTTGGGACATGGATGCAAGAGAAGTTAGTTTTATCTTGTGAAACCCATCTTCTTGTTCCTTTGTTTCCTGATCTGCACGTGGCCACCTCTAATGTTGAAGCCTTGGAGAGCATCATCTAGAATATTCATTATGTGGGTGTAGTCTTTTTTCTCATAGTCTCTGGAAGGGTCAAAATACACGGCGTGGGATACTTGCGGGTAAAGAACGATAAGGACGGCGCACCCGTTGCTGCGGGGAAAAGACACCTCAAATTATTCCCCATATGAGAGAGAAGCAATGATTGAAATGTACGAAAGGGTTGTCCGGAACTGACTTACTTTGGATGATAAGGCACGAGGACAATTTCCCGGACCTTATTCTGTACCATGAAGTTTTGGAGGTACTCCCTAGCAGTTTCACGCTCAAAGTCGCCGAGACTCAAGAAAGACTTCGTGCATGTAATGCGGATCCGCCACACAGATTTGCGAGACTTCTTCACTCTTCATGACGGAGCTCATATGTAGCGCAAAAAGGCGGACGATTGTAAAATCGAGCCGCCTTTGTTAGAAACATCTCAAAGATATGGTCAAACCGCAGGAAGAACACCTCCATGGGCCGTGTCTCGACGTAGCACTTCCCTCGTGAACACGAGCCGCGTATGTCGGATATCCTGGATCCTTTGAGGCTAGTAGGCTTTTCTCAGTCAACAGCACATGGTCGTGCAGTCTCCTGAGATCCCCTGATAGTGCCTCCAGCGGTTTTGGCGGTAGCATCGGCTCGCCCGTGAGATGGAACATGACCGCACCTTTCACGGGTACACGCTCTTCAGAATGCATCGGCTGGCTGCTATGTTCTCTGGCTTGTTTGGAGGCAGTTGTCTTCCCCGATCTCTTCCTCTCCTTTTTCTTGGGCACACCTTCCAGACCCTTCCTTAACCCCTGCCCCAGTGTTCCCGGGCTAAGTACTATACGACCCTCGCGCCCGGCTAGTTGAGCCTGTGTTGAGGCGGCATCTTCAGGCGTGTCCTATGAGGATTTCATGAAGAGAGACTTTTTGCAATCCCTGCTACGACCCTGCCCGTGCATATCATCCATATCCTCATTAGCAAGCTGATAGCCGGTTCGTCATATGGTTGACTCATCATATCTATGTCACAGTCATACGCGTTTGTATTGAGGAAATCCATAGGGTCGACCTCCATCTCATCATCCATTCTACATTCTCTGAGAGAAATTACATCACCAAGATACTATTGCACCCCTTCATCATGTCGTCCGCCGCTATCACCGGCACTACAGAGCTGGTAATTGCGTGGCGGGGTGGTGGTCTCCGCACATTCTTGTTGTGTGGTTATTGGTGTGCTCTCGGCCGGCTCGACGAATAAGATTCTTGACCATAGCAGCACCCAACCCTTGCGACTTCAATCCATGGCGGGGTCTCGTCGTCAGCTCCCACATGTTGTATCTTGGAGGAGGCAAATCCTGCGTGCCCCGATTTCACACTGGTCAAGCTAACCTGAAGTGCCCAGTGAGATCGGCTGGTTGTGGAACGTGGTTTGCGAGGGGTCCATTATCATCCCCTTTCCCACATCCACCTTCTGGCCTTTGATCAAGTAGAGTATGGTGCACGGGGTTTCTTTCGCCTGCAAACACATATGTCTGTGGCGTAAAACAACCGAAAGGCAACAAAAATGGAATATTATATATATATATATATATATATGTTGGTGCGACATGTAATTACCGTGACGGCGTCGAGCTCAGCCAAAGACGAAGGCCCACCTAGCGCGCCTGAGACTGAGGACGGGCTGCTATGAGCGGGAGCGGCTGCGAGAGGAGGCCCGGTTGCGTGAGCAAGTGATGGTGCGATGGTGTTGTTGTTCATGGAGTTGCTCCCGAAACCGGGCAACGGGAAATCATGTACCGTCTTGTTTGGATTTTCCTTCGTCCAGCTTGATGATAATCGGAACCAAGTTAGTAGCGAAATCATTTCTGACGATTCTGGCTGCATTATTTTCTTTGTAGCAACTCATATTTGTCCTGGGCTGCTTTTTTCGCGTCCTCGGCTGCTTTTTTCTTGAGCGCAAGCTTCACCTTCGCGTCGATGTCCGCTTGACTAAACTTCTTTTTCTTCTTCTTGGCCTCCGGGCCCTCGTTGTAAAACACCTTCCACGTGGCGCCGTCTCCAGCGCCGT
Organism: Aegilops bicornis; assembly: GCA_021605145.1. NCBI lineage: Eukaryota > Viridiplantae > Streptophyta > Magnoliopsida > Poales > Poaceae > Aegilops > Aegilops bicornis. The sequence continues at coordinate 105,358,076 of CM038671.1, forward strand.
GCACACGACTCATATTGCGGCGGCGGCCCAAAGGGAGTCCCTTAAGTTCGTTCAAGGCCCGGTTCAGAGGGGTGTCCCACTTGGGCCGCATCGGAGAAGTAGGGCTTTCGGCTGCAAGCTAGTGTTGCTTCTCCAGTAGTCTAATCAATTTCCTCGTGATCTTGTCTGTGTAAAAAACCTTTTTCTCCTTGTCCCACTTGTAGCGGGCCATGATGAAGTCATGCTCCAAGGGGTTGGTGAACTTCGCGAAGGGGTCTGGGAAACCCGCGGCTTCACGTTCCGCGTCCTCCTTATCCCATATGGGCCTTATACCGAGGTAGCCACGGCTTCCGAGGCGATGCTTCCCCGTGTTCCTTTGCTGAAGGCTCTTGAATTTCGTAGCCTTAGCCTTGGCTGCCTCGGTAGCGCAAGTGTCCTTGAATTTTCGAACTCCTCTTCCGTAAGTGTCGGATTTTCCTCCAGAATCTTGGACAGGGGTTCATCAGCCTCAATAGCTCGTTTCACCCTCCCTTTCCAGGAGGCCAAATCATTGCTGAACATGCCCATGGCGTGATTGTTAATCTTTTACATCTTCGGATCATCCCATGGTTGTTCTATGTTATCATCCCGGTCGGGGAACTTGAATCTCTTGTGCAACCGTTAGGAGCAAGCTGCGTCAAATGTTCTTTACTCCTTAAGTCATCGTCGTTGATGCTCACAAGATTCCCGTAGGGATGCATCCTACTTGGTTCCCATAGCACTTGCGAGGTTCTTCCGGCTCTAACGGCTCAAACTTGCCGTGTGCCATCTTTGTGATCACAAGTCGTCCAATCCCTAGTTTGTTAGGTTTCGTATCCTCTGCTTCTTATGCTTCCTCTTTTCGAAGCGGCATCGGCCGTACCTTCCTCGCGGTATCTTCCCTCACGGTACCTTCCCCACGGTCTCGGCGCCGCCAACGGTGCCGGCGCCGTCGGTGTCGATGTCGGTGTCAGTAACATCATCAAGGTCGACCTGCAAACCATGCGTAGGAGTCAAATAGTCGAGGTACTCTTGTTCACCCTCATAATCCATCTAAATGCGCATCTTGGTGGAAGGCCCGGTTTCTTCGTTGTTCGACATGTTTCCTATGATTAAGTGTCCTCATTTATTTCCAAAAGTATGAATAAATGAGAAATGACATAAAAAGAAATCTATGTGCCTGACTCGATATGCCAACTATGTAGCACAAATCATGCCTTTATTCACTGGAAATTTCGGCATGACCTTTTCTAAAAATGGACATATCGGCGCTGAAATTCACGGAACAGAAATGAATCAACATTCCGGCGTAACATAGGCCACTCGGATCATTTTCCAAACATGACATGTCCAAAACATGACATATCCACATATCACATGTCCAGTTCAAATTTGCATATAAATTAAGCTAATTTTGAAACTTAGCTAAATTCATAACTAAATAGATAACCTAATTAACATACCGCCCTAACTAAAACCTAAGTAAATTAACCGAAGAACCCTAGCAGAGAGAGAGAGAGAGGGGGGGTTTACAGAGGGTGCAGGGGCAAGGAGGCAGGCCCGACGACGGCCGAGGTTGGGAGGGGAGGAAGCAGAGGAGGGAGGCGAGGGCCGACGGGTCGGGGGCGAGCGCCGGGGTCGGGGGCGAGGGCCGGGTCGGGGGCGAGCGCCGGGGTCGGGGTCGGGGGCGAGGGCCGGGTCGGGGGCGAGCGACGGGGGAAGAGAGAGTGGGGATTTGGGGGGGAAAGGCGGGATGAAGCAGGGATAGTGAGAATTTTGGGTTAAGTGGACGTAGCAGCAGCGCGTTTGGACAAAACACGCTGTTACTACCTTCAGTAGCTATAGCGGTTTATACGAAATGCGCTACTACTACCTTGATGAGTATGGCGGTTTAGACAAAGCAACGCTGCTACTACCTTCGCTATCTGCCAGTTTTCCTTTTTCTTTTCCTTTATTTTCTCCCACTTTTATTTCCCGAGAGCAGTGAACGAAGGGAGAGCGATATATATTGCATCATTTGATGGTTAAATATGTATGCAAAAAAGGAACATATATATTACATCATTGGACCCATGCATAATAATGCATGGCTATGTCATGTGTATACAAAATAGGAACATATATATATATATATATATATATATATATATATATATATATATATATATATAACATCATTTGACCGATAACATAAGGTTCCTCATTGACGTTTTTCGTTTTTAAGTCAGCTTCTTCCCTTCTTGTTCGTCAAGAATAATTGAGCCCTTATTGTGACTTTGCCTTTTCCATGGAGTATGATTTTTCTTAGGTAATGTAGTATTGATTCTTCTTTGACGTATACTTCATCATCATCGTCATCTTCCCTCATTGGGTTGCCGTCTTGATCATAGTCTTCCTCGTTGGCGACTCCATCCATTCCAATGATGTTCCTTTTGCCTCTCCTCACGACAACACGACTGGGATTGCATGGGTCGGTTATGAAGAAGCATTGTGTCATGTGCTTAGCTTATACCCATGGCTCGTTTTTTGCGATAGCGTTCATGGTAGCGCTCTTGGCGTCGGGTATAGTCATGTTAGTGAAAATCCGGTCTTCTCTTTCGACATTCTTAGCCCATCTGACATGGAATATCGTCGTGTTGTGCAGTCCAGAGTAGTCAAGCTCCCAGATCTCCTCGACCCTTCCATAAAATCATTCAGTTGCGCCGTTGTCGCTGCCGGTCATGCATTCCATCGTCACCCCGAGTTACGATCATCACTTGTCCATATCTTTGGCCTCCGTGTAGAACGTGTATCCGTTGATATCATATGCACGATAGGTTACGAGGTTGGGCGAGGGCCATGTGCTAAGGCGTATATGAGCAATCCGTCCTTAGATCCCTCCTCCGAGGGATTAGCAATAATATGCTCTTTGAACCAATGCAGGAAAGTGGAGTTGTTCTCTCTAGTAACTTCGGCGTTAAATCTGCATACCCCCGGTCATGATACTTCTTTGCGATAATTTCTTTGTGCAGTGCCACGAAAGGATCTACCTCGTCTAGGTGTTGTAGCACTACCAAGTTTGCTCTATCAAAGTCGCTGCGTCAATCTGAGTATGCCACGTGCAGTTCCCTGCGATCGTTGCAGTGACCATCTCCTTCGAGCCTCCCATCGTGCTTGTTAACGGGCAAAACCAACACTAACACTAGGCGGCTGGTCTGCGCCCTATAGAAAATTCTCATAGAAAGAGATGCACCCTTGTGTCAAATAGCCCTAGGCGATGCTTCCATCCGGACGGGACATGTTACGAACGAATCCTTTGATGATCCCATTCATCCTCTCAAACGGCATCATGTTGTGCAGGAATGATGGCCCCAGGTCTATTATGTCACCCACAATATGGAAAGACAGATGCACCATCACGTCAAAGAATGCGGGCGGGAAGTACATCTCAAGCTCATTCAGTATCACAACGATCTCTTCTTGTAGCCTTCGGAGCTGCTTCACACTGATCAACTTTCGAGAGATGACGTCAAAAAAGTTGCAGAGACCAATAAGCGTGTCACGAACGTGCTTGTCCATTATCCCTCTAAGGGCAACAGGTAGTATATGCGTCATCATCACATGACAGTCATGAGACTTCATCCCACTGAACCTTTTCTTGTCCGTGTCTAGATATCTGCTTGTCTTGCCAGAGTAACCGGAACTAACTTTGACTCCGGTAAGGCACTTAAAGAATTGATTGATCTCAGCCTAACTTAAGGTGAAGCAAGAAGGGGGGCAATAATCCTCTTTCTTTATTTTCTTGCCCTTCTTCTCCCGTGCCTCTGTCTCCGTCTCTGTCTCGTCTGACATTTTACGGGGCGGCATGTGCAGATCTTCCCTGATTTTCAAATCTTGCAAGTCTTTTCTTGCCTACGCCCATCCTTGGTCTTATTCGGCATGTTCATCAGTGTTGCGAGCAAGCTCTCAAGGACATTCTTACAGATATGCATTTGATCAAGGCAATGAGGAGTATCGAGTACTCCAAGTCCCAGAACACAGACCTCGTCTTCCATACCTTCAGCAGCGGCTCCGGCGCCTTTCTCATCGTCTTTCCCGGCGCGGGGCACTCCTTCCAGTTTTTCAACACCTCATCGATTTCAGCACCGCTCCGCTTACGTGGAGGTCCTCGATGCTCAGCGTGACCATTGAATAGATCTCCACGGTTTCTCCACAGGTCGTCCTGTTCAAGCCATCTTCGATGCCCCATGTACACGATTTTCCCAGACCCGCCATCTTTCCTTGACGTTAGCTGCTGAGACGTCGTATCATCCATGCACTGCGTGCATCCGCAATATCCATGGCACACCTGGCCTGCCACAAATCTGTAACCGAGATAGTCGTGCACTGTGATGATCAGCGCGGCTCTCATGTTGAAATACTCGCCTTTGCTGGCGTCCCATGTCTTGGCCGGTGTTTTCCATAACGTGTCTAACTCCTCTTGAAGTAGCCCCAGATACAAATTAATATTATTTCCTGGTTGTTTCGCCCTTGAATAAGCATGCTTATGTGAATGTACTTCGATTTCATGCACAACCAGGGGGAGGTTGTACATCCATACAAACACCGCCATGTGCTATGGTTGGTGTTACAGTTGCCAAACGGATTCATGCCATCGGTACATGCGCCGAGCATGATGTTCCTTGCATCACATTCAAAATACCGATAGAAGCTGTTCAACGCTCTCCGATGGCTTCCATCCTTCACGTGTCTCGACTTGGATCATCTCCATCGTCGGGCTTCTTCCTCTCCGCGTGCCAGCGCATCAGCTTTGCTTCCTTGGGATCTACAAAATACCTATGGAGATGGGGAGTGATCGGTAAGTACCATACAACTTTCTGGGGACATTTCTTTTCGGCCTTCTTTTATCGAGAAGCATTGCACACCGGACAGCTTGTTTTTTCCGCGTGCTCCTTCCGATAAATTATGCAATCGTTGATGCATGCATGGTATCTAACGTGTGGCAGATCAAGAGGGCACACGATCTTCTTGGCCTTATCAACACTAGTAGGACATAGATTACCCGCGGGAAGAACATCCTTTAGGTACTTGAGATGCTCATCGAGGCTAGTGTCGTTCCATTTGTTTTTAGCCTTCGTCTTCAGGAGTTGGAGCGTGAAACTCAAGCGGGTCACCTCAGGATTGCAACCATCATACAATGGAGTGTTCGAGTCTACCACCAGTTGCTCCATCTTAGCCTCCTCTCTAGAAGCATCTCTCTCAGTACTCGTCTCCTTGCGAAGCAATGCTTGAACATGAGGGTCCCGCACGATTGAACTTACTACCGACGAACTCTGCTGTGTGGAGTCCATGTTGTTCTCTACGCCGCCATGTCCGGCCCCTTCTCCGCCGCCATGTCCGGCCTCTTCCCCGCCGCTATTATTGATCATCTCTTCGTCTTGCCCCGTGTCATCATTGCCTGCCCCATCGGCATCCTCAACATCGTCATCCTCATCTTCAGTTATCCACCGAGTATAGCCATCCATGAAACCAGTCATGAGCAGGTGCGCTTGACCACGACCATCGCCATAGGGGTCGAGCCAAACTATTCCTTTGCATTTTCGACATGGACATAAAACCTCTGTCAGGTTATTTTCTTTCATGTCCTGCACCGCCGACCGCAACCACCTGTCCACCATCGTTCCACTGACCATCATGAACGTCTGCACGGTAATAATAAAACAAATTGATTATAAAAATGCATGCATGCATCAAAGTCATACAAAAATTCGGCATGACCTTCCCTAAAAATAGGACATATATGGATCTAGAGTTTGCCCGGAATTCGCCGAGACGGAAATAAATCGACATTTTGGCAAAACATAGGCAACTCAAAAGCACAATTTGGCGTCAACTCATGCCACACACATAATTTCCATAAACATGCCACACTAAAAAGCATGAAATTTTAATCACCTCTATCTCGAGATCGAGCACACGGTGGAGATGATGTTGTAGGGAGATCAAAAGTGCACAAAGCTCTTCTTGACAAAGATAGATCTAGTTAGGGGGCAAATAGGTCACTTAACAAAATCCTACATCTACCTAGCTACCTAATTTGGGAGGAGACAGCTTCAACTAGTGCAGGGAAGGAAAAGAGAAAGGAGATGCATTTATGGAGGTGGTGTAGTTAGGTAGGAGTAATGAAGAGAGAGAAAGGTAGATAGAAGAGGGAGAGTAATGGGGGAGAAGTATTGAGGAAGAAGAAGAGTGAGAGGGGAGCATGTGGGAGGTAGGGGAATGGGAAGAGAGGAGGGGGAGGGACGGTGGGGAAAAGGTGGTGGGTTGGTGCGGATTAAGCGATGTACAGGGAGCTAAAACGCGCTGCTGCTAAGGAAGTAGCAGCATCGCGCTTTGGGCAACGACGCTACTGCTAACGGGGACCAAAAAGTGTGGATATTTGGCATTTAGCAGCAGCGACCTCGGAAAAAGCGCGCTACTACTACATCCATAGCAGTAGCGCGGCTCGCGGCACCGCGCTGCTGCTAAATGGAGTTTGGTGGACACCGCCGGTCGATATTTGTAGCAGCGCGGTTTACACCGAGCGCGCTACTGCTAAAAACTTGTCAGTAGCGAGTTTCCCGCACACGCGCTACTACTAATTAGCAGCAGCGCTCCTTTTTGAGTCGCGCTGCTGCTAAGATTCTGTGTATAGGCTTTTCCCTAGTAGTGTATGCTTCTGGCAATCTGACACCGAATTAACTGTTGCACGTCCACCGCCTGAGCGAAGGACAGCTTGCATTAGTCAAAAATTTCTCCTTGTCCTGTGAGCCACCGCACGCAAGCTTCTCCTGTCCTACCAGCTTCTCCTCGTTCGGCAAGTTGACGGGACACAACAAAGTAATGCTAGTCCATACTGCCTCCTCTCCGCTTAATATGGCTTAATTTCAAACGAGATAAATACAATTTTTGTCACTGTATATTTGTAAAAATACGGTCAGTGGGCTTCATAATACGCTCATTGCGCTCAATATATACATTTTCCGGTGTTTATATGGTCACTAGCTCACCCGGGCTGAGTATGTGTGTGCATGCACGTGTAGGTTGAGCACTTGAGCGTGACCGTGTGTGCTCCGTCGTGTGCTCGAACAGGCATGCATTAGGGTGTCGCGCGCGTTTTTGCGTCCATGTGTACGTGTGACTATTGCATACACGTAGGGGGAGTACGTGTAGGGGCCACTAAAGGAGCAGTCAAATCACACGATAAGTTAGTCGAAGAAGCAACCATCATTTCACTCTTCAATGACACGTACGCAATATAAAATGGTTGATATGGAGAGAAAAATAAAACCACTATATATACACTAGCACGAGCATAAGCTACAAGCCTGCTTGCTTGGGTTGCTCTCTTCACAAGCATAGAACGACGGTGGCCACACCGCTGATCACATATCCGGCCTAATCCCGCAGCTGGGGGAAGGGAACAATGTTCTGCGTAGATGCGGTCGACATCAGCGAGGGAGAAAATCCACAGTCGGTGCGTCCCAATCGGGGGTCACCATGGTATGGGCCGATGCCACGTCCCAACCGCCCTTATAGCTACAACCCGACGTCCCAGGTAGTTCATCTTCCATTTGGAGCTGGCTTGCTCCACTGCCGCAGCTCCCCACGCAGCTCCATCTCCATGTCGATCTTTCTCTACTTCTACCGGCTTCTACTTGCGATGAGTTTATGGCTCAAGAACTAGTGCCAGTACTATTATTCTAATCACACTTCTTCAATATCTTTGCCATCGGGGATGCTCAGCTCGATTTTAGTGGAACTGCACAAAAGCATCGTATGATCCGAGGGTTCTAGCCGTCTTTCCTTCGATATGTTCTACCTGGCCAGGAAATTAAATCCTGTTTAGTGTTTAGGGTTTAAGTCATAGTGACCCCATCAGTAATTTTTCTTTCGTACACGCTCTCACAACTTTTGTCTTTAGTTGTGAAGTAAATATTGGCTATGATCTGTGAATCATTGAGATGCATCAGCATGCGTGTTAATTTTCCTTTGTATTTGATGGAATGTTGTAACGGGGCAACCTTGGAGTAGGAATGAAAATAGAGTGGAAAGTTTCCTTTTTTCCGGAGAAAAAATGGAAACGGAGAGAAACCAACGTTTCGTTTCGTTGGATCGCGCCATCGAGCAAAACCAACGCTTAAATCATGTCTGTCGCGTTCGTGTCTCACCCTCCTCCCCGGCTCGACCCCACACGGTTGCTTGGCATGCCACTCACCGCAAACCGAGTATACGATAACTTTCCCGCCTGCTTGTCGATGGATCGCGCCATGGTGTACTAGTACTACTGGAAGAGATTGACGAGTTGGGGGAGGACAACTAGCTGTAGCACGGACTCCCAAGAACGTTTTACATGCATGTTGTGGCCGGCTATTGCGACCTTTGAACACGGAGCAGTCGCCCGCACCAGGAAGCGGCGCGGGCGACGCTCTCTCGGCGGCGCGTCGCTTCAATGCCGGCTCCTGTGAGAGGTCGCGTCCGCTTTGGCCGGGCATGAATGCGGCACTGACCATTTCGGGCGGGAAGCACACGCGGGTGATGAAGAGGGTTCGGGTTGGTCAGGAGCGGCTGTGGCAGTGGTCCGGACGCCCGCAAACAAGAGATGCTATACGTTAATATTGCCGCGTATATAATTAACAACGTAAATAATGTGCCAGTTGGACAAATATGATTGGAGATGGAGATGGAAATGGAATTTTACGTAAACACGGATATGCATGTCTATGTCTATGTGTGTGTGCATGACGACTCTCACGACATGGAAGCAGGGCGTGTTTTTGATCGAGTTTTGTTTCTTGGTACATTAAAAATTTGTCCGCCAGTTTTCATTTCTTTTTTCCGGGAACGCGCGTATTCTATTTAAAACCACTGCTACGGAGAGATTGTTTTACGCCATTATAGCCTCTTGTTTGATAGAGTTTCTCGTGTCTCGCTCTCTCACCCTCTCCATATCAAAACAAGATGATAGTATCCACACTATCTCTCTTCTCACCGGTGGTCACAGATCCGGCCCAATCCCATGCGCTGCGGGAGGTGAGGAGGTGCAGCGTTGACGTTGTCGCCGTCGGCGATGGAGGAAGCCAATGCACACCGTCCTCTCAGAGCCGGCGCTGGCGCGGACGAAGGTCCTCCGTGCCCTTGTTTGCTGCCGTCGTGTGGGCAGATCCCACCCGCCCGCCTAAGCGACATCTCTCCCACCTAAGGTATAACTTCTTGTACTAGTCCAGCTCCCCAGGTCGCTGCATGTGGGTTTTCTTCTATGCGACTACTCCCCAGCTCCCCATGTATAGTAGCTAGGGTTCGTCGGCTGGTCCAACATCACCTACTATTATAGAGCAAATGCCACTCAAAATGTTGTCCTGATTTATGCCTCGGTGGAGGTATACATGTTGTTTCGACAAAAAGTACATGGTGGTTGTGCGGTCATTGTCCATATGCTCCTATTGCTGCTGCTAATCTAATACTATCACTGGTTAAATGAGGAAATGCTTTTTTTCTCGGGTATCCTGGTTTAGTTCCCATCAAGATAATCATGATGCTTCTGTTTCTTGGTGTACTTTTCATAATTCCTATTGACAATTGAGATGTCGTTGTTAATCTTGTAAAAAAACTAACAACACTATATCCCTTTTTTATATTTTTGGAAACAGCAATGCGTATCTCCATACCCGGGCATGTCTTCTTCATATTTAGTGGAACTGCACAAAATTGGATGGCCATTGTTGTTCCGCCCCACTGTCCTTTGCCACGTGGTTCTTCCTTCCTTGAGCTTAACTACTGGGAAGAAACAAACCACAGTGAGGATTTGTCGAACTTCATAGGTGCCTCACCCAAACTTGATGCCAAATGGATGATGCATCACCACGATGACCTATCGATGCTCATGGTTATGCCTCATGGTTGCGTTGGCTGGTGAAGCTGATCGATTTTTAATGAAAAACAAGATGTCTTCCATCAGTGCTCTTTGCTTGTTACCCACAAAGATGATATCCTTCATCAGTTCACCTTGGTTGCGTTGGAGACGCAGTCGTATTTCACGTTGGTGCAATTTTATCACACAATTGGCTATGAACCAAATGTTTCCTTGATGAAGGATCGACATTGGTACTAAGAGCATAAGTTTTGTATTGATTTCCAAGCCTTCTCACAACTGTCTCTAGCTCCCCTGTAATTTTATTTGTCCAGCTATTAACATTGATTAAAAAATGGTGTGGAGTAAAAACCCGGATGGACGTAGTAGCCCTCCATTTTTATGTACTCTGCATATTAGATTTGACTGAAGTCAAACTTTGTAAAGTTTGACCAAGTTTAGGCTGAACACAACAAACCATAATTATTAGAGAGGGCAAACTGTACATACTCGCAAACCTTTCCGATAACTGAAATTAAAATTCTTTGTTTGTACACAATCTCACACGTTTCCAATAATTTGGCGCATGTGTGGTTGTTCACTTAAGGGAGGGTAGTGTACCGCACGTGAAGGACAGGAAGTGCCACCAGGATGCATGGATCGTTAGTTCATCGGAAGTACTGCCTCTGTTCCTAAATATTTTTCTTTCAAGTGGTTTGCAATGGACTACCACATACAGATGTATATAGACATTTTTTACAGTGTAGATTCACTCATTTTGCTCCGTATGTAGTCATTTGTTGAAATTGCTAGAAAGACAAATATTTAGGAGCAGAGGGAGTAGTAGTTTTCTTCACTGGTACGTTAAATAAAGAGTTTCATTTCGTACTTACACAATTTAAAACGATTGTTATGGAGAGAATAAGAAAAGCACTCCACTATATATTAGTCGTATACACGAGTACTATATGGACGCAACTTCATTGACTTTAGTGCACCTGCCTTTGGGTTTATGACAGGTGGGCCCAAAATGTGTCTGGCCCACCTGTCATACAACCAAAAGCAGGTTCGATTAAACATTGAAGCTCGATCCGTACTCTGATATATATATAAATTTGGAGCCTCAGCGCTTGTTCGCTAGGGTTCGCACTCTCCACACTCTCGCCGCACTACATATATATATAGACACGCTGGAGGCTCGGCGTTCCTTTGCTAGGGTTTGCTGTATTCACTGTGTCTCACCCTCTTCACCAGATCTAAACAAGACTGTGTTGTGGCCTCTGTCTGTCTCACCCCCCCACAGACAGCTGGCGAAGGAGGCATCCAGATCCCGTCGCACCGGGAAGGGGAGGAGGTGCAGCATTCACTCTATCGCCTTCGGCGAGGGAGGCAATCCACTACCGGCTGCGCTTTTCTCTTTCACCCAGCGCCTGTGCGGGAGGGCCACCGACCCCTTCTTCCTCGCTGCCGTACGTAGTGTGGGCAGATCCGACCTCCCGCCGCACGCCTTGCCACATCCCGATGACCCTAAGGTATAAGTTTCTTTGAAACCATCATTGGTCTAGCTGCATGCTGATCTTTTCCGATTATGTAGTCGAATCTAGGTCTTGGTTCAAAGAGGAAAGAAGGGTGCGGTGGGGTGGAATATGAATCTAGGACGTGGTTCAATGAGGAAAGGAGGGAGGGAAAGTAGTATAGACTAGCTATCCAACCGCTTTGTTGGTCGAAAAGGGGAAAAGGGGGTAACCCAGTACACACATCTGTAAGGAACCGAACTCTTTGTTGAAAAGGGAAAGAAACTGGGGGTCGGGTAGTTTGTGCAGGACTAGATTTGCTGCCCTCACATCGGAAAAAGTTTCAAAGAGAACAAATATGGGACCAATGCAGATATGCTGCTTGGCTACATACTCTGCATCACCCATTTATACGTGTGGACGCACATGGTGCTGGCATGTCCCATATCCCATCCACGTGATCGTGCAGTGTGTTTTGAGATGTTGTGCTACTTGTATTGGTACTGTTTTAAATAAATGTTGAATTGAAGCTATTTTATTTTAAGCAATGCAAGAGAATTTCTCTGTTAATATGAATCAATGCAACTGTTTTAGAAATGGTACTGTCCTATACTTTGTTTTCCATCAAGATAAGGTAGATGCTTCTTTTTGTGGCCGCATATTTCATCCTCCTTTATTGGCAGTAATTGTTTCCTTTTTTGCCTCTATTAAATTAGGGATATCTATTCAACTTGTTGCTATAGCAAACTTAAATGTCACACTGGCGACTTTACTTGATTTCAGAGTAACTGCACAAAACGAGATTGGATTTCCTATTCGTGTTGGCAGATTAAAGACGTGATCTTGTAAAAGTGCGTCATGACAGGTTGGTACTTGCCTTCATCCACATGATCGTGCAGTGTGTTTTGAGATGCTGTGCTACTTGTATTGGTACTGTTTTAAATAAATGTTGAATTGAAGCTATTGTATTGATGTCTTTTCCCATTAAGTAGTGAACAAAAATCGGACCAACCCAGACGTTATGCTTGTTGCTTTGTTACAACAAACTCTGCATCACCCCCTTTATAAGTAGATGGAAGCACATGTTGTTGTTGCGCCCACTCTCCCCTGGAACTATTTATGCTTTTTGTTAATCTAATGCCGCTGTTAAAATTAAGCAATGCCACTCTCAGAGTTAACTACTGAATCTTATTTCAAAACTGCAACACTTGTTAGGGATTGGCGGGATTACCATTTTTGTGGCCGCATGTTTCATCCTCCTTTATTTGCCAGTAATTGATTCCTTTTTTTGCCTCTGTTAAAACAGGGATATCTATTCAACTTGTTGCTATTGCGACATTTTGCTTCGCTTAATTTTGGTGGAACTGCGCAAAATGAGACCGGATTTCCATATATGTGTTGAGATCTCTCTGAGGTCTTCCTCACGAGTTGTTTCAAATCTTGGTCTTGAAAGGTCAGTACCGACTTTCCTCAGAATTAACTACTGAATCTTAGTTCAAAACTGCAACGCTTTTTAGGGATAGGCGGGAGTACTATTTCTGTTAGGATCGGCCGGAGTACATGTTTAAGAAATGTATTGTTCAGATAATGTCTCTGTTATTATATATCAGTTACAATGTTTTACAAATGGTACTATCCTGTTTTGTAGTTCTTTCTAAATGTTTAACCAAGGTATTCTTAAGACAATGTCTCTGTTAAAATGAATCAGTCGCATTGTTTTAGGAATGATACTTTTTTGCTTTGTCATTCTTTATACATGTTGAAACAAGGCATTGTTAAGATAATGTCTTAGTTAATATGAATGAATCACACTGATTGAGAATTGCTACTCTCCTGCTTTGTTTCCCATTAAGATAAGGTAGATCAGTAGATGTTTTTCTTCTGGGAGTACAAGTCATCAACCGTTATTTCTCAGTAATTGTTTCCCTTATACCTTTTGTTGCTTACAAGGATATGAAAATTAAAGCTCGGTTTTATTCTGACTTTGATTTTAGTTGAACTGCACAAAAGGAGCCAATGTGTCCAAGGCAAACTGCTGCATTAGTGGGTCCAGTTGGTCTTACCACTTTGAAGAAAGAAGTAGTCACTGTTTGCGCTACATTACACAAGGTATGATCGAGAAGCTTTACAGAGTATTAGTAGACGCTGGTGACATGACTAGTTTGCAGAGAGCACATAGAAAACTCTACAACACGTGGAGTGCACTGGGCAAAAAGTGCCCAAACAAGTACAGGAAGCCAGGATAGGACTCCAAATCTGTCAATGTCATTCTAAGAAACAATGATGGGGCATCTGGGTATGGTAATCTGTTTATCGTACTTTCAGTTTGTTAGTCCACCGATTGGTGGGTTGACACTGGGGCCAATATTCATGTGTGTGCTGCTGTGTATTTGTTTTCTTGCAGCATATAAATACGATATCCACATGGATGCTCAGCTTGATTTTAGTGGAACTGAACAAATTGTCCAGATAGTTTGTGTGTTCCATAATACTTCATCATGCACAATACATCGAATGGTTCTCTAATCATTCATCATCACCTTGAGCCACCGGACTATATGTTTGACTGGTGCTGCCAGCGTCAGCCATTAAGAAGGGTAAGAAGAAAGACAAAAAGAGAGATGGCTGCTTTGCTTGTGGTTCGGGGGAACACTGGGCAAACAAGTGCCCAAACAAGTACCAAGAAGCCAGGACAGGACTCCAAGTCTGTCAATGTCACTCTAAGCAACAATGATGGGGCATCTGGGTATGGTAATCTGTTTACCGTACTTTCAGTTTGTTAGTCCACCGATTGGTGGGTTGACACTGGGGCCAACATTCATGTGTGTGCTGATGTGTCTTTGTTTTCTGGCAGCATATAAATACGAAATCCACCGGGATGCTCAGCTTGATTTTATTGGAACTGCACAAAATGTTCAGATGGTTTGTGTCCTCCATAATAATACTTCATCATGCACAATACATCGAATGGTTCTCTAATCATTCGTCGTCACCTTGAGCCACCGGACTATCAGATGACAAATAGATGACAAACCCTGCCCATTCCACAATCATAGGCATTACATATTTTGAATGGGAAAAGCTTGTCAAAGTTGACATTAGTTTATTATATTGAAATTGGAAAACCTTGTCAATTTTTCCTCATTTATGTTAGCCAGAAGACATGCATTTGATATTTTTGTGTGGGACGCCCTTTGCTGTGGGCAATGTCGATCGTTTTTCCTATTCACATCTTGATTGAAGTAAATATTTACTCTGGAGATGCATAGTCACATGAGTGTTGACTTATGTAAGATTTTTTAAGAGTTTGTTCGGAATATTGTCTATGTAATGCCAGGCCTTGTGTTTGATTGCAAAGTTGAGCTTGGAATGTTGTGGCATGCGGCATCACGAGCTGTTCACCGTGCCTCCTCGGAATAATGCTTCGTATTGTTTTGCATGTCGATCTAATGCCAGTGATTTGCTTATTAGGAAGATCATCCTCTTCTGTTGTTTCTGTTCTTAAGAAGTTCATCGTCTTATGTTTCATTCATAGCCTATATGACAAGTCGGGTAGGTTAGACGTGAAACCATATGATCTTCCGACCAACTCATCATCTTAGGCCGTGATTGGGTCGTCGTTTTCTAACCAAAACCGCTTGTAAAACTGATGCTTGTAAATAAAAGCAGATGGTCTCGGGCGAAGCGCTTGGTTGGTCGATTTTGACTAGTAAAATATACACCGGTCTCTCAAATTACACGCGTAACCCGCTGGTTTTACTTACAGACCTCGGGCCCTCGGTTACATTATGCCTGTATTTTACCCGTTGTTTTTGATGACGAATAAATTACACTTTATCTTAATACATGTGTGAAATAAACCAGAGCTCCCAAGCGCGGCCTTACTGTTTCATGCCGTCTTAGTCTCTCAAAGGTGCTCATAGGTGGCCGATGATCCTGGCTTCCTGAATGAGCAGCGAGCGCTGTATCAGACCATCCGTAGGGCCCGCGAGGCCCTCTCTGTCGTCCTTCGAGTTGTTGGACTCGCCGTGGCGCCGAGCATTGTTAACATGGTCAATGAACATGAGGATTCAGGAGATGACTTTATTTTGACTGATTGACAGTATGGACCCACTAGGGCCATAGCCGTGCGTATGCAAGTGCCTCCTTATTATGTACAACTATATTTTTTTTGCTACCTCCTCGTTTCCTGACATCACGGTCCCACACCATTGTCAACCTATGTGGTCAATATAAACGAGAGGATTGCACAAGGTGCAGTCGACAGCTGGGACCAAGTAGCTCGAGCAGTATTTGTGTTTTTGAGGCGTGAGCACTTGAGGGTTTTTCTTGGCGATGTTTTCGTTGTTGTTCAGAGGAGAGCAGGGTATTAACTGGGCGGGCTGTGGCCCGTCTAGCCCAAGACAGATATCCAGCCCAGATATTAAATTTTGTCAAGATGAAAATGTCTAGCCCAGCTATACATTTTTTTGAGGCATACCCACGCAAGGTCAACTGGTTATTCTCCGCCCCGCTGGGCTGCAAATCTTTCCTAGGAGGGATGCATTAGACTTAACAGGAAAATGGGCTTTAAAAAATAATAAATGGGATGTAATTATAAAAACTGGGCAGTAACTATAAAAAAATGCACCAAGCACGAAATTAGTTTATAAAATATTATTTATGGATTTTGAAAATCTTAATTTTTAATTGTTGCGCGCGTAATGTTTCGTTAGATTTTTACGTAATACAAATTTATGTTTAATCTGACTAGAAATTTCGGGATAAAAATATTTCGGGTCCCATCAAAATGTGAGAAATTTTATTGAATTCTGTCTTGAACGGTTGGTTTAAATTATTAATCGTTTTCCTAGCTAGAAAATGGGTTGTACTTTTAACAAACTGTAAATGGGTTGTAGTAAATTCCATTAAAATAAAAAAATGGGTTGTACATTCTTACAAATCGCAAATGGGCTATAATTTCTCTGCCACACACTTGTGGGCCTACTAAGTTGACGCGTCCCCTAAAAAAAGAAGTTGACGCGTATGCAAGGCTTTGTCAACTTATTATAGTCAACACACGGTTCTAGCAGCAGTGGCCGTTGGATGTTCATCCAACGGATGCCGTGCTTCTTCTTCAATCTCGGATATTCTAGATTCAGCCGACCAGAAAATGATTCCTCCCCCTGGCATCCGGGGCGCACCGTTTCAGAAGCTGACTTGTGGGCCTACTAAGTTGACGCATAACAAGGGCTTTGTCAACTTAGTCAATATGAACGATTCTAGCTGCAGTGACCGTACGATGTCCATCCAACGGCCGTAGTGCTTCTTCAACCTCTGGTCTTCTTGCTCCAGCCGCCTAAAGCAGCGCCGGTCGTGCCGCCTGCTCCTGCCTCCCATGGCTTGTCTTGCCGTGGAGGCCTCACCGCCCCTACTACTCCCACCGCTGGCTGTGCCATCCTTTACTCACCCACACCTGTTATTTTGCGGCGACGAGCCTCACACCGCAGCCGAACCAGTGAACCCTCGTACTCCTCTGTGTGGGCATCCATCGCCGCGTCTTCCCGGCTCGCGCGTCGTCCCCTTCCGAGGCCTCATTGCCGTCCCACCGCCTACAGGTGCTCTCGGTGGCGTGGTCAACGTGGTCAAGGAACGACTTCCATCGGAAGAGTACTGTCGTGGAGAGGCTGACAGTTGGGTCCACGAGAGCCGCAAGGAAGTGCCTCCTTATTACGTGGAAAATAATTATTCGTCCACCTGACATCAGGGACCCACCGGACGGGCCACTGTATTAGGCAAAAAAAATGTTTCCCCCCTGACTGCTGGTACCCACCAGACGGGCCACCGTATTTCGCGAAAAAAGCGTTCCCCCCGCTGTTAGCTCGGACCCATCGGAAGTGCCTCCTTATTACGCACAAAAAATTGAATACTCCCCTGCTAGGGTGGACCCAGTATAGTGCGAGGCTGACTTGTGGGCCTACTAAGTTGACGGGGACGGAGGGCTCTGTCAACTTAGTCAATATGCACATTCTAGCTCCATTGACCGTACGATGTCCATCCAACGGCCGTAGTGCTTCTTCAACCTCTGGTATTCTTGCTCCAGCCGCCCAAACCAGCGCCGGTCGTGACTCGTGCACCTACTTCCCGTGGACGGCTACAATGCCGCGGAGGCCTCACCGCCCCCTACTACTCCCACCGCTGGCCAGGCCATCCCTCTACTCACCCACATTCCCTGATATTCTGCGGCGACGGCAGCCTCACACTGCAGTTGAACCAGTGAACCCTCGTACTCCTCTCCGCGTGGGCATCCACTGTCGTGTCTTCCCTGGCTCCACGTCGTCCCCTTCCCAGGCCTCGCCGTCGTCCATCGACCTGGTGCTCTTGGCGCGGCGTGGTCAACATGGTCAAGGAACAGCTTCCATCGGACGTGGACTGTACATGGAGAGGCTGTCAGCTGGGTCCACTGCCGCAGCAAGGAAGTGCCTCCTTATTACGCGCAAAATAATTATTCCTCCACCTGACAGCGGGGACCCACCGGACGGGCCACCGTATTTAGCAAAAAAAAACATTTCCCCCTGACTGCTAGGACCCACCAGCTACATCTTCGCACGAAAGGAAGTGCGTCCGGGCAAAAAAACGATTCGCGCCCCTGACTGCTGGGACCCACCAGCTACATCTTCGCACGCAAGGAAGTGCCTGCCAGTCGGGACCCACCTAGTCGAAGCGTATGTAGCGTTGTCATTCTGGTCACGAACGTGTACGTACATACTGGTCAATGTAGAGGCGCTCACGTGTCATACTAGAGGCGCGCACGTAGCATGTAGACGTACGTACAGCGGCAAGTGTGCAAGAAAGAAAATACGGCCACGTACGTGCATACGGGAAGGGTCTCGAACGCCTACTTGCGCATACGTATGGCCAGGGCTCGTGTACATGGCTGGATCGGAACGGAGAAACTGTGTCGTCGTGTTCATGGGGAGCCAACCGGCTGGGTCGGAACAGAATGCGTCATCGTGTTCATCGGGAGGGCTTGGACGGAACAGCCGATGGAAACGAGGCCTGGCGTACCGCAGAACGAAGGAAACGGCCTTGTGTTCGACCGGCCACGTTCGGAACGAGACCCTGTTCTTCGGGAGGGGTCTGGTCTACCGCAAAACAGAGGAAACGGGATTCCTATGATCGAAGCGGGGGTCCTCTTGATCGGCAGGGATGTGGCGTACCGCAAAACGAAGGAAACGGGCTTGTGTTGGAGTGCTACGGTTGAAACGGGGGTCCTGTTCAATGGGAGGGGTGTGGCGTACCGCAAAACAGGACTCCACGGGATACTGTTCATCTCCACCGTCGCCCTCTCCAGCCTCCACGGGCTACTGTTCATCCACCGTCGACCTCCTCCAGCCTCCACCTGCGACTGTTCATCCACGAGCTCCTGTTCATCCAGCCTCCACCGCATGCTACTCCACCGGCTACTATTCAACCAACCCTCCCCACGGGCTCCTGTTCAACCACCGCTCCACGGGCTACTGTTCATCCAGCCCTCCACCGTCTACTGTTCATCCTGCCCTCCACGGGGTGGTCCTGTTCATCCAGCCCTCCACGGGGTCCTGTTCATCCAGCCCGAACCAGCTCGATCGATTGGGGTCCTGTTCATCCAGAGGCAACACCACAGGGTCCTGTTCATCCACCCCCCACCGGGAACTGTTCATCCAACCCCCCCCCCCCCCGTAGCAACACTCATTGTTCATCCAGAGGCAACATCACGGGGTCCTGTCCATTCACCCCCACCAGGAACTGTTCATCCAAACACCCCAGCAACGCTCACTGTTCATCCAGAGGCAGCATCGATCGACTTCAGTTACCAGCAGTAGCGAAGGAATCGCTCGATCGGGTTCAGTTAACAGCCATAGATTGATCGCTCGGGTTCAGTAACGCGTAGCCTGCGGCGCAATCGCTCGGGTTCCGTTAGAGCCCAACGCCTCGCTCGGGTTTAGTTAGATCCCAACGCCTCGCACCCACGCACGTGCGTGTATGAGAGAAACGCGCATCACTCGGTCCCGACCACCCACCGTAACCGGGAACACCCCGATATTTTCCTCGCCCTCGCTTCTACCATGGTTTTTTCCGTCATGGACGGCCCAAACAATGTCATGCAGCTGCGTCTCCGGCCCGCCCAGGACGAAAAGCCCATTTTCTGTCATGACTTTTTGTCATAGAAGTAGGACCCCACCACATCTATGATGATACCGGGTTCTGTCACAATTATCGTCATACAAGTGTCATAAGTATGACAACAAAAATTGTTCGGTCCAAAATGTCACGGATGTGTCTTTTTTTTGTAGTGATTGCATGGCAATCCCTACTCACTCACATTGATTTCTATTGATGGGCATCTCCATAGCCCGTTAATATGCCTAGTTGAGGTGAGACTATCTCCCTATTTTTGTCTTCTCCACAACCACCTTCTATTCCACCTATAGTGATATGTCCATGGCTCACGCTCATGTATTGCAAAAGGCTTGAGAACATCAAAAGTCTGAAACAATTGCTTGGCTTGTCAACGGGGTTGTGCATGATTTGAATATTTTGTGTGATGAAGATGGAGCATAGCTAGTGTTGGAAATATGCCCTAGAGGCAATAATAAAATAGTTATTATTATATTTCCTTGTTCATGATATTTGTCTATTGTTCATGCTATAATTGTATTAACCGGAAACCGTAATACATGTGTGAATACATAGACCACAACATGTCCCTAGTAAGCCTCTAGTTGACTAGCTCATTGATCAATAGATGGTTATGATTTCCTGACCATGGACATTGGATGTCATTGATAACGGGATCACATCATAAGGAGAATGATGTGATGGACAAGACTCAATCCTAAGGATAGAACAAGATCGTGTAGTTCGTTTGCTAGAGCTTTTCTAATGTCAAGTATCATTTCCTTAGACCATGAGATTGTGCAACTCCTGGATACTGTAGGAGTGCTTTGGGTGCATCAAACGTCACAACGTAACCGGGTGGCTATAAAGGTGCACTACAGGTATCTCCGAAAGTGTCTGTTGGGTTGGTACGAATCGAGACTGGGATTTGTCACTCCGTATGATGGAGAGGTATCTCTGGGCCCACTCGGTAATGCATCATCATAATGAGCTCAATGTGACTAAGGAGTTAGCCGCGTGATCATGCATTACGGAACGAGTAAAGAGACTTCCGATAACGAGATTGAACGAGGTATGGGGATACCAACAATCGATTCTCGGGCAAGTAACATACCGATGGACAAAGGGAATTGTATACGGGATTGATTGAATCCCCGACATCGTGGTTCATCCGATGAGATCATCATGGAACATGTGAGAGCCAATATGGGTATCCAGATCCCACTGTTGGTTATTGGCCGGAGAGGTGTCTCGGTCATGTCTGCATGGTTCCCGAACCCGTAGGGTCTACACAATTAAGGTTCGGTGACGCTAGAGTTGTTATGGGAAATTGTATGTGGTTACCGAAGGTTGTTCGGAGTCCCGGATGAGATCCTGGACCTCACGAGGAGTTCCAGAATGGTTCATAGGTGAAGATCGGTATATTAGACGAAGGGTATGGGAGTCTGGAATTGTTCTGGGAGTACCGGGTGACGACTAGTGTGACCGAAAGGAGTTTCGGAGGCCCCGACAAGCGTTGGGGGACCTTATGGGCCAAGGGGAGGGGGCACACCAGCCCACTAAGGGGATGTGCGCCCTTCCCACCCCATCTCACGTAACCTGGAGAGGTGGGGGCGCCTCCCCTAGGGCAACCACCCCTCCCGGCTTGGGGAGTAAGTTTCCTAGGGATGGGGGCGCGCAAACCCATCTAGGGTTTCCTCTGTGGCCGTCGTCCCTCCCCTAGGGAAACCCTAGGGCGCCAACTCCTCCCCCCTTCCCCCTATATATAGTGAGCGAGAGAGAGGGCAGCCGCACCCCTTCCCCTGGCGCAGCCCCTCCCTCCTCCAACACACCCTCCTCCTCCGTAGAGCTTGGCGAAGCCCTGGAGGAGAACCGCAAGCTCCACCACCACTCCGTCGTGCTACCGAAGCTCTCCTTCAACTTCTCCTCTCCCCTTGTTGTATCAAGAAGGAGGAGATGTCCCCAGGCTGTACGTGTGTTGAATGCGGAGGCGCCGTCCGTTTGGCGCTAGATCGGATCTTCCGCGATTTGAATCGCCACGAGTACGACTCCATCAACCGCGTTCTTGTAACGCTTCCGCTTAGAGATCTTCAAGGGTATGAAGATGCACTCCCTCTCTCTCATTGCTAGCATCTCCTAGATTGATCTTGGTGACACGTAGGAGAATTATTACTATGTTCCCCAACAATGGCATCATGAGCTAGGTCTATGCGTAGATTCTATGCACGAGTAGAACACAAAGTACTTGTGGGCGATGATTTGGTCAATTTGCTTAACGCTACTAGTCTTATCTTGATTCGGCGACATTGTGGGATGAAGCGGCCCGGACCGACCTTACACGTACGCTTACGTGAGACTGGTTCCACTGACCGACATGCACTTGATTCATAAGGTGGCTAGTGGGTGTCTGTCTCTCCCACTTTAGTCGGATTGGATTCGATGAAAAGGGTCCTTATGAAGGATAAATAGCAATTGGCATATCATCGTTGTGGCTTTTGCGTAGGTAAGAAAAGTTCTTGCTAGAAACCCATAGCAGCCACGTAAAACATGCAACAACAATTAGAGGACGTCTAACTTTTTTTTGCAGGGTATGCTATGTGATGTGATATAGCCAAAAGGATGTGATGAATTATATATATGTGATGTATGAGATTGATCATTTTCTTGTAATAGGAATCACGACTTGCATGTCGATGAGTATGAAAACCGGCAGGATCCATAGGAGTTGTCGTAATTTATTGTATGACCTGCGTGTCAATGGAAACGCTATGTAATTACTTTACTTTATTGCTAACCGTTACCAATAGTAGTAGACATAATAGTTGGCGAGACAACTTCATGAAGGCATGATGATGGAGATCATGGTGTCACGCCGGTGATGATGGTGATCATGCCGCTCCTCGAAGATGGAGATCAAAGACGCAAGATGATATTGGCCATATCATGTCACTTTATGATTTGCATGTGATGTTTGTCATGTTTACATATTATTTTCTTAGAACGACGGTAGCATAAATAAGATGATCTCTCACTAAAATTTCAAAGAGATGTGTTCCCCCTAATTATGCACCGTTGCGAAGGTTCGTTGTTTCGAAGCACCACGTGATGATCGGGTGTGATAGATTCTAAAGTTCGCATACAACGGGTGTAAGCCAGATTTACACATGCAAAACACTTAGGTTGACTTGACGAGCCTAGCATGTACAGACATGGCCTCGGAACACGAGAGACCAAAAGGTCGAGCATGAGTCGTATAGTAGATGCGATCAACATGGAGATGTTCACCGCTGATGACTAGTCTGTCTCACGTGATGATCGGACACGGCCTAGTCGATTCAGATCATGTATCACTTAGATGACTGGAGGGATGTCTATCTGAGTGGGAGTTCATTAAATAATTTGATTAGATGAACTTAATTATCATGAACATAGTCTAAATTGTCTTTGCAAATTATGTTGTTGATTAATTGCTCGCGCTTTAGCTCCCTGTTTTAATATGTTCCTAGAGAAAGACTAACTAGAAAGATATTGTAAGCAATTGTGTGGACTCGGGCCATAGTCTGAGGATTATCCTCACTACTACAAAGAAGGCTTCTGTCCTTGATGCACCGCTCGGTGTGCCAATCCCTCTGGCGTCGTCTGTACATGTTGTGTACATCTGGCAGACACGTTCTGATGACTACCTGATAGTTTAGTGCGCCATGCTTTACGGCTTAGAGTCGGGGCTCCAAAAGTGTTTTGATCGCCATAGAACATATGAGATGTTCCAAGAGCTAAAATTGGTATTTCAGGCTCATGCCCATGTTGAGAGGTTTGAGACCTCTGACAAGATCTTTTCCTACAAGATGGAGGAGAATAGCTCAGCTAGTCAGCAGGTGTTCATAATGTCTGGGTACTTCAATCGCTTGAATCAAGTGGGAGTTAATCTTCCAGATAAAAGAGTGATTGACAAAAGTTCTCCAGTCACTATCACCAAGCTGCTAGAGTTTCGTGATGAACTATAACATGCAAGGGAAGATGATCCCGGAGTTGTTCATCGTGCTTAAGACTGTAAAGGTAGAAATCAAGAAGGAGCATCAAGTGTTGATGGTTAACAAGACCACTGGTTTCAAAGAAGGGCAAGGGCAAGAAGGGAAACTTCATGAATGGCAAGACAGTTGCCGCTCCAGTGAAGAAACCCAAGAACCCAAACCAAGACGAAGTGCTTCTATTAGGGGAACAGTCACTGGTAGCGGAACTGCCTCAAGTACTTGGTAGATAAAAGGGCTGGCAACTTCAACAAAACTATATTTGATATATGTGTTATTGATGAGTACCTTACTAGTACTCCTAGTAGCACCTAGGTATTAGATACCGGTTCAGTTGCTAATATTGGTAACTCGAAACAAAAGCTACGGAATAAAAGGAGACTAGCTAAGAGCGAGGTGACGATGTGTGTTGGAAGTGTTTCCAAGGTTTATGTGATCACCATCGCACGCTCCTTCTACCTTCGGGATTAGTGTTGAACCCAGATAAATGTTGTTTGCATTGGTGTCTGCGTTGAGCATGAACATGATTAGATCATGTTTATTGCAATACAGTTATTCATTTAAGTCATAGAATAATTGTTATTCTGTTTGCATGAATAACACCTTCTATGGTCACGCACCCAATGTGAATGGTTTATTGAATCTCGGTCGTAGTGATACACATGTTCATAACATTGATGCCAAAATATATAGAATTGATAATGATAGTACCACTTTCTTGTGGCACTGCTGCTTAGGTCATATTGGTGTAAAGCGCATGAAGAACCTCCATGCTAATGGACTTTTGAAGTCACTTGATTTTGAATCACTTGACACATGCGAACCATGCCTCGTTGGCAAGATGACTAAAACCGTTCTTTGTAACAATGGTAGGGCAAGTGACTTGTTGGAAATCATACATGCTGATGTTGTGCGGTCCGATGAGTGTTGACGCGTGCGGTGGATATCGTTATTTTCTCATCTTCACCAATGAATTGAGTAGATATGGGTATATTTACTTAATGAAGCATAAGTCTAAAACGTTTGAAAAGTTCAAGCAATTTCATAGCAAAGTTGAGAATCATCGTAACAACAAGATCAAGTTCCTATGATCTGATCAAGGGGACAGTATCTGAGTTATGAGTTTGGCAATCACTTAAGACAAGGTGGAATAGTTTCACAGTTGACGCCACCTGGAACACCATAGCGTAATGGTGTGTCCGAACATCGTAATTGCACCCTATTCTATATGGTGCGATCTATGATGTCTCTTACCGATCTACCGCTACCATTTTGGGGATATGCATTAGAGACAACTACATTCACTTTAAATAGGGCAATATCTAAGTCCGTGGAAATGACACCGTATGAACTGTGGTTTGTCAAGAAAACTAAGTTGTTGTTTCTTAAGGTTTGGGGCTACGATGCTTATGTCGATAGGCTTTAGCTAGAAAAGCTCGAACCCAAAAAGGACAATTATGTCTTCATAGAATACCCAAACAAGACGATTGGGTATACCTTCTATCTCAGATCTGAGGGCAAAGTGTTTGTCGCTAAGAACAGGTCCTTTCTCGAGAAAGAGTTTCTCTCGAAAGAATTGAGTGGGAGGAAGGTAGAACTTGATGAGGTTGATGAACCTTTACTTCAACCAGAGAGTAGCGCAGCACAGAAAGGTGTTTCTGTGGCACCTACCTCAGTTGAAGAGAAAGCTAATGATTATCATGGAGCTTCAGATCAAGTTATTATCAAACCTCGTAGGTTGACAAGGGTGTGTACAACTTCTGAGTGGTAACCCTGTCCTAAAGGTCATGTTGTTGGACAACGATGAACCTATGAGCTATGGAGAAGCGATGGTGGGCCCGGATTCCAACAAATGGCTGGAAGCCATGAAATCCGAGATAGGATCCATGTATGAGAACAAAGTATGGACTTTGGTGGACTTGCCCGATGATCGGCAAGCCATTGAGAATAAATGGATCTTTAAGAAGAAGACAGACGCTGATGGTAATGTCACCATTTATGAAGCTCGACTTGTCTCAATGAAGTTTTTGACAAGTTCAAGGAGTTGACTGTGCTGAGACTTTCTCAATCATAGCAATGCCAAAGTCTGTTAGAATTATGTTAGCAGTTGCTCCATTTTCATTGACGAAATCTGGCAGATGGATGTCAAAACAAAGTTTCCTTGACGGTTTTCGTGAGGAAAGGATGTATGTGATACAGCCAGCAGGTTTTGTTGAACCTAAGGATGCTAAAAGGTATGCAAACTCCAGCGATCCTTCTATGGACTGGAGCAAGCATCTCGGAGTTGGAACATACGCTTTGATGAGGTGATCAAAGCAATTGGGTTTATACAAAGTTTGCAAGAAACTTGTATTTGCAAGAATGTGAGTGGGAGCACTACAACATTTTTGATAAGTATATGTGGATGACATATTATTGATCAGAAATGATGTAGAATTTCTGGAAAGTATAAAGGGTTGTTTGAATGGAGTTTTTCGAAGGAAGACCTGTGTAAAACTGCTTACATGTTGGGTATCAAGATCTATAGAGATAGATATGGACGCCTGATAAGACTTTCACAGAGCACATACCTTGACATGATCTTGAAGGAGTTCAAGATGGATCAGTCAAAGAAGGAGTTCTTGCCTGTGTTGTAAGGTGTGAATTTAAGACTTGAAGCTCCACCACGACAGAAGAAAGAGAAAGGACGAAAGTCATCCCCTATGCCTTAGCCATAGGCTCTATACGATATGCCATGCTGTGTACCACGATGTGCCTTGCTACGTGTCTGGCAAGGGGGTATAGGAGTGATCCAGGAGTGGATCATTGGACAGTGGTCAAAATTGTCCTTGGGAATAAGGAAATGTTTCTCGATTATGGAGGTGATGAAGAGTTCGGCGTAAAGGGTTACATCGATGCAAGCTTTAACACCTATCCGGATGACTCTGAGTGGCAAACCGGATACATATAGTGGAGCAACCATTTGGAATAGCTCCAAGTGGAGCATAGTAGCAACATCTACAATATGAAATAAAGATTTTCAAAGAACACACGAATCTGAATGTGGTAGACCCGTTGACTAAAACCTCTCTCGTAAGCATAACATGATCAAACCCTAGAACTCATTGAGTGTTAATCACATGGTTGATACGTCTCCAACGTATCTATAATTTTTGATTGTTCCATGCTATTATATTATCTGTTTTTTATGTTTAGTGGGCTTTATTATACACTTTTATATTATTTTTTGGGACTAAGCTACTAACCAAAGGCCCAGTGCAAATTGTTGTTTTTTGCCTATTTCAGTGTTTCGCAGAAAAGGAATATCAAACGGAATCCAAACGAAATCCAAACAGAATGAAACCTTCGGGAGAGTTATTTTTTGAACAAACGTGACCCAGGAGACTTGGAGTGGACGTCAAGGAAGCAACGAGGCTGCCACGAGGCAGGGAGGCACGCCCCCACCATCGTGGGCCCCTCGTGGCTCCACCAACCTACTTCTTTGCCCTATATATACTCATATACCCCGAAAACATCTGAGAACACCACGAAACCCTATTTCCATCGCCATAACCTTCTGTACCTGTGAGATCCCATCTTGGGGTCTTTTTTGGCGCACCGTCGGAGGGGGAATCGATCACGGAAGGCTTCTACATCAACACCATAGCCTCTCCGATGATGTGTGAGTAGTTTACCACAGACCTTCGGGTCCATAGTTATTAGATAGATGGCTTCTTCTCCCTCTTTGGATCTCAATACAAAGTTCTCCTCGATTCTCTTGGAGATCTATTCGATGTAATTCTTTTTGCGGTATGTTCGTCGAGATCCGATGAATTGTGGGTTTATGATCAAGATTATCTATGAACAATATTTGCTTCTTATCTGAATTCTTATATGTATGATTTGATATCTTTGCAAGTCTCTTCAAATTATCAGTTTGGTTTGGCCTACTAGATTGATCCTTCTTGCAATGGGAGAAGTGCTTAGCTTTGGGTTCAATATTGCGGTGTCCTTTCCAAGTGACAGCAGGGGCAGCAAGGCATGTATTGTATTGTTGCCATCGAGGACAAAAAGATGGGGTTTATATCATATTGCTTGAGTTTATCCCTGTACATCATGTCATCTTGCCTAATGCGTTACTCTCTTCTTATGAACTTAATACTCTATATGCATGCTGGATAGTGATCGATGTGTGGAGTAATAGTAGTAGATGCAGAATCGTTTCGTTCTACTTGACATGGACGTGATGCCTATATACATGATCATGCCTAGATATTCTCATAAGTATGCGCTTTTCTATCAATTGCTCGACAGTAATTTGTTCACCCACCGTAGATTATGCTATCTTGAGAAAAGCCACTAGTGAAACCTATGGCCCATTCTCCATCATATAAGGTTCCGATCTATTTTACTTTGCAATCTTTACTTACCAATCTATATCATAAAAATACCAAAAATATTTATCTTATTTCTCTATCAGATCTCACTTTTGCAAGTGGCCGTGAAGGGATTGACAACCCCTTAATCGCATTGGTTGCAAGGTTCTTATTTGTTTGTGTAGGTACAAGGCGATTTGCGTGTATCCTCCTACTGGATTGATACCTTGGTTCTCAAAAACTGAGGGAAATACTTATGCTACTTTGCTGCATCACCCTTTCCTCTTCAAGGGAAAACCAACGCATGCTCAAGAGGTAGCAAGAAGGATTTCTGACGCCGTTGCCGGGGAGGTTTACGCCAAGTCAAGTCAAGATTTGATCTCCTGCCAACGTGCGGATTTCTGGTGCCGTTGCCGGGGAGATCTACACACAAGTCGAGACATACCAAGTAGCCATCACAAACTCTTATCCCTTGCATTACATTATTTTCCATTTGCCTCTCGTTTTCCTCTCCCCCACTTCACCGTTCCGTTTTATTCGCCTTCTTTTTCGTTTGCCTTTTTCTCGCCAGATCTATTGTTTGCTTGTGTTACCATGTGCCATCTATTTGCTTGAATCTTTGCTTGCTAAAAATCTATTGATATCGATCCACTTAAATTGTTCTACTTGGATCATCTTCGATCCTTATGCGCTCATGCTGAAACCCCAACTAGCCTAGTTGATGGGAAATCTTTAGATGAGCATGCTCATTTTGTGCATCACCGTTTGTCTGAAAAAGGGAGACTCTTATGGGATCAAATAAATAGATTGCTGTGTTATGCTTGGAATCTTTGTGAGATTTATGATTTTACTTGTTTCTCTAAGAACCCTAAAAAACACCTTCCCTACCTATGTGAGTTTAATGATAATGAAATCTTATCTTATTATGCAAAGGGTGTTTATAGTTACTACGATATCGAACAAATTGAAGAATTTGTCGCTTTTAAGGGTGCTTATGAAGTTGCTTCTTTGATTGAAAAGTATGATATTACTCCCTATGAATCTGAAAATTTTGACATACTTAAATATTGCTTTGAAAAATATGCTCATAATGTCTATTTCAAAGAATTTATTGAAAGAATGACCGTTGCTCGTGAAGAAAATAATGATATACATGAATCTATAGATAATTATGATTCCGATGATTCGATTGAAATATCCCTTGATGACCATGATGCCTGCTATTCTTGTGGCCATGATGCCAATATTTATGAAGATGAATTTGCTATAGTTCCTTACGTTAAACATGAGATCGTTGCTATTGCACCCATACTTGGTAGTTCCTTCGATGAAAAGCATGATTACAATGGTGTTATTATAAATTCTCTTAATACCAATTTTTTTAATAATATGCAAAACCGTAAGCTTGGGGATGCTAGTTTTTCTATGTCTACTATTTGTTGTAATGATCATGATTGAGGTGATTCTTTTTATGATCTTGAAAATTTATTTAAGCCCCATGATGAATATGAGATTGATATTAGTGTTTGCAATAGTATTGAAAGTGGGTTTGGAACAGTGTCAACTTTAGATCCCACCTATTTGGAGAATGTTCATTCTTATGAAATTTTTGATAAAAGTGGGTTTGGAGAGGTCATAACTTTAGTTAATGTTAATCCCACTATTTTGGAAGAATGTCAACTTCGCATGCATGTGGATCATGTTGAAAATATTTTATGTGATAGCTATTTTGTTGAATTTTCTTATGATCCCACATGTAATTATTATGAGAGAGGAAAATATAGTTGTAGAAATTTTCATGTTACTAAATTACCTCTCGTTATGTTGAGATTGCTATTGTTCGTTTCCGCTTCCTTTCATATGCTAGTTTTTGCTTGCTATGATAATTTGTTTTTCTATAATATGCATATGCATAGGAAGTATGTTAGACTTATATGTGTTTGTCACGTGTTTCATGATGCTCTCTTCGCGCTTCAATTCTTGTCTTTCATGTGAGCATCATCGAAATCTCAATGCCTAGCTAGGGGCATTAAACGATAGCGCTTGTTGGAAGGGAACCCAATTTTATTTTGGTTTCTTACTTTTTATTTATGTTTAATAATAAATAATTGATCTAGCCTCTGGTTAGATGTGTTTTTATGTTTTAATTAGTGTTTGTGCCAAGTAAAACCTATAGGATCTTCTTGGATGATAGTTATTTGATCTTGCTGAAAAAGTCAGAAACTTTCTGCTCATGACAACAATTGTTAAAAATCACCGGAACGTGAGAAAATATTGATTCCAATATCAGTAGATCAATAAACAAATTATTTAGGTCTTCCTATTTTGGTAGAATTTTTAAGTTACAGAAAGATTGCGTTTGATACAGATTACTACAGACTGTTCTGTTTTTGACAGATTCTGTTTTTCGTGTGTTGTTTGCTTATTTTGATGAATCTATGGCTAGTATCGGGGGGTATGAACCATAGTGAAGTTGGAATACAGTAGGTTTAACACCAATATAAATAAATAATTAGTTTATTACTGTACCTTCAAGTGGTGGTTTGTTTTATTTCGCTAACGGAGCTCATGAGATTTTCTGTTGAGTTTTGTGTTGTGAAGTTTTCAAGTTTTGGGTAAAGATTTGATGGATTATGGAATAGGGAGTGGCAAGAGCCTAAGCTTGGGGATGCCCAAGGCACACCAAGGTAAAATTAAAGGACAACTAAACGCCTAAGCTTGGGGATGCCCCGGAAGGCATCCCCTCTTTCGTCTTCGTCCATCGGTAACTTCACTTGATGTTATATTTTTATTCACCACATGATATGTGTTTTTCTTGGAGCGTCTTGTATGATTTGAGTCTTTGCTTTTTAGTTTACCACAATAATCCTTGTTGTACACACCTTTTCGTAGAGACACACATGAATCGAAATTTATTAGAATACTCTATGTGCTTCACTTATATCTTTTGAGCTAGATAATTTTGCTCTACCGCTTCACTTATATCTTTTTAGAGCACGGTGGTGGTTCTGTTTTATAGAAATTATTGATCTCTCATGCTTCTCTTAACTTATTTTGAGAGTCCTTTAGAACAGCATGGTAATTTTCTTTGGCTATAAAATTAGTCCTAATATGATAGGCATCCAAGATGGATATAATAAAAACTTTCATATAGAGTGCATTGAATACTATGAGAAGTTTGATACTTGATGATTGTTTTGAGATATGAAGGTGGTGATATTAAAGTTGTGCTAGTTGAGTAATTGTGAATTTTAGAAATACTTGTGTTGAAGTTTGCAAGTCCCGTAGATGCACGTATGGTAACCGTTGTGTAACAAATTTGAAACATGACGTGTTCTTTGATTGTCATCCTTATGAGTGGCGGTCAGGGACGAGCGATGGTCTTTTCCTACCAATCTATCCCCCTAGGAGCATGCACGTAGTGCTTGGTTTTTGATGACTTGTAGATTTTTGCAATAAGTATGTGAATTCTTTATGACTAATGTTGAGTCCATGGATCATACACACTCTCACCCTTCCATCATTGCTAGCCTCTTGATGCAGTGCATTGCCCTTTCTCACCTTGAGAGTTGGTGCAAACTTCACGGTGCATCCAACCCCCGTAATATGATACGCTCTATCACACATAAACCTCCTTATATCTTCCTCAAAACAGCCACCATACCTACCTATTATGGCATTTCCATAGCCATTCCGATATATATTGCCATGCAACTTTCCTCCGTTTCATTTATTATGACACGCTTCATCATTGTCATATTGCCTTGAATGATCATGTAGTTGACATCGTATTAGTGGCAAAGCCACCACGCATAATTCATCATACATGTCACTCTTGATTCATTGCCCATCCCGGTACACCGCCGGAGGCATCCATGTAGAGTCATATTTTGTTCTATTATCGAGTTGTAATCTTTGAGTTGTAAATAAATAGAAGTGTGATGATCATCATTATTAGAGCATTGTCCCGAAGAAAAAAAAGAGAAAAAAAAGAAAGGCCAAGTAAAAAAAAGGCCCAAAAAAATAAAAATAATAAAAGGGACAATGTTACTATCCTTTTCCACACTTGTGCTTCAAAGTAGCACCATGATCATTATGATAGAGAGTCTCTTATTTTGTCACTTTCATATACTAGTGGGAATTTTTCATTATAGAACTTGGCTTGTATATTCCAACGATGGGCTTCCTCAAATGCCCTAGGTCTTCGTGAGCAAGCAAGTTGGATGCACGCCCACTTAGTTTATTTTGTTGAGCTTTCATACATTTATAGCTCTAGTGCATCCGTTGCATGGCAATCCCTACTCCTTGCATTGACATCAATTGATGGGCATCTCCCTAGCCTGTTGATTAGCCGCGTCAATGTGAGACTTTCTCTTTTTTTTTGTCTTCTCCACATAACCCCCATCATTATATTCTATTCCCCCTATTGCTTTGTCCATGGCTATAAAATTAGTCCTAATATGATGAACATCCAAGATGGGTATAATAAAAAATATCATATAAAGTGCATCGAATACTATGAGAAGTTTGATACTTGATAATTGTTTTGAGATATGAAGATGGTGATATTAGAGTCATGCTAGTTGAGTAGTTGTGAATTTGAGAAATATCTGTTCTAAAGTTTGTGATTCCCGTAGCATGCACGTATGGTGAACCGTTATGTGATGAAGTCGGACCATGATTTATTTATTTATTGTCTTCCTTATGAGCTGCGGTTGCGGACGAGCGATGATATTTTCCTACCAATCTATCCCCCTAGGAGCATGTGCGTAGTACTTCATTTCGATAACTAATAGATTTTTGCAATAAGTATGTGAGTTCTTTATGACTAATGTTGAGTCCATGGATTATACGCATTCTCACCCTTCCACCATTGCTAGCCTCTCTAATATCGCGCACCTTTCGCCGGTATCATACACCCACCATATACTTTCCTCAAAACAGCCACTATACCTACCTATTATGGCATTTCCATAGCCATTCCAAGAAATATTGCCATGCAACTTTCCACCATTCTGTTTGTTATGACACGCTCCATCATTGTCATATTGCTTTGCATGATCATGTGGTTGACATCGTATTTGTGGCAAAGCCACCTTTGTAATTCTTTCATACATGTCACTCTTGATTCATTGCATATCCCGTACATCACGGAGGCATTCACATAGAGTCATATTTTGTTCTAAGTGTTGAGTTGTAATTTTTGAGTTGTAAGTAAATAAAAGTGTGATGATCATCATTATTAGAGCATTGTCCCAAGTGAGCAAAGGATGATGGAGACTGCCACAAGTCAGGATGAGACTCCAGACGAAAAGAAAAAAAGAGGCCATAAAAAAAGAGAAAAGGCCCAAATAAAAAAATGAGAGAAAAAGAGAGAAGGGACAATGTTACTATCTTTTACGACACTTGTGCTTTAAAGTAGCACCATGATCTTCATGATAGAGAGTCTCCTATGTTGTCACTTTCATATACTAGTGGGAATTCGACATTATAGAACTTGGCTTGTATATTCCAATGATGGGCTTCCTCAAAATGCCCTAGGTCTTCATGAGAAAGCAAGTTGGATGCACACCCACTTAGTTTCTTTTGTTGAGCTTTTATTCACTTATAGTTCTAGTGCATCCGTTGCCTGGAAATCCCTACTCACTCACATTGATATCTATTGATGGACGAGGGAGTCCTGGATTAGGGGGTATCCAGACAGCCGGACTGTGTACAACGTCCGGACTATTGAAGCGTGAAGATACAAGACTCAAGACTTCGGCCCGTGTCCTGATGGGACTCTCCTTTGCGTGGAAGGCAATCTTGGCGATCAGGATGTTATATTTCCTTCCTTGTAACCGACTCCATGTAAACCCTAGCCCTCTCCGGTGTCTATATAAACCGGAGAGGTTGGTGCTTAGAAGGCCGATCACAATTACAATCATACCATCATAGGCTAGCTCTTAGGGTTTAGCGTCTACGATCTCGTGGTAGATCTATTCTTGTACTACCCATATCATAAATATTAATCAAGCAGGAAGTAGGGTTTTACCTCCATCGAGAGGGCCCGAACCTGGGTAAACATCTGTGTCCCTTGCTTCCTGTTACCATCGGCCTTGACGCACAGATCGGGACCCCCTACCCGAGATCCGCCGGTTTTGACACCGACATTGGTGCTTTCATTGAGAGTTCCTCTATGTCGTCACTGTCAGGCTCGATGGCTCCTTCAATCATCATCAACGACGCTGTCCAGGGCGATACTTTCCTCCCAGGACAGATCTTTGTGTTCGACGGCTTCGCACTGCGTGCCAACTTGCTTGGCCATCTGGAGCAGATCGACAGCTACGCCCCAGGCCACCAGATCAGGTTTGGAAACCTAAACTACACGGCGGACATCTGTGGAGACTTGATCTTCGATGGATTGGGGCCTATGCCAGGAGCACCGGACAGTCACAACGAGCACGGCTTAAACCTGCCGTCGGACGAAGCTCGGGGTATCACCCCCATAGTATCCTCGGACCTAGATCCGGAGCAGGCTGCGCTGCCTAAGGACAGAGGGATGGACCCCGCCCCGCAGGTTGCACACTCATCGGTGGTGGAGTCGAACACGGGTCTTACCTCTGCGGTGGCCTGTGACTCCGAACCCCCTGATTCGTATCTGGACGTTGGTTCCAGTCCACACTCCCGAGCCCGTCGGGCCAGGATGGGCTTCGATAATGGAGTTCACCGCTGCGGATATCTTCCAGCACTCGCCCTTTGGCGACATGCTGGACTCACTAAAGTCTCTCTCTTTGTCAGGAGGCTCTTCACCGAACTATGTCCGGCTTGAGTGGGAGGCAGGCGATGAAGGAATTCGTTGCCCACCCACCACCCACTTCATTGCCACGGTCGATGACTTAACCGAGGTACTGAACTTCGACTCCGAAGACATCGACGGTATGGACGACGATCCAGGAGAACAACATGAACCACCGCTCGCTGGGCGGTGGACAACCACCTCTTCTTATGATATATATATGGTGGACACTCCGAAGGAAACAAATGGAGATGAGGCAACGGAGGATAAAACCTCAGGGGAAAAAGAAAAGAATGGGCGTCGTCGGCGCCACTCCAAGCCCCGCCACACCAATACCGGCCCAGGAGACGAAAACAATCCGAATGGTGCCGAAGAAGATACAACCCTGATCAGCCCGCCTTTGAGCAGTCCGAACAGGAGGATGAGCAGGTTAGCCCAGAAGAACAGGCGATAGACGAATACCCGGAGGAGGACAACTACATGCCCCCCTCCAAAGACGAGATTGGCCTCGGCGACGATGAGTTCGGCGTGCCTGAGGATCCCGTAGAGCAGGAGCGTTCAAGCGTCGGCTTATAGCCACTACGAGGAGCCTGAAAAAGAAGCAGCAGCAACTCCAAGCTGATCAAGACCTGCTCACAGACAGATGAACTGAAGTCCTGGCAGCTGAGGAATACGGACTCGAGCACCATACGACTGACCGGCCACCTCGTGGCTGGGATAAAACGGCATATCAGTTTGCATACCAGCGAACACCCCCACGCCAACACACTATGGCCCGGGGCAACAAAACAGGACAACCAAGATCGATCTACGGATCGCGGGGGCGCGCCTCGGCACGCGATGAAGACCGTCACGCCGGACACACCTTCAACAAGTCCGGCCGGGCCGAATATAGCCACCCAGAGCAATTCGACCTGCGTAGACACATAGCCCGGCACAGAGGCACCGCAAGACCCCTCTCGCTTTCACCGACGAAGTAATGGATCATGAATTCCCAGAAGGGTCCAAACCCGTAAACATCGAATCATACGATGGCACAACAGACCCAGCAGTATGGATCGAAGATTTTCTTCTCCACATTCACATGGCCCGCGGAGACGATCTACACGCCATCAAGTATCTTCCCCTTAAGCTCAAAGGACCAACCGGGCACTGGCTAAACAACCTGCCAGCAAATTCCATTGGCAGTTGGGAAAACCTGGAAGACTCATTCCTCGACAACTTCCAGGGCACATATGTGCGACCACCTGACGCCGAGGACTTGAGCCACATTACTCAACAGCCCGGAGAGTCAGCCAGGAAATTCTGGACTCGGTTCCTAACTAAAAAGAACCAAATAGTTGACTGTCCGGAGCCAAAGCCCTGGCAGCTTTCAAACATAATATCCGTGACGAGTGGCTCGCTCGACACCTCGGCCAGGAAAAACCCAAGTCCATGGCAGCTCTCACAGCACTAATGACCCGCTTTTGCGCGGGCGAGGATAGTTGGTTGGCTCGCAGCAGCACTACGCCACAGTCTGGCAATTCGGATGGCCGCGATAATAACGGCAAGCCACGGCGTAACAGACATAAGCGACGGAACAACGGCGACAACACTGAAGACACGGCAGTCAACGCCGGATTCAGTGGATCCAAGCCCGGTCAGCGGAAGAAGCCGTTCAAAAGAAATAATCAAGGACCGTCCAGTCTGGACCGCATACTGGAGCGCTCGTGCCAAATTCATGGCACCGTGGACAAGCCAGCCAATCACACCAATAGAGATTGCTGGGTATTCAAACAGGCCGACAAGATAAACGCCAAAGACAAGGACAAGGAGCTCCACAGCGACGATGACGAGGAGCCCCGACGTTCGAACATGGGGTGGAGGGGGGGTAGAAGAAATCCCCCCCCCCCAGGTGAAAACGGTCAACATGATCTACGCCACGCACATCCCCAAGCGGGAACAGAAGCGGGCACTAAGGGACGTCTATGCGATGGAGCCAGTCGCCCCCAAATTCAACCCATGGTCAGCTTGTCCAATCACCTTTGATCGTAGGGATCATCCTACTAGCATCCGTCATGGCGGCTCAGCCGCATTGGTCTTAGACCCAATCATCGATGGATTCCACCTCACGCGAGTCCTTATGGACTGCGGCAGCAGCCTAAACCTGCTTTATCAGGACACAATGCGCAAAGTGGGCATTGACCCTTCAAGGATCAAGCCAACTAAAACCACCTTTAAGGGTGTAATTCGTGGAGTAGAGGCCCGTCGTACGGGCTCTATAACACTGGAAGTGGTCTTCGGATCCTCGGACAACTTCCGGAGCAAAGAGTTAATATTCGACATCATCCCTTTCCGCAGTGGTTACCACGCACTTCTTGGACGCACCGCATTCGCTAGATTCAATGCGGTACCACATTATGCATACCTCAAGCTCAAGATGCCAGAACCGCGCGGGGTGATCACGATCAACGGAAATATGGACCGCTCCCTTCAAACAGAAGAGCATACGGCAACCCTTGCGGTAGAAGTACAATGTGGCCTACTCCGACAAACTAATCCGGCGAGAACTTCGAGCACAGTCAAGCGAGTCCGGAGCACCCCGCAACAGGATCATCAGGAATGCCAAGAGCGTGATTAGCAGTCCGGCCTCCGCTCAAGCCCCTCCAAAGCAGCATTCGCGCCACACGCACACAATTACACACTCAAAATACCATGGGCATAAGCGGAGGCGCATGAACGACTCAGTCAATAGCGCGGGTAACCGCCAAATACCTTCATATTCTTTCCCTCTTACCTTTCAGGACACCGCGTCGGCGCAGCATCCTCAAAAGAACCGAATTGCCGAACTTATAGGGGAGAGACATCCAAGGAGGCAACAGACATTGTGCACAGAAGGAAATACCCAGGTGGAATCTATTCACGATCATTATACCTGCTTTATCTATCTGAACACATCCTGTCCCTGGATAGGACATGTTAAATAGTCCTATTTTTTCTCTGCTTAACGCATGCATTGTAAACGTACTCTTAAACGTATTTTTCGCCAATGGGAGATTATATATAGCGTCAGCTTATTATTCTTATTTGAGCATTTTTTCTCTCTTAAAATGTTTATTTGATATTGCATCCGTACACCTTGGTGCGGTCATTTTGCCAGGGGCTTCTCATGGCGCCCTGTAATATGGCAACTAAAGTCCGAACACTTTCAACAGTGCGGCACCCCGAACTTATAGCACTATATGCATCAGCTCCGAATCATGTCTTGGGTCTACAGTTGGGATAGCCCGGCTCCCTTTTTTTGGTGCCTTACGTTCCGTTATATGGGCTAAGGTAGCGCAGGGAGAACTACTGCGATTGTGTCCCGGTTCTTCCGGACGAGCACCTCAGTAGAGAAAGCCGAAAACTGACCGGCATGATGTGGCGAGAGCTGGTCACTGTTCGAGAGGTTTTAAAATCCTTAAAGATTTTCCGCTTTAGGCGATAAATCGGCTTCGTCCGATCTAGGCGTGTATAGTACCCCGATTCGATCTTCCGGATTCTAGGGGCTCCGCCGAAATTTAAAATTGTAGACTTCTATGGCTAAGTGAAAGTTATAAAGCCGCATAGTCCGATTGCCTTGTTCGTTGTGACGGACACCTCCTTAAGGGACCAAACATTTGGATAAAGAGTGTCCGGGTTTTCCACGAACACCCCAGTGCTAGTTACGTGGGGGCGGAAGCCGACGACTGGCCTACTTTCAGGATTTTATAAACAGCCGCAAAGAAGGTAATATTTTAAATAACAAAAGCGCTACATAGCACAAGTAACTTCGTATTTAATTACAAACATGACAGAAGTGAATTCATTCCAAAAAGGCGTCATTCGTACACTCATCAGCGATGAGACGAGCACCCTTCATCACGCCATCATAGTACATTTCAGGATGGCGACGCGCCTTACCCTCCGGTGGCCCGTCCTTAACCAGCTTCTCCGCATACAGCTTGCCCCAATGCACCTTGACGCGGGCAAAGGCTCGGCGGGCACCTTCGATGCAAACGGATCGCTTGATCACTTCAAGCCGCGGGCAGGCATCCACCATCCGCTTGATCAGGCCAAAGTAGCTACCGGGCAGGAGCTCACCAGGCCACATCCTGACTACGACGTCCTTCATAGCCAGTTCGGATGCCCTGTGGAGTTCGATCAACTGCTTCAGTTGGTCGCTCAGAGGCATCGGATGATCGGCCCCAGCATACTGGGACCAGAGCAGCGTCTCCGTTGAGCTCCCCTCATGGGCACGGTAGAACTCCGTAGTGTCTGAGACGCTGCGTGGCAGATCTCCAAATGTCCCTAGAGAGCTCCGAATTCGAGTAAGTAAAAGAAACGCCTCCTCCACATGTTTGCTTTGCATAAAGAACTTCTTACCCACTGCTATCTTCTTGGCCTCCTGGATCTCCTGCTGTGCTTTCTCGGCTTCGGCCTTGGCGTCTTTCAAATTCACAAGGGCCTTCGCAAGCTCGGCCTCCTTCGCCTTCAGATCATGCTCCACGGACTCGCATTTCTTGCCGAGGTCCTGGAGCTCTTGCTGTACCTCACCGACCCTAGCACTTTTCTTTTCACGCTCCTTACACTCCGAGGCCGCCTTGTCTTCGACCTCGGACAGCACCTTCTTCAGGGACGCCACTTTGGCGGTGGCCCCTGTTACACGGTCACGACACTTAGGTGTTAGACTCACCAATTCTGCCTATCCTTAAATGCATAAGAGCGGGAATCACTTACCCTTGTTCTCTTCGAGCTGCCTCTTCGTGAGGACGAGCTCTCCCTGCGCCTGCTCCAGGTCCCGCTTCAGTTCGGCAACCTCGGCGATGCAGGCGGCAGCAGCAGCAAAGACAGCCTGCTTATTCACAACAATACTTATTATTAGACTCCTGCGGATTATAGTTGACCCTTCGTTTGGCTTTTCTTTCCGAACACCAAACAGAGTATGAGGGGCTACTACCTATCGGGTGGCAATTTTGCACATATTTATTACTTACCTCGAAGCCTGTTAGGAGGCTGGTGCAAGCTTCGGTTAGTCCGCTTTTGGCGGAAGAAACCTTCCGAATCACCATACTCATAAGAGTATGGTGCCCTTCATCTAGGGAAGTGCCGCGAAGCGCTTCCAGAAGACAGTCCGGCGCCTCATGCGCAACGGAA
Source organism: Aegilops bicornis (assembly GCA_021605145.1). Lineage (NCBI taxonomy): Eukaryota > Viridiplantae > Streptophyta > Magnoliopsida > Poales > Poaceae > Aegilops > Aegilops bicornis. The sequence continues at coordinate 105,397,909 of CM038671.1, forward strand.
GTCCGCGACACAGATGGCTCGCCCTTCCTAACGAGGGGTCGTCCGCCTGAGTCCGGAACCATCGAAGGTTCCGAAATTGTGTTCGGCTGAGAGCCCGGCTGGCCATGGCTCTCATCGACACGATCCGTGGGGATCTTGAACCCCGCCTGCCCGACATCTGGAATCCAGCCCTGGGACGTCTCCAGAGTCACCTCCCCCTGCTCTGGGAGCCTTCGGGACAACACCTCCGTGTCATCCGCGTGTTGAGGGGTAGTGGCTGTCGGAAGTGAATTTATCGCCGAATCGCTCAGGGACCCAAAGGAAGATCCTCGGGGTGAGCTCCTGGCCGACAAAGCATATATGTTCGGCACTATAAGTATAAAAACTATGAAGTGAAACCATGATAGAATGCGGACACTTACGATCGCACCGGGGGCTTCCCCCGGGGCAGCCACCCCACCTAGCTGTAAGCGGCCGTGGCGGAATAGTCCGGAAGGGTTACCTTCCCCTTTTTGGACGCTCTAGCCTCCCCCTCCGGGGCGGATTTTCTCTTCTTCTCCCCCCTAGTACAGGGAGGTGGAATCTCTTCTTGATTCCCCCCGCCTCCGCGGGAGGAATCTGTCTCGTCATCATCGGACTACAGGGGTATAACGGCTTTGCACCGAGGGCCTTTTCCGCCCCCCTGGCCCGCCTCTCCGGGCCCCTCATCCTTTCCAGATGGGGCGTCTTCTTCTTCTTCCTCCTCCCCTTCGTGGGAGGAGTCTCCCTTGTCATCTTCGGACGAGGCTTCTGGCGCAACCTTACGCCGGAGACCCTTTCAGATCACTGTCGTGGTTCTAAGTCTGATAGTAGAATGGGGGTAGGTCTGGAGAGGCAAGATCCTAGCTATGGAGTAGTTGTATATGCAAGATTTACGAGTTCAGGCCCTTCTCGGAGGAAGTAACAGCCCTACGTCTCGGAGCCCGGAGGCGGTCGACTGTATTATATGCGTATGAGTTACAGGGGTGCGAACCCTTTACACTAAGGAGGGGGGTGGCTTATATAGAATTCGCCATCCCCTCCGGCCCTCAGTTATGCAGGGATTAAGGTACATTAAGATAGGGGGTTACTGGTAACACCCACATAAAGTGCTATGATGACCATAAAAGCTACTTAATGACCGACCGTTTGTGTGCAGACTGGCTTTAGATCTCCTGGCAGTCGAGTGGTTGGCTTCATGGTCGAGTGTCTTCCAGTTGGTCGAGTGGAACCCTTCCAGGTCGACTAAAAGATAGTTTCTTCTAGAGATGTCCTTGGGGAGGGTATCTAGGACAGGTCCATGACCCTACCCTAGGTACATGACTTCATCAGTAGCCCACGAATGGATCGAGGTTTGAGTGGGGAAGGAGTTGAGAACTCTTCCGACCCACTTTTTGTGTGATGAGTACGTCTTGTCCTGGATCAATAAGCTTAGGTGACGGCTTCAACTTCTTTTTCAGTCGCCTTGATCCATTCTTCGTATCTGTCGAGTGTGTTTTTTGTATTTGGTGAACTCCGAGTGACAGGACGGAGGAAATCTTCTGTCTGGCGATTTGCTCTGCGGCACGCGGATTTAGCGGGATTCGAATTTTCGGTAAACGAGCGGGACGGAGGAAGCCGCAGTAATCGGACGGGATAAGGCAGGGACGCCTCGATCTCTGTGCCACCTTTTTTGCCACGTATCACACGGGCAACTGTTGCGGGATTTGATAGGATCGTCCGGGCCTACCAGTCAGTCACTCGGAAGCAACCTCATATAAGGTCCCGGACGGGAGGTTTGTTGAACAGTGTGTTCCCATTTTCTCCTCCTTTCCCCAGATTCATCCGCCGCGCCTGCCTCCACCTCCGAACATCTGCTCCGCGCATGTTCCGCCGGCAGCAATGGTGAAAGAATAGACGGCGGCTTTGGAACGGGCGAAGAAGACGACGACGAAGGCAAAGGGGAGGGCGACCAGTCAGGGCGGATCCTCGTTGCGGGCCGGTTTGCCGCAGGGTTGGATCCAGGGCGACTGGATTCGCTCGACCATCCGCCAGAAAGATCTTGACGACCTGGCCAATGAAGGACTGATCCATCACGGATCAGCGAGGCTTCCGGGGATGGAGTGGCAGCCGCAGCCTCGTGGAGGGTGAGTGCGTCCTCTTAGCCACTCACGTTGACCGCGGGTTTTCTTTGCCGCCCACCCTTTCTTTCGAGGATTTCTGAACTTCTTTGGGGCACAACTCCACCACTTCACACCCAACTCCATCGTGTACCTCGCTGCTTTCGTGTCCTTGTGTGAGAATTTTTTGGGTTGTCGGCCGCATTGGGGCCTCTTCAAACACATTTTCACCTGTCGCTCCCAGACGGTGAAAAAGCCAATTCTAGTGATGAGAGAAACCAAGTGATTCAGATGTGTGGGGGTCTCGGGGTTCAAATGAGGGGTAAGAGTGCTTTTCCAGCCATGGTCCTTCCTGAGTCGGTCCGAGGGTGGCAGTCGACCTGGTTCGGCTGCCAAGACCAGCCGACGCTAGGGCAGTCGACTGGACTCCCTCCTTTCTCCATGGATCGAGTGAGTAAGTCGTCCTCTCTGAAGGTGGTTCCGGAGGAGAAGGCTCAGGTCAAGGTTTTGGTCGAGCGTGTAGTCTAGCTCATCCGTGAAGGAGTGACTGGTATGGATCTTCTGGAGGTTTTTCTTCGACGGCACATCCAACCACTTCAATATTGATACTTTCCAATGTGGATGTATTCTGGCACTGATGAAACCACTCGGGTCCACCCGGAGGAGGTCGAGGATGCCACACTGGAGAGATGGATGACCGCCATCACAGGGAACAAGGATAACCCCCGAGGAGCCAGGAGGGTCCCTCACACTCGACCAATCGTACGAGCCAGACAAGGTTCAATCCTGTATCTTTGACTCTGACTCTTCTTACTCCATCTTGTTTGCTTAAATCGGTCGACTGACTTTCATCTCGTTTGTCTTCTTCCAGTTCACCACTGAGATGTACTCGATGACCAACGGGGCGCAAGAACCTGTTGAGGAGGAGGAAGGGAGCGGAGGTGAAAGCCAGGAGGAATGGCAATCTGACGGTGGGGGGGACGAAGATGACGACAGCTCCGACAAAGAGGAGGAGGAGGAAGAGGAGGAAGAAGTCGACCCTCCTCGCATGGAAAGGCGGTCAAAGCTCACCCATGACCCTGCTGTCGAGCGCGGCAAGACTATCACGCCTGTCGGGGAGTTGACGAAACGTCCTCGGACGACCTCTCCGGCGCTGACTGAAAAAGCGCCGAAGCAACCCCGAGCGACGCCGTCAAAGCCGACAAAGGTTGTGCCCAAGATCAAGGTGGATATCCCCACTATTTTTGGGTACAGCAGAACTTGAGCTTTCTTGTTCAGCGTGAACATACTTTTGGTCGACTTGTTGACTGATCAACTGATTTCTGAAATCTGCAGCGCTGCCACCTCCGAGACCTCAGTCAGGAACGAAGACCAGGAGATGGAAGAAGTTGTTACCTCTAACCTTGGTATGATCGCTGTAATTTCGCTTTTGGTCGATTGGAGTTTTGTTTTTATCTTTGAATCTTTCCTGTAGTTCCCCCCCATGTCATTGATCTCCCTGATGACGACGATGAGGCACCGCTGAGGAAGAGGAAGAACAAAAAGGCGCCTGCTGGCAAGACTGTTCAGGTTGTATCAGTGCCTGAGACGCTGGTTCATGAGGGTGGCAACATCACTCGGACTTCCGTGTCTTTTGCTGTGCCGCTGACGAGTGGTCGGCCTTCATCGTCGACTGCTGATGCGCCTTCTCTTTTCGCCACACACCACGTCCCAGAAGACCAAGTGGGTGCTGCTAAGGAGGCTATACGCCAGGCGGGGATCATGATGGAGCAAGTGAAGGTGGTCTGGGAAGCCAGCCAGGCGGCCTATGATGCTAGCTCGGCTCTTCAGAGCAACGTCCAGGTTAGTTGGTGGTTGCTTGTTCTGTTAGGATATGCTACCTGAAAACTCTTCTTTCCGAAGATCTTTCTATCTGTACACCCACTGGGTGTGTCGATTGAATTCTTGAATTGGTGGGGGCACGCTGAGTGCACCCACTGGGTGCAGTCCCCGAGACTATGGTGGACTGCTGGCAGTAGACTATAGTATTTACACTTTGAATTTCTTTGCTAACTTCTTCACTCGGTCTGGTCGGACCATGTCGAATGGAATTTTGGAACCGGTAGGGGCACGCTGAGTGCACCCACTGGGTGTAGTCCCCGAGACTATGGTCAACTGCTGGTAGTCGACTATAGTATGAATAATTGTCCTCTTTTTTTTATGCCGAGGCTAACTGCTGACAGTTAGCTATGGTTTAGCATCATAACCTTTTTGTGTCTTTCGGTCGACTGATCGAACCGAGTCGGTAAGACCAGTGGGGGCATGCTAAGTGCACCCACTAGGTGTAGTCCCCGAGACTACTATCGAATATTTGGATTCGGCTGTAGTCATAGAAACGCAATGATTTTTCTTAGTCACTCGGAAGTAACCTATCTTTGATGTCTGTCGATTGATTCTTCGCAGAAATCCTGTGAGCTTGTGGCTCGCTATACTGAATTGGAAAACAAACAGATCCAGCTCAACCTTGACTTGAAGCTTGCTCAGGAGAACTTGCAAAAGGTATGGCTGGTGAGAACTTGACGACTGTCTTTGTCTTTCTGTGCCTTCCTAATTCTGATCTCACTGTCATTTTGCAGACAAAATGGAGGAGGCTTTGAAAAAGAAGGATCATGACCTTGCCGAGGTGCAGAAAACGGCTTTGAACAAAACCAAGCTCGCGGAAGAGAAGTTGTCTTCAGTCGGAAAACTTGAAGAAGAGAACGCCAATCTGAAAGCTGCTCTCGATGCGGCCAACAAGGAGGTTAGCCGACTAAAGAACAATAAGATAGCTCTAAGCGACAAGGCTGGCGAACTGGCGGGGAAGAGGAATGATCTAGAGGCTTATCTGGGAGGGCTTGCCAAGAGGTTATTCCTCATGCTTGAAGGTAATTCCTCTTATCCGACTGACTTGTTGTCCCTGTCTCATCATAGAACCATTAGCGGGAACTCGAGTTGTGTTTGCAGAACTCAGCCGAACTTCGAGGAAGAGACTATTCAAGTGCGGACAAGCCCGGACCCCATTAACTCCCCGTGAAGGATGAAGCCGCCATGAATGTGCTCCGACCGAGTCTCGCGTTCTTCTGTGGTGGACTACCTCGCCGGTGAAGGTTGCGGTGTCGCGGATTGACTCGACACTCTGGCCAGGCGAAACACTTCAAAATGACCTCGAGTCTTTGATGACTCGACTGAATGACGTTCCAAGTCGAGTGCAGGAATGGAAAAAGTCTTTTGCCAGATGCGGTGCCGATGTTGCTCTGTCTCTGGTCCGCATTCACTGCAAGGAGGCGCGAGAGGAAAGACTGGCGTCCATCAAAGTTGCCAATACCAGGAAGTACGACTTCCGATCTTTCATGGAGACTTTCATTGGTGCTGCCACTCGGATCGCTGATGGGATCGACCTGGACCAGTTCGTCGTGCCTTCCAGTCCTCACCTGAGGAGTAAAAAACTTCTATGATTCGTCTTAAATTTGCCTCGGAATGCCGAGTGATCTTGTAACCGTAAACTTTGACAGGCTTGAGGCCTGGGTACTTCTGCATCCGTAGGATGTTATCCGAACTTTACTTATTGTCGAAATATGCTTTTGTTGGCCTTCGAGTGAAATTTGTTCTTTACTCGGATTATGCTTCAATGCATGAGATGCAGCTCTGAGGTGGATCCAGTCGACCTACACTTCATTGTTCTTGCAGGTAGGGATGGATCATACTTATGGAGCAGCTCCACGGGAGAAGGTAGCAGTCGACCTGCACCGCTTCGTCCTTGCGGATTGGAATGGAGCGCACGTTGTACTTGTGGCGCAGCTCCGAAGGAGAAGGTAGCAGTCGACCTGCACCTCGTCGTCCTTGCGGATTGAGATGGAGCGCATGTTGTACTTGTGGCGCAGCTCCGAAGGAGAAGGTAGCAGTCGACCTGCACCTCGTCGTCCTTGCGGATTGGGATGAATTTCATACTTAGGCGAGTACTGGACTATAGCTAAGCCTCCGAGTGGGAGGGTTGCTCTCCACTTGGTAGGATTTTCAGATACTTAGGCGAGTACTGGACTGCAGCTAAGCCTCCGAGTGGGAGGTTCGCTCTCCACTCGGTAGGATTTTCAGATACTTAGGCGAGTACTGGACTGCAGCTAAGCCCCCGAGTGGGAGGTTTGCTCTCCACTCGGTAGGATTTTTCAAACTTAGGCGAGTACTGGACTGCAGCTAAGCCCCCAAGTGGGAGGTTTGCTCCCCACTCGGTAGGATTTTCAGATACTTAGGCGAGTACTGGACTACAGCTAAGCCCCTGAGTGGGAGGTTTGCTCTCCACTCGGTAGGATTTTTCAAACTTTGGCAAGTACTGGACTGCAGCTAAGCCTCCGAGGAGGATTTTTGTGTCGTAGCTCTCGAGGGGAAGGCAGCAGTCGACCTGTACCTCGTCGTCCTTGCAAAGCACACATTGTATTAAATACTTAGGCGAGTACTTGGACTGCAGCTAAGCCCCCGAGTGGGAGGCTGGCTCCTCACTCGTGAGGGGATTTTCAAACTTAGGCGAGTACTTGGACTGCAACTAAGCCCCCGAGTGGGAGGCTGGCTCACCACTCGGTAGGATTTTCGACACTTAGGCGAGTACTTGGACTGCAGCTAAGCCCCCGAGTGGGAGGCTGGCACCACACGCGGTAGGATTTTCAAACATATGCGAGTACGTGGACTGCAGCTAAGCCCCAGAGTGGGAGTCTGGCTCACCACTGTAGGATTTTCAGATACTTAGGCGAAACGGATTCATGGCTAAGCCCCTGAGTGGGAGGTTGGCTCTCCACTCGGCAGGGATTTTTTACAAACTTAGGCTTAAACGGGTTCATGCTAAGCCACCCAATCGGGGAAATTTCTTATGTAAACGGAAAGTAATAACAATCAATCGGGAAAATTATAACATTCTTGTCTTTGATAAACAAACTACAGAGGTACTTTTATTACATCTCACCCGAGTGAGTACTTAAGTGTAAAAGGCGGAGCAGCTCCGCATTCCATGCTCGAGGCTCTTCAATCTAGCGATCGACATTGTAAAGATGGTATGCTCCATTGTGGAGAACTCTGGTGACGATGAAGGGGCCTTCCCAAGTGGGAGCGAGCTTGTGTGGTTTCTGTTGATCCACTCGGAGGACCAAGTCTCCTTCTTGAAAGGCTCGGCTCTTCACATTTCTAGCATGGAATCGACGCAAGTCCTGCTGATAGATGGTCGAGCGGATCAGGGCCATCTCTCTCTCCTCTTCAAGGAGGTCGACTGCATCTTGCCGGGCTTGCTCCGCTTCATCTTCAGAGTAGAGTTCGACTCGGGGTGCATTGTGAAGCAGGTCACTCGGCAGAACTGCTTCAGCTCCATAGACCAGAAAGAATGGAGTTCTCCCAGTCGACCGATTAGGAGTGGTCCTCAATCCCCAAAGAACCGACGGAAGTTCGTCGACCCACGCTCCTGCTGCATGCTTGAGATCACGCATCAGCCGAGGTTTCAGTCCTTTGAGAATTAGACCATTTGCTCGTTCTGCTTGTCCATTAGACTGGGGGTGAGCAACTGAAGCATAGTCGACTCGCGTGCTCGAGAGGCGCAAAAGGCTTTGAACTTGTCGTAATCAAGTTTGACCCATTGTCGATGATGATGCCGCATGCGGAACTCCATATCTGAATATCAACTCTCGATGAAATCGATAGCGATTACGCATCAAGGTTCTTGATAGGTTTAGCTTCGATCCACTTCGTAAACTTGTCGACTGCCACAAGCAAATGAGTGAAACCGCTTCTGCCAGTTCTCAGTGGTCCAATCATATCCAACCCCCAAACAGAGAAAGGCCAGACGAGTGGAATGGTCTTCAATGCTGAGGCAGGTTTGTGTGACATATTGGAGTAGAGCTGACATCCTTCACACTTGTCGACTATTTCCTTTGCCATTTCATTTGCTTTTGGCCAGTAAAATCCCGCTCGGTATACTTTAGCCACGATGGTCCGGGAGGACGCATGGTGACCACAGGTCCCCGAGTGGATATCATCAAGAATTATCTGACGTTCTGCTGGCGTTATGCATTTCTGGCCGACTCCAGTCACGCTTTCTTTGAATAACTGTCCCTTGATCACAGTAAAGGCCTTGGATCGGCGGACGATCTGTCGAGCCTCTTCTTCGTTCTCCGGGAGCTCTTTCCTTAGGATATACGTGATGTACGGCACCGTCCAGTCGGGAGTGATGACCATGACTTCCATGACCAGGTCGACCACGGCTGGGACCTCAACTTCAATCGGATCAGTGGCACTTTTTGGCTGCGGAACTTCTTCGGTGAAAGGATCCTCTTGAACTGACGGTGTGTGGATGTGCTCCAAAAACGCATCACTGGGAATGGCTTCCCTCTTGGATCCTATTTTCGCCAAATCATCGCAGCCTTGATTTTTCAATGGGTATATGATGAAGCTCTAACCCCTCGAACTTCTTCTCTAGCTTCCTCACCATCGCATTGCAAGAACCAGTCATGGCTGGACTTCTGACGTCCCACTCCTTCATCACGTGATTAACCACTAGATCTGAGTCGCCATAAACCATGAGGCGATGGACGCCGAGTGAAATGGCCATACGCAACCCATACAACAGTGCTTCGTATTCTTCGTCATTGTTAGAAGAATCAAAGTGAATCTGGAGCACATATCTGAGCTTATCTCCTCGGGGGGAAACCAATACTACCTCAAAGACCGTAACCATTCAGCATCTTGGAACCATCAAAGAACATGGTCCAGTGCTCCGAGTGAACTTGAGTCGACAACTGTTGTTCAATGCACTCGGTGATGAAATCTGCTATTGCTTGGGACTTGATGGCTTTCTTTGCCTCAAACTTGATATCAAGGGGAAGGAGTTCGACCGCCCATTTCGCCACTCGACCAGTTGCATCTCTGTTGTGCAGAATCTCTGATAATGGGGCGTCGCTGACAATTGTAAAGGAATTATCAAAGAAGTAATGGGCAACCTTCTTCGCGGTCATATAAATCCCATAAACAAGCTTCTGATAATGAGGGTATATTTGCTTTGATGGGGTCAATACTTCAGAAAGATAATATACTGGGCGCTGAACTTTGAAGGCCTTTCCTTCCTCTTCCCGCTCGACCGTAAGTACTATACTGACGACTTGTCCTATGGCTGCAATGTAAAGCAGCAACGGCTCCTTGCTGATTGGGGCAGCAAGCACCGGCTGGTGGAGAGCGAGCCTTGAGCTCGCAAAAGCTGCATCGACTTCAGAGTCCACTCGAACTTGTCCGACTTCTTCATTAGTCGGTAAGAGGCAATGCCTTTTCACCAAGGCGAGATGAATCGACTTAAAGCGCCAAGCATCCAAAGAAGCTTCGGACATCATGCACACGCAGGTGGCATTTCATTCGGAGTATAGTGCCAACTTTTTACGGGTTGGCGTCGATTCCTCGCTCGAAACGAAAACCGAGTAACTTTCCGCCAGGAACTCCGAATGTGCACTTTGATGGATTAAGCTTGATATCATACCACCTGAGATTGGCAAATGTTTCAGCAAGGTCAGTCAACAGGTCAGAACCTTTCCGTGATTTGACCACAATGTCATCCATGTATGCTTCCACATTCCGACTGATTTGAGTGAGCAAACACTTCTGAATCATCCTCATGAACCTGGCTCCGGCATTCTTGAGGCCGAATGGCATGGTGACATAGCAGAAGCACCCGAATGGAGTGATGAAAGCTGTTTTGATCTTGTCGGGTCCACACATACGGATCTGATGGTAACCGGAATAGGCGTCTAAAAAAGACAACCGCTCACATCCCGCAGTCGAGTCGACTATTTGGTCGATGCGGGGGAGAGGAAAATGATCTTTCGGGCAGGCCCGATTGATATGTTTGAAGTCGATGCACATGCGAAGTGACTTGTTCTTCACCATTGGCATATTTGGTGGCAATCTCCATCATTCGACTCAGGGTCATGTCTCCTGTCCGACCGAATTTCAGACTCAACTCTCTGTTCTTAACACCTTCCTTGAAGGCACAGAGTGCCTGATGATCAGATACATTCTCTACTGTGTGGTGCAAAGTGATCCATCTCTGGATGTAATCCCTCAGAGTTTCATTTGACTTCTGCAGACACGACTGCAACTCTGTCAATCCTGCTGGCCGCTTGCAAGTTCCTTCAAATGTCCTGACAAACACTCGGGCAAGATGTTCAAAAGTGGAAATGCTGTTGGGTGCTAACTGGTTCAACCATGCTCTGGCCGAGCCCTCCAACATAAGAGGCAGGTGTTTCATGGCCACTTCATCGTTGCCGCTGCCGATCTGAACAGCCACTCGGTAGTCCTCAAGCCAAGTATCCGGCTTAGACTCACCAGTGAACTTACTGACTCCAGTCACCGCGGCTCTGATTGTTCTGCTAAAACATTCTGGTCCTGAGACGTGTACTCTGCTGCTGATGGGCGCATTTCTGTCATGGCCTTCTCGGTTAGCTCTGTTCCTGTCGACCAGACCTTGAACGATGACGGATCTCGCATCAAAGCCTGGTTCCCTGGGGTCGACTGGAATCCTTCGCCCAACACTGTGCTGGCGTCTGTCATCTTGCTGTCGAGGCGCATATGACCCACCCCTTGGGGGAGGAGTGGGCACTCGACGTCGATCATCACGACCGAATCGGTCCTCATACTGAGCACGTCGGCCTCCATGTCCCTCACGCCTCTGGGGCGATCTTGGGCTATGTGCCGACTGGAATGTATTCGCAGCGACGGATCTGCTATGAATCCTGTTCCACGACTGTGATACAACTGAATTTGGTCTCCTACTGCCCGGAGCAAATCTCTGATCTGGAGTAAGCCTCTGCCAGCCTCCGACTGGGAAGGCTGAATGGATTCTGCTATACGGGCTGCGGCTGCTAGATTCTGAATGGGAGTTCGGTATACCTGAGTCGCTTGTGGAAAGAGTTGACGCTGTCGACGACTGGACCCATTGTTGCGCTTCGTTCGTCGAGCACTTGCTGGAGATTTTCAGTCGAGTGCGCTCAGCCAAGTTGGCCAAACGCGCATCTTCTAAGGCACGGGCCTCGGGGTTTCTCCAACGATAGGAGTGTGAAGCGCATCCATGTTCCGGCGGCGAAGCTCCTCCCTCTGCAGCGAAGTGAGGGGCTCGGGTTGGTACTCTTCGTCAGTCTGCGCCGGTTCGCCTCCGCCAACGCCTCCACCGGCGTGGGGGAAACCAGGAGGATTGCATCGTCCGTCGACCATCAGACCCTCCGCCGCTGGATCACTGCTATCGCACTCGGATGCAGTCTCTGCAGAGCCAGTCGACAGATCGAACAGGCCGTAGAGAGATTCGTCGGGCTCGATTGCCGCGACTTGAGGGGTGGCCGACTGGCGGGCCACCGCATGCCTCACCCACCGCTGAAGCCTCGACCGACCGGAGCGCTTGCGCCGGCGAGAGACTGGGAGGGAGGACGGCACAAGAGCCGACCGATCTTTGGGTCGGCCGCAGGAGGACGCCATGGACGCTGCAGCATAAAAGTGCGCGTTGCCCCACGGACGGGGAGTGCGTCGACGTCGAGTGGAGCCTCCTGCAACCAAGCGAAGTCGTCGGCGATGAACGTGAGCGCACCGAGACGGATCTCGCGGCCCTCAACCAAAACTCCACCTGAAACCATGATGAATGGGGTCGGAAAAACTGCAACTTCTCCAACAAGTCGCTAAGACACCGGCCCCACGGTGGGCGCCAACTGTCGTGGTTCTAAGTCTGACAGTAGAATGGGAGGTAGGTATGGAGAGGCAAGATCCTAGCTATGGAGTTGTTGTATACGCAAGATGTTTACGAGTTCAGGCCCTTCTCGGAGGAAGTAACAGCCCTACGTCTCAGAGCCCGGAGGCGGTCGACTGTATTATATGCGTATGAGTTACAGGGGTGCGAACCCTTTACACTGAGGAGGGGGGTGGCTTATATAGAGTTCGCCACCCTCCGCCCTCGATTATGCAGGGATTAAGGTACATTAAGATAGGGGGTTACTAGTAACGCCCACATAAAGTGCTATGATGACCATAAAAGCTACTTAATGACCGACCATTTGTGTGCAGACTGGCTTTAGATCTCCTGGCGGTCGAGTTGTTGGCTTCATGGTCGAGTGTCTTCCAGTTGGTCGAGTGGAACCTTTCCAGGTCGACTGAAAGGTAGTTTCTTCTAGAGATGTCCTTGGGGAGGGTATCTAGGACAGGTCCATGACCCTACCCTAGGTACATGACTTCATCAATCACCGGGGCCTTCTTCTCGGCCTTCTTCTCCGGCACCTTGTACGGTGTCGGGACCAGCATCTCCGTCAGGAGAGCATCAACTGGGCCCTCTGGCAGTGGAGCCGGACAGTAAACCTGCTCCACTGTCTCCACATAATCCTGAGGCAAATATACACAAATACTTAAGACTCCCCCATGAATGTATTGGGGAAAAACCGAACTCGGTGGTAGTCCCAAAACTCACCGGACGAGGGGGCCGCGCTGCATGAAGTCCGCGGTCCTCGGATGTGGGAGGAGGTACTTCGGAGGCCTTAAACAACTCCTTCCACGCGTCTTTGTGCTTCATGCCATAGAGCCTCTGGAGCGTCTCGTGTTCGGCCGGGACGAACTCCCAAAGATTGACTGCCCGCCTTTGGCACGGCAGAATCCGTGACGAGCATGACTCGGATCACGTTGACAAGCTTGATGTTCTTGTCCTTCAGGCTCTTGATGCAGGTTTGGAGTCCTGTCAGCTCGGTAGGTTCGCCCCAAGTCAGGCCCTTCCTTTCCCAGGAGGTGAGCCGCATGGGGGCTCCGGATCGGAACTCGGGGGCCGCCGCCCAGTTGGCACCGCGCGGTTCGGTGATGTTGAACCACCCCGATTACCACCCTTTTACGGTCTCCGCAAAGGAGCCGTCCAGCCAGGTGACGTTAGGCATCTTGCCCACCATGGCCCCTCCGCATTCCGCTTGCTGGCCGCGTACGATCTTCGGCTTCACGCAGAAGATTTACAGCCACATGCCAAAGTGAGGCCGAATGCGGAGGAAGGCCTCACATACGACGATGAACGCCGAGATGTTGAGGACGAAATTCGGGGCTAGATCGTGGAAATCTAGCCCGTAGTAGAACTTGAGCCCGCGGATGAAGGGGTGAAGTGGAAACCCCAGTCCACGGACAAAGTGGGCGACGAACACGACCCTCTTGTGGGGTCCCGGGGTCGGAATGACCTGCCCACGTCACGGTAGCGGTGCGCTATGTCTGCTGACCAAGTATCTGACCAAGAAGATTTTCGATATGCTTCTCCTTGACGGTGGAAGCCACCTACTTGCCTCCTTCCCCGGACATGTTTAGCTGTGCGAAGAAGACTTGGGCTTGGGCGCTGGAGCTCGAGGGGGGCAAGAGTGGGCAAAGGAGGAAGAAGGCGTGGGTGAAAATGGGGAAATCTTATCCCTTTATAGAGGAGCCAAGAGCGGTGCGCCTCCCCACTTGCCCGTTGAGAATCGCTTGTTTCCCAAGCGCCACGATTGATGGCATGGTGAGATTACCCATACCCGTATTGATGATAATCCCGTGATAAGGGGACACGATCTCTGCTTTGACAAGACGTGTCAAGGAAAACGCCTCGCAATATGCGCTGTGGCTGGCTGTGGGAAAACGGTTTGAATAACGACCCGACCGTAATGACACGTCGCATTGTTTAAAAAGTTGTCAGCAGATTGCATTTGTGAAATACCATTCTCTCTACGGTGGCATGTGAAGATCATTTTGTGGATCCGGACACGGTTCAATTGTTCGACAATTACCTTGGAATATTCGGAGGAGTAACCCGCCCTGCAATGCCGAAGAAAAGACCGCGCGCCGGACTCATCGTCATTGAAGCCTGGTTCAGGGGCTACTGAGGGAGTCCTGGATTAGGGGGTATCCGGACAGCCGGACTGTGTACAACGTCCGGACTATTGAAGCGTGAAGATACAAGACTCAAGACTTCGGCCCGTGTCCGGATGGGACTCTCCTTTGCGTCAAAGGCAAGCTTGGCGATCCGGATATTATATTTCCTTCCTTGTAACCGAGTCCATGTAAACCCTAGCCCTCTCTGGTGTCTATATAAACCGGAGAGGTTGGTCCTTAGAAGGCCGATCACAATTACAATCATACCATCATAGGCTTGCTCTTAGGGTTTAGCCTCTACGATCTCGAGGTAGATCTACTCTTGTACTACCCATATCATCAATATTAATCAAGCAGGAAGTGGGGTTTTACCTCCATCGAGAGGGCCCGAACCTGGGTAAACATCTGCGTCCCTTGCTTCCTGTTACCATCGGCCTTGACGCACAGATCGGGACCCCCTACCCGAGATCCACCGGTTTTGACACCGACAATGGGCATCTCCATAGCCCGTTGATATGCCTAGTTGATGTGAGACTATCTTCTCCTTTTTGTCTTCTCCACAACTACCCTTCTATTCCACAAATAGTGCTATGTCCATGGCTCACGCTCATGTATTGCGTGAAGATTGAAAAAGTTTGAGAACATCAAAAGTATGAAACAATTGCTTGGCTTGTCATCGGGGTTGTGCATGATTTAAATATTTTGCGTGGTGAAGATAGAGCATAGCCAGACTATATGATTTTGTAGGTATAACTTTCTTTGGCCATGTTATTTTGAGAAGACACGATTGCTTTGTTAGTGTGCTTGAAGTATTATTATTTTTATGTCAATATTAAACTTTTATCTTGAATCTTTCGGATCTGGACATTCATGCCACAATAAAGAAAATTATATTGAGAATTATGCTAAGTAGCATTCCACATCAAAAATTCTGTTTTTATCATTTACCTACTCGAGGACGAGCATGAATTAAGCATGGGGATGCTTGATACCTCTCCAACATATCTATAATTTTTTATTGTTCCATGCTATTATATTATCTGTTTTGGATGTTTAATGGGCTATATTATGCACTTTTATATTATTTTTGGGACTAACCTACTAACCAAAGGCCCAGTACAAATTGTTGTTTTTTTGCCTATTTCAGTGTTCGCAGAAAAGAAATATCAAACGGAATCCAAACGGAATGAAACCTTCGGAAGAGTTATTTTTGGAACAAATGCAATCCAGGAGACTTGGAGTGGACGTCAAGGAAGCAACGAGGCGGCCACGAGGTAGGGAGGCGCGCCTAGGGGGGTAGGCGCGTCCCCACCCTCGTGGGCCCCTTGTGGCTCCACCGACCTACTTCTTTCGCCTATATATACTCATATACCCTGAAAACATCCGAGAGCACCACGAAACCCTATTTCCACCGCCGCTACCTTCTATACCCGTGAAATCCCATCTTGGGGCCTTTTTCGATGCTCTGCCGGAGGGGGAATCGATCACGGAGGGCTTCTACATCAACACCATAACCTCTCTGATCATGTGTGAGTAGTTTACCACAGACCTTCGGGTCCATAGTTATTAGCTAGATGGCTTCTTCTCTCTCTGTGGATCTCAATACAAAGTTCTCCTTGATTCTCATGGAGATCTATTCGATGTAATTCTTTTTGCGGTGTGTTTGTCGAGATCCGATGAATTGTGGGTTTATGATCAAGCTTATCTATGAACAATATTTGGTTCTTCTCTGAATTCTTATATGTTTGATTTGATATCTTTGCAAGTATCTTCGAATTATCAGTTTGTTTTGTCCTACTAGATTGATCTTTCTTGCAATGGGAGAAGTGCTTAGCTTTGGGTTCAATCTTGAGGTGTCCTTTCCCTGTGACAGCAGGGGCAGCAAGGCACGTATTGTATTGTTGCCATCGAGGATAAAAGGACGGGGTTTATATCATATTGCTTGAGTTTATCCCTCTACATCACGTCATCTTGCCTATGCGTTACTGTGTTCTCATGAACTTAATACTCTAGATGCATGCTGGATAGTGTTTGATGTGTGGAGTAATAGTAGTAGATGCAGAATCGTTTCGGTCCACTTGTCGCGGATGTGATGCCTATATACATGATCGTGCCTACATATTCTCATAACTATGCGCTTTTCTATCAATTGCTCGACATCAATTTATTCACCCATCGTAGATTATGCTATCTTGAGAGAAGCCACTAGTGAAACCTATGCCCCCCTGGGTCTATCTTCCATCATATTATTTTCCTATCAATTTCCTATTTCTGCCGCCGTTTATTTTGCAATCTATATCATAAAAATACCAAAAATATTTATCTTATTATCTCTATCAGATCTCACTTTTGCAAGTGGCCGTGAAGGGATTGACAACCCCTTTATCGCGTTGGTTGCAAGGTTATTATTTGTTTGTGCAGGTACAAGGCGACTTGCGTGTAACCTACTACTTGATTGATATGTTGGTTCTCAAAAACTGAGGGAAATACCTATGCTACTTTGCTGCATAACCCTTTCCTCTTCCAGGGAAAACCAACACATGCTCAAGAGGTAGTAGTCTCTGGAAGCATCGGTTAGTCCATTATAAAAGATTTCAAGTATTTCATTTTTCTTGAGAGGATGATCAGGCAAAGAATTAAGTAATTGGAGAAGGCTCCCCCAATCTTGTGGGTGACTTTCTTCTTCAGTTTGCACAAAGTGAAATATTTCCTTTAAAATAGCTTGTTTCTTATGAGCAGGGAAATATTTTTCAGAGAAGTAGTAAATCATATCCTAGGGACTAGGCACAAAACCAGGAACAAGAGAATTAAACCATAACTTAGCATCACCCTTTAATGAGAAAGGAAACAACTTAAGAATGTAATAGTGATTTTTTCCTCATGAGCAAATAGGGTGGCTATATTATTCAATTTAGTAAGATGTGCCACAAGAATTTAAGATTCATAACCATTGAAAGGATCAGATTCAACCAAAGTAATCAACTCAGGATCGACAGAGAATTCATAATCCTTATCAGTAACAAAGATAGGTGAAGTATCAAACTTAGGATCATATTGCATTCTAGCATTCAAAGACCTTTCTTTCAGCTTAGCTAACAGTTTCTTAAGATCATTCCTATCATTACAAGCAAAAAAGTATCTAGCACTTTCTTCGTCCATAATATAACCCTCAGGTACAACAGGCAATTCATATCTAGGGGGAGAATCATAATGTTCAGTTTCAATAATATCATCAGTTTCAGTAATTTCATTCTCTCTAACCCTAGCAAGTTGTTCATCAAGAAATTCACCTAGTGGCACAATATTATCAAACAGAGAAGTAGTACCATCATAAGCATCATGCATAGCAGAAGTGGCATCATCAATAACATGCGACATATCAGAATCAATAGCAGGTGTAGGTGTTGCAAGTTTACTCAAAATAGAAGGTGAATCAAGTGCAGAGCTAGATGGCAGTTCCTTACCTCCCCTCATAGTTGAGGGATAGATCTTAGTACTTGGATCTTTCAGATTTTTCATAGTGATCAACAGATATAAATCCCAAGTGACTTAGAGAATAGAGCTATGCTCTCCAGCAACAGCACTAGAAAAAGGTCTTGATAACCCACAAGTATAGGGGATCACAACAGTTTTCGAGGGTAGAGTATCCAACCCAAATTTATTGATTCAAGACAAGGGGACCCAAAGAATATTCTCAAGTATTAGCAGATGAGTTGTCAATTCAACCTATACTTGTGGGTTATCAAGACCTTTTTTTGGCGCCGTTGTTGGGGAGCAATAGCGTGAGGTGAATATTCTCGTGTGTGCTTGTTTTGCTTTATCACTAAGTAGTTCTTATTTTCTGCTATGAGTTGTTCTCTATCTTTAGATATGGATATAGAGCACAAAATACCAAAAAAATAGTTGTACTTACTACTCATCGATATGGGGAACCTCCTAAAACCGTCAATGCTCATTATGTGAAAAATATTAAACACTACTTTGATTATCCTAAGAAAACCCCATTTAACTTGATTGTGGGAGACACGTTGTATCAACGTGAATACTTTAGGGATTATTGCTTGACTCAAAAAGGGAAACTGTTATAGGATCAAATTCATATGTTGCATTGGTATGCTCAGGGTCTATGCTTGAGATATGATTATACTTGTTGCTCTAGGATGAAGGCTCCACACCTTCCCTTTTCATGCAAATTTAATGATAATGAAACATTGGCTTCTTATGCTAATGGTAGATATGATTACTATGAGATGAATAGAAGAATTTGTTGCTTTTAAGGGTGCTTATGAAATTGAATCTTTGTTTGAAAAGTATGAATATGATGTTGTTTATAGGTCTGAAAATTTTGCTATACTTAAATAATGCTATGAGAATTATAAATACAATTCTGATATTGATGTATTTCTTGAGTAAGTCTTCGCTGTCCAAGAAGAGACTAATATTTTGTAGGAATCTATGGAAGAATAAATTGATGACACTATGAGCTCATTAGATGAAAAAGACGATGAGGAGAGCGAAGAACAAAAGGAGGAAGAGTGGATTAACTACCCGTGCCCACCTTCTAATGAGAGTAACTTTTCAACTCATACATTGTTTAATTTCCCTTCGTGCTTACCGAAGGATGAATGATATGATGATTGCTATGATCCCGTTGATTCTTTTGAAATATCCCTTTTTGATGAACTTGATGCTTGCTATGCTTGTGGCCAAGATGCCAATTTGAATTATTCTTATGGTGATGAACTTGCTACAATTACTTAGGTTAAGAATGAAATTGTTGCTATTGCACCCTCACATGATAGTCCTATTATCGTTTTGAATTCTCCCAACTACACTGTATCGGAGAAGTTTGCTCTTATTAAGGATTATATTGATGGGTTGCGTTCTACCATCAAAAATGATGATTTTGATGAATATGATATGCATGTGCTTGCTGCTCCTACTTGCAATTATTATGAGAGAGGAACTACATCTCCATCTTTCTATGTTTCCAACATGATAAAATTGCAAGAAACTGCTTATGCTATGCATTGGCCTTTACTTGAAGTGCATGAATTGTTCTTTTATGCCATGATGATGCATAGGAAGAGAGTTAGACTTCGTCATTGCATGATATATTTTGCTTTGTGCTCACTACTGAATTACAAATCATTGTTAATTAGAATTGGATTTGATATACCTAGGGATTCGGGTGGATCAATTACTTGAGCACTTTATGACTAGCTTAATTGGTTTAAAGAAAGCACTGCCAGGGAGACAACCCGGAAGTTTTAGAGAATCATTTTCTTCTGTTGTGTGCTTTTATAAAGTTTAAAAAATATATAAAGGGGAACTTAAAACTTTTCAAAATGAAAAGTGAAAGTAAGAAAGACGAGCACCGTGGAAGCGGGAGCATATGCCTTGAACTTTGTTTATGCCCATGGAAACTTTGTGAATCTTCAATTACAGAAACTTTTCAACAAAAATAATTATCCCCTTGTACAAATCCATTGTATTAAAAATAATGTGCCAAGATTTGCCTTTAGGATGATTAGATTGCTTGTTGGTATGTGCAGTGCAAAAACAGAAACTTTTGTTGTAGTGCGTGATTTTACATTTTTTACTGGAATGTCAAAAGTTTCTAAAATTTTTACACATCACTGCTATACAAATTATTATTTTTTTCCTAATTTTTTAGAATTTTTTGAGTTACAAAAGTATGGTCAATGTTCAGATTACTACAGACTGTCCTTTTTTGACAGTTTCTGTTTTTGATGCATTGTTTTGCTTGTTTTGATGAAACTGTCAATTGTATCGGTGGTATAAGCCATGGATAAGTTATAATACAGTAGGGATCAAGAAAAAACAAAATATGAATGGGTTTGCAATAGTACTTAAAGTAGTAATTTGCTTTATTAGACTAACGGATCTCACCGAGCTTTCTGTTAAGTTTTGTGTGGATGATGTGTTCAAAGATCGAGGAGGTCTCGATATGAGGAGAAGGAGGAGAGGCAAGAATTCAAGCTTGGGGATACCCATGGCACCCAAGTAAATATTCAAGGAGACTCAAGCGTCTAAGCTCGGGGATCCCCCGGAAGGCATCCCATCTTTCTTCAACAAGTATCGATATATTTCGGCTTTTGTTTCATTCATGTGATATGCGTAAATCTTGGAGCGTCTTTTATGTTTAGTTTTCACTTTTCTTTTAATGCACCATGCTGGTATGAGATAGTTCTTAGTTGATTTGTAGAATGCTCATTGCACTTCACTTAAATCTTTTGAGTATGGATTTATAGAATGCTTCATGTGCTTCACTTATATCATTTGAAGTTTGGATTGCCTGTTTCTCTTCACATAGAAAACCGTTATTTGCAGAATGCTCTTTTGCTTCACTTATATTTGTTAGAGAATGGTATTTTGTAGAAAGAATTAAACTCTTATGCTTCACTTATGTCTATTTAGAGAGTCAACAGGAATTGGTCATTTGCATGGTTAGTCATAAAATCCTACATAAAACTTGTGGATCACTGAATATGATATGTTTGATTCCTTGCAATAGTTTTGCGATATAGAGATGATAATATATGGGAGGTACTAGTGAATGGTTTTCATTTGTAAGAATATTTGTGTTAAGGCTTGTGATTCCCCAAGCATGCACGTATAGTCTCCCGTTATGCTATGAAATTTGAGCATGATTTATTATTGATTGTCTTCCTTATGAGTGGCAGTCGGGGACGAGCGATGGTCTTTTCCTACCAATCTATCCCCTAGGGGCATGCCTAGTAGTACTTTGCTTTGAGGGCTAATAAACTTTTGCAATAAGTATATAAGTTCTTTATGACTAATGTGAGTCCATGGACTATACGCACTCTTACCTTCCCGCAATTTGCTAGCCTCTACGGTACCGTGCATTGCCCTTTCTCACCTCGAGACGTGGTGCAAACTTCGTCGGTGCATCTGATACGTCTCCAACATATATATAATTTTTTATTGTTCCATGTTGTTCTATTATCAATCTTGGATGTTTTATAAACATTTTATATAATTTTTTGGTACTAACCTATTGACATAGTGCCAAGTGTCGGTTGCTGTTTTCTGCATGTTTTTTTACATTGCAGGAAATCAATATCAGACGGAGTCCAAATGCAACGAAACTTCATGAAGATTTTTTATGGACCAAAAGACACATAATGGGCCCTGGCTGCGCCTGGGGGATGCTTCGAGGAGAGCATAACCCACCAGGGCACGCCAGGAGGCGCAGGCGCGCCCTAGTGGGTTGTGCCCACCTCGGGTGCCCTAGGACCACCTCTTTGCTCTATAAATACCACAATATTCCCAAAACCCTAGGGGAGTCGATGAAATATTGATCCAACCGCCGCAGAGCCCAGAACCACCAAATTCAATCTAGACACCATCTCGAATGGGGTTCACCACCTCCATTGGTGCCTCTCCGATGATGCGTGATTAGTTCTTTGTAGACCTTCGGGTCCGTAGTTAGTAGCTAGATGGCTTCCTCTCTCTCGCTGAATTCTCAATACAATGGTCTCTTGGAGATTGATATAATGTAACTCCTTTTGCAGTGTGTTTGTTGGGATCTAATGAACTTTGAGTTTATGATCAGTTATATCTTTTTATATCCATGAAAGTATTTGAGTTTATTTGATCTCCTTTATGCATGATTGCTTATAGCCTCGTATTTCTTCTCCGATATTTGGGTTTTGTTTGGCCAACTTGGTCTATTTATCTTGTAATGGGAAGAGGTGCTTTGTAGTGGGTTCGATCTTACGGTGCTTGATCCCAGTGACAGAAGGGGAACCGACACGTATGTATTGTTGCTACTAAGGATAAAATGATGGGGTCTATCTCTACATAGATAGATCTTGTCTACATCATGTCATCGTTCTTATTGCATTACTCTGTTTTCCATGAACTTAATACACTAGATGCATGCTGGATAGCAGTCGACGTGTGGAGTAATATAGTAGTAGATGCAGGCAGGAGTCTGTCCACTGATCCTGGACGTGATGCCTATATAATGATCATTGCCTGGATATCGTCATGATTATTTGAAGTTCTATCAATTGCCGAACAGTAATTTGTTTACCCATCATTTGCTATTTTTCTCGAGAGAAGCCACTAGTGAAACCTACGGCCCCCGGGTCTCTTTCTCATATATTTGCATTTGCGATCTACTTTTCCTTTGCTTTTATTTTCAGATCTATTAAACTAAAAATACAAAAATACCTTGCTGCATTTTATTTCTATTTATTTTATTTGGCGTTCGATCTATCAATCTACTACAAATTTATCTCACGTCCGTTTGCAAACTTGAGGCGCCGTTACCCGGAAGGGATTGACAACCCCTTTAACACGTCGGCTTGTGAGGATTTGTTATCTGTGTGCAGGGGCTGTTTACGTTGCGTTGCTTGGTTCTCCTGCTGGTTCGATAACCTTGGTTTCTTCACTCAGGGAAATACCTACCGTCACTGTGCTGCATCATCCCTTCCTCTTTGGGGAAATACCTACGTAGTCCTAGACGACATCAGCATCCAAACCCCGTGATATGATATGCTCTGTCACACATAAGCCTTATTATATCTTCCTCAAAACAGCCACCATACCTACCTATTATGACATTTCCATAGTGATATGTCTTCGTCGTATCTATAATTTTTGATTGTTCCATGCCAATATTCTACAACTTTTGTATACTTTTGGAAACTTTTTATACTATTTTTTGGGACTAACGTATTGATCCAGTGCCCAGTGCCAGTTCTTGTTTGTTGCATATCTATGTTTCGCAGAAACCCAATATCAAACGGAGTCCAAATGGGTTAAAACGGACGGAGAATTATTTTGGAATACTTATGATTTTTGGGAAGTAAAATCAACGCGAGACGGTGCCCGAGGGGGCCACGTGGCAGGGGGGCGTGCCCTGGACCGTCGTGGGCACCCTGTAAGGCGGTTGACACTCTTCTTTTGCCGCAAGAAAGCTAATTTTATGAGAAAAATCTGGGCGAAAGATTCAACCCAATCGGAGTTATAGATCTCTGGATATAAAAGAAACGGTGAAAGGGCAGCAGACGAGAACGCAGAAACAGAGAGAGATAGAGAGACAGATCCAATCTCGGAGGGGCTCTCGCCCCTCCCATGCCATGGAGGCCAAGAACCAGAGGGGAAACCCTTCTCCCATCTAGGGAGGAGGTCAAGGAAGAAGAAGAAGAAGAGGGCCCTCTCCCCCTCTCTTCCGGTGGCGCCGGAACACCGCCGGGGCCATCATCATCACCGCAATCTTCACCAACAACTTCACCGCCACCATCACCAATTCTTCCCCCCTCTATGCAGCAGTGTAACCTCTCTCTTACCCGCTGTAATCTCTACTTAAACATGGTGCTCAACGCTATATATTATTTCCCAATGATGCATGGCTATCCTATGATGTTTGAGTAGATCCGTTTTGTCCTATGGGCTATTTGATGATCAAGATTGGTTTGAGTTGCATGTTTTATTATTGGTGCTATCCTATGGTGCTCTCCGTGTCGCGCAAGCGTGAGGGATCCCCGCTGTAGGGTTTGCAATATGTTCATGATTTGCTTATGGTGGGTGGCGTGAGTGACAGAAGCACAGACCCGAGTAAGTATGTTGTTTGCGTATGGGATAAAGGGGGCTTGGTACTTTAATGCTATGGTTGGGTTTTACCTTAATGATATTTAGTAGTTGCGGATGCTTGCTAGAGTTACAACCATAAGTGCATATGATCCAAGTAGAGAAAGTATGTTAGCTTATGCCTCTCCCTCAAATAAAATTGCAATAATGATTACCGGTCTAGTTATCGATTGCCTAGGGACAAATAACTTTCTCGTGACAACAAGCTCTTTACTAAAACTAATTTAGTTGTGTCTTTATCTAAATAACCCCTACTTTTTATTTACGCTCTCTTTATATTCTTGCAAGCCTATCCAAAAAATACCTACAAAGTACTTCTAGTATCATACTTGTTTTAGGTAAAGCGAACGTCAAGCGTGCGTAGAGTTGTATCAGTGGTCGATAGAACTTGAGGGAATATTTGTTCTACCTTTAGCTCCTCATTGGGTTCGACACTCTTACTTATCGAAAGAGGCTACAATTCATCCCTTATACTTGTGGGTTATCACATAGCCATTCCGAGATATATTGCAATGCAACTTCCACCGCTTCCGTTTTGATGACTTGAGCATACATTGTCATATTGCTTTGCATGGTCATAAGAAAGCTACCATGATATTTCTATGGCTTGTTCATTTTTTGATATCCTTGCTATGCTAGATCATTGCACATCCTGGTACACTACCAGAGGCATTCATATAGAGTCATACTTTGTTCTAGGTATCGAGTTGTAATATTGAGTTGTAAGTAAATAGAAGTGTGATGATCATCATTATTCATTATTAGAGCATGTCCCGGGGAGGAAAGGATGATGGAAACTATGATTCCCTCACAAGTCGGGATGAGACTCCGAACAAAAGGAAAAAAAGTGCGGCCAAAAAGAGCCCAAGAAAAAGAAAAAACAGAAAAAAAAATGAGAGAAAAAGAGAGAAGGGGCATGCAAATTCCACACTTGTGCTTCAGAGTAGCACCGTATTTTTCATATAGAGAGTCTCCTATGTTTTCACTTCCATATACTAGTGGGAATTTTTCATTATAGTTAGATGCACACCCACTTAGTTTTCAGTTTGTGCTTTCATACACTTATAGCTCTTAGTGCATCCATTGCATGGTAATCCCTACTCCTCGCATTGATATCAATTGATGGGCATTTCCATAGCCCGTTGATTAAGTCACGTCGATGTGAGACTTTCTTACTTTTTTTTCTTCTCTATGTTTACCCTAGTCATCATACTCTATTCCACCCATCGTGCTATGTCCATGGCTTGCGCTCATGTATTGCGTGGGGGTTGAAAAAGTTGAAGCACGTTAAAAAGTATGAGCCAGTTTCTCAGCTTGTCATCAGGGTTGTGCATGATAAATACTTTGTGTTGAGAAGATGGAGCATGACAAGACTATATGATTTTGTATTGATAGCGTTCTTTGGCATTGATATTTTGAAAGACATGATTGTTTGTTGGGATGCCTGAGTATTGATGTCTTTATCTCAAATTAGACTATTGCTTTGAATCACTCGTGTCTTAATATGCATGCCATGATTAGATATATGATCAAGATTATGCTGGTAGCATTCCACATCAAAAATTATCTTCTTTATCATTTACCTACTCAGGGACGAGCAGGAATTAAGCTTGGGGATGCTGATACATCTCCGTTGTATCTATATTTTTTTATTATTCCATGCCAATATTATACATCGGAATGACCTGAACCTTCATGGAGATAACTTTTGGAATAAAAAAATATTGGCAAAAGAATGAGCAGCAGGGGGGCCACACCCTAGCCACAAGGGTGGGGGGTGCGCCCACCACCCTGGGGCGTGCCCTCTGACCTTGTGGGCCCCCTGGACCTCCACCGACCTCAACTCCAACTCCATATATTCACTTTCAGGGAGAAAAAATCAGAGAGAAGAATTCATCGCGTTTTACGATACGGAGCCGCCGCCAAGCCCTGTTCTTCCTCGGGAGGGCAGATCTAGAGTCCGTTCGGGGCTCCGGAGAGGGGAATCCGCCGCCATCGTCATCATCAACCATCCTCCATCACCAATTTCATGGTTCTCACCGCCGTGCGTGAGTAATTCGTTCATAGGCTTGCTGGACCGTGATGGGTTGGATGAGATTTACCATGTAATCAAGTTAGCTTTGTTAGGGTTTGATCCCTAGTATCCACTATGTTCTAAGATTGATGTTGCTATGACTTTGTTATGCTTAATGCTTGTCACTAAGGCCCGAGTGCCATGATTTCAGATCTGAACCCTTTATGTTTTCATGAATATATTTGTGTTCTTGATCCTATCTTGCAAGTAATAGTCACCTACTACGTGTTATGATCCGGCAACCCCGGAGTGACAATAGTCAGGACCACTCCCGGTGATGACCGTAGTTTGAGGAGTTCGTGTATTCACTAAGTGCTAATGCTTTGGTCCGGTACTCTATTAAAAGGAGGCCTTAATATCCCTTAGTTTCCAATAGGACCCCGCTGCCACGGGAGGGTAGGAAAAAAGATGTCATGCAAGTTCTTTTCCATAAGCATGTATGACTATATTCGGAATAAATGCCTACATTATATTGATGAATTGGAGCTAGTTCTGTGTCACCCTATGTTATAACCGTTGCATGATGAATTCCATCCGACATAATTATCCATCATGGATCAATTGCCTACGAGCTTTTCACATAGTGATCTTTGCTTTGTTACTTTTCCGTTGCTACTGTTATGATTGCTACAAAACTGCTACTGTTACTTTTGCCACTGTTATGGTTACTTCAACACTGCTTTGCTACTAAATACTTTGCTGCAGATATTAAGTCTTTCAGGTGTGGTTGAATTGACAACTCAGCTGCTAATACTAGAGAATGTTCTTTGGCTCGCCTTGTGTCGAATCAATAAATTTAGGTTGAATACTCTACCCTCGAAAACTATTGCGATCCCCTATACTTGTGGGCTATCACTAACATATTGATCCATTGACCAGTGTTAGTTCCTGTTTTTTCATGTTTTTTGTTTCGCAGAATATCCGAGGCATCGAGCACATAAGATAAAGATAGTGCTTAACTAGACGAGCACTGAGCACATATATGATTTATTGGACTAACACTTGTCAACGGATCGCTGACCAGTTCTCGCTCATTATGACAGTCGGTTTTTGGCTTTCTGCACTGAGGTACTTAACTAGATGAGCAAGAAGTACTTAACTACATGAGCAAGAAGTACAATCATAGTTGGACCGTAAGAGGGGAAGCACAGGAGCCGGGTAGCCCAACTATTGACCAAAGACATAATTCGGAATTGATTCATATAATGCAATATCCGAGGCACCGAGTGAGGGAGTCCCGGACTAAGGTGTCCTCGGGTGTCCGTACTATGTAACATGGGACGGACTAATGGGCTATGAAGATACAAGACAGAAGACTTCTTCCCGTGTCCGGATGGGACTCTCCTTTTGCATGGATGGCAAGCTTGGCATTCGGATATGTAGATTCCTTCCTTTGTAAACCGACTCTGTACAACCCTAGGCCCCTCCGGTGTCTATATAAACCGGAGGGTTTAGTCTGTAGAGGCAATCACAATCATACAGGCTAGAAATTTAGGGTTTAGCCATTACTATCTCGTGGTAGATCAACTTTTGTAATTCTCATATTCATCAAGATCAATCAAGCAAGAAGTAGGGTATTACCTCCATCAAGAGGGCCCAAACCTGGGTAAACAACGTGTCCCCCGTCTCCTGTTACCATCGGCCTTAGATGCACAGTTTGGGACCCCCTACTCGAGATCCGCCGGTTTTGACACCGACATTGGTGCTTTCATTGAGAGTTCTGATGTGTCGTCACCATGAGGTCCGATGGCTCCATCCCTCATCTACAAGAAACGCGGCCCTGGAGGTGGTTTTTTCCCCAGCCAGATCTTCATATTCGGCAGCTTCACACTGCGGGCCAACTCGCTTGGCCATCAAGAGCAGATTGACAGCTACGCCCCAGGTCACCAGATTAATTTTGGAAATCTGGACTATGTCATTGATATCCGAGGAGACTTGATCTTCCAAGGGTTCACCACCCCAACCTCCACTCTGGCCTTAGATCCAGAGCGCATCGTCAGGTCCCAAGACGGGATTACTGAGCCCGCCGGACTGTCAGCGGCCATTGAGCCCAGCACGGGAGAGCCGGAGGAAGTAGTGTCCCTGGCAACCTTCATGAAGTCGGACTCTTCTCCGGACACCGGCTCCGAACCCTCGGAGTCAGCATCGTTTGAGCTCAGCCAAGGAGTTTCCTTCCTGCCATACTCCACGGATTTTCTTCTCCCTGGCCAAACCTCGCCTTTAAGCGAGGCTCTGGACTTGATGCGATCCCTCGTCATTACAGAGGAGCAATGACCGAACTACGCCCAGCCCGGACTAGGGGCTAAGAGCGGGGAATTTTACATCCCACCCACCACCCACTTCATAGCCATTGTCGAGGACTTAACTGACATGCTCGACTACGGCTCCGAAGACATCGACTGTATGGACGACGATGCCAGAGAGGAGCAGGCCCAAAACCCACCGTTTACCAAACGTTGGACGGCCACCTCTTTGTATGACTTGTACATGGTGGACACACCCAAGGAGGGTAACGGTGATAATGATAAAGATCCAGTCGAGGATAAACCTCCTGAGATACAGCCAAAGCGTCGACATCAGCGGCGCCGCTCTAAATCACGCCGTGAAAAACACAGCGATACCTGCACGAGAGACAACAACACTCCGGACGATGCCGAAGATCTAGAAAACCCCGTCGAGCCAGCCTCCGAACACGACGATTGCGAATATGGGAAAGTTAGCCCTGACGAACAGGCCGTAAACAAAGACTCGGAGGACAGTAATTATCTTCCACTCTCCGAGGATCAGGTGAGCCTCGGCGACAAAGACTTCATCGTGCTCGAGGAACCTCTCGAGTAGGAGCGATTTAAGCGCCGGCTAATAGCCACTGCAAGGAGCCTGAAAAAGAAACAATAGTAGCTTCAAGCTGATCAAGATCTACTCAACGACAGGTGGACTAATGTCCTGGCAGCCGAGGAATACGGCCTCGAGCGCCGAACTAAGAGTTACCCGAAGCGTAAACTGCTACCTCAATTCTATGACGAGGCACTTGAGCCCGTACCATCATTACGTAATATGGCTGACCGGCCACCACGTGGCCGGGACAAAATGGCAACTCAAGCCGAACACCAGCCCATACTATCTCGTCATAAAGGTAGAGACGCAACATCTCGGGGATGCACATATGATTTGCGGCAGGACCTAGAGAATAGAGCAAGTCCGACCAGATCGATCTACGGATCGTGGGGGCGTTCCCCGGCGAGCGACGACGGCTATCCAGCCGAACGTGACAAACATAACCACGTCCGGGCCGAAAACCGCAGACGGACTACATCCGAGCTATGTTGTGACTTGGCCCGATATAGAGGCACCACACACCCCCTCTGCTTTACTGATGAAGTAATGGAGCACGAATTCCCAGAAGGGTTTAAACCCGTGAATATCAAATCATACGATGGACCAACAGATCCCGCAGTCTGGACTGAGGACTTCCTTCTCCATATTCATATGGCCCGCGGTGATGATCTCCATGCCATCAAATACCTCCCGATTAAGCTCAAGGGACCGTCTCGGCATTGGTTAAACAGCCTGCCTGAAAACTCCATTGGCAGCTGGGAGGACTTGGAAGACTCCTTCCGCGACAATTTCCAAGGTACATATGTCCGACCTTCGGATGCCGATGACTTAAGTCACATAGTTCAACAGCCCGGAGAGTCAGCCAGGAAAATTCTGGACTCGGTTCCTAACTAACAAGAACCAGATCATCGACTGTCCGGATGCCGAAGCCCTAGCGGCCTTTAAGCATAGCATCCGCGACGAATGGCTCGCCCAACACCTTGGCCAAGAGAAACCAAAGTCCATGGCGGCCCTCATAGCACTTATGACCCGCTTTTGCGCGGGCGAAGATAGCTGGCTAGCCCGTAGCAATAATAATGCAGGTGAACCTGGCACTTCTGAAGCCAGAGTAGCAACGGTAAGGCCTGACGCAATAGGCACAAGCGTCGAAGCAATGGTAACAATACCGATGACACGACGGTCAACGCCGAATTCAGTGGCTCCAAGTCCAGTCAGCGGAAGAAGCCATATGAAAGAAACAATCCGGGCCCATCCTGCTTGGACCAAATACTAGATCGTCCATGTCAGATGCACGGCAACCCCAATATACCAGCCAATCATACCCACAGAAGCTGTTGGGTCTTTAAACAGGCCATTAAGGTAAATACCGAAGACAAGGAGAAGGGGTCGCAAAGTGAGGACAATGACGAGGAGCCCCGTCCACCGAACATAGGGGGACAGAATATGTCCCCCCCCCCAAGGTTAAAACGGTGAACATGATATATGTTACCCATATCACCAAGAAGGAGCGCAAACGTGCGCTCAGAGACGTCTATGCGATAGAGCCAGTCGCCCCAAAATTCAACCCATGGTCATCCTCTCCGATCACCTTCGATCGCAGGGATCATCCGACCAGTATCCGTCATAGCAGTTCAGCTACACTGGTCCTTGACCCAATTATTGATGGATTCCACCTCATGCACGTCCTCATGGACGGTGGTAGCAGCCTCAACCTGCTCTATCAGGATACAGTCCGCAAGATGGGCATCGATCTGTCAAGGATCAAGCCCACAAAAACTACCTTTAAAGGAGTAATACCAGGTGTAGAGGCCCAATGCACATGCTCAATTACATTGGAAGTCGTCTTCACATCTCCGGACAACTTCAGAAGCGAGGACTTGATCTTCGATATCGTCCCCTTCCGCAGTGGCTATCATGCAATGCTCAGACGAACTGCAGTTGATTGATTCAATTGAAGGAAATATGCCCTAGAGGCAATAATAAAGTTATTATTTATTTCCTTATATCATGATAAATGTTTATTGTTCATGCTAGAATTGTATTAACCGGAAACATAATACATGTGTGAATACATAGACAAACATATAGTCACTAGTATGCCTCTACTTGACTAGCTCATTAATCAAAGATGGTTATGTTTCCTAACCATAGACATGTGTTGTCATTTGATTAATGGGATCACGTCATTAGGATAATGATGTGATTGACATGACCCATTCCGTTAGCTTAGCACTTGATCGTTTAGTATATTGCTATTGCTTTCTTCATGACCTATACATGTTCCTATAACTATGAGATTATGCAACTCCCGTTTACCGGAGGAACACTTTGGGTGCTACAAAACGTCACAACGAATCGGGTGATTATAAAGGAGTACTACAGTGTCTCCAAAGGTACATGTTGGGTTGGCGTATTTGGAGATTAGGTTTTGTCACTCCAATTGTCGGAGAGGTATCTCTAGGCCTTCTCGGTAATACACATCACATAAGCCTTGCAAGCATTGCAACTAATAAGTTAGTTGTGAGATGATGTATTAGAACGAGTAAAGAGACTTCCCGGTAACGAGATTGAACTACGTATTGGATACCGACGATCGAATCTCGGGTAAGTAACATACCGATGACAAAGGGAACAACGTATGTCGTTATGCGGTTTGACCGATAAAGATCTTCGAAGAATATGTAGGAACCAATATGGGTATCCAGGTTCCGCTATTGGTTATTGACCGAGAATAGTTCTAGGTCATGTCTACATAGTTCTCGAACCCGTAGGGTCCGCACGCTTAACGTTTCGATGACAGTTCATTATGAGTTTATAAGTTTTGATGTACCGAAGTTTGTTCGGAGTCCCGGATGTGATCACGGACATGAGGAGGAGTCTCAAAATGGTCGAGACATAAAGATTGATATATTGGAAGCCTATGTTTGGACTTCGGAATAGTTCCGGGTGAAATCGGGATTTTACCGGAAAACCGGGGTTACCGAACCCTCCTGTGGGATGTTGGGCCTTAATGGGCCATAAGGGAGAAGAGGAGGGCCGGCTGAGCAGGTCACAAGGCCCCTCCCCTAGTCCAAATAGGACAAGGAGAGGGGCGGCGCCCCTTCCTCTCTCCCTCCCCCAAGTCCTAATCCAACTAGGAAGGGAGTCCTACTCCTGGGAGTAGGACTCCTCCGCGCCTCCTCCTAGGGCTGGCCGCACTTCTTGCTCCTTTATATACGGGGCAGGGGCACCCCATGACACACAAGTTGATCTATGGATCGTTCTTTAGCCGTGTGCGGTGCCCCCTCCACCATATTCCACTTCGGTCATATCGTCATGGAGCTTAGGCGAAGCCCTGCGCGGTAGAGTCATATCGTCATGAGCTTAGGCGAAGCCCTGCGCCGGTGGAGCATCATCATCGCCACCACGCCGTCGTCGACGGAACTCATCCCCGACACTTTGCTGGATCGGAGTCCGGGATCGCCATCGAGCTGAACGTGTGCTGAACTCGGAGGTGCCGTGACGTTTGGTACTTGGATCGGTCGGATCGCGGAAGACGCATTTACCACGCCAACCGCGTTGTTATAACGCCCGCTTACGCTCACGAGGGTACGTGGACATACACTCTTCACTCTCGTTGCTATGCCATCGCCATGATCTTGCGTGTGCGTAGGAATTTTTTTGTAATTACTACGTTCCCCAACAGTGGCATCCGAGCCTGGTTTTATGCGTTGATGTCATATGCACGAGTAGAACACAAGTGAGTTGTGGGCGATATAAGTCATACTGCTTACCAGCATGTCATACTTTGGTTCAGCGGTATTGTGAGATGAAGCGGCCCGGACCGACATTACGCCAGACGCTTACGCCGAGACTGGTTTCACCGCTTCGAGCACTCGTTGCTTAAAGGTGACCGGCGGGTTTCTCTCTCTCACTTTAGTTGAACCGAGTGTGACTACGCCCGGTCCTTGCGAAGGTTAAAACAGCACCAACTTGACAAACTATCGTTGTGGTTTTGATGCGAGGTAAGAACGATTCTTGCTCAGCCCGTAGCAGCCACGTAAAACTTGCAACAACAAAGTAGAGGACGTCTAACTTGTTTTTGCAGGGCATGTTGTGATGTTATATGGTCAAGACGTGATGCTATATTTTATTGTATGAGATGATCATGTTTTGTAACCGAGTTATCGGCAATCTGGTGGAGCCATATGGTTGTCGCTTATTGTATGAAATGCAACGCCATGTAATTGCTTTACTTTATCACTAAACGGTAGCGATAGTCGTAGAAGCAATAGTTGGCGAGGCGACAACGATGCTACGATGGAGATCAAGGTGTCGCTACCGGTGGCGATGGTGATCATAACGGTAAGCTTGAGATGGAGATCACAAGCACAAGATGATGATGGCCATATCATATCACTTATATTGATTGCATGTGATGTTTATCCTTTATGCATCTTATCTTGCTTTGATTGACGGTAGCATTATAAGATGATCTCTCACTAAAATTATCAAGAAGTGTTCTCCTGAGTATGCACCGCTGCGAAAGTTCTTCGTCTTTGAGACACCACGTGATGATCGGGTGTGATAGGCTCTACGCTCAAATACAACGGGTGCAAAACAGTTGCGCACGCAGAATACTCAGGTTAAACTTGACGAGCCCAGCATATAACAGATATGGCCTCGGAACACGGAGACCGAAAGGTCGAACGTGAATCATATAGTAGATATGATCAACATAGTGATGTTCACCATTGAAACTACTCCATCTCACGTGATGATCGGACATGGTTTAGTTGATTTGGATCATGTAATCACTTAGATAATCGGAGAGATGTCTATCTAAGTGGGAGTTCTTTAGTAATATGATTAATTGAACTTAAATTTATCATGAACTTAGTACCGATAGTATTTTGCTTGTCTATGTTTCTTGTAGATAGATGGCTCGTGTTGTTGTTCCGTTGAATTTTAATGCGTTCCTTGAGAAAGCAAAGTTGAAAGATGATGGTAGCAATTACACGGATCGGGTCCGTAACTCGAGGATTATCCTCATTGCTGCATGGAAGAATTACGCCCTGGAAGCACCGGGCCGGGCGCCAGTGCCTGTCAGAGGAGCAACGCCAGAAGTTGTGAACGTCTGGCGAGCAAAGCTGATGACTACTCTATAGTTCAGTGTGCCATGCTTTACGGCTTAGAACCGGGTCTTCAACGACGTTTTGAACGTCATGGAGCATATGAGATGTTCCAGGAGTTGAAGTTAATATTTCAAGCAAATGCGGATTGAGAGATATGAAGTCTCCAATAAGTTCTATAGCTGCAAGATGGAGGAGAATAGTTCTGTCAGTGAACATATACTCAAAATGTCTGGGTATAATAATCACTTGATTCAACTAGGAGTTAATCTTGCGAATGATAGTGTCATTGACAGAATTCTCCAATCACTGCCACCAAGCTACAAGAGCTTCGTGATGAACTATAATATGCAAGGGATGACCAAAACAATTCCCGAGCTCTTCGCAATGCTAAAAAGCATGGAGGTAGAAATCAAGAAAGAGCATCAAGTGTTGATGGTCAACAAGACCACTAGTTTCAAGAAAAGGGCAAAGGAAAGAAGAAGGGAACTTCAAAAAGAACAGCAAGAAAGTTGCTGCTCAAGAGAAGAAACCCAAGTCTGGACCTAAGCCTCAAACCGAGTGCTTCTACTACAAGCAGATCGGACCGAAGCGGAACTGCCCCAAGTATTTGGCGGATAAGAAGGATGGCAAGGTGAACAAAGGTATATGTGATATACATGTTATTGATGTGTACCTTACTAATACTCGCAGAGTACTGGTATTTGATACTGGTTACATTGCTATTATTTGCAACTCGAAACAGGAACTACGGATTAAGCGAAGATTGGCTAAGGACGAGGTGACGATGCGCGTGGGAAATGGTTCCAAAGTCGATGTGATCGCGGTCGGCACGCTACCTCTACATCTACCATCGGGATTAGTTGTAGACCTAAATAATTGTTATTTGGTGCCCGCGTTAAGCATGAACATTATATCTGGATCTTGTTTGATGCGAGACGGTTATTCATTTAAGACAGAGAATAATGGTTGTTCTATTTATATGAATAATATCTTTTATGGTCATGCACCCTTGAAGAGTGGTCTATTTTTATTGAATCTCAATAGTAGTAATACACATATTCATAGTGTTGAAACCAAAAGATCTGAGTTGATAATGATAATGCAACTTATTTGTGGTAATCGCCGTTTGGGTCATATCGGTGTAAAACGCATGAAGAAACTCCATCTTGATGGACTTTTTGGAATCACTTGATTATGAATCACTTGGTACTTATGTAACCTTGCCTCATGGGCAAGATGACTAAAACGCCGTTCTCCGTAACTATGGAGCGAGCAACTGATTTGTTGGAAATCATACATACTGATGTTTGTGGTCCAATGAATGTTGAGGCACGCGGCGGGTATCGTTATTTTCTCACCTTCACAGATGATTTGATCAGATATGGGTATATCTACTTAATGAAACACAAATCTGAAACATTTGAAAAGTTCAAAGAATTTCAGAGTGAAGTGGAAAATCATCGTAACAAGAAAATAAAATTTCTACGATCTGATCGTGGAGGAGAATATTTGAGTTACGAGTTTGGTTTACATTTGAAACAATGCGGAATAGTTTCAACTCACGCCACCGGAACACCACAACGAAATGGTGTGTCCGAACGTCAGTGTCGTGACTTTACTTGATATGGTACGATCCATGATGTCTCTTACTGATTTACCGCTATCATTTTGGGGATATGCTTTAGAGACGGCCGCATTCACGTTAAATAGGGCACCATCAAAATCCGTTGAGACGACACCTTATGAACTGTGGTTTGGCAAGAAACCAAAGTTGTCGTTCTTAAAGTTTGGGGCTGCGATGCTTATGTGAAGAAACTTCAACCAGATAAGCTCGAACCCAAATCGGAGAAATGTGTCTTCATAGGATACCCAAAGGAGATCATTGGGTACACCTTCCATCACAGATCCGAAGGCAAGATTTTCGTTGCTAAATTCGGATCCTTTCTAGAAAAGGAGTTTCTCTCGAAAGAAGTGAGTGGGAGGAAAGTAGAACTTGATGAGATAATCTGTATTCGCTCCCTTATTTGAAAGTAGTTCATCACAAGAAAGCGGTTCTGTGACAACTACATCAATTAGTGAGGAAACTAATGATATTGATCATGAAACTTCAGATCAAGTTTCATTGAACTCGTAGAGGTCAACCAGAGTAAGATCCGCACCAGAGTGGTACGGTAATCCTATTCGGAAGTCATGTTACTTGACCATGGCGAACCTACAAACTATGAAGAAGCGATGGTGAGCCCAGATTCCATAAAATGGCTGGAAGCCATGAAATCTGAGATGGGATCCATGTATGAGAACAAAGTATGGACTTTGGTTAACTTGCACGATGATCGGCAAGCTATTGAGAATAAATGGATCTTTAAGAAGAAGACTGACGCCGATGGTAATGTAACTGTCTATAAAGCTCGACTTGTTGCGAAAGGTTTTCGACAAGTTCAAGGGGTTGACTACGATGAGACTTTCTCACCCGTAGCGATGCTTAAGTCTGTCCGAATCATGTTAGCAATTGCTGCATTTTATGATTATGAAATTTGGCAAATGGATGTAAAAACTGCATTCTTGAATGGATTTCTAGAAGAAGAGTTGTATATGATGCAACCAGAAGGTTTTGTTGATCCAAAGGGTGCTAACAAAGTGTGCAAGCTCAAATGATCAATTTATGGTGCAGTGCAAGCCTCTCGGAGTTGGAATAAACGCTTTGATAGTGTGATCAAAGCATATGGTTTCTACAGACTTTTGGAGAAGCACGTATTTACAAGAAAGTGAGTGGGAGCTCAGAGCATTTCGTATATTATATGTGGACGACATATTATTGATTGGAAATGATATAGAATTTCTGGATAGCATAAAAGGATACTTGAATAAAAGTTTTTCAATGAAAGACCTCGGTGAAGCTGCTTACATATTGGGCATCAAGATCTATAGAGATAGATCAAGACGCTTAATTGGACTTTCACAAAGCACATATCTTGATAAAGTTTTGAAAAAGTTCAAAATGGATCAGGCAAAGAAAGGTTTTTTACCTGTATTACAAGGTGTGAAATTGAATCAGACTCAATGCCCGACCACAGCAGAAGATAGAAAGAAAATGAAAGATGTTCCCTATGCTTCAGCCATAGGCTCTATCATGTATGCAATGTTGTGTACCAGACCTGACGTATGCTTAGCAATAAGCTTGGCAGGAAGGTACCAAAGTAATCCAGAGTGGATCATTTGGACAGCGGTCAAGAATATCCTGAAATACACGAAAAGGACTAAGGATATGTTTCTCGTATATGGAGGTGACAAAGAGCTAGTCGTAAATGGTTACGTCGATTCAATCTTTGAAACCGATCCGGACGATTCTAAATCGCAAACCGGATACGTGTTTTTATTAAACGGTGGAGCTATCAGTTGGTGCAGTTCTAAACAAAGCGTCGTGGCGGGATCTACATGTGAAGTGGAGTACATAGATGCTTCGGAAGCAGCAAATGAAGGAGTCTGGATGAAAGAGTTCATTTCCGATCTAGGTGTCATACCTAGTGCATCGGGACCAATGAAGATCTTCTGTGACAATCTTTGGTGCAATTGCCTTGGCAAAGGAATCCAGATTTCACAAGAGGACCAAGCATATCAAGAGACGCTTCAATTCCATTCGGGACCAAGTCCAAGTGGGAGACATAGAGATTTGCAAAATACATACGGATCTGAATGTTGCAGACCCGTTGACTAAGCCTCTTCCACGAGCAAAACATGATCAGCACCAAGACTCCATGGGTGTTAGAATCATTCTAGATTATTGACTCTAGTGCAAGTGGGAGACTGAAGGAAATATGCCCTAGAGGCAATAATAAAGTTATTATTTATTTCCTTATATCATGATAAATGTTTATTATTCATGCTAGAATTGTATTAACCGGAAACATAATACATGTGTGAATACATAGACAAACATATAGTCACTAGTATGCCTCTACTTGACTAGCTCATTAATCAAAGATGGTTATGTTTCCTAACCATAGACATGTGTTGCCATTTGATTAATGGGATCACGTCATTAGGAGAATGATGTGATTGACATGACCCATTCCGTTAGCTTAGCACTTGATCGTTTAGTATATTGCTATTGCTTTCTTCATGACCTATACATGTTCCTATAACTATGAGATTATGCAACTCCGTTTACGGAGGAACACTTTGGGTGCTACCAAACGTCACAACGTAAGCTGGGTGATTATAAAGGAGTACTACAGGTGTGTCCAAAGGTACATGTTGGGTTGGCGTATTTGAGATTAGGTTTTGTCACTCCGATTGCTCGGAGAGGTATCTCTAGGCCTTGTCGGTAATACACATCACATAAGCCTTGCAAGCATTGCAACTAATAAGTTAGTTGTGAGATGATGTATTACGGAACGAGTAAAGAGACTTGCGATAACGAGATTGAACTAGGTATTGGATACCGACGATCGAATCTCGGGTAAGTAATATCTGGATGACAAAGGGAACAACGTATGTCGTTATGCGGTTTGACCGATAAAGATCTTGAAGAATATGTAGGAACCAATATGGGCATCCAGGTTCCGCTATTGGTTATTGACCGAGAATAGTTCTAGGTCATGTCTACATAGTTCTCGAACCCGTAGGGTCCATGACGCTTAACATTTCGATGACAGTTCATTATGAGTTTATAAGTTTTGATGTACCGAAGTTTGTTCGGAGTCCCGGATGTGATCACGGACATGATGAGGAGTCTCGAAATGGTCGAGACATAAAGATTGATATATTGGAAGCCTATGTTTGGACTTCGAATAGTTCGGGTGAAATCGGGATTTTCTTAGGAAAACCGGGTTACGGAACCCTCCGGGGATGTTGGGCCTTAATGGGCCATAAGGGAGAAGAGGAGAGCCGGCTGAGCAGGCGCGCGCCCCTCGCCCCTAGTCCGAATAGGACAAGGAGAGGCGGCGCCCCTTCCTCTCTCCTCCCCCAAGTCCTAATCCAACTAGGAAAGGGGAGTCCTACTCCGGTGGGAGTAGGACACCTCCAGCGCCTCCTCCTAGGGCTGGCCGCACCCCTTGCTCCTTTATATCTGAGGCAGGGGGCACCCCATGACACACAAGTTGATCTACGGATCGTTCTTTAGCCGTGTGCGGTGCCCCCCTCCACCATATTCCACTTCGGTCATATCGTCACGGAGCTTAGGCGAAGCCCTGCGCCGGTAGAGTCATATCGTCGCGGAGCTTAGGCGAAGCCCTGCGCCGGTGGAGCATCATCATCGTCAAGACGCCGTCGTCTTGACGGAACTCATCCGACACTTTGCTGGATCGGAGTCCGGGATCGTCATCGAGCTTAACGTGTGCTGAACTCGGAGGTGCCGTACGTTCGGTACTTCGATCGGTCGGATCGTGAAGACGTACGACTACATCAACCGCGTTGTTATAACGCTTCTGCTTACGGTCTACGAGGGTACGTGGACATACACTCTTCCCTCTCGTTGTTATGCCATTGCCATGATCTTGCGTGTGCGTAGCAAAGTTTTTGAAATTACTACGTTCCCCAACATCAATGCGGTGCCACACTATGCTTATCTCAAACTCAAGATGCTCGGACTATGCGGTGTCATAACAGTCAATGGAAACATGGAACGCTCCCTCCGTACTGAGCAACACACTGCGGCCCTGGCAGCAGAAGTACTGAGCGGCCTTATCAAGCAGAATTTTAATTCGGCGGCCAAGCTCTCGGACACTGTCAAACGAGTCCGGAATACCCCGCATCTTGACAGTTCAGCTCATCAGGAGCTTGACTAGCAATTCGGCCTCCATCTCAGTCTCGATCAAACGGCGGTGTACGTACCGCGCGTACATAACTACGCACTGAAAATACCATGGGAAAAGACGGAGGAACAACTTAATTGTCGTCCATAATACGGCTCGACCTTCCTCGGACACACTTACTTTCTGTTTTCTTTTTTTATCCTTTTTTCTATTTCTTTTCCACAGGCCCCTCACGACGGCCTGATCATCGACCCTTTCGAAGGATGGATATACCAAGGGGGAAAGCACCATAGACGTGTGGGGGAATCTCTAGGTGGTCTTCTTGACGATCACTCTACCTGTTTTCAGGACCCGCACACAGCTCCCCCTTGGTCTCGGCGTGTTAAATAGCCCTATTGCCTATTGCACTATTTGTACAAATACGCTGTGACGTATTAATCAAATTATAATGGAAATAGTTTGCGGCCCAACTTATGTGGCATTGGCTTACTACTTCATTTTATTTTTCTATCCTTATCGATTGCATCTGTACACCTTGGTACGCCTTGATTTTCCAGGAGCCTCATTGCGCTCCATACTACGGCAACAAGTCCGAACACTGTTACAGTATAGTTCGGCACCCTGAATTTAGCATTATATGCATCGGCTCCAAATCATGTCTTTGGTCAATAGTTCGGTTGCCCGGCTCCTGTGCTTACTACCTTACGTTCCGCTATATCGGCTAGGGTAGTAAAGGGAGAACTACTGCGATTGTGTCTCGGTTTATCCAGATGAGCACCTCAGTAGAGAAAGCCGAAAACTGACTGTCATGATGCGGCGTGAGCCGGTCAGCTGTTCGGAGGTCACAATCTCTTGCGATTTTTTCCGCATTATGCGATGGATCGGCCTCCACCCGATCAGGTGACCACAGCACCCTAGTCCGGACTAACGAATACTAGGGGCTGCACCTACATTTCTATTGTCAAACTCCTATGGCTAAGTTAGATTGATAAAGCCACATAGTCTGATTGCCTGGTTTGTTGCGCTAAAAACCTCCTTCAAGGATCAAACTTTTGGATCAAGAGTGTTTAGATTCCATCCCGAACACCCCCGTACTGCCTACGTGGCGGCTGAAGCCGACGACTAGCCAACTCTCATATTTAACATAAATAGTTGCACAGGAGGTAAAAATTTTAAACATTACATTACATAACGGCTTTGTTCCATAATACAGGAAGGGATAACATGAATGACTTCATTCAAAGATAATGTCTTTGGAGCACTGGCCCTCTACAATGCGGATCACTTCAGGACATCATCAAAATACCGCTCGGGCTTATGGTGCTCCTTGCCCGCGGGCGTTCCCTTGGTCGCGAGCTTGATGGCGTCCATCTTCGTGCACTGCACCTTGACGCGAGCGAAGGCCATCCGCGCACCTTCGATGCAGACCGACCGCTTGATGGCATCAAGCTGAGGGCAGGCATTGACCAGCCGCTTCACGAGCCCGAAGTAGCTGCTGGGTATGGCTTCGGCAGGCCATAGACGGATTATCAAATCCTTCATGGCCAATTCGGCTGCCCTATGCACTTCGGTCAGCTGTTTCAGCTGATCGCTAAAGGGCACCGGATGCTCTAGCGCAAGGTATTGCAATGAGAACAGCTTCTCTGTTGAGCTCCCTTCTTCGGCTCGGATGAGATCTGCAGCGTCTGCAACACTACGCGGCAGATCCGCAAACGCTCCTAGAGAACTCCAAATCCGGGTCAGTAAGAGGTACCTTTTCTTCACATACTTGCTCTGCATAATAAAGGCCTTACCCGCCGCAATTTTTCTGGCCTCCTGGATTTCCTGGAAGGCACCCTGGGCTTCAACCCGGGCATCTTGTGCACTTTGCCGGGCCTTGGCAAGTTCGGACTCTTGATCCGCAATATTGCGCTCCAAGGACTCGCATTTCTTCAAGGTGTCCTGGAGCTCCTGCTGGATCTCACCGACCAGGCCTCGTGTTTTTGGCGAGCGGCTTGTTCCTTTGCCGCTCTCTCCTGGGCTTCGTCCAGCGCTTTCTTGAGGGTCTCCACCTCGGTCGCCGCTCCTACAAAATATCATGGCACTATGGTCAACACAAATCATTCATCCTTTCTGAATCTACACAAGGTCATTGCATACCTTGATTGTCCTCCAGCTGTTTTCTCACACGGGCGAGCTCTTCCTCGGTCCGCTCCAGACTCTGCTTCACTTCGAAGACTTCGGCAGAATAGGAGGTCACAGCCAACATCGACGCCTGCTTATTCACATAGACATGTATGGTTAGTCTCCTGCGGACATTAATCGATCCTCTGTCCGGCTTTTCTTCTCGAACACCGGACAGAGTCTTAGGGGCTACTGTCTATACTATGACATTCTTTTTGCATAAATATGCTGCATACCTTGAAGCCTGTTAGAAGGCTGGTGCAGGCTTCAGTCAGTCCAATCTTAATGGACTGAACCCTTTCAACCACCGTACCCATGAGGATACGGTGTTCCTCAATGAGTGAAGCAATTTGCAGCGCTTCCAGTAGAGTATCTAGTACCTCTGGATGGACAGAGGTCGCCGGCAGAATTAGTGCGCCTCCTTCTTCGAAGGAGGATGTTTGCCTGATTTTGGAGCCGTATAGGTCTCCGGAATTGTATTCGACTAGGGGCCGAATTGAATATGGGCCCCATCGCAAGTCTCTAGGGGGGTTTGCTCCCCCATGTGTCCGGTGGCCGAGGTATCACCCTCTGGCGCTACCATGACGGCCTCCTGCGTCTCTCCCTGGCCAGGGAAGGTCCTTCGGGACAGTACCTCGGCATCGTCCGTGGCCTTGGGAGAGGAGGCCGCCGGCAGCGACCCACTGTCCATCACCTTCGGATTCAGCGAATTCCCCGAAGATGAGGATCTCTGGAGGTGGGAATGAGCCTGACTGAAGTGCATGATTCAACATGTTAAGCCTATGAAGTAAAGGAACCGGATATGTGTGTGCATCAATGCCTTTGAGTACTTACGATTAGGCCAGGGGCTTCTCCCTGGGGCGCCACTCGGAGCTGCTGTCGGTGTCCAACGCGGAGTTGTCCGCGAGGGAGACCTTCCCCTTCTTGGACGCTTCCGCCTCCAGGTGCGTGGAGGCCGCCCTTTTAATCCTTCCCCCATCCGGGGGAGAGTTGCTTTCCTCCTCTTCGTCGTCCTCGGTGGGAGAGGATTGGGTCTCGGCGTCTTCGGACCTCACGTCCGAAGTGCCTTTATGGCGGAGGCCACTTCTGGCCCCCTTGGCCTTCTTCTTGGCCTTCTTCTCTGGCGCCTGGTAGGGCGCCGGAACCAGCATCTTTGTTAGAAGCGGGATCGGGAAGCGGGGCCGGACACTGGATCCGCTCCGCCTTCTCTGTCCAGCCCTGGAAAGACAGATATGGAAGCTTAGCCATCTTCCTTGAGTACACAGGTGAAGGATACACCTTGCAATATGAAAAAC
Source organism: Aegilops bicornis (assembly GCA_021605145.1). NCBI lineage: Eukaryota > Viridiplantae > Streptophyta > Magnoliopsida > Poales > Poaceae > Aegilops > Aegilops bicornis. The sequence goes on from CM038671.1 coordinate 105,440,767, forward strand.
TTACCGGACTGGCAGGATGGGCCAGGTTGTACCCACGGTCCTCGATCGTCTTCGGCCATGTCTCATTGGCCTTAAAAAGCACCTTCCAGATGCCTTCGTGTGTAACACCGAAGAATTGTTGTAGGGTCTAGTGCTTGGCCAGATCGAACTCCCACTGATTGCAAGTCCGGCTTTGGCAGGGAAGTATCTGGCGAAAAAGCATCACCTGAATCACATTGATGAGCTGGATGTTCTTGTCCACCATGCTCTTGATGCGCATCTGCAGCGCAACTAGCTCGTCTGATAATGCCCAGTCCAGGCCCTTTTCTTGCCAGGAGGTAAGCCGCATGGGGGCCCCGGATTTGAATCCGGGAGCCGCGGCCCAGGTGGTGTCGCGGGGCTCTGTGACATAGAACCACTGCTTTTGCCACCCCTTGACGGTCTCCACGAAGGTACCTTTGGGCCATGGGACATTGGACATCTTGCTCACCATAGCACCTCCGCACTCTGCCTGCTGACCGCCCACCACCTTCGGCTTCACATTGAATGTCTTCAGCCATAGTCCGAAGTGGGGTGAGATGCGAAGGAAGGCCTCGCACACCACTACAAAAAAAAGACACATCCGTGACAATTTGGGCCGAACGAATTTTTTCTGTCATACATATGACACTTCTATGACGATAATTGCGACAAAACCCAGTATCATCATAGATGTGGTGGGCTCCTAATTCTATGAAAAAAAATCATGACAGAAAATGGGCTTTTTGTCCTGGGCGGGCCGGAGATGCAGCTGCATGACATTCTTTGGGCCGTCCACGACGGAAAAAACCATGGTAGAAGCGAGGGGGAGGAAAATTTTGGGGAGTTCCCGGTTACGGTGGGAGCTCAGGGGCCGAGCAATGCGCATTTCTCTCGTACACGACGCTGGCGTGTAGGCGTTATTCTAATCGAACCCGGCGAGGCATTGGGCTCTAATCGAACCCGGCGATTGCACCGCAGGCTACGCGTTATCGAACCCGAGCGATCGATCGATGGCTGTTAACTGAACCCGATCGGCGATTCGCCGCCATCTGCTGCTAACTGAAGCCGATCGATGCTGCCTCTGGGACAAACAGTGAGCGTTGCGCGCGGGGGGAGGGGGGTGGATGAACAGTGAGCGGTGGCGTTGCCTCTGGATGAACAGGACCCCGTGGTGTGGAGGGCTGGATGAATAGTAGACGGTGGAGGGTTGCCCGTGGAGGGGTGGTTGAACAGGACCCCATGGTGTGGAGGGCTGGATAAACAATAGACGGTGGAGGGGTGGTTGAACAGTAACCGGTGGACTAGCGCGCGGTGGAGGCTGGATGAACAGGAGTCCGTGGAGGCTAGAGGAGGTCGACGGTAGCCCGTGGAGGCTGGAGGAGGTCGACGGTGAGATGAACAGTATCCCGTGGAGTCCCGTTTTGCGGTATGCCACACCCCTCCCGATGAACAGGACCCCCGTTTCGACCGTAGTGCTCCAACACAAGTCCGGTTCGTCCGTTTTGCGGTACGCCACACCCCTCCCGATCAACAGGACCCCCGTTTCGACCGTAGGAGGTCCGTTTCCTCCGTTTTGTGGTACCACCCCTCCCGATCAACAGGACCCGCATTTCGACCGTAGGAGGTCCATTTCCTCCGTTTTGCGGTATGCCAGGCCCCTCCCGATCAACAGGACCCCGTTCCAAATGTAGGAGGTATGTTTCCTCCACAGCGATGCGCCAGCCTCGTTCCATCGCCTGTTCCGCCCAAGCCCTCCCGATGAACACGACCACGCATTCCGTTCCGACCCAGCTGGTTGGCTCCCACGCGTTCCGTTGCCTCCCGATGAACACGACGCATTCCGTTGCCTCCCCATGAACACGACGCATTCCGTTGCCTCCCCATGAACACGACGACGACGATGTTTCTCCGTTCCGACCCAGCCATGTACACGAGCCCTGGCCGTACGTATGCGCGAGTAGGCGTTCGAGACCCCGCCCGTATGTACGTACGTGGCCGTATTTTCTTTCTTGCACCCTGGCCGTTATGCGTGCGTGTACATGCTACGTCGGCGCCTCTACTACGACCGCGTCGCGCCTCTACAACAACCAGTATGTACGTACACGTTCGCGACCAGAATGACAACGCTACGTACGCTTCGACCAGGTGGGTCCCGACTGTCAGGCACTTCCTTACATGCGAAAATGTAGCTGGTGGGTCCCAGCAGTCACAAGGGTGAATCGTTTTTTTTGCCCGGACGCACTTCCTTTGCGTGCGAAGTTGTAGCTGGTGGGTCCCAGCAGTCAGGGGGCGAATCGTTTTTGTTTTTGCCCAGACGCACTTCCTTGCGTGCAAAGATGTAGCTGGTGGGTCCCAGCAGTTAGGGGGCGAATCATTTTTTTGGCCCGGACGCACTTCCTTGTGTGTGAAGATGTAGCTGGTGGGTCCCAGCAGTCAGGGGGGCGAATCGTTTGGTTTTTTTGCCCGGACGCACTTCCTTGCGTGCGAAGGTGTAGCTGGTGGGTCCCAGCAGTCAGGGGGAAACGTTTTTTTTGCGAAATATGGTGGCCCGTCCGGTGGGTCCCCGCTGTCAGGTGGAGGAATAATTATTTTGCGCGTAATAAGGAGGCACTTCCTTGCTGCGGCCGTGGACCCAGCTGTCAGCCTCTCCACGTACAGTCCATGCTCGATGGAAGCCGTTCCTTGACCACGTTGACCACGCCGCACCGAGAGCACTAGGGCGGTGGACAACAGTGAGGCCTAGGAAGGGGACGACGCGAGCCGGGGAAGACCTGGCAGTGGATGCCCACGCATAGAGGAGTACGAGGGTTCACTGGTTCGCTGTGGTGTGAGGCTGCCATCACCGCAGAATAACAGGGGGTGTGGGTGAGTAGAGGGATGGCCTGGCCAGCGCTGGGAGTAGTAGGGGACGGTGAGGCCTCCGCCGCATCGCAGCCGGCCACGGAGGCAGGAGCACGAGGCACAACCGGCGCTGGTTTGGGCAGCTGGAGCAAGAAGACCAGAGGTTGAAGAAGCACTAAGGCCGTTGGATGGACATCGTACGGTCACTGGAGCTAGAATCGTGCATATTTACTAAGTTGACAAAGCCCTCCGCCCCCTTCAACTTAGTAGGCCCACAAGTTAGTCTGCCACTATACTAGGTCCCAGCTAACAGGGGGAGTATTCATTTTTTTGTGCGTAATAAGGAGGCACTTACTTGCGTGCGAAGATATAGCTGGTGGGTCCGAGCTTTCAGAGCCGACCGCAGGAAGGAGGGAGCAGGCAGTCCCACCGGCGCTTGTTTGAGCGGCTGGAGCAGGAAGAGCAGAGATTGAAGAAGCACGATGGCCATTGGATGGCCATCCAACAGTCACTGCTTGTGCATCAACCTTTTTTTAGGAAAGCCTCAAATCTGTGGAAAACATCATACAACCCATCTGCCATTATTTCTAATAATTTACAGCCCATTTGCTAATTCGTAAGGTTTTTTTGGAGCCCATATTCTTTTTGTTAGCATTACATCCCATATTGTGGCCACAGTTAAAAAATTATACGAAATTTTGCATATTTCGGTGCGGTCCGAACTGTTTTTAATCCTGAAATTTTGACTCACATTCAAACTGATTTTAAAAATAAATGTATATCAATATAAAATCCAACAAATTATCCACGCATAAAAATTAATGTAATTTAAAATCTCGAAATGAAAAAAAAAAGATATTTGAAACTTATTGCCGGTTTGATGTGTTTTAAAAATGTACAGCCCATTTCTCATTACTAATGGGCCATTTTCTCGGCCAGCCGAATGAAAGCTCTCCTCGTCTTGAAAGATTTTCAGCCCAACAGGCCTGACAAAGCGACTTACTTGGCAAATCACAAAAAAACTGAGTTGTGGCCGTGGACCCAGCTGTCGGCCTCTCCACGTACAGTATTCTTTCGATGGAATGTCATTGACCACATTGACCACGCCGCGCCGAGAGCACCAAGGCGGTGGACGAAGGCGAGGCCTAGGAAGGGGACGACGCGGAGCCGGGGAAGACGCGGCAGTGGATGCCCACATGGAGAGGAGTACGAGGGTTCACTGGTTCGGCTACGGTGAGAAGCTGCCGTCGCCGCAGGGCCTGGCTAGCGGTAGGAGTAGTAGGGAGGCGATGAGGCCTCAACGGCAGCACAGTCGACCACTGGATTCAGGAGCAGGCGGTCTCCCCGGCGCTGGTTTGGGCGGCTGGTGCAAGAAGAGTAGCGATTGAAGAATCAGCAGGACCGTTCGATTCAAATCCAACGGTTACTGCTGCTAGAATCGTTTGGTGACTAAGTTGACAAGCCATGCGTACGCGTCAATGTAGTAGGCCCAGAGGTCAGCCTCCCAACCGGTGCGCCCCAGATGTCAGTGGGAGGAATCATTTTTTTTGCGTAATAAGGAGGCAGTTGATTGCGTGCGGCCAGGCCAGCGGAGGGAGTAGGGTGGGCCGGGGAAGCGTGCGCGGCATCATAGTGGGCCACAAGAGGAGGGAGCAGGCAGTCCCACCGGCGCTAGTTTAGGCGGCTGGACCAGGAAGATCAGAGATTGAAGAAGCACGTCGCCCGTTGGATGGACATCCAACAGTCACTGCTGATAGAATCTTGTGTTCACTGACAAAGCCTTGCGTAAACAAGTCAGCCATTTGCTATTATTTTTATAATTTTTACTCATTTTCTAATTCATATGGAATTTATTGCAGCCCGTTTACCATTTTTAGAATTGCTGGCCATTTTTTGGTCAAAATTAACTAAATATGTGGGAAATTTTGAAAATTCGCAAATTTTTGCTGGCGAACGAAATATTCTTAATCCAAAAATTAATAGCCATAATTTAAAAATAAGTTAGTACTATGTCATGTTAAATCCAATGAAATACGTATAAGATATCAGTGAAGAACAAAAACAAAAAAAACTTATATCCCATTTGCTATAATTTTTTTGGAATTTTCAACCCCTTTTGATATTACTTTTAACAGACATTGACCATACTCTTTGGCCAGGACGGAATGCATCCCTCCTCGTCTTGAAAGGTTTGTAGCCCAATAATTCGGAGAAAACAAATAGGCCTAGCTTGGGTATTCTTCAAAAAGAAATACTAGGCTACCTATTTTCCCAAAGAACTGGTGCATGAGCATTTAGCTTTATTTATTTATTTAATTATTTATGTTTAGGGGACCATGAGCATGTACCTGGGCCAGATTCATGTGAGAGCCTCCCTTCCAGATAATTATGGGCTTCTCTATTGGGCCTTCATCAGTGGGCTGCATCTTATCAACAAGTGGAAAGTGTGTTCCGTACGAAAACTAGTATGAGCTACGTACGGTACGGGGCACTAAAGGATCGAACCGTGCAACGACTTCCAAAACATTGTGTTTGTCGTTCTAACAACACATTTATGCAACCAACAGACGAAATATACTACTGATTGTACATTGAAAACATCAGCAGTAGCAACCAGGGCTGGGGGTGCAACATAAGTAGTAAGCAGGCCAGAAGAGTGAAGACGCAGCTCTCTCTTCCAAACCAAACAACAGCCATCATTACAAAAGGGCTACCAAAAAAGAACAAGTTTATGCATCAAACTAAATAAAGATCCTACTACACCAAGTGTGCGCATCTAACTAACTGGCTCAGTTAGACGTTACTATTTATTAAGCTGTGGAGATTGGCTGCCGGCTTGAACCAGATGGGTGCCTGATGGGGGAAACTCCAGCCAGCAAGTCGAAGTTTGATACTTGAGACCCTCTCTCCTACTTTGGGCTGCAGAGTGTGGCATCACATATCAGGGTATGGTGCATGCAGAGACGCATGGTACACTGTGTACACACAATTTTGCCTGATGAATGAAACCGTGCTGCCATCAAGATCCTTGCCGTCAGTTATCTCCTAGTTAATCGGATAATTCAGTCCGACAAACAGAGAGCATGCACCAAGGCTACTTACCAGCCTCCAGTCAAAAATTCCTGAAGGCCCAGAGAAGCTGGGATCCTGCTCAAAGACCTTGCAGTGACTGTGATTGTATTCCACGAAACAACACGTCTGGTATGTGCGAAAGATCATCGATCTTTCGCCGTCGTCTAATCGATCCAGGAACCACCTGCAACTGCCATGCCGCTTTTCTTTGAAAGGTTCTGGGATTAGGAAGGGTAGGGACACCAGGCGGCCTACAACATCATATCAAGTTGGAGTCAAATCAAAAAGGGCTCTTGATTTAGTCAATCTTAAGAACGACATGTTATGAGCATGAATATTTTTCGATGAAATGTTGACGATAATATAAGCAAGCCATCATGATATCATAGGAAAGTAACATACTGCTGTAATAGCCGTTTGTAGTGATGACTGGAGTAGGCCGGCAATACGTCCAGCCATAGAAGGAGTCGACAGCGTAAATGAAGCCCATGTGTTCAATGGCATCAGAGAACCATGGAGGATGTATGATCCTGCGATGGACGTGCAGATTTATCCCCTTACCATAGTGACCTGTCAGATAGGCGAGACCGCAGTTGAAGAACGCAATTAGCCTGAAGTCTTTATAATTCGCAGATCTTGTGGGCACTTGGCAGATTACAACCTTGAGCAAATCAAACTTGGTATCATGTTGTCTACTGTAAGATTCCGGGTATTCTGGGCCGCGGTGCCAAAGCGGTGCAAAGGTGTTAATCAAAGGAAGGGGATCAATTGCGGGTGTAGACCTCCACGAGCATCCAAGCTGCGCGACCGTCGTGAGCACCATCCAAGACGTGTTCATGCCGACCCAGTACATACCGTTAATGTAGCTGAGGCTGACGGGGATCGGATCACAGTGAAGGAGGTTGATGCTCGCCACCCTACGATCGTTATGCTGCGTGACACACCGTTTCTGAAGATAAGGTGGCATCAGCAAGCAAGGAGCTGGCTTAAAAAGCTCCAGCATGAGTGCTTTGAGTAAACGATACAGCCCCGCCGAGCACGAGGCGAGCGGCATGGTACTGAGATTGTCCACACGCGAAACAATGAGCTTGATTACCTCTGTGGGGAGCTAATTCCAGCCACTCTTTCGGCGTACGCTGCTCGGTTCTGCCATTATTAGTGCTTGGGTTTCGGACGAGGGGGGAGGCGCCTTAGCGGGGATGGAAGCTTGGACAAGATTATGTGCGGACAAAGATGGAGAAGCGAATATGTGTTGCAGGAAGTGGACAGGTGATGATGACTACAACACGCCGCTTGACTTACGAGACACATACCAGCAGTGTAGGGTCATATCGATGCCAGAAAAGTTGCTTGAGTGATCACAGTACCGGTACTCCCTACAGTACCTACTACAGTACTATGCCCTAGCTTGCTAGAGTAGAGTAGTAGAACAGGACTCTGCTCTACTACTAGCACCGAAGGAGTAGTATATTCTAATCTAAAATAGTTACAAACTTCAATGCCCGAGCATGGAACGACTACGAACCCTGCTCAAAGACCGTGTCTACGTGGTGTTTGGACTTATATGCAAAAAAATAGCAAGATGCCCGTGCATTGCACGACACACCATCATCACCAACTCGGTTTTTTCTCTACTCCTACTCCTATAAAAGACTCAGTTGGTGATGATGGAGGCAAGGAGGCGTGTTCAGCCGGGCATGCAGGGGACGGCACATCACTATTCGATTTGTTATAGAAAACAAAGAAGAGTAGTAGAGATGGAGACATAGGGAGGAGCACGAGGTTGTGGGAGATAAGGATGAACGAGGCAAGGCCTTATCTGTAAATGTGGAGAGAGGTGCGGGTATCTTTGTAAAATTGTCATAGTTGGCTTTCTATACATCGGATATAGATTGGACAGTCTATATTACAAGATGGCAGGCATACCATCATCACCAACTCGGTTTTCTATCGAGTAGATATATATAGATATAGATAGATAGAGACTAGGAGTACTAGTAAGGACACCATCTCTTGCTTGCGTGCGCTACTCCTGCGCTCCGTTCGTGACATAACATCCCCACAGCCACCACTCCTGCACTCCATTCAAGTGGTATTTGTTGAAATCTGGGGAGCGCACTCTAGAATCGCTGGCAGCCACGACTTCACCGACGACGACTTCTTCCCCGACCTCGGCAACCTCTTCCTCAACAACATGGGTGACAACCTCAACGCCAACGGTGCTGCTCCCGTTGCACCGTATGTGTTTCTGTTCTTCCTGTTCGAAATCGTGGGAGAATTCATGTTTCTACTCTGTATCCTACTACTATGCTATTCCACATGATTAGTTTCATCTCTGTTATAGCCGTCATGATTTATTTTGTGCTTATTCGGATTAAATCTCATAGTAACTTGCTCATATATTCAACTGGCGCAACGTCCCCTACAGCCACTCCCGTTTCATGGACGGCTCGGTCGATGCCTCCAAGGAGCCCTTCATCCATCGCTATGAGTGCCCGATGCCGTTTGTGGCTCGCCGGCGGACATGGTGTATCACCTCACGGATGCGTGCAGCGGTCACCGCTGGCCCTTGGCGGAGAACATCGGCACGACACGTGCTACGGTTCACCATGCCGAGTCGGCTGGAGGATCACCGCCCTTTGCCGTCTCGGAGGAGGACGGCAGCATCTTCCTCTTGATCGTGGGCACCGGCGAGGCCAGCGCAGGCCGCCGCCTGCCTCTACGTAATGTGCGTCGGGCGTCGCCACGATCGGTTAATCGACACGAGGCAGATGTACGGGTGCGTGGTCAGTGTTACTACCCCTACGGGTCGCGTGGGTGGTGACACCGGCCTCATCTGACGGACTTGGACTCTGGGGAGCTGGGACTATCCCGCCAATGTGGACTTGGAAAACCCATGGAATCCTTTACCCGCCGACGCAGTGCACGGGGACTCCAAGGAGGTTCACCTGGACATACGCATTATCAAGTGCACTTAGAAAACATGTAGTGTGTGTGTGGGCGCTTATGGCCCGTGTCTTTGCCGCTTTTGATTACGTAAGCTTGTCATTAAACTTGGGTGGCTTCGCGCATGATCCTTCCTTTGAACCGCTCCTCTCAGTGAGCTGATGTAAGACACTTTGGGTTTCATTTGATAATGGAACCGGGGAGGAGCCTCCCTGTTCTTCTAAACAAAATTACGCATTATCAAGTTCAATGTTGATCATTAGTCTTCGCTCAATGTAATCCGCTGTCTAAGCACGTGGAGACTTCCATGCAGGATCTTGCTCTATTGGAGTATCGCGCATGAATAAAAGTGTATCCGTTTATGGTTTAGTCTAGAATCTTCCATGTATGAATTTTTACTATAGTACCGGTGAAAGACTTACGATGAACCATTTCTTACATCTCCTCTGCCCCCTTGCAAGTCATCCTGATTTAATCCCTCTGTCTAGGTGTATAAGGGCATGGTTAATATTACTTAATAGTATAGCCAACTATTGACTATAAGAAAGTGCCATGTCATCTGTAGCCAACATGTATAACAATCGATACTCAAAAACTAATTCTTAAAGATCATTTCTTGCAAAGAACAATAAGTGTTATTTCTTGACAAGTTTTGGATGCAGGTTGAACAGTTGAACGCTTTTGTTTGCAAAAGATACCTTTTATCTATTTCACCGGATGTTTGTGAGCTCTAGAGATGAGATAATATCCGAAGAAACCTATCGATACCCGATACACATGAGATGACCACAACATCCTTAGACAAAAAAAACAACTCCCCGATCAAAGCATTTCACTCTTCGGTGCAATGCACGGGCACCTTACTACTATAGATTAGTACGACCAAAAATTGAACTAACATTATATATAGTACGATAAATGCTGATGCATGTCACCTAAAATTGTATCATTCAAAACTATGTTCAAATACGAATCCAACGATATAGTTTTTATTGACATGCACTAACATTTTGTCAGTTAAATTTTCAGTCAAATTCAATGGGGGACTAATAAACCACGACCGATGTAGTACAAGTGTAGAGGGTGGCGCTGCACGGAGTCTCACCTCTCACCGGCGCTCGTGGCGCGGCAAGAAAGTCACATATCACAAAAAACAACCACTCACATTAATAAGTGGACTGTTAAAATAAAATGAAAAGCAACCATCACATCCCTCCGTCTTTTTTGCATTTCATCTCTCTGCATTTACTTTCTCCGGTTCATCTCGCACCCGATCCCTAGCTACTACTCCTACGGCCAGTTCTTTTGGCGGCTTCCCCAGCTTTTCCCACAAGACTAGTCACAGTGGAGAATAACAATAAGGCGCCTCACTCATTTATTTGGGATTCTAAACTAATACTTCGTCCTGGTTTATTCCTCACCATTGTAATTTGTGCTAAATTTTGACCAAAGATTTAAGCGATAAAATGTTACTCCCTCCATCTAGGTGTGTAAGTCATCTTACTTAAAACCAAATAATCCCAAAACACTTAGGCGCGGTGCATTAACTTCTACCTCGTTTCTTGTTTCTTGACATATCAACCAATAAGAGATAAAGAGTGTGCATGCTTTTAATGACTTGAGATATCAAACACGACATGCAGTGGTTAGTTCATTGCATGCAATACTATTAATTAGCAAATAAGCATTAACGTTTCTTGTTTTCTCCTCCTCCTTGGTCACGGTGCACAGCCTAAGATGACTTACTCACCTAGACGGATGGAGTAGTGCATGTGACATGCACTAACATTTCATTAGTTAAATTTATGATCAAAATTTGACACAGATTACAATGGGGACCAATAAACTAGGACGGAGGTAGTAGTTATGGGATTACTAATCTAGAAGCCTAAAAGAACCAGCCCCTGGTACTCCTACTAGTAGTAGTACTCAAGTTGGAATTCCAATTGCACGGCACAACTTGTTAGGCAAAAAAATTTGATACAGGGTGTAGGAAGCGGTTTGGGAATTTGCATGCCTTTCCAACCAGTGAGATACTCCATACAAAGTCTGACAGAGAAATAACGACAGAGAAGGAAGCTAAAAGTAAACAATCAAGCGAGCATTTGTGCAGTTGTTTTGCATTGAATCGTTTCCCAAGCTTGACTAGTGTTGTTTTTCTACTTTTACAAAAACCGCATCGTAATGTTAAAACGTGCATTTGCATGTACATAAGTAATAGTAGTACTCCCTCCATCTAGGTGTACAAGTCTTCCCTCCTTGGTCACGGTGCACAACCAAAGATGACTTATTGACCTGGACGGAGGGAGTAGCACAGTCTGCAAGCATATATCGAGAGAGACGTGTAGTGCGATAGTATATAGTAAAGTTTGTGCTATATGCACGTACTTGCAAAATGTGTACGAATACACAAGGTTTCCAAACTTTCCCTTTTACAAACTTAATTAAGGACGCTAAAAATTCTTGAACGCTAGGGATTTATCATTTGCATCCCAAAACTAATGAGATCGCCTTACGAAACAAAACTTAAACTCCTCCTAAAAGCCATGACGCTCGCAGGAGCGCTTGCGGTGTGCCACGAGTGCCCTGCTGCGCGGCCGTTTCCCAGCACACCGACACAACGCCTCTTCCTCAGCCTCGCAACTCGCGAGGTGTTGATTGGCGGCTTGCCGGCGGGCAAGCGCGATCTCACCTGTGTGGTAATCCGGCGCCAACAGGTACTCCGCCTTGCTGGAAGCATGCACCCGGTCCACGTACCGCCAAGCGTAGATGAGGCGCTTGGGCCCGACTGCACTCAGGGCGTCGGCACGGGCGTCCTCCGCCACCCTCACGTCCCTCCCACGAGCCTTCTGCCAAAGAGCCAATTGCCTGACTCTCTCGGACGCGACATGGGCCTCCAAGGCAGCTTGTTCCGCAGTGCGCTTCTCTTCCTCGGCCTTGTTCTCCGCCTCTATTTTGGCGCGCTCTGCTGGAGGCAAAGCCTCCCACAAGGCGACATCCATTTCTTTCCAAAGCTCCTCAAGGCTGAGGGGCTTGGCGGCGCGGCGTTCTCCTCGTAGCAAAAGAGCCGATGTGTCCTCCGACACGCGTGCTGGCGAGATTGGGAACGCCGACGTGTCCACCTCGACGCGTCGTGGAGAGGAGCGGAACACCGACGCGTCCTCCTCGACTAGTAGCGGCGAGGAACGGAACGGTGACGCGTCGCAAAGAGGAGCGGAACACCGACGCGTCCTCCTCGACTAGTGGCGGCGAGGAATGGAACAGCGACGCGTCGCGTAGCAGCGAGGAGGGGAACACCGACGCGTCCTCCTCGACTAGTGGCGGCGTGGAACAGAACGGTGATGCATGACCGTCCGCGCGGTGCAGCGAGGGGCTCCTAGGGCTTGGGAGGGGCGATGCCATGGTGGTCGACGTGAGAGCGAGGGGGAGGAGATAGCGATGAACGTGAACGTGAGGGGTGATGACCCACAAGTATAGGGGGTCTATCATAGTCCTCTCGATAAGTAAGAGTGTCAAACCCAACGAGGAGCAGAAGGAAATGATAAGCGGTTTTCAGCAAGGTATTCTCTGCAAGTACTGAAATAAGAGGTAACACATAGTTTTGTGATAGGATAATTTGTAACGAGCAATAAGTAACAAAAGTAAATAAAGTGCAGCAAGGTGGCCCAATCCTTTTGGTAGCAAAGGACAAGCCTGGACAAACTCTTATAATAGGAAATGCGCTCCCAAGGACACATGGGAATATCGTCAAGCTAGTTTTCATCACGTTCATATGATTCGCGTTCGGTACTTTGATAATTTGATATGTGGGTGGACCGGTGCTTGGGTGCTGTTCTTACTTGAACAAGCATCCCACTTATGATTAACCTCTATTGCAAGCATCCGCAACTACAACAAAAGTATTAAGGTAAACCTAACCATAGCATGAAACATATGGATCCAAATCAGCCCCTTACGAAGCAACGCATAAACTACGGTTTAAACACGTCACTCTAGCAACCCATCATCTACTTATTACTTCCCAATGCCTTCCTCTAGGCCCAAATAATGGTGAAGTGTTATGTAGTCGACGTTCACATTACACCACTAGAGGCTAGACAACATACATCTCATCAAAAATATCGAACGAATACCAAATTCACATGACTACTAATAGCAAGACTTCTCCCATTTCCTCTGGAACAAACGTAACTACTCACAAAACATATTCATGTTCATAATCAGAAGGGTATTAATATGCATAAAGGATCTGAACATATGATCTTCCACCAAATAAACCAACTAGCATCAACTACAAGGAGTAATCAACACTACTAGCAACCTACTAGTACCAATCCCGGACTTGGAGACAAGAATTGGATACAAGAGATGAACTAGGGTTTTGAGAGGAGACGGTGCTAGTGAAGATGTTGATGGAGTTTGCCCTCTCCCGATGAGAGGAGCGTTGGTGATGATTTCCCCCTCCCGGAGGGAAGTGTCCCCGGCAGAACAGCTCTGTCGGAGCCCTAAATTGGTTCCGCTAAGGTTCCGCCTCGTGGCGTGAGTTTAGATCGAAAGGTTGCTTATGATTTTTTTTCTCGACGAAAGACCTCATATAGTAGAAGATGGGCATCGGAGAGCCACCAGGGGGCCCACGAGGTAGGGGGCGCTCCCTACCCCCTGGGCGCGCCCCCACCCTCGTGGCCAGGTGGGGCCCCCTCTGGTGAACTTCTTCCACTGGATATTTTTTATTATTTCCCAAAATGGCTTTCGTGGAGTTTCAGGACTTTTGGAGTTGTGCAGAATAGGTCTGTAATATTTGCTCCTTTTCCAGCCCAGAATTCCAGCTGCCGGCATTCTCCCTCCTTATGTAAACCTTGTAAAATAAGAGAGAATAGGCATAAGTATTATGACATAACTTGTAATAATAGCCCATGATGCAATAAATATCGATATAAAAGCATGATGCAAAATGGACGTATCAACTCCCCCAAGCTTGGACCTCGCTTGTCCTCAAGCGAAAGCCGATAACAATAAATATGTCCCCATGTTTAGAGGTGCGAGGTCGATAAAATAATAAAATACGGACATGAAGGCATCATGATTATTCTCATAACAACAACATATATAGATATTGTCATATGATTTCTTATTTTCAAGTAATAATCCATTCACAATGCAGAGTACGAATCATAAACTTTATCGAGAACAAACAAACTATAGTCTCAGTCATTGAAGCAATTGCAATTTATCATAACATCAGAAAGAGTCTATGTCAAAGCTTAATAGAAAGTCCACATACTCAACTATCATTTAGTCCTTCATAATTGCTAGCACTCACGCGATACTTGTGGTTACGGAGTTTTAATCGGACATAGAGAAAGATAGGGGCTTATAGTTTCGCCTCCCAACCTTTTACCTCAAGGGTAATGTCAACAATAATAACTCATGTCCCTACATCTAATTAGATATATCAATCAGGATCTTTCGAACACACTGTGCTTGCCAAAGGATAAAATGTAAAAAAGGAAAGGTGAAGATCACCATGACTCTTGCATAAGGTAGAAGATAATGATAAAAGATAGGCCCTTCGCAGAGGGAAGCAGAGGTTGCCATGCGCTTTTATGGCTGGATGCACAAAATCTTAATGCGAAAGAACGTCACTTTATATTGCCCTTGTGATATGAACCTTTATTATGCAGTCCATCGCTTTTATTTCTTCCACATCACAAGATCGTATAAAGCTTATTTCTCCCACACCAATCAATCATACATATTTAGAAAGCAATTTTTATTGCTTTGCACCAATGACAACTTACTTGAAGGATCTTACTCAATCCATAGGTAGATATGGTGGACTCTCATGGCAAAACTGGTTTAAGGGTTTTTGGAAGCACAAGTAGTATCTCTACTTGGTGTTGAGAGTTTGGCTAGCATGAGGGAGAAAGGCAAGATCAACATGTTGGATGATCCATGACAATATACTTTATCTCAGATATAAGAAAACATAACCCATTTCGTTGTCTTCCTTGTCCAACATCAACTCTTTAGCATGTCATATTTTAATGAGTGCTCACAATCATAAAAGATGTCAATAATAGTATATCTATATCTGAAACCTCTCTTTCCTTATTACTTCCTATTAATTGCAACGATGACCAAATCTATGTTTGCCAACTACCAACAACTTTCAATCATCATACCCTTTCTATGTGCAGTCATTACTCTTAATAAGATCAATATGAACTCTTTGTTTCTTATTATTATTATTATTATTTCTTTTATTCACTCAAGATCATGGAAAAATAATCATGCCCTTGACTCAACACTCATCTTTATTATATAGCTCACAGACTAGATTACATAGAGAGATCATAAAGAAAAAACTCAAAAACTAGATCATGCCATAAACTTTATTCTACTAGATCAAGATACTACTAATAGGATCGAACTAAGAAAAACGGTAAAGATAGGAGATGTGGTTGTGATACGATCAAGGGCATCTCCCCAAGCTTGGCAGTTGCCAAGGGGGAGTGCCCATACCCATGTGATTATATCTCCTTCTTCGGGGTTGGTGAAACATTCTTGGCGATGATGCCCTTTAGGATGCGATTCTCCTCCTCAAGCTTATTGACTTGATCCTTGAGGTCCATTATTTCCTTGCGAAGCTTTCACATGCTTGCTAAGGCTCCTTGCACCCAAGGGTGTTGCATAGCTCATGGAGAACAAGTGACACTCCTCTTCATATTTTCATAAGAAAGAAATCTAACATTGGAAGGGATAACTGAGTTTGGAATAGCTGAGCTCTGTAGTTCCCCCATCGTGAACCCAGCTCAGAAGCGAGAAGTGACTTCTTGATCCTCCATGGCATCTACTCTCATCAAGTCAGCCTCCATCTCCTCCTCCGTTGCTGGCCCAAAGAGGTCAACTTCGTTGTTTGCCCTTGGTTCCAGTGCCGGATTAGATACCCGGCTCTCCCCGACTAACTCTTGAGAAGACATCTTGCTCTAATCTGCAGCAGCAACAGCTCGATATTTGCTTGATACGGTGGACAAAACCTTCGGGAAAATATATAATAAATTTTTACCGACCAAAATACGTATCGTGCAAGAAAACGGAGTCCAGAAGGCACACGAGGTGCCCACGAGGTAGGGGGCGCGCCCAGGGGGGTAGGGCGCGCCTCCACCTCGTGGTGCCCTCGTGTCCTCTTGGACTTTATTTTCTAAATATTCCAAAACGGAGAAATATTGCCTTAAAAATTGTTTTGGAGTCGGTTTACTTACCGTACCACATACCTACCCCTTTTCGGAGTCTGAAACTTTCAGGAAAGTGTCCCTTATGTATTCCTCCGGGGTTACGGTTTCAATAACATTGGTTTCAACATTTATAAGATTACCTGAGATATAGTGTTTGATTCTTTGACCGTTTACCACCTTCGGATTTGTGCCTTTGAAGTTGTTGATTTTTATGGCACCGGAACGATAGACCTCCTCGATAACGTAGGGTCCTTCCCATTTGGAGTGAAGCTTTCCTGCAAAAAATCTTAAACCAGAGTTGTATAGCAATACATAATCACCTACATGCATTAAACTCAAGCTTTTGTATCCTTTTGTCATGCCATCTTTTGACTTTTTCTTTAAACAACTTTGCATTTTCATAAGCTTGGGTTCTCCATTCATCAAGTGAGCTAATATCAAATAACCTCTTTTCACCGGCAAGTTTGAAATCATAGTTGAACTCTTTAATAGCCCAATAAGCCTTATGTTCAAGTTCAAGAGGTAAGTGACATGCTTTTCCATAAACCATTTTATACGGAGACATACCCATAGGGTTTTTATATGCAGTTCTATAGGCCCATAATGCATCATCAAGTTTCTTGGACCAATTCTTTCTAGACCTATTGACAGTCTTTTGCAAAATTAATTTTAGTTCTCTATTACTCAATTCTACTTGACCACTAGACTGCGGGTGATATGGAGATGCAATTCTATGATTAACATCATATTTAGCAAGCATTTTACGGAAAGCACCATGAATAAAATGTGAACCACCATCAGTCATTAAATATCTAGGGACTCCAAACCTCAGAAAAATAACTTCTTTAAGCATTTTAATAGAGGTGTTATGATCAGCACTACTAGTTGGAATAACTTCTAACCACTTAGTAACGTAATCAACAGCAACTAAAATATGTGTATATCCATTAGAGGCAGGAAAAGGTCCTATATAATCAAAGCCCCAAACATCAAATGGTTCAATAACAAGTGAATAATTCATAGGCATTTCTTGACGTCTACTAATATTACCAATTCTTTGACATTCATCACAAAACAAGACAAACTTACGGGCATCCTTGAAGAGAGTAGGCCAATAAAACCGGATTGCAATACCTTATGTGCAGTTCTATCTCTAGCGTGGTGTCCTCCATAAGCTTCGGAGTGGCACTTGCGTAGGATCTGTTCCTGATCATGCTCAGGTACACAACGTCTAATAACACCATCTACTCCTTCTTCATAAAGATGTGGGTCATCCCAAAAGTAATGTCTCAAATCATAGAAAAACTTTTTATTTTGATGGTATGTGAAACTAGGTGGTATAAATTTAGCAACAATGTAATTAGCATAATCTGCATACCATGGAGTACTATGAGAAGTACTTATGACATTTAATTGCTCATCAGGAAAGCTATCATCAAAAGGTAGTGAGTCATCAAGAACATTTTCTAACCTAGACAAGTTGTCTGGAACGGGGTTCTCAGCTCCCTTTCTATCAACAATATGCAAATCAAATTCTTGTAGAAAGAGAACCCATCGAATAAGTCTAGGTTTAGCATCTTTCTTTTCCATCAGATAGTTAATAGCAGCATGATCAGTGTGAATAGTTACTTTAGAATCAACAATATAAGGTCTGAACTTATCACAAGCAAATACAACTGCTAAGAATTCTTTTTATGTAGTAGCATAGTTTCTTTGAGCATTGTCTAAAGTTTTACTAGCATAATGGATAACATTTAATTTATTATCAACTCTTTGCCCTAGAACAGCACCTACAGCATAATCACTAGCATCACACATAATTTCAAAGGGTAAATTTCAATCATGTGGCTGAACAATAGGTGCGGAAACCAATGCTTTCTTGAGTATTTCAAATGCTTCTACACAATCATCATCAAAGACAAATGGTATATATTTTTGTAATAAATTAGTCAGAGGCCGAGAAAATTTTGAGAAGTCTCTAATGAACCTCCTATAAAATCCGGCGTGACCAAGGAAACTTCTTATACCTTTGATGTCCTTGGGACATGGCATCTTTTCAATAGCATCAACCTTGGCTTTATCAACTTCAATACCTCTTTCAGAAACTTTATGCCCCAAGACAATACCTTCGTTAACCATAAAGTGGCACTTTTCCCAATTCAAGACAAGATTAGTTTCTTCACATCTACGCAAAACTCGATCAAGATTGCTCAAACAATCGTCAAAGAGGATCCATAGGCGGAAAAGTCGTCCATGAAAACCTCACAAATCTTTTCACAAAAGTCAGAGAATATAGCCATCATGCATCTTTGAAAGGTAGCGGTGGATTACATAAACCAAAAGGCATCGTCTATAAGCAAAAGTACCAAAAGGGCATGTAAAAGTAGTCTTTGATTGATCTTTAGCCGACACAGGTATTTGAGAGAAACCAAAATAACCATCTAGAAAGCAATAATGTGTATGTTTGCATAATCTTTCTATCATTTGATCGATAAAAGGTAAGGGGTAATGATCTTTCTTATTAGCCTTATTTAATTTGCGGAAATCAATTACCATCCTATAACCTGTAATAATTCTTTGTGGAATCAATTCATCTTTATCATTAGGAACAACACTAACACCTCCCTTCTTAGGGACACAATGAACAGGACTTACCCACTGACAATCAGCAACGGGATAAATTATACCTGCCCCCAAAAGCTTTAGTATTTCTTTTCTTACCACTTCTTTCATCTTAGGATTCAACCTTCGTTGATGATCAAGAACCGGTTTGGCATCTTCTTCCAAATTTATTTTGTGTTGAGATAGAGTGGGACTAATGCCCTTAAGATCATCAAGAGTATATCCAATAGCAGCACGGTGCTTCTTCAGAGTTTTCAATAATCTCTCTTCTTCATGCCCTGAAAGGTTAGCACTAATAATAACAGGATATATTTTATTTTCATCAAGATAAGCATATTTAAGATTTTCAGGCAACGGTTTAAGCTCAAACACGGGATCACCCTTGGGTGGAGGAGGATCCCCTAGGATTTCAACAGGCAAATTATGTTTCATAATAGGTTCCTGTTTAAATAATACTTCATCTATTTCCCTTGTTTTATTCACAAACATATCGTTTTCATGGTCTAGCAAATAATGTTCTAGAGGATCACTAGGAGGTACGGCAATAGAAGCAAGACCAATAATTTCATCCTTACTAGGCAATTCTTCTTCACGGTGTTGTTTACTAAATTTTGAGAAATTAAACTGATGAATCATATCATCCAAGCCAACAGTAACAACATTCTCTTCGCAATTTATCTTAGCATTGACAGTATTCAAGAAGGGTCTACCAAATATAATGGGACAAAAGCTATCTTGTGGGGAACTAAGAACAAGAAAATCAGCAGGATATTTAGTTTTCCCACACAAGACTTCAACATCTCTAACAATTCCCACCGGTGATATAGTATCTCTATTGGCAAGTTTAATTGTAACATCAATACCTTCTATCTCGGCGGTGCAATTTCATGCTTAATTTCTTCGTACAAAGTATAAGGTATAACACTAGCACTAGAACCCATATCACATAAGCCATGATAACAATGATCTCCTATTTTAACAGAAATAACGAGCACGCCTACCACGGTCTATGTTTATCTTTAGCGCCAGGTTTAGCAATTCTAGCAGTTTCACCACAGAATTGAATAACATGCCCATCAATATTATCAACCAAGAGATCTTTAACAATAGCAATATTAGGTTCTACTTTAACTTCCTCAGGAGGTGTATAAGTTCTAATGTTACTTTTACGAACAACAGTTGAAGCTTTGGCATGATCCTTTATTCTAACAGGGAAGGGCGGTTTCTCAACATAAGAAGTAGGAACAATAGGATCATTATAAGTGACAGTCTTTTCTTCAACTTTAATAGGTGCAGCTACTTTTACTTCTCTGGGAGGATGATATTTAAACCACTTCTCCTTAGGGAGATCAACAGAAGCAGGAATAGATTCACTGAAAGAAGCTACTATCTCAGAGGCAAGTCCATATTTAGTTCGAAACTTACGGAAAATATCGGTATCCATAAAAGATTTAACACAATCAAACTTAGGTATCATACGACTCCTTACCTTCGTCGAGATCCCAATCTTGAGTTGCGTTTAATTATATCCAATAAATCCCATTTAAATTCAATAGTCTTCATCATAAAAGAGCCAAAGACAAGAAGTATCGAGCATGGTGCGATTGTTTCGAAAAGTCGAGCATAAAGATTTTGAATAATTGTTTCTCTTGGGAGCTCATGATTGGGGCATGAATACAACATTGATTTAAGCCTCCCCAAGCTTGAGCGATGCTTTCTCCTTCTTGAGGCCAAAATTATATATATAATTGTGATCACGATGAACAAGATGCATAGGATAATACTTTTGATGAAATTCCAATTTCAATCTTCTATAGTTCCATGATCTCGTATCATCACATAGCCTATACCATGTCAATGCATCTCCTTCAAAGACAAAGGAAGACCTTCTTCTTAACAACATCATCGAGTATACGCAAGCTTAAATAGTCCACAAACTTCATCCACATATTTTAGGTGCTCATCAGGATGCTTTGTTCCATCTCCTACAAAAGGATTAGCTAGCAGTTTTTCCATCATACCCGAAGGAAATTCAAAGGGAACATTTTCATATTCATTTTTAGTAGGTTCATTAGGTTGAGGAGCAACTCTTTGCTCTACTGGTCGGGGTGAATATACCCCGAACAAGCCCCTCAGAGGGTTACTTTCCATAGTAACAACTGACAGTAAATTTCAGCACACTATATAAATTTTTCCTTACCAAATTCCACCTACCAAAGGCGCTTCACTCCCCGGCAACAGCGCCAGAAAAGAGTCTTGATGACCCACAAGTATAGGGGATCTATCGTAGTCCTTTCGGTAAGTAAGAGTGTCGAACCCAACAAGGAGCAGAAGGAAATGATAAGCGGTTTTCAGCAAGGTATTCTCTGTAAGTGCTAAAATAAGTGGTAACAGATAGTTTTGTGATAGGATAATTTGTAACGAGCAATAAGTAACAAAAGTAAATAAAGTGCAGCAAGTTGGCCCAATCCTTTTTTTACGAAAGGACAAGCCTGGACAAACTCTTATAATAGGAAAACCGCTCCCGAGGATACATGGGAATATCGTCAAGCAAGTTTTCATCACGTTCATATGATTCGCATTCGGTACTTTGATAATTTGATATGTGGGTGGACCGGTGGTTGGGTGCTGTTCTTACTTGAACACGCATCCCACTTATGATTAACCTCTATTGCAAGCATCCACAACTACAACAAAAGTATTAAGGTAAACCTAGCCATAGCATGAAACATATGGATCCAAATTAGCCCCTTACGAAGCAACGCATAAACTAGGGTTTAAGCACATCACTCTAGCAACCCATCATCTACTTATTACTTCCCTATGCCTTCCTCTAGGCCCAAATAATGGTGAGGTGTTATGTAGTCGGCGTTCACATAACACCACTAGAGGCTAGACAACATACATCTCATCAAAATATCGAACGAATACCAAATTCACATGACTACTAATAGCAAGACTTCTCCCATGTCCTCAGGAACAAACGTAACTACTCACAAAACATATTCATGCTCATAATCAGAGGGGTATTAATATGCATAAAGGATCTGAACATATGATCTTCCACCAAATAAACCAACTAGCATCAACTACAAGGAGTAATCAACACTACTAGCAACCTACTAGTACCAATCCCGGAGTTGGAGACAAGAATTGGATACAAGAGATGAACTGGGGTTTTGAGAGGAGATGGTCTTTGGTGAAGATGTTGATGGATATTGCCCTCTCCCGATGAGAGGAGCGTTGGTGATGACGTTGGTGATGATTTCCCCCTCCCGGAGGGAAGTGTCCCTGGCAGAACAGCTCTGCCGGAGTACTAGATTGGTTCCGCCAAGGTTCCGCCTCGTGGCAGCGGAGTTTCGTCCCGAAAGGTTGCTTATGATTTTTTTCTCAACGAAAGACCTCATATAGTAGAAGATGGGCATCAGAGGGCCACCAGGGGGCCCACGAGGTAGGGGCGCGCCCCACACCCTCGTGGCCAGGTGGGGCCCCCTCTGGTGAACTTCTTCTATGGATATTTTTTATTATTTCCCAAAATGACTTCTGTGGAGTTTCAGGACTTTTGAAGTTGTGCAGAATAGGTCTCTAATATTTGCTCCTTTTCCAGCCCAGAATTCCAATTAAGGCATTCTCCCTTCTTATGTAAACCTTTTAAAATAAGAGAGAATAGGCATAAGTATTGTGACATAACGTGTAATAACAGCCCATAATGCAATAAATATCGATATAAAAGCATGATGCAAAATGGACGTATCAAGGGGGAGGAGATAGCGATGTCGTGGGAGGCGCAGTATTTATAGCGAGCAATGGGACACCTACGTAAGATATGGACTGAGATACACTGACTTAACTGCAGGTCCAGTTGCGTCATTGACATGTGGGCCGAACACCTATTGGGCCCATATGTCAGTGACCCGATGCACCTGGAGTGAAGTAACAGCTACGTGGGCATATTTGTTGGAGTAAATTACGGGGGAGCGAAGGGGTGGAAATATTGCTGGTCACAACGGATTGGACGAGCGTGGGGGGAGGAGAGTCATGCATGCAGATTTTTTCACATGGGGTGGAGTGGTGGGACCGTCGGAGGGAGAAGGAGAGGTTGGCAGGCATATTGTTTCCACACATGGAGAGGAAAAGATTTGGAGACGAACGGGCTTCCTGCGGTATGGGGAAGCGGTGCATAATAAGTCATCTTGCATGCCGGGCTATGTATAGTCTCAAGTCATTAAAAACATACACGCCCCACACATGTTCATATTTCAAGGTGCACTAAATTATTGCATGCGATGATTAAGGCTATCCATAATTTGGTATCTTAGCTGGTATCATGCACACGGGAATACTAGCAAACATGTTGATGTGGCAAAGAATTAAAGAATAGAGGGGGGGTTAGAGTAACTAGTGTTCATGCATTCATTGGTAAACACATTTTTGTGTGAAGAACGACAACACTAGTTGAGTACTTTTGCAGACTTCAAAAACTATTCCACCGCCTCTACTATCTTGCTAAGAGTAGGTGAAAATTTTGAATCGAGCCCTTTAAACTAGAAGGGGGGTAGTGGTACTCTAATAGCTAACCTTGTTGTGATGACAAGATAGGACATGGCACGCACCTGTACGGAGGAACTAGTCTGCATTGTGCATTTAAGTTTTATGCAAGTCAATGTACATCTACTTTCACCGGACTTATAGAAAAATGTATCAACATTCACAATGTCAAATCAATATTTTTACACTCATTATAAAACGTAGTTCTTATACTCATTATAATCAGTATTGTAGATATTGATATTTTTAGTATAAATTTGGTCATGGGATTTCATTGATGCCTGTCAAAGCATGGAGGAAGCGGAGCTTAGGGCTTGCATTATCGGTCTCTACGGTATTTCTCTTCATAATCCTGTAATTTTAGAGACTGATTGCGCTTTTGTGGTAGCGTCTCTTGCATCGAGGGGACTATGACAGGTCTACGCTATCGTGACACGAAGATGAAAGTGTTGAGCATCTCGAAGTTGATCAACAATCTTCAATTGTCAAAGATTAGCCATTCAGCCAATAAGGTGGCACACTTAATCGCTAAGTATAGCTTTGACAACAGATTAGATGGTATTCTTGTAAATAACGTACCTTCCTGTGTGGTGAATATTGTATCGAATGAGTGTACTGGTGTGGCTGGTTAATTAATATAAGGTGGTGTTCAAAAAAAGTATAAATTTGGTCAAACACTTTGCAAACGGTTGTGGGAGTAAAAAGGACCAGAGGGAGTATCATGCATGCGGAGTAGGCAAAAAATTGCTCATTTATAGCGGTCGAAGTCTCAAAGGAGCGACCGCGAGGGAGGCGAAGGTCGTGGGAGGTGCGCGGTTGATGAATTAAGTGAAGTTACATCCACGCGCCCGACATGGCGTGCGAACAGCGAAGCTATACCGTCAGGCTTACGATATGGGTCTAGTAGACATGACATCTAGTGGGTCCCGCATAGTTCTCGAGAACTCTTTGGGGGCTTGCAGTCGTTTATCCTCCGGGCAAGCCAGCAACCCCATGCCGTTCGCACGCCCTACTCGTCCCCGTCTTCTACTACCTTACAACAGTTAGCTCCTAGTCGTCCCATCCTTTCACATTAGTTCGCTCCCAGTTTTTGCGGGGTACAACAGTTCAACTTCTCCTAACCCTCCTCCAAAATCCATGGCCTCCAAAATCTCCATGGTCGCCGCTGAGTACCAGGTTAGAGCCATCACCGGCGATCAGTTCATCATCATCTACACACGTGGATCCGCGATGGTGAAAGCATGGCTTGCTCGCTTCCTACGCATGTTCAACTATTCAACTGATGAGTGGGTTGCTAGGCTAGATATTGAGTACAGCACAGGCCTGGGACGAGAGAAGGATCTAAAGGACGAAGAGAGGAAGAAGCCCGCCGTGATCCAGGTTTGCGTACATAATGTTTGCTTGGTCTACCACATATGCCATGCCGACGTTGAGTGCCAGGATTTTAAGAACTTCCTCAAGGACAAAAGAGTGAAATTCGTTACTGTAGGCTTTAAGAACGACAGGGATGTCCTGCGTCGGATAGGTCTCGTTGTAGGCCAGCCCTTCGATCTCCAGAAGGCAAGCCTGGTGTCCTCCTCTCAACCTTCAATGCTAACAATGGCAGCAGCCATGATTGATCCTTCGTATGCTAAACTGAAGAAACCTCATCACGAGTTTCATCATGCATGGGATTCGAAGACATTAGATGAAGATCACATCACATGCGCAGCAATGGATGCCTACCTTTGTTTAAATATCTACAAGGGTTGTATGAAGAAGCGAGCCAGTGTTCGGTTCAAGCAAAGAAGCGTCGGCGACGAGGAAGAGGAAGAGGGACGAGGACGAAGTCGAGGACGTGGACTCGGACTCCGAGTAGGTGGCAGTGTCGTCGCTCATGCTGGTTCTACTACAGTGTCAGGCGGACTAGTTGCTTAGTTTATTTTCAAGGGTGTGTCATGCCGAGGCCCCAACAGAACTATGTTTAGTATGTTCTTTCTCGTTATTTGAACTCTTTAGTACGTACAGTAGTACTAGTACTATGTCTTACTACTGTTATTCTTGCAGTTGGTACTACTGCTCGTATCTTCGTGTTCCTACTGTACTTAATACGTTCGTACTAGTAGTATAATTTGGGTCAGTGGATTTGTGAAAGAAGTTCGACGGAGCGAAGGAAGAATATGGCAGAAGAGGTGGAAGAAGCCCTTCTAGCCATCCATGTTGCATCAAACGGCTCACATGAGTCGACTGACCCAAATTGCTCCTTCGGATTGCAGGATCCACGTGGCATTCAAGGTATCGAAGGTACATTCCACGCCCGCACCCGGTTTGCGGGCTCGACGCGCGCGCGACCGGATTCCGCCGCGACATCCACCATGCGCGCCTCCTCCGCGCGGGCGGAGACGACAATGACACGCTAGTTCCTCTTCGCCGGCGTGCTGGAGCACGCGCTCGTCCTCCTCTTGATACGTTGCGTGCATAGAAGCGGCTCCACTAGCTGCTCGCGTGCTTGGCAGCGCGGCGGCATCACAAGGAGGGACTGCGGACGACATGAGCGGGCGAGCCTTCGGCTTCATGGCACAGGGATGGCGGCGACACGGCGGTGATGGGCGAGAAATTGTTGGCCGAAGCAGGTGGGCGCCGGCATGCGCAACGGCGGCGGCGGCATATTGATGAGTGCGCGTGTGGGAGCTTACTTTAGTTTTATATAAGGTTGGTCAAACTTAAAAGAAAACCGTACTAGTACACGTAAAACATTAGACTTAGTTAGCGCTTTTATTAGTTAGTACCACAGCCACGATAAGGAATCATGTGCAAGCGCGTGAACCGCGGCCGCGCGGTCGATCGAACGGTGTGTCGCCGTGTCGCGCTCGAAGGACATCCACCGAACCTTTTTGTGTGTGTGAAAACAATCCCCGAATATTACTCAACTTTTTTTCCTGGAAAAGTTCTTGACGCTGCAATATTTCCATATATTTGAATTTAGCTCCAGTTCGTGTTTATTTGGATTTGGACGTTTTAGGTGCGCCCTAGTTTTTTTAGTACTGATTTTGTGTGTGTGACTGAGAGAGAACGTGTGTATGTGTCCATATGTGTGTTGTGGTGGAAGTGCAATGTGGAAACGGTGTGCGTGTGATACAGACATAGAGAGGTGTGAATGTGCAAATGATCATGCATGAGTGAGACATAGACAGATATGCTGATACGTTGTGTATACATGAGAGAACGGTCTTCTAGTTTACTTGTGTGTGTGTGTGTGTGTGAGAGAGAGAGAGAGAGAGACAGAGAGACAGAGAGAGAGGAGCATCCGTAACACAACAACCATCTCTCTCGATTCGTCCGTCCCTCGCACGATCGCATGCAACACATGCATCAACGCGCACATTTTGACACCCTCACCCGGCCCCTGCCCACCTCAAGGCCCGCAAAATCTCTTTGTGAATACCCATTTCTCTCCTTAGGTTTGTTTTCTCTCAATATATCTCTCTCTCTCTCCCACACACACACACACAGACACACGCAGCACAAAACACACACACGCACACTCCCCTGAGAACACAATTCATCACCATCCAAGGTTATACGGCGACCACTCTCGCTTGTGCTTATTTTCACCCCAACATGCACAACACCTCAATCTTCAAAGAGGGCATCGAGCAGATCGAAGACGGCGACCACACCGCGCTAGAGAATGCGGGGTCATTTGGAAGCAGGGTGATGTGACAACGGTGGCCGACTCCTCCCCACCCTCTCTCTCTCTCTCTCTCTCTCTCTCTCTCTCTCTTGCACAAAATTACCAATCCCTCTCTCCCCCGCACAAAATTGTCAATCCCTCAACCCGCGAGATCCTTCCCCTCTCTTCCATGTTTTTCCAGCTCTCTCATCAAACATGTTGCCTCTTTTCCTTCCACATTATCTGAGAATCTGGATGCACACGCATCTCACGTATATTACATGTCTCCATCTTTCTCACACCTAACTTCTTCCTCTCTCTTTCTCTCTCTATCTCTCTCCCTCTGTCTCGTTAGGATTGTCTCCTACTCTCTCGTCCACGTACATACAATCTTTCCCGCCCTATCTGCTCCATCTTCAAAAGCTCTCTTTGCACGTTTCATTCCCACATTGGGATATGTCAAAATGTTGCTTCTATAATGGCCATGTTTGGATCATGGGGTTAGAGCTAGTTTGGGTTAGTTGGGGCTCAAATAACCCAAATGTATCCAAACAGGGAGGGTTAGAGTGGGTTAGTTCCATCTAACCTAACTATCCCGGTGGAGAGGTGCTTATTTGGGTTAGAGTGGGTTAGAAAATAACTCTAACTGTGTTAGAGTATCCAAAGAGGGCCAATGGCTGATGTAGAGTGGTTATTTTTGTTGCATCCTACAAAGTAATAACTATGAAATGCATTTAGATTCTCATTTGACTGGGATTATGTGAGTTTGAGCATGTTGTGAAGTACTATAGACCTTGTATACATCTTGGGATTTGATAATGATTGTAACTATTGAATTGTATAGACTATTACATTCGAAGTCAATAGCCTAATATATTTATTTCACAATTTCAACAAATGATTAGTTCACTACAAACTAAGAAAACAAATGTGTACTCCCTCCATTTTTATTTAAGTCCGCGTATTAGCATTGGTCAAAGTCAAGTTTTGTAAACTCTCAGAAAGCTTATAACAAAAAATATTAACATATACAATAACAAATAAATACCATTAGATTCATTATTGAATGTACTTTCACATCATACATATTTGTTATGGTAAATGTTTATATTTTTCTATAAACTTGGTCAAACTTTAGGAAGTTTGACCTCGGTCAAACCTAATATGCAGAGTTTAGTACTACTACTCGCTAGTTGCTTAGCCGAATCACTCAACACGCCACACGGGGAGTCTAGGGTCACAAAATTTTGAGGTCGGCGGGAAAATCTCCCATGACCCTGATTCGAGCGATGGGAAGTTACCATCATAGCCTTGAACAGGCCTACGGATGACGCTTGGTAGGGGTTGTTTTCGTAACTTCAGGTTCACCCTACCCAGCCAACCCCACCCGGCACCCGTGAGTAGTACACCTGAATATTCCCATTTTCTATCCCCACCGCAAAAATAGACTTCTCCATGGCAACGTAGCCTTCATGCTCCTCCCTTTACATCGGGCGCACTCGTCCACCGCGCAAGATCTCGCCTCATCGACGACCTCGTGACGCCGCCGGAGCCGTCCACCGTGCCGTCATTACACGGAGCCTCTTCCCGGCATCGTCTTCCACGGTCTCGGATCTGCTTCCGGAAGCCGACGCCAAGCGCAGAAGTACCACCGTCGTGGACAATGAATCGACTCCGTTGCCGACCATGACTCATAGAGGCCGCCGCGACCATCGTTCTCCTCCTCGATTGGTAATGTGTGTATTGAATCACTTAGCAGTACATGTGTAGTTCCAATTTTGTTCATACCTACCCTTCAAATTTCCAGGGTGCTATTGTTCCCGTAAAAGTAATTTGTTATAGCCTCCATTGTCCAACAGAATATCAGCTTGTAATTGTGTGTCGCTCCTGTATCGCGCTGTGCTTGGGTAGGTTTTTCATCTGCAACCAATAGTGTGGCAAATGATGGAAAGGTTTTTAGAACTAGCAAGATCCCATGCGTTGCACGCATCAAGATGCATTTGTATGAGTAGTTTATCTTGTGGGAGAAAAGGATGAACGAGGGAAGGCCTTATTTGCAAATCTAGAGAGGGGTATGGGTATCTTTTTGCAAAATTCCCGTTTGTTTCCTTCCTATCTATCAGATATAAATCAGATGGCCTATATTGCAAGAAAAAGAAGTATAGAGAAATAAAAGTACACAGTAAAGGAAGTAAAGATAAATATTAAATATTAAATAAATATAACAGTAGAGAACATAGTAGAGATAGCAGAGACATCGGGAAAAGATTGTGCGCGCGCGGGAAAAAACGGTCGGGCGTACGCTAGTTTTGGCGCGCGGCGTCCGGCGCGTGATGTCTACTACGCAACCTTCTTCTTCTAGACGTTGTTGGGCCTCCAAGTGCAGAGGTTTGTAGGACAGTAGCAAATTTCCCTCAAGTGGATGACCTAAGGTTTTTCAATCCGTGGGAGGCGTAGGATGAAGATGGTCTCTCTCAAACAACCCTGCAACCAAATAACAAAGAGTCTCTTGTGTCCCCAACACAACCAATACAATGGTAAATTGTGTAGGTGCACTAGTTCGGCGAAGAGATGGTGATACAAGTGCAAAATGGATGGTAGATAAATGTTTTTGTAATCTGAAATAATAAAAACAGCAAGGTAACAAGTGATAAACGTGAGCGTAAACGGTATTGCAATGATAGGAAACAAGGCCTAGGGTTCATACTTTCACTAGTGCAAGTTCTCTCAACAATAATAACAAAGATAGATCATATAACAAGCCCTCAACATGCAACAAAGAGTCACTCCAAAGCCACTAATAGCGGAGAACAAACATAGAGATTATTGTAGGGTACTAAACCACCTCAAAGCTATTCTTTCGGATCAATCTATAAAAGAGTTCGTACTAGAATAAGACCTTAAGACACAAATCAACAAAACCCTAATGTCACCTAGATACTCCATTGTCACCTCAAGTATCCGTGGGCATGATTATACGATATGCATCACACAATCTCAAATTCATCCAACCAACATAAAAGTACTTCAAAGAGTGCCCCAAAGTTTCTACCGGAGAATCAAGAACGTGTGCCAACCCCTATGCATAGGTTCATGGGCGGAACCCGCAAGTTGGTCACCAAAACATACATCAAGTGGCACATGATATCCCATTGTCACCACAGATAATCACGACAAGACATACATCAAGTGTTCTCATAAAGACTCAATCCGATAAGATAACTTCAAAAGGGGAAACTCAATTCATCACAAGAGAGTAGAGGGGGAGAAACATCATAAGATCCAACTACAATAGTAAAGCTCGGTATACATCAAGATCGTGCCATAGAGGAACACGAGAGAGAGAGAGATCAAACACATAGCTACTAGTACATACCCTCAGCTCCAAGGGTGAACTACTCCCTCCTCATCATGGATAGCGTCGGGATGATGAAGATGGCCACCGGAGATGGATCCCCCCTCCGGCAGGGTACCGGAAAGGGGTCCCGATTGGTTTTTCGTGGCTCTGGAGGCTTGCGGCGGCGGAACTCCCGATCTAGGTTCTGTTCTGGAAGTTTTAGGGTACGTAGGTATATATGGGTGAAAGGAGTACGTCGGTGGAGCTACGGGGGCCCCACGAGGCAGGGGGGCGCGCCCCCACCCTCGTGAGCACCTCCCGTATCTCCGGCACAGGGTCCAAGTCTATCTGATAGGTTTCCTTCCAAAAATAAATTCTCCGATTGATTTCGTTCCGCTTTTGACTCCGTCGATATTCCTTTTCCTCGAAACCTTTGAAATAGGCATAAAACAAAGAACTGGGCTGGGCCTCCGATTATGAGTTAGTCCAAAAATAATATAAAAGTGGATAATAAAGCCCAATATTGCCTAAAACAGTAGATAATGTAGCATGGAGCAATCAAAAATTATAGATACGTTGGAGACGTATCAGGCATCCCCAAGCTTAATTCCTTCTCGTCCTCGAGTAGGTAAATGATAAAAGGAATTTTTGATGATGAGTGATACTTTGGCATAATTTCAATGTAATTCTTCTTTCTTGTGATATGAATATTCAGATCCGAAAGATTTAAGACAAAAGTTCATATTGACACAGAAATAATAATACTTCAAGCATACTAATCAAAGCAATCATGTCTTCTCAAAATAACATGGCAAAAGAAAGTTCATCCCGACAAAATCATATAGTTAGGCTATGCTTCATTTTCGTCACACAAAGATGTTCCCAACTTCTATACCCCCTATGACAAGCCAAGCAATTGTTTCATACTTAAATAATCTCAAACTTTTTCAACCTTCACGCAATACATGAGCGCGAGCCATGGGTATAGCACTATGGGTGGAATAGATTATGATGATGGGATTGTGTGGAGAAGACAAAAAAGGAGAAAGTCTCATATCGACGAGGATAATCAACGGGCTATGGAGATGCCCATCAATTGATGTCAACATGAGGAGTAGGGATTGCCATGCAACGGATGCACTAGAGCTATAAGTATATGAAAGCTCTACAAAAGAAACTAAGTGGGTGTGCATCCAATTTGCTTGCTCCACGAAGACCTAGGGCATTTTGAGGAAGCCCGTCATTGGAATATACAAGCCAAGTTCTATAATGAAAGATTCCCACTAGTATATGAAAGTGACAAAATGAGAGACTCTCTATCATGAAGATCTTGGTGCTACTTTGAAGCACAAGTGTGGTAAAAGGATAGTAGCATTGTCCCTTCTCTCTTTTTCTCTCATTTTTTTGGGCCTTTCGTTTTTTTGGGCCTTCCTTTTTTTTGTCCGGAGTCTTATCCCAACTTATGGGGGAATCATAGTCTCCATCATCCTTTCCTCACTTGGGACAATGCTCTAATAATGATGATCATCACACTTTTATTTTTCTTACAACTCAACAATTACAACTCAAAACTTAGAACAAACTATGACTCTATATGAATGCCTCCGGTGGTGTACCGGGATGGTGCAATGAATCAAGAGTGACATGTATGGAAAATAATGCATGGTGGCTTTGCCACAAATATGATGTCAACTACATGATCATGCAATGGCAATATGACAAAAATAATGTATGTCATAATAATGATGATGGAAGTTGCATGGCAATATATCTCGGAATGGCTATGGAAATGCCATGATAGGTAGGTATGGTGGCTGTTTTGAGGAAGATATAAGGAGGTTTATGTGTGATAGAGCGTATCATATCACGGGTTTGGATGCACCGGCGAAGTTTGCACCAACTCTCAAGGTGAGAAAGGGCAATGCACGGTACCGAAGAGGCTAGCAAAGGCGGAAAGGTAAAAGTGCGTATAATCCATGGACTCAACATTAGTCAAAAGAACTCATATACTAATTGCAAAAATTTAGAAGCCATCAGAAATCAAGTACTACGCGCAATGCTCCTAGGGGGATAGATTGGTAGGAAAATACCATCGCTCGTCCCCGACCGCCACTCATAAGGATGCACAAGCCAGGTACACTTCATGTTTCAAATTTGTTACACAACTTTAACCATACGTGCATGCTACGGGACTTGCAAACTTCAACACAAGTATTTCTCAAATTCACAATTATCAACTAGCACGACTTTGATATTATTACCTCCATATCTCAAAACAATTATGAAGCATTAAATTTATCTTAGTGTTCAATTCACTCAAAAGAAAGTTTCACATATCTTGAATACCAAGTATATTAACATTAAGCAAATTACCATGCTATTAACGACTCTCAAAATAATCTAAGTGAAGCATGAGAGTTCAACTATTTCTCCAAAATAAAACTACCACCATGCTCTAAAAGATATAAGTGAAGCACTAGAGCAACAACAAACTACTCCAAAAGATATAAGTGAAGATCAATGAGTAGTCGAATAATTATGCAACTATGTGAAGACTCTCCCATTTAATAATTTCAGATCATGATACTCTATTCAAACAGCAAGCAAAGCTAAAGAAAATGACAATGCAAGGATAGCACAACTCATGTGAAGAAGCAAAAACTTAGGCTCAACCGATACTAACCGATAGTTGTTGAAGAAGAAAGGTGGGATGCCTAAGGGGCATCCCCAAGCTTAGATGCTTGAGACTTCTTGAAATATTATCTTGGGGTGCCTTTGGCATCCCCAAGCTTGAACTTTGTGTCTCCTTAATTCCTCTCATATCATGGTTTCTCTTTTTATCAAAAGCTTCATTCACAACAAACTCAACAAGAACTCGTGAGATAGGTTAGTATAAACCAATGCAAAGCCTTATCATTTTCTACTGTAACAAATCACTAACATTATTATTCAACATTGCATACTAAATGCCTCTTCATATTTAATACTCCTATCCTTAAATAGAATCATTAAACAATCAAACATATGCAAACAATGCAAACATAACAGCAATCTGCCAAAACAGTACAGTCTGTAAAGAATGCAAGAGTATCAATACTTCCCTGACTCCAAAAATTATGAACTAAAATTCCCACTGTAATAAATTTATCAGAGCTCAATATTCAAAAAGATTCAACATTATACCACTCTCTGACTTTTCTAGAGAATTTTTGCAACAGCGGTAAACTTTCTGTTTTCAAACAGCAACATGCATACTAGCAAACTAAGCATGGCAAAGGCTATCCTTGACTTTTTTATTGAAACTAAAGATGCAAAATATTATTCTAACTAACATAAAGAAAAGCTAAAGAAAATAAAATGACGCTCCAAGCAAAACACGTATCATGTGGTGAATAAAAATATAGCTCCAAGTAAAGTTACCGATGAACAAAGACGAAACAGGGGACGCCATCCGGGGCATCCCCAAGCTTAGGCTCTTGGTTTTCCTTGAATATTACCTTGGGGTTCCTTGGGAATCCCCAAGCTTAGGCTCTTTCCACTCCTTGTTCCATAGTCCATCGAATCTTTACCCAAAACTTGAAAACTTCACAACACAAAACTTAACAGAAAACTCGTGAGCTCCGTTAGCGAAAGAAAACAAAACACCACTTCAAGGTACTGTAATGAACTCATTATTTATTTATATTGGTGTTAAACCTACTGTATTCCAACTTCTCTATGGATTATAAACTATTTTACTAGCCATAGATTCATCAAAATAAGCAAACAACACACGAAAAACAGAATCTGTCAAAAACATAACAGTCTGTAGTAATCTGTAACTAACGCAAACTTCTGGAACTCCAAAAATTATAAAATAAATTGGTGGACCTGAGTAATTTGTCTAGTAATCATATTCAAAAATAATA
This sequence comes from Aegilops bicornis, assembly GCA_021605145.1. Lineage (NCBI taxonomy): Eukaryota > Viridiplantae > Streptophyta > Magnoliopsida > Poales > Poaceae > Aegilops > Aegilops bicornis. Next base: position 105,474,928 of record CM038671.1, read on the forward strand.
AACTAAATAGCACTCTCCAATAAAAAGTTCTAGCTAATCTCATGGCGCTTAAAGTTTCTGTTTTTACAGCATGATCATAAAGACTTCACCCGAGTCTTCCCAAAGGTTCTACTTGGCACAAACACTAATTAAAACACAAAAAACATCTAAACAGAAGCTAGATGGATTATTTATTACTAAACAGAACCAAAAAGCAAGAAACTAAAATAAAATTGGGTTGCCTCCCAACAAGCACTATCGTTTAACGCCCCTAGCTAGGCATTATGATTTCAATGATGCTCACATAAAAGATAAGAATTGAAACATAAAGAGAGCATCATGAAGAATATGACTAGCACATTTAAGTCTAACCCACTTCCTATTCATAGGGATTTTGTGAGCAAACAACTTATGGGAACAATAATCAACTAGCATAGGAAAGTAAAACAAGCATAGCTTCAAGATTTTAAGCACATAGAGAGGAAACTTGATATTATTGCAATATGTAGAAGCATATGATCCTCTCTCATAATAATTTTCAGTAGCATCATGAATGAATTCAACAATATAACCAGCACATAAAGCATTCTTTTCATGATCTACCTGCATAAAAAATTTACTGCTCTCCACATAAGCAAAATTCTTCTCATGAATAATAGTGGGAGCAAACTCAACAAAATAACTATCATGTGATTGAAAATTAAGATCAAGATGACAATTTTCATGGTTATCATTATTCTTTAAAGCATACGTGTCATCACAATAATCATCATAGATAGGAGGCATGCTTTCATCATAGTAATTTTGGTCATCAAAGCTTGGGGGACAAAAAATATCATCTTCATCAAACATAGCTTCCCCAAACTTGTGGCTTTGCATATCATTAGCATCATGGAAATTCAAGGAATTCATACTAACAACATTGCAATCATGCTCATTATTCAAATATTTAGTGCCAAACAATTTAATGCATTCTTCTTCTAACACTTGGCACAATTTTCCTTTCCATCATACTCACGAAAGATATTAAAAAGATGAAGCGTATGAGACAAACTCAATTCCATTTTTTTGGTATTTTTCTTTTATAAACTAGACTAGTGCTAAAAAAAGAAACAAAAAGATTCGATTGCAAGATCTAAAGATATACCTTCACTAACCGAGCCTCCCCGGCAACGGCGCCAGAAAAGAGCTTGATGTCTACTACGCAACCTTCTTCTTGTAGACGTTGTTGGGCCTCCAAGTGCAGTGGATGACCTAAGGTTTATCAATCCGTGGGAGGCGTAGGATGAAGATGGACTCTCTCAAACAACCCTGCAACCAAATAACAAAGAGTCTCTTGTGTCCCCAACACACCCAATACAATGGTAAATTGTATAGGTGCACTAGTTCAGCGAAGAGATGGTGATACAAGTGCAAAATGGATGGTAGATAAAGGTTTTTGTAATCTGAAATAATAAAAACAGCAAGGTAACAAGTGATAAACGTGAGCGTAAACGGTATTGCAATGATAGGAAACAAGGCCTAGAGTTCATACTTTTACTAGTGCAAGTTCTCTCAACAATAATAACAAAGATAGATCATATAACAAGCCCTCAACATACAACAAAGAGTCACTCCAAAGCCACTAATAGCAGAGAACAAACGTAGAGATTATGGTAGATGCGAAACCACCTCAAAGCTATTCTTTTGGATCAATCTATAAAAGAGTTCATACTAGAATAACACCTTAAGACACAAATCAATCAAAACCCTAATGTCACCTAGATACTCCATTGTCACCTCAAGTATCCGTGGGCATGATTATCGATATGCATCACACAATCTCAGATTCATCCAACCAACATAAAAGTACTTCAAAGAGTGCCCCAAAGTTTCTACCGGAGAATCAAGAACGTGTGCCAACCCCTATGCATAGGTTCATGGGCAGAACCATAAGTTGGTCACCAAAACATACATCAAGTGGCACATGATATCCCATTGTCACCACAAATAATCACGGCAAGACATACATCAAGTGTTCTCATAAAGACTCAATCCGATAAGATAACTTCAAAGGGGAAACTCAATTCATCACAAGAGAGTAGAGGGGGAGAAACATCATAAGATCCAACTACAATAGCAAAGCTCGGGATACATGAAAATCATGCATTGAAGGAACACGAGAGAGAACACGAGAGAGAGAGAGATCAAAAACATAGCTACTAGTACATACCCTCAGCCCGAGGGTGAACTACTCCCTCCTTGTCATGGATAGCGCCGGGATGATGAAGATGGCTAACGGAGGTGGATCCCCCTCCGTGGTACCGGAAAGGGGTCGATTGGTTTTTCGTGGCTCTGGAGGCTTGCGGCGGCGGAACTCCCGATCTAGGTTCTGTTCTGGAAGTTTTAGGGTACGACGGTATATATGGGTGAAAGGAGTACGTCGGTGGAGCTACGGGGGCCCCACGAGGCAGGGTGCGCGCCCGGGGGGGTGGGCGCGCCCCCCACCCTCATGAGCACCTTCCTCATCTCCTGACGTAGGGTCCAAGTCTATCTGGTAGGTTTCCTTCCAAAAATAACTTCTCTAGTTGATTTCGTTCCGTTTTGACTCCGTCTGATATTCCTTTTCCTCGAAACACTGAAATAGGCATAAAACAGCAAATCTGGGCTGGGCCTCCGGTTAATAGGTTAGTCCCAAAAGTAATATAAAAGTGCATAATAAAGCCCAATATTGCCTAAAATAGTAGATAATGTAGATCAAAAATTATAGATACGTTGGAGAAGTATCAGCGCGCTTTATAAAATCAACGCCCTCCCATCGCTCTGTGCCTTGCCACCGCTCTCTCCCCGCACATTATTGCCTCGCCTCCGCCGCGCCACCATGCCGCCGTGTCGCCGGGAAACTTGGGGATACCGCGGCGTCCGCGCGCGCCCCTCCGGCGGTTTCTCCGTCGAGATCCGATTCCGCGGGATGCGCCTCGGCCTCGGCAATTTCGACACCGCCAACAAGGCCGACCGCACTTACGACGTAGCGGCGTGGCGCCTCCGGTGGCCTCATAGAACATTGAACTTCCCCAGCGTAACAACGCGGGAGCGAGCGCAGGAGCTCGCGCCTCTGCCACGGCTTAGCACCAACGAAGATCGTCGCGACAACCGGAGGCGGGAGCACCGTCTCGGAATCGCCGAGATGGACAAGGAAGCCATGGCGCTGTGGCGCCAACACTTCCCGCAGGACATCATCAACAAGCGCGAGTTCTACGCGCAAAGGAGGGTGGAGAGGGATAAGAGGAGGGCAGAGCAAGCCGCCTATCGCGAGGACAAGCATAAGCGAAAAGCGGACGCTCAATTCAACATGAGGCTAGGAGCAGCATCGCCCTGGGAATCCGATGACGATCAGTATCTTCACGCCTACAGTCAGACGTCGGAGGAGGACATCACCGAGGAGGAGTCGGACGACGAGGAGTAGTTGAATTATCTTTTTTTATCTATCTATGCTGAGAACTATCCTCTACTCTATCTACTTCTCGATCTCAGCATTGTAAACGCTTTTTTAAAGCGCCGCGCGTTGCGATTCTGTTGGAGATGCTCTAACATGGCGTATTTAGTGCTTTAATGTTGCCCACAAGATGCTTGAGTATTACTAGTAGTATATTTTTCTTGCCATGTTGATATTTTAAAACCACGAGTGCGAACATGCAAAGGAGCAATGAAGACCAAACACGGGATATTCGGGACATCTTCAAGGAGCGTGGCAAGTTAAAGAGGAGCTGCACCGAACCTGTAAAACGAGCTTTGGTAAGTAACACCCTTTCAATTACTTTCATGTAGCCTCGTGTTCTTCAATGTGTATATGTTGTAGTTTCTGTTTCTCTTAAGCATGGTGTTCTTCGATGTGTAATAAGAAGAGTCTTAATCATCCTAATGCTTTCGGTTTTAGCTTGATGTAGGAAGTGGGTGTTCTCACCTTGTAGTCTGTTTTTATTTTTTTTACTTTTGAATTCACTTCTCCGAGTTATGTTTATCTTGCTTCTACTAAATGGATCTAGGTTGCTCTGAGTATTGATCTAAAAAAGAAGTAACTTCATGTCAGGATGCAGTTCCTACGAGGAGGGAAGTATGGTCAACCTCGAGATCATGTTTCCAAAATGAGGCTGGATTACACACAAGGTTCTAGTTCCCTAATGATGCTGGATTAGACACAAGGTGCAAATTCGAGATGATGCTGGATTACACACAAGCCAGGTGGAGTCATCAGCTGTTCGTGTCCTCGTGGCATTAGTAAAGACTGAAAGAAAGCGTGCAGCAGCACTTGAGAATGTAGCTGAGTTCCTGAAGAAGCGAAAAGACCAATCAGATGCTCTCTTCACCCAAGCCAAAGAAAAGGTGGAAGAAGCCAGAAATAAGCTAGCAGAGGCAGAGCAGGCTAGGCGTCTCCTGCTATCTAAAACTGTTGTCAATACAAAATTTCCTTCATAATAGCTTGGTTCAAATGTTTATCCAGTCTGCATGCCTGTTGTGATGTCCGTGCATCTACTGATGTGGCACAAAATGTTTTTTTCGGGTCATGTAAAAACAGCAATTACTTTCCAAACAACAACAGATGAAGCATTGGACATGGTATAGTTCACGCCATAAGCCCGACATTCCAAGTTCAACTTCCACATCAAACTCATGTTCACAGATATACGCACATTTCATACATAATGTCCACAACCATGATTCATTTCAAAGCCAAAAAAATGTGAGGAGAGTTATAAATAAAGAAAACCCTCTACTAGTTCCTCGCTACCGATGAGCACAACAAGTCAAGACCATGCGTAAATTAATTATATTTTAGTCATTTTTTGTGTTCTAAAATGCCTGCCGGCTCGCGGAAGGACGTGTTGCCGGCACACGCGCAGATTCAATGAAGGCAGGCGGGGCAGTCTTAAGCTGGTTGCACGCGGCGAGGAGGCGTGCTCAGCCGGGCCTGCAGCGAGTGCGGCCCTCTTGGCCGGCGCGCCGGTTCAATGCCTGCGCTATGAGAGGTCGCGTCCGTGTCAGAGCAATCACTCCCTCCAGTCCTTTTTTGTTTGGGTATAACAAAATCTCGTTTTCCATTCACATTTTACAAGTTAAATTCGTGGACAAAGTTTTACCCAAAGTACGATGCGGACTAGTAAACCATAATGGAGGTAGTAGTTTTTTTAATCAAAGAAGGGTTTCCCCTTCCGATTTTCATTACTGAAAACCAGCATCTAAATCTAAACCATAGTATTTGCCCTAGAACAACCAGGTTCAACATCTCGCAACATAAACCCATACAACCTCCATCGCAAAAAAAACATACAACCATACGCCAAGGAGGTACGTGGTACTATGAATTCCATTTTCACTCCATACCAATCGTTCTGAAAACTACTTACTACTTATAACGCGCCATTGAAAATCGGAACTCTTAACCCCGCTAGAAAAACGATATTTTAAACGTGGCTACTCGGTCTGTGGCAACTGGCGAGCCACCGCGCTCTAAGTCGTTCACCTGTGGTCCCGACCATCAACTCCTACAGATCAAATTATCACGCGAGCTGACTATTCCTACAAAGGTGCTCCACCACGTACCCGGTACCCGCGAATGCAGCAATCGTGCACCTAGGGTTTTAGTGTTTATTTGTTAACGTCGCCTTTACGTAATACTCATGTGTGCGAGACAGCGAGAGGCCGACTGCGTGCGTGCACCTCTTCTCTTCGTATATGTACTCCACCGTTATTCTGGTGTCCAAAAAATTATAATAACTACTAACAATGTGCCAATGCGTTGTCACACTATCAAAGTAGATTATTACATATTCACTGATTTGATAGAAAAAAAGTCTAGTTTTGAAATACGTATATCACTAAAAATATGTTATGTTTCACTCAAAATATATTCCTTTGGCGTTTTTGATGAGATAAGGGAGGAATGTTGTTGGTTTCAAGATTCGAGAAGTGGTATATGTCTAATTTCTACTCTTACTAGCAAGATGCTTGTGCGTTGCATGGAACATCAAGATCTTGTGGGAGAAAAGGATGAACAAGGGAAGGCCTTATCTGCAAATGTGGTGAAGAGTGCGGGTAAATTGCCATATTTTCCTTCCTATCCGTCAGATATAAATCAGACGACCTACATTGCAGGATGGCAGGCCCACCATCATCACCAACTCTATTTTTTATCGCTACTCTTATAAAAAGCATTGTCGGTGATGATCGTGTGCCTGCCATCCTGCAATATAGGATGTCCGATCTATATCTGACAGATAGGAAGGAAACTACGGCAATTTTGCAAAAAGATACCCACACCCCTCTCAACATTTGCAAATAAGGCCTTCCCTTGTTCATCCTTTTCCCCCACAAGATAAACTACTCATACAAATGCATCTTGATGTTGCGTACAACGCATGGTCATCTTTCTAGTTGTTGCAAAAATCCAATGTGTGTGTGTGAGAGAGGGAGAGTGGAGGAGGACGGAGTGCATGTGTGGCATAGACACAAGGAGTGTGTGTGCGATAGGTATCAGCTTAAAATGAGGCGATAGTGCATGTGTGCACGATCGAGAGGGTGTGTTTCGAGAAGGGAAGAAAATCTAAATAGATACAAGGAGCAAGAGAGATACATGTATGCGATGGTGGAAGCACGAGTGTGCGGGTGTATAAACCTATCTAGAAGCTAGCTAGTCGATAAATGTTTGTGAGAGAAGTACGAGTCGGGGTGCGAAAGCGAGATTTTTGTGTGTGTGAGAGAGAGACGGTAGTCGGGAAGGGGAGTGGAAGCAGGAGTTGTGTGTGTGTGTCTGTGTGATAGAGAGAGAGGAGACGGTAGTCGGGGTTGTCTGATCGGTAAACAAATGAATATTGTCAGTCTAGGATGGAGACGAAAAGGAGACCGCAACAAATGTTGTGTCTACAGGAGAGAGAGAGAGAGAGAGCGAGTAATTTTAGTGGTATGAGTCATATGTAGAGACATATAGGGTGTGTGAGAGAATCCCATAGAGAGAAAGACAAAGTGAAAGACGAGTGGAGACTGTGTGTGTGGCGGTGAAAAAAAAAGCTTAGGTACCGAGTACCAGAGAACACTAGAGACGTGAGAGATAATGAAAACCGTGTAATGTATAATGATAGGGAGAGTGTGACACTTCTTAAGGGTGACGTCGAGAGACCATGTTTGCGAGGATAGGAGAAACATGAAGTGAGCGTGCGGGTGAGCTGGAGAAAAGAGAGTGATAGCTACCTGAAGGAGCATGCATGCGAGAGAGATGGGCGTGACAGGAGTGAAAAAAAAGGGATTCAAATATTTGAATTCCAGATGATGATACATGTAATCCATACTCGAACCAAAATTGATCTATCAAACATGCATACTCATATGAATTCACGCACATCTATGTTATTTAATATGTAGGTATTACTGATCCATACATTTTAGTAGAACATAATTTGGTTAAATTTTTTCGAATTCAACCTTAAGATTTTGAGATCGTTGTATTTGTAAATCATATTATACATATAAAGGAGCAAAATTCTTTGTTGTGCTTTTGAAAGTATATAAAAAAAATGATGTATATAGAATGTAATTCCAATTGAAAATGGATCCCGCCCGAAAAAAAATAGAATACAAACGGGATTCGAATTGAGTTGGCACGGTAAATGTGCACTCTGCAAAATTTGAACGAAGCGGGGAAAGTCGCAAGAATCACCGAAACCAAAATCTGCAAGATGGAAATCGCTACTGCCTATCCCTGCCACGCAAAGCCTATCTACTGGATTTCTATAGTTTCGATAGGGGTAGGTTTGTAATTTCACCCAAACGTGACGTAACCGCCTCTCACCCGGATTCATACACGGTGGACGCCAAAACACAGTGTGTCCTCGGCGAAATCGACTCCTCCCGATTCATATTCATACACGGTGGGCGCCAAAACAAACTCTCGTCGGCAAATATTCGGTGTATGCGAGATTACCGTCCTATCCCCAACCGACTAATGTTCTTTGTGATGTAGTAGAAATTTGAAGCAGGGGATAAGTTTGTAAATTTCCTCACATTTGAGACAAGCGCGCCCTGAATACATGGTTCCCCCCTTCCTCTCTACCTCCCTTTTCCCCATTCGTACTCCGTGGGCGCCAAAACACCCTCTCCACCCCACCCTCCTCCGTCTGCCGCCGTCTGCCACCCCATCTACCGCCGTCCTCCTCCACCATGCCGGAGTTGATACCCCGACGCCGCCGTCCATTACAAGAGATCGACCTCTCTCATCCACGCCTTCGGACCGGGATCCTTGCATCCCGTCCTCTCGCTTCATCCCCGCCTTCGTCCACCTTGCCGTAGCCGCTCCTACGACCGTCTCGTCCACCGCGCCCCACCGCCACCGTCTACCCTCCTAGATCTTCTTCCATGCCGCCGACTGCCATCGCTACCACAACACCGTCAAATTCTCAGCAGATGCGTACACGGCGCGGCACCAGAGGTGGTACTCTTTCGTATCTGCTCAACTTATTTATCGCAGCAAGAAAATAGGTCGCCACTGCTTTACTCTGATTTCTTGTCTTGGTTGCGAAGTTGCCTTTGTCCGGTTTGCACCTTCAGATCCGCCATGGCACGCCCAACACTATACTCCCAATGCTTATGGTTTCCCCCTTTTATATTCCACACTAGTTAAATCACAGTAGACTAAATTTAAAAATTGGGTCAGTCGATTTCTCAGAGCTCGCCGGAGTTCGCTGGTGCGATCGAAGGGGCTCGGGTGGTTGTGGGGCCTCGCCGAACGAAGAAAACTCGACGTGGGTGGGGGTTGGGGCGCGGGTGGGGGTGGGGGTGGTGGAGGAACACATGTGGTGGGGGTCGGTGGTCCGTCCGGCGGCCCGTGCGGTGTTCTGTATCAGAAGAATCAGAGACGAGGAAGAAGAAGGGTTAGGAGACGTAGGATCTTCATCGAACTGCCTGAAATGGTCGAGAGACAGCTGGGAGTTGCATTCTTAATGTGCTCTGGTTCATCATGTGTGGGCACTGCGCAACCAACATTTTATTATCCAAAATCTTCTTGCTCTTCTTTACCATGTTCCTCTTTCATTCTTCTTTAATATGTACTCTCTCCGTTCCTAAATACAAGTCTTTGTATAGATTCCACCATGGACTACATATGGAGCAAAATGAGTGTATCTACACTCTAAAATGTATCTGGATACATCTGTATGTGATCCATAGTGGAAATCTCTACCAAGAATTATATTTTGGAACGGAGGGAGTATGCTAGTAGTACAGTATGTTCCTTGTACTGAAGATGAGCAGGGACATTTGCAGTGTAGAGGTCTATACGGTCGGTTGTGATGGACACTTTGAGCCTCTTTGATTCGGAGGATCTTGTAAACATAGGAATAGGATTTGTAGTGGCCTGCCCACTTGAATCCTCTAAGAATAGCAAGGAAATGCGGGAGATGTGTCGCCTTTGAGAGTTACACTAATATTAATGACTGCACCTTCACTTGAAGAGAGCTGGTATCCGAAGCCTTTCTAGCCGCATCGGCAATACTAGCACATATATTCCAGCAAGTTCCTCTTTGCTGATTTTACTCGATGCTTAAGGTTTTCCCGTTATATCTACACTATGATCTGTGTAGCTGCTTTGTGTCGCACTAGCAGCAGTCCACTCTTGAAGATAAACACTTCAATGACTTACAAAATTGGCACCAAGGCATTGAGTGCCATTCTAGATGCAATGAAACTCATACGCTCCCCACCTGTTGATTCTTGTTCAGAATATGATCCTAATGACTATTCTAACCTCGCGGAGTCAAAGGCAGATGGCATGTCCTGTTCACCCATCAAGGTGCCTGTTCTAATTTGGCAAAGTTTTATTGATTGCGGGTATCTTGCATATGTTGTCTTGCATTTCTTCTACTTTGTAGCACCACCATCTGCTTAGTTTACTCATCATATATGTCGAGATGCCATGCCCATCAATTATCAATACATATTCCATTTGTCATCATACCATGTTTTTTCACTCAAATGTTGTTATTGTGCATCAGACATCAAAAAGGAAGAGGGTGATTTCCGGACCTGAAGGAGCACCAGGAAAGTCCTTGAAAGACGTGGTGGTGCCGGAGAAATCTGACAGCACCCCACTTATATTGGTTGTACAACCAGTGACACAAAACGTTGGACCGACTCCAGCAGACTGTACCCATACTTCACTGGCCACACCACTAGCCCCACCACACAAGACCTGCACTCCATCAAAAGGTATACCGACTTCATTTGCCATAGCACCAGCTGTACCACAAAAAAATCCCACTCCAGCAAAAAGTACAACAAGTCCACCGGCCGAAGACCTATCCCAACTGTAGAGACGGCCAATTCCTGCATATTGGAACCCTATTCCGTTTATTCCCAGTTTAAAAGACAATGCTTTCAATGTTGTTAGGGACTACGTGCATATATTCCCATCATGGGAAGATTATAGTGAAGACAAACACCATATTCACATCTTTTCTCATCCAACTTACGTGTAAGTGCTATTATTCATGGTTATTATTTTCCTGTTTTCTGCTGATTGAACACATCAATGATTTACATTACGTTGTTGTAACTAGGCAAGGGTCAATCTGGATAGTCATGACGAGCAAAGCTTGCTTGTGCTCTTCAAGGAAGAATTGCAGCAGTATCGGTGTTACCTGAGGAAATCACACTTTAATGGAAAGTCTATAAACGAATTTCCAGTGAAGTCTCTTGTGCTAAATTTAGAAGACATTGAATGGAAAAACCTTGTTATGCGCCGTCTCGTTCCTGTGATGAGGTAATCGCCTATGAAATCACATGACAATTTGAACTTCTACTTTTTCGCATGTGCCTTAGGGATCTTTTTGCAGGAAATCTGCTTTCGAAGAAGAATTCGGTTTGAAAAGAACGACGTGATATCGCAAATATGCTGCCCGCCGCTTTGCTCTTGTTAGTACTGTTGTCCTGTATCACTGCATTTTGCATACATACCTGGTTCATTATGTGACAGCAGTATGCATGATAGCTTGCTTATCAATTGTTCGCTCCAAATTATCTAATCTGTATGATTGGTTACATTAGTGTAGAATATATCCAATGCCAATGTTTTTTTAGCTCTGCATTGTTCTTGTAAGTACATGCTGTCCTTTATTAGTGTACTTAGAATGACGGGTAGTTGTTCATGTACCATCACTCTGCAGCTTATTTTCCTTTGCCCTCCATTTTCTACACATCAGATCTATATTTACTCTTACCATAAGGTTGGTACTGAAGAAGTTTAGTTGTGCATTGCTCTTGGCTGTACCTTTTGCCTTTATTGTTGCACTTATATTTATAGCTACTTGTTTATGTAGCATCACTCTTCATCTTATCTTAAATATTCTCCATTTTTTTGTATATTATCACATCTATATTTACTCTTAACAAAATGTAGAATAAAGGCAATGCTTTCGAAGAAGATTCTGTGGTAAACTTCTTGAATTGCCCCCCATCGGCATGGACAAGGCCTTTATAGAGCTTGTCTTCACCAATAATGTAAGTTTGTCCATCTCAAGCCTTCAAACTTTGTTGTATATATTTGGTTAGGCATGATCGCAATGACTGTTTATTTTTCGTGGTATACGCATCAAATTGCTTATTTAAAGTTTATTATGTAGTTCATAAACAAAAGTTTGTCCTTTCTCAATTTAAGTTTTCAGTTGTACAACCAATTTCCTTCTTCATACCATGTAAATTAAACAATACACAGCAAGTGATCTTCTTTTGCACTGCATGTATGCTTCTGTTCTTCATCTGTAATCCAGTGGTGTGGTGAACCTACCCACTACAGCACAACGTCATATTCTGCAATGTGTTAGCTATGAACAATGTCATATCATTCTACTATTATTTAAACTGTCTCTTTATTTGCCAATCTGAAATGGTATAAATTGACAGCACACTAACCATTGATACTTATGAGTTCTTGATCTGTAATCCAGTGTTGTCGTGAAGCTGCCAACTCCTACACAATGTCGATTCCTGTCATGTCTTGACCTGAACAATACCATATTGTGTTAATGCAATTTTAAACTGTGTCACTTTATTCGTCAGTAAAAATGTGATGAATTGTCAGCACTGATACTTTTACGTGAAAAACCTGTCATATGTCTGCTTGTTTATCTTTTAGAGTGAGGAAGATATAAGTGTTGAACAAGCGTAGTCTCATCATCTTGCTCAGCTGCTTGCATTGCAGCTCCCCAGTATGGCTAACCTTTCTTGAACTCTATTGAAGTGCTGTCGGTTTTGTATATTATTTTGTCGGCATGTTTATTTGCACTGGTGGCGATCTTTGATGCCCAGTGTATGTAATCTGCTGTCTGCTTGTGCTTTATTATCATAGTGGCGAACTTTGATGCCCAGTGGATATAATATGCCGTAATTTCTTTATTGTATAGTCTAGGTTTTTTTATTCACGATGCTGCAGTTATTTTATTGTATATATATCCTGTCTTCGCAGTAAACCGGCCAAACCATAAAATTACGGTACATAATAGGGCCGTCATGCAATCACGATGTAGGTTGGGCCTGAAACATGCCGAACAGCTCACGGGCCGGCAGTAGCCCGAAATGAACCCCGACCCATGATTGTGCGAATCAAATCACGGGCTTTTAACAGACAAAAATTGTCTTGGTCCTTGTTTGGCTCAATCAGATATCGGCTGCGAGCAGGCCGGATGCAAATCAGGCCGTAGTTAGGCCCAACTATATGATGGCCTTTTAATAGGCCGAAATTAATATAGGGCTGAAATGTTAAACGGGCCTGTCGTGGAATTAACACGTCAGATGTCCTTAGTGTCAGGACTTAGTCGCGAGGCCAACGCATCTATGTGGTAGCTTGAGAGGGGTTTGAGCGGAATCGAGAGACGCAACACAAGACAGGGATTTAGACAGCTTCGGGCCCCGGGAAACATCATCCGGTAAAAACCCTACATGCTGTTTGAGGCTAAGTGTCATTATCATCACGAGGGAGTCACCTTAAACCGGCTCTCCTCTTTGTTTCTAGCCCTAAGATTGTTTCTTCTTGCTTGTAGCTTCCCCCTCTTTGGGGAGCCCTACCTCTCCTTATATATGCTGAAGAGGCGGGTTACATGTAGAGTCCAACTCGGACTTTAACTTAAACTATTTTGACTTCCTTTCACGGCTTCTTAACGTCTGCGGTTTAACATTGTACGCCAGCTTTAACATTGTTCCGCCGGTTTAACATTGTTTGCCGGTTTAACATTGTTCCGCGGTTTACCACCGGCCGGTTTACCGTCTGTCTTAGCCATCTGTCTTGACTGTCCGCGGTTTAACATCCATCGGTTTATCAAGTCCCGCCGGTTCTGACTCCGGCCGGTCATTCTCAAGGGTATATCCCGACATTAGCCCAGTTTAATTTGGATGTATCCATGTTAAACTGATCCTGATCATCCTTAAGTCCTTGTCACTTCCTTCTTCTAGAAAATCCGGTTTAATAGGCCAGCTTCATAATCAATTTGCTGACATTGGTTTGTCATAGAGAAATATTGTGAAGAATAACTTCCTTGACTCAGCTCCCAATGCTTAATAAAAAAATTGGTCTTTAAAATACTCATCTGATCTTCAGCCGGTTTAAGAATGTAGAACTTTGCCGGTTTACAAATATTGATGGCACCGGATCATAACTGATTGTTAACATCAGCTTTTGAAAATATACCTCTTATATGCCTATCACTTGTAGCCCTCAACTCTTAAGAAGGTAACGTAGTAACAGCTTAAGATTTGCTTCAATATGAATGTCACAAGCTTGAAGAAATCCAGGTTGCTCATCTCAATCACTAGTCAGAATTGAGTATTCCACATATGTAGCCCCCAAGTGACGGGTTGTCATGCTTGCAAAGAACCTCGGGACTTGTAATTTCTGATGCTCATAAAAACTTCAACCGTGTAGCCCCCAAGGGCGGGTCATTATGCACATAATGAACAGGGACTTTATATATACTTCATTGAGAATAACATTATATTATGTAACTCCCATCATGGGGCTTGAACCCACGTTCACAAGGTTGAGAGATTTGTGCTTTACCAACTGAGCAGTGGACCCTTCAATATAATGGAAAAAAGCTTTGTACCTTGAATAGTTGACAGGAGCAATTGGTAGCCCCCAAGTTCCGGCTCATTATAATATGATGAGTCGGGTCTTCAATAGGGTGACCAAACAATGACTTTGCATTAGCCCCCAAGTGTCATGGTGCATGCTTGCAGCGACATGAGACTTGCATATTTGATGTAATCTCAACTTGAATAATGTAGCCCCCAAGTGTCAGGTCGTAAGCCTGCAGCAACTCGGGACTATTCCTTCAATTATAAAATAAATCATATCCATTGATAATATAATAGCCATTGCACTAAAGCGACTTTGAAAACCTTAATCATAGTACTGGTTACTGATAACCATAATAAAATACAGCCATGTTGGCTATTTGAAGATTTGAATAATATAGTCCAATGATTTATGAGCGCATGATTCCAATGGCGCAATCCAAATATATACTGGCGACTTATAGTCGAAACCAAACCGGGCTGATAGTCTTCAGATTATGATTTAATCGTGTTCCGTCAATCAGAATGGCAGCGGTTGGACGGATTTAATAATGTTGGGTGAAAACACAACATAAAAAATATTTTATCAAAAGAAAAACAGAAGCAAAGGCAAAGATAAAATCATTTGCAAAAAGAGGCTTTACTGAGCCGATCAGATGGTGTTACCATGGTCAGACACGACCAAGCTCCCAATAAGGTGTAGCTATGGTTCAAGTCAGCCAGGTCCCCAATCAAACCGTGGCATTATGCCGATCAAGTGGCGTGGCAATGGTTCGGGTTCGACCAAGCCCCCAAGTGACTCTATGACCTTAGGCCGATCAAGAGGCGTGACTGGTTCAGACTTGACCATGTCCCCAAGTGATCTGGTGGCTTTTGCTTATCAAAAGGTGTTGCATTGGTTCGGACATGACCAAGCCCCCAAGTGATACTGTGGCATTGCGCCGATCAAGAGGTGTGACTATGGTTCAGACATGACCAAGCCCCCAAGTGATCAATAATATGATAAGCCAATAAGGCATGATACCCATGTCTGAACCGTGCATCATGCCAGCAGGTCCTCTTTGGCACCCTTTAACTTTTTGCAAGAGATAAATCCTTCTTGAACCGGGATTTTGAACCGGATTTGAGAGCTTCAAAGCTTTGTGGGAGATATCTTCCCTTGAGCCGGATTTTAAACCGAATCCTCTTTTAAGCCGGAAATTTTCCGACGGCCTTTAAATTTGCACCAATATGGCGGTTTAGGGTCCTGCATTAGACAACTTTGCAGGCCAAAGTAATTGCTCTTTTAAAGAAGGCAATATACAATATAAAATATATATGATGGATTTCACCTGATATATCATGCCAGGGATTATTCACCGTGGAGTTGATGATCACCATGGTAAAGCTGAAATTAATGACGACCGAGTCGGCTGCGGCGTTGTAAACCGGTGCGGACGAGCGGATCAATCGCAGGCGCGGTAAGTCACGCAGACGGGCGAGTCAACCGCAGGCGTGGTCCCGGCGAGTCGATGTAGATTGGACGGCGGCTTGCGCGCGTCAATTCATCGAGTAATATGTTACGGACTATCACCGGCGGAATACTGTCAGCTCGTGCTCCATACCCATGGTATAAACCATATTTGTACTGAATGATTGTTCTGTATATAAAAATACACATATCCAAGTAATTGTTCTTTGATAAAAACAATATGTGCTAATAAAATATAATTAGAGAGATATCACCTGATTTTTCTTTATCGGATGAATACGAATGCTGGTAGTGGGTGACCTTTGGACATAGTCCAACACAGAAGCATGTCAGGAACTGATGTAGTACCACTTCGTATTTGTCTCAAAGATCTGACCGAAATATCGGACTTTGAATTCTGCGTTATCAAACTAGCACTTGATCACGTGGTCTTCCAGACTTGATTTAGTACTTGGTCCACGTGACGTTGCTATCCTCTCAAGTTGAATCCTTTAACAAATGCACCGGTCCTGCCTTGAAAATTGACAGCGTTCTGGGAGCTGAACCGATCTGACATCTGAGTTAATCACCAAAGCATGTACTCCATGTTTAAACGGAAGAATCACCTAGCAAAAACCTTCATGTATTTCACCTTCTGGGAGCACGTACTCCGGCGATTTGTTGTGGCGACGACTTTTGAGCAGCTCCGCGGCTCAGCACAGCAAAATACACTGTGAAGCGGCGCTCAGTGTGCTCCAATACAGTGGCGGTTTAGAGCAGAGGCGCAGGCACTCAGCAATGGAGGCGAGGACCGTGGCTATGGCTGGTCAGCTCAGCATGCTGAACCATGGCGGGAGTGACAAAGCGGCGCTGGTGAAACAGTGAACCGGAGCAAGGTGTATTGACCGGCTCACGGGCGGACACTACGGCGGTTCAGCGTTTAAGCAATGCCGCAACGCGAGAGCAGCAGGAGGCGTTCGTCAGCGCGAGGGATAGCAGTGGGTGAGCTAGGCGGATGAAGAGGTGCACCGGCGGTTTGACGGAAACTGCACGAGCGGCGAGTCAGCATGGTGGTTTCAAAGCGCCCGGCGAGTCAGCGCCCGGCGGTTTAGAACGGGGCGGTTCACTACCAAAGACAAGACGAGCCCGCGGCTGTGGTTGAAGTGGACTGCTGCATTAGTCTTGACCTGGCAAGGCGATTTGGGGACAGCGGATGAAGCGAGGCCGAGACCCGGAAGCGTCGCGGAGGCCAAACCGCCGATGGCGAAGACGGTTGATGGCGCGCAGCCGGATGAGCCAGCGGAGGCGGGTGCTCGAGATAAGGTCCGGCGACCCTCTACTGCAAACGAGGCTGTCCTGATGATTTCCGGTGGCGGCTTGACGCGGGGCACCCGGCCGCGGGCGGAGGTGAACCCAGCAGGGACGCAGAGGGAACCGACGCGGGGGCGAGGGAACTGCTGGAACCCGGCGCGCGGAAGACGGCTTGCAGGAGCAACAAACCGAGGCGAGCACCATGGCAGCTCGGAGTAATGGAGAGGCTGGCCGGACGGCTCAGCCACCATCGCAGAGGAGCGCTGGCGGAGGCGGTTTCCACACCGCGGCAATGGAGTGACCCGGAGGTCAGTGCGGCCAGGCCGGTTCAGGCTCAGAGGCGGTCCGCTCTTAAGTGCGACCACGAAGGTGACTCAGGGCGAGGCCAAGGCGGCGATGGCAGCGGCTCAGGAGGCGGCCACAGCGGCAACTCTGCACGCCGGCGAATCGAGGGACGAGAGCCATGGGTACTCGGTGAGGTGACGGCAGAGGTGATTTGCTGCGGAGGCCGGCCAGCTTGGCGCAGGTAGCCCGGGTCAACACGCGACGGCGGGTTGAAGCAGAGGCCGTGGCGATGGGGATCGTTGGCTCGCGGCTCAGGTGACGGGCGCACATGCGCAAGACCCGCGGCAGCAGCTGGCAGTGGCCCCCTCAATCGACGTTGCCGCCGGATCAACGGCGTGCCTCAAGCCGTCGTCTTGGAGGAAACGACCGGGCGCGACGGCAATTTTGGAGGAGGTAAGGCCGCAGTTTGAAGGCTCCAGCTGTCCCGCGGCGAAGGGCTGCGGCGGCTCCCCTGGCGTGCGACGGGCGGCAGCCTCCGACTATCCCAGGGCGAAGGGAGCGACCTGCGGCGATTCTCACAGCGACGGACGGCGGCGCCGCGGGCGGACGGCGCGGGGAGGATGCGCCGGCGGGTCGACAGGGGCGCCGGCGGGTCGATGGCTCCGTAGCAGAAAACAGGTGGGCGCTCAGCAGCGACTCTGGGCAGAGCGAGGCCGCGGCCATGGCGGCCGAGTCATGTGCACGGACGGCCCAGGGCGGGTCAAGGTGCGATGCAGCGGAAGAAGGTCGACGAAGACAATTTGATGGCCCTGTCGTGGCCGCTCGTGGTAAAAAGCAAAGACGGTTTGATGGCTGGGTCAGCGGGGCTGCTTTGTGCCGAGGTGAAACTGCTCAATATCCGGGGCGGCTCGGTGCAGGCGTCCGGCGGCTTGGAACGGACTCAAAGCCGACACAACCCGGAGGCGATTTTTGCGCGAGGGGCGCGTGCAATGGGCACGGGGCCATGTGACCCGGACTAGAACCCGTAGGGCAGCGAATTAGAGGCCGAAGCGGATTCAGGTGGCTCGGCGCAACGGGGTGACTCCGCTCTGTTTTAGTCGAGGCGAATTGACAAGGCGGAGGCCGGCGATTTCCTGCGGCGTCTTAGCGCGACCGTGACCGTGATGTTGGAAGCGGCTTCAATGGCATAGGGGAAACCGGCAGCCTGAGCAACGGATGCCATTTTTTGTGGAGGCAGAAATGACCGACAAGGGAACCGCGGCGACGGGGCCACTCATAGGCAGGCCAGGGCGGGTTGTTCAGCAGCAGCTAGCCAAGCAGCTCGGATGAAGGCCGCAACTCGTGTGTTGACATGTATTGGTATAACGTCGCGTAGGGTGGCTGCAACAAGATTATTGACTGTTCCGGCGACACGCGATAGTAGCAGCCGGCAGTTGACCACCTCCAGGCTGCAGTAGTCTTGGATAACCCACGCCCGGGTCGCGGTAGTTTTCTATTCCAACACAAGATACTGGCGGATCACCAGAATAGATGTTTTTCCTGGCTCACCTGACGGCCACTGTAACCGATATTGATTCGTCTCCAGATTCGATGAATCGCCGGGTCACGTTCACCCGCAAAGATAGCGCCGCAACCCTAATTTTCTATTGAACTCAAATCTTCATAGATTGTAGATCCGGACTAATGAATTTGAAGCTGACGCAAATCTTTGAAGCGGCTTTTCTTAATACGGAATTTACAAACTTTTTGATCCATGTGAAAGATCCCTCCAAGAGCTCAACACCACCGTGCGCAGGCCCCACGGTGGGCGCCAACTGTCGTGGAATTAACACGTCAGATGTCCTTAGTGTCAGGACTTAGTCGCGAGGCCAACGCATCTATGTGGTAGCTTGAGAGGGGTTTGAGCAGAATCGAGAGACGCAACAGAAGACAGGGATTTAGACAACTTCGGGCCCCGGGAAACATTATCCGGTAAAAACCCTACATGCTGTTTGAGGCTAAGTCTCATTATCATCACGAGGGAGTCGCCGTAAACCGGCTCTCCTCTTTGTGTCTAGCCCTAAGATTGTTTCTTCTTGCTTGTAGCTTCCCCCTCTTTGGGGAGCCCTACCTCTCCTGATATATGCTGAAGAGGCGGGTTACATGTAGAGTCCAACTCGGACTTTAACTTAAACTATTTTGACTTCCTTTCCTGGGCTTCTTAACGTCACGGTTTAACATTGTCCGCCGGTTTAACACTTGTCTGGCGGTTTAACATTGTCTCGCCGTTTAACATTGTTTGCCGGTTTAACATTGTCTGCCGGTTTACCACCAGCCGGTTTACCGTCTGTCTGAGCCATCTGTCTTGACTGTCCGCTGGTTTAACATCCGCCGGTTTATCAAGTCCAAGCCGGTTTACGACTCCGGCCGGGTCATTCTGCGGGGTATATCCCCGACAGGGCCCTTAACAGGCCAAAACTAATATCAGGCTGAATTACTAAGTGGGCCTTTAGCAAGTGGGCCCAAAAGCATAGTGTCCAGTTGACAGGCCGAATTTGATATCGGCCATAATTGAGCCCAAAGCCTCTTAAAGGGTCGGACTTGAACAGGGCCGTAATTTGGCCCAGAACGTGGTAGGCTTATAACGGGCCGAATCTCATATGGGCCACTTTTAGGCCCGGAACGTGGCAGGCCATTAATGGACCGGATCAAATATGGGCCGGCATTTGGCCCAAAACATGGCAGCAGGTTAATGGGCCGCCTACTAGGGTCCTGAAAATCTTGTGGGCCCTACAAATGGCCGGCCCATTAATGTCGGCGAAATCTCGTGGGCCTTTAGCTGGGGTGGCCCATTATGATCCGCAAGAATCTTGTGGGCCTTTACCTGGGCCGGCCCATTATGACACACAAAAATCTTGCGGGCCTTTAGCTCAGCCGGCCCATTATGGCCCGCAAAATCTTGTGGGCCTTTACCTGGGCCGGCCCATTATGGCCCGCAAAATCTCGTGGGCCTTTAGCTGGGCCGGCCCATTATGGTCCGCAAAATCTTGTGGGCCTTCAGCTGGGCCGGCCCATTATGGTCCGCAAAACTTGTGGGCCTTTAATTGGGTCGGCCCAATTAAACTTGATCGGCCGGTCCACGTGTCAACATATCATAGGCGTGTCTCGCCCATTGGATGAGTGACACATGTGCCAACGCGGACCTAACATGTGTCTCCTCTAGCCAATGATGATTTTACACGTGGAAAATCCCCATTGGTCGGGGCTGTTAACGGGTTATCGGATCCAAAACCCGACCCGATAGCTTAACAGCGTTCCGTTACGATGGATGCCACGTGTCGGTCACCCTTGACAAAAGCACTTCAGGACGCTACGATTTATCGTCATGGAAGTGGACACTTCCGTGATGATAATTTTGTTAATGTCATGGAACACTTCTACGACAAAGATGTATGACTATCTTGATTCTGTCATAAATTTGTCATGGATGTACATGCATGACAAAAAACATGACCTACTGTGACAAACACGTATCATCATGGAAGTGTATTTTTTTGTAGTGCACGACGATGAATGCCGAGATGTTGAGGAAGGAATTTGGGGCCAGATCATGGAAATCTAGCCCGTAGTAGAACATGAGTCCGCGGACGAATGGGTGGAGAGGAAACCCTAACCCGCGGACGAAGTGGGGAATGAACACCACCCTCTCATGGGGCTTTGGGGTGGGGATGATCTGCCCCTTGACCGGATGCCGGTGGGTGATTTCCTGGGCGAAGTACCCCGCCTCCCGTAGCTTCATAATGTCCTTCTCCATGACGGAGGAGGCCATCCACTTGCCCTGTGCTCCGGATCCGGACATGGTCGGAGTGCTTTTTTGAGGCGGAAAGAATGGAAGCTTGGGCGCTGGAGCTCGAGAATGAGTGGGCGAAGAGAGAGAAGGCGTGTGTGAAGGGGTGAATCCTTATCTCTTTATAAGGCAGCGAATATCAAGCGCCTCCTCATTCGCCTTAACACTCGCCTATTCCCCAAGGGCCGTGCAGGCGGCGCGGTTGGATTACCCACGCTCGTATTGATGGGAATCCCGCAATAAGGGGACACGATCTCTGCTTCGACAAGACTTGCCAATAAAACTGCATCTTGAAACATGGAACGGGAGGCTAAAAACGGTTCGAAATAAAGACTGGGCAGGGACGTGATGTTATGCTGCAGAAGTTGTCAGTAGATTGGACTCCTGAAATATTATGCTCTCTACGGTTGTGTGTGGTACTTGTTTTGTAGAGCTAGACACGTTTTTGGTGTTCGGAAGCTGCTTTGGAGTATTCGGAGGAGGAACCCGCCTTGCAATGCCGAACATAATCTGCGCGCCGGACACATCGTCATTGAAGCTTGCTTCAGGGGCTACTGAGGGAGTCCTGGACTAAGGGGTTCTCGGGCGTCCGGACTATGTAACATGGGCCGGACTAATGGGCTATGAAGATACAAGACAGAAGACTTCTTCCCGTGTCCGGATTGGACTCTCCTTTGCATGGATGGCAAGCTTGGCGTTCGGATATGTAGATTCCTTCGTTTGTAAACCGACTCTATACAACCCTAGGCTCCTCCGGTGTCTATATAAACCGGATGGTTTAGTCTGTAGAGGCAATCACAATCATACAGGCTAGACATCTAGGGTTTAGCCATTACGATCTCGTGGTAGATCAACTCTTGTAATTCTCCTATTCATCAAGATCAATCAAGCAGGAAGTAGGGTATTACCTCCATCAAGAGGGCCTGAACCTGGGTAAACATCGTGTCCCCCGTCTGTTGTTACCATCGACCTTAGACGCATAGTTCCGGACCCCCTACCCGAGATCCGCCGGTTTTGACACCGATACCGAGCACATAAGATAAATATAGTGCCGGAATGATGCTTGGCGCAAGATTTATAGTCGATCCCCCGGTTTATTTGCCGATCACATCTAAAGAAAACACATATCGAACTAGTTCGTTTCGGCACGAAAGGACGGAAAGGAAAATGCAACATAAATGACTGCAATGGGACCGTAATAATGGTCTTTATTTCCGATGAATTTGTGACGTCCAACCATACAATTCAAACTGTCGAAGCAACTTACAATTACTTTTTATTTCAAAAATATAATTGACAGAGGAAAGGTTTACACAGGGCCTCCATGGGTGGTTTGACATCCCTACTACGCGCTGCATTCCTGCGCCTTTGCTCTGTGAGAGGGTTTCATAGACGGGAGAGATAGTGATCGGCGGGTGGGCCCTTGAGAGAGGTTCTTGAGAAGTCGACGTAGTATATCAGCTTTACGCTAGTTATGTCCTAGATGGTACCTATTAATGGTCCGAAGACACATTTATCCATAACTCGGACGAGCCGAGTACTTGAGCCCTGAGCCGTCCGCCCCCACAGCTGCCCATGGAATTTTAAGCGCAAAATTGTGCACTAATAACCCACAAGTATAGGGGATCGCAATAGTTTTTGATGGTAGAGTATTCAAGCCAAATTTATTGATACGACACAAGGGGAGCCAAAGAATATTCATGAGTATTACTGATATGTCTCCAACATATCTATAATTTATGAAGTATTCATGCCAAGTTTACAATAATTTTATATGTTTTTGGTATGATTTGCATGGAACTAACCCGGACTGACACTGTTTTCAGCAGAACCACCATGGTGGTGTTTTTTTATAGAAACGAAAGTTCTTCAATTGAGCTGAAACTTTTTGACAATTTTTTTTGGAACAAGAGACCCCCGAAGCTCCGTGGGAGGGCCAGAAGAGCCACGAGGAGGGCACAACCCACCAGGGCGCTCCTGAGGGGCCTAGCTTGCCCCGGTGCGTTGTGCTCACCTCGAGGCCAATCTTAACCGACGCCAAAAAATCCTATAAATAGAGAAACCATCAGAAATAACCCTAGATCAGAAGTTCCACCGCCGCAAGCCTCTGTAGCCATGAAAAATTATCTAGAGCCTGTTCTGGCACCCTCCCGGAGGGGGAAATCATCACCGGTGGCCATCTTCATCATCTCGGCGGCCACCATGATGAGGAGGGAGTAGTCCACCATCGTGGCTAAGGGTTTGTACCAGTAGCTATGTGTTTAATCTCTCTCTCTCTCATGTTCTTGAGATGTCACGATCTTCATGTATCGGGGGCTTTGTTAATATAGTCGGATCATATGGTGTTTTCCCCTCTCTATCTTGTTGTGAATTGAGTTTGCCCTTTGAGATTTCGTTTTATCGGATTGAATACTTTTATGGATTTGAGAGCACTTGATGTATGTCTTGCTATGAATACCCGGGTTGATAATGGGGCATCATATTGATTCACTTGATATGTGTTTTGGCACTCAACTCGCAGATGCCCGAGGTGACATTGGGGTAATCTATGCATAGGGGTTGATGCATATTCTCGTGTTTGTTTCTCCGTAGAAATCGTGGGGCACTCTTTGAGGTTCTTTGTGTCGGATTGAGTATTATGAATCTGAAATTGTTTGATGCATATCGTATAATCAACTCACGGATACTCGCGGTGACATTGGAGTGTCAAGGTGACATTAGAGTTAGTTGATGTGTATCATATGGTGTTATTTTAGTACGAACTCCTGGTTAGATCGATCGAAAAGAATAGCTTGGTGTTATTTTAGTACGAACTCTAGGATAGATTGATCGAAAAGAATAGCTTTGAGGTGGTTTCGTACCCTACAAACAATTTCTTCTTATGTTCTCCGGTAGATAGGAACTTTGGAGTGATTCTTCATCGCACATTGAGGGATGGTTATATGATCCAATTATATCAGCATTGTTGAGAGATTTCACTAGCGAAAGTACGGACCCTAGGCCTCATTTTCAAGAATTGCAATACCGTTTGTCTCTGTTTTATTGCTACCTTGCTGTTTTTTATTGTTCCTATTACAAAAATCAATATCTACTATCATTACTATACTTGTATCACCATCTCTTTGCCGAACTTGTGCACCTATACAATTTACCATTGTATTTGGTGTGTTGGGTACACAAGAGACTTTTTGTTATTTGGTTGCAGGGTTGTTTGAGAGACCATCTTCATCCTACACCTCCCATGGATTGATAGACCTTAGGTCATACACTTGAGGGAAAATTGCTACAGTCCTACAAAACTCTGCGCTTGGAGGCCCAACACGAGTCTACAAGAATAAAGTGACATCAAGCTCTTTTCTAGCGCCGTTGCCGAGGAAATTAGTGCTTGAAGATCTATCTTTAGATCTTGCAATTGAATCTTTTAGTTTATTGTTTTATCACTAGTTTGGTTCATAAAAACAAAACTAAAAAAATGTAAATGAGGTGGCCACATATTATTCGTCTTTATAATGTCTTTCGTGAAAATGATGGAAAGGAAAATTGTGCTCAATTGATAGAAGATGAATTCTATAAAATGTTTCACAAAAATTCATTGAATGATGAGCATGATTGCAATGTTGTTGGTATGAACTCTTTGAATATCCATGATGCTAACGATATGCAAAGCCATAAGCTCGGGGATGCTATGTTTGATGAAGATGATATTTTTAGTCCCCCAAGTTTAGATGAGAAATTTTACTATGATGATTGCATGCCTCCTATTTATGATGATTATATTGGTGAAAGTGGATTTGGAGAGGTCATGACTTTATTTAATGATGAATCCACTATGTTGGAAGAGGTTTCATTTGATTATGAGAACAAAGTTGATATCTATGATAATTATTGGGATGACATGTATGCTATATTGAATAATGATAACCATGAAACTTGTCATCATGATTATAATTTTCAACCTTGTGAGAGTTATTTTGTTGAGTTTGCTCCCACTACTATTCATGAGAATAAATTTGCTTATGTGGAGAGTAACAAAATTTCTATACTTATGTATCATGAAAAATAATTCTTTATGTGATGGCTATATTGTTGAATTCATTCATGATTCTACTGAAAATCATTATGAGGGAGAAACATATGCTTCTACATATCTCAATAATATCAAGTTTCCTCTCTATGTGTTGAAAATCTTGAAGTTATGTTTGCTTTGCCTTCCTATTCTGGTTGATTCTTGCTCTCATGAATTGTTTGCTCACAAAATCCCTATGCATAGGAAGTGGTTTAGACTTAAGTGTGATTTCCATGTGATTCATGATGCTCTTTTTCATGTTTCAGTTCTTTACTTTTATGCGACCATCATTGAAATCATCATGCCTAGCTAAAAGGCATTAAAGAAAAGCGCTTGTTGGGAGACAACCCAACATTTACCCCTACTGTATTTATGTGCTCACGTGGTTAAGCTATTGTATTAATCATGTTTTATATCTTTTATCCAATAAAGTTCCAAGTAAAGCCTTTAGGATTATGTTTGGTGATAGTTGAAGAAAGTTTTGTGTCTAGTAAAACAATTTTAAAAAGTCACAGTAGTGACGAAAGCTTCTGATTTTTTTACACAAGATTGATATACAAATTCCCTATGTTTTCCTAATTTTTCAGCAGAAGTATGATTGTCGTCCAGATCATTACAGATTGTCCTGTTTTTGACAGATTCTTTTTTGAATGCATAGTTTGCTTGTTTTCTAGTTTCTATGGCTTATATTGATCAGTATAAATTGTAGAAATGATATGCTACAGTAGTCATTGTCTGGAAACAATTATGAATCTTGTGTTTGATAGCACCTACGTGAATGGTTTGCTCTTTATCGTACTAACCTATCTCACGAAGTTCCGTTAAGTTTTGTGTGATTGAAGTTTTCAAGTTTTGGGTGAGATATCGATATGACAAGAATAAGGAGTGACAAGACCCTAAGCTTGGGGATGAAAAGGGCACCCCAAGGTGATATTCAAGGAATATCCAAGCAACTAAGCTTGGGGATGCCTCGAAAGGCATCCCCTCTTTTGTCTCCAACATTATCGGTAACCTTACTTGAGGCTATATTTTCATTCGTCACATGATATGAGTTTTACTTGGAGCGTCATTTTGTTTTTCTAGGATTTTCTTTCTATTATTCATAATAATGTTTTGCATCTTTTACTTCAATGAAAATGTCAAATATAGCGTTTGCCATGCTTATTTTACAAGTCTATATGTGGCTATTTGAAAACAGAAAGTTGCATGCTAGTGCATGAATTCTTGAAAAAAGTCAGAATGCAATAAAATGTTGGAACTTTTTGCACAATAATCTATGATAAATTTTCTACAGTATGGTAATTTTCATATTTTTTGTAGTTAGGGAAGTATGAATCTTCTTGCATTCTTTACAAACTGTTCTGCTTAGACAGATTGTTGTTATGTTTGCATTGTTTGCATATGTTTGCTTGTTTAATGATTCTATTTGAGGATAGAAGTATTAAATATGCAGAGCCATTTAGTATGCAATGTTAAATGATAATTTTAGTTATTTGCTAAAGTAGAGAATCACAAGGTGTTGCATTGATTTATACTAACTTATCTCATGAGTTCTCGTTGAATTTTGTGTGGATGAAGTTTTTAAGATTTAGGGAAACCGTGATATAAAAGGAATTAAGGAGACACAAAAGCTCAAGCTTGGGGATGGCAAGAAGTCTCAAGCATCTAAGCTTGGGGATGCCCGGGTAGGCATCCCACCTTTCTTCTTCAACAATTATCAGTTAGTATCGGTTGAGCCTAAGTTTTTGCTTTTTCACATGAGTTGTGCTATTATTGGAATGCCATTTTATTTTTGGTTTTAATAATATATTTAGATCTAAAAGCTTTTAAATAAAAGAGAGTCCTCAAATAGCTACCTATTTACTTAATTACTCATTTGATCTTCACTTATATCTTTTTGGAGTAGTTTGTCATTTCCTCTTGTGTTTCACTTATATCCTATGAGTAAATTGCTAAATGAATTGAATTTCATGAAGTTGAAATTATATGTTCATATCATGCCTAGTGCTAGCTTCACATTGGGTTTAGAAAGTGAAATATTTTAAACCTTGACAATCACAATAATGGTCATACAAGCAATTCATGAATGATTAGTATAAGGAAGAGAATTTTCACATGAAAATATATTATCTTGGGAATCTTCTATGATTGTGGATACCCATTAATTATTTTAAAACTTGAGAAAATTAGTTGAAGTTGGACAAGGAAGACAATGTAATGAGTTATGGTTGTGTATATTTGCATAGAAGTTATATTGTCATGGATCCTCCAACATGTGGTGTTTGCCTAGGATCTTTTTGGAGGAAATATGCCCTAGAGGCAATAATAAATATGTTATTTATATTTCCTTATATCATGATAAATGTTTATTATTCATGCTAGAATTGTATTAATCAGAAATATGATACATGTGTGAATACATAGACAAAACAAAGTGTCCCTAGTATGCCTCTACTTGACTAGCTCGTTAATCAAAGATGGTTAAGTTTCCTGACCATAGACATGCGTTGTCATTTGATGAACGGGATCGCATCATTAGGAGAATGATGTGATGGACAAGACACATCCGTTAGCTTAGCATGTTGGTCGTTCAGTTTTATTGCTATTGCTTTCTTCATGACTTATACATATTCCTTTGACTATGAGATTATGCAACTCCCGAATACTTGAGGAACACCTTATGTGCTATCAAACACCACAACATAACTGGGTTATTATAAACATGCTCTATAGGTGTCTCCGAAGGTGTTTGTTGGGTTGGCATAGATCGAGATTAGGATTTGTCACTCCGAGTATCGGAGAGGTATCTCTGGGCCCTCTCGGTAATGCACATCATGATAAGCCTTGCAAGCAATGTGACTAATGAGCTAGTTGTGGGATGAAGCATTGCGGAACAAGTAAAGAGACTTGCCGGTAACGAGATTGAACTAGGTATGATGATAACGACGATCGAATCTCGGGCAAGTAACATACCGATGACAAAGGGAATAACGTATGTTGTTATTGCGGTTTGACCGATAAAGATCTTCATAGAATATGTAGGAACTAATATGAGCATCCAGGTTCCGCTGTTGGTTATTGATCGGAGATGTGTCTCAGTCATGTCTACATAGTTCTCGAACCCGTAGGGTCCACACGCCTAACGTTCGATGACGATTTGTATTTTGACTTTTTGAGTTATGTGTTTTGATGACCAAAGATTGTTCGGAGTCCCGGATGAGATCACGGACATGACGAGGAGTCTCGAAATGGTTGAGAGGTAAAGTTTGATATATTGTAAGGTAGTATTCCGACACCGGAAGGGTTCCGAAGTGTATCGGGTACATACCGGAGTACCGGAGGGGTTACCGGAACCCCCCGGGAAAAGATATGGGCCATATGGGCCATAGGAGGGAGGCTAACCAGCCCACAAGGGGCTTGTGCGCACCCCAAAAGGGAGGAGGCTGAATTGGTTTATGGAAGGGGGCGCCACCCCTCTTTCCTTCTCCTACTCCCTCTCCTTCCCACTTTCCACGTCCATGAGAAGGAAAAGAACAGGGGTCGAATCCTACTAGGACTAGGAGTCCTAGTAGGACTCCCCCCTTATGGCGCACCCCCTAGGGCCGGCCTCCTCCCTCTCCGCCCTTTATATACATGGGCAGGGCACCCCTTGGAGACAACAACAATTGTTCCAAGCCGTGTGTGGCATCTCTCTCCCCAGCTTGTTGTTCCGGTCATATTCACGTAGTGCTTAGGCGAAGCCCTGCGCGGATCACATCACCATCACCGTCACCACACCGTCGTGCTGACGAAACTCTCCCTCGACCCTCTGCTGGATAAAGAGTTCGAGGGACGTCATCGAGCTGAACGTGTGCAGAACTCGGAGGTGTCGTACGTTCAGTACTTCACTACAAAAAAAAGACACATCCGCGACATTTTGGACCGAACGAAAAAAAATTCTGTCATGCTTATGACACTTCTATGATGATAATTGTGACAAAACCCGGTATCATCATAGATGTGGTGGACTCCTACTTCTATGACAAAAAATCATGACAAAAAATGGGCTTTTCGTCCTTGGCGGGCCGGAGACGCACCTGGATGACATTCTTTGGACCGTCCATGACGGAAAAAACCATGGTAAAAGTGAGGGCGAGGAAAATATCAGGGGAGTTCCCAGTTACGGTGGGTGGTCGGGGGCCGAATGATCCGCGTTTCTCTCGTACGTACGCGCATGTGTGCGAGGCGTTGGGCTCTAACTGAACCCGAGCGAGGCGTTGGGCTCTGACTGAACCCGAGTGATTGCACTGCAGGCTACACGTTACCGAACCCGAGCGATCGATTGATCCCTTGCTGTTAACTGAACCCGAGTGATTCCTTCGCTACTGTTGCTAACTGAAGCCGATCGATGCTGCCTCTGGATGAATAGTGAGTGTTGTTGGGGGGGTGGATGAACAGTTCCTGGTGGGGGGTTGGATGAACATGACCCCGTCGTGTTGCCGCTGGATGAACAGGACCCCGATCGATCGAGCCGGTTGGGCGTGGATGAACAGGACCCCGTGGAAGGCTGGATGAACAGGACCCCGTGGAAGGCTGGATGAACAGGACCCATTGGAGGGAAGGTTGAACAGTAGCCGGTGGAGGGCTGGATGGATAGTAGCCCGTGGAGGGCTGGTCAGGACCCCGTGGAGAGGGCTGGTTGAACAGTAGCCGGTGAAGGAGCGCGCGGTGGAGGCTGGATGAATAGGAGCCCGTGGATGAACAATCGCAGGTGGAGGCTTGAGTAGGTCGACGGTGGATGAATAGTAGCCCGTGGAGGCATTTGATGGTGGAGATCAACAGTATCCCATGGAGTCCCGTTTTGAGGTACGCCACACCCCTCACGATGAACAGGACCCATGTTTCGACCGTAGTGCTCCAACACAAGTCCGTTTCCTCCGTTTTGCGGTACGCCACACCCCTCCTGATCAACAGGACCCCGTTTCGATCGTAGGAGGTCCGTTTCCTCCGTCTTGCGGTACGCCAGACCACTCCCGATGAACAGGATCCCGTTTCGACCGTGGACGGTCGAACACAAGGCCATTTCCTCCGTTCTGCGGTATGCCAGGCCTCATTTCCATCGGTTGTTCCGTCCAAGACGGTTGGCTCTCGATGAACAGCACGCACTCCATTGCCTCCTGATGAACACGACGCATTCCATTGCCTCCCCATGAACACGACGATGACGCAGTTTCTCCATTCCGACCCAGCCATGTACACGAGCCCTGACCGTACGTATGCGAGAGTAGGCGTTCGAGACCCCGCCCGTATGTATGTACATGGCCGTATTTACTTTCTTGCACCCTGGCCGTTGTACGTACGTGTACATGCTACGTGTGCGCCTCTACTACCACACGTGCGCGCCTCTACATCGACCAGTATGTACATACACGTTCGCGACCAGAATGACAACGCTATGTACGCTTCGACCATGTGGGTCCCGACTGTCAGGCACTTCCTTGCGTGTGAAGATGTAGCTGGTGGGTCCCAGCAGTCAGGGGGGCGAATCATTTTTTTGCCCGTAATATGGACGCACTTCCTTGCATGCGAAGATGTAGCTGGTGGGTCCCAGCAGTCAGGGGGAATTGTTTTTTTTTCACCAAATACGGTGGCCCGTCCGGTAGGTCCCTGCTGTCAGGTGGAGGAATCATTATTTTCCGTGTAATAAGGAGGCACTTCCATGCTGTGGTCGTGGACCCAGCTGTCAGCCTCTCCACCTACAGTACTCTTCCGATGGAAGTCATTCCTTGACCATGTTGACCACGCCGCACCGAGAGCACCAGGGCGGTGGAAGACGGCGAGGCCTAGGAAGGGGACGACCCGGAGCCGGGGAAGACGCGGCAGTGGATGCCCACATGGAAAGGAGTACGAGAGTTCACTGGTTCGGCTACGGTGTGAGGTTGTCGTCATCGCAGAATAACAGGGGGTGTGGGTGAGTAGAGGGATGGCATGGCCAGCGGTGGGAGTAGTAGGGGCAGTGAAGCATCCATGGCAACACAGCCGGCCACAGGAGGCAGTAGCAGGCGGCACGACCGGCGCTGCTTTGGGCGGCTGGAGCAAGAAGACCAAAGGTTGAAGAAGCACGACGGCCGTTGAATGGACATCGTACGGTCACTGCAGCTAGAATCGTTTATATTGACTAAGTTGACAAAGCCCTTGGTACGCGTAAACTTAGTAGGCCCACAGGCCAGCCTCCGAAACAGTGCGCCCCAGATGTCAGGGGGAGGAATCATTTTTTGGGCAGCTGAAGCTAGAATATCCGAGATTGAAGAAGAAGCACGACATCCGTTGGATGGACATCCAACGGCCACTGCTGCTAGAACCATGTGTTGACTATAAGTTGACAAAGCCTTGCATAGGCGTCAACTTAGTTTTTTTAGGGGACGCGTCAACTTAGTAGGCCCACAAGTGTGTGGCAGAGAACATATAGCCCATTTGCGATTTGTAAGAATGTACATCCCATTTTTGAATTCTAGTGGAATTTACTACAGCCCATTTACAGTTTGTTAAAAGTATAGCCCATTTTCTAGCCAGGACAATGATTAATAATTTCAACCAACCGTTCAAAATAGAATTCAATAAAAATTCCCACATTTTGATGGGATCCAAAATATTTTTATCCGGAAATTTCTAGTCAGATTAAATACAGTTTCAATATAAATTTGTATTCCGTAAAAATCCAACAAAACATTGCACGCTCAACAATTAATGAAATTAAAATTTTCAAAATCCAAAATAATATTTTATAAACTAATTATGTGTTGGTTGCATTTTTTATAGTTACTACCCAGTTTTTATAATTACATCCCCTTTATTATTTCTTAAATCCCATTTTCTTGTTAAGCATAATGCATCCCTCCTAGGAAAGATTTGCAGCCCAGCGGGGCAGAGAATAACAAGTTGACCTTGCCTGGGTATTCCTCAAAAAAGAGTATAGCTAGGCTAGCCATTTTCAGCTTGAAAAAAAAATTAATATCTGGGCTGGATATCTGGCCTGAGCTAGACGGGCCAGAGCCCGCCCAGCTAATACCCTGCTCTCCTCTAAACAACAACGAAAACATCGCTCAAGAAAAACTCTGCAGTGCTCACACCTCAAAAACACAAATACTGCTCGAGCTGCTTGGTCCCAGCTGTCGGCCGCTCCTTGTGCATTTCTCTCATTTATTGACTACATAGGTTGACAATGGTGTGGGACCGTGATGTCAGGAAACCAGGAGGAAGCAAAAAAATATAGTTGTACATAATAAGGAGGCACTTGCGTACGTACGGCTACGGCCCTAGTGGGTCCCTACTATCATCCAGTCAAAATAAAGTCATCTCCTGAATTCTCATATCCGTTGACCATGTTGACAATGCTCGGCATCACAGCGAGCGCAACAACTCGAAGGACGACGGAGAGGGCCTTGCGGGCCCTACGGATGGTCTGATATAGCGCCCGCTGCTCATTCAAGAAGCCAGGATCATCGGACACCTATGAGCACCTTCAAGAGACTGAGACGGCATGAAACGGTAAGGCCGCGCTTGCGAGCTCTAGTTTATTTCACACATGTATTAAGATACAAGTGTTATTTACTCATCATCGGAAACAACGCGTAAAATACAGGTGTAATGTAACCGAGGGCCCGAGGTCTGTAACGAAAATCGGCGTGTTACACGTGTAATTTGAGAGACCAGTGTATATTTTACTAGTCAAAATTGACCAACCAAGCGCTTCACCCGAGACCATCTGCTTTCATTTACAAGCGTCAATTTTACAAGCGGTTTTGGTTGGAAAACGATGATCCAATCACTGCCTAAGATGATGAGTTGGTTGGAAGATCATATGGTTTCACCTCTAACCTACCCGAGTTGTTGTATAGGCTATGAATGAAACATAAGACAATGAACTTCTTAAGCACAGAAACAACAGAAGAGGATGATCTTCATAACATGGAAATCACAGGCATTAGCTCAAATGCAAAACAATATGAAGCATTATTCTCAGGAGGCACGGTGAATAGCTCGTGATGCCGCATGCCACAGCATTCCATACACAACATTCAGAACAAACTCACAAGGCCTGGCATTACATAGACAACATTCAGAACAAGCTCTTCAAATACCTTACATAAGTCAACATTCATGTGACAACATCTTAGCAGAGTAAATATTTCTGAACTAAAGACAGGAATAGGAAAAAACGATCGACGTTTCTCACAGCAAAGGGCATCCCACTCAAAAATATCAAATGCATGTCTTCTGGCAATGAGAAAAATTTGACAAGCTTTTCCAATTCCAATATATTAAACTAATGTCTTCTTGCTAACATCAATGATTAAACTTTGACAAGATTTTCCCATTCAAAATATGTAATGCCTATAATTGTGGAACGGGCAGGGTTTGTCATCAATTTGTCACCTGATAGTCCGGTGGCTTGATGTCGCTTGAAGCTACGTCGGTATTTCCCAAAACAAGAAGGGATGATGCAGCACAACGGTGGTAGGTATTTCCCTCAGATATGAAACCGAGGTTATCGAACCAGTAGGAGAACCAAGCAAACACAATGTAAAAAAACCCTGCACACAAATAACATCACCTCGCAACCTGACGTGTTAAAGGGGTTGTCAATCCCTTTTGGGGTACAGCGACAGAAAGTTTGTGATGATGGGAGAAAGTTGTAACAGATTGAAATAATAGATCAAAATAAAGTGCAGCAAAGTATTTTTGTATTTTTGGTTTAATAGATCTGAATAAAAAGAGCAAATAAAATAGATCGCAAAGCAAATATATGAGAAAGAAGACCCGGGGGGCGTAGGTTTCACTAGTGGCTTCTCTCGAGAAAGATAGCAAATGGTGGGTAAACAAATTACGGTTGGCAATTGATAGAACTTCAAATAATTATGATGATATCCAGGTAAGGATCATTACATAGGCATCACATCCAAGATTAGTAGACCAACTCCTGCCTGCATATACTACTATTACTCCACACATCAACCGCTATCCAGCATGCATCTAGTGTATTAAGTTCATGGAAAAACGGAGTAATGCAATAAGAATGATGACATGATCTAGACAAGATCCATTATCTATTGCGGGAGATAGGGATCCCATCTGTTTATCCTTAGTAGCAACGATACATATGTGTCGGTTCCCTTTCTGTCACTGGGATCAAGCACCATAAGATAGAACCCACTACCGGGCACGTCTTCCCATTGCAAGATAAATAGATCAAGTTGTCCAAAACAAAACCCAAATATCTGAGAAGAAATACGAGGCTATATGAGATAATGCATATAAGAGATCAAATAAACTTAAATAACTTTCATGGATATAAAAAGATATAACTGATCATAAACTCGAAGTTCATCAGATCCCAACGAACACACCGCAAAAGAGTTACATCATATGGATCTCCAAGAGACCATTGTATTGAGAATTCAGTGAGAGAGAGGAAGCCATCTAGCTACTAACTACGGACTCGAAGGTCTATAAAGAACTACTCACGCATCATCGGAGAGGCACCAATGGAAGTGGTGAACCCCTCCGTGATGGTGTCTAGATTGGATTTGGTGGTTCTGGACTCTGCGGCGGTTGGATGAATATTTCATCGACGCTTCTAGGGTTCTTGTATTTTTCGGGTATTTATAGAGCAAAGACGCGGTCCGGGGGGCACCCGAGGTGGGCACAACCCACTAGGGCGTGCCTGGGCCTCCTGGCGCGCCTTGGTGCGTTGTGACCCCTTGGGGCACCCCCAGGTGCAACCAGGGCCCATTGCCTTCCTTCTGGCCCATAAAAAATCATCGTGGAGTTTCGTGGCATTTGGACTTCATCTGATATTGATTTCCTGCAATGTAAAAAACATGGAAAAAAATAACAACTGACACTTGGCACTATGTCAATAGGTTAGTACCAAAAAATGATATAAAAATGACTATTAAATGATTATAAAACATCCAAAATTGGTAATAAAACGACATGGAACAATCAAAAATTATAGATACGTTTGAGACGTATCAGCATCCCCAAGCTTAACTCCTACTCGTCCTCGAGTAGGTAAGTGATAAAAACAGAATTTTTTATGTGGAGTATTGTTCATCAAGTCATATCATATTCTTTTCTTTATAGCATGGACGTTTGGACTTTTATGTGATTCAAAGCAATAGTCTAGTTTTGACATAATAATTTAGATACTCAAGCATATCAACAAGC
Source organism: Aegilops bicornis (assembly GCA_021605145.1). Taxonomy (NCBI): domain Eukaryota; kingdom Viridiplantae; phylum Streptophyta; class Magnoliopsida; order Poales; family Poaceae; genus Aegilops; species Aegilops bicornis. The sequence goes on from CM038671.1 coordinate 105,510,145, forward strand.
AGCCATGTCTTTCAAAATATCAATGCTAAAACAAGTTATACCTAACCCATCATGCTCAAACATTGAACCATTCATGAAACACACTCGAATATTAACTACACCCAATACTTGAGCACGATCATATTGCCTCCTGGTTGGTACTTCTGTAGGAGAAGATGGAGAAACAAATTCAAAATAAAAATTGCACAAAGTAAAACAAAGGCCCTTCGTAGAGGGAAGTAGGGATTTGTAGAGGTGCCAGAGCTCAAAGCGAAAAATTAGAGAAAAATACATTTTGGGAGGTGTATCCATCCCACCAACGAAAACGACATAGAGCTACGAACACTTTCCATGCTAGACATGCCATAGGCGGTTCCCAAACAGACAATAAAGTTTATTCCTTTTTCCACCATTCTTTCACTTTCCATGGCTAGCCGTATCCACGGGTGCCTTCCATACCAACACTTTCCAAGGAATTTTTTATTTGACAACATAAAGTAAATTCATTTTTGCATCCCAAAAACCTTTGCCTTACTCTCGTGCAATGACAAGTGAATAAACACTCATCGTGAGAATAGCACATCCAGCATGGAAAATATTAGTCACCCGTTACTGTTTCGCGAGCGAATCAAACACACAAAAGAGAAGTTTATTTTGAAAATTAGAGATGGCACATGCAATTTGCTTAGAACGGCAAAAGAATACTGCATATAGGTAGATATAGTGGACTCATGTGGCAAAACTGGTTTAAAGGATTTTGGATGGACAAGTAGAGGTCATACTTAGTGCAAAATGAAGGCTAGCAAAAAGATTGACAAGCGACCAACCAATAAACGAATAATCTCGTAAGCAAGCATTAAGCATAATTAACACCGAATAATGCACCACAAGTAGGATATAATTTTCATTGCATGATTATTGACTTCGTGCATGCATAGGGAATCACAAACCTTAACACCAATATTCTTACTAGAGCACAATTACTCATCAACGTAACTCACATATCACATCATCATATCTCAAAACTATTACTAAGAATCAAGTTTATTTTGTCCAATGATCTTCATGACATTTTTTACTTTATCCTTCTTGGATATCTATCACTTTGGGACTAATTTTCATGTGTTGCTTTTCATAAGCTCAAACAAGTATAAGTGAAGATCATGAGCATATCAAATTTTCTTTCTCTCAAGATAATTTAAGTGAAGCAAGAGAGAATTTCTTGTAAATTTACTTAACTCTCAAATAAATCTAAATGAAGCAAGAGAGCATTTCTTCAAAATTACTAAGCACACCATGCTCAAAAAGATATAAGTGAAGCACTAGAGCAAGTCCTAGCTCATAAAGGATTTAAGTGAAGCAAAGAGAGCAATTCTAACAAGTCATGTTATAATTTTGGCTCTCTCAAATAGGTGTGTCCAGCAAGGATTGATGACTTAAAATACAAAATAAAACAAGCAAAGACACATATAATACAAGACGCTCCAAGCAAAACACATACCATGTGATGAATAAAAATATAGCCTCGAGTAAAATACCGATAGTTGTTGGAAGAAAGCGGGGATGCCACTCGGGGGCATCCCCAAGCTTAGTTGGTTGCTCATTCTTGGATAATAGGTTGGGATTCCGGGGCATCCCCAAGCTTAGGCTCTTACATCCTTCCTTCATCCATCATAAGATAACCCAAAACTTGAAAACTTCAATCACACAAAACTCAACAAAACTTTCGTGAGATCCGTTAGTATAAGAAAGCAAACCACTACTATAAGTGTTGTATCAAACCAATTCATATTTTGTTTTTGTATTATATCTACTATATTCCAACTTTTCTATGGCAAAAACTCGTCAAAGAAAACCATAGAGCCATCAAAATAAGCACACAACACAAAGAAAACAGAATCTGTCAAAACAGAACAGTAATCTGACTTTAGAGAATACTTTTGTAACTCCAAAAAATTCTACCAAAATAGGAAGACCTGGGTAATTTGTATATTAATCTTCTGCAAAAAGAATGAGGGCAAAAACTCTGTTCTGTCATTTATGAAAATTATTTTCGTGAGCACAAAGTTTGTGTCTTTTTTCAGCAAGATCAAACAACTACCACCCAAGAAGACCCTATAGGCTTTACTTGGCACAAACACTAATTAAAACATAAAAAGCACAATCATACCAGTAGCATAATTGTGTAAACACTCAAGAACAGAAAGCAAAAAAGAAAAAATAAAATTTATTCATTTGGTTGCCTCCCAACAAGCGCTATAGTTTTACGCCCTTAGCTAGGCGTAAGGCAAGGATCTATGTTTTGTCATGTTTGTCCAACTCTTCAATCAAACACTTAGGATCCCTCAAAGATTTAGCATAAAGATTTTCAATAACGGCACTCCTAGGAATAAATTCAAAGATTTCATTCTTGCAAAAAGGATCTCTTATCACTTCAGCAAAATCAGAGTGGATACTAATCATCTTAAGATCTCCTTTATTGCTATCACTAGAAGTTGCACCCTTATTTTTAGATCTCCTACCCTTTACGGGAGCTTCCTCAATAATTTTGGTGGTAGTAAAGCCATGCTTTGATTACTAAAGAATTCGTCCAATTTATCGATCCGAGACAGACTTTCTTCTATTCTTTCATGGATTAAAGTGCCCCTCTCCTTTAACAAATTAAAAATGTCACCCGCTTTTGACCCAAGATTAGTGGAAAAATTCTTCATCTTTTTATGTATAATTTCCATATAATCTTCGGTGAGCATTTTCTTTTCGATAGCATCTAGTCTTTCCATAACATGCTCAAGAGTCAAAATTGTTTCATTAACCATAAGAGGTGGTAAGCCTACTAAATTTCCAATAGCATTAAGAGCATCAATAGGAGGTCTCATTAAGAAATTTCCACCGGTAATCGTATCAAGGACGAATCTATACCAAGTGGTGATGCCAACATAAAAACAACGCAGAAGCACAACGGTAGATTGCTTACGGATAGATCTATTATGAGCATTGCAAATTCTATACCAAGCATATTTTAAACTTTATCCTCCCCTTTGTTTAAAAAGTTGAGAATCTCATTCTTGGGAGTGCAAGCAATAGAGGAGGAATTATCCATAACAGCAAACAAGATCTCTCACACAAAAACAAATCCGGCAAGGAAACGGCGAATGGAAAAAGAGAGGCGAATAAAACGGCAAATTTTTGTGAAGTGGGTGAGAGGAAAATGAGAGGCAAATGGCAAATAATGTAAATTGCAAGGAGATGAGATTTGTGATTAGGAACCTGCTTATGTTGAAGATCCTCCCCGGCAACGGCGCCAGAAATTCCTTTTGATGTCGCTTGAAGCTATGTCGGTATTTCCCCAAAGAGGAAGGGATGATGCAGCACAGCGGCGGTAGGTATTTCCCTCAGATATGAAACCAAGTTATCGAACCAGTAGGAGAACCAAGCAAACACAACGTAAACAGCCCCTGCACACAAATAACAACACCTCGCAACCCGACGTGTTAAAGGGTCGGGTTGTCAATCCCTTTCGGGGTATGGCGCCAGAAATTGCGTGATGACAGGAGAAAGTTGTAATAGATTGAAATAATAGATCGCAAATAAAATAAAATGCAGCAAAGTATTTTTATATTTTTGGTTTAATAGATTTGAATAAAGAGACCAAATAAAATAGATCTCAAAGCAAATATATGAGAAAGAAGACCCGGTGGCCGTAGGTTTCACTAGTGGCTTCTCTCGAGAAAGATAGCAAACGGTGGGTAAACAAATTACGGTTGGGGAATTGATAGAACTTCAAATAATTATGACGATATCTAGGCAATGATCATTACATAGGCATCACGTCCAAGATTAGTAGACCGACTCCTACCTGCATCTACTACAATTACTCCACACATCGACCCTATCCAGCATGCATCTAGTGTATTAAGTTCATGGAAAAACGGAGTAATGCAATAAGAATGATGACATGATGTAGACAACATCCGTCATCTATTGCGGCACATAGGGATGCCATCTTTTTATCCTAAGTAGCAATGATACGTACGTCTCTTTTCCCTTTCTGTCACTGGGATCAAGCACCGTAAGATCAAACCCACTACCGGGCACCTCTTCCCATTGCAAGATAAATAGATCAAGTTGGCCAAACAAAACCCAAATATTGGAGAGGAAATATGAGGCTATAAGAGATCATGCATATAAGAGATCAAAAAACTCAAATAACTTTCATGGATATAAAAAGATATAACTGATCATAAACTCGAAGTTCATCAGATCCCAACAAACACACCGCAAAAGAGTTACATCATATGGATCTCAAAGAGACCATTGTATTGAGAATTCAGCGAGAGAGAGGAAGCCATCTAGCTACTAACTACGGACCCGAAGGTCTACAATGAACCACTCACGCATCATCAGAGAGGCACCAATGAAAGTGGTGAACCCCTCCGTGATGGTGTCTAGATTGGATCTGGTGGTTTTGGACTCCGTGGCAGCTGGATGAATATTTCGTCGGCGCTTATAGGGTTCTGGTATTTTTGGGGTATTTATAGAGCAAAGAGGATGTCCGGGGGCACCCGAGGTGGGCACAACCTACCAGGGTGCGCCTGGGCCTCCTGGCGCGCCCTGGTGGGTTGTGCCCTCCTCGGGGCACCCCCAAGGTGCAACTAGGGCACATTGCCTTCCTTCTGACCCATAAAAATCATCGTGGAGTTTCGTGGCATTTGGACTTCGTCTGATATTGATTTCATGCGATGTAAAAACATGGAAAAAAACAACAACTGGCACTTGGCACTATGTCAATAGGTTAGTACCAAAAAAGATATAAAATGATTATAAAACATCCAAGATTGATAATAAAACAGCATGGAACAATCAAAAATTATAGATACGTTGGAGACGTATCATGGCTCAAGGTGACAACGAATGATTAGAGAACCATTTGATGTATTGTGCATGACGAAGTATTATGGAGGACACGAACCATTTGAACATTTTATGCAGTTCCACTAAAATCAAGCTGAGCATCCTTGTGGATTTCGTATTTATATGCTGCAAGAAAACAAAGACACATCAGCACACACATGAATATTGGCCCCAGTGTCAACCCACCAATCAGTGGACTAACAAACTGAAAGTACGGTAAACAGATTACCATACCCAGATGCCCCATCATTGTTGCTTAGAATGACATTGACAGACTTGGAGTCCTGTCCTGGCTTCTTGTACTTGTTTGGGCACTTTTTGCCCAGCGCACTCCACGTGTTGTAGAGTTGCCGATGCTCTATGCAGAATAGTCATGTCACGAGTGTCTACTAATACTCTGTAAAGCTTCTCGATCATTCCTTGTGTAATGTAGCGCAAACAGTGACTGCTTCTTTCTACAAAGTGGTAAGACAAACTGGACCCACCAATGAAGCAGTTTGCCTTAGACACATTGGCTCCTTTTGTGCAGTTCAACTAAAATCAAAGTCGGAATAAAACCGAGCTTTAATTTTGATATCCCTATAAGCAACAATAGGTATAAGGGAAAGAATTACTGAGAAATAACGGTTGGTGACTTGTACTCCCAGAAGAAAAACATCTACTGATATACCTTATCTTAATGGAAACAAAGCAGGAGAGTAGCAATTCTCAATTAGTGTGATTCATTCATATTAACTGAGACGTTATCTTAACAATGCCTTGTTTCAATATGTATAAAGAGCAACAAAGCAGAAATGTACCATTCCTAAAACAATGCTACTAATTCATTTTAACAGAGACATTATCTTAACAATACCTTGGTTAAACATGTAGAAAGAACTGCAAAGCAGGATAGTACCATTTGTAAAACACTGTAACTGATATATAATAGTAACAGAGACATTATCTGAACAATACATTTCTTAAACATGTACTCCGGCCAATCCCTAACAGAAATGGTACTCCCGCCGATCCCTAACAAGTGTTGCAGTTTTCAACTAAGATTCAGTAGTTAATTCTAAGGAAAGTCAGTACTGACCTTTAAAGACCAAGATTTGAAACAACTCGTGAGGAAGACCTAAAAGAGATCTCAACACATATATGGAAATCTGGTCTCCTTTTGTGCAGTTCCACCAAAATTAAGCGAAGCATAATGTCGCAATAGCAACAAGTTGAATAGATATCCCTGTTTTAGCAGAGGCAAAAAGGAATTAATTACTGGCCAATAAAGGAGGATGAAACATGTGTCCACAAAAATGGTAATCCCGCCAATCCCTAACAAGTGTTGCAGTTTTGAACTAAGATTCGGTAGTTAATTCTGAGAGTGGCATTGCTTAATTTTACCAGCAGCATTAGATTAAAAAAAGCATAAACAGTTCCAGGGAGAGTGGGCGCAACAACACCATGTGCTTCCATCTACTTATAAAGCGGGTGATGCAGAGTTTTGTTGTAACAAAGCAACAAGCATCATGTCTTGGTTGGTACCATTTTTGTTCACTACTTAATGGGAAAAGAGAGCAATACAATAGCTTCAATTCAACAATTATTTAAAACAGTACCAATGCAAGTAGCAAAACATCTCAAAACACACTGCACGATCATGTGGATGAAGGCAAGTACCAACCTGTCATGATGCACACAAGATCACATACAATTCTGCCAACATGAATAGGAAATCCAATCTCGTTTTGTGCAGTTACACTAAAATCAAGCAAGGTCGCCGGTTTGACATTTAAGTTTGCTATAGCAACAAGTTGAATAGATATCCCTATTTTAACAGAGGCAACAAATGAAACAATTACTAGCCAATAAAGGAGGATGAAACAAACAGCGACAAAAAGAAGCATCTAACTTATCTTGATGGAAAACAAAGTAGGACAGTATCATTTCTAAAACGGTTGCATTGATTCATATTAACAAAGACATTCTCTTAAAACAACATTTGTTAAGAATGTAATTTACTTTTAACAGTGGCATTACTTCAATTTTCCAGCAGCATTCTTATATTAACAACAGCAAAATAGTTGTATGGGACATGGGATATGGGACATGCCAGCACCATGTGCGTCCACACGTATAAATGGGTGATGCAGAGTATGTAGCCAAGCAGCAATTCTGTGTTGGTCCCATATTAGTTCTCTTTGAACCTTTTTCCTATGTGAGGGCAGCAAATCTAGTCCTGCACAAACTACCCGACCCCCCCAGTTTCTTTCCCTTTAAAACAAAGAGATCGGTTCCTTACATATGTGTGTACTGGGTTACCCCCTTTTTCCTTTTTCGACCAACAAAGCGGCTGGATAGGCAGTCTATACTACTTTCCCTCCCTCCTTTCCTCATTGAACCACGTACTAGATTCATGCTCCACCCCACCGCACCCTTCTTTCCTCTTTGAACCAAGACCTAGATTCGACTACAGAATCGAAAAATATCCGCATGCAGCCAGAGCAATGACAGTTTCAAAGAAACTTATATCTTAGGGTCGGGATGGGGTAAGGCATGCGGCGGGAGGCCAGATCCGCCCACACTATGTATGGCAGCAAGGAAGAAGTGGTCGGTGGCCCTCCCGCATAGGCGTTAGGTGAAAGAGAATAGCGCAGCCGGCAGTGGATTGCCTCCCTCGCCCAAGGCGATAGAGTGAACGCTGCACCTCCTCCCCTTCCCGGTGCGACGGGATTCGGACGCCTTGATGACCCACAAGTATAGGGGATCCATCATAGTCCTTTCGATAAGTAAGAGTGTCGAACCCAACGAGGAGCAAAAGGAAATAATAAGCGGTTTTCAGCAAGGTATTCTCTGCAAGCACTGAAATTATAGGTAACAGATAGTTTTGTGATAAGATAATTGGTAACAAGCAACAAGTAACAAAAGTAAATAAAGTGCAGCAAGGTGGCCCAATCCTTTTTGCAGCAAGGGTTTGAGAGGAGATGGTGCTGGTGAAGATGTTGATGGAGATTGCCCTCTCCCAATGAGAGGAGCGTTGGTGATGACGATGGCGATGATTTCCCCCTTCCGGAGGGAAGTGTCCCCAGCAGAACAGCTCTGCCGAAGCCCTAAATTGTTTCGCCAGGTTCCACCTCGTGGCGGCAGAGTCTCGTCCCGAAAGCTTGCTTATTATTTTTCTTCGGACGAAAGACTTCATATAGCAGAAGATGGGCACCGGAGGGCTAACAGGGGGCCCACTGTTGGGGAACGTAGTAATTTCAAAAAATTTCCTACGCACACGCAAGATCATGGTGATGCATAGCAACGAGAGGGGAGAGTATTGTCCACGTACCCTCGTAGACCGTAAGCGGAAGCGTTATGACAACGCGGTTGATGTAGTCGCACGTCTTCACGATCCGACCGATCCAAGTACCGAACGTACGGCACCTCCGAGTTCAGCACACATCCAGCTCGATGACGATCCCCGGACTCCGATCCAGCAAAGTGTCAGGGATGAGTTCCGTCAAGACCTGACGGCGTGGTGGCGATGATGATGCTCTACCGGCACAGGGCTTCGCCTAAACTCCATGACGATATGACCGAGGTGGAATATGGTGGAGGGGGCACCGACACGGCTAAGAGATCCAAGGGATCAATTGTTTTCTCTTTGGTGCTAGCCCTGCCTCTATTTATATGTTGAGCCCCGGTCGAAACTTGGAGCAAAAGCCTCCTCAAAGTCGGTTTTGCCGAAAGGTAAGAGTCCCACTCGGACTCAGGACCAAACGCCACAATCCTTGGCGTCCGCCCGAACGCCATGGGCCTCGGCGTCTGCCCAGGTCGACGCCAGGTCTCCGGCGTTTGGCCCCACAACCTCCATAAAACTCTTTTGCACCGACCTAAAGCCTCATGGGCTTGACCCCTTAGCCTAAACATATCATCCAATATATGAATCTTTACGTCTCGACCATTTCGAGACTCCTCGTCATGTCCCCGATCTCATCCGGGACTCGAACTCCTTCGGTACATCAAAACATGTAAAATCATAATATAAGCATCGCCGAAACCTTAAGCGTGCGGACCCTACGGGTTCGAGAACTATGTAGACATGACCGAGAACTATTCTTGGTCAATAACCAATAGCGGAACCTGGATGCCCATATTGGTTCCTACATATTCTACGAAGATCTTTATCGGTCAGACCGCATAGCAACATACGTTGTTCCCTTTGTCATCGGTATGTTACTTGCCCGAGATTCGATCGTCGGTATCCAATACCTAGTTCAATCTCGTTACTGACAAGTCTCTTTACTCGTTCCGTAATACATCATCTCACAGCTAACTCATTAGTTGTAATGCTTGCAAGGCTTAGTGATGTGCATTACCGAGAGGGCCCAGAGATACCTCTCCGAGCAATCGGAGTGACAAATCCTAATCTCGAAATACGCCAACTCAACATACGCCTTTGGAGACACCTGTAGTACTCCTTTATAATCACCCGATTACGTTGTGACATTTGGTAGTACCCAAAGTGTTCCTCCGGTAAACGGAGTTGCATAATCTCATAGTTATAGGAACATGTATAAGTCATGGATAAAAGCAATAGCAACATACTAAGCGATCGGGTGCTAAGCTAATGGAATGGGTCATGTCAATCAGATCATTCAACCGATGATGTGACCTTGTTAATCAAATGACAACTCATGTCTATGGTTAGGAAACATAACCATCTTGATTAACGAGCTAGTCAAGTAGAGGCATACTAGTGACACTCCGTTTGTCTATGTATTCACACATGTATTATGTTTCCGGTTAATACAATTCTAGCATGAATAATAAACATTTATCATGATATAAGGAAATAAATAATAACTTTATTATTGCCTCTAGGGCATATTTTCTTCACCCACGAGGCAGGGGGCGTGCCCAGGGGGGTAGGGCGCGCCCCCCACCCTCTTGGACAGGGTGCAGGCCCCCTCTGGTATTTCTTCCGCTCAGTATTTTTATTATTTCCAAAAATGACTTTCGTGGAGTTTCAGGACTTTTGGAGTTGTGCAGAATAGGTCTCTAATATTTGCTCCTTTTCCAGCCCAGAATTACAGCTGTCGGCATTCTCCCTCCTTATGTAAACCTAGTAAAATAAGAGACAATAGGCATAAGTATTGTGACATAATGTGTAATAACAGCCCATAATGCAATAAATATCGATATAAAAGCATGATGCAAAATGGACGTATCAACTCCGAATCAGCCCCTTACGAAGCAATGCATAAACTAGCATCCCACTTATGATTCACCCCTATTGCAAGCAGCCGCAACAACAAAAAAAGTATTAAGGTAAACCTAACCATAGCACGAAACATATGGATCCAAATCAGCCCCTTACGAAGCAATGCATAAACTAGGGTTTAAGCTTCTGTCACTCTAGCAACCCATCATCTACTTATTACTTCCCAATGCCTTCCTCTAGGCCCAAACAGTTGTGAAGTGTCATGTAGTCGATGTTCACATAACACCACTAGAGGATAGACAACAAACTTATGAGCATCCTTGAAGAGAGTAGGCCAATAAAAACCGGATTGCAATACCTTATGTGCAGTTCTGTCTCCAGCGTGGTGTCCTCCATAAGCCTCGGAGTGACACTTGCGTAGGATCCGTTCCTGTTCATGCTCGGTACTGGCGCCTAATAACACCATCTACTCCTTCTTTGTAAAGACGTGGGTCATCCCAGAAGTAATATCTTAAATCATAGAAAAACTTTTTCTTTTGTTGGTATGTGAAACTAGGTGGTATGAATTTAGCAACGATGTAATTAGCATAATCAGCATACATGGAGTAGTACGAGAAGCATTTATGACATTTAATTGTTCATCAGGAAAGCTATCATCAATAGGTAGTGGGTCATCAAGAACATTTTCTAACCTAGACAGGTTGTCTTTAACGGGGTTCTTAGCTCCCTTTCTATCAATAATATGCAAATCAAATTCTTGTAACAACAGAACCCATCTAATAAGTCTAGGTTTAGCATCTTTCTTTTCCATAAGATATTTAATAGCAGCATGGTCAGTGTGAATAGTTACTTTAGAATGAACAATTTAAGGTCTGAACTTATCACAAGCAAATACAACTGCTAAGAATTCTTTTCAGTAGCAGCATAATTTCTCTGAAACCTTGTCCTAGAGTTTTACTAGCATATTGAATAACATTTAATTTCTTATCAACTCTTTGCCCTAGAACAGCACCTACAAAGATAATCACTATCATCACACATGATTTCAAAGGGTAAATTCCAATCAGGTGGTTGAACAATGGGTGCAGAGATCAATGCTTTCTTAAGTATTTCAAATGCTTCTACACAATCATCATCAAAGACATATGGTATATCTTTTTGCAATAATTAGTCAGAGGACGAGAAATTTTGGAGAAGTCCTTAATGAACCTCCTATAAAAACCGGCATGACCAAGGAAACTTCTTATACCTTTGAGTCCTTTGGACATGGCATCTTTTCAATAGCATCAACCTTGGCTTTATCAACTTCAATGCCTCTTTCAGAAATTTTATGCCCCAAAACAATGCCTTCATTAACCATAAGTGGCACTTCTCCCAATTCAAGACAAGATTAGTTTCTTCACATCTCTGCAAAACTCGGTCAGGGTTGCTCAAGCAATCATCAAAAGAGGATCCATAAACGGAGAAATCATCCATAAAAACCTCACATATCTTTTCACAAAAGTCAGAGAATATAGCCATCATGCATCTTTGAAAGGTAGCAGGTGCATTACATAAACCAAAAGGCATACGTATATAAGCAAAAGTACCGAAAGGGCAAGTAAAAGTGGTCTTTCATTGATCATCGGTTGACACAGGTATTTGAGAGAAACCAGAGTAACCATCTAGAAAGAAAAATTGTGTATGTTTGGACAGTCTTTCTAGCATTTGATCGATGAAAGGTAAGGGGTAATGATCTTTTTTAGTAGCCTTATTTAATTTGCGGAAATCAATTACCATCCTATAACCTGTAATAATTCTTTGTGGAATCAATTCATCTTTATCATTAGGAACGACGGTAATACCTCCCTTCTTAGGGACACAATGGATAGGACTTACCCACTGACTATCAGCAACGGGGTAGATTATACCTGCCTCAAGGAGCTTTAATATTTCCTTTCTTACCACTTCTTTCATCTTAGGATTCAGCCGTTGTTGGTGATCACGAGCTGGTTTGGCATCTTTCTCCAAATTTATTTTGTGTTGGCATAGAGTGGAGCTAATGCCCTTAAGATCATCAAGAGTATATCCAATAGCAGCGCGGTGCTTTTCCAGAGTTTTTAATAATCTCTCTTCTTCATGCTCTGAAAGGTTAGCACTAATAATAACAAGATATATATTTTTCTCAATAAGATAAGCATATTTAAGGGTATCAGGCAATGATTTAAGCTCAAACATGGGATCACCCTTGGGTAGAGGAGGATCCCCTAGGATTTCAACAGGCAAATTGTGTTTCAGGATGGGTTCCTGTTTAAAGAATACATCAACTATTTCCCTTCTTTCATTCATATACATATCATTTTCATGGTCTAGCAAATATTGTTCTAAAGGATCACTAGGAGGTACGGCAATAGAAGCAGGACCAATAATTTCATCTTTACTAGGCAATTCCTCTTCACGGTGTTGTCTGTGAAATTTAGAGAAATTAAACTCATGAGACATATCACCCAAACCAATAGTAATGACATCCTTTTTGCAGTCTATCTTAGCATTAACAGTGTTCAAGAAGGGTCTACCGAATATAATGGGACAAAAACTATCTTGTGGGGAACCAAGAACAAGAAAATCAGCAGGATATTTAGTTTTCCCACACAAGACTTCAACATCTCTAACAATTCCCATTGGTGATATAGTATCTCTATTGGCAAGTTTAAATGTGACATCAATATCTTCTATCACAGCAGGTGCAATATCATGCATAATTTCTTTGTATAAGTCAGAAGGTATTGCACTAGCACTAGCACCCATATCACACAAGCCATGATAACAATGATCTCCTATTTTAACAGAAATAACAGGCATACCTACCACAGGTCTATGTTTATCTTTAGCACACGGTTTAGCAATTCTAGCAGTTTCATCACAGAAATAAATAACATGCCCATCAATATTATCAGCCAAGAGATCTTTAACTATAGCAATATTAGGTTCACCTTTAACTTGCTCGGGAGGTGTATAGGTTCTAATATTGCTTTTACAAACAACGGTTGAAGCTTTAGCATGATCTTTTATCCTAACAGGAAAAGGTGATTTCTCAGCATAAGCAGTAGGAACAATTGGATCATTATAAGTGATAGTTTTTTCTTCAACTTTAATAGGTGTAGCTACTTTTACTTCTATGGCAGGATGATATATAAACCATTTCTCCCTAGGGAGATCAACATGAGCAGCAAAAGATTCACAGAAAGAAGCTACTATCTCAGAGTCAAGTCCATATTTAGTGCTAAATTTCCGGAAAACATCGGTATCCATAAAAGATTTAACACAATCAAACTTAGGTGTTATACCTGACTCCTTACCTTCGTTGAGATCCAAATCTTCAGAGTTGCGTTTAATTCTTTCCAATAAATCCCATTTGAATTCAATAGTCTTCATCATAAAAGAGCCAGCACAAGAATTATCGAGCATGGTGCGATTGTTATCAGAAAGTTGAGCATCAAAATTTTGAATAACTATTTCTCTTGGGAGCTCACGATTGGGGCATGAATATAACATTGATTTAAGCCTCCCCCAAGCTTGAGCGATGCTTTCTCCTTCGCGAGGCCAAAAATTATATATATAATTGCGATCACGATGAACAAGATGCATAGGATAAAACTTCTGATGAAATTCCAATTTCAATCGTTTGTAGTTCCATGATCCCATATCATCGCATAGCCTATACCATGTCAATGCATCTTCCTTCAAAGATAAAGGGAATACCTTCTTCTTAATAACATCATCGGGCACACCTGAAAGCTTAAATAATCCACAAACTACATCCACATATATTAGGTGCTCATCAGGATGCATTGTTCCATCTCCTGCAAAAGGATTAGCTAGCAGTTTTTCTATCATACTCGAAGGAATCTAAAAGTAGACATTTTCATTTTCAGTGGGTTCAGTAGGTTGAGGAGCAACTCTTTGCTCTACTGGTCAGGGTGAAGATACCCCGAACAAGCCCCTCAGAGGATTACTTTCCATAGTAACAAGTGACAGTAAATTTTAGCACACTATATAATTTTTTTTCCTTACCAAATTCCACCTACCAAAGGCGCTTCACTCCCCAGCAACGGCGCCAGAAAAGAGTATTGATGACCCACAAGTATAGGGGATTTATCATAGTCCTTTTGATAAGTAAGAGTGCCAAACCTAACGAGGAGCAGAAGGAAATGATAAGCGGTTTTCAGCAAGGTATTCTCTGCAAGCACTGAAATTATAGGTAACAGATAGTTTTGTGATAAGATAATTGGTATCGAGCAACAAGTAACAAAAGTAAATAAAGTGCAGCAAGGTGGCCTAATCCTTTTTGTAGAAAGGACAAGCCTGGACAAACTCTTATATAGAGAAAAGCGCTCCCGAGGACACATGGGAATTATGTCAAGCTAGTTTTCATCACGTTCATATGATTCGCGTTCGGTACTTTGATAATTTGATATGTGGGTGGACCGGTTCTTGGGTGCTACCCTTACTTGGACAAGCATCCCACTTATGATTTACCCCTATTGCAAGCAGCCGCAACAACAAAATAAGTATTAAGGTAAACCTAACCATAGCACGAAACATATGGATCCAAATCAGCCCCTTACGAAGCAATGCATAAACTAGGGTTTAAGCATCTGTCACTCTAGCAACCCATCATCTACTTATTACTTCCCAATGCCTTCATCTAGGCCCAAACAGTTGTGAAGTGTCATGTAGTCGATGTTCACATAACACCACTAGAGGATAGACAACATACATCTCATCAAAATATCGAACGAATACCAAATTCACATGACTACTAATAGCAAGACTTCTCCCATGTCCTCAGGAACAAACGTAACTACTCACAAAGCATATTCATGTTCATAATCAGAGGAGTATTAATATGCATATAGGATCTGAACATATGATCTTCCACCAAATAAACCAACTAGCAACCACTACAAGGAGTAATCAACACTACTAGCAACCTACAGGTACCAATCCGAGACTTAGGGACAAGAACTGGATACAAGAGATGAACTAGGGTTTGAGAGGAGATGGTGCTGGTGAAGATGTTGATGGAGATTGCCCTCTCCCAATGAGAGGAGCGTTGGTGATGACGATGGCGATGATTTCCCCCTCCCGGAGGGAAGTGTCCCCAGCAGAACAGCTCTGCCGGAGCCCTAGATTGGTTCCGCCAGGGTTCCGCCTCGTGGCGGCGGAGTCTCGTCCTGAAAGCTTGCTTATTATTTTTCTTCGGACGAAAGACTTCATATAGCAGAAAATGGGCACCGGAGGGCCAACAGGGGGCCCACGAGGCAGGGGGCGCACCCCCCACCCTTGTATTTTTTTCTTCCGCTCAGTATTTTTTATTATTTCCAAAAATGACTTTCGTGGAGTTTCAGGACTTTTGGAGCTGTGCAGAATAGGTCTCTAATATTTGCTCCTTTTCCGCCCGTAATTCCATTGTCGGCATTCTCCCTCCTTATGTAAACCTAGTAAAATAAGAGAGAATAGGCATAAGTATTGTGACATAATGTGTAATAACAGCCCATAATGCAATAAATATCGATATAAAAGCATGATGCAAAATGGACGTATTACGCCTCCTTCACCAGCTGTGAGGGGGGAGAGAGAGACAGAGGCCAACGCAATGTTGTTTAGATTTGGTGAAGAGGGTGAGAGACTGTGAATATTGCAAACCCTAGCAAAGGAACGCTAAGCCTCCAGCGTGTATATATATATGTAGTGCGGCAAGAGTGTGGAGAGTGCAAACCCTAGCGAACAAGCGCTGATGCTCCAGCTTATATAGTATATATACTGTATTATGGACTGAGCTCCCGTGAATTAACTGCACCTGCCTTTGGCTGTCTAACAGGTGGGCCAGCCACATTTTGGGCCCACCTGTCATACAACCAAAGGCAGGTGCACTAAGTCAATGAAGCTGCATCCATACAATATTCGTGTATAGTACTAATATATAGTTGAGTGGTTTTCTTATTCTCTCCATAACAATCGTTTGAAATTGTTTGAGCTTTGAGAAGAAACTTTATGCATGACATCTCTCTTCTGTCTCACAGGATTAGATGTAAATATAAGGATAGTTTTGTTTCTTGGATAGCTGACCTTACATAGTTCCTTTTGTAAGTTTTCTCTCCTTTCTTGTAAATCTGTATAGTTGTAACTAATACTGTTTTATTTATTTAATAAAGGACTGTGAGGCTGTTGCCTTGCAGTAAATAGTCAAAAAAATCGTTTGAAATTGTGTAAGTACTAAACGAAACTCTTTATTTAACGTGCCAGTGAAGAAAACTACTACTTCCGATGAACCAACGACCCACACGTCCTGGTCGCACTTCCTATCCTTCATGTGCGGTACACTACCCTCCCTTAAGTGAACAACCACACATGCGCCAAATTATCGGAAACGTGTGAGATTGTGTACAAATAAAGAATTTTAATTTCAATTGTCGGAAAGGTTTGAGAGTATATACAGTTTGCCCTCTCTCAATAGTTGGTTTGTTGTGTTCGGCCTAAACTTGGTCAAACTTTACAAAGTTTGACTTTAGTCAAATCTAATATGCAGAGTAAATAAAAATGGAGGGCTACTACGTCCGTCCAGGTTTTTAGTCCACACCATTTTTTAATCAAAGTTAATAGCTGGACAAATAAAATTACATGGGAGTTGAAGACAAAGTTGTGAGAAGGCTTAGAAATCAATACAAAACTTATGCTCTTAGTACCAACGTCGATCCTT
This sequence comes from Aegilops bicornis, assembly GCA_021605145.1. Taxonomy (NCBI): domain Eukaryota; kingdom Viridiplantae; phylum Streptophyta; class Magnoliopsida; order Poales; family Poaceae; genus Aegilops; species Aegilops bicornis. The sequence continues at coordinate 105,526,965 of CM038671.1, forward strand.
CTTCAAGGAAACATTTGGTTCATAGCCAATTGTGTGATAAAATTGCACCAATGTGGAAGACGACTGCGTCTCCAACGCAACCAAGGTGAACTGATGAAGGATATCATCTTTGTGGGTAACAAGCAAAGAGCACTGATGGAAGACAGCTTGTTTTTCATGGAAAATCGAGCAGCTTCACCAGCCGATGCAACCATGAGGCACAACCATGAGCATTGACAGGTCATCGTGGTGATGCATCATCCATTTGGTATCAAGTTTGGGTGAGGCACCTATGAAGTTCGACAAATCCTCATTGTGGTATGTTTCTTCACAGTAATCAAGCTCAAGGAAGGAAGAACCACGTGGCAGAGGACAGTGAGGCGGAACAACAATGGCCATCCAATTTTGTGCAGTTCCACTAAAATTGAGGAAGACATGCCCGGGTATGGAGATACGCATCACTGTTTGCAAAAATATAAAAAAAGGGATATAGTGTTGTTACTTTGTTTTGGCAGTTGTACAAGATTAACGGCGACATCTCAATTGTCAATAAGAATTAATGAAAAGTACACCAACAAACAGAAGCATCATGATTATCTTGATGGGAACTAAACCAGGATACCCGAGAAAAAAAAGCATTTCTTCATTTAACCAGTGATAGTACTATTAGATTAGCAGCAGCAATAGGACCATATGGACAATAACCGCACAACCACCATGTACTTTTTGTCGAAACAACATGTATACCTCCATCAAGGCATAAACCAAGACAACTTTTTGAGTGGCATTTCCTCTATAATAGTAGGTGATGTTGGACCAGCTGACGAACCCTAGCTATTGTACATGGGGAGTTGAGGAGTAGTCGCATAGAAGAAAACCCGCATGCAGTGACCTGGGGAGCTGGACCAGTACAAGAAGTTATACCTCAGGTGGGCGAGATGTCGCTTAGGCGGGCCGGCGGGATCTACCCACATGACAGCAGTGAACAAGGGCGTGGAGGACCTTCGTCCGCGCCAGCGCCGGCTCTGAGAGGACGGTGCGCATCGGCTTCCTCCATCGCCGACAGCGACAACGTCAACGCTGCACCTCCTCACCTCCCGCAGCGGACGGGATTCGGCCGGATCTGTGACAACCGGTGAGGAGAGAGATAGAGTGGACGTTGTCATCTTGTTTTGATATGGAGAGGGTGAGAGAGCGAGAGGCGAGAAACCCTATCAAACAAGAGGCTATATATAAATGGAGTAAAAAAATCTCTCCATAGCAGTGGTTAATTATATACGCAATGTCCAACTGGCACATTATTTACGTTGTTAATTATATACGCAGCAATATTAACATACATCATCTCTTGTTTGCGGGCGTACGGACTCCTGCCACGCCGCTCCTGACCAACCTGAACCCTCTTCATCACCCGCGCGTGCTTCCTGCCCGAAACAGTCAGTGCCGCATTCATGCCCGGTCAGAGCAGACGCGACCTCTCACTAGCGCCGGCATTGAAGCGGCGCGCCGGCCGAGAGAGTGTCGCCGCGCCACTTCCCGGTGCATGCGACTTCTCCGTGTTCAAAGGTCGCAATAGCCGGCCACAACATGCATGTTAAAAGTTCTCGGGAGTTCGTGCTATAGCTAGCTTCCCCCAACTCGTTGATCTCTTCCAGTAGTGCTAGTACTCCATGGTGCGATCCATCGGCAAGCAGGCGGGAAAGTTATCATACTCCAAGGGTGCCCCGTTACAACATTCCATCAAATACAAAGGAAAACTAACACGCATGCTGATGCATCTCAATGATTCACAGATGATAGCCAATATTTACTTCACAACTAAAGACAAAAGTTCTGAGAGCGTGTACAAAAGAAAACTACTGGTGGGGTCACTACGACTTAAACCCTAAACCCTAAACAGGATTTAAGTTCCTGGCTAGGTAGAACCTGTCGAAGGAAAGATGGCTGGCACCCTCGGATCGTACGATGCTTTTGTGCAGTTCCACTAAAATCTAGTTGAGCATCCCTGATGGCAAAGATATTGAAGAAGTGTGATTAGAATAATAGTACTGGCACTAGTTCATGAGACATAAACTCATCACAAATAGATGCCGGTAGAAGTAGAGAAAGATTGGCATGGAGATGGAGCTACGTGGGGCGCTATGGCAATGGAGCAAGCCGGCTCCAAACGGAAGATGTACCTGGGACGTCGGGCTATAGCTAGAAGGGCGGTTGGGAGGCGGCATCAGCCCTTACCACGGGGACCCCCGATTGGGACGCACCGACTGTGGGTTTTCTCCCTCGCGGATGTCGACCGCGTCTATGTTCCCTTCCCCCAACGTTGTTCTATGCTTGTGAAGAGAGCAACCCAAGCAAGCAGGCTTGTAGCTTAGGCTCCTGCTAGTGTATATATAGTGGTTTTCTTTTTCTCTCCATATCAACCATTTTATATTGCATACGTGTCATTGAAGAGTGAAATGATGGTTGCTTCTTCCAACTAACTTACTGTGTGATTTGACTGCTCCTTAGTGGCCCCTACACGTACTCCCCCTACGTGTATGACCGTTCCTGAGTCTCATTTGTACTACTTATCTCAATTTTCTTGCATGACACATAGACAGGATGCGCATAGAGGAATTTTGTTACTACATGTTGTTACGTAGTACTACTAGTACCTACTCCCTCCTTCTGGTTCACTACTGGAACTCCCTCCGTCCTGGCTTATTGGTCCCCTTTGTACTCAATTCATGGGCTCATTTTCCTCAAGAAATTGTCTTTACCAACGTATTAATATCGGGAATGCATGCGTGAACAATGAATGATTAAACCCTGCATGCAACTTTTTGACAAAGAATGCATGTCCGAGCACACGACAGAACACACACGGTCACGCTCAAGTGCTCAACCTACACGTGCATGCACGCACATACTCAGCCAGGGTGAGCTAGTGACCGTATAAACACCGAAAAATGTATATATTGAGCGCAATGGGCATATTATGAAGTCTACTGGCCGTATTTTTACAATATACAGTGACAGACGGTTTATTTATCTCGTTTGAAATTAAGCCATATTAACCGGAAAGGAGGCAGTATGGACTAGCATTACTTTGCTGTGTCCCGTCAAATTGCCGAACGAGGAGAAGCTTGCAGGGGACGCAGCTTCGGTGCCTTAAAGGCACCTGCATTTGTGTCACTGACATGTGGGCAGACACCTATTGGGCCCACATGTCATGGACACAAAGGCAGGTGACTTAAGGCACTGAAGCATAGTCTGCTTGCAGGACGGGAGAAGCTTGCGCGCGGTGGCTCGCAGGACTAGGAGAAACTTTTGACTAATGCAAGCCCTGCTTCGCTCAGGCGGTGGACGTGCAACAGTTAATTTGGTGTCAGATTGCCAAAAGCGTACTCTATACTAGTACTATTATTGTTCGACTTCCCGAAGAGGCGAACAGCCAAGCGCAAAGTTTACTACTAGTACTACTACTATAGAGGTATGTACTACTACTAGGAACCGGATGGAGGAGCGTCTGCACTCCTATTTTATTTTAAAATGTGATAAAGCAATCTTCAACACATTTGGTTCTCTTTGAGGGTTCTCGCATGTGATAATGGAAGTTGATTGCATGGAACACTCACCACAATTCTCGCTTAATTCTGGCTCATATGTTGTTACAAATAGGAGCGCTCGGTAATATTTTCTCTTTTTTGTTATTCAGCATGTAAACAGGTCAGCAAACCTTGCGGCGCATCTTTGTGCGAACCGTGCTTGCTGCACTTTGAATGTGGCCGAGAGCTGGCTTGATGAAACACCTCACTTCCTTCTTCTTTTCTTGCAGGGTACCTCACTTCCTAGTGACCAGTCTCTTGGCTGATCATCCTAAGAATGCTTATATATGAATAAAGCTCTCTCATTTACCCGCAAAAAAGATTAAGCCATATTAACCGGAAAGGAGGGAGTATGGACTAGCACTACTTTTTGGTGTGTCCCGTCAACTCACAGAACGAGGAGAAGCTTGCAGGACAAGGTGAAGCTCGCTTACGCCTTTTTACTAATGCAACCTACCCTCGCCTAGGCGGTGGACATGCAGAAGTTCATTCGGTGTTAGATTGCCAGAGGCATACACTGTAGTACCCAACATGCGGAGTACCATCATTGTTCGACTTCACGAAGAGGGGAAGAGCCAAGCGCAAGGTTTAGTTGTATGAGTAGTACTACTACTAGAACCGCATGGTGTAGCATCTGTACTCTTATTTTATTTTAATCTATGATAAAGTACACATTTATTCGGGAGAAGGGCAGAAAACTGCAGCCCCATGGTAGTGTTAAAAAACACCGAACATGTAATGATGATATTGATCAACCATGCTCGAATATATCTTGGCCTCCGTGCGAGCCTGTATGTGTGTTCTCGCTCCTCGTCTCTCTCAAGGAACGGCGGGTTGGCCATTTTGCATTCAATTGAGATCGGTTGGCTCACACTCCGGTCCCACATGTCAGTGATATGCCAAGAGGAAGTGCAATGACCGGCTGGCCATACGCGTACTTGGTTTTGCACCTTCATACTACTCCTCCCTCCGTCACAATTTACAGGGCGCGCTTCATTCTGATGCATTTCTCTCCATGCATTTCCACCACCAGAGAGACTTTAGACGCGTTTGGTTTAATGCTCAATTAATTAGGGCGTGGTAACCGCAATCAAGTCCACAATTTTCTCTCGATGTACTACGGAGTGGAGTAAGTGCATGCATGTGTGTACCCGGGGTGGAAGCACTGCATGCATGTGTGTACGCATTATTTCTTCTAGTAATAGATGCCGTGCTATAACTATCAATGCTATTTTTCAGGCCGATCGCTAGTCGCCTTGGTCCCAGAGATTGTTCTTTTTTTTGAAGCGCACTCTATAAACAGTGACAGAGGGAGTAGTATGAGCGGATTCAAGGAAGAGCGTATTGATGGTTGCTTCTTCCGAGCAACTTACAGTGGGAAAGGTGGGGCTTATGATTTGACTGCTCATTATTACTCACTATTAGTGCGGCGCAACAACCGGGCTGAGTCTCCCATGCGGTTGTGCACTACTCCCTCTGTTCTTAAATATACTACGGAGTATTTTTCTTTCTTGAGATTTCAACGAGTGACTACATACGAAGCAAACTGAGCGAATCTACACTCTAAAATATGTCCATTTGAACTTTGTAAAAATAAAAATATTTAGGAACAGAGGAAGTATAATTTTGTGCATGACACATGGACCTGGATGCTGAAGAGGCTTCTAGCAATGCTATCAAGCTTCCAGCATTTGTTTACATAATTGACGTACTATACAAATAATTTTCTAGTGACATGAAATTGTAAAATGCTCTGAGCTTTCAGCTTTTGTTTTGAGTGTCCTGCCATCCATGCTCTTTCGGAAACAATAAAAAACTAACTTCCTTGCTAATGCATCTCAATGATTAGCATATCAGAGCTAATATTTACATCACAACTTAAGACAAAGTTGTGAGAAGGTGTTAAATTAAAATTGATCCATGCTTTCATTGGCAGCAACGTCCCCCCAGCTCTATCTAAATCAACAAGGCATGTTGGGAAAAAAAGTTGTTGTCTGGAGCATCCAACATTCCGATCATTTTGTGCAGTTTCGCTAAAATAGAGCTAAGCATCCCTGTTCCAAAGATATTAAGTGTGATTGCAACAATAGAGGACTGTTGATTAAACAATAAACACACAAATAGAAGCTGGTCACCTTTGCAGGCTCTCTTAAGACTAACTAGTTGGAGAAGATTAAACAAATAGTTGGAGAAGATTAGGCTCAGAGTTGGATGAGGAGGATAGAGCAAAACCAATCTCCCTTTGTGCAACAGATCGAATCTGTAGAGGCGTTGCCCGTGTGACATTTTAGTACAAGCTGCACAAAACACTCTTAAGAAAAAAGTGATTTGTGCAGTTCACCAAAAGGTCGCAATAGCAACGAGGTGAAATGGATAGCCCTGTTTGCAAAAAAGAGGTAGAAAGGAAACAATTATCGCCAATAACAGTTGATGACACATCTGACGACAAAAAAGAAGCATATTCCTGGTCCTAAGGGAAGATAAAAACACAGTTGTGTTTGTCTAAAACGGTGTGAGGACGAGATTGCAATATGGAAAGTGCGCCAGACGAGCTACGTTTTGGGCAAAGAACTATGGACGATCCACAAGCAAGATTTTCCACATGCAGCGACGTGGGAAAACGGGCAGTAGGGCAAGGCCGGAGGGGATATCCGGGGGTCGTCGGGATGTAACTAGGAGAGTGGCGGCGGGCGGGATCTGCCCATACTGCGGCAGCGAGCAGGTGGCGTCGGCCCTACCGCGCCGGAGCTTGGTCAGAGAGAACGACGGGTATCGCACATCAGGACGTGCTGCCTCGGTGCCGTCGAACGGAGAAATGATGCAAATCCTCCCTTTTCGCCGGCGGACGGGATGCGGCCTGATCAGTGACCAACGGTGAGAGAGAGAGAGACCGCCGCCACCTTGTGTGAGATACTCTGAAGAGAGACAAACCCAGGCAGGCAGGCTCCATTGTATATAGTGTAGCAGGCTACCTTTTTCTCCATAAAAATCATTTTATATTATATGTACGTGCCATTGAGTGATATAACTTTATTTAAAAATAACGCACCAACGCATCAAGTCAAACTTTGTTTCGTGCACGCGTGGTACACGACCTCTGTAGGTAAACAACCGCTACACGTGTTCAAATTAGCACGTGGGCTGCCATTTCGTACAGAAATGAGCTCCACCGTGTACCCGCGCGGGTGTGGCTGGGCATGAAGTGTGAGTACGTGCACCTAGGGGTTGTGTGAGAATGATACAAACATAGAGAGATATAGTGTGTGGGTTCATGGGTGTTTTTTTTCTGGGGGGGTGAGGGTGTCCTGGACTAGGGGGTACTCACCACGTCGTCCCCAGATCAGTTGGATTGGGCCGAGGACCCCCATGGTCATTTTCTCATGGGCCAGTTCTGACAGCCGATGTATACACGAGGAAGATTCCACAAGACTTGGTGATCAAGACAAGGTCTCCTCTCCACCGGTGTATTCGACTAGGACTCTTGTTATCCTAGGCCTCTGGTACATTATATAAGCCGAGGCCAGGCTAGTCGATAGATCACTATGACATTACTCATCATACCTCTAGGGTTTAGAGCACAACATATGATCTCGAGGTAGATCAAATCTTGTAAACTTTATATTCATCAAGATCAATCACGCAGGAAGTAGGGTATTACCTCCATTAAGAGGGCCCAAACCTGGGTAACATCATGTCCCCTGTCTCTTGTTACCCATCGATCCATGATCCACAGCTTGGGACCCCCTACCCCGAGATCTGCCGGTTTTGACACCGACAATGGTGCTTTCATTGAGAGTTCCGCTGTGTGGTCGGCAAAAGGATCAATGGCTCGCCTGTAGATCAACTGCGACGGAGGACTGTTCCCTACCTCCAATAATCATTATCGGATGAGGGCCTTCATCAACATCAACTCTGATCTCTATCAAGATCGTGGATGAATCATCCATGGATCTCGGGGGCTCAACGTCAACATTGCCCTCGGGCGACCGTGCTGTTTTTTTGGACAGCGAATTTGTATCTGCCGCCACCGCCTCCTCGAGTGTCGTTTTAACGATTGCTTTGGTGGAATTGTGCGGAATTAAGTCTACAACAACCATGCAAAATTTCGTCGTGTTCCGATGGAGGAATCTCCGGCAATCTACGATATACCAGAGCCCTGTCAAATCTGGACGGGAATCTGGACGAGTTTAGGGCATGGTCTCTAGAGCCAAGCTCATAGGTCCTTTGGAAGATCCAACCGTTCATCTGCCTCGGAATTCCCATATCTAACACCCCTCAAAATTTCAGCTCGATCCGGCGGTTCAAACTCTAGGAACCTTCCGATGAGTGGACCAATTTTCTGATCTGTTTTCTACGCGAATACGGATCCGTCCCGAATTCATGTTTATTTATTTACGTGATATTGGACAACCTTTTTGAAGGAGTTTTTCTCTAAGGTATTGTGCGTTGTTTTTAAACATGTGCCCATAAAATTTTAAGCCTCCTCTGAGGTAATCTTCACCATTACGCTGGCGTCAAACCAGTCCGGCAATATTGCTCCACGGCTGCCGACCTGCGCTAGACACGTCGTCGCTTTGTTGAGCCGAGCTCAACTTCTTCGGATCCTCATCTCGGCGAGCCGAACAAGAGTTCGGAATCGCCAAGGATAAATCATCACCAACATCGCCGCCCCACGGATTACACGGAGCGGGCACACTTCATCAAGCCGGCATTGACCGCGTCACAAGTTATGACCTGCGTCGGCATGGCCGCACTTTTGCTTCTTCAAGCCGATGTCCATCACGCCGAACTGCTTCAACACCTCGGCTGACATGGCAGCTGCAACATCTCCTTACCGACCTACTCTGTCACCTCGTCTGGACCGGGGGCTTCACCATATCTTCATCAAACCTACTCCGGTGACTTCGGCGTCACCAGCCGACCTGCTTTGACTCATCGGTTGACATGGAGGCTTCGACACCTCGGCTGGACCGGGGACTTTGCTATTTCTTCATCAACATACTCTGATGACTTCGGCGTCACTAGCCGACCAGCTTCGTCACGTTAACTGTACCGGGGGCTTTGCCTCGGCGAACCAACCTTTGCCAGCATCGCCATGCCGTCGCTTTATTGCCCATCAGACAATGGGTGTGCGGATCGAGTCCCGATTTTGGGAGTCACCTTTCTTCGGATTGCTACAACAAATAAACCAGGTGCTATTAATCCTAGTAATTTTTGCTTATTTGGGTTTGTTTTTCCCGAGGAATTATTACTTTGGTTTGTTCCATCATCTGTACACAGGTCTGTCAAATGATGGCCGCATTAACGATGGTTGGTTCGGTCTGTTTCCCGTCCGCAGTTCAGCGAACGCCGCATCTAGAGCCCGGACTGCCCTGCAAATTCAGGCTTTGTCACGCCTTCACTGAGTCACGTCGACGCCCTGCATCGACATTGGCTTCGGCGCCAGGCCACATCTCTTTAAATAAATTTTTTTGCGTAAAGCAATTATGAAAGGATTATATATATATATTATTATTATTATTTGGACAGCATTGTTTTATTTGTGCAGGTAATCAATTTTGACTGTGTTATGCGGTCACTTTGGCATCACCAGCCGACCTGCATTAGACTTCGGCATCCGCCGATCACAGCTTCGCCATGTTAACTGGACCGATAACTTCATCTCGCCACATCGGCCGCACAGTGTCGTCGCTTTATCAAACTGATGTCCACCATGCCGAACAGGTCGACTGGCATGGGGGCTTCATTGTCACCTTGCCGACCAACTCTGCCAGCTCGGCTAGACTGGGGGCTTCGCCTTACCACATCGGCCGAGCCGTGTCACTACTCCGAAGTGCCGAACTCCTTGCTCGGACACCTCAGGCTTGGGGGCTGGGACCACGGCCATGCCGAGGACTACGAACCTTGTCGGACCTGTCACAAATCAATGGGCATCTTCCTCCCGCCACAAGCCCGAATCGCGTCATCAACACCGAGCACATTAACCAGCTAAGTCGCTTTCATGCTCAAAGACTTTCAGTTTTAAATTTTGTTCGGTTCGACCAAGCATTATACTTTTTTGGCAAAATTTTGTTTGTGAAAAACTTTCTTGTCAAAACTTTGTTTCTGACACACAAATTCAAATACCCCGTTTACTTGGGGGCTTCCTTTATGAAGCCTTTCCTCTTGCATATGATTATTCTTGTATGGCTTCGTTCCTTGTTCGCGTATTACGCCACAATATGCACTATGTTGACATAAGTGTTTCACAAGCTGGATTGCCTTGCTCCTATGTTTACCCCTACATTCCTGATTGTTCGGCTATGGAGTAAAGGGAGCACCTATGCGATTCTCACGATCGGGTCATCCGAGCTCGGACCTCAGACTAGGTGAAGCCGAAAGCTAGCGCTCTTATTGTTTTCAATCATGGTCGGCACACAACGGAACGCATGAGTACAAAAATCTATTGCACAAGTCTCATAGTAACAATGAGCAACCGAAGAAAGGTATCGGTGGGGGTACTATTTTTTTGAAGATGCTTCTTACACTTCGACAGTAATATAGCATAAGTTCCCTAAGCGGCGCTTTATGCATTCTGACCTTATGGCCTGATTGCCTGGTTATCGGAAACACTGTCGATATTCTCGACAGGTGGAGTACATAACACTTTTCGGCCCTTGACCGAAGAGGGAGAAGCCAACGGTCGGTTAAGACGCGTTTAAAGTTCGGGTGAACACATATATGATATAAGTACTTCGATACATACAGTCATAAAATTCTTTTACCCAAGTCACTTGGGGGCTCTTAAATTTATGTGAGTAGTTTTATAATAAGTGTTCTTCTTAGTCGTTGCAAAGTCTTTTTCTGTCACTCCTTTTTTCGACGCGAGTGTGTGGTCAATAGCCGGGGAGCCTAATTTCTCTCTCAAAGCCGCTACAGTTTAGTTTGCTAAACTGGCCTAAAGAGAAGTACTCCGCCTTCGGGATAGGAGGTTGAAGCCGTGGGCTGACCCTCTTTAAGGCTTGAGATAGGATGTGTCATGTTAAAACACGACATAAGCACAATTTTTTTCTCTAAGACCAATTTTCGGATTGGCGCCGAACACTTGATCTAGTTCGGACGTCAAGTTTTTACTGAAGTTTTTTGGTTTTCCAAGCCTATGGCACTTTTAAACTAATTGTGTGTTTCCAGCATAAGTCACACAGTGCAACGCCAGACACCTTTAGATGTTCAGCAAAAACATTCTCGGATATTGCTATATATGCATCGGTTTCGAATTGTGTCTTCGGTCAATAGTTGAGTTGCCCGGCTCCTATGCTTGCCTCCTACGTTCCGCTTTGTTCGGCTAGGTGTGCAAAGGGAGAACCACTGCGATTGTGCTTCCAGCTAGCATGGTTAAAGCACCTCAGTGGAGAAAGCCGAAAACTGACTGTCACAATAAGCGCAAACTGGTCAGCGATCCGATGACTGTGTTAAACTATAAGATCGATAGAGGTCACCCCGTGTTAAGTGACGGGTCGTTCATAACATTGGCCGAAGTATTTACGGCTTGACCTCGACTGTCGCCGAACACTAGCCGGGGGCTAGTAACTGGCCTCCCAACTTTAAACTCCTATGACTAAGTGAAAGTTATAAAGCCCGCATATCCGATTCCCTCGTTTCCGCTAACAAAACCGCCTTTGGGCACTGGGACGTCGGCTAAGGGTTGTCTTGTTATTGCAAAAACACCCTGCATAGCATCTACAAGGGGGCAGAAGCCAACGATGGGCCACTTTCACCTGATAAACGGTCGCAACGAAGTCAAAATAAAGATATCATAATATACGAAGGCTGCCTTCCGCAATCATCGGTATAAAGCCATAAATATGCATCAATTTGACTTAAGATTTCGGCCAAGCTGGGTTGCCTGGCTCCTGTGCTTACCCCTACGTTCCCGATTGTTCGGCTAGGAGGTAAAGGGAGCACCTCTGTGATTGTTACTACCGGGTCGTCCGAGTTAGTACCTCAGACTGGGTGAAGCCGAAAGCTAGCGATCTTAAAGGATATAATTGGTTGGCAACGACGGAAGTAAAAATTTTGGTTCCTTAGTACCATAGAGTTTGGGAACTTTCCCCGAACTAAATCCTCAATATTTTCCTCCCACATTGATCGAAGGTGAGGTTTCATGATCATGATCAGCATGACAACCCAAAGAAAGGAACCGATAGCGGGACTATTTTCTTTGGAAGATGTTTTTTACATTTAATAGCAATATAGCATATCTCTCCGTTTACCTTTGTTTGTAAAACCGTATGGCTGGACTGCCTAGTTTGTCATAAATCTCTGCCCTCATAAAGGCTTTATAAAGTAGGACAAATACTCCCCAGCTACTGGCCGAGGAGGTTGAAGCCGATGGTCGGTCAACAAAGTTTTGTACAATGTGGATCTGAGCATTAATGATGAAAAATACTTGGATACATAGAATCATTATACATAAAAATTCTGAGTAAAATCTATTTATTGCAATCCATCTTTTAAACCCCTTGGGGCCTACCTTGGCGAGATCGGATTTCGACCAGCTCTAAGCTCTTTTAAGAGATCTTTATTCTCTTTCCGAGAAATTTGTGTTAAACACAACAAAAAAAATTGTCAAACAGATATCGATCCCTAATTCGGCCACCCGTGCCCACATTAAGGCTCGGGGGCTACTGGGCTTCGCGCTCATTATTTATAAATATTAAAGGGGCACATTGATCCCCTGATCTAGTGTTGCCACCCGACCAGTGTCTTGGGGGCTACTGCATTGCTTATTCAATGCAGAGAATTCAAAGTGCTTCGTGTTCAGCATGACCGAACTATGGGCAAGCGTGTCGTCGGACAACACTAAGTACCATCTGGGACTTATCCGGCATCAAGCTAATATATCACGGCGACTTCTCACAACCCTCTCTCAGGGGCCTGTCCGCCGATCACTATTTCTAATATATTACACTGCGTTTCTATTCCTACGTATGATGCCGAGCTAGGAGTTGATCCTCATGCCGGTTTTGCAAATCGACCTGAGTCTCAGGGGCTACTAGGATCAGAAATTTTATGTTTTCCTTCAGGTGCATCTCGGGTTTTAGACCGATACACACCTTGACGGCTACTGGATATACATATACTGGCTATATATCTCGAAAGAGAATAAAATGCACCAATCAAAAATATTCACAAAAAAATCAGCCCGCGGTCGGGGTGGTGCACCACCTCGGAAGCAGTCCGGCATAAAGCTCAGGCGCCAGTGGCTGGCTCCATAGAGGGCATTTCCGGCATTAAGCTCGGCTGAATTCGTTCAATCTTTTAAAAGACCGAGGTAGTTTACGACACCTTGGACGTTGAGCATCGTTGGAGCTCGGAAGTAGTCCGGCATAAAGCTCGGATTCGAATGGCTCGTTCCATAGAGAACTTTCCGGCGTTAAACTCGGATAACCTCCTTCAAACTTTTTCAAGCCAAGGTGATCTATGACACCTTGAATATAGTCCGGCGTTGGAGCTTGGATATAGTCCGGCGTTGGAACTCGGGTATAATCCGGCGTTGGTGCTCGGCTGCAAAAGATATCTCTAATGAAGTCCGGCATTGGAGCTCGGATGCAAGAGGACACCACCACACGGGAACAACTTCAAACCCGAGGTGTGGCATGAAAAATAATAACAAGGCATGATAAAGGCCGAGAACTTAAAGGGGCTCCTCGGATACCCGATGTGTAAACTCTTCGGATTCACTTTGGAGATCCTCAAGATCGAAGATGAGATGATTTGTTGAACCAGTTTTCAAGACCGACGACCGAAGATGAAGAACAGTTTGGAAGAATCGAGGAGCGTCCCCAACTTGAAGACCGGTTCAGGGGGCTACTGACGGTGTCCTGGACTAGGGGCTACTCACCACATCGTCCCCCGATCAGTTGGATTGGGCCGAGGACCCCGATGGCCGTTTGCTCATGGGCTAGTTCGGACATCCGATGTATACACGAGGAAGATTCCACAAGACTTGGTGATCAAGACAAGGACCCCTCTCCACTGGCGTATTCGACTAGGACTCTTGTTATCATAGGCCTCTGGTACATTATATAAGCCAGGCCAGGCTAGTCGATAGATCATTATGACATAACTCATCATACCTCTAGGGTTTAGACCACAACATATGATCTTGAGCTAGATCAACTCTTGTAATCTTTATGTTCATCAAGATCAATCAAGCAAAAATTAGGGTATTACCTCCATTAAGAGGGCCCGAACCTGGGTAAACATCGTGTCCCCTGTCTCGTGTCACCCATTGATCCATGATCCAGAGCTTGGGACCCCCTACCCCGAGATCTGCCGGTTTTGACACCGACAGGGGGGTTCAGAAATAGACAAGTATGTGGATGATATTTCAATCAAAAAATGTAACATATGCAGTGTGTGTGAAATAGAGTCCTGGATATATCATATATATAGAGGGGGCGATCCACGAGAAGGGAGTGGAGGTATCATCGGGTTGAGGTATCCATAGAATCGATTAGAGGGATGATGTGTGTGTGTGGGCGCGATCGATAAAGAGTGCCATCGAATTTGTGTGTGCCCACGTCAAAGATATAGGGTGGTGGCCCATCAGAACGTGAGAGGGGACAGGAGCAGTTTTTCTCTGTGGCATGGATACCTACCTACAGCGCTCGACAAGTGGTGTGTGGTGGGGGTGGGGTGGGGGGAGACCTAATTAACTATAGAGGTACAATGACTGGTATATGTGTGGAGGAGGAGAGAGGCCTACCTTATGTATTGAGGGAGATCGATCGGCATCCATACATATGTGTAGGAGAGGAATAAGGTTGGGAGAGAGACAGAGCTAGAGTGTTGGAGGGGGTGGTGGTGGAGTTGCTTCTAACAAATGGTGGGAGAGGCTTGCTAGACAAACGGAGGGCACACCTGCAATATCAATAAGAGAGGGGATGGCTGCCTGTCTGTGCACGTGCATGTGAGAGACGGGATAGGAGGCATGCACGAATGATGAGGGGGGACGATATGGCTGTGGTAAGTAGATGTAACTACATAGGAAGATCAATCGTCCTTTGTCATAGAGAGGAGAGACATAACTTGTGAGGTACGTCAATCGATGGGTGGGGGAAAATAGTTAAAGTCGACCTGGGTATATGTAGGGAGATCGATCGGTATACATGCATGTATGTGTTACAAGCAAATAAGGCCCGGAGAGAAGGATATATAGAGAGAGGGATGCAGCTAGGAGGTGGTGCGAGAGGCATATTATATCGAGGGGGAAGGAGTGTGCGAGTATGAGATCGATGAAAAGAGGGGTGGGAGTGAGGCATGGATGGTGAGAAGAGAAGAGGGAAAGCTTGTGTTTGTGGTAGGCACACCTGGCTAGAGAGGCATATCGATTGATGTGTGTCGTAAAGGAGATGGGGGCTACACACACCGTGGGTGAACGACCTAAAGTAAAAAGATGAATTTGTGCGATGGGGTTAGAGAATGCTAAGGGAGAGTCAGAGCGATGCGGGCGTGTGCATGCACGAGAGGAAGTTAGCGCTAGCTACAAAGATAAGAGGATTGTGTGGGTGGAAAAGACGAATAGAGATCATAATTCATTATAAAAAGTGGATTTGGATATCTGAAGAATTTATCATAGTGTTTTAAACCGACGCATGCATGAATATATATAATGGTGATACACATCGTGTGGTTATGAACATGTTATACTACATATAATATATTTTATCTCTACTCTTATAAAAAAACAGATTTGTTGATGATGGTGTGCCTGCCATCCAGCAATATAGGCCGTCCGATTTATATCTAACGGATAGGAAGGAAACTATGGCAATTTTGAAAAAAGATACCCACACCCCTCTCCACATTTGCAAATAAGGCCTCCCCTCGATCATCTTGATGTTCCGTGGAACGAATGGGAACCTTGCTAGTACTACATATAATATATAGAACATTGATTATAACTTGGGCTAATGTGTGGCTTTTGCAGCTCGGGGCTAAATACTTGTCATAATGTAGGGGGCGGGGCACTATACTTTGTGTGATAAACACGGTGTATGTATGGAACATGGTTTAGATTATGAATATATAGTTAGTACATCAAATGTACTATTATTTGGAATCAACATCAAGTGTATTCAAAAAATAGAATTCGAGTTCATATAGTACACATAGTTCATATCTATCTCTATAGTAATCATGTGGTGTGTTGTTAAGGTAATACACGAATGATGGTTGAAGTTGGCAACAACCATGATTGTAGATTCTTATTGAAATAGAGAAACGAATTCAAATTTAGTTCGAATAGCAGCGGTAGTATAGACATTTGGAATGCACTAAAATGTTGGTATGAGTAGGTTACATGCATTATACAGCCAACGAAAAAATTTAATTGGACATAACATGTTTGTATGAGTAGCTTTGAATAGCATTTGTATAGTAGAACGGGACAAGACTCTCTCTTTGTGTGGTGTGAATAGTTTTATTTTTTTCGTGTTTTTTCGTTGAGGGAAGTGTGAATTGATTTGGTACGTACAAGTACAATATTACACGTTAGGCTTGTCCCTAAAATTCAACCCGCGCCTTGTTATATCCCGAAAATTCAGATATCGTGCTCCCAAAACTGGCGCCTTCACAACCCGTGCCTTGCTATCCCGAAATTACAACGCGCGCGAAAACTCCCTCCAGCTGCCAAATCTCGACACGCGAAAGGGCCGCTAGTTCAAATCGGTGGGGGTACTTTTGTAACACACCCTACATTTTGGACAAGCGCGTCCCTAAGTCATGGTTCCCCCCTCCCATCGCCTCCATTTCGCCATTCGAAATCCCAGGACGCCATAACCTCTCCGCTCCAGCCGCGAAACCCCACCCTCCTCCTTTCGCCACCTCACCGCTGCCTAGCCGGAGCCTCTTCCCTGACGATGTCGTCCACCGCAACAGCTCGACGTCCCTCGTCCACCTCCCCGGATGAGGATCTGTCGTCCATCTCGTCGTCCCATCAGTTCAGCCGCCCCGTCCTCCACCTCCAAGGAGCTGCTCCGACGATCGCCTCGTCTATCGCGGCTGCTCCATCCCCACAGCGCCGCCTTAACCTGCTCCACCGGAACCGCAGCATCCTCACAGACTCCTCGGATGAAGCTGCTACGTCTTGAGCTTGCGTTGGTTTTCCCCGAAGAGGAGAGGATGATGCAGCACAGTAGGTAAGTATTTCCCTCAGTTTTTGAGAAGGTATCAATCTAGTAGGAGGCCACGCGCAAGTCCCTCGTACCTGCACAAAGCAAATAACTCCTCGCAACCAACGCGATAAGGGGTTGTCAATCCCTTCACGGTCACTTACGAGAGTGACATCTGATAGAGATGATAGATAATATTTTTGGTATTTTTGGTATAAAGATGCAAAGTAAAATAAAAGGCAAAGTCAAAAAAGCAAAGCAATAATAAAGCGTAGGAAGATTAATATGATGAGAATAGACCCGGGGGCCATAGATTTCACTAGTGGCTTCTCTCAAGAGCATAAATATTCTACGGTGGGTGAACAAATTACTGTTGAGCAATTGATGAATTGAGCATAGTTATGAG
This sequence comes from Aegilops bicornis, assembly GCA_021605145.1. Lineage (NCBI taxonomy): Eukaryota > Viridiplantae > Streptophyta > Magnoliopsida > Poales > Poaceae > Aegilops > Aegilops bicornis. The sequence goes on from CM038671.1 coordinate 105,544,094, forward strand.
AGTATCTAGGTATGATCATGTATATAGGCATCACGTCCGAGACAAGTAGACCGACTCCTGCCTGCATCTACTCCTATTACTCCACTCATCAACCGCTATCCAGCATGCATCTAGAGTATTAAGTTAATGAAAACAGAGTAACACCTTAAGCAAGATGACATGATGTAGAGGGATAAATTCATGCCATATGATAAAAACCCCATCTTGTTATCCTCGATGGCAACAATACAATACGTGCATTGCTGCCCTCATCACATCGGGAAAGGGCACCGCAAGATTGAAACCAAAGCTAAGCACTTCTCCCATTGCAAGAACTACCAATCTAGTTGGCCAAACCAAACGGATAATTCGAAGAGACTTGCAAAGATAACCAATCATACATAAAAGAACTCAGAGAAGATTCAAATATTGCTCATAGATAATCTTGATGAAACCCACAATTCATCGGTCTCAACAAACACACCGCAAAAAAAGAAGATTACATCGAATAGATCTCCACGAGAGAGGGGAGAACATTGTACTGAGATCCAAAAAGAGAGAAGAAGCCATCTAGCTACTAACTATGGACCCGAAGGTCTGAGGTAAACTACTCACACTTCATCGGACAGGCTATGATGATGATGTAGAAGCCCTCCATGGTGGATTCCCCTTCCGGTGGAGCTCCGGAATAGGCCCCAAGATGGGATCTCGTGGATACAGAAAGTTGCGGCAGTGGAATTAGGTTTTTGGCTCCGTATCTGATCTGTTGAAGTGCGAGGTATATATAGGAGGAAGGAGTGCGTCGGTGGAGCTTGGGGGCCCACGAGGCGGCGCGCCCTCCACCCTCGTGGCCGCTTCCCTCCTTTCTTGACCGAGGGTCCAAGTCTCCTGGATCATATCTGATGAGAAAATCACGTTCCCGAAGGTTTCATTCCGTTTGGACTCCGTTTGATATTCCGTTTTTTCGAAACACTGAAATTGGCAAAAAAACAGCAATTCTGGGATGGGCCTCCGGTTAATAGGTTAGTCCCAAAAGTAATATAAAAGTCGAAAATAAAGCCCAATATGGTCCAAAACAGTAGATAATATAGCATGGAGCAATCAAAAATTATAGATACATTGGAGACGTATCAGGCATCCCCAAGCTTAATTCCTGCTCGTCCTCGAGTCGGTAAATGATAAAAAGAGAATTTTTGATGAGGAGTGCTACTTGGCATAATTTCAATGTAACTCTTCTTAATTGTGGTATGAATATTCAGATTCGAAAGATTCAAGACAAAGGTTTAATATTGACATAAAAACAATAATACTTCAAGCATACTAACAAAGCAATCATGTCTTCTCAAAATAACATGGCCAAAGAAAGGTATCCCTACAAAATCATATAGTCTGGCTATGCTCTATCTTCACCCCACGAAGTATTTAAATCATGCACAACCCCGATGACAACCCAAGCAATTGTTTCATACTTTTGACATTCTCAAAACTTTTTCAATCCTCACGCAATACATGAGCGTGAGTCATGGATATAGCACTATATGTGGAATAGAATGGTGGTTGTGGAGAAGACAAAAAGAGGGGAAGATAGTCTCACATCAACTAGGCATATCAACGGGCTATGGAGATGCCCATCAATAGATATCAATGTGAGTGAGTAGGGATTGCCATGCAACGGATGCACTAGAGCTATAAGTATATGAAAGCTCGACAAAAGAAACTAAGTGGGTGTGCATCCAACTCTCTTGCTCACGAAGACCTAGGGCAATTTGAGGAAGCCCATCATTGGAATATACAAGCCAAGTTCTATAATGAAAAATTCCCACTAGTATATGAAAGTGACGAAACGAGTGACTCTCTATTATGAAGATCATGGTGCTACTTTGAAGCACAAGTGTGGTAAAAGGATAGTAACATTGTCTCTTCTCTCTTTTTTTCTCTTTTTTTATTTGGGCCTTTTCTCTTTTTTTATGGCCTCTTTTCTTTTCTCCTTTTTTTCGTCCGGAGTCTCATCCCGACTTATCGGGGAATCATAGTCTCCATCATCCTTTCCTCACTTGGGACAATGCTCTAAAAATGATGATCATCACACTTCTAGTTTTCTTACAACTCAACAATTACAACTAAATACTTAGAACAAAATATTACTCTATGTGTATGCCTCCGGCGGTGTACCGGGATATGCAATGATTCATGAGTGACATGTATGAAAGAATTATGAATGATGGCTTTGCCACAAATAAGATGTCAACTACATGATCATGCTAAGCAATATGATAATGAGGGAGCCTGTCATAATTAACGGAACGGTGGAAAGTTGCATGGCAATATATCTCGGAATGGCTATGGGAATGCCATGATAGGTAGGTATGGTGGCTGTTTTGAGGAAGGTTTATGGTGGGTGTATGATACCGGCGAAAAGTGCGCGGTATTAGAGAGGCTAGCAATGGTGGAAGGGTGAGAAAAGTGCGTATAATCCATGGACTCAACATTAGTCATAAAGAACTCATATACTTATTGCAAAAATCTACAAGTTATCAAAGCAAAGTATTACGTGCATGCTCCTAGGGGGATAGATTGGTAGGAAAAGACCATCGCTCGTCCCCGACCGCCACTCACAAGGAAGACAATCAATAAATAAATCATGCTCCGACTTCATCACATAACGGTTCACCATACGTGCATACTACGGGAATCACAAACTTTAACACAAGTATTTCTCAAATTCACAACTACTCAACTAGCATGACTCTAATATTACTACCTCCATATCTCAAAACAATTATCAAGTATAAAACTTTTTCTTAGTATTCAACGCACTCAAAAGAAAGTTTTGCAAATCTTGAATACCAAGCATATTATAATTATTAAGAAAATTACCATGCTATTTAAGACTCTCAAAATAATCTAAGTGAAGAATGAGAGATCAAAGGTTTCTATAAAAGAAATCCACCACCTTGCTCTAAAAGATATAAGTGAAGCACTAGAGCAAAACTATATAGCTCAAAAGATATAAGTGAAGCACATAGAGTATTCTATCAAATTCCAATTCATGTATGGCTCTCTCAAAAGGTGTGTACATCAAGGATGATTGTGGTAAACTAACAAGAAAAGACACAAATAATACAAGACTCTCCAAGCAAAACACATATCATGTAGTGAATAAAAATATAGCTCCAAGTAAAGTTACCGATGGAAGTGGATTTAAAGAGGGATGCCTTCCAGGGCATCCCCAAGCTTTGACTTTTGGTGTCCTTAGATTATCTTGGGGTGCCATGGGCATCCCCAAGCTTAGGCTCTTGCCACTCCTTGTTCCATAATCCATCAAAAGATTTCACCCAAAACTTGAAAACTTCACAACACAAAACTCAACAGAAATCTCGTGAGCTCCGTTAGCGAAAGAAAACAAAAGACCACTTCAAGGTACTGTAATGAACTCATTCCTTATTTATATTGGTGTTAAACCTAATGTATTCCAACTTCTCTATGGATTATAAACTATTTTACTAGCCATAGATTCATAAAAATAAGCAAACAACACACGAAAAACAGAATCTGTCAAAAACAGAACAGTATGTAGTAATCTGTAACTAACGCAAACTTCTGGAACTCCAAAACTTCAGAAAAAATAGGAAGGCCTAGGCAATTTGTTTATTGATCATCAGCAATTGGAATCACTATTTTATCACGTTCTGGTGATTTTTAACAATTGTTTTCGTGAACCAAAAGTTTCTGGAAATTACAGCAAGATCAAATAACTATCATCCAAGAAGATCCTATAGGTTTAACTTGGCACAAACACTAATTAAAACATAAAACCACATCTAAACAGAACGTATATCGATTGTTTATTCCTAAACAGAAGCAAAAACAAAAAACTAAAATAAAATTGGGTTGCCTCCCAACAAGCGTTATCGTTTAACGCCCTTAGCTAGGCATAAAAGCAAGGATAGATCTAGGTATTGCCATCTTTGGTAGGCAAACCATAGGTAGCTCTCATGATAGATTCATATGGTAATTTTATTTTATTTCTAGGGAAGTGTTCCATGCCTTTGTTTAACGGAAATTGTAATCTTATATTCCCTTCCTTCATATCAATAATTGCACCAATCGTTCTAAGGAAAGGTCTACCAAGAATAATAGGACATGAAGGATTGCAATCTATATCAAGAACGATAAAATCTATGGGCACATAATTCCTATTTGAAACAATAATAACATCATTAATTATTCCCATAGGTTTCTTAATAGTGGAATCCGCAAGGTGCAAGTTTAGAGAGCAATCATCAAAATCACGGAAATCTAGCAAATCACACAAAGTTTTGGGAATAGTGGAAACACTAGCCCCCAAATCACATAAAGCATAAAATTCATGATCTTTAATCTTAATTTTAATAGTTGGTTCCCACTCATCATAAATTTTTCTAGGGATAGAGACTTCCAACTAAAGTTTTTCCTCATAAGATTGCATCAAGGCATCAACGATATGTTTGGTAAACGCTTTATTTTGACTATAAGCATGCGGAGAATTTAGCACGGATTGTAACAAGGAAATACAATCAATTAAAGAGCAACTTTAATAATTAAATTCCTTGAAATCCAAAATATTGGGTTTAGCAACATCTAGGGTTTTACTTTCTTCAATCCCACTTTTATCAATTTTAGTATCAAGATCTAAAAACTCCGAATTTTTGGAACGCCTTCTAGGTAACGGTGGATCATATTCAATATCATCATTATCAAGATTCATATTTCAAAACAAAGATTTGATAGGGGACACATCAATAACTTTTAGATCTTCATCTTTATTTTCAGGGAAATTGGAAGAACACGCTTTAATAAAGGCATCTTTCATAGCACGCATCCTAGCGGTTCTTTCCTTGCACTCATCAATGGAAATTCTCATGGCTTTGAGAGACTCATTGATATCATGCTTAGGAGGAATAGATCTAAGCTTTAATGAATCAACATCAAGAGAAATTCTATCAACGTTCCTAGCCAATTCATCAACTTTAAGCAATTTCTCTTCAAGCAAAGCATTAAAATTCTTTTGAGAATTCATAAAATCTTTAACACTAGTCTCAAATTCAGTGGGCATCTTATTAAAATTTCCATAAGAATTGTTGTAGGAATTTCCATAATTATTAGAGGAATTACTAGGATAAGGCCTAGGATTAAAGTTTCCTCTATACCGTTGTTACCAAAATTATTCCTACCAACAAAATTCACATCCATAGATTCATTATTATTCTCAATCAAAGTAGACAAAGGCATATCATTAGGATCAGAAGAAACACTCTTATTAGCAAATAATTTCATAAGTTCATCCATCTTTCCACTCAAAACATTAATTTCTTCTATCGCATGCACTTTTTTATTAGTAGATCTTTCAGTGTGCCATTGAGAATAATTAACCATAATATTATCTAGGAGTTAAGTAGCATATCCTAAAGTGATCTACATAAAAGTGCCTCCCGCGGCCGAATCTAAAAGATTTCTAGAAGCAAAATTCAATCTGGCATAAAAAATTTGTATAATCATCCACAAATTTAAACCATGAGTAGGGCAATTACGTATCATTAATTTCATCCTCTCCCAAGCTTGTGCAACATGTTCATGATCAAGTTGCTTAAAATTCATAATATCGTTTCTAAGAGAGATGATCTTAGCGGGAGGAAAATATTTAGAGATAAAAGCATCTTTGCACTTCTTTCAAGAATCAATACTATTTTTAGGCAAAGACGAAAACCAAGTTTTAGCACGATCTCTAAGCGAAAAAGGAAATAGCTTCAATTTAACAACATCATTGTCAACATCTTTCTTCTTTTGCATATCACACAAATCCACGAAGCTATTTAGATGAGTAGCGGCACCTTCACTAGGAAGGCCGGCGAATTAATCTTTCATAACAAGATGCAATAAAGCAGCATTGATTTCACAAGATTCAGTATTGGCAAGAGAGTAATTGGAGTGTTAAGGAAATCATTATTGTTGGTATTGGTAAAGTCACACAATTTGGTATTATCTTGGGCCATAGTTACAAGCAAGCAATCCAACACACGAGCAACAAAAAGCGAACAAGAAAAAGGCAAACGGAAAAGAGAGGGCGAATAAAACGGCAAGGGTGAAGTGGGTGAGAGGAAAACGAGAGGCAAATGGCAAATAATGTAATGCGGGAGATCAATGATTGTGATGGGTACTTGGTATGTTGAATTTTGCGTAGACTCCCCGGCAACGGCGCCAGAAATCCTTCTTGCTACGTTTTGAGCTTGCATTGGTTTCCCCGAAGAGGAGAGGATGATGCAGCACAGTAGCATAAGTATTTCCCTCAGTTTTTGAGGACCAAGGTATCAATCCAGTAGGAGGCCACGCGCAAGTCCCTCGTACCTGCACAAAGCAAATAACTCCTCGCAACCAACGCGATAAGGGGTTGTCAATCCCTTCACGGTCACTTACGAGAGTGAGATCTGATAGAGATGATAGATAATATTTTGGTATTTTTGGTATAAAGATGCAAAGTAAAATAAAAGGCAAAGTAAAAAAGCAAAGCAATAATAAAGCGTAGGAAGATTAATATGATGAGAATAGACCCGGGGTCCATAGATTTCACTAGTGGCTTCTCTCAAGAGCATAAATATTCTATGGTGGGTGAACAAATTACTGTTGAGCAATTGACAGAATTGAGCATAGTTATGAGAGTATCTAGGTATGATCATGTATATAGGCATCACGTCCGAGACAAGTAGACCGACTCACCGCATCTACTACTATTACTCCACTCATCGACCGCTATCCAGCATGCATATAGAGTATTAAGTTCATGAAAACAGAGTAACGCCTTAAGCAAGATGACATGATGTAGAGGGATAAATTCATGCAATATGATAAAAACCCCGTCTTGTTATCCTCGATGGGAACAATACAATATGTGCCTTGCTGCCCTCATCACACTGGGAAAGGACATCGCAAGATTGAACCCAAAGCTAAGCACTTCTCCCATTGCAAGAACTACCAATCTAGTTGGCCAAACCAAACGGATAATTCGAAGAGACTTGCAAAGATAACCAATCATACATAAAAGAATTCAGAGAAGATTTAAATATTGCTCATAGATAATCTTGATCATAAACCCACAATTCATCGATCTCAACAAACACACCGCAAAAAGAAGATTACATCAAATAGATCTCCATGAGAGAGGGGGAGAACATTGTATTGAGATCCAAAAAGAGAGAAGAAGCCATCTAGCTACTAACTATGGACCCGAAGGTCTGAGGTAAACTACTCACACTTCATCGGAGAGGCTACAATGATGATGTAGAAGCCCTCCGTGGTGGATTCCCCTTCCGGTGGAGCTCCGGAATAGGCCCCAAGATGGGATCTCGTGGATACAGAAAGTTGCGGCGGTGGAATTAGGTTTTTGGCTCCGTATCTGATCTGTTGGGGGTACGTAGGTATATATAGGAGGAAGGAGTACGTCGGTGGAGCTTCGGGGGGGGGGGGCACGAGGCAGGGGGCGCGCCCTCCACCCTCGTGGCCGCCTCCCTCCTTTCTTGACCGAGGGTCCAAGTCTCCTGGATCATATCTGATGAGAAAATCACGTTCCCGAAGGTTTCATTCCGTTTGGACTCCGTTTGATATTCCGTTTCTTCGAAACACTGAAATAGGCAAAAAACAGCAATTCTGGGCTAGGCCTCCGGTTAATAGGTTAGTCCCAAAAGTAATATAAAAGTGGAAAATAAAGCCCAATATGGTCCAAAACAGTAGATAATATAGCATGGAGCAATCAAAAATTATAGATACGTTGGAGACGTATCAGAAGCCGAGGCCTACTCGGCCCCACCAAAGAGGTTGTACAGTCATCGCATCGCACCTTCTCCTTAACTCGACCTCCCAGCGCCGATGGTGCTCCATCCCGCACCCCCATGGAGCGGTTACCTCAAAGCCGGTGCCGCGGGCGACATCTCCATGGCGGCTCTCCCCAAGTGCAAGGCCCCTTCGGCGGCGGCGGCCATACCAACCGGATCAGCTGCTGCTGCTACAGCTCTCGCTCGCTCGCGCTACTGCTGCTGCTCCGGCTCTCGCTCGCTCGCGCAGCTGCTGCTGCTCCGGCTCTCGCTCGCTCGCTCGTGCTGCTGCTGCTGCTCTCCCCCTTGCTCGTGTTGCTGCTCTGCTCCGATTTAGCTACACTTCAGTCGACTGAATCGTATTTTGGGTCAGTCGATTTTCAGAGGGTGGGGGGCTCGCTGGAGTTAAGGAAGAACCACCCGCAGCACAGAGGGGGGCTCACCGGAGAGGTACCCCACTATCTATCTTAGGGTTCAGGGTGGGGGCAGTGGTCGCCGGCGGTGGTGTGGCAGTGGCGTGGGGATTGCTCAAAAAGCTCATGGGGGGTCTAGAAGGCTGGCCGGGGCGGTAGGGTGGCGGTGGACCGGCGGTGGGGACTTGTTTTGGGGCGGCGAGGCGGCGCGGGGGCCGGTGGTTCGACCTGTGGTGGCTGGCGGCTTAGGGGTGCAGGTTCAAGATGAACTGCATGCCCTCCCTAAACTACATGTCAAGTGCCTCTGTGCTACCATTGCGTTCAGTTTTGACAGTAACATTCAGATTCCACAGTAAATTTCAGTTTCGACAGTTAAGTTTAGAGTCAACAGTTTTTACCTCATCTGTTGTAGTCAGGTGGTTTTTGGTGATATAAATTTTACATCTATTTTACATCATCTATTGGAGATGCTATTAGAATCCCACTTGAGATTAACGATGTCTGTCTTGTGCTGTTTCAGCCTTGACATCTTACGACTCACCGGAGCTACTCCAACGACAGAACTGTTGGAGAACGTTGCATAAAATTAAAATTTTTCCTACGGTTTCACCAAGATCCATCTATGAGTTCATCTAAGAAACGAGTCAAGCGTTTAAGGGAAGGGTGATGATGGAGTCGTACTCGCCGTGATTCAGATCACCGATGACCAAGTGCTGAACGGACAGCACCTCCGCGTTCAACACACGACGGACGGAGACGCCTCCTCCTTCTTGATCCAGCAAGAGGGAAGGAGAGGTTGATGATGATCCAAAGAAGACGACGGCGTGGTGGTGGATGCAGCAGAACTCCGGCAGGGCTTCGCCAAGCTACTGCGGGAGGAGGACGAGGTGTAGCAGGGGAAGGGAGGCGCCAATGCACAGGGTGCGGGTGCCCTCCCCCTTGCCCTACTTTATATAGGCCCCCAGGGGGGCGCCGGCCCTGGGAGATCCAATCTCCCAAGGGGGCGGCGGCCAGGGGGGTGGAGTGCCCCCCAAGGCATGTGGTGCGCCCACCCTAGGGTTTCAACCCTACGCTGCAGGGTGGGCCTAGGGGCGCACCAGCCCACTATGGGCTGGTTCCTCCCACTTCAGCCCATGGGGCCCTCCGGATGGGTGGTCCCACCCGGTGGACCCCGGACCCTTCCGGTGGTCCCAGACAATCTGGTGACCCGAAACTTTCCCGATGGCCGAAATACCACTTCCTATATATAATTCTTTACCTCTGGACCATTCCGAAACTCCTCGTGACGTACGGGATCTCATCCGGGACTCCGAACAACATTTGGTATACTACATACTCATATTCATACAACCCTAGCGTCACCGAACCTTAAGTGTGTAGACCCTACGGGTTCGGGAGACACGTAGACATGACCGAGACGGCTCTCGGGCAATAACCAACAGCGGGATCAGGATACCCATGTTGGCTCCTACATGCTCCTCGATGATCTCATCGGATGAACCACGATGTCGAGGATTCAAACAACCCCGTATACAATTCCCTTTGTCAATCGGTATGTTACTTGCCCGAGATTCGATCGTCGGTATCCCAATACCTCGCTCAATCTCGTTAAGCAACTCACTTTACTCGCACCGTAATGCATGATCCCGTGACCGACACTTGGTCACTTTGAGCTCATTATGATGATGCACTACCGAGTGGGCCCAGTGATACCTCTCCGTAACACGGAGTGACAAATCCGATCTCGATCCGTGTCAACCCAACAGACACTTTCGGAGATACCGTAGTGCACCTTTATAGTCACCCGATTACGCCAGACGCTTTGGTACACCCAAAGCTCTCCTACGGTATCCGGGAGTTACACGATCTCATGGTCTAAGGAAGAGATATTTGACATTGGAAAAGCTCTAGCAAAACGAACTACACGATCTTGTGCTATGCTTAGGATTGGGTCTTGTCCATCACATCATTCTCCTAATGATGTGATCCCGTTATCAACGACATCCAATGTCCATAGTCGAAAACCATGACTATCTATTGATCAACGAGCTAGTCAACTAGAGGCTCACTAGGGACATCTTGTGGTCTATGTATTCACACATGTATTACGATTTCGGATAATACAATTATAGCATGAATAAAAGAAAATTATCATGAACAAGGAAATATAATAATAATCCTTTTATTATTGCCTCTAGGGCATATTTCCAACAGTCTCCCACTTGCACTAGAGTCAATAATCTAGTTACATTGTGATGAACCTAACACCCATAGAGTTCCGGTGTTGATCATGTTTTGCTCGCGGAAGAGGTTTAGTCAACGGATCTGCGACATTCAGATCCGTATGCACTTTGCAAATTTCTATGTCTCCATCTTGAACATTTTCACGGATGGAGTTGAAGCGACACTTGATGTGCCTAGTCTTCTTGTGAAACCTGGGCTCCTTGGCAAGTGCAATAGCTCCAAGGTCTGTCACAGAAGAGTTTGATCGGCCCCGACGCATTGGGTATGACTCCTAGGTCGGTGATGAACTCCTTCACCCAAATTGCTTCATGTGCTGCCTCCGAGGCTGCCATGTACTCCGCTTCACATGTAGATCCCGCCACGACGCTTCGCTTGCAGCTGCACCAGCCATCGCTTCCACCATTCAACATATACACGTATCCGGTTTGTGACTTAGAGTCATCCAGATTCGTGTCGAAGCTAAGCGCCGACGTAACCCTTCTGACGAGCTCTTCGTCACCTCCATAAACGAGAAACATGTCCTTTGTCCTTTCGTGTACTTCAGGATATTCTTGACCGCTGTCCGGTGTTCCTTGCCGGGATTACTTTGGTACCTTCCTACCAAACTTACGGCAAGGTTTACATCGGCCCGGTACACAAAGATGGCATACATAATAGATCCTATGGCCGAGGCATAGGGGATGACGCTCATCTCTTCTTTATCTTTTGCCGTGGTCGGGCATTGAGCCGAGCTCAATCTCACACCTTGTAGTACGTGCAAGAAGCCTTTCTTGGACTGATCCATTTTGAACTTCTTCAAAATCTTATCAAGGTATGTGCTTTGTGAAAGACCTATGAGGCGCCTCGTTCTATCTCTATAGATCTTGATGCCTAATATATAAGCAGCTTCTCCAAGGTCCTTCATTGAAAAACTTTTATTCAAGTAGGCCTTAATGCTGTCCAAGAGTTCTATATCATTTCCCATCAAGTATGTCATCTACATATAATATGAGAAATGCTACGGAGCTCCCACTCACTTTCTTGTAAACGCAGTTTCTCCATAAGTCTCAAGATAAACCCAAACGCTTTGATCATCTCATCAAAGCGAATCTTCCAACTCCGAGATGCTTGCACCAGCCCATAAATGGATCGCTGGAGCTTGCATAGTTTGTTAGCATTCTTAGGATCGACAAAACCCTCCGGCTGCATCATATACAGTTCTTCCTTAAGATGTCCGTTAAGGAATGCCGTTTTGACGTCCATCTGCCATATCTCATAATCACAGTATGCGGCAATTGCTAACATGATTCGGACGGACTTAAGCTTCGCTACGGGAGAGAAATTCTCATCGTAGTCAATCCCTTGAACTTGTCGATAACCTTTGTAGACGGTAATATTACCATCCGTGTCCGTCTTCTTCTTAAAGATCCATTTGTTTTCTATCGCTCGCCGATCATCGGGCAAGTCTGTCAAAGTCCATACTTAGTTTTCATACATGGATTCTATCTCGGATTTCATGTCTTCAAGCCATTTGTTGGAATCTGGGCCCGCCATCGCTTCTTCATAGTTCAAAGGTTCACCGTCGTCTAACAACATGATTTCCAGGACAGGGTTGCTGCATTCACTGGTGTGGAACGTGTCCTTGTGGACCCACTGAAGTTCAAGAGCAACTTGATCCAAAGTACCTTGATCATCATCATTATTTTCCTCTTTAGTTGGTGTAGGCATCACAGGAACATTTTCCTGAGCTGCACTACTATCCCGTTCAAGAGGTAGTACTTCATCGAGTTCTACATTCCTCCCACTTACTTCTTTCGAGAGGAACTCTTTTTCCAGAAAAGATCCGTTCTTGGCAACAAAGATCTTGCCCTCGGATCTTAAGTAGAAGGTATACCCAATGGTTTCCTTAGGGTATCCTATGAAGACGCATTTTTCTGACTTGGGTTCGAGCTTTTCAGGTTGAAGTTTCTTGACATAAGCATCGCATCCCCAAACTTTTAGAAACGACAGCTTAGGTTTCTTCCCAAACCATAATTCATACGGTGTCGTCTCAACGGATTTAGACGGTGCCCTATTTAAAGTGAATGTAGCTGTCTCTAGAGCATATCCCCAAAATGATAGCGGTAAATCGGTAAGAGACATCATAGACCGCACCATATCCAATAAAGTGCGACACGACGTTCGGACACACCGCTATTACCGAGGTGTTCCAGCGGCGTGAGTTGTGAAACGATTCCACATTTCCTTAAGTGTGTACCAAATTCGTGACTTAAGTATTCTCCTCCACGATCCGATCAGAGGAATTTTATCTTTCGGTCACGTTGATTCTCTACCTCATTCTGAAATTGCTTGAACTTTTCAAAGGTCTCAGACTTGTGTTTCATTAAGTAGACATACCCATATCTACTCAAGTCATCAGTGAGAGTGAGAACATAACGATATCCTCCATGAGCCTCAACACTCATTGGACCGCACACATCGGTATGTATGATTTCCAACAAGTTGGTTGCTCGCTCCATTATTCGGAGAACGGAGTCTTGGTCATCTTACCCATGAGGCATGGTTCGCATGTGTCAAATGATTCATAATCGAGAGACTCCAAAAGTCCATCAAGATGGAGCTTCTTCATGCGCTTGACACCAATGTGACCAGGCGGCAAAGTACACAAGTATGTGGGACTATCGTTATCAACTTTACATCTTTTGGTATTCACGCTATGAATATGTGTAACATTACGCCGAGATTCATTAAGAATAAACCATTGACCATCGGGCATGACCATAAAACATATCTCTCATATAAATAGAACAACCATTATTCTCGGATTTAAATGAGTAGCCATCTCGCATTAAATGAGATCCAGATACAATGTTCATGCTCAAACTTGGCACTAAATAACAATTATTGAGGTTCATAACTAATCCTGGGTAAATGTAGAGGTAGCGTGCGACGGCGATCACATCGACCTTGGAACCATTCCCGACGCAGATCGTCACCTCCTCGCCCTTCGCCAGCCTCCGCTTATTCCGCAGCTCGGCCGTGAGTTACAAATATGAGCAACGGCACCGTATCAAATACCAGGAGTTACTACGAGTAATCGGTAAGGTACACATCAATTACATGTATATCAAATATACCTTTAGTGTTGCCGCCTTCTTATCCACTAAGTATTTGGGGCAGTTCCGCTTCCAAAGGACCCTTCCCTTGCAATAAAAGCACTCAGTCTCTGTGCTTGGGTCCATTCCTTGACTTCTTCCCGTAATCGGCTTATCGGGCGCTGCAACCTCCTTGCCGTCCTTCTTGAAGTTCTTCTTGCCCTTGCCCTTCTTGAACTTAGTGGTCTTATTGACCATCAACACTTGATGTTCTTTCTTGATTTCAACCTCTCACGACTTCAAAGCATTGAGAATACTTCGGAATGGTCTTCACCATCCCACGCATATTGTAGTTCATCACAAAGCTCTTGTAGCTTGGTGGGAGCGATCAAGGATTCTGTCACAATGACCGCCTCGTCCGAGAGGTTTATGTCCACTGGGACAGGCGGTTGTGCAACCAGACATTTTGAGTATGTGCTCACCGATGTAACTGTTTTCCTCCATCTTACAACTATAGAACTTGTCGGAGACTTCATATCTCTCGACCCGGCATGAGCTTGGAAAACTAGTTTCAGCTCCTCGAACATCTCATAAGCTCCGTGTTGCTCAAAACGCTTTTGGGGCCCCGGTTCTAAGTCGTAAAGCATGCCGCATCGAACGAGGGAGTAATCATCAAGACAAGACTGCCAAGCATTCATAATGTCTTGGTTCTTCCGGGACGGTGCATCACCTAGCGGTCCTTCTAGGACATATTGTTTCCTGGCAGCTATGAGGATGATCTCGTGTTCCGGACCCAGTCCGTATAGTTGCTGCCATCATCTTTCAGTTTGGTTTTCTCTAGGAACGCGTTGAAGTTCATGTTGACATGAGCGTTGGACATTTGATCTACAAGACATGTTTGCAAAGGTTTTAGACTAAGTTCATGATAATTAAGTTCATCTAATCAAATTATTTTAATGAACTCCCACTCAGATTAGACATCCCTCTAGTCATCTAAGTGTTACACGATCCGAGTTGACTAGGCCGTGTCCGATCATCACGTGAGACGGACTAGTCATCGCCGGTGAACATTCTCATGTTGACCGTATCTTCCATACGACTCATGTTCGACCTTTCGGTCTCCGTGTTCCGAGGCCATGTCTGTACATGCTAGGCTCGTCAAGTTAACCCTAAGTGTTTTTGCATGTGTAAAACTGTCTTACACCCGTTGTATGTGAACGTAAGGATCTATCACACCCGATCATCACGTGGTGCTTCAAACGATTTAACTTTAGCAACGGCGCATGCTTAGGGAGAACACTTCTTGATATTGTTGTAAGGTATCATCTTATTTACTACCGTCGTTCTAAGTAAACAAGATGCATAAACATAATAAACATCACATGCAATTATATAGTAGTGACATGATATGGCCAATATCATATAGCTCCACTGATCTCCATCTTCGGGGCTCCATGATCATCTTGTCACCGCATGACACCATGATCTCCATCATCATGATCTCCATCATCGTGTCTTCATGAAGTTGTCACGCCAACGACTACTTCTACTTCTATGGCTAACGCGTTTAGCAATAAAGTAAAGTAATTTACATGGCGTTCTTCAATGACACGCAGGTCATACAAAAATAAAGACAACTCCTATGGCTCCTGCCGTTGTCATACTCATCGACATGCAAGTCGTGATTCCTATTACAAGAACATGATCTCATACATCACAATATGTCATTCATCATTCATCACAACTTCGGCCATATCACATCACATGACAATTGCTGCAAAAACAAGTTAGACGCCCTCTAATTGTTGTTGCATCTTTTACGTGGCTGCAATTGGGTTCTAGCAAGAACGCTTTTCTTACCTACGAATAACCACAACGTGATTTTGTCAACTTCTATTTACCCTTCATAAGGACCCTTTTCATCGAATCCGCTCCAACTAAAGTGGGAGAGACAGACACCCGCCAGCCACCTTATGCAACTAGTGCATGTCAGTCGGTGGAACCGGTCTCACGTAAGCGAACGCGTAAGGTTGGTCCGGGCCGCTTCATCCCACAATGCCGCTGAAGCAAGATAAGACTAGTAGCGGCAATCAAGTTGACAAGATCTACGCCCACAACAAAATTGTATTCTACTCGTGCAATAGAGAACTACGCATAGACCTAGCTCATGATGCCACTGTTGGAGAACGTTGCAGAAAATTAAAATTTTTCCTACGGTTTCACCAAGATCCATCTATGAGTTCATCTAAGCAACGAGTCAAGGGAGTGAGTTTGCATCTACATACCACTTGTAGATCGCGTGCGGAAGCATTTAAGGGAAGGGTGATGATGGAGTCGTACTCGCCGTGATTCAGATCACCGATGACCAAGTGCTGAATGGACAGCACCTCCGCGTTCAACACACGTATGGGACGGGAGACGTCTCCTCCTTCTTGATCCAGCAAGGGGGAAGGAGAGGTTGATGATGATCCAAAGCAGACGACGGCAGTGGTGGATGCAGCAGAACTCTGCAGTGGCTTCGCCAAGTCATGGGAGGAGGACGAGGTGTAGCAGGAAGGGAGGCGCCAATGCACAGGGTGCGGCTGCCCTCCCCCTTGCCCTCCTTTATATAGGCCCCCAGGGGGGCGCCGGCCCTGGGAGATCCAATCTCCCAAGGGGGCGGCGGCCAGGGGGGTGGAGTGCCCCCCAAGGCATGTGGTGCGCCCCCCCACCCTAGGGTTTCAACCCTAGGCGCAGGGGGTGGGCCTAGGGGGGCGCACCAGCCCACTATGGGCTGGTTCCCCTCCCACTTCAGCCCATGGGGCCCTCCGGGATGGGTGGCCCCACCCGGTGGACCTCGGGACCCTTCCGGTGGTCCCAGACAATACCGGGTGACCGGAAACTTTCCCGATGGTCAAATACCACTTCCTATATATAATTCTTTACCTCCGGACCATTCGGAAACTCCTCGTGACGTCCGGGATCTCATCCGGGACTCCGAACAACATTCGGTATACTGCGTACACATATTCATACAACCCTAGCGTCACCGAACCTTAAGTGTGTAGACCCTACGGGTTCGGGAGACACGTAGACATGACCGAGACGGCTCTCGGGCAATAAACAACAGCAGGATCTGGATACCCATGTTGGCTCCCACATGCTCCTCGATGATCTCATCGGATGAACCACAATGTCGAGGATTCAAACAACCCCGTATACAATTCCCTTTGTCAATCGGTATGTTACTTGCCCGAGATTCGATCGTCGGTATCCCAATACCTCGCTCAATCTCATATCGCAACTCACTTTACTGCATCAGTAATGCATGATCCCGTGACTGCACACTTGGTCACTTTGAGCTCATTATGATGATGCACTACCGAGTGGGCCCATGATACCTCTCCGTAACACGGAGTGACAAATCCAGTCTCGATCCGTGTCAACCCAATGCACACTTTCGGAGATACCTGTAGTGCACCTTTATAGTCACCCAGTTACGTTGTGACGTTTGGTACACCCAAAGCTCTCCTACAGTATCCGGGAGTTACACGATCTCATGGTCTAAGGAAGAGATACTTGACATTGGAAAAGCTCTAGCAAAATGAACTACACGATCTATGCTTAGGATTGGGTCTTGTCCATCACATCATTCTCCTAATGATCTGATCCCGTTATCAACGACATCCAGTGTCCATAGTCAGCAAACCATGACTAACTATTGATCAACGAGCTAGTCAACTAGAGGCTCACTAGGGACATCTTGTGGTCTATGTATTCACACGTGTATTACGATTTCCGGATAATACAATTATAGCATGAATAAAAGACAATTATCATGAACAAGGAAATACAATAATAATCCTTTTATTATTGCCTCTAGGGCATATTTCCAACAAGAACGATCCATCACAACGGAGCAGTGCCCTGGACGCTGTCTACAGATTCCTCAGATCTTCCTCCACACCTCCGACAGCCACCTCTGCCTCAACTTCTTCAGCGACCAACCCAATCATGCTGAGGTCGAACGGCTATGGCAAATAGGTTGTACACTTGTTGCATCACTTATTACTCTACATTCATGTCGATCCATTAGGGCAATTTTGGTTCAACGGAAAAACATAGTAATAGGAAATTTTCCTAATGCGCTCTACTGTTCAATTATTCATGCATTTTGTTGAAAGGAATGGAGCAAAACATCCACCTGAACCTACTTTTCAAAATCCTATGCATGAAAAAAAGACCCAGTTTATTAGTGGCAGAATAACATTCTAACTACACACGCTTTCATAAGTTGACAGAAATCCTGTGTTTACAAATGCTCTGTTTACCATGTGCATTCCTATCCTATTCCGGTCTTTTTCCTATCCCTGCATTTTTAGAATCATGCAAGCCAAATGAGCCCTTACAGAATTAGTTCAGTTACAAGTAGTTGTCGAAGGAAACTTTATGTGGTTTGTCCTGCTCCTGCCGCAATGTCGTCCACCTCACCTAAGCTGCTCCATCGACAGAAGCATCCACCAAACCAGACATCACGACTCCTGACCGTCTTTCGCCGCCTCAGATCTCCTTCCTTGCCGCCGGCACCCACCGCAACGGCATCACCATCATCGACTCAGCAGATGAACCTGAGGAGTACACGGGTCCACAAGAGAGGGCGCACTCTTTTGTTTCTGCTTATGTTATGCATTGCTTAAAATTACCAGCTACTTTATCGTCCTATTCACCTCTTAGACTCCATGTCAGGTCCAAATTAATGTTCAAACTTGAGTTCTAAATTAGTTGTGGGGCACATATCGAGGAAGCAATGAATAGTATCTCTGTCTAATATCTGGTTCACCTAGGGTATGCCTATGTTGTTCATCTTGGGAGGGAAACAAATAGTAAAGCAATCAGCATCTGTCATTTTATTAAATTAAAGCAATGATCAGCCTACTATCATTATTTTTGGATCCATCCAATGGTTGTTACCATCACTCTAGGTTTCTGCATGCTCTCCTTAAATAATCTCACCATATTTTTTTCGTAAGCATGCCAGATATTGTACACATTCATGCTGAACATGTAGAGAAAAAGAGAAGAGTTTTGCACGGCAATGCAATGTCATGCAGACATCGCTCCATGGTGGGTTCAATGGCATACCCTCCCCCCTCTCCAGATTGTAACCCAGAGGAAGATATCTGTTCTGAGGCGGATTCAGACGCAGCTGACCACTCCTATTTACCCCCCAAGGTGTTTGCTCTACCTTGGCATGATGATGTTAGTCATATCATGCATATGTTGCCTTGCAATGCCTACTTTTGACATCATATATGTCATCTGCTTAGTTTAGACATGTTCTCTAATGCCACTTGTTTAGTTTCTATATCATATATGGGAATTATGCAGTCTCATTTCTTTTAGTTAGCCATAATATATGTGAAATGTGCAATGCCATCCTGTTTAACCAGGCATCATATATTTGAATGATATCTTGCCCATCCTTTTCTTCATTACATTTCCATTTGTTGACAATGTTTGTACATTAAACTACTCTTCTAGTGAATCAGCCATTTGGGTGGGAGATGGAAAAATCTGGAGCGAAAACAAGGCCTTCAGAGGCATGCTGCTACCTGTCGAAGCAGATCTCTTGTTGGGTCCCGATAGCTCCTCAGAGATGGATTCAGAGACAGATGACCAGTCCTATTCCCCCATCGAGGTGTATGCTCTAACTTGGCATGGTTAAACTGCTCATATCATGCATATGGTGTCTTGCATTGCATGGTTTAGACATCATATACACAATATTCAACTCCATGTTCTTAGTTCAAACATCATATCGAATGCCCTCTGTTTAGCATATCTCTACTCTTATAAAAAATAGAGTTGGTGTTGACGGTGTGCCTGCCATCCTGCAATTTAGGCCATCCCATTTATATCTCACGGATAGGAAGGAAGCTATGGCAATTTTGCAAAAAGATACCCACACCCCTCTCCACATTTGGAAATAAGGCCTTCCCTCGTTCATCCTTTTCTCTCACAAGATAAACTACTCATATAAATGCATCTTGATGTTCCGTGCAACGCATGGGCATCTTGCTAGTAAATCACATATGTGAATTAAATCATGCGATCCTGATTACTTAGATAACTTTTATGTGAATTATGTCATGCGATCATGTTTAGTTACTCATCATATCTTTGAATTATGTTATGCTATGCTATCCAGTTTAGATAGACATCATATATGTGAAATTATGTCATGCTATCTGTTTTAGTTAAACAATATACATGTCAACTATTTCATGCCCTTTTTTTCCACACTATCTATTGCATCTGTCTCTCATACAATGTATGTACATTCAACTATGTTTCCTGTTTATCAGCCATTTGAATTGGAGTGGGTGATGTCAGTATCTAGCGGAGTAAAAACACGATCTTCAAATAAAACAGTGCTACCTCTTGGTGGAGATAGCACCCCGGTTGTACATGCACGAGAACCAGCCCTACCACACATAACCCAGACTATCGCAGATTGTACCCCTACTGCGATGGACAGAGAACCAGCTTCACCCAATCTAACCCCAACCCCTGCAGATAGTAACCCAGTTCCTGTTGACACAGCACCAACTCCACCACAGAGCTCCCAAACAAGAGCAGTTAGTAAGGCAGCTCCAAAGTGCCCAAAGGGCCAAGATTACCACGGGCGAACCCCAACTCCACCAGTTAGTATGCCTATTCCGGTGGAGGAAGCACAACCAGCCAGTCGTAGTTTTGCATGTATCGCATTTGATGTTGTTAAATCCTATGTGCGTATCTTCCCATCTTGGAAATATTATACTGAAGATGAAGAAAATGCTAGTTAGTGTGTTTGTCCAGGAGTTATGTGTAAGTAATGTTATCCATGGCAATTACTTTGCTTTGTCCCATACATTCCACCTCCATGATGGTTATAATACAAATTTTTCCCCATTTTTCTCTATAGAGAAGAACCGATTTGGAAACTCAGGATGAGGTAACCTGTGCTAATACCTCGCTATCTTCAAGAATGCTTGGTGGCGATCGGAATTACATGAAGAAAACGTGCTTCAATCGCAAAGAAACTCATCAAATTCCCTTTACGTTCTCTGAGACACATTTATCGGACGATGATCGGGAACACATTGTTACATCTTGGTCCCGAACCAAGAATGTGGTAAGGTCTATGAGCTCATTTTCTATTTTTAAGACTATATTCTTGCCTCTTACTGTACTCTGTTCATGTAGAACAAGTGCTTAAACCTGAAGAACAACTGTTCTAATTTAAGCTTCCATTGCTATCGTGCATACTGCTTTGCTCTTGTATCACTGTATTTACTCATACAAACTTAATTTTTTAATTGAAGGATCCAATCAAAACTACAATGCCATAGCAGGTATATTCACGCATGTTTCTTCAACAGGTTTGCTCTTATCAATAACTCTGTTGATTTCAGTTTCAATTGTGTATACAGTTGACTTCTCATATCATGCACATTACTAGCATCACAACAGAGCCAATAGTGTTGTTGTACATGTAGACCCGTGGTACCCATCTAAAATCTTGTTGTACCCTGTAGCTTCCCATGCTTTATATTTTTCACTGCTGCTTTGTCTTGACCGTGTATCTTTTTTGATTTGGCAAGACAATGCAGTGACCATAGGACATAGATATATGTTTGTTTGATGCTTTTATTATGTACTAGTACTTGGCAATAGAAGACTTGTTAGTTTAATCCTGTCCACCTTACTAATGAACTGGTTCACCGAAATGAGTTTCATATACTAGTACATGCTAAACCTGTTATGTGTCTGCTTGTTTCTTCTTTTAGAATGCTGACATAATATTGGGGAAGAGTGCCTTATTAAGCAATGGTAAAGGAAGTAATGCAGGTAAGGTTCAGGATAGTGAGACATCCTTGTTGGTCTCCAAGAAAGCTGATAAAATAGTTATGGAAGACTATCTTGAAGGCAGTGAGACAACCCCAAAGTCCTGTCTTGGTTTAGTGTTCGAGTTACTGGCCACTACCGCTTGCACAAGCTATTCAAACTCACTATCTGAATCAGTTCGGTTTCTTGAGTCTCAACTACAAGCTGAAAAACATCGATCGGCTGTGTTGCGATAAGAAGCGCAAGGATCATGGAAGTCCCCGGAGCATCTGGGATGCGATTTTCCGGTGCAACGACAAGCGTTGGAGGATTTTAGCGCCAAACAGGACAAAGCTAATAAGCTTGCTAAGATTATTGCCACATGGTGGATACCTGGATAACGCTTTCTTGAGCTCTTCTGAAGTTATTTCAGTTATGCTCTTGTTTTGCTGCCGCATTTATTTGCACTGGTGGCCAATTTTGACGGCCAGTGTATGTGATATGCTGCTTTGTTCCCTATATTTGCACTGGTGGCGAACTTTGATGCCCAGTGGATGTAATATGTGTAATAGCTGTAATAGCCTAGTGTTAGTTGCTTGCTTATTTATTTCTTTATTGTATTTGTTTAGTTGTTTGCTTGTAGTCACTGCAGTTCTTTTTTCGTGTTTTTCTAGTGGCCACAATAACCTATTTTTGGTAACTAGACCACAATAATCATGGCAACACACGGACTGTTGTAACCATGGGCCTCCTACGGGCCGTAGGATCCATGGGCCTTCTACGGGCCGTAGGATCCATGGGCCTTCTATGGGCAGTAGGATCCATGGACTTTCTACGGGCCGTATGATCCATGGGCCTTCTACGGGCCGGATCCATTGATCTTCTACGGGCCGTAGGATCCATGGGCCTTGTACGGGGCGTATCATCATTTCGCCAAACATGGGCCGTACTATTCGTGGACCATAACGGGTCGTTAGTAGGCCGTATTTGATAATGCTATGAAAACAGTCCAACGGGTTAACGGTTCACAAACAGGCCGAATGTAACCACGGGCTGAATTTGGCCCAAAAACAGAACAGGCCAGTAACGGGCCGTAACTAACCAAATTCTAGAAATGAGCCCAAGAATAAATGGGCCCTTAGAAGGCCAAAAGTTAACAGGGGTTGGAAACGGCCGACGGAATAATGGGTCGTTAATGGGTATAAAGCGATACACTGTTCATTATGTGCCAGTTTCATCTCGGGGCTTTAATGGGCTCAGAGTTATGAAGGGCCTCATATGGGCCGAAAGACATCATGGACCATACATGGGCCGGAAGTTACAATGGACTGGAATCATATTGGACGGCCGAGATGAAGCTACTGAGCTTAATTCCGATAGGCCATAACGGGTCGGGAGTTAGCGAGCCGTAAATGGGCGATATACGAATAGGCTGTTAATAGGCTTTCCGTGGGCCAGCGCATTACCTTTTGACCACGTCAAACGGGCCGACCTTTTCACTGGAATGGGCCTCCGTTGGGTCGTGCCATGTGTCGACGTATCATAGGTGCCTTCTGTCCAATGAGTGAATGACATCTGTCCCAATGGTGAGCCAACACGTGTTTCCTCTCGCCAATGAGAATTTTACACGTGGAAAATTCCCATTTGTCCAAGCTGTTAATGGGTTATCGGATCTAAAACCGGACCTGATAGCTTAACAGCAACCTGTTATGGTGGATGCCATGTGTCAGTCACCCTTGACGAAAGCACTTCTATGACGCGCGATTTATCGTCATGGAAGTGGACACTTTCGTGATGATAATTTTGGTAATGTCATGGAACACTTCTACAACAGCACAGGTATGACTATCTTGATTCTGTCATAAAATCTTCGTGGATGTACATGCATGACAGAAAACGTGACCTACTATGACAAACACGTATCATCACGGAAGTGTATTTTTTTGTAGTGCTTGGATCGGTTGGATCGTGAAGACGTTCGACTACATCAACCACGTTAACCTAACGCTTTCGCTTTCGGTCTACGAGGGTACATGTACACACTCACCCCCTCTCATTGCTATGCATCTCCTAGATAGATCTTGCGTGAGCGTAGGAACTTTATTGAAATTGCATGCTGCGTTCCCCAACACTTTTGCTAGCCAAAAACTCGTACTAAGTAGAGATACTACTTGTGCATCCAAAAACCCTTGAACCCAGTTTCTTGCCATGAGTATCCACCATACCTATACATATGGATTGAATAATATCCCTCAAGAAATTGCTCATAAATATGCTTGATCTTTTATTGTAAGGGAAAATTGAGTGTTGTACGAACTTGTGATGGCAAAGTAATAAAAGCGACGGACTGCATAATAAATTTTTCTATCATAAGGGGCACTATAATGTGATGTTCCGTTGCATTAAGAGCTTGGGCATCCAAAATAAAAAAGCAGATGACAACCTCTGCTTCCCTCTACGAAGGGCCTATCTTTTACTTTTTAGTATTTACTTTTATGCAAGAGTCAATAGAATGCATTTTCATTTCAACCTCAATTATTCTATAGTTGGCAAGCATCATGTGGTGGGGAAAGATCTAGGCACATATGGCCAGTCAAATATATTTGATCATGATTTATTATTGTTGACAATTATCTCTATGATAAATGAGTTGGGAGGCGAAACATTAAGCCCCTATCTTTCTCTGTGTTCGATGGATGCCATTTGTTCAAAGAATATGCTTTGAGTACTAGAAATCATAGAAGACTATATAATGATTGAGTATGTGGAGCTCTTAAAATTTGTTGAATAAGTTGAATTGCAATTGCTTGGTGACCGAGAACATAGGTTGTTAAGTTTTAAGAGAATTCATTGTTTGAACCATAACATGTGAATTGGATGCTACTTTAACATGAGAAGTTTTATGAGAAAGAATTGTTGTTATGATGCTAGGAAAAGTGATTGAAATTATCATTGATCAAACTTATGCACTATGCTAGCATTCACACTTCATAAATTGTTTATTTTATCATTTACCTACTCGAGGACGAGTACGAATTAAGCTTGGGGATGCTGATACGTCTCCAACGTATGTATAATTTATGAAGTATTCATGCCATGTTTACAACAACTTTATATGGTTTTGGTATTATTTGCATGGAACTAATCCGGACTGACGTTGTTTTCAGCAGAACCACCGTGGTGTTGTTTTTTGTGCAGAAATGAAAGTTCTCCAAATGACCTGAAACTTTTTGATGATTTTTTGGAACAAAAGAGACCCCCGAAGCTTTGTGGGAGGGTCAGAAGAGCCACGAGGAGGGCACAACCCACAAGGGCGCGCTTGAGGGGCCCGGCTTGCCTCGGTGGGTTGTGCTCACCTCGAGGACCATCTTCACGTGAATCTGATGCCAAAAAATCCAATAAATAGAGAAACCATCAGAAATAACCCTAGATCAGAAGTTCCGCCACCGCAAGCCTCTGTAGCCACGAAAAACAAATCTAGACCCCGTTCTGGCACCCTGCCGGAGTGGAAAATTATCACAGGTGGCCATCTTCATCATCCCGGCGGCCACCATGATGAGGAGGGAGTATTCCACCCTCGGGGCTGAGAGTTTGTACCAATAGTTATGTGTTTAATCTCTCTCTCTCTTGTGTTCTTGAGATGTCACGATCTTCATGTATCGTGGGCTTTGTTAATATAGTCGGATCGTATGGTGTTTTCCCCTCTCTATCTTGTTGTGAATTGAGTTTTCCCTTTGAGATTTTGTTTTATCGGATTGAATACTTTTATGGATTTGAGAGCACTTGATATATGTCTTCCTATGAATACTCGTGGTGGCAATAGGGTATCATATTGATTCACTTGATATGTGTTTTGGCACTCAACTCGTAGATTCCCGAGGTGACATTGGGGTAATCTATGCATAGGGGTTGATGCACGTTCTCGCCATTGTTTCTTCGTGGAAATCTTGGGGCACTCTTTGAGGTTCTTTGTGTTGGATTGAGTATTATGAATCTGAAATTGTTTGATGGATATCGTATAATAAACTCACGGATACTCGCGGTGACATTGGAGTATCTGGGTGACATTAGAGTTGGTTGATGTGTATCATATGGTGTTATTTTAGTACGAACTCTTGGTTAGATCGATCGGAAATAATAGCTTGGTGTTATTTTAGTACGAACTCTAGGATAGATTGATCAGAAAGAATAGCTTTGAGGTGGTTTCGTACCCTACAAACAATTTCTTCTTATGTTCTCTGCTAGATAGGAACTTTGGAGTGATTCTTCATCGCACGTTGAAGAACAGGAGGCGGCGGCGGCTTCGTATCGTAAAACACGATGAATCCTTCTCTCTGATTTTTCCTCTCCATGAATAGGTACTTATGGAGTTGGACTTAGGGTTGTAGGCGGTCTAGGGGGCCCACAAGCTTGGGGGGCGCTCCCCCAAGGCTTGTGGCCTCTGGGTGGCCCCCCTCTGGTATCTTTTTGCGCTGGTATTTTTTATATATTCCACAAAAATTCTCCGCAAATTTCCAAGTCAATGCGAGAACTTCAATTTCTACACAAAAATAACACCATGGCAATTCTGCTAAAAACAACGTCAGTCCGGGTTAGTTCCATTCAAATCATGCAAATGAGAGTCCAAAACAAGGGCAAAAGAGTTTAGAAAAGTAGATACGATGGAGACGTATCATGCACCCGAGGTACGTATTTTGCAGCTGGAGGGGTCATGTTGTGTGCTACTTCTTGAGCTTGTGTTGGTTTTCCTTGAAGAGGAAAGGGTGATGCAACATAGTAGAGATAAGTATTTCCCTCTGTTAAGAGCCAAGGTGTCAATCCAATAGGATAAAACACGCAAATCACCAATACCTGCACAAACAATCAAACACTTGCACCCAACGCGATAAAGGGGTTGTCAATCCCTTCACGGTCACTTGGAAAGGTGAGATCTGATAGAGATAGATAAATAAAAGAAAAAATATTTTTGGGTTTTTTTGTTTATAGATCTGAAAATAAAAGATGGCAAAATAGTAGATCGGAAACTAATATGATGGAAAATAGACCCAGGGGCCATAGGTTTCACTAGAGGCTTCTCTCATGAAGGCAAATAATACGGTGGGTGAACAAATTACTGTCGAGCAATTGAGAGAAAAGCGCAAACTTATAACGATATCCAAGGCAATGATTATGTAATATAGGCATCATGTATGTGTCAAGTAGACCCCGACTCCTGCGTGCATCTACTACTATTACTCCACACATCGACCGCTATCTAGCATGCATATAGAGTATTAAGTTCATAAAGAATGGAGTAACGCCTTAAGTAAGATGACATGATGTAGAGGAATAAACTCATGCAATATGATGTAAACCCCGTCTTTTTATCCTCGATAGCAATAATTCTATACGTGTCTCGCTACCCCTACTTTGTCACTGGGTGAAATCACGCAAGATTGAACCCAAAGCTAAGCACCTCTCCCATTGCAAGAAAAACAATCTAGTTGGCCAAACCAAACCGTTAATTCGAAGAGAAATACGAAGATACCAAATTATGCATATAAGAATTCAGATAAGATTCAAATAATATTCATAGATAAGATGATCATAAATCCACAATTCATCGGATCTCGACAAACACACCGCAAAAGAAGATTACATCGGATAGATCTCCAAGAACATCGAGGAGAACATGGTATTGAGAATCAAAGAGAGAGAAGAAGCCATCTAGCTACTACCTATGGACCCGTAGGTCTATGGTAAACAACTCACGCTTCATCAGAAGGGCAATATAGTTGATGTAGATGCCCTCCATGATCGAATCCCCCTTCCGCAGGATGCCGGAAAGGCCCCAATATGGGATCTCACGGGAACAGAAGGTTGCGGCGGTGGAAAAGTGTTTTCATGGATGCTTCTGGTGGTTCTGGAATATATGTGAATATATAGGAGGAAGAGCTAGGTCAGAGGGTCACCAAGGGGCCCACAAGGTAGGGGGCGTGCCCTCCACCCTTGCCGCCACCTCGTGGCTCTTCTAACATGCACTCCAAGTTCCCTGGGTGTCTTCTATTCCAAGAAAAATCATAGTGAATATTTATTCCGTTTGGAATCCATTTATCATTCCTTTTCTACGAAGCTCAAAAACAAGGAAAAAAGAGAAGCTGGCATTTGGCTCTAGGTTAATAGGTTAGTCCCAAAAATAATATAAAATAGCATATTAATGCATATAAAACATCCAAAACAGATCATATAATAGCATGGAACAATAAAAAATTATAGATACGTTGGAGACGTATCATGCATCTCCAAGCTTAATTCATGCTCATCCTCGAGTAGGTAAATGATAAAAATAGAATTTTTGATGTGGAATGCTACCTAACATATTCATCCATGTAATTTCCTTTATTGTGGAATGAATGTTAAGATCCATAAGATTCAAAACAAAAGTTTAATATTGACATAAAAATAATAATACTTCAAGCATACTAATAAAGCAATCATGTCTTCTCAAAATAACATGGCCAAAGAAAGCTATCCCGACAAAATCATATAGTCTGGCTATGCTCCATCTTCATCACATAAAGTATTCAAATCATGCACAACCCCGATGACAAGCCAAGTAATTGTTTCATACTTTTAGTGTTCTCAAACCTTTTCAACTTTCACGCAATACATGAGTGTGAGCCATGGACATAGCACTATAGGTGGAATAGAATATGGTGGTTGTGTAGAAGACAAAAAGAAGGAGATAGTCTCACATCAAATAGGGTTATTAATGGGCTATGGAGATGCCCATCAATGGACATCAGTGTGAGTGAGTAGGGATTGCCATGCAACGTATGCACTAGAGCTATAAACTTAGAGCTATAAGTTTATGAAAGCTCAAAATAAAACTAAGTGGGTGTGCATCCTACTTGCTTGCTCTGGAAGACGTAGGGCAATTTGAGGAAGCCCATCGTTGGAATATACAAGCCAAGTTCTATAATGAAAAATTCCCACTAGTACATGAAAGTGACGAGATAGGAGACTCTCTATCATGAAGATCATGGTGCTGCTTTGAAGAACAAGTGTGGAAAAAGGGTAGTTACATTGCCCCTTCTCTCTTTTCTCTCATTTTTTTGAGGAACACCCAGCAATGGGTCAAACAGTCGTCTTACAATCATTCAACAATATCTCCTTCAGCTCATCCGGTACTGAGCCCAGTTGGAGAAAGTCGCCCGATCTCTTGGCATGAGCAGCTAGGTGGTGAGCTACTTTATTCTGGTCTCTTTTGATCCAATCAATCTGGAAGGACCAGAAGCCACTAAGCTTAGCATTGATATCTGCAATGATTGGGAAGAGCCTTGATTTGTTTGTTGAACCCGGAATCAACGCTTTAGCCAGGGAAAGGCAGCCCACCTCGATCAAGATTGGACCCTTAAAGTATTTAGACAGCTCCCGGAGACCATACAGCAGAGACATGCTTTCAGCTTCCTCCGCGGACTCAAATTGGTTCAGGTTGTGTCCCAACGAGAAAAAGGCCAGCCCCTGCTCGTTTCTAGCAATAGCCCCGCACATGCTCTGCCTTGAAGCTGCATCAAACGCTGCGTCAGTATTTAGTTTAGCCGTCCCAGCAGGCGGGGGCGACCACTGAGTGGTAGTGAACGTAGGGCTTTGCTGAACCTGATCCCCAAACAGGTTCCGACAGCAGATACTGTTCGCATTGTCTTTCCTGTCCTGTGATGCATTAACCTCCTGCTCATACCTGATCAAGAACGCTACTGATCCAGAGATGTATTACTTACCATTGCCGTGCACAATATTTTCCCGTAGGAACCAGGCATGCCAAAGAAGAAGCATGATCTTGTTCCGTCCATCTTCAGTGCCGGCACTTAGGAGGCCCTGTAGCCAATCCTCCCCAGTATACCAGAATGCATTCTCCTTCGGTAATCTCCAGTGTGCCCTCATAGCATGGCGAAGGGCTCTGCTCTTAGTGCATGATACCACCGCATGGTATTCATTTTCATCCGCTGTGCCCCAGATATCACAGGTGTTGTTCGTGGCCAAGGTACGCCTGCATTTGTGTGACTTGGTTGCTCGAGTATTCGTAGCCACCCTCCAGCAAAAAAATTAATCTTCTCCGGTAGCTTCGCTTTCCATATGGTATCCCATATGCTCCTGTCGTCGTGCTTTGCCGATGAGCTAGATGTTTGTGCCCCGGCTCCCTTTACATTCATAGCCAATCTGTATGCGCTCCTGATTGTGCAGACACCTGATTTTTCATAATGCCATGCAATAGAGTCTTCCACTTCTCTTTGCGGAATCCTGATCTTAAGGATTTCCGTTACATCGAAAGGGCTAAAGATCCTGTGAACAAGCTCTTGGTTCCAGCTCCAACTGGTGGGGTCTATGAGTTGGTTCACCCACCTGATCCTCGTCCTGCCCAAGGGTTTAGCCACTTTAAGGCCCTCTCCTCTCGGAATCCATTGATCTCTTGCGATTTGGATGTTTTCCCGTTCCCAACGCACCAGATAAGTCCCTTCTTAAGGAGTTCAAGCCCAAACTCAATGCCTTTCCATGATTGTGATGCATCTGAGGCAAAGACCGTGTCTAACAACTCACCATTTGGATAGTATTTCGATTTGAGCACTCTTGCACAAAGACTGTCCGGGTTCTATAGCAATCTCCACCCTTGCCTAGCCAGCAAGGCTTGATTATAACTAGCCATATCTCTAAAGCCAATGCCCCCTCCTCTCTTCGGTCTCATCATTTTCTCCCAAGCCATCCAGTGTACTTTCCGGTGTCCCTCCTCCTCACCCCACCAAAATTCTCTAATTAATTTTTCGTACTTGTCGCAGAATCCCATAGACATCTTGAACACACCATTGTGAATGTTGGCAGTGCTTGGAGGACTGACTTGACATTCACCTCCTTTGCTGCATAGGACATGTTCCTGCCTGACCAATTTTTACACCTTTTCATGAACCTTTCCATTATAGGCTGAAACTTCTCGTCTTTCATTCTTCCTTCCAATGTTGGCAGTCCAAGATATTTGCTCTCAAAGGTAGACGTTTCAACCTCCAAGATATCTTTAATATCCGATTGAGTTTCTCCAGGGAATTTCTCACTAAAAAAGTAACAAGCACTTATTTGTGCTAAGGAGTTGGCATGTACTGCTTTGGAAAAAGGTGAGCGCTCGCTTTACCACCCTTGCTTGGTCGGCCGACGCTTTAAAGAACAATAAGCTATCATCTACAAACAACAAGTTTGTGATGCCTGGACTTCACGAGCGATTTTGATCGGCAGGATGTTACCGCTGGCGGCCTCTCTTTGAATGATACAGGTTAATCTCTCTGCCACAAACAGGAACAACTATGGGCTGAGTGGATCTCCTTGTCTAAGCCCTCTTGTTGGAACAAAAAATTCTAGTAGCTCGCCATTAAATTTTACTACATACCGAACAGATCTGACACACACCATTACCCATGCAATCCACTTCTTACTGAACCCATATCTATCGAGGACCCCTTCTAGAAAGTTCCAATCCACCCTGTCATAAGCCTTTGCGAGGTCGAGCTTATAGGCACAGTGTGTGTTCTCTGGGTGTTTGCAATGTTGTATCTTGTGAAAACATTCAAAAGCTATCAAGGCATTGCAGTGATCATCCGGCCCGGTATAAAAGCACTCCGGGTTTCTGATATGAGCTCATCCAGGATTGGGCGTAGATGATTGACTAGACACTTTGAGATCACCTTGTAAATGACATTACATAAGTTGATGGGTCTGAAATCGCGTAGGCTCTTCGGGTCATTACCTTTAGGGATTAACACTATGACTGTATCGTTGAGTCCCTCTGGCATTATACCATCCTTGAAAAACTTCTTGACTGCATCCACCACATCCTTCTTAATTACTCCCCAGCTCCGTTGGTAGAAGCGAGCATGAAACCCATCTGGGCCAGGGGCTTTGAGGGGTCCGATTTGGAATAGTGCATCACTAATTTCTTTCTCAGTGAATTCCTTCTCTAGGTCCTCGTTCATGCCTTGGCTGACTTTCTCGCTGAACATGCCTAACAGCTCTTGAGGGTCAACATTCCTGTCCTCAGTGAACAACGCTTTGAAAAAAAATTGTAGACAATTTATGAAGGTCCTCTTTTTCCTTAACCCATGTGCCATCTTCATTCTGAAGCTTCAAAATAGTATTTTGCTTCTTCCTCCAAGTAGCTTGGCAATGAAACCAGTCCGTATTTTTGTCTCCTTCTCGTAAGTAAGTTGATCTTGATCGTTGTCGCCATAAGATTTCCTCCCTAAGTAGCAGTTCATCAAGCTCTTTGCCGGTCTTATTTATCTCTCTGTCATTTGCTACACTCACCGGCCTGTTCATTAGGGATTGTAGTCTTTTGCGAAGCTTCCTTGTTTGTCGTGTGATCGACCCTATTTTCTTAGAGCTCCATTCCCTCAACCTTTGTTGCATGATGCCTAATTTCTCTCTAGTTTGTTGTAGGTTTGTTGCTTGTCCTGTGCTCTTCCAGCTCTCTTCTATCACACCCTGCAATGGTTCCTCTCTTTCCCAAAGTGCTTCATATCTGAACTACTTTTCCTTCTGTACTCCAACCTCCTACCAAACTGCAATAGCAACGACAAGTGGTCTGACCTGCTGGAGCAGATATGCTCTACATGTGCATTTTGGAATCGGCTACTCCATCCAGGGCTGGCCACCCCCCTATCCAACCTTGCCTTCACATTATTTCTGCCAGATTGTTTGTTGTCATAAGTCCAGTTCGGACCACGGTACCCTAGGTCATATAAGTTGCACCAATCCAACACTTCTCTGAACTCTGCCATTTGTTTTTCTGATCTCTTTGTAGCGGAGAAGTGTTCACTCTGCCACTGTGTTTTGTTGGAGTTACCGAAGGCTAGCTAGGGTAGACTTGAGTTATGTTTAATCCTTCTTAGGAGGTTCCACATGTGGATCCTCTCGTGTGCTTTTGGTTCACCGTACACAGAAGTACCCCGCCACCATTGCTCATTTGGATTATTTCGCACTAACACATCGATGTACCGAGGGCCAACTGACAACTTTTTCATTTCAAGTGAATCATCCCGGTACAAAGCAATACCAGCCCCTTTACCTCTACCATCATGCAGCAAACAATTCTTGAGGCTGAGCCTCCACCTAAGGTTGCTCACTCTCTCTTTATTTTGCCTAGTTTCAGAAAGTAAAACGGTGGACGGACGATGTGTGCTTACCAGGCACACAAGCTCTTGAATTGTCCGGGGTTGCCCAAGGCCCCGGTAGTTCCAGCTGAGTATTTTCATGGCTCCTGACGAACACCTACATCTGCGTCCGTCAGTTCACCAGGAGCCCCTAGACCGGTTGCTTCCAGTCCTTCCACTTGCCCGGTGAGCAGATGTCCCTCCTTCTCATCTACACCTTTCTTCTTCTTGCACAAGTTTGCATCCCCTTCCTGGGCGCCTTCATTTGGGTTGTGGCCTACCACGTGCATGCGGTCACCCCTTTTCCCTAACAGAGGCGACATGTTTGATTTTCACTCCTTGATTCTTCCTAAACTTTCTCAGTGGCAGGTCTGACCCGCGTTTCACTGGAGTGGGCTTCAATAACGCACACCCTTGCTTTTGTTCCTGCTCGTCTTGCTGCTCTTCTTTACCTTGGTTTTCCTGCATGACCATTTGCACCATGTTGTTCACTTGAGTGTCAACGTCGGACTTGATAGCATGGGTGCCCACCGGCACTTGGAGGCCGGTTGCAGTTGCTGCTGGTGTCCCTCCTGACGTTATCAGGGTTGTGGCAAGGCGCTGAATAAGCTCAAACCCCAGTGGGAACTCCAGGGATTGCTCGTTGGTTACCTTGCCCTTGGTTTTTGCATCCTCTTCCCTCACAGGTCCTAGCTTGATAGCCCCCACAGCCGCAATTGCTTCCTGAACCAGCGGGTCAGCAAGGACATCCTCCGTCACCCCTCTGAATTTTCCTGCTGCAAGTTTGGGTGGTGCCTCTATTGCTTCGCCCCTGACCTCTGGCTCGAAGTGGATGAAGCGTCTGGCTTTGCTAACCTCCAGAACTACGACTCCTCATCTGCTGCTACTTCTCTTAAAAGGGGAGGCACGCATTGTCGCTGAGAACCTCCTCTCTTGGATGTCTACGGGCAGCTTGCATTCGTGTTGTCCATGCCCAAGGTGACCACATAAACTACAGAAGCGCGGCAGCCTCTCATATTTTACATTGAGGTGGTATACTACGTTTACAGCATAGTCATTGAACTCTAACTTGCTACCCAGAGGTTCAGCAACATCATGTTTAGTGCTAACCCTGATGGACTCACCCCAGAGTCTGCCCTCCTCATCTGCATCGACCTCCAACACCTCACCCAGCTGTCCTCCCAGTTTACGGGCCACGGGCTCGAAGAACATGATCGGGGGAGCATCAAAGATGTGTGCCCAGATCGACATGTGGGCGACTTCCACATCGCCTGGCCTGGCGCTCCAGTCCACGCCAACCATCAGGAACGGATCTCCATGGTGGGTCCATGATCCGTTATTGAGGATGAACCAGAGGTCTCCCTCGCGCTCGTACTCTAGGAGAAACATGTTGTTCTTGAGCGGCGAGTAGTTGATGCGGCCATGAAGCCCCCACAAAGCCCCCACTTTTCTGTCATTTTTTTGGCTTCTTTGGCCTCTTTTATTTTTCCTCACATGGGGCAATGCTCTAATAATGAAGATCATCACACTTTCATTTACTTACAACTCAAGAATTACAACTCGATACTTAGAACAAAATATGACTCTATGTGAAGGCCTCCGGCGGTGTACCGGGATGTCCAACGACTCAATAGTGACATGTATAAAAATTAAGAAAGGTGGTTTTTCCACAAATACGATGCCAACTACATGATCATGCAAAGCACTATGACGATGATGGTATGTGTCATAATAAACGGAACGGTGGAAGTTTCATGGCAATATATCTCGGAATGGCTATGGAAATGCCATAATAGGTAGGTATGGTGGCTGTTTTGAGGAAGGTAAAAGGTGGGCGTATGGCACCGACGAAAGTTGCGCGGTACTAGAGAGGCTAGCAATGATGGAAGGGTGAGAGTGTGTACAATCCATGGACTCAACATTATTCATAAAGAACTCACATACTTATTGCAAAAATCTATTAGTCATCGAAACAAAGTACTATGCGCATGCTCCTAGGGGGATAGATTGGTAGAAAAGGACCATTGCTCGTCCCCGGGCGCCACTCATAAGAAAGACAGTCAATAAATAAATCATGCTCCAACTTCGTTACATAACGGTTCATCATACGTGCATGCTACGAGAATCACAAACTTTAACACAAGTATTTCCACAATCCACAATTAGTCACTAGCATGACTCTAATATCACCATCTTTATATCTCAAAACAATCATAAGGAATCAAACTTCTCATTGTATTCAATGCACTTTATATGAATTTTTTTATTATATCCCTTTTGGATGCCTATCATATTAAGACTAAATTCATAACCAAAGCAAATTACCATGTTGTTTAGAGGGACTCTCAAAATAATATAAGTGAAGCATGAGAATTCAATAATTTCTAG
This sequence comes from Aegilops bicornis, assembly GCA_021605145.1. Lineage (NCBI taxonomy): Eukaryota > Viridiplantae > Streptophyta > Magnoliopsida > Poales > Poaceae > Aegilops > Aegilops bicornis. The sequence continues at coordinate 105,579,052 of CM038671.1, forward strand.
AAAATAAAGCCATCGCCGTGCTCTAAAAAGATATAAGTGAAGCACTAGAGCAAAATTGCCTATCTCAAAAGATATGTGAAGCACATAGAGTATTCTAAGAAATCACGATTCATGTGTGTCCCTCTCAAAATGTGTGTACAGCAAGGATGATTGTGGCAAACTAAAAAGTAAAGACTCATATCATACAAGACACTCCAAGAAAAACACATATCATGTGGTGAATAAAAATATAGCCTCAAGTAAATTTACCGATAGGCGAAGACAAAAGAGGGGATGCCATCCGGGGCATCCCCAAGCTTAGGCTCTTGGTTGTCCTTGAATATTACCTTCGGGTGCCTTGGGCATCCCCAAGCTTAGGCTCTTGCCTCTCCTTATTTCATAGTCCATCAAATCTTTACCCAAATCTTGAAAACTTCACAACACAAAATTCAACAGAAAATCTCATAAGATCCGTTAGTATAAGAAAATAAATCACCACTTTTGGTACTGTTGTGAACTCATTATTAATTTATATTGGTGTAATATCTACTGCATTCCAACTTATACATGGTTCATACCCCCCAATACTACCCATAGATTCATCAAAATAAGCAAACAACACATAGAAAACAGAATCTATCAAAAACAAAACAGTCTGTAGCAATCTGTAACTCTTGAATACTTCTGTAACTCCAAAAATTGTGAAAAAAATAGGAAGCCGAGGAAATTTTTATATCAATCTTGTGTAAAAAATCAGAATTTTATCACGCTTCTGTGATTTTAAAAAATTCTAGGAATGGGCGCAAAAGTTTATGTTTTTTCAGCAAGATCAAATCAACTATCACCGTTAGCCATCCTGAAGGTTTTACTTGGCACAAAAACTAATTAAAACACAAAAAAACATCTAACCAGAGGCTAGATGAATTATTTATTTAAAAACAGAATCAAAAAGCAAGAACAAAAATAAAATTGGGTTGCCTTCCAACAAGCATTATTGTTTAACGCCCTTAGCTAGGCATAAAAATATAGATCTAGGTATTGTCATCTTTGGTATGTAATCCATAAGTAGCTCTCATAATAGATTCATATGGAAACTTAATTTTCTTTATAGGAAAGTGTTCCATGCCCTTCCTTAACGGAAATTGAAATATAATGTTTCCTTCTTTCATATCAATAATTGCACCAATCGTTCTAAGGAAAGGTCTACCAAGAATAATATAACATGTAGGATTGCAATCTATATCGAGAACAATAAAATCCACGGGCACATCATTCCTATTTTCAATCATAAGAAAATCATTAATTATTCCCATAGGTTTCTTAATAGTGGAATCCGCAAGATGCAAATTTAAACAACAATCATCAAATTCACGGAAACCTAACACATCACATAAAGTTTTGGGAATCGTGGAAACGCTAGAACCCAAATAGCACAAAGCATGGCACTCATAATCTTTAATCTTAATCTTAATAGTAGGTTCCCACTCATTATAAAGTTTTCTAGGGATAGAAACTTCCAACTCAAGCTTTTCTTCAAAATATTTCATCATAGCATCAACGATATGTTTAGTAAAAGCTTTATTTTGATTACCAGCATGAGGAGAATTAAACATGGATTGCAAAAAGGAAATACAATCTACTAAAGAACAATTATCATAATTAAATTCCTTGAAATCCAAAAGAGTCGGTTCATTGCTACTTAAATTTTTAACCTCTCCAATCCCACTTTTATCAATTTTTGCATCAAGATCTATAAACTCCAGATCATTGGGTGTAGCGACCCGACCCGAATGGATCAAGTCTCTGTGCTTTCGTGTCATCCCTGGATCGGTATGCTGACACACACAGTACTCGAAGGATTTATAACAGAGGTAAATCGCATGTATGAAATAACGTAAATACTATTACCTCGATCCAAAATATAGCGGAAGCAACAAGGTTGTGGATTCCCATCAACACCAACGGCAAAGTTGAGTATAGGAAATCATAACCCTAACGTATCACTTACTGTCATAAATGCGAAAAGTACGCAACATGAAAAGTTGCAGCCCGAAAACGGGTCAGCACATGGAATATGATGGCAATGTAACACACAGAGAGTAATGAAAGAACAGGCTATACTACATGCATATATGGCTGGTGGAAAAGCTCTACGGTTACAGTTTTGCATAAAGCTAGTTTTTCCCTACTGCAAAGGAATAAATTTATTTAACTATCATGGTGGTTGTTAAGCATTGAGAATGGTTGACAGCATTCTCAATCCCAATTAAAAGTACTCATTAAACCCAAACAAATTATATTAAGTAACGTGATGAGATCAACAGGATATCCAAGTACTAGATACTCAAAATTGTCCATAACCGGGGACACGGCTAACCATGATTAGTTTATACACTCTGCAGAGGTTTGCGCACTTTTCCCCACAAGACTCGATCGCCTCCGTTTGGTTTCTAGCACTACATGGTGTTTGAGAAACGGATGACCGAGACATAGTCTTTCAGAAGCGCTAGCACCTTACATGTGGGTAGACCGTACCAACCTACATCCCCTACATCTTCTAGTCTACCCGTAAGAGTTCGCACAACTTAGTCAACTACACCAGAGCCCATAATGGCTTGTGGCTGCACACGGAAGTTTCTAGTTTGAATAATCTCATGATCCCTTTGGGCCTGGGTGGCGGTCCGAAGAAATACAGCAAATCATGTCTACCTGTGTGCCTTGACAGCAAGTCCTGGAATAGCCAGTGCCTCAATCCACCCGGATGTGTGTTTAATTTGCCACCTTAGATAAACCATTAATTATCAATCTCACATCTGTCATGGATATTCACTCAAACCCAATCCACGTCACGAGCATAGCATGGCGTAATAAGCAAACGAGAAGTAACTCCCAAGGGTTTGATAATAAAACAGGTAATAGGTACTACCTCAAACTACTTCCCATAACCCCCAATTTAATTAGATCCTAATCATGCAAGTGTTTGAGGAATGGATCTAATGCATAAAACTGGGTATGAGAAAAGTGTGATCAAATGTTACTTGCCTGAAAATTTGACGAAGATGATTCGCACTCAAAACTCTTGATAGATCTACTTGTCACACTCCGGTCAATCTATCGCAAGCAAGCAATAGTAACCACACATAAGCAATCACTCAAAAAAATCGGAAAGATCGAATAAAACAATTCGGAAAACATCAAAACCAAGCAAATAACTCTTGCAACATAAAACAATTTCTAACAGTACCAAAATTATGTGAATTTGGCCTTATCAGAAATTTTAGGTCAAGAGCTTCGATTAGCAAAAAGAATCAACTAAATCGGACTTACGAAACTCAAGTTACGATCAAACAAAGTTTGAATATAAATCTGATCTAATTCAAATTTTAAATTATCAAAAACATGTTTGAGTTGTATTACTGGATAGAGGGGATCGTAACAAAGAAGTGGGCATTGGTTTCGTTGGATTCCGACTTACGAGTAAAAAGTTATGAGCGTTTGAAGATTAGGGACTAAAAAAATAACACTACGGATAGGTCCCTGACGGAAATTAAAAATAAAAAGAAAAATCTATCGAGCGAACGCTCGCTAAACAAAACCGAAATGAAAAACCGCGAGAAAACCGATCTAGGGTTTGGAAAGAAAACCAAAACGAAAAACCGATCTAGAAAACAGAACGGAAACCGAACGATTTACAAAAAACTGAACCGAGAAAAGAAAAGGTGACGCGGCGCTGAGGCTAGTACCTCAAGAGGCGAGGGCTCCGTGGCGTGGCGGGTGTGGCGCTGGGTGGCGGGGCGCGGGTGTGGGGCTGCGCTGCTGCTGCGGAGGAGGAGAGGAGAGGAGAGTTGATTTGATGTGTTGGAGGGGGGGTGCTTGGGTATTTATATTGGGGAGGGGAGGGGTTTTGCTTGGGGTAGGGGGCAAGAAATAGACTAGGATTAGGAATCCTAGGATTAAAAAACGGAATAACGAAACGGGATCAAATCCTACTAGGATTTGTAAAAGAATAGGAAACTTTGCGGCTGCTTTGCTCCCTGGTGCGTGCAATGCTAGCGATGGCCTTGGCCTTGGCCGTCATTGCTTACGGGCTTGGGCCTTTGGCCCAAGGCGCCATGAATATTTTTTTTAAACAAACAGAGAGGAAAACAAAATGATAAAACAAAATAAAATGAAAATATTATATAGGCATATAATATATCAAAATTTTCAGAAAAAGATTTCCTACATGATGAACATTATTCTAGCTTCAAATAAAATACACACAAATTCAAATAAAGAAAAGAGTGTTTCAGCTCTAATAAAATCCAATAAAAATCATTTTAAAAATACCAAAATGAATTCAAATTTATTTCTCTCCATTTTTCTGATGTAGGGAATCATGTTACCCTATTTTCCATATAATTTATTTTTGGAGAAAAATAATTTGAATAAAACTCAAATAACTCCAATTTGAAAATAAATTCAAAATAACTTTGAATTTTAATTCTTTGAAAACTCCCAACTCATATTTCGTATAATTTGAAGAAGTCATTTTATCTTCGCTCGTGAAAATCATCGAGTTGCATAAAGTTTCAGAATTGGAAATGTTTTCCAAATGAAATTCAAATATTTTCAACACCCTTGTCATTTAAATAAATGGAAGAAGTCATGTCATCTTCTCTCCGTGGTTTTATGATGAAAAGAATTTGAATTCCCGAAGATCATAAAAGCAAAATGAAAGTTTGGGAAAGTCCTTTTATTCCCTCTCATTTAACTTTCAAAAGTTTCGAATTCACTCACTTTCAGTCAATCAATCAAACAATCAATCAAACTATCTATGTGTGTATAACATTCCAAAATTTAGAATTTTGGGATGTTACAAACCTACCACCCTTAAAAGGAATCTCGTCCTCGAGATTCGGAGAGGTTAGCAAGAAATAGGTTAGGGTTTGGGGGTCTTCAAAATCCACCGATCATCTCCGGGGTCTCGGGTGCTACCACCCTTAGAAGCATTGTTACGGTTCCATCAAAACTCATATACTCCATCCTTATTGTTGACAGTGTCGGTCTTCTCAGGTCGGAAGGATAATTCCTTCTCTGGGCTCTTCCGGTAGCGACATAACCTTTTCCTCAATTCTTTTGTCCTTTTTCCTCTTGGTAAGGTTATTCCGAGATTGGGTCTTCTTAGCTGACGGGTCTGGCGCCAATTCTAAACAACTATCGTTATCTCATGGTGGTCAACAGTTTATGGTTTGTCCTGCAGAAAACGGGTCTGGGTTGAACCTCACCGTATATCCTACGATTGGCAACAGCTGCCGTGTACAAGGGAAAATACCTATACCATTCTAAGGTTTAGACAGGGTTTTGATCGTCGTCTCTCTACTATAGGTAAGTCACTCAGATTTACCATCCCATATAGCAAAGCGAATAATAAGAGTAAGTCGGTATGGTGATCAATCCATCCCGCACCCAAATCATTACCTTGTACATGGTTTAGCGAATCTCGCATTCTAACACTCGGTCATCCTCACAAGCATTGCAGAATTTCTCTTGTCGACGAACGAAGTTCGGAAAATTGATTCTGCAAGCCAAACAAACATCTATCGTTCCTTAACAACTCTCAGGTTTTGCATAAACTCCTATAAGATCGTCTGTCGGTACAAGTCGTAACTTCTTCCAGGGGTTTTCCTTTAGCAAGAATGTGCTTGCTTCTTGGCAGGTCCTGGAGCCTGTGGGTTATGGCCCATCTCATCACTTGCAATCCTTGAACACATCCTCGGGGCAACTGATCATTAACCCAACATCCAACTTCCTGGCATACTTAAAATCCATCCAATTGTACTGTCTTCCTTCCTTCTATTTGCACCAAACTAGGACATGATTACTCAGACTCATCATGGAATTTCCATTAATCCATATTTCCAACATCACACCTCCTTTATATCCAATAGTAATTCATCTCTTCATCCTCGTGGGATATCCCACATACCGAGATAAAACTTATATTTATGAAGTCCATACTCCACTTCGCGGAACATCATTATCCTTTCTAGGGTCAAGCGTCCTTACAAGGGAATATTGGCCATCTCTGCATGGCACTTCTTCAACTGGGAAACGTGAAACACATCATGAACTCCTGACAGTCCTTCGGGTGACTCCAATTTGTTGGTAACTTCTCCCCTACGCTCCAAACTCGGTATGGTCCTACAAATCTCGGGGCTAACTTTCCTTTAACTCCAAATCGCTTAACTCCTCACAGAGGTGGCACACAAAGATATGCTCTTTCTCCAATTTAATAGACTACCTCCTTGTGTTTTTTTTTAGTCTGCATAACTCTTCTGCCTGGACTGAGCTACCTTCAGTCTATCTCGAAGCAACTTAACATTCTCTCCTGACTCCTTGATCACATTTGGTCCAAACAACTGACGGTCTCCAACTTCGTCCCACATCAATGGTGTCTGGCTTCTTCAAACTGGCTAGGTAACTATTGTTGTATGAGAACTCCTCGTAGGGTAGATTATCATCACTACTAGATCCAAAATTTAGCGCACATGCTCTCAACATGTCCTCCAGAATCTGATTAACTCTCTCGATTTATCCATCTCTCTGCGGATGAAAGGCTGTACTGAACTCTAGCCTAGTACCCAAAGTCTGGTGTAGCTGATTCCAAAACTTTGAGGTAAACTATGTTCCTCTACGATGGTCCTCGGAACTCCATGCAGACATACGATCCTTGTCAAATATATCTTGGCTAACTTCGCACTTGTATAGGTGGTTTTTACTGGGATAAAGTGAGCCACTTTGATCAAGCGAATCAACTACTACCCAGATAGAATCATATCCTGTTCGGGTTCTGGGAAATCCGGTAATGAAATCCATGCCAAGCTTATCCTACTTCCATTCGGGTATCGGCATAGGCTGCAATAATCCTGCTGGCTTCTGATGCTCTGCTTTTACTTTCTCCGCATACCTCACTTACGACTACATACTCCGAATATCCTTCTTCATACCAGTCCACCGTAAACACTCCTTCAAATCCAAATACATCTTGGTGTTTCAGGCCGAATCAAGTATGGTGTCATGAGCCTCCTGAAGTATTAACTTCCGATCTTTGCATTATTGGCACATATATACACTATCCTCAACCATAAGGTGTCGTGTTCATCCTTACGAAAACCTTTGGCCTTTCCTTTTGCTCATCTTTTTCTTTTACCTCAGCAATCTCTTTGTCATCCTTCCGAGCTTCACGAATCTTTCCCAGCAATGTAGACTGAACTTCCATTGCTGCAACAAAACCTTTGGAAACAATCTCCAATCGAAGTTCCCTGAAAAGCCTCGGCTAACTCCTTTGATAGTCCTCCGATTATGAGGGTGTTCATCCTTGTTCTATTTATGGTTATATCCTATTTCTCCACAAGGCTTGTATGCACAAGGTTTCTTCACATCCTTTCCATAAGGCTCCAATTTCTGGGACACAAACCGAGACTTTAGCAAAGTCAACTTAAATTCTTCCCAAGTGGTTACTCATCGCAATCCATTGATGGTTTGGTACATCCTCCACCAAATAGCAGCACCTCTTTCAAAGCTAATCAAGAGCATGTTTTGGGCCATATCCTTTCTGACTATAGGGTTGTTCTTCATGTGATTCTCCATGTTCTGAATCCATCGGTCCGTCTTTAATTGACTCATCGGTCCCGAAAATACGAGCTCATCTCCATTCATCATCTATTGGGTCCATGGGTTTGGGGTGAGATAAGAGGGATCGAGAGGGATGCACACAATACAAACAAAAGTTTTGAAAAGATAGATTTTATTGTGGCTGTCGGAAAAACATCAAACAAATGACAGCTCGCAATCGTCGCATCTAACGCACGTATGTAACAGGGGTTAGGTCTTCTAAGGGTCAATAAATCTTCAACGCCATCAAACTCTTCAAGTCTTGTTCATGTCTCCGATGGCTTCTTCCAATCGTGCTTGTCCTGCTCAAGTTCTTTTGCGGATCATCTCTGTTGACGCCGACGTCTCTCGCGACGTCTGTAATATTTCTCGAGTTGCATTCCAAACTTCTGGTTTCAACTTCCTTGGCATGAACCATGGTCCCACTGTCCTTCGGGCCTCGACAAAACTTTGATGTCTCAAGGTTTTGCTCCTCGGCTTGTCTACTTTCAACTTGGGTCCCGAGTTCTTCACTTAACCGCTTCCTTATCAAATACCGCTTCTTGTAGGTCCATCTTAACTCCTTGATGTAATACTCCAGATCCTGGTCTTACTCCAATACACCTTAATCTCGGTATTGATTACTTCCATAATCTCTCAATTCCATAAGCGTAACCTTCCTAGGTCATAAAATCTGGGAATTCTTCAAAGCCTTCAAATTCTCCAAGTCTTCGGAGTCTTCAACAGTTGTAGTTTCCATTTACACGGTAAAATCCTCTTCATTCCAAATGGTCTTAGTTGTCCGATATCTTGTCTCCTTGGAGTGGTCTCATCAGTCAAATCTTTGAGTGGTCAAGAGGGAAAAGGGGTATGGTCTCACTAAAAGGGAATATTTGAATAAGCTCAGAAGAGAAGAGAGGTAAAAGATCTTTTTGAAAAAGGAAGTTGTAGAGAAAAATCTTTCCTATGGGCTTGCCATTTTCTAGGATCACGTCCTACAGTCAACATGTGCTCTGATACCATCTTGTAGCGACCCGACCGAATGGATCAAGTCTACGTGCTTCGTGTCATCCTCGGATCGGTATCTTTGACACACACGATTACTCGAAGGATTTATAACAGAGGTAAATCACATGTATGAAATAACATAAATACTATTACCTCGATCCAAAATATAGCGTATAACAAGGTTGTGGATTCCCATCAACACCAACGGCAAAGTTGAGTATAGGAAATCGTAACCCTAACGTATCACTTACTGTCGTTGCGAAAAGTCTGCAACATGAAAAGTTGCAGCCCGAAAATGGGTCAAAGACATGGAATATGCTTTGGCAATGTAACACATAGAGAGTAATGAAAGAATAGGCTATACTACATGCATATATGGCTGGTGGAAAAGCTCTCTGATTACAGCTTTTGCATAAAGCTAGTTTTTCCCTACCGCAAAGGAATAAATTTATTTAACTATCATGGTGGTTGTTAAGCATTGAGAATGGTTGATGATTCTCAATCCCAATTAAAAGTACTCATTAAACCCAAACAAATTATATTAAGTAACGTGATGAGATCAACAGGATATCCGGTACTAGATACTCAAAATTGTCCATAACCGGGGACACGGCTAACCATGATTAGTTTATACACTCTGCAGAGGTTTGCACTTTTCCCCACAAGACTCGATCGCCTCCGTTTGGTTTCTCGCACTACATGGTGTTTGAGAAACGGATGACCGGGACATAGTCTTTCAGAAGCGCTAGCACCTTACATGTGGGTAGACCGTACCAACCTACATCCCCTACATCTGCTAGTCTACCTGTAAGAGTTCGCACAACTTAGTCAACTACGCCAGAGCCCATAATGTCTTGTGGCTGCACACGGAAGTTTCTAGTTTGAATAATCTCATGATCCCTTTGGGCCTGGGTGGCGGTCTGAAGAAATACAAGCAAATCATGTCTACCCAGGTGCCTTGACAGGCAAGTCCTGGAATAGCCAGGTGCCTCAATCCACTCAGATGTGTGTTTAAGTTGCCACCTTAGATAAACCATTAATTATCAATCTCACATCTGTCATGGATATTCACTCAAACCCAATCCACATCTACGAGCATAGCATGGCGTAATAAGCAAACGTAGAAGTAACTCCCAAGGGTTTGATAATAAAACAGGTAATAGGTATTACCTCAAACTACTTCCCATAACCCCCAATTTAATTAGATCATAATCATGCAAGTGTTTGAGGAATAGATCTAATGCATAAAACTGGGTATGAGAAAAGTATGATCAAATGTTACTTGCCTGCAAAGTTGATGAAGATGATTCGCACTCAAAACTCTTGATAGATCTACTCATCACACTCCGGTCAATCTATCGTAAGCAAGCAATAGTAACCACACATAAGCAATCACTCAAAAAATCGGAAAGATCGAATAAAACAATTCGGAAAACATCAAAACCAAGCAAATAACTCTTGCAACATAAAACAATTTCTAACAGTACCAAAATTATGTGAATTTGGCCTTATCAGAAAGTGTAGGTCAAGAGCTTCGATTTGCAAAAAGAAACAACTAAATCGGAGTTACGAAACTCAAGTTACGATCAAACGAAGTTTGAATACAAATCTGATCTAATTCAAATTTTAAATTATCAAAAACATGTTTGAGTTGTATTCTTTGGATAGAGGGATCAGAACGAAGAAGTGGGCATTGGTTTCATGGATTCCGACTTACGAGTAAAAAGTTATGAGCATTTGAAGATTAGGGACTAAAAAATAACACTACGGATAGGTCCCGACGAAAATTAAAGATAAAAGAAAAATCTATCGAGCGAACGCCGCTAAACAAAACCGGAAAGAAAAACCGCGAGAAAACCGATCTAGGGTTTCGGAAAGAAAACCAAACGAAAAACCGATCTAGAAAACCGAACGGAAACCGAACGATTCTGAAAAACCGAACCGAGGAAAAGAAAAGGTGACGCGGGCGCTGAGGCTAGTACCTCGAAGAGGCGAGGGCTCGGCGGGCGGCGGCGTAGGGCGGCGGCTGGCGCGGCGGGCGCTGGTGGCGGCGCTGGTGGGCGGCGGCGCTGGTGTGGCGTGTGTGGGCGGCGGAGCGGGTGTGGGGCTGCGCTGCTGCTGCTGCGGAGGAGAGGAGAGGAGAATTGATTTAATGTGTTGGAGGGGGGGTGCTTGGGTATTTATATTGGGGAGGGGAGGGGTTTTGCTTGTGGTAGGGAGCAAGAAATAGACTAGGATTAGGAATCCTAGGATTAAAAAACGGAATAACGAAACGGGATCAAATCCTACTAGGATTTGTAAAAGAATAGGAAACCTTGCGGCTCCTTTGCTCCCTGGTGCGTGCGATGCTAGCGATGGCCTTGGCCTTGGCCGGCCGCTGGCTTGGCGGCTTTGGCCTTTGGCCCAAGGCGCTGCGAATATTTTTTTTTTAAACAAACAGAGAGGAAAACAAAATGATAAAACAAAATAAAATAAAAATATTATATAGGCATATAATATATCAAAATTTTCATAAAAAGATTTCCTACATGATGAACATTATTCTAGCTTCAAATAAAATACACACAAATTCAAATAAAGCAAAGAGTGTTTCAGCTCTAATAAAATCCAATAAAAATCATTTTAAAAATACCAAAATGAATTCAAATTTATTTCTCTCCATTTTTCTGATGTAGGGAATCATGTTACCCTATTTTCCATATAATTTATTTTTGGAGAAAAATAATTTGAATAAAACTCAAATAACTCTAATTTGAAAATAAATTCAAAATAACTTTGAATTTTAATTCTTTGAAAACTCCCAACTCATATTTCGTATAATTTGAAGAAGTCATTTTATCTTCGCTCGTGAAAATCATCGAGTTGCATAAAGTTTCAGAATTGGAAATGTTTTCCAAATGAAATTCAAATATTTTCAACGCCCTTGTCATTTAAATAAATGGAAGAAGTCATGTCATCTTCTCTCAGGGTTTTGTGATGAAAAGAATTTGAATTCGAAGATCATAAAAGCAAAATGAAAGTTTGGGAAAGTTCTTTTATTCCCTCTCATTTAACTTTCAAAAGTTTCGAATTCACTCACTTTCAGTCAATCAATCAAACAATCAATCAAACTATCTATGTGTTTATAACATTCCAAAATGTAGAATTTTGGGATGTTACATTGGGACGCCTTTTAACTAAAGTTGAGTCATCTCCAGTCCCATCTTTATCAAGATTTCTATTGGAAAACAAAGATTCAATCGGAGTCACATCAATCACTTTAAGATCTTCATCATTATTTTCACAAAACTAGAAGATGAACACGCTTTTACAAACCAATCTCGCTTTGCACGCATCTTAGCGGTTCTTTCTTTACACTCATCAATGAAAATTATCATCTCTTCAAGAGACTCATTAATATCATGCTGGGTGGAATAGATCTAATTTTCAAAGAATCAATCTCAAGAGAAATTCTATCCACGTTCCTAGCCAAATCATCAATCTTAAGCAATTTTTCTTCAACCAAAGCATTGAAATTCTTTTGCGAACTCATCAATTCTTTAATACTATTATCAAGATCAGAGGGCATCTTATTATAATTTCCATAAAAATTGTTGTAGGAATTACCATAACTATTAGAGGAATTACTAGGGAACGGCCTAGGATTAAAATTGCCTCTATACGCGTTATTACCAAAATTGTTCCTACCAAAAAATTCACATCCATAGATTCATTATTGTTCTCAATCAAAGTAGACAAAGGCCTATCATTAGGATCAATAGGATCACTCTTGCTTGCAAATAATTTCATAAGTTCATCCATCTTTCCACTCAAAACATTAATCTCTTCAATCGCATCCACTTTTTTACTAGTAGAAGATCTTTCGGTATGCCATTGCGAATAATTAACCATAATATTATCTAGGAGTTTAGAAGCTTTGCCTAAAGTAATTTCTATAAAAGTACCTCCCACGGACAAGTCTAAAAGATTTATAGAAGCAAAATTCAATCCGGCATAAAAAATTTGTATGATCATCCAAAGATTTAAACCATGAGTGGGGAAATTTCGTATCATCAATTTCATCATCTACCAAGATTGTGCAACATGTTCATGATCAAGTTGCTTAAAATTCATAATATCGTTCCTAAGGGAGGTGATCTTAGCGGGAGGAAAATGGAAATAAAAGCATGTTTACACTTATTCCACGGATCAATACTATTTTTATGCAAAAGATGAAAACCAAGTTTTAGCACGATCTTGTAGTGAGAAAGGAAATAGCTTCAATTTAATAATATCATTATCCACATATTTTTTTATTTTTCATATCACACAACTCAACAAAATTATTCAGATGGAATGCGACATCTTCACAGGGAAGGCCGGAAAATTGATCTTTCATAACAAGATTCAGCAAAGGGACATTAATTTCATAAGATTCCACACTAGTGGTGGGAGCAATCAGAGTACTAATAAAATCATTATTATTAGTATTGAAAAATTCACACAATTTGTTATTCTCTTGAGTCATCGTGACAAAGAAAGCAATCTAACACACGAGCAAACAAAAATATGAACGGACGAAGGGCGAAAAAAAGGCAAATCTTTTCAAAAATCATTTTAAAAGTGGGGGAGAGTAAAACGAGAGGTGAATGGCAAATAATGTAATGCAAGAGATGAGAGTTTTACGGTGGGTACTTGGTAGGCTTGATGTAGATCTCCTCAGCAACGTTACCAAAAATTGGCAAGTTGACAGGAGACTAATCATGGCTTGGCATAGATCTCCCCGGCAACGGCGGCAGAAATTCTTCCTGCTACTTCTTGAGCTTGCGTTGGTTTTTCCCTTGAAGAGGAAAGGGTGATGCAGCACAGTAGAGATAAGTATTTCCCTCAGTTAAGAACCAAGGTATCAATCTAGTAGGAGAAGAACGCGCAAATCACCAATACCTGCACAAACAATCAAACACTTGCACCAAACGGGCGATAAAGGGGTTGTCAATCCCTTCACGGTCACTTGCAAAGGTGAGATCTGATAGACATAGATAAATAAAAGATAAAATATTTTTGGGTTCTTTGGTCTATAGATCTGAAAGTAAAAGATTGCAAAATAGTAGATTGGAAACTAATATGATGGAAAATAGACCCGGGGGCCATAGGTTTCACTAGAGGCTTCTCTCATGAAGGCAAATAATACGGCGGGTGAACAAATTACTGTCGAGAAATTGATAGAAAAGCGCAAACTTATGACGATATCCAAGGCAATGATTATGTAATATAGGCATCACATTCGTGTCAAGTAGACCGACTCCTGTGTGCATCTACTACTATTAATCCACACATCGACCGCTATCCAACATGCATCTAGAGTATTAAGTTCATAAAAGAATGGAGTAACACCTTAAGTAAGATGACATGATGTAGAGGAATAAACTCATGCAATATGATGAAACCCCATATTTTTATCCTCGATGGCAACAATTCAATACGTGTCTCGCTACCCCTACTTTGTCACTGGGTGAAATCACGCAAGATTGAACCCAAAGCTAAGCACCTCTCCCATTGCAAGAAAAACCATTCTAGTTGGCCAAACCAAACCGATAATTCGAATAGAAATACAAAGATACCAAATCATGCATATAAGAAGTCAGAGAAGATTCAAATAATATTCATAGATAAGCTGATCATAAATCCACAATTCATCGGATCTCGATAAACACACCGCAAAAGAGTATTACATTGGATAAATCTCCAAGAACATCGAGGAGAACATGGTATTGAGAATCAAAGAGAGAGAAGAAGCCATCAAGCTACTAGCTATGGACTCGTAGGTCCATGGTAAACTACTCACGCTTCATCGGAAGGGCAAGAGAGTTGATGTAGATGCCCTCCGTGATTGAATCCCCTCCGGTAGGATGCCGAAAAAGGCCCCAAGATAGTACCTAACGGGAACAGAGGGTTGTGGCGGTGGAAAAGTGTTTTCGTGGATGCTTCTGGTGGTTCTGGAATATATGTGATTATATAGGAGGAAGATCTAGGTCAGGGGGTCACCGAGGGGCCCATAAGGTAGGGTGGCGCGCCCTCCACCCTTTCTGCCGCCTCGTGGCTCTTCTGACTTGCACTCCAAGTCCCGTGGGTGTCTTCTGGTCCAAGAAAAATCATCGTGAAGTTTTATTCCATTTGGACTCCGTTTAGTATTCCTTTTCTACGAAGCTCAAAAACAAGGAAAAACAGAAAATGACACTGGGATCTAGGTTAATAGGTTAGTCCCAAATAATATAAAATAGCATATTAATGTATATAAAACATCCAAAATAAATAATATAATAGCATGGAACAGTCAAAAATTATAGATACATTGGAGACGTATCACTGTGGGGAGTGTATCCCTATTTAGGGTGAGCACGGCAAGGCTCTCGAAGAGATGTTGTATCTCGGGCTCGTTTGTGCTCGTCTAGCGTCTTGGGTGGGAATGGGATTTCGACGCCCCTTTGCCGCCCTGGAGCTCGGCAACTAGAGCCACTATGTGCTCCTCAGTCCGGAGCGACCGCTCGGTGTTACCATTAACGTTAATGACACCCTTAGGTCCAGACATCTTGAGCTTCAGATATGTGTAGTGTGGGATGGCGTTAAAGCGAACGAATGTTGTACAGCCAAGGGGTGCGTGATAACGATGCGGAAAGGGACGATGTCGAAGATCAAGTCTTCACTACGGAAGTTGTCGGGAGAGCTGAACACTACCTCCAAGGTGACAGTGCCCAACCAGCGTGCCTCGATGCCTAGGATTACCCCTTTAAATGTGGTGTTGCTGGGCTTGATCCTTGACGGATCGATTCCCAACTTTCTCACTCTATCCGGGCAAATCAGATTGATGATGTTACCTCCGTCCATACGGACTTTCGTGAGGTGGTATCTGTCCACGATGGGGTTGAGCACCAGAGTTGTCGTTCCACCATGACAGATCCTAGTCGGATGGTCTTTTCGGCCGAAGATGATTGGGCAAGCCGACCATGGGTTATACTTCGGGGCTACCGGCTCTATGTCGTAGACATCCCGAAGTGCATGCTTCCGCTCCTATTTGGGTATGTCCATCACATAGATCATGTTCACGGTTTTTAACTCGGGAGGGAATTGCTTCTGGCCTCCATTGCTTGGCCCGCAAGGTTCGTCGTCGTCCTTGCTGCGGGGACCCGTGCCTTGTTCCTCGGTTGTAAGCTTGTCGTCCTGTTTGATTACCCAACAATTACGGTTGGTGTGGTTGGCGGACTGATACGTCCATTTTTCATCATGCTTTTCCTACTGTTATTTATAATGTTTTTATGCATAATTGTGACGCCCCTGGTTCGACCGTACACTAATCATACACGCAAATGTGTACGACCAAGATCAGGGACTCACGGGAAGATATCAGAACACAACTCTAGACACAAATTAAAATAATACAAGCTTCATATTACAAGCCAGGGGCCTCGAGGGCTCGAATACAAGCTCGATACACAAGAGTCAACGGAAGCAACAATATCTGAGTACAGACATAAGTTAGACAAGACTGCCTCAAGAAGGCAAACACAAAAGCAACAACGATCGAAGAGGCAAGGCCTCCTGCCTGGGACCTCCTAACTACTCATGGTCGTTGGCGATCTCCATGTAGTAGTCTCCGTCGGCGGTGGCATCTGGCTCCAAGGATCCACCATGTGGTTGCATCAACCGGAGAGAAGAAGGAAGGGGGAAAAGGGGAAGCAAAGCAACCGTGAGTACTCATCCAAAGTACTCGCAAGAATCAGATCTATACTAAGTATGCATTGGTATCAAATGGAAGGGTTGTATCTGTGGACTGAACTGCAGAAAGCCAGAATAGGGGGAAGGCCTAGCCTAACTAAGACTAGCATCTTCAAGCAGCTCCAAGCATCTTGCAGCATGTAGAAGAGTAAAGAATAGCAGTTTATAATTAACAAGCATGTTGTAACATTAATGCCCAGAGATCCTTCCTCGACTCCCTGCGAGGAAGCAATCCCGGAGCAACATATCTTAAGTATCCATTTCTAGTTGTAATAGATCAGGATATAAGTCTGAACGTGCGGAACCTTGGACACGGCTATTAATAGATAATCTTCCCTACAGGGGTGCACCACGTTTTCCAACACCCTTGATTACTCTGGCCGGACACACTTATCTGGGTCAATGCCCGACCTCGTAAAATCAACACGGCGTAGCCCTACCTAGGCTCAGCAGAGAGGTCCCCGCCGGTCTACATCCTAAGCACTCCGGGGTCTGGGCCCATCGCCCGTTGCACTCCGGATCATTGCGCTGAGGTGAATACCAAAGACCGCCTCCGGATGGCCAAAGACAATCCAACCGTGCCGCAATGCTGAACTGGATGTCTGACAAAGCTTCGGCTGATACTACATCGTCGAGGCCCATAACTATTCTCGCGTGGTGGTTAGTGCGTAAAGGCCAAAGGCCAACTCAGAACAAATACCCAAACCATAGTGTACTATTAGCTTGCGGAGACGAGCAGAGACTCACGATAATGTGACCCTGTCGCCCCGTCTCGAGGAAATACGGCAAGGGCAAGCCTAGCCCACTCCGGGGCGGCCTGTCTGCCCGGCCGTGCCTCGTAACCATCTTGCGGGTGCTCTCCGGGCCCGCCTGACTTTCCCAAGGGTCTCAAGTAAAGTCAAGGTAACCGTGTGTCCAAACATCCAGGGGAAAACCCGAGGAATCACCCCCGGTGGATTCCACTCAATGTAATCATCAAGGTGAACGTAAGAGGGACCACCCTCGAGGTTCACACTTGAGGTGTTGCACGGCGAGCCAGATCGGGAATGGTGAAAGAGGAAATCACCCTCGATGACCATGACCGAATACTACACTACAGAATTATCATCAGGAGTGCGTTATGAGGGATCACCCTCGGCACTCGATAGTAGCTCTGCAGAGTCGAGCAACTAAAGGGGCATGATGTGACGTGAGGTGTCAGGCTCTGGTCATCGATCACGTTGATCGATTCGTCGAAGATGAGGCAGGGGCAACAAGGACAAGGTGGAGGTCACTGATGGATCATTATCCAACCTATACTAAGCAGTTTATGATAAACAGGTAGGTAACAATAGCAGGTACAAAAGCAGGCTATGCATCAGAATAGGAGCAATCAATTACAGTAGCAAAATCTAATGCAAGCATGAGAGAATGGAATGGGCGATATCGGGATGATCAAAGGGGGGGCTTGCCTGGTTGCTCTGGCAAGGAGGGGTCGTCGTCGACGTAGTCGATCACAAGGGCATCGGCAGCCGTCACGGGATCTACCGAAGAGAAGAGGGGGAAGAAACAGTAAATACATAGCAAGCAAGTGCATAACAGGACAACGGGCAGAGCTAGACGTGTTCTAACGCAGTGTTAGGGGATACTGGCGAAGGGGGGAAACATCCAGGGAAGTTTTCCCGAAGTTTGCATTTTTCGGACAGATGAAACGGAGGGGGAAAGTTGCAGGTTCGCTATGCTACGGACATGTGACAAATGAACAGAGAGCGTATTCGGATTCGTCTCGTCGTTCTGAGCAACTTCCATGTATAAAACTTTTTCATCAGAGCTACGGTTTAATTTCTATTAATTTCTAAAGTTTAAACAATATTCCGAAATTATTATAATTTGAAAATAAAAACATAATACTTTTGGCACCTAGTACTACTATAGTCAGAGTCAATAGTCAAAGTGCTGACTGTTGACTAGACAAAACTGGGCATTGGGGCCCAAGTATCATAGGGACAATTTTATCAGAGTTTTATTAATTTTAATAATTAGAGGGGAGGTCCACCAGTCAGTGTCACATTTTAACAAAAACTAATCTAGCAGTTTTAGTTAGCTAGGGGGTTTAGTGCAAAGGGGGATTAGTGCTGGGGGTAGCCCCTAATTAGAACAGGGGCGCCACTGGGCAGTGTCCGAGCCGGCCACGGCTAGGCTCCCCCTGGCCGTCACGCACGGCACAGGAGGCGCCGGCGTCCTCAGCGCCCAACACAGGGGGCGGCAGAGCAGGGCGAGGCCCCGGCCAGCAAATGCCCTGGCGGAAGCGGCTCAGCGTCCGGGGGTGGAGGCAGACGCGGCGGCGACGGGGTGCGGGGCGGCGAGCACCAACGAGGCGCGGGGCACGTAGGAGGGTGCAGGTTGCGGGTGCGGGGAGGGCGCGGGATAGGAGGTGCGGCCTGGGCGCGACGGGTGGCTGCAGGGCGCAAGGGGCGGCAAAGAAGAACGCAGGGTGTTGTAGGTAGCGGCAGCGAGAGAGCAACAAAGAGCAGCGCTGGGCAAAGAGAGCAGGCCATGGCAGGAGCAGCTGCAGGTGACAGGGCATTGGGTGGCTACGGGCGCGCACATCCAGTAGGCGCAGCGTGTGGTTGGCTGCAGGGGGCCGCGGGCGTGCGGGATGGCTGGGGCAGGCGCACGTAGGAGCGCGGGTGCGGCTACGGCGAGGTCCGGCCATGGCGGCCTCGGGTGGGCGCGGGTCTACAACGCCGATTCGAAGGGGAAAAAGTGGGGATCGAGGTAGATGCTCACCACGGGGGAGATGGTGCGCTCGGAGAGGCCGGGAAGGGCTTGACGGCGATGGATTTGACGAAGGCGTCCGGTGTTCCGAGGTTGAAGAAGACGAGCGGGTGGTGATGCGGTGCAGCTCCTGTCGAACGGGTGCGCGGAATCGACGCAGAAGAGGACGACACAACTCCTGGATGTACTCCTGGGCGCCGGGGAGGTCGGTGGCCGCGACGGCGACGACGGCACAGCGGCGATGGCGTCGGGTGGGTGTGGGGGAGAGCAAAGCGGCGCGAGGGGAGGGGAAGTGGGGAGGCGCTAGGGTTCGGCTAGGGGGTCGCGAGGGAGGTTTTGTAGGCGGCTTGGGGGCGTGGATGGCCGCCACGCACGGCCATCGCCGGCGGATGGACGCCACGATTTCCCTCTGCTCCTGTAGCAAGAAGGGAGAAGAGGTGAGGTGGGCTGGGCTGTCCACTGTGGACTAGAGCCCAGTCTGTCTAGCTATTTCCTTTTTTATATATATTATTTAATTATTTGGCATTTACTTTTAGCAGCAAATGATTTTAGCTGTAGCTGAAGCTTGGCACATAAATACCCGGTGTTATCCAAAGGTTGCACAAAAAGTTTTAGAGAAAACGAAAAAGTTAGACCAATTATTTAAAATTAAAAAGGCTTATTTTAAAGTTGTTGGACCATTTATTAAATCCTAGGAATTTATCTCTGAGTCAAATGATGTTGGTTTTTACATGATAATTCCTTGGTGAATATTTGCAACCCAACCAACATTTTTGTTTTATTTTTTAAGAAAAATAATTTGACATGCAATTTGAATATGAATTTGAATTTGATTTGGAACAAAGTGATGATTAGCAAAATAATTGTGATGACTTGACAGTCATTAACAGGAGTTTACTGTAGCATGATTATCGGGGTATTACAATAATAATGCTTTATGGAGTAATCCTAATGAATTTTCTCTCATAATATGCAAGGTTTACACAAAGAGGGAGAATGCCGGCAACTGGAATTCCGGACCTAGAAAAGCTACGTCAGAGTTACCTATTCTGCACATCTCCAAATGAGCTGAAAATTTAAGAAGAATTATTTTGCAATATATGAAAAATATTGGAGCAAATAACTACCAGAGGGGGCCCGCCAGGTGGTCACAACCCACCTGGGCGGGCCAGGGAGCCCAGGCGCGCCCTGGTGGGTTGTGCCCTCCTCGGCCCACCTCCAGTTCCCATCTTCTGGTATATAGGTCATTTTGACCTAGAAAAAATTAGGGTGGGACTTTCGGGACGAAGCACCGCCATCTCGAGGCGGAACTTGGCAGGAGCACTTTTTCCCTCCGGCGAAGCGATTCCGCCGGGGGGGACTTCCCTCCTAGAGGGGGAAATTATCATCATCATCATGACCAACAACTCTCCCATCTTCTGGAGGGCAATCTCCGTCAACATCTTCAATAGCACCATCTCCTCTCAAACCCTAGTTCATCCCTTGTGTTCAATCTTTGTACCAGAACCTTAGATTGGTACTTGCGGGTGACCAGTAGTGTTGATTACATCTCGTAGTTGATTACTATATGGTTTATTTGGTGGAAGATTATATATTCAGATCCATTATGCTATTTAATACCCTTCTGATCTTGAGCATGAGTATCATTTGTGAGTAGTCACTTTTGTTCTTGAGGTCACGGGAGAAATCTTGTTGCAAGTATTTATGTGAACTTGATATGTGTTCGGTATTTTTATGATATGTATGTTGTGATTCCCTTAGTGGTGTCATGTGAACATCGACTACATGGCACTTCACCATATTTGGGCCTAAGGGAATGCATTGTGGAGTAATTATTAGATGATGGGTTGCTAGAGTGACAGAATCTTAAACCCTTTATGTGCTACTTCGTAAGGGACTAATTTGGATCCAAAAGTTCAATGCTATGGTTAGATTTTATCTTAATACTATTCTCGTAGTTGCGGATGCTTGGGAGGGGGTTAATCATAAGTAGGAGGTTTGTTCAAGTAAGAACAACACCTAAGCATCGGTCCACCCACATATCAAATTATCAAAGTAGCGAACATGAACCAAACCAACATGATGAAAGTGAATAGATGAAATTCCCATGTACCCTCAACAACGCTTTGCTTATTATAAGAGACCGTTTTGGCCTATCCTTTGTCACAAAAGGACTGGGCTACCGTGCTGCACTTTATTTACCGTTATCGTTACTTGCTTGTTACAAATTATCTTGCCATCAAACTACTCGTTACCGACAATTTCAGTGCTTGCAGAGATTACCTTGCTGAAAACCACTTGTCATTTCCTTCTGCTCCTTGTTGGGTTCGACACTCTTACTTATCGAAAGGACTATGATTGATCCCCTATACTTGTGGGTCATCAAGGCTCTTTTCTGCCGCCGTTGCCGGGGAGTGAAGCGCTCTTGGTAAGTGGAAATTGGTAAGGAAAAATTATTTATTGTCACTTGTTACTATGGAGAACAATCCTTTGAGGGGTTTGTTCAGGGTATATTCACCTCGACAAGAACCACAATTAGTTTTCCCTCAACCTACTGCACCTACTGAAAATATTGGTTATGAAATTCCTTCGGGTATGATAGAATAACTGCTAGTTAATCCTTATGCAGGAGATGGAACTAAACATCCTGATATGCACTTAATATGTGTGGATGAAATTTGTGGATTATTTAAGCTTGTAGGTTTATCCGGAGATGAAGCTAAGACGAAGGTTTTCCCTTTATCTTCGAAGGGACAAGCATTGACATGGTATAGGCTATGCAATGATATAGGATATTGGAACTGGAATTTATTGAAATTGGAATTTCACCAAAACAAATATCCTATGCATCTAGTTCATCGTGATCGGAATTTGTCGGTGCACTAAAGTTTGGGCCCTTTAGTACCCCATACTTGTGCACGGGAAATTGCGGCCATGCCCGCGGCAAGGCCTGACGGGATAGCTGGAGGTAAATATGAGATGACCAAGACGGCATCCGAGCCAGTAATCAGAGAACAGAAGACAAGTTGAACCCCCGGCAAGATCCTTGTCGGGATGGTTTGTGAAGCCCCAGCAAGATCATCGCCCTTGAGGTTGAGAGCTCTGACACCATCGACAATGTCAAGACCAAGATCCAAGGGCATCTGCGTGGTGGCATGCAGATCTTTGTGAAGACCAAAAGGCAAAGTTCCCATCAAGGTTCTTGCCGGGGACGTTTGCGAGGCCCCGGCAAGATTCTTGTCGGGGATGTTTGCAAGGCCGCGGCAAGGTTCCGCCGCCGTACTATTGCTCCAGCGCACGACTAGCCTGCCAGCCCGGCAAGCACCTGTGTGGTGGTATGCAGATCTTCGTGAAGATCCTGCCACCGCTCCAGCGTAGCGGCTAGCCAGTCAGCTTGGCATTGCATGCCTCGTCATCCTGGGTGCGTGTCAAGATGCGGTGAGGCGGCGACGAATGGGACGGGCTCTGTTTCCATCCCCGATAAAGTTAGGGGCATGTAAATAGTGCATTTAATGCATTTGTCCTAAGACGTCAGTGATAAGCATGTGCACTGTAGCAACTTTACACCTCCTATATGCATGTACGCCACTGTGGTCGTCCCTTGGTATAAAAGGGGGTCCAAGGCGATACTGGAGGGGACTTTTGGACTTCCCGGCCTAGTTTGCATGCATAGCAGCTAACCGAAGCTCAAGAACACTCAATACACTAAAAGAAGGACTAGGGTTTTACGATCCTCGGCGGCCCGAACCTGGGTAAAAAATCCCTCGTGTTGATCGTTGGATCTACTCTTTGCGCACTCCTCTTTCCCTGCAAAACCATAGAAGGGATACACGTGATCCCATAGGTGTCATTTCCCTGACATCTTAGACCAGCAAGGCCTCTTGCGCCCACTCCGGTAAGCGCGCCTCCTCGGAGTGCTGCGTTCCCGTTGAGGAAGTTCCAGAGAGCTCCACTGGCAAGAAGAAGACCCGCAAGACCTCTTACGCCCACTCCGGCAAGCGCGCGTCCTCGGAGTGCTGTGTTCCCATCTAGGAAGTGCCAGAGAGCTCCACCGACAAGAGCAAGAAATCCAAGGCGGCTCCACCAGAAACCAAGAAGGTGCCTGTCAAGTAGGACGGCACGGGCAGAACTTTCAGTGTAAGTTCCGCCCTCGATGACAAATAGGAAAGCGTGCTCATTGCCTTCCTGCGGGCGAATGTTGATGTGTTTGCATGGCAAGCATCTGACATGCCCGGCGTTCCCAGGGAGGTGATTGAGCACCATCTTGCTATCTGTCCTCATGCACGGCCCGTCAAGCAGAAGGTCAGGAAGCAAGCTTTGGAGCGGCAAGAGTTCATCACTGAAGAGATCAGGAAGTTGGAAGTGGCAGGTTTGGTCAGAGGGGTGCTCCATCCAACGTGGTTGGCCAATCCGGTTGTGGTGCACAAGGCAAATGGAGAATGGAGGCTGTGTATGGATTATACAGATATGAATAAAGCCTTCCCAATGGATCTTTTCCCTTTGCCACGCATTGTCCAGATCGTGCGATCGTCCCATCCGGCAAGTTTCTCGGGTTCTTTGTGTCTCAGCGTGCGATCTTTGCAAACCCCGGCAAGATCAAGGTGACTGAGCAGATTGAAGCACCAAGACGAGTCAAAGATGTGCATCAACTTGCTAGTTGTGTTGCTACTTTAAGCAGGTTCATCTCCAAATCTGCTGAGCGCGCCCTGCCCTTTTTTAAGATCTTGAAAAAGGCAGGTCCAATGAAATGGACTCCGGAAGCTGAGGCAGCGCTGCAAGATTTGAAGAGGTACCTCTCCTCTACGCCAACACTAGCCGCGCTTAAGCCGCAAGAGCCCTTGCTGTTATATCTAGCAGCGACGAATCAAGTGGTTAGTGCTGCGCTAGTGGCGCAGAGAGAAGTCGATGAAGAAGCGGCGGGAGTGGCGAGGCCATCAAATGACGAGCCGGGATCATCCCTAGCAGAGTCTGGTGCCGGAAAGGAGGGACCCTCCCCGGCAGAGTCTGGTGCCGGCAAGGAGGGACCTTCCCCGGCAGAGTCTGGTGCCGGCAAGGCCGGATCCACACAAGCAAATGAAGCGGCACAGAAGAATAAGATGGTGCAGCACCTGGTTTATTTTGTCAGCTCCCTCTTGCAGGGGGCTAGGTCAAGATACTCTGGTGTGCATAAGTTGCTCTTCGGCCTCCTTATGGCCTCGAGGAAGCTGCACCACTATTTCTAGGCACATGAGATCATCATCATCACTCGCTTCTCGTTGCAACGGATCTTACACAACCCAGAGGCGACTGGAAGGATTGTGGAGTGGGCGTTGGAATTGTCAAGCTTTGGTCTCAGGTTTGAAAGCACTTCAACAATTCAGAGCAGAGCCTTGGCGGCGTTCATTGTAGAATGGACCTCAACGCCTGATGAGGAGTTAGAGACTACTCTCCCCGGCAAGGAAATGAGCCGTAAGTGGGTTATGTATTTTGATGGGGCTTTATCGCTGCAAGGCGCCAATGCTGGTGTGCTGATTTTCACACCCACCGGAGAGCACCTCAAATACGTAGTCCAGATGCACTTTCCCTGGGAGAGATTAACAAACAACACTGCAGAGTATGAGGGACTGCTTGCCGGTCTCAGGATTGCGGCAGACCTTGGGATTAGGAAGCTCATCGTCAGAGGTGATTCGCAGCTTGTCGTCAAACAAGTTCACAAAGATTATCAGATCCCATTGATGGAAGCTTACGTAGATGAAGTGAGGAAATTGGAGGAGCGTTTTACGGTCTACAAGCAGAGCATGTTCCTCGAGCAGAGAACAGCATTGTTGACGACCTGTCAAAGCGTGCTGCCCTCAAGTTACCTGTGGAACCAGGGACTTTTGTGCTTCGACTGACTCAGCCATCCATTGAACCATTAGCAAGGCAAGATAAGCGAAGGAAGTTGAGCTCCGGCAAGTACTTTCCCGCTGAGCTCCCAGGAGCCGCCGGCAAGGAAGCTGTCGGGGACGACGCCAAGCTTGCCGGGGGGCGATAGGCTCCGGTAGGGCCTCAAGCCCTTGCTGTAGAGACAACTACTCCCGTGGCAGAAGACATGCCTTTAGTCCTTGCCGTCGAGCCTCAGGCTCCAGCATGGACACAACACATCGTTCAGTTCCTCCAAACAGGGGAACTCCCCGAGGAATAGGAAGAAGCAGAGAAAGTAGCCCGTCGGTCTAATATGTACTAGTTTTTGGATGGTGTACTGTACAGAAAAACATCGAATGGCGTGAAATTGGAGTGCATTCCTCGGGAGGACGGACTGGAGCTATTGGCAGAGATACGTGGAGGCATATGTGGCTCTCACATAGGATCAAGAGCTCTTGCCGGTAAGGCATTCCAGCAAGGTTTCTTCTGGCGCACTGCCCTCCAGGATGCAACTGCACTAGTAACCAAGTGTGAAGCGTGTCAGTTCCATTCAAAGAAATTGCATCAACCAGCTCAAGCTCTTCAGATGATCCCTCTTTCCTGGCCATTTTCGGTCTGGGGGCTCGACATATTGGGCCCTTTTCCCTATGATGTCGGGGGCTTTGAGTACTTGTACGTCGCAATCGACAAGTTCACAAAGTGGCCGGAAGTGGAAGAAATGAGAAAGGTGACAACATAGTCAGCTGTCAAGTTCTTCAAAGGACTGGTTTGCCGTTTTGATGTGCCAAACAGAGTCATCACCGACAACGACACACAGTTGATGAGCCGCACCTTCATGCAATATATCCAAGACCTTGGTAGCAAAATCTGTTTTGCTTCTGTTGCTCATCCAAGGAGCAACGGCCAGCCGGAAAGGGCAAATGCTGAGGTGCTGCGGGGTCTCAAGACGAGGACTTTCAACAGGCTGCACAAGTGCAGAAGACGCTGGATTGATGAGTTGCCGACAGTCCTTTGGTCAATCAGGACGACACCAAATCGAGCCACCGGCTAGACACCCTTCTCCCTGGTATACGGGGCGGAGGCAGTTCTCCCTGCAGAACTCATATACGGGTCACCTCGAGTGCTCCCTTATGATGAGCTTGAGCAAGAGCGGTTGCAGCAAGATGATGCTACGCTCCTTGAGGAAGATCGTCTTCAGGCTGTTGTACGAGTTGCGTGCTACCTGCAAGCCTTGCGCCGCTACCATAGCCGCAAGGTTCACTCCCGAAGCCTTGAGTAAGGCGACCATCTTCTTCGGCGCGCTCAGTTGGTCAAGAATTCGAACAAGTTGACGCCAAAGTGGGAAGGCCCTTATCGGGTAATACGAGCAACCAGGCCCGGCGCAATCCATCTGGAGACCGAAGATGGTATTCCAGTGAGCAACTCCTGGAATATCGAACATCTTCGCAAGTTTTACCCATAAGGTGCAGTTGCCGGGTCCCCCGGCAACCCCCTTTTGTACTAGTCTTGTCGACAAGGATATAACCCTATGTACAGAGCCAGGCATAGCCCTGTGCGCAGTTGAATAAGTTTAAGTATGTACAGTTCTTGTCGATTTCCATGTTTATTTATATGCGTGGTTGTCTAGGATATTGTACTATGTTTGTTTCCGGCAAATACTGATGAACCGCCAAGGTTCCATGTTCCTATTTTCTCTTCTTTCTTTTTCTCAAAGGATAGAAGGTTCCCTTGCATACAAGTTTACCGGGGGCTGATGGAATGGAGTATGGACACCAACGGGCGACGTTTGAAGTGACATCTTGTGGAAAAAAGTACAGCAGCGAAAAGCTAAGTTGTGAAACCTTGAGTGAATTTCTTTTAAATTTGAGACTATTTCCCTTGAACGATTTTGGTTCTTGTATGGAAAACCTACACGCGAAGGAACCTTGTCATGATTGGTTGCTCCCTTGCTCTGTTTCGAGTCTGCTCAATAGTTCAAGTGGATGCGCTAAGAATGACAAGGTATCTTGCCGGCCGCGACACCCCCAGCAGGCTGCTAAGGATCCGTTCCTCAAAGCGCTCGCGGCAAGGGTGCACGCACCGGCGAGTTTTTTCCCAATAAAGCATAGGGTATATGCCATATGGAGAGAAATCATACGAGAAAGATAGCATGCATTCATCCAAAACACAACAAGTTATAGTACATCAATAGTTGCCGCAATTCTAACTTAAGATAAATTGTCTTGGGCATGAAATCATGGCGCAGATAAATTGTCGACCCTCTTGATTTGGTCCGCCTTGTCGACAATGGGCGCGACGATCTCTTCCAGCGCCTTGCGGTCCGCGTCCTTCGGCAAGCAGTCGAGCATGTTGTGAGGTCGAGGCCAGGGTTCTTGTGCGCCACTTTGATAAGCACCTTGAGAAGGACGTTCGGCAGAGTTTGTGGGATTCGCTGGCCATTTGGGTCACCCAGCTGGAGTGGAGTAGCTCCAGGGCATCGAGGAGGGCCTCGAAGAACATGGTCAGTCTGGTGCTTGGAGACACCCTCTCCTCAGAAGAGTACCTGAAGTTCGGCAGGCCCATGGTGGACAGTTGAGTGCGAGCCTCTCCGCGACGTCAACAAGGCACTCAGTCCAGATCCCCACGCCCTTCTCGTAGTCGTTGTAGGTGGCAGCGGTGCTCTCAAGCAGCCTCTTCTCGTCCTGGGGGTTCTTGGTCATGGTCTTCTCGCGGGCCCTGCTGATCTCAAGGGACTCCTTTGATGTGGTCAGCTTCAGCTCCAGATCGGCAATGGAGTCATTGGTGGAGGAGAGCTTTTGGGTCTTATCGGATATGGTAGTTTCCATCTCCGCCAAGTCATAGAGAGTTTTCTCTCTATCACTTTTGAGCAACGAGAGATCCTTGTCGTGTTCCTCCAGATCCGCCTCCAGCTTCCTCACCTTGTCAGCCAGCTCGTTCTTGGCGGCCTCTGCAGCTTTGGCGGCATCGATGGCTTCCTTCAGCTTGCCGGTGTAATCTAAGACCTGGGCCTTGAGTGTCTTCTTGTGCTCCTGCTCCGGCCCTTGGGTCCGCTGCACGACAAGTTTCTCAATTTCTTCATCCGTGCCGCAGAGCTTGGCGGCAAGTGCCTCCTCGCGAGCGGCAAGGTCCTCTTCATGAGCATCAAGCCCGACACGGCATTCCCTTAGCTGAGCATCTTCTGCGGCAGCTTGTTGAGCGGCCTCTTCCTGTGCCTTCTCAATATCAGGCTGCTTCAAGAGGAGCTCTTCCCAATGCTGGCTCGGCTGCTCTCGGCCCGTCTTCAGTTCTTGCCAAGCCTCGGCGAACCAGACTTGCATTTGCTCAACGCGCTTCTGGAGGTCTTCCTCTGTCGCGTCGATGATTGTTGCCCTGGAGTCCAACTTCTCCTTGCGGGTTCGGTGAAGCGCCTAGAGCTTCTGGAAATTGTCACTTGTGCCCTGGAGGAGCTGATCTTCTTTGGATCCACTGCTGCTGGCGCACGGCTCGACGACAACCTTGAGCCCGGCAGCAACAATGACTTCTTTGTTGAAAGCCTCCCCCTCGGTTGGCGCTCCAGTGCTTGTCGTCCCCAAGATGCTAACGAACAGGTTGTCACCAACCTTTAGGTACCTGCTTGAGGGGGGCTTCAGATGTTGACGGTTAGTCCTCGACAACCGCCTCCCCAACAACTGAGGGCTCCGGAACCGATGTAGCGCCAGGCGCTCCAATGGCAGGAATGTCGTCAGTACGGTCACCGGTCTACTTGCCGGCCTCCCCGGGGGACCCCTTGGCGGCCTCTTCATGCACGTCCTTGGCAGCCTCGTCAGCAGCGACTTTGGTTGCTTCGGCGGCAGCATCCTTGGTGGTCTCCTCGATGATGACATCGACGTCCATCTAATCCGCCAAGGGGAGATCTCAAAGCCAAGGAGGAGAAACGAGATAAAACCGAGGTTGAAGTTCAAAGCAGGAAGGAAAGAGAAAAAGATCATACTGGAAAAATGACAAGTGCCAGGAAGCAGTTGGCTTACCTGTGACGAGCTATTGGGAGGTGGCTTCCTCCCCGACAACATTTGTTGCCGGTGTAGGACTGCCGGCGCCCTTGGTTGCTGGCTCTTCCTCCCCACGTGGGGGCTCGTCAGTGGAAGCCCTTGCCGAGGATCCCTCCCTAGGCGGTGTGGTTGACGGAGGCGACATGTCGGCGGTGGCCCTCAGTGGCTCCCCCTGTTGTTGTTCTTCTCCTGCAAACCCGGCAAGGTTAGCAGTGAAGATGTACACCCAACACCGGCCAGCGGGAAATGAGTAGCAGACTCGCGCTGGGGGCTGAGTTGGGGGCTGCGTCGTGGGCTGGGCTCCAAGCTGATGAGGATGGTCTCCGGCACACCTATAGTGCTTGCCGGGGGCTCGTCGCCTATCGAGGTCTTGGCCTTCTTCGACATCCTCTGCGCCAATGTTTCTGTATCCCTGCGGGGACAAGCCAGGGCAAGAACAAATAAAGATAAGTAAGATCAGAAATTCAAGGGATAGAGGAGGCGATAAGGCACTTACTCTTCCTCTCCCGGGCTCTCTTCTCCCTCCGGGCTAAAAGCAGCAAGGTCGAAGGCACCCTCCGCTAGAACGTCTGTACGAAGGGATGGAGAAGGGGACCTGGGCCGCTTGGCCGTGGCAGGAGCAGTGGCCTGATGTGAGCCAGCCCCAGCTGTCGGCGCCGTCACGTGGGCCGCCGCCACTGCTTTCCTCGCTACCACGGTTGTGCGCCTCGTTTGGCGCACATGTTGCTGTTGGGCTTCTTGCCGCTGTGCGGCCTTGCCGGCGACCTCCTTGTCGGGGACCTCTTCATGCGAAGAAGCTTGCTGGACTGGCTCGTCGGAGATGGCGCGCCAAAGGACACGCTTCTTCTTCCCCGAAACTGGGGGCTCCTCATACGACTCCTCTTCAGCTGTCTCTTCGGCGGATGAGCCCCCGGCAACTATGCCACTGTGCTCTTCGGCGGTCTCCCCCTCCTCGGTAATGTTTTCTTCAGCACTAGCTTCATCTTCCATGAAGCCAACGCTACCGGCCTCCGCGGCAAGGGCCGCCTCGTCCGCCCTGCTGGCAATGTATGCCACTTCTTCCTCGGTGGTGGGGCGGATGAGGTTCGTCTCTTCCTGGATGGCCTCCTCCGACAAGTTCTTGAAGAAATCCTTTGCCTGATCAGTGGATGGCTCGGCCCAGGTCTGGTCAAGGCAATGGGCGTTGAACACTGGTGTCATGGCAATGATTGAGTTCAGGGCAGTGTTATTTCATAGTGGAATGACGCTTGCCGGCAACTTGTACTTGCCGTCGATCTTGAAAATCTTGTGGCAGAGAGCTGCATGCTGCATCACCGTCAAGTTGTTATTCAGACCAGGGCGTAGCCTCATGATATCCGTTGTGTTCTAGTACTCCCAGGCCGATCTCTCTTTGTTCTGCAGAGGGGCGATGCAGCGGCGGAGGAAGTCGGCACCAATCATCTCGATTGTGAGCCCGACAGCTCTGAGACACTTAACCATGTCGATTGCGATTGTGAGCTCCTTGTCTCGAGGGTCGAGGGCGCTCCAACCGTTGCCGTGGGTCAGCTTCGTTTGCCGGGGCATACAGAACGGCTGCTGATCTTCCTCTGTAATCCAGCATCACTGGCACAGCCACTCGTCCCACTTCTCGCGGTAGAGCCCGTCTGGATACGTCTCCTTGTTCCATGTCCTTGGGATCCAGGCAACATAGCCAGAAAGGGCCTCTCCTGGCTCAATGCAAGGGATGAAGAAATGGCAGAAAAGAGTGGTGTTGGGGACCACTCCAGCGAAGTTCTCGTAGAGGTGGGCGAAAATGGACATACATGCCACTGCATTCAGTGTAAAATCCAAGAGGTGGAAGCCGAATGTGTACATGATGTCGACGAAGAAATCAGAAAATGGGGGGCAGAGCCCGCAGTAGAAGTAATCGACAAAGAAGAGGAATTTATCTGGACCAGACTGGGCGCAGGAAGCTGGGATGACGCGGGTGGCAGGATGCCCCTTTGTCGCTCTTCCCCACAAGCACATGTACCAATCCTTCAAGCCACACGCGTCAAGCTTCGGGGTGAAGACGACGTTCTTCTTCCGCATCTTCACAAACTCGCTCTCCGACGCGTCCTTACCCTTGCTCGCCTTGGGAACTTCTTTGCCCTTGCTTGCTTTGGGCGCCATAGCAGCCAGGGGAGGGCACGAGTCCGAGGACGGTGAGGGCATGGCGGCGGCGAACGGATGAGGAGGCTCTGGTTTGGGCTCAAGGAAGGAGATGACGGCGGTTTCTAGAATGGAACAGGCGAGAGGTAAATGAGCAGCGCCTCTGCGGATTCCTCTTTTTATGGGGAAGGCGTGAGGCTGCTTCTTTACTGTTTGATGTGAAAACACTTCCGCAGGCGTGCTGCTGCTGTGGCCGCTCCGCGCACGTGACCCACGTCACGCACTAAATGCGGATCATGGGGAAGCACAGCAAACAAGATGATTATAGCAGTTAACCCTTGCCACGCATGCCCGTGCACTGTTTGGGCCTAGCCCAACAACGCCTCGCACCCGTGTGTGGCCCAGGCCCGGGGGATCCTGTCGGTGCACTAAAGTTTGGGCCCATTAGTACCCCATACTTGTGCACGGGCAGTTGCGGCCATGCCCGTGGCAAGGCCTGACAGGGACAGCTGGAGGCAAATATGAAACGACCAAGACGGCATCCGAGCCAGTAATCAGAGAACAGAAGACAAGTTGAACCCCCGGCAAGATCCTTGTCGGGATGGTTTGCGAAGCTCCGGCAAGATCATCACCCTTGAGGTTGAGAGCTCTGACACCATCGACAATGTCAAGACCAAGATCCAGGGGCGTCTACATGGTGGCATGCAGATCTTTGTGAAGACCAGAAGGCAAAGTTCCCAGCAAGGTTCTTGCCAGGGACGTTTGCAAGGCCCAGGTAAGATTCTTGCCGGGGACGTTTGCAAGGCCACGGCAAGGCTCACACACGGCAAGGTTCCGCCGCCCTGCCACCACTCCATCGCAGCGACTAGCCTGCCAGCCTAGCAAGCACTTGCGTGGTGGCATGGAGAACTTCGTGAAGATCCTGCCACCGCCCAAATAAGGCTAGCCACTCGACTTGGCATTGCATGCCTCGTCATCCTGGGTGCGTGTCAAGATGGGGTGAGGCGGCGACGGATGGGACGGGCTCTTTTTCCATCCCTGATAAAGTTAGGGGCACGTAAACATCGCATTTAATCCATTTGTCCTAAGACGTCAGTGATAAGCATGTGCACTGTACCAACTTTACACCTCATGTATGCATGTATGCCACTGTGGTTGCTCCTTGGTATAACAGGAGGCCCAAGGCGATATAGGAGGGGACTTTTGGACTTTTCGGCCCAATTTGCATGCGTAGAGGCTAGCCGAAGCTCAAGAACACTCAATACACTAAAAGCAGGACTAGGGTTTTACGCTCCTCGGCGGCCCAAACCTGGGTAAAAATCCCTTGTGTTGATCGTTGGATCTGCTCTTTGCGCACTCCTCTTTCCCTGCCAAACCGTAGAAGGGATCCATGTGATCCCATAGGTGTGCTTTCCTCGACATCTTTACAAATATAATTTTTGTCCTCGTGAAGGAGTACGTATCACTCTAGCTTGGGGAGGGGGCTTAAGTTAATGTTATATGCATGCCCCAATCATGAGCTCTCTAGAGAAATTATCATCCAGAACTTTTATGCTCGGCTTTCTTGTTATGATCAATCAATGCTCGATACTTCTTGTACTGGTTCTTTTATGAAGAAGACTATTGAATTCAGATGGGATCTTTTAGAAAGAATTAAACGCAACTGTGAAGATTGGGGACTCGACGAAGGTAAAGAGTTGGGTATTAAGCTTGAGTTTAATTCTGTTAAAATCTTTTATGAATACCAATGCTTTTCAAAAGTTTAGCACTAAATATGGACTTGACTCTGAGATAGTAGCCTCTTTCTGTGAATCATTTGTTACTCATGTTGATCTCCCTAAGGAGAAGTGGTTCAAATATCATCCCCCTATTAAAGAAGAAATTAAAGAACCGGTAATAGCTAAAGATGAAACTATTATTTACAATGTTGACCTAGTTGTGCCTACTCCTTTTATTGAAAAAACACCTTTCCCTGATAGGATAAAGGAACATGCTAAAGGTTTTAATTGTGGTCCGCAAAAGCAATATTAGGGCACCTAAACCTGCTGAACAAATTAAAATAGAACCTAGTGTTGCTATGGTTAATGTAACAACCCGAGTGTCATGCTACAGTAATCCCCTGTTAATGGTGCCATGTCATCATGTTACTGTTGCTAATCTTCACTTGATCCAAATCACAATTCAAATTCAATCTAATCTGAAGTCAAAAATTCATATTTGCCAAACCTGAAAACTGAAATGTTCAAAGTGTGGCAAATAATCTCTGGTTATTTGTCATGTTGAAACCTATATTTTACAGTGTGTTTTTAATGCCCTAAGCTAATAAAACAGTGGCCAAGGCTTTAATTAAAATGCTTTTCTAATTTATGAAAAATCCAAAACATTTCAAAAGCCTCCCAAACTTTTTGTGGCAACGCTCATTATTTCCTAGTATTTGTTCTGTCCACCTCCACATTTTTGCAAAGTAATTTTTGTGGCTTAAATGCAAATGGAGGATGTCAAAAGAAAACAGAAAAATAAAAGGGAGATCATAAATAAAAGAAAAAGGAGCAAGGCCCCAACCCCGACCTGGGCCTCGACCACCCGACCGGCCCAGCCCACCAACCACCGCCCCGGGTCACCTCTACTCCCTGTTCCTCCGACTGGGTCGCAATAGGCGAACCCGTCCGGACCCGTTCACCGGCGTCGGCAAGGGGATAAGGTCCCCGGCTCTCTCTCTTCCTCCCCTGCTCCACTCATTCCCCGCGTCTCCCCTCTCTCGCCTCCCAGATCCACGCGCTCCTTCCCCTCTCTATCTCGCTCGCCCGCCTCACCCAAGCGTCATCGCCGCCATCCCCCGTCGTCACTGCGGCCACCGTCGACCCCGAGCTTAGGTTGCACGTCCACGAGCTCCTCCGGGGTCGACTCCTTTGAGCGGTGGCCTCAGCTGGAGCTCGGAGGCGCTGCAGCACCGGATCCCCTTCGTCCTCTTCTCCGGCCGCCGCGGAACTCCGTCGACCTCCCCCGACTGCTTCTGCTACTAAACTGAGCACCGGCCTTCGTGAGCCCCTACGTGAGCGTCTCTCCCTCTCTTCTTCCCCCTCTGTTTGCGAGCTGCTGCCCCGTAGCTACCCGACGCCGATGCCACGCGTTGCCGTCCGCCATTGCCGGCGTGCAGCTCAAAGCGCAGCCGCCCGAGCCCTTCCGTCTTGACCGTCATGCTTCTGGCGCGCCCAGGAAACCGCACAGCCACCTAGCTCTCTCAAAACACCCCAGGAGCCGCGTTCTGTTAACACCCGAAGGACCGCTGCCGCAAACCTCGTCGCCGGCGCTGCTTTCCGCCAAGTCCGGCCGTTACCTCTCTGCCACCGTTTCGACGGCGTCGTTTCGCCCGTGCTCGAAACGCACCCTCGCTGCGGTAAACGACCCCACAATGGGACGAATCCCGCCGCTCTCCCATTCGCTCGGCCGTCGGAATGGTCGCCGGAGTTAGCTCCGGCGCGTCTACGGCCGGTGCCGAGCTGGCACCCACGTGGCACCGTCCCGTGCCACTGACTGGTGGCCCCCACTGGACCCGCAGAACCCGTTGACTGGTTTGACCCGAGTCAACCCGTCTTAACAGGGCAGCCCTCAGCACCGACATGTGGGCCCCTCTCATTATATTAGTCTAATAATGTTTTATAAATAAAAATGATTAGTTAACCTAAAACACTCGCTGACGCCCGGGGCCCACGCCCCTAATTAACCCTGTTAGTTTAGTTAATCCACTATTAAGCCAGCATTGGTCAGCTTTGACCAGTCAACCGGACTGTTGACTGCTGACGTCACACCTATGTCATGCTGATGTCATAATTCCTTTTCTGTTAATTTAAGTAATTCCAGAAAAGGCTTTAATCTTTGAAATTCATAGAAAATAAATCGTGCCTCGGATGAAAATGTTTTCTATATGAAAGTTGCTCAGAAAAATCCAACGAATCCGAATACGCGGTCCGTTCATCTGTCACATGCCCCTAGCATGCTTAAAATGGGACATTCCTCCGCTCATCTGGTTCGACATAGTCCGTAACCGGAAAACATTCCCGGTTGAATTCCCCCTTCTCCTAGGTCGTGTAGCCTTACGTTAGATCACACCCGGCACAGCTTATTGCCATGTTATGTTTTGTGATGCTATGCTTGCTTTATATTTACTGTCCCCCCCCCTCTTCTCTCTGGTAGACCCCGAGACCGATGCCGCCCCTGTGATCGACTACGTCGACGACGACCCCTCCTTGCCATAGTAACCAGGCAAGCCCCCCCTTTGATCATCCCGATATCGCCCGTTCCATTCTCTCATGCTTGCATTAGATTTTGCTACTGTTATTGTTTGCTCCTAATCTGCTGCATAGCCTGTTTATTGTAACCTGCTATTGTTACCTACCTGTTTATCCTAAACTGCTTAGTATAGGTTGGTTAGAGAACCATCGGTGACCCCCACTTGACCCGACCGCCTACTGGATTATCAGAAGACCCGATCAACGAGATCGAAGACCAGGCCGCGACACCTCACGTCACATCACGCCCCTTTGTTGCTCGACTCTGCAGAGTTACCATTGAGTGCCGAGGGTGGAACCTCATACATCACTCCTGATGAGATCTCTGTAGAGTAGCTATTCGGTCGTGGTCATCGAGGGTGATTTCCTCCTTAACCACTTCCGACACGACTGTCAGTGCAACCCCTCAAGTGTGAACCTCGAGGGTGGTTCCTCTTACGCTCACCTTGATGTTTACATCAAGTGGGAATCCGACAAGGGTGATTCCTCGGTTTTCCCCTTGGTGTTAGACACACGGTTACTATGGTTACTATGACTTTGCCTTTGGACCGTGTTACTAAAGACGGGTTGGCCCTGAGGGGTACCCGCGCGAGCTTAATTGCGAGTGATGTGGAGTCGGGCGGACCTAGAAGGTGCCCGCGAGATAATTACGAGGCGTGGCCGGGCATTCCTAGCCCTTGCCGCAAGTCCTCGAGATGGGGCAACGGGGTCACATCTTTCGCGAGTCTCTGCTTGTTACCGTGCGTTCCTAATCCACTACGATTTGGATATTTGATCCGAGGGGCCTCGCCCGATAGCACTAACCATCACGTGGGCATAGTATGGGCGTTACGTCGTGTACATCACCAAGCTTAATAGACGTCGGCGGCGGCGCGCTGGGGTTGGACTGCGTAAGCGCCTGCCTTGTTGAAGGAGGTAGCTAGGTTCGCTCACCGCCGCCCTCGCAACATGCAGAGTTCTCGGGAGATGGCCCATGACCCCTGGGGCATAGGTTTAGTACGGTGTCTTGGCCTCTCTATTAAGCCTAGGTCGGGTTGCGGCGTATTGTTTGGCGAGGCGGGCTTGACCAGGAAAGTGTGTCCAGCCGGAGTTAATCGGCGTGGTGGGTAAGTTGGTGCACCCTACAGGGAAGAAAACATCTATCGATAGCCTGTCCTACTGAGAACGGACACTTGGAGTTGTATCCCGATCGATACAACTAGAACTGGATACTTGTGATGAGAATTGGATGGTGATGAGTAATGGCTTGTGATAATAACTGGATAGTATGGCTCTGGGATTACTTTCTTGCAGGGAGTCGAGAAAGGATCTCTGGCCGAGGTTGATAACACTACTACTACTTTACTTTATGCTACTCTACCCCCCCCCCCCCGCCGCCCCTGTTGCTGCAAGATGGTGGTTTCCAGAAGATGCTAGTCTTCGATAGGACTAGGCCTTCTCTCTGTTCTGGCATTTCTGCAGTCCAGTCCACATATATAGCCTTCCTTCGATAATGTTGCATATGTAGTGTAGATCCTTGCTTGCGAGTACTTTGGATGAGTACTCACGGTTGCTTTGTTTCCCCTTTTCCCCATTCTTTCTTCTTTCTGGTTATCGCAACCAGATGGTGGAGCCCAGGATCCAGACGACACCACCGACGACTACTACTACCCCGAGGGTACCTACTACTACGTGGAGGCCGCCGACGACCAGGAGTAGTTAGGAGGCTCCCTGGCAGGAGGCCTTGCCTTTTCGATCGTTCTTGCTTTGTGCTAGCCTTCTTAAGGCAAACTTGTCTAACTCATGTCTCAGATTTCAGATATTGTTGCTTCCACGACTCTTGTATAATCGAGCTTATGTATTCGAGCCCTCGAGGCCCCTAGCTTGTAATATAAAGCTTGTATTATTTTAATTTGTGTATAGAGTTGTGTTGTGATATCTTCCCGTGAGTCCTTGATCTTGATCGTACACATTTGCGTGCATGATTAGTGTATGATTGAATCGAGGGAGTCACAAGTTGGTATCAGAGCCGACTGCCTGTAGGTAGCCCCCTTTCCAACTCATTGGCCGAAGTTGAGTCTAGTCACTGAAAAACTTTTACTAACATTGGCTGTGTGTCTTACGGGCCCACGTCGCCATTGGGTGGTATTAGGATCTTTTACTCTCGCTCTATGCTCGGGATACTGATCTCTCTTCTATTCGGGTTAAAGATTTTACTAACTCGACTCTAGGATCTCATAACCACTTCCTCCCGGAGAGCCCCTTCACTGCAGATGATCGCTTGCTTCGCCAGAAGATTCTGCAGATACTCCTCGATGTTTTCCCGAGACCCTTGTGCCCTTCGCCATTGCATTTCCCTACCACCGATAAATCCCATGGATAGCTTACACTTGCCGTCCATACAATCATTCCTCGATGCTCTTGTTATTACAAGATGCCCCGAAATTCTCTATTGTTTCGAGAATCCTTTGAGCTTACTGCCTTGCAGTTCTTTGCCCCATGAATACACCCCCTTGAATAATTCCTCGCACTCACCGAGGATCCGTTCATCCTCGCTTGTTCGTGGTGATTCACAAAATTCTTGAAATACTATATGATCTTCCGAAAATCCTCTGCAGCCTATTGCTCTTGATTCTCCTTGCCTGCTTGCACTACGATTAGTTCCGTATGTCTAGCAATATCCTTTAAAATTCTTTGTGGTTGTCCTTCTATTCCTATGGATTCAACGTGTGAGCGAATACTG
This sequence comes from Aegilops bicornis, assembly GCA_021605145.1. Lineage (NCBI taxonomy): Eukaryota > Viridiplantae > Streptophyta > Magnoliopsida > Poales > Poaceae > Aegilops > Aegilops bicornis. Next base: position 105,617,235 of record CM038671.1, read on the forward strand.
GCAATCACCAATTAATCCTTGGAAATTTTATTTCCGTCTCCGACATCGCTCCGGTTATGAGCTAGTTCTTGCCCAATCAAGATTTGATCAGGTGCACCTCTAAGCCTATTCAACTTAATAATATTTTGATCAGAGCATGTGCTTCTGATCCTTCGACTTAAAATCGTAATTCCTTTGTATTCAAGCTTTGAAGTTATCCAGTTACATCTATAACCCGATGCCTTGGCATTCTTTCTTCTTCTGAGTGAGTATCGATACTCACATCAGATCTTTTATGGACCGCCATATCCTTGGTTGGATTATTATCCGACAATGTCCTTCATATTCATTAAACTTGTGAGTTTTGCCCTAACACATAATGCCTTTGGTAAGTTCTATCATCTGCTTTTGTCAACCATGCTCTGCTTTCGAGCTGGTATATTTTAATCCTGAAGTTAGCGGTATACGTTCCTAAGATACCCCTACGGGTTGAACCTATGCCTTCCCTAATACGTGTGAACTCGAAAGAGATGTGAGTCATACTCTTCTGGTGCTTCACCAGATAAATCTTCCGCACTACAAATTCTTCGAAAACGAGGAGTGAATGAAAGGTTATGCATTGAAGAAGTGGGGGTCGACCTTGAACCTTTGTGTTCATGCCCATGGACCTAATGTGGATCTTATCATGGAAGCTTCTTGTGATATAATAATCCCCTATTATAAGTTCATATGGTATCTATGTTTGGTCCTCTTCAACTGTGGTTCTCACCATGATTGTTCCCCTTTGATTCCATTTCTCGGACAAGTTAAAGCACTTGTCTTCTGCAGATCAATGCATCTCCACAACCTCTATTTTGATCTTCCTTCGAGTATTACCCTTCGGTACCTTGAGAATAACAAAGAACCGTGTTGCTTCCTACGAGTCTTCATTTGGTATTGCTTCTCATTGATTTCATATTTCCCCGGGTTTTGAGTTGTTAGTCACTCGAGAACGCCGATAAGTGAATCGATTCCACACTCCGATTCTATAACTCTTAAGTAAATTTTGTTGCTTACGAGTTTAATAATCCATCAAGTCATTCCTAGCCTGATCAGCTGTATCATTACCGTGCTAAATTTCAACTGTGCTACCAGGTCCTTTCCGGAGCACAATCTTCGACGACGAGCTAAGCTTATGTCGATCTTCCTCATTATATCATTTTGCCATGAACAGCAAGCTTGCTATCGAGTTTGTGTCGTACTCGTGGTTTCAATAACCTTTCACTTCATCCTTCCTGTTGCTTGATGGCATCGCTCCTCGATAGCATCTTCATAGAGCCTCTCGACAAATGCGTCATGATCAGCATGAACATTTTGACTTCCATTGAGATGACAATTGAATTCATGGTGATAAATACCATCCTTGACCTTCGATGATTTGAGTTATCATCGACAACCCCTTTGTCTTCTTTCCAACGCATGTTTGATCATGTCTTGGTTATACCTTGGACTCCTTGCTAATCCCGCAACTGTTCCTTGGGTATTTCTTGTGATTTTCAACTCCAACCCCTACTTGTAACACCATGTTAATGCTACCTCGAAGCATGACTGAGGTATTCCGAATATCAACAAGAACATTGGAAGCACATTGCCGAATGTTTCTTGATCTATTATCCAAACACCGTTGTATGGGTAATATCATGATTCTTCCCTTGCCCCCTTTATCTAAATGCTTTCGAACTTGCTGTCATATCATGTATTTCCTGCTCCGCTTCCCCTTGGGAAGGATATACTCCCAATTCTTGGGTATAAACACCTTTTCTTTCCATTTGTCTGATTATTATAATAATCACATTTTCCTTTTCATTGTTTTGTTTCACCTTTCTTGTAATCTAACTTGTCTGAGCAGAGATAAATCCCTACTTAAGTAAGCACCTCAGTGCACAACTCTGTCACTAAGACCCTGTTACTATTGTTGATGACATTCCGGTAACCACCGATGGACGAGAACTTTGCCTATTGGTCCGCCTCGTCCAACAAGCAGGAAAATGGTTCTCTTCGTCCCTCGCCCTTGGTACCAGCGTTGTTGCCAACATAACTGACAGGCTATACTCTGACCTGCCTTGATATCATGATCGTGCAAAATGATTAGTGCCTTCCTGCTGTTAACCCATATGGTGGGCCCATAACCCATAGTTCCACAGGATCGAAACCTGATTCTCCTGTAATTCCTGTTCTCCAAAATTGTTCCTTGCACTTGGCTTCGTATGCAAATCACGAGCCACCTTCCTAGTGGTCTAATCTGGTATCGCATAAAATACTTATCCCGTCGCTCAAAACTCCTTTCAAGACTTTTCTGTGCAACGAATGATTGCCTACCGATTGAAGCTTCTTATTACACCTTCTTACCTTGCTATCAATGACTTTCTTGAATCTCAACTCGAGAGATGCCTCCTTGCCACGTTCACTGAGATAGTCCCCAGGTAACTATATTGTGATGAGCTCCGTCCTTCCCGAGTCTTTTCCCCTTACTCCACCCCTTAAATCTCGGGACGAGATTTCTTGTAGTGGAGGAGATTTGTAACACCCCGAGTGTCATGCTACAGTAATCCCCTGTTAATGGTGCCATGTCATCATGTTACTGTTGCTAATCTTCACTTGATCCAAATCACAATTCAAATTCAAATCTAATCTGAAGTCAAAAATTCATATTTGCCAAACCTGAAAACTGAAATGTTCAAAGTGTGGCAAATAATCTCCGTTATTTGTCATGTTGAAACCTATATTTTACAAAGGTGTTTTTAATGCCCTAAGCTAATAAAAGCAGTGGCTAAGGCTTTAATTAAAATGCTTTTCTAATTTATGAAAAATCCAAAACATTTCAAAAGCCTCCCAAACTTTTTGTGGCAACGCTCATTATTTCCTAGTATTTGTTCTGTCCACCTCCACATTTTTGCAAAGTCATTTTTGTGGCTTAAATGCAAATGGAGGATGTTAAAAGAAAACAGAAAAATAAAAGGGAGATCAGAAATAAAAGAAAAAGGAGCAAGGCCCCAACCCCGACCTGGGCCTCGACCACCCGACCGGCCCAGCCCACCAACCACCGCCCCGGGTCACCTCTACTCCCTGTTCCTCCGACCGGGGTCGCAACAGGGGCGAACCCCGTCGGACCCGTTCACCGGCGTCGGCAAGGGGATAAGGTCCCCGGCTCTCTCTCTTCCTCCCCTGCTCCACTCATTCCACGCGTCTCCCCTCTCTCGCCTCCCAGATCCACGCGCTCCTCCCCCTCTCTGTCTCGCTCGCCCGCCTCACCCAAGCTCCATCGCCGCCGTCCCCCATCGTCACTGTGGCCACCGTCGACCCCGAGCTTAGGCTGCACGTCCACGAGCTCCGCCGGGGTCGACTCCTTCGAGCGGTGGCCTCAGCTGGAGCTCGGAGGCGCTGCAGCACCGGATCCCCTTCGTCCTCTTCTCCGGCCACCGTGGAACTCCGTCGACCTCCCCCGACTGCTTCTGCTACTAAACTGAGCACCGGCCTTCGTGAGCCCCTACGTGAGCGTCTCTCCCTCTCCTCTTCCCCCTCTGTTTGCGAGCTGCTGCCCCGTAGCTACCCGACACCGATGCCACGCGCTGCCGTCCGCCATTGCCGGCGTGCAGCTCGAAGCGCAGCCGCCCGAGCCCTTCCGTCTTGACCGTCATGCTTCTGGCGCGCCCAGGAAACCGCCCAGCCACCTAGCTCTCTCAAAACACCTCAGAGCCGCGTTCGTTTCACACCGAAGGACCGCCCGCAAACCTCGTCGCCGGCGCCGTTTCCGCCAAGTCCGGTCGTGCCTCTCGCCACCGTTCGACGCAGCGTCGTTCGCCTGCTCGAACGCACTCGCTGGCAAACGACCCCGTGGACGAATCCCGCCGCTCCTGCTCGCTTCGGCCGTCCGGAATGGTCGCCTCGTGGCGTCTCCCACGGTGCCGAAGCCGGCACCCACGTGGCACCGCCCTGGTGATCGACCGGTGGCCCTGACCTTGACCCGTTGGCTGATCGACCAGTCAATGTGACGGGCAGCCCCGAATCGACATGTGGGGCCCCTCTCATTATATTAGTCTAATAACGCTTTATAAATAGAAATGATTAGTTAACCTCAAACACTCGGCTGACGCCGGGGCCCACGCCCTAATTAACCCTCAAGTTAGTTTAGTTAATCCACTATTAAGCCAGAGGTCGACATGTGGGTCTGGTGGCCCCATTGGTCAGCTTTTGACCAGTCAACCGGACTGTTGACTGCTGACGTCACACCTATGTCATGCTGATGTCATAATTCCTTTTCTGTTAATTTAAGTAATTCCAGAAAAGGCTTTAATCTTTAGAAATTCATAGAAAATAAACCGTGCCTTGGATGAAAATGTTTTCTATATGAAAGTTGCTCAGAAAAATCCAACGAATCTGAATACACGGTCCGTTCATATGTCACATGCCCCAAGCATGCTGAAAATGGGACATTCCCCCTCCGGTCATCTGCCCGACATAGTCCGTAACCGGAAAACATTCCTGCTGAATTCCCCCTTCTCCTAGGTCGTGTAGCCTTACGTTAGATCACACACGGCACAACTTATTGCCATGTTATGCTTTGTGACGCTATGCTTGCTTTATATTTACTGTCCCCCCCCCTCTTCTCTCTGGTAGACCCCGAGACCGATGTCGCCCCTGTGATCGACTACGTCGACGACGACCCCTCCTTGCCATAGCAACCAGGCAAGCCCCCCCCCCCCTTTGATCATCCCGATATTGCCCGTTCCATTCTCTCATGCTTGCATTAGATTTTGCTACTGTTATTGTTTGCTCCTATTCTGCTGCATAGCCTGTTTATTGTAACCTGTTATTGTTACCTACCTGATTATCCTAAACTGCTTAGTATAGGTTGGTTAGAGACCCATCAGTGACCCCCCGCCCCCACTTGACCCGACTGCCCCGCTGGATTATCAGAAGACCCGATCAACGGGATCGAAGACCAGGCCCCGACACCTCACGTCACATCACGCCCCTTTGTTGCTCGACTCTGTAGAGTTACCATCGAGTGCCGAGGGTGGAACCTCATACATCACTCTGATGAGATCTCTCAGAGTAGCTATTCGGTCGTGGTCATCGAGGGTGATTTCCTCCTTAACCACTTCCGATACGACTATGTCGTGCAACCCCTCAAGTGTGAACCTCGAGGGTGGTTCCTCTTACGTTCACCTTGATGTTTACATCGAGTGGGAGTCCGACAAGGGTGATTCCTCAGGTTTTCCCCCTTGGTGTTAGACACACGGTTACTATGGTTACTATGACTTTGCACTGGACCCTGTTCCTAAAGACGGGTTGGCCCTGAGGGGTACCCGCGCGAGCTTAATTGCGAGTGATGTGGAGTCGGGCGGACCTGGAAGGTGCCCACGAGATAATTACGAGGCGTGGCCGGGCATTCCTAGCCCTTGCCGCAAGTCCTCGAGACGGGCAACGGGGTCACATCTTTCGTGAGTCTCTGCTTGTTACCGCGCGTTCCTAATCCACTACGATTTGGATATTTGATCCGAGGGGCCTCTGGCCTGATAGCACTAACCATCACGTGGGCATAGTATGGGCGTTCTACGTCGTGTACATCAGCCGAAGCTTAATAGACGTCAACGACTGAGCGGCGCGCGCCGGGTTGGACTGCGTAAGCGCCTGCCTTATTAAAGGAGGTAGCTAGGTCTACTCACCGGCCGCCCTCGCAACGTGCAGGAGTTCCCGGGGAGATGGCCCATGACCCCTGGGGGCATAGGTTTAGTCCGGCGTGTTGGCCTCTCTATTAAGCCTAGGTCGGGTTGCGGCATATTGTTTGGCCGAGGCCGGGCTTGACCCAGGAAAGTGTGTCCGGTCGGAGTTAATCGAGCGTGGTGGGTAAGTTGGTGCACCCCTGCAGGGAAGAAAACATCTATCGATAGCCTGTCCTAATGTAACGGACACTTGGAGTTGTATCCCGATCGATACAACTAGAACTGGATACGTGTGATGAGAATTGGATGGTGATGAGTAATGGATTGTGATAATAACTGGATAGTATGGCTCTGGGATTACTTTCTCGCAGGGAGTCGGGAAAGGATCTCTGGCCGAGGTTGATAACACAACTACTACTTTACTTTATGCTACTCTACCCCCCCTGTTGCTGCAAGATGGTGGTTTCCAGAAGATGCTAGTCTTCGGTAGGACTAGGCCTTCTCTCTATTCTGGCATTTCTGCAGTCCAGTCCACATATATAGCCTTCCTTTGATAATGTTGCATATGTAGTGTAGATCCTTGCTTGCGAGTACTTTGGATGAGTACTCATGGTTGCTTTGTTTCCCCTTTTCCCCATTCTTTCTTCTTTCTGGTTGTCGCAACCAGATGGTGGAGCCCAGGCTCCGCATTTACACCACCGACGACTACTACTACCCCGAGGGTACCTACTACTACGTGGAGGCCGCCGACGACCAGGAGTAGTTAGGAGGCTCCCAGGCAGGAGGCCATGCCTTTTCGATTGTTGCTGCTTTTGTGCTAGCCTTCTTAAGGCAAACTTGTCTAACTCATGTCTCAGATTTCAGATATTGTTGCTTACCGACTCTTGTATAATCGAGCTTATGTATTCGAGCCCTCGAGGCCCTCGGCTTGTAATATAAAGCTTGTATTATTTTAATTTGTGTATAGAGTTGTGTTGTGATATCTTCCCGTGAGTCCTTGATCTTGATCGTACACATTTGCGTGCATGATTAGTGTACGATTGAATCGAGGGTGTCACAGTTAAAGATCTCTTGGCTGAAATTATTGATGGGCATGTTATTTACTTCTATGATGAAGCTGCTAGAATTGCCAAACCCGATGAGAAAGATAAACGTAGACCTGTAGTTGGCATGCCTGTTGTCTCAGTCAAAATAGGAGATAATTGTTATCATGGTTTATGTGACTTAGCTGCTAGCGTGAGTGCTATCCCTTTTACCTTATATCAAGAAATTATGAATGGCATAGCACCCGCTGAAATAGAGGACATAGATGTTACTATTAAACTTGCTAATAGAGACACTATCACATCACTTGGGATTGTTAGAGATGTTGAAGTCTTGTGTGGGAAAATAAAATATCCTACTGATTTTCTTGTTCTTGGTTCCCCATAAGATGAGTTTTGTCCCATTATCTTTGGTAGACCTTTCTTGAACACTGTCAATTCCACTATAGATTGTCATAAACAAACCGTTAGTGTTAGCTTTGGTGATGACTCATGAATTTAATTTCTCCAAGTTTAACGGACAACCTCATAAGAAAGAATTTACAAGTAAGGATGAAATAATTGGTCTTGCTTATATTGCCATACCTCCTACTGATCCATTAGAACAATATTTGCTAGACCATGAAAATGATATGCATATGAATGAAAGAAATGATATAGATAAAATTTTCTTTGAACAATGACCTTTGCTTAAACACAATTTGCCTATTGAAACTCTAGGAAGTCCTCCTCTACCTAAAGGTGATCCTGTGTTTGAATTAAAACAATTTCCTGACACTTTGAAGTATGCTTATCTTGATGAAAAAAAGATATATCATGTTATTATTAGTGCTGACCTTTCAAAACATGAAGAAGAAAGATTATTGAAAATTTTGAAGAAGCACCGAGCTGCTATTGGATATACTCTTGATGATCTTAAGGGCATTAGTCCCACTCTCTGTTAGCACAAGATTAATATGGAACCTGATGCTAAACCCGTTGTTGATCATCAAGGACGTCTGAATCCTAAGATGAAAGAAGTGGCAAGAACTGAAATATTAAAGCTTCTAGAAGCACGTATAATCTATCCCATAGTTGATAGTAGATGGGTAAGTCCTATTCATTGTGTATTGTGTCCCTAAGAAAGGAGGTATTACTGTTATTCCTAATGATAAGAATGAACTTATTCCACAAAGAATTGTTACTAGCTATAGAATGGTAATTGATAGTAGAAAATTAAATAAAGCAACTAGAAAAGATCATTACCCTTTGCCTTTTATTGATCAAATGTTAGAAAGACTATCTAAGCACACACACTTTTATTTTCTCAATGGATATTCTGGTTTTTCTCAAATACCTGTTTCACAACCTGATCAAGAGAAAACCACCTTTACTTGTCATTTTGGAACTTATGCTTATAGACGTATGCCTTTTGGTTTCTGTAATGCACCTGCTACCTTTCAAAGATGTATGACTGCTATATTCTCTGATTTTTGTGAAAAGATTGTTAAGGTTTTCTTGGATAATTTTTCTGTTTCTGGAACTTCTTTTGATGATTTCTTAAGGAACCTTGATCGAGTTTTGCAGAGATGTGAGAAAACTAATCTTGTCTTGAATTGGGAGAAGTGCCACTTTATGGTTAATGAAGGTATTGTCTTGAGGCATAAAATTTCTAAATGAGGTATTGAGGTGGATGAAGCTAAAGTTGATGCAATTGAGAAAATGCCATGTCCTAGAGATATTAAAGGTATTCGTAGTTTTATCGATCATGTTGGTTTCTATAGGAGGTTTATTAAAGACTTCTCTAAAATTTCTAGGCCTCTTACAAATCCTTTACAAAAGGATGTTCCATTTGTTTTTGATGATGATTGTGTAGAAGCCTTTGAAACACTTAAGAAAGCATTAATTTCTGCACCTATTGTTCAACCACCTGATTGGAACTTGCCTTTTGAAATTATGTGTGATGCTAGTGATTATGTTGTTGGTGCAGTTCCAGGACAAAGAGTTGATACGAAATTAAATGTTATCCATTATGCTAGCAAAACTGTAGACAATGCCCAAATAAATTATGCTACTACTGAAAAAGAATTTTTAGGGTTGTGTTTGCTTGTGATAAATTTAGATCTTACGTACATTGTTGATTCCAAGGTTACTTTTCACACCAATCATGCTTCTATTAAATTCTTATGGAAAAGAAAGATGCTAAACCTAGACTCATTAGGTGGGTTCTCTTGCTACAAGAATTTGATTTACATATTACTGATAGGAAAGGAGTTGAGAATCCCGTAGCTGATAACTTGTCTAGGTTAGAGAATATCCTTGATGACCCACTACCTATTGATGATAGTTTTCCTGATGAACAATTAGCTGCAATAAATGTTTCTCATAACACTCCTTGGTATGCTGACTATGCTAATTATATTGTTGCTAAATACATACCACCTAGTTTCACATACCAACAAAAGAAAAAAAAATTCTTCTATGATTTAAGACATTACATTTGGGATGACCCACATCTTTATAAAGAAGGAGTAGATGGTATTATTAGACATAGTGTACCTGAGCATGAACAGGGACAAATCCTACGGAAATGTCACTCCGAAGCTTATGGAGGGCATCATGCGGGAGATAGAACTGCTCACAAGGTATTGCAATCTGGTTCTTATTGGCCTACTCTCTTCAAGGATGCTTGTAAGTTTGTTTTATCTTCTGATGAATGCCAAAGAATTGGTAATATTGGTAAGCAGCAAGAAATTCCTATGAATTATTCACTTGTTGTTGAACCATTTGATGTTTGGGGTTTTGATTATATGGGACCTTTTCCTTCCTCTGATGGGCATACACATATTTTGGTTGCTGTTGATTATGTCACTAAGTGGGTAGAAGCTATTCCAACTAGTAGTGATGATCACAACACTTCCATTAAAATGCTTAAAGAAGTTATTTTCCCGAGGTTTGGAGTCCCTAGATATGTAATGAATGATGGTGGTTCACACTTTATTCATGGTGCTTTCCGAAAAATTCTAGCTAAATATGATGTTAACCATAGAATTGCATCACCTGTCATCCTCAATCTAGTGGTCAAGTTGAACTTATCAATAGAGAAATAAAATTAATATTACAAAAAACTGTTAATAGGTCCCGAAAGAATTGGTCTAAGAAACTGGATGATGCACTTTGGGCCTACAGAACAACATATAAAAATCCTATGGGTATGTCTCCTTATAAAATGGTTTATGGAAAAGCTTGTCATTTGCCTCTTGAGTTAGAACATAAAGCATATTGGGCATTTAAAGAACTCAACTATGATTTCAAACTTGCCGGTGAAAAGAGGTTATTTGATATTAGCTCACTGGATGAATGGAGAACCCAGGCCTATGAAAGTGCCAAGTTATTTAAAGAAAAAGTTAAAAGATGGCATGACAAAAGAATCCAAAAGCGGGAATTCAAAGTTGGTGAATATGTTCTTTTGTACAACTCTCGTTTCAGATTCTTTGCAGGAAAGCCCCTCTCTAAATGGGAAGGACATTATATTATCGAAGAGGTTTATCATTCTGGAGCCATCAAAATAAATAACTCCGAAGGTACTAACCTGAAGGTTGTCAATGGGCAAAGAATTAAACACTATATCTTAGGTACGCCTATTAATGCTGAAAGCAATATTATCCAAACTATGACACCAGAGGAACACATAAAAGAAACCTTCCGGAACACTCTAGACTAACTGAAAAAGAGGAGGTACATGATACGGGAAACAAGCGAGAATTATGCAAAAAGGTACTAAGGCTTGAGCAGGAGATTGATGACTTGAGGGAGGAAAATTCCATCCTCAAGCGTAAGCTGAGGAAGAAGAACATTCATACACCACCACCACCTCCTTCATCACCAAGGGAGACTTGAGTTCATGGTATGGACACTCCCCTTGGCTTGTGCCAAACTTGGGGGAGGTGTCTCGGTATCATATCACCACCACTATCTTTGCCTTTATCTATTTTAGTTCAAACTTTAGTTATGCTATGATTTAGTTGAATAAAGGTTTAGTTCGATCCTTTCTTTTTGAGTTCTTGCTTAGTGATCTACCTATGTAATCGTGTTCGAGATATATAATAAAGTTTAGTTTATGTTTTGCTTTCTTTACTTTTTTGTTTCAATAAAAAGAAAAGGAAATAAATGAAAAAGATCATATGCTAATCTTATGGTAAGTAATGACATCACATAAGGAAGAGTATAAGTGGTAAAATTTAATGAAGATTGACAAACATAGCATTGGTCAATGATGCAACTCATGAAAGAATTAATAAGGGAAGATAAGATTCACATGCAAATACACTATCTTGGACATTTTTTATGATTTTCCCCATCAAAATATTATAGGGTTTTTTATTTTTGTGCCCCTGGTTCGTTAGTTGTACTCATTCATCCCCATGCTCTTAAATTTTGCTCATTTTTTCCCACTCGCTTGCCCGAAACCCTCAGAACAGGTTACAACGGACGTTGCTATTGGGTCAATGCCTTTGACCATTAACTCTGACGAGTGGGGCCGCATTGGGCCAAGTCCACCTTTGACCGTTTACCCGTATAGTGGTTTCGTATGCTAACCGTACAGTGGTATTCAGATACTGGCGCATGCAATCGATCATGATCGTGGGGTAGCACGTGTCCACGGGACATGCCCGAAACGCCCGATCGTATAAAGAGGGGGAACCACCTACCGGCGCATCGCCCCTACCATTTCCCCCAGGGTTTTCCCCTAAATCCCCTCCCTGCTGCATCGTCTTCCTCTCCCCCACCAGTGTCGTCTCGCTCTCCTCCACTGCCTCCCCCGCACCGTCTCGCTCTCCCCCACTGCATCCTCTTCCTCACCTTCATCGCCTCCGTCTGTCCAATAGCGGAAGCTCGTGGCGACATCGGCGCAGCGGCCGGAGATGTAGTGGAGCTGCAGGGCGCAATGACCGCGGATGAAGTGAAGGACGTTGGCAGCGTCCACGGCGGTGCGGGGAAACTCGCAACCGCTGCGGATGTGGAGAAGAAGGTGGCGGTCAGCGCTGCCGAAGCAGAAGGTGACAGCGTCGAGTGGTGCAGTCCATCCCGATGCGCATCCTGGCAAGGGGCGAGAGGTATTTGCCCTTGCTTGTTAGTTGCACTATTTAGGATATTAGCTTGTAGAGTTAGTTGCATTGGTTAGATTGTGATTCGTACGGTAGTACAGATGGTTAGAGTAGTTGGTTTGATGGATGGGCCGGCGTTTTATATATGGGGGGATGGGGGTTTTTGTACTAGGGTTTTTTGGATTACATTCGTTGCAAAAATGCTAGATAGATCTGTATGAGAGATAGGGATCTCTGTGCTTTTAATGCTACACATATTGGGGGTTTTAATGCTACAGAAATGTATGCTTATTAGATTGGGTCCCTATTAGATTTGTTTTTAAATGCAATGCAGACTGGGGTTTTGAATGTCGTATGCCCAAATGGAATCCATTGATTAAGAAGTTATTTGATTCATTAGTATATAAATTTGTCCACAATGTGTAGTTATATTAGCTTTGTTGTTCAATGTGTGTGCATGACAATGGAAAATGCAAATAGGATCATACTATATTAGCCCTGTGATCAATGTGTCATGTGTGCATATCTAAATTTTCAATTGGCTTCTGTATTTACTAGTGATGGATGTAATTGTATATTCAGGAGGATGATGGTTCGGGGGAAAAGAGGAAGCTGGACCTTACTGGGTTCAATGACCCGTACGATCCAGGGTATACTGACGAAGAGTATGAGGTAAGCCTACTTGAAATTTAGATTTTTCATTTAGTTCCTTTGACATGGTGTATATGAATCTATAATGTATTAGTGTAATTCATTCATGTGTGCAGTATGTCTCTGGAGAAGATGTGGATGTGGACGCCGGCAACTTCGCGTCCTTCAAAGCGAAGGAAGAGGAGAAGATCAGGGCCAAGGGAGATGATTACTACTACAAGCGCACGACCAACATTTGGCGCTGCCCCTATAGTACCACCAAGTCAAAACCAAAGTTCGGCCGCTTCGTTCACCTTCTGGCTCATGCAGAAGATGTAGCCATCCACGGCGAGGACTACAAGATCAGGGGGCAGCATGCTGCCCTCGCGAAAGTCCTGACTCCCCTTCCCAACTAATGTGATGATGTGTTTTAATTACTTTTGGTTGTTTGGTGAACTTTGTGTGTGAACTAGATGTGTTCTATGGAGGGTATGGTACTACGATGTGTTCTGTATATGCATGTGGCTATCTATATTGGGTATTTGTGTGTTTTTAAATTTGTCCTCTACGATTTGTTTTAGTGTTTATTTTCAAAGTTTAGGTGCTGCAATGATCACACATGTTGTTTCAGTGTTGCTTCACTAATCAGACATGTTGCAAGGAATAAGGAAAAAAGAGCAAATAGTTCATCATTTTATCAAATATTCCAATAACAGAGCAAAAAACAACATTTGAATGAAGATGCAATGATTTTTGTAATAAAGGAGTATTATCCTAACTATTTGTCTCATGTTTATTAATCAAATGCATGCTTTTTCCCACTAGCATGTCTCATTATCCGATGTTTTGAACTGACATTCGACAGGACAGTATAAATTCAAAAAATGCAAAAAAAACCTTGGCAAACTAACTATGTTTGTGTAGGAGGTCATGTGTGCAAAGTTTGAGGTGATTTAGAGGAGGTCAAAGAAATTTGAATTTGAGAAATGTGCTCCAAATGAGCTCCCAGACTAGGGTAAACAGCCCCATTTGTAATCAAGTTTTTTTGGACCTACTCTAAATGAGCCAAATGTTTTCTATTAACACCTATTCAATCTATATAGTGTAGATTCGAAGTCTCACTATTTTTTTGAATTAATCTTCATATTTTTGCATTTTCTTTTGAAAAAATATTAATATAAGAACTATTAAAAACACGTTTAAAATATCAAAATGGAAAGTAAGTTCAGATCCTTCTTATTCACTTTGAAATAAAGCTTTGGTGATTTTTTTGATTTTTTTGATTTTTCCAAAACAGAAGGTAACCCTACCTCCTCTCCTTGAACTCTACGAAATATTGTACGTGATAGCTCATATGTGTGAAGGTTTTTTTCATGAAAATGACCATACACCAAGTTTATGATTTTTGGTGGTAACATGTCACATAAGACAACATTGTGCGCAGGTTTTATATTTTTTTAGTTTTTTAAATTAATGGTGCTCATTTTACCTCGATCGTGCCAGCTAGGGTTTTTTTTGGAAAATGTCTGTATACCAAGTTTAGTATTTTTCATCATTAGTGTGTCTTATAAAACGACGAACGGCGAAGGTTTCATATTTTTTCGATTTTTTTTAATTAGTTATGCTCAGTCAAAGCCTTGAAAACCCTGTTGACCAGCTCAAAACCCCTCTAAACCCCGCGGGGTTTCGCCTAACCCTAGCTCCGAACGTCAGCCATCCGATCATACCCTGGCGCCAAGCGACAGCCTTCAGATGTGGTCTTCTAGAAGGAATTCGGTGGGCAGGCTGCGTGCAGGCTCCACGACGTTGGATCACATGGACGGCTCCGCATCGTTGGATCATGGGGCGATCCATGAGAGGTGATCCTATTGTGCTTGGCTGCTCGCCCACCACAGACTCCGTGAAAAAAAGACGTAGTTATTGGGCCCAAAAGGAAACCAAGCTCTGGTTGGGCCGTCGAATTGCATCATTTTTTGCATTGTTCGCTCTGTTTTTTGTGAACGTGTTGGCTCTGTTTTTTGCATCGTATGAAATTACACAAAAATTGACATTGACTAGAAAATTTAATTCTTTTCGTTCAATACAAATGCAAAATGACCAAATTCATAAGGGCCAAATTTATTTTTATCATGCAAAATGTCCACAAACTATTTAAAAATTGTCTCTTTTTGTTCATATAATATATATGACCACGGATTCCCACGCATGTAATTAGCTTATTTTTATTCTTCTTTTCAAACCACGGTTTCCCACGCGTGTACACTCCCGATGTCGCAGTGGGTGTGAAAATGGGCTACTTCACATTTGACCCCATTATTGCCACGGCAAAATAACACATAGCACTACGCCTATTTAAGCCACCCTCTGCCTCTGCCATCCCTCATCCATCTCCCATCCTATGCCATCTGCGCTTCTTGCTCTTCAATCCCTTATCCTTCTTCTGCACATCCCTCGGCCATGCAGTACACCAGACCAACCTACCGCTTCCCACCCATCGTTCCTGAGAGGTTCTACCCTACCAGCGTGTACGTTGAGCGCACACTACGTGTGTGGCCGATATCAAGGTGGAGGACCACAAGGAACTTCACCGAGTTCTTCCTCGCGGTCGGCTACCGCCACCTCCCGCGGGGATCTCCGACGATGTTCCGCGTCGAGGAGGTCATCCAAAACGGGGTGGTGGTTGCTCTCCTTGCCCACTTCACCAACACATTTGACGCCTTCTACCTCCTCGGTCGGGTGTTTTGGTGTGGCTGTGAGTTCATCGCTTTCACCACCCACAACATGTTTACGAAGTACACCAACATCTTCCCCACCGCATCGCGCATGCACACTCTTCCGTACCCCGTCGACAACGCCCCGGAGGAGTAGTGAAGGGCGCCCGGAGGAGGAGCGAGGTGGAGAAGGCGGCGGTTGGGTTCTAAACCCTCTATCTATTTTTTTTTTGAGTTTACGTTATGTTAAGTTGTAATTGAACTATGTTGGAGATGCTATGGGCTTGTTGGCCCTTTTATTAAGTTCTATTATTAAGTTTCCTATCTATTCTATTATTAAGTTCTTCCTAGTTTGAACTATGTGATCGTGTTATGGGCTCATTGGCCCTATCTACATATTTGTTGATTGTTTTCTTAGAGAGCTCGCTTTGTTAGTAACCACCTAGTGCATGCAGCCACAACAAACCCTTCTTTTTTACACCAGCCACAAATATGTAGCCACCTAGCTAGTTGATACGTCTCCAACGTATCTATAATTTTTTATTGTTCCATGCTATTATATTATCTGTTTTGGATGTTTTATATGCATTAATATGCTATTTTATATTATTTTGGGGACAAACCTATTAACCTAGAGCCTAGTGCCAATTCCTATTTTTTCCCTTGTTTTAGTGTTTCGCAGAAAAGGAATATCAAGCGGAGTCCAAACGGAATAAAACTTCCGCGATGATTTTTCTTGGACCAGAAGACATCCAGAGGACTTGGAGTGCAAGTCAGAGAAGCCACGAGGGGGTAGGGTGTGCCCCCCATCCTTGTGGGCCCCTCATGACTCCACCGACCTAGTTTCTTCGCCTATATATTCTCATATATCCTAAAACCAACAGAGAAAGCCACGAAAACACTTTTCCACCATCGCAACCTTCTGTACCCGTGAGATCCCATGTAGGGGCCTTTTCCGGTGTCCTGCCGGAGGGGGATTCGATCATGGAGGGCTTCTACATCAACACCATTGCCCTTCCGATGAAGCGTGAGTATTTTATCACAGACCTACGGGTCCATAGCTAGTAGCTAGATGTCTTCTTCTCTCTCTTTGATTCTCAATACCATGTTCTCCTCGATGTTCTTGGAGATCTATTCGATGTAATACCTTTTTGTGGCGTGTTTGCTGAGATCCGATGAATTGTGGATTTATGACCAGCTTATCTATGAATATTATTTGAATCTTCTCTGAATTCTTATATGCATGATTTGATATCTTTGCAAGTCTCTTCGAACTATCGATTTGGTTTGGCCAACTAGATTGGTTTTTCTTGCAATGGGAGAAGTGCTTAGCTTTGGGTTCAATCTTGTGGTGTCCTTTCCCAGTGACAGTAGAGGCAACAAGGCACGTATTGTATTGTTGCCATCAAGGATAAAAAGATGGGGTTGACATCATATTGCTTGAGTTTATTCCTCTACATCATGTCATCTTACTTAAAGTGTTACTCTGTTCTTCATGAACTTAATACTCTAGATGCAGGCAGGAGTCGGTCGATGTGTGGAGTAATAGTAGTAGATGCAGCCAGGAGTCAGTCTACTTGACATGACGTGATTCCTATATTCATGATCATTGCCTTAGATATCATCATAACTTTAAGCTTTTCTATCAATTGCTCGGTAGTAATTTGTTCACCCACCGTAATATTTTCTGTCTTGAGAGAAGCCACTAGTGAAACCTATGGTCCCCGGGTCTATTTTCCATCATATAAGTTTCCGATCTACTATTTTGCAATCTTCTATTTTTTGATCTATAAACCAAAAATACCAAAAATATTTACTTTATCGTTTATCTATCTCTATCAGATCTCACTTTTGCGAGTAACCGTGAAGGATTGACATCCCTTTTATCGCGTTGGGTGCAAGTTAATGATTGTTTGTGCAGGTATTCAGTGACTTGTGCGTTGTCTCCTAATGGATTGATACCTTGGTTCTCCAACTGGGGGAAATACTTACTCTACTTTGCTACATCACCCTTTCCTCTTCAAGGGAAAAACTAACTCAAGCTCAAGAAGTAGCACTAGTCCATGCAGCCACAAAAATATATTGTTCAATTTATTTGTCGTAGAAAAACGGGTGCAGACACGAGTGGATTGAAAAGGCTGAAACTGCTCGTAAAAAAGCAATGCTCTAAATCAAGGAGACAAGCGTGCGAGAAGAGAGGAACCAGCGGCAGTGACCGTCACTGCATCTGTGGCGGCTGGCGTGCACGAAAGATGCTCGGTTAGTGCATCGTGGTAGCACGCATCGGCGCATGAAAGCTCGGTCGGCGCATGCAGGCTCGGTTGGCGCATGCAGGCTTGGTCGACGCATTGTGGCGGCGCGCATCGATGCATGCAGGCAGGCTTTGCTGGGTGCATGCATAGAAGCACTACTAAGGAAAACCTTATACACAGAACCTTAGCAGTAGCACAGGTTAAAATGACGCGCTACTGGTAATTAGCAGTAGCTTGTGTCCACATAAGGCGCTACTGCTACAGATATAGCAGTAGCGCGGCAAGGACAAAGTGCGCTACTACTAATATTGCCACACCATTGCCACTAGGCAAAGTGTAGTAGTAGCGCGTTCCCCTGAAACGCGCTAATGCTAGGTAGTTTAGCAGCAGCGCTTTCTCCTAGAACGCGCTACTACTAAACCCATCCCATCTGCTCCACCGGCCGCCCCTCACTCTCCCCTCTCCACTCCCACTCTCACTCTCACCTCACCGTTCCACCGCCGCCGATGTTCAGCCCTCCCCCGCCGCTGCATTGCCGCCATCGCCGTTGCTCCTCCTTCCTCGGTATGCGGCGCCCCTCCTCCTCTTCCTCCACCCACCGCCCTCCTCCCTCCTCCTGCCGCGCCCTCCTCCCTCCTCTAGTCGCGCCCTCCTCCGGCCGCGCCCTCTTCCATCCTCCTCCCACTGCCCTCCTCCTCTCTCCTCCCTCCTCCTCCTCCTCCTTCCTCCCACCCCCTCCTCCTCTCTCCTCCCTCCTCCTTCTCCCTCCTCCCACCCCTTCCTCCCTCCTGCCTCCCTCCATCTCTCCTCACTGATAATGTAGTTTTTTTTACTATTTTTTCAATACAATAGAATTTAGTAAGTGCTTTTAGTTATGTTAGATTTATTAATAGAACTAGTTTAACATAGTTTTTTTACTGTTTTTTCAATACAATAGAATTTAGTAAGTGCTTAGTTTAGTTATGTTAGGTTTATTAATAGAACTAGTTTCACTAAGGTATTTTTAGTAATATAAAAATGTATATTGGAATTTTTTTGTAATTTTGTTTTTCAATTAGAAATGTATTGGAAAATTTAATTATTTTTGTCATTATCACTTTGTCATCAAAGAATGCTATATGAGATTTGATTATCTAAATTTTTCACTCGGTGGAATATGCAAGCTTTGTAGAGTCGTGTCTCCTCGGAGTGATCGTCATCCGAGCTACCTCTAGCTACTTCCTCTACACCCGAGTTGGTGAGCTAAAAGTCCACCTCCTCCTTCTCTACTCCTCGGTGTGTTGAATAGAGTAGAACTAGTGTATTTAGTCGGTGAGCTCATGTGTAAATGCTTATGATAATTGATCCGGGTGGAATTGCAAGTTTAAGCATCGTTGTATGTGTATGGACATCTTTGTATCACGGGGAAAATTCGAGTGGCCTATGTTTTGCCGGAGTGTTGATTCATTTCTGTTCCGGCAAATTTCAGATGCTCGATATGTCCTATTTTAGCAAAGGTCATGCCGGATTTTTCCGTGAATTTAAGCATGACTTGTGCTAGAATATATAGGAAATATCGAGTGCCCGGATTTGCTAGAAAAAGAATTAAACGACATTTCGAGTTGACTTTAAGTCTGTCGGGGCTCCATACATGACAGTAAAAAAATCGGTGAGGGAGAGTCTCCACCATATATGAGAGAAGAAGAATGCTGACTGTTGTCATGGGGGTCGCTTCTCCTTCTTTTACTTGTGCTAGATATGTGTAATGCACTAGGGAAAGCAGGAGTAGCGATCGTCACCGACAGTCGCAATATCAGAGAGGGAGTGCCCACCATATACGTGTTGGGGAACTTAGCAGAAATTCAAAATTTTCTACGCATCACCAAGATCAATCTACGAAGATACTAGCAACGAGAGAGAGGGGAGTGCATCTTCATACCCTTGAAGATCGTCATGCGGAAGCGTTACAAGAACGCGGTCGGTGGAGTCGTTCACGAAGCGATTCAGATCGCAGCCGAATCCGATCTAAGCACGGAAGAACGGTGCCTCCGCTGCTCAACACACGTGCAGCCGGTGACGCCTCCCGTGCCTTGATCTAGCAAGGAGAGAGGAGAGGTTGGGAAGACTCCGTCCAGCAGCAAAGACAACGGCGTGGTGGTGGTGGAGGAGCGTGGCACTCCAGCAGGGCTTCGCCAAGCACTGCGAGAGACGAGGAGGGAGAGGAGTAGGGATGCGCCTTGGAGAGAATAACTCATGTGTTGGGCAGCCCCTAGACCTCAACTATATATAGGGGGAGGGGAGGGGGCTGCGCCCCCTCTAGGGTTCCCACCCCAAGGGGTGCGGCAGCCCCAGATCCCATCTAGGGTGGCGGCCAAAGGGGGAGAGGGGGAGGCGCACCTGGGGTGGGCCTTAGGGCCCATCTGCCCTAGGGTTTGCCCCCCTCTTCTCTTGAGGCGCCTTGGGCCTTGGTGGGGGGGTGCCCCAGCCCACCTAGGGGCTGGTCCCTTCCCACTATTGGCCCACGCAAGCCTCTGGGGCTGGTGGCCCCTCCCGGTGGACCCCCGGACCCTTCTGGTGGTCCCAGACATTATCGGTGATGCCGGAACACTTCCGTGGCCAAATCCTCACTTTCTATATATCAATCTTTACCTCCGGACCATTACGGAACTCCTCGTGACGTCCGAGATCTCATCCGGACTCAACAACATTCGGTAACCACGTATATCTATTCCCTATAACCTAGCGTCATCGAACCTTAAGTGTGTAGACCCTACGGGTTCGGGAACCATGCCGACATGACCGAGACAACTCTCCGGCCAATAACCAACAGCGGGATCTGGATACTCATGTTGGCTCCCACATGTTCCACGATGATCTCATCGGATGAACCACGATGTCAAGGATTCAATCAATCCCGTATACAATTCCCTTTGTCTATCGGTATAGTACTTGCCCGAGATTCGATCGTCGGTATCCCGATACCTTGTTCAATCTCGTTACCGGCAAGTCTATTTACTCGTTCCGTAACACATCATCCCGTGATCAACTCCTTGGTCACATTGTGCACATTATGATGATGTCCTACCGAGTGGGCCCAGAGATACCTCTCCGTTACACAGAGTGACAAATCCCAGTCTCGATTCGTGCAAACCCAACCGACACTTTCGGAGATACCCGTAGTGCACCTTTATAGCCACCCAGTTACGTTGTGACGTTTGGCACACCCAAAGCATTCCTACGGTATCCGGGAGTTGCACAATCTCATGGTCTAAGGAAATGATACTTGACATTAGAAAAGGTTAGCATACAAACTACACGATCTTTGTGCTAGGCTTACGATTGGGTCTTGTCCATCACATCATTCTCCTAATGATGTGATCCCATTATCAACGACATCCAATGTCCATGGTCAGGAAACCGTAACCATCTATTGATCAACGAGTTAGTCAACTAGAGGCTTACTAGGGACATGGTGTTGTCTATGTATCCACACATGTATCTGAGTTTCCTATCAATACAATTATAGCATGGATAATAAACGATTATCATGAACAAGGAAATATAATAATAATAACTAATTTATTATTGCCTCTAGGGCATATTTCCAACAATACGTGAGATGAGCATTTAGGAAGGAAGACTCGACAGACCTAAAGTCAACCCGTTGCATATTGAGTAATAGTGATCTGTGTGTTGAGTTTCCTGCTGGTAGTTACCTTCGATCGATTTTCAATTAATGTTTCAACTATGAACATAGGAAATGTCCTGACGATTTAAAAGGATTTGGTATGTGCGAATATCGCGAAGATTTAGCGCGGCTCGTGCGATGTGCCTCACCTAGTTGGTGGTAGGCGCTTCAGCATCAAGCTGGATGAGAACTTCGAAGTGGATACAGTAAGTCACAACGACAAGTCTTTTTTCGTAATTAAGCATGACTTCTGATTATTTTGCTTCAACTTATAATTTTAATTTTTTAGTATTCTACTAGCGTATCCCCTGGCATGCAAGAATTTATGTCTTGGATAAGATTGGTTTCAGTCTATGGAAAGTATGGAGGTAAAGAAGGTTCACTTGAGGACCGAGCATGGTTATATTTTTGCCGTAAAACTATACAATGTAGACACCTACACCTATTTTGATGCAAAAATTGGAGAGCACTATGCAAGGCTTATGCATTTGAGCCTGATATGCTTATCACCTTTGATATTCGTCCGGAAGATGAAATTGAAGGTAATATCAACATCTGGGTCGATGTGCAGACGCCTCCCGTTCTACCATTATGTGAGTTTCTCAACCATATTTATGTCTTGGATATTGTTTATTTAAAAATAGTTGACAACTAATTTCTATTGACAGCTTATTTCCATTCAAGCAAACATGTCCAGCGCTTGGTAGACAACACCTACTACCGTCCCGGGGCTGAACTAAACTGCAAGGAGATAAGTCATTATGTTTCATGGCTTGAGGATCTTGATACTGTCAAGACAGGTTATTTTCCTGGACTTTGAAATATTAGTACTCAAGACATGCGACCACTAGTGTGCATATTGAACTACGGTCACATCTATTTAGGAAAGATGGTAAGATTTTTACTATTTATCCTCAGTGCATCTTTTGCATACATTATTTTTTAAGCTAAACTTCATTGCTAAGTATGTTACTACGATGTTCTTGAACAGGGACTCCCGATGAATGTTGTGCCTCTTTGGATCGAGCCTAAAGTACGCATGACAATGGTTAGCTTACGGCCAAGACATCCTACATTGCACATGAGTGCATTCAAGATTTCTCGAAGCGAGCAAGTCTTAATACTCAAAGACTGGAGCAAAATTGTGAAGTATTGCAGAGAAGTACTAGGGGGCAGCAATCAGAAGCGCATCCCACAATTAGGAGACAGGTTCATCTGCATTCTCCAATATGATGAAGCAGGATTGCTACACATGTTTTATGCTATTTTACCTAAGAGAGAGCAGCGGGAGTGATTAGCTAGCTAGAATGATTTTGAAGATGATGATGTGCTACACTATGACTATGATGATTAAATAGCTAGTGTTGGTGGTAATGACTATGATGATTATTACTAGCTAGTGTTGGTGGTGATTAGATAGCTACACTATTACTATGACTAGTAGAATGCCCGCGCGTTGCTACGGGCTTCAATGCATACAAATGATTAAGGTTGTCTTTAAAGGTCGAAGCTTATTTCTCACTCAGACATGTTGGTGTGTTTGGACATCAAATGGACATCTAGGAGGCTCCTCAAAATCCAATGTCGACGGTCTGGGCTCATCCAAATCCATCCCATATGCAGGGAGAAATATGGTTGTCCGGACTATCCCCAGGTTTCTTGTCATAGCAGGACATTTCTCACTGGAGCACTCTTCTTTAAAACTAGATGATGTCCACCTCACCTTCACCACGGCGTTCTCTCTCCTTCACACCATACTTCCCCACGGACCAGCAAGGAAGAGTCCCCGCCAACCACCTCGCTCTCCGCCTTGATCCCCTTTCTGATGTCTCCTAAGTTGTTGTCACGATATAACATACAATTGAATGTCGTGCATTACCACGAAACAAAAACATGATGTCTGTTGTTTGGCATGCAATTGATACACCACCGTGTCCTATTAACTCTTGAAGCAATCCACCAATGCATCTATAACCCTTCTATCCTAAACAAAAAAATATATTAAGTACCACCATAGGAGAATTATTAAGTATTGTTTCCTTACTCATGTGTGCCGAGCATTACTTGTCTTTACTTGCCAGGACTCTGGTTGCATGAGAAATACACATTTTGTTGATTGTGGCCCTTGTATAAATATGTATTGGTACAAATAAAGACATAAAATCAATAGTCCCACACACTTCGACATAATAGATGTTGCCAATGCCGCTGGAGAAGATAGTGCGGTTGTCAATATCAACATATACCAATATTCTCTGGTTAGTCCCTGGAAAATGAAAGAGCAATCACATAAGTATTTATGCAAACTAAAGCCAGAAAATTACATAAATGCCAACAGTACTCGGCCAAAAGCTAAATTTTAGTGTTTTTGTTGATTTATGTGTTTGTTGATTACATAACAAAATCACAAGGTACTCGGCCAAAAGCTAAATTTTATTGTTTTTTTTTCTATACTGGCCTTAATTATCATCAAATGCCAACAGTTATATCCCAGTTTAATTTCACAATTCTTCCTATATGTCTAGTAATCTGAAAAGTGTCTACGAAATCACATCAGATTTAGAGAATCATATAGAATTTTTACTGGATAGATACTCCCTCCATCCTATAATATAAGATGTTACTACAATCAATATAATACAATATATCGGTTGTAGTAACATCTTATATTATGGGATGGAGGGAGTAGAAATTATTTCTCCATTTGATTCATCTCGATGCTCCATAATTGACATTCATCTACAAGCACAAGCCAATTGAGGAAATAAGGTCTTTGTAATGTAGCGTGCACGAAGTGTTTTGGAAGATCTATGATGATGCACGCCTATGTATTCAGGCCCGAGTTTACGGGTTGTACATTCTGGAGAGAGTGGTGTACTATTACTATGATGATTAAATAGTGTTGGTGGTAATGAGTATGATGATTATTTAGCTAGTATTGTTGGTGATGATATGAGATGCGAGAGTTTTTATATTAATATGATGATGATGTTGATCATGATTATCATGATGATTTGTTATTATGATCGTGATTAGTTATTATATCATTGGTGGAAGGAACGCAGATTAGATTCATGTGGATGGATCAAAAGTGGCCAAAAGTTGAATTAGTAGGATCGTCGTCCTAATTCAACTTTTGATTCATCCAAATGAATATAATCCATGTTTCTTCCTCACAATGATATATTAATTCATCATGGACATGATGATATAACAACCTCTTAATTGGTACTGTATCAAAATTTGTATAACGACATATAAATACACTAAAATAAAAAAATGAAAAACAGAATACTAGTAGCGTTGGACAGGAAGCACACTACTACTAGTTAGATTAGCAGTAGCACTCCCTAAATACAAGCGCTGCAGCTATTAGCAGTAGTGTGTTGCTTCAAAGCTCGCTACTGCTACCCATGTATAACAATAGCGTGGGCCAACCCGCGCTACTGCTACATGTTAGCTGTAGCGCCGTATAGAGCGGGTATCCACGCTACTGATATACAAAATACCCGCGCTACTGCTAGGCTTATCCCTAGTAGTGCAGGCTTCTGCCGTGGCGGCGCGCAGGCATTTAATGCAAGGGACGGCCCAACGAAACCATGGCCCAATGGTCGAACAGCGAAACCGCCCAATGCGGCCCCACTTGTCAGGTCCAACGGACGACACAGTCCAGCGCGGCCCCACTCGTCAGAGTTAACGGTCAAGCCATTAACCCACCAGCAACGTCCGATGTGACCAGTTCTGAGGGTTTCAGGCCTGGGAGTGGGGAAAACTGAGAAAAAGTTAAGAGCGCGGGGATGAATGAGTAGAGCTAAGGAACCAGGGGCATAGATGTAAAAAAACCAATATTATATGCCAAAATTGTTGACGTTGGACAAGGAAGACAACGTAATGATTTATGCTTGTTCATATTCACACAGAAGTTATATTGTCATAGATCCTTTAACATGTGGTGCTTGCTCAATATCTTTGCTAGCCAAAAATTTCGCACTAAGTAGAGATACTACTTGTGCATCCAAAACCCTTAAACCCAAATCTTGTTTTGAGAGTCCACCATGCCTACCTATGGATTGAGTAAGATCCTTCAAGTAAGTTGTCATCAGTGCAAGAAGGTGATAAAATTGCTTCTAAATGTGTTAGATCATTTAGTGTAAGATAAAATTGTGTGTTCTATGAACTTGTGATGGCAAAATAATAAAAGTGACAGACTGCATAATAAAGGTTGCTATCATAAGGGGCAATATAATGTGACGTTCTTTTGCACTAAGAGATTGGGCATACAACCAAAAAGTGCATGGCAACCTCTCCTTCCCTCTGTGAAGGGCCTATCTTTTACTTTTATGTATTCACTTTTATGCAAGATCAAAGTATTCTTCCATATTCCTTTTTATTTTCTCTTTTGCTAGCACCATGTGGTGAGGAAAGATTTAGGCACATATATCCAGTTGGATATAGATGGGCATGAGTTATTATTGTTGACATCACCCTTGAGGTGAATATATTGGGAGGCAAAACTATAAGCCCCTATCTTTCTATGTGTCCGGGTGAAATTTTTTGCTCATGTGTATGCGGTGAGTGTTAGCAATCATAGAAGACTATATGATGGTTGAGTATGTGGACTTGCCGAAAGGCTCCGATACGTGACCCTTCCTAAGAGGATGATGAATTCTAGTTGCAAAGTTGACGGAGAACATAGTTTGTTGGTTTCCAATAGAGTTTATGCTTTATATACTTCAATATTCTGATGAATTGTTACTTTCTCATGAGGAGTTATATGATAAAAGTTATGTGATAAAAGTTATGTTATAAAGTTTGTTGTTGTTAAAATAATATGCATGATGCTTCTATGTCCGTATTTTGTTTTTATCGACACCTCTCTCTCTCTCTCTCTCTCTCTCTCTCTCTCTCTCTCTCTCTCTCTCTCTCTCTCTCTAAGCATGTGGACATGTTTTTCGATTTTGGTTTTCGCTCGAGGACAAGCAAGGTCTAAGCTTGGGGGAGTTGATACGTCCATTTTGCATCATGGTTTTCCTACTGTTATTTATAATGTTTTTATGCATAATAATGCTTTATGGAGTAATTCTAATGACTTTTCTCTCATAATATGCAAGGTTTACACAAAGAGGGAGAATGCCGGCAGCTGGAATTCTGGACCTGGAAAAGCTATGTCAGAGTTACCTATTCTACACATTTCCAAATGAGCTGAAAATTTATGGGAATTATTTTTGCAATATATGAAAAACATTGGAGCAAATAACTACCAAAGGGGGCCCACCAGGTGGGCACAACCCACCTGGGCGTGCCAGGGAGCCCAGGCATGCCCTGGTGGTTTGTGCCCTCCTCGGCCCACCTCCGGTGCCCATCTTCTGGTATGTAGGTCATTTTGACCTAGAAAAAATCAGGGGGGGACTTTTGGGATGAAGCGCCGCCGTCACGAGGCGGAACTTGGGCAGAAGCACTTTTGCCCTTCGGCAGAGCGATTCCGCCGGGGGAACTTCCCTCCCAGAGGGGGAAATCATCATCAACAACAACAACTCTCCCATCTTGGGAAGGGCAATCTCCATCAACATCTTAAACAGCACCATCTCCTCTCAAACCCTAATTCATCTCTTGTGTTCATTCTTTGTACCGGAACCTTAGATTGGTACTTGTGGGTGATTAGTACTGTTGATTACATCTCGTAGTTGATTACTATATGGTTTATTTCGTGGAAGATTATATGTTCAGATCCATTATGCTATTTAATTCCCCTCTGATCTTGAGCATGAGTATCATTTGTTAGTAGTCACTTTTGTTCTTGAGGTCACGGGAAAAATCTTGTTGCAAGTAATCATGTGAACTTGATATCTGTTCGATATTTTGATGATATGTATGGTGTGATTCGCTTACTGGTGTCATGTGAACGTCGACTACATGGCACTTCACCATATTTGGGCCTAAGGGAATGCATTGTGGAGTAGTTATTAGATGATGGGTTGCTAGAGTGACAGAAGCTTAAACCCTAGTTTATGCGCTACTTCGTAAGGGACTGATTTGGATCCAAAAGTTTAATGCTATGGTTAAATTTTATTTTAATATTTTTCTCATAGTTGCGGATGC
This sequence comes from Aegilops bicornis, assembly GCA_021605145.1. Classification (NCBI taxonomy): domain Eukaryota; kingdom Viridiplantae; phylum Streptophyta; class Magnoliopsida; order Poales; family Poaceae; genus Aegilops; species Aegilops bicornis. Next base: position 105,644,408 of record CM038671.1, read on the forward strand.
TTGTGAGGGGGTTAATCATAAGTAGGAGGTTTGTTCAAGTAAGAACAGCACCTAAGCACCGGTCCACCCACATATCAAATTATCAAAGTAGCGAACATGAATCAAACCAACATGATGAAAGTGACTAGATGAAATTCCCGTGTACCCTCAAGAATGCTTTACTTATTATAAGAGGTCGTTTTGGCTTGTCCTTTATCACAAAAGGATTGTGCTACTTTGCTGCACTTTATTTACCGTTACCATTACTTGCTTGTTACAAATTATCTTGCCATCAAACTACTCGTTACCGAAAATTTCAGTGCTTGCAGAGATTACCTTGCTGAAAACCACTTGTCATTTACTTCTGCTCCTCGTTGGGTTCGACACTCATACTTATCGAAAGACTACAATTGATCCACTATACTTGTGGGTCATCACGGACTTTTCTGAGGTGCCATGAATCTGGAAGGGTCTATCCAGGATCTTGTCCAGCGCGGTTGTGCCATTTCCCGTTCCCTTTAGAGGGCTTCTTCCGTGGTACTAATTTGGAGTTGCTAAATCCGGCATTTACTATCGTATCATTGGTTTCACCGCCATTGTGTCAGCGCTTGTTCTTATTGCGCCGTGGTTTACCGTTCCCATCCCGGACTTCTGAGGTGTCGGGTTCATCAGTGTGGTTGCTTCTATGAGCTAACCAACTATATTCGCCCGTGAAAAAGAGGGTCATGAGAGAGGTGAGAGCCGACATTGTTTTTGGCTTATCTTGGCCGAGCTCGCGAACGGGCCATTCGTCCCGAATGTTGTGCCTGAAAGCGGCTATTGCGTTAGCATCCGGGCAGTTGACGATTTGGTTTTTCTTGGTCAAGAACCGATTCCAAAATTGTCGGGCTGACTCTCTGGGCTGTTGAACAACGTGGCTCAAGTTGTTGGCATTTGGAGGCTGAACATAGGTGCCTTGAAAGTTAGCTCGGAAGGCATCCTCGAGCTCTTCCCAGCTCCCGGTGGAGTTTTCAAGGAGGCTGTTCAACCAGTGCCTGGCCGGTCCTTTAAGCTTTAGTGGTAAAATATTTGATGGCGTGGAGTTCATCTCCTCAGGCCATATGAATGTGGAGGAGGAAGTCTTCAATCCACACGGCTGGGTCTGTTGTCCCATCATATTGTTCGATGTTTACGGGTTTAAACCCTTCGGGGAACTGGTGCTGCATCACCTCGTCTGTGAAACACATTGGGTGTGCGGTGCCCTTGACCCGGGCCACGTCGTGCCGGAGATCGGTTGTCATCCGAGCACAGTGCTGCTCCCGGGCTCTATCGTTTCTATCGCGCCAAGCTTGGTATCCTTCCCGTCCAGTGGGAGTGTGTCGTCTAGATCCGTAGATGGATCTTGTTTGGCTTGCTCTGGCGGTTAGGTCATGCCACAGGTCATCTGGATCCTCAGGATGCATTGGCTCCTTGCCTCTCTGGTTGAGGGAGTGCAGGTGGATTTTCGGCTTCCCCAGTCGTCCTGTCCCTTCCTCGAGGGGGACGGTCAGGCTGGTGTGCCTGAGTGCATCTGGGGGGTGTGGGCTCAAGGGCCTCGTCGAATTGTGGGAGAAACGTCACCGTGGGTACCTTTTGTTTTGGTCCTACCGCCCATTGCTGTAGCCCTCTTCGGCTACTAGGACTTTCGTCCATCTGTCGTTGAGGGTATCCTGTTCAACTTTTAACTACTTCTGCTTCCTTTTTAGGCTTCGGGCGGTGGCTATAAATTGTCGCTTGAACCGTTCTTGATCCAGCGGGTCTTCGGGGATGATGAAATCCTTGGCTCCCCGGCTCCCTTCATCCTCATAAGGGGGGAGGTAGTTGATGTCCTTGGAATCGCTGGGGTCCTCATGGTCGCCTTTGTCCTCGGGATCACCATTGTCGTTGTAGCCTTCAAGAGCGGCTAGGTGCTGTTCGGGGGTGGCATTGTCGTTGAGTTCCTCCATGTTGTCCGGAGCGGCCTCATCTCTGGTGTCGTTTGTGTCTGTGTTCAAGTTATCTTCCCTACCCTTTTCCACGTCCCCTGGATCGCTATCATTGGCGTCGACATTTGGATGACTCCCTGGCAGGATCATCGCCATCCTCCTTGGGGGTGTCGACCATGTAGACATCATAGGTGGAAGTGGCGGTCCACTTTCCCGTGCTGGGAGTGGTTGGGGAGGTTGCTGTATAGGCCATGGAGTTGACATCCTCGTCCATGTCCTCGACCTCCTCGGAGGCATAATCCAGCATATCAGTTAGATCTTCGATAGTGGCTACTAAGTGGGTGATGGGTGGGACGAAAATTTCCCCGTGGCCTGCCTTAAGTCCGATCCGACTGTAGACCGAGGACAGGCCATCTGTAATGTTCATTGTCTGGATCCGATCTAACGTATCATTTAATAGCAAGGGGTCAGACGGATTCACCTTCTGGCGTCTTTCAGAGTTAACCTCCGGTATGCCAGCAGAGGGGGTGTGCTCGGGCATGGTTGATGAATGGTCCTCGAGCACTGAGATCGGTGCAAAGCTCGAAGCCAGATCAGAGATAGAGACCGATCCGGAGATAGGGTCGGGGAGAAGGTCTGAAGTTGAAGCTTAGGAATTTCCGGGCTGCTCAGGTAAGGCTGAGAACCCAGTAAAGACCAGATCGCCCCAGGCGTCAGCGACGTACTCCAGGTTGCCGAATCTGATTTCCTGTTCGGGGGCGAAACTGCTGATCTGGTTAAGGTGACCGGTCGAGTTGGCGTGCAGAACGACGCCGACGAATGTGAAGAGCTGGTCGGGCACGAAGACGTCCCCAGTGCAGATGCCATTGTTGATGACTAAGCGAGCCATCGATCATTTGCCGATTCCACAACGGAACTCTCAATGAAAGCACAAATGTCGGTGTCAAAACCGGCGGATCTCGGGTAGGGGGTCCCGAGCTGTAGATCTTGGATCGATAGGGAACAAGGAACAGAGAGACAGTATTTACCCAGGTTCGGGCCCTCTCGAAGAGGTAAAACCCTACGTCCTTCTCTATTGTATTAATGAGTTTGTATGATGATTAAAGAGTTGATCTACCTCGAGATCGGATGAACTAAACCCTAGATGAGTAGGATGATGACTCTAGCCCCTACGGACTAAACCCTCTGGTTTATATAGACACCATGGGTACCTAGGGTTACACATGGTCTGTGACCATCAGGGGGTAAACATGCCGACTCCCTTATCTTGACTTGGAAGATACGCCAAGGCTTCAAAGGTTTCATGCGTGAACACGGAGTCGCCTATAGCTCGGCCTTCTAATGATGGATCAAGAACGGCCCACCTGTCCAGCGCATGAAAGATAGACCGACAGCCCGAGGACCCCTTAGTCCGGGACTGCCTTAGTCGGTCCCGCGGTCTCCTGGGCCGGCCTCGCCTGCCCCGTCGCCTGGGCCGGCCTCGCCCGCCTTGCTGTCGCCTGAGTCGGCCATGCCTGCGTTAGGAGGGGCCTCTTCGGGTTTCTTCGACGGGACTCCTACTGGGCCGGCTTCACCGACCATGTCGCCTGGCTCGTCGTCGACATCAGTCTCACCGACCGTGTCTCCTGACGCGCCTTTCGTGTCCCCATCACCACCTCCGGTGCCACCAGCTGCTGCTGCTCAGCGGCCTCACACGCATAGTCGGTATGGTATCGTCTGTCCCAAGCAACGCATGGACGGGACCGTCCATGGCTTGCAGCTTGTGTGGCACAGTTTGCAGGATGATCTGTTTGTTGAACCACGACACTTTTAGGCTGCTCTTGGGATTTCTCACTGGCGTCGTGCCATGGAGCAGGAGTATCAGGCACTGTTGCACAATGGTACTTGGCAGTTAGTTCCTCGGGTCTCTAGTGTCAATGTCATTGATTCCAAGTGGGTCTTCAAGGTTAAGAGGCATGTTGATGGTTCTATTGAGCGCTATAAAGCATGGTTAGTGGCAAAAGGGTTCAAACAACAGTATGGTCTTGATTGTGAGGATACTTTTAGCCCGGTTGTTAAGCCAACTAACATCCGACTGATGCTTTCTTTGGTTGTTACTCGAGGCTGGTCTCTTCGTCAACTGGATGTTCAGAATGCTTTCCTACATGGTGTCCTGGAGGACGAGGTTTACATGCGTCAGCCCCCTGGATTTGTTGATCCTGATCGTCCTCATCATCTGTGCCGCCTGGTCAAGGCGCTTTATGGGTTGAAGTAGGCTCCTCGTGCATGGCATGCCAGGCTTGGCTCCGTTCTTCGGGCCCTTGGTTTTGTTCCATCCACGGTTGATACCTCGCTCTTCCTTCTTCGTCGACCTGAGGTGACGATGTATCTACTGGTCTACGTTGATGACATTATTCTCATTAGCTCCTCTGATGCTGCCGCTGACCGTCTCTTGTCTGCATTGAGTGGTGATTTTGCCGTGAAGGATCTGGGCACTTTGCATTACTTCCTTGGATTAGAAGTCTCTCGATCTTTTGCTGGATTGACCCTCACACAGCACATGTACTCTCTGGACTTGCTGCGACGAGCAGGTATGCTTAAGTGCAAACATGTTGTGACTAAGGACTCCTATGTCTGCCACTGATCGCTTGTCTGCCTTTGATGGGGATCCACTCACTTCTGATGACGCCACTGAGTACCGTAGTATTGTTGGTGGTCTGCGGTACTTGACTATCACTAGGCCTGAAATCGCCTATGCAGGTAATCGTGTGTGTCGGTATCTTCATGCTCCTCGGACTTAACATTGGTCGGCTGTGAAACGTATTCTGCTCTACGTCTGTCTTACTGCCTCGTATGGTTTGCTTCTTCAGCCTGCACTGTCTGGTGAGCTTTCGGCTTTCTCTGATGCAGATTGGGCTGGGAGTCCTGATGACAGGCGATCCACGGGGGGATGTGCAGTCTTCTTTGGTCCCAATTTGATCGCCTGGAATGCTCGCAAACAAGCTACAATGTCTCGCAGTAGTACTGAAGCTAAGTACAAGGTGGTTGCTAATGCCGCAGCTGAGAGCATATGGGTACAATCCATTGGGAGTCTCTCAAGCTCAGTTGTCGGTCCTTTGGTGTGAAAACATCGGTGCTACATACCTGTCATCTAATCCAGTATTTCATGCTCGAACGAAACATATCGAGGTTGACTATCATTTTGTGAGGGAACGCGTTGCACAGAAGCTACTTCATATCAAGTTCATCTCCTCTAAAGATCAACTTTCTGACATCTTCACGAAGCCTCTTCCGCAGCCACAGTTTGTAGGTTGTAGGCGCAATCATAACTTACTTTGTACCTCAGGCCACAGTTAAGATTGAGGGAGGGTGTTAGACTATACAATACGTAGCCTCTGTACATGATTTGTATTCTGCATTGTACACCCTGGTGTACCTCTTTATATATGAGATAGCCATACCCGTGTTATGGTGTCGAGCAATTTCCCAATTACCACGTTTTACGTGGTCCGAAACGCTACAATTCATCGGAATCGATGACGGCCGGCAACATCCATGTTACTGCGTAAGTGCTTACCGATATGTGATGTAGGCACGCCGTGGCCGGGAATGACAGAAAGGAACGTGGCCATGGCCGGGACGATGAGAAACTAAAGAAAACTTTCGCCAAATTCTCGCCATAGACGGTGGGGGAGGGAGGCGGGATTGCGGGACATGGGCGGCGGTGGGCTTGGGGCAACTGTGATGTGGGCAATGTCAAGGAGAGACAACTTGTGTGCGGAAGAAAGGAAGAGAGAGAGGGGAGAGATGGTTTATTAAGAGCCGGCGATGTCCGACTATATTTGAGTAGGAGAGGTGGGTTTAAATAGGTTCCGCTCAAATTTTGAGGGATTAAAGGTTTTGGGGAAGTGCTAGGTGAAGCTTAATTCCTCAAAGCGATTTTTTTAGGGAATTATAGCCTTTTAGGCAAGGGTTAGATATGCTCTAACTATATTCAAACAATAATACACCTCTCTCATAAAATAAAATCAACTTGCAGTTGAGAGTTGGATCCAAGACCGACTCCTGCCCAGGCCAAGCCCGGATCACATGTCTTCAATGAAGCAGCAGCATAAAAGTGTAACACAACCCCCCCGGCCGGTCCCAATGTTCACAAATGCTACTGCCACCGTTCGTTCAAAAAAAAAAAACAAATCAGTTGCACTTAATTACAACAAAATGAGCTTGTTATTAAATCTCTGACGCTTTGCTAGTAAATTTTGAGCAGGGAATTGCCAAAAATGCTACACTCACGGGCTACTTTTTACTTAATCAACGGACTTTTCTTTTCCCCCTCACTAATCTCACCCCCCTTGATTTTCAGGGTAGGCCCGCGTCACCTAACGTCCAATTAGCGCAACCCACGTCCGCTTAGTCCCGTAAAACGCTCGTAAAGCCTCCGTGAATGTAGCATTGCCGGGGAATTGCAGCTCTGTCTCAAGGTATTGGCTCGCTGAAACACAATTACTCCTAGCCCGTTGTACATAAATTTTAGAGGGACAAATTAAAGTAGCCATCACTACAAACTTTAGTACTCCACCACTGCTACGGCGCAAGGAGTAATTTAGCAGTTCGTGCCAGTACCAGGCTCAGTTTGCAGCTCATTCAAAAACTTTATACAGTACGTGAGGTAGAATTTTTAGAATTTTTGTGTGTGTGAATACAAGTTTAAACTACCATCCAAATGATTTTCCCGGGAGAAAAACCAACTTGGCACGAACGAGAATTACGGGGGAGACTTGCTTAATAAAAAAAGGCAAAGGAAAGGCAGCAGCAGGCAGCAGCTAGCTCAGCAGCAGCAGCGGTAGCAAATGATTTGGTGAGGACGAACCATCCGTAAGGTGACCCGTCCCTTTTCCCTTACCTCACCTCACCTTCTCCTCCGCGTCTTCCTTCCTCTCGGCCTATAGATCTCCTCTCTCTCCGAGGACTCGCTCAGCAAGCGCACGGCCGGAGTCCAGTCCAGGCACCTAGCTACCGCCGCGCCGCGCCAAGAGCCGCCACCTCGTCCCCGGCTAGCGCGCGGCAATGTCTTCCAACGGCAAGCCCAACCCGCAGCCCCCTGCCGCCGCCGCCGCGGCCACTAACGGCGCGGGCGCGGGCGGGCCGCCCAAAATGTACCAGCGCCCCATCTACCGCCCACAGGGCCCCGCCAAGGGCCGCCGCGGGGGCCGCTCCTCCTGCCGCTTCAGCTGCTGCTGCTGCTTCTTCTGGGCCGTGCTCGTCGTGCTCCTCCTCGCCCTCGTCGCCGCCGTCGCCGGCGGCGGCTTCTACCTCCTCTACCGCCCCCACCGCCCGGCCTTCACCCTCTCCGTCGCGCGCGTCAACAAGCTCAGCCTCTCCAGCTCCGCCACGGCGCCCGCGCTCACCGACTCCATCGACTTCACGCTCACCGCCAAGAACCCCAACAAGAAGCTCGTCTACCTGTACGACGACTTCACCGTCACCGCCGCCACGGCCGCCAACGCCGTGCCGCTCGGGGAGGCCACCGTGCCGGGGTTCCTGCACGAGGCCAACAACATCACCGTCATCAAGGCCACCGTCACCGCGGCCGCGCTCGGGTCGACCCCACCGCCGCCAGCTCCGACATCAAGAAGTCGGGCACCTTCGCCATCACCCTCGACCTGGAGACCAAGGCCGGCGTCAAGGTGGGCGGGCTCAAGACCAAGAAGATCGGCATCCAGGTGCACTGCGACGGCATCAAGGTGGCCGCGCCGGCCCCGGCACCCACTCCGGCAAAGAAGAAGGGAGTCAAGCTCACCGTCGCCAAGGCGCCGTCGAAGGCGCCGGCCGCCGTGGAGGCTCCGGAGCCGTCTGCGGCCGTCGACGACGCAACAACCTCGCCCCGGCGGCGACCACCGTCGCGCGCGTGTGCCAGGTCAGGATCCGAGTCAAGATCTGGAAGTGGACCTTCTAGTGACGACGCAAACTCCCAGGGGGCACATTGCGAAAGCGAATCAAAGCCACTTTACTTTTCACCTGGGACGCGGCGGTAGTAGAGATCACAACCGACGGTTGCTGTAAAAAAAATATCCCATTTGAATTTTACGAAATTTGGCGGGTGGGGGAGGAGGAGTGATGTGAGGTTTGAGGTATTTGTTTATTATTTTTCCTTTTTTCTACGTTTCTTTTTTTTTGCGTTACCTTATTTTTTGCTAGTGCAAGTACACCTTGGGGATTGTTCTGCTTAACTTTGTACGACTACATATCTATCTGAATTTGTAACTGTTTTTTTTTTGTCGGAGGGAATTTGTAATTGTTAGTGGCATGTATTACTAATGTACTGTCAAACTATACTCTCTCGTTTATTTTCATTTTACAGCCCATGGTTTTGTATTCCTGACGGACCGTTTTGTAATATAGCATGTATGATTATGCAGAGATTTCGCGTGAATTTTTCTTGAAAACGATCATACAACCCTTGCTTAGGAATATATTCCGGAGCCCAAGGTTTCTTTTTGCCGAAGCACAGTACTAATTTTGTACGCCAGAGGAAAGGCGAGCGGTGTTGAATTACAGCAAGTGAGAAGTTCTGAAAAAAAAAAAGAACAAGTTGTGAGGATCTGAACCGTGAGGCAGAAGCTGTTGAGGGACAAAAGGGTCATTCGTAATTGAAAAAAAGGGCTTTCTTTTGTGCTTAAGCACGATGATGGGGGTCGTTTACCGGGATCGGTGAAGGCCTAGTTTAAAGGTCAACACAAATCATTAAAGCGCGCTGCATCTTTTCCCAACACGCGACCGTGGAAAAGGAGGAGGAAATTTACGTCCCGTACTCGCGAGATGTGTTAAACAGTAGACGCCACCGCCGTTGTTAAAAGCTGGGCGACCGTGCAGCCATGAAGAAGCATCTTTGGTCTGCAGTCTAATCATCCGGTGCTAATGGTGTGGTGGAGTACATTATTACTAGTACTACTACGTTCTCTCTCTTTTTTATCAGATCCCTTCTTTATTAACTTGTGATAAGAGTTAGTACTACATGGTTTAAGAAGAAGGGAGCTAGTATAGTGTTGGTGGTACATCTTCCATCCACTCAAAGCAAAACGAGCCCATAGCCACCTAGCCAACTCATGAGCAACAACAAATAGCTCTTTTATTTTTTGCGATAACAACAACAAATAGCTTCTATGGGACAATGCTTGAAATGAGTTTGAGTAATTTCACGGGTTGTATAGTAGCAGTCATCGAAGGGCGTTTCATCGGAGCTATCAAGAGTAAAGCCCCATTGTTTCCTGGAAGTTTTTGCGGCTAAGGACCGCCACTTCATGCACACGAAGATTCAACAATTGTTCAATGACTGCTTCACCTGCATTGTCATATCATGCATCACCATACCCTTCCAGACCCCCTTGCTTCCTGACTCTAAAAAGGCAAGTGATTTGCATCTTCAGGCCCTCGATTACATGTTGGACGCGGGACGGGGCACTTTAGTATGTCTATTAGCCTAGACCACCAACATGAACGGAGTGGGCACAGGTCAAGCCCATTCCATCATGCCTCGGTTTTTCATCCATGTTGCTAATCCCTAATAGAGTAATTTGACGGTCGCACCGACAAACACCCATTATGTTAAAGCTCTAGGCAATAAGATACGTCATCTCATGCTGCAATAAAGAAATGGCAACGATTTCCCTTGAGTCAACACGCCAAACCGTGTGTTCATCCTAGTGTCTGGTAGAAAGATCAATGAGATCACTCACCTTGGAGAGCAAGTGTCCCACACGACATGATATAACTTTCCTCGGAGGAGAGTTCTGAATCCATGCATTGTTCCAATGTTTTTTAATATCGTCAACTTGTTAGATATACCATGTTTAATGGGGAATCCTATTTACTCCACAGATCGATGGGTAGCGAGCAAACACATAACCCTTGTGATAACTATACATAGATATTGGGCCAGCCCAACTAGACAATTTTGGGAGACTCCACATTCCAGTTTTAGAAAGGTTCTAGAACCTTCCCAGACCATTTTTCTTTCTTCTTGTTTTTCACTATCATTTTTCATTCTTTTTTCCATTAATTTTTCAAAAAATCGCAAACCTTTTTCAGTCAAGATTATTTTTTGAATCTGCAGAGATTCTTTGAATCCATGAACATTTTTCAAATATAAAAACATTTTTAAAAATGGATGAACTTTTTCAAAATCATGGTCATATTCTAAATTCATGAATATTCAATTTGGTAATTTTTTAAAACATATTTTTTTAATTTCACATATTTCTGATTTCTTAAACACTCTTTTATTCATGATTTTTTTTTATTTGTGAATATTTTATCAAATTCACGATTTGTTTCAAAACTTGAACATTTTTAATTTGCAAATATTTTTTCAAATTCATGAACATTTTTCGAATCTATGAGTATTTTCTCAAAATTGTGAACATTTTTTGATTTTTTGAATATTTTTCAAAATCATGAACATTATTTTAATTTTACAATGTTTTGAAATTCCTGATTTTTTAAATAATCTAGTAGTATTTAAACAAAAAAATCGGTCAAAGTAAAAAAAAAACTATTCACAAATCCGACATGTACTGGGTTGGCCCATTTAGTGTTGACACGCGGACGGGTGCGCGTTTGATAATTTTCCTTTTGGCTTCGCGTGGAACAGTAGCACTCATGGTTAATGTTATCGACGCCGTCCATGATGCTCTTCCACATGAATGATGCGTTCTTCCTCAACACAACATTTAAAAGTCGCCATCCGAAAAATATAAGTCTCATGATTTTATTTTATTTGCACAAAGGGAATCTTGGTTACCATAAATTCTCCAGGCCAAATTGAAAGAGCTAATATCATGGAACCTGTGCCTCCTTGCCGCTTTGGTGCACACAAATTACCAGGTGAACCAATCATCCTTATTTGATTGTTACTAATGCAACATTGCTTGCATGATGCCTTCGTCCAGACATTGCATATGATGGTTTACCTTCTGCAATCGATTTAAGGAGAACCTCTTTTCCACCGTCGATAGTTTTTTCCTTCCCCCCATTTATTTTTTGTTCTCTCTAATTCCCATGTATCAAACACCAACAAAGTAGTAGTTTTCTCAGAACTAACAAGTAGAATCAGATTGCAAAAAAAACCAAGTAGACTCGATTGGGCCGTATAGGCTGGGCCTGGGCCCCGCCGCTGGGCCAAGAGTAGTCCAGTTGCCTCAGAGAAACCCTTTTCTTGCTCCCTTCCTTCTCCGTGTGTAGCTTCTTTCCTGCCCCTAAAAAGGCTTCTTTCCTAAATAAAAACAGGAGATAGGCGTGCGGCGGCTAAATGCGACACTCGTGTAAAACCTCTTCCGAAAGGAACTAACCAAAGCGTATCGCGCCTGTACAGCTCACACGGTTAATCTGGACGAATCCTTGTCGTGCAAGACACGAAGGTGATGGCATGCAAGAGATCGGCGAGGGATCAGGCTTTTGGCAACAACAAAGGCGCCAACGAAAACCGCCGCAGATAGAGCGAAACACACACACACGCTCACCAGCTGGCCACAATCAACTTGTCTTGCATGTGATGGTTTGGTCCTTAAACTTGTAAAAGTAGATTATTTGGTCCTCCAACTTGTCCTCAAGGTGCAAATTTGGTCCTGGGCCAATCGACAGCCGCCAAGTGGATCCAGCTCGGCCGAGCCGGTCAGCGCCAAACGTTTTGCATTTTGCCCCCTGCCATTACTCGTTTTCAACCCGTAGGACACCCGCGACCGCTTCCTGCAACTCCAGCACCGCCTGCAGGACCTCCAGGCCGACGACGGCGCCCCCACCGCCACCCCTGCGAGCTCGCCTCCAACCTCTGACCCGTACGCCGACGCCGACGCCACGATGCGCTGCTCGCGCAGCAGTTCCCAACCGCCCCAGATCCCAGGCCCATGCCCTCGACCGCGTCATGGCCGCCGTCCTGGCCATCAAGCTGTTGGAAGAGCCCCCGTCCCCGGCAAGACCCCCAACTCCTCCACCTCCTCGCCGGACAGCAGCCCCAACAGGGACGACCCGGACCCGGTCGCAGCCGCCACCGAGGCCCTCGCCAAGGTCGACCTCTCCGACGACCCGGACACCACCGCCACCGCCAAGTCCGGCTCCAGCAAGCCCCGTCAGGCATCCAGAAGCGGCGGTGGTGACGTGGGCAAGTCGCTCGACTACCTGTACCGTGTGTGCAGGATCGCTCGCCGTGAAGCACATCGACATCTCGCCGTCTTCGTCCTCTCCCGCTTCATGGAGCCCAAGAAGCTCGCCAGCCTCGCCGAGTGACGCGTACGTGAGTCGTCTTGCTCTGTTATGTTTCTAGCCATGGAGGATTTATTGCTAGTAGTGCGTAGTGGTTTGGATGAGTGATTTGGGTAGTCGTTTAGTTCAATAGAGGTTCAGATGAGAGATGAGCAATGTGTTCTGTACTTCTGATTGCATTCTGTGGCACCGAATGGTTGTTGCCTAGCTTATCCAGTACGACTTGAATGAATTTTGGTGCGAATTTGGTTGATCTTCTTGTGCTCTGTTCCGACTGTTTGTTCAACTTCTATTGTTGCTTGTGCTAATTTTTTTCCTGCATGCATCAGTTACTGTTTAGATGGATCAATTCACTTCCAGTTTTTACTCTGAATCATCCTATGCATATAAGGAATGTTGTTCAGTTGTTAGGATTCTGTTTGAAAAGCGTGTGCATTTGATGATCAGGCACAGGACCGGATGCCACAAATTCACTGCAATGATCATTTCGTTCTTCTATTATGATATACTCCGAAGTACTGCATATTTATGTGTTTTGCACCATGGATTATACAACGTGAATGTTATATAGGATCATGCTAAATTGCTAGCTGAATGTCTTTGGCAGTCCCCTTCGGGTTATGGCTCGTGAACTTAATTACGGTGTTCATCTTGTTTCTGATCTGTTAAGGTGTGCATTATTGATCGACTGCATGTTCTGTTTTTGCACCGTGGATCATGTAGGACGAATGTCATTCAGATACAGGATCAGCCTTACTGAAACTCTTTGATATTCCCGCCTTTTCGGTTTTGACTGATGAACTCACCTCGGTTAAATTCTAGCTTATGACAGAAATGTTGGTAGCTGCGCTAAGCTTCAGGATTTTATCAGTATTTATAATTGATCAACTACAGAACCTGACCAAAGTTACCTTTAATTGTGTCCCATCAAACAGTTTTTGGAGAGTTGGTTGCTGCGCTAAGTTAGTTTCTGTTGGTTGCTAGGCAATTTCCTCTAGTTGTGTCTGATCAAGCAGTTTTCTAGAGTTGTGCAAATGCAACTTAATGTTGGCCAGGTTCTGTAGAATTATGCACTGATAAACTTGTTATGGTACCTGGTCTTTATTTATCGTGTTACCACTCTCGTTTAAATGCATTTGTTTTTGGAGACAAGGCAGTGAAATGAGGTGCAGAGTAACATGTTTCAGATTACGTGCATGTTAAGTACACAAGCCCTACTTTGCATTTTGCCCAGCGACGTTGCCTCTATACCATGTTTTAAACTGCTAATTCTGCTGTATATGCCCTTCCTGGGGTCATTAATTTGTGAATCACAGAATATGAGTAGTGTTGTATTCGAGCTCTGAATTTCGTACAGTAGAGCACACACACATAACACATGTACAAGTAGAGTAATTCGTACCGTCACAGCAACTCAGAAATGGGTTCCTTGTATTTTTCGGTCATCATTTTGTGTACGTGATGGATCAACTTCTTGTTGTATTTGTGCCCTTCTTTTTGGTTTTGGTTGACCCATGAGATTACCTCACTTTTATTCCTTTGTATGCCAGAAATGTCGGTTGTTCATCGATGCTTCAGTGTTTCAGCAGTGGTTCCTCTAGTTTCTGTCAAGTTATTAGGTAGTTTGTATCCTAGAGTTGTGTCTGATTAAGCAGTTTCCCAGAGTTGGTTGATGGGCTAAGAGGTATCAGCATACTAGGTAGTTTCCTAGTTGAACAATGCAAATGCGACTAGTTTCCTACAGTACTTTTTACTTGCTTGCTGATCGATTTGTTGTCTAGAGTTGAGCATCATTAGTCAGGTTATGTAAAATTCTGTACTGCTGAAGTTGGCGCAGGCGGAGCGGCAGCAGCAGCAGGACGCCGCTCGTGCCATTCCTCGTGGGCGGCGACAAGGAGGTCAGCTTCGGGTGCACCGGCAGCTTCAGGCCACCACTGCCGGGCGCCGGCGTGCTCCCCCTCGTCCACTCCGGCCACAACCTGGGCAGCAGGTGCTCGTCACGATCAAGGCGTCCTGCGGGTTAATTTCCATATACAGCAGGGGGCTGAATGCAAAATGGGGTGCGCTGACTGGCTCGGCCGAGCTGGCTCCACTTGGCGGCTGTTGATTGGCCCAGGACCAAATTTGCACCTTGAGGACAAGTTGAAGGACCAAATAATCTACTTTTGCAAGTTTGAGGACCAAATCATCACATGTAAGACAAGTTGATGATTTTTTTTCAAAACTATCATGTTTTTTGTAGCAATTTCGGAAACTATAGTGTAGAATGAAAAAAACGCAAAACTAGTAGCCCGTCGGCCAGGAATGGGCCGAAAAGGGAGTTTTCGGCCAGGCCATAGCAGTAAGCTTTTCGGCGCTTGGGCGAAAACTTCGCTATTGGTGGCGAAAATAGTAACCGACATCTTGGGCGGCCCGGCTGGGCCGTTCGACCGGGGGAAAGCAGGACTTTTCGGCCAGGCTTAGGCCGAAAAGGTGCGGATAAGCGTTCGCCCCTGGCTGTTCGCTCTGTTCTTCGTTTCCCCCTCTCTCTCTCTCTCTCTCTCTCTCAGTTCTTCTCTGTACCTCGCCCCCCGCGCCGATCTCCTCCATTTGCCACACATTTGCAAATCCAACCCACAGAATCGGTAGATCATAGCAATCTCCATCGGCCTACGGTGTTATTTTTTGCTATGGGATAGTATTTGATGTGTTTGGGGAGGAGCAGCCATGGTGGGGAGGAGGAGCCATGGTGGAGAGGAGGACGGGTAGTAGAAGTCACTGCAGAGGAGGAGGTGGTGAGGAGGAGGAGGAGCAGGTTGGGGCTGACCGGAGTTGAACCTCCGGTCGTCGGGGCGGCGTTGTCGTTCTCGTGTGGTGCAAGTATGCCAGCGAGGTGGCGGTGCAGCTGAGTCAAAGAGAGAAGCAAGAAGCGGGCACACACTTCAAAGGTATAATCACGTCGTCACTAATATTATGTAAATTGTATAGTTTAGTTAGTGTATATAAGTCATATTGTGAATTTGAGTGTCAATATATTTTGGAGGCATTTTAGCGCATAGTTCGTGTAGCGGATAATATTAGTGTTCGCTAGAATTTCAGTGTTAATTTAATTTAGGAGGCATTTTAGCGCATAGTTCGTGTAGCGGATAATATTAGTGTATATTATGAATTTTAGTGTTAATATATTTTTGGAGGCATTTTAGCGCATAGTTCGTGTAGCGGATAATATTAGTGTATATTGTGAAATTGAGTGTTAATTTTTTTGGAGGCATTTTAGCGCATAGTTCGTGTAGCGGATAATAGTAGTGTATATTGTGATTAATGAGAAGATGGTAATGTCTCGATGGTGAAAATGTACGAATCAAGAATCTGAATGTTTACTACGGCGCTGGTAATGTTCGATATAATGAGTTGGGGTTGATCTTAGCGAAGTTTAAAATGGCGTCATGACACTAGCGTAATCCCGGACAGACCGGACATTAGACAATTGAAGTACTGGTTGACAACTAGTTTCGGCTGGATCTCAAGTATGTTCCACAAGATTCATGCATTGTGGACCAAATCTTGTAAAATGTCAAGTGAGAGTTGATGGCGGTAGATAGGAGCCAACATTGGTTGTCCTGTTAAGACGCTGCCGAGACCAAGAATCCACCCATATGCACTTGTGCAACTTTGTCAAGGAGGAGAATACCGCATACAACTCCACAGGGGGGTATGAACTCGGCAAGGCAAGTGAAGTGGCTAATGAGATTGTTTTATCCGGGTCACAGCCACAAGATGTGGATGGTAGCCAACCCGAGAAACAGTCGGACCACGTGCCACACAATGTTTGTGGTCCCGACATCTTTAGGCGAGTAGCCATTCGATAATAATAGCTGGTTCTGGTTTCTTGATGGGGATGAGGAAGGGATGAAATGCAGAGGGTGATGGAGGAAGAGGACAAGGATGGATTGGTGGAGGAACCGGATTCTGAAAATTCGAGGATGAAGTTGAGGTACCGATTCCTTCGCATGGGAGCAGGACATATCCACCGCCTTACGGTGAACGATGGCCATGAGACTCCATGGCAAGATAATCTGAACCAAGTACAAATAGGGGCTATGTTTGATACAAAAAAAATTGAAGTATGCGGTGATAAAGTGGGCTATGTCTACGCAGAGGGTTTTCAAGACACACATATCAAGTCCAACAAACTATACCGTGAAATGCGTTGAAATAGGTTGTCCAGTGGAAGGTGCACGCCAAGACGCGTCAAGTATGACATCCAATCGGGTTGTCACCATTGTCATCCCACATAATTGTGTGAGGAAGAACCTGCTGGTGAAGCATCCGAACTCGACTTCAAGTCTCATTGCGCAACTCATGTATACCGAGATAGTAGAGAAGAAAGATATGGAAGCAAAACACATCCAGACAAAAGTGAAGGTCGATGGAATTATGTCATTCCTTATGGGAAGGCTTGGAGGGCTAAGGTAAGGCTATGGAGGAAAGGTTTGGGACGTTCTTTGACTCATATGATAATGTTGTCCGTCTCTGGGCATATCAAGGAGAGGAATCCCGCACTTATGTGAATGTACAACACATGAGGTTGCCGAGTATACCTGATTTCAAGGTGTTGAAACGAGTGTTCTTCTCTTTTGCTATGTGCATCAAGCTTTCCGCATTGTCCTCCTGTTATGTTTGTGGATGGTACATTCTCGACCGGTCAAGATAGAGGGCAAATCCTGACTGCTATTGGTGTGGACGGGAACAATCAAATCATCCCACTTGCCATGGCATTTGTGGAGGGTGAGAACTTTCACCGGGTATGGTTCTTCCGCCAAGTGAAAATTGCCATCGTGAAGGACCGACCAAACGTGTGTGTCATTCATGATGTACATGCTGGTATATTGAAGGTCAGGAAGACACTTACGTAATCCAACAGATGACGAATCTAACACCTTGGAGGGATTTGCAGAGCCGGTGGTGCATGCGCCATCTTGGGGCTAATTTTTCTCACAATTCAAGAACAAGCGGTTGATGAACTTGTTCAAAAAATTATGCAAGCAAAGCCAGCAGCGCAAAATACGATTTTATTTGGTCAAAACTAGATGAGTTTACTAAGAAGCAGGTCCGTATGCGAGGCAGAAAATGGAAAAATCAGGTTAAATTAGCAGCACTCATCGCGGAGCTAGAGGAGCCAGAGGTCTTTGTGACTTGCCAAAGAATCGACCCTCCTAATACTAAGAGAAAGAAGGAAGGGCAATAAAGAATTTTTACGAGTGGATAGAGAAAGAGCCTCCAGTGAATTGGTCTTTGCCGCATGACACACATGGAGCTAGGTATGGCCACATGACAACCAATCTTGCAGAGGTGTATAACTTTGTCCGAGAGGGAATAGAGCATTGCCACTCACAGCTATTGTGGAGGCTGTATTCCATGGCACTTTGAGATATTTCAGAGAAAGGCACGAGTTAGCAAAGAAGCATATTGAAGATAATCGTAACACACCTTATTGTAGCCGTGTCATGGAATACATGGCAAAGAAGATAGAGAAAGCAAAGAAGCACACCGGACTCATAGGGAATCAAGAAAGGAGGTATGAGGTTCAGCTTCCTACCGATGGTTTTGGTTCTGGAAATGAGGTGAAGACACACAAGGTAAAAATTGGAACGGAATTTTATCCAACGTGTGAGTGTACATGCAACAAACCGAAGTTGTTGCACCTACCTTGCTCTCATGTGTTGGCTGCATGTGGCCAGATTGAGTTGGATGTTATCTCCTTCGTGTCCCCATACTATTTAAAAGAGGCAAAGGTTTCAACACCGACAAAGCGAGATGACAGTGGTTTAGAGTCGTCGGCAATTTCAACAAGGTAAACGACGATGAGAGAGTATACATCCGCATCCAGACCTTCGGCGAACAAGTAGGGGCGATTTAAAGGCCCGTCGCATCCGGAACGATATGGACTACCGGTCTGGTGGTGGAGCAACCAGACAATGTTTGTTATGCGCGGCTTATGGGCATAGGATGAAATATTGTCCCGACCTGAACATAGATGGTGCTTCCAAGCATCGATTTAGTGCTTCTACATCGACGGCCGCGATAACGGGAGCAAGAGGCGGACGTGGTCGTAATCGAGGTCAAGGGGCGGACGAGGAAGAAACAACTCACAAATTATATAATGTGTCGAGTGGGTCAGGACTATGTTTTAATTTGTAATATGTCAGGACTATGTTTTAATATGTAATATGTCAGGACTATGTTTTAATATGTAATATGTCAGGACTATGTTTTAATATGTAATATGTCAGGACTATGTTTTAATTTGTAATATGTCAAACTATGTTTTAATTTATAATATGTCAGGACTATGTTTTAATTGCATCGTTGATTTGTTGTTTGAATTGCAGATATGTCTTCGTATCCGTTGCTTAATGGTAACATCGATAGAAAGCACCGGGGCGCCCTTATGGAAGCGGGCAAAAACTTAGACGTGTTGGTCACTCGTACCCCAAAGACTAACTGGATGATATACGATTCATGGGTTGATAGGTATGTGTGCATATAAAGGAGTCCATATAATGACTTACTATGTTTGACATACTTTTCAACGCCGCTAACATTCTCTTAATTTTGTAGGTTAAGTTGGGCTGGACTTCTACCCTTGGCACGGCTGGTTGAGGGTACATTGGATGAGTGGATTGATGGTCCCGACTTAGATGAGGCAGGTGAACCATTGCAGTACACAAGAGGCAAGTGAAACGCTTTCTCACGACAAGTCACTCCTTACCGCTTAGTAGATAGATGGAGACCAGAGACACATACGCTTTCACTTTCCCCGGGAGAGATGGCGCCTACTTTACAGGATGTGTCTTACTTGTTGGGATTACCTCCGCCGGTGCTGCCATAGGTTCCTTAGAGGCAGAATCTGGGTGGCAAGCAGCGATGCAGACCTGCTTTTTTGGCTGCGGTCCCGACTGCTAGGGGCCATAGACAACGATCCTCATGGACCTCTTTTAGATGGTTGAGCCAGTTTAAACCATCACGGCCACTTAAACAAATGTTGTTTTTAGTTGCCCGATGTTCATACAATTATTACGCTTTCTATGTAGATTGTCTCGTTAGGATATCCCGATGTTCAGCTTGTCGGAGCCACAGATTGACCGGTCCCTAGAGGCATATATTCTTTGGCTGTTCGGCAAGACGATGTTTACGGAGAACCACGTGACCACTGTCGATGCACGACTTATCGGTATTGCACGAGAGATAGCTGACGCATGTTGCCCCGCAGATATTCTACAGAGGAGTTTTGGTTCTGCTGTGTTAGCGGCTACGTACAGAGGACTGTGCAAAGCTTGCCAGTTGAAGTCTAGAAAATCTAGTATTGTTGGATGTCCATTATTGTTGCAGCTCTGGTCATACGAGAGATTCCCTATTGGACGACCCTATGTCTATGTTGATAAACCTTTTGGTTTGGAGGACTTAGCTGGGGCTTATGTGCCTACTATCAGCGACTTACCTACTATGGGATCTGTTTGGGCACGGCGAGAGGTACATTTATATTAAGTAATAATTAATTCAATTATTTCTTGCCATTCAATAGTATTACTAATGCTTATTTGTTGTCATGACACAGAGACAGTTTGCGCATAGTCAGGTTAGGGGATGCTACCCGTCCTTCACGGCGACAGTGCTTCACACTCCACCACCGCCACCGACACAGGAGACACAGACCGTGAGAGGCAAGGTTAATTATGGTCGTGGTTATCGCGAGCCTCGTCCACCGCCTCAGCGCTTATCACCTTGGTCCTCGTCCGAGGAAGACCCAGACTCGTCGTCGTCCCCCGCGGTGATATGCTTATCTATCTATGTATGACTCATTATCTATGTTAGTTTCAGACTATTCGCAGCTGTGTGTCAGTATTTATGTATGAGACATGCTTCATGTTTGTGTTATTATCGCACATTCTTCTATCTGATCAGGAGACATATATTGTTTTATGTATGCGAGAGACATATTACTATTAATTTGCATTCTTATTCGATTACATTTCCAAATAGACTACAACCGATAATTAAGATACATCTTACATACTACAAAATGAAATTCAGATAGAACATAATGCCCTACAATAATACAATACAAACTAATAATGCAAATACATCTGAATGAAAAGGTATAACTAGAATACATCTTACATACTACATGAAGTCATCATCGTCATCCTCCGTTGATGCAGCCCTCTTGCCCTTCGACGATGCGGTCTTCTTGCCCTCCGTCGATGAGAACTCTTGCCCTTCTTTGGATGCGAGAACTCTTGACCTTCGAGGATGCGTAACTCTTGCCTTTGGACGACATGTAACTCTTGCCCTTCGACGATGCGTAACCCTAAGCGGCGGCATGAAGATATCTTCGTCGTCCTCGCCTCTCCTCGATCCATAAAAATGTATTCTTTCCGCGGTCTTTACGAAAGTTTCACTCTTGGCTCCACTACCTTCTTCCACCTTTCATGCAACCTAAGAAGTTCTTGACGTACCTCCTCATAGGTCCTTTCGTGCCACCTGGACCTACGTAATTGGTGAGCCAACTCATTCATTATGGTGTCACTACCGGTGAGTTCGTCCCATGGAACTATCCTATTGTCCATCCCGAAATCCAGAACTAGACTCGGAAGAGTGCTTTGCTCATCCTGTGGTGAAAACTACGATCGAGCGGATAATGGGACATCTCGACTACACCTTGACCGAATGCTTATCCACCTTCGCTGAAGGGGTTTTATAGATCTGAGAGGAGATAATGGCGGGAAAGAATAACTGTGGTATGGCGGGAAAGGGTTGGCGGGAAGTGATTGGCGGGAAAATAAGGCGGGAAGGGATTGGCGAGAAAATAAGGCGGGAAGGGGTTGGCGGGAAACGGGTGGCGGGAACATAAGGCGGGAAACGGGTGGCGGAAAGGGGTGGGCGGGAAACGGGTGGCGACATAATACATTTCAAAGATGCAACTTCGCCTAGGGGTTGACCAACAAGTGACTTTTCGCCTAGACTTGACCAAAAAGTCTATTTCGCCTAGTGTTGACCAAAAGACACTTTTCGGCTTAATCGTGGCGAAAAGTACTACTTCGCCTAACAACCGAAAAGTACTTCTGACCTAACGATGGCGAAAAGTACTTCGGCCTAACTGTGGCCGAAAAGTACTACTTCGGCCTAAAGATGGCCGACGGGCTACTAGTTTTGATTTTTTTGCATTACATCCTATAGTTTCTGAAATTGCTACAAAAAATAACACAGTTTTGAAAAAAATTCCAGGTTAATGGACCTGCGGTGCTATTACCTCCCACAGAAATGCAATGCTTCCCGAACCCTCGCGGTCGGTCCGTCCGGCAGACCGCAACGGCTGTGCGGTGCGGTGCGGCGCGGCGCGGCCTGGGGCTCTGGGCCTGCCGCACTTCCGTCACGAGCGCGAGATTGGGGTTCGTTTTTTGGCAGGAGCCCAACTGGCACCCACCCACGCCCCATCCCCCATCCACCACGGGCCGTGCCACCCAGCGACGACGGTCAACAGCACCGACGAACGAAGAAAGAAAGGGTTTCTTTCCCCACTCGTCGCGTCCAAAAAAGCCGCGGTTCCCCAGACGAGAGGAGAGCGCGCTACGCGCCACGCCACGCCACGCAGCGCGGCCCGAACACGTCCTTTTCCTCGCGTAACGCCTCGAGGCCGCCGGATGCGCGCCCCCGAGGCGGATCCGACGGCCCCGCGCCGCGCAGCCACGTCCCGCCCCCCGCGCTATATAAACCCACGTGGACGCGGCCCGGCGCTCCACCGCGCGCGCTATCCACCACCACCACGCCTCACTCTCCTATCCGCCTCCTCTGTTTTCAGTTCCACTTGGCGGTTCCCTCCGCTCGCACTCTCCTTCTGAGCCTAGTTCGTGGGAGTGGGGTGGTAGGGTGGATGGAGGAGGAGGAGGCCGCCGGCGTGAGGAAGCGGAAGCGGGGCGGGGAGGTGGTCGTGGCCGTGGCGTCCGGCGGGGAGGCGGTGCTCGTCGAGGGAGGCGGCGGCTTCTCCTGGAAGGAGGCGGAGATGGAGGAGGAGGGGGAGGAGTATGAGGGCATCGCGGAGGAGTCGGTGGAGGAGGTGATGCGGTGGCTGGAGCTGGAGATCTCCTCCTCCCCGGGCAAGGGCGGCGACGACGGGTTCGTGACCATCAACGGCAACGAGGAGAGCTGCGGCCCGTCCTTCTCCGCCGCGGCGTCCACCGTGATGGCCTCCGTGGACACCCGCGCGGGCGCGCCGCCGCCCCCGACGGCCATCCCCTGGCCGTGGCCCGAGCCCGACGACGGCACCAAGGCGACTGCGCCCACCTACCTGGCGGACGGCGACGACGACGCGGACATGGCGGAGCTCGTCGACGAGGAGTGGCTGGTGGAGCTGCTGACCGGCGGCGGGCCCGCGCTGGAGGTAGAGTAGGAGTAGTAGGGTGCACTGCTCGGGTAGGCAGGGCAAGGCGTAAGCGTACGCGCGTTTCCTTTTTCGGACGGTTGTACAGCGGGCAAGGAAAAAGCCAGGAAAAAAGGGCGGTGGTTCGTTTTGGCGCGGCTCGGGTCGGTCGCATCGCTTTCGTTTCCTTCGCGGTATGGGCGGGCAGCGGCAGCGATCGGTCCGTTCATCAATGCGGTCGGTCTTGTGTGGTGAGGGGTGAGGTTGCGAGGAAATGGAAATGGTGCTTGCTGGCGGCACGATCCGGCTGGCTGGCCCTTGTCGCGTTGCCTGCTTTTGCGTCCGGTTTCTACTATGGCTCAGTTTTCCTGTTCCGTGACACCTTTTTCTCGGCTTGACTGGCCGATAGCGAGCGGCGTTTGAATTCGATTTCGATCGTACTCCTCCATGCGTGCTTCTTTCTCTTTCGCCAACCTACCCAACCCACATTCAAATAGTAGTGAGAGTTAGTAGCGTGTACAATCAGTCTGTGGTAACCAATCTCAGAGTCCCGAGGAAAGAAGACCTATCTATTATCTACAGTAAGCAGGACTAGTATAGTAGGAGTAGTACTAAAATGAATCCAAGTTGGGTCGTAATGTTAGGCGTCTCGGCCGGAGCATGAACTAATTTCCGTCGGTACATGTAGTACGTGCGTGTCCTTCGTGGTCTGGACGCATTAGATGCCAAGAGGCAACGGTACGAAACAGATGCAACAGGCAACATGGATAGCCATGAATCCGCGAGCGAGCGAGCACAGAGGAGCGCGGGGCTCGGTGGTCTGTGGTTTCAGGCTATCATCAGCTTCCACGGCAGACTGCATGCAATGCAAGTAGCCTGCTGTGTGGATAGTGCAGCGCAGTGCAGGCTTTACTTACTTTCACTGTAGTGGTTTCAGGCTTCGGCCGCAGGCCGCAGCACAGGTCAAAGACAGCACGTTTCATTACACACGCATGCAGGCATGCAGCTACCACCACTATCAGGCCAGGCCTAGCCGCCGTGCTTCATGTTTTTTGCTACAGAAGAACATGCACTCGTCCCGTCCGGCCGATACGTAGTACGTACGTGTGGTGTGGATCATGATTATGCAGACGGCGCCGGGTGGCTTTGATCTGGCTTCACCGTGCATGTGGCCAGTTCGTTCGTTCGATGAATGCACGCGTCTGTGCGGTGTAGTACCTCAAGTGCCCTCTCCTGTCTTTTTTTTTTCGAATAAGTGCCCTCCTGTCGGCAGGCCACCTCCCTAGAGAGAGGGTAGGGTAGGGACTGGGTGAGAGTATCGCCACTGTGGCCGTTGGGTAGATGCATTGATACGTGACATCTTCGTACTGGAACCAACAGTCCAGCTGATGCCGTGCGTGTACTACTATATTGCTTCCTTTAACTGTCAGCAACAGTGGTGAGGCTTGTCCTCGCGCCTAGGGGAAATATATATAAGGACTTTGCTAAAATCCTGCCGTTCGTAAAATGACAATAGATCCAGACGACCTCCCCTAGTCACGTATGCACATGCAGTTACATGCAATGCAAACTCACAAATGTGCACGCATGTAGACTCCCTCCGTCAACAGATATGCATACATGCATGCATGGAAGTATCCCAAGAAAGAATTGCATGGGAGTACCCCAAGAGAGAATTGCATGCGCCGCTATTCTCAGCCAGTTTTAAACATGCATGCATATAAAATAAAAGAGCTGATGTCAGCAAAGATTCCATCTAAAACGAAAATTCAAAATGTTTTGTAGCTCAAATCGTCACCCCGATCAAAAAATTGTCTTCATATAAAAGAATTGTCGCGACGAGACCTTCGAAACTAGATCCCACATTGGTATATTCCGCCGATTTTTTTCTGGGTACAAAGTTATCACACAAGTGCTACAGAAGTTATCATGCCAGTTGAGCATATGTTATCATGTTGTTTACAGAGAAATTATCGGAGCATAAAAAATAGTTTCTTCGACCTTCTTCTCACATGCACATTCACGCATACCCTATAGGATATAAAATGCTAATGTCAGGGAAAATTTCACCGAAATTCAAAAAAATTGTAAATGTTTTGTAACTCAAACTGTTGCTCCAATACAAAAAACATTTTCACATAAAAAATTCATGGTGACAAGACCTTCAAAACTAGATCTCATGTTGGTACATTTCGATGATTTTTTTCTAGTCAAAGTTATCATGCGTTGGCAAACTAAGTTATTAGCTCCGTTGTATGTGTATTACCATGCTATTTACACATGAGTTATAGGGGGTGTTTTTGAACAATCCCTGGTCAAAAAGTTACCATACAAGGACTAAGTAAGTTAACAGCTCAGTTGCGCGATATTTCCATGTTATTTACACATAAGTTATCAGAGTACTTTTTTGACGACCTTTTTTTCGGGTCAAAAAGTTACCATGATGTTTGTATGCGAGTTATCATCTCTACCGTGCATAAATTATCATGTTATTTACATAGAAGTTACCGGGTATATAATTTCAAATAAAAGCCCCTGGGGCAAAATAGTTACCATGGTGGTTATAATTAAGTTACCATGTCTGATGTGCGTAAATTACCATGCTATTTACCGAAAAGTTATCGGTTGGTACATTTTCAACAACTTTTTTCTAGGTCAGAAAGTTACCACGGTGTTTGTACGTGACTTATCACATCTGCGGTGCGTAAATTATCCCTCTATTTACACAGAATTTACCGGGGTATATTTTCAACAACTTTTTTTCCCTCAACGTAAAGTTACCATCGTGTTTGTGCATACGGTATCATATGGAGAGAGAGCAAATGACAGCATGCAAGCATGCATGATGAACCATGATTGGACAACGACATGCTCATAGCCGCAAGACCACCGGAGCGACAGCGAAAACATGCAGAAGGACAACCGCCCGATCATGATCCAACGTTGCCTGACGCCATTTGGATCTGTTGTGAAGTTCCGATCGTTTGGAAGATAGATTTCTCGATGAACAAAATGGTAACTTATGTACCACAAGTGCGATAACTTACTCAGTACACACTTGGTAACTTTTTGACAAAAAAAGTCATCAAAACATATCAATATGGGATCTAGTTTCGAAGATCTTGTCATTTAATCTTTTATCTGAAAACGGTTTTTCGATTGGACTTACGGTTTGGGCAACATATCATTTTGAATGTTTGCATTGTAAAGAATCTTTGATGACATCATCATATCTTCACATGCATGCATGCATACATGTAAATGGCTGGGCGTGTTTCGGCTGAAAGCGACATGCGCAGATTAGGAAGAAGAAAAGCAACATACCCTTGATTAGGTAAAAGGAAAAATGGCATGCACATGATTAGCAGAAAGGGTGTGACCGCATGCAGCCCTTGATAAATCGGACGATGCACATTGTGTTCGGAACAGGAGGAGCGATGCTGCCCGATCGGATTGAACGCTAAACACATCGTCCGGATCTCTCGCTAACTGCCAGTCGGCAGAAAAATAGCTTTTTCCGACTAGGGGAAATATATATAAATATATGTATGGATCCAAACCCGAACACAAGCATCACGAGGTAAAAGGAAAAGTGGCATGCACATGATTAGCAGAAAGGATGTGACCGCATGCAGCCCTTGATAAATCGGATGATGCACAGTGTGTTCGGAACAGGAGGAGCGACGCTGCCCGATCGGTTTGAACGCTAAACACATCGTCCGGATCTCTCGCTAACTGCCAGTCGGCAGAAAAATAGCTTTTCCCGACTAGGGGAAATATATAAAAATATATGTATGAATCCAAACCTGAACACAAGCATCACGGGTCAGTGCTGCTTCTTTCTTCGCTACACGGGTCAGTATGTTACCTATCAGCGGGAAAAGTCTAAAATAAACCTTGAACTTGTGGACGAAAGTTAAATTAAATCCTAATCTTCGAATCCCTAAAATCAGCACATTGAACTATTTGATCCCGGTCTATTTTAAACCTTATACGCGTTCTCAAGGGGGATCGTCGATGTGCTAGTAAGGTTGCGGCGGGACGTGATTGGGCCGGCCCACCAGAAGCATGTTTTCTCTTTAATGTAACACGCAACTAAAAATACCAAAAAAAAATATAGGCTCACACTAGGACTCGAACTTCACAGCTGAAGCTTTTGATCTAGTGCCACCAGCTACTCTAACCACTAACTTTTGCTGAATAAATATAAGCGCAAAACTATTTAACAGCATAGCGCAACGTCCAGATCTGAATTTTCTTTTGGAAAATTTTCGATACCTTTTTCCTGAAAATTGTCAACGATTTTGAAATCCAAATATTCTTAAAAGCAACAGAAAGTCCAATAATTATTTGCAAAAACTGATTTTTTTAGGAATTACGAACTTTTTTTAAACACAAATAAATTTTGAAACACAAAATATTTTTTTAAAATCACTGGACTTTTTTTAAGTGCAATTGTTTTTTTAAATTTCGAAAAAAATTGTTGAAAACACTAAAAATTTCGATACCTGATTTTTTTTAAAGTGCAAACACTTTCTAACTTTTTATAAAAATGTGAACATATTTTCAAAATTTGTCCGCACTATAAACTTGTGTTCAGGTTTCAAAATCGTTCATTTTACTCAAAAGTTTTTGCACTTAAAAAATGTTTGGTGATTTAGGAAATGGTTTTCCAAAAAGGTTCATAAATTCAAAATATCCATAAAATGTTTGGAGTTCAAAATTGTTGATAATTTTCAAGAAAATATGTTTCCAAAAAAATCAGAATTTTTAAAATCTGGACATCGCATTGTCTGGTTAAATAAGTTTGCGCATCTATTTTTACAACAACAACCATCAGTTAGGGCGGCCAGCAGGAGACGATTATTTACGGAAATGTTAACACCCACACGTGTAGGCTGAGACCACTTCGCCCGAACACCTTCTTTGCCGTTGAATGCGCTGCATCAATCGTAAAGCAGGGCGCACAGCCACGTCAGCGGTAGCGGTCGTGCGGGCAGTTTGGGTCCTCGCCCGAACGTTGTCCTCTCCTCGCTCGCTCACTCCCACCCTTCTCCCCCCCCTCCCCCATGGAGCGAGTGAGCAGAAAGAGAGAGGGCATCCCGACGATCGAGAGAGAAGATTACAGCTCCGTGAGGTGGACGGCGACCGCGATGGCACAATTCCTTCACCCCCACCCTAGCGCCCTCCCCAACACTCCTCACTGTCTTCTCCCTTCGCCGCCGGATCTGAAGAAGGGCCGCCGGCGTCGACCTGCCGTTGTCGCCGAGGTCGGGTCTCGTTGTCCCCACATCAAGCGCGCGCAGCTCTGCCTCGATTCGGCACTGCGTCGCGGACGAGGAGCCAATGAGAAGGGGATGCTTCTGACAGAGCAGGCCACGGGCGCCGGCGGCGCCAACCCTTATGACCAGGCGACGGCAAGGGCGCCAATCCCCTCCAACCAGCCCCGCATCCAAAGACGGGTCGGCGGTGGGGTGGTGCAGCGTGCATCGACGATGATGTGGAGATGCGCGCGGTGGATTGCTCGAGGGCGTGGAAGCGCACGGCGTGCCTGACATCTTAACCTCCCCCGCGCACCGTTTCCATGGCTGGTGGCAACGGAGCCGAGGAGGGCCACTGCAAAAGGAGTTCCACCGACGAAAGGATGGCGTCGCGTGTGTGAGGCGGGCCGGCGCAGTGGAGGCGGGCTCGCCACCGATGTCTCCTCTAGTTCCTGTCGCCGTCCTGCTTCCCTGGGCTCCCCCATGCTCACCAAAGACGTCCCCAAGGTGAGCTGCGTCTTACCCCTGCTTCCTTCCCTCAATATCGATATACAGAGGCGTTGTGCCTGTTGAATTCGTGGCTGGCGACTGTGGCCGGAGTTGCCAGATTTGGACTGTCAGAGCACTTGTGTTGTTTTTCAGCATCATGTAATTTGTGTTGTGATCCACTTTGTAATTCACTTAGCTAAACCTTCATTATACCTTACCCTGTTTAGCATTCAGAAGCTTTGTTTGTTTCATAAATGAACAACCTGTGCCAAGGTGCCCAATTATTTAGTGCGATGATCACTGTCAATTGATGATCAGTTTTTTGTTTTCATTTTTCAATATGATGTTTGTGAAATTTTTTGATATAAATCCTCCCATGTTCAATCCATAGTTGCCATGGTAATTTTCAATCTGTATTTTTTCATGTTTTTAGTATTGGATGGGACATAGTAGTTGCCATGGCAATTCAAATCTTCATGCAGAGGATCATACAGTCGTCCATGCCATTTTGTCATATAAGTGTTATTTTGTTGCCAAGTGTTTACGTGTTTTTATTGTGCATTTTTGATCTCATGAAGTCCATCACATTCATGTTTTCCGAACATGGCAAATTTCAGCTTTCCTTTGTATTGCTCTCATGGCAGGTTCTTCAAATTTTGCTGTTTTTATATTTGTAATGGCAATTCTATCTTTGTTGACATGGCAAATATAACTACACATCCATGGCAGATTCTACACTTTTCATTGCCATGGCAATATATAGTTTTCACTTGCCATGGCAAATTTAGTACCTACATTGACATGCCAAATTTACTTGTTAAATTCTGAAAAATTCTAAAACACGACAAACTTCTTTAGATCCCGTGCGGGAAGGTGGCTGCGGCGGCTAGGTCATCGAGGCACCGATGCAAGGGGAGGCGATAGCCACGCCACGGACGACAGAGCATGCGACGACGTCTCCGTCGTGGGGGTGGCCCGGCGGGCGGAGGTCACCACCGCTATCTCCGGGCTGGCTCTCTCCGGGCGCGGGGGCCTCGAGACGGCAGGGCGCTTCCAGATGCGGCGGGTGCTAATGGGACCGGCTGTGGGCGCGCAGGTGTCTGCCGAGAGTTTTGCATCCTCCTCGTCGGCGGCCGCTTCGAGTTGCGGCGGGTGTTGATGCGCCCGGGCAGTGGCAGCTGGTGGTCGAGCTGCACGCTCGAGGCGAGCTCCCGCGGCTCGTGGTGCTGCTGTGCGCCGCCGTCTAGCGTAGCACGCGCCTAAGCTGGAGCGATTCTTATGCGTCACTTTTCTACGGCGAGCTCCACCATTGCATGTATGGGCCAGCCAGCACATACGGTACGTTTGCCATCTCTCCTATGGCTTTTCTAGTATGCCTCTACCATTTTTGCTTGATGGTTTGTGCAGCGTGTTGAGGAATATGATGATTTTTGCTCTTAATTTTGAAGAGGCAAGTTAGTTCAGGTGGCACATTTACCCTCATCCCAATGGTATAGTTGCCATGGCAAATTGGAGCTAACTAGAGTGTTTGTCATGTGAAAAAAAGTTACAGATTTGCCATGGCTAACTAGAGTGTTGGTCATGGAAAAAAATAACCGATTTGCCACGGACAAAAATAGCACAAAGAAATGATGGAAAATAATTCCACGGCAAAAACACATTCAAATTTGCCGTGTTATTTTTATCAAAATGCCAAACCTTTTAGTTTTTAGTTGCCATGGCAACTCAACTTTTTAGTTTTGCGATGATGTGTTGCCATGGAACTAACAAAAGGTTTGTGTTGCCATGTAAATATATGATGTGTTGCCATGTTTTTTCTTTGCGACATGGCAATTTGATTTCTATGAGAGCATGGCAAATGTAGTTTAATATGTTGCCATGTTCACGGCGATTTTTGTGTTGTTTCACATACACGGCAACTTAATACAAAGAAGATATCAAGTCTTGGTTAAGCGCCATGGCAAGTTTGAACATGCTTTTCGCCATCGCAATTTTTTATCATTTTTTGTATAATTTCACATTCGTGGCAACTTTTTTTACATAAGCATGGCAAATTTGATTAAAAAAACCACAAAAAAATTGAATATGCATTTTGCCATGGCATTCAAATATACATTTTTTCCATGGCAAATTTGACAATTTCTTGTGTTATTTCCATTACACGGCAAATTAATGACACCAAATGTGGCAAAATTTGGTAAAATACCATGGCAAATTTGAACATTCCCTTGCCATGGCAACTACTCATCATTTTTGTAATATTTCACAATATTGCAAATTTGATAAAAAAAATCCATGGCATATTAGAATATGCATTGCCATGGCAATTTTGATCTTCTTTTCGTGTTGTTTCACATACACGGCAATTTAATTACACAAAGATGGCAATTTTTGGTAAAATACCATGGCCAGTTTTGAACATGCTTTTGCCATGATTTTTTTAATTTTTTATTATTATTTCACAACCATGGCAATTTTAGTAAAATACCATGGCAATTTTGAGCATGCTTTTGCCATGGCAACTATTGATCATTTTTGTATTTTTTCACATTCATGGTAATTTTTTTTATATTAGCATGGCAAATTTGATTACATATTCCATGGCAAATTAGAATACGCTTTTTGTCATTGCATTTTGTATTCTTTCTTTTCGTGTTGTTTTATATGCACGGCAATTTAATTACACAAAGATGGCAAGTTTGGATAAAATACCATGGAACATGTTTTTGCCTTGGCAGTTTTTGATATCTTTTATTATTATTTCACAATCATGGCAAAGAAATCATATATAAGCATGGCAATTTTGACAAAAATCCCACGGTAAATTTTTATATGCATTTGCCATGGCAATTTTAATCTTTTTTTTGTGTTGTTTGATTGGCACGGAAAAACATACACAAATGTTTTAATCCACTTTTTTCCACCCATGATACATATGCAAATTGCCATGAACTTTTCCTTTTCAGTTCATTTTTCTAATATAAAAAAGATCTTTTGACCATGGAAAATTTTGCTTGTAGGTACGATGACATTTTTTCGGTTTGAACCATTGGGATTTTTAGTACTAGTTTATTTGTCACTCTTATCTGTTACGGCAAATTCATCTTTCTGTTTTATAGGATGGTAAATCTGGGCTTTACTATCACAGCAAAACTGTGATCTTATTTTTATCATGCCATGAAAGTCTATGCATTTTTTAGTCTATGTATCATGATATATAGAACATTTTTCAACAAAGTTGCCATGGTCCATGGCAAATATAGCCTATGCATCATGGAACTTATACTGTATGGATGATGATCTATTGAACATTTTAGTTAATGCCATTTTTTGAAACATATTTTCTTTCTGCCATGACAATTTAATATGTTTTGGTAAACCCTGCCATTTTTGTAAAAAATAACATGATGGCGAGTCATAAATGTAGTGGCAACTTTTCTGGAAATTCAAATGGTTTTTTCTACTTTTAAAGTTGTTGGATGGCATCGTAGGCTTTTTTTGTTGCAGAAAAAAAATCTGGACTTCTTTTTCTTTAGTAAGATTGTAGGGCCCAATATAGAGAAGGCATGTAGGGCCGATATGATGGACGTTCGGGGTGGTGGCAGCCATCGCACTGCATGAAATCGTGCAGGCGGGGAGAGCAATCATCCCGAGCAATTTGTTCGGTCCAGCTGCCTTTCCTGCCACACGTGTGGGTAGTTTCAGTGTTCGCCCACACAACGTCGTGTGGGCTGCATGCGTGCATGCCACACAGCGCCGTGTGGTCGGGTGGTCATTGTGCCACACGTGTGGCACTTATCGGCGTTCATTATTTACGCCAGGTTCCTAGTTCGAGTCGCACCTGTCCCTTTTTATTCATTTTTTAAGTCGCGCGTTAGCGCCTGGTGGGCCGGCCCAGTAGCGCCTGGTGCAGCCGCCTATCCCCGGGTGTGAGCTGCCAAGTCGACAATCCTTGTTTAGGAGCGCGCTTAAGGTTTAAAATAGACCGGGATCGAGGAATTCAGTGTGCTGATTTCAGGGATTCAAAGTTTAGGTTTTTATTTAGCTTTCAAGTTTAGGGTTTATTTTGGACTTTTCCCCCTATCAGTAGACCAAGACTTTTGTTTTTGAGCGGTAGACTTTTGTTTTTGAGTGGAAGCAGACCAACACACAGAGACAGATTATCTTTAGGGGCCACACAAAGACAGATCGTCGCGCAAAGAAGGAGCCGCGGCCCAACAAAGCCGGAGCTTTATTTCTTTTGTTTTCATTCTGCTCTTTTTTCTTTTCTTTTCCTCTTTCTGTGTTTTTCTTCTTTCATTATTTTTGTTCTAGTTTTATTTTCATTTATATTTACCTTTATTCACTAACTTATTTATTTTAATTTTATCATTTTCCGATTTAGCTTTTCGGGAAACATATAAATATTTTCTAAGTATAATGAAGGCTTCACCGGTGACTTTTTTGAAACTTTTTGTTTGATTTCCTAAATTTAAATAAATTTTTAATTTTATTTACCTTTTTATTTGGCAAGTACACTAATATAGGATTTTTTTTCAAAACATGGATGTGTTTTCAAAATACTCTCTCCATTTCAAAATTTAATGTCTTTTTTTAAATTCAACATTTTCTATATTTCACCAAGTTTATAGGCAAAAATATCAACAACCACAATAACAAATCAGTATCATTAGATTCATTAACAAATATATTTTGTTTCTTTGCACTGTAGATGTTCATACTTTTTACAATAAACTAGGTCAAACATAAAATAATTTGATTTTTGTTAAATAATACACCTTATATTCTGGGCTGGAGGGTATCAAAGTATGTTTTCTTTAAATACATGAACATTTCTTTCCAATATAAGTCATTTATTTTGCTACACGTGAGCATTTCTTTTTGCAACACATAAACGTTTGAACATGTTCATGACGGATTAATAATTATTATAAATAAATAAATAAATAAATAAATAAATGTATAATAAAAAATTGTTTTGTTAACAAAATGTTTTTTAGAAAATAGTACCTTTTTTGAGCGGTTTTAGAAAATAGTACCTGTTCATGGGCAACGGCAAATGAGGTCCATGTGGAGACTCTTCAGGCGGCATGGCCCCTCACTTTCTGGCCCACTGTAATCTTTTTTTTACATGGCCCACTATACTTTGGGTTTTTGCAATTGGCTTACTATTCTTCTGCTCTTTCCTACTTCGCGTGAAAGGGCGACTAGGTCCATTTGCCGGCCCATATCCCTTTTTTTCATGTAACATGGCAATTTCTGTGTTGTTTATTGCATGTCGTGTTTGATAGTCTCAAGTCATTGAAAGCATGCACGTCCCACATCTCTTATTGGTTGATATGTCAAGAGACAAGAAAGGAGTTAATGCACCATGCCTAAAAGGATGCTTGGATACATTTTTGTCTCATGACTAAAAGTAGTGGGACTAAAACTTGCTACCCTCACCCATGCTTGGATCCAAATATTAAAGAGACTAAAATCAAGTTGATGAGCATTTATTATCTTTCAAACCCTCCAATCCAGAACTCGCCTGTGTTAAAGGAGAGGAGTTAAATGAGGAGAGAGGGACTAATCCACATTTTAGTAGGGTTACCCCCGACTAAATTTTTTTAGTCTCAAGACTAGTTTTAGCCCCTCTCTAGTCAGGTGTGCTTGAAACTTTAGCCTCTTAAAGAGATTATTTTTAGTCAGACTAAAATAAGTTCATTGGATCCAAGCACCCTATAAGTGTTTAAAGATTATTTGATTTTTGTAAGGTAACTTATACACTTAGACGGAAGGAGTATTTATTTTGCAGCCGGAAAGAGAAATGGACACCATCACCTGACACTTTAAAGTGCAAGATAAAGAGTGCAGCCGAAGAAAGCTGCCTGCTGTGACCCGGTGCCCATTTGTTAGTGTCTTCTTCTACTAATGTTCCGTGTGAATCTAGCTTAGGCTGCCGCTATCAACCAAAAGGCCCTGAGAACCAATGGGTTCAAGGCGTCTCATACTTTGGGTCCAGCAGATGAGATGAGAGAGATCATCAGGGCCGCAAAAGAGCAAAGGCGGAGGATAATGTAGATAAGCGCAAGATGGATCCATCAGACCTTTCTTTCATCAAAGGCCTTACTTATCATGGCAGTTTTCTTTGCTTCTTGTTTTCCCCGGTCGCTCCTTTCCCCCTGCGAATGGAGAGGAGAAGCTTGCCGGCCAAGCCCCTTGGGTTCAGGATCGCCTGTCTGCTACTCGCACTAGCCATGCGTGGTAGAATTGCGACGCAAGGCATTGAGACGGTGATCATTGCGGGCGGCCTGCCTCTTGGATGGAGCGGACAAAAAGGAAAAGTTGCCGCGACCTTGCGCGGTGATTGCTCGAGGCAAAGCGACGTGCGTGCGTTCCTCCTCGCTCTCCACATGCCTGGTGCATGCCCCCCTGCCTCCCACTGCCATTGCCAGGGTTGCACTTGCACCGCGCGTTGCAACCGCCCTGCGCTCCGCTGGAGTCATACGCTTTTCCTGTGGCGGCCCGGCCAAGATCGTCAGAGCTCCCCATCTATCCTCTAGCTAACTAAGAGCATCTCCAGCCGTGTCCTCAACAAAGCCTTTCAGGGGATTTTTTTACCGCCGACGCCGAAAAATCAGCACAGTCGCAGCCCAAAGGCCCTTTTTCCGCCAGCTCGGCCAAAATTGACGCCGGCGGACCTAGACCGAACCCGGCGTGCTGGGAGACGCTTGGGGGCGTCGGCCGAATCGTTTTCAGAGCAAAAAATCGGCCGGCCCCCTTCGTCGTCCTCATCGCCTCGGTTCCCGCGGGGGAATCAATGCCAAAGCTGCCGCGCCGGTCAACCTCCTCCATTGATCCCTCACGGGCGACGCAGTGAAGACGGGGCGACGCGCGTCACTCGTCCGCCACGCGTACGCACGGCGGCCACGCGAGCGCCGCCTATATAAGCCGCCCCCTCCCGCACCGGTGAGCCACACACACACTTCGCTCTCCACCGCCGACGCCCCCGTTCCTCCCTTTCTTCTCGCCCTTTCAGCCACCCAATGACAGCGCTTCCAGCGATGGCGCGGCGGCGAACGGCTTCGGCCGCCGCCACCTTCACGAGGACGAAGCCCGGCTTCTCTATGAGGCCGAGTACCCGGTCCCGCCGGACATGCGGGTGCCCGGGGCGTGGAGGATAAGCGCCGGCGGGGTCCTGGTGCCACCGCCGCCCATCGGGGCGGGGCGTCGCGCGAAGATCGCCCGTATCCGTGCCTCTCTGCCGTAGGCGGCGAGAGAAGGGCCGAGGTACACCCCGGACAAAGACGCTGTGGAGCTGCATTGCCGCCGCCACGCCGAGCAGCTCGAGGCCACCAACGGCATCGTGCCCTCCGGGAGGCTCAACGCCGACGGCCGCCGCCGATGGTGGGGCGTGCCCGGTCGCACGCTGGAGGTCGTCCTCGAGTACATCGAGGGCGGCAACACGCCATGCTTGAGTACCCCGCTCCCCCCACCTTCTCCCGCCGGCGTGGGAGCTCGTGGACGCCGAGACGCATGGACCCGACGTCCTCCTCCTCGTCCGTCTCTCCCTCCCTCCTCCTCGTCAAGCCGGAGCCCCAGGACGCGTCGATCAACCAGCGCACCCCCAGCTCCGGCGTCCGCATCGCCGAGCCCTCCCCCACCTCTGCCCGGCTCGTCAGGCCGAAGGTGGAGCCCGGCCTCCTCGCGGAGTACGAGGCCATAGTCCGGCGCGGCTTCTCCGAGGAGGCCGCCCTAAAGTGGGCGTGGGACGACTACCTCCGCGACGAGATGGTCCGGCAGCGCCGAGCCCTGCGGGAGATAGCCGCCCGCCAGCGTGGGCGTGAGGACGAGAACGACATGGTGATCCTCGATAGCGACGAGGACGAGGACGCCCCCGGACCGTCCAACCCGCCGCACGTCGGCGGCCCTGGGCAAGGGAGCAGCAGGGACGACGGCCGCGGAGGAGGAGGCGACGACGACGACGACGGCAGCGGCGGCGGCGACTACACGCAGTTCTACAGGCTCCTCGGCATGTAGAGCTTCAAGGGCGGCGGGCGGCGAGGAACGCGAGGGCGACGACGGGTCTAGTAGTGTTTTTTTCTTCTTTCGTAAAATATTTTATATATGTTATGAACTCGCCGAAGTTTGGTTGAATTTGCGTCTTGTTTGTGTGAATGTGGAGTGGGGTTTTGTTTTATAAAAAAGCGGGCGATCGGGGAGCATCACGCCTCAAAGACGCTGTTAGCGCTGCACGCCTCAGCGGTTGTTTTAGCGCCTCCTGGGGGCCCAACGGCTGGAGATGCTCTAAGTCTAAGAGCATCGGCGTGCAAATCCGGTCCTTTAAACGCTCGCGGACGTGATCGAGCGCGTTCGTGGACAGTGACCGGTCACGCTTTAAATTAGCCACTCTATATTCGCCACTCTCATATATATTTTGATCCCTGGATCCATACAAAGCATGCAAAAAAAAATCCTACATATTACATGCTACGTACTACCCTACCTATTCTTCGTTGCCAGAGATGTGGTGCCGGGCACCGGCTGGACGGGCGGGTAGGAGGGCTCCGGCTCATCCTCCTCCTGCTCGACCTCATCCATGTAGGCGAGCAACTTTGCCTCCTTTGCGGCTTGTTGCGCCTCCATCTCCTACCGGCGATGGCGTCTGGCCTCCACAGCCGGCTTCGACCGGAGGGGATCGAGGATGGCCTGCTGGATGGCCTGCTACATTCGCCGCAGATCCGCTGCCGCCAAAGATCCCCACATCCTCCTCCTCCGGATCCATCAGATCCAAGGTAGCCTCATGGTGATCCGGACTTCGCGCTTAGCCCGGATCCGCTAAAGGAGCTCGAGATGGCGCCCGGCGCCGAATCGGCGTGGGCGCATGGCTACTAGGCGGATGAGTGGAGTGGAAAGTGGCGGGACGGCGAACATGCGGAGGAAAATATGGATGGATGGTAGGGTTTCGTGCCGCGGTCGATTTAAATAGCGGGGCTATGCTCTACACGGTCCACCGGAGCTGTGCCACGTGGCGCCATCGGTCCGACAGAGAAGACGAGCTTTGGGCCGCCGGGTTTCCGCGCGTCTTCGCATGGGACCCTGCCTTAGTCTGATGTGACAGGCGTACCGTGCGCGCCCGGGTGCCTCCATATTTATTTTATATTTAAGTTGGATATGAAGGGTGCCAGTCAGCCTGAATGTTTGAACCCCATTTAAGAAATCCGTCTAAATCGAAAAATCATGATCGGATGGCCTGCCTGAACGTATGAGCCGGGTTTAAGGCATCCGGCGGCCGTAGATGCAGCAAGGACGAGCGGAGATGGCTATACGGTTATGATCTTTCCTGATCAATCGATCCATGCGGACCAGATCATGGCGATGCGGACCAGTCTGGAAAAGCCTGCGACTGCTCTGATCTGTGCAAGAATTTAGCAAGCGACGGGCTTTGGGTTTTTGCACCACAAAGCTGGCTCGTGACCTTTGCACGTGCAAGTGACCCGCTTTACAGCACCAAAGAAACAGCGGGGGTGGCCGCGCCCAGCACTTACCACCGTGCCATTCTTGTCGACTGAGGTCCAAAACCACCTTTTCGCTAATCCCTCTACCTTTTTCTACGAGTCAAATCGGCCATGAGTGACGCCCAATCATGCATTACTACGGACAGCAACTCCAATCAGGAGAATATATATATACTGCTTACATTACGCTTCGCCGACTGACTGAAAAATGGTGGGAGTTGGCGAAGAGCACATGAATAATTTGATGCGGTTCGCGTGTCACACAGATCATGAAGCAATCATGCAATACGGATGGATATTTTGGAACTAAACAAAAGTGTGACGGAGCACCTGACCGTATATATTCTGGATGGAGGAAAAGGGGGCATGGCTAGTATTCGATCGCGTACGGAATTGGCTAGGAACATATACCACATCATCACCAAGATCTAACTAGCCGTACGGAATTAGTCGATCATCAAGGTGGCTTTTGGGCTAATGATCTAGTACTAACACTAATAACAATAATAATGTAATCAGAATCGTAGCTACTGTACGTCCCTCTTTGCCTACAAGATTGATTGATCGATAATGCCTCATGGCAGCCTCTAATTAGACTGATCATGCATGCAACTGACAGTTGATGTCACTCGGCAGCTGCCACGCGCTACGAGTTGGTATGAGAATTGTTTTTATTTGAAGCCCCACCCATAGAATAATAGTTCTACGGTATTTTCTATTAATAAAAAATAAAGTACAATTTACAAAGGACCTGCAAGAGGCCCTTAAGAGGCCCTTAAGAGGGAAGAAAAAACTACCCTATGCCTGTTTAGGAATAAAGATCATCACTTTATATGTTATTATCTATCCATTGTGAGAAACTGGCAGAATGATTATTCTTAATCCTGTGTTTAAGAAGGGGAATGTCTTGCTTGAGATAATATCTCCATGCTTGCAAGGTTGGTTGTTGTGGACAAAAACTTTTCCATTTCTCTTAATCCAAATGTTCCAACAGCCCAAAATGATAATCTCTGCTGCAAATTGCTTTGGAATGTGCTTGATGGCCAGAATGGTGTCCTTATATATGGAAGTACCTCTTTGTCTGTTTGAAATCAAAGAGTTCCAGCATTCTTGTGCAAAATTACAGTCCCAAAGTAAATGCATGTTTGTTTCCTCAGCCTTTTGATTGCAGACTGGACAATACGGATTGCCTAGATGCATACCTTTTCTCTGAAGAAGTGCTCTGGTATTAGTTCTACAATGTGCCACTAGCCAGAAAAAGATTTTTATGTTTTAATCTGCTAGAGCTATTCCATATCAGGCTGAAAATAGGGTGTTCATCCTTTCGTTCAAGTAACAGATGGTAAATGTGGATAGCTGAGTATTTGCCTTTTTGACCCTGGATTGTCCAGGTATCCTTAGTGTCTGGCTGCACTTCAAGTTTAAGTGTTTGAAGTTGTTGAAATTGATCATAAGCTTGAACTGACATTGGGAGGTTGAAATTTTCAGACCAATTTTGAGCTCCCAAAAAGTTTTGCAACGATTGATTTTCATTATTGGCATATGAATGAAGTTCAGGAACAGCTTGCTGTAAAGGTTGATCCAACCAATTATCCTTCGAAAAAAGAACGGATTGTCCTGATCCAACTACACATTTGCTAATTTCTTTAAATTGGTGCAGTAAAGGAATATGAGCCTTCCACCAAAAAGATCCTTCTGATTTTCCCATGGGTGGTTCTGTGTGATAATACTTCTCCCATAAAAGTTTGACCCAGGGAATGTCCTCTTTGTTGAGGAATTTATAAATGTTTTTCATGAGCAAAGCTTTGTTGTGAATAGCAATATCTAGAATTCCCAATCATCCATACTTTTTTGGCTGACAAACCTTGGTCCATGGTATTAAAGTTGTACCCCTATATTCCATTCCAAATTTTCTCCAGAGGAAGTTTCTTAAATATTTGTTGATTTGATCTATGACCCCCATGGGAAGTTCCAGAGTGCACATGAAGAAGATAGGGAGTGAAGCAAAAACAGATTTGATCAAGAGCAGTCTGCCATCATAAGAAAGCATAGTGGAGGATCCAATTAACCTTCTTTCTATCCTTTGCATCATGGGGTTGAAGTCCTCAATCTTTGGATTGGAGGTGCTTAGGGGCAGCCCTAGATATGTGAAAGGGAAACTTCCTTGCTTGCATCCCAGAATGTTGATCAGATTAGGCATGTGCTGGGGTGGAACATTAATAGGCACCATGAAAGATTTGTCATAGTTGACCTTAAGCCCAGTGAACTCGGTATAGTGTAAGATATGATTTTTGACTTGAGATAGTTGATGTACATTTGCAGGCAGAACTAGAATTGTATCATCAACATATTGAATGACTGGGAAATCAGGGCAAGCTTGGCTTCCAATGGGAGTTTGTATTAATTGTTGTTTCATGGCCTCATTCATAATTGATTGCAGAAGATCTGCTGCTAAAACAAAGAAGAGGGTGGATAGGGGATCTCCCTGCCTGATGATAACCCACAAGTATGGGGGATCGCAACAGTTTTTGAGGGTAGAGTATTCAACCAAAATTTATTGATTCGACACAAGGGGAGCCAAAGAATATTCTCAAGTATTAGCAGTTGAGTTGTCAATTCAGCCCCACCTGAAAGACTTAATATCTGCAGCAAAATATTTAGTAGCAAAGTAGTATGGAAGTAATGGTAAACGGTGGCAAAAGTAATAGTAACAGTTTTTGTAGCAATCCTAACAGTGGCAATGGAAAAGTAACTAAGCAAAGATCAATATGTGAAAAGCTCGTAGGCAATGGATCAATGATGGATAATTATGTCGGATGCGATTCCTCGTGCAACAATTATAACATAGGGTGACACAGAATTAGCTCCAGTTCATCAATGTAATGTAGGCATGTATTCCGAATATAGTCATACGTGCTTATGAAAAAGAACTTGCATGACATCTTTTGTCCTACCCTCCCGTGGCAGTGGGGTCCTATTGGAAACTAAGGGATATTAAGGCCTCCTTTTAATAGAGTACTGGACCAAAGCATGAACACTTAGTGAATACATGAACTCCTCAAACTACGGTCATCACCGGGAGTGGTCCCGATTATTGTCACCGGGTTGCCGGATCATAACACATAGTAGGTGACTATTGACTTGCAAGATAGGATCAAGAACTCAAATATATTCATGAAAGCATAATAGGTTCAGATCTGAAATCACGGCACTCGGGCCCTAGTGACAAGCATTAAGCATAGCAAAGTCATAGCAACATCAATCTTAGAACATAATGGATACTAGAGATCAAACCCTAACAAAACTAACTCGATTACATGGTAAATCCCATCCAACCCATCACCGTCCAGCAAGCCTACGATGGGATTACTCACGCACGACGGTGAGTATCATGAAATTGGTGATGGAGGATGGTTGATGATGACGACGGCGACGGATTCCCCGCTCCGGAGCCCCGAACAGACTCCAGATCAGCCCTCCCGAGGAAGATTAGGGCTTGGCAGCGGCTCTGTATCGTAAAACGCGATGAATCCTTCTCTCTGATTTTTTTTCTCCCCGAAAGTGAATATATTGAGTTGGGGTTGAGGTCGGTGGAGTCCCATGGGGCCCACGAGGTAGGGGGGCGCGCCCTGCACCCTCGTGGACAGGGCGTGGGCCCCCTGATGCTGATTCTTTCGCCAATATTTTTTATTAATTCCAAAACATGTCTCCGTGGATTTCCAGGTCATTTCGAGAACTTTAATTTCTGCACAAAAATAATACCATGGGAGTTCTGTGGAAAACAGCGTCAGTCTGGGTTAGTTCCATTCAAATCATGCAAGTTAGAGTCCAAACCAAGGGCAAAAGTGTTTGGAAAAGTAGATACGTTGGAGACGTATCACCTGACTCCTTTTTTGCATTTGAAAAACTTGCCAGGGACTCCATTTAGCAGAACAGAGGAAGACCCAGATGATAGAATCACGCTGATCCAGTTTATCCATCTGTCCCCAAAACCTCTTGCTTTAAGAATTGCAATAATAGTTTTATGGTAAATCAGATCAAAAGCCTTTTCAAAGTCCAGTTTGAGCACCACTATTGGTTTTTTGGATTGATGACAATGGTGTAAATATTCAAAGGCCTACCCTAGACAATCAGGAATGGTTCTGCTCTCGATAAATCCATACTGATTTGTGTGAACCGGTTTAAGGATAACAGTCTGCAATCTATTAGCTAGCAGTTTTGTAATAATCTTGATTGTACCATTCAAGAGAGAAATTGGTCTGAAGTCACTAGCACAAACTGGATTGTCTTTCTTGGGGATCAAAGTTATGAATGAGGCATTTATGCTTTGAAGAGAAATTTTCCCCTCTTAGAAATCCTCAATTAGATGATAAAAATCCTCAGCTATGATATCTCAGCATGCTTTGATGAAATCCCCATTGAAACCATCTGGTCCAGGTGCTTTATCTGATGGCAGGTGCTTGACAACCTCATATATTTCTTTTTTGGTGAAAGGGCATTCAAGGTCTTCTAATCCTTCAAATCTTGTGAGTAGACCGAGCAGGTTAAGAGGATGATAAGTGTTATCAGTCTTGCCCAGCCTTTCTTTGAAGGAATTCCAGAGAATGGTAGCCTTTGAAAAATGTTCAGTGTGCTCATTGCCATTGCTGTCTTCTAGCATTTGAATATAATTATGCAT
Organism: Aegilops bicornis; assembly: GCA_021605145.1. Classification (NCBI taxonomy): domain Eukaryota; kingdom Viridiplantae; phylum Streptophyta; class Magnoliopsida; order Poales; family Poaceae; genus Aegilops; species Aegilops bicornis. The sequence continues at coordinate 105,686,893 of CM038671.1, forward strand.
GTATTTGATAGTGGCCTTGGCTTGAAAGAACTTGGAATTTTCATCTCCAAATTTTACCCATTTGATTGTTGCCCTTTACTTACAATAAATTCTCTGAAAAGATAGTAGTTTTAGAAGGTGTTCTTTGAGCATCTCTCCGCTGTTATTTTCCATATCTGGGAGTATTTTATATTCCTCAAAAAGGTCCCACATTAAAATCATTGCAGTAGTGGCTTGTATGACTCCAGCTAACTTGGAAATATTTTTGCTCCAAACTTTCAGACCTTTCCCGAGTCTCTTGGATTTTGCAGTGATCAACTTAGCACTATCACTTTCTTGCAGAGGCTCACTCGAAATTCTTTGCGTTTTTTTTAAATTATGATGTTGAAGCCAGAAATTATCAAATCTAAAAATATGATCTTTTGGAATTTCGGTACCAACAGAAATGACAAAAGGAGAATGATCTGATACTGGCTTGGATAATGGAAGAGCCATCTTGTCGGGGTAAGTTCTGGACCAGCTTTCTGAGGTGAAGACCTAGCCAATCTTTTCAAGGAGTGGGGCCTACTGCATATTGCTCCATGTGTAACTTCTTCCTTTTAAAAGAATTCCCACTAAGGCTAAGTTACTGATAGCATCATTAAACTGCATCGTTTTATGGTTGTCTCCATTTCCCATATTTGTGTTTGAGGGGTATCTAATATAATTAAAATCTCCTGTGATGATCCAGTCTGTGTCTATAGGCATATGAATATTCTTGAACCAATATAGGAAATTCTGCCTGCCCTCATTATCACAAGGTCCATAGATGTTTGTCAAGATCCATGAGGCTCCAGTGTGCACTGAAGTGAATCTCATTGAGATTGAGAAATCATTTTTAAAAGGCACTCACCCTGAAACATGCTATCATTCCAAGCTACTAGCAGTCCTCCAGAAGCACCCACTAAAGGCAAATAATCGAAAAAATTATCCTTTTAGGGCAATTTTTTTTGATGTAATTACTATCAAAAGATTCCCAAACTATTTCTTGTAAGCAAATCACATAACTATTTGCTTCATCAATTTTGTTGGATATGGCAAGCCATTTGTCACTTGAGTTGATTCCCCTCACATTTCAATTTAAGATATTCCAGGATTTAAACATTGCAAAGTTGATCCAACTGCATTCCAAAACTTTTGGGAACCATACATGTGATTAAAGGAAGGCAAGAAAACCATCAAATAACTGTGACTCACAACCCAAGATATCCTGAGAGGCCACATATCATACAGTTCACAAAATACAGTTCTGATTTCATAACTTAGGCCATTACATAGCCACCCATTATCTAGCCAAAAGCAGGATCTTGTGATCCTTTTCTTCCAAGTCCTTTTCCTCCTGGTGTTCTCCATTTTTAATCGTTCCAAGCAGGCTGCTTCCCTCCCTTCTTTGCTTTCTTCTTGAGAAGATTCTCTTCAGTACACACCTTTGGGTCCACCTTGCAGTAAGAGGCAGTCAAAATTTTAATAAGTTTGATTTTATAGATGGGAGGTTTAGCTTTGCATGCCATGCAATTGATATCCTAACAAGTTTTTTTCTTATATCCCCTATTTAAATGTTGTAACCTCTCACTTCTTCTTACCTCATATTCCACAACTGGAACTCTATCCTTTCTCTTCCCCTTAGGTGGAGGAGTAGTGTTGCTGAAAATTATCTCATCTGAGGCTGCAAAATCTTTAGGTACACCTGAAAGATCGTGAATGTTGCCTAGAGGGGGGGGGGGGTGAATAGGCGCTTTAAAATAATTACGGTTTAGGCTTGAACAAATGCGGAATAAACCTAGCGGTTAATTTGTCAAGCACCAAACCTACAACAACTAGGCTCACCTATGTGCACCAACAACTTATGCTAAGCAAGATAAAAAACTAAGTGATATCAAGATATATGAAAAGAAACAATATGGCTTTCACAAAGTAAAGTGCATAAGTAACGGGCTCGGGTAAGAGATAACCGAGGCACGCAGAGACAACGATGTATCCCGAAGTTCACACCTTTGTGGATGCTAATCTCCGTTTGGAGTGGTGTGGAGGCACAATGCTCCCCAAGAAGCCACTAGGGCCACCGTAATCTCCTCACGGCCTTGCACAATGCAAGATGCCGTGATTCCACTAAAGGACCCTTGAGGGAGGTCACCGAACCCGCATAAATGGCAACCCTTGGGGCGGTCACCGAACCCAGACACTTTGGCAACCCTTGGGGCGGTCACGGTACTCATCAAATTGCTCGGGGCGATCTCCACAACCTAATTGGAGACCCCGACGCTACTCCGAGCTTTACACCACAATGATTGAGCTCAACAACACCAACTGCCTAGGCGCCAAGGCACCCAAGAGGAACAAGCTCTAGGGTGCCCAAACACCCAAGAGTAATAAGCTTCTCAAACTTCACTTCCACGTATCACCGTGGAGAACTCAAACCGATGCACCAAATGCAATGGCAAGGCACACAGAGTGCCCAAGTCCTTCTCTCCCAAATCCCACCAAAGCAACTAATGCTAGGGAGGAAAATGAGAGGAAGAACGGAAGAAGAACACGAAGGACTCCAAGATCTAGATCCAAGGGGTTCCCCTCACTTAGAGGAGAAAGTGATTGGTGGAAACGTGGATCTAGATCTCCTCTCTCTTTTCCCTCAAGAACTAGCAAGAATCATTGGAGGGATTGAGAGTTAGCAAGCTCGAAGAAGGTCAACAATGGGGGAAGAACACGAGCTCAGGAGATAAAGTTCAAAGGGGAAGAAGACCCCCTTCTATAGGTGGGGAAAAATCCAACCGTTATGCACACAACCCGCACAGGGCGGTACTACCGCTTCAAGGAGCGGTACTACCGCTTGGGCGGTAGTACCCCTTTGAAAAACAACAGCGAGGAGGCAAAAGGCCAGTAGAACCGCTCGACCTCACGATACTACCGCTAGGGATAGCGGTACTACGGCAAATGGTAGCGGTACTACTACTTGCGAGCGGTACTAAAAAAATACTTCCGTGCCTACCTCCGCTGAGCAAAACACAAGATTTTGGTCCGGGGCGGTACTACCGCTCAGGAGCCATGGTAGTACAGCTCTGGAGCGGTACTACCGCTCAGGAGCCGCGGTAGTACCGCTCTGGAGGGATAGTAAAAATTTACATCCGCTCTAGCCGCGGTAGTACCGCTGCAGCCTTTACCAAAACAGCCACAACTTCTGCAAACAGACTCCGAATTCAACGAAACCAAGTTTGTTGGAAAGCTAACGACATGGGCTAACACAATCTTGATAGAAATATCAATAAGAAGCAAATGAGAAAAGGACCATAAGAAAATGGTGAGAACCCTTCCTCGGATAAGACCGGTAAAACCTCCAACACCGAAAACATCATAGAAGACGCATGCGAACTCCGTTTTTGATGAACTCAAGCTTGTAAACAAGATGACCATAAGCTCTAAGACTCACAAAGAGAACCAAACAAGAACCAAGAAACATGATGCAAGGATGCAATGGTTTGAGCTCTCTACTAACGATACGATCAAGCTACCAACTTGAGAGCCCCCCCTTGATAGTACGGCAAACGATCCTATAACCCAGTCTCCCAACTACCACCATGAGACCGGTAAAATAGAAAACCTATCAAGGGCAAAACTTTGCCTTGCACATGGTCCAGTTGAGCTAGATGATGATGATCTTGACTCCCTCAAGTTGGACCACCTTTCTTGATTGCGTTGGCTCGATGAAGATTAGATGATTGCTCCCCCATAGTCCACTATGGGTGAGCCACTCTTCGGCTCATCTTCACAAGTCCATTGTCACCACAATGGACGGCAAGCTTCAAGCACTTGATCTCTTCGTGATGCATCACTTGAACTTGCACACCGCATCCTAACCCCACAAGAACTCTCATGAAGACCATGGGTTAGTACACAAAGCGTAATTGACAATGCTTACCATACCATGGGATCACTTGATCCCTCTCGGTACATCTTCTATGCTTTGTGTGTTAATCAACTTGATTCACTCTTTGACTTAGTCTTGATCAACCTCTCACAATACCAATCTTTTTGGTAATTCCTCGAATAGCACCTTGGTCGACACAAACTCTCCTTGAAACCAACACATGTACTCCAAGAAAAGCCTATGGACAAAACCTTCATATATAACTCAAGGCAACCATTAGTCCATAGAGATTGTCATCAATTACCAAAACCAAACATGGGGGCGCCGTATGTTCTTTCAACACCCCTTTCTTATGCATTTTGTACCTGAGAGTAGATAGGAGCTGCAAGTTCAGGACAGGAAATAGGAATAAATAAATTCAGGTAAGATGACTCCTCTGCTCCCTCTCTGATTATTTGCCACATGGGTGATTTGAGAAAAGTTGTAGCCTAGTCAAACTTACCAGGGTTCAATAAAGTGGAGCAAATAAAATCCACCCATTCAAGTGGTACCGGGACTTCTGTAGATCCTTCCATCTGTTTGGAGATGCGAAGTTCCCAAGCAGCCCAGCATGCAGGTTTCTGTCCCGCTGAATCTGCGGATGAGTCAGGATCTGAATTCTTAGCCAAATATTTTCCTTTGATAGTGAAGCCTGGGGGTGCAGAACTATCTGAGGATGAAAGAGAATGAGAATTATTACTTGTAGTAACTCGCAATGATTTGGAGCTGACTGCATCTCTGTCCTCTAAAATTTTAATTTCTTCATCTATTTATCACTGTGAGCAGCTGCTGCCTCTAGAGCAAGTTGATATTCAGTAGATGTAGCTAGCCGAATGAGAGGATCATCTCCCTCTGCTAAATTAAGATTGAAGAAAGAGACTTCTTCCTCAATATAGACATTTGGTAGAAGTCCATCACTTGGCTGTTTGGGAACATTATCATGCTCATTTAAAAGCTCAAAATCATTGGGCACATATAGCAATATTTCATTGAGATCTTGGTTTAAATCAAATTCTGCATGTTGAGCTTAAGGCAAGAGGTTAAAGAAGTCCACATGACCACCAAGAACTGGAGCTTCCTGCGGGTGCACATGTGCATGTTGTTGTCCATGGGCCTGCTGGGCTGGGACAGGCCCCAGGAATAGGTTAAGTTCTGGAAGCCCATGATGCACATCTTGGGCCCAGTCCACTTGATTCAAGACCGCCTTTCCCTCCACATTCTGATTCAAAACAGTATTTCCCTCCACATTCTGATTCAGAGCTTCATATAAGTTATCCATCTCCACTCCATTTGATCTCATAGAAAGAGTCAACTCACTATTAATATCCATCTCAGGCAACTCTTCCTGCATGTGCTGCTCTTCCAATGGCTGCATGAGATCAGCAAGTTCCATAAACTCTCCATCTTCAAGTTCTTGATCTATGAACTCATCATCCTCAGCTGGCATTGCCCAGTGCCCCCATCCAGGGAGCTGCTCATCTGCCTCCAGGTCCTCTGTGCATCCGAGTCTTTCATATTTCAACCTCTAAATCTATACAAAGCATGCAAAAGAAATCCCACATACTACATATTATATACTATCCTAGCTAATCTTGATCGTTAGAGATGTCCACGACGATGTTGTCGGGCGCCGGGTGGATGGGCGGGTAACAAGGCTCCGACTCATCCTCCTCCTGCTCAACCTCATCCATGTAGGTGAGCATCTCCGCCTCCTCCGCGGCCTCCATCTCCTGCCGGCGACAATGTCCGGCCTCCACAGCCGACTCCGAGCGAAGGGAATCGAGGATGGCATGCTGCTCCGCCTGCAGATCCGCGTCGACAACGTCCCCCACATCCTCCCCCTCCGGCTCATCCTCCTCCCCCTCAACCTCCTCCTCCTCGTCCACCACCACCTCCTCCTCCTCCAACTCCTCCTACGAATCCACTTCATCCAGAGGTAGCCCCCCGGTGATCCGGGCTTCGCGCCTCACCCGGAACTGCTCAAGGAGCTTGAGCCAGCGCTCCGGCATTAGAAATAGGTGGCTCCTCACCCGACGGCGTGGGGGCATGGCTACTAGGCGGACGGGTGAGTGGAAAGTGGCGGTGGTGGATGGGCGGAGAAAAATGTGGATGTTAGGGTTTTGGTGCTGCCGATCGACTTAAATAGCCGGGCTAGGCACTACCCGGTCCGACGGAGGAGACGAGTTTCAGACCGCCGGGTTTCCAAACGTTTCCGCATGGGATCCTGCCGTCAGTCCGACGTGGCAGACGTTCCCGGGAACCCCTATATCCGTTCGATATTTGGGATGAATATGAGGGGTGCCGGTCAGCTCGAGCGTTTGACACCCGTTTAAGGCACCCGTTTGGATCGGATTTTTATGACCGGTCAGTCACCGGACGGCCGCCCGCGTGTTTGATGTCGGGTTGGGGCGCCCGATTGTAGATGCTCTAACACTATAATCAGAATCATAGTTGCGGTATGTCCCTCCTTGCCTACAAGATTGACCGATAATGCCTCATGGTAGCATCTAATTAGACTATCATGCATGCAACTGATAGTTGATGCCACTTGGCAACTGCCAGGCGCTACGAGTCGGCATGTGAATTGCCCCGTCTGCTAGTAGTATATGTATGTAGTTGTTTGCTTGGTCATGTCCATGCATCATTTTTAACTAAATAAGCACAAGAAGGAAGTTTGTGCCGAGTATGACAAGTTTTCCCAACAAGTATGCTAAACCATAAGAGCATCTACCGTCAGACTTGACAAATTCGATCCCTCAAACGCCCGCGGACGTACAGATAGTGACCGGGCACGCCTTAAAAAATGCATTCCACAACTGGATATATTAAATTAGAAACCTCAAATCCATATTATTACATGCAACGTGAAACCTAATCTAAACGAAGCTCGCCCGGTGCCGCTCCCCACGCACCCGGCTCCGCCCCAGCCATGTTCGGCAGCCGGTTGCGCTCCTCAGAATGTTGCTCCGCTCGCCGACAAGGTAGGGTAGGGCATGGCACACGAGTCGGCTCACGGGACTCAAGGCGCCACTGTCTCCCATGCCCTACTCTTCTTCGTCGGAGCCCGAAACCCGTTGGGTGCCGGTAGACGTCACATCGATGACGGATCCGTCCAGGGACGAGCCGCCAACGTCCACCACGATGCGGTTGCCGACCCGGACTGATGCGCCATACAGCGCGCCACAGAATGCGACTCCGCCTCGCTCACGTTTGCCACCGTGAGGGCTTCCGCCGCCTCACGTGCCAGGTGCCTTGCACGGCGGGCACGCCGTGCCATGGCCTCGTGGGATGATGGTGTGTCTTGAATATCGGTGCACCACCGGAGGGATTGCGTGTTCGGACACCAGACGGACCGCACGGCCTCCGGCGAGGCAGCTACGGCCGGCCGAGCGCCAGATCCTTGCGCCATTTGGGCGGACGCAATGGATTCCCAACGGATGGAGTTCGAGCGCAGCGGTGCAAGGACTCGGATCCGCTGACCACCATGCCGGAGACGACCGGAAATGAACCGGAGACGAGTTTGGATGGGGGAGGGGAGTGAAGTGGCTAGTGTTTGGTCCGGTGAGCGGATGGGGAGGATTTTATGTTTGATCAGATGGGCCAGTGTGGGCCGGGTCCGATGTGGCGGGCGTGCCCGGTATTGAATTCATGCTCCAGCCAACTCATCTAAAAGTCTGAACTATGAGAGAGAACCGGACATTATACTCCAACACCCGGGCGCCCCATACCCGCCCCACATTTGGACTGAATATGGGGGTGCCGGTCAGCCCGAACGTTTGCGAGGCCCTTCTAGTTCAAAAATTGTGACCGGACAGTGACCGGGCGGCCCGTCCGGACCTATAAGACGGATTTGAGAGGTCCGGCTGTAGATGCTCTAATCTCTTACTCCTAACCTCTATGACGAGATATCCCTACCCTAACCAATGGGTGATGGCACACAACTGTAACGGTAGCTCCATCTTGCCACTGACTAACGCCGGGTTGCAAGAACGAACCAGATAAATCACGACGTGGATCGGACGGTGGGCAGTCGCCAGGAATCTACGAGATTCTAAGCGACCGTGTGCTGGCAAAACTTATTTTAAAATAGTTATCGCAAAGGGAAATGTTTGTAGCCGGTGCGCCGGCTCAAACTTGCGCCGGACCGCACCCACGCGTCCGTGGGGCCCCGCACGGCTCTGTCCTTTTCTGCTTCTTATCTTCTTCCTCCTCCTTATGTTCTTCCTTCGTTGAGTTTTCTGGCCACAATTCCCCACCGCGCTGCCCACCTCTTCCTCTCCTTCTTCCACCTCTCCTCCCCATTGGCGCTGCCCACCTCTCCCTCTCCTTCTTCCGCCTCCCTCGCCATCGATGTTCTCCACCTCTCCCCCTCCTTCTACCTCAAGCCGCCAGCACTCCCACAAGCGGGCGGAGCTGCAACGACCGTCGAACGACAATTGCTGCAAAGGTTCAGCACCGGTGTGTCAACCGGTGTTGTGGACGGGAGAAGCCACTGGCGCTGTGGACAGGTCACTATACATAGAAGTTTACCAATAGCGTGTGTTTTGGAGCCCACGCTACTGATAATTAGCAGTAGCGTGTGTTACAAACCGCGCTACTGGTAGAACTTAGCGGCAGCGTTGGTTTCTAGAGGGCACGCTACTGGTAAGTTAGCCACACCACACCCCCCGACCAAAAAATAGTAGCAGCGTTGGTACCCTAACAAGCGCTACTGTTAAGAAAATAGCAGTAGCGTGGTGCCACTAAGAAGCGCTACTTCTACTTCTTCTATGTGTAATATTTTACCAGTAGCATGTTTTTTGGGCAAGCGCTATAGCTAGTTTTATGTACCAGTAGATATTTTGGTTGACACACATAGCAGTAGCGCGCTTTGGTGCCCAGCGCTACTGCTATGGTCGCCAGCCAAAATATCTGCCACCTTCCCCCCCCTCTTCTTCCTCCCCCTTTCTTTCTCCCCCCTCCCTCTTGCACTTGCTTGTCCTTCAATGCTTCCCCCTCTTCTTTGCCTCTCCTCCCCCTCCATTAATGCCCTCCCTCCTTTCTCTTACTTGTCTTTGCCCCTCCTCCCCATCTCTTGTTTGCCCCTCCACCACCCCTCCATTAATGCCCTCCCTCCTTCCTCTTCCTTTCTTTTGCCCCTTCTCCCCTTCTCTTCTTTGCCCCTCCACCACCCCCTCCATTAATGCCCTCCCTCCTCCCTCTCATAGCTCTATCTGGAGCTACTAGCTAATTATAAGAAGGTGCTCGATATTCCTCTCGACAAATAGGTGAGCAAAAAAAGAGTTGTGCAAGAATGGAAATATGTGTGTTTGCGATTAGGACCGAAACTATGTGCGATATGAATATACCAAATTGTGTGTGGCATGTGAGTGACATGAGTTGCCTATGTTTTGCCGAAATGTCGATTCAATTCCGTTTCGGCGAATTTCGGGCATGCAAACTCAATATGTCCTATGTTTAGGGAAGGTCATGCCGAATTTTTGTATGAATTTGATCCATGCATGCATATATACGTGTTTAAAATATTTGCTTCGCGCGCAGGTGATCATGAAGGTCAATGGAAGGAAGGTGGAAAGATACTGGCAATGCGCTGTGGATGACATGTATGAAAAAAGACTAAAGGATGTTTTATGTCCGTGTCGAAAATGCAAAGGAAGAGTCAGGCTCGACCCCTTTCAGGGTGGTAAATTCAAGGCGCACCTGCTCATGCATGGTTTCATGCATGGCCATACTTGGTGGATAAGTGAAGATGATGATGATGATGAGGAGGACATCGACGGGGCAGGAAATAACGACATGGGGCCACCAGACGAAGAGATGACCGATTATGTGCCCGAAGAGGAAGAAGGCCTTGGAAATGTCGATGGCGAAGAGACAGTTCAAGGCGGAGAGAAGACGGACACACGCCCGTATTCGCTACTAAGTTAAGCCATGCGGGACCCGCATGTTCGAGACCTGCTTCGCAAGAAGACGACTAGCGACAGAGCTGCTTCTAGAGAGGAGGCCAAACTGGCGCAGCTGGAGGTAGACTCGATGACTCCTTTGTATGATGGTTTCAATACCGAGGTGACCCGATTGAGTTTCACACTAGAACTTCTAAAGATGAAGGCAAAAAACAAATGGACAGATACAAGCCTGGATGAGCTTCTGAAGTACCTAAAGAAGGTTCTTCCATGGAAGCCTGTGTCCTACTAGTGTTAAGGAGGCAAAGAAAATCGTGTGCCCTCTTGATCTGCCACATATTAGATATCACACATGCATCAATGATTGCATCATATATCGGAACGAGCACGCGGAAAAAACCATTTGTCCAAAGTGCAATGCTTCACGATATAAAAAGGCCGGAAAGAAAGCTCCACAGAAAGTTGTATGGTACTTTCTGATCACTCCGCGCCTACAGCGGTATTTCATAGATCCTAAGGAAGCAAAGCTTATGCGCTGGCACGCGGAGAGGGTGAAGCCAGATGACGGATATGAGCCGAAGCTAAGACACCTCACATATGCTAGCCACTGGTGGAGAGCATTAAATGCTGAATTTGAATTTTTCACAAATGATCCAAGGAACATCGTGCTTGGCGCTAGTAGTGATGGCATGAATCCATTTGGCAACCAGAATACCAATCATAGCACATGGGCCGTGTTTGTATGGATGTACAACCTCCCCCCTGGTTGTGCATGAAGGAAAAATGCATACACATGCCTATGCTTATTCAACAGTCGAGACAACCGGGAAATGATATAAATCTGTATCACGGGTTACTGAAAGAGGAGTTACAGACCTTATGGACAATGCCGACCAAGACATGGGATGCAAGCAAATGAGAGTATTTCTACATGAGAGCCGCGTTGATCACGACGGTGCAGGACTATCTCGGTTACGGCTATCTCTCCGGCCAGGTGTGCCACGGATATTGAGGATGCACGAGGTGCATGAATGATACAACTGTTGGAAATATGCCCTAGAGGCAATAATAAATTAGTTATTATTATATTTCCTTGTTCATGATAATCGTTTATTACCCATGCTATAATTGCATTGATAGGAAACTCAGATACATGTGTGGGTACATAAACAACACCATGTCCCTAGTAAGCCTCTAGTTGACTAGCTCGTTGATCAACAGATGGTTATGGTTTCCTGACCATGGACATTGGATGTCGTTGATAACGGGATCACACCATTTGGAGAATGATGTGATGGACAAGACCCAATCCTAAGCCTAGCACAAAGATCGTAGTTCATATGCTAAAGCTTTTCTAATGTCAAGTATCTTTTCCTTAGACCATGAGATTGTGCAACTCCCGGATACCGTAGGAATGCTTTGGGTGCACCAAACGTCACAACGTAATCGGGTGGCTATAAAGGTGCACTACGGTATCTCCGAAAGTGTACATTGGGTTGGCACGAATCGAGACTGGATTTGTCACTCCGTGTGACGGAGAGGTATCTCTGGGCCCACTTGGTAGGACATCATCATAATGTGCACAATGTGACCAAGGGGTTGATCACGGGATGATGTGTTCTGAGCGAGTAAAGAGACTTGCCGGTAATGAGATTGAACAAGGTATCGGCATACCGACGATCGAATCTCGGGCAAGTACAATACCGCTAGACAAAGGGAATTGTATACGGGATCGATTGAGTCTTTGACATCATGGTTCATCCGATGAGATCATCGTGGAACATGTGGGAGCCAACATGGGTATCCAGATCCCGCTGTTGGTTATTGGCCGGAGAACGTCTCGGTCATGTCTGCATGGTTCCCGAACCCGTAGGGTCTACACACTTAAGGTTCGATGGCGACGCTTAGGGTTATAAAGGAAGTTTGTATGTGGTTACCGAATGTTTTTGGACTCCCGGATGAGATCCCGAACGTCACGAGGAGTTAGGAATGGTCCGGAGGTAAAGATTTATATATGGAAGTCCTGTTTTGGTCACCGAAAAGTTTGGGTTTTATCGATAACGTCTGGGACCACCGGGAGGGTCCCGGGTCCACCAAGTGGGGCCACCATCCCGGAGAGCAGCATGGGCCAAGTGTGGGAGGGACCAGCCCAGTGGGCTGGTGCGCCCACAAGGGCCCAAGGCGCCTAGGGTTTGGGGAGGCGCCCACCTTGCTTGGGGGCAAGTTTCCCCTCTCCCTTGGCCGCCCCCTAGATGGGATCTAGGGCTGGCCGCCCGCCCTAGGGGGTGGAAACCTAGGTGGGGCGCAGCCCCTCTCCCCTATATAGTGGAGGCATAGGAGCAGCCCAACACACAAGTTTCTTCTCCTGTTGGCGCAGCCCTACCTCTCTTTCTCCTCATATCTCGTGAGTGCTTGGCGAAGCCTGCAGATTGCCACGCTCCTCCACCACCACCACGACGTTGTGCTTTGCCGGATGGAGTCTTCCTCAACCTCTCCCTCTCTCCTTGCTGGATCAAGGCATGGGAGACGTCACCGGGCTGTACGTGTGTTGAACGCGGAGGTGCCGTCCGTTCGGCACTAGGATCTCGGTGATTTGGATCATGACGAGTACGACTCCTTCAACCCCGTTCTCTTGAACGCCTCCGCTTAGCGATCTACAAGGGTATGTAGATGCACTCTCCTTCCCCTCGTTGCTGGTTTCTCCTTAGATAGATCTTGGTGACACGAGGGAAAATTTTGAATTTCGCCACGTTCCCCAACAAAGGGTATCGAGCTGTGTTTATTGCATAGATTCTTTGCACGAGTAGAACACAAAGTAGTTGTGGGCGTTGATGTTGTTCAATATGCTTACCGTTACTAGTCCAATCTTGTTTCGACGGTATTGTGGGATGAAGCGGCCCGGACCGACCTTACACGTACACTTACGTGAGACAGGTTCCACCGACTGACATGCACTTGGTGCATAAGGTGGCTAGTGGTGCCAGTCTCTCCCACTTTAGTCGGAACAGATTCGATGAAAAGGGTCCTTATGAAGGGTAAATAGGAATTGGCATATCATGTTGTGGTTTTGCGAGGTAAGAAACGTTCTTGCTAGAAACCCATAGCAGCCACGTAAAACATGCAAACAACAATTAGAGGACGCCTAACTTGTTTTTGCAGGGTATGCTATGTGATGTGATATGGCCAAAAAGAATGTGATGAATGATATGTGATGTATGAGATTGATCATGTTCTTGTAATAGGAATCACGACTTGCATGTCGATGAGTATGACAACGGCGAGAGCCATAGGAGTTGACTTTAATTTATTATATGACCTGCGTGTCATTGAACAAACGCCATGTAATTACTTTACTTTATTGCTAACCGGTAGCCATAGTAGTAGAAGTAATAAGTTGGCGAGACAACTTCATGGAGACACGATGATGGAGATCATGATGATGGAGATCATGGTGTCATGCCGGTGACGATGATGATCATGGAGCCCGAAGATGGAGATCAAAAGGAGCAAAATGATATTGGCCATATCATGTCACTATTTGATTGCATGTTATGTTTATCATGTTTATGCACCTTATTTGCTTAGAACGACGGTAGTAAATAAGATGATCCCTCATTAAAATTTCAAGAAAGTGTTCCCCTAATCGCACCGCTATGCGAAAGTTCGTTGCTTCAAGCACCACGTGATGATCGGGTGTGATAGATTCTTACGTTCACATACAACGGGTGTAAGCCAGATTTACACACGCGAAACACTTAGGTTAACTTGACGAGCCTAGCATGTATGGACATGGCCTCGAAACACAAGAGACCAAAGGTCGAGCATGAGTCGTATGGAGGATATGATCAACATGAAGATGTTCACCGATGATGACTAGTCCGTCTCACGTGATGATCGGACACGGCCTAGTTGACTCGGATCATGTAATCACTTAGATGACTAGAGGGATGTCTATTCGAGTGGGAGTTCATAAGATGAACTTAATTATCCTGAACATAGTCAAAAGATCTTTGCAAATTATGTCGTGAAGCTCGCGCTTTAGTTCCACTTGTTTAGATATGTTCCTAGAGAAAATATAGTTGAAAGTTGATGAGCGATTATGCGATCAAGAGAAAGCTTATGTCCTTAATGCACCGCTAAGTGTGATGAACCTCGAACGCCGTTCTGTGGATGTTGTGAACATCCGACATACACATTTTGATAACTACGTGATAGTTCACCAAACGGTTTAGAGTTGAGGCAATCAAGACGATTTCAAACGTCATGGAACATATGAGATGTTTTGAGGGCTGAAATTGGGATTTCAGGCTCGTGCCCACGTCAAGAGGTATAAGACCTCCGACGATTTTCTTAGCCTACAAACTAAGGGAGAAAGGCTCAATCATTGAGCTTGTGCTCAGATTGTCTGAGTGCAACAATCACTTGAATCGAGTGGGAGTTGATCTTCCTGATGAGATGGTGATGTTTCTCCAAAGTCATTGCCACCAAGCTGCTAGAGCTTCGTGATGAACTATAACATATCAGGGATAGATATGATGATCCTTGAGATATTCGCGATGTTTGACAATCGCGAAAGTAGAAATCAAGAAGGAGCATCAATTGTTGATGGTTGGTAAAACCACTAGTTTCAAAAGGGCAAGGGCAAGAAGGGATACTTCATGAAACGGCAAATCAGTCTTTGCTCTAGTGAAAAACCCAAGATTGAACCCAAACCCGAGACTAAGTGCTTCGTAATAAGGGGAACAACCTTTGGAGCGTAATTACCCTAGATACTTGGTAGATGAGTAGGCTGGCAAGGTCGATAGAAGTATATTGGATATACATTATGTTAATGTGTACTTTACTAGTACTCCCAGTAGCACCAGGGTATTAGATACCGATTCGGTTGCTAAGTGTTAGTAACTCGAAATAAAAGCTATAGAAGAAACGGAGACTAGCTAAAGGTGAGATGACGATATGTGTTGGAAGTGTTTCCAAGCTTGATGTGATCAAGCATCGCATACTCCCTCTACCATCGAGATTGGTGTTAGACCTAAATAATTGTTATTTGGTTGAGCATAGACATGATTGGATCATGTTTGTTGCAATATGGTTATTCATTTAAGGAGAATAATGGTTACTCTGTTTATTTGAATAATACCTTCAATGGTCTTGCACCTAAAGGAATGGTTTATTGAATCTCGATCGTAGTGACACACATTTTCATGCCAAAAGATATAAGATAGTAATGATAGTACCACCTGCTTGTGTAATCGCCATTTGAGTCATATTGGTATAGAACGCATGAAGAAGCTCCATGTTGATGGATCTTTGGACTCACTCGTTTTGAAAAGTTTGAGACATGCGAACCATGTCTATTGGTGTATATGCATGAAGAAACTCCATGCAAATGGACCGCTTTGGACTCACTTGATTTTGAATCACTTGAGATTTGCAAATTATACCACATGGGCAAGATGAATGAAAAGCCTCGTTTTCAAAGAAGATGGAACAAGATAGCAACTTGTTGGAAGTAACACATTTTGATGTGTGCAGTCCAATGAGTGCCGAGGCATGATGAATATCGTTATGTTCTTACTTCACAGATGATTCGAGTAGATGTTGAGTATATTTACTTGATGAAACACAAGTCTGAATTATTGAATGGTTCAAGTAATTTCAGAGTGAAGTTGAAGATCATCGTGACAAGAGGATAAAATGTCTATGATATGATCATAGAGATGAGTATCTGAGTTACTGAGCTTTGCACGCATAATTAAGACATTGTGGAAATTGTTTCACAATTAATACCGCTGGAACACCATAGTGTGATGGTGTGTCCAAACATCATAGTTGCACCCTATTGGATATGATGCGTACCATGATGTCTCTTATCGAATTACCACTATCGTTCATGGGTTAGGCATTAGAGACAACCGCACTCACTTTAATAGGGCACCACGTAATTCTGTTGAGACGACACCGTTTGAACTATGGTTTGGAGAAATCTAAATTGTCGTTTCTTAAAAGTTTGGGGCTGCGACGCTTATGTGAAAAAGTTTCAGGTTGATAAGCTCGAACCCAAAGCGGATAAAATGCATCTTCATAGGACACCCAAAACAGTTGGGTATACCTCCGATCTCGATTCAGGAAGCAAAAAGGATTGTTTCTAGAATTAGGTCCTTTCCCGAGGAAAGGTTTCTCTCGAAAGAATTGAGTGGGAGGATGGTGGAGACTTGATGAGGTTATTGAACCATCACTTCAACTAGTGTGCAGCAGGGCACAAGAAGTTGTTCCTGTGGTGCCTAAACCAATTGAAGTAGAAGCTTATGATAGTGATCATGAAGTTTCGGATCAAGTCACCACCGTACCTCGTAGGGTGACAAGGATGCGTACTACTTCAGAGTGGTACAGTAATCCTGTCTTGAAGGTCATGTTGCTAGATAACAATGAACCTACGAGCTATGGAGAAACGATGGTGGGCCCATATTCCGACAAATGGTTAGAAGCCATGAAATCCGAGATAGGATCCATGTATCAGAACAAAGCATGGACATTGGTGGACTTGCCCGATGATCGGCAAGCCATTGAGATAAATGGATCTTTAAGAAGAAGACGGACGTGGACGGTAATGTCACCGTCTATGAAGCTCGACTTGTGGTGAAGAGTTTTCACAAGTTCAAGGAGTTGACTACGATGAGATTTTCTCATCCGTAGCGATGCTTAAGTCCGTCGTAATCATGTTAGCATTAGCTGCATTTATGAAATCTGGCGAGATGGATGTCAAAACGAAGTTTCCTTACCGGTCTTACGTAAGGAAAGGTTGTATGTGATACAATCAGAAAGTTTTGTCGATCCTAAGGATGCTAAAAGGTATCTTGGCTCCAGTTATCCTTCTAAGGACTGGAGTAAGCATCTCGGAGTTGGAATGTGCGCTTTGATGAGATGATCAAAGATTTTGGGTTTATACAAAGTTCATGAGAAACTTGTATTTCCAAAGAAGTGAGTGGGAGCACTATATAATTTCTGATGAGTATATGTTGTTGATCGGAAATGATATAGAGTTTCTGGAAAGCATATAGGGTCATTTGAAAAGTGTTTTTCAATGGAAAACCTGGATTAGGCTACTTGAACAATAAGAATCAAGATCTATAAGATAGATCAAAATGTTTAATAATACTTTCAAATGAGCACATACCTTGACATAATCTTGAAGGTGTTCAAGATGGATCAGTCAAATAAGGAGTTCTTGCCTGAGTTGTAAGGTATGAAGTTAAGACTTAAAGCTCGACCACGGCAGAAAAGAGAGAAAGGAAGGACGAAGGTCGTCCCTTATGCCTTAGACGTAGGCTCTACAGTATGCTATGTTGTGTACCGAACCTGATGTGTGCCTTGCTACATATCTGGCGAGAGGGTACAAAGGTGACCAAGGAGTGGATCACCAGATAGCGGTCAAAATTATCCTTAGAGGAATAAGGATATGTTTCTCGGTTATGGAGGTGATAAAGAGTTCGACGTAAAGAGTTGCGTCGATGCAAGCTTTAACACCTATCCGGATAGCTCTGAGTAGAGATACCGGATATGTATAATGGAGCAACAATTTGGAATAGCTCCAAGTGGAACGTGGTAACGGCATCTACGATATGACATAAAGTTTTGCGAAATACATAGGGATCTCGAAGATTGCAGACCCGCTGACTACAACCTCTCTCACAAGCATAAACATGATCAAACCCAGAACTCATTGAGTGTTAATCACATAGTGATGTGAACTAGATTATTGATTCTAGTAAACTCTTTGGATGTTGGTCACATGGCGATGTGACCTGTGAGTGTTATTCACATGGCGATGTGAACTAGATTATTGACTCTAGTGCAAGTGGGAGACTGTTGGAAATATGCCCTAGAGGCAATAATAAATTAGTTATTATTATATTTCCTTGTTCATGATAATCGTTTATTACCCATGCTATAATTGTATTGATAGGAAACTCAGATACATGTGTGGGTACATAAACAACACCATGTCCCTAGTAAGCCTCTAGTTGACTAGCTCGTTGATCAACAAATGGTTATGGTTTCCTGACCATGGACATTGGATGTCGTTGATAACGGGATCACACCATTTGGAGAATGATGTGATGGACAAGACCCAATCCTAAGCCTAGCACAAAGATCGTAGTTCGTATGCTAAAGCTTTTCTAATGTCAAGTATCTTTTCCTTAGACCATGAGATTGTGCAACTCCGGATACCGTAGGAATGCTTTGGGTGCACCAAACGTCACAACGAATCGGGTGGCTATAAAGGTGCACTACGGTATCTCCGAAAGTGTCATTGGGTTGGCACGAATCGAGACTGGATTTGTCACTCCGGTTGACGGAGAGGTATCTCTGGGCCCACTCGGTAGGACATCATCATACTGTGCACAATGTGACCAAGGGGTTGATCACGGGATGATGTGTTACGGAACGAGTAAAGAGACTTGCCGGTAACGAGATTGAACAAGGTATCGGCATACCGACGATCGAATCTCGGGCAAGTACAATACCGCTAGACAAAGGGAATTGTATACGGGATCGATTGAGTCCTTGACATCATGGTTCATCCGATGAGATCATTGTGGAACATGTGGGAGCCAACATGGGTATCCAGATCCCGCTGTTGGTTATTGGCCGGAGAACGTCTCGGTCATGTTCAGATGGTTCCCGAACCTCAGAGGGTCTACACACTTAAGGTCTGATGATGCTAGGGTTATACAGGAAGATTGTATGTGGTTACTGAATGATTTTCGGAGTCTCATATGAGATCCCGTACATCACTAGGAGTTCCGGAAGTGTCCGGAGGTAAAGATTTATACATGGGAAGTCCTGTTTTGGTCACCGAAAAAGTTTCGGGTTTTATCAGTAACGTACCGGGACCACCGGGAGGGTCCCAGGGGTCCACCAAGTGGGTCCACCATCCCCGGAGGGCTGCATGAGCCAAGTGTGGGCAGGGACCAGCCCCAGGTGGGCTGGTGCGCCCCCCACAAGGGCCCAAGGCGCCTAGGGTTTGGGAGGGGGCGCCCACCTTGCTTGGGGGCAAGTTCCCCTCTCCCCTTGGTCGCCCCCTAGATGGGATCTAGGGCTGGCCGCCGCCCTAGGGGTGGAAACCTAGGTGGGGGCGCAGCCCCCTCTCCCCCTATATATAGTGGAGGCATAGGAGCAGCCCAACACACAAGTTTCTTCTCCTGTTGGCGCAGCCCTACCTCTCTTTCTCCTCATGTCTTGCAGTGCTTGGCGAAGCCTGCAGATTGCCACGCCTCCACCACCACCACGCCGTTGTCTTTGCTGCTGGATGGAGTCTTCCTCAACCTCTCCCTCTCTCCTTGCTGGATCAAGGCATGGGAGACGCCACCGGCTGTACGTGTGTTGAACGCGGAGGTGCCGTCTGCTCGGCACTAGGATCTCCGTGATTTGGATCACGACGAGAACGACTCCTTCAACCCCGTTCTCTTGAACGCTTCCGCTTAGCGATCTACAAGGGTATGTAGATGCACTCTCCTTCCCCTCGTTGCTGGTTTCTCCTTAGATAGATCTTGGTGACACGTAGGAAAATTTTGAATTTCTGCTACGTTCCCCAACAACAACTTCTCTGCAGCTATCGAAAGATGGTGGGTCTTCGAAAATCGTGTACATGGGGCATCGAAGATGGCTCGAGAAGGATGACCCATGGAGAAAGCGTGAGATCTATTCAATGGTAAGGCTGAGCATCGAGGTCCTCCACGTAAGCGTAGCGGTGCAGAAATATATGAGTTATTGAAGAACTGGAAGAGTGCCCTCACGGAAAGACGAAGAAAAAGGCGCCGGAGCCCTGGCCAAGGTATGGAAGACGAGATCTGTTTTCGGGACTTGGAATCTTGGCCCATACTCGACACGCCTCATAGCCTTGATCAAATGCATATCACAAAAAATATCCTTGAGAGTTTGCTTGGAACATTGATGAACATGCCGGAGAGGACCAAGGATGGGCCGAAGGCAAGAAAAGACTTGGAATTTTTGAAAATCAGGAAATATCTCTAAATGTCCGGTAAAAGGTCGTCAGAGGAGACCGAGCCGTAGACGGAGACGGAAGATAGGGGCAAAAAAGTAAACAAGAAGGAAGAAAAATATTGCCCCCCCCTCTTGCTTCACCTTAGATCCGAAGGAGGTTGATCAATTGTTCAAGTGCCTTGCCGGAATCAAAGTTAGTTCCAGATACTGTGGGAAGATAAGCAGATATCTGGACACTAAGAAAAAAAGGTTCGATGGGATGAAGTCTCACGACCGTCATGTGATTATGACGCAGATTACTCGGATGCACTTAGAGGGATTATGGACACACATGTGCGTGAGACGCCATCGACCTATGCCACTTTTTTTATGCTATCTCTCGAAAGTCGATCAGTGTGAAGCAACTCCATAGGCTACAGGAAGAGATCGTTGTCATACTGAATGAGCTAGAGATGTACTTCCCGCCCGCGTTCTTTGATGTCATGGTGCATCTATGTGTCCACATCGTGGATGACACCATCGACCTAGGGCCGACATTCCTGCATAGCATGATGCCGTTGAAGAGGATGAATGGGGTCATCAAAGGATGTGTTCGTAACATGTCCCGTCCAGATGGAAGCATAGCCCAGGGATATCTAACCAAAGAGTGCATCTCTTTCTGTGAGAATTATCTGACCAAAGACCCTGTTGTTGGTTTGCCCGTCAACAAGCACTGTGGAAGGCTTGAAGGCGAAGGTCACACCAACGGTCATAGGGATGTGAATGTGTTACGCTCGGGCCGACAAAACGACCTTGACAGGGCAAACTTAGTAGTGCTACAACACCTAGATGTGCTAGAAGATTTCGTGACACTTCACAAAGAGACCATCGCAAAGAATTACCATGACCGTGGGGTGCACAGGACGGACGCTGAAGTTATTAGAGAGCACAACTCCACTTTCGTGTGTTGGTTCAAAGAGCGAGTTCTGGCTAATCCCTCGAAAGAGGGTTGTCCTAACGGAACACTCATATACGCCTTAGAAAATGGCCCCTCGACCAACCTCGCGACTTATCAAGCATACGATATCAACGGATACACGTTCTACACGGAGGAGAAAGACATAAACAGTGATGACCAAAACTCAGGGGTGACGATGGAAGCCATGACCGGGAATGTAATTGAAAGATATTACGGAAGGGTCGAAGAGATATGGGAGCTTAACTACTCTGGATTGCATAGCGCGATGATGTTCCGTGTCAGATGGGCTAAGAATGTACATAGAGAAAACCGACATTTCACTATCATGTGTATACCCGACTCCGATAGCGGTACCGTCAACCGCCATCGCCAAAAATGAGCCATGGGTACACGCTAAACACGTGACACAATGTTTCTTCATAACTGATCCGATCGAACCCAGCCGTGTTGTTGTGAGGAGAAGCAAAAGGAGCATCACCGGAATGGATGGAGTCGCCAACGAGGAAGACTATGACCAGTACGGTGATCCGATGAGGGAAGATGATGCTGATGACGATGAAACATATGTGAAAAGAAGAATGAAGACTACATTACCTACGAAAGATCGTAATCCTGGAGAAGGAAAAGTCACGACCATGGGCTCAATTATTCGACAACGAACAAAAAGGAAGAAGATCACCAAGCGTCATTGCCGCCCAAGCTGACAAACTAATCCCCAAAGTTTGTGTGTGTCTAGCTATTTAGTATATTATACTAATTATTATCCGGAGGGTCAAATGATGTAAGATATATTATACTAATTATTATCCGGAGGGTAACAGTGGTATTGCTCAAACGACAGACCAAATTAAAGGAAGGAAAGTGCAAAAGAAAGATAAGAAAAAAAAGTGCAAATGAAAGAAAAAGAAAAAGAAAAAGAAAAGGAAAGGAAGTTTTGCAAAATGAAATGAAAAGAAAAACAAAAAGGAACTAATAAGTTGTGGAAAATGAAATGCAAGAAAAATAAAAAACAAAGAAAAATAAAAAAAGTTAGCAATAGCGCGTTTTATCTAGGGCAGCGCTATAGCTAAGAAAAATAAAAAGAAAAACAAAAAAAGAAAAATAAAAAATAAAGAAAAAAAGTTAGCAGTAGCGCGTTTTATCCTGGGCAGCGCTATAGCTAAGAAAAAGAAAAATATAAATATAAAGAAAAAAAAGTTAGCAGTGGCGCTGTTTTGCTAAACCAGCGCGCTATAGCTAACTTAGCTATAGCGCGTTTTGCCCACACGCGCTATAGCTAACTTGCCTACAACACCGGCCCGCTAGCTCCCCTCTTTCCTATCTCTCACTCGCGCCGCTCGTCGATCCCCTTTTCTTTGACGTCACCGCCGACGCCAAGACACCACGCCGGCCACCGACGCCGCTTCACCACGCCGTCACGACGCCCCACGCCGCTCACGACGCCGCCACCGACGCCAAGACCACCCATGCCGCCGATGCCGGGACTCGACCTCAGCCTCGACCTTGACGCTGGGCCACCGACCCCTCCCGCTCTGGTATGGCCCCCCTCCCCCACTTCCTTCCTCTCCGACCCTCAGCCCCGGCTCTCTCTCTCTCTCTGACCCCCTCCCGCTCCGGTATGTCTCTGCAAATCAACAAGGCTCAGCGACCCCGGTGACCCCGATGCCGACCACCGACCCCGACCCCTCAGCGCCTCCCTCCGTGAAGCACCCGGCGACGCCCAGCAACGCCAGCGAGCACTTCGTGGACAGGTGTCTTTCCCTCCCCTCCCCCCTCCCCCAGCCCCGTGCGTACGAGCTTAATTTAATTGTTGTTAGTGTTAGTGTTAGCACAGTGATGGTGCTTAGCTTAATTGCTGTTAGTGTTAGTTAGTGTATTCTGCTGGTTTCTGTGGTGGTTTCTGTTTTGACAGAGAATTAAAATGAGCTTTGGCAGAATATTTAAATGAAAATTATCTTATGTTGCTTTGCTTTTAAATGAAAATGAAAATGAAAATTATAGTTTTTGCAAATTAGCTTATGTTGCTGCCCATTTTGAAAATGAGGATTTTTAATGGAAGTGTTTGAAAATTTGGTCACTCTCTCTCTCTCTCTCTCTGACCAAATTAGGTCTTTCTGCAAATCAAAGCTATGCGCAGATCGACGAGGAGGAGAAGGACGCCCTCAACCCCCCCCCCCCCCGCCGCCCCTCTGCCCCGGCGACCCCGACCCCGATCCCAACCCCGAGGTGCGCCACCCCCTCTTCCATCCCTCTTCATATGCCAGCACATAATGATGCAAGGGGGACTGTTCATAATGTGGCTGTTAAAGTGTTCATAATGATGCAATGGGGAGTGGAGTCTGTGATGTTTGTTTCAGCTTCTTAGAGTGCTCATAATGTTGCTGTTAAAATGGTTGTTAGAGTGTTGAAATGCTTGCTGTTAAAAAAGTGACCTATGTTTTGCTGGAAATGTTGATTCATTTCCATTCTGGCAAATTCAGCGCTCTATATGTGCACTTTCTAGCAAAGGTCATGCCGAAATTTCCGTGAATTTCGGCATGACTTGTGCTAGAAAGTTGGACATATCGAGTGCTTGAGATTTGCATGACGGAATGAAACAACATTTCTGGCAAAACAAAGGTCACTTTTTTGTCATTATTCACTTTATTATATAAAGCTTGATAATTAAACGACTACGACATTGAACCCTATGAAACATGACCGACACCGATGAGGCCAGAAGTTCTCATCCCAATTAGGTCGAGCACACGCCTACCTCGACTTTCTGGCGGATCAGGAGAGACAGGAAGCTGGGTGTCCGGACCGCCTTGCCATGACGGATGACGACGGTGGTGGCGCCGGCACCGATACTGATGCCACCAATGACACCGGCACTGAGACTGGCGCTGATGATGTTCCTAACTATAGCACTGAAGGTGGGACCTCCCAAGCCAGTGAGGGAAAGAAGGAAAAGAGGACACGACACCCAAATGAGTTCGGCACCGGAAGACTGGTGGTCACGGCGGTGCACCCTGGCGAGTTTGAGCCAATAGAGCCGTGAGAAGTTGCAGCGTGTTACGACAACCAACTAGCATGCATCCTACGGGATACCGCTAACATCAACACCACAAAAATACGGAAGAATGAACATTTGAAGAAGCTGCTTCTAACTAGGTTGCACGCAAGATTCCTGTTCCCCGGTCGGAATGACGAAGTCAACCCATGAGATGATGATGCCATGAAAAAACTCAACAACAAAGCCCTAGGGAAGTTCAGCAACGCACTGAGCGCTTGGAAAACTAGGGTGAAAAAGGCGATTCAAGTAGACCATGAAACCTACGCCGAGATTGTTGCGCATAATCCGAAAATTACGATAGAGGACTTTGAAAAGTTCAAGGAGACTTGCAATGAAGAAGCTGCCAAGGCCAGTCGGAGAGAGGCAAGCAGCTGCAGTAAAGAACATGGGGAACCACCGACTTGGAAGTCGTGGTTACACGGGAAAGAGGCCCGTGTGGGCTAAGGAGGACGCAGAACGTGAACATCAGGGGATCCCAGACCCATTGGCTGAGTTCACCGACCAGCAGGAGCACGACTTCATCAGGGCCCGATTCTCATGGGACCCCAAGAAAAATATTTTTTTCACCGACGGGCCGACTAGGAAATTCATGAGAATACTGGTAATTATCCTTTTACCACCTTACATATTAGGTTCTGATCAATGAAGTCTACTACATTTTAGTCGCATTCGTAAATGATTCACGGTCCATTCTGCAGAGAGAGCAACACAAGCTTGCGGCCAAGAGCGACTCGTCGACTCGATCGACTTCGATCGTCGGCGAAGTACAAGTGGGACACTCCTTTCAACCGGGCCATGAACATAATGATGGGACACCCGCCCGGCCAGCGGCCGCAATATGGACGTGTGCACGGCGCCGGGGATGGGGCCACGTGGAAGTACTATTATAACAAGGACCCCGAGGCCAAAAGACAGAGAAAGAAGTTCAGTCAAGTGACTATCGACGAGAAGGTGGCGCGAGCGATGGAGAAAGCAAAAGCTGAGACCAAAGCTGAGATAATCGCTGCCTGTAGATCGGATATGGTGGCTGCATTTACAAGCTTGATTCCAACAATGGTCACATGGGTGCAACAAAATCCAAACGCGCCACCAAGTGATTTTCCCATGCCCAGCTTCACCGAGAGCAACTCAATGAACACCGCACCCATACCCGTACCTAGTATGGCAACCGCACCCGCACCTCCTCCAGCACCTGCTCCTCCGCGCAGCTCTCACAGCAGCCCTAGCTCCGTATCTGGCTTAAATGTCGGGCCGTCGATATTGGCTGAGCTCGACGCCCTCACGGTAAATACGCATCGTCGCACCTTCATCAACTCGACTAATTAATTAATCTTCAGTTGCCGTTCTTTTTGGATCTCTGACGCCGCACGTATATGTCTTTGTAGGCCGACTCCACTCCGTGCACCCTCCTTTACAACATGAAGGGCGGGTTGGTGGATGTGGGGAAGGGTACTATAGTGAAGCCTAAGGATCGATTGTTTCACCGCCGGCAGATGCCTGATAACGTCTTAAGGGTCTCCGTGGCGAGTGTGAAAGTGGGCTACGAGGGTCTCCCTCATCTGATACAAATCGATGGAGAGCATGAAGAGACCCCCAACGCAGCTTGGGCAATGCAAAAATTGGCCGATCTTGTGGCCGAAAAATCTTCTTCGTATCGAGGTGGCCGGGAGCACACCAACGGGACCTCAAGAAGGTATGACCACAACACCACCTACACAAGTACAACCATCGTCTCAGGCCGCTTTGAGATCGAGAGACATGAGGAAGGAGGGCCAACCGTTCACGACAGATGATGCCATCTGCCCCATGGAAGAGGATATGGATCATGACATGGAGGAGGCAGATGGCCCTCTCCAAGATCTCAATCGCCTTTGACAACGAAGTAACAATGAGTCAACCATATGAATATGAGATGCATGTACAGAGCTGTAACATCCTCGGGAGTGCAAGAAGTCTTTGTTCATGCAATCCTCGCAGGACACGCCTCCAGATGCCGGCTCCACCCAAGCTCAACTAATTAGCCAGAGTCGTCCAAATCTGAGCCCGACAACACTAGGGGTGGTGCTCAGGGAGGGTCTGAGAGACCCACCAGCACCTGAGCCCACCAAGAAGAAGCGGAGGAAGAGACCGGCGGCGAGAAAATCCAATAAAGTTGGCAATGTTGGTTCTAGCAGCCAGCCGCCTTCGACCAAGGTTGACCGTGTACCGATGAAACATGCGCCATTAATCCATGTCGCGGGAGAGCCAATGGTACCGGCGAATGCACTAGCTGCCATAGAAGGGGATCTTAGGAGACTCCATGACCATGTGCTTTCGACAGAGAGAAGCCTCCTCGCCTCGGATGATCCAGGATACCCACTTTATACAGTTCATGTGCCGAGCAGTTGCAAGATGTATGTCCACACATGCCCCGCGGACCTCTTCTTCCTGAGGTTTGATTACATCTTCCAGATGTTTCAAATGAGTACGCTCGATTTTACGTTCGCCCGCCTGTATGCGCTGCACATGAACTACATCGTCAGGAGAGAGCAAGTCACCGGTCTTGCGGTCGCGGACCCATACTACATGCATGATGGCTTCTTGTCAATCAACGACGCCAACCGTCAATATGCGAGTCGGTACATTGAAGAATTCTTGGTCAGCAATAAGGACAAAGAAACAATTCTCCTACCTTATCATCCCTGGTAAGTCATCCGCGGATAGCACTATAACAGATACATCCTTTCGTGCATTTCAGTAGTTACTTTGCATGCATGGAGGCTAAACTTGATCGTGTATTTTGCGCAGCGGGGGGTGTCGTGCCGTTCTCATTGTTCTTTACCCGCGTTACTCTTGCGCTCTATATTTGGACCCGTCGCAGAACATACAGAAGAAAGATTAGACACACATAAAGTATGTTCTGGACAGAGCTATGCTGGGCTTCAGCATGCGGGGTGGCTACATCCAATGCAAAAAAACAAATAAGGCCGAGCTTTGTTTCAGCCACAAGACTGACTTATGTTGCATCCAACATCCGACAAGAAGTGAGAATGATGGATTCTACGTCATCCATCTAATGATGGAGTATAGAAGGGATGTGCAATCACTTTGCATGAAATCTTCATCCGATACCCATATCCAGAGATGGGCCAAAACCTTTGGAGCCGTGCCGGATAATCGACTTCGAAATGATTTCTACCGGATCCAACAGGAAATTGCGTCCATCATCATGAAAGATGTCCTCGAAGAGAATGGGATGTTCTACGGCGGCCCAATATCGCGAGCTGACGTCCGAACTCAAGATTGCCCTACAGCGTCGGGGACATGACGCCTTTCACTAAGCTTGGGTGCACCCTTCCGGATATGGACAGATGGGAAGAGTGCCTTGCTTAAAAACAATGTGTCATTTAGTTACTTTTTACTTTCAGACGCATTTAAACTTGAATCTCTCAAGACGCATTTAAATTATTAGATGTATGGTGCCGCGCTCTAGTTAATTGCTTTCGGTACGATGAAATTTGTTAACTATGTTTACTATATATGTTGCTTCTGTTTCATAACTGTTTTGTTGAATTCGCTTCATGGTATATATATGTGCATCTCTGACAGGTATATAGATCAACGATGGCGAGGAAGTGGTATGCCGTGTATGTAGGGCATGTTCCGGGTGTGTATGATGAGTGGCCAGAGTGTCGGGGCCCAAGTCTTCGCTTCTCCGGCGGAAGCCGTAAAGGGTTTGATAGCAGAGCGGAAGCGAAGCTAGTTACTTGAGATTCATAGCACAATAGGGGATTCGTAAACCGGCCACCGCAAAAACTACTACATAGTACCGCTTTTGATCTTCGTGATCGCTCTTATCGTGTATGTCTTAGTTTAGGTAGATGATGAAACATGTGTCTACGGTGACAATGTAAGAGACATGTGATCATTAACTTGTATCGCTATTTCAAGATGATGATGAGATCGACATCATTTGTGTTGAGACTATGTTGATATGATGAGACTATGTTGTACCACTTCGATGATGATGATGAGACATCCCTTTTCCATATAGTTCCAGTGTATGTGTATGTTGTAACTGTATAAAACCTGTAAAAATATGAATACAACAACATAAAAAAAAGAAAATACTAGCAGTAGTGTGGGGTATTGGAGTAGTAGCGGTATTTGCTTACGATGAGCGTTTTTTTAGAAGGGGCACGCTACTAGTATTAGCGAGCGATGGACAGAGGCGCGCTACTGCTAGATATAGATAGCAGTAGCGCTGGTTCCAACAAGCGCTACTGCTAAAAAATAGTTGTAGCGCCGTAGCAGTAGCGCGCCTGCCCGCGCTACTAATAGCCAAAAAACCAGCACTACTGGTAAGGGTTTTCCTACTACTGGGTGGTTCGACTTCGACGACACCCATTGCCTGGACCCGGCTCATGGTGGTGCTGGAACTTGCTCATGACGTGCTGCAATTGCTTGCGGGCCGAGCTAGGAACATGGCGATGCCGGAAGCGAAGGTACTTTTTATGTTGGACCAATTTTACATTTTTGCTACCACTGTTTTTTGGTTTGTTGGAACCAACACTAATTTTTGCTACCACCGACGCTTTGGTTTCGCTAGTACCGGCACCAATTTTTTGCAATTTGCTACAACAGGTGTTTTGATTTGCTGGAATCAACTACAATTTTTGCTACAAGTGTCGCTTTCGATTTTGCTGGAAGAATGGCCAGTTTTACATTTTTGCAACAAATGGTGTTTTGACTTGCTGGAACCAGCTCCAATTTTTGCTACAACCGCCGATTTCGCTTTTGCTGGAAGAACGCCCACTTTTGCATTTTTGCTACAAATGGTGTTTTGATTTGCTGGTACCAGCTTCAATTTTTGCTACAACTGCCGCTTTCGCTATTGCTGGAAGAACGCCCAATTTTGCATTTTTGCTACAAATGGTGTTTTGATTTGCTGGAAGCAGCTTCAATTTTTGCTACCATCAATGTCTCAATTTTTGCTAGAACATCCTTGCACAAAGGGCCCAGTTGTGCATTTTTGCTTCCATGTTTTTGGCTTTGCTGGAATCAACACAAAAATTTGCTACTACCGCTGTTGGCTGCGAGCCATGGTTTTCTGCTGATGAGAATTTTTGCTAGAACCATCATTTAGTTGTGCTAGAACCGACATTTTTTGTTGCTTCAACCTAGCACCACCAGGTATTGTTGCTTTAGACTATTTTTGCTGGACATGGCGGGCAAGTCGACAATGGCGACGAGCCAGAGATGAGGGAACGCCAGGGGATGCTGCAAACCATGGTGATTGCAGATCGTAACCTGTCCGTGTTCGAGCTGCAGGCTGCAGCCATGGAGAGCGGAGGCGGCCATGGCGAGTGGAGGCACGAACGGCCGGCGAGCACGGGTGGCGGGCGTGGTGGCACAGGTGGCAAGCAAGCATGGGAAGCCGACGACAAGCGCAGGTGGCCGGTGAGCGTGCGAGATCCAGCGTGTGCGCATGACTGCCTTTTTTTTTCTTCATACGGGTTTGACTTTTTAAGAGAAAGCAACCTGACGGTGATGAAAGGTTGTATCAGACGTTTGGCAACTGACCGGCCCAAATTTGGGACGGTGCGCCGGCGCCTAGTGCTCGCCTATCGCAAACGCGAGGGCAAGGAGTACGCAATGTGTCGTGGAATTGTCACGACAGATGTCCTTAGTGTCAGGACTTAGTCGCGAGGCCAACGCATCTATGTGGTAGCTTGAGAGGGGTTGAGCGGGACGAGAGACGCGAGGTATTACCCAGGTTCGGCCCCTCACGGTGGAGGTAAAAGCCTACGTCCCGCTTCATTGATATTGATGATGATGATCACGGTTACAAGAGTGCTCTAACTCGAGAGCTATTGTCTAAACCTAACTTGTCCAACTTGTGGAACTTGTCCCCTTTTGGGGAGCCCTGCCCCTCCTTATATATGTTGGAGGGGCGGGTTACATGTAGAGTCCTATTAGGATTAGGACTAGTCTATCGCTAATACAAACCGGATACAAGTCCAGGTCTTAGCACCTTGTAAGATAATATTCCTCCTGCCTTTTCCTCTTAAACCGGCCCACCATTAAACGTGAACCGGCCTTCTGGGTCTTGGGCCTTGTCATCTGTCAGTCCCGCACGCCGGATCACCAGTGAGTCATAATGACCAGGTGGGTTGCTTGTAAACCGCCAGGTCAAGGCGGGTCGCCAAGAACTTCGCCAAGTGTCGTGGGTCTTCAGATAATCCGCCAAGTCCGTCCGTGTTAACTTCCGGACGTATTACACCTAGGGTTATATCCACTACATTAGCCCCCAAGTTTAGCTTGGATTTATTCATGGTAAACTTATGCTGCAAAATAAACACAAGAACAAATTTGACAGGTTATGCTCCGGGTTAAGAATTTTTGTAAACCGGTACCTGATCATCCTTAAGTCCTTGTTATTTCCTCCTTCTGGGAAATCCGGGTCACTGAGACCAACTTCATAATCAATTTGCCGACATTGGCTTGTCATCGAGAAATATTGTGAAGAATAAATCCTTTGACTCAGCTCCGCCGGTTTAAGAAATACGGATCTGAAAATACTTATTTGATATTCAGCCGGTTTGAAGATGTAAAACTTGCCGGTTTAATATTACCAAAATGGTCGGTTTATACATATTGATGGCGCCGGGTCATAATTGTTGTCGACACCGGGTCGTGTAATTTGATCTTCCTGATTTGCTCAAAACTAATAAAATGAAGATGTTCCTCCTTTATATGCATAATACCTGTAGCCCCCAAGTCTTTGAGAAGAACAAAGTGGTGGCTTAAGACTTTGCTTCAATATAAATACTGCCACTTTCAAAGAAATCCATGTTGTTCATCCCGGTGACTAGTAAAAACTGAATACTCCATACTATGTAGCCCCCAAGTGTCGGGTTGTCATGCTTGCGACAACACAGGACTTGTAATTGTATTATACTCATAAAAACTTCAACCAGTGTAGCCCCCAATGGCCGGGTCATTATGCAATAATGAGCAGGGACTTTGTAGGTATAATCATGTAGATTTGAGCAATGATGTGTAGCCCCCAAGGGCCGGCTCAGTAAGATAATATTGAGCTGGGACTTAATATATACTTCAATGAAAATAACATCATATGATGTAACCCCCATCATGGGACTTGAATCCACGTCCACAAGGTTAAGAGCCTTGTGCTTTTACCAACTGAGCAGTGGACCCTTCAATATAATGAATAAAAAGCTTTGTACCTTCAACTGTTGACAGGAGCAATTGGTAGCCCCCAAGGGCCGACTCATTATAATGTGATGAGTCGGGTCTTCAATAATATGAGCAAAAAACTACTTTGCATTAGCCCCCAAGTGTCATGGTGCATGCTTGCACATTTGATGTAATCTCAATTTAAATAATGTAGCCCCCAAGTGCCGGGTCGTAAGCCTGCAGCGACTCGGGACTATTCCTTCAATTGTAGAATAAATCATATCCATTAATAATATGATAACCATTGCGCTAAAAGCGACTTTGAAAACCTTAATTATAATATTGGTTATTGATAACCATAATAAAAATCCAGCCGTGTTGGCTATTAAAGGTAACATAATCTGGTATAAAAAACCTTATTCATTCAATATCATACTGAAAATTCAGCCAAGTTTGGCTATTTGAATAGTATAACCCAATGATTTATAAGCGCATGATTCCAATGGCTTAATCCAAATAGGTATCTTGGCGACTTATAGTCCAAAGCCGTCGGGTTAACAAACACCGGATAGTTTATCATCATGCTTTATTCAACCTGTCTCTGCATACAACAAGTTTAAAGTGTCTGGCGGTTTATCACGGACGAATCATAATGCCCAACATATAACCCAGGTTTATAACCAAGGCTGCACTTACGAATAATCAATGAAATATATCATACCTGTGACATTGAATCACATCATTGGTTTACCAACTTTTGTAGTAAGGGTGATGACCCCAATCTTGAGTAATGATAACTCCTTTCATCTTGTCGGTTTATGATAAAACCGCATGCGGGTTGTGATAAACGCCGGTTTAACCATCTATAAAACTGGCGACTCGTAGTCAAACCAGATCGGGCGGATAGTCTCCGGATTATGATTTGATCATGTCTCGACAATTTGTAATTGAAAGTCAAGCGGATTAATGAACACCGTTTACTCCATAATAAGATGGTAACATCAAACCGGGCGAGATAGTCTCGGATTAGGATTTGACCGTGTTCCGCCAATTTATAATTGACAGTTTGAACCGGATTAACAATGTCGGTTTAAAAACGCAATGTAAGTAAAAATTCTTTAGCAAAAAGAACAGAATTCAAGCAAAGGCAAAATAAAACCATTGCAAATGAGGCTTTACTGAGCCGATCAGATGGTGTTACCATGGTCGGACACGACCAAGCTCCCAATAAGGTGTAGCCATGGTTCAAGTCAGCCAGGTCCCCAACTGAAACCGTGGCATTATGCTGATCAAGTGGCGTGGCAATGGTTCGGGTTCGACCAAGCCCCCAAGTGACTCTATGGCCTTAGGCCGATCAAGAGGCATGACTGGTTCAGACTTGACCATGTCCCCAAGTGATCTGGTGGCTTTCGCCTATCAAAAGGTGTTGCATTGGTTCGGACACGACCAAGCCCCCAAGTGATATTGTGGCACTATGCCGATCAAGAGGCGTGGCTATGGTTTGGATACGACCAAGCCCCCAAGTGATCAATAATATGATAAGCCAATAAGGCATGATACCCATGTTTGAACCGCACATCACGGCAGCAGGTCCTCTTTGGCACTCTTTAACTTTTTGCAAGAGATAAATCCTTCTTGAACCGGATGTTAAACCGGATATTGAGAGCTTCAAAGCTTTGTGGGAGACATCTTTCCCTTGAACCGGATTTTAAACCGGAATCTTCATTTTATGCCGGAAATTTTAAATGACCTTTAAATTTGCACCAAGGCGGCGGTTTAGGGTCCTGCATTAGATAACTTTGCAAGACGGAGTAATTTCTATTTTAAAGAAAGCAATATATAATATAAAAATATATTGGATTGATTTCATCTGATATGTTAGGCCAAAAATTATCCACCGCCAAGGTGATCAATTATGGCCGAGTCGGCCGTGGGAGCAGATAAATGAATCGGCCGCGATGTTGTAAACCGGTGCGGACAAGCAAGTTGTCCTCCACGTTGTAAACCGATGCGGACGCGTGAACCGGTCGGCCGCTCATCGGTTAATGTGACACGGAGGAAAACACCGTTGTAGAACGTTGCCAGTGCGTGCTCTATACCCGCAGTACAACAATAATTTTACCTGTATATGAAAACACCAATAGGAGAGTGTAATGGTGCTTAGAGGAATTAAAATGTACTGATAAAATATACAAGAGGGATAACACCTGATTTTATTTTTGTCGGATGTACGCAGATGCTGGTGCTATATAATATGCACGTTGAGCTCTGCTGATGTGATGTAGCATAATATCCACGTGACCCTCTGTTGTAACTTGATTTATTCTGATGATCGTGGACGCTGGTGTCAGATAATATATATACATGGAACCCTGCTGATGTGATGTAGCACAGCACTCACGTGAACTTCCTCTGTCTTTCTCCCTCCTTTGTAAAACGGGCATGTGGTAGCAGCAATAATTTCAACTTCTCGAGCATAATCCAGTCAGTAGCCCACTTAGATTTATGAACATGTTCCATTAACGGCCGGTGACCACCAGCCAACCCTGAATAGCAGCTGGTCCGCCGACTGCTGATCACCCAACAGTAGATATTTGTATAGGCTGAATATGTCCATTAATGGATAGCTCGGTAAGTACTATTGGTAATTTCTCTGCCGCAATTTCATTCCAACTCAACATCATTTGGTGTATTGCAAGATCTATGAGTAGAGATGGCAGCTTCAAAAATAGGAGGCCCCTTGGCGGCAGCAAACGTTCCTGAAGATGGACAAAAGACAGGTGCATTGCAAGGCAGGACCAGCTTGAGGAGACTTGTCGGTTCAGGAAACGCAACGGCGGAGAAGGGAAAATCCGGCTCGACGCGTGACTGTAATGGCAACTCATATGTCCCTCGGCAAGGCGAGGAGCGAGCGGCAAGCGGCGGCTTGAAGCGGTCTGAAAACACGGTGGGTAGCTGTTTGCAGTGGACAACCATCAGGCCGGCGACTCAACACGGCCCCCGGTGGCTCGACGCGCCCCGGCGGCTCAACGCGCAGGCGACTTGAAGGAGTGACACAGAGGTGACTCGAAAACCACAGCGGCTCGGTGGAAATAGTCTTTGGTGCGGCGTGGGCGGCGCCAGAGTCGGCCGGAGCAGCGACTTCGGTCCGGGCGGTATGACCGGCCGGGTTCAATATGGCGTCTGAGCGAGGAGAGTTGAGGGCGGTGGCGATTCAGATTGGAAGGCGACGGTGACCGCTGCAACATCCGGTTCAAGGGTAAAAACGAGTCGGCGCCGGCGACTCACAGCAACGGGGCGGCTCTCGCAGCAGGGGAGAGGCGCACGGCGGCGACTCAAAGGGAGGCTGGGGCGGCTCCAACCGGTGCAAAGAAGGTGGAAGATCGGGCGTGGCCGGCGGAAGGCACGGTCGGTGAGTGACGACTCAAAGCCGGCCGACACGGCGGCGCAGGGCACTGCGAGGGTGACCCGGCGGCGATTTGGCGGGGCGCTGCATGGATGGCGGTTCGCCGGTCGCCGGCTTGGGGTCGGAACAGTGGCGGAGGCTGTCTTGAAGCGAGGGCGCGGGCGCGGTCAATGGATGAGTCCTGGCCATGGCGAGTCACGACGGCGGGAGGTCGTGGCGGTTTGGGCAGTTTGGAGGAAGCGGCGACCCAGTCTGAGGTAGATCGAGGCTGCGGTTGGATCAACCGCGGGTTGGAGAAGCGCCGGTGCGGCAGGGGCCGTGGCCGCACGGCAGTTGAGGCGCGCCTGTTGACGGCGGTTCAGAGACAGAGACAGAGGCGAGACCGAGTCCATGGCCTCGTCCACTCTTGTCGTGTTTTTTTAAAGGGCCAGATGTACTAATCTTCCTTCCATAGTTTTTGAATCAGCCTCCTGGTGTTTTTCCTTGTGTGTATGTACCGATCAGAGTTGACCAAAGAGATAAACCGATTCGGCTGAGATGATGTACGAGTCGAAGATGCCTTAGTCTTTGAAATCCTTGGGTCTG
Organism: Aegilops bicornis; assembly: GCA_021605145.1. Classification (NCBI taxonomy): domain Eukaryota; kingdom Viridiplantae; phylum Streptophyta; class Magnoliopsida; order Poales; family Poaceae; genus Aegilops; species Aegilops bicornis. The sequence continues at coordinate 105,721,906 of CM038671.1, forward strand.
TTGCTTCATGTGATGAAATAGTACTCCTGTTTTGATCCGGACTTGGCCTTGTGTGTTTTCGGCGACTTACTCCCATCGGCAAACCAAAGTTGAATGAGATCGCGATACTAACCATGCCGGTTATAGGCGAGTTGCATACAAAGATTTGACACGCCAGCGAAAACCATGTCCATAGCAGAAAACATCGGCGGCATATAAACGAAACCCTAATTTTTTATCAACTCAAATCTTGTACTCCCAGATCCAAAGTAAATCGTGTATGGTTGTCTCGTGCTGGTTCTTCTTCATCCGGCCAATCACGAGCCTCTCGATCCTTGGGGAGCCCTCTAAGAACTCAACACCACCATGCGCAGGCCCCATGGTGGGCGCCAACTGTCGTGGAATTGTCACGGCAGATGTCCTTAGTGTCAGGACTTAGTCGCGAGGCCAACGCATCTATGTGGTAGCTTGAGAGGGGTTGAGCGGGACGAGAGACGCGAGGTATTACCCAGGTTCGGCCCCTCACGGTGGAGGTAAAAGCCTACGTCCTGCTTCATTGATATTGATGATGATGATCACGGTTACAAGAGTGCTCTAACTCGAGAGCTATTGTCTAAACCTAACTTGTCCAACTTGTGGAACTTGTCCCTTTTTGAGGAGCCCTGCTCCTCCTTATATATGTTGGAGGGGCGGGTTACATGTAGAGTCCTATTAGGATTAGGACTAGTCTATCGCTAATACAAACCGGATACAAGTCCAGGTCTTAGCACCTTGTAAGATAATATTCCTCCTGCCTTTTCCTCTTAAACCGCCCACCATTAAACGTGAACCGCCTTACGGGTCTTGGGCCTTGTCATCTGTCTGTCCCGCACGCCGGATCACCAGTGAATCATAATGACCAGGTGGGTTGCTTGTAAACCGCCAGGTCAAGGCGGGTCGCCAGTAACTTGCCAAGTGTCAGCGGGGTCTTCAGATAATCCGCCAAGTCCGGCCGGGTTAACTTCCGGCCGGTTTACACCGCGGGGTATATCCCCGACACAATGCATAGACACCAGTACTCCCTCCGGTCCTTTTTACTCTGCATATTAGGTTTGTCTGAAGTCAATCTTATTCAATTTTGACCAAATTTATTTAAAAATGCATAGACACCAGTACTCCCTCCGGTCCTTTTTACTCTGCATATTAGGTTTGTCTGAAGTCAATCTTATTCAATTTTGACCAAATTTATTTAAAAAATTATTGACATTTACATAACAACACCAATATCACTAGATTCATCTCAAAATATATTTTCATATTATATTTATTAGATATTATAGATGCTAATAATTTCTAATATAAATTTGGTCAAACTTAGCTAAGTTTGACTTTCGTCAAATCTAATATGCAGAGTAAAAATGACCGGAGGGAGTACATGGCATGCACGTATACGGAGTTCCGTCCACCAGACTGAATGACTGATGGACGTGGATAGGAATGCATAGCTTAAGCAAAAAGTGTACCTCACAGCGTATCTAGGTAATTTTGAGGTGCAAGCAACACCACTGGGTTTCTTGCCGGGTACAACTGGTCTAGTTTGCAGCAGTATTAATTCAACGGGCCGGTAGAACGTCCCTGTGTTTCTGTACACAGGTTTCTTCCTCCTTGCACGCTAACCATTGCCAAGATCTACGGCTTTACTGGGCACTAGCTGGTGTTCTGGCAAGCTGATGTTGAGTTTGATGTCCAGGACAAATCACACACGCATGAGCATGAAAGGGTATGTTGCTTATGCTTCTTGCACACATGCATACATGGACCGGCCTATGCTTTCGAAACAACCACTAATTGGTTGCGCCATCTCGAGTAGGGCATCCTACTTACACCTGGAATTTCATTGTTCGAATAAACCATCAATGTCTATCAAAAGATTGTAGTACAACCTTCATTTCGAATTACTTGTGTTTGTCTAAATAAGCATGTATATAGACACATTTTAGTTTTAGATGCATCTGTATCTGGATAAATCTAAGAGCATCTACAGCTGGACTCGGCAAATCTGGACCCTCAAACGCCCGCGGACGCGCCCGGATGCGGACGCGGACAGTGACCGGACACTCCTCAAATCACGACATAAATATCCGTGTCTCTCATATCCGAACCCCTATATTCATACTATAGCATGCAACATCAATCAAACTACGTAGATTATCTTCAGACATAGAAATTGCACAATAGTTCTTCAAAAGATCCATCAAAGTTCACACAAACGACAGACAACTAAATACTACATCTACAACTTGAAACTAAAATCAACTTCACCACTTCCGGGCCGACCCTTTCCCCTTCTGGTCGCCGGCGTAGCTGTACCTGTCGTCGGCTGGTGGAGGATTGTCCGATTCGTCGGAGGAGGAGCCGTTGTCGGAGGAGGAGGAGGAGTCGATGATGACGAGGCACTTCAGCGCTGACGGTCTTGGCTGGGCGCTGAAGCTTGGCCAGCCGAGCCGCCTTCTTCGCCTTCTCCAACGCCTCCCGCTCGGACTGCTCGATGGCAAGCCGAAGAGCCTTGGAGTTCTTCCGGCGGAGCCGCCGAGCGTCCGTCTCAGCCATCATAAGCTACCGATGGTAGACCCACGCGAGGAGCCGCTGGTCCTCGTCGGGCTCCGCCGGTAACAAACGCCGACGGCGGACAGAGCTCTCCACAACCTCCGTATCCCTTGCCAGCTTCCTCTCGCGGCGGGCGGTCCGCGCCTCCGACTTCGGCGTCTTGGCGTCCGGGCAGCGGCGAGCCTAAGCACCGCCGTTGCCCACGAGGGGAAGCGGCCAGCGGGCGAGGGACGGCATGGGAAGCAGCGGTCGGCAGGCGACGGGGCGGCATGGAGGCGCGCCGATTCTGGCAGCCACCTATCCGGAGCTGCCCATGGGGGAGGAGCTAAGCGCCCGGCGTCCGAGATGCGCCGAAAGCAGGCGGCTGCGGCGAGGCTGCAGATCCGAAGCTGCCCTCGGTGTCCACCTTGGACCGCTCCAAGGCGATGCGGAGGGCAAGCTCATACTCCGGATCCACCTCGTCGTTGGAGCGGCTGCCGGAGCTCGACATTGCGCCGGATTCGATCAGAATCGGTGAGAGAAGAGGAGATGACGGAGCAAGAGAGGAGAGTGAGTGAGCTAGGGTTTGGGACCGACGATGCCGATGAGTTTTTTTGTCGACATCCATGGGGTCGGTGGTGGGCCGGGCTTGTCCAGCGGGCACACCCGGGCGTGCCCGGGCCACCCCATATCCGCCTGATATTTGGGCTGGATATGGGGGGTGCCGGTTATCCGCGCGTTTGAGGCCCGTTTGAGGTATCCATCTTGGGTCGAAAAAACCTGACCGGGCAGTGACCGAACAGCCCGGCTCAGGTGTATGAGACGGATTTGAGATGTCCGGCTGTAGATGCTCTAAGACAAATATGACATGGAGAATTAGAAAACTTTGGAAAATGGGGCTTAATTACTTGAACAAAAATGACGTGTCTATGTAGGATCACCATGTGGACGCAGGACGCATGGCGACTTGGCAAGCAAAGGTGGCATGTGTCCGGCCAGCCAGCCGGTAGTAACTTTGAGCTTTGCATGTCACGCAACCTCAGTATCTGTATGCGCGCCAAAAAGCCAAAGTGGTCGTCGTGGTAGGTCAAGCGACCACGGCACGTGGACACGTGCGCACACATGTTTGTTCCTTTTTGTTGCTTCAATCAATCAGTTGCTGCTCGATACTACTCCTACATGTGTACAACAATGCGTAATGTACTACGTACGTCCAAACATTATCAACTCGGGAAGCATACTTAATTTGTTTGTAGACAGCAGTCAGCACTGTCGTCTAGTACTATCGAGACGATGCTAGGAGCATAGTAGCTGTTTGGGCTTAATCAGCGGATCCTATCATTCCGCGCATTATTAAGTGATTGATTATCGTATGTCGCCAGCTGCAAGATTTATGCTGTGGTGCTTCACAGCTCGCCAGCAGCGACAGTTTATGTTTGGTTCCTGGCAGGGACCCTAGCCGCCCGTGGCGCCTATCAACTGCCCGTTTTCCGTGATCACAAGCAGTATCGTATCACTGTATCAGCAGGGTAGCGCCACTCCTCATACCGACCCATCCGATTATTTTTATCAGTACGATTCTTGGAGCATTTGTATGCATCGATTAATTGAACTAAATGCTACTGAGTAGGACTAGGCATGCAAGAAAAGTTTGAGACTCGTGCGTGGCTCAACATCGACTCGTATTGTGGCTCCATTCAAGATTGACTCGAGGAGAAATGAGCTGAATATGAACGCTTTCTGTAGCTCAATCAAGAAATGTGTCCCATAATATAAGAGCGTTTTTACACTACACTAGTGTAAGAAATGCTTTTATATTACGGGACGGAGGAAGTAATTTTAAGCCAATACTTCTTCGCTCGATATAATATAACTCTATTAAAAATCTTGATATATATTAAAAGTAAATAGGATAATTTAGCACCATGTATGTTGTGTATCATTTTCTTCATTTTATGCACTTGCAACACATGGAAGCTTAATTAAGCGTGGAGAAAAAATAGGCTTCAGTATGGTATGTGGTCAAAGTTTATTTTGACAGAGTTTGAGAGCACACGGACATTCATTTTCTTCTCTTGCTAGTTCATCTACGTTTTATCAATCTATTGCTATTTAGTACTCCCTCCCTCCGTCCTATAATATAAGAATGTTTTGACACTATAGTATGTTTTTATATTATGGGGCAGAGGGAGTACTTATCTTAATTTGAGAGAGAATATATCAAACTACCTTATTTTTTAAATGTTATCATCATTTTGATTGGAATAATATTTGATAATGGTTTCTTAAAACTATCTTAGATTATTAAAAAATCATCTTATTTAGCTCAAAACTACCTCGAGATCGTTACGAGTTGAGCACGAGGCACCCACACTTTCTATGTCTCGATCTTGAACTTCGCTCAGTTTGAGCTTGCTCCCATTTTGGCATAAGGTGAGCTGAGCCCAGTCCAACTTGCTTGAACTCAGTTAGTCTGCAGCCCTAAAAGCATCTACAGCCGCGATGGGCAAATCCGGCCCCTCAAACTCCCGCGGACGCGCCCGACTGACCGGTAACGCCTCAAATATTTGATTCTATAACTGGACACGTCAAATCCATATTATTACATGCAACGTGAAACCTAATCTAACCGGAGCTCGCTCGGTTCGGCCGTGGCCATGTCTGACGGCCGGCTGCGCTCCTCAGAGTGTTGGTCCGGTCGCCGGCAAGGTAGAGTAGGGCATGGGACACGAGCCGGCTAGCGGGACTCAAGGCGCCGCCATCTCGCATGCCCTACTCTTCCTCGTCGGAGCCAGTAACACGAACGGTGCCGTTGGACGTCGGATCGATGATGGATCCGTCCCGGGACGAGCCGGTGACGTCCACCACGATGCGGTTGCAGTGCCCGAACGGGTGCACCATACGGGGCGCTGGAGAATGCGACTCCGCCTCACCGACGTCCACCGCCGCCTCACACGCTCGCTGCCTCGCATGGCGGGCACGGCGCGCCATGTTTGCGTCGGACGACACCCATGGCCTCGGCACGCCAACGAGGGGTTCGTGTCCGCCATCGTGTTCGGACGACAGACGGACAGCACCGCCTCCGGGAGGCAGCGACGACACACCTAACGCCGGATCCATGCGCCATTTGGGCAGACGCAATGAATTCCCGACGGAAGGAGTGCGAGCGCTGTCGGGCACGGGCCTCCTCCAGGGAGCGGCAGAGCGCAAGTCGGATGACCATCTCCTCTTTGGGGCCGCGTGGGATGAGTTCGGGGTCGATGGATCCGGAGGCGAAGTACTCGGATCCGCTGCCCATCATGCCGGGGCCGGCCGAAAATCGCCAAAGGTGAGTTTGGGTGGCGGAGGGAATGGAAGGGAGTGGAGTGTGAAGTGGCTAGGGTTTGGTCCGGCCAGCAAATGGAACGAATATATGTGAGGACGGGTGGGCCGGGTTTGACATGGCGGTCGCGCCCGGACGCCCCCATATCTGCCCCGTATTTAGGCTGGATATGAGGGGTGTCGGTCAGCCCGAGTATTTAAGGCCCGTTTGAGGCGTCCGGCTGGGTCAAAATTTCGTGACCGGTCAGTGAGTGGACGACCCGCTTGGGCGTTTGTTTGAGGAGGGATTTGGGTGTCTGTGGATGCTCTAACCAGGACCCAACTTTGGTACCCCCACTAGTTACCATACTCATAGTACTTGGTAGTGTAGTTACCGTACATTTATCCCATTTTTCGTAGCCAACCACATTTACGCCTCTTATCCAGTAAATGAAAAAGAAAAGGAAAGAGGAAGAAACGTACAGCTGATGGCCAGCTATCGAGGCTGACACGCGAGATCGCCGCCGGTTTGGCGGTCTCCCTCGGCGACGGCGACTCCACAACGCCTCGATTCCCGAAAACGAACGGGCCGGCTAGCGTACCGACGTACGTCGCGGCAGAGAGCAAACAGCGACAAATCCCCGTGTCAGGATCAGGATTACCCGATCAAACATAGGGGCTGTTTGAATTTTGATTAACTTTGCCAAATGTTACCACACCTAAAGCTAGACAAGTTTGACTAACTTAGATAAATGTTTGGTTCAAGCCATATCTTAGGCAAGCCACACCTGGACCTCATATGGCATACACATAAAAAATGTAGCAAGATTTCTTTAGACTTGTCAACTTGTGATTTTTATTTTAATGAACTAACCTTATGCAAGTTTGATAAAAATATGTGACAAAGTATGACAATGCTAGGCCTAGAACCAATCAACCCCGTAGCCTCCCGTCGCATGCACACATTCATGTGCTGATCTGCATGCGAGGGCCAGACCAGACCGCGTGTTCTCTGCCCAGGGCACGCAGCATCCGATGCCCGCTTGCTCGTTCACGGCGGCCGCGCTCGGCCGACATGGCCCCGTGATCCACCGGCACAGTGTCCGCGTCCGTGGCACCGCCCGCGCGCGCGCACGGGCAGGGGAACCCGGCGCTCAATTTCAGGGGCTCGTGCTGCTCCCATCCAAACGCAAAGCCACGGCCACTGCTACATTGCACACAGTGGTAAAGCGACAAGCCGGGGTGGTCGGAGCCGGTAGTTTTCCCGGACCAGGCTGGCGGGAGGACAAAGGATAACCAAAGTGAGAGGGACGGACGGACTACGGGCTAGCTGGATTAATTGCAGCGCCGAAGATTTGCATTTGCGTCTCGCGGCGGTACCACCACTACTAGTTCGTGGTGCTAGCGTCCATGGTTAAACTAAACCAGGCCAAAGATCACGAGATCCTTTCGGCCTCGTGCGTGCAACGGTGGTGGTGGTGCGTGGGCGAGGGCACGGGCAGGAAGCAACGAATGTTTTCTTCACCCGGCCGTCTGTCGCTGGTTCCTCCTTGAGCCGGGCATGGCACCGGCCCGCATCGGTTTCTTGCTGCCTGGATCACCACCGCTTTCGCCTTTAGTTAATAAATTCTGCTAGTAGGGTGGGCTCTCTTTTTAGGGTGCGTGATTTACATTTACCTGTAGCTGCTACAACTTGTACAAGTACTGGTACCATACTGTACTAGTACTAGTGGTGTTCGGTGCCTGCCTTGGCCTCCTCCTCCTGGGCAGTGGCCACCTTCCCCTCCTCCTCCCCCTCCCTCGCGCTGCTCTTCCCTACTCCCTCCCTCCCTGTCCCTCCCCACATGGGCCCGCGATTGCTCATGGCGTGCTACCCGAATGGCGGTCAGGCTCCCTCCTTTTCAGCCGCTCTAGGGGCTTCTTGCGGGTGCGGCGCCGCGCCTGAACCCACGCGCCTCTGATCCCCTCCTCCTGCTGCTGCGGCTGCGGCTCTTGCTACGAGCGACGGCGAGATGCGGCGTCTTGCCTGCGCGGTGGTGCTGCTTCTCGCTTCCCTTCTTGGATCCACAGGTGAGCAATGGTTTAGCATTGCGCAGCTTTCAGCTCTCTCCTCCTCTTCTCCCCAGGTTTCATGGCGTGGTTTGTTTGGGTGGGAAATTGGGGATCAGCTGATGTGCAGCTGCCAGACAATGCGAATGCTTGGCTGTTTGCCTGTTTCTCCATGATATTTCCCCCCTTTTTTCCCCTCGGCTGAGCAATTTGGATTCAACATTTTTTCTTCCAAATGCGCAGGCTGGCTAGCTGATCTGCTGCCAGGAAACTGCGGTTCACTGTTTTTTTATTCAGGATTTGAGCAAACCACAGGAGAGTTTTCTGAAGCTTGATACCACTAAGCGCATGTGCTCCTTGCTTCTGAATTCTCATCAAGAGGGGCGGCGCAATGTCGGCGTCTTGGCATTTCCCGTTTCCCTGTCTTTGGCTGTCACTGCAACTGCGAGCCACTTTAATTGCGTCGCATGTGCTTGCTGCTTTGATCCTAAAAAAAAATCTGCTTGCTGCTTCATCTACCTGTTTTTTGGCCGTAATCTTGCAAGAACAATTAATTATTTTTGGCCGCATGCGTCGGATGATGCATCACTATGTGCCATTTTCATGTTGCAAGCTTTCAATAATTGCTCTCGCTTTGCAACTTTTGTGGTGAAAAGACACTGGAGATTTGCCTCCGATAGCAACCTGCAGATTGTCTGATATTATTAAACTCAGAGCTTGGTCATTACACAGTTAGTAGTGTACACTACATACTTTACCTGTTCCTTGAACGTGTGTTCTTCACTCCATTCTAGGTACTGATCTGGCGCCTGCTCCCGGGGTTGGTAGTTCGCCTGTCGACCAAGGACAAGCTTCCTGTCCTCCTGGACCTTCCTTCGCCCTCGGTCCAGTAACTCTTCCAGCAGGTAGCTCTGAATTTTCAAAGATCATAGCAAACATGGATGTGCAGGCCCTTCCTTACATTCATCTGTTGCAGCACCCCTACTCCATCAGCAAACCCTCCCTCCAGAAGGGGCTGTGAGCCCTGCAGCTCCGGCTGAGCCGCAGGCCGCACCGGCTCCGGTAGCCCCCCCTAATGGTAGCTCACATTTAGTCAGATGTGGCATTTCCAATTCCTGATGTGTGCATCACTAACTGAATCTTATGTAGGTTCTAATGCGCTGCCTCCGGTCGTGTCTGCGCCTCCTCCGGTTGTGTCCGCGTCTCCTCCAGCTGAGTCTGCACCTCCTCCGGTTGTGTCTGTGTCTCCTCCAGTTGAGCCTGCTCCTCCTCCTCCTGCTGTTACTGAGGGGGTGCCCCCGGCAGCAGCTCCTCCGCCGCAAGCTGCAGCTGGAAGCCCCACACCAATACTTCCTGGGTCACCTGCATTGCTGCCTTCAGTTCAGGCTCCTACTCCATCTGTGGCTGTGAAGCCTAATCTGCCACTAGCACCTCCTGCTTCACTACCTTCAGTTCAGGTTCCGACTCCATCTGTGGTTGTGAAGCCTAATGTGCCACTGGCACCTCCTGCTTCACTACCTTCAGTCCAGGCTCCAACTCCATCTGTTTCTGTGAAGCCTAATGTGCCACTGGCACCTCCTCCTTCAATACCTTCAGTTCAGGCTCCTGCTCCATCTGTGGCTGTGAAGCCTAATGTGCCACTAGTGCCTCCTCCTTCACTATCTTCAGTTCAAGCTCCTGCTCCATCTGTGGCTGTGAAGCCTAATGTACCACTAGCGCCGCCTCCTTCTGTGAACAATCAACCAGGTACACCAATTGGATCAGGTATATACGCTGCTGGTAACGATTCAAAAGCTTAGGTTCCCGAATTCTTGATGTGCCAAAAGTTCATAAAATTGTGCAAATATGTTCCTTCCCTCATTATTCACTCCTGCATTCTCCCTCTCTAGGTAATGATGTCCCTCCATATCCACCACCTGAAGGCATTTTCCCGGCAGTTCCTCCTTCCACCTCAGGTAAATTACTTACATGGGATAGATCAAATTTGACAAGTTGCATATGTTTTACCATTTACTGTTCTTCTTAGTAGTTCCTCCGGAACATGTGAAACCTCCAATTTCACCACCTATTATCGCACATGCACCTCAACAACAAGCACAAGCTCCAAATGCCGAGCATAACAATGGTGAGTAAACAATTATGTTGCTATTTGTTTGACAGTTTCTTACATGTCATTTGTTCTTAGATATTGAACTTCATGTTTATTGTAGGAAACACGGTACCCCCAGCAAATACTTCCCCTCCTGCAAGTGGTAAGAACCATGACATTCAACGTGCACCTCCACCAAAGGAACCTAGTACTGCACCGGTTCACAAATCACCAACTAGAGGTAATCTCAAAAAATTAAATAAAATTGGCAGCTTGTTTGTGAAAGACAATGTATCTTGACTACTGAAATTCCTGATTTCAGGGTTTGCGCCTGCAGCTAGTCCTCTGCCCCACAACACAAATATGCCTACACTCCCGAGGAATGCATCAACGGTTCCGCATGCTCAACCCCCATCATTAGGGGTAGCTCCTAAACCAGCACCCACTAGCAGATCTCATCCTCCGACACCAACGAAAGGGGAACGTCCATCATTTTCCCCATCTTACCCACCACCCCATGCTCAAGGTTCAGCATAACACCTCTTGAATAAACTAGCTATTATCTATTGTGAGTGTTAAGATTCTCAAAAGTTCAGTGTTATAGGTCCCGAGGTCTCGCGAGCTCAACCTCCACAGCAGGTTGGGGCTAAAAGGCAAAATCATCATGCACCTCCACCGATGATTCAAGGTAATGGTAGTTCTTCCTTCTATAGAACATTGGTTTCATTTTCTGAAAAAGAAAACATTTGTTTCATTTTATATTACTAAGACTTTCGATTTTCTTTCCTGTCCAGGCCATCCAAACCTCCATGTGCATCCTCCATCTCCTCCACCAGTGTTGCCAAAGGGCCCCTCTAATGGCAGCAAAAGTACTTTCAAGCCTTCTTACTTTGCCTTGTTTGGTATTCGTCTCCTGATTTCAGTACAGATATTTGAAACTTCAATCATTTTCAGGACCTCGTGTTTCTCCTACTCTTCCACCAATTCCTCCTGAAACAGATCCCAAAGCACCATCAACTCATCCTATTTGGGCATTGCCCCCACCACCACCTAATTTAGGTACATTTTTCTTTGTGTATTCTCATATCTTTGTCCTTTCAAACTTTACATACTGATTCTGTGCATATTGGGTAATACTGATGATTCTTACCCAGTGAAGCGTTAATATGCAGATTGCAAATCATTAGTGTGCCCAGAGCCTCTAACGGATCCACCGGCGGGAGCTCCATGTGCTTGTGTTCTACCAATTAAAGTTGGAATCCGTCTAAGTGTGGACCTTTATTCATTCTTTCCGTTAGTTTCGGATTTTGCTGACGAAGTGGGATCTGGGGTAAACATGGCACGGCGGCAGGTTCGTGTTATGGGTGCAAATGTGGCTGGCGATCAACCTGACAAGACAGTAGTTCTTGTGCATCTGGTACCAATGCATGTGAATTTTGATAAAGCTACTGCCTTGTCGACATTTCAAAGCTTGTGGAGCAAAAAGATTTCTCTCAAACCGTCAGTTTTCGGGGACTATGAGATTCTCTATGTTGTCTATCCAGGTATGCATTCTTTGCTTGTGTCCTTGGACTCTCTTATTTGGTTATTTGTAGTTGGTCAATGCTACCAGCTATTTTCAGTACACTGTAGTCATTTGATTGATCTCATAAACATCAGTGGATTCAGTGCCTCATGCTCATCATATCTTATTGTTAAGCATTTTGAACTTCTGCACTAAGAGTCTCACCAAAGATTTGTATTTTGTTCAGGGCTTCCTCCTTCTCCACCTTCAGCACCAGCTGGTGCATTCGGCAACAGCAGAAATGCAAGGGCAATGAAGCCCCTGGGGGTTGATGTAGGAAAACCCCCCAAAAAAGTGAATGGGAGCGTAATTGCTATTGCTGTTCTATCCACTGTTATAACATTGATTATTTGCACTGTGGCTGCATGGTTGCTGATACTCAGATTCAGGGATTCAGATGACATGGCTCCAGGATATCCACATAGTGCAATTCCAAAAATTTCCAGGTCTTCCGGTATGTGTACATGTCCTTCTAATATCTATAATCATATTATATTGTGATGTTACTTGCCTTAGCTGTTCGATTGACAGCAGAACAATAGCTACACATTTTCAGCCAAGTGTTTCCAGTTTCAACTGGCTATTGACTTCAATGTGTCCTATGGGCAAATATTTCCAGTAATGCACTTTGGGAGGGAATACCGTATAGTTGGCATATTTTATTGTGCCACATGAGATACAGCCTTGGCCTCCGATGCAGCACATGCTTTCGAACATCCCATATAGAAAAACTGCACCCTATAATCATATTTTCAATATTTTGTCCTGGTCGTATACACTAATTTGTACCTATAAAATAGACATGTAAAGCCACGATGTTATCCTCATATAATCCTTTCATAGATCTCACCTGATGTAGGAGCTTCTAGTACTGGGTCTGTCTTTATAGAAAATGGAAGATTCGTTATCCCTGACCTCGGCACCATCCTTCATGTAATGTCTACCTTATTGAACTGGAAATTATTAATGTTGCGAGGATTAAATTAGCCACTGCCTCTAAATTCGGGCGCTATTCTCAAGTGTTTACTTATGGGATCATTGCTAAATTTATAACGGAGCATCTGTCTCTTAGCTCACTGAGAATGTTACTTCTAAGTGGATGATTTTGAAAGTTGATTCTTGATCTAACGGTTAATTCAGTAGCTGTAAATGTTAGAAATTAGGTTTAGAAATGTACAGCTGGTCAGTTAAACATTTCTAGACACAAAGTTGCAGAAACGTTTTTGTGCTACCGTAGACTTGATGATGTGCAACTCGGTTGACCCAGAAATAACAATTACTCAGGCGAGTGACAAATATCAAATCTGTATATGCCAAGCATATTTTTCAGATAATAATAGGTCAGAATGGAAAAATCAATTATATTATTTTTCTCAAAAGATCGAAAAGGGGATAACCCCGGCCTCTGCATCATTGTGATGCACACAGCCAACTTTTAGTAAAAAGATTGTCCACATTTCAAATGCCAACCCACAGCGTTTATGGTAGCATTTGAGATGAGGCGTCTTCACTTCTGAACGTCCTATATCATTTTATTGTTAAAGTAATATCTGTCCATTTTTACCAGCAACAGCCAACAAGTTTCCATCCTGAAACACCTCATGATTGCAGGGACATGTAACACACTTTTAGCTGGTCGCCGTAGCACTCAATCAGGTCCATCAAGTTCACTGGGGTCAAGTATGGCAGCATACGCAGGGCAGGCAAAGACATTCAAATTTGCTGAGATAGAAAAGGCTACAAATGGCTTTGATGATTTGTCGATACTTGGGGAAGGTGGCTTCGGATGTGTGTACCACGGGACACTTGAAGATGGAACCACAGTTGCGGTAAAGGTTCTGAAAAGATTTGATGGCCAAGGTGAACGAGAGTTCTTGGCAGAGGTTGAGATGCTGGGACGCTTGCATCACCGAAATTTGGTCAAGTTGTTGGGCATATGTGTAGAGGAGAACGCGCGGTGTCTGGTATATGAACTTATTCCAAATGGCAGCGTTGAGTCCCATTTGCATGGTAAGTATGTTATTGCAGATTGAACTCCGCCAGTATATAGAAGTGTCAGCAGTTGATTAAAACTAATTACTTAATGTGTTGGCTCATTGTAGGAGTCGATCGCGAGATAGCTCCACTTGATTGGAATGCACGTATGAAGATAGCCCTGGGGGCAGGGCGGGCACTAGCATATCTGCATGAAGACTCAAGCCCTTGTGTGATTCATCGTGATTTCAAGTCAAGCAACATACTGCTAGAGCATGATTTCACACCAAAAGTTTCAGACTTTGGACTGGCCAGGACTGCGAGGGGGGAGGGGAATCAGCACATCTCCACTCGTGTCATGGGAACATTCGGGTACAAACTATCTCCTCCTCACCGTCTTGATATAATTTTGAACATGATATGATATTCTGTCTTTCTTCTCAGCTATGTTGCACCAGAGTATGCCATGACGGGCCATCTTCTTGTCAAGAGTGATGTATACAGCTATGGCGTCGTATTACTTGAGCTTCTCACAGGTAGGAAGCCTGTGGACATGTCTCAGCCTGCGGGCCAAGAAAGCCTAGTCGCATGGGCTCGCCCATATCTGACAAATGTTTTGGGCTTGCGTCAAGCTGTTGATCCACTTCTTGGCCCTAATGTGCCACTGGACAACGTGGCAAAAGCAGCTGCCATCGCATCCATGTGTGTACAGCCTGAGGTTGCACACCGCCCGAGCATGAGCGAAGTTGTGCAGGCCTTGAAACTTGTCTGCAGCGAGGGTGATGAGGGCCTTGGTTCGGGAAGTTTCAGCCAGGAATTGGCGGCTCATACGACAGCGGCTCACGATGTAACTGGCATGGAAGCGGAGAGGGTGCTATTATCTGAGATGTTTGGCTCAACACCTGTCTTCACTCCAGCTGCTGATTCAGGTTCTTTCCGCATGCAGTCCAGCTCTGGCCCTCTGATGACAGGCAAGAACAAGAAGTTCTGGCAGAGAATGCGAAACTTGTCGAGAGGTAGTATGAGTGAGCATGGTGCTTCACCAGATTTTGAGACACACTCACAGTGTAGCAATAGGTGAGTTTTTTTATGTTCTGTCCAGCTTCCAGTCTCAAAAAGATGAATATTCAGATGACTGGACATAAGGAGTTTGAAGACCTAGTATGTGTACATTATGCATGTGGAGATAAAGGCTATATATAGTTACGGATCAGCAGAGTAGCAGACCGGATCATGGGTTATGGATCACCAGAGGCTTGAATAAGATCTGCTCAGATCTGGTTCTTCATTGAACGGGTTCTGCCGTACTGCTATGTGGCCATACACAGATACGCCTGCCCTCCGATTTTTACCGCTTCGTTTTTTTCAGCATGTCTGTTTGAGTTAGTTTGTTTTTCCCTTTTGTTTGGTTAGCTGTTTGGTAGGAATTGTCAATGTATAGATTTTGAGTTTTTGGGACTACATTTGTCCATGTGAATTTCAGCTTCATGTACGCTAGCATTTGCTGCACTGAAGATGATACCTTCTCAGTGTTGTGATTATTTGCTGCTTCACAACTTGTTTTACTAGTGAAATTCTTTTCTGAAGAAAGCATGCAGTCTAACTCTGTCAGGTCTTCTTTCTCTCCTCTAATCAGATTGAATATATATGTCAATTGTTGCTGCAAAACTTGTTAAGAACTGATGTATTCTGAATAGGAAACTTGGATCTGTGCATCTAAAGAATTCTGCAGCACTCTAGCACTTACCACCCTTCAGAATACATGAGTTTAGCTCTAAGGGCACTTTCTTTTCCTGAAAAGCCACTTCATTAGTTGGTGACCAAAGGTTTCAGCTCGATGTTGCAAGTTTCCTAACACCTTTTGTTTATTTCCCATCACAGTTTATTCCTTTTCCATTTCCCCTTTCTGCGTGGTGTGAAATTGCTGTCATCACATTGTGATTACTGAATTGTAATGTTTATTTAGTCCTTGATTAAACAGAGTGATACTAGCACAGACTGTTAGAGGTAGCAGAACTAAAGCCTTGGGGAATCAAAACCTGGATCTTGCCGTGAAAAGGACACGAAAAGATAATCAGAAGTGTTCAAAAAAAAGAAAAGATAATCAGAAAATTATAAGAATGATAATGATGCAGTTCTAGGTGGCGACAGGCTGCAGGTAGAAGCTCCAGCTCCCTGGGAACAAATGAGGCGAAGGCAAACGGGGTGACAAAGCAGAAAGAGACCGACACTGAAATTCCCAGGCATTAGCTAGGGTCCAAACCTAACGAACACACGCTGTCGGGAGTCGTTGTTGGTCACACATGGAGTGAGTACGTTTGATCAGGAAAAAGGATCCCGCAGATTTTCTTTGCAGCTGTCAGGAATCCAAGATGCATGAGCTCACTGCTTGCCTGGTAGTAGTAGTTCGTTGTGCTCTCTCTTGGGGTCGCGGTTTCGCTCTGCGATGGCGACGTGTAAGAGTTTGTTGGATTTGGGGTTTCAGCGTGGAGGGGCTGAGAGGAATTGCCGGTTAGGTTAGCCGGGCTAGCGATGGATGAAGTGTTGGAGACTGCGGGAGGACCAGAAGGAGTCGGAGACGGCGGCCACCGGCCGCCGAATCGAGCCGGCGGCGGCGAGGGCGGAGGTGAGCCCGACCTCCGCCCTCGCCGGAGCTGGGCTCAGCCCACAACGAGTCTGCTTCCGTCTGACTCCGCTCATTTAAAGCCCGGCCCAACGAAAGCCCAAGGCAACAACGCAAACGAGTGCTGGATTCCGTCAGGCCCCGCTCGCTCCAGCGCGCTCCCTCCTGCTTCCTTCTTTCTTTCTGCTCACCCTCCACCCTAGCACGGCGCCGCCCCCGCACGCGCCGCTGGCACTCCGGCCCGGTCGCCAGCTCCAACCAGCGCCTGAACCTCGACCGGCGACCGGCAGAGCTTCGCGCGGCGCCGCTAGGCCGTTCCTCCCATTCGTCGCTGCCACCGCCAAGCCAAGGGACGAGGCGGGGGCGGGGCGGCTGCGCTGGAACCTCAAACCACTCGCTGCCGCCGGAGAGAACAGAACTTTGTTAGCAACCGGAGCAAAAACCAGTCGATCATCAAGCACTGGAAGCGGCGGGGTGCGTGCGTGTGATTCAGCGAGTCCCTCGCTCCCTGCTGGTAATTTCCTGTCTCCTCGCCTCTCCCTGCCCACTTGTGATGTCCGTCAGTCCATGTGTCATGTGTGAGATGGATGTGTGCCCAGTCTTGAATTTAATTCTAGTGTATAGAAATTAAGCACTAAATTCGTAGTATGTTCAACTCAAGCATGTAGTAGTATTTTGTAAGCAATGTGAACAAGAGAAATGCAATGTGGAGTAGCTTTTTTTTAACAAGGGGGTGGTGCACAGTGCGCCGAATTTCATTTCAAACTGAGCTCAGATACATTGTACAGCATGAATGCTAAACCCAGGACAGTCTAGATTAACAAGCTTCTGAATGAAAGGACAACTAGATTGCCTATGAGCTAGTTTTACGCACGCAAAGGCAGGTTCTGATCCGGACTTTGCGCCTGCTTCCCTGGCATTCTGGTGGAGCTCTGCCACAGTAAGGCTCGAGGGCGTGTGCATTTATTTTCTTGATCTTTGCCTACTCTTCTTTTCTGCTCCTTACATCAATTTGTATTAATTGAAAGACAATGTGTATGACACCTTCTTATCATTTGGTTCTTTTTCATTGTACAGTGATGCGATGACTGCTTTGAGGGATTAGTCTGCACAATATTATGCTTTTCAACTTGCCAAGAGTCACAACACCAATTGCTGTACGGTGGTTCATCTCAGTTGCAAATGCAGCAGGCTTTGGTCGAGATGTTTCTCCTGTTCATTTTGCCGCCCTGTTAAAGGAATGCAGGTCTGTGAATGCAGTCCATCAAGTTCACCAGCAGCTCATTTCTTCGGGTCTTCTTTCTTATCCAGCATCATTGTTGGAAGTGTCATTTCCACCACTGCCATCTCAACCGTTTTTATCACCAAGATCTTTGGGCACTGGTGTCGTAGCTGCTTATCTTGCGTGTGGTTCCAAAGACGAGGCTCTCTCAGCATTGGAGCATGTTGTGCCATCTCCAGCTGTCTGGTGGAATCTACTCATCCGAGAACACATCAAAGAGGGCCACCTTGACCATGCCATTGCAGTATCTTGCCGGATGCTGCGTGCTGGAACCAGACCGGACCATTTTACTCTGCCGCATATACTAAAGGCCTGTGGAGAGCTACCCTCGTACCGTTGTGGTATCACATTCCATGGACTTATATGCTGCAATGGTTTTGAGTCAAACGTCTTTGTATGCAATGCATTGGTGGCGATGTATGCCCGCTGTGGTTCACTGGAGGAAGCCAGCCAGGTGTTCGAGGAAATAGCTCAGAGGGGAATTGATGATGTCATATCATGGAATTCAATTGTTGCAGCCCATGTTAAACATAATAGTCCATGGACTGCATTGGATATGTTCTCGAAAATGTCAATGATTGTCCATGAGAAGGCTACAAATGATAGGTCTGACATCATTAGCATTGTGAACATTCTTCCTGCATGTGCTTCTCTGAAGGCACTACCTCGAACTAGAGAAATTCATGGAAATGCCATTCGGCATGGTACATTTCCAGATGTTTTTGTAGGCAATGCTCTGGTTGATACTTATGCAAAATGTGGTTCAATGAAGGATGCGGTAAAGGTTTTCAATGCGATGGAAATCAAAGATGTTGTTTCTTGGAATGCAATCGTGACTGGGTACTCCCAAAGTGGGAACTTTGAGGCAGCCTTTGAGATTTTTAAGAATATGCGCAAGGAAAACATCTCAGCAGATGTAGTGACCTGGACTGCTGTAATTGCCGGGTATGCTCAGAGGGGATGTGGCCAAGAGGCACTCAATGTTTTCCGACAAATGCTCTTTTCTGGTTCAGAGCCAAATTCTATCACAATCATCTCTGTGCTGTCTGCTTGTGCTTCCTTGGGAGCATATTCTCAGGGTATGGAAACGCATGCCTACTCTCTGAAGAATTGTCTTCTATCTTTGGATAACCATTTTGGTGGTACTGGCGATGAGGAGGATCTCATGGTGCACAATGCATTAATAGATATGTACTCAAAGTGCAGAATCTTCAAAGCTGCACGTTCTATATTTGATTCTATACCCCGAAAGGAACGTAATGTGGTGACTTGGACTGTGATGATAGGTGGGTATGCACAATATGGCGACTCTAATGATGCCCTTGAGCTTTTCTCACAGATGGTCTTGAAACCACACGCAGTTGCCCCGAATGCATTTACGGTTTCTTGCATTCTGATGGCCTGTGCACATCTGTCAGCCCTGCGTGTGGGTAAGCAAATCCATGCTTATGTGGTTCGTCAACATCAATATGAAGCATCTACATACTTTGTGGCAAACTGTCTTATTGACATGTACTCAAAGTGTGGTGATGTCGATACAGCTAGGTATGTATTTGATGGCATGTCACAAAGGAATGACATTTCATGGACATCAATGATGGCAGGATATGGGATGCATGGTCGTGGCAATGAGGCCCTGGAAATATTTGACAAGATGCAAATGGCAGGCTTTGTTCCTGATGATATATCATTCCTGGTTGTTCTATATGCTTGCAGCCATTCTAGAATGATTGATCGAGGCCTGGATTACTTTGACAGCATGAGCAGAGACTACGGTGTGGCTGCCAGTGCAGAGCATTATGCTTGTGTCATTGACTTGCTGGCCCGCTCCGGGCAAATAGATAGGGCATGGAATATGGTCAAGGACATGCCAATGGAGCCTACTGCAGTAGTTTGGGTTGCATTGCTTAGTGCCTGTAGAGTACATTCAAATGTAGAACTTGCTGAATATGCTCTAAACAAGCTAGTTGAGATGAATGCAGAGAATGATGGATCTTACACGCTCATCTCCAACATATATGCTAATGCAAGGCGTTGGAAGGATGTAGCCAGAATCAGAAACCTGATGAAGAACTCCGGGATTAAGAAGAGGCCCGGTTGTAGTTGGGTCCAGGGTAAGAAAGGAACTGCGTCTTTCTTTGTTGGAGATCGATCGCATTCTCTATCCCCTCAGATTTATGCCCTTCTGGAGAGACTGATTGATCGCATCAAATCTATGGGTTATGTCCCTGAGACAAATTTTGCACTCCACGATGTCGACGATGAGGAGAAAAATAACCTTCTTGCTGAGCACAGCGAGAAGCTTGCTCTCGCATATGCCCTCCTCACAACTTCCCCTGGTTGTCCAATAAGGATCACAAAAAACCTGCGCGTTTGCGGTGATTGCCACAGTGCTTTCACCTACATCTCAAAGATTGTTGACCATGAGATCATTGTGCGGGACTCCAGTCGCTTCCATCATTTTAAGAATGGTGTGTGCTCTTGTGGTGACTATTGGTGATGGCTTCTGAGGCTGAAGCATAAACTGAAAGTGCATTCCAATTGGTTTTTGTACACAGAATGCACTCTTAAGTGAACTGATTAACCGCCGAAGAGTTGAATAGTTTCTCCTCGCCATTGCTATTTTCTTTACTAATATTTCACAGTTCTCTTAAGAGGTATCACCTGCAGAGTGTTTATATTTTCTCACATCTTCATTTGTTATGCTGATTTCATTAGAAAAAAATATAATCAAAATCTATACTTTTCTTGAAAAATGTGTTTTGTCTGTCAGTATATATACTTCAAACGTTTAGTTTTTGTCAGACTAAATAGAGATTAATTATTTAATTTCTCTGGGTATATTTCAGAACTTTATATTTGGTCATTAAAAGGTTATTATTGGTTGGATGCTTGACTGTCGTGCCTATCAAAATCATGAAAATAAGTTACGTACTGTGTACCATCCCATTGGTCCTAATTTTCTGTTCCAGATGGATTTTGCTCATCACTGGAGGTGATATAGTGTTCTGCTGGAGTTCTCATGATTCTCATTAATTAACTGTTGTCAGTTGGAAAAAAACAATGTTACAATTTTATCGTGCTAAACTGCTATCAATATTACAACTATAGCAAAATCCATCTCACAATACCTGCTTTGTATATTTCTTCTGGTTATTCATGTTGCTCCTTGCCTGAGCTCGGTCGTCATTGAGCGGCCGCGATGTGCTCTTGTTTGGTTCTGACCTCATCAAGTTTTTGCCTTAGCGTGCAGTGATTTCATCTGTTGTGTTTTGAGCGGAGAAGTTTCTTAACAAATCAGGAATCACTGATAAAAGAATCTGAAACAGAAGATTGACACAATTTCAGAAGGGTCATCCCACATTTCATTCTCAGGGTTTTCATTCGCTTCCAATTCGTTGGGAGCATCGACTATGACTGTTTGTTTGTTTTTTCATATGATCAAAAGCAAGGTTCCACTATCTCAGCGACAACGGAGCAGAGTTTCAGCATCCGTGTTCAACCAAAGAAACATATGCAACTAGGTCTGGTAGTCTGGTAGCAACTATCAGTGTTGTGAATCAGAAAGGAATCAAACAAATTTATAAAAAGACACAAGCAACTCAGGGCTTCATTAGAATTTCCAAACTAATTCAACCGGCGTAGACAGGACCCAGGATCAACAAGGGAAACATACAAATTGTAAGCTCCATTTGACCACCTCGACCTGAATCTCCTGGGCATCCCCCCTCGGATATAACTGACCATGTTTAGCAACCTCGATGATCTTATTTCCGGCCAGGGTTATGAATAAAATGTCCAGAAAAAAAGTACTATGAATAAAACTGGTCAAATAGTATCGCATTGCAAAACATGGGGCATGGTGATGGCAGTGGCGTACTCAGGGGGTGTGCCAAGTGTGCCATGGCACACCCAGATTTTTGGAAAACATTTTTTCACCATGTAAAAATTAGCTTATTTCTAAGGCCCATGCGAGCTAGTTGAAATAGACTTCAACTTTGTTGAAGTGTGCACACCCTCCATTTTATTTCTAGATCCGCCACTGGGTGATGGGGTGGCCTCTCAACTGGTTGAGGAAGAAACATCTACCTTTGTTCACAACAGAACAAACAAGAGAGAGAAAACATGTATTCAAAACTTGCTTTGGATATTCAGGAAAGCCCTTATTAGTCCCAATAGATTTTCCAATAATAGTCCAGTTCATCCAATGCCCATTCTGCTGCACTATAGTCCAATTAGTCGCTCAGTTGGAAAAAGTTAAGACATTGCATATAATAAGCTCTATGTCTCAGTTATAGATCTGTAGCGTTGGGAACGATGGTTTGGCCCCGAAAATCCATAGGCGTGCTCGTCCTCGCATGCACACAGTTGTATGGAGAGCGGTATGTGGCCCGTACGAGACAGTATTCTGCGCGAGGGGAAAACTGCGTTGGCCCATGGAGTGGCGCTGTGCCGTTTGCACAGAACGGCCCACATTGCCAGCCCACATCATGTACCAGGCAGAATATTCTACCAACGTGGCCTCAACAGTCTGTCGGGGCGACGTGCACAACCAATGGATACCTTCTGTGCATAGTCACTAGTCAGGTCAGCTATCACTCCATGTTCACTTTCCCAGATCCATCGCGGAGGGTTAGATGCAATCGCGTAGCTGGGTGCTGCCACCGACCATGGCCGCGCCGGGGTAACTAGCTAAAAAATTGTCACACTTTTGAAAACAAAACTACCACATAGTCAGGATTTTAAAATACATATGTATAGCAAAAAACAATACATGTATAGAAGATAAAATTTGCCACAAACATATAAAATTTTCATATATTTATATCTCTCGAACAAAATCTTTTTTCTGCCATGCTCTAAAATAAATAAACTACCACAAAACTGGCCATGTCTAGATGATAAAATTTGCCACAAACACATAATTGTTTCTCTAAAGATCACGGAAAATTTAGAAACTTTGTAATGGTCACATGGCAAAAAAACTATGAATCTCAGTCTATAAATCAAGGGAAAATTAGGAAAAGATATAATGGTCACATGGCGAATTTAGAACATATGTATCCATGGCAAAATTTCAATTTGAAAACATATACTCCCTCCTTCCCAAAATATAAGGCGCGGTCTGACTTTTCTGGTCTCCGTTGCTCAATTTTGACTAGGATTTTTATGTATTGTATGTGTATTAAAATAGTATACATACATATGAAATGAAATTGTTTTGCAGACAAATATAACGATGCCATTTATACATGTTCAATCCATATACGTTAATATGTATTAGTAGTCAAAGTCGTGCATCGAAGACCGTAAAAAGTCAATCGCGCCTTATGTTTTGGGAAGGAGGAAGTACAAAGTAATAAAAAAATTCCATGGAAATATAAAGTTTTGAAACATATGCCTCTAATAAAAGTTGCCACGAAAAAATTCGTTTCAAGAGTCAAGACACAAGTTTGTACTAATTTTAGTACAAAGTTGAGTCACTTATTTTGGGACGGAGAGAGTAGTTGCCATTGCAAAACTCATTTTCAAAAAATATGCATTGTGATGAAAGTTCCCCGCAAGAATCATCTTCAGAAACCCATGTGATTTTTTTTAATCGTAAAATTTTCAGACCGTTCAATCGAAACATTTGTGAGATTTGATGATCTACGATGAAGTTGCCCAACAGAAAAATGGTATTCTTGACGGCAAGCGACTGAGCATGTCATATTTATGCCTAACGAATTGTGAGCCTCTTTTTCACAGGGACGGATCTGCTTGCTGCTCCTCGCTAGCTGTCAATCTTAACCATATTCAGGGACAAACATTTTAATTAGTTCGCACGCTTTTCGCGGGAAGCATGCAAATGAGTTAGGCATACGGGAGTCGGGAGACCTAAGCTACTCACTCTGAACCGCTGCGTGCTGCTCCTCGCTAATTATCCCGTCACGTTAGCGGCCGTCAGGGCGACAGCCAGCTCCGTCACGACGTCCCTCCTGGCCCACGCCCGTATCCCATCCTTTCCGCCTCCTGTACGAAGCCGTATTTTCCTCCGTCCATAATTGCCTCCTCCACGTGACCTTGTATCATTGGTGCACAAACCAGGAGCATGCGAGCTCGTCCGCCACATCGCTGCTCTCATAGTTATATTTCTTTCAGTAATATGAACACCTGATATTAACAAATTCACCAGACCACAACACTAATCTTGTTGTGCGGCGTCCATTAGACTGAAGGTATGTCTTCGATTTAAGGGAGGAAAACAGAATTGAATATTGCCATATTCACCAGACCATAGTGCAAGATTTGAAGTTAGCGATATACTTCACTGTGCAGTGCCTCGGTATATCATTAATTGGAACTTCTTTGTGCTACAAAACTCGCCTAAAAAACAACTAATATTTTGGTACGGAGGTAGTACAAATAAACCCCTTCCGGTTGACCAAGACTTATTTTGTTGGGCTGTTTTCTCAGAATTTTAGTACTATATTAGTAATCAATCCCATCGTAATCCTCGCAGGCTCCAGCATCACCACCATCAGCATAGCCATCGTTGTTGTAATCAGCATAGTCATAGCCACCTTCTATTGTTTCACCATCACCAGTGTCATGTGCATATTCTCCATCAAAGCCCATGTCTCCTTTTTCATTTGCTTCACTAGCTTCATCTTTAGTCTGCTCGCAGTAAGCATTTGGGTTGCAGGAAACATAACAAATTAGACCAGATTTTTTAAAAATATGAGTAGCAATTGTAATTTCATGCAGGTGATATTCTAAGCGTAATTTGTAAATAAATAATCAATTAACCTCACAGGACCAAAGAAAACCATAAATTCAGAAACATAAACTCATAAAACATACATTATACAATCCACCAACTGCTTCGACGTTGATTTTTGACCCAAGTCCCTGCAAGAAACAACATTATATATTAAATGCCAGTTTGTTTGCATGCTTAGCTTAACACGTGTTACAATGTTCACAGGACAAGCAATTTTTGGGCGGGTATGGCTGAACGATATGTTCATTACCTTCCGTTTTAACATATTGTATGTTGCTTCCGCTGGTGTTTCAGCAGGTGTTGCATTCTTCGTGTCTTCATTACGTCTCCGTTTCTACATGAAAAATGCATGGGCAATCATGAACCCAATAGAAAATGTTAAGCATGCACAGGAGGTTTGTGTTACACTAGTAAGATTTCATACTTTCTGTTGTCCCTCTCCCACGCCCACACCTCTAGCTGCTAATTCAGCTGCTAATGCTTCCTTTGCGGCTTGTTCCTGTCAAATAAAGCAGCAGACAGTTACACTTGCACCCCATGTGAGAATAAGAACCGCCTAATGTTGCTAGAGTTACAATACCTACCTCTAGGTATTCTTTGTTCATTTCCTCCCAAATTATCTTTTTGTACTGCGTCTCTTCCTCATTGTGAAGATACCCGTCAACCTACCAAATTAATGGAGAATTAGATATCACAAATAACACATCTGGCCATCTTTCAGGCTCAGAGATCGTAAAAAATTAGTCTGAAAGTGTGCTGAACAGATGGATGGATAAAGGTACCTCCACATCATCAATATCAGAAAAACTTTCTGGATCAGCATCCGCTTTACCATTTTCACCTTAGGATGCCAAAGAGCATTCGGAAGTTGATCAGCAACAATCAACTTGACAATAAGAAACCAAAAGTGGCCTGGAACTGAACTGAAATTACTATTGCATGTTACAACTAACAAACCTCCAACTTCAGGATCTTTTGAAGCTACATAATCCTTTCCAATTTCCCCAGAACCAATTGTTGCAGATTTATCTCCAACTGAATCCTGCTTCAAACAAGGCAAACTGAATTTCCAAAAACAAGTACATATAGGGCACACAACACACATAGTGGATAACAAAAGAAAGAGCTAACGCAGATGTAGTGAAGAGGTAATATACATGGAATAGGCATACATCACAATGCAATCAAACTATAGTTCAGCAATACAATACAGGTACATTTTGCAGTTCAAATATTCCATCAGAAGATATCACAGCACGATTGGTAGTCTGGTACCATGCCCAACAGAATTAACGAGTATATTTTTGTCTTTCACGTCCTTCAAGTGCAACAGATGAGGCAGCATGTAACTTTGTTGAAAAATTAAGAGAAGCTAAATTGGCACCACATATCGGAACACTTGCCAGAAAACAGTGTTATTGCAAACTTGTGATACCAGATGCAAGGAAAAATCTGAGACTAATTTAACACCTCGCTGTGGACACCCAATCTGAAATGAGGAGTGTACTATAAAAACTAGACTAATAAAATAAAGATAGAACTTGGAAGTTTCAAGAACCTTGGAAATAACCATGCAGCAATGTTGCAAAATTATTATAAAACGGATAGTATAACAATTCCATATGTAGTTAAGCATTACAGCAACACAACAAAATATTGGATAAATGGAATTGGTCCATTTTAAACCCCTGAATTATCATAGAAGTATAATTTTCACCACAACTATACAACTGACTAACTAACACAATCAACTTCAAAACCAATACAAATAACCCGTGTCCTAAAACTCCCTGGTTGCATAGTTGTTTTGCCATGTAGCAGCCACAAACCGATGTCAGCCTGTCAACCTGATCCCAACAGCAGCAGCGGTTCTTAGACACGATCCTCACTGGGATAGTGGGATCTCGGGGCCGCAGCAGGCATAGCTCCCTCTTGACCGGCAACATGGGTGACATAAAAATGGTGGGGACAAAGCCACTACCAAAGTTTCTTATTTCCCCTGATTCAATATAAAACTACTGGCTTCTTCTAGGCCGCATGCCATGAGTCTGTTCGGATAAGTAGACTATTTGCCCCTATATTGTGAGCTTTGTGTGACCTGCTCCAGTTGGAACAAGGATCCAGATGCAGCCTACTAGTGATGCGTGCATGCATGAGCACATTTGGGAGAATAGTTCTACATTGCTTAGAGAACTAGAGTACCACTAACATGTAAGCCAAGGGTTCCAAGGCAAGCCAGGGGTTAACCATTTTGCATGAGTTGAGTTCAGAAAAATGGAAATGGTTAGTTGTCTGTAGTGTGTGGCCAACCCAAATGGGGTTAGCTTAGGTCTAAGCCAGACTGGAACCCGGGCTGTTTGGCAAGCAGAATCAGCCAAAGAAGAAACAGGGGAACAAGGAGAGGTCAACGCCACTACAGATCTTCCTCATCTTGCAAGAATCCAGTGTCAGTGATGTTTTCTTCCTCCCCACTAAGAAACAGAACCATCTTCTTCTCACCTAAAGTCCATCTCCCAAAGGACGGGCTGCCCCATCAGTGATGTCCCAGATGAGTGAAGGCAGAGAAGGTGCACTGTAGTAGCGCCTCTTGATTTGTTGAGTAGATAGGGTATGAAGCATGAGTTTGAGTAAGTTCAGGACAGATTATTACCTCTGTAGTGCTCATGATGTTATGTTCAGCATCAGGATTCTGTATTTCACAAACTGACTCTCCTAACATTGCTTCCTTAATAGCAGCAGCTTCCTCAGCCTTCTTAGCAGCTTTCAGTCTTTGTTTTTCAGCTCGTTGGAAAGCTGGAGGGTCAGCACCACCCTCCAGTCCACCGGACAGTTTAGTAAACTGAACAATCAAGTCGTGTGTCAATGGCGAATGGAGTATCAAAACCAATGCATTATAAACATAGTAAATGTGTATTACTTTGTTGTAGCACTTCTCACAAAGTCCATGAGCAAAATGCTCAGCAGCTTTATCCTTGTGCTTGCAGAGGACTTCTCCAGATATGGGTGAAAATTTTGAAACAGGCTTTTCATCAGCCTTTGCCAAAAAATCTTCAATCTAGCAAAGGGGCATGAAGAAGTGCTTATGAATATGTTGTATGTTAAAAAAAGTGAGCAGTTCCTGCCCCAATCCCCAGGGGCCATTTTCATTTACAGTATAGCATAATTTATCTTGGCATGATATCCAAGGTCAAGACAAATAATGATACATTTGTAGTAGATGTGACAAGAGAAGGTAGCGACATGAAATGGCATGTGCCAATGCTCCAGCAGATACTCCCTCCGTTTCAAAACATAAGGTGTGTTGATATTTTGAGAAGTCAAACTTATCTATGTTTGACGAAGTTCATTGAGAAAAATATCAATATCTCATCGCAAAAAAAAGAGAGAAAAATATTGATACCTAGAATACCAGATCAGTATCATTAGATTCATCGTGAAACATATTTTCATAGCTTATCCATTTGGTATTGTAGATTTTGATATAGTTTTCTACAATCTTGGTTAAACAGAGAGGTGTTTGACTTTTGGAAAATTAATACACCTTATATTTTGGAACAGAGGGAGTAAAAATATTATCACCTATAATTTGCTGTCTGAAAGGCTAAAAAGTAAAGATTATTTGCTTTAGTGATATCACACAGTCCAATTCTTGCCCCACTCACTGCTGGATGATAATCACTTGGTATGCTTCAGAATGGACAGCTTAAGAACGACTTCCACAAGATAGTGATAATCAAACAATTTGCACCAACTGACCGCTGACCATTCTAGTGTACCAACATCAAATAACAATTTTGCTAAATTTCACTTTTTAGTTGCCTAATTTTTGTTAACTTCACAGTACTAAGCCTAAAATTGCAGTGCTAAAATAATATGCACTTTCTGTGAACATTTAATGCAATTTTTAGTCCTATTTGTTTCAGTGTTTTTGTAAAGGTTAGAATTTTTTTTATCCAGCTTAGATATGTTTTTTCTCTTTGTATTCTGTAGAACATGGTTTTATAGAAGTGAGGGGAGCGACCTAAGTGGATTGATCTTCGCCAAAGAGTTTGGACTTGGGAGAAGTGACTAATATCTAGTGAAACTGAAGTCATCGGATGAATACACAACCCCATTAGTCAACTTCAAGAAAAGCATATACATACCGTTAAGCTGCCAGAATCTGTATTTTCAAACTCTATCAAGCGCTTAGTTAGTGTTGCCTCACATACATGCACAACCGCAACCTGACAAACATAGCACAAATGTGTCAATTCATATTCAAGCCTACATTGTGCATAGAAGTACTGGATTTACATAAGTAGATCTGTCCTAAGCATCTGAGCTTACAATATTTGACTTGGTATAATTATAGCCATGTGAAAGTGCAGCAATATATAATGCTGCGCCACATAATCCACTTGGCTTCCTCCCAGTCTGCAACACGTGACAAACTATTACAATCTTACAAAGGAACCTTAAACAAAACTAAAAGGGAGAAGATGCTAGCCTGCATCCAGTCTCGCTTCATGCTAGCTACGATGCGTAAAGCTGTGTCTGAGACAGCATTGTCCCTTTTCCCAAGTAAACCTGCAGACAAAACAGTAAATTAGAACAAAAACATACACAAACAAATAAATAAAAGCATGGTTAATTTTCTTGCCAAGAGGTGCTGTTGTCCGCCTAATCGTGCTTACAAGAAAAAACACCCATGTGGGCAAGGAAAAGCTCATTCAAGAGCCAAATTAGCTCGCATGTGACCAACTTTTGATTACACATAACTTCATAGCCTCTGTAGCCTATTAACATTAAATCTACATATACAGCCGAGGACAGATATTCTCTGTCATTAGCATGCCACTAGCTCTTATTTTGTGTAGCCTTTTCTCTTCGCATCATAAGATGCAATAAATCTCTTCTTTTCATGCAATGGCATACGGTACAACTGAACAATTAACTACAACTGACCGGTAAGCCATGCAGTATTAAGTAGCAAAAGTTTAGTTTTGCCCTCAACTATTCATGAAGAATCTTTGGCCCCTTCTAAGCCTCAGTACCGCTTTATCCCTTGCCCTAAAGCACCCTGGCTGCGGTCTAACATGGTACTCACGGGATCCTTGTAAGCCTAATTCCATGTACTGGGCAATGGGCCCCACATTTCAGTGACAAAAACATTTCCTCTTACACAAAATCATCATGTCCCACAGATCTCTTGCTGTCACCATCTAAACAGAGGTGCCACTGGCCCTTGACCTTCCACTAGACCCCATGTCATGAGTTTTTCTCAGTATTATGGTGGATAGCGGTCCAATGACCGGGACAGAGGTTCATCCGTATGCTGCAGGCATGGATCAAACGAGTAAGGGTTGTGCGGCCATGGTGCTGGAGATGAGAGGGAGAACGTCGGATGTGGATTAGATCTTTACTGGTTTATTCACATTCCTTGGTACATGGCGATTGTGTCCCTTATATATAGTAGACTCAACTTGACGCCTAAGAATATAATGAATAAAATCTCAACTTCCCTAACAGACCATATATTTGTCTTCCTAACTAAGATGATCTCGTTCCGCACTAAATATATATCCTTACTAACTAAATAATATGCTAGTTTTAGCCCCCTTCTCTTCTTATATCTGCTACCGCAGAGCCAGCGTCTAATTGTTGTTCCCTCATTGGATATACAGTAGATGCCCCGCTCCTGTAGCCACCTACTCCCACATGGTTCCATGTCACTGTGAAAGTTGTGGCCACGGTGCTGCTAGGAGTTTAGATGAATCATAGGATGACAATTAGAATATTCAGGTAAGGAACTTCTCAAGTCCAAGAAACTCTCAATTGAGGCATTTTCCAACAAACCACTGCACTGGAATCAAGACACAGGGTGATGCCTCATTCATACGAAATCGAAGTGATCTTGCAACAAAAGAACATAACTTTTCTGCATCAATTAGGCCCGCATGCAAATCCAAACCCCCAAAGCAGGGGCAGATCTCGATGGCAGGAGAGTCACTGCGCCTATTCATACGAAGCCAGCCATATCGAGAGGGTGCAGCGGAAGCAACGGGAATCTAGTGATCAGGAGATTTGAGCCGGACTATTAGTGAAAGGAAGGAAGAAGTAAGGGCAACAGTTCCAGCAAGTTTATTGTGCCTAGAAGAAGAGTTGGAAGATGAATGAGATCCCCGAGAAAGCTCAAAGGAGAAACATATCTTTAAAAACAAGGGTTGAAGTATGATTCAGAATCTAGGAACAATATAATTTAGTCTAAGATACTAAAAAGAAATAGGACAGTTACAATAGAAGGGGGAACTCATTTTTTAGACTTTTTGATACGATTTGTCAAATACTCATGAGATTATGTTGTTTGGAGTTAGGATTCATGACAAAACTGAACCAACAAAAACCAGACCAGTATTGGGCAGTTAGCGGAAACATGGAGAGGCAGGCAGGCTCGAGAAAGATGAAAAAATGAATTCATGTGTAGAACAAGAGTGTACATCTATGGAACAAAAAAATCTCAACTAAATAAAGAGGTACATAGGAATATATGATTAACTTACGTTCTGTAAAACGATGGATGAAAAGGCTGGGGTCTATGAGTTTCTGAACAATTGGATGTTCTGCAAGAAGCAAAACTTGGCAAAGTTGCAGAAAAACAGCACCTAGGACATAACTGAAAAAAAATGTAGATGAGCCTTTTTACTACAGATTACAAGATAAATGGCAAGAGAATGGTTGACTTACACGCTAATCTTCAAATAGTCCGAGAAATCGATAAGAAGATAAGCCTTTTTACTTTGCCTGACAAGAGAAGTAATTAAGCATGGATGTAAGTACTAACCATATAGTTTGCTGAAACCAAGTGACAACCATTGGGTTAAAGAGAACAGATTTCGGTGAACCACAAAGAACATAAAAGGGAAACAAGACTTTTCAGCACAGCAATAAATCATGACGTGTAGTGATAGTGCTTGCTGCACATATAATAAGTCCATTTATACACCCACAGACTATACCTAGTCTAGTAAGTAGTAATATCCGTTTCATGTGGACGATGTAGATGCCCTTTTTTTTATACATAGATAGATGACCAAGTTAATTTTTTATTACTAGCACATATTTGAGGATAGGTAGTTCCATTAGCAGGAAGTATTTTAAGAATAATAAACAAACAAAAACTAACATCACTGGGCTACTCAGAAGAGCTCTGAACTAGAGAATTTAGGAAACAGTCTTGAGAGTAGACCATTCCTTACTATATAGAAGATGTATATCTGAGAGGCATGGATTCGCCATGCATGTATATAGAAGACGCTTGGTTGTCCCATAGGTTCATACAGCTTAGGCGCTTATCTCTTGGTTTTCTCGCTTGTTGTTTTACGAACTCACCAGGACAGAAGTTTATCTAGATCAAGCATCTAATTTTCTAGTAAGAAACCAGAGATATATAATGAAAGTAAAACATAATGCGCCAATACTGTATTGCGATTTTTATAAACCATATAGTAAAGATGGTTTTGCAGTTTCTTTAGAGGAAATTAGACTTGCGGCAATGAAGCAATCAATGACTAATAAACTAAGGAAGATTCCTAGCCCCACCCAAAATGGGGGAGGACAAGGTCATATATGAACAAGGGCAAAATGGATAGGAAGGCTTACAATAAAGCAACAAGAGACAAACTGTTAATTAGGTGACAGCGTACCGGCAGGCAATGTAAAGACAAGCTGCTGCAACATGAGTTGTTCGACGGCCCCTTGTAAAATTATGGTCCACAGCTAGCTACACTTCAACAAAAAGAAATGTCATTTTCATAATTTACCATAACTATTTCAGAGAAGATAGTTACTGAGTGATAACAAAAATCCATACTGTATAAAATTTATGAGCCATATCAATGATAGTATCTCCACCACCAACATGTAAGCTAGTGACAATCTGCCAAATCTCGTCTCTCCCTACGGAAATTAATCACAGGCTTAATTCACAAAGTGGGAAGAACAATCAATACAACAAAGGAGTGCCCTAGAAGCCATACCTTTCATTAAAGTCCTTTCATGGGATAGTGAACTCCCACTCTCGATGCTGCTCAGTATGTTTCCAGCCAGCCTGCTCTGTACACATCCAAGAAAGTCAACCTCACAAACTACACAGATAAATTAAGGAAGTGAATAATGAGAAGCACAATAATAAGACCAACCGCTCCGGAACTGTCCTTGACAAAAGTAGGCTCATCGGTGTAAATCTCCTGATCAAGAACCTTTC
The DNA here is from genome assembly GCA_021605145.1 of Aegilops bicornis. Classification (NCBI taxonomy): domain Eukaryota; kingdom Viridiplantae; phylum Streptophyta; class Magnoliopsida; order Poales; family Poaceae; genus Aegilops; species Aegilops bicornis. The sequence continues at coordinate 105,754,339 of CM038671.1, forward strand.
CACACGTCCCACAACATCTGACCATCAAACATGACAAGACACATGAACAACCGCTGAAGCTGCTTAATAGAAATCTATTAAGCAAGAAAGTAACAGGCTGATCAACAAAATCATGTATACAAACAATTATACGGCCTGATTGCAGATGCAATAAGAATAACAAAGAAAGAACAGGAAAGAGGATCTCACATATATCCTTTGTCAGGATCCTTTATGTATGGGCAATAATCAGCACAGTGAGTACAGTAAACCATTGGTGAACAGAAGTAGTAGACCTAGGAGAATGATCCAACTCCAATTAGCCTTCAAATAAGAGGATTACAAGGAATGTGGTCTTCAACCTTCAAAAGGAAAAACAGGAATCTATTCAGAGTGTGAAGTAAATACAAGTAAAGGAATAGCAGACTTGATTTGGATTATTTTTCTACCCAGTTCCAATCTAACAACACATTTACAGTTGGAGCATTACAACTAGCAGGCGAGGGGCGACCTGCTTCTGAACTGTGTGTGCACTTACTCTGGAGGTCAAACACGGGAGCAGGACAGGCTGTATTCCAGTCCGAACAAATATCAATACATTCAGGCACTACTTTTGATTTCTAGGATAAAATGTTCAGTGTGGGAAGACTAAAATTCAACACACTGAATTTTAACTTCCAATTCAAAACCGACCATGAAGTTACAACAATGAAACTAAACTAAACTTTCAACTCAAAAAAAGTGTTGAGATCTTTGAAAGCACATAGTTACGCCGCTGGCAACAGCGTCCTGACCAATGGTAAGCGTGAATCCCCTAGTCCCAACGCAGTAGTAGTAAGTGTAGTAACACTTCTTAGGACAGCATCGAGCAGCTTTCTTGGCTTGTCCCCCACAAATCGTGGTGGCTCAGAAGCAATGGCACCAGAGCAAGAGCAGCCTCGTCAACTCAAAATGTGGATGCATTAGCAGAATTAGAGGACACATCTATGGTTGACAACATGATGCAAGGCATTTGAATCCAATAATGTAGTGCTAGTTGCATTCTAACACACACCACTAAATTAAATTTTAAATCTCTCTAATTCCAAGATCGGTAAACCCAGTCCAGTTAGTGAAAAGCAAAAGAACCAACCAAATTGTATTCTTTACACACAACCCATCCAATCTTAGAGTGGCCAAAAAGTAAAGAGTGAGAATAGCCTTACACGCCTCGGTGTGGAGGCTGCGTGGCGGCGCAGCAGGTAGAGGGCGGCGTCAGGGGCCTGGGCGGCGGCGGCGCTGCTTCAGTGGAGGGGGGCGTCTAGGGTTGGGATCGGCGGCAGCACAACTCCAGGGGAGTGGCGCGTCGGGGACGAGAGGTTGGGCAGAAGCGGGAGGCGGGGAGGACCGCCGGGCGGCAGCACGGAGGTGTGGGGAGAGGAAGAAGCGGCCGCCTGGCCGGGGCGGGGCAAGGGAGGAGGAACACGGAATGGTAGAGCGGCGAGGGCCGAGGGTTCATCGAGGTTTCTACCAGTCAGCTTTGGTTTTGGGAAATGCTATCTGGCGAACGTTCGCTGGGATGGGATCCCAGCGAACGCCACCAGAGCCGTCAGATCCAGATCAGACGGTGGCAGTTTTTGCAAAAATTTATCCACGATTTAAACAAACTGCCATGACAGTTCTGCACCGGCCACATAAACTACATCCCCCAACGTTCGCAAATGCCATCACTGCTGGCCGCCTGTTCACCAGCTATGGCGGTCCTTGGTTTTTGCTTTGTTTTTTTATTTATCTTCTACTAGCAAAAAGACTTGCATTGCAACCGAAGAAAATAATAGCATATGTCCATATAGCCCGATAAGCATGTCTCGAGACCATTCATAGGTCTATGCCCTTTATATCAACACTACGACCTCTCAGTGTCACCACTTATACTCCTTCCATTCGTGTCTGGCCAGACCATGAGTATTGCATAATCCTTGGTTAATATAATGGAAAGACCATGTGCGTTGCACAAAGATCTTCTTGTTGGGAACGTAACATGCAATTTTTAAAAAATTCCTACGATCACGCAAGATCTATCTAGGAGATGCATAACAACGAGAGGGGGGAGTGTGTCCACGTACCCTCGTAGACCGAAAGCGGAAGCGTTAGCTTAATGCGGTTGATGTAGTCGAACATCTTCTCGATCCAACCGATCAAGCACCGAACGTACGACACCTCCGAGTTCTGCACACGTTCAGCTCGATGACGTCCCTCGAACTCTTGATCCAGCAAAGTGACGAGGGAGAGTTTCGTCAGCACGACGACGTAATGACGGTGAAGTTATCCGCGAAGGGCTTCACCTAAAGCACTACGACAATATGACCGGAGGAGTAAACGGTGGAGGGGGGCACCGCACACGGCTAAGAAACATTTGATGTTCTTGGGGGTGCCCCCCTGCCCCCGTATATAAAGGAGGAGAGGGAGGAGGCCGGCCCTAGGGGCGCGCAATGGGGGGAAATCGACTTGGACTCCTAGTCCTAGTCGCCCCCCTTCCTTCTTTCAGAGGGGGAAAGGGGGAAGGAGAGGGAGAGGGAGAAGGAAAGGGGGGGCCGCACCCCATCCCCTTGTCCAATTCGGACTGCCCATGGGGGGGGGGGTACGCGCCACCCCTTGTGGGCTGCCCTCTCTCTCCCTATGGCCCATGTTGGCCCATTACTTTCCCTGGAGGGTTCCGGTAACCCCTCGGTACTTCGATAAATATCCGAAACATTCCGGTGTCCGAATACTATCGTCCAATATATCAATCTTTACCTCTCGACCATTTTGAGATTCCTCGTCATGTCCATGAATCGTCATCGAACGTTAAGTGTGCGGACCCTACGGGTTCGAGAACTATGTAGACATGACCGAGACACCTCTCCGGTCAATAACCAATAGCGGAACCTGGATGCTCATATTGGTTCCCACACATTCTACGAAGATCTTTATCGGTCAAACCGTTATGACAACATACATTATTCCCTTTGTCATCGGTATGTTACTTGCCCGAGATTCGATCGTTGGTATCCTCATACCTAGTTCAATCTCGTTACCGGCAAGTCTCTTTACTCGTTCCGTAATGCATCACCCCATAACTAACTCATTAGTCACATTGCTTGCAAGGCTTATTATGATGTGCATTAAAGAGAGGGCCCAGAGATACCTCTCCGATACTCGGAATGACAAATCCTAATGTCGATTCAAGCCAACCCAACAAGACACCTTCAGAGATACTTGTAGAGCATCTTTATAATCACCCAGTTACGTTGTAACGTTTGATAGCACACAAGGCATTCCTCCGGTATCCGGGAGTTGCATAATCGCATAGTCAAAGGAATATGTATATGACATGAAGAAAGCTATAGCAATAAAACTGAAGGATCATTGTGCTAAGCTAACGGATGGGTCTTGTCCATCACATCATTCTCCTAATGATGTGATCCCGTTCATCAAATGACAACACATGTCTATGGTTAGGAAACTTAACCATCTTTGAGAGATAGTCTAGTAGAGGCTTACTAGGGACACGGTGTTTTGTCTATGTATCCACACATGCATCAAGTTTTCGGTTAATACAATTCTAGCATGAATAATAAACATTCATCATGATATAAGGAAATATAAAATAACAACTTTATTATTGCCTCTAGGGCATATTTCCTTCAGTATCCCACTTGCACTAGAGTCAATAATCTAGTTCACATCGCCATGTGATTTAACACCAATAGTTCACATCACCATGTGATTAACACCCATAGTTCACATCGCCATGTGACCAACACCCAAATGGTTTACTAGAGTCAATAATCTAGTTCACATCGCCATGTGATTAACACCCAAAGAGTACTAAGGTGTGATCATATTTTGCTTGTGAGAGAAGTTTAGTCAACGGGTCTGCCACATTCAGATCCGTATGTATTTTGCAAATTTATATGTCTACAATGCTCTGCATGGAGCTACTCTAGCTAATTGCTCCCACTTTCAATATGTATCTAGATTGAGACTCAGAGTCATCCAGGTCGGTGTTAAAGCTTGCATCGACGTAACTCTTTACGATGAACTCTTTATCACCTCCATAACCGAGAAATATTTCCTTAGTCCTCTAAGGATAATTTTGACCGATGTCCAGTGATCTACTCCTGAATCACTATTGTAGCCCTTTGTCAAACTCATGGCAAGGTACACAATAGGTCTGGTATACAGCATGTCATACTTTATAGAACCGATGGCTGAGGCATAGGGAATGACTTTCATCCTCTCTCTATCTTCTATCGTGGTCGGGTTTTGAGTCTTACTCAAGTTCATACCTTACAACTCAGGCAAGAACTCCTTATTTGACTGGTCCATTTTGAACTCCTTCAAAATCTTATCAAGGTATGTACTCATCGAAAGTCTTATCAAGCGTCTTGATCTATCTTTATAGATCTTGATGCCCAATATGTAAGTAGCTTCACCGAGGTCTTTCTTTGAAAAACTCCTTTCAAACACTCCTTTATGCTTTCCGTAAAATTCTACATCATTTCCGATCAACAATATGTCGTTCATATATACTTATCGAAAGGCAAGAGTGCTCCCACTCACTTTCTTGTAAATACAGGCTTCACCGCAAGTCTCAGATAAAACTATATGCTTTGATCAACTCATCAAAGCGTATATTCCAACTCCGAGATGCTCACTACAGGAATCAGGCACTTTGCCGTTAGCCATGGCTGACGGCAAAGTCCTTTCCGTCGACCATCGACGGCAATGACGGTCCCATTTGAATAGGTTAAGGCAAGCCTCTTTGCCGTCTGCTAAGTGACAAGAAGTGCAAGAACTTTGCTGTCACGACAGACAAGAAAGAGCACGACGGCACACGTGGCAGTTCAGGCCCCTGTTTTTCCTATTTTTTTTTCCTAAATTCATTCAATTTGACAGAATTTCACATATATATATATACACACACATTTCAAAATAATTTCAACAATCATACCAACAAATAAGCTCCAACAACATATACACGTTTCCAACAACATGAACATATATATACAAGTTTCCAACAACATTTCCATACAAGTTTGCAACAACATATCCAACAAGTTTCCAACAACATATCCACCAAGTTTGCAACAAGTTTCCATTAATAAAAAGGAAGCACAAGCACAAGTAAAAGTTTGCAACAAGTTTCCATCAATGTTAGCTTCCTCATCTCAAGCAAATCTGCAAATTACGAAAGATGAAAGTTAGAAGAAGAAGAAGAAGACTAGCTAGAAGTCTTCTTCTTCTTATTCTTCTTATAACTAAGGTAGATAAAAATGCCATTTTTAGCTAAGGTAGGTAAAAATGCTAAGTGTGTGGGTCATTTTAGAGCTAAGCTAGGTAAATAGGTCATTTTGGAGCTAACCTACATAGTTATGACATTTTTGAGCTAATTAAGCATATTTATTCATTTTGTAGGACAAAATGGTAAGTGTAGGTCAATTTAGAAGCTCAAAAATTGGTCATTTTGGAGCTAACCTAGCATATTATGAGTTAACTAAGCATATTATGCCATTTTTGACATAAGTAAGCTAAGTATAGGTCATTTTGGAGCTAACCTAGGTAAAATGGAACATATTGGAGCTAACCTACGTAAACTTGGTCATTTTGGAGCTAGCCTAAGTAAAATGGATCATATTGGAGCTACATAGGTAAAATTGGTCATTTTGGAGCTAACCTAGCATATTATGAGTTGACTAAGCATATTATGCCATTTTTGACATAAGTAAGGTAAGTATAGGTCTTTCTTGAGCTAACCCAGGTAACTAAGCATATTAGAGCTAATTTAGCATTTTAGAGCTAACTGAGGTCATTTTGGAGCTAACTTAGGCAAAATTGATCATTTTGGAGCTAATTAGGCTTATTATGTCATTTTTCAAGGAAAATAAGCTAACTATATGACATATATGAGGTTACCAAGATTGTTATGCCATTTCAAACCTAAGTAAGCTAATTATGCCATTTTTACATAAGTAAGCTAAGTGTATGTAATTATTGAGCAAACCCAGGTAACTAAGCATATTAGAGCTAACTTAGGTCATTGCGGAGGAAACAAAGCTAAGTATAGATCATTTTGGAGATCTGACATACTTCACTCCTCCTTCTTCTCCTTCTCCTTCATCATCCTGATGCACTTAGAGCGGCGAGGCAGTGGGATGTAGTCTTCTACCACAATTGGCATGGTCATGTCGCCCAGTTGTGGGATCACGAGGTCATTGTCAGGCACCACCACCATCGCGAGGCCATCTTCAGGCAGCACCATCGCTAGGACATCGTCAGCCACCACCATCTCTTGCCCATCATTGGCCACCACCATCGCTTGCCCATCGTCAGTCAACACCATCGCTTGGCCCTCGTTAGCCACCACCATCGCGAGGTCATCATCAGACAGAATAGGATGCACCTCCTCATCCCCACTCTGCTCCTCTTCTTCCCCACTCCATTCTGGATCATCCTCACTGCTACTTTTGTCAGAGCTGCAGTAGCCGCCGCTGATCGTAGCAGTCGTTCCGCTGCTCCCATTGCCTGACCAAATGCAACAATGACCGTTAACAATCGATGTGAGACAAAGACAAATGTACAGGAAGAAGAGGCAGAACATACTGGCATAGTCGTCGTCCTGGTAGCGCATGCGACACATAGTCGTGTTGAACACCTTCACGGTGAGCATGGCGTCGCCGTCGTACCTGAAGAGAAGGAAGTACCCGTGCCACGGGCCGTAGGCACGGTAGAACTGCTCCTAGCCACGACACATGTACATGTGGCCGTACCTGATCACCACCTCCACATCCCAATGCTTGTGAAGCCCGCTGCCGGCCTGTCGCAGCTTCACATTCTTTGGCCGATGGTCGTCCATCATCTTCATAAAAGTGTCAGGCAGCCTTTGCACTTTGGGACAAGGAGTGATGTAGCAAACAGCAGAGTTATCATAAAGATATGGGTGAAGGGGAGATCTCTCCTTTTATATACCTGCCTCCTGGACGAATTTTCAGGTATGATATTGAAGAACTCGAAAGCATCCAACTCGTACTCCGGTGTGGCAGAGGGTAGCCTGCGGTGGAGGCCTCCCCCCATCTCTGATAAGCAGCAGAAGAGACCAATTACTACCCTTACAACATTATCATACAACATTACAGCAGCAGAAGTTTTGAGCAGAAGATAATCAACTACACGAAGTTATCATTTCACATTCAAAAAGCAATGCACTTGTGGACATATGATGGCAACAACTTGAACCCTTCAAAACTAGGGATTTCTTTATACATGAAACAAAACTAAAAATGTGAACCAAATTAACAAGTTGCAGTTACTTGGAGTAACATTTGGTTTTAATTTAACTATAATAAGCAAGGGATGATATTGCTCAGATATGTGTTACAAAACTGAGAAACAAGTTTGAAGAGAGAATAACAAGCACTAGTGTTGGCACTCTACTTTGGGCAGTTAGTTAGTGGAAATTTTGCTACTAGAGATGCTTTGACCGATTTCACGAACGTAAATAATTTCACGGAACCCAAAAACCATCGGATACGAAAACATCGATATTTGCATCAATAAATAACTATTTCTTGCTACAAGTGCCGTAATATCTTAATCTTGGTCTCGAGATGGGCACAGTTAATTAACCGCAAGTGGAGACATTGGGTGCATTTTTCACTGAGCACACTTGCTAAGTTGCTATCGCATGGTTAGTCAGTCAAGGCAAAGATCTCACATGGTAATGATGGATCATATTGGCTTGTGATCTCGATGTCCCAGACCAAACAAGGTGCTCATGAAATAAAAATCATATATAACTGTTTTTTTACTGTGTCAAATTGGACCCCTATTAAAACAACACACGACAATACTAATCTCCAAGTACTATCTCTTAATTTCCTCTCAAGCCTTAACCTATATGATTCTTGTTCGGTTTCCCAGTGATTCCTTTAAATTAGCAGCACACAACTTCTGCCATGGCTTCAATCAACAACAAAATAAGAGATAAGTACTTCTGCCATGGCACACTTACTTGAGGGCGAGGAGTGGTCGAGGTCGAGGTCGGGTGGCGCGGGCGGAGGAGGGGTCGCCGGGCGGCGGCGGGGTTGGCGCGGGGCAGAGAGGGGTCGCCGGGCGAGAGGGGGTCGCTGACGGCGGCATCGGGCGGGCCGGCCGGCTGACGGGGTGGTGCGGGGCGGCGGCGGCTCGGGCACGGGGCGGAGAGAGGGGACAGAGAGAGAGGGGTCGCGATGGGTGTGTTTTGTCATGGAATTGTCATGGCAGATGTCCTCGTGAAAGGACTTAGTCGTGGAGCCATCGCAACTAGGAAGCTTAATGGGGTTAACGGGTCAAGGGACACGAGAGAGTTTTTATACTAGTTCGGCCCCTTACAATGAAGGTAAAAGCCTACGTCTAGTTGGGTTGGTATTGCTAGGGTTTTCGATGACCAGTGAGCGAGATACGCTATTCCCGGCTCTCGATTGGTTGTTACTTGCCCTAAGCCGCCAGCGGGTCATCCCCTTATATACACGGGTTGACGCCTGCATGACCTCTGAGTCCCGCCAGCTCATAAACAGTGTCCGGCTCGGTGACTAGTTAATCCTGCCTTATGATACAAGTCATGCCATTACGGCGGTTTATCACTACAGGCCTTAAGTCGCTTGTGGGCTTTAGACCCTTTATTGAACCCCCATCTTCATGCTTGATCTTGGGCTTCATATGATGAATCGCCTTTGCGTAACCCGGCCCCCTCGGGCGGCTTACACAAATAGTTATATCCCCAACATTAGGCCCCAGCATTGATTTGAACGGTTCATGTCAATCTTGAAATACCTTAAAGAAAAGCCTTACATCTTCCTCTTTGCAAAGGTTATAACCCGCCATGACGTCATTTTCTGAATCCGTGATAACCCACCGTGACGTCATCTTCCATTAAATTCATATTTTATTCTGTCATATCTTTAACGGATCTTTATCTTTACTGACCATTCCAGAAATCGAGGCGTCGGAGTCGTTGGATAATGATGCCTGGCCCCTCGTTTCTCGCACTTTCTTAGTCGGTCCTCCCTTATAAATAGGCATGACCCCTAGGTCCTTTCCATTCTCCCCCTTCTGTCGTCTTCTTCCTCTCGCTACTCCTCTGCTGCTCAAGCTCCGCCGCCGCCGTCGCCGCAGCAGAGCGCCGTATCTTCGTCGACCTTGGCCGCTGCATCGACCTGAATCGTCCAGAAAACCACGATGAACCTCCGCAGCAAATCTGCATCTGTAAGTTTCTTCCTCCCTGTACCTCAGATCCACATCAAGATTTGCGAGTTCCTCGGTGTTCTTCACTGTTCGTCATGAACCCTTCATAGATTTCACCACCACCGCCCTTTTCTGATCTTAAGATAATATAAAACTGATGCGGTAGCTGTTTCGCACTCATTTCGAATGCAAATAGATCCCTTTCCTTTGTACAGAGGCCTCATTCGAGCTTATGAACTTATCTGTACTAGTTTTAGGTCTAGAATATTTCCTTTTCTGAACGACCGTTTGATCCAAAATAATAGCTGCCACCTGCGAAACCTGTTTGTTCCATACTTAGTCAAAAAACTGCATCTGTTAGATCCGATTAACCATGGCAATCCGTATAGACGGTTTAAAATGACAGCACTGATTGATGACCTTGCTCGCTCTGGCGGTTTAAAATAACTTAACTGCTTCTGATTCCATTGCAGCTTAAATAACCAGATACAATTAGCCATATGTCATTAGGCCCCTTCGCAAGCCACCATTTTGAATAGACCTTAAAATGTTCTCCTCCGGGTTAAATTGAGCCGGAAATTTTTATTTTGTCATAGGCTTCCGTCGCATAATGGCACCCAAGGCTCCCAAAGCACCCGTGACCTGCAACTGGGTCAAATCTATTGTTACTGAAAGCACTTTGACTGATTTTGTGAAGACTGGCTACCTGCCCGAAAAAGAAGTCATGTCTTATCGTGCTCCTAATCCGTCAGAGGAAAAACCTCAACCCAAGGAAGGGAAGTGGTCATCTTTATCGATCATATGAGCCGGGCTTTTCTCCACCGACTCAAAGTTCTTCAGGGATGTCTTGCACTTTTTTGACCTCAGACCTCAAGATATCGGGCCCAACTCCGTATCAAACATTTGCAACTTCCAAGTCTTTTGCGAGGTGTATCTTGGAGAAGAACCCAATCTATTACTTTTCAGATAGTTGTTTTACTTAGACCGTCAGAATGAACGTGCCAATGGGCCCAGCCTAGAACTTGGTGGTATCTCAATTCAGCGACGGAGGGACCGCCTTTTCCCATATGCCGAAATGCCGAGCCACCCTAAGGATCGGAACCAGACGTGGTTCTATTGCCGGATGCTTCTCCGGTGATGAGAACCCGTTGCCCGGCTTCCGGCGCTCTGCGCCTCGAATTCAACCATCCTTTGCCGGATAAGTTATACGCCATTGAACGCCTCTGACTTGCTCCCACCATAAAGAAAATCAAAGGCTCTTTTGGGGAGCGGCTTAGATGGCATTGATTTGGTCTGAGTTTGGATCTCTGGCGGGTGATTACATTAAGCCGCCATACGGCACGATGTGCACTTACACAGGCGAAAAGGATGACCCGCTGCATCATTGTGCTGACGATTTACCTGATGACATGGTTGAAGCCACGACCCAATCTCTTTTGAAAGAGGGCTCAGTGGTTAATAACACCTTCGGCTTACTTCCGTTCTGTAAGAATAATCCGGCTCCTCCAGTAAGTCATCAACCCAAAAAATGTGTACTTTCATTGTGTAACGCCTTGCTTTTACTTATAACCCCTTCTCATTATTCTTAGGCCAATGACAAATTCTGGAAGGTCCAGTATGACCATGAAGCTGCCAAACGGGCTGAGGCGACCAAAAGAGCCGAGAGGAAAGCCGCCAAGGCAGGAACCCAGAAGAAGAAGAAGCCAAGTGCTTCAGATTTACTTAAACTGGATGACACTACTGATGATGAAGAAGAGGTAATCCTTAACTCCCCTAACTACTTTACCATTATCTTATTGACATCAATTCTCTTCAGGAGGACACGGGAAACAACCAAGCAGTTGAGGAAGAGGTAACTATAATTTCCTCCGACTTCGAGCCTTTGCCGAGGCAGAAAGTCCGAAGAGTGACCCGGAAAGTAAGATTTTCACATCCTTTAGCTTACCAAGATCCTCAATTTCTTTTGAAGCGACAGACTCATGAGAGCCGGAGGCAGACCCGGACCAACAAAGATGCGGAACTCTCCTCCGGCTTACCTAATGTAACAAGGAAGCGCCGGACTGAGGTCATTTCTGATTTACACCCTTTTTACCTTTGGCGGTTTCATTCGTCAACCTCTCAATTCGTCTGACTCAAACTATCAGGAAACTTCACCTTCCTCTGGCGAATCTATGCAATCCAACATGCCGGCTTTCAAAACCGCTCCAGGGTAATGATAACCTGTTTATCTTATGCTTATCTTACTCATGCTTTTGTACTAACCCTTCTGATTTGCACACATCGTACAAGTGAAGCCCAGCAAGAGGGCAAAAAAGCAAAATAAGCCGGCCGAAGAGCCGGTCGTGACTGAACCAGAGCTCAGAACGGCTGCTCCTGATACCTCTGCACATGAGCCGCCGCCTGAGCCATCCCACGACATTGCAACGCCTACTTCTGACCCGCCTGCCGAACAAGCTCTTGATGGCTCTGAAACCCGGAGATTCCTAGCCCGGCCAAGACGGATGACCCGGAAGTTGAGATTATTAAGACTGCTTTTGTTGAACCGGGAAGACCCACTGTGCTAGCCAAATGCTCTGCCAAGGAGGAATTTCTGGAACGCCATAAGGCCAAACTGGACGTCACTGACTATACTCATCTGAGTATTGGAGAAATTGTCTCTGGTTACATTAGTCAAGTGCACACCAGCCGTGACATGTAAATTGACATGGTAAAACAGATTCACCAAAAATCTGAGGTATGACTCTTGTTGCTATTCTTTATTTATCCTTACTGTACCAGCCCCCAAGTCTATTGCTTATGAAGAAATATGCTGTAGACTTTAATATCAGCTTAGTAATGTTTGTCGGACACCCGACTTATCCTCAGAAGCTTCAAGGCGGCTTAAAACAAGATGTTTTAACCGGCGTAACATAATACCTTGAACTGCAATATGCATTAGCCCCCAAGTGCCAAGTATCTTTACTTGCAAAGTGCTTGGGACTTAATTACCATGAACCACCGCAGTAAATAGAGTTCTTCAGCATACATTAGCCCCCAAGTGTCAAGTATCTTTGCTTGCAAAGTGCTTGGGACTTGATGTTGCATTATGAAAATTCTGACTGTAACCCGGTGTTGATACATGCCGCCATGAGTCAATTTGAGTCGGAGATTACTGACTTGAAGAATCGCCTGGAAGCTCAGGAGACTGAAATCCAAAAGGCCAACTCCAAATTTGAGTTCAGTGTATCTGAACAAGAGAAGTTGAGGAATAGCTTTGAAGCAGACAAGAAAGCATGGGCTGGTGAAAAGGTCTCCTTGATCAACCGGGCAGAGAAAGTGGAGGCATCTCTTGCAGAAACAACTGCAGAGCTATCCGGCTTAAAACGCCATGTATCTCAGATGGTCTCAGCAATCTTTCGTAGGTTACTCTGCAAGTGTTAAACACTTTGTCGACAAGCACCTCAATTATCACCGGCTTACTTGATGTTGTTTAATGCAGGACCCAGGAGCTCCAATCTGAACCAGAGTATGGTGATGAAGCTGAAGGCGGTTTATACTCTGGTGGAACAACTCTATACCGGGTCACAACGTGCTTTAGCCGTTGTGGCTTTGTCAAATGAGGTTCCCAACCTTCTGTCTGACGTACTAAAGGCGGCTTGATGTGCTACCTCAACGGGTCCAAGAGTTAAGGCGGCGTACTGCAAGAGCCGAGCCATAGCTGCATTAAACTGGGCCAAGGCGTGGCTACCAGAACTAGACCCGGCCGATATCGCCCTTGGGTATCCAAGCTTGAAAGAGGATGGCACCACATTTGACCAAAAAGACTTCACCGCCCGTGTGAGGGAAATACGTCCTGTGGCCACTCTTATTGGGAATGATACGGACCTTACCAAGTACCAGCCGGGGTATGACAGCCAGAATCAGAGAATCCCAACGCCACATTACGATGCAGTCAACTTGATCCCTCCAATTCGTAAGCATACCTTCGCCCCCGAAGTCGATCCGGGCGGGTTAATTGATGATGAGGCTGAATTTTGAATCTTTGAGTGGCATTGACTGGTCATCCTCAACCTTCCAGGACAGGGCAACCGACGGAGGAGAGGAAAGGGATTACCCGGAAGCTTCAAGCCAACAAAACTCGTGTGTCACGCCCAATATGCGACCCTATCCAAAAGGAACTCGACGGTCCCACCAAGGATAGACCCGCATATTGAAACACTTTTGCAAGGTGGATATCATTACATCAACATTACATAATAGATGGGGATACATACATAAGGCACAAATGCCACAAGAATACATCAACATCATATACAAGATCAACATCCGACTACGGATGAAACTAAACAGAAGCTCAAACGACATCCACCCTGCTAGCCTGCATCGGAGCACGGAACCTATCCCCTGATCGAAGAAGCAGTAGAAGAACTCCAACACAAGCAAACATCGCTCTCGCGTCATGATCATCGCATAACCTGTACCTGCAACTGTTGTTGTAGTAATCTGTGAGCCACGAGGACTCAACAATCCCATTACCATGGGTATCAAGACTAGCAAAGCTTAAGTAGGAAAGGAAGGGATAAAGTGGTGAGGTTGCAGCTGACTAAGCATATATGGTGGCTGGCATACGCAAATGAGAGCGAGAAGAGAAACAAAGGAACGGTCGTCAACTAGTAATGATCAAGAAGTGATCACGAACTCCTACTTACGCCGAGACATAACCCGAAACCGTGTTCTCCTCTCGATCAACCCCGAAAAGAGACACTCACGGTTACGCACACGGTTGGTGTATTTTAGAAGAGTTTGCTTCGAGTTTACTACAACCGATATTAACAAATTCCCACCTGCCACATAACCGCGGGCACGGCTCTTGAAAGTTTATACGCTGCAGGGGTGTCCCGACTTAGCCCATGATAAGCTCTCGCGATCAACGAAGGATATTCCTTCTCCCCGGGAAGACCCGATCAGTCTCGGAATCCCGGCTACAAGACATTTCGACAGTAATAAAACAAGACCAAAGAAGCCGCCCGATCGCCAACAATCCCGATAGGAGCTGCACATATCTCGTTCTCAGGCAACACCGGATGAGACATCCTCTGAGTAAAACCAGACCCGAAGTTTCCCGAGGGGCCCCGATCTACTCGGTTCGGGCCAACACTTAGACAAGCATTGGCCCGGGGCTAAATAAAGATGACCCTCGAGAGAGCGACTCCCAAGGGAAAAGTAGGTGGTGGTGAGGCAAATGGTAAAACCAAGGTTGGGCCTTCTTTGGAGGAGTCTTATTCAAAGCGAACCGTCAAGGGGTCCCATAAATCACCCGACCGCGTTAGGGACGCAAAATCCGGGAACATAATACCGATATGATGTAAACTAGGGCGGCAAGAGTGGAACAAAACACGGGCATAAGGCCGAGCCTTCCACCCTTTACCAAGTATATAGATGCATTAATAAAATAAGAGATATTGTGATATCCCAACCAAAATCCTGTCCACCAAGGAGAAATCTTCAACTTCACCTGCAACTAGCAACGCTATAAGAGGGGCTGAGCAAAAGCGGTAACATAGCCAAACAACGGTTTGCTAGGAAGGGTGACAAAGGTTATAGGTTCATGCAATTTGGGAGGCTTGAGGAACAAGTGATAGGTAGCGCAGCATAGCGATAGAACGAAACAACTAGCATAGCAATGATAGTAGTGAGATCCAAGGTGACGGTCATCTTGCCTGAAATCCCGCAAGGAAGAAGAACGAGTCCATGAAGAAGATGAAGCCATGAAGATTTAACCAAGCGTGAGACGAGCGAATCCTCACGATCGCATAGCAAACAGGAACTAACAAGAAGAAGCACACAACATAGTAAACACAACACACATGAACAAGGCATGATGCACAAACAAGCATGATGCATGACAAGGCTACATGAAGCTACTCATGGCAAGAGATGATGCATACAAGACCAACACATCAAAGCAAGTTTAAATGAGTAGGAAGCAACATATAACAATTCGATGAAGTCCTCATATGCAAATTTCGAAATTGGTCCAGATCTGAATAAACCTTAAGTTCAAGTTGTTAACAGCAAGTTAAGATGCACCGAGATGATCTACACGAAATTCTAGTCA
Organism: Aegilops bicornis; assembly: GCA_021605145.1. Lineage (NCBI taxonomy): Eukaryota > Viridiplantae > Streptophyta > Magnoliopsida > Poales > Poaceae > Aegilops > Aegilops bicornis. The sequence continues at coordinate 105,769,658 of CM038671.1, forward strand.
AGTTACATATAAAGTTCATTTAATTCGGAGCTACGGCCTAGAAGATATGAGCAAAACAAGTTAAACATGGCATTGATGCAAAATGCATATAAACATCAAGCAAACACATCAAAACATGGATGCAACATGATAATATGAAACTACATGCAAATCTAAGCAAGTTTCATATAGAGCACACTCAAAACGGAGCAACGGTTCAACACATACACACAATACAAGTTTAAAGGACAAGCTGTCCAAAACAGCAACTAGGCATATTGCAAGCATCAAAACAACATGCTACAGAATCTCAACATGATAAAAAAAGGCATGGCCATGATGTACAGGTAAAGCATGACAAAACATGAACACTGAGCTATCTCCAGAATTCAATAGAACATGCTCAAAAACACATGGCAAGATTGCAAATAATAACAGGTTCACAGACAGCAGAATTCACAGGACATGGCAGAAATAACACCAGGTTAACATGTTTAGAGCTATGAAACAAGATGTTACAACAAGCTATCAAGTCAAACTAGAGCATGGCATGAATCTACTAAAAGCATATAACAAAAGTTCCTTAGTGACCATAAGCCAAAAGGGATCATAAAATACAGTTGCAAGCATGTGAATATAGCAAAAACATAAACAGATTCAGACTTAGTGCAAAACTGGAGCATGGCATAAACAGATAACAAGTAGGCAAGTTTACGAGCTCGATGCACTCACTATGAGGCATTGAATGACAAACTAAGCATACACCCAGCAACTAGACATGGCATAGAAGCTAGACATGGCAAGAAAAACATCTTAGCATACACGGATCAACTACAACAACCTTGGCAAAATTGAATAACATGTAAACAATCTGCCAGGAAACATTTTATAGCAAAAGTAGAGCTCGATTGACTCAAGCTATGGCACTCCATAATTGCAAACAAGGGCATGGATGGATAGATCATAACCATATGTTCAAAACATCCTTACTGAAGTATCTCAAAATAAGCATGGAACTCTCGGTAGCATCAAGTTTACATGGCATAAAAATATCAGCAGAACAGGGGCTGAAATCAGGAACATCATGAAGCCTGGTTTGCATGCTTGTGCTAGTCACCACATTGATCACAAAAATACATGGTAAGCTCCTATGTAAATAAGACATGACATAGATCAAAGCACATGTAGACATCAACCTCATAGGGATGCACACATCAATCATGGCAAAAATGACAAAAGTGCATGTTCTGATAAGAATCTGAAACTAACATCACATAGCCCTCTTCTAACAGCATTTCGGGCATCAAGATGAGCTCAAATGAATATGATGCAATGGAATGAAATGATGTACTCGTTGAGGCGAACAATTGGACATATTACACGCACGAAACGGAGCAATATGCAGGGAGTTATGGTGCGATGAAAATGGCAAGATAATGCAAAATAATTCGGGACTTGGGCAAAATCGGGGTCAACCTCGGTTTGACCGGATCTGGATCTGGGCTGCACCGCGCTCGCCGGAGAAGAAGGGGCCGACGGGGTCGAGGAGGAGGCCGGCCGTGGCCGGGGCGAGGCGGTGGCGGCGGGATCCGGCCGGCCAAGCACCGGATCCGGCATGGGCTGAGGATGGCCGGAGGCGCTTGACGGGCACCGGGCGCGGAGGAGCCAGCTGGCGACTTCGGGCGCTGGCGGGAGGCGGCTGCGGCCGGGCCTTGAGGTGGGCGCCTCGGCGGCGAGCGGAGGAGGAGCTGGCCATGACGGCTGTGAGGCAAGGCGACGAGGCGTGAGGCCTCCCATGAGGGCGCGGGCGGCGTGGCCAGTTCGGCCCGGGCGGGCGGATCTGGGCCCGGCGGCGGGCAGTGGGATGGCGGCGGCGACAAGTGGCGAGAGGTGATTGGCCGAGGGGCGGCGACGACGTGTCCGTGGCAAGACGGACAGCGTCCGGAGGAAGAAGAAGGCTAGGGTTAGGGGTGAAATTGATCCGAAAATTCGGGGAAGGGGTGTTTATATAGGTAGAGGGAGCTAGGAGAGTCCAAATGAGGTGTGGTTTTCGCCCACACGATCATGATCGAACGACCGAGAGCATGGAGGGGAGTTTGCTGGGTTTTTGGGCCATTTTGAAAGGGGTGTTGGGCTGCAAAGAGAAGGGGGCTCGCGGTTACCCGGTTAACCGTTGGAGTACCAAACGACCTACAAATGGCACGAAACTTGACAGGCGGTCTACCGGTGCTATACCAAGGCCGCTTGACAAACCTCGGTCCATTCCGAGAAAGTTTAATACCCGCACACGAAGAGAGGCAAAAGGGGGCGCCGGGAGACATAGGAGTGCCGGATGGCGAAACGGACAACGGGGAAAATGCTCGGATGCATGAGACGAACACGTATGCAAAAAGAAATGCACATGATGACATGATATGAAATGCAAATGATGACATGGCAAAATGCAACACGCAAGCAAATGACATGGCAACGACGGCGAATAACTGGCAGACACCTGGCGCATCGAATCCGGGGCGTTACAGCGTGATCCGTTGGGCGTCTTATTTTTATGCCTTGTGGAAAACAATGCTTCATTATCCAGACTCAGGGAGTCTTGTAATAGGGTAGAAAAACACTTGATTTTGTCGTGCCATCGCGCACGTTTGAGGCGCTCAAAACTTTTTTAAGCCGCCATCATTATAGTCTTCCGTTTTATACTGATCTTCTGCTTTCCTTATGCTTAAATAGTTGCTTTCATTGCCCTGCATATAGAACAAACACAAGTCCCTTGGCGGCTAGGATCCTTTGATAACACTGCCGGTTTACATGACCTGAACAAATGAGGGTGAAAGCTCAATCCTGAAAGACCCGGCACATATAATGTTTGTTATGTGCTAACAACTGTATTTGATCAAGGTTAAGCCAGTGGAATAAAAATCCACCCCATAAACAGGATCTCAAAACAGTCAAACAATTATGATTGCAAAGTGCTAGGAGAAATAGATAAAATTTGAAAGGCTTCTGATTCGAATACGATCAGTAAACCGTTCCAAAGGGGTTACACTAAGATTCGGATACGATCATATAGCCCCCAGTGGCTTTGGCGATGCCGATCAAGAGGGTATCGACATCTATGTTCTCTTTGGTTCGAATACGACCTATGTTTGAACAGGAAGCCCCCAAGTGACCTTGAAAGTTGTTTAATGACGCTGATTTGAATATGATCCACGTCAGACTCAAAGGGGTTGAGCTATGATTCAGATACGATCAAGAAGCCCCCTAGTGAGCTTGGCAGTATGCCGATCAAGAGGGTATCGACAACTGTGTTCTCTTTGGTTTGAATACGACCTATGTTTGAACAGGAAGCCCCCAAGTGATCATGGCTAGATTCAGATATGACCATAAGCCGTACCAAAGGGAAAGCCGAATTCAAATATGATCTGCTCCCTGTTGGTTGTTTCAACAACATAATAAGGAAGACATGCAAACTTTTGAGGATGAAAAGGACAGAGGTCCTGCTTTATTGCTTTTCATAATATATACATCGTCAAAATATGTATATCCTGAGAGCCGGTGGCTCAAGTATAGTAAGGCCGAAGATGAGAAATATTCCACGGCCGGCGGGTCTCCTCTTCTCACTTATGTGAGTCCTTATGCTCTCGAACATCGATAAGGTAATATGACCCGTTGTTCAGGTTCTTACTGACCACAAAGGGTCCTTCCCAAGGGGGGGATAGCTTGTGCATATCGGATTGCTCCTGGATGAGCCGGAGCACTAAATCACCTTCCTGAAAGGTTCTGGATCTAACCAGGCGGCTGTGATAACAGCGCAGGTCCTGTTGGTAAACCGCCGAGCGGGCTATCGCCAAATATCGCTTCTCATCCAACAAATCAAGCGCATCCTGACGAACTTGTTCATTATCAGCCTCAACGTAAGCTGCCACTCGAGGCGAGTCATGACGGATGTCACTTGGCAGGATCGCCTCTGCTCCGTAAACCATGAAGAAAGGTGTATAACCCGTAGACCTGTTAGGTGTAGTGTTGATGCTCCAAATCACAGAGGGAAACTCCTCCACCCAACAACCCGGCGTCCGCTGTAAGGGGACCACGAGCCGGGGTTTAATAACTTTCAAGATCTCCTGATTGGCTCTTTCAGCTTGACCATTGGATTGAGGATGAGCTACTGCTGAAACATCACGCCGGATATGTTCTCATTGACAGAACTCTTCCATAGCTCCTTTGGAGAGGTTAGTGCCATTGTCAGTTATGATGCTATGTGGAAAACCAAAACGAAAGATCACTTTTTTCATGAATTGAACCACCGTGGCTGCATCACACTTACTGACCGGCTCTGCCTCAACCCACTTTGTAAATTTATCCACCGCCATCAGGAGGTGTGTCTTTTTATCCTTGGACCTTTTGAAAGGCCCAACCATATCAAGCCCCCAGACTGCAAACGGCCAAGTAATTGGAATCATCCTCAATTCTTGAGCTGGCACATGAGCTCATCGTGAGAATTTTTGACAACCGTCACATTTATCGACCAGATCTTCCGTGATCAGCATGAGCCGTCAGCCAATAAAAACCATGGCGGAAAGCCTTGGCCACAAGAGATTTGGCGCCGGCATGATGACCACAATCACCTTCATGGATCTCACGAAGTATCTCCTGACCTTCCGCAGGTGACACACAATGTTGAAACGCCCCCGTGACACTGCGATGATGCAACTCACCATGAACAATTGTCATGGATTTAGACCGCCGGATGATTTGTCTCGCCAAGGTCTCATCCTCAGGCAACTCTCCCCGGGTCATGTAAGCCAAATATGGCACTGTCCAATCCGGGATGACGTGAAGAGCCGCCACCAGCTGCGCTTCTGGGTCTGGAACAGCTAAGTCTTCCTTTGTGGGTAACTTGACAGAAGGATTATGCAAGACATCCAAAAAGGTGTTAGGCGGTACCGGCTTACGCTGAGATCCCAGCCGGCTTAAAGCATCAGCCGCCTCATTCTTCCTTCGATCAATGTGCTCCACTTGATAACCCTTGAAGTACCCAGCTACAACATCGACTTCTCGGCGATAAGCCGCCATGAGGGGATCCTTAGAGTCCCACTTTCCTGACACCTGTGAGCTACCAGATCTGAGTCGCCCAGGCACCTTACCCGGCTTAAATTCATCTCCTTGGCCATCCGAAGACCATGGAGCAAGGCCTCATATTCAGATGCATTGTTAGTACAAGGAAACATGAGCTGGAGCACATAACAAAATTTGTCACCTCGAGGGAAGCTAAACGACTCCAGCCCCCGAGCCTTCCAACTGCCTGGATCCATCAAAGTGAATGGTCCAATATGTGTTATCTGGCTTCTCCTCAGGTGTCTACAGCTCTGTCCAATCATTGATGAAGTCCACCAGGGCTTGAGACTTAATAGCAGTACATGGCACATACTTCAAACCATGAGGCCCAAGCTCAATGGCCCACTTGGCGACTCGTCCCGTGGCCTCTCTATTCTGGATGATGTCTCCCAAAGGAGCAGAACTTACCACGGTGATGGGGTGACCCTAGAAGTATTGCTTAAGTTTCCGGCTTGCCATATACACCTCGTAAATAAGCTTCTTCCAATGTGGATATCTTTGCTTAGACTCAATAAGCACCTCACTGACGTAGTAAACCGGCCGTCACTACAAAAAAAACACACATCCGTGACATTTTGGGCCGAACGAATTTTTTTTCTGTCATACATATGACACTTCTATGACGATAATTGTGACAAAACCCGGTATCATCATAGATGTGGTGGGCTCCTACTTCTATGACAAAAATCATGACAGAAAATGGGCTTTTCATCTTGGGCGGGCGGAGACGCACTGCATGACATTCTTTGGGCCGTCCATGACTGAAAAACCGTGGTAGAAGCGAGGGAGGAAAATTTCGGGGAGTTGCTGTCACGGTGGGAGGTCGGGGCCGAGCGATGCGCATTTCTCTCGTGACACGTGCGAGGAGTTGGCTCTAATCGAACCCGAAGCGAGGCATTGGGCTCTAATCAACCCGGAAAGCGATAGACCTGCAGTTACGGCGTTCATCGAACCCGAGCGATCGATCGATGGTCATAATCGAACTGTTGGGGATATTACCACCGGGTGTAAACCGGCCAGGACAGGCCGGGTTAACTTCATCAGTAGTTAAGTATGTTAAAGCCCAAGTAGGCAGATGAGGGCTTAAGGCCCATGGCCGGTCCAAGGCTGTGTAAAACCGCGCGTCGGTATGTAACTTGTATTGTAAGTTAGGAATAGTAGAGACCGAGCCGGATACATCTATGAACCGGCGTCGGGACTCTGTGAACCGACGGGCGCCACCCATGTATATAAGGGGACGACCCGGCGGCGGTTCAAGGACAACAGACAACAACTCGAGACTTAGGCGAAGCTTGTTTGCTCCCTAGTCATCGAACCCCCATCAATTCCATCACAACTAGACGTAGGCTTTTACCTTCATCGAAGGGGCCGAACTAGTATAAAATCTCTTGCGTCCTTGTGTCCGCTTTAACCCCTTCAAGCTAACCCATAGCGATGGCTCCACGACTAAGTCCTTTCATGAGGACATCTGCCGTGACAAAACCACGATAGTTGGCGCCCACCATGGGGCTATCGCACGATGGTTTCAAGTTCTTGGAGGGCAACTTCGAAGGACTCAAGGATTATGCTGTGGGCCGGATGACCAAGAGTCGTCGCGGCAAGCTCTACATCGACGATGCAGGCTGGGGCCCCGAGGCCGGCTCGATTGAGTACGGGTACCGGGTCCCCTTTGGTGGCATACACGTCTTCATCGGCAAGATTGGTGAACTGGGCCCTGAGCCGGACATCTGCACCGACCTCGTCGAAACGGCTCAGCGTGCGAGATCTGCCCAGGTTAAACCGGCCGTGAAGCGTGCCTTCGTGGGAGTCATCCACATAGGAGAATATGAGGATGGATCAGAATCTGGTAGCGAGACCGTCATTTATTCTGGCGATGAGTCCTCAACCGGAGAAACCAAATCATTGTATCAGCTACAAGACGACCGGATTGGGGGCTGTTCCGATGGTGACAGATTCGGACCCTCCGATCCGCCTAACCGGGTTGGAATATTCATGGCGACGCAGCGGCGATCCACTCTTCGATTGCAGCAGCAATGTTCTCTCGGGTCAAGAATGGGCGGCGGCTGGCAGGAGGCCCTGTGCACCCGCCGGCTCAAGTTTTATCTGATCTGTTTGATGCGTTGGCTGTTGAGGGAGTCCTGGATTAGGGGGTGTCCGGATAGCCGAACTATCACCGTTGGCCGGACTCCTGGACTATGAAGATACAAGATTGAAGACTTCATCCCGTGTCCGGATGGGACTTTCCTTGGCGTGGAAGGCAAGCTTGGCGATAGGATATGTAGATCTCCTACCATTGTAACCGACTCTGTGTAACCCTAACCCTATCCGGTGTCTATATAAACCGAATGGTTTTAGACCGAATGACGAACAAAAATCATACCATAGGCAAGCATCTAGGGTTTAGACTCCTTTATCTCGTGGTAGATCTACTCTTGTACTACCCATATCATCAATATTAATCAAGGTGAGTAGGGTTTTACCTCCATCGAGAGGGCACGAACCTTGGTAAAAACATCGTGTCCCTTGTCTCCTGTTACCATCCGCCTAGACGCACAGATTCGGGACCCCCTACCGAGATCCGCCGGTTTTGACACCGACATTGGTGCTTTCATTGAGAGTTCCTCTGTGCCGTCCTTTGCCGGGAAGGATGCCTCATCCCGTATTTAAAGATGGCACTGCTTTCTAAAGGAGCTTTGGCCACCGCCAAACTCTCCGGCTAAGCGGTTTTCTTATGACCGCTGTTCGGCCTTGGCGCCGACGATGACTTCTCGGGTCATCGAAAGCAATCTTCACGTTAACTCGGAACTCGCCGAGCAGTTAGATCCGATGGAGCTCTCTTCTTTGAACGAGCTCTTGGATCGCATCGCCGCCCTGGGAGTCGCTACAGACTACGATCAGATTGGGCCTAAAACCGATCTGAGAGAGATCAACTCTCCTGTGTTACCCACCACGTTGCTGTGGTAGAGGAACAATCTGGCGACTCTTCTCCTACCTTAAGGACCAGCTATGTCCGGATTCCTGACCCCTCCATGCCGGATTCCCGCGGAGGGGAGGACACCACTCAAGACCTGAACTTAAAGTCAGGCAGCGGGCTAGATTCATTGGACAACCTCCAAGAACCCAATCTTCCAAGTTCGGAAACTTCTTGGCCCCTGAATCTTAGATCAGACGGGGTTCGGAATTTAATTCCACCCGCCCACCCAAACATAAGCGATCTATCCCAAATCCGGCAACAGCCCGGTGAAACAGTACATCATTACTGGGCCAGATTCCTCCTGGTTATGGACATGATAATGGATTGCCGCGAGGAGGACGCAATTTCATTCTTCTACAATAATTGCACGGACAAGGGAATCCTAAACGCCATAAGTCGTCGTGAAATTACACGCTTCGCTGACTTGGCGTCCATAGTACGAAAATCTTGTGCGATGGAGAGCGCTGAAAACCGAAATTAAATTTTGGGATAATCCGCCCCGAATACGGCCCTAGTCCGAAATAAAAGGGTGCATTATCACCAGGCACCTGGGTTACATACCAAAAAGCAAACCCCCCCCCCAAAGGGCATGGAACCGTACTGGAGGGATGGCTCAATGGACCCTGCAATTCATAGCACAGAGGGCGCCACTCCAACTCATAGCCTTAGAGCATGTTGGATACTACGACAGGTGGCCAAAAGTGGCGAAGAGCTTTTAGCTCCAGAGCACCAAACAAAGCAATACCAAGACGGTATTAACGATGTTCGAGACTTTCGCATCAAATAATATGCGGAAACGAACACTCCCAAATTTCGTCAAGTCTACCAGATAGCAACAATAAATCCATGGAGTGACACGGCTATTACCTTTAACGCCAAAGGATTTAACCTAAATTCGAACAGCCCGAGCACCGGCCAGATTGGTCCTCGGTCCAATAGTGGACGAATTTCGCCTTACCAAGGTACTCATGGATGGCGGCAATGGATTAAACCTCATCTACGAGGAAACCCTTCAAAAATGGAAATAGACTGGAGCCGCATTGAGCGAAGCGGCACAACCTCAGAGAGGAATAATCCCAAGTCGGGAAGCATGTCAGATGGAAAGATCACACTAGATGTGGTGTCGCACGCCGACAATTATAGGTCCGAGGAGGTCACATTCCAAGTGGCCCTGCTCAGCAGCCGGATACCACGCTCTGTTAGGGCGAGAGGCATTCACAATTTTTCAAGCCATACCCCATTACGGTGTACATGAAGCTCAAAATGCGGACCCAACGGAATTATCACTCGCTAGTGACCCGGACATAGCCCGCTACCGAAAATGAAACAGCCCTAGCGGTAGAGGAACTCATCACAACAAGGCCCACGGTGAACAGGGACGATGTGATACTCGATAAGAGATCCAAGTCCACCTCTATTAAACCGGCAGACGAAATAGTCAAATTCCAAGTCCATCCAACGGACCCTACAAAAACAGCCTCCATCGGGGCACAATTAAACCCTGATGTGGACGCCACATTACGAGAATTCCTACGCGAAAATTGGGACATTTTGCACAGCACCCTTCAGACATGCCAGGAATCCCACCGGCCAAGCGTAACACAGCCTAAATATCCTAAAAGGATTCAAGCCAGTCAAACAAGCTCTTCGGCGTTTCTCCGAATCCAAGAGACATGCCATGGGAGAGGAGCTAGCTAAACTATTGGAGGCCGGATTCATCAGAGATATTAAACATCCGGACTGGCTAGCAAACCTGGTAATGGTACCAAAGAAGGACAAATCTGGCGCCTATGTGTCGATTTTAAGGACCTTAACAAGGCTTGCCCAAAGGATCCCTTCCCCCTCCCCCGCATCGATCAAATTATCGACGCTACCGCAGGACACGATTCATTGTTTTTCCTCGACGCATACTCCGGCTACCACCAAATTAAGATGGCAGAGCCAAACCAAGCCGCAACGGCATTCATCACTCTATACGGCCCATTCTGCTTCAACACAATGCCCTTTGGGCTCAAAAACGCCGGCGCAACATATATCAGCGCATGATTCGGACATGTCCGGCAAACCAGATCGGCAAAACGGTGGAGGCATACGTGAGCGATGTGGTCACAAATCCAAGCATGTCGAAACCCTAGTCGACGACTTGAGGCTCACATTCGATAATCTCCGAACATATGACATCAAACTCAACCCGAAAAATGCGTTTTGGCGCATCAGCCGAAAGCTCTTGGGCTTCATTGTATCCGGTAGAGGAATTGAAGCAAACCCAGCCAAGATCCGAGCTCACACAATTGGATATCCCCAAAGACCTCAAACAAATACAAAAATTGATCGATGCATGGCGGCTCTAAGCCGCTTTATCTCCCGCTTAGGAGAAAAGGCATTACCCTTTATCGCCTCCTCAAGACCGAACATTTCGAGTGGACGGATGTCGCCACGGCCGGACTCAAGAAATCAAGGCCATATTGGCAACAAATCCGGTCTGGCCGCATACCAACGAGGCGTAACCAATGCTATTATACATCGCAGCAACCCATAAAGTCAGAAGCGCGGTGCTCGTTGTCGAACGAGAAAGCAGACGGACACAAGTTCCCTCTCCAAAACCAGTTTACTACATGTCTACTGTCCCTAACTCCATGCAAGTCACGGTACCCGCATTATCAAAAGATAGCATACGCAGTGTTCATGGCATCCGGAAGCTGCGACACTACTTCCAAGAGTGTTCGATAACAAGAGCCTCCAAGTACCTCTTAATGACATTATAAACAATCATGATAACGGGTCGGATTGCTAAATGGGCCATTGAGCTCCTCCTGCTCGACATAACCTACAAGCCACGGTGAGCTATTAAGTCGCAAGTTTTGGCTGACTTCATCGCCGAATGGATCAAGCCGAACTCCCTAAAGAGTACGACGCATATTCCAACCGGATCATGCACTTCGACGGCTCCAAAATGTTGGCGGCTCGGGGTCAAGGCGTCGCTCGACGTCCCCAACCGGAGATACAGTCAATACGTACTTCAAATAATGTACACGGACTCCAACAACGCAGCCGAATCTGAGGCCCTTCTACATGGTCTCCGGATGGCAGTCTCCATGGGCATTCAACGCCTAGAGGTGCGTGGGGATTCGAACCTCGTGATATCCCAAATAAATGGGGACTTTGATGCCAAGGATCCGAAAATGGCAGCTTATCGCAATGTCGTCCTAAAAATGTCAGCTCGGTTTGAGGGGCTCGAATTTCACCATATAGCCCGGGATAACAACCAGGCAGCAGACGTGTTGGCATGCATTGGCGCAAACGCGATGCCGTCCCCCCCAACATCTTCCTCGAGAGGCTTTTCAAGCCATCCGTACTATGGGAGGGAGAGTCCGGAAATAACAACCCGGACCCAACCGCACTGCCCCACACCAAACATTCCGACATAGCTGGTGGTCCCGCCAACGAAATAACACCGTCAGCCCACGAAATAATGGCAGTCATCGCCCCATGGACAGAACCATTCCTAGCCTACCTAACTAGGCCGGAACTTCCCGAGGACCAAAACGAGGCCCGCTGCATAGTACGGCGGTCTAAAGCCTATAAGGTCCATGAGGGAGAGCTTTATAAGAAAAGCAAACCGAGTCCTTCAAAGGTGTATCTCCAAAGAGGAAGGGCGGAATCTCTGGCTGAAATTCATGCCGGACTCGGTGGGCACCATGCCGCAGCCCGGCCCTTGTAGGCAAGGCCTTCCAGACAGGATTTTATTGGCCGACGGCCGGGAAGATGCTCAGGACTTAGTCCAACAATGCGTCGGTTGCCGCCTCTTTGCTAATCAAAGCCACATGCTACCCACCGCCTCAAAACTATACCCATCACCGCCCTTTGCGGTCTGGGGGCTTGACATGGTTGGACCCCTTAAAGGAGGAACCCACAAGCAAAAATACCTATTGGTCATGATGGATAAATTCACCAAATGGATAGAGGCCAAGCCTGTAAAGACGGCCGAATCCGGACCGGTAATATACTTCATATCAGGGGTAGTACACCATTACGGCATCCCCCATAGCATCATCACTGATAACGGCACGAACTTCACGGCCGACGAGGTTAACTCTGGTGCAAAAACATGGGCATCAAGCTCGACTACGCTTCAGTCTATCACCCCCAAACTAACGGTCAAGTCGAGCGAGCAAACGGTCTAATCATGAGCGGCATTAAACCCAGACTAGTGCGGTCCCTCAAGGAATCTAACACGACCTGGGTAGAGGAGCTCGACTCCGTACTGGGGAAGTGCGGACCACGCCGAATCGCACTACCGGATTCACACCATTTTTTATGGTATACGGCACAGAGGCAGTTTTGCCCTGCGACATAATTCATGACTCACCTCGCGTGCGCATGTACGAAGAAAGAGAAGCCGAGCTAGATCGGCAGGACAACTTGGACGCCTTGGAGGAGGAGCGTGACATGGCAAAAGCTCGTTCCACATTCTATCAACAGCAGGCTAGAAGATATCAAAGCAGGGAAGTACGGGCCAAAGATTACAACGTTGGCGAACTAGTTCTACGCCTGCCGGACAAGAAAAAGGACAAACTCAAGCCCAAGTGGGAGGGTCCCTTCATCATCGACCAAGGCATCGATCGGGCGGAGCGCACTGCTCATTTAAACGCGTTGGATAACCGACTCGAGCCGAACCCATGGAACACAGCCCGTCTCCGAAGATTCTACGCCTAGCGCCGGATTCTGAGTTCGTCTCCTTCCTTCGTCTATATTTTATATTTTAAGCTGTCTTTTATTTCTCTCCTTCTCCCTCCCTTTTCCCGAAGCCGTTAAAGGCTCGTTTGCGCATTGTTCGCACACACTTGACGCGCTATCCGCGCTCATTATACCTGGGGGATTCTTTAACAGAAGCTTATTTATACGGGCTTTATGCCCAACACATGTGTCACACTTCCGCTTGTACCTTTTATTCACCATTATATGCATCGATATGACTTAAGTTTTGGCCAAGCTGGGTCGGCTCTGTGCTTACCCCTACCTTCCCGATTGTTCGGCTAGGTGGTAAAGGAGCACCTCTGCGATTATTACCGCCGGTCACCGGACGTGTACCTCAGACCGGGGTGAAGCTGAAAGCTAAGCGTTCTTAAGGGAATATTCGGTCGGTGAACTAAAAGACGATTTTTTATTTTTCATTTATCTGCCCCAGATGCTTTTACGCTTTTTACAGTCCGACATGCACTTTAGGGCATGCCTCCTGTGGAAAGGAACCCCTAACGGAACTATTCTCCTGGAAGATGTTTCTTACTAACCATGTAATATAACATAAATAGTTGGGCACGTGTCCGATAAATCACTCATGACCCCTACGCCTGGTCTCCACGCATGCCCCGGTTTTTACATATCCGCGAGGGTATTCGGTCTCACTCCGGAATATTGGGTCCCGAGGTTGAAGCGAAAAGGTCCGCTATTTAAAAACGATTTACAATCCGGCTAGAAGGCATTTTACATGTCATTTTAAATTACATAGTCAAATTGACTGATTGTATTCCTCTTCAATGCCATCTAATAGGCTGTCTAGTTTACAGTCCTGCTGGGAATACTTTGTGGCCAACTCTACTTGACCGTACACTAAGCTCACAGGGATCTCCTTCCCGTCGGGCCCCACAGGTCCGACCTCGGCCATGTGGTTTGGGTCCGCCTTCGTACCGCTGCGTCTTCACCATGGCCTGTGCCTCCTCGGTGCCTTTGACGACATGCCGATATCTTCCATAGTCGGAAGCGCCGGGCGTGCTCTCAAGCCTCTCTGCAAGCTCTCCAAGGCCTTCGGCAGCGGATAGATGGCCACAAGGCACGGGCGACGCCTTTTCATCACCTATCAACTCGCTCGTTCGATGCAGTTGCAATAGCTCGGGAAGAAGGTCACCCGTAGAACCGGCATTTCCTCTTCAGGACAACCCGTGAGCATACCTCTGCATATAACTCTGTTAATTGACTTCCTCGCCGAACTCTTTTTCAAAGTTCGCTCAAGCACTTACTATAAATGCCGCCGCTGAAGTCGCCGATTCTCCTTCACGGAGTCGATACCGGGCACGAACATCCTTTAGTTCCACACCCACTGGGTGTTGGCATCTTGAGATTATTTTTCTCTTGCCTCACCCTTGTAAGCACATTCTCGCCGCCTTCAACCGGGCGCAAGAGCTGTAGCTTGTCCGGATCTAGTCTGGCGCCATCTGCAATATTATTGTCGATTCACACACACGCCGCACTTCACAAACTATTTATCTTTTGAAGCATATATTACGGAGGGGTCTCTGTGGCCCCTCAGATGTGTTAGTGCTTGGCCTCAAGTTGGGCCTTGCATTCTTCAAGCCCCGGGACAGCCGGGTATTATTTTTTGTAAGATCCTCAAGATAACAAATGATCCTTAAATCAGTTATTCTAACTATTTTAAGTCTCAGAGACTCTTGGCGTATATAACCATCAAATTTCCTCACCTGTATGTCCTTTACATACTGCTCCGTGGCCCTGGCTAGACCATCTTGAGCGGCACGAAGGTGCGCATCTCCCGAATTGAAGGCATTCAATGCCTCTTGGGAGAAACATGTGTCACGAAGAACTGTCCTGTGGCGCCTATGATTCATGGCGCTCTCCACCTCGGAGTTGGTGGCGGACAATCTGTCGGCATCCTCTGTCGGAGGAGCGTCCGACGCACGCCTCGTGCTTGCCTCCGCTTCTGGACCCGGCTTTGGAGCACTGGTGGCGGAGGCTCGATTATAACCTCTCCGGACACGATCCGGCGCGAGCTTTTTTCTGAAAAGAGCACCAGCGTTAGTACACCTTCCAGAATCAATCCAGGAATATGGTGATGCGCCATACCGCTTTGGCAGTGTTTCGATCCGGACCGCACTTCTTTTTAGCTGCGGGTCAGACGCCCCTTGTTGGCTAGCCGCCGCGGGCTCGGCCTCCTGCCTCGAAGGCACCCCCTGCGAAACACCATTGGTATAGGGTGATAAATAATAAGCACGGATAGGTCATTGTCAGAGTATTGGGACCTCGGTCTCAGTTACCTGTGAGGCTGGAAGTATTCCGGGGTAATCGACCGTAATGGCAACCAAGGCATTATCGATGCTCAATTGGTGAAATACCCCATCAATCAGCTCCACCAATATGTCCGGATCCTCTTGGGAGGCCGGATCGAGGAGCCTTTCCGGATCCTCGGGTTGTGGAGGCGGGCAGTTTATGTCTTTTACGGCCTGGCGCAATTCCTGCATCGAAATCACAAAATGAGATACCTAACCATGGGAATATGGATCGGGTGTGCAAAAAAGAAATGTCCGCTTACCCAGCTTCGAGGGTTGTTCATAGAAAATCCGTTCAATGGACTAACACGGAGAAAATCTTCCTCTTCTCCCTTGTACATCGCGGACAAGATCTTCACCAGATAGGCGACCGATCCCGGCCCCTTACGGCCATGACGAGTAGCATCGTCCTCCTCGTCGAAATCCCACATGGGGTGGCCCCTATACTGGAGCGGCTGCACCCCCCGCATAATTCATGTGGCCATGACACTGATCATGGTCAGTCCGGCATTATCCAACAATCTTATTCGGCTCATCAGGTAAAGGACGCCCTCGCTGCTTTTCTCCGGGGCTCCGTGGGCGCCAACTCAGCGCTTTCTTCAAAGGAGCATCGCTGAATTCCGGAGACCGATCCAACGAGAATCCGGCAATGGACGTCTTCTATATAAAACCATTCAAGGCCAGTCTTGGACGCCTTCTTCGGGTTCCGGATAGATATCCGGTCCCGGTGATGCCCTACAGCTCGCTCCGCCCACTTGATATATTGACCCTCATGAGAACGGGGTACAAGGCAGAATAATCTCTTCCACATCGCAAAATGAGCCTCGATGCCCAAGAACAGTTCGCAGAAGGGCCACAAAGCCCGCGATGTGCAAAATGGAGGCAAAGCGAAGGTGGTGCAACTAGAGGTCAGAGAACTCCAAGAGCCCCTGAGAAACGGATGAAAATTGGAAATCCAAGTCCTCTCACTAGATAAGAGACAAAGCATACCCGCCTTCCTTTGAGGGATCGGGGACACTCTCCGCTTGCTTTCCGCCTTATAGGTGGCGAGTCCGCTCGAACCGGAACCATGAAGGCCGGGGAAGAAATCCCTTGGTTTGGAGTATCGCTAGCTCGCTATGCGGATCGAGCATCTCTCCCAATTGTGCCGAGGGCCGGGAGCGCGAGAGGAGGAGCCGCTACGACCGTCCATGATGGTATGGATTTTCGCCGAGGCGCCTGATGAAAGCTCATGGAGGGGGATGGCGTGACTCAGATCTGGGTCCTCGCCCCTTTATAGGCGGCTCACTTGCGCAGCTAGGGGATAAGTGTAAAATACCGGCTTTTCAGCATTCATTCAAACACGTGGAAGATGGCCATTATTGGGTGTGGAAGCCAAGGAGCGCAAAGCATTTATCGTAAGCCGACACTATTCGACAAGTATATGGAATTTGGAGAAGAACCCGCCTCGCAATGCCGAAGACAACCACGCCACGGACTCATCGCCATTGAAGCCTGGTTCGGGGCTACCGAGGAGTCCCGATTAGGGGTGTCCGGATAGTCAACTATCACCGCTATCGGACTCTGGACTATGAAGATACAAGATTGAAGACTTCATCCCGTGTCCGGATGGGACTTTCCTTGGCGTGGAAGGCAAGCTTGGCGACACGGATATGTAGATCTCCTACCATTGTAACCGACTCAGGTAACCCTAACCCTATCCGGTGTCTATATAAATCGGAGGGTTTTAGTCCGTAGGACGAACAACAATCATACCATAGGCTAGCTTCTAGGGTTTAGCCTCCTTGATCTCGTGGTAGATCTACTCTTGTACTACCCATATCATCAATATTAATCAAGCAGGAGTAGGGTTTTACCTCCATCGAGAGGGCCCGAACCTGGGTAAAAACATCGTGTCCCTTGTCTCCTATTACCATCCGCCTAGACGCACAGTTCAGGACCCCCTACCCGAGATCCGCCGGTTTTGACACCGACAGCTGTGCTTATGGCAGAGGCTAACCCGGCGGATCAGGACACCCACAACGCGGAGATTGCAAAGGTGAGGGAACAGATCACTCAGGCCAAGGCCGACCTAGCAGCCGAGAACGACAGGATGGCCGCAGAGCGGGCCGCTTTGGATGCACAGGCCTATAAGCTTATGCTAGACCAGAACACATCGCATGAAGTCCTAAAAAGGAAGCATCGGTCTCACCTGCCTACGGTTTTCGACGCCAGAAACCTCTTTAACACCCCAGGAGCAGGGACTAGTAACCCGCCAGTGATAAACCGGGCGGAGGCACCTGGGCCGGGTGGCCGGTTCAGCCTCGCCTGATGGAGCCGCCTCGATGTAACAATGTCGCGGCTCACCGCCCGCACACCTCCGTGTCATTATTCCAATCCAATGGTCAATCTTGTCGCCGCCGCTTCACGACTGGAGGCCATCCCAATTGAAGGTGATTCTCCGCAGGCGGTGGAGACGCGCCGGGTTAAGGAACTTCTTCGAACGGCCTTGATATAACAGGAAGCATATTCATACAGCCGTGACCGAATTCATTCCACCCCCCGCATGAGCCGGAGTTACAGCAGGCGGATGGATGAACCGACCGTATCCAGTAATGCACGGAACCGTGAAGCGCCCCGTGGCAATAACCCGGCAGGTGATGCTCAGGAAGTGGTGGACCGGGCCCGAGCACATAGGGACGCCGAGTTAGCAGCGCAGCATGAGGCTTGTCAGCTTACGCCGGTTCGTCCGACCACCTCGATCGAGCCAGGAGATACTTCTAGTTCTTTGGGAGTGCCTTGTCTTGTCCCCACTTTACGCAATGTGCGCCTGCCCAAGGATTTCAAGGGACCGTGCAAGGTGCCAAATTACACTGCCGATTTGTCTCCAGAAACATGGGTGGAGAGCTATGAGATGGCCATGGAGATGCTTGACGTAGATGAAGCGGCGTGTAAAGTATTTCACCATGATGCTTGAAGGGACAACCCAGATTTGGTTAAAGAGCTTACCGCCAATTCTATCAGTTCATGGGCCCGATTCTATGAGCCCGGTTTATCCAGAATTTCAAGGATACATGTAAGCATCCCATGTCGATAGTGGACTTAGGGGCATGTGTCCAGGAGGAAGGAGAGTCAACAACCCGCTGGGTGCGCCGAGTTTCGGAAATTTTGCACTCATCAGACCGTATCAATGCCGATTATGTGGTTATAACCTTGGAAAGCAACTGCCGGTTTAAGCCTCTGAAGTTGAAATTGGGACGGATGAAGCGCCATTGTAACCATATGGGGACCCTCATGACTGTGTTAGTGAAGTATGCTGATTCTGATAGTACCAAGGATCCCGAGTCTGATGATGACAAGACAGGGAAGGGAAAGAAGAGCAACAACTCCAAAGGGCAGCAACACAACACGACAGGTCATGGTAACAGAGGCAAGCGTAAAGCGGATGGCAGCGTGGACTTTGTGGCTAATACTAGCGCGCAGGACATGGGCCGACGACGGAAGGGTAAACCGCTGAATCGCGGTGGAGCTCCAAATCCCAACCCGGACCGCCTGACCTATCTATTAAACCAGCCCTGTCCAAAGCACGGGACGAAGGAGATGCCAGCCAACCACCTTTGGAAGGATTGCTATATTATGCAGGAGTTCAAAAATTCTAATGCTTTCCGATATGATCATGGATCAGGTGGTGGCTCAGGATCCGGATTCCATGGGCCGGGTCACGGTGGAGGAAACGCCGGTTCAGGCTTCAATGGTGATCAGGGTGGACATAACAATCAAAATAATCAGAATAGCCAGGGTGGTTACAACCAGCAGCAACAGTCGGGTTATCAGAGCAATCCAAAGCAGTTGAATAGCAGGCAATATCATGTGTTCACCACTAACTTGGATAAGCGAGACCGGAAGCTTCACAAGCGAGCGGTGAATTCTGTTGAACCGGCCGTGCCTCGTTATTTACGCTGGTCTGAACAACCAATCATATGGAGCAGAGAGGATCACCCTCCTCGGGTTGACAATCCGGGTCAGCTAGCATTGGTGGCGGCACCTCAGGTGGGAGGTTATAAGTTCACCAAGGTGCTCATGGATGGAGGAAGCAGTGTTAATATCTTGTACTATGAGACCTTCCACCGTATGGGGCTAACAGATAAGAATCTTAAACCGTCCAATACGGTATTCCATGGTGTGCTACCTGGTAAGTCAGCATATCCTGTTGGCAAGATAGCTCTGGAAGTGGCCTTTGGAGATGATCATGATTCCAGGTCAGAGACATTGATTTTTGAGGTGGTGAAGATTCGGAGCCCATATCACGCCTTATTTGGGCGGCCGGCTTATGCCAAATTTATGGCACGACCCTGTTGTAGTTATTTGCAGCTCAAGATTCCGGGTCACAAGGGGACCATAACCGTTCATGGAAGTCGCAAGATTGCTTTGGAGTGTGAAGAAGGTGATGCGGCCTATGCAGAGTCGGTTTGTGCCACGGAAGAGTTGAAGTACTACAATGATAATGTTGATCCGGCGGACATGACTCCGTTGAAGAAGCCAACCGCAGAGCATGATCCGGCTCTAAAGTTCAAATCGGCAGCTGAGACTAAGCTTGTTGACTTTGTACCTGGTGATTCGTCCAAGCAGTTTAGTATCAATACCAACCTGGATCCGAAATAGGAAAGCGCGCTCATCGAGTTCATCCGTGAGAATCGGGACATTTTTGCATGGAAGCCTTCTGACATGCCAGGTGTACCGAGGGAACTCGCTGAGCACACTCTTAATGTTGATCCTAAGTATAAACCGGTGAAGCAGTTTCTCCGCCGGTTCAACGAAGAAAGGCGCAAAGCTATTGGAGAGGAGGTGGCTAGGCTCTTAGCAGCTGGTTTTATTGTTGAAGTTTTCCATCCTGAATGGTTGGCTAATCCGGTGCTGGTCCTCAAGAAAAACGGCACCTGGTGCATGTGTGTGGATTACACAGATCTTAACAAGGCTTGTCCAACAGATCCTTTTGCCCTCCCCCGCATCGATCAGATTATTGACGCTACTGCGGGTTTTGAGCGTTTGAGTTTTCTGGATGCATATTCTGGTTATCATCGATCAAGATGGCGATTAAGGACCAGGAGAAGACATCATTCATAACTCCCTTTGGAGCCTTACGCTATGTATCTATGCCCTTTGGGCTCAAGAGTGCCAGCAACTTATCAACGGTGTGTCTGTAATTGCCTTCATAAGCAGATCGGCCGTAATGTGCATGCCTATGTGGATGATATTGTGGTTAAGTCAAGAGAGAAGGAGACTCGGTTGATGACTTGAAGGAAACCTTTGATAACCCATGAGACATACAAGATGATGCTCAACCCGCCAAGTGTGTTTTTGGTGTACCTACAGCAAGTTATTAGGTTTTCGGTGTCCAACAGGAACCGAGGCTAATCCGGAGAAGATCACAGCTATCACCTCCCTGGCTAAACCGAAGTGTATCAATGACGTCCAACGCTTGGCGGGTCGGATTGCCGCGTTGAGACGGTTTATCAGCCGCCTCGGTGAGAAGGCGATCCCTTTGGATCAGATGTTGAAGAAAACAGATCACTTCGTCTGGAGTCCGGCCGCTGATAAAGCGTTGGAGGACTTATAGCGGCAGCTAGCCAATCCGCCTGTTCTTGCTGCTCCGATTGACAAGGGACCATTGCTACTATATGTGGCAGCTAATGCTCGTGCAGTCAGCATAGCTATTGTGGTGGAGCGCAAGGAGGCAGGCAAGGAATATCCGGTTCAGCGTCCGGTTTACTATATCAGCGAGGTGCTTATTGAGTCCAACCAAAGGTACCCGCATTGGCAGAAGCTAGTGTATGGAGTTTTCATGGCAAGCCGGAAGCTTAAGCAATACTTCCAGGGACATCCCATCACAGTGGTCAGCTCTGCTCCTTTGGGATATATAATTCAGAACAGGGAGGCAACTGGACGGACTGCCAAGTGGGCTATAGAGCTTGGGCCGCACGGTTTGAAATACGTGCCTCGAAGGCGGTCAAGTCTCAAGCACTTGTGGATTTCATCAATGATTGGACGGAACTACAAGCACCTGAAGAAAAGCCAGATCATACCTATTGGACTATTCATTTTGATGGGTCCAGCAATTGAGGGCTCGGGGTTGGAGTCGTATTAACTTCCCCATGAGGTGATAAGTTCTGTTACGTTCTCTGCTTAATGTTCCCTTGTACTAACAATGCAGCTGAGTACGAAGCTTTACTCCATGGTCTCCGGATGGCTAAGGAGATGAATCTAAGCGAGTTAAGTGCTTTGGTGACTCGGACCTGGTGGCCCAACAAGTGTCTGGCACTTGGGATTCTAAAGATCCGCTCATGGCAGCATACCGTCGTGAGGTGGATATTATTGCAGGCCACTTCAAAGGATATCGTGGATCACGTGGATGACGGAAGAACGAAGCGGCGGACGCTTTAAGCCGATCGGGCTCTCGGCGTAAACCGTCCCGCCTAATGTCTTCTTGGATGTCCCGTGCATAACCCGTCACAAGCTCCCTGGCGAAGAGGATTTGGCTATTCCTGATCCGGAGGCTCAATTGGTGGCGGCTCTGCATGCATTCCGGATTGGACGGTTCCTTA
The DNA here is from genome assembly GCA_021605145.1 of Aegilops bicornis. Taxonomy (NCBI): domain Eukaryota; kingdom Viridiplantae; phylum Streptophyta; class Magnoliopsida; order Poales; family Poaceae; genus Aegilops; species Aegilops bicornis. The sequence continues at coordinate 105,791,365 of CM038671.1, forward strand.
TCTTGCCTACATGAACCGGGGCGAGTTACCAGAGGATGAGACTCTGTCCAGGCAGATAATCCGGCGATCCAAGTCCATGGCTATTGTCAATGGCGAGTTGCATCATTGCAGTGTGTCAGGGGCGTTTCAACGTTGTGTATCGCCGGAGGAAGGCTGTGAAATTTTGCGCAAAATCCACGAAGGGGATTGTGGTCACCACGCCGGTTCCAAATCTCACGGTGGCTAAAGCGTTTAAATCCACGGCTTCTATTGGTGGACTGCTCATGCTGATGCGGAGGACCTGGTTAGGCGATGTGATGGCTGTCGAAGTTCTCAAGACGCTCATGTGCGGCTCAAGAATTGAGGATGATTCCAATTACCGCCGATTATGCGACTTGGGGGCTGGATATGGTTGGGCCTTTCAAAAGGTCCAAGGACAAGAAGACCCACCTTTTGGTGGCGGTTGACAAGTTTACAAAGTGGGTGGAGGCGGAGCCCGTCAGCAAGTGTGATGTAGCCACGACGGTTCAATTCATTAAAAAGGTGATTTTCTGGTTTGGCTTTCCACACAGCATCATTACTGATAATGGTACCAATTTGTCTAAGGGTGCTATGAAAGAGTTCTGTGAACGTGAGCACATCCGGCTTGATGTTTCATCAGTGGCTCACCCACAGTCCAATGGCCAAGCAGAGAGGGCTAACCAAGAGATCTTACGAGGTATCAAACCCTGGCTTATGGTTCCTTTGCAGCGGACGCCAGGTTGTTGGGTTGAGGAGTTACCCTCTGTATTATGGAGCATCAGTACTATGCCCAACAGATCGACAGGATACACACCGTTCTTCATGGTCTACGGAGCGGAGGCGGTTCTCCCCAGTTATATCCGTCATGATTCACCTTGTGTAGCAGCTTATGTTGAAGTGGACAACGAGGTAGCATGGCAAGACGCTTTGGACCTGTTGGATGAGGAGCGTGACATCGCAACTGCCCGTTCGACGATTTACCAGCAGGATCTTCGTCGCTATCACAGTCGCCGAGTTAGAACCAGAACCTTTCAAGAAGGAGATTTGGTGCTCCGGCTCATCCAAGACCAGACTGATATGCACAAGCTATCCCCACCATGGGAAGGACCATTCATGGTCGCAAGAATCTGCACAACAGGTCGTACTATCTCGATCGATATTCGAGAGCATAAAGACTCACGACATCGAGAGGAGGAGACCAACATGCCGTGGAACATAGCTCATCTTCTGCCCTACTATACTAGATCCATCGGCTCTACTTATGTACATATTATGAAAATGTATATATTATGATCAATACAATAAACCAGAGCCTTAGCTAAAGCGGGGTCTCTGTTATTTTTACATCATGTGTGGTTACACGGAGTTTTTATCTTAAAGCGACCTCCGGTTTACCCCTTGAGTTATCTTAAAAAAAAGCTTTATATCATATCACTTGGGGGCTTGGTCGTGTCCGAACCAATGCAATACCTTTTGATAGGCGAAATCCACAGAATCACTTGGGGACTTGGTCACGTCTGAACCAGTCACGCCTCTTGATCGGCCTAAGGCCACAAAATCATTTGGGGGCTTTGGTCGAACCCGAACCATCGCTACACCTCTTGATCGGCATAATGCCACTGCGTCATTTGGGGACCTGGCTGACTTGAACCATAGCTACGCCTGATGGGGGCTTGGTTGTGTACGACCATGGTAATGCCCCTTGATCGGCTCAAACAACCTCTTTTCGTAAATGATTTTATCGTTGCCTTTGCTTGAAATTCGTTTCTCTTTTTGCATATTTCTCTTGTTGTGTTTTTAAACCGACAATTCTTAAATCGGTTCGACTGTCAGTTGATGGAACACGGTTTATTCTTCATCCGGAGACGCTTTGACCGGTTTGGTTTTTAATAACATCCTATTATGGAGTAACACCGGTGTTCATCGTAACCCGGAACGGTTTACCTGGTAAACCGGCCTTATATTCACAGGAGCTGTTTTTCTCCTCCAGCAGAGTGGGTTTCTTAAAAACTCCGTTTCAAGTTTGGCACAACCAACTTCATGCCCTATGGTGGCAGGTATCATATATTCCCATATTTTATCATATGTTTAAATCTAAGGTATTATCTTTGATTTCATATACATAGATATGATGACCCGCCTGGTGATACAACCACAATGGCGTTTTAAGCTTTTTGCTGCAGACAACAATTTAAGATTGATGATTCAACAAAAGCATAAGTTGCAATAAGTATGCACGAAGGCATATCAACACCAAGTGTGGCAGCTAGTCTATTGCAAGGCAACATGGTGCCCAGTTAAGATAATTTTTTTCTGCATAACTCAAAGGGGCAGTAATGTAAACCGGCTTCCGGATCATGCTTGGTCGCCGGCTTGGCCTGATGGTTGCGGGTCATCTTGCGCCGCTTCAACCTCTGCTTCCCTACCCAGTGGCTGGAAATCAACAGTTGTCCAGTCAATTCCCATTAATGCTTGGAATACAACTTCATCATTGATCAGCAACGACGGTTCAATGTCAGGAGCGTAAGTATGCTTACGGATTGGAGGTATAAGGTTCTCCGCTTCAGGAATCGGTGTAGCCACTCGTTTATTTTCGCCATCATATTGGGCTTGATAGTGAGACAGATTTGCCTCTTCAGCCAATTGACAAGCCAAAGGGCGCACTTCGGTTTATAGCTCGGAGATCCTCTTCGCTGAATTACATCCCGCCTTCCTTCAAGCTTGGGAAGCCTGGGCGCTTCAACAGGATCAAAATCCAGCAACCATGCTTTGGCCCGGATTAAGGCGTTTATGGCACCGGTTCTAGCAGCAGATTTCTTTAACTCTTCAACCCGGCAGGAAGCATTGACAACCTTTAATGGTGTCTGGATCAAGGTCGGTGCCGGGTTGTTGTGAGAAGCGATCTTGATGATCCGCTGCGCATCAAAGATACAGCTTGTTCTATCAATGTATAAGCGGCTTTCAATTTCTTCCGCACATCCGATCCCAAGTGGTCAATACGTGTCCTGTATCATTCAAAGGGTTAATAAACCGGCAATTACACGAGAAGGCCTCATTACGCCGTAAATCAAGAAGGCTTACCAAAAACGGCAGCGGTCATGGCATGCACTTGCCGCTTTACACTGGTCAGTTCATCAACCACCGGTTTGAGTGCAGCCTCAGCCTTCTCTGCCCGTTGAGTTAAAGCGGCCTTTTTAGTGGCCCAATCCGCCCGCTCCTTGTTGAAACCCTCCTTAAGCTTTTCCATGACGCTTAAAGCGCTTGGTTAATTCATTTTTGCATTGGAGGTTTCACTTCTTTGGGATTTCTGTGTTTCTTGAAGATCGGCGATTTGATTTTCTTTCTTGCTTAGATCAGCCTACATACAGATAATCATTTGATAAAGATTAAGGTGCAGAGTTGAAGTACCAACCCCATAACAAGTTATGCCCTTGGTACTTGGGGGCTAATGCATATTTGCTTTTCATCCTACAATTTCTATATAAAGTCCCAAGCTCAATACAAGTATTCAACTTGGCACTTGGGGGCTAATGCCTATTTGCTCTGTCCTTGAGTGATACTGGAATTCTTATGGTATAAAAGTCCCGGTTTAACTACAATAAGTTGAACCGGCCCTTGGGGGCTACTTTCCCAAAAGTACAGCTGTGCTCAGGATTATATTGGAAAGTCCCGGTTTAAGTTGACATCTTAAAACCGTCACTTGGAGGCTATTAGAGTTGACAGATTGAAATGTACAAGCAGAGAGTCATATGAAATTTACCTCATATTTGTCCTTCATCATATTTACCAGATTGGCTTCATAATCACGGCTGGTATATAACCGATTCAGATAACCGGAATGAAGATCTTGGGGATTCAGAGCGGCATAAGTAGCCAAATCGGCATCCCATTCGCCTTTACCAAACGCAGTAAATTCATCTTTGGCAGTGTGCTTGGACAAGGCGACAGGATTGTTCGCTCGGAATGACCAAAGCCAGTAATAACAACATCATCATCCTTGGCTTCGCCGGTCCACACTGGGGTCGCCGGTTTATCAGTATGCTTTGATGGGCTTGCTGTTTTGTCAGTCTGAACAGGACTCGTGGCTTGATTAAAAGGGCCTGTGGCATCAACATGTGCCTCTTCAACAGTAACATCATGATCTTGCAATGGTGGGTCGTTCAGCATATCATCGTGGATGTGTTCTTCGGGATCTGGTATTTTAGTCGGTTCAGGAGCGTCGTCTTCTTCTGCCGCTTTGTCCAGACGAGCTTTCTTGCTTGGCCTAGGCTTGGCCCTGAAAGGAAAAAGACGGGTCAGTCCAGTAAACATTGAAAGTGATATATCAAACAACATTATCAGGAATATGGCTCACCCAAGCACTGTCTTGAGTGGTGGGAGCTGGGTGGCTGACGACTCGCCGGAGGAAGAATGAGAAGTCACCTGATAATCGGAGTCAGATGGATTAAGAGGTTGACGAACACAACCCGCTTTAGGATAAGCATTGACGAAACAGTTAGAGACCTCTGAACGACATTTCCGAACCGGATCGTCCAAAACCGGCGGAGGTAACTACCTGGCCGCTGTGCCGGGTTGCGCGACGAGCTTCATGCTGTTGTGTCTTCATAAGAAAGTTTCAGTCCAAATAAGCAAGAGGATGAGAAAATTTAACTTTCCAGTTGGCCCGATGGATTTTTGCTGAAGGTAAAGGGTTTGAGTCGGAAGAAAGAGCGATTACCTCTACAACATCAGCGTGACTGACTTCAGCGTCATCCTGGCAATAATCATTATCAATAAGGTGTGTGAAAAATAAACCAGGTGAGTCAAGCTCTACCTCAAGATCCGGGTTACCCACATCATCGTCAGCTGGTGGATCGGAGGAGGCAGTGGTTCTCTTTCTATGGGCCGGTTTCTTCACAACTCTGGTCTTGGGCCGGGTTGTTTTCTCCGGTTTCTCTTGTGGAGGCTTCTTTCTCCAAAATGGATCATCACCCTGTTTGAAAGATGTTAATATCAACAAAGAGTACTTATACATAGTCAGATTTCATGAAAGCATAAGATATGAGTCTTACGGCTGGTGGTTTGTTAATGGCAGAAAAGGGAGGCATGCCGGTTTGAGTGCAAGCAGCTTTCGGTTCATTTAACATCCTCTTAACAGCCTCAGTAACTTCGTCGTCTGTCAGCTAGATCTCAATATGCCGTAGAGGGTCTTTTACATCTTTTGTGTATTTGCACATCAAACCGGAGCACAGGCTTAAGGGTAGTATACTCCAAGATATCCAAAGAATGAGCAAGGTCAACTCCTGTCAACCCGTTAGCCATGAAGGCCCGAGCTTGGATAGTTGAGGGGCATATTTGCTTCTTTCCTTAGCGATGGTCTTTGAGGGAAGGGATGTGTGTTGCTTAGCCGCTCGGACGGTAACCCGGCAAAGGATTTTCTCCATCGAGAGGTATCTTTGCAAAGAAACCATGTTGAATTCCACTCTTTGGGATGGCTGTGCAGTTTGGCATGAGGGTAAGTGACCTCTTTCCTCTTTTGAATCGCCATACCACCTAACTCGGTGTTGGGACCATCAGTAAATTCGGTGCGGCGGTTTAGATGGAAGCAATCTCTGAATAATTCAACTGTGGGCTCCTCTTGAAAGAACACCTCACACAACACTTGAAAGTGACAGATGTTGGTTACGGAATTGGGGCCAATATCTTGTGGACGTAGTTGGAAGTTGGCCAAGACATCCCGATAAAACTTTGAACCGGGCGGATCAAGCCCCGGCTAGATGGTCAAGAAAACAACAACCTCTCCATCTTTGGGTTCTAGGGTACATTTTGGGCCAGGGACCCTCCAGTGAATGACGTCTTTTTTGCCTAAAGTGCCGGTGCTGACTAAGTTATCCAGTTGAGTTTCAGTCACCCGAGAAGGGACCCAGTTGCACTCGTACACTTGCTTGGCCATGGTGCAATCTGCAAAGCAGTAATACCGGTTCAAGAATATGTTGGAAGGCTATACATTGATGCATTCATTACTAAAGAAGTTGCTTATAAACCGGAGTTCTGCAAGGTGGCAATACATAGCTAGGAAATCCTGGCGGTTCAACAAGGGGACTAATGGTATATGCCGAGTTGTCAATTTTTCTACAAAGTTAAACCGCCTGGTATGAAACATTGAAGAATCAAGATGAGTGGGTGTGCGAAAACAGGTTTCACAAAATTATATCACAGTTTTGGATCTGGAACATGTTCAGAAAATAAATAAATATTCAAGGTCCAAAAGGGAGCGGTACCGAATCAATGAGCAAGGATGCAGGGAGATCTATGGCTTTGAGATGAGCAAGTGAGGACGGATGCTAAAAACTACCGCTACACAGAACAAGGATTTACAGACTTGACTAAGAGTTATCATATGAACAAGAAGCAAGCGATGAACGCTGAAGAACATGGAAACCCTAGAACAGATCTATGGTGAAAAGATAGAAGACTTACCAGAGTTGAGGAAGAAACGGAAGACCGCCGCGATGTTCTGGTATACTCAGGGTGATGCAGCGGCCAAGGTTGGTGCAGAAGTCGACGGCGGCGGCGGAGCTCAAGTCAAGCGGCGCGAGGAAGACGAAGCAGAGGGGCACGAAGGGGAAAGAGAAATGACCCTTCGGTCTTATTTATAAAGCAAGGGACATGTGTCAGGCGCGAAAATCAAGGGGCCGCGAGTTTGGAAATGGAGCTGTCGCCTCGATTGTCGCAGATCTATCAAACAAAAAAAGTATTGTGAATAGCTTTTATGACAGGTGACGTCACGCCGGTTTACGACGACCAGAGAAGATGATATCATGGCGGTTCACCAGACTACACAAAGATGCTGAAGATGAAGTTTTTTTGCTAAGGATTGACATGAACCTGTTCAAATCAATCTGGGGCCTAATGTTGGGGATATTACCACCAGGTGTAAACCGGCCAGGACAGACTGGGTTAACTTCATCAGTAGTTAAGTATGTTAAAGCCCAAGTAGGCAGATGAGGGCTTAAGGCCCATGGCCGGTCCAAGGCCTGTAGCCGTAAACCGACGTCAGTATGTAACTTGTATTGTAAGTTAGGAATAGTAGAGACCGAGCTGGATACATCTATGAACCGACGTCGGGACTCTGTGAACCGACGGGCGCCACCCATGTATATAAAGGGACGACCTGCCGGCGGTTCAAGGGCAATAGACAACAACTCGAGACTTAGGCGAAGCTTGTTTGCTCCCTAGTCATCGAACCCCCATCAATTCCATCACAACTAGACGTAGGCTTTTACCTTCATCGAAGGGGCGAACTAGTATAAAATCTCTTGCGCCCTTGTGTCCGCTTTAACCCCTTCAAGCTAACCCGTAGCGATGGCTCCACGACTAAGTCCTTTCATGAGGACATCTGCCGTGACAAAATCACGGCGAGAACACGATGGAGCGATTCTTCGCCATCTGCCGCTAATCAAGCCGATCGATTTAATGAACAAAGGCGTTGCTATGGGGGGTTGGATGAACAAAGTGAGTGGTGGCATTGCATCTAGATGAACAGGACCTGTGGTGTGGAGGGCTGGATGAGCGATGAGACGGTGGAGGGGTGGCCGTGGAGGGTGGTTGAACAGGACCCCATGGTGTGGAGGGCTGGATGAACAGTGAGCGGTGGAGGGGTGCCCGTGGAGGGGTGGTTGAACAGTAGCGGTGGAGTAGCGCACGGTGGAGGCTGGATGAACAGGAGCCCGTGGAGGCTGGAGGAGGTCGACGGTGGAGATGAACAGTATCCCGTGGAGTCCTGTTTTGCGGTACGCCACACCCCTCCCGATGAACAGGACCCCCGTTTCGACCGTAGGAGGTCCGTTTAAATCCGTTTTGCGGTATGCCACACCCTCCCGATCAACAGGATCCCGTTTCAACCGTAGGAGGTCCGTTTCCTCCGTTTTGCGATGCGCCACACCCTCCCGATCAACAGGACCCCGTTTCGACCGTGGGAGGTCCGTTCCTGCTTTTGGCGATACGCCACACCCTCCCGATCAACAGGACCCCGTTCCGAACATAGGAGGTTCGTTTCCTCCGTTCTGCGGTACACCAGGCCTCGTTTCCATCGCCTGTTCCTTCCAAGCCCTCCCGATGAACACGACCACGCATTCCGTTCCGACCCAGCCGGTTGGCTCCCACGCGTTTCGTTGCCTCCCGATGAACATGACGCGTTATTTGCCTCCCGATGAACACGACGCATTCCGTTGCCTCCCCATGAACACGACGACGACGCTGTTTCTCCGTTCCAACCCAGCCATGTACACGAGCCCTCGCCGTACGTATGCGCGAGTAGGCGTTCGAGACCCCGCCCGTATGTACACATACATGGCCGTATTTTCTTTCTTGCACCCTGGCCGCTGTATGTACATGTACATGCTACGTGCGCGCCTCTACTACGACACGTGCGCGCCTCTACATCCACCAGTATATATGTACGTACACGTTCGCGACCAGAATGACAACGCTACGTACGCTTCGACCAGGTGGGTCCGGACTGTCAAGCACTTCCTTGCCTGCGAAGATGTAGCTGGTGGGTCCCAGCAGTCATGGGGGCGAATCGTTTTTTTTGCCCGGACGCACTTCCTTGCGTGCGAAGATGTAGCTGGTGGGTCCCAGCAGTCAGGGGGGTGAATCGTTTTTTGTGCCCGGACGCACTTCCTTGCGTGCGAAGGTGTAGCTGGTGGGTCCCAACAGTCAGGGGGAAACATTTTTTTCGCGAAATACGGTGGCCCGTCCGGTGGGTCCCCGCTGTCAGGTTGAGGAATAATTATTTTGCGCGTAATAAGGAGGCTATTTCTTTGCTGCGGCCGTGGACCCAGCTGTCAGCCTCTCCACGCACAGTACTCTTCCGATGGAAGTCGGTCGTTGACCACATTAACCACGCCGCGCCGAGAGCACCATGGCGGTGGACGACGACGAGGCCTAGGAAGGGGACGACACGGAGGTAGGGAAGACTCGGCAGTTGTTTCCCACGTGGACGGGAGTACGACTGTACGAGGGTTTACTGGTTCGTCTGCCGTCGCGGAGAATAACAACAGGTGTGGGTGAGTAGAGGGATGGCTAGGCCAGCGATGGGAGTACGGTGGGGAGGAGGGAGCAGGCAGTCCCGCCGGCGCTTGTTTGAGCGGCTGGAGCAGGAAGAGCAGAGATTGAAGAAGCACGACGGCCGTTGGATGGACATCCAACCGTCACTGCTTGTGTGTCAACCTTTTTTAGGAAAGCCTCAAATCTATGGAAAACAACATACAACCCATCTGCCATTATTTCTAATAATTTACAGCCCATTTGCTAATTCTTAAGGTTTTTTTGGAGCCCATATTCTTTTTGTTAGCATTACAGCCCATATTGTGGCCACGGTTAAAAATTATAATGAATTTTTGCGTATTTCCGGTGCTGGTCCGAACTGTTTTTAATCCGAAATTTTGACTCACATTCAAACTGATTTTAAAATAAATGTATATCAATATAAAATCCAACAAATTCTCCACACATAAAAATTAATGTAATTTAAAATCTTGAAATGAAAAAATATTTGAAACTAATTGCGGTTTGATGTGTTTTAAAAATGTACAGCCCATTTCTCATTCTTGATGGGCCATTTTCTCGGCCAGAACGAATGAAAGCTCTCCTCGTCTTGAAAGATTTGCAGCCCAACAGCCTGGCAAAGCGACTTACTTGGCAAATCACAAAAAACTGGGTTGTGGCCATGGACCCGGTATCGGCCTCTCCATGTACAAGATTACTCTTCCGATGGAAGTCGTTCCTTGACCACGTTGACCACGCCAAGGTGGAGAGCACCAACTGCGGTGGACTGACGATGAGGCCTAGGAAGGGGACGACGCGGAGCCGGGAAAGACGCGGCAGCGGAAGCCCGCGCGGAGAGGAGTACGAGGGTTCCTTGGTTCGGCTGCGGTGCAAGGCTGCCGTCGCCGCAGGGCCTAGCCAGCGGTGGGAATAGTAGGGGGCGGTGAGGCCTCCAGCGGCAAAGACAGCCCGGCCACGGGAGGCGGGAGCATGCGGCACGACCGGCGCTGCTTTGGGCGTGGAGCAAGAAGACCAGAGGTTGAAGAAGCACTACTGACCGTTGGATGGACATCGACGGTCACCGGAGCTAGAATCGTAAATATTGACTAAGTTGAGAAAGCCCTTCGTCCCCTGGCCAACTTAGTAGGCCCATTAAGACAGCCTCCCACCAAGGTGGGTCCCAGCTAGCCGGGGAGTATTCATTTTTTGTGCGTAATAAGGAGGCACTCCCGGTGGGTCCGAGCTGACAGCGAGGGGAACGGTTTTTGTGAAATACGGTGGCCCATCCGGTGGGTCCCAGCAGTCAGGGGGAAATGATTTTTTTCGCAAAATACTGTTGGCCCGTCCGGTGGGTCCCCGCTGTCAGGTGGAGGAATAATTATTTTCAGCATAATAAGGAGGCACTTCCTTGCGACTGCCATGGACCCGGTATCGGCCTCTCCACGTCTGATACTCTTCCGATGGAAGTCGGTCGTTGACCACATTGACCACGCCAAGGCCGAGAGCACCACGGCGGTGGACGACAAATGAGGCCTAGGAAGGGGACGACGCGAGCCGGGCCACGGGAGGCAGGAGCAAGCAGCACTGACCGACCACGGGAGGCGGAGCAAAGGCACGATCGGGCGCCGCTTTGGGCGGTGGAGCAAGAAGACCAGAGGTTGAAGAAGCACTATGGCCGTTGGATGGACATCATACGGTAACTGGAGTATTGACTAAGTTGACAAAGCCCTCCGTCCCCGTCAACTTAGTAGGCCCACAAGTCAGCCCAACAATATGGTGGGTCCTAGCTAGCAGGGGGGTATTCATTTTTTGGGCGTAATAAGGTGGCACTTCCTTGCGTGCGAAGATATAGCTGGTGGGTCCGACACATCGTGAGGGAACGTTTTTTCGTGAAATACAAAGGCCCTTCTGTGGGTCCTAGCCGTCGGTGGAGGAATCATTATTTTGCGGCGTAATAAGGAGGCATTTCCTTGCGTGCGGCCGTGGACCCAAATTGTCAGCCCTCCACGCATGTACCCACTTCCGATGGATGTCGTTCATTGACCACGTTGACCAGGCCGCGCCGAGAGCACTGTATAAAGTGGACGACGTGGCGAGGCCTAGGAAGGGAACGACACGGAGCCAGGGAATACTCGGCAGTTGTTTCCCACGCGGAGGAGTACGAGGGTTTACTGGTTTGTCTGCCGTCGCCGGAGAATAATAGCATGTGTGGGTGAGTAGAGGGATGGCTAGGCCAGCGATGGGAGTACGGTGGGGCCATGAGGCCTGCTTGGCGGCAAGATAGCCCGGCGGAGGAGGAAGCGAGCAGTCCCCCGGCTCTTGTTTGAGCAATTTGGAGCATGAAGAGCAGAGATCGAAGAAGCACGACGGCCGTTGGATGGACATCCAACGATCCACCGCTCTCATGTGTTGACTAAGTTGATAGGGCGTTGCGTGTGCGTCAACCTTTTTTTATGAAAGCATACACGTCAACCTGTAGTAGGCGCACAAGTCAGCCTCAAATCTGTGGAAAACAGCATACAACCCATCTGCCATTATTTCTAATAATGTACAACCCATTTGCTAATTCTTAAGGTTTTTTTGGAGCCCATCTTCTTTTTGTTAGCATTACACCCCATATTGTGGCCACGGTTAAAAAGTATACGAAATTTTGCATATTTCAAAAGGTCAACTGATTTTAATCCAGAAATATCGATTCACATTCAAACTATTTTGAAAAATAATTTATATAAATATAAAATCCAAATAATTGTCCACGCATAAAAATCAATGGAATTTAAGATCTTGTAATGAAAAAAATTTGAAACTAATTCCCGGTTTGATGTGTTTTAAAAAAGTACATGCCATTTGTGGGCAAACCGAATGAAACTCTCATCGTCTTGAAAGATTTGCAGCCCAGCAGGGCCGATAAAGCAAGTAGGCCTTGTTTGGGTATTTCTTTAAAAAAAAATAGAAGCTGGGCTAGCCATTTTCAAGAAGAAAAACACAACTGGGCTCATGATGTGGTAAACATAAATAAAACTGCTAGATAAAGCTACAGCCCTCAAGACAGCCCCATTGTTACCTTGATCCTTCGCTAAAACTAGTATAAATAACAACTGCTTGTTCCTAAAAAGAACTGTGCGACTTGCTGGGTCCTTGGTGTCAGCCGCTCGTAGTGTAATTCTCTCGTTTATTGACTACGTTGACAATGGCGTGAGCCCCAGATGTCCAACCATTAGGAGGAACCATAATTTTTGGCCTTGTACTATAGAGGCACTTGCTTGCATACTGCCATGACGCTGGTGGGTCCCTACTGTCATCTTCTCCACGTATAATCATCTCCTTGTTCCTCTCGGTTGTTGACGATGTTGACAACACAAGAGGGCGGCGCACCGCGCACGGCGAGCGAACCAAGGCCGCAAGGCGGAGGACGACGGCGAGGCCTCGGACGGAATGAACAGGAGCCGTTGAAGATGCGCCGGTCCAGTCACAGGCGGAGGGGAGTACGAGGGTTGACTGGTTCGGGCACGGGTGCGTGTTGGGGCTGACGTCACCGGAGAATAACACGACGTGTGGGGAATAGAGGGAGGGACTGGCCAACGTCGGAGGGTACGTACGGTAGGGCGGCGGAGGCGCAACCAGCCATGGGAGCCGGGAGCAGGCGGAGCCGACGGGGTGGTTTGGTTTGGGCGGCTGGAGGAAGAAGAAGACAAGAGATAGAAGATACACGACAGATGTTGGATGTCAATCCAACGGCCGGTAGGCGTAATCGCTTTGTTGACCGGCTAGTAAGTCGACACCACCTTGGATAGGCTATTTCCTCGCGGGTCCCAAATGTCAGAATCCAAATCTGTCACGGTCATGCAACCTTTCTTATGAAAATTTACAGCCCATTTGATGTGCTAGTTCGAAATAAGTTTGTGGGTGTTGGTGGGGGCTAATCACTTGGCTTCTGTAATGCACAGTGAGCTCAAGTAGCCGGCGTGAGTGATGTTATTTCCCTTGGTTGTGATTTTTACAATATTTCACTCTAAATAAAACGAATGGCAAGCCAATTGCCTTGTTTCAAAGAAAATATGATCCACAAATGAGTTGAAAAGGGCAGGAACATCTAACTCCAGCTTACAAACTATACAAAAGCACGAGGGTTGATTGTTCATCAGGTTTACAAAAACCCAGATTGAAAAGGGCAACAACATCTAACTCCAACACTTTGTTTCGGCGATACGGTCAAATGGATCGGTCAGGTCCATAGAATGAACATCTGGCTCGTAAAATTCTTTGGATTATGACCACAATATGTTGTAAATAGAAGCCCAAAGACGCTCGTAAGCTCTTTTGCCCACTGAAACTCCTTTTTTGCTCTTTAACATACCCATCCGTCAAAACCATGTCTGCGATAAACTTAAGCACGATGGACAATAGTAACCTCGCATTCAGCAGGAAGAATGTGACAAATCTTGTGTTTGCACGGTTGGCTACATATCGTTCTAGCGTTATTGTCTTCAATCGAATCTCATGAGAAGTGAGAAAATCCCGATGCTTACGAATCCACTGATTGGTTATAACTTTCTTACCCCGTCCTGTTGCCTAAATAGACATGAAGATTGAAAACAGTTAAGGTCTAAAAGAAGAGTGTCGAAAGAGCAACAGCTGAATGGTTAATTCTAGTACACTATATGCGGGCTTCCAATGTGCGTGAAATTATCACCTTTATATACAACTTCTCCAGACATGGAAAGCATTGCAGCAAGCCAATAATCTTGTTCGGATCAAAACTATTCATTTGGATATATAAGATCTTGACAGAATCCAGCACCATTGATAGGCCATCCATGGAGAAACTCTTCATTGAGCATAGAACATAATATTAGTACAAAATGTGTACTCCAAGATGATATATAAATTATGCTTGAAATTTAAAATGCAGCTTATGGTTACAAGTGTAGATGATAATATAAAGTACCAAGAACTGTGGAGCCAAACACCATATTGAAATGAGCACAGAGATCATGTATTACACCCAAGGTCTCCAGTTTAGGCGCAGAGAGGACGGTTATTTGCAACGGTGAATAACTAGAATCAAGGATCAACCTTTGAAGTGAAGGGGCATCTTGGATGATGAGCTGCCTTCCGTCAAAACAAATTCCAATTCTTACAAGGTTAGGCGACTTTATTTGGAGACAACCGATTCTAATCGTGAAAACAAGCACCAAGCACTCCAAAGACAGTGGTAACTGGAGTGGATGATGCTATGCAATGAGGCCTCCGATATCTGAACCCGCACAAGTGAAAGTTTCTTGAGAAATGGGAGTCGAAGGTTTAGTACCAGATTATGCGGTAGGTAGCACAGCCGCAAAGGTGGCGTGTGTGGAGAGAGGAGGAAAACATGAGATGGACATCGGTCTTTGAGGGCACAAGTTCATGGCGTTAGGTATGTGGTATGTGATTTCGGTGAATAGTAGAACTCAAGCAACTGTAGTTACGTGAATTGTGGGATTTCAGCCAAGGCGTCCACCGTGCAAGGCATGGTATGCTTGCTCGAGTAGCATGACGGGATGCAGAGGCTTTGAACGGAGCCCTGGTGGGAGGAGATGATGGCTCTGGGATTTCAAAATCATTGAAGAGAGATAGGCGGCGACAATCGAGATTAAGGGGCACGACGCGCCATAGAGGGCGCCACCGAATTGAGAGGACTTGGGTGCGGCAGCAATCCTTGGTGGGGAGAAGCGAGATGATCTCCCCAAGGATGGCGTCTGGGAGATCGCAGATGCGGTCCACCCGATATTCTACGGGTTCCTGGGATCCAGTGGGGGCGGGGTCGCCGCTTTTCCCCGCGCTGCCGGGTGCAGGATCTAGCAGGCGTCGCCCATTGGCGAGCCTCATCTTCTTGGCTGGGGTCAGCCCACTCCATTTTCCTCGAGGCGTCTGTCGCTCACGGGTTTGAGCAGAGTAACAAATGACGAGCCTAGTTGTAGAAAAGCGAGCGAAGAAGAAGGGAGCTGGGGTTTTCAGTAGGAGTGAGGAAGAAGGGGAGCTGGGGTTTTCAGAGGAGTGAGGTGAGAAATTTGGGGGTACGAGTGGAGCGAAATGACGTGAGGTGGGTGGGAGCGAGGAGGAAGAAGAGCACCTAGGTTTTTTTGGGGGCGGGCGGTGTCTTTGGGTGTGGGTAGCGCCTTTTGAATTGATTTTACTATTTACTAGTGTGGATTGGCTGTTTTGTCTTGGGCCTAGAGAAACAATTACTACTAGTACAGTGGAGACACTCTACAGCTACCCAGTAAAACAATTACTACTAGTACAGTGGATACACTACCGCTTCTAGCTCCTCCGAGGTCATCGAAATGTCTCCCTCTATTGAATGTCATTTTACTTTTGCTCACCGACATGCGGGCCATGCACCGCGCGGGCCCAAATGCCATCCACCAAATTAGAAGGCAGTATGCATGCGGAGAGTCACCCCGGTCGTAGCACGGCACTAACGAGCCGTCGTATCACAAAACCCCACCACCCCGCAGTCTAAGTTTGACGGACGAAGCAACCATCATTTCACTCTTCACTGAATCCCCTTCTCCCTCACCGTCTTCAAGAAAGGCAACACTCGCATCTGCCACTGTTCTTCTCTCCCAACGAAGGGAAGGTAAGCGGATCCATGATGTTGGTATATTTTCATTCAGAGAAAAAAAAGAACTTTTGCAAAGCAGTAACCGATCCTCACTCTCTTTTTTATTTCATTGTCATTGCGATTGTGTTTTCCTTTCAATGGTCTCCTAGTATTCGCTCGGTTCATGATGGACCAAGGAGAACCAGGCAAAGATCTGCCGATATTGGAGTAGACGCTGGAGGCTGATCCCCACGAGACAGAGAGCTCCAAGAAGATGGAGGCAACCACCGAGCTGACCCCATATACGCTCACGGCCACTACTGAGATGGTCAACGCCCCGTTTGAGGTTACAGCCCCCGTGGCACTGCATGAGCAGTTTTCCCCCTTCGAGGATGTGTCCCCCCCCCTCGCTGAGCCGCCCAAGGTGATTTCCTTCTTTGCCAATCTCGATTGTGGTTTTTCATCTAAGTATGCGGTGATTTTTTTAGAAAAGGAAGTATGTGGTGATTAATAATGCAAAATTTTATTAGCTTCGATGCCATGCTATACATAGTGGTTTAAATAACTTGTGTTTCTTATCTTTGAAAAGTAATTTAGAATTTGTTTACATTTCAATTAGAGCCCCGATGCGCATAAGGATTGTGTGGTTGTGCATGTCACTCGCTATGAGTGACGACCTGAATATACGACCTTGGGAAAACAGAGTTCTTAGGCTGTTGGATCCTGGAAGCCATTTGCGGTTATACCAATGAAGAGGTGTATTCCAGCCTCACCGTTGTCGAGCGTGTTGTCCAGGTGTCTTTGAAGCACAAGAAGTTCAAAGCTACTCCTTCGTTTGTGAGGCATATTGTTCTTGTCGAGCTTACGCAGAAGATGACGTGGCATGCCTCCACAAACAAGTTTATCGATGGCAAGGCCACAAGGTTGTCTTCATGAAGGTTCACAGGATTGAGCTGCTGCGGGACGCCCTCGATGATGTTCATGGGAAGGTCCGTCTTGTGTCCAGCCCAAATTAGATCGAGGCATGAAATAGTTGCCCCAGCTAGTGTTTAATAGTAGTTTGGATTGTGTCTAATTATCCGAACCTTGCTCATTATCGACCCCTTTGGGGCTAGTACTGCTTGAATCCGTCTATGGGAACCGCCGCTACTTTTGTGTGCCCGTGAATCATATAAGCAACTATGTATCTTGTTACGATGGTTCATGCAGTTAATTGAGGCCACAATGTAATAAATTCCAAACGTTCAACGCTAGTCCAGCGCTCATGTGGAACACTCACATTAAACTCGTCTTCATAAAAATCTTGAAAAGCATAAGTTAAGCAGTTTTATACATCTCAATGATTCATAGAACATAAGAAACATATACTAGTTCACAGCAAAAGACAAAGTTGTGAGAAGGTTTACAAATCAGGAAAAAACAAGCAAGGCTTCTCTAAGCAAAGGGCCTCTCGGCAGGCTTAAATTTCCCGGAGTTCACTCTGGTTTTTTCTTGTTGCCACCATCCAGGGTTAGGTTCTCTCATTCCAGAATAACCAATTATAATTGTGGTCTCAATTTGGAATGCTGAACTGAACCATGCAAAGGTAATCTTGACTGTGTGAAATTCTTGTGCATTCCACTAAATTTAAGCACCGCTATTTGCAGAAATAAGCGAGACCACAATGCCTCTTGTCCGTGCACTGTCCAAAACCGCCGTGCAGCCCGTGCAGCTAGTCCTCGGTCCATGGATGAACTGGTAGAAAGTGCATTCCGGACTAGGATGCGATTGTTTTCGCTCATCCACCGTAATCAGGAAGTAAAATATACGAATCAGCTTCGTTTAGATTGCGTTGGTCATTCTACCTTAGTTACTACCAATGTAGGGATACCTTGAAGACGGGAGGTTAGACGATGACAACGAGGGATAGCCATCTCATTTTGCGCAGTTGTACTAAAACTGAGGTGTGTGCTTTTGATTGTGCGGATAGAAACGATCTGAGAGGCAGACATCCACGAAGCGATATGGAGACAGACATCCCTGTTTGCGCAAATATGAAATACGGTTAGTTAAACAGTGACATATATTACTACTTTCCCCACGTTTCCTCTTAGAACCAAGTCCTAGATTCATGCTACATCTTTCCCACTTTCTTCCCTATTTGAACCAACGCTTTGAGTTGACTGTATGAACTAGCTTTACTTCTAACAATAGTAGAAGTCTAGGTGGCTTTGGAACAACAGACATAAGTAGAAAAGGTTCCACACGAAGGGGGAAGAGCTGGGGCAGTAGAGCAAGGCAGGTTTCGAAGGAATATATACCTGAGGGTCGTCGGCATGTGGCAAAGACAGCGTCGGGAGGCCACATCTTGGCCACAATACCGCAGGGAGGAAGAAGGGTTCAGAGGCCCTCCCGAGCCGGCGCTCTCTCGGAGAGAACGGCACGGCCGCCGATCGGGACGCACGGGCAGCCGTTGGTCTCCTCCCTCGCCGCCGATGATAGCGTGAACGATGCACCTACACCCCCTGCCCCGGTCAAGGTTGTCCGACCGGATTTGTGACCAGCCGTGAGCTGAGAGAGAGAGAGTGTGGCCACCTATGTCTTGCTTAGATGTGGAGAGCATGAGAGAGTGAATGAGAGGAACCCTAGTAAAGCAAGCGCTAAGGCTCTCGCTTTTATATATAGTGGAGTGATTTTGTTGTACCGGCTTCAAAAAATGCGCCCCACGTGTACCATGAGTGGGTGTGAGAGAACTAGTGCGTGCATGCACCGCTTCTCTTCGTGAGAGTACGATATATACTATGCCCAAAGAACGTTCGCCGCAAGAGTAATAATATAAGTGTGTGACGTGTGAGCTAAAATAAAATGTGCGCGTCGTATTTTGTTTTTTAGAAGTTCTGAGGGTAGGGTGTGAAGAGCACATATGTGCGTTGAGGGAGTCCCGAACTAGGGGGTGTCCGGATAGCCGGACTATCATCACGGCCGGACTCCAATACTATGAAGATACAAGATTGAAGACTTTGTCCCGTGTCCGGATGGGACTTTCCTTGGCGTGGAAGGCAAGCTTGGCGATACGGATATGTAGATCTCCTACCATTGTAACCGACTCTGTGTAACCCTAACCTATCCGCTGTCTATAAAAACCGGAGGGTTTTAGTCCGTAGGACGAACAACAATCATACCATAGGCTAGCTTCTAGGGTTCAGCCTCCTTGATCTCGTGGTAGATCTACTCTTTTACTACCCATATCATCAATATTAATCAAGCAGGAGTAGGGTATTACCTCCATCGAGAGGGCCGAACCTGGGTAAAACATCGTGTCCCTTGTCTCCTGTTACCATCCGCCTAGACGCACAGTTCGGGACGCCCTACCCGAGATCCGCCCGGTTTTGACACCGACATTGGTGCTTTCATTGAGAGTTCCTGCGTATGCGTCACCGATAGGCCCGATGGCTCCTTCGATCATCAACAACGATGCAGTCCAGGGGTGAGACTTTTCTTCCCGGGACAGATCTTCGTGTTCGGTGGCTTTACCGCTGCGGCCAATTCGCAGCCATCCGGAGCAGATCGAAGCTACGCCTCGCCATCAGTCAGATTTGGAAGTTTGAACTATACGGCCGATGTCCGCGGAGACTTGATCTTCGACGGATTCGAGCCGCAGCTGCCGCGCCGCGACTGTCTCGATGGGCATGATCTAGCTCGCAATTAACAAAGGCTCGGAGGCCGCACCAAGATCCGCCCAACCCTTAATCGGAGCCGGATTCCCCGATCGAGGACGCAGTGGTTGGACACCGCCTCGGGGCTACAATCTCTACGGCGATCGAGCGAACTCCATCCCTGTCCTTTGTGAAGACCTCGACCTGTGGTGCCGGACTCTTTCCGGACTCACGAACCCTCCGTGCCTCGCCAATCGGATCCGATTGGGCGCCCGGTCATGGAGTTCACGGCCGCGGACATCTTTCTCGCACTCGCCCTTTGGCGACATCCTGAATTCACTAAAGTCTCTCTCTTTATCCGGAGAGCCTGGCGGACTACGGCCAGGAAGGTTGGGATGCGGACGACGAAGAAACTCAACGCCCACCCACCACCCACTTCGTAGCCACTGTCGAAAGCTTACACGACGTGCTCGATTTCGACTCCGAAGACATCAACGGCATGGACGACGATGTAGGGAGACAACAATGAACCAGCACCTATAGGATGCTGGACAACCACCTCACCCCATGATGTATACATGGTGGATACACTTAAAGGAAATGAAGACGAGGAACAATAGGACGCTACGAAGGATAAATCCCTCGAAAAGCAGTCAAAACGGCAGCGTAAACGCCGAACAAAGTCCCGCCTCAACAAAGACCCAACCATAGAGCAGGGCGAACCGGTGGACAACGAACAAGCTATCGAGCAATCGTCCAACAAGACAACTTGGATAAACAATCTGTTCGGCGAAGGCAACCGTCCGGACGATCTCACGCCGGACAAACTATTGGAGCAAAATGACCTCGAGAAAAGGCTTTGCCGCCATCGGCGTAGCTTGAAAAAGCGAAGCGGAAGCTCAAAACAGCGGAAGATGCACTCAGGATCGAGATGGAGCAAAGTATTCAGCACACAGAACATAAGTACGGCTGACGATCGCCGAACAAAGAGCCACCCGAAAAGAAAGCTACTGCCCGAATTCGACGAGGAGGCCTTAGAGCCCCCACAATTAAAAAGTAAGAAGGCCACCCGGTCGGATGGACGACCCCACGGCAAAAAGAGAGCGGCGAATGGCGCTGCACACAAGCCAATATGCGATCCGCATAAGGATTCACATCAAAAGGATGGCCCAGTTAGGTCCATCTATGGGCCAAGAAAGCAGGCTCGTCAAAGCAATGCAACACGCCAAAATTCCGAAGATCACGGCACACCCAGGATATAGGGCGCGACACCCCTATGTTTCACCAATGAGGTCTTTGGATCATGAATTTCGGCGGATTCAAACCCGTAAACATAGAGGCATACGACGGAACAACAGACCACTGAGTCTAGATTGAGGATTACATCCTCAGCATACACATGGCTAGAGGAGATGATCTCCATGCCATAAAATACTTACCCCTTAAACTCAAAGGGCCAGCTCGGCATTGGCTTAAAAGCCTCCCCGAAAATACCATTGGAAGCTGGGAAGAGCTCGAGGATGCATTTGGGCAAATTTTCAGGGACTTATGTCCGCCCTCCGGATTTGAACGATCTAAGTCACATAACTCAACAGCCCAAGAGCCAGCCCGAAATGCAGAACAGGTTCCTTACTAAAAAGAACCAAATAGTCGACTGTCCCGACGCCAAGCCTTAGCAGCTTTCAAACACAACGTCCGAGACGAATGACTTCAGACACCTCGCCAAGAAAAGCCAAGAACAATGGCCGCATTAACAAGCCTCATGACCCGCTTATGCTGGAGAGGATAGCTGGCTAGCAAGATGCAGCACCAAATGACCCAAGTACATCCGAAATCAGGGATGGAAATGGGAAACCACGGCGCAACAAGGACCAGCGCCGGATTAAAAGGAACAGTCCAAAGAGCACGGCAGTCAATGCCGGATTCAAAAGCTCACGGCAGAGCAACAAAAAAACTGCCCCTTGAGGACAATAGCAATGAGCTATCCAACTTCAACAAGATCTTGGACAAGATATGTCAAATCCACAATACTCCTGGGAGGCCTGCTAACCATACCCACAGAAATTGTTGGGTCTTCAAACAGTCCGGCAGACTGAACGCCGAACACAAGGGGCTCGACACACCAAGTGAAGATGACGACGAGCACCACAAGCAGAGCCCTGGAAAACAAAAGACTTTCCCACAAGGGGTTAAAACAGTAAACTCACTTCACGTGATCAAAGGGAAAAAAAGAGCAGCGTCCACTAAAAGACGCGCCGCACACTGGTTCTCAAAACCAATCACCTTCGACCATCAGGACTATTCCGAAAATATTCGGAACGCAGGATGGACTGCCTTGATATTGGATCCTATAATCGACGAATTCCAATTTACACAAGTCCTCATGGATGGCGGCAGTGACATAAACCTGATATATCAGGACATAATCCGCAGGATGGGGATAAACCCAACCAAAATTCTCTGTAGCAACACCTCCTTTAAAGGAGTAATGCCAGGCCCATATGCCCATTGTACGGGCTCCATACTGCTAGAAGTTGTGTTCGGTTCATCCGACAACTTCCGTTGCGAAAGGTTACTCTTCCATGTCGCCCGCTTAAAAGTAGCCATCAAGCACTATTGGGACGCGAAGCTTTCGCCCGCTTTAACGCAATACCGCATTATGCATCTCTAACACTTAAAATGCCCGGTCCACGCGGCATCATCTCGTTAAAAGGAAGTATTAAGTGTTACTCGAGCATGGAAGAACGTGAGACTTCCTTGACAGCCCCACAGCTATCCGGCTCTGCTAGGCAAAGAACCTGAATTGGTCATTCAAACCCCGGACACGGCTAGACGAGTCCGGCGCCTACTAGTGGCATACCCCCATACGAGGGGCCGCATGCATGTATAACAAGAGACAATAGAGCTCAATTTTATTCACTTCTTCGAACCGTACTCTGTTTATTTAATATTAAGTACATTTTCGCACGATCCTGTTTCTTTTAAACTAAGTTCCTCTCTTTTACAGATGAACAACGTGCTACACCCGTCCAGGATACGGCTACGGAGACACAAAGCAGACGCAAGAGGGACCCGTTGCAAGGATTCTTTGATTAAGACCTGCGTAAACCTTTTTTTGTCTCTTGTTGATATACATCCCCCGGTTCCTTACTATAACCGAGGAGGAGGCTGGCGTTTTGGCATTGGTCGCACCAGAATTTTTGCGCGTACCTGGACACCAGGGGCTTAGGGCATTATTCTGCCATTTTCATAAAGACCGAATACCTTAGTGAGTATTCGCGCCTCGAAGTTAGGCCTTATATGCATCAGCTCCGAATCATGTCTTTGGTCAAATGTTGGGTTGCCCGGCTCCTGTGTTTTGCTGCCTTACGTTCCGCTTTTCACGGCTAATGCGGCACCGGAGAACCATCTGCGATTGTGCCGTTCGCCGGGCGAGCACCTCGAGAGAAAGCCGAAAACTGACTGTCATGATATAGCGAGAGACTGGTCAACCACTCGATGACTCTCTGGAATGTTTAGGATTCCTCCGCATTAACGAAGGACCGGTTTTCGGTCAGGCACATACGCACCCGACCGGGAGAGTGCGGTGCCCTCTGTGGGGCTATATAGTAGCCCCACCCTTGAACTCCTATGGCTAAGTGAAAGTGATAAAGCATTATAGTCCGGTTGCCTGGTTTGCTACGCTATCACCTCCTTAACAGGACCAAGACGCTGGATTAAGTGTGAAAAAGCGCTTTCTTTGCAAACACCCCCGCACTATGTGCGTGGAGGCTGAAGCCAAGGACTGCCATCTTTCAGGTTATATATACATATACATAAACGGCCGCACAGGGAGTAGTTTACTACTTGAACGCACAAGTATAAAAAGCTCTTATATTATATTGAAACATTGTTTTCACAAATCATACATGTCATTTAAACATAATATCCTTCGAGCACTACGTCTCTATTAAACGAGCGCCCGGCAGGACTTCTTCAAAGTAGTGCGCGGCAGGTACTCGGCTTCGTCTCAATCTTGGGATGCAACGTCGGTGGCCTTCATCTCTGCCCGTATGTCTTGACACGGGCCAGAGCCATCCGTGCTCCCTCAATACACGCCGATCGCTTCATTGCGTCGATACGCGGTACCGCACCAAGGAACTGCTGCACTAAACCAAAATAGCTCTTCGGCTGGGGTTCGCCCGGCCATAAGTGAGTCAAGACATGCTTCATGGAAAATCCGGACAATCGATTCAGCTCGGCCCATTCAGCCAACCGATCGGTCAGCGGCAGAGGACGCTCCGGACTATGGAATTGCGACCAATATAGCTCTTCCCTTCAGGCCCCTTCGCCCCGGAAGTGCTCAACCGCGTCCGCAAAGACTTCGCCGCCAAGTCCAGATAAGCATCCTCGAACTCCACAACTTATCCAATCGAGCATACTTTGGATCCGTATACTTCCTCCGCTAAAGAGAAACGGTTTTCCAGCCGCAATTGCCCGGCCCGACTCAGCTCCTCCTTGGCAGCTCTCAAAGCCGATCGGGCATTCTTGGATTCGCGGCGGCCTTTCTCGTGCCCTCTTGTTCCGCTTTGACGTTCTTTTTCAAGAACCTCGCATAACGATCGGTAGTATTCCTCAACTTTCTGGCCATATCGGCCATTTCCTCCTTGCTTCGGCAGTGAGCAGCCCGTTCGGCTTCTAGCTCTTCGGCCGCCTTCAAGGCGGCCGCATTACTAATTCTGGCTTGCTCTTTTGTTCGGGCGAGTTCCGCCCGCAGCTCCTCCACGGCAGCGGCACCATCTGCATTAAGCATACAAATACTGAGACATGGGCGTCAAGCTCCCTTACCAGGTGTCCGCATAGAAGTAGCTTACCTTGTGACTCGTCAAACCGTTTATTGACCAGCGCGATGTTCGCATCCGCCTCATCAAGTTGCCGCTTTAGTTCGGCATATTCATCAGTCCGGCTGGCCCCGGACGCCCCGCCACCTGTTTAGGAGCGGCAATATGTTATAACTGAGAATTTGATCCTCGGCACATTGTCAATTTTGCCAACATACCGAGTCTCAGGGGCTACTACTCTATACAGGGCACATTTTATATGCATAACTATCGAAAGGTACATTATTTTTTGCGTATCTCAAACCCCGTCAGTAAGCTTCTGACGGCTTCATGCAATCCGCTCTCCGCGGATGCAATTCTTTCAATCACCGTACCCATTAGAGCACGGTGATCTTACGAGATAGCCGCCGCCTCGAAAGCAGATCCTTCAGCTCCTCCGACCGCACACCACTTGGCGCCGGACCTTCCGCCCCTGCCGGACTTGGGGGAACCCTCCGCGACGACACCTCCGGGTCGTCCGCTTCACATGAGGGTGCGACAGGTGGAGGCGTTTCGCTCTCCATCATCTCCGGAAGAAGATCCCCCGAAGACGAGCTCTGCTGAGAAGGGCTGAGGTCCGAACTACAAGGTAAAATTTCGGCTATCTTCATCAATAAATACAGGGATGTTCCTTATTTACAAGACCCCTTCCTTTTTACTTACGGCTCGCTGGAGGGCTGATCCCCTTGGGGAAATAGTGCGGCTGGGTTACTCCCTCACGGACTCTTCGACGAAGATTCCTTCCCTCTTTGAGGCCTTAACCTCCGGATCTTCCGAAGCAGTCCTCTTCTCTCCTCGAAAGACGGGACTTTTAATCCCTCCTTCCTTGATAGCCTCCTTTGTAGAGGCAGTTGCTTCCCCGCTCCCCCCTTCGCCTTCTTCAAAAGGCGCGACCTTCAACATCTTGGTCAGCATGGGATCCGGCGTGGTCTCCGGGAGGGGAGCCGGACACCTTATTAACTTTGCCTTGGCTATCCACTCCTGTTCAAGAAACGGCTCCTTTAAAGGGCATATATATAAAATAAATGAATGAACAGCTTGTCCGGTTCTGAGGACTACTTACTTGAGTATCTGGTGATTGCAGCTTAGTCCTGCGTCCTCGGTCAAGTCCAGACACTTCTCTTGTGATCCAAGAACAGTTTATACATCTCCACAGGCGTCGTGCCCATAAAATTTTGGAGAGCTCGTGGTCCCTCCGGATTGAATTCCCATAGGCGGAGGGCGGCGTTCCAGGCTGAAGGCGCGGATCACCATAACCTGCGCCATCGCAACCAGATTGATCCCTCTTTCCCGGAGGTCTCGAATACGGCCCTGCGCAGCAAGGGAACGCCCTTGACGGCCCCAGTCAAGCCCCTTGTTGACCCATGATACCAGCCATTGTGGTGGACTGAGCGGAAGGCAGGGAGCACCGCCCATTTGGTGCCCCCAGGGCGGTGATATAAAACCACTCCCGTTGCCACAAACCAAGCTCCTCTTGAAAAGAGCCCTCGGGCCACGGAGCATCAACACATTTGCTTATGACCCCCCCTCCGCACCCTGCTTGTTGCCCCTCGATCATCTTTGGCTCCACCTTGAAGGTATTGAGCCACAATCCAAAGTGGGGGGTAATATGGAGGAAGGCCTCACATACGACAATGAATGACGAGATATGGAGGATGGACTCCGGATTCAAGTCATGGAAATCAAGCCCATAATAAAACATGAGCCCCCGCACAAAGGGATCTGTTGGGAAGCCTAAACCCCGACAGAAGTGAGACGCGAACACCACGTTCTCGCCGGGCTCGGGAGTGGGAATGACCTGCCCTGGAGCAGGCAGCCTATGCGAGATCTCGCCGGTTAGATACCTGGCGTCTCACAGCTTTAGCACATCTTCTTCTGTGACTGAGGAAGACATCCATCGACCGTGTTGGTCGGAGCCGGACATCGTCGAAAGTCCGAAGCGCCTGAATCTGAAGCTTTGGGTGTTGGAACTCGAAGCATGAGGCAAACTCGATGGAGGGTGTGAAAAGAAGAGGGCCTTGGTCTCATTATAAAGAGGTTGAATACCAAGAGCCCACCCCGTGGTCGATTAGGACTCGCCTTTGATAAAGGAGGCGTGCCAACGGGCACGGTTGGGTTACCCACGTCCGTATTGATGAGAATCCCGGAATAAGGCGGCACGATCTATGCTTTGATAAGGCGTGTGGAAACCGCCTCGCTAAACGCCGCTTAAGGTGAAACGATAAAAACGATTCATATAAAGGCCTGGCCGTGGTGTGATGTCACGCCACGGAATACGTCAGCAGATCTGCAAAAGTTATTTTCTCTACGGTGTTATGTGGAACTTGTTTTGCGAGCGGACACTATCCTTGTGTTCTAAACCTTCTATGAAGTTTTCGTAGGAGTAACCCGCCTTGCCATGCCAAAGAAAATATGCGCCCGGACTAAATCGTCATTGAAGCCTGGTTCAGGGAGCTCTTGAGGAGTCGTACTAGGGGTGTCCGGATAGCGGACTATCATCACGGCCGGACTCCAAGACTATGAAGATACAAGATTGAAGACTTCGTCCCGTGTCCGGATGGGACTTTCCTTGGCGTGGAAGGCAAGCTTGGCGATACGGATATGTAGATCTCCTACCATTGTAACCAACTCTGTGTAACCCTAACCTATCCGGTGTCTATATAAACCGGAGGGTTTTAGTCCGTGGGATCGAACAACAATCATACCATAGGCTAGCTTCTAGGGTTTAGCCTCCTTGATCTCGTGGTAGATCTACTCTTGTACTACCCATATCATCAATATTAATCAAGCAGGAGTAGGGTATTACCTCCATCGAGAGGGCCCGAACCTGGGTAAAAACATCGTGTCCCTTGTCTCCTGTTACCATCCGCCTAGACGCACAGTTCGGGACCCCCTACCCGAGATCCACCAGTTTTGACACCGACATGCGTGACGTCTACCTGCAGATAGACGATGGGTGCCACGTGCGAGTCTGTGAGAGGACACGGGAGAGTTGTGCTCGTGAGGGTGCGTGTGCGTGAGAGAGAGGGGGGCATGTATCAATGTAATGCATGTGTCCATAAATCATTATCCGACAAACGTTCGCCACAAGCCTTTTTCCCGATTTAACGCCAGAAGAACCGTTAGATCGGCATCCGACAGTGTCAGTTTTTCCATGTCATTTAACAGAACAGCCACTCCTCCTACACACAAATCTTCCACGTGAGTGTTAGCAACTACCGTATGCTCCCTCCTCAACAAATCTTCTCAGATTATACGGAAGCCGGGGACGCAAGTGAATTCGTCGCAATAGCCACCAATCTGGCAAAGCGGTTTCGCCGCTCCGAGCTCGGTGAACCAGATTCTCTCTTTGACCTATGTACCTTGTAGCACATATTGTTTGTTGACCATAACTCATGAACCCAGTTACCATAGGGAACATATTTATTCTAAATATTCCGAAATGCAGTGCATATAGCTTTATTGCAAATTAGAACCTCGCAAACTTTTACCGAGTTTTCGTGTACCAAATTGCACATGTAGAATACCCTGTATATATCATTTCATTCATCTTCGAGAGGTAACTATAAAGATGGGTGGGGAGTCTACAAAGAAAGACCATCGTATCACCCGCAGCAATTTCAACCATCCTTTAGTGTCGAGGAATATCATAGGAACTCTATATGATATGATTTTTATAGGATTTTTTCCTTTAGAGCCAATTGGTTCATAGGAATAGATCCATATACTCTACATTTCAAAGGAAATAAACATGATATCATTTCTATAGCTTTAGAGCCACTTGGTTCATATGAATGGATTCCTATACTCCCTTAATTTCAAAGGAAAATAAACATTAGCGTATATTCAATAGAAAAGTTCCTATGATATGAACCAAATTACATCTCTTTACTAATCCCTTCTCATAGGACTTGAGATACATGTCATCTCTAGATTCAATAGAAAAGTTCCTATGATGTGAACCAAATGACATCTCTTTTCCAATCCCTACTCATAGGAATTGAGATCCTCCATGTCATCTCTTTCCCTACAACTTCCATGTATACATCTTCTATTCCTAAATAGATAGTACAACCCACTAGTAGCTTTTTTCCAAAACATGCAACTATGGCATAAGAACTATATAGTGTGCCAATAACTTTGAAAGATGGTCGCTGGATGAAGCTAACTCGACAGTGCAGAGATGGGCAAATCCGAGCACTACTGGCCGTTGGATGTCATCAACATTCCACCAGATCTGCCACATGTACAATTTAGAAGACTCCATGGTTGAACTTAAGCATAATGCACAAACCTCAAAACACAAGCACTTCTCCTTTGTTCTAGAATCTTCTGTATCATAATTGATTATTTTTTTCTAAATGAATTGCCATTATTTGTTTTTTACTTTATGATTTACAATGCACAACCCCATGAATCTTAACATTTTTATAAAACTAATTGATTTTGAATGAGATGAACTATAAGAACTAAACGAACATCTACATCATGCATATATGACTCAAAGCTTTACATGTTATAATGTGTATTTATTCATAATTTGGTTTCGAAATCTCACGCGTTCAATACATGTGTACCTTACTAGTTTTGAGTAGAGTAGCAAATTTCACGCGGCCCTGGGTATATCAAAATGCAGGGCCCATGCATCATTGCCTTTCGGTACGAATCCCACGCCCACAATTTTTTGTATGTGCTATATCTCCACTGGTCCCCGAACCCAAAATGCCGCCTCGTTCCCGTAAAACCAAGCGGCCCACACATATTTAAGGCGTTGACTCGAACCCTTCTACTACGACGTGGCCCCGCATGCCGTAGTACTCCTACAAACCCTACCGCCGCACTCGTCATCGGTTTTCTTCAAGAGGACGAGGGAGAAGCCGATTTGTAATGGGGGCGCTTTAAAAAAAAGGATCTGTAGTGGAGACCCCTACCTTAGGGTGCCCTAGGTAGCTGTCGCATGCATCATTGTTTTCTCTTTTCTTTATGCTCTTGCGCGCTAGAGTGAAATGATGGTTGCTTCGTCATTCAAATTTTAATGCGAGAAAGGTGGGGCTTTGTGATTTGACCCCTCATCGCTCATTTTCTACTCATCGCGGCGCTTCTGACCGGGGTGCCTCCAATTCCAACCGCTGATCCGAACTGTGATTTGGTGCATCGCACGTGGAACAAGACGGTGGATGAGCCACATGTCTGCCAAAGGGGTCCTGTTAAGTGTGTCGCCATTTCGTGTGCGGACTTACCCTGCTTGAGTTGCTACGCCAACACAACAGGAGCAGCCTACCACTTGGTTTTGCTCCTTGGCGAATCTCGACTATATTGATCTAAAAGATACGTCTTGAACTACCCTCTCCGTCTCGGTTTTTTATTTGTAGGCGTCTCGGTTTATAGGGCCTGCACGTAGTTCTAGGTCATCCATTTGACTAACTAAATATGAGTTACTATGTCACAAAAAGTATATCATTGGATTCTTATTGGTTGATATGTGAAGAAACAAGAAACGAGGTAGAAGTTAATGCACCGCGCCTTAGTATTTTGGGATTATTTGGTTTTCCCAAGATGACTTACTCACCAAGACGGAGGGAGTAGTTGTATTTAAAAGTCGAGGCGGGGCTTTTCCTGCTAAAGAGGGCGGGCAGTTCCACCTAGTCGGTTTGACAGAGACGCGAGAAGACGAGGGAGTAGGCTGTCGCAAACGTAGGGCTGTGTGATTTGACAATGAAGTTCTTCTTTGGACAGGTGGGGCCCGTGATTTGACTTGCCATTATCATTTTAATCTGGGCGCCACGACCCGCGTGAGTCTCGATTCTGACCACCTCCATACAGGTGCCTCTCCCAATGCTCCACCATGTAGTAGTAGAGGCTGGCTCTTGCATGAGAGCCCACTTCTCCACTTTTTCCTTGCCTCTCTTTCCTCCACATATGCAAAAATGCCATGTAAAGCGCACTATTGTACTTACTTGTTCCTACAGGAGCTTAAGCTTGCCACATAGGCATAAGTTCCGATGTGGCAAGTTAATCAAGAAGAGAGAGACTAGTTTGGTGACCCAAGGAAGAAACGGTGCTAAGCGCGTGTACCTAGGTGAAAAGACAATTTTGAGTCTATAGCTAATTAAATGAAGCAAACTTAGCAACACCATTTCATTGGAAGAGGTCACTCCTTGGCAAATGCAATAAATACTAGTACTCCCTATGTCCCATTATATAAGAACGTTTTGACACTACACTAGTGTCAAAAACGTTCTTATATTATGGGACGGAGTAATCTGAAAGAAAGAGATAGAGAGGAGTAAAAAAATACACTTATAGCCAACCTTATAGCCAACCTTGTTGTAGTATGAGTGACTAAGTGATGACTATGTATGACATGCCAACATCAGATAGCCTAACGCACCATGTTGAATCTCCAAGGGCGCGACCACGCGAGCGACGCGACGGTCGTGGTAGGCGCGATCATGATACGGGCTGCTAGCAGCCCTTGGATCTGAGATCAAACGGTCGCATGCTAAGTTACTAAAAATTTGCAGAATAACCCTCCAGGATAGGATATTCACCCATAGGTCTAGAATCATGCCATGCAACCATTCGATCTCAGATCCAAGGGCTCTCGGAAGCCCGTATCATGGGAGAATGGAAAGCCACTACCCGCTGCTCAAGACGCTGGCAGTTCGCTTCCTACTCGCCCCTCAAGACGTCCTTTAATACTACGTCGGTTCGCTCCTAGTCGTCCCGTCCATTCAGATTACGGCAGTTCCACTAATCCTAACCCTCCTCCCAAATCCATGGCATCCCAAATCTCCCCGATCGGCGGTGAGTACAAGGTTAGAACCATCACTTGCAATGAGTTCGACGTCATCTACACCCGTACTTCCGCGACGGTGAAAGGATGCCTTTCTCGCTTCAGACGCATGTTCGAAACTCACATGATGAGTGGGTCGCTGGGCTAGATGTTGAGTACACCACAGTCGTGGGACGAGAGAAGGATCTAAAGGACGAAGAGAGGAAGAAGCCCGCCGTGATCCAGGTTTGCATACATAACGTTTGCTTGGTCTACCACATATGCCATGCCGACGTTGAGTGCCAGGATTTTAAGAACTTCCTCGAGGACAAAACAGTCAAATTCGTATCAGTAGACTTTAAGAACGACAAAGAAGTCCTGCGTCGGATAGGCCTCGTTGTAGGCAACCCTTCGACCTCCGTAAGAATCGGTGGTGCCCTCTCGCCAAAGATTCAATGCGACCTGGCAGGAGCCATGGTTCATCCTTCAGACGGTAAATCGGAGAAACCTCCATACAAGTTTCATCGATATGCATTGCAGAGGAATGTACTAGATATAGACAACATCAAATACGCTGCACTGGATGGCTACCTTAGTTTCAATATCTATAAGGGATGGATGAAGAGCAACAGCCAATATGGCGGTTCAAGCAAAGAAGTATCGGCCAAGAGGAAGAGGGACAAGGTCGAAGTCGAGGACGTGGACGAGGACTCCAGTAAGGTGGCGATGTCGTTGCTCATGGTGGTTCTAAACTTCTAATGCAAGGTGTCACCGGATTAATTGCATAGTTTAATTTCAGGTGTGCTTAGTTTAATTTGAGGGGTGTGTTGTGCTGAGCCCCCAACAGAACTATGTTATGTTTCTTCTCGTTACTTTAACTCTTCAGTATGTACATACTAGTACTAGTATTTCTTTAATATAATTTAGCACCCCAATTAAGCACGTACTAGCTTTTTTAATAGTACTATATGCATAATTTGGCGACGAGCGCTCTCTATATGTACCACCTTTTTTTAAATTTCAATTTTTGCTCCATGGCGCAATCCATCGATAGTGGAGTACTACTGTACAAAAGTATAGTAAAAATGAGGTGATTTTACCGAGCGATCGGCGGGGGAGCATGGCCTGTCATGCGGTCCCACGTGTCATGATGTACCAAGGCAATGCGCGTGTCCCTCTTGAGGCATAAGCATACTAGTACGTGGTTTGAGATGATGTCAAACCAAAGTGTGAAATAATGGTTGCTTCGTCCGTCTAGGAAGGTGCGACATTGTGATTTGACGTCTCATTGCTCATTACTACTACTGGGCCGGTACGAGTGGGGTGCGTCCCCCCTGCTGTTCTCAAGACCGTTATTTGGTGCTTGACACATCGACTCGGTTGATATATGTCCCACATGTCGGCGACAGGAAGTACATAATTCATGAAAGGGAGCGTCGATGGAGGAGTATACTACAGAATTCATGAAAGGGAGCGACTTAGTTTTGGAAAAATCTGTTTTTACGGAGTACGTGCCCATTAGGGTTTATAGGGCTCATCTAACAAACATTCGTTTTTCCGTTTGATAAGTCTCAATTCTACTATACTAGTAGTAGTACCATTACATGTTGGATTTTGAGGTGCGTTAGATCACCCGACGCAAGCAGTGTCAAGAGGAAACTAACCAATAAATGTACAAGTTCATGGAAATTTAGTGGCCATTCATGCATTCGTTCTAATTAATGCCTCGGTAAACATAACTTCTTGAGAAAAACGAGCGTACTGTGCAAACTACGAAATTAATTCGACCACTCACCGTCTACCTTGGTTGGAGAGATTTTGAAATTGAGCCATAAACTGGAAAGGAGGGAGTAGTAACTTTTGTCTCGATTACTATTTGTGGCCTTGTATAGATGCAAAATGTATTTTTTATAGTGGCCTTGTATAAGTAAATAGAGGGAGTACTAACCAACGTACGTAGTAGTGACGATGATTAAACGGAGGGAGTGGTAAAATTTTCTCCTCGTCTGCGAGCCACGCTGCTGCATGCAGGGAGCGGGCGAAAGGAGTACAATAGTAGTAAGCTTCACCTCATCCTGCGAGCCACCGCTACCAGAGGCGGGGAGACGACGTACTAAGCAAGTTTCTCCTCGCTCATGCGAGTTGACGGGACACATCAAAAGTACTCCTGTATAGAGCCTTGCCTCTAAGGTAGGCCCCACATGGTTTGCCTCTTTTTTAATTTAACATAACGCGTCAAGTCGCAATTTGTTTGTTCACCCGTGGTAGACGATCCTCCGTCCACCAAGTGGACAACCAGTACACGTGCCAAATTACCACGTGGGCTGCCTTTTTCATACAGAAATGAGCTCCACCGTGTTCCCGCGCGGGTGTGGTTGGGAAAGAGACGAGAGTACGTGCGCCGTGCATGCACCTCTTCTCTTCGTCCACGTCCCCCACCTACGTGGGTGTGTGTGAGAGAGATACAAACCTAGACATAATGCACCGTCCATCCCCATGCCTCCGCCCAGTCCGACCACCAGTCACCACCACGACACCACGCCCCACTCCTCCTCACCTTATCTCTCATATTTCTCCCTCCATTTTTATATACAAGGGGCCACTATAAAAATTACAATTTGCAGATATACAAGGCCACTAACACTAATCGATGCAATATTAATGGTGTTTGCCTCGTGGTACTAGCAAAGGAGGACATTAATTATCCCTTGCATGCATGCGGAGTTTGTAAAAAATGCATCTTGATGTTCCGTGCAATGCACAGCATCTTGCTAGTCCATGAAAACAACACATGGCAAAATTCCATGGCTAACGAGGGATTTGAATCTGTTGGGAGGGCTGTTTGGATCTTGCCCGGTAGCCAAAATATTGGCGACCCTTATGTCCACCGGTGCCTTTGCCACCGATGAACGAGGAATGGCTCGGGTGCTCATGCTGTCATGCATCCTCCAGCGCGCACGTTGGAGACGAGCTTGCACGCGCTGTGTTTTTTTGTCCCACAACACCGTCTGAGCCGCCCACAGACTGATCGGCGACCCACAAATTACGCCATCCAACCGTAGCCGCACACATTATGGCAGTAACTCAACCAACCGGACGAAATTCACGCAAGCACGTAGACAAACTGATATTTCATATAAACAACGACGGAAATCATATAAAATACCGGATTTTCACATAAACATGACGGATTTCATTACATTCAAATGAACTACGAGGTGCTAGTTCTGGACAGCACAAGTATATAATACCTGGCCTAAATGGTCGCCCGCCGATCGATTTGTGTTCCTCATGTCCGGCAGCAAAGGACGGCTCGCTTCCCCACTGCCCAACTGATATCATTGGTTGGTGCCGAAGATGATGGTGGCCGGCACCTGTTCGAGTTCATCACCGGCCACTACTTCACCATGGCCGGCACCGGCTCAAGTTCATCCTAACATTCCCCTCTTTCGTGGAGCCCATGCGGGGTCGAGGAAGGTCCTCGCAACAAAAGGATCCGGCAAGACACCCGCTGTGTACGCCAGTGTCGCCTCCGCAGTGGCCTTCATGGGACCCAAGCGGCGGTGGCCTCCCGTGTTCTACTTCTCGATGATGGCGGCGGACGCGTAGGCGCTGGCCACCGACTCGTCGCTCTCCGCGCACCCGGATTCTGTCGCTTCTTGCATGGCGCGGCCGCCGGCATGGGAGTCTCGGCCACAAAAACGGGAGACGCGGTATGCAGGCGGCGGCGGACGGCAAGAACGACGCCTGCGGCACCGCTTCCTTGTCGAAGCTGGCTCGAGCAGCGAAGTTCTTGAACCGCGCTACCGGCTTGGGGT
Organism: Aegilops bicornis; assembly: GCA_021605145.1. Classification (NCBI taxonomy): domain Eukaryota; kingdom Viridiplantae; phylum Streptophyta; class Magnoliopsida; order Poales; family Poaceae; genus Aegilops; species Aegilops bicornis. The sequence goes on from CM038671.1 coordinate 105,826,068, forward strand.
TGCAACTGGCTCCGTCGGGCGAGAGGAGGGAGGTGGATCAGCGAGCTGCATAGCTCATATCCGGCGGGCTACCCAGCCAGCTTGGATGCGGAATAACTACTCTTCGTAAGCCATTGTAAGAGTGGACAAAATGGTTGAGGAGATAGGGGAGCGGTGGAGGTGTGCGATTCTTGGCCGGCGTTTGGCCTCGTTTAAATAGGAGATTAAATAGACGGCGGACGGGAGGAGGTCGGCCGGTGTTGCGTTTAACGCCGGCCCGGTCATGAACGGACGTGTGTCCAAAGTGGGTTTCTCGGCTTCCACACGGGCGGGTTTCATGGAGGCGTTTGAATGTGGCACGAGGCGTGTTCAGCCGGGCAGGCGTGCGAGTGGCGCCCTCGACTCGACCTAGGACACCGCTGTTCTTCCACCGACGTGTGGGCTCTTTTTGGGTGCATGGCCTGCATGTCGCTGACCCAACACAGCAGCAAGACAACAGAGGAACCTTTGGTGGGCCAAGGCGGTGAAGCGGGCATTTCATAAACCGATGATTGTTCATTGAGTGTGACGTCATCTTTTTCATGTAGTTAAGCATACTATGTTGATAGCCCGCTCGACACGTTGTGATTCATAAAGACCGATGCAAACATCAATGTTACGCTTATCACAGGTAAGATTGATTAATACCCGTAATAATCCATGTCCTTAACAAAGGGTGCATGCACGTATAGGTTGAGCGTGTGTCTTGCGTGCGTGTCTTGTGTGCATGCAGCGTGCAAGTGTTGCGTCGCGTGCAAGGTGCGTTCGGTGTTGCATGCATGGGTGCGTACGTCGCGTGTGTTCGTGAGTGCATGTATGCGTGTCGCTGTTGCACGCCAAAGATGCGTGCGTGTAATGCGTTATGTATGCGTGTCGGTGTTGCACGCCTACATGCGTGCGTGTCTATGCGATGCATGCATGTGTACGTCGCGGGTGAGGCTACACGTCGGTCGAATCGACTTCTTCATCTACATGATCTTGAGATTTTACGAAGTCACCATAGGTGCCTCGTAGTCGAGTGGAACGTCTCCTCCCACCGAACGCATACATCGCTGGAAAATACTGAAATTAACACAAGATAAAATGCGAGCACCGGGACTTTAACCTTGGTGGGCTCGAGAAACCACTGTCCTCTAACCATCCAACCACATGTTGGTTAGCACGACAAAATGTATGTGGTTACCGTGATGAGCTTATTCTGAAGTCCAGTGGCCATATCGTGCTTCCGCTTCAAATACAATGACCGTAAGTGTCGTCAACAAAATACGGAGCACGCATCAAATGCAAAGTCCGTTAGTGTCATCAACAAAATATGGAGACGTATCGTGAGCTAGATACCGTTGTACTATTGTATATGCTTATTTTCTTAGTGGCCGATTGCGTGTGTGGTGTGGTGGGCACATCATTTCTAGTTGTGGTGGGTCAACATGAAGACTCATGGGTCGGTTCCATCCTGCGCCACATATAGGTTGGACCGAGACGTGTTATACGGAGACCCATGTGGAGGACTCGGCATACAACACGAAGCTACCAGAGTCGCGGAGGACTATCCCCACTGGTGATAAGCCGACTATATATGATTTGTAATCCTAGGCCCTTAGTATGTTATACAAGCTTGGGGGCTAGTTCGTCGATAGTATACACACACGCACAATGCCTGGTATTCACGTGTACTTTGTACACACCCCTATCACTAATATACAGTACTAGGAGTAGGCTCTTTCTTCAACTGCAAGGGTCCGATCCGAACTAGGGTAAAACTTTGCCTCAGATACCATCCAGCCTAACAGCCGTGGATATCCTACCGAATGATATGATGAAATCATATCCGCCAACTACTATTAGAGAGATGTGGGGGGGCAATGTGTAGAGAGGCCTAAAGATAATGTGCGTATGGGAGACACGTAGGCACATATATGTGCGTATAGAGGGCTAGTAGAGACCGTGCATGTGTATATATGCATGTGAGAGAAACAGTGTTTTCCAACTGAGATTAGTGAAAAGAGTGGTACATAGTAGTCAGAAAGAGAGAGAGAGAAACAGAGAGAGCATGTGCGTGAAACACCCCGACACCTCGAGAGAGATTGTGAGCATGTGTGAAAGAGAAATGCCGATGCATATAAAGTGTGTGCACTTATGCGTTAGATAGAGAGATATATAACGCGTTTGTGAGAACGGGGCGAGGCATAGTGCATCTACGTGTAAAAGGCAGTTCTACGCATTAAATTAAAATATAAATGGCATTATTATTTTTGGATGAGATCATGAATTTTTCAAAATTGCGTATGGACGAAAATCGGTCTATCAGACACCCATACTCTATTGAATTCTAGCATGTGCATGTGTTTATTTCATATTATCGATCCATAGAGTGAGAGCGGTTTGAAATACAGGCAATGGATGCTTTTGCAATTCATATATAAACATATAGTGCACTCCATGTTGTTAGTGTGAAGCACTTTACACATTTGTCACTTGCATGGATACATTGCAAATTGCTAGCTACGAAATAAAATGCATGTCGAATTCAACATAAAGGGGGTTTCGAAGATTCGATTTCATAGGAAGTGCATTCATATATTTGAACCCGAGATAATGGCATTTGTAAATCAGATGTAAAAGGGGCATCAATCTTTGTTGTGAGTTTGAACATGCTATATATATATTCATACGCATATCTAAGTTTTTTTTGCAACCAAGGAGATTATACCTGGAACCATGCATGAACTGAGGTAAGTTGCATATTTTTTAATATATACTCGTGTACAATGTATATTAAAATGTAGCCTCCATTCCAAAAATAATCGTAGCTTTAGGATTTTCAAGAGTAAAGATTTGTGAAGTTTGACAAATCCTGAAAGTTCAATTCAAGAGAACCGAAAACATTAATGCTTCGCTCCCAAATATTGAACGAAGCGCCAAATAGGCCTCTGGTCACCAAACCTTGAGACTAATGTTTTGGTGGTAGGAAATTACTGTCCTGACTCTGGCCCGTGTAGCCTATCGGCCCGATGTCCAAAGGTCTAAACCGGGGTAGGTTTGTAACTTCACCAAGATGCCAGTCTCAACGTGGGCGCCTAAACACCCATGCGCTCGGCCGAAATCTATCCCGCCCACATTTGGGACACCTGACATGACTGTCCTACCCCCAACCCACAATATGTCCGAAATTTTAGATGGGGGCAAAGTTTGTAACTTTCCCCAAATTTCAAACAAGCGCATCTCAAACCAAACATTGTTCCCCTTAGTTCCCCGCCTCCTCCATTTCCCCATTCATACTCCGTGGGCGTGAAAACGCCTCTCCACCACCATGAAATCCCAGCCTCCTCCGTCCTCCACCCCATAGCGGCCAATCCACCGCCGCCCTCCTCCATCACGCCAAGAACCGTACCTCGACGCCGTCGTCAACGCAATCGCATAACCGCAACGCCCTCAAGGACTTAGCAATGGGCCGAGGCGTAGCTCCTCCACGACGCCGACGCCGACGCGGCGCTGCATCGTAACCACTCCGACCACGCCATCTCGCGCTTTATCGCTGCGGCTCCACTGCCGCAACCGCCCACCGCAGACCGGAGCTGTTCCGCCACGCCGCTGCTTCGCCGCCGGATTCGCTTCCCCGCCGCCGACATACGGCCACCGCACCACACTCAACAACTTGGCCATGGGATCGTCCAAGGCTGCACCATCCTCCACAACTTCTGGTTTCCGGCGAACAACAAGATCGTCGGAAAAACAGAAGGAGGACACAAAGACCGCCAAGAGAAAAGGTACTCCTCTTCCCTTATTCGTGCAAATCTTACGTCTCCGCTCACCGTATTCATCCCACGAAAGAAACTAGTTGAGCGCTTCATCGCATCTTCTTCGTGATACTAAATGCACAAGGTTTCCTCCCTTTACTATTTCACCTTTGCTAGAGGTCAGTAGCCCGCCTAGATTTCAATTCAGGGTCAGTCGAACCGAAATTAAAAGAAGCAGCACCCGCTTAGGCGCGCGGAGCACCTAGTCCGCCTGTTCCCCGGGGAAGCGGCACATCAGTGTCTATCATAGGGGTGTGGGGCGCAGGAGCTGCTTGCGCCCGATCTGGAGGTCGGCGGGGCTTGAATGGATGGCCCGGGGGGCGGTGCCAAGCACGGCGGTGCGGTTAGGTCCAGGGGAGGGCGCAGGCAGGGGAGGAATACTGGGCTGGTGGTCGCTGGCGTTTCGAGGAAGATCGTCAACACCGACTGGCTGGAGGTAGATGAAGGTGATCTGCCCGTTCTTTGTACATCGGACGGTGCAGAAAAATGGACTGACGTATTTGCTTTCAACATCGTTATTTTCATAGAATCCTGTAGTAATTGAGTGTGCCATGCATGTTGTAGAGCTATCATATGTCTCCGTCATTTATTTCTCACCGACCGCTATCTCGCTACCTTTACACTTTGTACTAACTGCGCACACACTTCACCCATACTCACACTATTGATTTTTTATGCATGGGTATTTCAGACTCTGACGTAGTGTTGAGGAATGCAGAAAAGAAAAGACAGAAGTCGCTCCAGTGTAATTCGAAGATAAGCACTAAGCGTTTCAGCGTTCTAATGGGTGCGATGTCGGCTTGGAGACGATGGCGAGATCTGCAGTTGATGATCTCAATTGCCACACACAACCATCCTGTGTGCTTGCTTTAACTTCGCGCTGTCAAATGTGGTTGCATGTTGCATATGGTGTCTAGCTTGTATTGCTTCCAATTTGGTTAAATTGCATCTGCTTACTTTACACATTATACCTTTGATAAAGACATGCCTTCTTGTTTTTGATACATACTACATATGTCTATTAACCATGTTCGTACATCAAACTAATGCTATTTTGTATCCCTCGTCAATCACTTCGATGAGACAACACCAAGCGGATTCTTGTGTGACGCCCTACTCGTTTAAAGAGTGCGGTGTCATCCTCCCCACATGATTCTCAAGAAACAACAAGGCTAAATGAAGATAGTCAACGTAGCTCTCTAGTTGATCACATAATTCCCCACACCACCATCGCAGGTGATTGCTCTTACTTGGCAAAGTGTGATATGTGGTTGCATGTTGCATATGGTGTCTACCTTTGTAATGCTTCTAATTAGGGTAAATTGCATCTCGCTTAGTTAACACATTATACTGTGGATATGACATGCCTTCCTGTTTTGGTACATACTACGTCTTTCTATTAACCATGTTCTTACATCAAACTACTTTTCTTGTGTATCCCTCATCAATGCTCCTAATTTGTTAAATTTCATCTCCTTAGATTACACATTATACATGTGAATATGGCACGCATTCCTGTTTTTGGCACATACTACATCTGCCTATCACACCATGTTCTTACATCAAACTACTGTTCTTGTGTATCCTGCGTCTATCGCTTATGATGAGACAGATCCATGCCGCTGGGTTAATATGAGACGCAATACTCTTATAAAGAATGCAATTTCATCCTCTCCACATGATTCTCAAGAAACAGCAAGCCTAAATGAAGATATTGAACATTGCTCTATACCTGAAGACAGCACTTCCCCTACACCACCATCACAGGTGCTTGCTCCAACTTCGCAGTGTGATATGTGGTTGCATGTTGCATACGGTGTCTAGCTTGTAATGCTTCTAATTAGGGTAAATTGCATCTGCTTAGTTTACACACTATACCTGTGGATATGACATGCCTTCCTATTTTTGGTACACACTACATCTATGTGTTAACCTTGTTCTTACATGAAACTACCTCTCTTACGTATCCTGCATCAATCACTTACGATGAGTCACCTTTATTCATTGCATATTGCATATTATTTCTAGCCTTTGTTGCCATGTATTGCTTCTAATTTGGTCAAATACATTTGTTAGGGCACCCTTTTAATTTGGCGAGTGATATTGGTTTCATCTTTCATATGGTTTCTAGCTTGCATCGATTCTAACAAGTTCAAGCACCTTGTGCTTAGTTTACACTTTATACATCATACATGTCAATATGTCACGCCGTCCTGCTTTTTCATACATATTCCATCCTCCTATCATGCGGCTGCCTTACATGAAAGTAGTGTTCACAAGATCATGCATCAATAAGTTCTGAAGAGCAAATTTTATTCCTTTTTCTTGTGGGTTTGACTTGACAAGGCAAAATCAAGAAAGAGGAAGGAAAAGAGTAAGGAAGGCGATGATGGTGGTCCTCTGCAGAAGAACGTAAATCGGAGCATCTGTACCGATTCTCCTTGTACTGATAGTGCATTACATGGTCCAAGTCTCCGCTCCCCTACTCCACCATCCAGGTGCTTGCTCTAACTTGGCAGTGTGATATCTGGTTGCATGTTGCATATGGTGTCTAGCTCGTATTTATCCTAATTAGCGTAAACTGCATCTTCTTAGCTTACACATGATACATGTGAATATGACACGCTTTCCTGTTTTTGGTACATACTATATCTGTCTATCACACCATGTTCTTACATGAAACTACTCTTCTTGTGTATCCCGTGATCAGTCACTTATGATGGGACACCTTTAAGTTGGCGATGTGATATTGGTTTGCGTCTTGAATATGATTTCTAGCATGTATTGCTTCTAGTTTGATGAACGCCACCTATGACAAGACAGTTTTAACTTGGCAGAGTGATATTGATTGCACCTTCCATATGGTGTCTTGCGGTGTTTCTAATTTGTTGAAGTGCCTTCTCGCTTAGTTACCACATCATAGGTGTGAATATGTCAAGTCAGCCCATTTTTTCGTACATATTCCATCCTCGTATCATGACTTTGCCTTTCATCGAGTAGTGTTTCTCAAAGATCATGCATGAATGAGTTCTGGAGAGCGAATGATATTCCTTTTTCTTGTCGGTATGACCTCACAATGCAAAATCAATAAAGCTGAAGGAAATTGGCAAGGCATTGGATGATGGTAGTCCTTCCGAGCAACTGAAACGGAGGTTCTCTACAGATTCTACTCCGCCATCCTCCCAACAAGATTCGCAAGACAACGCAAGGCTAGACAGTCAACGTAGCTATGTAGATGATGAGCACATCTCCCCTACTCCACCATCACAGGTGCTTGCTCTAATATGTGGTTGCATCCTGCGTATGTTGTCTAGCTTGTATTGCTTCTAACTTTGTTGAATTGCATTTGCTTACTTTACACATAATGCATGTGAATATGACATGTGTTCCTGTTTCTACATCGACTACTATTCTTGCATATCCCGCATCAGTCACTTATGATAAGGCACCTTTAAGTCGCCAATCGTGATATTGGTTGTGTCTTGCATATGATTTCTAGCATATATCGCTTCTAATTTGTTGAAATGCCATACAGTTTGAACTTGGCAGAGTGATATTGGTTGCATCTTTCATATGGTGTCTAGCTTGCGTTGCTTCTAATTTGTTGAAATGCCTTCGCTTAGTTACTACATCATAGGTGTGAATATGTCACACCATCCTGCTTTTCATACATATTCCATCCTCGCATCATGTGTTTGCCTTTCATCCGAGTAGTGTTCACAAGATTATCATGCATGAATGAGTTACGAAGAGCGTAATTTTATTCCTTTTTCTTATCGGTTTGACTTCACAATGCAAAATCATTACAGTTGAAGGAAATTAGTCCCAAGAAGGATGATGGTGGTCCTTCTGAGCAACTCAAACAGGGTCTCTACAGATTCTACTCCGCCATCCTACCAACAAGATTCGCAAGACAACACAAGGTCGACAAATAACGAGCTGTAGATGATGAGCACATCTCCCCTACTCCACCATCACAGGTGCTTACTCTAACTTGACACTATTATATGTGGTTGCATGTTGAGTATGATGTCTAGCTTGTATTGCTTCTAACTTGAATTGCATATGCTTACTTTACACATAATGCCTGTGAATATGACACGTGTTCCTGTTTCTAAAACATACGTGTACATGATGAGCACATCTCCCCTACTCCACCATCATGTGTGCTTGCTCTTACTTGAACCGTATACGTGGTTGCGTTTTCCGTATGATGTCTAGTTTGTATTGCTTCCGATTATGTAGAATTGCATCTGCGTAGCTTACAACTTATACTTGCAACGATCACTTACCCATAAGACACATTTAACTTGGGACTGTGATGTAGGTTGCATCTTGCATTGTCTTCTAGCTTGTACTGCTTCTAATTTCTTAAAATGGCACTTACGACGAGACACTTTTTACCTGATAGAGTGATATTGGTTGCATGTTCATATGGTGCCTAGCTTTCATTTCTTCTAATTTTGTTGAAATGCCTTCCGCCATCGTTTTTTCATACATATTCCATCCTCCTATCGTGACGCTTGAATATGAAACGCTGTCTTTTTTGTATATATTCCATCCTCCTATCCTGCGCTTGCCTTACATCAAAGTAGTGTTCATTCAGTATCATGCATCAACCAGTTATGCAGAGCTAATTTTATTCATCTTCTTGTGGTTTTGACTTCATAAGGCAATATAGGAAATAGGAAGGAAAATAGTAAGTTAGGGGATGTTGGTGGTACTCCGCACTGACGCAAACAGAGACTCTCTAGATTTGGCAATCGCCATCGCTAATGAAGTTGAAGTCCCAAGTCTACATGATGAGTTCATCTCCAGACTCCACCATCGCAGGTGCTTGCTCTAAGTTGACAAAGGTGATAATTGGTTTCATGTTGCATATGTTGTCTAGCCTGTATTTCTTCTATTTTGATTAAATTGCACCTGCTGAGTTTATACGTTATACATGTGCATATGACATGGCTTTCTGTGTCTAGAATACACTGCATCTATCTATCATACCATGTTCTTACATCAACTGCTGTTGTGTATCCCGCATAAGTAACTCATGATTGGACGCTTTTAACATGGCAGTTTGATAGTGGTTGCATCTTGCATTGATTTCTACGTTGTACTGCTTCTAATTTTTCGAATTGCCACTTATGACAAGACACTTTTAACTTGGCAGAGTAATATTGGTTGCATCTTTCATAAGGTGTCTAGCTTGCATTACTTCAATTTTTCTTGAAAATCCTTCTGCTTAGTTTGCACATCGTAGCTGTGAATATGTCATGCCGTCCTGTTTTTCTTACATATTCCATCCTCATACGGTTGTCTTACATCAAAGTATTGCTTGTCTCAGATCATGCATCAATGAGTTCTCAAGAGTGATTTTATTCTTTTGTTTTGTGGGTACAGCTTGACATGGCAAAGTCAAAAAGAGCAAGGAAAATAATATAGTAGGGAGTCTGTTACTCGTCGGGTGAAACAGAAAAGGTTACGCCGTCGAGATTCTCCGGTACTTATAGTGCAGTAGAAGGTCCAAGTCCACCGGCTAAATCTACAAACACAAGATCACCTGCTCCACCACCGCAGCATCCGCTTCAACTGCAGCAAAGATCTCAACCAGTTACTCGTCCGTTTGCTCCGGAACTGGCCAGTTCCCAAGCTGCCTTCACACCTAACAATACTTCCGAAGCACTGCTGACACAACAGGACTCGGCAAGATCGGACGAACCTCATGAGCATCAACACCAAGACGGCATCTGACCGAGTCAAGTTGCAGTTGCATGCTCCTTTATATGTACTCTCACAGTTTGATGTACGCTAATGCTTTCCATTTTCGTTGATGAACTAGCACCATGACGCAAGCGAAAACAGACATCAGGGATAATGCTTGACAGATTAACAAAATCTAAAGGAGGAAGAATGGAGATCCATTTTGAGGCAGGTAAAAAGTCCACGTGATGCTACAGAGTCAGCCAAATTAGTATCAGAGGCAACCGCTGTCGTTAGGTGTCATGCACGTATCCTCCCAACGTGGATCCAGTACAGGAATGAGAAAGACAATACCCAGTTTAACTCCTTCCTTGACCATTTATTTGTAAGTAATGTTATTCATCGCAATTATTAATATTGTCTTGCTCTGTCCCATACTTTCTAGCTTCCTCCTAATAAGACTCACATTCTTTTTTCAACAGATGAGGTTCAAGTTGGATCCGAAAGATGATGCAACTAAACAAGCATGCACTCATGTTTTTCGATGCTTTCTGCGACAAGATCGGTACCACCTTAGAAAATATCACTTTGAAGGCAAGGCTAACAATGAAATCGCCCAAACATCTCCAAAGTGGAATATATTACAGATGAAGACTAGACAGCCCTCGTTAAACACCGGGTCTGATCCAAGGTATCGTAGGCTATATGTATTTGATCGCACCACATATTGAACTTGTATTTATGTATGTGCCTTGCAAGTGTATCTTCTTCTAGGCTAACTGTTTGAAGAACAAGACCAACCGTTCTAAAGTGAAATTCCAACAGACAACAGGATCTCGTAGCTATATTGCAATAATCGCGAGGCTTTTGTAAATAGCTGCTACTTCCTTCTTTTTTTGTGCCATATTATCGTATCTATATTGACTTGTTCCAAATACATAGGAAAGCCCGTGCGGACCAAAAAGAACCTGAACCGAATGCGATTGCAAATCTTCAAGGATTTCCACACCAGCAAGATGAAGGGCATGAGCACACTAGTTCAAGCCATTGTTGTAAGTCCTTACTCCTCCCGCCTTGAACTGATTGGTACTGTGATGTGTTCATTTAACTACTTGGTTTGCAGCCAATGTCGCCATTACTCTATTCACTTTTATACACAATTGTCTTAACGTATCATTTCACCTTACATGGTTTAAAAGAGATGAAGGATATTCTTTTGGTCTTGATCTGTAATCTAGTTGTTATGTGCACGCGCGCACACAATGATAAAATAGCCTCGCTTTGTTTTATATCTGTTTGCCCATGATATGAATGATGTCATACTATGTTCATCCTACTTTAAACCATGTCTCTTTATCCTTAGATGTCAACGAATGTGGGGAAATAGACAATACAAGAGGCATGCTACATGGACATATGTTCCGAAGTGATTTTATTATGTAGTTGGCACTACAATACATGCTAATGTATTACAAAGAGTTCACCAAAATAAGTTATGTATAAACGCTTAACCTACTTTTGTTTGTTTTTGTCTCATTAGTAACTTATCCGGTACACTAATCTACAAGTTCAAACTTTCGTGAAGCTATGGAACAAATGATTGAACAGCCACAACCACCTGAAGGTGACGAGGCTACTACGGGCACAATGTCACCTCTTGTCAGAAAAGGCCAAGATCTCTCCACTAACAAAGTGCAAAAAGCACCTTCTGCGTAATGCGGGTTGGTTGTCAAGGTAACCTCGTCCAAATCGCCATCGAACAAAATCTTCACGCTAGACAGTGATATATCTGCGTGCTCCAGACACAAGTCCAATCCCTAATGGACGTTGTTTCGGAAACAAGAATAGTGGTTGAGAAATGTCGTCAAGATATGAATGGTTTTGAAACCAGACTATCGAGACATTCTGCCGTTGTTGAAGAGCAATGGCGTAAAAAGGTGGAGATCGTCTTGCTCCATCAGATTCTACAACTGAAACATTAGCACTCGTGTCAAATGATCTATGCTTCTATACATCTGATGGTGCTTTTATCTGGAAGGACTGTAAACTTTATGCCAACAGGCCTTTTGTTGTATGATTGGAATTTATTTTGTTGTGATACAACATTTATGATGCTGCCACAGGCTGCAGTAATTACGACGCTATTTTTGTATAGTGTAGGTTTATCTTAGTAATGTATTCGGCCGAAAGCTTCGTAGGAGCCCAACATGCCAACATTCGTCGGGCCCATTCCAATTGGGCTAAAAACGATTACGGGCCAAAATTGGCATGTAGCCCACTAAAAATATCTGGGCTTAAATTAGCATAAGCTTTCAAATTTTTCGTAGGCTCTGTGCCCATAGTGGGCCTTTAACGAGCCTAAACATAATTTGGGCCCTCAGTAAAAATAGGCCGTTTACATGTGTAAATATCTCGAGCCCATAAAAAACATGGGCCTTTAATAGACCGAAAGTGAGATTGGGCCCTAATTGTGCCAAATAACCCACTGGATTTAGCAGGCCGAAATGGTGGCCCATTTACGATGCGGATATTTGACAGTCAAATTGGACGGGCCGTAAATGCGCCGACCTAATACACGGGCCTTTAACAGGCCGAAACTTCGGCCGGGCTAGATTATTGTCATTTTTATATGGGCCGTTAATGGGCCCGATATGACGTTGGGCCACATATGGCCAATGGTTTACGTCCGGCATTAACAGGCCGAAAATGACAACAGGCCGAAAGTGGCCCAAATCTTTAGTGGGCCTCTAACAGGCCGAATGATGAACATGGCCGAATATGATCAGAACGCCTCGATGCGGCTATATCTCCCACCGTCAAGCACGACTTAGAGGCATAACCGCATTGAAAGCAATGTCGCAAGTGAGGTAATCTTCACACAACCCATGTAATACATAACGGAAAGAGATACATAGCTGGCTTACAGTCGCCACTTCACACAATACATAAATAAACATCCATCATCCAGAATACACTCAAGGTCCGACTACGGAACCAAAATAAAAGAAGACTACCCCAAATGCTACACAGATCCCCGATCGTCCCAACTGAGCTCCACTATCGATCATCGTGAAAAAGACACATAGTAACGACCACGTTCCTCGCCGAACTCCCACTTGAGCTCGGTTATGCCACCTGACCGGCATCATCGGCACTCGCAACTATTTTGGTAGAATCTATGAGTCACGGGGACTCAGCAATCTCACACCCGCGAGATCAAGACTATTTAAGCTTATAGGAAGGACAGAGTTTTGAGGTGGAGCCGCAGCAAGCGACTAGCATATATGGTGGCTACATTCGCAAAAGAGAGCGAGAAGAGAAGCAAGGCACGGTCGTGAAGCTAGTAGCGATTCAAACATAACTCCAACACCGTGTTCACTTCCCGGACTCCGCCGAGAAGAGACCATCACGGTTACACACGCGGTTGATGTGTTTTAAATAAGGTCAACTTCGGGTTTTCTACAACCGGACATTAACAAATTCCCATCTGCCTCATAACCGCGGGCACGGCTTTCGAAAGATAATACCCTGCAGGGGTGTCCCAACTTAGCCCATTATAAGCTCTCACGGTCAACGAAGGATATTCCTTCTACCGGGAAGACCCGATCAGTCTCGGAATCCCGGACTACAAGACATTTCGACAGCAATAAAACAAGACCAGCAAATCCGCCCGAATGTGCCGACAAATCCCGATAGGAGCTGCACATATCTCGTTCTCAGGGCACACCGGATGAGCAGCACGTATGGCAACCGAGGATACCCCAAGTTGCCTCAGGGCGGCACCGCAAGTGGCTCTAGTTTGGACCAACGCCCAGAGGAGCATTGGCCCGGGGGTTAAATAAATATGACCCTCGGACTCGCGAAAACCCGGGGGAAAAAGGCTTAGGTGGCAAATGGTAAAACCAAAGTTGGGCCTTGCTGGAGGAGTCTTATTCAAAACGAACTGTCAAGGGGGTCCCATAAACCACCCAACCGTGTAAGGAACGCGAAATCAAGGAACATAACACCGGTATGACGGAAACTAGGGCGGCAAGAGTGGAACAAAACACCAGGCATAAGGCCGAGTCTTCCACCCCTTACCAAGTATATAGATGCATTAATTAAACAATAAATATTGTGATATCCCAACAAGTAAACATGTTCCAACAAGGAGCAACATCTCCATGTTCCAACAAGGAACAAACTTCATCTTCACCTGCAACTAGCAACGCTATAAGAGGGGCTGAGCAAAGCGGTAACATAGCCAAACAACGGTTTGCTAGGAAAGGATGGTTAGGGGTTTGACATGGCAATATGGGAGGCATGATAAGCAAGTGATAGGCATCGTAGCATAGGCATAGCAAAAGAGCGAGCATCTAGCAAGCAAAGATAGAAATGATTTCGAGGGTATGGTCATCTTGTCACGCAAGGTTCTCAGAGTTGTCGAAAGCTTGATCCTCGTAAGCGTTCTCAACAGGTTCCTCGTTCACGTACTCGTCTCCCGGCTCTACCCAAAGCAAGAACACAAACAAAGGAACCACAATAAATCACGGTGCAATGCACAAGCCACATGATGCAAAACATGGCATGATATGCGAGATGTGAGATGCAATGCATATGCGTGCTCCGGAAGGAAAATGATGAACCAGGCATCAACTTGGCAACCCAAGTATGCCGCTGGAAAGGTGAGATGATTTCGGTTGAAATCGATATAAAGGTCACTGGAATCGGATGCACGGTTTGCAAATGACAAGCAAAACAAGAATGGCACAAATCTGCCGTTAACAGCATGATGCCACATAGCAAGCAACGAGAAATTAGGCTAATGCACCCTAACGTACCAACAAAGCATATGGCAGTGATCTACTCAAGATTCTTGACAAAATATGAACACTGAGCTACGGCTAAATCACACCATAACAGGTCCAAACAAGCATGGCAAAAGTGCATAATATATCAGCTTCACAGACTTAAGAGAAAATACTAACATGGCAGAATCAGCATCAGGAAGCAATGTTCAGAGCAAGCAAACTACATGCTACAGGAACTTATAATAGCAAAACAAGGCATGGCCGGAATCTAATCAAAGCATAGAACAAAAGTCCATTACTGACCAAGAGCCAAAAGGGATCAGAAAATATAATAGCACCCATGTCAATATAGCAAGTTTCGTTAACAGATTCAGCAACAGGGCATGACAAAAACAGATAACAAGTAGGCATGTTTAAGAGCTCTATGCACTCACTACAGAGCATTTCATGATAAACTAAGCATACATCCATCAAGAAGACATGGCATATAAGCTAGACATAGCAAGAAAAACATCATAGCATACACGGATCAACTACAACAACCTTGGCAAAATTGAATAACATGTAAACAATCTGCCAGGAAACATTTTATAGCAAAAGCAGAGCTCGATTGACTCAAGCTATGTCACTTCATAATTGCAGAACAGGGAATGGATGGATAGATAATAACCATATGTTCAAAACATCCTTACTGAAGTATCTCAAAATATGCATGGATCTCTCGGTAGCATCAAGTTAACATGGCATAAAAATATCAGCAAAACAGGGGCTGAAAACAGCAACATCATGAAGCCTAGTTTGCATGCTTGTGCTAGTAACCACAGAGATCACAAAAATACATGGCATACACGCCTGTAAATATGGCATGACATATTACAAAAAACATGTAGGACTCAATATTATAGGGTGCACACATCAATCATGGTAAAAATGACAAAAGTGCATGTTCTGATAAGAATCTGAAACTAACATCACATAGCCCTCTTCCAACAGAATTTCTGGCATCAAGATGAGCTCAAATGAAAATGATGCAATGAGTATAAATGATCTACTCATCGAGGCTAACATTACGGTATGCTACACGCCTAAAACGGAGCCACGAGTGCCGAGTTATGACATGAAGAAAATGCAACAAAATACTGACAGATAATGACTTGGAGGAATTTCGGGGAGGGGAAAGTCAACCTCCCGTTTGGATCTGAGATCCGGGCGCGGAAGCCGAGGTTCGCCGGCCGGAGTTGGGGCCGGGGAGGAGAGGAGAGACCGGGGCGAGGCCCGGGGCGGCGACGGGCGGCGGCGGGGTGAGGCGGCGGCGCTGTGAAGGCGGGCGCGGGCGTCGGGCGGCGGAGGCGGTGGCCCGGCGCTGCTGGGAAGGCTCACTGCCCGACGGCGGCGCTGGCTGGCGGGGGCGCGCTTACGTGGCGGCTCTGGATTACGGGCGGCGGCGACGGACACGTTCGCCGTCTGGATTTCGGCCCCAAAGACGGAGAGGAGCGGCTTAGGGTTTCGTCCGGAATTGATCCGGGATTTCGGGGGAGGGGGTGTTTTTATAGGTAGAAGGAGTTAGGAAGCTCCAAATGGAGTGTAGTTTTCGCCCACACGATCGTGATCCGACGACGGAGAGCATGGAAGTGACTTAGATGTGTTATTGGGCAGTTTTGAAGGGGTGTTGGGCTGCAACTTAAAAGAGGCCTTTGCGAGAGTGCGGTTAACCGTTGGAGTACCAAACGAGCTCCAAATGACCGAAACTTGACAGTGGTCTACGGTGGTGTACCAAGGCCACTTGACAAACCTCGGTCCATTCCGAGAAATTTTAGTACCCGCTCACGGAAAAATGTAAAAGGGGCGCCGGGAACATAGGAGTCTTGGGATTGCAAAGCGGACAACGGGGAAAATGCTCGGATGCATGAGACGAACACGTATGCAAATGAGATGCACATGATGACATGATATGAAATGCATGACATGGAAAAAAATGCAAAAATGAAGAAAACCCAACCACGGAGGGAATATCATATCACAATGCCGAAAATGGCAAGAGTTGGAGTTACAAATATGGAAAGTTACGTCCGGGGTGTTACAATGACCCAAATCCTTCACGGTCATTTATGGGCCGAAAGTTTTGATGGCCTGTAAATTGGCCCAAATGAAGCCGGACCTCTAACAGGCCGGAAATACACTGGGCCGTAATTCGGCCCAATTACTTAGCGGACTGTTAACGGGCCGGAAGTGACCATGGGACGCATTGATGACAAGTTTAGACCAGGCCGTTGACGGGCCGATTTGACAGAGAATGTTGGGCCTTTAGCTGGGCCGGCCCATTATGGTCTGCAGAATCTTATGGGCCTTTAGCTGGGCCGGCCCATTGTGGTCCGCAAAATCTTGTGGGCCTTTAGCTGGGCCGGCCATTATGGTCCACTAAATTTTGTGGGCCTTTAGCTAGGCCGGCCCATTATGGTCCGCTAAATCTTATGGGCCTTAGGTTGGGCCAGCCCATTTAAACTTTGTGGGCCACTTTTGGGCCGGTCCGGCTAAAGGCCCACAAGATTCTGCAGATCATAATTGGCCGACCCAGCTACAGGCCAATGATAATTTTACACGTGGAAAATCGGTATTGGTCGTGGCTGTTAACGGGTTATCGGATCCAAAATTCGACCCGATAGCTTAACGCGTTCCGTTACAGTGGATGCCACGTGTCGGTCATCCTTGACGAAAGCACTTATGTGACGTGCGATTTATCGTCATGGAAGTGGACACTTCCGTGATGATAATTTTGGTAATGTCATGGAACACTTCTACGACAGCACAGGTATGTCAAAACCGGCGGATCTCAGGTAGTGGGTCCCGATTTGTGCGTCAAGGCTGATGGTAACAGGAAGCAAGTGATACAGATGTTTACCCAGGTTCGGGCCCTCTCGATGGAGGTAAAACCCTACTTCCTGCTTGATTAATATTGATGATATGGTTAGTACAAGAGTAGATCTACCACGAGATCGTAGAGGCTAAACCCTAAGAGCTAGCCTATGATGGTATGATTGTAATTGTGATCGGCCTACTAAGGACCAACCTCTCCGGTTTATATAGACACCGGAGAGGGCTAGGGTTTACATGGAGTCAGTTACAAGGAACGAAATATAGTATCCGGATCGCCAAGCTTGCCTTCCACGCCAAGGAAAGTCCCATCCGGACACGGGCCGAAGTCTTGAGTCTTGTATCTTCACGCTTCAATAGTCCGGAAGTTGTACACAGTCCGACTGTCCGGATACCCCCTAATCCAGGACTCCCTCAGTAGCCCCTGAACCAGGCTTCAATGATGACGAGTCCGACGCGTAGTCTTGTCTTAGGCATTGCAGGGCGGGTTCCTCCTCCGAATACTCCAAGGTAATTATCGAACACTCAAACTATGTCCGGATCCACAAGATGATTTTCGTATGCCACCATAGAGAGAATGATGTTTCGCAAATGCAATCTGCTGACAACTTTTCAGGCAACGCGACGTGTTACTACGGCCAGGTCATTATTCGAACCGTCTTTCCATAACCAGCCACAGCGCATATTGCAAGGCGGTTTCCTTGATACGTCTTGTCAAAGCAGAGATCGTGCCCCCTTATCACGGGATTCTCATTAATACGGGTACGGGTAATCCCACCACATCATTAATCATGGCGCTTGGGAAGCAAGCAATTCCCAACGGGCAAGTGGGGAGGCGCACCGCTTTCGTCGCCTCTATAAAGGGATAGGATTTCCCCATTTTGACCCACGCCTTCTTTCTTCTTTGCCCATTCTTGCCCCCTCGAGATCCAGCGCCCAAGCCCAAGTCTCCTGCGCACAGCTAAACATGTCCGGTGCAGGAGGCAAGTGGGTGGCTTCCACCATCGAGGAGAAGCACATCACAGATCTTCGGGCGGCCGGATACTTGGCCGCAGACGTAGCGCACTGCCACGGACGCTGGGCAGGTCATTCCGACCTCAGACCCCACGAGAGAGTCGTGTTTGTCGCCCACTTCGTCCGTGGACTGGGATTTCCACTCCATCCCTTCGTCCGCGGGCTCATGTTCTACTATGGGCTAGATTTCCATGATCTAGCCCCGAATTTCGTCCTCAGCATCTCGGCGTTCATCGTTGTTTGCGAGGCTTTCCTCCGCATCCAGCCTCACTTCGGACTATGGCTGCAAATATTCTGCGTGAAGCCGAAGGTTATACGCGGCCAACAAGCGGAGTGCGGAGGGGACATGGTGGGCAAGATGCCTAACGTCACCTGGCTGGACGACTCCTTTGCGGAGACCATAAAAGGATGCAATCGGGGTGGTTCTACATCACCGAGCCGCTGCTGGCGCTAACCGGCGGCGGCCCCGAAGTTCGATCCGGAATCCGTATGCGGCTCACCTCCGGGAAGAGAAGGGCCTGTCTGGGGCGATTCCACGGAGCTGGCGGACTTCTAGACATGCATCAAAAGCATGAAGGACAAGAACATCAAGCTTGTCAATGTGATCCAGGTCATGCTCGTTCGCTGGATCTCGCCTCGCCAAAGGCGGCGGTAAATCTGTGTGAGTTCGTCACGGCCGAACACCAGACGCTCTGGAAGCTCTACGGCATGAAGCACAAAGGCGCATGGAAAGTGTTGTTCAAGGCCTCCGAAGTACCTCCTCCCACATCTGAGGACCGCGGACTTCATGCAGCGCGACCCCCGAATCCGGTGAGTTTTGGGACCGCCACCGGGTTTAGCTTTTTCCCAATACATACATGGGGGTAGTTTTAAGTATTAATATATATTTGCCTTAGGATTATGTGAAGACGGCGGAGCGGATTGACTGTCCGGCTCTGTTGCCGGAAGATCCAGCGGATGCTCTCCTGACGGAGATGCTAGTCCGGCGTACTGCATAAGGTGCCAGAGAAGAAGGCCGAAAAGAAGGCCCCGGGGACCAGGAAGGGTCTCCGGCGTAAGGTTGCGTCCGAAGCCTCGTCCGAAGATGACGAGGTGGACTCCTCCCACGAAGGGGAGGAGGAAGAAGAAGAAGACGCCCCATCTGGGAAGGATGAGGGGCCCGGCGAAGCGGGCCACGGGGCCGGAAAAGGCCCTCGGCGCAAGGCCGTTATTCCTATGTCGTCCGATGACGACGAGGCACATTCCTCCCGTGGAGGCGGGGGGAATCAAGAAGAAATTCCACCTCCCCGCACTAGGGGGGAGAAGAAGAGAAAAGCCGCCCCGGAGGGGGAGGCTGGGGCGTCCAAGAAGGGGAAGGTAAACCTTCCGGACTATTCCGCCACAACCGCTTACAGTGAGGAGGGGCGGCTGCCCCGGGGGAAGCCCCCGGTGCGATCGTAAGTGTCCGCACCCTATCATGGTTTCACTTCATAGTTTTTATACTTATAGTGCCGAACATATATGAAGTCCGGCCAGGGCTCATCCGGACGTGTCATCCTCGGATGGGTCTCTGAGCGCTTCAGAGATGAACTCGCTCCCGACGGCCACCACTCCTCAGCCTGCGGATGACACAGAGGTGTTGTCCCGAAGGTTCCTTGAGCAGGGGGATGTGGCGCTGGAGACGCCCCAAGGCGGACTTCCAAATGTCGGATATGCGGGGTTCAAGATCCCCGTGGATCGCGTCGACAAGAGCCGCAACAAGGCGGGCTCCCAACCGAACACTGCTCCGGAACCCCCAACGGTTCCGGACTTGGGCGGGCAGCCCCTCGTTAGGGAGGGCGAGCCGCCCGTGCCGAGGACTTCCGGCGCATCAACGGCGCCGGATAGCCTGGTGGGAGTGCTTCGAGGCGCCTCCATGGAAGAAGAGCACCGTACTCTTATGACTGCAGTGATTCAGAAGGTTCTGTCCGCCAGAAGCGGATTGACCGAAGCCTACAGAAGCCTCCTGACGGGCTTTGAGGTAAGTAAAAAATGTATGAAATTACCACCCGATAGGTAGTAGCCCCTGATACTCTGTTTGGTGTACGGAAAGAAAAGCCAAACGGAGGGTCAATTATAATCCGCAGGAGTCTAACAATAAGTATTGTTGTGAACAAAGCATTTGTCTTTGCTGCTTCACCCCGTCTTGCCGAGGTTGCCGAACTAAAGCGGGACTGAAGCGGTAGAGGAGAGCTGATCCTCACGAAGAGGCAGCTCGAAGAGAACAAGGGTAAGTAATTCCCACTCATACGTTTAAGGATAGGCAAAATTGAAACACCTAAGTGTCGTGACCATGTAACAGGGGCCGCCGCCAAGGTGGCGTCCCTGAAGAAGGCGCTGTCCGAGGCCGAAGACAAGGCGGCCTCGGAGTGTAAGGAGCGCGAAAAGCAAAGTGCTAGGGTAGTTGAGGTACAGCAGGAGCTCTAGGACCTCGGCAACAAATGCGAGTCCGTGGAGTATGATCTGAAGGCGAAGGAGGCCGAGCTTGCGAAGGCCCTTGGGAATTTGAAAGATGCCAAGGCCGAAGCCGAGAAAGCACAGCGGGAGATCGAGGAGGTCAAAAAGATAGCAGCGGGTAAGAAATTCTTTATGCAAAGCAAACATGTGGAGGAGGCATTTCTTTTACTTACTCGAATACGGAGCTCTCCAGGGGCATTTGCAGATCTGCCACTTGTGATTACCTCTCGGACGCTGCGGAGTTCTACCGTGCCCAGGAGGGGAGCTCAACGGAGAAGATGTTCTAGTCCCCGTATGCTGGGGCCGAACATCCGATGCCTCTGAGCGACTAACTGAAGCAGTTGGTCGAACTCCACAGGGCGGCCGAACTGGCTATGAAAGACTTCATAGTCAGGATGTGGCTGGTGAGCTAGTGCCCGATAGCTACTTTGGCACGATCAAGCGGATGGTGGATGTCACCGCGGCTTGAAGTGATCAAGCGATCTGTTTGCATCGAAGGTGCCCGCCGAGCTTTTGCCCGCGTCAAGGTGCATTGGGGCAAGCTGGATGTGGAGAAGCTGGTCAAGGATGGGCCACCGGAGGGCAAGGCGCATCGCCATCCCGAAATGTACTACGATGGCGTCTTTGAAGGGTGCTCGTCTAAATCGCCAATGAGTGTACCAAGGACGCCATATTTGAATGAATTCACTTCTGTCATGTTTGTAATTAAAGACGAAGTTACTTGCGCTATGTAGCGCTTTTGTTATTTAAAATATTACCTTCTGTGCGGCTGTTTATAAAATCCTGAAAGTAGGCCGTTAAATGGCTTCCGCCCCAGCGTGACTAACCTTTGGGGTGTTCGTGGAAAACCTGGACACCCTTTACCCAAATGTTTGGTCCCTTAAGGAGGTGTCCGGCGCATTGAACAAGGCAACCGGACTATGCTTGACTTTATAACTTTCACTTAGCCATAGAAGTCTACAATTTTAAATTTCGGCGAAGCCCCTAGAATCCGGAAGGCCGAATCGGGGCGCTATACATGCCTAGATCGGACGAAGCCGATTTATCGCCTAAAGCGGAAAATCTTTAAGGATTTTAAAACCTCTCGAACAGCGACCAACTCTCGCCACATCATGCCGGTCAGTTTACGGCTTTCTCTACTGAGGTGCTCGTCCGGAAGAACCGGGACACAATCACAGTAGTTCTCCCAGCGCTACCTTAGCCGATATAACGGAACGTAAGGCACCAAAACAAGGGAGCCGGGCTATGCCAATCAGACCCAAGACATGATTCGGAGCTGATGCATATAGTGCTATAAGTTTGGGGTGCCGCACTGTTGAAAGTGTTCGGACTTTAGTTGCCATATAGCGGGGCGCCATAAGAAGCCCCTGGCAAACCGACCGCACCAAGGTGTACGGATGCGATATCAAATAAATATTTATAAAAGAGAAATGTTCGAATGAGAATAATAAGCTGACGCTAGATATAATCTCTCATTGACAAAAAATACGTTTAAGCCTACATTTACAATGGATGCGTTAAGCAAATAATAAATAGGACTATTTGACATGTCCTATCCAAGGGCATGCTGTGTTCAGGTAGATAAAGCAGGTATAATGATCGTAAATAGATTCCACCTGGGTATTTTCTTCTGTGCACAACGTCTATTGCCTCCCTGGATGTCTCTTCCCTATAAGTCCGGCAATTCGGCTCTTTTGAGGATGTTGCGCCAACGCGATGTCCTGAAAGGTAAGAGGGAAAGAGTATGAAAGTATTTGGCGGTTACCCGCACTATTGACTGAGTCGTTGATGCGCCTCCACCTATGCCCATGGTATTTTAAGTGCGTAATTGTGTGCATGTGGCACGGATGCTGCTTTGATGGGGCTTAAGCAGAGGCCGGACTTCTAGTCGCGCTCTTGGCGTGCCTGATGATCCTGTTTTGGGGTGCTCCGGACTCGCTTGACTGTGCTCGAAGTTGTTGTCGACGGATTGGTTTGTCGGAGAAGGCTGCATTGTACTTCCGCCGCAAGGGCTACAGTATGTTCTTCTGTTCGCAGGGAGCGGTCCATATTTCCGTTCACCGTTATGACTCCGCGTGGTCCTGGCATATTGAGCTTGAGATATGCTTAATGTGGTACCGCATTGAATCTGGCGAATGCGGTTCGTCCGAGCAGTGCATGGTACCCACTGCGGAAGGGTACGATATCGAAGATTGACTCTTCGCTTTGGAAGTTATCCGGAGATCCGAAGACCACTCCCAATGTTATAGAGCCCGTACAGCGGGCCTCTACTCCAGGAATTACACCTTTAAAGGTGGTTTTAGTGGGCTTGATCCTTGAAGGGTCAATGCCCATTTTGCGACCGTGTCCCGGGTAAAGCGTGTTCAGGCACGCCACCGTCCATAAGGGCCAGCGTGAGGTGGAATCCGTCAATGATTGGGTCTAGGACCAATGCGGCCGAGCTGCCGTGACGGATGCTAGTAGGGTGATCCCTACGATCAAAGGTGATCGGGCAGGCTGACCAAGGGTTGAATTTGGGGGCGATTGGCTCCATCGCGTAGACGTCCCTTAGTGCCCGCCTCCGTTCCCGCTTGGGGATGTGCGTGGCGTAGATCATGTTGACCGTTTTCACCTGGGGGGGGGGGGATTTCTTCTGTCCCCCCGTGTTCGGACGTCGGGGCTCATCGTGATTGTCGCTGTGCAGCCCCTAGTCCTTGTCTTCGGCGTTTATCTTGCCGGCCTGTTTGAATACCCAGCAATCTCTATTTGTGTGGTTGGCTGGCTTGTCCGGGGTGCCATGAATTTGGCACGGCGCCCAAAGATGCGGTCCAGACTGGACGGTCCCTGATTATTTCTTTTGAACGGCTTCTTCCGCTGACCTGGCTTGGATCCACTGAATCCGGTGTTGACTGCCGTGTCTTCAGTGCTGTCGCCGTTGTTCCGTCGCTTATGTCTGTTATGCCGTGGCTTGCCGTTATTGTCGCGGCCATCCGAATTGCCAGGCTATGGCGTAGTGCTGCTGTGGGCCAACCAACTGTCCTCGCCCGCGCAAAAGCGGGTCATTAGTGTTGTGAGAGCTGCCATGGACTTGGGTTTTTCCTGGCCGAGGTGTCGAGCGATCCACTCATCACGGATATTATGCTTGAAAGCCGCCAGGGCTTCGGCGTCCGGACAGTCAACTATTTGGTTCTTCTTAGTTAGGAACCGAGTCCATAATTTCCTGGCTGACTCTCCGGGCTGTTGAGTGATGTGGTTCAAGTCGTCGGCGTCAGGTGGTCGCACATATGTGCCCTGGAAGTTGTCGAGGAATGCGTCTTCCAGGTTTTCCTAGCTGCCAATGGAGTTTGCTGGCAGGCTATTTAGCGATCTTTGGGCTGGTCCTTTGAGCTTAAGGGAAAGGTACTTGATGGCGTGCAGATCGTCTCCGCGGGCCATGTGAATGTGGAGAAGAAAATCTTCGATCCATACTGCGGGGTCTGTTGTGCCATCGTATGATTCGATGTTTACGGGTTTGAACCCTTCTGGGAATTCATGATCCATTACTTCGTCAGTGAAGCAGAGGGTGTCGTGGACTTGTCACGGCAGATGTCCTCATGAAAGGACTTAGTCGTAGGGCCATCGTACGGGTTTACCTAGAGAGGTTAAAGCGGACACAAGACACGGGAATTATCTTTGGTTCGGCCCTTCAATGAAGGTAAAAACCTACGTCCGGTTGTGATGTGATTGATATGATTTGGCGACTAGGGAGCAATAGCTTTGCCTTAGCCTCGAAATCTCTGTCCCTAACTTCGCCGCGGGTCGTCCCCTTATATACGGATTGACGCCTTGGCCGGTTTACAGAGTCCCAATCCGGCTCATACAAGAGTCCGGCTTGATCTCTCCTTTCTGTCTTACAACACAAGCTATAACGCTAAAGGCGGTTTACATACATGGACCTTAATTCGCCTCTGGGCTCCAGCGTCCACATGGGCCTGGATCATGAGCAGTGTGAACCGGCCCTCCCGGGCGGTTCACACTCGTGAGTTATATCCCCAACATTAGGCCCCAGTTGACTTGAACCGGTTCATGTTAATCTTCACACCCTCAAGAAATTCTTGATATCTTTCCTCCTTTCAGAACCGCCACCTGCTTGAACCGCCGTGATGTCATCTTCCGATTCGGCGTGTCGAGGCGTCTGACGTCATCCTTAATAAAGAAATCCAAACAGTAAGTTTCCCTGCATTTAATGCCATTCCGGAAATCGAGGCGGCCGCTGCACCTTCCGCCGCTTTTGACTCCTCGATTCTCGCGCCCGTTGATTGCTCCGGTCCCTTATAAATAGACCGGTCGGGCCATTCTCTTTTTCTTCTTCCTCTCTTCTTCTTCCTCGCGACCCGCCGACCCTGAAGCTCTTGCCGTCGCCCTCAACCTTCGACCGACGCTTCGCCGGGTCGCTGCATCAACCTGATCTTACGGAGTTTTAGCGCTCCTCCGTGGTTCCCGCTCGTCGAGATAAGGTTTTCTTTAAACCCTAGATCTCATCTGGAAACTCGGTTCGTCTCATAGCTCGTGGCGTTCATGCCGATTCTTCATACCAGTTCCACCATGGCCGTGCGGCTCAGCCGCATACCGCTCCTCATATCTGAACGGCTGCTTTTCGCTGTTTACCCGACTCTAGGCATCTTCCCCCTTTGTTCAGATCCTTCGCTTTAACATGCCCGAACCTTCTGCTTGTAGGAGGTCCGTGCATAGGTCGCAGAAATTTTCCTTCTTGAACCCGGTAGATCTATATTATTTCCTTTTGCATGGGAAACCTGTTTACATCTATACTTAGCAACTTTTTCAGCTCTGCCTCCTCTGGCGGTTTAACTATCGATATCTAATCCGTCCTCCATTAGTCCTTAGTTAAGCCGGAATTTCCGGTTCTTGGATTGCGGTTTAACATTATCTGTAACTCCTGACCTGTTCAATGGTGAACCGCTTTTCCTTTCTTTCGCAGCCTTAATCTTCCGGAATGGCTCCTCAATTTGCTGCTTGCAACCGGGTCGGTCCAAAATCACCGAGACGCAGCTCAACGGCTACGCTACCACCGGGCGGTTTGGCTCCAAAAGACGTCCTCCATTGGCGTGTTCCGAGGGCGAAGTTTCCTCACGAGCCATGAAAGGGAAGTAATTGTGTTTATGCAGCACCTAGACCGGGGTTACGCCTACCGGTTCAAAAGTTTTCGGGACGTCCTTGCCGCTTGCAACTCCATCCGCAGGATATCGGCCCAATTCCGTTTCGAACATATGCAACTTTCAAGTCTTCGTGAAGTCTATCTTCAAGAAGAACCGTCTGTGGAGTTGTTCCGGATTTTTCCATTTGAACCGTCGCACCGAATTTTCGATGGTCCCAACACGGAGCTGGGCGGCGTTTCAATTCAGAAGAGGAAGGAAGCCGATTTCCCTCACGCCAAGCACCACAGCCATCCAAAGGATTGGAACCAAACTTGGTTCTACTGCCGGAACACCGCGCCTGCCAACGAAAACCCCTTGCCGGGTTACCGTCCTCACCGGCTCAGCAACCATCATCCATCGCCTTCACGCTTAACCGCGCGGAACGGAAAAACTTCGCGCCACAAATAATAAAGCTCCGGGCTCTAATGGCCAATGGCTTAACCAGAGTGGATCTTGTGCGTTCTTTGGGTCTCTTAGGGGCGTGTTGCCACCGAGAGCCGCCCGGATTGATGCACGAGTACACCGGCAGCCTCAAAGATCCTCAAAGGCGTCACGAGCTACCCATAACCGAACAGGAGACCACCGAGATCGTCAAGAAGATGCTCGATGAGCCAATCTCCGTCTGCAGCCTCACCGGGTTGGCTCCATTTTGTGCCGCCAACAAACCGCCGCGGTAAGCTCTTCTTCTTGTCTTTCGGGCTCGTATCTGTTGACATATGCTAATGCTTGCTGCTTCCGTGCTGAAAGCTCCTTCGAAACGCACTGCATCGGTCCGGGCGCCACGTGCAAAGTCCAAGGCCACTAAGAAAGCTGGCAAGAAAAAGACCACCGAGTCCTCCGAACGCCGGAGGACGAAGAATCGAAGCCGAGGTAAAACTTTGACATTTACGAGGAGCCGCCATAAACCCGGCTTTCCGCTTTGTATTTCTTCTTGCATAGGCTTGGCCTCTTTACCTTCTTTTTACCGACACTTTTTCTTCCCAGGATGATGCTTTGAAGCCAGTCATGCCGATCTGTTGAGGTAATCCTTCTTTCTTCGAATCTGAGCTTGCGCTGTTAAGAGAATTCGTCGCGCCCGTCCGGAAAGTGAAAAATACCATTCTGTGCTTATTTGAACCCAAATCTTTTCTTGAAGACACTAGATGAAGAGCGCCCGTACAACCCGGACAGATGGTCAACAGGTTACCTCGGCCGGTTTACTAGACACCCCAATCCGGAAGCGTCGTCCGTAGGTGACTTGCTCTCCTGAAAAGCGTTATCCCTTAAAAGGTTTCTTCCGATGTTCTCTCAATCCGTCATTTCGAATTATCAGGCCTCTTCCAACTCGTCTGGCGGTTCATCCACCACACAACTGCCTCCGCTGAACATCGCCGCAGGGTATGCAATTACTGTCTGTCAATTCGATTCCCTATTAATTTGGTCAATTTGTCTTGATCCAACTCTGAATATTGCAGCACCAAGGCTCGTTTGAGCAAGAAAGCGAAAACTCTTGATCCTACTCCGGATGGTGATCCGGAAAAAACCCCAGAACAGCCACATGAAAATCTGAAGCCGCCAAGGAAAGCTACGGCGAGTTGTACAAGGATGATACTCACGACCGCTTGGAAGTTGAACCGGAGGTCCAAGTGGAAACCTCACAGCCTGCTCCACCAAACCCGTCCACCGAGCGGATCGTGACCGTTGAACCGCCGAGCCAAAGCAAGGCGACATCAAGCCCAAACAAGACCGCTGAAAATGACGATGTTCTTGTGATGTAATCGCTACACCGCTCCTAGCCAACCGGTCGCTTTAGCCAAGCATAGCATCAAAGAAAGTTCCACTACTATCGGCAAAGACAAGGGAAGACTGACATATGCGCTTACGACAATTTCTCCGCCTAAGAACTTCATTCCGGCTTCGAACCGGCTTTACACAAGCCGTGACCTTGAAGCCGGTCTAGTAAATCGCATGAAGGACCGCTATGAGGTAATAATTTGACCTTTCTCATCTTTTCCTTTGCATAGTAGCCCCCAAAGGGTCGGTTTAATTTTGCAAAGTTAAACCGGGACTTAAGTTGCGTCTCCTTAGCAAATTGAGATCAACTAGCCATTAGCCCCAAGTGCCAAGTTGAATACTTGTATTAAGCTTGGGACTTGTATAATGAAACCACTAACATGCTTTATTTGTCATCGAATGAAATACACCAAAGAATTTGTGCAACTCAAGGACCTCCGAACCAATCTGGAAACCCAAATAGCGAAGCCACCAAAACCAAGGATGAGCTAAAGACCGCCTGACCACCATGGAGCAAATGAAGGAGTGGTACAAATCCGAAGCGGTCAACTGGGACACCGAGAAAGCCATTTAATAAAATGGGCGGAGGAAGCGGAGGCGGCCCTTAAACCGGTGATCAAGAGCTTACGGACTCAAACGCCAAGTGCATGCCATGACCTCTGCCGTCTTTGGTAAGTAAATTTATACTTGAATATGCTCGTGTTAACGCTTCCGCGGTTTAACTTGGGCTGTCTAAACCTGGTGCGAGCAAGCGTATTGCTCATCTGGCTCGACGTGCGAAAAAAGCTCAAGGCTTCGTACACCCTGATTGAACAGTTATATACCGGCGCCCAGCGGGCCATATGCGCCACTTCATACGACAACACGGCGCCGTCCCTGATCAGAGAGATGTTGGACCGGCTGTCCATGATTCCGGGACAGCTTGAAGAGATGAAGCGATCCGCGGCCGGTGGCGCCTGCTGCTCGACTTCGTGCCAAGGCATGGATAAGCGGATCTTGATCCACCGACATAGCTAAAGGTTTTCCCAGCGCTCAAGAGAACGGGCGAAGCCTTCGATAACGATGCCTCAAACGGATTACAAAGGAAATGCGTCACGTGGCGAAGTCAATCGTCACCGAAGCCAATCTGGAAGTTCACCGATCTTTTATGACGCAAACAACAAACGGGTGGATTTTGTCATCCCGGAAGTGCAGAGCCTGATTCCTCCAATCCGTAAGCACACTTACGCCCCTGACGTTGATCGGCTGAGCTGATAAGTGAAGAAGCTGTCTTTCAGGCCTTAACCCGGATTGACCGGGTCTACCAATGACTTCCGGGCTTTGGGTGAAGAAGAAGAGGAAGCTGAACCGACGCCAGGCGCCGTGCCCTCCACCTCGCGTCAACCCGGTGAAGCAGCGTAATCCGCCAAGCCGGGCGACATATTCAAAAGGCTTTGTAATAGGATAGCAAGTGTCTTTCTTTGAACAATGCCGGTACAATCTCAGTCTATAAACTTTTGCATGGCAGTACGGGACCCGTTGGCTTTCGTAGTAAATCCTGCAACATATTTTGCCTGCAATCACAAGTTCTTAAACCGCCTTGGCGGTTTACGCCGCTTAGCCAAACTGATACCAATATATTGATATGAGATAATACCGAGGTATATGATCAAAGCTATGTGATACTGAACATACTGCCAAGATTAGGCACACAGTTGGCTTTAGTCAAACCCGAAGTGAAGGCCTTATAAACCATCACTGTCACAGGAGAACAGTCCTTCTGTGTATAAAACCGATTTACCGTGTAAATCGTGTCGGGCATGATAAACCCCCTGTTACTCCATAATGGGATGTTAACAGCAAAATCAAACCGGAACAAAAAATCGCCAAATTTTAAAAAAAAGTATTGAATGCGGAACATAAATTCGGTTTAAAGAATTTTGTCGGTTTGAGAAGGCCAACAAAAACCAAATGACAGGCATAAAGACCCCATGGAAGCAAAATCAATGAGGAAAATCACTTTGCAAGGAAAGGCTGCCTTTGAGCGGATCGGATGGCGCTACCATGGTCGGACATGACCAAGCCCCCTATACGGTGTAGCGGTGGTTCAAGTCAGCCAGGTCCCCAATCGAACTCGTGGCATGACGCCGATCAAATGGCATTGCGATGGTTCGGGTTCGACCAAAGCCCCAAGTGATTCTATGGCCTTAGGCCGACCAAGAGGTGTGTTGGTTCAGACGTGACCATGCCCCCAAATGATCTGGGTGGCTTTCGCCTGCCAAGAGGTGTTGCATTGGTTCGGACACGACCAAGCCCCCAAATGACAAAAATTTCTAAAAACAAGGCCAAGGGTTAAACCGGAGGCCGTTTTACGACAGCATCTCCATGTACCCAAACCGGTCCTTTATGCAATGTATACCCCGCTTTAGCCGAGGATCCGGTTTATTGCTTTTATTCATAATATATACATCGTCTTGATATGTACATAAGTGGAGCCAATGGCTCAAGTATAATAAGGCGAAGATGAGCTATGTTCCATGGCTCGTTGGTCTCCTCCTCGGCGTCGTGAGTCTTTTTCGCTCTCGAACATCAATCGAGATAGTAGGACCCGTTGTATAGAGCCTTCGACCACAAAAGGCCCTTCCCAAGGTGGGGATAGCTTGTGCATATCTTTACGATCTTGAATGAGCCGCAGCACCAAGTCTCCTTCACGAAAGGTTCTGGTTTTAACTCACGGCTATGATACCGACGAAGGTCCTGCCGGTAGACCGCCGAGCGAGCTGCCGCCATATCGCGCTTCTTCGTCCGGTCGATCCAAATCATCTTGCCGTGCTGCCTCGCTATCTGCCTCAACATAAGCTGCTACTCGGGGCGAGTCGTAGCCGGATATCACTTTGGGAAGGACCGCCTCCGCTCCATAGACCATAAAGAACGGCGTGTATCCGGTGGATCGGTTGGGGTAGTATTTATACTCCATATCACCGATGGTAGCTCTTCCACCCAACACCCGGCGTCCTTTCTAAAGGGACCATAAGCGGGGTTTGATACCTTTCAAAATTTCCTGATTAGCTCGTTCCGCTTGACCATTGGATTGCGGGTGGGCTCTGGAAGAAACATCGTCGGATGTGCTCCCGTTCACAAAATTCCTTCATAGCTCCTTTGGACAAATTGGTGCCATTATGCGTGATGATCTTGTGGAAACCTAAACCGGAAAATCACCCGCTTGATGAACCCGAACCGCCGTGGCGCATCACACTTGCTAACAGGCTCGCCTCGACCCACTTGGTAAATTTATCCACTGCTACCAACAGGTGGGTCTTTTTGTCCTTGGATCGTTTGAAAGGTCCAACCATATCCAGCCCTCAAGTCGCAAACGGCCAAGTAATTGGAATCATCCTCAATTCTTGGGCTGGCACATGAGCACGCCTGGAGAACTTTTGGCAACCATCACACCGTCTGACCAGATCCTCCGCATCAGCATGGGCGGTCAACCAATAGAAGCCATGGCGGAACGCTTTGGCCACCAGGATTTTGAACCGGCGTGGTGACCACAATCCCCTTCATGAATCTCTCGCAATATCTCACGGCCCTCTTCAGGGACACACAACGCTGAAACGCCCACGACACGCTGCGACGGTGCAACTTCGCCATTAACAATGGTCATAGACTTAGACCGCCCGAACTATCTGCCGCCAACGCGTCTCATCCTCCGTAACTTCGCCCGATTCATGTACGCCAAATAAGGGAGCGTCCAATCCGGAATGATGTGCAAGGCCGCCACCAATTGAGCCTCCGGATCAGGGATAACCAAATCAATTTCATCAGGCACTTTAACTGACGGCTTATGCAGCACGTCAAGGAAAACGTTGGGCGGGACCGGTTTACGCTGGGACCCCAGCCGGCTCAAAGCATCAGCCGCCTCGTTCTTCCAACGATCCACATGGTCCACCTGGTACCCCTTAAAATGTCCTGCAACAACGTCCACTTCCAGACGATATGCAGCAATGAGTGGATCTTTGGAGTCCCAAGTGCCGGATACCTGCTGGGCCACTAAGTCCGAATCACCAAAGCATTTAACCCGGTGAGGTTCATTTCTTCCGCCATCCGGAGGCCATGGAGCAAAGCCTCATACTCAGCTGCATTGTTAGTACAAGGGAACATTAGGCGGAGAACATAATGAACTTATCACCTCGTGGGGAAGTTAATACGACTCCAGCCCCCGAGCCCTCCAATTGTCTGGATCCATCAAAATGGATGGTCCAATAGGTGTGATCCGGCTTCTCTTCTGGTGCTTGCAACTCCGTCCAATCATTAATGAAATCCACAAGTGCCTGAGACTTTATGGCCGTCCGGGGCACATACTTTAAACCGTGCGGTCCAAGCTCTATAGCCCACTTAGCAATCCGGCGATTGCTTCCGGTTCGATATGATATCGCCTAAAGGAGGCAGGCCGACCACTTTGTGATGGGGTGCCCTTGGAAATATTGCTTGACTTCGGCTTGCCATAAAAACCCCATATACCAGCTTTTCGCCAATGTGGATATCTTTGCTTAGATTCAATGAGAACCTCGCGATGTAGTAAATCGGTCGCTGAACCGGATACTCCTTCCCTGCCTCCTTGCGCTCCACCACAATGGCCACACTCACTGCCCTAGCATTAGCAGCAACATATAATAGGAGCGGCTCCCTGTCAATAGGGGCAGCAAGAACAGGCGGGTTGGCCAGCTGCCGCTTTAAGTCCTCCAATGCCTCATCAGCAGCTGAACTCCAGACGAATTGATCCGTCTTCTTCAGCATCTGGTACAAAGGGATGGCCTTCTCTCCTAGGCGACTGATAAACCCGGCTTAGCGCAGCAATCCGCCTGCCAAGCGTTGGACATCGTTGATGCATTTTGGCTTGGCTAAGGAGGTGATAGCTGTAATTTTCTCCGGATTAGCCTCAATCCCCGGTTAGACACGAGAAAACCCAACAATTTACTCTTTGGAACACCAAAGACGCACTTGGCGGGGTTGAGCATCATCTTGTACACCCGCAAGTTGTCGAAGGTTTCCTTAAATCCTCAATCAATGTTTCCTTCTGCCTTGATTTCACCACGATATCATCCACGTAAGCGTGCACATTACGGCCGATCTGTTTATGCAAACAATTACATGCATAATCTTGATAAGTTGCGGGCGCTCTTGAGCCCAAAAGGCATGGACACATAGCAGAAGGCTCCAAAAGGGGTGATAAACGCCGTTTTCTCCTGGTCCTTAACCGCCATCTTAATCTGATGATAACCGGAATACGCATCCAGAAAGCTCAAACGCTCACAACCCGCCGTCGCATCAATAATCTGATCAATGCGGGGAGGCGAAAGGATCTCCGGACAAGCTTTGTTAAGATCTGTGTAATCTACGCTTTGTCGCCAAGTGCCATTCTTTTTAAGGACCAGAACCGGGTTGGCGAGCCACTCTGGATGAAAGACTTCGATGATAAACCCTGCTGCCAACAGCCTAGCAACTTCTTCTCCGATGGCCTTGCGCCTTTCCTCATTAAACCGGCGAAGAAACTGATTTACAGGTCTGTATTTGGTCAACATTAAGAGTGTGCTCAATGAGCTCCTCGGTACACCGGCATGTCGACGGCTTCCATGCAAAAATGTCCCGATTCTCACGGATGAACTTCGATGAGCGCTTTCCTATTTCGGATCCAGTTGGCAGCGATGGTGAACTGTTTGGATGAATCGCCGGGCACAAAATCAACAAGCTTTGTCTCGGCCGCGATTTGAACTTCAAGTCCGGATCATGCTCGTTAGTTGGCTTCTTCAAAGGGGTCATATCCGCCGGATCAACATTATCTTTATAATACTTTAACTCTTCCGTGGCACAAACCGACTCCGCGTAAGCCGCATCACCTTCCTCGCACTCTAGAGCGATCCGGCGGCTCCCATGAACCGTTATCGTTCCTTTGTGACCCGGCATTTTCAGCTGTAAGTAAACATAACAGGGCCGTGCCATAAATTTAGCATAAGCCGGCCGCCCAAAGAGGGCGTGGCAAGGGCTTTGAATTTTTACCACCTCAAACGTCAACGTTTCTGTTCTGGAGTCATGTTCGTCCCCAAAGGTCACCTCCAGAACTATCTTACCGACCGGGTATGCTGACTTACCAGGCACCACTCCGTGGAACACCGTGCTGGACGGCCTAAGATGCCTATCTGTTAACCCCATACGCCGGAAAGTCTCGTGAGTACGGGATGTTGATGCTGCTTCCTCCATCCATAAGAACCTTGGTAAACTTGTACCCTCCTACGGGTGCCACCACCAAGGCTAACTGACCCGGATTGTAAACCCGGGAGGATGATCCTCTCTGCTCCACACAATCGGCTGCTCGGACCAAGCGTAGGTAATGCGGGCGCACAGTTCAACAACACCGACCGCCCGCCTGAAGTTTTCGGTCCCGTCGGTCCAAACTGGTGGTAAAGGCGTGGTCTGCCCCCATTCAACTGCTTTGGGTTGCTCGATAACCCGATTGCTTCTTGTTGATTGTAGCCCCTTAGTTCGATTACGATTACCTTGATTATTCGATTGCCTTGCCGCCCGGATTACCACCGAATCCGGGCCGAATTTCCTCCATCGTAACCGGAGCGGATCCGGAACCGCCACGGTCCCTTGATCATACCGGAAAGAGTTGGAGTTTTAAACTCCTGCATAATATAACAACCCTTCCAAAGGTGGTTCGCGGTACCTCCTTCGTCCCGTGCTTGGACAAGGTTGATTTAATATGAAGTTCAAGCGATCCGGATTGTGACCGCCCGGTTTGATCGCCCTGCGCCGCTGACCCTTGTCCTGCGCATTGGTGTTGGCTCTGAAACCCGTGTTGCCGTTAAACTGCGCTTTGTTCCCTCCATTGCACGCCAAATGGTGCTGCTTTGGACCACAGAGCTGCCGTTACATTTTCCCTTCCCCACTTCATCATTATCAGATTCGGGATCCTTGGTACTATAAGAATCAGCGTACTTTACCAACATGCCCATTAGAGTGCCCATGTCATGGCAAAAACGCTTCATGCGACTCCAGCTTCAATTTCAATGGCTCGAACCGCAATTGGCTTCCAAGGTCAAGATCGCGGAGTCGAGGTTGATCCGATGCGAAGAATGTAAAACTTCCGAAACGCGGCGCACCCAATGGGTTGTAGACTCTCCCTCTGCCTGGACACAAGCTGCCAGATCCACCACCGACATGGGCTGCTTACAGGTGTCTTTGAAATTTTGGATGAACCGGGTCCGTAACTGGGTCCATGATCTGTAGTTATATCCCCAACAGAGGGGGTGCGCGGCGCCTCTGTGCCGGGCTATGTGGCTACGCAAGTCGAATTGCTCTGGGTGGCTATATTCGGCCCGACCTGACTTGTTGAAGATGTGTCCGGTGTGACGGTCCTCTTCGCGTACCGAGGCGCGCCCCCATGATCCGTAGATCGATCTTGGCTGTCCCGTTTTGTTGCCCCAGGCCGTAGTATGTTGGCGTGGGGGTGTTGGCTGGTATGCAGACTGGTATGCCGTTTTATCCCGACCACGAGGTGGCCGGTCAGCCGTATGGTGCTCGAGTCCGTATTCCTCGGCTGCCAGGACTTCCGTCCATCTATCTGTGAGCAGATCTTGATCAGCTTGGAGTTCTTTGTTGTTTCTTTTTCAGGCTCCTCGTAGTGGCTATAAGCCGGCGGCAAGCGCTCTGCTCTCACGGGATCCTCGAGCACGCCAAACTTCGTGTCGCCGAGGCTAATCTCGTCTTCGGAGGGGGCATGTAGCTGTCCTCCTCCGGGTATTTGTCCGTCGCCTGTTCTTCTCGGCTGACCTGCTCATCCTCCTTTTCGGCCTGCTCGAAGACAGGCTATCAGGGTTGTATTCTTCTTCGGCACCATTCGGATTGTTTTCGTCTCCTGGGCCGGTATTAGTGTGGCGGGGCTTGGAGTGGCGCCGACGACGCCCATTCTTTGGTTTTTTTCTTGAGGTTTTATCCTCCGTTGCCTCATCGCCATTTGTCTCCTTCGGAGTGTCCACCATATATATATCATAAGAAGAGGTGGCTGTCCACCGCCCAGTGAGCGGTGGTTCATGTTCTTCTCCTACATCGTCGTCCATACCGTCGATGTCTTCGGAGTCGAAGTTCAGTACCTCAGTTAAGTCATCGACCGTGGCAATGAAGTGGGTGGTGGGTGGGCAACAAATTCTTCGTCGCCTGCCTCCCACTCAAGCCGGACATAGTTCGGCGAAGAGCCTCCTGACAAAGAGAGATACTTTAATGAGTCCAGCATGTCGCCAAAGGGCGAGTGCTGGAAGATATCCACAGCGGTGAACTCCATTACCGGAGCTCATCCTGGCCCGACGGGCTCGGGAGTGTCCGGACTGGAACCAGCGTCCGGATATGAATCCAGGGGTTCGGAATCGCGGGCCACCGCAAAGGTAAGACCCGTGTTCGGCTCCACTGCCGATGAGGGCGCGACCTGAGTGGCGGGGTCCATTCCTCCGTCCTTAGGTAGCGCAGCCTACTCCAGATCTAGGTCCGGAGATACTACGGGGGCGATACCCCAAGCTTCGTCCGATGGTAGGTCTAAGCCGTGCTCGTCGAGACTGTCCGGTGCTCCTGGCATAGGCCCAAATCCATCGAAGATCAAGTCTCCGCGGATATCCGCCGTGTAGTTCAGGTTTCCGAACCTGACACGGTGGCAGGCGTGGCTGTCGATCAGCTCAGATGGCTGCGAAGTTGGCCCTTGATCCGAAGCCGCCCGAACCACGAAGATCTGTCCGGGAGGAAAGTCTCATACAGACAGCGTCGTTGATGATGATCGAAGGAGACATCGAGCCTGACGGCGACGACACAGAGGAACTCTCAATGAAAGCACCAATGTCGATGTCAAAACCGGCGGTTCTCGGGTAGGGGTCCCGATAAGGCGTCAAGGCTGATGGTAACAGGAAGCAAGGGACATAGATGTTTACCTGTGTTCGGGCCCTCTCGATGGAGGTATAACCCTACTTCCTGCTTGATTAATATTGATGATATGGGTAGTACAAGAGTAGATCTACCACGAGATCGTAGAGGCTAAACCCTAAGAGCTAGCCTATGATGGTATGATTGTAATTGTGATCGGCCTACTCAGGACCAACCTCTCCGGTTTATATAGACACCGGAGAGGGCTAGGGTTTAAATGGAGTCGGTTACAAGGAAGGAAATATAATACCCGGATCACCAAGCTTGCCTTCCATGCCAAGGAAAGTCCCATCCGGACACAGGCCGAAGTCTTGAGTCTTGTATCTTCACGCTTGAATAGTTCGGACGTTGTACACAGTCCGGCTGTCCGGATACCTCCTAATCCAGGACTCCCTCAATGGCCTTCTCACCTAACCGGCTTATGAACCGGCTCAAAGCAGCGATTCGACCTGCCAGTCGCTGAACATCATTGATGCACGCCGGCTTAGCCAAAGAGGTAATTGCCTTGATCTTCTCCGGATTAGCTTCAATGCCCCTCTTAGAGACTAGAAAACCCAAAAGCTTGCCTGCTGGCACACCAAACACACATTTGGCCGGGTTAAGCATCATCTTATAGACCCGGAGATTAGCAAAGGTTTCCTTCAGATCATCTATCAAGGTTTCCTTGTCTCTGGATTTCACCACTATATCATCCATATAAGCGTGAACATTGTGCCCAATCTGATTGTGGAGACAGTTCTGTACACACCGCTGATAAGTCGGCTGGGCACTCTTGAGCCCAAACGGCATAGACACATAGCAGAAGGCTCCAAATGGAGTGATGAAGGTCGTCTTCTCCTGGTCCTTAACTGCCATCTTGATCTGATGATAACCAGAGTAAGCATCCAGAAAGCTCAAACACTCACAACCTGCCGTAGCATCAATGATTTGATCAATACGGGCGAGAGCAAAAGGATCAGCCGGACAAGGCTTATTTAAGTCCGTGTAATCCACACACATCCGCCAGGTGCCGTTCTTTTTAAGTACAAGCACCGGGTTAGCCAACCACTCTGGGTGAAAAACTTCAACAATGAACCCGGCCGCTAAGAGCCGGGCTACCTCCTCACCAATAGCTTTCCGTCTCTCTTCGTTGAACCGCCGCAGAAATTGCCTGACCGGCTTAAACCTTGGATCAATATTAAGCGTTTGCTCAGCGAGTTCTCTCGGTACACCTGGCATGTCAGAAGGTTCCATGCAAAGATGTCCCTATTCTCACGGATGAACTCGATGAGCGCGCTTTCCTATTTAGGATCCAGATTGGCACTGACGCTGAATTGTTTGGATGAGTCGCCTGGAGTAAAATCAACAAGCTTGGTTTCATCAGCTGACTTAAACTCATCGTAGGGTCATGCTCTGTTGTTGGCTTTTTCAGAGATGTCATATCCGCCGGGTCAACGTTATCTTGATAAAACTTCAGCTCCTCTGCTGCACAAACAGACTCGGCATAAGCCGCATCCCCCTCTTCACATTCCAGGGCTATCTTTCGACTCCCATGAACAGTAATGGTGCCCTTGTGACCCGGCATTTTAAGCTGCAAATAAACATAACACGGCCGCGCCATGAATTTGGCGTAAGTCGGCCGACCAAACAGAGCATGATATGGACTCCTGATTTTGACCACCTCAAAAGTTAATTTCTCAGCCCTAGAATCATACTCATCTCCAAAGGCTACCTCCAGCTCAATCTTACCAACCGGGTATGCCGACTTACCAGGCACCACTCCATCGAAAACAGTGTTGGACGTCTTTAAATTTTTGTCAGTCAACCCCATACGTCGAAAGGTCTCATAATAGAGGATATTGATGCTGCTACCTCCGTCCATGAGTACTTTAGTGAATTTATTACCACCAACCTGAGGTGCTACCACCAAGGCTAACTGACCCGGATTGTCAACCCGGGGAGGACGATCTTCCCTACTCCAGACAATAGGCTGCTTTGAGCACCTCAAATAACGGGGAACGGCCGGCTCAACAGCGTTCACAACCCTTTTATGAATCATCTTGTCTCGTTTGCATAAGCTAGTGGTGAACACATGATACTGTCCACTACTCAGCTGCTTTGGATTGCTCTGGTAACTCGCTGCCGCTGCCGACTTCTGACTGCATCGCTGCTGATTATAGCCACCTTGATTTCCTGAAAACCGAATTTGAACCGCCACCGGGCCATGAAAACCCGGCTTTGAGCCGCCACCGACCCATGATTGCCGTCGAACGTGTTGGAATTTTTGAAAGCCTTCATGATCGCGCAATCCTTCCATAAGTGAGTGGACCGCCTTTCCCGGGTGTCGTGTCTCGGACAAGGTTCATTGAGTAGTTGCTCAAGAGATGGACCTGACCCGCCGGATCGAGGGGGTGGCCTCCCCTTGCGTCTCTGATTGTTACCCTGTGCATTGGCGTTGGCCACAAACTCCGGGTTACCATCGGCCTTACGCTTATTGCCTCCTTGATTCGCCGGGTTATGCTACTGACCCTTTCCATTGGCGTTCTTCTTTCCATTCCCTGTCTTTTCCTCATCAGACGTGGGATCATTGGTACTATCAGAATCGGCGTATTTAACTAGAGCCGCCATCAACTGACCCATATCATTACAATCACACTTGAGGCGCCCCAGCTTCTGTCTCAGCGGCTCAAATCGGCAATTTTTCTCCAACATTAAGACTGCAGAGCCGACATCCATCATGTCAGACGAATGTATTATCTCCTTGACCCGGAGTACCCAATGAGTGGTAGATTCACCCTCTTCTTGTTTACAATTAGTCAAGTCCACAATCGACATGGACTGCTTGCAGGTATCTTTGAAGTTCTGAATGAACCGGGCTTTTAACTCCGCCCATGAGCCAATGGAATTAGGTGGCAGGCCCTTTAACCAAGTCTGGGCCGTTGCATCCAACATCATGGTGAAGTACTTAGCCATTGCCGCGTCACTGACCTCCAACAGCTCCATGGCCATCTCATGGCTTTCGATCCACGCCCCGGGCTGTAAGTCGGCCGTATAATTTGGCACCTTTCGGGGTCCCTTGAAGTCCTTGGGCAGACGCACATTACGCAAAGCCTACACTAAACAAGGAACGCCACCGGTTCTAGTGGCCACTCCTGCCTCAACAGAGTCGTTGGATAGTCCGGGAAGGTTTGATGAGCCACCCGCTGAGCCGCTAGTTGAGCCGCCCGCTCGTCCTCTTGACGTATCCTGTCCTGCACCGGATTATAACCGCCGTGCTGATTATGGCGCTGGGCGTTGCTTGACAAAGCCTCCGACTCCATATGCCTGCTGTAACTCGGACTTCGGCTTGGGCGAGGAGTCGAATGAATCCTGTCTCGACTATAGGAATAAGCCTCCTGCTGAGCCAGAGCCGTCTGGATGAGTTCTCCGATCCTTCGCGTCTCCATCGCTGTTGGATCGTCGCCGTCCACTGGGACAACCGCCAAACGTGCCGATGCTGCGATCAGGTTCTCCATGGGGTTATAAAAGTGACCCGATGGTGTTGGTACGTAGCGGGGCGGGGCCATATTCACATGAGGAGGTGCCATCACCCGAGGCTGAACCGGTCCCCCTGCTCCGGATGTTACGAATTGATTTGCCTCTGGCGGGTTACTAGGGCCGGCTCCGGGTGTGGAGAAAAGGTTCCGAGGATCATAAACCGGAGGCAAGCGGGATTGAGTTTTCTGGTGTCTCCTCCTCATCACCTCGTTAGACGCGTTCAGGCTCATCGTAAGCTGGAAAGCCTCTGACTGGAGCTGTTGGGCCCGTGCATCCAAAGCCGCCCGTTCTACGGCCAACCTGGTATCTTCAGCCGCTAAGGCCTCCTTGGCCCGGGCTATTTCCTCACGTACCTGTGCCACCTCTGCATCGTGCTCATCTTGACTTGCAGGAATAACTGTGGCAGTTAACAGAGCCGTCAACTTGTCCATGAGATCCATCAGCACCTGAGCTGGCGGGCGCGCAGGGTCTCCTGTCCCGGCCGCTCCTGACCCAGACGTTATTGCTACCGCAGCCTTTGGCCGGGTTGAGTACCAGCCATGAAGATCCCTACCCTGCTTGGCAGCTCAAAGGGGTCTGGAATACTGCTACCATCAGAACAACCCCCAAGCCTGCCATCCTGCAGTTGATACAACGAATCCGTTTCACCAGTGGATGAATCGCCATCGGAGTGGACGGCCGTCTCACCACCATCTACGGAACTTTCAGAAAATTCCTCTCCGTGGATACAACCCATGAAGGCACGCTTCATGGCGGGTTGAGCCCGGGCGGGTCTCGCGCGCTGAGCCGTCTCGACGATGTCGGTGCAGTTGTCCGGCTCAGGGCCCGGCTCACCAATCCGGCCGATGAAGACGTGGATTCCGCCAAAGGGGACCCGGTACCCGTACTCAATTGAGCCGGCTCTTGGTCATCCGACCCACAACGTATCCCTTGAGCCCTTCAAAGTTGCCCTTCAAGAACTCAAATCCAGCGTGCGCTGGCCCCACGGTGGGTGCCAACTGTCGTGGAATTGTCACGGCAGATGTCCTCGTGAAAGGACTTAGTCGTGGAGCCATCGCAACTAGGAAGCTTAAAGAGGTTAATGGGTCAAGGGACACGAGAGAGTTTTTATACTAGTTCGGACGCTTACAATGAAGGTAAAAGCCTACGTCTAGTTGGATTGGTATTGCTAGGGTTTTCGATGACTAGGGAACGAGATACGCTATGCCCGGCTCTCGATTGGTTGTTACTTGCCCTAAGCCGCCAGCGGGTCGTCCCCTTATATACACGGGTTGACGCCCCGCAGCCTCTGAGAGTCCCACCGGCTCATAAACAGGTGTCCGGCTCGGTGACTAGTTAATCCTGCCTTATGATACAAGTCATGCCATTACGGCGGTTTATCACTCACGGGCCTTAAGTCGCCTTTGTGGGCTTTAGACCCTTTATTGAATCGCCATCTTCATGCTTGATCTTGGGCTTCATATGATGAATCGCCTTTGCGTAACCCGGCCCCTCTTGGGCGGCTTACACAAATAGTTATATCCCCAACATGTTTGCTTTTTAGTTAGGGCACGGTTCTTTGCCGTCTGCTAGCAGACAACAAAGAGCTAGCTAATGGATCTCAGTTTGTGCACTTTCTTTGCCGTCTGCTAGCAGACGGCAAAGAAAGTGGCCGTTAGGTGGCTGTCACTAGTGGACCACCCTCCCTCTTTGCCTCTCCTTGCTGACGGCAATGCATCTATGCCGTCAGCTAGCGGACGACAAAGAGATGGCTGACGGCAAACAATATCTTTGCCGTCAGCTTCTTCTTTGCCGTCAGTTTTATTTAACCTTATGGCAAAGACCTTCTTTGCCATCAGATAGCTGACGACAAAGATCCTGATTCCAGTAGCGGCTTGCACCAGTCCATAGATGGATCGCTGGAGCTTGCACACTTTGTTAGCACCTTTAGGATTGAGAAAACCTTCTGGTTGCATTATATACAACTCTTCGTTAATAAATCCATTAAGGAATGCATTTTTGACATCCATTTGCTAGATTTCATAAAATGCGGCAATTGGTAACATGATTCAGACAGACTTTAAGCATCGATACGAGTGAGAAAATCTCATCATAGTCAACACCTTGAACTAGTCGAAAACCTTTTGCGACAATTAGAGCTTTGTAGATAGTAACACTACTATCAACGTCAGTCTTCCTCTTGAAGATCCATTTATTCTCAATGACTCGCCGATCATTGGGCAAGTCAATCAAAGTCCATACTTTGTTCTCATACATGGATCCTATCTCAGATTTCATGGCCTCAAGCCATTTATCGGAATATGGGCTCATCATCGCTTCCTCATAGTTCGTAGGTTCGTCGTGATCTAATAGCATGACTTCCAGAACAGGATTACCGTACCACTCTGGTGCGGAACATGCTCTGGTTGACCTACGAGGTTCGGTAGTAACTTGATCCGAAGTTTCATGATCATTATCATTAGCTTCCTCACTAGTTGGTGCAGGCATCACGGGAACGGTTTCTGTGATGAGCTACTTTCCAATTCGAGAGAAGGTACAATTACCTCATTAGGTTCTACTTTCCTCCCACTCACTTCTTTCGAGAGAAACTCCTTCTCTAGAAAGGACCCATTCTTAGCAACAAAGATCTTGCCTTCGGATCTGTGATATAAGGTGTACCCAATAGTTTCTGTTGGTATCCTATGAAGACGCACTTCTCCGATTTGGGTTCGACCTTATCAGGCTGAAGCTTTTTCACATAAGCATTGGTTCCCGCGCATGTCACTTATCCTTTCGCCTTATAAATAGGACCAGGGGTCCCTTTCACTTTCCCCCCTTGCCTCTTCGTCTCTGTCTTCCTCCTCGCATCACCCTAGCGCTCGAGCTCTGCCGCCGCCGTCGTCCTTTGCCTCTACTTCAACGACGGCTGCTGCATCAACCTGATCTGACCAGATTTTGTCCGCGCAACTTTGTCACTCAACAGCCCTGGTTAGTTCTCCTTCTCTCTCTTCCCATAGATCCATTAGGGTTCCGCGAGTTCGTCAGAGTTCATCTTTACTCTTCACTGCAGTTTGTGATTTTGATCTGAACTTGGTGCTCCTCCTATGCCGTGGTAGTCGTAGCACTCCTTTTTACTATTTAGAACATCTCCTTTGCATAAGAAAATCGATCTGTGATCATGAAGTGCTCGAGTACTGATATTTATGTCTAAATATTTTTCATTAACTGAAGTGCCACAGATCTGAAATTATAGCATCAATCTGTGAAACCTGTTTCTCTCAACACTTAGTGATTTTTTCATCCTCAGATCTGTACTTTCAATATCTGTATGGGCGGCTTAACTCAAAAATAGTAACCCGCCAGGTATCATTAGTCCCCTCTTAAGCCGCCAATAGTTCTTTGTAACCTTGTAATGCCAATCTCCTGCTTAACACATATGCATGTTTCATTATTGTTTGTCTTTTAAACATAAGCCGGCTTAACTATGTGACCTTGAACCGGAATAATCTTTTTTCAGATCATTGATAAAATGGCTAAGACATACACTTCTTGCAACTAGGTTAAATCCCGGGTTACCGAAGAAGAACTGAATAATTTTGACACCACTAGCGCCTTAGCCAAGAAAGATGACATCCACTCGAGGGCCCCTGGTGA
The DNA here is from genome assembly GCA_021605145.1 of Aegilops bicornis. Lineage (NCBI taxonomy): Eukaryota > Viridiplantae > Streptophyta > Magnoliopsida > Poales > Poaceae > Aegilops > Aegilops bicornis. The sequence continues at coordinate 105,869,772 of CM038671.1, forward strand.
AGAAGTTGTTGGGGAACGTAGTAATTTCAAAAAAATTCCTACGCACACACAGGATCATGGTGATGCATAGCAACGAGAGGGAAGAGTGTGTCCACGTACCCTCGTGAACCCGAAAGCGAGCGTTAACTGCTTAGCGGTTGATGTAGTCGTACGTCTTCACGATCCGACCGATCAAGTACCGAACGTACGGCTCCTCTGAGTTCTGCACACGTTCAACTCGATGACGTCCCTCGAACTCCGATCCAACCGAGCTTTGAGGGAGAGTTCCGTCAGCATGACGGCATGGTGACGGTGATGATGTTGCTACCGATGCATGGCTTCGCCTAAGCACCGCTACGATATGATCGAGGTGGATTATGGTGGAGGGGGGCACCGCACACGGCTAAGAGATCCAGGGATCAATTGTTGTGTCCAGAGGTGCTCCCCTGCCCCCGTATATAAAGGAACAAGGGGGAGGCCGGCCGGCCCCTGTAGGGCGCGCCAGGAGGAGGAGTCCTCCTCCTAGTAGGAGTAGGACTCCCCTTTCCTACTCCTACTAGGAGGAGGAAAGGAAGGAGGATAAGGAGAAGGAAGGAGAGGGAGGAAAAGGAGGAAAGGGGGCCGGCCCCCTAGTCCAATTCGGTTTGGGCTAGGGGGGCCGCGCGCCCTGCCTCCTCACTTCGACCACTTGGCCCATGAGGCCCATTACTTCTTCCTTGTATTCCCGTAACTCCCCGGTACCCCCGAAAATACCCGAATCACTCGGAACCTTTCCGATGTCCAAATATAGTCGTCCAATATATCGATCTTTAGGTCTCGACCATTTCGAGACTCCTTATCATGTCCCCTATCTCATCCGGGACTCTGAACTACCTTCGGTACATCAAGTCACATAAACTCATAATACCGATTGTCACCGAACTTTAAGCGTGCGGAACCTACGGGTCCGCGAAATATGTAGACATGACCGAGACACGTCTCTGGTCAATAACCAATAGTGGAACCTTGATGCTCAAATTGGCTCCCACATATTCTACGAAGATCTTTATCGGTCAAACCGCATAACAACATACGTTGTTCCCTTTGTCATTGGTATGTTACTTGCCCGAGATTCGATCGTCGGTATCTCAATACCTAGTTCAATCTCCTTACCGGCAAGTCTCTTTACTCATTCTGTAATACATCATCCCGCAACTAATTCATTAGTTACAATGCTTGCAAGGCTTATAGTGATGTGCATTACCGAGTGGGCCCAGAGATACCTCTCCGACAATCGGAGTGACAAATCCCAATCTCGAAATACGCCAACTCAACAAGTACTTTTGGAGACACCTGTAGAGCACATTTATAATCACCCAGTTACGTTGTGACTTTTGGTAGCACACAAAGTGTTCCTCCGGTAAACGGGAGTTGCATAATAGCATAGTCATAGGAACATGTATAAGTCATGAAGAAAGCAATAGCAACATACTAAAGGATCAAGTGCTAAGCTAACGAAATGGGTCAAGTCAATCACATCATTCTCCTAATGATGCGATCCCGTTAATCAAATGACAACTCATGTCTATGGTTAGGAAACATAACCATCTTTGATCAATGAGCTAGCCAAGTAGAGGCATACTAGTGACACTCTGTTTGTCTATGTATTCACACATGTATCATGTTTCCGGTTAATACAATTCTAGCATGAAAAATAAACATTTATCATGATATAAGGAAATAAATAATAACTTTATTATTGCCTCTAGGGCATATTTCCTTCAGTCTCCCACTTGCACTATAGTCAATAATCTAGTTTACACCGTCATGTGATTTAACATCAATTGTTCACATCTTTATGTGGTTAACACCCATAGTTCACATCGACATGTGACCAACACCCAAAGGGTTTACTAGAGTCAGTAATCTAGTTCACATCGCTATGTGATTAACACCCAAAGAGTATTAAGGTGTGATCATGTTTTGCTTGTGAGATAATTTTAGTCAACGAATTACATCACATTCAGATCCGTAAGTATTTTGCAAATTTCTATGTTTACAATGTTCTGCACGGAGCTACTCTAGCTAATAGCTCCCACTTTCAATATGTATCTAGATCAAGACTTAGAGTCATCCAGATCGGTGTCAAAGCTTGCATCGACGTAATCGTTTACGACGAACCTTTTGTCACCTCCATAATCGAGAAATATATCCTTATTCCACTAAGGATAATTTTGACCGCTGTTCAGCGATCTACTCCTAGATCACTATTGTACTCCCTTGCCATACTTAGTTTGGGGTATACAATAGATCTGGTACACAACATGGCATACTTTATAGAATCTATGGCTGGCGCATAGGGAATGTCTTTCATTCTCTTTCTATCTTCTGCCATGGTCGGGCTTTGTGTCTTACTCAATTTCACACCTTATAGCACAGGCAAGAACTTTTTCTTTGAATGTTCCATTTTGAACTACTTCAAAATCTTGTCAAGGTATGTACTCATTGAAAAAACTTATCAAGCGTCTTGATCTATCTCTATAGATCTTGATGCTCAATATGTAAGCAGCTTCACCGAAGTGTTTCTTTGAAAAACTCCTTTCAAACACTCCTTTTGCTTTGCAGAATAATTCTACATTATTTCCAATCAACAATATGTCATTCACATATACTTATCAGAAATGATGTAGTGCTCCCACTCACTTTCTTGTAAATCTGGGCTTCACCGCAAGTCTGTATAAAACTATATGCTTTGATCAACTTATCAAAGCGTATATTCAAACTCCGAGATGCTTGCACCAGTCCATAGATGGATCGCTGGAGCTTGCATATTTTGTTAGCACCTTTAGGATTGACAAAACATTCTGGTTGCATCATATACAACTCTTCTTTAATAAATCCATTAAGGAATGCCATTTTGTTTATCCATTTGCCAGATTTCATAAAATTCGGCAATTGCTAACATGATTCGGACAGACTTAAGCATAGATACGAGTGAGAAACTCTCATCGTAGTCAACACCTTGAACTTGTCGAAAACTTTTTGCGACAATTCTAGCTTTGTAGATAGTAACACTACTATCAGCGTCCGTCTTCCTCTTGAAGATCCATTTAATCTCAATGGCTCGCCGATCATTAGGCAAGTCAATCAAAGTCCATACTTTGTTCTCATACATGGATCCCATCTCAGATTTCACGACCTCAAGCCATTTTGCGGAATCTGGGCTCATCATCGCTTCCTCATAGTTAAATAGGTTCGTCATGGTCAAGTAACATGATCTCCGAACAGGATTACCATAGCACTACAGTGCGGATCTTACTCTGGTTGACCCACGAGGTTCGGTAGTAACTTGATCTGAAGTTTCATGATCATCATCATTAGCTTCCTCACTAATTGGTGTAGGTGTCACGGGGAACCGGTTTACGTGATGAACTACTTTCCAATAAGGGAGCAGGTACAATTACCTCATCAAGTTCTACTTTCCTCCCACTCACTTCTTTCGAGAGAAACTCCTTCTCTAGAAATGATCCATTCTCAGCAACGAATATCTTGCCTTCGGATCTGTGATAGAAGGTGTACCCAACATTCTCTTTTGTGTATCCTTTGAAGAGGCACTTCTTCGATTTGGGTTTGAGCTTATCAGGTTGAAATTTTTTCACATAAGCATTGCAACCTCAAACTTTAAGAAACGACAGCTTAGGTTTCTTGCCAAACCATAGTTCATACGGTGTCGTCTCAACGGATTTAGATGGTGCCCTATTTAACGTGAATGTAGCTACCTCTAATGCATAACCCCAAAACGATAGTGGTAGATCGGCAAGAGACATCATAGGTCGCCCCATATCTAATAAAGTACGGTTACGGCGTTCAGACACACCATTACACTGTGGTGTTCCAGGTGGCGTGAGTAGTGAAACTATTTCACATTGTTTTAACTAAAGGCCAAACTCGTAGGTCAAATATTTTACCTCTGCGATCATACCGTAGAAACTTTTATTTTTTTTATGATGATTCTCCACTTCACTCTGAATTTCTTTGAGCTTTTCAAATGTTTCAGACTTGTGTTTCATCAAGTAGATATATACCCATATCTGCTCAAATCATCTGTGAAGGTCAGAAATAATGATACCCGCCGCGAGCCTCAATATTCATGGGACCACATACATCAGTATGTATGATTTCCAACAAATCTGTTGCTCGCTCCATTGTTCCGGAGAACAGAGTCTTAGTCATCTTGCCCATGAGGCATGGTTCGCAAGCATCAAGTGATTCACAATCAAGTGATTCAAAAAGTCCATTAGCATGGAGTTTCTTCATGCGCTTTACACCAATATGACCTAAACGGCAGTGCCACAAATAAGTTGCACTATCATTATTAACTTTGCATCTTTTGGCTTCAATATTATGAAACTGTGTATCACCAGATCGAGATCCAACAAACCATTTTCATTGGGTGTATGACCATAGAAGGTTTATTCATGCAAACAGAACAACAATTATTCTCTAGCTTACATGAATAACCGTATTGCAATAAACATGATCCAATCATATTCATGCTCAACGCAAACACTAGATAACATTTATTTTAGGTTCAACACTAATCCCGAAAGTATAGGGAGTGTGCGATGAAGATCATATCAATCTTGGAACCACTTCCAATACACATCGTCACTTCACCCTTAACTAGCCTCTGTTCATTCTGCAACTCCCGTTTCGATTTACTACTCTTAGCAACTGAAACCAGTATCAAATACCGAGGGGTTGCTATAAACACTAGTAAAGTACACATCAATAACATGTATATCAAATATAGCTTTGTTCACTTTGCCATCCTTCTTATCCACCAAATATCTAGGGTAGTTGTCGCGACCGGTTTTCCGGGTATTAAATTCCAGAAAATGGCCGTTGTGCTCACCAGCCCCAGGATAACTGTTAGCTGATGAGGCACCAACTTGATACAGAATTTCCAAGCAAAACACAAAAATATGTAGTACAAGACCATTCTGGTCTGTGAGTACAACAACTGGTTTCCGATGGTTGATGGCGAGCGGGTTGTGAATCATCATCGTCTATGGGACTCCATTTCCCATAGGAACAGCTGACCAGGTTAAGTCCTATCTTCGCGAGGCTGCTATCACTGTTGCTTAGGTTCCGGGGCTGTTAACACGGTCGCTCCTCTCCGTGCAAGAAATCTGGCCAAGACAATAGCTAGGGACAAGCCTGTGAGTACTTTGAATGTACTCGCAAACATTATAAACACAGGAATAATATAACAATGATGTGCTGAAAATATTTTATGCTTATGACGTCAGACACAAAAGATAACAAAAATTACGATGCACGCATAAGTATGTTATTTATGAATATGCCATAACATAGTAGTATTAAAATTATGAAATAAATAACAAGCATGCCACAGTCGGGCGTCTTAGCGACACCGCATAAAGGGCTTTAAAAGAAATGCCGCAATCGGGTGTCTTAGCGACACCACATAAAGGGATTTAAAAGAAATGCATGATCGAGCGTCTCAGCGACACCACATAAATGGCTTTAAAAGAAATGCCACAGTCGGGCGTCTCAGCGACACCACATAAAGGGCTTTAAAAGAAATGCCACAGTCGGGCGTCTTAGCGACACCACATAAAGGGCTTTAAAAGAAATGCCGCAGTCGGGCGTCTCAACGACACCACATAAAGGGCTTTAAAAGAAATGCTGCAGTCGGGCGTCTCAGCGACACCACATAAAGGGCTTATAAATGAATCACAGTGAATATCCAGGAGGTAGAACCGTCCCAGGGATATTCGATAATACCAATAATATCACGGGTTAGCCCACAAAAAAAAATCATCATTAACACATGTCACAAGTCGTAATACCATTTCTGATTTAGCAGTTTCACCTCTGAAGAACGACACTAAGACCGACACTTGACCCATCCCAGACAGTAATCCTTAACCATGGACACGGCTATTCGAATAGGTCTTAATCTCTGCAGAGGGTGTACTCTTTACCCACGAGTAACGGATTCCTTTAGTACGTCGGGACTAATTCCGTCTACGGTCTTTTAAATGAAAACACACCTGACTTGCACACACCAGGTTAACTCACCGGTGTCTGTAATCACCCACGACACTAGTTAAGCAAAACTCTAAGTGGGGAGGCTACAACCTCGATTAGCATGGGATCACAAAATTTATACCGCGCGCAAATCTGGGGAAGCTATCCCTCGGCTACAACCGAAAACACCCATGCCCCCGACGGATGGTGGCTTTAATCCATGGCCGTGGTACCCTCATCCCGGGCCCCTCATGACGGTGTGTGCTAGAAAGGGGTTGACAGATTCTTGAACCGTACTCTACTTGTTGTAGAGGCGAGTGGTAATCTGAAACAAGTATGGGGGTTACTGGAACAAGACTCGATCTACGGTCGACTCAGGAGGTTTATAAATTTCCTGCATGACATGTATAACAAAAATATTTCAACCAAGATAATCACCGCTCACTATACCTCTGTCGGTGTACTAGAGTAGGGGTACCCTAGTATCCCGAACTTGTGCACGGGCAGTTGCAGCCCTCCGCGGCAAGGCTTACCGGGTGACCGCCAAGGTCCTCCGTGGTTCCTTTGGAGCCATTCAAGAACAAAGTATTCAAGCCGAGGAGACAAGGCCCGGCAAGGGAGCTTGCCGGGAAGGCCACCCAAGGCACCTAGGATACAAGGCCCCGGCAAGAGGAGCTTGCTGGGAAGGCCCGGTGAGCGACAAGCTTCCGGACGCGACAAGACAACAACCGCGGCAAGGCGCTTGCCGTGGCAGACCACCACTCTGTACCTGCGCTCCAGCACATCCACTAACGTGTCGCATACAGGACCTTTCCGGTAGCAGCGTGGCAGAAAACCGTCTTGACGGCGGTAGGCCTGTGATGTGGCAAGCGGACGACAAGATTGCCATCGTGGCAAGCGCTGGCGCCCCTGACGGTCCCTTTCTCAGCATTGTTAGGGCGACGTAGACGGTCATTTAATGCCTTTGTCCCCTGTCGTCAGGGTTAGGTATGATACACTGTACAAGTAGTTGTACCAACCACAACTCCTTTTCCATTTTTACCCTTGTCTACGTTGCCACCTGTCGGAGACCCCTTTAGCATATAAAAGGAGGCCCATGTCCAACGTGGGAAAAAAAGAGAGGTTCGAAAGGTTCGAAGCGAGAGAACACTCACACTCGGTCTAGTTAGCAGCTTGTGTGTACTGTAGCACTCAGCGCTCCTGAGCAAGAACTCAATACACTCAAACATGCAGCAGTAGGAGTGTTATCTCTCCGGAGAGCTCCGAAGCTGGGTAAACTGCTCGTGTGCTTCGCCTCGATCTGCTCTTCGTGCGACCTCCGCCCCCAGCCGAACCGAAAGGGGCTCGGTCCGCAGGTCCCATAGGTGTTCGTGGGCCAGATCAGCCTCCCCGGGAGAAGATAATGGTGTGGACCAAGCGTCGCTCAAGGAAGTCTAGCCTTACCGGGAAGCAAACGACAGAAAAGCTAAGTTGCTAAAGTTTGAGCAATCAGTTTTAAAATTTTTAAGTTATCTTCCTCGAACGACCGTACTTTGTATGGAAAACACATGTGAGAGGAACCAACTCGTAGCTAGTTGCGCCTTATTTTGTTTGAGTCCGCTCAACAACTTAAGTGAGCTGCGACTAGTTGCGACAAGGTTTCTTGTCGGTAGCAACACCGCCAAGAGTCTTGACATCCCTTTTCAGCCTTTCGCGGCCAGTGCACTGCCGACAAGTTCCCTATAAGAGTTGCGCCCTTATTTTGTTTCGAGTCCGCTCACCAACTTAAGTGAGCTGCGACTAGTTGCGACAAGGTTACTTGTCGGAAGCGGCACCGCCCGGCTCTTGACGTCTCACTTTTCGGCGCTTATGCCAGTGTGCCTCACCGACAAGTTCCCTAAAAGCATAGGGCAAAAACATACAAAGGAAGGAATCAAGTAAAGGAAATAACAGAGCAATTGCTACCCGAAATAGAATTATATTACAAGATAACTTGTCGCAGCTCTAATAGACTGTTCTCATAACATGACCAACAGCGGCAAGAAGAAAAGAAAACGGGCGGCCTAATCTACGCGATCACCCTCAACCCTCTTGATCCCGCTCACCTTGTCCACAATGGGTGCGATAAGGGTCTTGAGCGCCTCCACATCAGCATCCGGCGGCAATGACTTGAGGACGTTGGTGAGGTTGAGGCCTGCATTGCGGAAGGCCACCTTCATCAGCACCTTTTGAAGAGCTCCCGCGCAGATCTGGCGCGACTCGTCGTCCAGCTGCTTTGGGATCTCTTCCCGGAGTCGCTGGAGGGCCGTCACCACGCCTTTGAAGAACAAGCTGAGCTTGGCGCTGGGTTGGAGGTGCTCATCGGAGGAATACCCAAGATCCTCCATCCCCAGCTGCGCTAGCTCCCTGTCGATGGCTGCAGCAACATCCACGAAACCACTCACGATCTCTCCCACGACGCCGCATTCGACGCGTGCCGTTCGTGGAGGGCGTGGTGGGTCCGGAGTGAGATTCTGGCGTAACCCGGGCCGCTGCGTGCCCGTGCCCTGTTTTGGGCCTGCCCAACAGCTTCGGCACCGTGTGTGGCCCAGGCCCGGGGGCTCCTGTCGGTGTACTAGAGTAGGGGTACCCTAGTATCCCGAACTTGTGCACGGGCAGTTGCAGCCCTCCGCGGCAAGGCTTACCAGGTGACCGCCAAGGTCCTCCGTGGTTCCTTTGGAGCCATTCAAGAACAAAGTATTCAAGCCTAGGAGACAAGGCCCGGCAAGAGGAGCTTGCCGGGAAGGCCACCCAAGGCACCCTAGGGAGACAAGGCCCGGCGAGAGGAGCTTGCCGGGAAGGCCCGATGAGCGACAAGCTTCCGGACGCGACAAGACAACAACCGCGGCAAGGCGCTTGCAGCACCACCACTGTACCTGCGGCCCGGCACATCCACTAACGTGTTTCCTGGGCCTTTCGGTAGCGGCGTGGCAAGAGGTCGTGCTGACATACGGCGGTGGCAAGCGGCGCCGACAAGATTGCCATCGTGGCAAGCGGTGGCGCCCTGACGGTCCTTTACGCCTTTGTTAGGGCGACGTGAGACGGGCATTTAATGCCTTTGTCCCCGCCTGAGGTTAGGTATGATACACTGTACAAGTAGTTGTACCAACCACAACTCCTTTTCCATTTTTACCCTTGTCTACGTTGCCACCTGTCGGAGACCCCTTTAGCATATAAAAGGAGGCCCGTGCGCAATGTGGGAAAAAAAGAGAGGTTCGAAAGGTTCGAAGCCAGAGAACACTCACGCTCGGTCTAGTTAGCAGCTGGTGTGTACTGTAGCACTCGGCGCTCCTGAGCAAGAACTCAATACACTCAGACATGCAGCAGTAGGAGTGTTATCTCTCCGGAGAGCTCCGAAGCTGGGTAAACTGCTCGTGTGCTTCGCCTCGATCTGCTCTTCGTGCGACCTCCGCCCCCTGCCGAACCAAAAGGGGCTCGGTCCGCCGGTCCCATAGGTGTTCGTGGGCCAGATCAGCCTCCCCGACAACCTCACTATGCCATACCGGACAAAACCGTCCCGACGGAGACCGGCGACAAACTCATGCCTACCCAAGGCAGAGGTTTTCCCGGATTCCTTCTGGCATGCATGCAAGGCACATGAGGATGATTATCATCACCAGTGTGTTCATTTCCAACAACATGGAAATCAATAATATGCATTCATGCATATGATCATATCACATGAAATAACAAGTTCTCCGAAATGAGGTGGTGTTGTAAACGTGTCAACAAACACACCAAAAAATTATGCCGGGGTTCAGAATGCTTGCCTTCAATGTGTGGAAAGGCAGGGTGCACTCCAAAACTTTTGAAAGTTTGCTTGTCTCTCTCCAAAGTCCTATTTAAATAAAATTTGAATCAACACAAAAATTCAAAAACAGCACAAAAAGTTATTTGAATTTTTTTTAAATAAATCTTAAAATAAACTAGGTTAAATTTGAGAGAGGTAGGAAAAATAATCAATTCGTTCGGAGTTGTATTTAAAAAGTTATAGCCGGTCAAAGTTGTGGTCAAAAATCTGTTATTTAAAAAAAATAAAACAGAATAAAAAGAAAACGATTCGAATATACGTACACGTCGAAGACGTATTCCGACTATACGCCTCCACTTACTCCAGCGTGGACGCCACAGGTCATCGACAGTGGGTCCAGGGGGCCCACTAGTCAGGTCTGACTATTCTTCCTTCCCTCTTCATCCTTTGGCCAAACAGAGGCGGGGGCTCCGGCGATCGTCGCCGGTGTTAGGCGGCTCCTCGCGGGCCCCCGAGGGTGGGGATGGCTCCGCAAGGCTGGGGCGGTTCTTCCGGTGGTCGAGGGAGTGATGGGGATGGAGGAGTCATCATGACGAGCCAAGGCGGCCGGCGGCGGCGTCGGGAGTAAAGTGGTTTTGTGGTTGTGGTGGTTCCCGATCAAAATCGGCGGGGAAGGGTTCACGGGAGGAAGGAGAGCTTACGGTGGAGAGAGTGCGAGGAGAGGCCACAGTGGCGCCCGGAGTGGCCGGGGCAGTGGCGGCGGCTGCGGTTGCCGGAGAGGAAGAAGACGACTCTCTCTCTTCGATTGACGGCTAAGGGGGCACGAGCGGAATGGTGTGAGGCTGCCTGCGTGCGGGGTTGAGCTCGGGGCCTCCTTATATAGGCGATCGGAGTCGGTTCTGCGGCGGCCGTGGATAAGGTCACCGGCGACCGTCTTCTTTAGCTGCAGGGCAATGTGGCGAGGCTGGGGATGGCGGCAGGAGCTAGCGGACGAGCTGGCCATCGCTGGGCGGGCGAGCAGCGAGACGGCTTGGCAAGGCACGCCAGTGCAGAGCTGTCGGGCGGTTAGTCCTTGGCCTGCGAGACGCAGGCGAGGGTCTGCTTGGCGTTTTGCGGTGAGGAGGAGCGTGTGGCGCGGCTCTGCAGAGCGGTGGCGAACCAGGGGGTGACGCGTCGGCTCGGGCGCACGTGCGGGCCAAACGCACGCTCTGGGCGCGCCCAGAGCACGCCCGGGACGTCTTCGATGAAATACCGGGGCATGCTAGGGGTCTCGGCTGAGGTTGGCAAGCAACATAACTAGATTAGTGATAGAGGGAAGATCAAGGGACAAGGTGGTTTTGTCAGGAGACCAAGTTCACAATGTAGACTTGAAATCATGCCAAATCTGGCTATGCACTCAGGGTGTTTGTCAAAATGCCAATGGCATCTAGGCAAAACTTGGGGTGGCCAAATTCTCCAGATCAGTGTCTCTTTAGATGAACAAGAGGGTGGTGAGGTTAGTTTGTGAAAAGTACAAACTTGCTAGTGCAAGTTTTGCAGAACTTCAAATCTGGACATGAGGTAAATGGCATCATCTCATGAACCAAAAGTATTCCAATGGTTGCATGCTCCTGGACTTAGGGGTTTTGTAGGGTGGTCTACAAGCTGGGGAAAGAATCAAGGGCCAAAGAGCAAGCAAGAATATGGATGTTGTACAAACCATCATGTTGGACCAGAATGAAGATGAGGTTGATTCACTCAAAATTTTCAAAGAACATCACTGGCTTTTTGCATAAGGTTGAATCATATGCTACTACCAACACCCCATAATTTTGGTGGAAGCTAGAAAGAAATATTTAAATGAGTTGCTGCAAAAATTGCCCACTGGACCAGAGAAGAAAATTGGGTGTAGAGCTCAAAATATTTCATGAATAAAATATATTTTTGCATGAAAGTGATTTTAAAACATCACCTGACATCTCCAAATTTTGGTTGGAATTTTAAGTGAATTTATCAAATGGTTGTAGTTCAAACATGGCCATATAATCTTGGAAAAACTATTTTTCAAGAAAATAAAGATCAAGCAAATTAATTATGTAATTAGTTATACTAATAAAAGAAAGTTTTTCTTGAGAGGTTAAACAAGTCCAATAACATATTTGAAAAGTTTTCTTTTTGGGGAAAACTCCATAATAACAAGAGAGGAAAAAAAGGTCCAAAAATCAAAAGGGAGCCCAGAAAATAAAATTTTTAATTTCCTGGCAAAATTTTAATTAACAAAACAAGGTTAAAATTTTTGGGGTGTTACAACACTACCCCCCTTAAGAAAAATCTCGTCCTCGAGATTTGCTAAGAGCTGGTTTGAAAACACAAATACTCCACATTTACGAGATTTTGCAAGCAGTGAAAGTGTTCGAGTGGTGGTGGTGTTGCGTGAATAAAAATAATCCCTGTCGTGAGAAGATATATGATGTAGTAACTCAGGGAAAAGAAAATTCCACTCCAGGATTTCTCGCGAGAGAAAACAGTAATGGATTAGAGTCAAACCGCAACAGAACTACTCCCATTAATAGAAACTAAATAATTTACTTGCCGCACAAACTCGGGGTACCACGCATAAGTTACAAAGCATAAATAAATGTTGCAATAATAAACACAGCAGTGACGTCTATAATTCAAATGGTAATCGGGCGGGGTCCCGAGAAAGCGTCTCGATCTTGGGATACACTCCTCTTCTATCGAGAAAGTGGATTGACGGTCGATGAATGTGCCTCTCTGGTCGGGCCTCGGTGATTCGCCGATGGCGATCTGAGGATTTAAATCCGCGAGACTCTGGAGATAACCCATCACGCGTTGGGTTAAACGCTCTTGAGCGATGACGTACTGGACGAGGTTGGCCAGGACTAGGTCTCTCTCAATACGTCACCTGGAAAAGAAGTTACTCCTCCGGGTGCTGCACGGCTTGGAAAGTAATAGTACCCTCGTTCGCTAGCATAGGGTACCGCGAATCGAAGGCGAGCAAGCGCTTCGTATGCAGCAACTTCTACGGCCATATGTGGGGTCGGCATAGATTTCCCCACGAAGGAGACCTCCGTTGGGTCTTGATTTGGGTTTACAGGAGGGATGTGCACTGCTGCCCAGTATCTCGAGGTGGAAGGGGTGATCCTTGATTTGAACAGCTCGAACTGGGGTGGCTGGGTAGCACCCATGGTACTGCAGGTAAAATCCCGCAATATCTTGACAAAACTACCTGGGGTTGCATCTGGGGTTCTCAGATAAATACTAGGGCTCGGCATGGCAAGAAATGGTTGTGAGGAGGGTGCACAAGTGAGGGGGTGCTTGGCAAGATCACGCGGTGGCCTTTTTATATAGCATCTGGGCTGATTCGTTACCGTGGTGAAAGGTAAATAATATGCCAGATCACCTCCAAGGATCGGTGTCAGTGTCGGAGATACACATATCTCATAAAGAGACGTGTTACTGTGACCGTCGTCGGGGTTGGTTTTGGTAGCTGTGACCGGAAAATATGCAACTGCGTGCTGACAAAAATATGCAAGGCTACTATTTAAAACAGAGGCACGATGACAGGCTGCGTTACAAAGTGAGGATACACTGGGACTCGACATTACTCGAGTGACTTAGTCTACTTCGTTCACATCCAAGCGGGCGTTCCTTGTGGATGTCGAGGCTTCTCCATGGTTCTCACCGTCGGAATTTGCTGGAGAGGGTTGAGGGGCTGCAGGCTCGGGGTAGTGATGATGACCACCGCGGGGATTGTTGACCACAACCCCGTTGGAGTGTGCTCCCAGGAGGCGATGCAGCACTTCTGGGGTCATCAAAGCACCTTGGCTGACGGCTGGGGCTGACTTCAGGGTCTCGATCGGGTGTCCGAACAGCACGACCGGGTTGTCGGTGTTGGGTTCGTTCTCTTCCCTCGCCGGGGATCGACGAACCAGCTCTCCACGAGCTGCGATCAAATCAATGGTGATCTGATCGAACAGTTCCTCCAGCGCACCACTAGGTGCAGCAATGCAGGGTCCGTCTCGAGATCTCCGTTTGCTACTTGGGGTGGTCTACCGTACTCTTCACGTCTGGGGTAGTAGTGCAACGAGCGACTGTTAACTCTGGGCGACAGGTGCCTGAGATGAACTATAGCCTCTCGAGCAGCTAGTTGGATGGCTTGTGGCTCAAAGGAAGTTCTTCTTCCGGTGAACCTGTAGGGGCGCTCGGGCGCTAGACCCCTACCGTAAATGTGTACGGTGGCCCAGAATTGACGGCTCTCACCACTCATGGGTCCTTGGTACACAACATATTCAGGTGGTTCTTCTAACGCATAGGCACGGCGGGTGAGGTTTGCGAGTATGGTCACAAAGCCTCCAAGGTTGGTTGCTGTGGTCTCGTTGTGCACGACGGGTCCGGGCATTGTGGCTTGGTTTGGGAAAAAATGTTGTGCTGTGCTGGGTTGGGGCTAGCGTGCCCTTTTATAGAAAAAGGGGACGGAGTCTTCCTTCGCACGCTTGGGAATGAGACACCCTGGGTGCTGGTCACTGTTGCGTGATAGACGGGCTAGGTTGATTGGTTAGATACCGACTGCCAAAAAGCGTCGGGTCACTGTGTGGCTATCTTGCACGGGAAGCTTGGCTAGGGTTTCGGTTATGGTCTGGTGGGTTGGTTTGCTAAGTTTATTGACCTGACCAAGATAGGATTAGCCAATGGTCAGCCTGGCTCTGATACCAAGTCTGTCGCGACCGGTTTTCTGGGTATTAAATTCCAGAAAATGGCCGTTGTGCTCACCAGCCCCAGGATAAGCTGTTAGGCGATGAGGCACCAACTTGATCTGAATTTCCAAGCAAAACACAAAAATATGTAGTACAAGACCATTCTGGTGCTGTGAGTACAACAAATGGTTTCGATGGTTGATGGCGGAAGCGGGTTGTGAATCATCATCGCCTATGGGACTCCATTTCCCATAGAAACAGTGACCAGGTTAACTCCTATCTTCACGAGGCTGCTATCAACATTGCTTAGGTTCCGGGGCTGTCAACACGGTCGCTCCTCTCCGTGCAAGAAATCTGGCCAAGACAATAGCCAGGGACAAGCCTGTGAGTACTTTGAATGTACTCGCAAACATTATGAACACAGGAATAATATAACAATGATGTGCTGAAAATATTTTATGCTTATGACGTCAGACACAAAAGATAACAAAAATTCTGATGCACGCAAGTATGTTATTTATGAATATGCCATAACATAGTAGTATTAAAATTATGAAATAAATAACAAGCATGCCACAGTCGGGCGTCTTAGCGACACCGCATAAAGGGCTTTAAAAGAAATGCCGCAATCGGGCGTCTTAGCGACACCACATAAAGGGCTTTAAAAGAAATGTCATGATCGAGGCGTCTTGGCGACACCACATAAAGGGCTTTAAAAGAAATGCCACGATCGAGGCGTCTCGTGACACCACATAAAGGGCATTAAAAGAACTGCCACAGTCGGGCGTCTTAGTGACACCACATAAAGGGCTTTAAAAGAAATGCCGCAGTCGGGTGTCTTAGCGACACCACATAAAGGGCCTTAAAAGAAATGACGCAGTCGGGCGTCTCAGCGACACCACATAAAGGGCTTTAAAAGAAATGCCAGAGTCGGGCGTCTTAGTGACACCACATAAAGGGCTTTAAAAGAAATGCCGCAGTCGGGTGTCTTAGCGACACCACATAAAGGACCTTAAAAGAAATGACGCAGTCGGGCATCTCAGCGACACCACATAAAGGGCTTTAAAAGAAATGCCGCAGTCGGGCGTCTCAGCGACACCACATAAAGGGCTTATAAATGAATCACAGTGATTATCCAGGAGGTAGAACCGTCCCAGGGATATTCGATAATACCAATAATATCACGGGTTAGCCCACAACAAAAAAATAATCATCATTAACACATGTCACAAGTCGTAATACCATTTCTGATTTAGCAGTTTCACCTCCGAAGAAGGACACTAAGACCGACACTTGAGTCATCCCAGACTGTAATCCTTAACCATGGACACGGCTATTCGAATAGGTCTTAATCTCTGCAGAGGGTGTACTCTTTACCCACGAGTAACGGATTCCTTTAGTCCATCGGGACTAATTCCGTCTACGGTCTTTTAAATGAAAACGCACCTGACTTGCACACACCAGCTTAACTCACGGTTATCCGGAATCACCCACGACACTCGTTAAGCAAAACTCTAAGTGGGGAGGCTACAACCTCGATTAGCATGGGATCACAAAATTTATACCGCGCGCAAAACTGGGGAAGCTACCCCCTCGGCTACAACCGAAAACACCCATGCCCCCTGACCGGATGACTGGCTTTAATCCATGGCCGTGGTACCCTCATCCCGGCCCCTCTGTACGGTGTGTGCTAGAAAGGGGTTGACAGATTCTTGAACCTTACTCTACTTGTTGTAGAGACGAGTGGTAGTCTGAAACAAGTATGGGGGTTACTGGAACAAGACTCGATCTACGGTCGACTCAGGAGGTTTATAAATTTCCCTACATGACATGTATAACAAAAATATTTCAACCAACATAATCACCGCTCACTATACCTCACTATGCCATACCGGACAAAACCATCCCGACGGAGACCGGCGACAAACTCATGCCTACCCAAGGCAGAGGTTTTCCCGTATTCCTTCCGGCATGCATGCAAGGCACATGAGGATGATTATCATCACCAGTGTGTTCATTTCCAACAGCATGGAAATCACTAATATGCATTCATGCATATGATCATATCACATGAAATAACAAGTTCTCCGAAATGAGGTGGTGTTGTAAACGTGTCAACGAACACACCAAAATATTATGCCGGGGTTCAGAATGCTTGCCTTCAATGTGTGGAAAGGCAGGGTGCACTCCAAAACTTTTTAAAGTTTGCTTCTCTCTCTCCAAAGTCCTATTTAAATAAAATTTGAATCAACACACAAATTCAAAAACAGCACAAAAAGTTGTTTGAAATTTTGTTCAAATAAATCTTAAAATAAACTAGGTTAAATTTGAGAGAGGTAGGAAAAAGAATCAATTCATTTGGAGTTGTATTTAAAAAGTTATAGCCGGTCAAAGTTGTGGTCAAAAATCTGTTATTTTAAAAAACAGAATAAAAAGAAAGCGATTGAATATCGTACACCTCGAAGGCGTATTCCGACTATACGCCTCCACTTACTCCAGCGTGGGCGCGTGGAGTCCTTGAAAGTGGGTCCAGGGGGCCCACTAGTCAGGTTTGACTATTCTCCCTTCCCTCTTCATCCTCTGGCCGAACAGAGGCGGGGGCTTCGGCGATCGTTGCCGGCGTTAGGCGGCTCCTCGCGGGCCCCCGAGGGTGGGGATGGATCTGCAAGGCAGGGGCGGTTCTTCTGGTAGTCGAGGGAGTGATCTGGATGGAGGGAGTCGTCGGACGAAAGGCGGCGGCCGGGCGCGTCGGGAGTAAAGTGGTTTTGTGGTTGTGGTGGTTCCCGATCAAAATCGAGCAGGGGGAAGGGTTCACGGGAGGAAGGGAGAGCTTCTGGTGGAGAGAGTGCAGAGGGAGAGGCCCTAGTGGCGCCGGAATGGCCGGGGCAGTGGCGGCGGCTGCGATTGCCGGAGAGGAAGAAGACGACTCTCTCTCTTCGATTGACGGCTAAGGGGGCCCGGGACGTGTTCGATGAAATGCCGGGGCATGCTAGGGGTCTCGGGTGAGGTTGGCAAGCAACATAACTAGATTAGTGATAGAGGGAAGATCAAGGGACAAGGTGGTTTTGTCAGGAGACCAAGTTCACAATGTAGACTTGAAATCATGCCAAATCTGGCTATGCACTCAGGGTGTTTGTCAAAATGCCAATGGCATCTAGGCAAAACTTGGGGTGGCCAAATTCTCCAGATCAGTGTCTCTTTAGATGAACAAGAGGGTGGTGAGGTTAGTTTGTGAAAAGTACAAACTTGCTAGTGCAAGTTTTGCAGAACTTCAAATCTGGACATGAGGTAAATGGCATCATCTCATGAACCAAAAGTATTCCAATGGTTGCATGCTCCTGGACTTAGGGGTTTTGTAGGGTGGTCTACAAGCTGGGGAAAGAATCAAGGGCCAAAGAGCAAGCAAGAATATGGATGATGTACAAACCATCATGTTGGACCAGAATGAAGATGAGGTTGATTCACTCAAAATTTTCAAAGAACATCACTGGGTTTTTGCATAAGGTTGAATCATATGCTACTACCAACACCCCATAATTTTGGTGGAAGCTAGAAAGAAATATTTAAATGAGTTGCAGTGCAAAATTGCCCACTTGACCAGAGAAGAAAATTGGGTGTAGAGCTCAAAATATTTCATGAATAAAAGATATTTTTGCATGAAAGTGATTTTAAAACATCACCTGACATCTCCAAATTTTGGTTGGAATTTTAAGTGAATTTATCAAATGGTTGTAGTTCAAACATGGCCATATAATCTTGGAAGAACTATTTTTCAAGAAAATAAAGATCAAGCAAATTAATTATGTAATTAGTTCTACTAATAAAAGAAAGTTTTTCTTGAGAGGATAAACAAGTCCAATAACATATTTGAAAAGTTTTCTTTTTGGGGAAAACTCCATAATAACAAGAGAGGAAAAAAAGGTCCAAAAATCAAAAGGGAGCCCAGAAAATAATTTTTTTAATTTCCTGGCAAAATTTTAATTAACAAAACAAGGTTAAATTTTTTGGGGTGTTACAATAGTTCCGCTTCCAGTGACCAGTCCTTTTGCAGTATAAGCACTCAGTCTCAGGCTTAGGTCCAAACTTGGGCTTCTTCACTTGAGCAACAACTTGCTTGCCGTTCTACTTGAAGTTCCCTTTTCTTCCCTTTGTCCCTTTACTTGAAACTAGTGGTATTGTTAACCATCAACACTTGATGCTCTTTCTTGATTTCTACCTTCGTCGATTTCAGCTTCGTGAAGAGCTCGGGAATTACTTTCGTCATCCCTTGCATATTATAGTTCATCACGAAGTTCTAATAACTTGGTGATAGTGACTAGAGAATTATGTCAATTACTATCTTATCTGGAAGATTAACTCCCACTTGATTCAAGCAATTGTAGTACCCAGACAATCTGAGCACATGCTCACTGGTTGAGCTATTCTCCTCCATCTTGTAGGCAAAGTACTATCAGAGGGCTCATACCTCTCGGCACGGGCATGAGTATGAAATACCAATTTCAACTCTTGGAACATCTTATATGCTCCATGGCGTTCAAAACATTTTTGAACTCCGGGTTCTAAGCCGTAAATTATGGTGCACTTAACTATCAAGTAGTCATCATACCGAGCTTTTGTCAAAACGTTCATAACGTACGCATACGCTCCCTGCAATAGGTCATCACCTAGCGGTGCATCAAGGACATAATTCTTCTGTGCAGCAATGAGGATAAACCTCAGATCACGGATCCAATCCACATCATTGCTACTAACATCTTTCAACTTAGTTTTCTCTAGGAACATATAAAAAATTAAACGGGGAGCAACATCGCGAGCTATTGATCTACAACATAGATATGCTAATACTACCAAGACTAAGTTCATGATAAATTAAAGTTCAATTAATCATATTACTTAAGAACTCCCACTTAGATAGACATCCCTCTAATCCTCTAAGTGATCACGTGATCCATATCAACTAAACCATGTCCGATCATCACGTGAGATGGAGTAGTTTCAATGGTGAACATCACTATGTTGATCATATCTACTATATGATTCACGCTCGACCTTTCGGTCTCAGTGTTCCGAGGCCATATCTGCATATGCTAGGCTCGTCAAGTTTAACCTGAGTATTCCGCGTGTGCAACTATTTTGCACATGTTGTATTTGAACGTAGAGCTTATCACACCCGATCATCACATGGTGTCTCAGCACGAAGAACTTTCGCAACGATGCATACTCAGGGAGAACACTTATACCTTGAAATTTAGTGAGAGATCATCTTATAAAGCTACCGTCGAACTAAGAAAAATAAGATGTATAAAAGATAAACATCACATGCAATCAAAATATGTGACATGATAAGGCCATCATCATCTTGTGCCTTTGATCTCCATCTCCAAAGCATCGTCATGATTTCCATCGTCACCGGCATGACACCATGATCTCCATCATCTTGATCTATATCAGTAATATTAGTCACATGGTCGTCTCTCCAACTATTGCTCTTGCAACTATTGCTATCGCATATCGATAAAGTAAAGCAATCATTTGGCTCTTGCATCTTATGCAATAAAGAGACAACCATAAGGCTTCTGCCAGTTGCCAATAACTTCAACAAAACATGATCATCTTATACAACAACTTATATCTCATCACGTCTTGACCATATCACATCACAACATGCCCTGCAAAAACAAGTTAGACGTCCTCTTCTTTGTTGTTGCAAGTTTTACGTGGCTGCTACGGGCTGAGCAAGAGCCGTTTTTACCTACGCATCAAAACCACAACGATAGTTTGTCAAGTTAGTGCTGTTTTAACCTTCTCAAGGACCGGGCGTAGCCACACTTAGTTCAACTAAAGTTGGAGAAACTAACACCCGCCAGCCACCTGTGTGCAAAGCACGTCGGTAGAACCAATCTCGCGTAAGCGTACGCGTAATATCGGTCCGGGCCGCTTCATCCAACAATACCGCTGAACCAAAGTATGACATGCTGGTAAGCAGTATGACTTATATCGCCCACAGCTCACTTGTGTTCTACTCGTGCATGTAACATCTACGCATAAAACCAGGCTCGGATGCCACTATTGGGGAACGTAGTAATTTCAAAAAAATTCCTACGCACACACAGGATCATGGTGATGCATAGCAATGAGAGAGAAGAGAGTGTCCACATATCCTCATAGACCGAAAGCAGAAGCGTTAGCACAACGCGGTTGATGTAGTCGTACGTCTTCACGATCCGACCGATCAAGTACCAAACGTACGACACCTCCAAGTTTTGCACACGTTAAACTCGATGATGTCCCTCGAACTCCGGTCCAGCCGAGCTTTGAGGGAGAGTTCCGTCAGCACGACGGCATGGTGACGGTGATGATGTTGCTACCGACGCAGGGCTTCGCCTAAGCACCGCTACGATATGATCGAGGTGGATTATGGTGGAGGGGGCACCGCACACGGCTAAGAGATCCAAGGGATCAATTGTTTTGTCTAGAGGTGCCCCCTGCCCCGTATATAAAGGAGCAAGCGGGAGGCCGGCCGGCCCCTGTAGGGCGCGCCAGGAGGAGGAGTCCTCCTCCTAGTAGGAGTAAGACTCCCCTTTCCTACTCCTACTAGGAGGAGGAAAGGAAGGAGGAGAAGGAGAAGGAAGGAGAGGGAGGAAAAGGAGGAAAGGGGGCCCGGCCCCCTAGTCCAATTTGGTTTGGGCTAGGGGGCCGTGTGCCCTGCCTCCTCTCTTCCACCACTTGGCCAATGAGGCCCATTACTTCTTCCTCGTATTCCCGTAACTCCCCGGTACCCCCGAAAAATACCCGAATCACTTGGAACCTTTCCGATGTCCGAATATAGTCGTTCAATATATCAATCTTTACGTCTCGACCATTTCGAGACTCCTCGTCATGTCCCCGATCTCATCCGGGACTCCGAACTACCTTCGGTACATCAAATCACATAAACTCATAATACCGATCGTCACCGAACTTTAAGCGTGCGGACCCTACGGGTTCGAGAACTATGTAGACATGACCGAGACACGTCTCCGGTCAATAACCAATAGCGGAACCTGGATGCTCATTTTGGCTCCCACATATTCTCTGAAGATCTTTATCGGTCAAACCGCATAACAACATACGTTGTTCCCTTTGTCATTGGTATGTTACTTGCCCGAGATTCGATCGTCGGTATCTCAATACCTAGTTCAATCTCGTTACCGGCAAGTCTCTTTACTTGTTCTGTAATACATCATCCCGCAACTAACTCATTAGTTACAATGCTTGCAAGGATTATAGTGATGTGCATTACCGAGTGGGCCCAGAGATACCTCTCCGACAATTGGAGTGACAAATCCCAATCTCGAAATACGCCAACTCAACAAGTACCTTTGGAGACACCTGTAGAGCACCTTTATAATCACCTAGTTACGTTGTGACGTTTCGTAGCACACAAAGTGTTCCTCCGGTAAACGGGAGTTGCATAATCTCATAGTCATAGGAACATGTATAAGTCATGAAGAAAGCAATAGCAACATACTAAACAATCAAGTGCTAAGCTAACGGAATGGGTCAAGTCAATCACATCATTCTCCTAATGATGTGATCTCGTTAATAAAATGACAACTCATGTCTATGTTTAGGAAACATAACCATCTTTGATCAATGAGCCAGTCAAGTAGAGGCATACTAGTGACACTCTGTTTGTCTATGTATTCTCACATGTATCATGTTTCCGGTTAATACAATTCTAGCATGAATAATAAACATTTATCATGATATAAGGAAATAAATAATAACTTTATTATTGCCTCTAGGGCATATTTCATTCAGAAGTCCCTCCTCAACCAAAAGATGGAGAAGTAATTGTTTTTACTGACCACTTGGGTCGGGGGTTCAGCCCACCCAGCTTAATGTTTTTCCGTGATGTGCTTCATTTCGTCCAACTGCACCCTCAAGACATCTGACCCAACTCCGTGTCCAACATCTGCAATTTCCAAGTATTCTGTGAAGCTTATCTTCAAGAAGAACCCACAGTTGATTTTTTCTGGGAGTTCTATTACTTAAACCGCCAAACATAGTTTGTCGATGGGCCATGCCAAGAGCTCGGTGGAGTCATTATTCAAAAGAGAAAATAAGTCAGTTTTCCTCATGCCAAGATGCATAGTCACTCCAAAGACTGGAACCAAACTTGGTTCTATGTTCAAGATACATCCCCAGCCGGTGAAAATCCTCTGCCGGGTTACCGTGATCACCGACTTAGCAACAATCATCCACTTCCCCAATGGCTTGATGCAAAGGAACGGGCCAAATATGCACCGACCTTTTCAAAGCTCAGAGCCTTTATGGCCAACAACTTAACTGGCGTCGACTTTTTCCGGTGCTGGCTGTCTTGGGGTATCTTGCCATTAAGCCGTCACCCTGGCTTAATATGCAAATATACTAGTGATGTAAAAGATCCTCAGCGCCATTGTGACATTGAGTTGTCTGATGCAGAAATTACTGAAGCCACCAAAAAATTTCTTAATGAATATGTAAAAGAGTGCAGCAAAACCGGACTTAGTCCTTTCTGCACTTTCAACAAGCCACTAGCTATAAGAGTTGCACATCTTCTGCTTAATCCATATTCTTAATACCTACCTATGATCTTTTCAATCTTAACAGGCTGATGATCCATTTTGGAAGAGGAAAATGCAGGATAAGCCGGCCAAAATGGCTCGTGTCAAAACCAAGGCCAACAAGAGGCCCACCAAGAAGAAGACCGTCGAGTCTGCTGAGTTAAACATTGACGATGATGATGATGACCATGAATCAGAGGTAGAACTTGATTCTCTTGGCTCCTTTTTTATACAGCTCATTGACAATGATTGTTAACAGGACGACGCAGAGGCTAGCCATGTAGGTGACACAGAGGTAATTATTCTTTCCTCCGGCTCAGAACCTCCGACAACATCAAAAACCCGACAAGCAAGCCAAGTAAGATTTTCTCACCCTCTAGCTCACTTGGATCCAAACTTTATTTTGAAGAAACTGCAGCATGAAGCTCGCCGCACCACCCGACATAGCGGCAACGTGATTACTTCTTCTGGCTTACCAAACACACCGCTACGCAAACGCCGTCCAGAGGTCTTACATATTTCCGACATACTTTACCCCAAGGCAGGTTATTTCGACAACCTCTTAACCCGTCTGATTCGAACTATCAGGGGACTTCTCATTCCTCCTCTGGCGAGTCAACAGGAACACAAATTCCAGCTTTCAAGACTGTACATGGGTAAGAACATTTTCAATTATTCCAATTTTTATACGTGATCATCACTTTGACCTCTTTTTACTTCTTATTTTTATTGGCCGGGCTAAACCCAGCAAGAAAGCAAAACTGAGTAAGCCGGTCAATGACTCCAACCTGTCAGAACCAGAAAAACAACAACCATAACTTTCTCACCCAATTGCTGACAACACTGTTGATGATTTGCCACCAGAAGATCACAATGTTGACATTGACCAAATGAATGTTAATCCGGCTGACACCAATCCACCAAGTCCCATCAGAACAACCAATCCTGTTAAGCTGGTGGAAGAAAAAGATGATGAAGTTACCATTACTGGTCATGGTTTCACAACCCCTGGTCGTCCTACTATCTTATCCACGCACAGCGCCAAAGAAGAAATTTCTGCTGAGGATAAAGGCAAGTGGAAGGTAGACTTGGAGAGCTACACCCATTTCAGTGCCCAAGACCTCCACTCTGGCTATCTGAATTGTCTGTATACTAGTCGTGACTTCGAAGCCGGTTTAGTAAACCTGATGAAGGAGCACTATGGGGTAAACACTGCCACTTTTATATGAATATACTTCCCTTAGCCGCCAAGTTTATTGGATATGATGGAAGAGAATGCGCTGTAAACTTTTAAGTAGCCGCCTAGATCAATTCCAGTAGCCCCCAAGGGTCGACTTAACAAATTTGTTAAATCTAGACTTTAATATGGCAAAAATCAATAGTGCATCTGTAGCCCCCAAGGGTCGGCTTAACAATTAGGTTAAGTCGAGACTTATCATTTTGTAGGAAATCCATAATTCTATTCATAGGCTTCGTAAACCGGGTCACCACCATTGTCCGGGCCAGCAAATATATTCGTCTTTGACAAGAGCAATATGCATTAGCCCCCAAGTGCCAATTATAATACTTGTATTGTGCTTGGGACTTCACAGTATTTGAAGAAGCAATAGACATTAGCCCCCAAGTGCCAAGTATAATACTTGTATTGTGCTTGCGACTTCGAATAAATTCATGGCCATCTCACAAATTGTTTATCTCTTGCAGGCTGAGCTTAGCAGTAAAGAATCCCAAGTCACCGACCTTCAAGAAAATATCAAGTCTCAACAAGCAGAAACCACCGAAGCCAAGGATGAACTGACCAATGCTTTAGCAGCGATGGAAAAATTGCAGGTTGGGATACAGAGAAGTCAACCCTGCTGAAGAGAGCTGAGGATGTTGAAGCCGTGCTTAAACCAGTGACTGAGGAGTTATCCGGCTTAAAGCAGCAGATTAATATTATGCCATCAGCCATCTTTGGTAAGAACATATCTCCCTTGCATTGTAATAATCATATTAGAAATGGCTGCCGGCTTACCCATGAATTTATTAATACTAGTTCTCGGAGCGCTAAGTTGGGTTCAGATATGCGCATCCGGCTTAAAGCTGTCTACACTCTTGTAGAATAGTTATATACTGGTGCCCAATGAACCATCGCGGCTATGATGCATAAGAAAACTCCTTCAACACTTATTCGAGACACATTGAAGCAATTATCAGTGCTGCCGAAAAGAATTGATGACTTGAAATGGGGAGCTACCAGAGTTGGCGCTTTAACTGCCTTATGCCGGGCAAAAGCATGGCATGCCGATCTTGACCCGAAAGATTTGGCCAGCGGTTGCCCCAGTGTCAAGGAAGATGGATCTGACTTCAGTGCTAACGACTTTGCAGAAATAGCAAGAGCTATGCGTGTCGGATTTCGGGTTCCGGCAGACCCTTAAGGTTCGAACTCTGGGGTGCGCGCGGAGATCCAACCCTTCACCGTCTCGTACCTCACCGAATTGCAGGGACCTAAAATACTAAAAAGAACAGCACAAGAGATGCGCGATTTATACTAGTTCGGGCCACCGTTGTGGTGTAATACCCTACTCTTGTTTGTGGTGTGGTGGATTGCCTCTTGGGCTGATGAAGAACAGTACAGGGAAGAAAGCCTCGCGAGGGTCTGTTCTTGATGGGTGTGATGAACTGCTAGGTGGTGTTCCGTCGCTCTAGCTTGAGGATCGGGTCTCTATCTCTCTCTCTGGATTCCAAATGCCAGATCCCCTCTATCCTTGCGATCCCTCCGATCCCCTACTCTGAGTGTGGCTACTCCTATTTATAGGCGAAGGCCTGGGCCTCTTCCCAAATATTGAGCGGGAAGGCGCCAACAATTGGCCATTTTGAAGGGGAACAACGGGTACACTTATCACGACTAAAGTTGGTCTCGCACGCCAAAGGCTGGTGATGACGCTTGCTTGGGCTCCATGATGACTCCCTTCCGGCCGTTGGGGCTGGTCTTGGTCTTGTTGCAATCGAAGCGGATGCCTTTGCTTGATGCTCTCGCCTGCGCTTGCTCCCTTTGCACCAAAGAGGAAAGGAGGACGCTGCGTGGGCTGGCGCCCGACGGGCGCCCTTGGTCGTCATGGCTTGCGTCATGGGCACCTCGCGAGGTACCCCGCCTTGAACTCTCCGCCTCCTCATGAGCCACTGGCGAGGCCATGCCTGAGGAAGCTCCTGGTCGTCCGCCCCGCGAGGCTTGGCCTCTTGCGAGGGTCTTGAGCTTGTGTTGATGAAGACGGGCTGTCCTGGGCCTCATTTGAGCCACGCCACAGGCCGCAGGCAGGAAAGTGTGGGGACCCCCGTTCCCTGTAACGCCCGACAAGAGCCCCTGGCCCACGGCGCCCGAACTTGGCCGTCAGAGAGGCGAAAGGGCAAGTCTTGAAGCGTCGCGGGCCCCTAACAGCCTCTGACCTTGGGCGCCCAGCGTGGCGGTTGATTGGACGTCAGGCGCATCGCTTCCCCACGATGCCTCGGTAACTGCCTGGATTCGACAAGTCCCTGCATGCAGAGTTGGTCACGATTACCGGTGATCATGGAGGCCAGCGGTTGGCCTTCGCCGGCAATAAGTACGGAATGGTGTGCGCCCTTCCAGTCTATCCATTCTTGTTTCTCCTTCTCCATGGCTCCACCAAGGAAGTTCTCGGCCGTGGAGAAGGGGAAGGGCCGTCAGGTCGAGTCTTCCTCTCCTCCACCTAAGCGTGGCCGAGGTCGCCCTTGCAAGCACCCCGTGGCTTCCTCGGCGATCCCATGGTCGTGGGGAGGCTCTCGATGTGGCGGCAATGGCTGGCTTTGGTCGGAGGCGTGCCCGACCGCGCGTCCCCGAGGCCGCGCCTTCATGCCACTGGCGCTGCGGAGTTCATGGTGAGGCGGAGGAGCCGTCCGGCGTCCGGCTTCAGCTCCGTGCTTCCTCTGGGTGAGCTCCCAGATGGCACCCTGAGTGGCCTCTGGCTCCAGGCAGATGGCTGCTGCAGTCGGGCTTCGTGGGCTTCTCTGGAGGTCTCGGCTGCAGGGAACCTGTTCCTGGCCCGTGGCTGGCAGACGTTCACTCGCGCGCGTGGTCTCCGCCGCCGGTGCTCCCTGCACTTCAAGGCACGATGGCGGACGCCACCCTCTACGTGAGGGTGTTGGGGAAGACGGCCGCCGCATGGGGTGCTGCCACGAAGGCGACCATGCCGAGGACTCAGCCCCGGCGTGGGCGGAGAGGGCAGCGCGCGGGGGACCGGCGATGCCCGCGACTCCTCACGCTTCACCAGCTCTTCCTCGGGTAGTGATTCTTCCAGCAGCGGCTGCGGCCAGCCCCTACGCCGCCGCGCCTGCTTGGGGGTGGCAGCGGGTCCGCTTGCCGCCACGCCCGATGAAGCGAGAGGAGTCCCCCGAGCTCGAGGCGGCTCGGGCCTTCAAGAGAGCCGACGCAGGCGTGCTTCACCTGCTTCTGTCCTTTTCCTTTCTTTTCTCCTGCGTAAAAAGGGAACAATGTATGGCCCCGTGGGGGCGCGTTTAGGTCAACGCCGTTAATTATTGTACTACTTTTGTTATCCTGATATTGTTCCCTTCTGCCGTGCGCCCATTCGTAAGTGAATCCCAGCCGTGGCCGCGGGGGCGACCGATCCAGGCCCCGTGTTCGCGTTGTGCTGCCCGTGAGGCATGGTCAGGAGGGGTGCTCCAGCTGTGGACCAGGGCCGTGAAAACTTGAGCGATAGGGGCAGAAACGCTCGCGGGTCTCCCGAGGCTCCCGCCTCACGAGTCCCCGCGCAAGAGAAATCGAGGCAGGAGAGTGAGAAAGATCGAAGAACCACAGATCAAAAAGAGGCAATAGTTTCGATAAAAACTCCAAATGGGAATAACTAGTCAACTGCAAAAAGCAAATGGAAAAGCCGCGTCCGGCACCTAGTCTAGTCTTCAACATCTTCTCACCAGCGCGGAGCTAAGTGCTGCTACTGGGCGTGGGAGGGAGCCCCAGGGCCTGAGGCCGGCACTCCTGAGACTCAGGCGTGTACAGCCCCAACTCATTATTACGTGAGAGTGTCACGGGCGGCGAGCTTCACGGCGTTCGCCTTCTTCACGTGCTCGGGCCTTTCTCGGGAAGCAAGCTTCACGTGCGTTTGCCCTCTTCATGTGCTCTGGGCCTTTCCAATCGCGTCGGCTTCACGGCGTTCGCCTTCTTCACGTGCTCGGGCCTTTTCCAAAAGATGAACTTCATAGGCATTTGCCTTCTTCATGTGCTCTGGGCCTTTTCCAAAAAGATGAACTTCACAGGCATTTGCCTTCTTCACAGGCCCTGGGCCTTTTCCAAAAAGATGAGCTTCACAGGCATTTGCCTTCTTCACAGGCTCTGGGCCTTTTCCAAAAAGATGAACTTCACAGGCATTTGCCTTCTTCACAGGCCCTGGGCCTTTTCCAAAAAGATGAGCTTCACAGGCATTTGCCTTCTTCATGAACTTCACAGGCATTTGCCTTCTTCACAGGCCCTGGGCCTTTTCCAAAAAGATGAGCTTCACAGGCATTTGCCTTCTTCACAGGCTCTGGGCCTTTTAGGGGTAAAACCTCCGGAGGTGCTGGATGTTCCACGCGTTCTGTATAGGCACTCCCTCTTGAGTCTCCAAGCGCACGGAGCCAGGCCTGGAAACATGAACAACCTTGAATGGGCCCTCCCACATGGGAGAGAGCTTATGCAGTCCCTCCCTGGAGAGGACCCGTCGGAGCACGAGGTCCCCTACCTCGAGAGTCCTGGGGCGGATGCTGCGGCAGTGGTATCGCCGGAGTGCCTGCTGGTACCTTGCCGCTCGCAGCGCAGGTTCTCGACGGCGCTCCTCCGCCAGCACAAGGGCCGTCCCCCGCATGGCGTCCTGCAGCGTTTCATCGAACGCCAGGACCCGCACGGATCGACGCTTGACCTCGTGAGGGAGGACCGCCTCGGCTCCGTAGACCAGAAAGAAGGGGGTCTCTCCAGTTGGCTTGGTTGCGGTTGTGCGGATGGACCACAACACGGACGGAAGCTCGTCGTACCAGCCTCTGCCGCAGGCTTCCAGTTTCTTCTTGAACGTCCTGGTCTTCAAGCCTCTCAGGACCTCTGCATTGGCCCGCTCGGCCTGTCCATTGCTGCGGGGGTGCGCCACTGAAGCGTAGCATACCTGCGCCCCAAGGTTAGCGCAGTACGTTTTAAAAAGGTTACTGGTGAACTGCGAACCGTTGCCGATGATGATGCGGTTCGGCACTCCGAATCGGCTCACGATGCCCTTGATGAACTTGACCGCAGAACCAACGGGGATGGCGCGGACGGCCTCGACTTCGGCCCACTTGGTGAATTTGTCCACAGCGACGTAGAGGTAGCGATAGCCCCCTGGCGCCCGAGGGAAAGGGCCCAGAATGTCCAGCCCCCAGACCGCGAATGGCCAAGTGAGGGGGATGGTTTGCAGACCTCCTGCTGGCTGGTGGATCTGCTTGGCATGGAATTGGCAAGCCTCACAAGCCTTCACGAGTTCGATAGCGTCATTGAGCGCGGTGGGCCAATAGAAACCGCTGCGGAACGCCTTGCCGACAAGGGTCCGCGACGATGAATGGTGCCCACAATCTCCGCCATGTATATCTACCAGCAATTCCTTCCCCTGTTCCCTGGTGATGCAGCGCGGGGATACGTCGTTCGGACGTTTCCGGTAGAGCTCTCCATCCATGATGCTGTATGCCGTGGCTTGCCGCGCCACACGTTCTGCCTCCTCCTCCTTCTCCGGCAAAGTCCCACGCGTTAAGTAACTCTTAAGCTCCGTGATCCAGCACTCCTCTTGAGGTTCCATCATTACAAGCAGGCGTGCCCCAGAGGCCGGGCCACAGGCTGGGGCTCCCGAGGCAGGTGGCTGAGGGAGCTCCTCCCGAGGCTGTGCTGTGCTTGATAACGGCGGCAGGGCTGAGGGCTTGAAGAGCCGTTCCTCAAAGACGCCCGGCTCCTGGGGTAACCTCCTGGAGGCTCGTTTGGCGATGTCGTCGGCCTCTTGATTGGTGCCGCGGGGCACGTGCTGCAGCTCCAACCCCCAGAACTGTTTCTCCATCCTGCGGACCTCCGCAAGGTAGGCCTCCATGTGTTCGTCTCTTGGCTCATACACCTTGTTGGAGAAATTTACGAGGAGCTGCGAATCGTCCTTGATGGTAAGGGCGCTTCACCCCCAGGGCAGCGGCAGCCTTCAGACCCGCTATCAGCCCCTCGTATTCTGCTATATTGTTGGAGACCTTCTCGCCATGCTGGAAACAGAGCTGCACGACATAGTAGAGCTTGTCCTGAGCGGGGGATATGAGCACTGCCCCAGCCCCATGCCCTGTCTGGAGAATGCTCCATCGAAGTACATGACCGAACCTTCTGGTGCTTCGCTCCCTGGGGAGAGGGACCGATCCTCGCCGGCCCTGAGGCCGGGTGCTTCTGTCCATTCGGCCACGAAATCTGCCAGCACTGCCCCCTTGATGACTCTGGTTGTTCTGAACTCGAGCTGGAATGCTTGCAGTTCAATGTTCCACTCGGCGACTCTTCCAGCCGAGTTGGGGCTCCTGAGCACCCTCTCCAGGGGGTATGCCGAGACAACCTTGATTGGATGACCCTGGAAGTAGTGCCGCAGCTTGCGCGAAGCCACCAACAGCGCGAGGAGGAGCTTCTGCGGCATGGGGTATCGTGCCCTCGCATCTCGTAACACGGTGCTGACGAAGTACACCGGGTGCTCGAAGAGGTTAGGGGCGTCGGTGCCGGCGGTGTCTTCCGGAAGCTGTGGTACCTCCCGAGGCGACGGCGCCTCCGGAAGCTGGGCGCTTGGATGGGAGGCCTCCCCCGCCCTTGGTGTGCTCTGCTGTGACAACTGATCTTCTTCCATTGCGGTGCTGATTTATGCTAGTTCCTTCTGATTCGGTCTTGCCTTAGCTCGGGTGGCCGCCGTGGTCTTGGCCTGACGCTCCTCCCTAACTGCCACCAGAGCAGCGCTAGCGGAGTAGGGAGTGGCGGCGAGGTAGAGTACCAAGGGCTCCTAAGGGCGCTGGGCCACCATCCTTTGGAGGGCTGGTCGGTACCTCTTGAGGACTTGAAATGCTTTGTCGGCCTCTTGATCCACTCGAAGGGCCCCTTTTCTTCATCACCGGAAGAAAGGCAGCGCCGCTCCCCAATCGGGAGATGAAACGGCCCAGCGCCGTTCGCACCCGTGAGCTTCTACATTTCCACGAGGGTCTTTGGTGGGCTCATGTCTTCCTTGCCTTGACCTTTTCTGGGTTGGCCTCGATGCCTCGGTGGGACACGAGGAAACCCAGGAGCTTGCCTGAGGGAACTCCAAACACACACTTCTCCGGGTTGAGTCGCAGGCTCAATGTGTTGAGGCTCGTGAAGGTTTCTTCCAGGTCTTGTATCAAGGTCTTGGCCTCGCGCGACTTCACCACGATGTCTTCGACGTATGCCTCCACATTCTTCCCGAGCTGCGGGCCCAAGGTGATGTGCATGAGCCGCTGGAAGGTTGCCCCGCGTTACGCAACCCGAACGGCATGCACGTATAGCAGTACACCCCACACGGGTTAGGAAGGCCGTATTTTCGACGTCTTCCACCGCCATCTTGATTTGGTGATACCCTGAAAAGGCGTCCAAGAAGCATAACAGGTCGCACTCGGCGGTGGAATCGACAATCTGGTCGATGCGAGGGAGCAGAAACGGATCCTGTGGGCATGCTTTGTTGAGGTTGGTGAAGTCGACCCACATGCTCTCCTTTCCTCCCTTTTTTGGCACCACCACGGGGTTGGCCAGCCAATTTGGGTATCGAACCTCGCGAATAACCCCCGCGGCTTCTAGCTTCCGGGTCTCTTGGACGATGAAGGCCTGCTTTTCAGTGGACTGCCTTCTCGCTTTCTGCTTCACTGGACGCACGTCGGGGCACACGTTGAGGTGGTGCTCGACACGCCCGTGGAATCCCCGCCACTGATCGGGCTCCCAGGCGAACACCTTCTTGTTCGCACGCAGGAACTTGACAAGGGCTTCCTCTGTTCGGGCTCGAGGTTGGCGCCTATGGTGAAGGTGGCGTTTGTGGACCCGTCCTCATCGACAGGTACCTGCTTGGTCTCCGCCTTGTCTTGAGTGAACAACTGCTTCTTCTTGGTCGGCGCAGCCCCTTGGGCTTGGGGGCTTCCGCATCGGCGGGCTGCACAGCGGCCGCCGTCTTGAGGGTGAGCTGGCCGCATGATGCACCTTCAGTGTCCCCGGGCACGGTGAGGACGCCGCTACTCCCAGGCATCTTCATGAGGTTCTACCCCGGGTGGGTTGCGGCCATGAATTTGGCCAATGCTGGGTAGCCGAGGATGGCATTGTAGAGGAGGCCGATGGGGGCGATGTCGAAGTCGACCAGTTCCGTGCGGAAGTTGTCGAGGGTGCGAAGGTCACCGGAAGTTTGATTTGCCCCAAGGAGCTGGATGACCCTCCTCCCACGCCGAAAAAGGCGGCTGGGCTGCAGGCCGCTCCCTAGGTATGCAGAGGAGGTTGAAGGCCTCGGCGAAAGTGCGTTGAGGCCGGCGCCGCCGCCGATGAGGGTCTGGTGACGGCAACTGGCAGATGGTGGGTGTGCGAGCATGGGGAGCGCACTGAGCCGGCCGAGTTGGTGGGGTGGTCTTGAGGGTCGAAGGTCAGCCCGGCCGACGACTCCGGCCCGCCGAGGGAGCCTCGCCGTGTGGAGGCGGCGCCGACCCGCGGACGAATGTCTTGACATGGCGGCTGGAAGGCGGCGCTGCGAGCCGCCAGAGGGCCGCGACGAAGCGGAGGAACCGCGCGACGGGGCGGATGACGAGGAAGCCGCGCTGCCCTCCCCGAGGTCGCCGAGGAGCGCAGGGCGATGCTTGCTGCTCGTTTCGCCGGGCCGGTGGCGGCGTTGACGGCAGTGTGACGGGAACGACGAGGACGCCTGGCCGACGGGAGCCGTCGGGCGACATGGGAGGCGTAGGGCGGCTCGGCGCTTCAGCGCTGGCCCGATGGGCGTCAGACATGGTTGCGGTGGTCGGGGAAGAACGAGGCGACGAAAGGCAGATTCCGGCGCACCCCTACCTGGCGCGCCAAATGTCAGATTTCGGGTTCCGGCAGACCCTTAAGGTTCGAACTCTGGGGTGTGCGCGGAGATCCAACCCTTCACCGTCTCGTACCTCGCCGAATCATAGGGACCTAAACTACTAAAAAGAACAGCACAAGAGACGCGCGATTTATACTAGTTCGGGCCACCATTGTGGTGTAGTACCCTACTCTAGTTTGTGGTGTGGTGGATTGCCTCTTGGGCTGATGAAGAACAGTATAGGGAAGAACAGCCTCGCGAGGGTCTGTTCTTGATGGGTGTGATGAACTGCTAGGTGGTGTTCCATCGCTCTAGCTTGAGGATCGGTTCTCTATCTCTCTCTCTGGATTCCAAATGCCAGATCCCCTCTATCCTTGCGATCCCTCTGATCCCCCTACTCTGAGTGTGGCTACTCCTATTTATAGGCGAAGGCCCTGGGCCTCTTCCCAAATATTGAGCGGGAAGGGCGCCAACAATTGGCCATTTTGAAGGGGATATTGGGGTACACTTATCCTGACTAAAGTTGGTCCTCGCCTGCCAAAGGCTCTGGTGATAACGCCTGCTTGGGCTCCACGATGACTCACTTCCAGCCGTTGTGGCTGGTCTTGGTCTTGTTGAACCGAAATGGATGCATTAGCTTGATGCTCGCCGCGCTTTTGCTCCCTTTGTACCAAAGAGGAAAGGAGGACGCCTTGCGCTGGCTGGCGCCTCGTGGCGCCTCGATCGGGCGCCCTTGGTCGTCATGGCTTATGCGTCATGGGCACCTCGCGAGGTACCATGCCTTGAACTCTCCGCCTCCTCATGAGCCACTCGACGAGGCTGCCTCGAGGAAGCTCCTCGGTCGCCCCGCCTCATGAGGCTTGGCCCCTCGCGAGGGTCTTGAGCTTGTGTTGATGAAGATGGGCTGTCCTGGGCCTCATTTGAGCCACGCCGCAGGCCGCAGGCAGGCAAGTCTGGGGACCCCCGGTCCCAGAACGCCGACAATGCGCCCTTTAGCAGGCAAGCTGGCTGACGAAACCAGTCTATCCACATACCAGGCGGCCTATGATGCTGACAACCAGAAAATTAGCGCGCCATTTCACAAGCCAACAGATCTTATCCCTCCGATTCGTAAGCACACCTTTGCCCCTAACATTGATCCACCCAATCTTATTGATGATGAAGCCATGTTTAGCGCGTTGACCGGTATCAACTGGGCTACGCCTGACTTCCAGCTGATGGATAAGCAAGGAGTTGAAGATGAAGACGAGGTACAGGAAGATCCTGAGGCTTCAAACCGCCAACAATCATAAGCCGGTGTATTTGCCAGAATACTTTGCTGTACTGATAACTCGACAAACACTTATTCTCGTTGTGCCATCAGATGCCTTGTGATAGGTTAGTTTAAACTCTTGATCTGCTATGCCATCGTTCATATTTTATTTTGCATGACACTGTTGATCCGCCAATTTAAGATCTACTACATGTGTGTATAATGTCATCAGTTTGAATCTGTTCCTGCATACAAACAGATCACAAGTGTCCTGGCGGTTTACCGCAGGACGGGTCATAATACCCAATATAGAACCACTGGTGACTAAAATAGTTTATAACCAGGGCTGGTTTAATCATAACCATATATAATCATAACAAAATATATCATACCTGTGATATTTGATCACACTACCGGCTTATCAAACCAGTGTAGTAAGGGTGATAACCCAAAAATTTGAGCACACAATGCTCTGTTGAATTGTCATATATTGCCGGCTTATGATGCCGTAACCTGGAAGGGGTAATATCCCAAAACTAAGAGCACAACACTTCCAAGTGTTTGATATCATTGTATACTGGCGACTTACAGTCCAAAACTAGGCTGGGTTAATAAACACCGGGTATTTTCTCATCATATACTGGCGACTTATAGTCCAAAGCCAGGCTGGGTTAATAAACACCGGTTAATTTCATATATAATCCATAAAGCATTATAAGCCTCATTGGTTTTTAACATGTCACAAAGGGTAAACCTCCAAAAAAATGTCAAATAGAAAACAAAAGAGAAACAAGGCTTTTCATAGGATACCAGGCCTAAAAATCAAGTGCTTTCAAGGGCCGCACAACCACTGAGTTAAACCTTCATACAAACCTTATAAGCCGGACCTCACATAACCAATCGTCGTTTTAACTCTGACAAGTTCATGGTCTGTGTAAGATTGACTTGTCAAAAGTACGGCGGGTCATTCAAGGATTACCTGGGCGGAGTGGCAGACTTAAAAAGGCAGGATAACCCGGGTTTTTAGGTGAATACATCTGTCTTACAAGCCTGTATTTTAAGCCTATTACAAGGGTCATAAAACTCTTGTCCTTTGAACAAAGAGTCGCCAAGTAATATTTTTGAGCTGTGCTCGTCGGGTACCTATGTTTGAGTTGTGCATTGCAACAGACTCTCTTTGGTCCCTTTAACCTGGGTAGCAAGCCCCCAAGTGTTTTTGTAAGCATGGCATATAAGCCGGATCAAAGGGTAATCATAGCTTCACTCAATAAGCCGGAAGCCCCCATGTGACCATATGAAGTTTCAATAAAGACTCATTATTATTACAAATAAAACGATAGAGGCCCTGCCAGGGATGCCGGCTTTATTATATTGATCATAATATATACATTGTCAAAATATGTACATCAGAAGAGCCGGTGGCTCAGGTATAGTAAGGCCGAAGATGAGAAATATTCCACGGCCGGCGGGTCTCCTCCTCCGACTTGCATGAGTCCTTGTGGTCTCGAACATCGATAAGGTAGTATGACCCATTGTTCAGATTCTTGTTGACCACAAAGGGCCCTTCCCAAGGTGGGGATAGCTTGTGCATATCAGTCTGATCCTGGATAAGCTGGAGCACCAAATTACCTTCCTGAAAGGTTCTGGTCCTAACCCGGCGGCTGTGATAGCGTCGCAAATCTTGCTGGCAAATCACCGAACGAGCCGCTGCAAGGTCACGCTCTTCATCCAACAGGTCAAGTGCATCCTGACGTGTTTTTTCATTATCAGCTTCAACATAAGCTGCCACACGGGGCGAATCGTGATGGATGTCACTAGGGAGAACCGCCTCTGCTCCATAAACCATGAAGAAAGGCGTGTAACCCGTAGATCGGTTGGGGGTAGTATTGATACTCCATATCACTGAGGGTAACTCCTCCACCCAACAACCCGACGTCCTCTGCAAAGGAACCATAAGGCGGGGTTTGATGCCTCTCAATATTTCTTGATTGGCTCTCTCAGCTTGACCATTGGATTGGGGGTGAGCCACTGATGATACATCAAGTCAAATATGCTCATGTTGACAAAACTCTTTCATAGCACCCTTGGACAGATTAGTGCCATTATCAGTTATAATGCTGTGGGGAAAACCTATGCGGAAAATCACCTTTTTGATGAACTGAACTGCCGTTGCCGCGTCACACTTACTGACCGGCTCTACTTCAACCCACTTTGTGAATTTGTCAACTGCCACCAAAAGGTGGGTCTTCTTATCCTTGGACCTTTTAAAAGGCCCAACCATATCAAGCCCCCAAACTGCAAACGGCCAAGTAATTGGAATCATCCTCAATTCTTGAGCCAGCACATGAGCTCGCCGTGAGAATTTCTGACAACCATCACATTTACTGACCAAATCCTCTGCATCAGCATGAGCCGTCAGCCAATAAAATCCATGACGAAAAGGTTTAGCCACAAGAGATTTAGGGCCGGCATGATGACCACAATCTCCTTCACGAATCTCACGAAGAATCTCACGACCCTCTTCTGGAGAAACGCAATGTTGAAACGCCCCTGTAACACTGCAATGGTGTAGCTCTCCATTGACAATTGTCGTCGACTTAGGCCTCCGGGTTATCTGCCTGGCTAAAGTTTCATCTTCAGGTAACTCGCCCCGGGTCATATAAGTCAAATAAGGGACTGTCCAATCAGGAATAGCATGAAGAGCCGCCACCAATTGTGCCTCCGGGTCAGGAATAGCCAGATCATCCTCTGTAAGCAACTTAACGGAAGGGCTATGCAGAATATCCAAGAAAGTGTTAGGTGGCACCGGCTTATGCTGGGACCCTAACCGGCTTAGGGCATCAGCCGCCTCATTTTTCCTGTGATCAACATGTTTCACTTGATAACCCTTGAAGTGCCCAGCAATAGCATCAACCTCGCGGCGGTAAGTCGCCATACGTGGATCCTTAGAATCCCATTTGCCTGAAACTTACCGAACCACTAAGTCTGAGTTGCCGAAACATCTCACCCAGCTTAAATTCATCTCCGTAGCCATTCGAAGACCATGGAGCAAGGCTTCGTACTCAGCCGAGTTGTTAGTGCGAGGAAACATCAACCTTAAAACATAAAAAAACTTGTCACCTCGAGGGGAAGCTAAGATAACTCCAGCCCCGAGCCCTCCAATTGCCTGGACCCATCAAAGTGAATAGTCCAATATGTGTTATCTGGCTTCTCTTTAGGCATTTGCAGCTCTGTCCAGTCAATGATGTAATCCACAAGTGCTTGAGACTTGATGGCCGTGCGAGGCATATACTTCAAACCATTAGGTCCAAGCTCAATGGCCCACTTGGCTACCCGATCTGTGGCTTCTTTGTTTTGAATAATTTCCCCTAAGGGAGCAGAACTAACCACAGTGATGGGATGACCCAAAAAATACTGCTTAAGCTTCCGACTGGCCATGAACACCCCGTATACGAGCTTCTGCCAGTGCGGGTATCTCTGCTTGGACTCAATAAGAACTTCACTGATGTAGTAAACCGGCCTCTGAACCGGATATTCCTTGCCTGCCTCCTTTCGTTCCACCACAATAGCTACGCTGACAGCCTGTGCATTAGCAGCCACATATAACAACAACGGCTCCTTATCAATAGGAGCAGCAAGAACTGGCGGCTCAGCTAGCTGTTTCTTCAGGGCTTCAAATGCTTCATTAGCAGCCTCACCTGCATAAAATTATCTCTTTTTTCATCATCCGATCATGTAGGGATAGCCTTCTCTCCCAACCGGCTTAAGGCCGCAATACGACCCGCCAGACGATGAACATCATTGACACACGCCGGCTTAGCTAGGGAATTAATGGCCTTGATCTTCTCCGGGTTAGCTTCAATGCCTCTGTTGGAAACCAGAAAACCCAAAAGCTTGCCTGCTGGCACATCAAAAACGCACTTGGTCGGGTTAAGAATCATCTTGTAGATCCGGAGATTGTCAAAGGTCTCCTTCAAATCATCTATCAAGGTTTCCTTTTTTCTGGATTTCACCACAATATCATCCACATAAGCATGAACATTGCGCCCAATCTGATCATGAAGGCAATTCTACACACATCGCTCGTAAGTCGCCTGGGCACTCTTGAGCCCAAAAGGCATAGATACATAACAGAAGGCTCCAAAAGGAGTGATGAAAGTTGTCTTCTCCTGGTCCTTAACTGCCATTTTGATCTGATGATAACCAGAATAAGCATCCAAAAAACTCAAACGCTCACAACCCGCCGTAGCATCAATAATTTGATCAATACGAGGGAGAGCGAAAGGATCATCCGGACAAGCCTTATTTAAGTCCGTGTAATCCACACACATATGCCAAGTGTCATTCTTCTTAAGCACCAGCACCGGGTTAGCCAACAACTCAGGATGAAAAACTTCAACAATGAAACCAGCCGCCAAGAGCCGGGCTACCTCTTCACCAATGGCCTTACGCCTCTCTTCATTAAAACGACGAAGAAACTGCTTGACCGGATTAAACTTAGGATCAACATTAAGAGTGTGCTCAGCGAGTTCCCTCGATACACCTGGCATGTCAGAGGGTTTCCATGCAAAGATGTCCCGGTTCTCACGGACAAACTCGATGAGCGCGCTTTCCTATTTCGGATCCAGATTAACACTGATGCTGAACTGCTTGGATGAATCGCCAGGAACGAAATCAACTAGCTTGGTGTCATCTGCAGACTTAAACTTCAAGACCGTGTCATGCTCCGTAGTTGGCTTTTTCAAAGATGTCATATCTGTCGGGTCAACATTGTCTTTATAAAACTTCGACTCCTCTGTTGTGCAGACAGACTCAACATAAGCAGCGTCACCTTCTTCACACTCCAAAGCTATCTTCCAGCTTCCATGCACCGTGATGATTCCCTTGTAACCCGGAATCTTGAGCTGCAGATAAACATAACAAGGCCGCGCCATGAATTTGGCATAAGCCGGCTGTCCAAACAGAGCGTGATACGGGCTTTGAATCTTGACCACTTCAAAGGTCAACGTCTCAGACCTGGAATCCTAATCATCTCCAAAATCAACTTCCAGAGCTATTTTACCAACCGGGTATGCCGACTTACCAGGCACCACACCATGAAAAACAGTGTTCGATGGCTTAAGATTTTTATCAGTCAACCACATGCGACGGAAAGTTTCATAATAAAGGATATTGATGCTGCTACCTGATACATCTCCAACGTATCTATAATTTTTGATTGCTCCATGCTACATTGTCTTCTGTTTTAGACATTATTGGGCTTTATTATTCACTTTAATATTATTTTTGGGACTAACCTATTAACTGGAGGCCCAACCCAGAATTGCTGTTTTTTTTTGCCTATTTCAGAGTTTCGCAGAAAAAGAATATCAAACGGAGTCCAAACGGAATGAAACCTTCGGGAACGTGATTTCCGAAACGAACATGATCCAGAGGACTTGGACCCTACGTCAAGAAATCAAGCAGGAAGCCACAAGGTAGGGGGGCGCGCCTACCCCCTGGGCGCGCCCTCCACCCTCATGGGCCCCATGTTGCTCCACCGACATACTCCTTCCTCCTATATATACCTACGTACCCCCAAACGATCAGATATGGAGCCAAAAACCTAATTCCACCGCCGCAACCTTACATGCTCCATGAGATCCCATCTTGGGGCCTGTTAGGAGCTCACTGGAAGGGCATCCATCATGGAGGGCTTCTACATCAACACCATAGCCTCTCCGATGAAGTGTGAGTAGTTTACCTCAGACCTTCGGGTTCATAGTTATTAGCTAGATGGCTTCTTCTCTCTTTTGGATCTCAATACAATGTTCTCCCCTCTCTTGTGGAGATCTATTCGATGTAATCTTCTTATGCGGTGTGTTTGTTGAGACCGATGAATTGTGGGTTTATGATCAAGTTTATCTATGAACAATATTTGAATCTTCTCTGAATTCTTTTATGTATGATTGGTTATATTTGCAAGTCTCTTCGAATTATCAGTTAGGTTTGGCCTACTAGATTGATCTTTCTTGCAATGGGA
This sequence comes from Aegilops bicornis, assembly GCA_021605145.1. NCBI lineage: Eukaryota > Viridiplantae > Streptophyta > Magnoliopsida > Poales > Poaceae > Aegilops > Aegilops bicornis. Next base: position 105,910,176 of record CM038671.1, read on the forward strand.
GAAGTGCATAGCTTTTGGTTCAATCTTGCAGTGTCCTTTCCCAAAGGATGAGGGGCAGCAAGGCACATATTGTATTGTTTCCATCGAGGACAACAAGATGGTTTTTTTATCATATTGCATGAATTTATCCCTCTACATCATGTCATCTTGCTTAAAGAGTTACTCTGTTCGTATGAACTTAATACTCTAGATGCATGCTGGATAGCGGTCGATGTGTGGAGTAATAGTAGTAGATGCAAAGGTGAGTCGGTCTACTTGTCTCGGACATGATGCCTATATACATGATCATACCAAGATATTCTCATAACTATGCTCAATTCTATCAATTGCTCAACAGTAATTTGTTCACCCACCGTAAAATACTTATGCTCTTGAGAGAAGCCACTAGTGAAACCTATGCCCCCCGGGTCTATTTTCCATCATATTAATCTTCCAACACTTAGCTATTTCTTTTGCCGTTTTTATTTTGTTTACTTTAGTTTGCATCTTTATCATAAAAATACTACTTTACTTTGCATCTTTATCATAAAAATACCAAAAATATTATCCTATCATTCCGAATGGTCTTAGTTTTCCGATATCTTGTACTTCTTGGAGTGGTCTCATTAGTCGAATCTTCGAGTGGTCAAAAGGGGAAAGGGGTATAGTCTCACTAAAAGGAATTTTTGAATAAGCTCAGAAGAGAAGAGAGGTAAAAGATCCTTTTGAAAATGAAGTTGTAGAGAAAATCTTTCCTATGGGCTTGCCAGTTTCTAGGGTCACGTCCTACAGTCAACATGTGCTCTGATACCATCTTGTAGCGACCCGACCTCAAACGGTCAAGTCTACGTAGCTTAAGTGTCATCCCTAGATCGGTATGCTGACACACACAGTACTCGAGGATTTATAACAGAGGTAAATCACATGTATAAAGTAACGTAAATACTATTACCTCAATCCAAATAGCGAAAGTAACAACAAGGTTGTGGATTCCCATCAACACCAACGACAAAGTTGAGTGTAGAAATCATAACCCTAACATATCACTTACTCATCGTAAGAATCCTGCAACATGAGACATTGCAGCCACATGGGTCAGTACATTGAATGTACTGGCAAATTCACACTATAGAGCAATGCTGAAATATGGCTATCACTACATGCATATTTGGCTGGTGGAAAAGCTCTATGGTTATCAAGTTTTTGTGAAAAGCCAATTTTTTCCTACTTCAAAGGAATATAATTTATTTAACTACAAAGTTGGTTGAAAAATATTGCAAAGTTAAACCCCCTCTCAATCCCAATTAAAAGTAATCATTAACAACCCAACAAATTATTGAAGTAACGTGATGAGATCAACATGATAATCCAAGAACCAGATACTCAAGATGTCCATAACCGGGGACACGGCGAACCATGATTAGTTTGTACACTCTGTAGAGGTTTGCGCACTTTTCCCCACAAGACTCGATATCCTCCGCTTAATTTCTCGCACTACATGGTGTTTGAGAAACTGATGACCGAGACATAGTCTTTCAGAAGCGTTAGCACCTTACGACGGGTAGACCGTACCACCTACATCCCCTACATCTGCTAGTCTACCACTGTAAGAGTTCACACGACTTAATCAACTATGCTAGAGCCCATAATAGCTTGTGGCTGCACAAGGAAGTTTCTAGTATGAATAATCTTATGATCCCTTTGAGCCTGGGTGGCAGTCCATAGGAGAATCACACGGTACCTCGGGATTTCCAAAAATATAGGCAATCACTGGAATACCCAGGTGCCTCAATCCACCCAGATGTGTATTTAAGTTGCCACCTTAAGTTGAACCATTAATTAACAATCTCACATCTGTCATGAATGCACTCAAACCCAATCCACGTCTACGAGCATAGCATAGCAGTGTAAGCATAAAGTAGAAGTAACTCCCAAGGTTTGAATGCAGGGAAATAGGTTCCTACCTCTTCAACTACTTCCCAATACCCACATGTTATCAATCCTACTCATGCAATGTTTGAGGGTGAAAGTAATGCATAAAAACTGGGTATGAAAGGGATATGATCAAAGTGTGAACTTGCCTGCAGTGTTGATGAAGATGATTTGCACTCTACACTCTTGATAGTTCTACTCGTCACACTCCGGTCAATCTATCGTGAGCAAGCAATAGTAACCACACATAAGCAATCACTCAAAAGATCGGAAAGAACGAAGAGTACGATTCGGAAAACATCAAAACCAAGACAATAACTCTGGCAACATAAAACAATTTCTAACAGTACCAAAATTATATGAATTTGGCCTTATCAGAAAGTTTAGGTCAATAGCTTCGATTTGCAAAAAGAATCAACTAAATTGGAGTTATAAAACTCGAGTTACGATCAAACGTGGTTTGAATACAAAATAGTTTGAAATCAAATCTGATCTAATTCAAATTTTAAAATTTCAAAAACATGTTTAAGTTGTTTTACTGGATAGAGGAGATCATAACGAAGAAGTGGGCGTTGGTTTCATTGGATTTGGATAAACGAGTAAAACGTAGTGAGGGTTTGAAGATTAGGGACTAATCTGTAAATAAAATCATCATAGATAGGTCCCTGGCCGAAATTAAAAGAAAATGAAAAAAATCTACAGAACGGACGTTCGCTGCCGAACGCTAACTGACGAATCTGTTCACTGCTGAACCTAACCTAATGAACGTTCGCTAAATAGCTAGTAAATAAAAAAACAAGTTTTATATAAAAAACGAAACGAAAACCGGTCGGTTTTATTACCGGTTCGGGCGGTTCGACGAAACCGTCGGGTCGGCAAAAACCGGCGAGATCCGGCGGCTAGGGCATGTCCGGCGAGTCCGGCGAACGGCGGCGGACGGCTCCGGCGAGCGGGGCATCGGCGGAGTCGGCGGTGGCGCTACGTGGTGGCGGCGGTGCGCGTAGTAAGCGGCGGCGCGGGCGGAGGAGAGGCAAAGGGCGGTATGTATATGGCAAGGGGTTTGCGGCGCGGGCGGCGGGATGCGAGGCGAGGGAAGAGGAGAGACGGGGCCCGGGGCTCAGGCTTTATAGGAGGGCGGGGCGGCTCCGAGGTGGCGTGGGGAAGGGGGCAGAGGAGGCCGGCGGCGGCACGGAGGCGGCGGCGATGCCGTGCAGGCGGCGGACTCCGAGCCGAGCTGCTGCTCTAATAAAATCCAATAAAAATCATTTAAAAAATACCAAAATTAATTCAAATTTATTTCTCTCCAATTTTATGATGTAGGGAATCATATTACCCTATTTTCCATATATTTTATTTTGGAGAAAAACAATTTGAATAAAACCCAAATAACTCCAAATTGAAAATAAATTCAATGGGACTTTGAATTTAATTTCTTTGAAACTCCCAACTCATATTTCATATGTTTTGAAGAAGTCATTTTATCTTCGCTCGTGAAGATCGTTGAGTTGCTTGAAGTTTCTGAGTTTGAAATATTTTCAAATGAAACTCAAATGTTTTCAAAAACCCTTGTCATTTAAATAAATGGAAGAAGTCATGTCATCTTCTCTCTAGGATTTTGTATTTGAAAAGAATTTGAATTCACGAAGATCATAAATGCAAAATGAAATTTTGGGAAAGTCCTTTTATTCCCTCTCATTTAACTTCCAAAAGTTTCGAATTTCACTCACTTTCAGTCAATCAATCACACAACAATCAAACAAACAATCAATCTATCTATTTAATATAACATTCCAAAATTTAGAATTTTGGGATGTTACAAACCTACCACCCTTAAAATGAATCTCGTCCTCGAGATTCGGAGAGGCTAGCAAGAAATAGGTTAGGTTTGGGGTCTTCTCAAAATCCATCGATCATCACGGGGGTGGGGGGGGGGGGTCTGGGGTGCTACCACCCTTAGAAGCATCGTTACGGTCCCATCAATACTCATATACTCCATTCTTATTCTTGACAAGGCCGGTCTTCTCAGATTCTCGAGATAATTCCTTCTCTAGACTCTTCCGGTAGTGGCATAACCTTTACCACAATTCTTCTGTCCTTTCATCTTGGTAAGGTTCTTCTAGGATTGGGTCTTCTTAGCTGACGGGTCTAGCGCCAATACTAAACAACTATCGATATCTCATGGTGGTCAACAATTTATGGTTTGTCCTGCAGGGAATTGGTCTGGGTTGAACCTCACCGTACAACCTACGATTGGCAACAACTGGCTGGTACAAGGGGAAAATTTGCTATACCATTCTAAGGTTCAAACAAGGTTTTATATCGTCTTCTCTCTACTATAGGTAAGTCACTCAGATTTACCATCCCATATAGCAAGGCGAACAATAAGAGTAAGTCGGTATGGTGATCAATCCATCCCGCACCCAAATCATTACCCAGTATATGGTTTAGCGAATCTCGCATTCTAACACTCGGTCATCCTCACAAGCATTGCAGAATTTCTCTTGTCAACGAACTAGGTTCAGATACATCCATTGATTCTGCAAGCCAAACAAACATCTATCATTCCTTCACAACTCTCAGGTTTTGCGTAAACTCCTATAAAATCGTCTGTGGGTAAAAACACATCCTCTTCCAGGGTTTTTCCTTCAGCAAGAGTGTGCTTGCTTCTTGGCAGGTCCTGAGGCGTGTGGGTTATGGCCCATCTCATCACTTGTAGTCCTTGAACTTATCATCGAGCAACTGATCATTATTCCAACCTCCAACTTCCTAGTATTCTTAAATCCATCCAATTGTACTATCTTCCTTCCTTCTATTGGCACCAAACTAGGACATCATTACTCAGACTCATCATGGAATTTCCATTGATCCATATTTCGAACATCATACCTCCTTTATATCCAATAGTAATTTATTTCTTCATCCTCGTGGGATATCCCACATACCGAGATAAAAAACTTATACTTATGAAGTCCATACTCCGCTTCATGGAACATCATTATCCTTTCCAGGGTCAAGCGCCCCACAGGGAATATTGGCCATCTCTGCATGGCACTTCTTCAACTGGGAAACGTGAAACACATCATGAACTCCTGACAGTCCTTTGGGTGACTCCAACTTGTTGGCCACTTCTCCCATACGCTCCAAAACTCGGTATGGTCCTACAAATCTCGGGGCTAACTTTCCCTTAACTCCAAATCGTTTAACTCCTCGCAGAGGGGACACACGAAGACATGCTCTGTCTCCAATTTCATAGACTACCTCCTTGCGTTTTTGAGTCTGCAATACTCTTCTGCCTGGACTGAGCTACCTTCAATCTATCTCGAATCAACTTAACATTCTCTTCTGACTCCTTGATCACATTTGTTCCAAGCAACTGACGGTCTCCAACTTCATCCACACCAACGGTGTCTGGCTCCTTCTCCCATACAAAGCTCCAAAAAAGGCCATCTTCAAACTGGCTTGGTAACTGTTGTTGTATGAGAACTCCGTGTAAGGTGGATTATCATCCCTACTAGATCCATAACCTAGCGCACACACTGTCAACATGTCCTCTAGAATCTGATTGTCTCTCTCGGTCTATCAATCTGTCTGCGGATGAAAGGCTGTACTAAACTCTAGCCTAGTACCCAAAGTCTGGTGCAGCTGATTCCAAAACTTTGAGTTAAACTGTGTTCCTCTATCTGATACGATGGTCCTCGGAACTCCATGCAGACATACGATCCTGGTCATATATATCTTGGCCAACTTCACACTTGTATAGGTGGTTTTCACTGGGATAAAGTGAGCCACTTTGGTCAAGCGAATCAACTACTACCCAGATAGAATCATACCCTGACCGGGTTCTGGGAAATCCGGTAACGAAATCCATGCCAAGCTTATCCCACTTCCATTCGGGTATTGGCATAGGGTGTAGTAATCCTGCTGGCTTCTGATGCTCGGCCTTTACTCTCTGGCATACATCACCTACGACTACATACTCCGCAATATCCTTCTTCATACCAGTCCACCAGAAACGCTCCTTCAAATCCAAATACATCTTGGTGTTTCAGGCGAATCGGGTATGGTGAGTCATGAGCCTCTGAAGTATTAACTTCGATCTTTGCATTATTGGGAACATATACACGGTCCTCGAACCATAAGGTGTCGTGCTCATCCTTACGAAAACCTTTGGCCTTTCCTTTGCTCATCCTCTCTTTTACCTCAGCAATCTCTTTGTCATCCTTCTGAGCTTCATGGATCTTTCCCAAAAATGTAGACTGAACTTCCATTGCTGCAACAAAACCTTTGGGAAGAATCTCCAACCGAAGTTCCCTGAAAATCCTCGGCTAACTCCTTTGGTAATCCTCCGCTTATGAGGGTATTCATCCTTGTTTTCTTTATGGTTGTGTCCTATTTCCCCACAAAGCTTGTATGCACAAGGTTTCTTCATATCCTTTCCATAAGGCTTCAACTTCTGGGACACAAACCGAGATTTTTGCAGAGTCAGCTTAAATTCTTTCCAAGTGGTTACTCCTTGCCATCCATTGATGGTTTGGTACATCCTCCACTAAGTAGCAGCACCTCCTTCAAAGCACTGAAGAGCATGTTGGGTCATATCCTTTCTGGCTATAGTGTCATTCTCCATATGATCCTCCATGTTCTGAGTCCATTGGTCCATCTCCAATTGACTCATCGGTCCAAAAAATATAAGCTCATCTCCATTCATCCTCTATTGGGTCCATGGGTTTGCGGTGGGATAAGAGAGATCGAGAGGGATGCACACAGTACAAACAATAGTTTTGAAAAGATAGATTTTTAATGTGGCTGTCGGAAAAAACATCAAACAAATGACAGCTCACAAACGTCGCATCTAACGTAGGTGTATAACAGGGGTTTGGTCTTCTAAAGGTCAATAAAATCTTCAATGTCCCCAAACTCTTCAAGTCTTGTTCATGTCTCCGATGGCTTCTTCCGATCATGCTTGTCCTTCTCAAGTTCTTTTGCCAGATCATCTCTGTTGACGCGAAATCTCTCGTGACATCCTTTAATATTTCTGGAGTTGCATTCCAAACTTCTGGGTTTCATCAACCTCGACATGGACCATGATCCTGCTGTCCTTCAGTTCCTGACGAATCTTTGATGTCTCAAGGTTTTGCTCCTCTAGCTTGGCTACTTTCAGCTTCTGGGTCCTGTGTTCTTCACGAAACGCTTCCTTATCAAATACTGTTTCTTGTAGGTCCATCTTAACTTCTTGATGTAACACTCCAGATCCTGGTGATACACCGGCTAAGATTAAAACTTCATCTTGCTGATAGGTGCTCCATCAGCCTTCTACCATCCAATCCTTCCATGCATATGCATGCTTAACTCAACACAGTGACAATAGCATAAGCGGGCGATAACATCATGGACAGCCGTATTTCTGTTCTTATCATTTCCATGAGCTATCTCTCCATAGTTGATATCTCCTACCTTAGGGTTTTCCTTGACAGAACTTTGAGTTTTTAACTCTCCATGCTCCGGTGTTCTCCGATAAACCTTGATCTCGGGTATTGACAACTTCCATAGTGTGCCAAGTTCCATAAGGGTAACCTTCCTAGGTCATAAAAAAATCTGGAAATTCTTCAGAGCCTTCAAATTCTCCTAGTCTTCAGAGTCTTCAACAGTTGTAGTTTCCATTATCATAATGTATGGTAAAATCCTCTTCTTTCCGAATGGTCTTAGTTGTCCGATATCTTGTACTTCTTGGAGTGGTCTCATTAGTCGAATCTTCGAGTGGTCAAATGGGGAAAGGGGTATAGTCTCACTAAAAGGAATTTTTGAATAAGCTCAGAAGAGAAGAGAAGTAAAAGATCTTTTTGAAAATGAAGTTGTAGAGAAAATCTTTCCTATTGGCTTGTCAGTTTCTAGGGCCACGTCCTACAGTCAACACGTGCTCTGATACCATCTTGTAGCGACCCGACCTCAAACGGTCAAGTCTCTGTGCTTAAGTGTCATCCCTGGATCGGTATGGTGACACACAGTACTCGAGGATTTATAACAGAGGTAAATCACATGTATAAAGTAACGTCAATACTATTACCTCAATCCAAATAGCGGAAGTAACAACAAGGTTGTGGATTCCCATCAACACCAACGACAAAGGTGAGTGTAGAAATCATAGCCCTAACCTATCACTTACTCGTCGTAAGAATCCTGCAACATGAGACGTTGCAGCCACATGGGTCAGTACATTGAATGTACTAGCAAATTCACACTGTAGAGCAATGTTGAAATATGGCTATCACTACATGCATATTTGGCTGGTGGAAAAGCTCTATGGTTATGAAGTTTTTGCGAAAAGCCAATTTTTCCCTACTTCAAAGGAATATAATTTATTTAACTACAAAGTTGGTTGAAAAATATTGAGAAGTTAAACCCCCTCTCAATCCCAATTAAAAGTAATCATTAACAACCCAACAAATTATTTAAGTAACGTGATGAGATCAACATGATAATCCAAGAACCAGATACTCAAGATGTCCATAACCGGGGACACGACTAACCATGATTAGTTTGTACACTCTGCAGAGGTTTGCACACTTTTCCCCACAAGACTCGATCTCCTCCACTTAATTTCTCGCACTACATTGTGTTTGAGAAACGGATGACCGAGACATAGTCTTTCAGAAGCGTTAGCACCTTACGATGGGTAGACCGTACCACCTACATCCCCTACATCTGCTAGTCTACCACTGTAAGAGTTCACACGACTTAATCAACTATGCTAGAGCCTGAAAGATCGTGGATGTCGCCTAGAGGGGGGTGAATAGGCGCTTTAAAATAATTATGGTTTAGGCTTGAACAAATGCGGAATAAACCTAGCGGTTAATTTGTCAAGCACAAAACCTACAACAACTAGGCTCACCTATGTGCACCAACAACTTATGCTAAGCAAGATAAGCAACTATGTGATAGCAAGATATATGACAAAGAACAATATGGCTATCACAAAGTAAAGTGCATAAGTAAAGGGGCTCGGGTAAGAGATAACCGAGGCACGCTGGAGACGCATTTATGTATCCTGAAGTTCACACCCTTGCGAATGCTAATCTCCATTTGGAGCGGTGTGGAGGCACAATGCTCCCCAAGAAGCCACTAGGGCCACCGTAATCTCCTCACGCCCTCGCACAATGCAAGATGCCGTGATTCCACTAAGGGACCCTTGAGGGCGGTCACCGAACCCGTACAAATGGCAACCCTTGGGGCGGTCACCGAACCCGTACACTTTGGCAACCCTTGGGGGCGGTCACCGGAACCCGTCAAGTTGCTCGGGGCGATCTCCACAACCTAATTGGAGACCCCGACGCTTGCCCGGAGCTTTACACCACAATGATTGAGCTCCGAACACCACCAACCGTCTAGGGTGCCCAAGCACCCAAGAGGAACAAGCTCATGGGCACCAAGCACCCAAGAGTAATAAGCTTCTCAACTTGTAACTTCCACGTATCAAATGCAATGGCAAGGGCACACGGAGTGCCCAAGTCCTTCTCTCTCAAATCCCACCAAAGAAACTCATGCTAGGGAGGAAAATGAGAGGAAGAACAAGAAGGAGAACACCAAGAACTCCAAGAACTAGATCCAAGGGGTTCCCCTCACATAGAGGAGAAAGTGATTGGTGGAAATGTGGATCTAGATCTCCTCTCTTTTCCCTCAAAAACTAGCAAGAATCCATGGAGGGATTGAGAGATATAGCTTCGGAGAAGGTCAACAATGGGGAAGAACATGAGCTCAAAGGATTGAGGTTGAATGGGAAGAAGACCCCTTTATAGGAGCTCCCGAATCCAACCGTTATGTTCACAGCCCAGACAGAGCGGTACTACCGCTCAGGAGCGGTACTACCGCTTAGGGCGGTAGAACCCCTTCAAACACAACAGCGAGGAGGCAAAAGGCCAAAAAGAACCTTCGAGGCGGTAGTACCGCTCGTCCTCACGGTACTACCGCAAATGGTAGCGGTACTATCGCTATGAGCGGTACTAAAAAAAATACTTCGTGCCTACTTCCATTTGAGCAAAACCACGAGATTTTGGTCCGGGCGGTACTACCGCTTAGGAGCCGTGGTAGTACTGCTCTGGGGCGCTACTACCGCTCAGGAGCCGCGGTAGTACTGCTCTGGAGCGGTAGTAAAAAATTACATCCGCTCTAGTCGCGGTAGTACCGCTGCAGCCTTTACCACAACAGCCATAACTTTTGCAAACGGACTCCGAATTCGACGAAACCAAGTTTGTTGGAAAGCTAGAAACAAGGGCTAACACAATCTTGAGAAAAATACCAATAATAAGCAAATGAAAAAAGGCCCAAAAAAAAATGGTGAGAACCCTTCCTCGGAAAAGACCGGTAAAACCTCCAACACCGAAAACATCATAGAAGACGCATGCAAACTCCGTTTTCGATGAACTAAAGCTTGTCATAAAGATGACCATAAGCTCTAAGACTCACAAAGAGAACCAAACAATAACCAAGAAACATGATGCAAGGATGCAATGGTTTGAGCTCTCGACGAGCGATACGATCAAGCTACTCACTTGAGAGCCCCCCTTGATAGTACGGCTATCGATCCTATAACCCGGTCTCCCAACTACCACCATGAGACCGGTAAAATAGAAAACCTATCAAGGGAAAACCTTTGCCTTGCACATGATCCACTTGAGCTAGATGATGATGATCTTGTCCTCCTCAAGATGGACCACCTTTCTTGATTGCGTTGGGTCGATGGAGACTAGATGATTGCTCCCCCATACTCCACTATGGGTGAGCCACTCTTCGGCACATCTTCAAAGTCCATTGACACCACAATGGATGGCAATCTTCAAGCACTTGATCTCTTCGTGATGCTCCACTTGAACTTGCACACGGCAATCTTGATGAAGATCACCACTTGATGTCATCCTTTCCATGGGTTGTATGATATCTTCCTCTTGACGCAAGCCCATGGACACGTACCTAACCCCACATAGACTCTCACATAGACCATGGGTTAGTACACAAAGTGCAATGGATAATGCTTACCATACCATGGGATCACTTGATCCCTCTCGGTACATCTTCTACGCTTTGTGAGTTGTTCAACTTGATTCACTCTTGACTTAGTCTTGATCAACCTTGAATCTTTCCAACTTTCTTCGTTTGGATGATGTCTTGACGGTAAACATGAATGATCACACAATCTTCTTATTCAAGACATGCTTGCAATAAGCTCAACACTCACATGACCAATCTTTGGATAATTCCTTAATAGCACCTTGGTCAACACATAAACTCCTTGAAACCAACACATGGACTTCAAGAGATGGCTATGGACAAATCCTTCAAATATAACTCAATGCAACCATTAGTCCATAGAGAATGTCATCAATTACCAAAACCACACATGGGGGCACCGCATGTCCTTTCAGAGCCCATAATAGCTTGTGGCTGCACACGGAAGTTTCTAGTATGAATAATCTTATGATCCCTTTGAGCCTGGGTGGCAGTCCATAGGAGAATCACACGGTACCCCGGGATTTCCAAAAATACAGGCAATCACTGGAATACCCAGGTGCCTGAGTCCACCCAGATGTGTATTTAAGTTGCCACCTTAAGTTGAACTATTAATTAGCAGTCTCACATCTGTCATGAATGCACTCAAACCCAATCCACGTCTACGAGCATAGCATAGCAGTGTAAGCATAACGTAGAAGTAACTCCCAAGGTTTGAATGTAGGGCAATAGGTTCCTACCTCTTCAACTACTTCCCAGTACCCACATGTTATCAATCCTACTCATGCAATGTTTGAGGGTGAAACTAATGCATAAAAACTGGGTATGAAAGGGACATGATCAAAGTGTGAACTTGCCTGCAATGTTGATGAAGATGATTTTCATTCAACACTCTTGATAGTTCTACTCGTCACACTCCAGTCAATCTATCGTGAGCAAGCAATAGTAACCACACATAAGTAATCACTCAAAAGATCGGAAAGAACGAAGAGTACGATTCGGAAAACATCAAAACCAAGAAAATAACTCTTGCAACATAAAACAATTTCTAACAGTACCAAAATTATATGAATTTGGCCTTATCAGAAAGTTTAGGTCAAGAGCTTCGATTTGCAAAAATAATCAACTAAATCAGAGTTATAAAACTCGAGTTACGATCAAACGAGGTTTGAATACAAAACTGTTTGAATTCAAATCTGATCTAATTCAACTTTTAAAATTTCAAAAACATGTTTAAGTTGTTTTACTGCATAGAGGAGATCATAATGAAGAAGTGGGTGTTGGTTTCGTTGGATTTGGATAAACGAGTAAAAAGTAGTGAGGGTTTGAAGATTAGGGAATAAAACTGTAAATAAAATCATCACAGATAGGTCCCTGGCCGATATTAAAAGAAAAGGAAAAGATCTACAGAATGAATCTTCGCTGCCGAACGCTAACTGACGAATCTGTTCACTGCTGAACCTAACCTAATGAACGTTCGCTAAATAGCTAGTAAATAAAAAACCGGAACGAAAACCGGTCGGTTTTATTACTGGTTCAGGCGGTTCGACGAAACCGTCGGGTCGGCAAAAACCGGCAAGAAATGGCGGCTAGGGCATGTTCGGCGAGTCCAGCGAATGGCGGCAGACGGCTCCGGCGAGCGGGGCGTCGGCGGTGGCGCTACGCGGAGGCGGCGACAGCAAGCGGCGGCGCGTGCGGAGGAGAGGCAGCGGCGGCGGCATGTATATGGCGGCGGGTTTGCGGCGCTGGGCGGCGGGATGCGAGGCGAGGGAAGAGGACAGACGGGGCCCGGGGCTCCGGCTTTATAGGAGGGTGGGGCGGCTCGGAGGTGGCGTGGGGAAGAGGCGAAGGAGGCGGCCCGGCGCGGAGGCGGCGATGCCGTGCGGGCGGCGGACTCCGAGCCGAGCTCGGGGACGAGCGGGAGATGAGCGGGCTGGGCCGCGGCCTGGCAGGGAGCTGGGCCGGCCCAGTCGGCGAAGAGGGAGTTTCTTTTTTTTAAACACAAACAAAGAAAGAAAGAAAAAAATAAAACAAAATAAAATAAAATATTATATATGCATATAATATATCAATATTTTCAGAAAAAGATTTGCTACAGCATGAACATTTTTCTAACGTCAAATAAAATACATAGAAAATGAAATAAATCAAACACTGCTGCTGCTCTAATAAAATCCAATAAAAATCATTTTAAAAATACCAAAATTTATTCAAATTTATTTCTCTCCAATTTTCTAATGTAGGGAATCATGTTACCCTATTTTCCATATATTTTATTTTTGGAGAAAAATAATTTGAATAAAACCCAAGTAACTCCAAATTGAAAATAAATTCAATGGGACTTTGAATTTAATTTGTTTGAAACTCCCAACTCATATTTCATATGTTTTGAAGAAGTCATTTTATCTTCGCTCGTGAAAATCATTGAGTTGCTTGAAGTTTCTGAGTTTGAAATATTTTCAAATGAAATTCAAATGTTTTCAAAAACCCTTGTCATTTAAATAAATGGAAGAAGTCATGTCATCCTCTCTCTAGGGTTTTGTATTTGAAAAGAATTTGAATTCACGAAGATCATAAATGCAAAATGAAAGTATGGGAAAGTCCGTTTATTCCCTCTCATTTAACTTTCAAAAAGTTTCGAATTTCACTCACTTTCAGTCAATCAATCACACAACAATCAAACAAACAATCAATCTATCTATTTAATATAACATTCCAAAATTTAGAATTTTGGGATGTTACATGATGAATTGGCTAGGAACGTTGATAGAATTTCTCTTGATATTGATTCTTTGAAACTTATATCTATTCCACCTAAGAATGATATCAATGAGTCTCTCAAAGCCATGAGAATTTCCATTGATGAGTGCAAAGAAAGAACCGCTAGGATGCGTGCTAAGAAAGATTGCTTTGTAAAAGCGTGTTCTTCTAATTTTTGTGAAAATGAAGATGAAGATCTAAAAGTTATTGATGTGTCCCCTATTAAATCTTTGTTTTCAATATGAATCTTGATAATGATGGGACTAAATATGATCCACCTTTTACCTAGAAGGCGTTCCAAAAATTCGGAGTTTTTAGATCTTGATGCTAAAATTGATAAAAGTGGGATTGAAGAGATCAAAACATTAGATATTAATAAACCCACTATTTTGGATTTCAAGGAATTTAATTATGATAATTGCTCTTTGATAGATTGTATTTCCTTGTTGCAATCCGTGCTAAATTCTCCTCATGCTTATAGTCAAAATAAAGCCTTTACTAAACATATCGTTGATGCTTTGATGCAATCCTATGAAGAAAAACTTGAGTTGGAAGTCTCTATCCCTAGAAAACTTTATAATGAGCGGGAACCTACTATTAAAATTAAGATTAAAGATCATGAATGCTATGTGAGGGAGTCCCAGATTAGGGGGTGTCCGAATAGCCGAACTATAACCTTTGGCCGGACTCCTGGACTATGAAGATACAAGATTGAAGACTTCGTCCCGTGTCCGGAAGGGACTTTCCTTGGCATGGAAGGCAAGCTTGGCGATACGGATATGTAGATCTCCTCCCATTGTAACCGACTCTGTGTAACCCTAGCCCTCTCCGATGTCTATATAAACCGGAGGGTTTTAGTCCGTAGGACGAACAACAATCATACCATAGGCTAGCTTCTAGGGTTTAGCCTCTTTGATCTCATGGTAGATCTACTCTTGTACTACCCATATCATCAATATAAATCAAGCAGGAGTAGGGTTTTACCTCCATCTAGAGGGCCCGAACCTGGGTAAAAACATCGTGTCCCTTGTCTCCTGTTACCATCCGCCTAGACGCACAGTTCGGGACCCCCTACCTGAGATCCGCCGGTTTTGACACCGACATTGGTGCTTTCATTGATAGTTCCTCTGTGCCGTCGCCATAAGGAAGGATTCCTCATCCCGTCTTTAAAGACGGCACTGTTGCTAAAGGAGCTTTGGCTATCGGCAAAACTCTCCGGCTAGGCGGTTTTCTTATGACCGCCTGTTCGGCCGCCGCGCCAACGATGACTTCTCGGGTCATCGGAAGCAATCTTCATCTCAACTCGGAACTCACCGAGCAGTTAGATCCGACGGAGCTCTCTTCCTTAAACGAGCTCCTGGATCGTGACGCCGCTCGGGAGTCGCTACGGACTACGATCAGATTGGGCCTAAACTTCGATCTCGAGAGAGATTAACTCTTCCTGTGTCACCCATCACGTTCTTGTGGTGGAGGAACAATGCGGCGACCCTTCATCTATCTTAAGGACTAGCTATGTCCGGATTCCCGATCCCTCCAAGACGGATACCCGCGGAGGGGAGGACGACACTCAAGACCTGAACCTAGAATCAGGCAACGGGCTAGATTCATTGGACAACATCCAAGAACCCAAGCTTCCAAGTTCGGAAACTCCTTGGCCCTTGAGCCTCAGATTGGGTGAGGTTACGGATCTAATTCCATCCACCCACCCGAACATAGGCGATCTATCCAAAATTAGGCAAGAGCCCGAGGAAACAGTACATCATTACTGGGCCAGATTCCTCCTGGTTTTGAACAGGATAAAGGACTGCCACGAGGAAGACGCAATTTCATTCTTCTGCAATAATTGCATGGACACGGGAATCCTCAACGCCATAGGTCGCCGCGAAATCACACGCTTTGCTGACTTGGCGTCCATAGTACGAAAATACTGTGTGATGGAAAGCGCCTGGAAAACCGAAGTAAGATTTTGGGACAATCCGGCCCCGAATACAAACCCAGTCCGAAATAAAAGGGTACATTATCGCCAACCACCCGGGTTAAACACCAAAAAGCAAAAAACCCCAACGGGGTATGGAACCGTACTGGATGGATGGCTCAACGGACCCTGTAAAATTCATAGTACAGAGGGCGCCACACCAACTCATAGCCTTAGAGCATGTTGGATACTCCGGCAGGTGGCCAAAAGTGGCGAAGAGCTTCTAACCCCAGCATCCACAGAGCACCAGCTCAGGGATACCAATACGGTATTAACAGTCTTCGAGACTTTCACATCAAATAATATGCGAAAACGGACACTCCGCAGCCTTGCCGAAGTCTACCAAGTAGCAACAATAAACCCATGGAGTGACACGGCTATTACCTTTAATGCCAGTGATGAACCTAAATTCCAAACAGCCCGAGCACCAGCAGCATTGGTCCTCAGTCCAATAGTGGACGGCTTTCGCCTCACCAAGGTACTCATGGACGGTGGCAGCGGATTGAACCTCATTTATGAGGAAACCCTTCGAAAAATGGAAATAGACTGGAGCCGCATTGAGCGAAGCAGCACAACCTTTAGAGGAATAATACCCAGTCGGGAAGCGTGCTGCATAGGAAAAATCACACTGGATGTGGTGTTCGGCACGCCGGATAATTACAGGTCCGAGGAGGTCACGTTCCAAGTGGCCCCGTTCAGCAGCGGATACCACGCTCTATTAGGGCGAGAGGCATTCACAATTTTCAAGCTATACCCCATTATGGGTACATGAAGCTCAAAATGCCCAGGCCCAACAGAATCATCACTCTTGCTAGTGACCGGACATAGCACTCCGCTACCGAAAATAAGACAGCCGTGACCGGCCCTTGAGGCACTATCCAAGCCTTAGCGGCGAGGAACTGATCAACAAGGCTCCCACGGTGAAACGAGGACGATGTGATACTCGATAAAAGATCCAAGTCCACCTCCTTTAAACCAGCAGACGAAATAGTCAAAATCCAAGTCCATCCAACGGACCCTACAAAAACGGCCTCCATCGGAGCACAATTAAACCCGGATGTAGACGCCGCACTACGAGAATTCCTGCGCGAAAATTGGGACATTTTTGCCTCGCACCCCTCAGACATGCCAGGAATCCCACGCCGGCTGGCCGAGCACAGCCTAAACATCCTAAAAGGATTCAAGCCAGTCAAACAGGATCTTCGGTGTTTCTCCGAACCTTAGAGACAAGCCATGGGAGAGGAGCTAGCCAAACTATTGGAGGCCAGATTCATCAGAGATATAACACATCCGGACTGGCTAGCAAACCTGGTGATGGTACCAAAGAAGGACAAATTCTGGCGCCTATGCGTCGATTTCAAGGACCTCAACAAGGCTTGCCCAAAGGATTCCTTCCCCCTCCCCGCATCGATCGAATTATCGACGCTACCGCAGGACATGATTCATTGTGTTTCCTCGACGCATACTCCGGCTACCATCAAATTAAGATGGCAGAGCCTGACCAAGCCGCAACGGCATTTATCACCCCATACGGCCCATTCTGCTTCAACACAATGCCCTTCGGGCTCAAAAACGTCGACGCAACATATCAGCGCATGATTCAGACATGTCTGGAAAACCAGATAGGCAAAATAGTGGAGGCATACGTAGATGATGTGGTCGTCAAAACCAAGCATGTCGAAACTCTAGTAGACGACTTGAGGCTCACATTCGATAATCTCCGAACATATGACATCAAGCTTAACCCGGAAAAATGTGTTTTCGGCGTACCAGCCGGAAAGCTCTTGGGCTTCATTGTATCCGGTAAAGGAATTGAAGCAAACCCAGCCAAGATCCGAGCTGTCACAATTGGATATCCCAAAGGACCTCAAACAAATACAAAAATTGACTGGATGCGTGGCGGCTCTAAGCTACTTTATCTCCTGTCTCGGAGAAAAGGCATTACCCCTTTATCGCCTCCTCCGTGCAATCGAACACTTGAGTGGATTTGATGCCGCCATGGCCGGACTCGAAGAATTAAAAGCCATATTGGCAACAAACCCGGTCCTGGCCGCGCCGAACATAGGCGAACCAATGCTATTATACATCACGGCAACTCATCAAGTTGTAAGCGAGGTGCTCGTTGTTGAACGAGAAACGGACGGACACAAGTCCCCCCTTCAAAAACCAGTTTACTACGTGTCCACTGTCCTCACTCCATGCAAGTCACGGTATCCGCATTATCAAAAGATAGCGTACGCGGTGTTCATGGCACCCCGGAAGCTGCGGCACTACTTTCAAGAGTGTTCGATAACAGTAGCCTCCGAAGTACCTCTTAACGACATTATAAACAACCGCGACGCCACGGGCCGGATTGCCAAATGGGCCATTGAGCTCCTCCCGTTCGACATAACCTATAAGCCATGACGAGCTATTAAGTCGCACGTTTTGGCCGACTTCGTCGCCGAATGGACTGAAGCCGAACTCCCTAAAGAGTACGACACATATTCCAACTGGATCATGCACTTCGACGGCTCCAAAATGTTGGCTGGTCTGGGGGCTGGCATCGTTCTGACGTCCCCAACAGGAGATATGGTTCAATACGTACTCCAGATAATGTATACGGACTCCAACAACGCAGCCGAATACGAGGCCCTTCTACATGGTCTCCGGATGTCAGTATCCATGGGCATACAACGCCTAGAGGTGCGCGGGGATTCGAACCTCGCGATATCTCAAATAAATGGAGACTTTGATGCCAAGGATCTGAAAATGGCAGCTTATCACAACGCCGTCCTAAAAATGTCAGCTCGGTTCGAAGGGCTCGAATTTCACCATATAGCTCGGAAAACAATCAGCAATGACGCCTTGAACGCATAGGCGCAAAGCGCGATGCCGCCCCCCCCCCCCAATATCTTCTTAGAGAGGTTGTTCAAGCCATAAGTAGTATGGGAAGGGGAGTCCGAAAATAATAGCCCGGACCCAACAACACTGCCCAACACCGAACATTCTGACACAACTGGAGGCTCTACCAATGAAGTAACATCTTCAGCCCATGTAATAATGGCAGTCATTGCCCCGTGGACGGAACCATTCCTAGCCTACCTAACCAGGCAGGAACTTCCCGAGGACCAAAACGAGGCACGCTGCATAGTGCGGCGATCTAAAGCCTATAAAGTCCATGAGGGAGAGCTTTATAAGAAAAGTGCGATCGGAGTCCTTCAAAGGTGTATCTCCGAAGAGGAAGGGCGGAATCTTCTGGCTGAAATTCATGCCGGACTCGGCGGGCACCACGCCGTAGCCCGGGCCCTTGTAAGCAAGGCCTTTCGTACAGGATTTGATTGGCCGACGGCCCGGGCAGATGCTCAGGACTTAGTCCAACGATGCGTCGGTTGCCAGCTCTTTGCTAATCAAAGCCACATGCCACCCACCGCCCTCCAAACTATACCCATCACCTGACCCTTCGCGGTCTGGGGGCTTGACATGGTTGGACCCCTTAAAGGAGTAACCCACAAGCAAAAATACCTACTGGTCATGGTGGATAAATTCACCAAATGGATAGAGGCCAAGCCTATTAAGACGGACGAATCCGGACCGGTGATAGACTTCATATCAGGGGTCGTACACCGTTACGGCGTCCCCCACAGCATCATCACTGATAACGGCACGAACTTCAGGGCCGACGAGGTCAAACTCTGGTGCAAAAACATGGGCATCAAGTCCGAGCGAGCAAATGGTCTAATCATGAGCGGCATCAAACCCAGTTTAGTGCGGTCCCTCAAGGAATCAAACACGCACTAGATAGAGGAGCTCGACTCCGTACTCTGGGGGCTGCGGACCACGCCGAATCGCACCACCGGATTCACACCATTCTTTATGGTATACGGCGCAGAGGCAGTTCTGCCCTGCGACATAATTGATGACTCACCTCGCGTGCGCATGTACGAAGAAAGAGAAGCCGAGCTCGATCGGTAGGACAGTTTGGACGCCTTGGAGGAGGAGCATGACGTGGCAAAAGCCGGTTCCGCATTCTATCAACAGCAGGCTCGAAGATATCAAAGCAGAGAAGTATGGGCCAAAACTTACAATGTTGGCGAGTTAGTTCTACGCCTGCCAGACAAGAGAAAGGACAACCTCAAGCCCAAATGGGAAGGTCCCTTTATTATCGACCAAGTCCTGACCGGTGGAGCGTACCGTCTGCGAGATGCATCGGATAACCGACTCGAGCCGAACCCATGGAACGCAGCCCGTCTCCGAAGATTCTACGCCTAGCGTCGGATTCTGAGTTCGTCTCCTTCCTCTGTCTATTTTTTACACGTTAATTGTCTTATATTTCTCTCCTTCTCCCTCTTTTTCTCTTACAGCCTTCAAAGGCTCGTTCGCGCATTGTTCGCACACACTTGACGCGCTATCCGCGCTCATTATACCTGGGGGCTTCTCTAACAGAAGCTTATTTGTACGGGCTTCATGCCTAACACATGTGTCACGCTTCCGCATGTACCTTTTATTCACCATTATATGCATCGATGTGACTTAAGTTTTGGCCAAGCTGGGTTGCCTGGCCCCTGTGCTTACCCCTACGTTCCCGATTGTTCGGCTAGGTGGTAAAGGGAGCACCTCTGCGATTGTTACTGCCGGGTCAGCCGGATGTGTACCTCAGACTGGGTGAAGCCGAAAGCTAGCGTTCTTAAGGGAATATTCGGTCGGTGAACTAAAGATGATTTCTCACTTATTTATTTATCTGCCCCCAGATGCTTTTCTGCTTTTTTCGCAGTCCGGACATGCACTTTCAGCCATGCCTCCCAGGGAAAGGAACCCCTAACGGAACTATTCTCCCTGGAAGATGTTTCTTACTAACCATGTAATATAACATAACTAGTTGGGCACTTGTCTGTTCAAGAACTTATGACCCCTACGCCAGGTCTCCATGCATGCCCCGGTTCTTACATAACCGTGAGGGTATTCGGACACACTCCGGACTATAGGGTCCCGAGGTTGAATCGAAAAGGTCCGCCATGACAAACGATCTACAATCCGGCTAGAAGGCATTTTTACATGTCATCTTAAATTACGTAGTCAATTTGACTGGGTGTATTCCTCCTAAATACCATCTAATAGGTTGTCTAGTTTACAGTCCTGTTGGGAATACTTTGCAGCCAATTCTACTTGGTCGTACACTAAGCTCACAGGGATCTCCTTCCCATCAGGCCCCACAGGTCCGACCTCTCCCATGTGGTTTGGATCAGACAACCGTGTAGCGTCTTCACCATGGCCCAGGCCTCCCTAGCGCCTTGATGGCAGGCCGATATCTTCCATAATCGGAAGCGCCGCCGCGCTCCCTTAAGCCTCTCTGCAAGCTTTCCAAGGCCTTCAGGCAGGGAGACAGATGGCCACAAGGCCTGGGCGACGCCTTTCACCACCTGCCGAACTCGTTTGTACAGTTGTAAGAGCTCGGGAAGAAGGTCACCCAGAGAACCGGGCATTTCCTCACAGAGGACGACCTGTGAGCATACCTACAGACATAACTCTGTTAGTCGACTTCCTCGCCGAACTCTTTTTCAAAGTTCGTTCAAGCACTTACTAAAAATACCGCGTCGAAGCCGTCGATTCTCCTTCACGGAGTCAGACAGCTGGGTACGGACATCCTTTAGTTCCTCGCCCAGCTGGGTGTTGGCATCTTGGAGATTATTCTTCTCCTGCCTCACCCTCGCAAGCATGCTCTCCCCTGCCTTTAACCGGCACAAGAGTTGTTGCTTGTCCGGATCTACTCCGGCGCCATCTGCAATGATATTGTCAGATTTACACACACGCCGCACTTCACAACATACTTATCTTTCGAAGCGTATATTACGGAGGGGTCTCCTTGGCCTCCCTCAGCGGCTAGTGCTTGACCTCAAGTTGGCTTTGCACTCTTCCAGCTCTGGGACAGTTGGGTATTCTTTTGTAAGATCCTCAGATAACAAATGATCCTTAAATCAGTTATTCTAACTATTTCAAGTCTCGGGGGCTACTGGTATATATAACCATCAAATTTTCTCACCGGTATGTCTTTCACATACTGCTCCATGGCTCTGGCTAGACCACTTTGAGCGGCACGTAGGTGCGCATCTCCCGAATTGAAGGCATCCAATGCCTCTTGTTAGAAACATGCGTCACGAAGAACTGTCCGGCGACGCCTGTGATTCATGGAACTCTCCACCTCGGAATTGGTGGAGGATAGTCTGTTGGCATACTCTGTCAGAGGAGTGTCCGACGCACGCCTTGTGTTCGCCTCCGCTTCTGGACTTGGCTTTGGAGCCTGGCTGGTGGAGGCTCGATTGGCAACCTCTCCGGATATAGTCCGGCGAGCGCTCTTTTTCCTGAAGAGAGCACGAGCGTTAGCATACCTTCCGGGAATAAAACCTGGGAATAAGATGGCACGCCATACTATTGCGCCGGCGTATCAATCCGGACCGCACTTCTTTTCAGCCTGCTGGGCCTTGCTGCCCCTTGCTGGCTACCCATCGCAGGCTCGGCCTTCCGCCTCAAGGGCTCTGACGGTGTCCTGGACTAGGGGGTACTCACCATGTCGTCCCCCAATCGGTTAGATTGGGCCGAGGACCCCCAGGGCCGCGTACTCATGGGCCAGTCCGGACAGGTGCCGCATACAAGGAAGATTCCACAAGACTTGGTGATCAAGGCAAGGACTCCCCCACCGGCCAGATTCGGGTTAGGACTCTTGTTATCCTAGGCCTCTGGTGCATTATATAAACCAGGGCCAGGCTAGTCAAAATATATACAATATAGAACAACAATCATACCATAGGCTAGCTTCTAGGGTTTAGCCTCCTTGATCTCGTGGTAGATCTACTCTTGTACTACCCATATCATCAATATTAATCAAGCAGGAGTAGGTACCTCCATCGAGAGGGCCCAAACCTGGGTAAAAACATTGTGTCCCTTGTCTCCTGTTACCATCCGCCTAGACACACAGTTCGGGACCCCCTACCCGAGATCCGCCGGTTTTGACACCGATATTGGTGCTTTCATTGAGAGTTTCTCTGTGTGTTCGGCAAAAGGTCGATAACTCGCCTGCAGGTCAACGGCTCGCCTGCAGGTCAACTGCGACTTCGGCATCTTCGTCACCAGCTCGACTGGTCACCTTGGTTCGACCAAGGATTGCGCCCTACCTCCGATCGTCATGTTCGGATGAGGGCCTTCATCAACATTAACTCCGATCTTTGTCAATATCATGGAGGAATCATCCAGGGAGCCCGGGGGCTCAACGTCAACATTGCCCTCGGGCGACCGTACTGTTTTTTGGACAACGGAGTTGTGTCCGCCGCCACCGCCTCCTCAAGCGTCGTTTTAACGATTGCTTCGGTGGAATTGTGCGGAATTGAGTCTACAACAACCCTGGAAAAAATTTCGTCGAATTCCGATGGAGGAATCTCTGGCAATCTCCGGTATACCGTAGCCGCATTGAATCTGGACGAGAATCCGGACGAGTTTAGGACGGGGTGTCCAGCTTCTAGCTCGGACTTCCTTTGGAAGATCCAACCGTTGATCGGCTGCGGAATTCCTATATCTACCACCCCTCAAAATTTCAGCTCGATCCGACCGGCCCAAACTCCGGAACCTTCCGATTAGTGCATCACTTTTCGGATCTGTTTTCTGCGCGAAACGAATCCGACCCGAGTTCGTCTTTTTTATGAACGGGATTTCAGACATCCTTTTGAAGGAAGTTTTGTATGGGGTATTGTGTTTTGTTTCCGAACACATCCCACTAACTTTAAGATCTTTTGAACATGATCTTCAACATCATGCTGGTGTCAAACCAGTCCGGCAATATCGCTCCACGGCTGCCGACCTGCGCTAGACACGTCGTCACTTTGTTGAGCCGAGCTCAACTTCTCCGGATCATCATCTCGGCAAGCCGAACAAGAGTCCGACATCGCGAAGGATAGATCATCACCAACATCGCCGCCCCACGGATTACACGGAGCGGGCATACCGGCATCGCCGCACGGTCGCTTCATCAAGCCGGCATCGACCACGTCACGACCTGCATCGGCAGGGCCGCACTATTGCTTCTTCAAGCTGGTGTCCATCACGCCGACCTACTTCGACATCTCGGCTGGACCGGGGCTTCGCCATCTCTTCATCAACCTACTCCGGACACTTCGCGTCACTAGCCGATCAGGCAATGGGTGTGCGGATCGAGTCCCAATTTTGGGAATCACCTTCCTTCGGATTGCTACAACAAATAAACCAGGTCTATCAAATGGTGGCCGCATTATCGACGGTCGCATGGTGGTTCGGTCAGTTTCCGTACATAGTCCGGCGAACGCCGCATCCGGAACTCGAACCGACCTGTGAATTCAGGCCTTGCCATGCCTTTACCGCATCACGCCGCCGCCCTGCATCGACATTGACTTTGGCGTCAGGCCATATTTCTTTTATTACTCACTTTGCATAATTATTTATTATGCAACGATTTTTTTATTATTACTATTATCTCTGGTTTGCACTATTTTTTGTGCACAGGAAAATGATCCACCGGACTATATCCTTTGACGTCACCTCGGCTGGACGGGGGGCTTCGTCAACACTTCATTACCCCATGCCAGGGACTTCGGCATCACTATGGCGTCCTGCATTGACCGTGCTATGTCACCACTTCACAGTGCCGAGCTCTTTGCTCCGCCACCTCGGGACCGCCTTGGGGAATGGAACCTTGTCCCGCATCAAGCTCGGACCGCATCGTCAATACCGAACACATTAACCAGCTAAGTTGCCTTCATGCTCAAAGTTTTAAATTTCTAACTTGTGTTCGGTTCGACCAAGCATTATACTTTTTGGAAAAAAGTTTCTTGTAAAAATTTTCCTTGTCGAAACTTTGTTCAAGACACTTGACGCGCTACCCGCTCATTATACTGGGGCTTCTTTAATGAAGCTTATTAATTCGGGCTTTATGCCCAACACATGTGTCACACTTCCGCATGTACCATTTATTCACCATTATATGCATCGATATCACTTAAGTTTTGGCCAAGCTGGGTTGCACGGCTCTGTGCTTACCCCTACGTTCCCGATTGTTCGGCTAGGTGGTAAAGGAGCACCTCTGCGATTATTCTTGTCGGGTCACCGGATGTGTACCTCAGACCGGGTGAAGGTGAAAGCTAGCGTTCTTAAGGGAATACTCGGTCGGTGAACTAAAAGATGATTTCTTACCTATTTATTTACCTGCCCCAGATGTTTTTCTGCTCTTTTCGCAGTCCGGACATGCACTTTAGGGCATGCCTCCCGAGAAAGGAACCCCTAACGAAACTATTCTCCCGGAAGATGTTTCTTACTAACCATGTAATATAACATAACTAGTTGGGCACTTGTCCGATAAAGCACTAATGACCCCTACGCCTGGTCTTCACGCATGCCCGGTTTTTATAACCGCGAGGGTATTCGGACACACTCGGACTATTGGGTCCAGAGGTTAAAGCGAAAAGGTCCGCTACGACAAACGATCTACAATCCGGCTAGAAGGCATTCTACATGTCACCTTACATTTTATAGTCAACTTTTACCCAAGTCACTTGGGGGCTCTTATGTTTATTTGAGCCGTTTCATACTAAGTGTTTTTCTTCTTAGTCGTTGCAAAGTTAAAGCACGGCAGAAGCACTTTTTTTTCTAAAGTCCAATTTTCGGATTGGCACCGAACACTTGATCTTGTTCAGACGTCAAGTTTTTACTGACGTTTTTTGGTTTTCCCAGCTTTTGGCACTTTTAAACCATTTGTGTATTTTTAGCACAAGTCTCGCAGTGCAACGTCGGACACCTTTAGAGATTCGGCTAAAACATTCTCGGATATTGCTATATATGCATCAGTTTCGAATTGTGTCTTCGGTCAATAGTTGGGTTGCCCGGCTCCCGCGCTTGCCTCCTACGTTCCGCTTTGTTCGGCTAGGTGTGCAAAGGGAGAACCACTACGATTGTGCATCCAGCTCACATGGTCAAGCACCTCAGTGGAGAAAGCAGAAAACTGACTGTCACAATAGGTGTAAACTGGTCAGCGATCCGATGACTATATTAAATGACGGGCCATTCATAACATTGGCCGAAGTGTTTCCGGCTTGACCTCGATCGTCACCGAACACTACCGGGGCTATTAACTGGCCTCCCATACTAAATCCTCGATCTTTTGCTCTTACATTGGAGCTGAGGTTTCATGATCATGCTTAGCATGACAACCCAAAGAAAGGAACCGATAGCGGGATTATTTTCTTTGGAAGACATTTCTTACATTCAACATAATATAACATATCTCTCTGCGTACCTTTGTTTATAAAACCGTATGGCCAGATTGCCTTGTTTGTCGTAAATCTTTGCCCTCATAAAGTCTTTATAAAGTAGGAGAAGCACTCCTCGGCTACTGGCCGAGGAGGTTGAAGCCGATGGTCGGTCAACAAAGTTTTGTACAATGCGTATCCGAGCATTAATGACATAAAGTACTTGGATACATAGAGTCATTACACATAATTTGTGATTTTACTATGGATATTGATCCTTAATTCAGCCACCCATGCCCGCATTAAGGCTCGGGGGCTACTGGGCTTCGGGCTTATTATTTACAAATATTAAAGGGGCACATCAATCCTCGATCCGTGTTGCCACCCGACCAGTGTCTCGGGGGCTACTGCATTGCTTGTTATATGCAGAAAATCTTAAGTGCAATACAGTTGCCGAGGAGATTTTGATCCTCAGGTTGGTCGGCCGCACCCAACCTGAGTCTCGAGGTCTAAGCACGCCGCTTTTTGTGTCCCGAAGTATTCTGTCGAGCTAGGACTTGATCCTTAGACCGATTTTTGCAAATCAACCTGAGTCTCGTGACTCTGAGGGATCAGCGGTCTTATGTCATCCTTCATGTGCATCCGGGGTTTTAGACCGATACCCACCTTGAGGGCTACTGGCTATGTATCTCGGCAGAGAATAAATTGCACCAATAAAAAATATTGACCAAAAATCAGCCCACATTCGGGGTGGTGCACCACCTCGGAAGCAATTTGGCATATAGTTCGGATGTAAGTGGCTGGCTCCTTAGAGGGCATTTCCAGCATTAAGCTCGGCTAAACTCCTTCAAACTTCTTTGAACCAACGTGATTTACGACACCTCGGATACATAGTCCGGCGCTGGAGCTCGGATACATAGTCCGGCGTTGGAGCTCAGATACAGTCCGGCGTTGGAGCTCGGATACATAGTCCGGCGTTAGAGCTGGGAAGCAGTCCGGCATTGGTGCTCGGCTGCAAAAGATACCTCGAATGCAGTCCGGCGTTGGAGCTCGGACGCAAGAGGATGCTGCCGCCCGGGAACAACTTCAAACCCGAGGTGTGGCATGAAAATAACAAGGCATTGATAAAGGCCGGAAACTTAAAGGGGCTCCTCGGATACCCGACATGTAAACTCGTCGAATGCATTTCGGCGATCCTCAAGATCGAAGATGAGAAGATTTGTTGAACCAGTTTTCAAGACCGGCAACCGAAGATGAAGAACAGTTCGGAAGAATCGAGGAGCATCCCTAAACTTGAAGACCGGTTCAGGGGGCTGCTGACGGTGTCCTGGACTAGGGGGTACTCACCACGTCGTCCCCCAATCGGTTAGATTGGGCCGAGGACCCCCAGGGCCGCATACTCATGGGCCAATCCAGACATGTGCCGCATACAAGGAAGATTCCACAAGACTTAGTGATCAAGGCAAGGACTCCTCCCCCACCGGCGTATTCGGCTAGGACTCTTGTTATCCTAGGCCTCTGGTGCATTATATAAACCAGGGCCAGGCTAGTCGAAATATATACAATATAGAACAACAATCATACCATAGGCTTGCTTCTAGGGTTTAGCCTCCTTGATCTCGTGGTAGATCTACTCTTGTACTACCCATATCATCAATATTAATCAAGCAGGAGTAGGGTATTACCTCCATCGAGAGGGCCCGAACCTGGGTAAAAACATCATGTCCCTTGTCTCCTGCTACCATCCGCCTAGACGCACAGTTCGGGACCCCCTACCCGAGATCCGCCGGTTTTGACACCAACAAGCTCCCCCTGCAAAACACCATTGATATACGGTGATCAACAATAAGCACGGATGGATCATTTTCAAAGTATTGGGACTTCGGTCTCAGTTACCTGTGAGGCTGGAAATATTCCGGGGTAATCGGCCGTAATGGCGACCAAGGCATTGTCGATGCTCAGTTGGTAAAATACCCCATCGATCAGCTCCACGGATATGTCCGGATCCTCTTGGCAGGCTGGATCGAGGGACCGTTCCGGATCCTCGGGTTGTGGAGGAGGGTTGTTTATATCCTTTATGGCCCGACGCAATTCCTGCGTCAAAATCACAAGATAAGGTATTTAATTATGGGAATATGGAACGGATGGGCAAAAAGAAGTGTCCGCTTACCCAGCTTGGAGGATTGTACATAGAAAATCCGCCCTGTGGATTGACGCGGAGGAACTCCTCCTCTTCTCCCTTGTACAATGCGGACAAGGCCTTCGTCAGAGCAGCAACCGATCCCGGCCCCTTACGGCCGCAGCGGGTGGCATCATCCTCCCCATTGAAATCCCACATGGGGTGGCCTCTATACTGAAGCGGCTGCACCCCCTGCGTAATGCATGTGGCCATGACCCCGAACATGGTCAGTCCGGAATGAGCTAATAAGCTTATCCGGCTCATCAGGTAAAGGACGTCCCTATCATTTTCCTTCTGAGGGCTCCGTGGGAGCCAACTTAGGCGCTTCTTCAAAGGAGCATTATTGAACTCAGGAAGGCCGATCCGAACAGGGTCCGGCAGGGGGACATCTTCTATATAAAACCATTCTGAAGGCCAGTCTTGGACGCCTTCTTTGGGGTTCCGGATAGATATCCGGTCCCGGCGATGCGCCATAGTTCGCTCCGCCCACTTGATATATCGACCCTCCCGAGAACGGGGCACAAGGCGAACAGCTTCTTCCACAGCGAAATGAGCCTCGATGCCCAAAAACAGCTCGCAAAGGGCCGCGATGCCCGCAATATGCAAAATGGAGGCAAAGCGTAAGGTTGTGCAATCGAGGTCAGAGAACTCCGTGGAGCCCCGGAGAAACGGATGAATTGGAAATCCGAGCTCTCTTATCGAGATAACGGACAAGGCATACCCGCTCTCCTTTGGAGGGATCGGGACGCTCTCTGCTTGCTCTCCGCCATTATAGGTGGCAAGTCCGGCTCGAACCGGGACCATGAAGGCTGGGGGAAGGAATCCCTTGGTTTGGAGCGTCACTAGCTTGCTGTGCGGGACGGAACATCTCTCCCAACCTCCATGTTGAGGACTGGGAGGGCGAGAGGAGGAGCTGCGTCGACTGGCCATGATAAAATGGATCTCTGTCGGATGCCCTCCGATGAATGCTCGCGAAGGGAAGATGGTGTGATTCGGATCTAAATCCTCGTCTCTTTTATAAGCCAGCTTATTTGCGCAGCTAGGGGGGTAAAAGTAAAAACACCATGGCTTTTCGCATTCGTTTGACATGTCGAAGGCGGCCATTATTGGGTGTGGAAGCCAAGGAGCATAATATTCACGAGAAGCCAGACACTATTCAACAGGTACACATATTTTGGAGAAGAACTCGCCTTGCAATGCCGAAGACAAATGTGCGCGCCGGACACATCGTAATTGAAGCCTGGTTCGGGGGCTACCGAGGAATCCCGGATTAAGGGGTGTCCGTATAGCCAAACTATAACCTTTGGCCGGACTCCTGGACTATGAAGATACAAGATTGAAGACTTCGTCCCGTGTCCGGAAGGGACTTTCCTTGGCATAGAAGGCAATCTTGGTGATACGGATATGTAGATCTCCTCCCATTGTAACCGACTCTATGTAACCCTAGCCCTCTCCGGTGTCTATATAAACCGGAGGGTTTTAGTCCGTAGGACGAACAACAATCATACCATAGGCTAGCTTCTAGGGTTTAGCCTCTCCGATCTCGTGGTAGATCTACTCTTGTACTACCCATATCATCAATATTAATCAAGCAGAGTAGGGTTTTACCTCCATCGAGAGGGCCCGAACCTGGGTAAAAACATCGTGTCCCTTGTCTCCTGTTACCATCCGCCTAGACGCACAGTTCGGGACCCCCTACCGAGATCCGCCAGTTTTGACACCGACACTATGCTTTGTGTGATTTGGGTGCTAGTGTTTCCACGATTCCAAAAACTTTGTGTGATTTGCTAGGTTTCCGTGATTTTGATGATTGGTCTTTAAACTTGCACCTTGCGGATTCCACTATTAAGAAACCTATGGTAAGAATTAATGATGTTCTTATTGTTGCAAATAGGAACTATGTGCCCGTAGATTTTATCGTTCTTAACATAGATTGCAATCCTTCATGTCCTATTATTCTTGGTAGACCTTTCCTTAGAACGATAGGTGCAATCATTGATATGAAGGAAGGGAATATTAGATTCCAATTTCCATTAAAGAAAGGCATGGAACACTTCCCTAGGAAGAAAATAAAATTACCATATGAATCTATTATGAGAGCCACTTATGGATTGCCTACCAAAGATGGCAATACCTAGATATATTCTTGCCTTTTTGCCTAGCTTGGGGCGTTAAACGATAGCGCTTGTTGGGAGGCAACCCAATTTTATTTTTTGTTTTTTGCTTTTTGCTTCTGTTTAGGAATAAATACTTGATCTAGCCTCTGGTTAGATGTTTTTTTATGTTTTAATTAGTGTTTGTGCCAAGTTAAACCTATAGGATCTTCTTGGATGATAGTTATTTGATCTTGCAGTAAATTCCAGAAACTTTCTGTTCACGAAAATAATTGTTAAAAATCACCAAAACGTGATAAAATATTTATTCCAATTGATTCTGATCAATAATAAAATTTCCTAGGTCTTCCTATTTTTGCTGAGTTTTTGGAGTTCCATAAGTTTGCGTTAGTTACAGATTACTACAGACTGTTCTGTTTCTGACAGATTCTGTTTTTCGTGTGTTGTTTGCTTATTTTGATGAATCTATGGCTAGTAAAAGAGTTTATAAACCATAGAGAAGTTGGAATACAGTAGGTTTAACACCAATATAAATAAATAATGAGTTAATTACAGTACCTTGAAGTGGTCTTTTGTTTTCTTTCGCCAACGGAGCTCACGAGATTTTCTGTTAAGTTTTGTGTTGTGAAGTTTTTAAGTTTTGGGTGAAAGATTTGATGGATTATGGAACAAGGAGTGGCAAGAGCCTAAGCTTGGGGATGTCCATGGCACCCCCCAAGATAATCTAAGGACACCAAAAAGCCAAAGCTTGGGGATGCCCTGGAAGGCATCCCCTCTTTCGTCTACTTCCATCGGTAACTTTACTTGGAGCTATATTTTTATTCACCACATGATATGTGTTTTTCTTGGAGCGTCTTGTATGATTTGAGTCTTTTCTTTTTAGTTTACCACAATCATATTTGCTGTACACAACTTTTGAGAGAGACACACATGATTCGGAAATTATTAGAAAACTCTATGTGCTTCACTTATATCTTTTGAGTTATATAGTTTTTGCTCTAGTACTTAATTTATATCTTCTAGAGCACGGTGGTGGATTTGTTTTATAGAAACTATTGATCTCTCATGCTTCACTTAGATTATTTTGAGAGTCTTAAATAGCATGGTAATTTTCTTAAAAAATCCTAATATGCTAGGTATTTAAGAATAGTAAAAACTTTCTTATGAGTGTGTTGAATACTAAGAGAAGTTTGATGCTTGATGATTGTTTTGAGATATGGAGGTAGTGATATCAAAGTTGTGCTAGTTGAGTAATTGTGAATTTGAGAAATATTTGTGTTGAAGTTTGCAAGTCCCGTAGCATGCACGTATGGTAAAGGTTATGTAACAAATTTGAAACATGAGGTGTTCTTTGATTGTCCTCCTTATGAGTGGCGGTCGGGGACGAGCGATGGTCTTTTCCTACCAATCTATCCCCTAGGAGCATGCGCCAGAGTGCTTGGTTTTTGATGACTTGTAGATTTTTGCAATAAGTATGTGAGTTCTTTATGACTAATGTTGAGTCCATGGATTATACGCACTCTCACCTTTCCACCATTGCTAGCCTCTTCGGTACCGTGCATTGCCCTTTCTCACATTGAGAGTTGGTGCAAACTTCGCTGGTGCATCCAAACCCCGTGATATGATACGCTCTTTCACACATAAACCTCCTTATATCTTCCTCAAAACAGTCACCATACCTACCTATTATGGCATTTCCATAGCCATTCCGAGATATATTGCCATGCAACTTTCCACCATTCCGTTTATGATGACACGTTCATCACTGTCATATTGCTTTGCATGATCATGTAGTTGACATATTATTTGTGGCAAAGCCACCATTAATAATTCTTTCATACATGTCACTCTTGGTCCACTGCATATCCCGGTACACCGCCGGAGGCATTCATATAGAGTCATACTTTGTTCTAGTATCGAGTTGTAATCGTTGAGTTGTAAATAAATAGAAGTGTGATGATCATAATTTTCTAGAGCATTGTCCCAAGTGAGGAATAAAAAAAGGAGAGAAAGGCCATAAAAAAAGAGAAGGCCCAAAAAATGAGAGAAAAAGAGAGAAGGGACAATGTTACTATCCTTTTACCACACTTGTGCTTCAAAGTAGCACCATAATCTTCATGATAGAGAGTCTCTTGTTTCGTCACTTTCATAACTAGGGGGAATTTTTCATTATAGAACTTGGCTTGTATATTCCAACAATGGGCCTCCTCAAGTGCCCTAGGTCTTCATGAGCAAGCAAGTTGGATGCACACC
The DNA here is from genome assembly GCA_021605145.1 of Aegilops bicornis. Taxonomy (NCBI): domain Eukaryota; kingdom Viridiplantae; phylum Streptophyta; class Magnoliopsida; order Poales; family Poaceae; genus Aegilops; species Aegilops bicornis. The sequence goes on from CM038671.1 coordinate 105,942,609, forward strand.
CACTTAGTTTCTTTTGTTGAGCTTTCATATATTTATAGCTCTAGTGCATCCGTTGCATGGCAATCCCTACTCCTTGCATTAACATCAATCGATGGGCATCTCCATAGCTCATTGATTAGCCTCGTTGATGTGTGACTTTCAACTTTTTTTTCTTCTCCACATAACCCCCATCATCATATTCTATTCCACCCATAGTGCTATATCCATGGATCACGCTCATGTATTGCGTGAAGGTTGAAAAAGTTTGAGATTACTAAAATATGAAACAATTGCTTGGCTTGTCATCGGGTTGTGCATGATGAGAGCACTCTTGTGTGACGAAAATGGAGCATGACTAAACTATATGATTTTGTAAGGATGAACTTTCTTTGGCCATGTTATTTTGAGAGGACATAATTGCTTAGTTAGTATGCTTGAAGTATTATTATTTTTATGTCAATATGAACTTTTATCTTGAATCTTTCGGATCTGAATATTCATACCACAATTAAGAAGAATTACATTGAAATTATAACAAGTAGCATTCCGCATCAAAAATTCTGTTTTTATCATTTACGTACTCGAGGACGAGCAGGAATTAAGCTTGGGGATGCTTGATACGTCTCCAACGTATCTATAATTTTTGATTGCTCCATGCTATATTATCTTCTGTTTTGGACATTATTGGGCTTTATTATTCACCTTTATATTATTTTTGGGACTAACCTATTAACCGGAGGCCCAGACCAGAATTGCTGTTTTTTGCCTATTTCAGAGTTTCGCAGAAAACGAACATCAAACGGAGTCCAAACGGAATGAAACCTTCGGGAACGTGATTATCGAAATGAACATGATCCAGAGGACTTGGACCCTACGTCAAGAAATAAAGTAGGAAGCCACAAGGTAGGGGGGCGCGCCTACCGCCCTGGGCGTGCCCTCCACCCTCGTGGGCCCCATGTTGCTCCACCGACGTACTCCTTCCTCCTATATATACCTACGTACCCCCAAACGATCAGATACGGAGCCAAAAACCTAATTCCACCGCCGCAACCTTCTGTACCCACGAGATCCCATCTTGGGGCCTGTTCTGGAGCTCCGCCGGAAGGGGCGTCCATCACGGAGGCTTCTACATCAACACCATAGCCTCTCCGATGAAGTGTGAGTAGTTTACCTCAGACCTTCGGGTCCATAGTTATTAGCTAGATGGCTTCTTCTCTCTTTTTGGATCTCAATACAATGTTCTCCCCCTCTCTTGTGGAGATCTATTCGATGTAATCTTATTTTGCTGTGTGTTTGTTGAGACCGATGAATTGTGGGTTTATGATGAAGTTTATCTATGAACAATATTTGAATCTTCTCTGAATTCTTTTATGTATGATTGGTTATCTTTGCAAGTCTCTTCGAATTATCAGTTTGGTTTGGCTACTAGATTGATCTTTCTTGCAATGGGAGAAGTGCTTAGCTTTGGGTTCAATCTTGCGGTGTCCTTTCCCAAAGGATGAAGCAGGAGCAGCAAGGCACGTATAGTATTGTTGCCATCGAGGATAACAAGATGGGTTTTTTATCATATTGCATGAATTTATCCCTCTACATCATGTCATCTTGCTTAAAGCGTTACTCTGTTCTTATGAACTTAATACTCTAGATGCATGCTGGATAGCGGTCGATGTGTGGAGTAATAGTAGTAGGTGCAGCAGGAGTTGGTCTACTTGTCTCGGACGTGATGCCTATATACATGATCATACCTAGATATTCTCATAACTATGCTCAATTCTGTCAATTGCTCAACAGTAATTTGTTCACCCACCGTAAAATACTTATGCTGTTGAGAGAAGCCACTAGTGAAACCTATGCCCCCCGGGTCTATTTTCCATCATATTAATCTTCCAACACTTAGCTATTTCTTTTGCCGTTTTTATTTTGTTTACTTTACTTTGCATCTTTATCATAAAAATAACAAAAATATTATCCTATCATATCTATCAGATCTCACTCTCGTAAGTGACCGTGTAGGAATTGACAACCCCTTATCGCGTTAGTTGCGAGGATTTATTTGTTTGTGTAGGTGCGAGGGACTTGCGTGTAGCCTCCTACTGGATTGATACCTTGGTTCTAAAAAACCGAGGGAAATACTTACGCTACTTTGCTGCATCACCCTTTCCTCTTCAAGGGAAAACCAACGCAGTGCTCAAGAGGTAGCACTACCTCCGTCCATGAGTACCTTAGTGAACTTATATCCTCCAACTTGAGGCGCCACCACCAAAGCCAATTGACTCGGATTATCAACCCGAGGCGGGTGATCCTCACGACTCCACACAATGGGCTGTTCAGACCAGCGCAAGTAACAGGGAACTACCGGCTCAACGACGTTCACAACCCTTTTATGGAGCTTCTGATCCCGCTTGCATAAACTTGTGGTGAAAACGTGGTACTGCCTACTATTCAACTGCTTTGGGTTACTCTGATACCCAGATAGCTGCTGTTGATTCCCCTGACTGGACTGTTGATGATAACCACCCTGATTGCCTTGATTGCTTGGGTGACCCTGGAAACCGGAATTAGAAATGCCACCACCATAACCCGGACTATGAGAGTCGGACCCTGAGCCGCCGCCCAGCCCATGATTGTCTTGAAAAAGATTGGAATTTTTGTACTCCTTCATAATGAAGCAATCCTTCCATAGGTGACCAGATGGCTTTTCCCGTGTACCATGCATTGGGCAGGGCTGATTCAGCAGCTGCTCAAGATTGAAGCCTGGCCCCCCAACCCGTGGGGGCGGCTTGCCCTTACGATGCTGACCATTATTCTGTGCATTGGTGTTAGCCAAAAAATCCAAACTATTATCAGCCTTACGCTTATCGTTGCCTCCCTGACTCGCCGGGTTATGCTGCTGCCCTGCGGTGCTACTACTCTTCTTTCCCTTTCCCGGCTTCTCATCATCAGACTCGGGGTCCTTGGTACCATCAGAGTCAGCATACTTAACCAGAGCCGCCATCAACTCCCCCATGTCACTGCAGTGGCACTTGAGCCGCCCTAGCTTCTGCTTAAGAGGCAAAAAATGACAATTCTTCTCCAACATTAAGACCGCTGAACCGGCATTGATGCGATCCGACGAGTGTAAGATAGTTGAGACCTGGTGCACCCAATGGGCTATTGACTCACCATCTTCTTGGACACAGGCATCCAGATACACAATTGACATAGGTTGCTTGCATGTATCTTTTAAATTCTGAATAAATCGGGCTTTCAACTCGGCCCATGACCCACTGGAGTTGGCAGGGAGCCCTTTCAACCAAGTACGGGCCGTCCCATCCAACATCATGGTGAAATACTTAGCACACGCAGCATCGCTAACATCTAGCAGTTCCATGGCCATCTCATAGCTCTCGACCCATGCTTCAGGGGGTAAGTCGGCTGTATAGTTAGGTACTCTACGAGGACCCTTGAAATCCTGGGGAAAACGCTCGTTACGCAGAGCCGACACTAAACATGGCACACCCAAAGTCCTGAAGGTTACACCTGTCTCCACCGAGGCTGTTGGACGAACCGGAGAATGTTGACGAGCCGCATACTGAGCCGCCAGCTCGGCCTCCTAACGCGCTCTACCCTGATCCACCACATTCTGAGCATTAGCTCCATCGCGCGCCGGATCATGCCCACGGGGCGGGTTGCGGTATCGTCCACTGCTGGACACAGCCGGCTCATCGATATGCCTAATATAACTTTTGCTTGGACGTGGCGTGGAGCGGATACGGTCCCGACTGTTTGAATAAGCCGCCTGTTGAGCCACAACCGTTTGGAGCAGTTCTCCGGCTCATCATATTTCCATTGCTGCTGGTGATTCACCTTCGACCGGTAGAGCCGCTAGTCGAGTTGCTGCAGCGATCATATTATCCAAAGGGTTAGAATAATGACCCGGTGGCGTTGGTACATACTAAGGTAGAGCAGTATTCAAACGGGGTGGCTCTGTCGTGCGCGGCTGAACCGGCGCACAACCCCAGGAGTCTCAACCCGGTTTATCTCCGGCTGGTTACTGGTCCCTGCTCTAGGCGTGTTAAAGAGGTTCCTGGCCTCGTAAACTGAAGGCATATGAGACCGATACCTTCTCCTCATGACCTCATTGAAGCGTTTTGATCCATCGCGAGCCGGAAAGATTCTGACTGGATCCGCTGTGCCTGAGCATCCAAAGCGGCCCACTCCGTGGCCATCCTAGTATTCTCTGTGTTCAGCTCCTCCTTGGCCTGTGCTATCTCGTCACGCAACTTTGCTACCTCTGCATTATGCTGAACTTGATTTGCCAGGTTAACCTCCGCCGCCAACAATGTTGTCAGCTTGTCCAGCAAGTCGGTCAAGACCTAAGCCGGCGGGCGCACAAGGCCTCCTGCCCCGGCTGCCGTTGTCGCTGCTGACCCGGAGATCATCGCTGCCGCGGTCGAAGAATTCTGTACTGGCTGTGTACCAGCCATGAAAATCGCGACCCTATTTGGCGGCTCATAGGGGTACGGAATACTATCGCCATCGGAATAGCCCCCTAGCCGGCCATCTTGCAGTTGGTACAGTGACTCAGTTTCACCAGTGGATGACTCGCCATCAGAGTAGACGAACGTATCACCATCAGACACAGATCTACCCTCAGATTCCGCTCCATGGATGAATCCCACGAAGGCACGCTTCCTGGCAGGCTGAACTCGGGCGGGTCTCGCGCACTAAGCCGTCTCGATGATGTCGGTCCAGATGTCCGGCTCAGGGCCCGGTTCGCCGATTTTGCCGATGAAGACATGGATTCCGCTGAAGGGGACCCGGTACCCGTACTCAATTGAGCTGGCCTCGGGGCCCCAACCTGCATCGTCGATGTAGAGCTTGCCACGACGACTCTTGGTCATCCGGCCCACAGCGTATCCCTTGATCCCTTCGAAGTTTCCCTTCAAGAACTCGAAATCACCGGGCGCTGGCCCCACGGTGGGCGCCAACTATCGTGGAATTGTCACGGCAGATGTCCTAGTGTGAGGACTTAGTCATGGAGCCATCGCAACGAGGTTAGCTTAAAGGGGTTAAACGGGACAAAGGACACAGGGAGTTTATACTGGTTCGGCCCCTTGCGGTGAAGGTAAAGGCCTAATCCAGTTTGAGGTGGTATTTTTTTATGTCTCGATTACCAGGGAGCAAATACGCTTGACCTAGCTTTCGATCTCTTCTTTCTTGCGCTAAGTCGCCGCCGGGTCGTCCCTTTATATACACAGGTTGACGCCCGGTGGCTTACAGAGTCCCAACCGGCTCATAAGCAATGTGTCCGGCTCGGTGACTAACTATACATGCCTTATAATATAAGTTACACTTATATGGCGGTTTACACTTGTTGGGCCTTAAGTCGCCCTTGGGCTTCGGGCCCTCAACGAGTCTATGTAGTGAACCACCATCTTCAGAAGCCCATGGCTTTGTCTTGATAAACCGTCATGGGCTTAACCCGCCCCCTCCTCAACATTTCCCTTGACTTTTACTTGAAAATAGTGGTCTTGTCAACCATCAACACTTGATGCTCTTTCTTGATTTCTACCTTCGCTGATTTTAGCACTTCGAAGAGCTCGGGAGTCGTTTTCGTCATCCCTTGCATATTATATTTCATCACGAAGTTCTAGTAGCTTGTTGATAGTGACTAGAGAACTCTGTCAATCACTATCTTATCTGGAAGATTAACTCCCACTTGATTCAAGCGATTATAGTACCCAGACATTCTGAGTACATGCTCACTGGCTGAGCTATTCTCCTCCATCTTGTAGGCAAAGTAATTATCAGAGGTCTCATACCTCTCGACATGGGCATGAGTTTGAAATACCAATTTCAACTCTTGGAACATATCATATGTTTCGTGGCGTTCAAAACATTTTTGAAGTCCCAGTTCTAAGCCGTAAAGCATGGCGCACTAAACTATCAAGTAGTCATCATACCGAGCTTGTCAAACGTTCATAACGTCTGCATCTGCTCCTGCAATAGGTCTGTCACCTAACGGTGCATCAAGGACATAATTCTTCTATGCAACAATGAGGATAATCCTAAGATCACAGACCCAGTCCGCATCATTGCTACTATCAACTTTAAACTTATTTTTCTCTAGGAACATATCAAAAACATAGGGGAGCTATAGCGCGAGCTATTGATCTACAACATAATTTGCAAATACTATCAGGACTAAGTTCATGATAAATTAAAGTTCAACTAATCATATTACTTAAGAACTCCCACTTAGATAGACATCCCTCGAGTCATCTAAATGATCACGTGATCCAAATCAACTAAACCATGTCCGATCATTACGTGAGATGGAGTAGTCATCAATGGTGAACATCTCTATGTTGATCATATCTACTATATGATTCACGTTCGACCTTTCGGTCTCCAGTGTTCCGAGGCCATGTCTGTACATGCTAGGCTAGTCAAGTTTAACACGAGTATTCCGCATGTGCAAAACTGTCTTGGACCCATTGTATGTGAACGTAGAGCCTATCACACCCGATCATCAAGTGGTGTCTCAGCATGAAGAACTTTCATGAACGGTGCATACTGTGGAGAACACTTATACCTTGAAATTTTAGTAAGGGATCATCTTATAATGCTACCGCCATACTTAGCAAAATAAGATGCATAAAAGATAAACATCACATGCAATCAAAATATGTGACATGATATGGCCATCATCATCTTATGCCTTTGATCTCCATCTCCAAAGCGCCATCATGATCTCCATCGTCACCGGCTCGACACCTTGATCTCCATCGTTGTGTCGTGGTCGTCTCACCAACTATTGCTTCTACAACTATTGCTAACGCATAGTGATAAAGTAAGGCAATTACATGGCGTTTGCATTTCATACAATAAAGCGACAACCATAAGGCTCCTGCCAGTTGTTGATAACTCTTACAAAACATGATCATCTCATACAACAACGTATATCACATCATGTCTTGACCATATCACATCACAACATGCCCTGCAAAAACAAGCAAAAACAAGTTAGACGTCCTCTACTTTGTTGTTGCAAGTTTTACGTGGCTGCAACGGGCTTCTAGTAAGAACCATTCTTACCTACGTATCAATACCACAATGATGTTTCATCAAGTTTGCTGTTTTAACCTTCAACAAGGACCGGCGGTAGTCAAATTCAATTAAACTAAAGTTGGAGAAACAGACACCCGCCAGCCACCTTTATGCAAAACCAGTTGCATGTCTGTCGGTTGAACCGGTCTCATGAACACGGCCATGTAAGGTTGGTCCGGGCCGCCTCATCCAACAATACCGCCGAATCAAAACAAGATGTTGGTGGTAAGCAATATGACTATTACCACCCACAACTCTTTGTGTTCAACTCGTGCATATCATCTACGCATAGACCTGGCTCGGATGCCACTATCGGGAACGTAGCATGCAATTTCAAAAAAAATATTACCATCATGCAAGATCTATCTAGGAGATGCATAGCAACGAGAGGGGGAGAGTGTGTCCACGTACCCTCGTAGACCGAAAGTGGAAGCTTTAGCTTAATGTGGTTGATGTAGTCGAACGTCTTCTTGATCCAACCGATCAAGCACCGAACGTATGACACCTCCGAGTTCTGCACACGTTCAGCTCAATAATGTCCCTCGAACTCTTGATCCAGCAAAGTGTTGAGGGAGAGTTTTGTCAGCACGACAGCGTGATGACGATGATGGTGAAGTTATCCGCGCAGGGCTTCACCTAAGCACTACGACAATATGACCGGAGGAGTAAACGGTGGAGGGGGGCACCGCACATGGCTAAGAAACAACTGGTGTCCTTTGGGGTGCCCCCCTACCCCCGTATATAAAGGAGGAGACAGAGGAGGCCGGTCCTAGGGGCGCGCCATGGGGAGGGGGAAACCGACTTGGACTCCTGGTCCAAGTCGCCCCCCTTCCTTCTTTCGGAGGGGAAAGGGGGAAGGAGAGGGAGAGGGAGAAGGAAAGGGGGCCGTGCCCCCTCCCCTTATCCAATTCATACTGCCCATGGAGGGGGTGCGTGCCACCCCTTGTGGGCTACCCTCTCTCTCCCCTATGGCCCATGTTGGCCTACTATTCTCCTCGGGGGGTTCCGGTAACCCCTCAGTACTCTGATAAATATCTGAAACTCTCCGAAACCATTCCGCTGTCTGAATACTATCATCCAATATATCAATCTTTACCTCTCAACCATTTCAAGACTCCTCGTCATGTCCTTGATCTCATCCGGGACTCCGAACAATCTTTGGTCACCAAAACACATAACTCATAATACAAATCGTCATCGAACACTAAGCGTGCGGACCCTATGGGTTCGAGAACTATGTAGACATGACCGAGACACCTCTCTGGTCAATAACCAATAGTGGAACCTGGATGCTCATATTGGTTCCCACATATTCTATGAACATTTTTATCGGTCGAACCGTTATCACAACATACGTTATTCCCTTTGTCATCGGTATGTTACTTGCCTGTGATTCGATCATCGGTATCCTCATACCTAGTTCAATCTCGTTACCGGCAAGTCTCTTTACTCGTTTCGTAATGCATCATCCCGTAACTAACTCATTAATCACATTGCTTGCAAGGCTTATTATGATGTGCATTACCGAGAGGGCCAAGAGATACCTCTCCGATACTCGGAGTGACAAATCCTAATCTCGATGCAAGCCAACCCAACAAGACACCTTCAAAGATAGCCGTAGAGCATCTTTATAATCACCCAGTTACGTTGTGACGTTTGATAGCACACAAGGCATTCCTCCGGTATCCAGGAGTTGGATAATCTCATAGTCAAAGGAATATGTATATGACATGAAGAAAGCTATAGCAATAAAACTGAACAATCATTATGCTAAGCTAACGGATGGGTCTTGTCCATCACATCATTCTCCTAATGACGCGATCCCGTTCATCAAATGACAACACATGTCTATGGTTAGGAAACTTAACCATCTTTGATTAACGAGCTAGTCTAGTAGAGGCTTACTAGGGACACGGTGTTTTGTCTATGTATCCACACATGCATCAAGTTTCCGGTTAATACAATTCTAGCATGAATAATAAACTTTTACCATGATATACGGAAATATAAAATAACAACTTTATTATTGCCTCTTGGGCATATTTCCTTCACTTCTATCCTAAGTTAATATACTAAGAAAAAGTGAGAGGTTTGTGTGAGACAATCACTTCAAGTCCAACTCCTTGTTCGATGGTGTGAAAAAGGACAAAGCTGACCCTTTTTGAAAACTTAAGCATAAAACGAATCTGATTTGTCTAAAAAACGGCCCATTTTATTGACCCCCGGGCTCAAGTCGCCAGCTCGACGCCCTGGAGTTGACCATAATACGTCGGATCATACTCCGACATATCATGCATGACTATTCACGATCCTCATAGTTAGCTAGAGCAATAAAAAATGGAGGAGTGCTAGCTATTTCTAGACAAGTTGGACGCATGCTCGTGTTGTCTATTACTGCTACATGCGGTATAAAAGGATTATAGAGGGATTTGTTGAATTGTTGTTTTATTATTGAGCCTCGAGCCGAGTATATATCGAGGGACAATACTTGCAAGGCAAGACGCCCCATATAGATAAGATGAAAATAATTCCTATCTAATCCAGTGCAATCTCTAACTACCAAATATATGTCTAACACCCCCCGTAGTCGTAGCGGGAGCTTCGTGGACGGTGTCGCGTGGCGGACACATTGACTGTAGAGGAAGCCAGTGAGTTGCTCAAGTGAGGTGATAGCCCTTTATGCCGATGTTCAGATAGCCGAGTGGAGTAGTGTAGCCATGATCGAGGTAGCTGCTACTTGTGATAGGTGTTGAAATTTTCCTAAAGAGGAAGAGTGATGTAGTATAGTAGCAGAAAGTATTTCCCTCAAAAAAATCAAGGTTTATAGAACCAATAGGAGATGACACACAAACAACATGAACGGTACCTGCACACGCACAAAGCAAATGCTTGCGCCCAACAAAGGCGAGAGAGTTGTCAATCCCCTTATTCTCGCCAACTGTAAGGATTAAATCTAATAATGGTAGATATATAAAATAGAATAAAAACAACGAGAAAAATTAGAGTTTTAGTAAATATGAGAAATGGACCCCAGGGCCATAGGTTCACTAAAGACAACTCTCTCATAAGCATAAAAACGATGGATAGATAAATTACTGTTGGACAATTGATAGAATAGCGCATAGTTATGATGATTCTTCATGACATGATCAAAATATAGGCATTACATTCGTGACAAGTAGACCGTATAATCCAATTGAATCTACTACTATTACTTCACCCCTAGACCACTATGCATCATGCATCTCAAAGTATTAAGTTCATGACAAAGAGAGTAACGCTTTAAGCAACATGACATAATGTAGACAAAGTAAAACCAAGCAACATTTTTGAACCCCATAGTTTTATCCTTAGTAGCAACAATAGAATATGTGCCTTGCAAGTCCTCTTTTCATAGAGTAGGGACACCACAAGATAGAACCTACTACAAAGCACTGCTGGGGAACGTTGCATGGGAAACAAAAAATTTCCAATGCTCACCAAGATCAATCTAGGAGATTGCTACTTCTTGAGCTTGCGTTGGTTTTTTTCCTTGAAGAGGAAATGGTGATGCAACACAATAGAGATAAGTATTTCCCTCAGTTAAGAACTAAGGTATCAATCCAGTAGGAGAAATACGCAAGTCCCCAATAGGTGCACCTGCACAAACAATCAAACACTTGCACCCAACGTGATAAAGGGGTTGTCAGCCCCTTCAGGGTCACTTGCAAAGGTGAGATCCGATAGAGATAAATAAAACTAAACAAAAGATAAAATATTTTTGGGTTTTTTGGTTTATATATCTAAAAATAAAAGATTGCAAAATAGTAGATCGAAAACAATTATGATGGAAAATAGACCCAGGGGACATAGGTTTCACTAGAGGCTACTCTCATGAAGGCAATTAATACGGTGGGTGAACAAATTACTGTCGAGCATTGATAGAAAAGCTCAAAGTTATGACGATATCCAAGGCAATGATTATGCATATATGCATCACATCCGTGTCAAGTAGACCGACTCCTGCCTGCATCTACTACTATTACTCCACACATCGACCGCTATCCAGCATGCATGCGTCTAGAGTATTAAGTTCATAAAGAACAGAGTAACGCCTTAGGTAAGATGACATGATGTAGAGGAATAAACTCAAGCAATATGATGAAAAACCCATCTTTTTATCCTCTATGGAAACAATTCAATACGTGTCTCGCTACCCCTACTTTGTCACTGGGTGAAATCACGCAAGATTGAACCCAAACCTAAGCACCTCTCCCATTGCAAGAAAAACCAATCTAGTTTGCCAAACCAAACCGATAATTCGAAGAGAAATACAAAGATATCAAATCATGCATATAAGAATTCAAAGAAGATTCAAATAATATTCATAGATAAGCTGATCATAAATCCACAATTCATCGGATCTCGACAAACACGCCGCAAAAGAAGATTACATCGGATAGATCTCCAAGAACATCGAGGAGAACATGGTATTGGGAATCAAAGAGAGAAAAGAAGCCATCTAGCTTCTATCTATGGACCCGTAGGTCTGTGGTGGACTACTCACACTTCATCGGAGGGGCAATAGAATTGATGTAGATGCCCTCCATGATCGAATCCCCCTCCGGCAGGGTGCCGAAAAGGTCCCTAGATGGGATCTCACGGGAACAGAAGGTTGCGGCGGTGGAAAAGTGTTTTCATGGATGCTTCTGGTGGTTTTGGAATATATGTGTATATATAGGAGAAAGAAGTCGGTCAGGAGATCCCCGAGGGGGCCACAAGGTAGGCCCCCCCCCTAGGGCGCACCCTCCACCCTTGCCGCCGCCTTGTGGCTCTTCTGGCTTGGGCTCCAAGTCCCCTGGGTGTCTTCTGGTCCAAGAAAAATCATCGTGAAGTTTAATTCCGTTTGGACTCCGTTGGATATTCCTTTTCTGCGAAGCTCAAAAACAAGGAAAGAACAGAAACTGGCACTGGGCTCTAGGTTAATAAGTTATTCCCAAACATAATATAAAATAGCATAATAATGCATATAAAACATCCAAAATAGATAATATAATAGCATGGAACAATAAAAAATTATAGATACGTTGGAGATGTATCAGAGATGAACATCTACGAGAGGACAGATTGCATCTACATACCCTTGTAGATCGGTAAACAGAAGCATTAAGAAACACGATTGATGTAGTCGAACGTCTTCGGGATCCAATCATGATCCGTCCCGTGAACTCCCGATCCAAGTGCCGAACGGACGACACCTCCGCGTTCAACACAGATACGGCTTGATGACGCCTTCACATCCTCGATCCAACAAGCGATGGTGAAGTAGTAGCTTGAGTCCTCTGGTAGCACGACGGCGTGGTGGCGGTGGTGGTGTTGAACTCTCAGCAGAGCTTCACTAAGCACTACAGAGAGGAAGAGGGATGCGAGGGAGAGGAGAGGCAGCGCCATGGCGTAGAGATGTGCTCAAGGGTGCGGCTACCCTCTCTCTACCTCCCTATATATAGGGGGAAGGGAGGAGGAGGGGGGCACCCTAGATCCCATCTAGGGGGGCGGTGGTCACAAGGCAGATGGGGGCGCCCCCTAGGGAAACCCTAGGGTGGCTTGCCCCCCAAGCCAGTTATATTTCCACACATAGGTATCCACACATGTATCTGAGTTTCCGTTCAATACAATTCTAGCATGGGTAATAAACGATTACCATGAACAGGGAAATATGATAATAACAAATTTATTATTGTCTCTAGGGCATATTTCCAGCAAGCACCACTCCCACTGAAGATAAATTAATCTAATTGGCCAAAGAGGATGGATAAATCAGAGAGAAATACAAGGCTACAAAATCACACATAAACAGATCTCAGAAAATATTCAAAAACTTTCAATTAATAATCTCATCATAAACCAACAATTCAACAGATCCCAACAAACACACCGCAAAAATTACGAAGAATAGATCTCCGAAGAGATCATTGTACTAAAGATCAAAAAGAGAGAGAGAAAGACATCTATCTATTGTTATGGATCCGTAGGTCCTATGGGAACTACTCACACATATCATGGAGGCAGCAAGGTCGATGAAGATTGCCTCCCCAATGGTTTCCCCCTTCGGCACAGTACCCAAAAAGGCCTCCAGTTGGGATCACGAAAGAACAGAAGCTTGCGATGGCGATAAAATTGTTTCAAGTCTCGCTTTGGGGATTCTGAAATATTAGGGAATTTATAGGCCAGAGATTTCAAATGGAGCAACGTGGGCCCCTCAAGTGCTGTTGGCGCGGACACCCCCTAGGGCGCGCCGTGTGAGCTTGTCGCTCCCTCGTGCATCTCCTGGTCTCTCCCTGAAGCTTCTAGGGTCTCTCCTTGTCCAGAAAAAATCACTGTAAAGTTACATCGTGATTGGACTTTGTTTGGTATGGTGTTTCTGCAAAACAAAGAAATAGGCAAAAATTGAAAATGGGGTGGGCACTAAGTTAATAAGTTAGTCCACAAAAATGATATAATGTGGCATATAAAGCGTATAAGATTGATAATATAATAGCATGAAACAATACAAAATTATAGATACGTTGGTGACGTATCAGTAGCCGAGCGAGGGACTTAGTGGTCGATGTCGGGTTGGGGGTGGCTGGTAAGGAGGTGATGAAACACAAGCATAGGGGATCAATTGTAGTCCTTCCGGTAAGTAAGAGTGTCGAACCCAACGAGGAGCAGAAGGAAATGATAAGCGGTTTTCGGCAAGGTATTCTCTGCAAATACTGAAAGTAGCGGTAATATATAGTGTGTAGCAAGGTAATTCGTAACAAGTAACAAGTAGCAATAGTAACAAAGGTGCATCGAGATGTCCCAATCCTTTTTATAGCAAAGGGCAAGCCGGAACGTTCTCTTATAGTAAGCAAAATGTTCTCGAGGACACATGGGAATTGTCATCTAGTCACGTTCATCGTGTTTACTTAATTCGCTTCCGCTACTTTGATAATTTGATATGTGGGTGGACCGGTGCTTGGGTGTGTTTCTTACTTGAACAAGCATCACACTTATGATTACCCCCTCTCGCAAGCATCCGCAATTACAAAAAGAAGAATTAAGATAAATCTAACCATAGCATGAAACATATGGATCCAAATCAAACCCTTACGGAATAACGCATAAACTAGGGTTTAAGCTTTTGTCACTCTAGCAACCCATCATCTACTTATTAATCCACAATGCCTTCCCTTAGGTCCAAGTATGGTGAAGTGTCACATAGTCGACGTTCACATGACACCACTAAAGGAAGCAACAACATACATATCATCAAAATATCGAACGAATACCAACTTCACATGATTACTTATAACAAGACTTGTCCCATGTCCTCAAGAACAAAAGTAACTACTCACAAATCGTATTCATGTTCAAGATCAGAGGGGCATTGAATATGCTTGAGGATATGGACATTTAATCTTCCACCAAATAAACCAACTAGCATCAGCTACAATATGTAATCAACACTACTAGCAACCCCACAGGTACCAATCTGAGGTTTTGGGACAAAGATTGAATACAAGAGATGAACTAGGGTTTGACATGAGATGGTGCTGGTGAAGATGTTGATGAATATTGGTCCTACCATGATGAGAGGATCTGGTGATGTCGATGGCTTTGATTTCCCCCTCCCAGAGGGAAGTTTCCCTGGCGGAATCGCTCCGTCGGAGAGCAAAAGTGCTCCTGCCCAGGTTCCGCCTCGAGACGGCGGCGCCTCATCCCTAAAGTCGTCTTATTATTTCTTTTTCTAGGGAAAATGGCTTCATATATCAGAAAATGGGCACCGGAGGCTTGCCTAGGGGCCCATGAGCTCATAGGGCGCGCCCCCTGAGCTAGTCGCTCCTTGGTGGCCCCCTTCTAGTAATTCTTCCGACAATATATTTTTATATACTCCAAAATAATTCTACGTAAATTTTCAGGTCATTTGGAGTAGTGCAGAATAGCTATCTCTACTATAGCCTTTTCAGGTCCAGAATTCTAGCTGTCGGCAATCTCCCTCTTCATGTGAAACTTGCAAAATAAGATAGAAAAGGTACTAGAATAGCATCATAAAGTGAAATAATGACCCAAAACATGATGCAAAATGAATGTATCAACCCCCCAAGATGGGGGTATATAGTATTCACCACCCAACCTATTTATATCGAGGATAATGTCAACACTAATAACTCACTATCACCTACATCCAACTAGATATATATGTCTGGATCTTTCCCCGCCATGCTTGCCAACTAGAGAATAAATAGAGCGGAGCAGGGATGAACATTACTGACTCTTACATAAAAGTAAATATAGAAAAGTAAAAGATAGGCCCTTCACAGAGGGAAGAAGAGGTTGTCATGCGCTTTATATTTTTGGATGTGCAAGCTCTTGATGAAAAGGAATGTCACTTTATATTGCCCCTTGTGATAGCAACCTTTATTATGCAGTCCATCGCTTTTATTTCATCACCATCACAAGTTTGTACAGAGCTTATTTTTGTTGGGAAATGTAGTAGAAAATAAAAAATGCCCTACGAACACCTAGGAACAATATGAAGATGCATATCGGGTTTCACTACTGGAATCAGGGATTTTGCCGTCTGCTAGTTCTTTGTCGTTTGCTAGGAGACGACAAAGAAGGTCTTTGCCATCAGCTACCAAAAAGTAGAGGCAAAGAACTGGCAGACGGCAAAGACGGCCTTTGCCATCTGTCATTTCTTTGCCGTCTGCTGGCAGATGGCAAAGAATCTTTGCCGTATGCCAGCGGATGGCAAAGAGGGGCGGTGGAGTGCCAGTACACAGCAATGGTCCAACCCCTCTTTGCCGTCCGCTGGCAGACGACAAAAATTCTTTGCCATCTGTTTGCAGACGGCACAGAGGGGGGCTATCTTTTTTTTGCGGGTAAAAAAAATCATTGCCCCCACCTCCTCTATCTCTATCCCATGTGTCTCCACCCCACCCCTCTCTCTCCCGCTCGTCTCTGCCTCTCCCCCGCGCGAGCAGCTACAGCGGCTGATTCCGGCGAGCTCCGGCGGGATTCGACGGCGCCCAGCACACCCAAGTGACCCCCTCGCCCCGCTCCTCCATCCCCTCCGACCAGATGCGGCGCGTGCGTCCTCCTGCGACCACGCGCGAACCTCCCCGGCGGCTAGGGTTTCGGCCACCACGTCGCCGGCGTGGCCCTCTACTTCTTTCTCTCGACAAGCTCTATCGATTCCTCCGCATTGATCTGCTTTTCCCCGCCTCCTGCGGTCGTCCCCTTCAGTGCTGGTGGTGGTTCGACCGTGGTTCTCCGATGATAGTCCAGTCGCCATGAGGATCCTCCATCGGTGCTGGACGTGCCATGGAGCGGCGGTGCCCCTGGGTGGCGCCTCCGTGTTGTGGTGCCCCTGGGTGGTCGCCTCCGCGCCCGTGCGCTCGCTGGCGCCGCCATTGCGGTGCTCTCTGGCGAGCTTCGGCGTGCTGTGGTGGTGTTGGTTGTGCTGCTAGTCACAACATAGTGATGGTGTGGATGCATCCTGCTTCGGCTACAACTCCTCTTAGTGAGCTTATCCTTGCTCTCCTCCTCTGATCTCTCCAACGCATAGCTCTAGCTCTTGATCTTGTTGGATGTGAGGCTCTATTAGCTGTGGTTAGCTGCTGTAGATGAGCATCAACTTGTGTTGGAGCTCTCTGTGATGGATTCTTGCTGTGTCAGGGTTTTGGTCAGTGGCCACAATGTGTATTTGTGAAGTATATATGCTCCTGTACTGCTCTGTTTTGTGCTGCTATTACTTGCAGTAGCAGTTTATAATGGTACTAACCCCCCTGTGCTTGTGGGTGTGGTGCCCTAACTGCAGAAAAATACCAGGCGCAAGTGTGCTGCTGTGTTCTGCCAAAGCAGATAATCATTTGGGG
This sequence comes from Aegilops bicornis, assembly GCA_021605145.1. Classification (NCBI taxonomy): domain Eukaryota; kingdom Viridiplantae; phylum Streptophyta; class Magnoliopsida; order Poales; family Poaceae; genus Aegilops; species Aegilops bicornis. The sequence goes on from CM038671.1 coordinate 105,959,561, forward strand.
TGCTACCCTGCTATTTGTTCTATGCTATAGTTACTTTACTCATGAACAGATACTCACTTGTTCTTAGTTGTTTTACTTCTAAGACTGATATGAACAGATACCACTTGGTTTGGCTATTCCTATTGGTCTCTTTCTAATAGCCTACGAACAAATGCTATACTTGGTTTTGGCTGTTACTTTCCTAGTTTTCTACTGATAAGACATATACTACATCTGATTTGGGCAGTGATGCTGGTCTGAGCCCCCCTCTCTTTGGCTTAATTTACATGTGGGTACCCCTATGCTGTGATGAACTAGCCATGGCACTTCTAGGCTGTCTGAGCACATAATCCCTTGAAGTATACCTTGAGGTCTTCTATAGCTTGGTCTTGTGGATTCTGGTAAACCTGCTTCTTGTGGACAGCCTGCTCCTCCTAGCTGCTTCACACTATCTCACAGATATGGTTTTGGGACCAGCCCTGTTTGATGTTTTGGACACCAAGTGTCTAACAGACCCTACTCTATGGTTGGTTGCCCTATTTATACTGGCCTGAATGGTGTGACTAAGTTGTGTGTGTGTTTGTGCTGTCCTCACGGGTGGCTTTGGTGATTGTGGTGTTAACAACAACTGCTTGCTGTGTCAAGCTCACGGGTGGCTCTGCTTGTTGTGATGTATATCTCTTCCTGGAGCTTTGTTTTTGGCGTTGCACAATGACATGTACCTATTGTCACTGGACAAAACTGATTGTGGTGATGAAGTCTAATCCTTGGCTTTAATCACTAGTTTTTAGTTGGCTTAATTCCTGGATCTAGTACTGATAGTGGTCTTTGTGTTGGCATTTAACTTACTAATTGTGGTGGCTTCTTGATTGGGTCCTTGGCTGGTTCTCTTCTTTGGCTCTTTGGTATTGGTTTACTCTATTTGGCTTTCTAATTAAGATCACTTTGAAAATCAGGATCTTAACTAAGATTGTCTTGATCTCAAGTGCTGGCTCCTACAACATTGCATTTCACCAAGTGAAATGCTACATTTCTACTCCTAACCCATTCTCTCTTTCTTAGTGTTTATTTTATGCAGGTTGGAAGAAAAGAAGAAGATCCAGAGAAGATCTTAGTAATAAGATAGTGTGGCACCCCGGCTCAGAGCGACCGGTTTACCATGCATTGCCAGCCCAGAGACCATGTCTTCTGGCAACACACAACATCTTGGTACAGAAAACAACAGCTTTATTGATGCTAGTGGATCAGAGTTTATATTACAACAGGTGTCGAGGCCAAGCGGTACACATGGTGCGGCTGAACAATATGTACATTATTTAGTGAACATAAAGGGGCCTCGATCATAACAACTACGCGGCAGCGGAACAACATCGAAGCAGAAACTCCATAGCACAGGGACACCAATGTGGACACGATCTAGACCCGGACAGCACTCCTTTCCAACGAGACTTCCCTGAAATCTGGCATGACACGCCAGGTTAGTACATTGAATGTACTTGCAAGCTCACAATAGGCATATTCATAATGACAAAAAATATCATGATAATTAACCAATTAATAATAATGCAACACTATATGTCCAACATGTTGTGATCACGCTCTCGAGACAAACGTCCCTCGGGACAGACTTATCAACCGTGATCGTTCTCGGATCACAAACAAACCACCATCGTGGTCTTGACATGGGTAACTCGTGATTATTACGGCGATCACAACCACGACCAATACTTGGTCTGGAACATCTCGATGGCCTTTCCGCCATCATCAACAGTGCAAAGTTCATAACTTAGTGTGCAAAATTTATTAAACGTTGACCCATGGTGGGACCTACTACGAGCATGTCCGTGACTGTGGACTCGGCTATCGATAGATTATAAACTCTGTAGAGGTAGCACACTGTACCCACACCATGGAACCCATGGCCTCGCACTCCCATTCGGGTGGGCCAACGGCATTCCGACGAAACGCCTCCATTGCCATGACACTCCCCCGGCCACTCCGACATAATCCCCACTGGGCTAGTCCTGGGTGGCCCCGTGTCTACCAAAGACACAACGACCACCGTCGTGGCCAAAACGATCCCACAAGGGGACCCGGTACCATAATCTCAAGAACGGGCACACAAGGTTACGTCTGCTTACCGGGCCAGGGTAAGCAAGCCCATAACTTTCCCTAGTTGGAGGCACCGACCAGAGGCATGACAACAAACCGAATCAAGGCCTCCCATAAGGCAAATGTGGTTGCACTGGGAAAACTTAATTCGGTGGCACCATGACCCGGTCAACGATATATTCAAGTTGAGTTATATTCAGGTTCAACTTAAAGTAAAAATTAACCGGTGTCATAGTATGCCATGAAATGCAACACTAACATATGCATCACATATTAACGGAACCGACTGAGTCAACCATGTTCACACTAAGAAAAATCATCAACAACTTATGCCACTTTTCTGTTTAGGATAAACCTTACTTTAAACAGAATATTTTCTAGCAAATTTTTATTATTTTACTCATGCAAGAAAATAACTTTAAGTAATTACTCATATGCATAACAATATTATTCTTTCATCACCACAAATGAATCCTAGTTTCTTTACCAACTAAGTTAGTTTCAAACATTACGTAACTCAAGCATATTAACTAAAACAAGCACTTAATGTAATATAAATAACATAATAGTTATTTAAATGCATGGATTAAATCTTTCATTCAAGTAAGAAAATCATAAATATTGAAATGGCACCATGAAAATGTTGCTGTGGCTTGCCTTAGTGCAGATGAGGTTCACAAGCCTTCTGGTGATCCTCAAGACAAGCCTCACCCTCTGAAAATAATTTTAAACACAAGAAGAAAATATCAAGAACACTTCTAAAAATCACCAAAAAATCTAGGTAGCACAGAAAAATCTCATTTTTTCGTGAGCTGCTAGATTTCTTTACAAAGAACACAATGCAAAAAGAATCAATTCATTTGGACTTATGGTTGAAGAGTTATGGTTGTTTGAAGCTCTCAGTAAATTTAAATGAATTTGAAATTAAATAAAACAAACTGGGTGGGGGGGGGAGGTGACGTCGAAGGCGTAAAGCCTCAGGGTGCCACCACTCGTACCGCTTCACGCGCGTACAGAGTGGTCAGGTAAGGTGGGGGGGGGGGAGAAGGAAATAGAGGGGGTCACGGCTTCGCCGGAGCTCTCGCCGGCGATGAGGGCTCCTTGGCCAAAACGAGAGGGAGGGATCGAGACAGGGGATGGAGGCGCACCTGCCCATACCCGTAGCATAGCTAGGGGTGGTCGGACAGCGTCAGAATTGACCTCGCAAGCGGAGGCAAAAAGCGGTGGTCGCTAGAGATGAGGAAGACGACGAGAAGAGGCAACTGCAGGGGCTCCAAGTGGACGGTACGACTTCACCAGAGAGAGGCGGAGGCCCTGGAAGGGGCTAGAGCTACCGCGGTGACCCGAGGGGATCGCCGGCGAGCTCAAGCTCGGGGACGGCGGCCGGGCTACGGTTTCCTACAAGCTAGTGGAGTGTGTGAGAGTGCTGGATGGTGCTCGAGGAGGCTGGGGGTGGCTCCATTTATAGGCGAGCGTAGAGGGGGGGGGGGGGGGGGTTCGGGCTCCACCGTTGACACCTAGACACGGCGCCCGGCGACGGGTGGCGTCAGTGAGAGAAGGCGAGGTAGCTCACGCGGGGACTGTGGACCAACGGGGACGAGCACAGGATCGAGGAGAAGGCGACGAGCACAGTGCGCACCACACTGTTGTGTTGGTCGGACCGCGCCCGTGTTCGCTGCGGCGAGCTCCTGCGTCGGTGAGTGCCAAGGGGAAGTTAATGGAGTTGATACGAAGATGGTGGCGAGGTTTGGCATGATCGGGCAGTCGGGGAAGCGAGCACGCGTGAAACAGAGCGCTCGGCGGCACTCAGAGCGCGTCAACACGAAGGCTGGCATCATGGACACGCATGGTCACCGCGTGAACTCTGCCCTCAGGCCGGCCTACATCCAAAGATCATGTCTGGCTTGTTGTTCGTGGTAGTTTTGAAGCTAACCACGCTTTGGTTTGGATCCAGGTGCAGTAGAGAAGATTTTACAAGCCAGGTAAGTTTCTGATCACTAACATTGAGAGGTTACTGAGGTCAAATGGCTGGGAGTTTGGAGCTGTGCTTTGGAGCTAGCCATCATCTACTAAGGTGATGATGCACAACAAAATTCAAGCACAAAGGAGCAAGTAAAATGGTTGTTGCTGTAGAAACCACCATTTCTGTCCAGAACAGAAACTATTTTTTGTAGCAAAAATATTCCAAAAAGTGATGAAATATTTTTGCTCAAGAAGGTGCCCTAGAGTTCAAAGAATATTTGTGAAGTTTCTCAGATTTTTGTGAGCCAGAAAAATAGGGGTTGCTTTAGAGCTCATTGAACTAGCTAGGGTTTTAGAGAGGAAAAATGAATATTTTTCATTTAAGAAAAGTATTCCCAAGATTATTTTTGAGGTGGATCAGAAGGGGAATGATGATTAGAGGGGGAAATAAGGCACTTGGGTGAAAGCCAAGGGTACCCAAGTGTTTAAGTCACAAAGAAAAGATTCAAAAACTCCAAATTTCAAAATAAACCCAAATGAAAATCAGGCAAATAAGAGAGGGCAAAAATCAGGTTGTCACAAACCTCCCCCACTTAGAATGAATATCGTCCTCGAGATTCGGCTGCTTGGGAAAACCACTCTGGATAATGTGACTATAGGAATTCTTCCCGCTCCCAAGTTGATTCTGACTCTGTGTGATGCTCCCACTGAACTTTGTAGAATTTTCTCACTTTACTGCGAGCGACCCTTTCCATCTGATCCAAAATTCTAAACGGTCTCTCTTCATAGGTTAAATCATTTGCCAATTCTATCTCAGCCATAGCAGTCCTTTTCTCAGGCAAGTATATGCATCGCCTTAACTGGGAAACATGAAACACGGTGTGCACGTCTGACAATTCAGGGGGTAGTTCCAACTGATATGCAACAGAGCCCACTCGGGACATGACTAGAAATGGACCAATAAATCTAGGTGTCAACTTTCCACGAGTATGAAATCTCTTGACTCCTTTCATAGGAGTGACTCGGAGGTATACGTGTTCTCCAGGTTCAAAACTGATCTGTCGGTGCTTTGCATCATAATAATTCTTCTGTCGAGATTTGGCCAATTGCAATCTGGCTCTGATTTCCTTAACTTGTTGCTCAGCTTACATCATGAGATCCGTTCCGAAGATACGGCTATCTCCAATTTGAGACCAATTTAAAGGAGTGCAGCACTTACGGCCATACAAAGCTTCATACGGTGTCATTTTTAGACTGGTCTGGAAACTGTTGTTATAAGGAAACTCGGCATATGGCAAGCAATCTTCCAATTTAGGTCCTTGGGCTAAAGCACAGGCTCGCAACATATCTTCAAGTATTTGGTTTACCCACTCTGTCTGTCCATCTGTCTGAGGATGATAAGCAATACTATATTTCAGCGCTGTCCCCAAGGCTTGATGGAGAAGTGACCAAAAAGCGGAGGTAAACAGAGAACCTCGGTCGGAAGTGATAGTTCGGGGTACTCCATGCAGACTGACTATTCTGGATACATACAGCTATGTAAGTTGATCCACTCGATATCTGGTGCTGATCGGAATGAAGTGAGCAACCTTGGTTAAGGTGTCCACTGCGACCCAGATTGCATCATTGCCTCGCTGAGTCTTAGGCAGTCCTGTAATGAAATCCATACAAACGTCATCCCATTTCCATTGCGAAACCGGCAGGAGTCTGGCTGGCTTCTGATGCTCTTCCTTCACCTTGTTGCATATGTCGCAACAGGCCACAAAATAGGCAATGTCTTTTTTCATTCCATCCCACCAGACTATTTGTCTAAGGTCTTCATACATTTTCGTACCTCCCGGGTGAATGGAATATGAGGATTCGCGTGCTTCCGACAGGATTTTCTTCTTTAAGTCCGGCTGATTGGGTACACAAATCCTTCCACGGAATCGGAGGGTACCGAATTTGTCCTTTGAGAGATCGGGGGTCTGCCCTGCCATCGGGCTCTTGACACGTTTTTGTAGTTCGATGTCAGCTGGCTGGGCCTTGCGGATCTCTTCCTCAAGTGTGGGGGTAACTTCCAAAACATGAGCGAGGCCAACATCAACTATGACCAGGATGAGCTGAGCGATCTCCTCTTGAAGTTCAGGAGGCAAGGATTTCAATATGACATTTAAGTTGACAGGCTTTCGAGTGAGTGCATCGGCAACCACGTTGGCCTTACCCGGGTGGTAATTTATTCCAAGATCATAATCCTTGACCAACTCTAGCCATCTTCTTTGACGGAGATTTAAATCCGGCTGCATAAATATGTATTTGAGACTTTTGTGATCGGTAAAAATTTGGCACCTCTTTCCGATGAGGCAGTGTCTCCAAATTTTTAGCGCATGAACCACCGCAGCCAATTCCAAATCATTTGTAGGATAATTTCCTTTGTGGGGTCGTAGCTGTCGTGATGCATAAGCTACTACCTTGCCGTCTTGCATAAGTACGCATCCAAGTCCTTGCCTGGAGGCGTCACAATACACATCAAAACTGTGATAAATGTCTGGAAGAGTCAATACAGGTGCGGTTGTCAGCCGTATCTTTAGCTCATTGAAACTTTTCTCACAGTCCTCAGTCCATTCAAACTTCTTATCCCTTTTGAGCAGCTCCGTCATGGGTTTAGCAATAGTGGAAAACCCTTCAATGAAATGACGGTAATATCCAGCCAATCCAAGGAAACTCCGGATCTGCGTCACCGTCGTGGGTGGCAACCAATCAAGCACAACCTTTACTTTGCTCGCGTCCACGGCTATGCCTTCGGTGGGTAGTACATGTCCGAGAAACCCAACTTGCTTGAGCCAAAATTCGCATTTACTGAATTTGGCGTATAGCTGATGGTCGCGGAGTCGTTGTAGCACTGCTCGGAGGCGATCCTTGTGCTCTTCTTCACCCTTGGAGTAAATGAGTATGTCATCGATGAAGACTACCACGAACTTGTCGAGGAAGTCCATGAATACTTTGTTCATCATATGCATGAAGAAGGCAGGGGCATTGGTGAGACCAAAGGACGTCAATGTATATTCATAAAGACCGTACCGACTAGTGAATGCGGTCTTAGGAATATCTTCCTTTTTAATCTTGAGCTGTTGATATCCGGTCCGTAAATAAATTTTAGAGAATACCTTGGCCCCATTGAGCTGATCAAACAGATCATCAATCCTTGGTAGCGGATTTTTTTTGATAGTGACTTCATTCAGCTGACGGTAATCTACGCACATACGGAGGCTGCCATCCTTTTTGTCCACGAAAATAGCAGGTGATCCCCATGGTGAAGAGCTGGGACGAATATATCCTTTCTGGAGCATTTCATCAAGCTGTTTCTTTAGCTCCACTAATTCTGTTGAGGGCGTCCGGTAATACTTCTTGTATAACGGTGCGGTTCCGGGCACAAGATCTATTGCAAACTCAAGCTCTCGATCTGGCGGCATGCCCAGTAGCTCTCCTGGAAATACATCAGGAAACTCACTGACCACAGGAATTGATTCCAATTCAGCCACAACAGTGAAGACCATCTCTTTCTTTGGTATGCTTCTGCGAGCATAGAAATTGGTAGTCTTCCCATTCTGACTGGTCAAAGTGACTTCTCGGGTTGCGCAGTTTATGCAAACTTGATATTGGGTCAACCAGTTCATACCCAATATAACATCCAACTTGTCGGACTCAAGAATTATCAAAGAAGTTGGAAAACCGACCCCGTTGATATTGATTTCCAGATTGCGACAAACCAGATTGCTCTTGATTAACGATCCCGGGGTTTGCACCAGCATATTTTTGCCCAAAATCGAACAAGGAAATTTGTTTTGGGCAACAGAACTTCGAGAAATAAAAGAGTGGGAAGCCCCAGAGTCAAATATAATTAATGCAGGTATGTTATTAACAGAAAACATACCAATGACGACTTCGTGGTTCTCTTGGGCTTCATCGGCGGAGAGGTGATGCACGTATCCAGTAAAGTTTTGCTGGGTCAGACATGACTCCATATAGTTGACTTGTGGCCTGAATAGAGCATTTGTCTTGGTGTTCTTGGGTCAGACATGACTCCATATAGTTGACTTGTGGCCTGAATAGAGCATTTGTCTTGGTGTTCTTGGGGCATTGTCTGGCATAATGTCCGTTTTGCCCACAACGTCAGTGAGAGAAGGCGACGCAGCTCACGCGCGCGACTGTGGGCGAACGGGACGAGCACAAGATCGAGGAGAAGGCGACGAGCACAGTGCGCACCGCACTGTTGCGTTGACCGGACCGTGCCCGTGCTTGCTGCGGCGAGCTCCGGCGTCGGCGAGTGCCAGGGGAAGTTAATGGAGTCGAGACGAAGATGGTGGCGAGGTTTGGCATGCTCGGGCAGTCGGGGAAACGAGCACTTGCGAAACAGAGCGCTCGGTGGCACTCAGAGCGCGTCGACACGCATGCTGGCATCATGGACACGCGTGGTCACCGCGTGAACTCTGCCCTCATGCCGGCCTACGTCCAAAGATCATGTCTGGCTTGTTGTTCGTGGTAGTTTTGAAGCTTACAAGGCTTTGGTTTGGATCCAGGTGCAGTAGAGAAGATTTTACAAGCCAGGTAAGTTTTTGATCAGTAACTTTGAGAGGTTACTGAGGTCAACTGGCTGGGAGTTGGGGCTGTGCTTTGGAGGCTAGCCATCATCTACTAAGGTGATGATGGACAAGAAAATTCAGGCACAAAGGAGTAAGTAAAATGGTAGTTGTTGTAGAAACCACCATTTTTGTCCAGAACAGAAACTATTTTCTGTAGCAAAAATATTCCAAAAAGTGATTAAATATTTTTTCTCAGGAAGGTGCCCTAGGGTTCAAAGAATATTAGTGAATTTTCTCAGATTTTTGTGAGCCAGAAAAATTGGGGTTGCTTTGGTGCTCATTGAACTAGCTAGGGTTTTAGAGAGGAAAAATGAATATTTTTCATTTAAGAAAAATATTCCCAAGATTATTTTTCAGGTGGATCAGAAGGGGAATGATGGTTAGAAAGGGAAATAAGGCACTTGGGTGAAAGCCAAGGGTACCCAAGTGTTTAAGTCCAAAATAAAAGATTCAAAAACTCCAAATTTCAAAATAAACCCAAATGAAAATCAGGCAAATAAGAGAGGGCAAAAATCAGGCTGTCACAGATAGTTTTTAGGAAAATAGATATTTGGTTTTAGGTCATTTCTTGTAATTTCAGATATGGAGTGCTTGTCTTTAGTTTTTGTTTTGACTTTGTGAAACTTGCTACCTATGGATGAAACTGTGTAATATTGATGAAACTATGTATATTTATGGATGAAACTTGCTACTATTAGTAACATGTGTTGGATATGTGTTGGATATATATGTGTTCATGACTATTGGTAATATGTGTTGGATATGCTATATTGGTCATATATATATATATATATATATATATATATATATATATATATATATATATATATCTGTGTGTGTGTGTGTGTGTGTACGATTTTACGTGAAAATGAATTGATATAAGAAAAAACAGAATTAATGCCTATTTGGTCTCTTTGCCATATACCAGCAGATGGCAAAGAGCCATGCCCTTTGCCGTCTGCCAACAGATGGCAAAGAGCCATGCCCTTTGCCTTCTGCTGGAAGACAGCAAAGACCTTTGCATCTTTGCCGTCCGCCAGCAGACGGCAAAGTGCCCTTTGCCGTAGCTCGTTCAGCCGGACGTTTTGCCGTCTGCTGGCTGACGACAAAGGCCTTTGCCTTCAGCAATGCATGCCTTTGCCGTCAGCCATGGCGGACGGCAAAGTTCCTGATTCCTGTAGTGTTTGATTCAATGATCGTTGCCGAATTTGGAGTGCTGGGGAAGTAGATGAGTCGGTGTAGATCGTACTTGGAGCCCCTTGAACATCGATGATGATCCCGTGAACCGCCCTTGAACGATCCCTCAAACGGAAGACCGAAAGCATGTCTCTCTACTTGGTTGCAAGCGTACAGTCTTCACGATCCATCAGCACTTTGCCATCCAGAGCTAATCGTCGCTGGAGAATTAGAGAGAGGAGATTAGAACCACATGAGACTTCTAATTATGAGGATTAGAGGTGGCTAGGTGTCGGTGGGAAACGACACCTATGGGATCACTGGAATCCCTTCTACGGTTGCGGGGCACGGGGATCTTGAGAAGAGCGGGACCAACAGGTGACACAAGGGGGATTTACCCAGGTTCGGGCGGCGAGGATGCGTAAAACCCTAGTCCTGCTTTGGTGGATGTATTTAGTGTTCTTGAGCTCTCGAACTAGCTCTAGGTGCTGCAAGGTTCCAAATAGCCGAATCCTTTCTCTGTGTGCCGTGGGCCTCCTTTTATAGGCGAAAGGGGCTGCCACAGTGGCACACAGGAGGTGGAAAGTGCTACAGTGTCATGAGTCTATCGCTAGTATTATAGTACAAGATGCATTTAATGCGAGGCTTAGGTATCCCTTCGTTTTATTGGGGACGGGGGCGAGGCCCGTCCCGTCCGTCGCCGCTCCTCCTTGCTTCGGCACGTGCCCTAGCCAGCGATGCATGCGGTGCCATGTAGGCAGGCAGGCAGCCGAGGTGGCGCGGTGGTGGAGCCTCCACGAAGGATTGCATGCCGCCACGCAGGTGCCTGCCCAGCTAGTTGGGTCGGCAGCTGCATGCCGACGGCGGCGAAGACTTATCTGGTGCGGGCTTGGCAGTGGCCCAGCTGGTGCGCTTTGGCGAGGGCCTTGTCGGGATGCCTGGCAAGGGTCTTGCTGTGGCACGCTGGTCTCCCCGGCAAGGGTCTTGCCGGGTGGCCCGGCAAGGGTCTTGCCGGGGGTCTTGTGGGTTTCTTCGGTGAGGATGGTTGCCCTCTTATACTCATTTGATCTTGTCTCTTCCTTGTCTTCACAAAGATCTGCATGCCACCACAGAGGTGCCTCCCGAGCCTCGCCCCAACGTGTTTGTCGAACGTTGGTGGGCTCAAGGGTGGCTCACTTTGGCTGGCGCGGGCGAGCTGCCCCGGCAAGGGTCTTGCCGGGGTTGCTGAGGCTGCCCCGGCAAGGGTCCTTGCCGGGGGAACCTGCTACGCCCATCTGATCTTTGTGGTCTTGGTCCTTGTTGTTGCCTCGTTTGCCTTGTGGCCTCGGCTTCTCTCCGGCTTCCCCTTCCTGCCGTGTCTGTGCGTGGCCGTGGTGCGAGGTTCTGACTGCCCGTGCACAAGTAAAGGGGTCAAAGGGAGAACCCCTACTTTTTTACACCGACACTAGGGCTAGCTCTAATTAGTCAACTAGGAGGATAAAGGACTTATCTGGATCTGCAGCCCCCGGCGATCTTGGCTTGCCTTGGAGGGATCCTTGTTCTTGCAGCCCCCGGCAACTCTGGCTTGCCGGGGCCCGGGCGCCGGTCTGTTCCCTTTCTTCCAAAACAGATCGGCAAGAATACTTACGTGCCCTGCGAACCAAAGAAGACAGATAAGAATAAAGACACACGCACTCGACCTCTAAGCTAGGGGTTAGCCGCCACTAAGCACTATCAACCCTAACCAAGGAAGAGACTCAACCTAGCATGCATGCAATAACTTAGGGCGCCAGCGCTTCGTTATTTATGCTCAGGGTCTGCGCCTGGCTTTGTACAAAGGGTTACATGCCTTGCCGGCAAGGCTTGTACATAAGGCTGGCTTGCCGGGAGGCCCGGTAGCCGCGCCTTATGGGTAAACCTTGCGAAGATGCTCGATGTTCCAGGAGTTACTCACTGGAATGGCATCTTCGTTCTCCAGCCAGATTGCGCCACGCCTGGTGACTCGTGTTACCCGATAAGGGCCTTCCCACTTCGGTGTCAACTTGTTAGAATTCTTGGCTGACTGAACGTGCCGAAGAACAAGGTCGCCTTCCTCAAAGCTCCGGGCATGGACCTTGCGGCTATGGTAGCGGCGCAAGGCTTGCTGGTAGCGTGCTGCTCTCACAGCCGCCCGGAGACGATCTTCCTCAAGGAGCATCGCGTCATCTTGCCACAATCGCTCTTGCTCAAGCTCATCATAAGCGAGCACTCGAGGTGACCCGTATATGAGTTCTGTGGGGAATCGCTTACGCCCGTAAACCAGGGCAAAGGGTGTCTGGCCGGTGGCTCGATTTGGCGTCGTTCTGATCGACCAAAGAACCACTGGCAACTCATCAATCCAGCGCCTCCCGCTTTTGCGCAGTCTGTCAAAAGTCTTTGTCCTCAAGCCTCGCAGGACTTTAGCATTTGCTCTCTCCACTTGGCCGTTGCTCCGTGGATGTGCCACGGAAGCAAAACAGACCTTGCTGCCGAGATCCTCAATGTATTGCATGAAGGCATGGCTTGTGAACTGCGTGCCGTTGTCGGTGATGATCCTGTTGGACACCCCAATACGGCAAACTAGTCCCTTGAACAACTTGATGGCTGACTGCGCTGTCACCTTCCTCACTGCCTCCACTTCTGGCCACTTTGTGAACTTGTCGATTGCAACGTACAAGTACTCAAAGCCCCCGACAGCATGGGGGAAAGGTCCCAATATGTCGAGCCCCAGACTGAGAAGGGCCAGGAGAGAGGGATGGTTTGAAGGGCTTGAGCTGGTTGATGGAGCTTCTTCGAATGGAACTGGCATGCTTCACACTTGGTTACTAGTGCTGTCGCATCCTGGAGGGTGGTGGGCCAGAAGAAACCTTCTTGGGAAAGCCTTGCGAGCAAGGGCCCTCGACCCTATGTGGAAGCCACATATGCCTCCATGTATCTCTGCCAACAGCTTTAGTCCTTCCTCCGGAGGTGCACTTCAATTTCACCCCATTCGGTCTTCTTACAGATAGCTCGTTATCAACGAATCGGTACAGTGCAGACCGGCGGGCTACTCTTTCCGCCTCTTCCTGCTCCTCAGGAAGCTCTCCTTTCTGAAGGAAACGGACGGTGTGTTGTGCCCATGCCGGAGCCGGTGGCTCGACGACAAGGACCAAAGGCATTTCTTCTGCTATGGGGGCGGCCGCCTCCACGGCCATGACTTGAGGTCCCGCCGGAGTCGGTCGCCCCGCGGCAGGATCGGCATCCACGGCAACATCTTCACCGGCGGCCCCGGGAAGCTCGGTCGGGAAGTACTTGTCGGGGCCTAGCTTCCTCCGCTTGTTCTGCCCGGTTGATGGCTCAACGGATGGCTGAGTTAACTGAAGCACAAAAGTACCTGGTTCCACAGGTAGCTTGAGGGCAGCGTGCTTTGACAGGTAATCGGCGATGTCGTTCTCCGCCCGAGGGACATGCTCCGCTTGTATACCGTCAAAGCGCTCCTCCAGTTTCCTCACCTCATCTACGTAAGCTTCCATCAACGGGCTTTGATAGTCTTTGTTGATCTGCCTGACGACGAGCTGTGAGTCGCCCCTGACGATGAGCTTTTTAACCCCGAGGTCCGCCGCGATCCTGAGACCGGCAAGCAAGCCCTCGTACTCGGCGGTGTTGTTGGTTGACATCTCCCGGGGGAAGTGCATCTGGACGACGTACTTGAGGTGCTCTCCGGTGGGTGCGACAAGCAGCACACCAGCTCTGGCGCCTTGCAGCGAGAAGGCACCATCAAAGTACATGATCGATTCGACTCATTTCCTTGTCGGGAGAGTGGTCTCTCGTACCTCTTAAATGCAGCGTCGAGGTCCATTCTACAACAAACTCCGCCAAGACTTTGCTCTGAATCGTGTAGGTACTGAACTTTAAACGAAGCTTGACAGCTCCAGGGGCCCATTCCACGATCCTCCCGTTGCATCTGGGTTATGCACGGTATCCGTTGCAATGGGAGGCGGGTGACCACCGTGATCTCATGCGCTTGGAAGTAATGGCGCAGCTTCCTCGAAGCCATAAGGAGGCCGAAGAGCAGCTTTTGCACACCTGAGTACCTCGACCTAGCCCCCTGCAAAAGGGAGCCGACGAAGTAAACTGGGAGCTGCACCATTTTCTTCTTCCGCGCTTCTTCACCTGGTCGCTTGGGTCCCGTCGTACGGGCGCCAGTCTTGTCAGGGCCGAACCCTGCCGAGGGTTCAGCCTTGCCGGGGCTGAGCCCTGCTGGGGAGGGTTCCGGCCCGCCAACCGTCGACTCTGCCGCTGCTGCTATCTCCTCATCAACCTCTCTCTGCGCCACTAGTGCGGCGCTAACCACCTGATTTGTTGCCGCTAGATAAAGCAGCAACAGTTCTTGTGGTTTGGGCGCAACCGACCTTTGGGGTAGAGGAGAGGTACTTCTTCAAATCTTGCAGCGTTGCCTCGGCCTCTGGGGTCCACTCCATTGGCCCTGCTTTCTTCAAGATCTTGAAGAAAGGAAGGGCACGCTCCGCGGACTTGGAGATGAACCGGCTCATGGCAGCAACGCAGCCAGTGAGCCGACGCACGTCCTTGATCCATTTGGGTGCCCCAATCTGCTCGATGGCCTTGATCTTATCTGGGTTTGCTTCAATCCCGCGCTGGGACACAAAGAACCCGAGAAGCTTGCCGGACGGGACGCCGAAGACACACTTCTCAGGGTTCAATTTGAGGTTGATCTTGCAGGGTTCCCAAATGTTTCCTCTAGATCTTGCACGAGCGTTGCTTTGTCCTTGGTTTTGACCACTATGTCATCCATATAAGCTTCCATATTTCTATGTAGCTGGGGCTCAGAACCAATTTGGACTGCTCTTGCAAAGGTCGAGCCAGCACTCTTCAACCCAAAAGGCATCCGTAAAAAGCAATACGTACCACATGGGGTGATGAATGTTGTCTTTTCCTCGTCTTCCTTTGTCATGAAGATCTGGTGGTATCCTGAGTAGGCGTCCAGGAACGATAAGAGATCACACCCAGCCGTGGAGTCAACAATCTGGTCAATGCGTGGCAACGGGAAAGGATCCTTTGGGCATGCCTTATTGATGTCTGTGTAATCAATACACAGCCTCCATTTCCTATTTGCCTTGCGCACCACTATCGGATTGACCAACCACATTGGATGGAGTACTCCTCTCACCAAGCCTGCCGCCTCTAGCTTTCTGATTTCCTCCATGATGAACTCCTGCCTCTCTAGAGCTTGCTTCTTGACTTTCTGCTTGACGGGCCACGCATGAGGACAGACAGCAAGGTGGTGCTCAATCACCTCCCAGGGAACGCCGGGGATGTCGGAGGCTTGCCATGCAAACACAACAACATTCGCCCACAGGAAGGCGACGAGCTCGCTTTCCTATTTGCCATTGAGGGTGGAGCTTATGGTAAAAACTCCCCCCGTACCGTCCTCCTTGATGGGCACCTTCTTGGTCTCTGGTGTCGTGGCTCTGGACTTCTTGCACTTGCCGGCGGAGCTCTCTAGCACATCCTCAACAGCAGCGCAACACCCCGAAGAGGTGCGCTTGCCGGAGTGGGTGCTAGGAGTCTCGCCAGTCTTCTTACCCCCCCCCCTCCCGGGGGCTCCGTCAGCAGGAGCAGGTACCTTGGCGGCAGCTGCTGCAACTGCTTCCCGGTAGAGTTGGTCAGCGCAGATCAATGCATCTTTCTTGTTGGAGGGGACAGTGATGATGTTCATCGGCCCGGGCATCTTCAGCAAGTTGTAGGCGTAGTGTGAAGCCGCCATGAACTTGGCCAGTGCCGGGCGGCCGAGGATACCGTTGTAAGGCAAGGGGATCTCGGCTACATCAAAAACAATCCTCTCCGTCCTGTGGTTCAGCTCGCCTCCGAATGTCACGGGCAGCGTGATCTTTCCCTTTGGATGACTCCTCCCCGGGTTAACCCCTTGGAACGTACCCGTCTCCTCGAGGTCTCCATCAGGGATCTGCAGCCTTCTAACCACAACGGACGAGATCAAGTTCAGGCCGGCCCCGCCTTCAACCAACATCTTTGTCACCTTGAGGTTGCGGATTGTTGGTGAAACCAACAATGGCAAGCACCCGACATGATGGTGCGGTCAGGGTGGTCCTCGGTGTTGAAGATGATGGGCGTGCTGGACCATTTCAGCGGCTTCCGCGCGTCAAACGATGGCTCCACGGCTGTGATCTCACGCGCCCACTGCTTGAGTTGGCGGTGGGATGTGTGCAGCGAGGCGCCGCCATCGACGCACATGGCCTCTGTGTCTTTCTGAAACTCGTGGTCGCCGGACTCGTCGTCCTCGTCATGATCATCGTCTTCTTGCTTCTTGTCGCGGCCCCGGGCGGGCCTCTCTTGCTGATTATCCTTGCCGCGGCGGCCTCCTTGGCCGCCACATTTCTTGCCGGATCCTTCGGCACCATCTGGGCCTTTCTCCTTGTCCCGCCGCTCATACTCGGCTTTCTGCTTCTCGGCGAGCAGCTCTACCTACCGGCAGTTTTGGAGATCATGGTCCTTGGTGCGGTGGATCTTGCAGTACTGCTTGTCGGAGCCTCCTGGCTTGTCGGCAGCTGCCAAGGCCCGGCAAGCGTCACACCTGGCAATCTCCTTGCCGGGGTCGCTCGCCTTGATCTTCTTGGTGGTACCGGTGTCGTCGGATCCCTCAACGCACGACATTTCCCTTGCGCTTCCTATTACGGCATCGGTCCTTCTTTGCTGGGGTGGCGGTATCGCCAGTGGAGTCGGTTTCCGCACCGGCATCTTCGCCGGGGTACTTCCTTCCCTCCTCGGCACGAGCGCACCGATCGGCCAGAACATAGAGCTCGGCCACATCCTTAACCTTGTTCATCGCCAGTTCTTCATGCATCTTGCGATTGCGCATGTTCTGATGGAACGCATTGATCACGGAGGCGGGATGAACATCGCGGATGTTGTACTTGCGCAGGTTTTCTCCTTCCTTCTGGGGGATGATGTGGAAATCACTTGCCTGGCCATTCGCTTGGTGACCTCCGGTAAAGGCGCCAACAAACTCATGGCACAGATCCGCCCAAGAAGAGATGGAGACCACCGGCAAGTGCATCAACCATGACATAACATTAGGCTTGAGTGCCAACGGGAAGTAGTTGGCAAGCACCTTATCATCGCGGGCCCCAGCAGCTTGCATCGCGATGGTGTAGATGCTGAGGAACTCTGACGAGTGAGTCTTGCCATTGTACTTCTCGCTAACGTGGGGTTTGAACGTACGGTGGGAGGGCCACTGGAACTGCCGCAGCTCACGGGTGAAGGCCGAACAACCCACCTCGTAAGGTAGGCCACTGTAGCCTCCTGGCGCTGGGTGGTCCGTAGCAGGCCACCGCCGCTTTGTCCGGCGGTGGTGGCGGCGTCCGCGTCGGCGCTCGATCGTAGTTCGAGTGTCCTCATGAGCCCGCTCCGGAAGGACTTGGCACTGATCGTGGTTGGTCCGCGGGTCGGACGATGCGATGGAGATATCATCACGAGCATCGCCATGACGGGCCGACGCCCGGGGCGGTCGGGATGGAGGTGGGGAGTACACCATGGCCGCGTCACCACCGGCGCGGCCTCCGCTTGCACGTGGCAGCCCGGCGGAGCGACGGCCAACGGGTTCCGCCGACCGCAGCCCGTCGTTGTTGGTGATGCCGACGAGGCTCCGGACGGTGTCCCTCCATTCGTCGAGCTTCTTCGCGGCGGGAGGAAAATCGAGGAGCAGCTGCGCGCGCACCAGAGCTTCTGCCGGCGTGGGTGGCGGCGAAAGATGGGTGGACCACGATGCGCCTCGACTCCTAACCATGTTAGAAGGAGCTGCGTCGTGGCTCCGCGGACGTTCGCCACCTCCATCAGTACCTCAGCGTGCATGCTGGCTCTCTTCTTCATGTGATGGACGCACGGGACTCTTCCCAGGGCGGCGCGCAGGGTCACCGGCAAGGTGACACCGCTCGTCGCGCACAACCTGAGAGGAGCGCACCGTGGGCGCCGGTGTTGGTGTTCCGGAGACCGCCGTGCCGCCGCCTGGTGGGACGGCGACATCCCTGGAGGGCCCCGTGCCGCCTGCGGGGGGGCCTACTCCGTCTCTGGAGCCTGCGACTGGTGGCTCGTCGCCCGGCGGGCGAACGACACCGCTCGTCGAGCCCGGACCATTAGGGCGATGTGGATGTTCGCGGGCCGCGCCACGGGTTCTCTCCGCGACCGGCCCGCTACTGGTCCGCAACTTGGTCCCGGACGAACCGATCGCCATGGTCGCCTTCTTCTTAGGAGCCATGGCGATGAAGAACAGCTAGGCCAACTGCTAGACCAGATTCTCACAATAGCGCAACCCCTACCTGGCGCGCCAAAGATGTCGGTGGGAAACGACACCTATGGGATCACTGTAATCCCTTCTACGGTTGCGGGGCGCGGGGATCGTGAGAAGAGCGGGACCAACAGGTGACACAAGGGGGATTTACCCAGGTTTTGGCCGCGAGGATGCGTAAAACCCTAGTCCTACTTTGGTGGATGTATTTAGTGTTCTTGAGCTCTCGAACTAGCTCTAGGTGCTGCGAGGTTCCAAAGAGCCGAATCCTTTTTCTGTGCACCGTGGGCCTCCTTTTATAGGCGAAAGGGGCTGCCACAGTGGCACACAGGAGGTGGAAAGTGCTACAGTGTCGCGAGTCTATCGCTAGTATTACAGGACAAGACACATTTAATGCGAGGCTTAGGTGTCCCTTCGCTTTATTGGGGACGGGGGCGAGGCCCGTCCCGTCCGTCACCGCTCCTCCTCGCTTCGGCACATGCCCTGGCCAGTGACGCATGCGGTGCCATGTAGGCAGGCAGGCAGCTGAGGTGACGCGGTGGTGGAGCCTCCACGAAGGATTGCATGCCGCCACGCAGGTGCCTGCCCAGCTGGTTGGGTCGGCAGCTACATGCGAACGACGACGAAGACTTATCTGGTGCGGGCCTGGCAGTAGCCCAACTGGTGCGCTTTGGTGAGGGCCTTGTCGGGTGGCCCGTCAAGGGTCTTTCTATGGCACGCTGACCTCCCCGGCAAGGGTCTTGCCGGGTGGCCCGGCAAGGGTCTTGCCGTGGCGCGCTGGTCTCCTCGGCAAGGGTCTTGCCGGGGGTCTTGTGGGTTTCTTCAGTGACGATGGTTGCCCTCTTATACTCATTTGATCTTGTCTCTTCCTTGTCTTCACAAAGATCTGCATGCCCCCACAGAGGTGCCTCGAGCCTCGCCCCAGCGTGTTTGTCGAACGTTGGTGGGCTCAAGGGTGGCTCACTTTGGCTGGCGCGGGCGAGCTTCCGCGGCAAGGGTCTTGCCGGGGTTGCTGAGGCTGCCCCGGCAAGGGTCCTTGCCGAGGGAACCTGCTACACCCATCTGATCTTTGTGGTCTTGGTCCTTGTTGTTGCCTCGTTTGCCTTGTGGCCTCGGCTTCTCTCCGGCTTCCCCTTCCTGCCGTGTCTGTGCATGGCAGTGGTGGGAGGTTCTGACTGCCCGTGCACAAGTAAAGGGGTCAAAGGGAGAACCCCTACTTTTGTACACCGACACTAGGGCTAGCTCTAATTAGTCACTAAGACCAACTAGAACTAGAACTAGATCAACTAGAGGAGGCGCCAAAACTGTGTCATCATAGGGTGGAAATCCTTTGGTATATATAGGTTTAGGGGAGAGGAGGCCGCAACCACCAAGGGGAAGGAGTCTCCCTTGGTGTTCCGGCCTAGGGGGAGTTAGACTCCCACCCCTAGTAGGATTTGGCCTCCTGTAGTGGGAAAGTTGGGGCACCTCCCTATTGGGCCCTTGTGGCCCAATTCCTTCTCCACCTCTTGGCCTTATTAGGCCATTGATATTAAATTAAACATATATTTGTTCTAAAAAAATTCAGATAATCATATATATAATTTAACATCCCCAGAAACATTTTCCACCTATATATAATTAATCAGCAATACCCGAATTACTCGATATTCAATGAAACCCTTCCGGTGACCCCGAAACGCTTCCGGAACCTCTCAGAGCTATTTTGGATATTAATGAAACAATTCCATAAATATATTCTCATTACTCCCGTACCACTAACACTCAACATAGTGTGATTACCTTAATATTGTGACCCCGTAGGTTCGGTAAATCATAGACATGATCGAAACCCCTTCATTCAATTACCGATAGCAGAACCGTGGACATCCATGTCGGTCCCTATGATTACACGAATGATATTCGAGTGAACCTTTGGTTATCATGTGATATTCCCTTTGCTTCATGATACTTTACAAGACTTTGTGTGCATCGGTATCCTCCTGAGTCATTACCATGCTCACTATACCGTTGCTCCCACTACCAGTTTTGTTCTTCTTTCTCGTTAATGTGTTCCGGCATCCCTGTGATGTAGTCACCTGTGTCTGGCCAGAAGACAATGGATGCCGTCGCACTGAGAGGGCCCTAAGAATATCTCACCATCATTGGAGGAGCAAATCCCACTCTTGAGCTATCCGATCACTTGTCAAACTTTTCGGTGAACCTGAAAGTTGTCGTTATGATCACCTTGTTATAGATGACGTTTGAGCAACCTCAAAGCTCACCGTCTTGTAGGAAGTGACCGAGAAACTTTCACGGTCCGAGGAACTAAAACACATGCAAACACTTCATGTTATAACAATTGATTTCAAACGATATAATCACAAATTATAACAAGCAAGTATTGGGTCGATTCAATATGATCGTTCTTCTAACGTCATACCTTCGATGTTGCTTTAGGACTATCATTACACTTAACGATATCCTAAGATCCGGAAAACATGATCACCAACAACACTTGAGCTAGTCTTAGAGGCGAGTCCGGGAACCTATTGTTAACCATTTATCATTTCACACGTGTATATGAGTTTTCCAATGAATCGCATATTCCAGGATAATAGCAGTTATAGCATGACATATAAACTCTTAATAATGAATAATGAAAATATAATAATACAATATTATTGCCTCTAAGGCATATTTCCAACAGTCTCCCACTTGCACTAGAGTCAATAATCTAGCTCCATAGTCTTCAAACACATCTGGCTTATTTGGTGTTGCTTATGCTTTTCTTGTGGTAGAGCCATTGTCATTAGTTTTGACATATTCAAAACAATGTAATATTTGTGTTAGTCTTTTCTAATTTTAAGGATCTCAATCCATCTTGCTTTGAGCTATAACATTTTATTCAATATTATCATATTATTGGACTCATTGCACTTAGAATGACACCAACTTTATCAAGACTCTTCTCGATTATATTCACATGATACTTTAGATCCACCCATTTATATCAAGACTCTTCTTGATTAGCCATATTCACAATATAATGTTTATGTGTTTACAACTTTTGTAACATCCAATTGTATCAAAGGCATTTCTGGATTCGGACAATATTGAAACATCTAATGTTTTTAAAACACATATCTCTATCATTATACAATCAACAATATTGTTCATAAAATAATTGTATGTAATTATCATAGCCCAATTATATCAATTATGAAGTTGATATTCATACGTTCTCAATAATGAACTTTAACTTCATATTCTCAAAATAATACATCTATTCTTTTGAGATCATTGATATATGTTACTAACACTTCATAAAATGATGACCCACAAGTATAGGGGATCTATCGTAGTCCTTTCGATAAGTAAGAGTGTCGATCCCAACGAGGAGCAGAAGGAAATGATAAGCAGTTTTTAGTAAGGTATTCTTTGAAGCACTGAAATTATCGGTAACAAATAGTTTTGTGATAAGATAAATTGTAACGGGTAACAAGTAACAATTGTAAATAAAGTGCAGCAAGATGGCTCAATCCGTTTTGTAGCAAAGGACAAGCCTGGACAAAATCTTATATAGAGAAAAGCGCTCCCGAGGACACATGGGAATTATCGTCAAGCTAGTTTTCATCACGTTCATATGATTCGCTTTCGGTACTTTGATAATTTGATATGTGGGTGGACCGGTGCTTGGGTGCTATCCTTACTTGGACAAGCATCCCACTTATGATTAACTCCTATTGCAAGCATCCGCACCTACAAAAGAAGTATTAAGGTAAACCTAACCATAGCATGAAACACATGGATCCAAATCAGCCCCTTACGAAGCAACGCATAAACTAGGGTTTAAGCTTCTGTCACTCTAGGAACCCATCATCTACTTATTACTTCCCAATGCCTTCCTCTAGGCCCAAATAATGGTGAAATGTCATGTAGTCGACGTTCACATAACACCACTAGAGGAGAGACAACATACATCTCATCAAAATATCGAACGAATACCAAAATCACATGACTACTAATAGCGAGACTTCTCCCATGTCCCGAGGAACAAACGTAACTACTCACAAAGCATATTCATGTTCATAATCAGAGGAGTATTAATATGCATACAGGATCTGAACATATGATGTTCCACCAAATAAACCAACTAGCATCAACTACAAGGAGTAATCAACACTACTAGCAACCTACATGTACCAATCCCAGACTTAGAGACAAGAATTGGATACAAGAGATGAACTAGGGTTTGAGAGGAGATGGTGCTGGTGAAGATGTTGATGGAGATTGGCCCCCTACCGATGAGAGGAGCGTTGGTGATGACGATGGCGATGATTTCCCCCTCCCGGAGGGAAGTTTCCCCGGCAGAATAGCTTCGCCGGAGCCCTAGATTGGTTCCGCCAAGGTTCCGCCTCGTGGCGGCGGAGTCTCGTCCCGAAAGCTTGCTTATGATTTTTCTTCGGACGAAAGACTTCTTATAGCAGAAGATGGACACCGGAGGGCCACATGGGGACCCATGAGGCAGGGGGCGCGCCCAGGGGGGTAGGCCGCGCCCCCCACCATCGTGCCCAGGGTGTGGGTCCCCTCTGGTATATTCCTCGCTCAGTATTTTTTATTATTTCCAGAAATAACTTCTGTGGAGTTTCAGGACTTTTGGAGTTGCGCAGATTAGGTCTCTAATATTTGCTCCTTTTCCAGCCCAGAATTCCAGCTGTCGGCATTCTCCCTCTTCATGTAAACCTTGTAAAATAAGAGAGAATAGGCATAAGTATTGTGACATAATGTGTAATAACAGCCCATAATGCAATAAATATCAATATAAAAGCATGATGCAAGATGGACGTATCAACTCCCCCAAGCTTAGACCTTGCTTGTCCTCAAGCAGAAGCCGATAACTATAAATATGTCCACACGTTTAGAGGTAGAGGTGTCGATAAAATAAAATACAGACATGAGGGCATCATGATCATTATTATTTCTTATGCTCAAGTAATAATCTATTCACAATGTCAAGTGTGAATCAGAAACTTTATTGAGAACTAATAAACTATAATCTCAGTCACTGAAGCAATTGCAATTTATCATAACATCAGAAAGAGTCTATGTAAGAGCTTTGCAGCAAGTCCACATACTCAACTATCATTTAGTCTTTCACAATTGCTGACACTCACGCAATGCTTGTGATTACGGAGTTTTAATCGGACACAGAGAAAGATAGGGGCTTATAGTTTCACCTCCCAACATTTTACCTCAAGGGTAATGTCAACAATAATAGTTCATGCTAACTTACATCCAATTGGATATATATATATATATATATATATATATATATATATATATATATATATATATATATATATATATATATATCAGGATCTTTCCAACATAGTGTGCTTGCCAAAGGATAAAATGTAAAAAGGAAGGGTGAAGATCACCATGACTCTTGCATAAGGTAGAAGATAAAAGTAAAAGATAGGCCCTTCACAGAGGGAAGCAGAGGTTGTCATACGCTTTCAGGGTTGGATGCACAAAATCTTAATGCAAAAGAATGTCACTTTATATTGCCACTTGTGATATGGACCTTTATTATGCAGTCCGTCGCTTTTATTTCTTCCACATCACAAGATCGTGTAAAGCTTATTTTCTCCCACACTAATAAGTCATACATATTTAGAGAGCAATTTTTATTGCTTGCACCGATGACAACTTACTTGAAGGATCTTACTCAATCCATAGGTAGATATGGTGGACTCTCATGGCAAAACTGGGTTTAAGGATATTTGGAAGCACAAGTAGTATTTCTACTTGGTGCAAAGAATTTGGCTAGCATGAGGGGGAAAGGCAAGCTCAACATGTTGGATGATCCATGATAATATACTTTATCTCAGATATAAGAAAACATAACCCATTACGTTGTCTTTCTTGTCCAACATCAACTCTTTAGCATGTCATATTTTAATGAGTGCTCACAATCATAAAAGATGTCCAAGATAGTATATTTATATGTGAAACCTCTCTTTCTTTATTACTTCCTATTAATTGCAACTATGACCAAAACTATGTTTGCCAACTCTTAACAACTTTTAATCATCATACTCTTTATATGTGAAGTCATTACTCTCCATAAGATCAATATGATTTCTTTGTTTCTTTTTATTCTTTTCTCTTTTCTTTTATTCCCTCAAGATCATAGCAAAATAATCAAGCCCTTGACTCAACACTAATCTTTATTATATATAGCTCACGGACTCGATACATAGAGGGATCATAAAGCAAAACTCAAAAACTAGATCATACTAAAACTTTATTCTACTAGATCAAGATATTACCAAAAGGATCGAACTAAGATAAACGGTAAAGATAGGAGTGTGATGGTGATACGATACCGGGGCACCTCCCCCAAGCTTGGCAGTTGCCAAGGGGAGTGCCCATGTGATTATGTCTCCTTTGCCGGTGAAGGAGATCGAGTTGTTGATGATGTAGGCTTGTTGTCCATATTCCAAGGCATAGGCTCCCCATCATAGAAGGATGATCGGGTCTCCGGGATCCTCAAATTTGTAGCCAAACTCATTCTCTTGAATCTATATTCATAATCACAGTTTTGGTTTTGCAGGTCATAGATCTGGGGTTGGAGGTGCTTGATTTTCTCATGCAGCTTGAAGATGGTCTCCCCGATGTCCTTGGCGTCCAGCTTGTGGTTGTTGGTGAACTCCGTGATCATTATGTGATTAGAGTCG
Organism: Aegilops bicornis; assembly: GCA_021605145.1. Taxonomy (NCBI): domain Eukaryota; kingdom Viridiplantae; phylum Streptophyta; class Magnoliopsida; order Poales; family Poaceae; genus Aegilops; species Aegilops bicornis. The sequence goes on from CM038671.1 coordinate 105,984,430, forward strand.
AGTCCACGCTCCACCATCTCCTGACACTTGAAAACTTGTTGCTCCATTGCCTCGAGCCTTGTCTCCACGCTTCCGGTCCTCCTTGGTCCCTCAACATCGCGGATGTGCAGCATCCCCTCATGCATCTCAATGGTTTGAGGGTGTTGCAGCACCTCCGCGAGGTAGGGGTTGATGACCTTCTCGAAGAACTTGTCCTTGGGGGCGCTTGAAGACGTCATGGGGATCTAGATCTGACAGAAAAATAGCTCGAAACAAGAACAGCGTATATTTGCGTGATACAGGTCAAAACCTCCGGGGGATTATATAATGAATTTTTACCGACCAAAATACGTATCGTGCAAGAAAACGGAGTCCGGAGAGCACACGAGGTACCCACGAGGCAGGGGGCGCACCCAGGGGGGTAGGGCGCGCCCTCCACCCTCGTGGAGGCCTCGTGCCCTTCCCGGACTGCTTCTTATTTTTCTATTTTTCTAAATATTCGAAAACGGAGAAAAATTTCCATTAGAACTGTTTTGGAGTCGGTTTACTTACCGTACCACATACCTATTCCTTTTCGGAGTCTGAAACATTCTGGAAAGTGTCCCTTATGTATTCCTCCGGGGTTACGGTTTCAATAATGTTGGTTTCAACATTTATAGGATTACCTGAGATATAATGTTTGATTCTTTGACCGTTCACCACCTTCGGATTTGTGCCTTCGAAGTTGTTGATTTTTATGGCACCGGAACGATAGACCTCCTCGATAACGTAAGGACCTTCCCATTTGGAGAGAAGTTTTCCTGCAAAAAATCTTAAACGAGAGTTGTATAGCAATACATAATCACCTACATTAAACTCACGCTTTTGTATCCTTTTTTCATGCCATCTTTTAACGTTTTCTTTAAACAACTTGGCATTCTCATAGGCTTGGGTTCTCCACTCATCAAGTGAGCTAATATCAAATAACCTCTTCTCACCGGCAAGTTTGAAATCATAATTGAGCTCTTTAATAGCCCAATTGCCTTATGTTCTAGTTCAAGAGGTAAATGACATGCTTTTCCATGAACCATTTTATACGGAGACATACCCATAGGATTTTTATATGCAGTTCTATAGGCCCATAATGCATCATCAAGTTTCTTGGACCAATTTTTTCTTGATCTATTAACAGTCTTTTGCAAAATTAATTTAAGTTCTCTATTACTCAATTCTACTTGACCACTAGACTGTGGGTGATAAGGAGATGCAATTCTATGATTAACATCGTACTTTGCCAGCATTTTACGGAAAGCACCATGAATAAAATGTGAACCACCATCAGTCATTAAATATCTAGGGACTCCAAACCTCGGAAAAATAACTTCTTTAAGCATTTTAATAGAAGTGTTATGATCAGCACTACTAGTTGGAATAGCTTCTACCCACTTAGTAACATAATCAACAGTAACTAAAATATGTGTATATCCGTTAGAGGCAGGAAACGGTCCCATATAATCAAAGCCCCAAACATCAAATGGTTCAATAACAAGTGAATAGTTCATAGGCATTTCCTGACATCTACTAATATTACCAATTCTTTGACATTCATCACAAGATAAGACAAACTTACGGGCATCTTTGAAGAGAGTAGGCCAATAAAAACTGGATTGCAATACCTCATGTGCAGTTCTGTCTCCAGCGTGGTGTCCTCCATAAGCCTTGGAGTGACACTTGCGTAGGATCGGTTACTGTTCATGCTCAGGTACATAACGTATAATAACACCATCTACTCCTTCTTTATAAAGATGTGGGTCATCCCAAAAGTAATGTCTCAAATCATAGAAAAACTTTTTCTTTTGCTGGTATGTGAAACTAGGTGGTATAAATTTAGCAACAATGTAATTAGCATAATCAGCATACCATGGAGCAGTACGAGAAGCATTTATGACATTCAGTTGTTCATCGGGAAAGCTATCATCAATAGGTAGTGGGTCATCAAGAACATTTTCTAACCTAGACAAGTTATGCGCAGCAGGGTTCTCAGCTCCTTTCTATCAATAATATGCAAATCAAATTCTTGTAGCAAGAGAACCCATCTAATAAGTCTAGGTTTAGCATCTTTATTTTCCATAAGATATTTAATAGCAGCATGATCAGTGTGAATAGTTACTTTAGAATCAACAATATAAGGTCTGAACTTATCACAAGCAAATACAACTGCTAAGAATTCTTTTTCAGTAGTAGCATAATTTCTCTGGGCATTGTCTAGAGTTTTACTAGCATATTGAATAACATTTAATTTCTTATCAACTCTTTTCCCTAGAACAACACCTACAACATAATCACTAGCATCACACATAATTTCAAAGGGTAAATTCCAATCAGGTGGCTGAATGATAGGTGCAGAAATTAATGCTTTCTTAAGTATTTCAAATGCTTCTACACAATCATCATCGAAGACGAATGGTATATCTTTTTGTAATAGATTAGTCAAAGGCCGAGAAATTTTTGAGAAGTCCTTAATGAACCTCCTATAAAAGCCGGCATGACCAAGGAAACTTCTCATACCTTTGATGTCCTTGGGACACGACATCTTTTCAATAGCATCAACTTTAGCTTTATCAACTTCAATACCTCTTTCAGAAATTTTATGTCCCAAGACAATACCTTCATTCACCATAAGTGGCACTTCTCCCAATTCAAGACAAGGTTAGTTTCTTCACATCTCTGCAAAACTCGATCAAGGTTGCTTAAGCAATCATCAAAAGAGGATCCATAGACGGAGAAATTGTCCATGAAAACCTCACATATCTTTTCACAAAAATCAGAGAATATAGCCATCATGCATCTTTGAAAGGTAGCAGGTGCATTACATAAAACAAAAGGCATACGTCTATAAGCAAAAGTACCGAAAGGGCAAGTAAATGTGGTCTTTGATTGATCATCAGCTGACACAGGTATTTGAGAGAAACCAGATTAACCATCTAGGAAGCAAAAATGTGTATGTTTGGATAATCTTTCTAGTATTTGATCAATAAAAGGTAAGGGGTAATGATCTTTTTTTAGTAGCTTTATTTAATTTGCAGAAATCAATTACCATCCTATAACCTGTAATAATTATTTGCGGAATAAATTCATCTTTATCATTAGGAACGACAATAATACCTCCCTTCTTAGGAACACAATGGACAGGACTTACCCACTGACTATCAGCAACGGGATAGATTATACCTACCTCAAGGAGCTTTAGTATTTCCTTTCTTACCACTTCTTTCATCTTAGGATTCAACCGTCGTTGATGATCAATAACTGGTTTGGCATCTTTCTCCAAATTTATTTTGTGTTGGCATAGAGTGGGACTAATGCCCTTAAGATCATCAAGAGTATGTCCAATAGCAGCACAGTGCTTTTTCAGAGTTTTCAATAAATTTTCTTCCTCCTTCTCTGAAAGGTTAGCACTAATAATAATAGGATATATCTTCTTTTCATCAAGATAAGCATATTTAAGAGTATCAGGTAATGGTTTAAGCTCGAACACGGGATCACCCTTGGGTGGAGGAGGATCCCCTAGAATTTCAACATGCAAGTTGTGTTTCAGAATAGGTCCCTGTTTAAATAATACTTCATCTATTTCCCATCTTTCATTCATAAACATATCATTTTCATGGTGTAGCAGATATTGTTCTAAAGGATCACTAGGAGGTACGGCAATAGAAGCAAGACCAATAATTTCATCTTTACTAGGCAATTCCTCTTCACGGTGTTGTCTACGAAATTTGGAAAAGTTAAACTCATGAGACATATCACCTAGACCAATAGTAACAACATCATTTTCGCAGTCTATCTTAGCATTAACAGTGTTCAAGAAGGGTCTACTAAATATAATGGGACAAAAGCTATCTTGTGGGGAACCAAGAACAAGAAAATCAGCAGGGTATTTAGTTTTCCCACACAAGACCTCAACATCTCTAACAATCCCAATTGGTGAAATAGTATCTCTATTGGCAAGCTTAATGGTGCCATCAATTTCTTCTAACTCAGCGGGTGCAATGTCATGCATAATTTCTTTGTATAAGTCAATAGGTATTGCACTAGCACTAGCACCCATATGACACAAGCCATGATAGAAATGATCTCCTATTTTAACAGAAATAACATGCATGCCTACCACAGGTCTATGTTTATCTTTAGCACAAGGTTTAGCAAATCTAGCAGTCTCATCACAGAAGTAAATAACATGCCCATCAATATTATCAGCCAAAAGATCTTTAACAATAGCAATATGAGGTTCAACTTTAACTTTCTCATGAGGTGTATAAGTTCTAATATTACTTTTATGAAGCACAGTTGAAGCTTTAGCATGATCCTTTATTCTAACAGGGAAAGGTGGTTTCTCAACATAAGTAGTAGGAACAATAGGATCATTATAAGTGATAGTCTTTTCTTCAACTTTAACAGGTGCAACTACTTTTTCTTCTATGGGAGGATGATATTTAAACCACTTCTCCTTAGGGAGATCAACATGGGTAGCAAATGATTCATAGAAAGAAGCTGCTATCTCAGAGTCAAGTCCATATTTAGTGCTGAATTCACGGAAAACATCGGTATCCATAAAAGATTTAACACAATCAAACGTAGGTGTTATACCTGACTCCTTACCCTCGTCGAGATCCCAATCTTCAGAGTTGTGTTTAATTCTTTCCAATAAATTCCATTTGAATTCAATAGTCTTCATCATAAAAGAACAAGTACAAGAAGTATCGAGCATGGTGCGATTGTTGTTAGAAAGCCGAGCATAAATAATTTGAATAATCATTTCTCTTGAGAGCTCATGATTGGGGCATGAATATAACATTAAATTAAGCCTCCCCAAGCTTGAGCGTTGCTTTCTCCTTCGCGAGGCCAAAAATTATATATATAATTAAGATCACGATGAAGAATATGCATAGGATAAAACTTCTGATGCAATTCCAATTTCAATCGTTTGTAGTTCCATGATCCATATCATCACATAGCCTATACCATGTTAATGCATCTCCCTTCAAAGATAAAGGGAATACCCTCTTCTTGATAAAATCATCGGGTATACCTGCAAGCTTAAATAATCCACAAACTTCATCAACATAGATTAGGTGCTCATCATGATGTAATGTTCCATCTCCTACAAAAGGATTAGCTAGCAGTTTTTCTATCATACCCGAAGGGATTTCAAAGTAGACATTTTCATTTTGAGTGGGTTCAGTAGGTTGAGGAGCAACTCTTTGCTCTACTGGTCGAGGTGAAGATACCCCGAACAAGCCCCTCAGAGGATTACTTTCCATAATAACAAGTGACAATAAATTTCAGCACACTATATAAAATTTTCCTTACCAAATTCCACCTACCAAGGGCGCTTCACTCCCCGGCAACAGCGCCAGAAAAGAGTCTTGATGACCCACAAGTATAGGAGATCTATCATAGTCCTTTCGATAAGTAAGAGTTTCGCCCAACGAGGAGCAGAAGGAAATGATAAGCGGTTTTCAGCAAGGTATTCTCTGCAAGCACTGAAATTATCGGTAACAGATAGTTTTGTGATAAGATAAATTGTAACGGGTAACAAGTAACAAGTGTAAATAAAGTGCAGCAAGATGGCCCAATCCTTTTTGTAGCAAAGGACAAGCCTGGACAAACTCTTATATAGAGAAAAGAGCTCCCGAGGACAGATGGGAATTATCGTCAAGCTAGTTTTCATCACGTTCATATGATTCGCGTTCGGTACTTTCATAATTTGATATGTGGGTGGACCGGTGCTTGGGTGCTGTCCTTACTTGGACAAGCATCCCACTTATTATTAACTCCATCGCAAGCATCCACAACTACAAAAGAAGTATTAAGGTAAACCTAACCATAGCATGAAACATATGGATCCAAATCAGCCCCTTACGAAGCAACGCATAAACTAGGGTTTAAGCTTCTATCACTCTAGCAACCCATCATCTACTTATTACTTCCCAATGCCTTCCTCTAGGCCCAAATAATGGTGAAATGTCATGTAGTCGATGTTCACATAACACCACTAGAGGAGAGACAACATACATCTCATCAAAATATCGAACGAATACCAAATTCACATGACTACTAATAGCGAGACTTCTCCCATGTCCTGAGGAACAAACGTAACTACTCACAAAGAATATTCATGTTCATAATCAGAGGAGTATTAATATGCATACAGGATCTGAACATATGATCTTGCACGAAATAAACCAACTAGCATCAACTACAAGGAGTAATCAACACTACTAGCAACCTACAGCTACCAATCCCAGACTTAGAGACAAGAATTGGATACAAGAGATGAACTAGGGTTTGAGAGGAGATGGTGCTGGTGAAGATGTTGATGGAGATTGGCTCCCTCCCAATGAGAGGAGCGTTGGTGATGACGATGGCGATGATTTCCCCCTCCCGGAAGTTTTCAGCAGAAGAGCTCATGGGAGCCCTAGATTGGTTCTGCCAAGGTTCCGCCTCGTGGCGGCGGAGTCTTGTCCCGAAATCTTGCTTATGATTTTTCTTCGGACGAAAGACTTCATATAGCAGAAGATGGCCACCGGAGGGCCACCAGGGGACCCACAAGGCAGGGGGTAGGGCGCCCCCCACCCTCGAGCCCAGGGTGTGGGTCCCCTCTGGTATTTTCTTCGCTCAATATTTTTTATTATTTCCAAAAACAACTTCCGTGGAGTTTCAGGACTTTTGGAGTTGCGCAGATTAGGTCTCTAATATTTGCTCCTTTTCCAGCCCAGAATTCCAGCTGCCGGCATTCTCCCTCTTCATGTAAACCTTGTAAAATAAGAGAGAATAGGCATAAGTATTGTGACATAATGTGTAAGAACAGCCCATAATGCAATAGATATCAATATAAAAGCATGATGCAAGATGGACGTATCATAAAACTCTTTGGCCCTTCTATATATCATAACTGTCAAGATGAATTCATTCAACTACCCATGCTTATCAATTGATTCTCATAAGCATCGAGTTATATGAGAATGAGACAAAATATTTTCTCTATTTAAACCTTTTAAACCTTTGTAAAATATATAAACAAATTTTAGCTCAAGACATTTTGATCTATGTTTATAGATTCTTTTATGCCCAATATTTTGCCTTACAATTTGACGAAAAACATGTTTCAAAACAATTTTGTTTGTGCTCTGAAGTTTTATATTATTTCCATTCCATAATAGGTCATATACATAAGAGATCAAAAATACTATATAGCTCCCACTGAGTTATATATGTATAGACACACACACACACAAAGTACTTTTATCATTTTGACAAGATCAAAATCTCAATGCCAGCTCACTTGTTATAATCTACAAAATACTCTTTTGAAGTTTGTACATTTATCCGGTGTCCTGAGGATTTTAAAACTTTTTTGGTTGTATCATTCATACATCCTTTCCTATTTAGGAAACTTGTTTTAATATCCATTCTATTTACTTCATACTCTTTCAAGTATCTGATGAAGTCATGTACCTAGGGTAGGGTTATGAACCTGTCTAAGATACCCTCCCCAAGGACATCCTTAGAATAAACTGCCTTCCAGTCGACCTGGGAGGATTCCACTCGACAGTCTCAAAGACACTCGACCATGAAGACCCACTCGACCACCAGGAGTTCGAGATCCACTCGGTGTCCTAACGGTCTGTAGTTAAGTAGTCTTTATGGTCATGATGACACTTTATGTAAGGCGTTACCAGTAACGCCTGATCTTAATGTATCTTTAACCCTCCGCTACGTGGGCTGGCTGGGGTCCTGGCGCACTCTATATAAGCCACCCCCTCCACGGTAGAAGGGTTCGCACCCTGTAATTCATACGCATATAATCCAGTCGACCGCCTCCGGGCTCCGAGACGTAGGGCTATTACTTCCTCCAAGAAGGGCCTGAACTCGTAAAACTCGTGCGTATACAACTCCTCCATAGCTAGTATCTTGCCTCTCCATACCTACCCCCCATTCTACTGTCAGACTTAGAACCACGACAGTTGGCGCCCACCGTGGGGCAGGTGTTCTAGCAATTTGTTGGAGAAGTTGGGATTCTTTCGATCTCCTTCATCATGGTTTCAGGTGGAGTTTTGGTCGAGGGCCGGATCTGTCTCGGTGCGCTCACGTTCATCGCCGACGACTCCGCTTGGCTTCAGGAGGCTCCTCTCGACGTCGACGCGCTCCCGTCCATGGGCAACGCACTTCGCTGCGTCGTCCATGGCGTCCTCCTGCGGCAACCGTCGACCCAAGATCTGGTCGGTTCTTCGCTGTCCTCACCCCAGTCTCCGCCCGGTGCAAGCGCTCCGGTCGGTCGAGGCTTCAGCGGTGGGTGAGGCATGCGTGCTTCGCCATGATCGGCCACTTCCCAAGTCGCGGCAATCGAGCTCGACGAGTCTCTCTGGCTTGTTCGATCTGTCGACCGGGCTCGCAGAGACTGCATCCGAGTGCGATAGCAGCGATCCGGCGGCAGAGGTTCTGATGGTTGACGGACCATGCAGTCCTCCTGGATTCCCCCGCACCGACGGAGGCGACGGTGGAGGCGATCCGGCGCAAGCTCACGAAGAGTACCAACCCGAGCCCCTCACTTCGCTGCAGAGGGAAGAACTTCGCCGCCGGAACATGGATGCGCTTCACACTCCTATCATTGGAGAAACCCCCGAGGCTCGTGCCTTGGAGGATACGGCAACAGCTAACCTTGTCGGCGACTTTCATTGGAGAACCTCCAGCGAGTTCTCGACGAGCGCACGCGTCCACGGGTTCCAAAATCCAGTCGACGTCAGCTCTTTCCACAACCAACTCAGGTATATTGAACTCCGATTCAAAATTTAGGAGCTGCAGCCCGTATAGCAGAGTCGATTCAGCCTTCTCAGTCGGAGGCGGGTAGAAGTTTGCAACAGATCAGAGATTTACTCCGGGCAGCAGGAGATCAAAATTCAGTCGTATCACAGTCGCGGAACAGGATTCACAGCAGATCCGTCGCTGCGAATTCAGTTCAGTCGGCCCATAGTCCAAGATCGCCCCCGAGGCTTGAGGAACAAGGAGGCCGGCGTGATGATCAGTACAGGAACCCCGAGCCGTATGAGCACCGATTCAATCGCAATGATCGACGTCGAGTGCCCACCCCTCCCCCAAGGGGTGGATCATACGCTCCTCGGCAACAAGATGATAGACGCCAGCACAGTGTTGGGCGAAGAGTTCCAATCAACCCCAGAGAGCCAGGCTTTGATGCGAGATCCATTATCGTTGAAGGCTTGGTCGACAGGAATAGAGCTCACTGAGAAGGCCATGAGAGAGATGTTCCCTCCAGCAGCAGGGTTCATGTCTCAGGGCCAGAGTGTTTTAGCAGGGCCATCAGAGCCGCAGTGATTCCTCCCAACTTCAGGTTGGCGACTGGAGTCAATAAGTTCACCGGTGAGTCCAAGCCTGACACTTGGCTTGAGGACTACCGAGTGGCTGTCCAGATGGGCTACGGCAATGATGAGGTAGCTATGAAGCATTTTCCCCTTATGTTGGAGGGTTCGGCCAGAGCATGGTTGAATCAGTTAGCACCCAGCAGTATTTACACTTGGGAAGATCTTGCCCGAGTGTTTGTCAGGACATTTGAAGGGACTTGCAAGCACCCCAGCAGGGTTGAGAGAGCTGCAGTCGTGTGTACAGAAGTCGAATGAAACTTTGAGAGATTACATCCAGAGATGAATTACCTTGCACCACACAGTTGAGAATGTGTCTGATCACCAGGAAGTCTGTGCTTTCAAGGAAGGTGTCAAGAACAGGGAGTTGAGTTTGAAATTCGGTCGGACAGGAGATATGGCCCTGAGTCGGATGATGGAGATTTCCACCAAGTATGCTAATGGTGAAGAAGAGGATCGGCTCCGGAGTGGTAAATACAAGTCAGCCGCTAATGAAGCTGGCGGAGGAAACTCCAGTCGGAAGTAGAAGCGCAAAGCCGAGCCAGCCGCTCCCGGAGAAGCCTTGGCAGTGACCCGAGGAAAGTTCAAGGGGAAACCCAAGGGTCCGTGGAACCCCAAGAAGGTGAAAGACCAGGATGGGAATGATGTGTTGGATTTGCCGTGTCACATTCACACGAAGAAAGATGAAGAGGGTAAACTCATTTACCCGAAGCATACCACTCGACAGTGTGGGCTCTTGATTCAGCAGTTCCAAGGGAAGCAACCCAAGGATAAGGAAAAGGGGTCGGACAAAGTTGAGGACAAGGAAGATAGTGACGGTGGATATCCCAGGTCAATTCCACCCTGATGATTTTTGCTGACGTTGAAAGCAAAAGTCGATTGAAAGTTATCAACCGAGAAGTGAACATGGTCGCTCCGGCGACGCCCAATTATCTAAAATGGTCGCAGACCGCCATCACATTCGACCAGTCTGATCACCCGACACACATTGCCACCCCTGGGAGGCAAGCGCTGGTGGTCAATCCAGTCGTCGAAGGCACTCGACTGACCAAAGTTTTGATGGATGGCGGTAGTGGCCTGAACATCTTGTATGCAGAGACGCTGAAAGGGATGGGCATTCCGATGTCCAGACTCAGCACCAGCAACATGAGCTTCCATGGAGTCATTCCTGGAAAGAAGGCTGAGTCACTCGGTCAAATTGCTCTTGATGTGGTTTTCGGTGATTCGAAGAATTTCCGCAAAGAAAAGTTGACCTTTGAGGTCGTGGATTTCCAGAGCGCTTATCACGCTTATTCGGGAAGGCGGCGTATACTGTTCATGGCTCGACCATGTTATGTGTACCTTAAGCTGAAGATGCCCGGCCCCAATGGTGTGATCACTGTCACTGGCAATCGGAAGAAAGCGGAAGGGTGTTTCCAGAAAGGCTCTAAGATTGCTGATGCTCAGATGGCAGTGGTAGAATTGCAAGAATATCAGAAGACTGCAGATCCGAGTGATTTGTTGCGAGCCAAGAAGCCCGCTACGGAGTCGGCATTTCAGTCATCCGGTGAGACGAAGCAGGTTCATATTCACCCGACCGACCCCAATGCTGCTCCGACCAACATCTCAACAACACTCGACTCCAAATAGGAAGAATCGCTCGTCCAGTTCCTCCGTGAGAACTGGGACATATTTGCATGGAAGCCTGCTGACATGCCGGTGTTCCTGTGGAGTCGGCTGAGCACCGTCATGAAGTCGACTCAAAAGTCAAACCTGTCAAAGAACATCTTCAACGGTCCGCCGTCCATAAGAGAAAGGCCATAGGCGAGGAGGTGGCTCGGCTCTTAGCAGCAGAGTTTATCCGAGGAATTTACCACTCTGAGTGGCTCGCCAATGTGTTCATGGTCCCTAAGAAGGACAATTCACTGTGCATGTGCATCGACTTCAAACATATCAATCAGGCCTGCCCGAAAGATCATTTCCCTCTCCCCCGCATCGACCAAATAGTCGACTCGACTGCGGGATGTGAGTGGTTGTCTTTTTTTAGACGCATATTCCGGGTACCATCAGATCCGTCTGTATGGACCCGACGAGATCAAAACAGCTTTCATCACTCCATTCGGGTGCTTCTGTTATGTCACCATGCCATTCGACCTCAAGAATGCCGGAGCCACGTTCATGACGACGATTCAGAAGTGTTTGCTCACTCAAATCAGTCGGAATGTGGAAGCATACATGGATGACATTGTGGTCAAGTCACGGAAAGGTTCCGACCTGTTGACTGACCTTGCTGAAACATTTGCCAATCTCAGGAGATATGATATCAAGCTTAATCCATCAAAGTGCACATTCGGAGTTCCTGCTGGAAAGTTACTCGGTTTTCTCGTTTCTGAATGAGTAATCGATGCTAACCCAGAAAAAGTTGGCACTATTCTCCGAATGAAACGCCCTGTGTGTGTGCATGATGTCCAGAAGCTTACTGGATGCTTGGCCGCTTTAAGTCGATTCATCTCTCGACTCGGTGAAAAGGAATTGCCTCTTTACCGACTGATAAAGAAGTCAGACAAGTTCGAGTGGACTCCTGAAGTCGATGCAGCGTTTGCGAGCTCAAAGCTCGCTCTCCACTCCAGCCGGTGCTTGCTGCCCCAATCAGCAAGGAGCCGTTGCTGCTTTACATTGCAGCCACAGGGACAAGTCGTCAAGATAAAGGCTTACGGTCGGCGGAAGAGGAAGGAAAAGCCTTGAAAGTTCAGCGCCCAGTATATTATCTTTCTGAAGTGTTAACCCCGTCGAAGCAAAGATACCCTCATTATCAGAAGCTTGTGTATGGGATTTACATCACCGCGAAGAAGTTTGCTCATTACTTCTCTGATCATTCCATTACAGTCGTCAGCGACGCCCCGTTATCAGAGATTCTGCACAACAGAGACGCAACTGGCCGAGTGGCGAAATGGGCGATTGAACTTCTTCCCCTTGATATCAAGTTTGAGTCAAAGAAAGCCATCAAGTCCCAAGCAATAGCAGATTTCATCGCCGAGTGGATTGAACAACAGTTACCGACTCAAGTTCACTCGGAGCACTGGACTATGTTCTTTGATGGTTCCAAGATGCTGAATGGTTCCGGTGCGGGGGTAGTATTGGTTTCCCCCTGAGGAGATAAGCTCAGATATGTGCTCCACATTCACTTTGATTCTTCCAACAATGAAGCAGAATACGAAGCACTGTTATATGGGTTGCGTATGGCCATTTCACTCGGTGTCCGTCGCCTCATGGTCTATGGCGACTCAGATCTGGTGGTTAATCAAGTGATGAAGGAGTGGGGACGTCAAGTCCAGCCATGGTAGCTCTTGTAATGTCTGATGAGAAAGGTAGAGAAGAAGTTTGAGGGGTTAGAGCTCCATCACATACCCCGATTGAAAAATCAAGCTACTGATGATTTGGCGAAAATAGGGTCCAAGACGGAAGCCATTCCCAGTGATGTGTTTTTGGAGCACATCCGCACACCTCGATTGAAGAGGATCCTTTCACTGAAGAAGCTCCATAGCCAAAAAGTGCCACTGATCCGACTGAAGTTGAGGTCCCAGCTGGTCGACCTAATCATGGAAGTCATGGTTATCACTCCCGACTGGACAGTACCATACATAACGTACATCCTGAGGAAAGAGCTCCCGGAGAACGAAGAAGAGGCTAGACAGATCGTCCGTCGATCCAAGGCCTTTACTGTGATCAAGGGACAGTTATTCGGAGAAAGCGTGACTGGAGTCAGCCAGAAGTGCATAACGCCAAAAGAAGGTCAGATAATTCTTGAGGATATCCACTCGGGGACCTGTGGTCACCATGCATCCTCTCGGACCATCGTGGCTAAAGCATACCGAGCGGGATTTTACTGGCCCAAGGCAAATGAAATGGCAAAGGAAATAGTCGACAAATGTGAAGGATGTCAGTTCTACTCCAATATGTCAGACAAACCCGCCTCAGCATTGAAGACCATTCCCCTCGTCTGGCCTTTCGCTGTTTGGGGGTTGGATATGATTGGACCACTGCGAACTGGCAGGAGTGGTTTCACTCATTTGCTTGTGGCAGTCGACAAGTTCACGAAGTGGATCGAAGCTAAACCTATCAAGAACCTTGATGCGTGCCTTTGTCGGTTTCATCATAGAGTTGATATTCAGATATGGAGTTCCGCACAGCATCATCACTGACAATGGGTCAAATTTTGATTCTGACAAGTTCAAAGCCTTTTGCGCCTCTCATGGCACGCGAGTCGACTATGCTTCAGTAGCTCACCCCCAGTCGAATGGACAAGCAGAACGAGCAAACGGTCTAATTCTCAAAGGACTGAAACCCCGACTGAGGCGTGATCTCAAGCATGCAGCAGGAGCATGGGTTGACGAACTTCCATCGGTTCTTTGGGGATTGAGGACCACTCCTAATCGGTCGACTAGGAGAACTCCCTTCTTTATGGTCTATGGAGCTGAAGCAGTTCTGCCGAGTGACCTGCTTCACAATGCCCCCCGAGTCAAACTCTACTCTGAAGCTGAAGCGGAGCAAGCCCGTCAAGATGCAGTCGACCTCCTTGAAGAGGAGAGAGAGATGGCCCTGATCCGCTCGACCATCTATCGGCCAGGACTTGCGTCGATTCCACGCCAGAAATGTGAAGAGCCGAGCCTTTCGGGGAAGGAGATCTGGTTCTCGAGTGGATCAACAGAAACCACACAAGCTCGCTCCCACTTGGGAAGTTCCTTCATCGTCACGAGTTCTTCACAATGGGGCTTACCATCTTTACAACGTCGAACGCCAGATAGATGAGCCTCGGGCATGGAATGCGGAGCTGCTCCGCCCCTTTTACACTTAAGAGCTCACTCGGGTGAGATGTAATAGAAGTACCTCTGTAGTTTGTTTATCTAAATCAAGAAGATTATAATTTTCCCAGTGATTGTTATTACTTTTTGTTAAAATTCCCACCCAGTGGGTGACTTAGCTGCGAATCCATTTCGCCTAAGTTTGTAAAAAATCCTTACCGAGTGATGAGCCAGCCTCTCACTCGGGGGCTTAGCTGCAGTCCCAGTACTCGCCTAAGTATTTGAAAATCCTACCGAGTGAGGAGCCAGCCTCCCACTCGGAGGCTTAGCTGCAGTCCAAGTACTCGCCTAAGTATTTGAAAATCCTACCGAGTGAGGAGCCAGCCTCCCACTCGGAGGCTTAGATGCAGTCCAAGTACTCGCCTAAGTATTTAATACAATGTGCACTTTGCAAGGACGATGAGGTACATGTCGATTGTTGCCTTCCCCTTCAAAGCTATGACACAAAAATCCTCCTCGGAGGCTTAGCTGCAGTCCAGTACTCGCCAAAGTTTGAAAAATCCTACCGAGTGGAGAGCAAACCTCCCACTCGGGGGCTTAGCTGCAGTCCAAGTACTCGCCTAAGTTTGAAAAATCCTACCGAGTGGAGAGCAAACCTCCCACTCGGGAGCTTAGCTGCAGTCCAAGTACTCGCCTAAGTTTTAAAAATCCTACCGAGTGGAGAGCAAACCTCCCACTCGGGGGCTTAGCTGCAGTCCAAGTACTCGCCTAAGTTTTAAAATTCCTACCGAGTGGAGAGCAAACCTCCCACTCGGGGGCTTAGCTGCAGTCCAGTACTCGCCTAAGTATCGAAAAATCCTACCGAGTGGAGAGCAAACCTCCCACTGGGGCTTAGCTGCGATCCGATGCTACGCCTAAGTATCGTAAAATCCTACCGAGTGGAGAGCAAACCTCCCACTCGGGGGCTTAGCTGCAGTCCAGTACTCGCCTAAGTATCCGCAAGGACGACGAGGAGCAGGTCGACTGTTACCTTCTCCTTCGGAGCTGCGCCACAAGTATGACGTGCGCTCCATCCTGATCCGCAAGGACGACAAGGTACAGGTCGACTACTTCCTTCTCCTACACCTGCAAGAGCAACAAAGTGTAGGCCAACTAGATCCACCTCAGAGCTGCATCTCAAGCATTGAAGCATAATCCGAGTGAAGAGCAAAGTTCACTCGAAGGCAAACAAAAGCATATTTCAACGATAAGTAAAGTTCGGTAGCATCCTAAGGATGCAGAAGTACCCGGGCCTCAAGCCCGTTAAAGTTTATCGGTTACAAAAACCACTCGGCATTCCGAGGCAAATTTAAGGTAGAGCATAAAAGTTTTTTACTCCTCAGGTGGAGGACTGGAAGGAGCCACAAACTGGTCGAGGTCTATCCCATCAGCAATCCGGGTGGCAGCGGCGATGAAAGTCTCCATGAAAGATTGGAAATCATACTTCTTAGTATTGGCAACTTTGATGGCCGCTAGCTTATCCTCCCGCGCCTCCTTGCAGTGGACACGAACCAGAGACAGAGCAACATCAACACCGCACCTGGCAGAAGACTTTTTCCATTCTTGCACTCGACTTGGAACCTCATTCAGTCATGTCATTAAGGACTCGAGGTCATTCTGAAGCGTCTAGTCCGACCAGAGTGTTGAGTCGATCCGCGTCACCACAGCTTTCAGTCGAGCGAGATAGTCCACCACACCAGCAATGCGAGACTCCAGTCGGAGCACGTTCATAGCGGCTTCATCCTTCACGGGAGAGTTGATAGGGTCCAGGATTGTCTCCACTTGACTGGTCTCCTCTTCGAAGTTTTGACAGAATTCTGCAAATACGACTCGAGTTCAAGCTAATGGTTCTATGATGAGTCGATGATGACAAGTAAGTCGGATAAGGGAAATTACCTTCAAGCATGAGGAATAGCTTCTTGGTGAGCCCTCCCAGATAAGCCTCCAGATCATTCCTCCTCCCCGCCAGTTTGCCGACCTTGTCGGTCGAGAGCAACTTTGTCATTCTTCAGTCGGCTAACCTCCTTGTTGGCCGCGTCGAGAGCAGCTTTCAGCTTGGTATTCTCCTCTTCGAGTTTGCCGACTGAGACCAGTTTCTCTTCTGCGAGCTTTGTTTTCTCCAAAGCCGCCTTCTGTGCCTCTGCAAGGTCGTGGTCTTTCTTCTTCAGAGCCTCCTCCAGTTTGTCTTCAAAATAACAATAAGCCCAGAGTTGAGAATGGGTAGAAAGACAAACATAGTCGTCAAGTTCTCACCAGCCATACCTTTCGCTTCGTCTCTCGCCTTTTGCAAGTTCTCCTGAGCAAGTTTCAAGTCAAGGTTGAGCTAGATCTGTTTGTTGTCCAATTCGGTATAGCGGGCCACGAGTTCGCAAGATTTCTGCGAAGAGTCAATCGACAAAACATCAACGACAGGTCATTTCCGAGTGACTAAAGAAAAATCATAGCATTTCTAAGACTACAGTTGAATCAAAACATTCGACAGTAGTCTCGGGGACTACACCCAGTGGGTACACTCAGCGTGCCCCCACTGGTTTTACCAATTCGGTTCGACCAGTCGACCGAAAGAGGCAAAAAGGTTATGATCCTAAAACCATAGCTAATCGTCGTGATCAGCTGTAAAAACAGTTCCTTAGACTATAGTCGACTGCCAGTAGTCCACCATAGTCTCGGAGACTACACCCAGTGGGTGCACTCAGCATGCCCCACCGGTTCCAAAGATCCATTTGACATGGCCCGACCAGACCGAGTGAAGAAGTTCAAAGTATAAAGACTATAGTCGATCGCCTGCATCCACCATAGTTCGGGGACTACACCCGGTGGGTGCACTCAGCGATGCCCCACCGATTACAAAAATTCAATCGACACGCCCACCAAGTGGGTGTACAGATCTGAATATGGAAATCATCGAGAAGAAGAAATTTCAGGTAGCATATCCTAACAGAACAAGCAACTTACTTGGACATTGCTCAAGAGCCGAGCTTGCATCATAAGCCGCTGGCTGGCCTCCGGACCACCTTCACTTGATCCATCATGATCCCCTTTGGCGTATGGCCTCCTTAGCAGCACTCACTTGGTCTTCCGGGACGTGGTGTGTGGCAAAAAGGGAAGGCGGGTCAGCAGTCGACGACGAAGGCCGGACACTCGTCAACGGCACAACAAAGGACACAAAAGCCCGAGTCGTGTCGCCTCCCTCGTGAACTAGCGTCTCAGGAAGTGATACAACTGGAGTTGCCTTGCCAGCAGACACCTTTTTACCCTTCCTCTCCCTCAGCGGTGTTTCATCGTCGTCATCAGGGAGATCAATGACATGAGGTGGAACTACAAGAAAGATTCAAAGGTAAAAGACAAAAATCCAATCGACCACAAAGCAAAACTGCAGAGATCATACCAAGGTTGGAGGTGGCGGCATCTTCCATTTCCTGATCTTCGTGCTTCGCCGAGGTCTCGGAGGTGGCCGCACTGCAGATTTCAGAAATCAGTTGATCAGTCAAGCGAGTCAACCAAAAGTACACTCATGGTAGACAGGAAAACACAAGTTCTGCTGATTACCCGAAAATGGTGGGAATGACCATCCTCATCTTTAGCAAAGCCTTCGCCGGCTTTGATGACGTTGCTCGAGGTTGCTTTGGCGATTTCTCAGTCGGCACTGAAGAAGTCGTCCGAGTGCGCTTCATCGACCGCCCGACGGGCGCGATAGCCTTACTGTGCTCGACCACCGGATCATGCGTCAGCTTGGATCGCCTTTCCGAGTGGGGTGGATCCACGTCTCCCTCCTCTTCCTCCTCCTCCTCCTCTTCATCAGAGCTGTCGTTTTCCTTAGACTCCCATTCCTCCTGGCTTTCGCCTCCGCTTCCTTCTTCTTCTTCGACTGGTTCTTGCGCCCCGTTGGGCATCGAGTACATCTCAGTGGTGACCTAGAAGACAGCAAAACAAGACGAAAGTCAGTCGGCCGATTTGAAGCGGAACAGAGGAAATGCAACAGGATCACAGTCGGAGATCAATGGTCATACCTTGTCTGGTTCGTAAGATTGGTCGAGTGGTGGGATCCTCCTAGCTCCACAAGGGTTATCCTTGTTCCCTGTGATGGTAGTCATCCACCTCTCCAATGTGGCGTCGTCGACCTCCTCTGGGTGGACCCGGGTGGTGTCCTTGGTACCGGAGTACATCCACATTGGTTGACCTCGGTATTGGAGCGGCTGAATGCACCGTCGAAGGAAAACCTCCAGAAGATCCATGCCGGTCACTCCGTCGCGAATGAGCTGGACTACACGCTCCATCAACAATTTAACCTGGACCTTCTCCTCCGGAAGCACCTTCAGAGAGGACGGCTTGTTCACTCGATCCATGGAGAAAGGAGGGAGTCCATGACTGCCCCGCATCGACTGGTCTTGGCGATAGAACCAGGTCGATCGCCACCCTCTAACTGAATCGGGAAGAATCATGGCCGGAAAGGCACTCTTACCCCTCATCTGGACCCCAAGACACCCACACATCTGGATTACTTGGGTTCTTTCATCATTCGGACTAGCCTTCTTCACCGTCTGAGAGCGACAAGTGAATATGTGTTTGAAGAGGCCCCAGTGTGGCTGACAACCCAAGAAGTTCTCGCACAAGGACACGGAAGCGGTGAGATAGGCAATGGAGTTGGGTGTGAAGTGATGGAGTTGTGCTCCGAAGAAATTCAGAAAACCCCAAAAGAAAATATTCAGTGGTAGAGAAAATCCGCGATCAACATGGGTGGCTAAGAGGACACACTCACCCTCCTGAGGCTGCGGCTGCCACTCCGTCCCCGGAAGCCTTGCTGACCCGCGGGGGATCAATCCCTCATTGGCCAGGTCGTCGAGGTCTTTCTGGGTGATGGTCGAGCGGATCCAATCTCCCTGGACCCAACCTTGCGGCAGGCTGGACATGACGAAGATCCGCCCGATCGGGCGCTCTCCTTCGCCGCCGCTTATCGCCTTCTTCGCCCGCTCCAAGGCCGCCGTCTTCTCCTTCACCATTGTCGCCTGAAGCAGAACGGAGCGGCGCTGAGCAGGTTCTGGTAGCGGCGCAGATGAATCTGAGGACGGAGGAGGGAAAATGAGGGCGCACTTTTCAAAAGACCCCGCCGGTGCCTTATATGAAGTCGCTTCCGTGGCTGGTGGTAGGCCCGGGCAATCCTGTCAAACCTCAGCGATCAGCGCAGCGCGATACGTGGCGAAAAAGGTGGCATGGAGATCGAGGCGTCCTTGCCTTATCCCATCCGAGTACCGCGGCCTTCTCCGCTTCACGCGCTTCCCAAAATTTGGATCCGCTATATCCGCTAACAGCAGAGCAACTTGTTAGACGGCAGATTTCCTCCGATCCGTCGCTCGGAAATCTCCAAGTTCATGAAGTTCACTCGACAGATATAAGGAATGGATCAAGGCGACTGAAAGAGAAGTTGACGCCATCACTACAAGGTCACTGATCCAGAGTAAGACACACTCGCAGCACGAAAAACAGGTCGAAAAGATTATCAACTCCTTCCTCACTCAAACCTCGATCCATTCGGGGGCTAATGATGAAGTCATGTACCTAGGGTAGGGTTATGAACCTGTCTAAGACACCCTCCCCAAGGACATCCTTAGAATAAACTGCCTTCCAGTCGACCTGGGAGGATTCCACTCGACAGTATCAAAGACACTCGACCATGAAGACCCACTCGACCACCAGGAGTTCGAGAGCCACTCGGTGTCCTAACAGTCTGTAGTTAAGTAGTCTTTAAGGTCAAGATGACACTTTATGTAAGGCGTTACCAGTAACGCCTGGTCTTAATGTACATTTAACCCTCTGCTACATGGGCTGGCTGGGGTCCTGGCGCACTCTATATAAGCCACCCCCTCCACAGGTAGAAGGGTTCACACCCCTGTAATTCATACGCATATAATCCAGTCGACCGCCTCCGGGCTCCGAGACGTAGGGCTATTACTTCCTCCGAGAAGGGCATGAACTCGTAAAACTCGTGCGTATACAACTCCTCCATAGCTAGTATCTTGCCTCTCCATACCTACCCCCATTCTACTGTCAGACTTAGAACCACGACAGTATCAACCAAGTTCTAAACTTGTTTATTATGTATGAAAATTAACAACGAAGCTATAAACTTAATTGTATATGAATTTTCATTCTAGTGTGCATGGCTATGAGCCATTCCTTTGAGCTGGGAGCTGCCATTGCTTCCCTGTAATGTGCTAGTTCATCTTCTTCCAAGATGAATATCTCATTGTGAATTCCAGAAAATTCAACGATATTCCTGATTTGCATAATCCAGTTACAAGCTTTAGAGTTTCTACATCCAATGTAGTAACTTACGGTTTATTTTGCAGACAATCTATCAGAACAACTTCCGGTTTGTTAATCCTTCTTATAATCCTTTCCAACCTGTAATGTCCTCACACTTATTTCTTTGACAAGAAAACCATTTATTGTAAAAGTGTTCATCCATGACAAACACTTTGCCTTTTGAACATTTCAATGGAAGGAATCCAAATATGTTTTTGAGATATCCTACAATTCAACATTTATCTGGTTTATAAACTCCATAACTCATTTGGTTGCTATTAGACAGACTAATATGCGGTGCTCTATTTAGTGTATATCTTGTTGTTCCAATTATACCCCAAATATATAAAAGCAGATCGGTAATAAAATAATTTCACAATTATTAGAGTGCCTAGCTAAACTTATGACTTAGATATTTTTCTTCAATATTGAAGAAACACTTTATCTTTTGTCATAATGATCCTTATATTCATTATAAAATATTTGAACTCTTCAAATAATATATTCTAAAATTACTTTGAACTATTCAAATATTTCATAGTTTATGTTAAGTAAATCATATTTTCCTAACCTTTAGTGAAGCATAATTATCCACCGCTCCCTGTGTTACTCATCCGACCTTATACATCACTATGTATTCTTTTATTTGATTTCTCAATCAAGATAATTCAATACTTCATCTATATGAAAATTATTTCCCAATATAACCAAGCACTGCCACATTTAAGTGGAGCTCATCAGTCTTCTCAAGACGTTTAGCATTAATGTTATAAATTTTTCAATTCAAGATTCACGAATAAACCATCAAAATTTGAGGTAAATCCAAACATATTCTTATAACCACTTCAACAACTTTTGTTCAAAACTTTATAAGAATACCCATCGCATAATCCAAAACATAATGTCTTACACAACTTCGGAATGTAATAACTATTATTTGATCCTAAGATAAATCTTGAAGATAGACTCCATCAGTCTCGAGTAGCGATCCCATCACCATCCTTGACTAGCATCACGTCTTTATTTCTTCTCAACTTTTGAGCTTTCTATAGTCACTGCATCGGATTGCAAATGAGAGCAATCGGTCAGTATGAAATACTTGTGACATACAGAAACAACTAAACCAACATTAACTTTGTATAACTTTTATACCTTTATCGGAAGAGCCGTTCTTCTTATCAGCCAAGTACTTCTTGCAGTTACGCTTCCATTGACCCTTCTGTTTGCTATAGAAACATTCAGTCTCCATAGTGGCTCCGCCCTTGTTCTTCTTCTGAGAGACGGTCTTACCGACACCAGTAGATTTCTTCTTGGACTTGCCCTTCTTCTTGAAACTGGTAGTCTTGTTGACCATCAACACTTCTTTGTTCTTCTACATCATAGCTTTCGTAGTTTTGAGCATAGCACACAACTCCTTTGCACTTTTCTCCATCCCGTTCATGTTGTAATTCATGATAAAACACTCGTAAGATGTGGGGAGTGAAGCAAGCACAATATTTATACCAAGTCTTGGAGGAATTCCAAATTCCAATGAAGCAAGTCTATCAACATAGCCAGCAAGCTTCACTATATGCTCACTCACTGAGTAACCCTCTTTCATCTTGTACTCAATCAGGGCCTTGGTTAATTCAAACCATTCGGTCCTTGCCTATTTCTTGTACAGAACTTCGAGTGACCCAATTATAAATTGAGTGGTAGGTCGTTCAAAATGCTTATGTAGTTCAGGATCCATGTAAGTTAACATGAGACACTGGACTGCCTCATAGTCATCACTACGAGCAGCATAAGCAGTAACTTCTTCTAGTGGTGCATCCCTTGTGGGAGCATCACCCAGGGGTTGATCCAGCACATACTCCTTCTAAGCACTCCTGAGAACAAATCTCAGGTTCCGAATCCAATCCGCATAGTTTCCACCATTAGCAGCCAACTTTTTGTTCTCAAGCATAGGGGCAAAATTGAACATATTGCGAGCCATTTAATCTACAACGATAAACACACGCATAATTTTAGACACAATTGATAATCAACATTGCACTGGTTACTGATACATCTCCAACGTATCTATAATTTTTGATTGTTCCATGCTATTATATTATCCATCTTGGATGTTTTATATGCATTTTGGTACTATTTTATATCATTTTTTGGGACTAACCTATTAACCTAGTGCCTAGTGCCAGTTGCTGTTTTTCCTTGTTTTTGAATTTTACTGAAAGGAATATCAAACGGAGTCCAAACAGAATAAAACTTTACAATGATTTTTCTTGGACCAGAAGAAACCCAGGAGACTAAGTCCAGAAGACCTACGAGGAGGCCACAAGCCGTAGGGGCGCACCCCCAGGGCTTGTGGGCCCCTCGTAGACCTCCTAACCCTAATTCTTGCTCCATAAATACCCAAATATTCCATCTACACCAGAAGCGTCCACAAAAATACTTTTTCATCACCGCAAGCTTTTGTTCTCATCAGATCCCATCTTGGGGCCTTTTCCGGCATTCCGTCGGAGGGGAATTTGATCACAGAGGGCCTCTACACCAACCTTGCTGCCCTTCCGACGATGTGTGAGTAGTTTACCACAGACCTATGGGTCCACAGCTAGTAGTTATATGGCTTCTTCTCTCTCTTTGATCTTCAATACAATGTCTCCTCGATGTTCTTGGAGTTCTATCTGATGTAATCTTCTTTTGCGGTGTGTTTGTTGAGATCCAATGAATTGTGGATTTATGATCAGACTATCTATGAATATTGTTTGAGTCTTCTCTGAACTCTTTTATGCATGATTAAGATAGCTTTGTATTTCTCTCCGATCTATTCATTTGGTTTGGCCAACTAGATTGATCTATCTTGCAATGGGAGAGGTGCTTTGTGATGGGTTCAATCTTGCGGTGCCCTCACCCAGTGATAGCAGGGGTAGCGAGGCACGTATTGCATTGTTTCCATTAAGGATAAAAAGATGGGGTTTATATCATATTGCTTGAGTTTATCCCTCTACATCATGTCATCTTGCTTAATGCGTTACTCTGTTCTCTTGAACTTAATACTCTAGATGCAGGCAGGAGTCAGTCGATGTGTGGAATAATAGTAGTAGATGCAGGCAGGAGTTGGTCTACTTGTCACGGACGTGATTCCTATATTCATGATCATTTCCTTAGATATCGTCATAACTATGCGCTTTTTCTATCAATTGCTCAACAGTAATTTGTCCACCCGCCGTATGTTTTCTTTCAAGAGAGAAGCCTCTAGTGAAACCTATGGCCCCCGGGTCTATTTTCCATCATATATTTTCAGATCTATAAAACCAAAAACCCAAAAATACCTTGCTGCAATTTATTTATATTTAATTTATTTTGCCTTTTATTTATCTTTTATATCTACCTCTATTAGATCGCACTCTTGCAAGTGACCGTGAAGGGATTGACAACCCCTTTTTCGCATTGTGTGCAAGTGTTTGTTAGTTTGTGCAGGTGCATCTATTGGAGACTTGCTTGTTCCTCCCACTGGATTGATACCTTGGTTCTTAACTGAGGGAAATACTTATCTCTACTTTGCTGCATCACCCTTTCCTCTTCAAGGGAAATAACAACGCAAGCTAAAGAAGTAGCAGGAAGAATTTCTGGTGCCGTTCCCGGGGAAGATACACATCAAGCTTACTAAGTACCTATCATAAACTCTCATCTCTTGCATTACATTATTTTCCATTTACCTCTCGTTTTCCTCTCCCCCACTTCTAAAACGTTTTTAGAAAAATACAAAAATATTTCCCTTTTTATTCTCCTTCTTTCGTTCGTCTTTTCGGTTGCTTTTTGTTTGCTTGTGTGCTAGTTTGCTTGGTTGCCAATGATGATCCTCATGAAGAAGAACCTACTATCATGCATACTAAAAAACTCTGTGTGGGTAGCGGTAATATTATTGTAAAAGGTGTTATTCATGATTTCTTTACTTGTACCGGTACGCTACCTATGCTAGGGGGGGCTTTTCTTAAATAAAACTAATAGCCTTCCGGATGAAATATCTTTGCTTATAGTTGAACTTGAAAGACAATTTGTTCACATGCATCCATGCATACAAAGGACTTTCCTAGAATTCTCTAATATTCATAGTCCTTCCGTTAAGCATGTTAGTTGTTACCACTATATTTCTATCTCATGAATTTAGGTATATCATTAAAGAAGCTAGTGAATTATTTGCTCATTACAATATCAATAGTGGTTGCCCTCCCATAGAGGAGATCCTCTTTAATCAAGAGGAGATAATGTGATTACAATCTCCCGATTATGCTGCTTATAATGAAAACTTAAGGAAAATGGTTCCTACCGATGTTTTGATTGATAAGATTTATGAACTTAATTTTGCTATACAAAATAACAGATTAGGGTGTTTTCTAAGAGATAAACTTAGGGTGTTCAACCAAAGGAATGTCTATAATGAAGTGATAATTATAAAGTACAAAGGGCTGAAGGAGGAACCTATTCCTCCCAAACTTGATCTCACAGATCCAGATCCTATTAAATTTAGCCCTTTTGATTATTATTTTTGCTACAAAGAAAGCTTGCTGCTAAAAGGAGGGAGTATTAGATGAGTATGGATGATCTCCCTCACTTCTAATACAATAGCTAGATCTATTGCAATATGCCTAGCTAGGGGCCTTAAACAATAGCGCTTGTTGGGAGGCAACCCAATTTTATTTTGTGTTTTCTATTTTTGTTATGTTTTTTCAATAAATACACATTATTACTTCTGTAGTGATTGTGTTTTAGTGTTTTAATTAGTGTTTGAGCCAAGCAAGACCTTTGGGATGCTTTGGTACATCGTTGATTTCACTGGAGTTCAAAAACTTTTGCGTCCAGTAACACAATTGTTAAATTTCGCTGGAGTATGATAAAATTCTGATTTTTTACACAATATTGATATATGAATTGCCTATGTTGTCCTAATTTTTTAGAATTTTTGGAGTTACATAAGTATACCAACTTTCCAGATTACTACAGACTGTTCTGTTTTTAGCAGATACTGTTTTCTATGTGTTGTTTGCTTATTTTGATGAATCTATGGTAGTATCGGGGGGTATGAACCATGGAGAAGTTGGAATACAGTAGATATAACACCATTATAAATTTAGAATGAGTTCACAATAGTACCTTAAGTGGTGATTTATTTTATTATACTAACAGAGCTTATGAGTTTTCTATTGTGAAGTTTTCAAGTTTTGGGTAAAGTTTTGATGGACAACGGAATAAGGAGTGGCAAGAGCCTAATCTTGGGGATGCCCAAGGCACCCCAAGGTAAAATTCAAGGAGAACAAAGCATCTAAGCTTGGGGATGCCCCGGATGGCATCCCCTCTTTTGTCTTCAATCCATTGGTAAAATTACTTGAGGCTATATTTTTATTCACTACATGATATGTGTTTTGCTTGGAGTGTCTTGTATGATATGAGTCTTTGCTTTTTTAGTTTACCACAATCATCCTTGCTGTACACACCTTTTTAGAGGGACACACATTAATCATGAATTTATTAGAATACTCTATGTGCTTCACTTATATCATTTTAGAGCACGACGGTGGTTTTATTTTATAGAAATTGATGAACTCTCATGCTTCACTTATATTATTTTGGGAGTCTTGAAAATATTATGGAAATTGATTTAGGTTATGAATTTAGTCCTAATACGATGGGCATCCAAGAGGGATATAATAAAAACTTTCATGAAGATCATTGAATATTTGAGAAGTTTGATTCCTTGCACTTGTTTTGAGATATAAAGATGGTGATATTAGAATCATGCTAATGCGTAATTGTGGATTAATAGAAATACTTTTGTTAAGATTTGTGATTCCCGTAGCATGCACGTATGGTGAACCGTTATGTGATGAAGTTGGAGCACAATTTATCCTTGATTGTCTTCCTTTGTGTGGAGGTCGGGAACGCGCGATGGTTAACTCCTACCAACCTCTCCCCTAGGAGCATGTGTATTAGTACTTTGATAAACATGTGTATTAGTGCTTTGATTTCTAATAATTTTTTGCAATAAGTATGTGAGTTCTTTATGACTAATTTTGAGTCTATGGATTATACGCACTCTCACCCTTCCACCATTGCTAGCCTCTCTAGTACCCCGCAACTTTCGCCGGTGCATTAAACCCAACATATACCCTTCCTCAAAACAGCAACCGTACCTACCTATTATGGCATTTCCATAGCCATTCCGAGACATATTTACATGCAACTTCCACCATTCCGTCTTATTATGACACGCACCATCATTGTCATATTGTTCTGATATGCATGAGGAATTCATATAGAGTCATATCTTTGTTCTAGTATCGAGTTGTAATTCTTGAGTTGTAAGTAAATAAAAGTGTGATGATCTTCATTATTAGAGCATTCTCCCATGTGAGGAAAGGATGATGGAGGCTATGATTCCCCCACAAGTCGGGATGAGACTCCAGACTTTAATAAAATAAAAGAGGCCAAAGAGCCCAAAAAAGAGGCCAAAGAGCCCAAAAGAAAAAAAAGAGAGAAAAAGAGAGAAGGGACAATGTTACTATCCTTTCTCCACACTTGTTCGTCAAAGTAGCACCATGTTCTTCATGGTATAGAGTCTCCTATTTTGTCACTTTCATACACTACTAGGATTTTTTTGTTATAAGAACTTGGCTTGTATATTCCAATGATGGGCTTCCTCAAATTGCCCTAGGTCTTCGTGAGCAAGCAAGTTGTATGCACACCCTCTTAGTTTTCTTTTGAGATTTCATACACTTATAGCTCTAGGGCATCCGTTGCATGGCAATCACTACTCACTTGCATCGATATCAATTGATCCGCATCTCCATAGCCCATTGATTTGCCTAGTTGATGTGAGAATTTCTTTCTCCTTTTTGTCTACTACCACCTTCCATTCCACTTATAGTGATATATCCATGGCTCACGCTCATGTATTGCGTGAAAGTTGAAAAATCTTGAGAATATCAAAAGTATGAAACAATTTCTTGACTAATACCGGAGTAGTACATGATTTATACTTTGTGTCATCAAGATACTTCATAACCAGACTATACGATTTTGTAGGGATAACTTTCTATGGCCATGTTATTTTGAAAAACTATGATTGCTTTATTAGTATGCTTGAAGTATTAGTGTTTTTATGTCAATATTAAACTTTTCTTTTGAATCTTATGCATCTGAATATTCATGTCACATGAAAGAAAATTACTTTGATAAACATGTTAGGTAGCATTCCACATAAAAATTCTGTTTTTATCATTTACCTACTCGAGGACGAGCAGGAATTAAGCTTGGGGATGCTTGATACGTCTCCAACGTATCTATAATTTTTGATTGGTCCATGCTATTATATTATCCATCTTGGATGTTTTATATGCATTTTGGTACTATTTTATATCATTTTTTGGGACTAACCTATTAACCTAGTGCCCAGTGCCAGTTGTTGTTTTTTTCCTTGTTTTTGACTTTTACAGAAAGGAATATCAAACGGAGTTCAAACGGAATAAACATTAGGATGATTTTTCTTGGACCAAAAGAAACCTAGCAAACTTGAAGAAGAGTCCAGAAGCCCTACGAGGAGGCCACAAGCCGTAGGGGTGTGCCCCGGGGGGCGCCCCTAGGGCTTGTGGGCCCCTCGTAGACCCCCTAATCCTAATTCTTGCTCCATAAATGCCCAAATATTCCCTCTACACCAGAAGCGTCCAAAAAATACTTTTCCGCCGGCGCAAGCTTCTGTTCTCGTGAGATCCGATCTTGGGCCCTTTTCCGGCACTCTGCCGGTGGGGGATTCGATCACGGAGGGCCTCTACACCAACCTTGCTGCCCTTCCGATGATGTGTGAGTAGTTTACCACAGACCTACGGGTCCATAGCTAGTAGCTAGATGGCTTCTTCTCTCTTTTTCATCTTCAATACAATGTTCTCCTCGATGTTCTTGGAGTTCTATCCAATGTAATCTTCTTTTGTTGTGTGTTTGTTGAGATCCGATGAATTGTGGATTTATGATCAGATTATCTATGAATATTATTCGAGTCTTCTCTGAACTCTTTTATGCATGATTAAGATAGCTTTGTATTTCTCTCCGGTCTATTGATTTGGTTTGGCCAACTATATTGATCAATCTTGCATCCATGGAAGCGTGCCCACGTACGCATCCGAGAACGCGTGCCAACGTTATGCCATCCGCGAATTGTGCCGCACTTCGAAACTAGAACCATCAATAAATTTTGAGCTTGCGTCTGTCGGATGTTGGGTTCCGGCAGACCCTTAAGGTTCGAACTCTGGGGTGCGCATGGAGATCTTTCCCCTACCGATCTACGTCCGATCGTCTCGCGAGAATCTAGGCTAAACGATGAACAACACGAGGGACACAAGATTTATACTAGTTCGGGCCACCGTTGTGATGTAATACCCTACTCCAGTGTGTGGTGTGGTGGATTGCCTCAAGGGCCGGTGATGAACAGTACAAAGGACGAACAGCCTCGCGAGAGGTGTTCTGAGCTGGTGCGATGAATTGCTTGGGTGAGTTTGATCGCCTCTCTCTCTGGCTAGGGCTCTATCCGATGCCCTCTACGGTGGTGGCTAGCTCTATTTATAGAGGCCCTGGTCCTCTTCCCAAATATTGAGCGGGAAGGGCGCCAACAATGGCCATTTTGAAGGGGAACATCTAGTACAAGTTATCCTGACTAAAGTTGGTCTTAGGCTGCCAAAAGCACTGGCGATGACGCCGTCTTGGGCTCCACGGTGACCTCCATCCTGCCGCTCTGCTGGCCTTGGTCTTGTTGCACTGAAATGGAAACCTTTGCCTGATGCCTCGGTACTCCACGCCTGTGCTTGCCCCCTTTGCACCAAAGAGGAAACAAGGACACTGCGCAGGCCGGCGCCCTCCTGGCGCCCGCCTGGTCTCGATCGTCATGGCTTGCGTCACGAGCACCTCACGAGGTACCCTGCCTTGATCTCTCCGCCTCCTCGCGAGTCTGCCTAGCGAGGTCGTTCCTGAGGAAGCCCTGTGTCGTCTGCCCCGCGAGGCTTGGCCCCTCGCGAGGGTCTTGAGTCTTGTACTGATGAAGATGGGCCGTGCTGGGCCACCACTTGAGCCACACCGCAGGCCGCAGGCAGGCAAGTCTGGGGACCCCCATTCCCAGAACACCAACAGTAGCCCCTGGGACCAAGGCACATTCGGACTTGGCTTAGAGGAGAAGCGAAGTGGCAAGTGCGGAGCGCCGCGGGCCCCATCAGCCTGCGGCCTTGGGCGCCACATGGCGGTTGATTGGACGTGGGTGTCTCCGCTTCCCCATGCCGCCTCGGCAACTGCCCGAATTGACAAGTCCCTGCATGGAGAAACGGGTCATGATTACCTGTGATCGTGGAGGCCGGTGGTTGGCTTCCTCCGGCTATAAATGCGGGAGAGCGCAAGCCTCCGCTGTACATCTTCCTCCTTGTTCCCTTCTTGCTCCCTATCCCAGCTACTCGCCGTCTCCCATGGCGCCACCGAAGAGGATCTCGGCCGCGGAGAAAGGGAAGGCTCGTCGGGAAGGGCCCGACTCTCCCCCGCCCAAGCGTAGTCAGGGTCGTCCCCGCAAGAATCATGCGTCTTCTGCAGTGGCTCCCCGCGGTCACGGATGCGATCTCCTACGTGGCGATGGGTGCCTGGTGGATTAGGGAAGTCGTGTCGTGGCTCCGCGGCCTCCCAGGCCGTGCTTCCACTTGGCGGAGGTGCTGCCGGAGTTCGTCGTGTGGTCAGTGGACCCAACCGGCAGCTGGCTCTAGCTTCCCCGCTTCTTTGCAGGTGAACTTTCAGCCGGCGCTCCTGGCGTCCTCTGGCTTCAAGCGGACGGTTGCTGCAGTAGGGCCTCCTGGGCTTCGCTGGAGATCTCTGTCGCCAGAAATGTGGCCCTGACCCATGGCTGGCAAACGTTTGCCCGCGCGCGTGGCCTGAGCCTGCGGTGCACCCTGCATTTCAAGTTCGATGGCGACGCCACCCTCTACATGAGGGTGTTCGGAGAAGACAGCCGCCGCGTTGGGTGCTACCCCGAAGACGATGATGGCGGCCGGGTGTCCCGCCTCGGCGATGGTTGGGATGAGGATGAATGCGGGCGCGTGGCCGGCGTCGTTCACACCTCGCCAAGCCTCGGTGGCTCCCCTTCGGACGGCAGCTCCTCCAGCAGTGACCGCGACCAGCCTCCGCGCCATCGCGCTCGCCTTGAGGGGGTAGCGGGTCAGCCCGCCGTCGCGCCTCGGTGAAGCGTGAGGAGTGGTCCGACTAAGCTCCGAAGGCAGTACGGGCCCTCGCCACGAGCCGGTGCTGAGCAAGTCGCGTCTATTTTGCTTTTCTTCCCTTCCCTGCGCAAAGAAAGAGTAGTGCAGGGCCCCGCAGGGGCGTGCTGTACTGTTGCCGTTAACTATTATGTCACTTTCGTTATTCCTGTGCTGTGCTTTGGCGCCGCGTGCCCGCGTGTAGGAATTACTTAACTCGGGGGGACTTGCCGCAGTCTTCGATTCTCGAGGCTGAGGCCTAGCCGTGCGCTTTGTGGCATGCAGGAATTAGTCAGGAGAGGTAACTTCCGGTCTCTGTCGTGAGGGCAACCAACTCAGGTCCTGTGTTCGTGTCGCGGTGCCCGTGGGGCACGGACCGGGAGGGGTGCTCCCGTAGTGAACTTGGATAGGAAAGCCTCACAAGACTGGGTCATAAAATACTCGCGAGGGCACCCGCGTAGCCCCCTCCCGAGACTTGCGAGAGAGAAAACGAGTCGAGTGGGCGAAAAAGACAAAGAGTCACAAGTCAGGGACGACAACAATGCTAAAAGCAACTCCAACAAAGCTCCAAATAGGGATGAACAAGCCAACTGCAGAAACCAAATGAAAAAGCCGCGTCCGACATCTAATCTAGTCTTCGACGTCTTCTCACCAGCGCGGAGCTAAGTGCTGCCACTGGGCATGGGCGGGAGCCCCCGAGGCCCGAGGGCGGCTCTCCGGAGACTCCGGGGCGTGTACAGCCCCAACTCATTATTACGTGAGAGTGTCACGGGCGGCGAGCTTCACAGGCATTGGCCTTCTTCACAGGCTCCAGGCCTTTCTCGGGGCGATGAGCTTCACAGGCATTGGCCTTCTTCACAGGCACCGGGCCTTTCTTGGTTTGTCTAGCTTCATAGGGGTCAGGCCTTCTTTACAGGCGCTGGGACTTTCTTCAAGGGTAGAACTTAGGAGGTCTTGGATGTTCCATGCGTTGGGATGGGCACCCCTCCCGAGTCTCCAAGCGTGCGGCGCGCTGTGCATGGAGACATGAACAACCTTAAATGGGCCCTCCCACATGGGCGAGAGCCTGTGCAGCCCCTCCCTGGAGAGTACCCGTCTGAGCACGAGGTCACCTACCTCGAGGGTCCTGGGGCGGATGCTGCGGCGGTACCGCCTATTGGTATCTCGTGGCCCGAAGTGCAGCCTCCCTACGGCGTTCCTCCCCCAGCACGAGGTCCATCCCCCGCATGGCGTCCTGCTGTGCTTCGTTGAAATCCAGGACCCGCGGGGAGCGATGCCTGACCTCGGGAGGAAGGACCGCCTCAGCACCATAGACGAGGAAGAACGGGGTTTCTCCGGTCGCCTTGGTTGTGGTAGTGCGGATGGACCATAGCACGGACTGAAGCTCGCCGTGCCAGCCTCTGCCGCAGGCCTCCAGCTTCTTCTTGAAGGTCCGGGTTTTGAGGCCTTTTAGGACCTCCGCGGTTGCGCGCTCAGCTTGGCCGTTGCTCCGAGGGTGTGCCACCGAAGCCTAGCATATCTGTGTTCCAAAGTTAGCACAATATGTTTTGAAGAGATTGCTAGTGAACTGCGAACCATTGTCGGTGATGATGCGATTAGGTACCCCAAACCGGCTCACGAGGCCCTTGATTAACTTGATCGCTGAGCCAGCCGTAATGGTGCGGACTAATTCCACCTCTGCCCACTTTGTGAACTTGTCAATGGCGACGTAGAGGTAGAGGTAGCCCCCTGGCGCCCGAGGAAATGGGCCAAGGATGTCCAGCCCCCAAACAGCGAACGGCCATGAGAGGGGTATTGTCTGGAGGCCCTGAGCTGGCTGATGAATCTACTTGGCATGGAATTGACAGGCTTCACAAGCTTTCACCAGCTCGATTGCGTCGTTGAGTGCTGTTGGCCAGTAGAACCCACCGCGAAACGCCTTGCCGACGAGTGTGCGCGAAGACGAGTGGTGCCAGCAGTCTCCACCGTGAATGTCTGCCACTAACTCTTTCCCTTGATCCCTGGAGATGCAACGCAGGGTAACGTCATTCGGCCGCTTCCGGTAGAGCTCTCCGTCTTGGATGCAGTAGGCCGTGGCCTGCCGCGCCACGCGTTCCGCGTCTTCCTCCTTTTCTGGCAGAATCCCTTGCACCAAGTAATCCTTGAACTCCGCGGTACAACATCCCTCCTGAGGCTCCAGCGCCAGGAGCAGGCATGCTCTCGAAGTCGGACCACAGGCCAGGGCTCCTGAGGCTGTGCTGTGCTTGATAGTGATGGTGTTGCTGAAGGTTTGAAGAGTCGTTCTTCGAAGACGCCAGGCTCCTGAGGCAACTGCCTGGACGCCCTCCTGACGATTTCATCAGCCTCTTGGTTGGTGCCGCGAGGCACATGCTGCAACTCCAGCCCCCAAAACTATTTCTCCATCCTGCGGACCTCTGCCAGAAATGTTTCCATGTGTTCGTCCTTCGGCTCGTACACCTTGTTGGAGAAATTGATGAGGAGCTGTGAATCGCCCTTGATGATGAGGCGCTTTACCCCCAAGGCAGCTGCAGCTTTCAAGCCCGCTATCAGGCCCTCATATTCTGCTATGTTGTTGGAGACCTTCTCTCCATGTTGGAAGCAGAGTTGCACGACATGGTAGAGCTTGTCCTGAGTGGGGGATATGAGCACTGCGCCAGCCCCCGCGCCATGTCGCAAGAATGCCCCGTCGAAGTACATGACCCAGCCGTCCGACATTTCACTTCCCGGGGAAAGCGACCGGTCCTCGCCCGCTTTGAGCCCCTGTGCCACCGCCCATTCTGCCATGAAATCTACGAGTGCGGCTCCCTTGATGACTCTGGTCGTGCTGAATTCCAACTGAAACGCATGCAACTCGATGTTCCATTCAGTGACCCTTCCAGCTGAGTTGGGGCTCCTGAGTACCCTTTCCAAGGGGTATGCTGAGATGCCCTTGATGGGATGGCCTTGAAAGTAGTGCCACAGCTTGCGTGAAGCCACCAATAGCGCAAGGAGAAGTTTTTGGGGCATGGGGTATCGCGCCCTTGCGTCCCGTAGCACCATGCTGACGAAGTATACAGGATGCTCGACAAGGCTGAGGGTGCTGGCGTGGCTTGTGTCTTCTGGAGGTTGAGGCGCCTCCTGAGTCGGCGGAGCCCCCAGTGCTTGGTCGCTTGGCGGGGCCTCCTCTGCTCTGTGTGCGTCCCCCTGATGAGGCTGATCCCCATCTGCTGCGGTCGTGGTCTTCGCGAGGCCTTCTTGGCCTTGCTCCGCTTCGGCCGGGGCCGCGGCTGGCGCGGCCTTGGCCCAGCGCTCCTCCCTAACCGCCACCAGAGCTGCGCTGGCAGAGTAGGGTGTGGCTGCAAGGTAGAGCACCAAGGGCTCCCGAGGGCGCGGAGCTACCATCACTGGAGGGCTGGTAAGGTACTTCTTGAGATCTTGGAATGCCTTGTCGGCCTCTTCAGTCCATTCGAATGGGCCCTTCTTCTTCATCAGCTTGAAGAAGGGCAGTGCTCGCTCCCCCAGCTTAGAGATGAAGCATCCCAACGCGGTTACTCGCCCAGTGAGTTTCTGCATTTCTCTGAGGGTCTTCGGCGGACTCATGTCTTCGACCACCTTGACCTTCTCTGGGTTAGCCTCGATGCCCCTGTGGGATACGAGGAAGTCCAAGAGCTTGCCCGAGGGGACTCCGAATACACACTTCTTCGGGTTGAGCCGCAGATCCACTTCTCGGAGGCTGGCGAAGGTTTCTTCTAGGTCCTGTATCAGGGTTTTCGCCTCCCGAGACTTCACCACGATGTCATCGACGTAGGCCTCGGCATTTCTCCCGAGCTGCCGGCCTAAGGCGATGTGCATCAGCCGCTGAAAGCTCGCGCCTGCGTTGCGCAACCCGAATGGTATACTGGTATAGCAGTATACTCCACACGGGGTCAAGAAGGCCGTTTTCTCCACGTCTTCTACCGCCATCTTGATCTGGTGATAGCCTGAGAAGGCATCCAGGAAGCACAACAGGTCACACTCGGCAGTAGAATCGATGATCTGGTCGATGCGAGGGAGCGGGAATGGATCCTGAGGGCAGGCCTTGTTGAGGTTGGTGAAGTCGACACACATGTTCCTCCCTTTTTTGGCACAACAACAGGGTTGGCCAGCCATTCAGGGTAGCGAACTTCGCGAATGACGCCTGCTGCCTCTAACTTGCAGGTTTCTTGGACAATGACGGCTTGCTTCTCGGTGGACTGTCGCCTTGCCTTCTGCTTCACGAGGCGCACGTTGGGCACACATTGAGATGGTGTTCAATCACATCCCCTGGGACCCCCGCCAGCTAATCAGGTTCCCACGCAAATACCTCCTTGTTCGCGCGCAGAAACTTCACCAGGGCCTCCTCTTGCTCATGGTCGAGATTGGCGCCTATGGTGAAGGTGGCGCCAGAGGATCCATCCTCATCGACTGGTACTTGCTTTGTCTCCGCGTTGTCTTGGGTGAATAGCTGCTTCTTCTTGGCCGGCCCAGCCCCCTTGGGCTCAAGGGTATCTGCGCTAACGGGCTGAACCACCGCGGCCATCTTGAAAGCGAGCATGAGCGCCTGTAGCGCATCCCTTGTGTCTCCGGACACGGTAAGGACGCCGCTGCTCCCGGGCATCTTCATGAGGTTGTAAGCCGGGTGAGTTGCCGCCATGAAGTGGGCCAAGGCTGGGTAGCCGAGGATGGCGTTGTATGGGAGGCCGATGGGGGCGACGTCGAAGTCAACCAGCTCCGTGCGGAAGTTGTCGTGGGTGCCGAAGGTCATCGGGAGGCGGATCTGCCCAAGGGAGCCGGTGGAACTGCCTCCAACGCCCGAGAAGGGCCGGCTGGGTCGGAGCCGCTCTAGCGGCACGTGGAGGAGGCTGAAGGCCTCCACTGAGAGCAAGTTAAGGCTGGCGCCACCGTCGATGAGGGTCCTGGTGACGGCCACCTGGCAGATGGTGGGGGTGCATAGCATCGGGAGTGCGCCCAAACAGGCGGTGTTGGAGGGGTGATCGTCCGAGCTGAAGGTCAAATCAGCCTTGGGTGCCACCCAGCCCGGGGGGCTTCATGACGCTTGAGGGCGGCGCCGATCTGGCGGACGAACGGCTTGACGTGGTGGCTCAAAAGTGGTGCCTGTGATCCAACCAGGAGGGCTGCGACGACTGGGGGTGCCGGCGCAGCATGATGGGCGAGGAGAAGGTTGCACAACTCCTCCCAGGAGGCCGAAGAAGCCACTGGCAGGTAGAGCAGCCACATGCGCAGGATGCCGGTGAGGGCCATGGGCAGCCAGTTAGCCATAACCTTGTCGTCGCCACCGGCCATGAGGACAGCTTTTTCGTACGCTAGTAGGAAGGCCAGCAGATCGGACGCGTCGTCGTAGCACGGCGGCATGTCTGGCTTGAACTTGTCCAGCCACCGCACCTGCCGCAAGGTGGGGGCCAGAGCTCGGAGCCCCCTGGTTCCCGCGCCGGCATCGACGGCCGGAGCAGGCGGTGCGTTGCTCGCCATGAGGGCGGAGAGCGGTGCTGATGGAGGACGGGTCGACGGAAGGGAGAGCTCTGGCCACCCCTACCTGGCGCGCCAAATGTCGGATGTTGGGTTCCGGCAGACCCTTAAGGTTTGAACTCTGGGGTGCACACGGAGATCTTTCCGCTACCTATCTACGTCCGATCGTCTCGCGAGAATCTAGGATAAACGATGAACAACACGAGGGACACAAGATTTATACTGGTTCGGGCCACCGTTGTGGTGTAATACCCTACTCCAGTGTGTGGTGTGGTGGATTGCCTCAAGGGCTGGCGATGAACAGTACAAAGGACGAACAGCCTCGCGAGAGGTGTTCTTAAGCTGGTGCAATGAACTGCTTGGGTGAGTTCGATCGCCTCTCTCTCTCTGGCTAGGGCTCTATCCGATGCCCTCTACGGTGGTGGGTAGCTCTATTTATCGAGGCCCTGGTCCTCTTCCCAAATATTGAGCGGGAAGGGCGCCAACAACGGCCATTTTGAAGGGGAACATCTAGTACAAGTTATCCTGACTAAAGTCGGTCTTCGGCTGCCAAAAGCACTGGCGATGACGCTGTCTCTGGATCCACGGTGACCTTCATCCTGCCGCTCCGCTGGCCTTGGACTTGTTGCACTGAAATGGAAACCTTTGCCTGATGCATCGGTACTCCACGCTTGTGCTTGCCCCCTTTGCACCAAAGAGGAAACAAGGACACTGCGCAGGCCGGCGCTCGCCTGGTCTCGATCATCATGGCTTGCGTCACGAGCACCTCACGAGGTACCCTTCCTTGATCTCTCTGCCTCCTCGCGAGTCTGCCTGGCGAGGCCGTTCCTGAGAAAGCCCTGTGTCATCTGCCCCGTGAGGCTTGGCCCCTCGCGAGGGTCTTGAGTCTTGTGCTGATGAAGATGGGTCGTGCTGGGCCACCACTTGAGCCACGCTGTAGGCCGCAGGCAGGCAAGTCTAGGGACCCCCGTTCCCAGAACATCGGCAGCGTCCAATCATATTCCAAATTACTACCACGCTATATCGAATAACAAACCTGTTCACACAGATCAAAACCTAAACGGTTTCCCACTTAGGAGCGTATTAGTACTCGGTTATAAATACTACCTACTCCAAGATGACTGCACATTCCTCCTCAATTCCTCATCACAAAAACAAACAAGTCTTTCATCATCGTTCCCTTGCGTCTGCCAGGGCCCGCATGAGTTCCGGGTCGAGAAATTACTACCAGGGAGAGGCGAGCACGGAAGCAGAAGCACGAGAGATGTCCCGCCTCACTGCGAAAGCACCCGACATGTCCCGCCGCGCCACTGTAGCAGCACAAAGGTCTCACCGCGCCGCCGGAGTAGCACAGAGGTCCCGCCGCGCCGTCGAAGCAGCAGATTGGTCTGGCCGCGCCGCGGAAGCAGTGGAGATGTCCCGCCGCGTTGCGGATGCATTAAAGAGGTCATCCCGCACCGCGGCGGCATGGGAAAATGTCTCGCTGGCAGGCGAGGACTCTCACAGGCACATGCGTGCTATGCTCGATAACCTGATGGATCGGATCTCCGGCTGGATGAAGCTCCAGGACGAGATGAATGCCTCGTTTGAAAATGCTACCAGCATCATCTGGGAACTAAGGGAGGACAAGGCGAAGCTCCGCATCGAGCGCGACCAACAGAGGGCGAAGATTGCTGAAGGGCAAAGCAGCACGAGGAGACCACTGCCTTGTTGAAGAGGACGAGCGTCATCGTCTAGAAACTTATGGACGAGAATGCCATGCTCCGCACCGAGCGCGAAAAGCTGGCGGGGGAATCCGTGGATGCTACCAAGAAGCGTATTGAGGACATGAAAGAGATCATCGCCGCTCGCCGTGAGAACTAGTCTCCGCGCTGATGTTGCTTGAACTACATCGGTATTTCCCCAAAGAGGAAGGGATGATGGAGCACAACTACGGTAGGTATTTCCCTCAGTTATGAAACCAAGGTATCAATCTAGTAGGAGAACCAAGCAACACTATGTAAACGGTACCTGCACACAAAGAACAAATACTTGCAACCCGACGTGTTAAAGGGGTTGTCAATCCCTTTCAGGTAACGGTGCGAGAAATTGTCACGTGGACGGGAGAAAAATTATGATAGATTGGATAAATACATCTCGAATAAATGTGAAATAAAAGACATAAATAAAAAGTGCAGCAAGGTATTTTTGGGTTTTTAGAAATATAGATATGAAAATAAAATTAGCAAATAATAGATTGGAAAGCAAATGTGATGAAGAATAGACCCGGGGGCCGTAGAACAGAGAAACAGAGTAATGCAATAAGAACGATGACATGATGTAGACAAGATCTATTCATGTAGGACTAGACCCCGTCTTGTTATCCTTAATAGCAATGATACATACATGTCATGTCCCCTTCTGTCACTGGGATTGAGCATTGTAAGATCGAACCACTCACAAAGCACCTCTTCCCATGGCAAGAAAATCGATCTAGTCTGCCTAACTAAATTAAAGATTCGAAGAAGAAATATGAGGCTATAAGTAATCATGCATATAAGAGATCAAATAAACTCAAATAACTTTCATGGATAAAAATATATATCTGATCATAAACTCAAAGTTCATCAGATCCCAACAAACACACCGCAAAAAGAGTTACATTAAATAGATCTCCAGGGGACCATTGTATTGAGAATCAAAAGAGAGAGAGGAAGCCATCTAGCTACTAACTACGGACCCGAAGGTCTACAATGAACTACTCACGCATCATGGAGAGGCACCAATGAGGATGATGAACCCCTCCGTGATGGTGTCTAGATTGGATCTGGTGGTTCTGGAACTTGCAGCGGCTGGAATTGTTTTTTCGTCGACTCCCCTAGGGTTTTTGGAATATTGGGGTATTTATAGAGCAAAGAAGTAGTGCGGGAGGCCACCAAGGTGGGCACAACCCACCAGGGCGCGCCTGGGCCCCCAGGCGCGCCCAGGTGGGTTATGCCCCCCTCGGGGCACCCATCTGGTACTTCTTCGGCCCAAGTTGTTCCTCCTGGTCCGTAAAAAATCTCCAAAAAGTTTCTCTACGTTTGGACTCCATTTGGTATTGATTTTCTGCGAAGTAAAAAAACAAGGGAAAAACAGGAACTGGCACTGGGCACTATGTCAATAGGTTAGTCCCAACAAATGATATAAAGTTGCTATAAAATGATTCTAAAACATGCAAGAATGATAATATAACAGCATGGAACAAGCAAAAATTATAGATACGTCGGAGACTTATCAACATCCCCAAGCTTAATTCCTACTCGTCCTCGAGTAGGTAAATGATAAAAACAGAATTTTTGATGTGGAATGCCGCCTAACATGTTCATCACATATTCTTTTCTTTTGTAGCATGGACATTTGGACTTTTATATGATTCAAAGCAATAGTCTAGTTTTGTGATGAAGATTTCAATACTCAAGCATATCAACAAGCAACCATGTCTTTCAAAATATCAACACTAAAGCAAGTTATCCCTAGCCCATCATTCTCAATCATTGATCCATTCATGAAACACACTCGCATGTTAGCTACACCCAATGCTCAAGTACGATCATAGTGCCCCTTAGTTGGTGCTTTATAAGAGAAGATGGAGACTCAAATAAAATAAAAATTATGAAAGTAAATAGAAAGGCCCTTCACAAGAGGGAAGTAGGGATTTGTAGAGGTGCCAGAGCTCAAACAAAAAAAGATAGAGATAAAACATTTTGGGTGGCATGCTTTTCCTGTCAACGAAAATGATCGAGTAGTTTCCAATACTTTCCATGCTAGATATATCATAGGCGGTTCCCAAATAGAAAATAAAGTTTATTCCTTTTTCCACCATACTTTCACATTCCATGGCTAGCCGTATCCATGGGTACCGTCCATACCAACACTTTCCAAGGAATTTATTATTTGACAACATAAAGTAAATTCATTTTTCATTTTGGGACTGGGCATCCCTAATACATGTGCCGTACTCTTGTGCAATGACAAGTGAATAAACACTCATCTTGAGAATAACACATCTAGAATGGAAAAATATCGGCCACCCCCTACTGTTTCATGAGCTGTACGAGCACACAAAAGAGAAATTTATTTTGAAGGTTAGAGATGGCACATACAAATTTGCTTAGAACAGCACTGAAATACCGCATATAGGACTCATATGGCAAAACTGGGTTTCAGGATTTTGGATGCACAAGTAGCACTACTCCAGGATGCTTCTAACGCGACACTATGATCAGAGACCCTTTGACGAATCTGTGTGCGATGCATTAATCGCAAACGGGGATGTAAAAAACCGTCAAAAAAGGTGCAAAACGTTTGCGATGGCGGAGCCATCAAACACGGTCCAGATTTTAGTTGCGTGTGCGATGCAGGGCACACGATTAGTCCATTCAAACTGTTTGCGATGAGGCAGAACAATAGAAACGGGCAGCCATATCAATGCGTGTGCGATATACGGCATACAGTTCGCTCCGCTAAACTGTTTGCTATTAGGGAGTGCAATAGAAACAGTTAGCCAGATCAAGGTGTGTGTGATATACGGCATACGGTTCACTCAGACGAACTATTTTCGATTAGGGAACACAATAGAAATGGTTCAACTTAACAAGATGTGGGTGACACGTGGCAAACAGCCGACTCGGATGAACTGTTTGCGATGAGAAATTACAACAAAGACGGTTAATGTTGTTAGTTCATGTGCGATTCTGTGTGTAC
The DNA here is from genome assembly GCA_021605145.1 of Aegilops bicornis. Lineage (NCBI taxonomy): Eukaryota > Viridiplantae > Streptophyta > Magnoliopsida > Poales > Poaceae > Aegilops > Aegilops bicornis. The sequence goes on from CM038671.1 coordinate 106,025,413, forward strand.
AAAAAACTTTGAAAAATGCAAACTAGTTGCTTGTGGTGGCTAGCAGTATCGCACATGATGCTTTTGCGAGTACTCGTGTGCGATGATTATTAAGTTACACATATATTTCCTTATGTTAACACTTGTGTGATAAATAACACGTGGCACCGGATACGGTATTCGGGTTGTGTGCGTGCTCCACTTAGTCTTCCCGCGCTCAAGCGAATGCTTCCCGCGCTCCACATGGGTGAATTCTAAAATCCACGCCTCTTCCCTCATCGGTTTCCCGCCACCAGCTAATGGCTTGCTGCATATAACCCAGGCGGCAACACACCGTCACGACACTCTGCGCAGATCTAGTCCTCACCCATCTACCATTAGTTATTCCAAGCATGCTAGGCAATGACCAAAGCTTCGATGTCGTCGCCTACCTGCTTTACATCTTCGGCGAGGAGAACGAGCCGGAGTAGGTCGGGGAGCAAGAGCTTCATCGGCCGGTGCGGGCACCATGGCCCATCGGCAGCGATATCGGCGTGACAGTCCTTTGGCGCACAATCGACATATTAGAGAGGAGGTGTGATGAGCAATTTGCCATCCACCGTGCAAAAGATCCAGAGCTGCTCGATGGCATGATCTACGACCCAACTGAAGAGCCTCCGTCACCAGTGCTCATCGAGAGCATGATGCCCCACAAGGAATGGGAAGAGGACCTCTGTGATTCAGTCAAGACACAGGTAGCCTACGGCTTCATCATTGCCCGCAGCGGCCATGTCAACCTCGATCCCGATGATGTGGTGGCCAGGCTTGAGCGCATCCTTGGCGGAGTTGACGTCCCTGACAAAGTAGAACATCGCCAACGTGATATGTTGAGGATGCAGGTGATGCACGGAATTTGCTACCAGGCCAGAGACATGGAAATGGAGCGGTTCCGCGGAGATATCATGCACGCGATTGCACGCTGTCAAGCTCTTCTAGAAGAGGCCCAATAGCCCCAAGAGCCTCCAGCGCCAAAGAGTCTGTGAGGGCGAGGCGTGGTCGGGACACTTGGAGTAAATGGCCGCAAGGGTGCTATGCTGATCATGGAGTCCGAGAAGACTATCGTCGGAAGGCGGCCAGCTCAGCCTTTTAGCCTATATTTTATTATAATTGTATGCATATGTAGGCCGTGATGTTCTGGGCCTTGCCGTATGTGGCATTTTTAAATTATCCTTAATATGTAAGTCAATTATTAAGAATTATTAACCGTTGCCATTGTAAATTTGCCTCAACGGCGAGCAGAGTGCACGCAGGGACGCCAGAGCGGAGCGCACCGCGGCCGCCTTAATGGTGAGCAAAACGCGTGGATGGGCGCGAGCAGAGCGTGCCACGGCCGCCTTAACGGCGAGCAACCATGTGGTCAAACTTCCGCCATCAATATATTTTGGCCTTGTTTCTCATCACATTGCAGATTACAACTCAATAAGTAATTGCAAATCGTTTCACACCTACAAACTAATATGTGTTCACACTTAGCACCGGGCTATAAAAACTACCCACTCGAAAATTACTTTACAGTTCCTCTCCTCATCACCCACAAAACTGGTCTTTCCTGTCAAGTCATTCCGCCATGACCGGTAGGAGGACTTCCAGGTGGACATATAACCAGGCAGCAAAGACCAAGGCCGCGGAAGCACTAGAGAGGTCCCCGCCGTGAAGCCAAAGCCGCAGCCGCAACAGAGATGTCCCGGCGCGCCACGGAGCCCTCGAACGAGCTCTCATGGGCACACGAGGGCTCTCACAAGCGCACTCGCTGCGTCGGCCATCGTGACGAGCTAGCGTTCCTGAAGATCTTGGCCGGCGACGATGACATTCTCGCTGGCGTCATTAAGCAATAGGAGCTGGTCGACAGCTTGATGAAGCCGCTCAAGATCAGCGATGCCTCGGTTAACAAGGCGACCAGCCTCGTCGAGCAACTCATGGGTGACAAGGCGAAGCTCCTCAAGGCACTCGCCGAGAAGGAGGAGGAGGCCGCCGGCTGGAAGATGCTGCATGAGAAGAGCAGTGCCTCGGGGATGACGCTGATAGCGGTCATCGAGGACCTGACGGGTTACTTGAGGAAGCTCCGGATCGAGCGCGAGCAGGAGGTGGAGGAATCTGTGGCTGCTTTCAAGCAAAGTTGTGAGGAATTGAAGAAGGAGCTGGAGGATGTCGTCGCCCGGTGATCCATCGACGAGTAGAGGCGAGCGACCCGCATCGTTGTCTATGATTTCCTTCTTCTCTTGCCCCCGTGTCTTCCGGGCTTTGCCGCATGTGGCATTTTAAATTATCCGGAATATGTAAGACAATTATTATCTGCACCATTGTAAATTTGTCGTCGTATTATCCCTTGCCATTTTATTTGTCGTCGTATTATCTATTGCGCTATGTGCCAATTTAAATTAGGACGGAATACGAGTTGAAAACACAAACAGAGCAAATACTACCATGGAATCACAAGCAAACACCCTCCGTCCAGGTGCTTTAATTAACCCATTAATGGAGAAGTTGTGAGCGAGGCGGGCGGCGGCTGGTGCATGGAGGTCAAAGAGCTTGCTTCCCGGTGAGCATGGGCGGCCTTGCTGCTATGTCCAGTCGAGCCTACGAGGTGGACAGGATGCATGCGTCCCGTCGAGCCTGCGCGGTGGACTGCTGGCACGCGTCCCGTCGAGCCTGCACGGCAGACTTCTCACGCTTGCCCCGTCTAATCAAACACCTGCACGCACTCCATCGAGTATGGTTAAATTTAGACACGGTTCATATAATACAACCGTTTGCAATATTAATGTATCAGCTATTTGTTTCAAAAAGGACTTTGTTGGCTATTAATGTGTGCGCTTTGTCTCAAACTGGAAGATTTTTTTACCATGTCATACATGTGCCATGTCATGAAGCCATGCCAAGTTTCATATTTTTTGGGTGAGTTTTTATTTACTAGGATTTAAAAACCGAGATTCTCAATGTTTTAGGATGACGAGAAGTTTGTAATTCATTCCACTCCTTAAATCAGACCTAAACATGCACCCAATGACACATGTACGATTTCCCACCCGTTTTGCTTCACTAGAGCATGTGCTTGTAGTTCAAATTTGAATTATGCACTACATTAAATTCCTAGAAAACTTAATTAATATATACAATGGCCAAACGAACCCTGAACAGTTTCAAATTTCAGCACGACACTCCTGTTATTTTATGTTGCCTGTAGGAAACAAAGTTCAAGGCGAGAAGAGGCAGCGATTATCATTTCGCCCACAAGAGGGGTATGTTTCCCTACCGAAACCACGAGGGTGGCGACATGCTTCAGTTTGTAAGAGGCTTGTAATATAGCTTCGCCCAAATTGGACAATTATATGTACCATGTAGTGACACCATACCAAGTTTCATGATTTCCTGGTGAGTTTTGGATTTACAGAGATTTAAAAACCGAGATTTGCAATGTTTGTGGCCAAGCCAGGACGGCGAGACGGTTGAATTCATTCCCATCCGTTCCATTGGACCTAAACATGCACCCCAAGGACACATGAATGTTTTTTCTAGCCATTTTGGTGCACTAGAGCATGTATTTGTAGTTCGGATTTGAATTATGGACATTAAATGCCTAGAAAACACAATTAATGAATAAAAAAGGTCAAACGAACCCTGAATAATTTCAAAGTTTAGCGCGAATCTCTCGTTGTGTCGTGTTGCGTGTAGAAGAAAATACGAGGCTAGAAGAGGGAGTGATTATCGTTTGGCCCACAAGGGCACATGTTTCCCTATCGAAACCACGAGGGTTCTTGCGACAGGCTTCGTTTTCTAAGAGGTTTGTAATAAAGCTTGGCCCAGATTGGCAATGTTTTTACCACGACCTATATGTGCCATGACGTGACACCATGCCACCTTTGATGACTTTCTGGTGAGTTTTGGATTTATGGGGATTTAAAAACCAAGATTCGAAATGTTTGAGGACGAGCAAGGACGCCGGTATGGTTGTAATTCGTTCCCATTCCTGGCATGGGACCTAAACATGCACCCAAGGACACATGTATAATTTTTCTAGCCACTTCGGTGAACTGGAGCATGTATTTGTAGTTTAGATTTGAATTATGGACATTAAATGCCTAGGAAACTCAATTAGTGTATAAAAAGGCAAAACGAACCCTGAATAAGTTTAAATTTGAGCACGGATATCATTCCATGTTCCCGTAGGGGAAATTAAAAGCAAAAGAGGCAGTGATTACATTTCACCCACAAGGGGAACACGTTTCCCTATCGGAACCACGAGGCTTTTTTGAGAGAAGCTCCAGTTTGTAAGAGGTTTGTAATAAAACTTGGCCCAAATTGGACAATGTTTTTACTACGACATATATGTGCCATGACATGACACCATGCCACCTTTGATGACTTTCTGGTGAGTTTAGGAATAACAGGGATTTAAAAACCAAGATTCCAAATGTTTGAGGACGAGCCAGGACGCCGGTACGGTTGTAATTCGTTCCCATTCCTTGCATGGGACCTAAAAATGCACCCAAGGACACATGTATAAATTTTCTAGCCATTTTGGTGAACTGGAGCATGTATTTGAAGTTCAGATTTGAATTATGGACATTAAATGCCTAGGAAACTCAATTAGTATATAAAAAGGCCAAACGAACCATGAATAAGTTTAAATTTCATCATGATATCCTGTTGTTCCATGTTGCCCGTAGAAGAAAATACAAGGAAAAAAGAGGCAGTGATTACGTTTCGCCCACAAGGGGGACACGTTTCCCTATCGGATCCATGAGGCTTCTTTGAGAGAAGCTCCGATTTGTAAGAGGCTTGTAATAAAACTTGGGCCAAAATGGGCGAAAAAAATTCCTTGACATATATGTGCCATGTCGTGACACCATGCCAGGTTTCATGATTTTCGGGTGAGTTTTGGATTTACGGGGATTTAAAATTGAGATTCTTCTCACGAAATGTTTTCAAATAGCACACGGTTCACTCATGAAAGCCGTGTGCCTACCAAACTGTGTCCGATGCCCCCCTCCCCCTGCTGCGGGCGTGATCTGAGTCGTGCGTTCTGATTGGCCAGAACCCAAACACCACATATCGTACGAGTGCACCGTTGGATGCTCCCAGATCGAACGGCAACCCTCAGCCCTTTCGACAGCACATGCAGTACATGGGTACGCACTATGCGCATGCGTCGTGCTAGCTCACGCTTCCTTCTCTACTACATTTTCTAAACATGCTACAGTTTCCCACCACTCCTCTCATAGGTTTCCTGCCTCTTCTCCCATCGTTTTCCCGCTACCAGTGTCAGTGCTCATTGAAGGCTAGCGGCGACACACCGGCAATGTAAATATCGCACACAGTTTCTAAAAGCACAAATGTGTGTGATAGGAGGGAGTAGGTCCCACAGGGTGACCAGCGTGAAACGCCTTAATGGCAAGGAGGCAATTCCTATCAGCAAGGGGCGGCTTCCCATCCGCTAGCCTATTCGAATAGAACGCAGAAGTTAAGCATGCTCAGGCTGGAGTAGTCCAAGGATGGGTGACCCGGTGGGAAGTTGCATATCTCAAGCTTCATTTAAATGCCATGACACGGTCATTATAGAGATAAATATCTCTATATAGTGACCTATCATGGCAATTATATAAACCTTGGGATCCTTGTTTTGCTTATTTTTAAACGATGTTTTATTGGTTATTTTTTGCTCTAAAAAAATTAAAGAATGATTGACTTGACCTGTCATGGCGATGATATAAACCTTTTTCAGGTCGCACGCAGGGTATAGGGGGCAGGGTGTTTTTATCGAGCATGTCTCCCTTGTGCGGCTTATAGACGCTGCACATATTTGTGGGCTCCCCGAGGTATATATACTATCATTTACCAACAATGAGGGGGGCCCACACAATCTATCCCTTTGACCAAACAACGAGAAGGGATCGACCATGATGGTTTCCTATTAATAGTAGTAAGGTACACGTGCATTGCACACATGAGATTTGGTAACCAAATTATGAATAAATACCACACTATAGCATGTAAGCTTTGAGTCATATATGTATGATGTAGATGTTCGTTTAATTCTTATAGTTCATCTCATTCAAAATCAATTAGTTTTATAAAAAAATCTATTTTAAGATTCACGGAATTTCGCATTGTAAGCATAAAGTAAAAACAAAAAGTGACAATTCATTTAGAAAAAAAGTTTGGGCAATTAAGAAATGGAAGATTCTAGAACAAAGGAGAAGTGCTCGTGTTTTGAGGTTTGTGCATTATGCATAAGTTCAACCTGGGAGTCTTCTAGATTGTAAATGTGGCAGAATCTGGTGGAATGTAGATGATATCCAATGGCTAGTAGTGCTCGGATTTGTCATCTCTGTACCGTCAGATTGGCTTCATCCAACGACCAACTTTCAAAGTTATTCGCACACTATATAGGGGTATAAATGTGTGCCATGCTATACCAATAAAGTTTGAGCGCATGTGTGGGACGACCCCCCCTCGCCGCCTCGAAGTTGGGAAACCGACATCATACATATTGAACCAGGCTTGGACTCAGGTAAGGTGTCGGAGTAATGGGCCACGGGTAGGCTAACCCGAAGCCCATAACCTTTCAGGACATCGGGACTGACTGCGCCCCTCAAGACGCCAAGATGAAGGGCCGTCTTCTGGAAGCCAGCCAGAGGAACAACCGGCTGCCCGTAAACGGCCACGTCCTAGAGGCGAGGTCAAGACAGGCCCCGAGGAGTCGGCCCCTGACAACGACAAAGCCCATGCCCTCATCGGCGGGACGGGATGAGGAATGGCTACAGTGTAGCCCATCCCCTCCCCTTTCCAGGGGCTGGCGTGGCCACAGTGCGCAACACCGGCGAGATCTCCGCCCGGCGTGGCACTGTTACCGTGTCATCCCTGACATCATCACAAGCAGGCGGGGTCCCGCTCCCACGACGGCCTGTCTATACGGCCCAAGGACGATGGGCCCCACCAGTCAGCGAGAGTCCAGAAGACAGCGAGAGCCCTATCTGTCGGACCCGAGGGAGGTCGGCCCCTTGGAGTCGGCCCACCCCTTCCTCGGGACCCACACGCCATTAACCAGACGAGACACGGAGTGGCTAAGTAATCGCCCGCCAGGCGGCGGAGCTGTAGCCATGACCCCCTGACCAAGCATGTGTAATCGGAGACACGTCAACAGTGATCAGCTGCCGACAAGACCCGGGAGCGGCGGGTATGGCCCGTCGGCCCCGTACCCAACCAGTTGGCGGGGCCCACCAGGCGGCGGGCCCCAAAGAATGGCGGAGAAGCCGGCCGAAGAGGCTGACGGCCGGGCCCTACACCCGGCCGGATTACCAATGTACCCCTGGGGGGTAGGCCTATATAAACCCCCAGGGCACCCATGCAAAGGGTTCCGAACCAGTTAGAACTAGACCAGATCATAGAGGAAGGAGAGAGCTAGCCTTGCCTTCTCCTACCTCTAGCATACAGCTCAAGGAGCACCCGTGTATTCACTTGTGCCTTAGTGGTCATGTGAAGACCCCGCATAGCAGGACTAGGGGTGTTATCTCCTAGGAGAGCCCCGAACCTGGGTAAAGTACGCCAACGTTCATGTCTACGCCTCATCCCACTTCCAGGCACCGGCGACGTTCAACTCGCTCCCACCATGATAAGCCAGCCTTTGGCATATGACGCACCCAACCCCCGACATACGGTGTTCGGTTGTAATGTAGTTGGTGGCCCATCGAAGTTGTGCATTCAAGATTTAAACACATCACACACCACCGTACCCATACATATTTTCGGGCCGCATGCAGTGTATACGGGGTCTTCTGATCGACTATGTCACCCTTGTGCGGTTTCTTGTGACGACACACATATCTGTGGGCCCCCAAGTTTATATATATCACCCCTTTGACCAATAACGAGGGGTATGTGTTGGCCATGAATGGATTCCTCCTAGTTCGTGTTAGGGACGGTCACCGTCACATGCCGCTCAACCAAAGCTCGAGCTCATGCGTTGTCAGGATTCCCTCCCACATGCTCGGATTGCTGGGTTCGACCCACGCCGCACCCTCGCGTATCTCGCCCTTAACTACCTTGCCTTCATGGTTGTTGTCTCAGACGAGAGGTAGGCACCACATCTAAATTGTACATCATTCTATATTGAAAACACAAATCACCCCTTCCCAACGGACATCATTTTGGGCCGCATGCAAGAGGTGCTGGTTTTGTGGTCGCTCTCGTGCGATTTTTATGATGGTTCAATCTATTGGCCCAAGCGGTTTATCGATAACAACAGTTGTCGTTTGACCCAACGATAGATTCATTTGTCCGTCTTATGGTAGGTCATGCCGACATGCATGTATGACCAGAGTATCATTGTGTGCATCCGCGCCGCTGACACGAAGTGCGAGGTGGTGGGCCAAGCATCCTAGCTAGCTACGACATTATGTCATTATAGATATATCCAAGGGTGCTTTCGGGCTTGCGAGGCAGGTGCCACCAAAGTTATGCATTGTGTATTTAAAGTTTTAAACATCACACCCAATATTCCTACATATATTTGGCCACTTCCAGGTGGTTCTTGACTTCTGGCCCCTCTCATCGATCTTCGATGACGCACCCAACCATGGGCCCGCGTGGTAAAAGTTGTGCATTGTAATTTTGAACATCACAGACCACCCTTTTCACTCATATATATTTGGGCCACATGCTGGTGTGGCTATCTTCTGACCCTCTCTAACGTTTTTCTGCTGCAAAGACTCTGATGATGCTCAACGGACACAGGTATAATATCTTAATCGTGTGCGATGCAAGTGCGCTATGAATCACAACGACTGCGCAAGCGTGAGCGAAGGTCGAGGTACTGGCTCAACCGTGTGCGATGCAAGTGCGTTGTAAAATCACCACGACTACGCAAGCACGAGCAAAGGGTGGAGGTATTGGCTTAACCGTGTGCGATGCAAGTGCGCTATAAAATCACCACCTGCGCAAGCTAAAGGCGGGTAAGTTCATTTGGAAATTATGACGAACCATGTGCAATAGACCAGCTAGCTAGAAATATAAAAATAAACTACCCACCTTGAGCGTTGCAAAAATCGACGGTTCCGCCACTTTTCCTTATTATCATACACGCATATTCTTATTGGACCATGCGCGATCTTGGGCACTCCCGCCCCGCATCAATTTCTTTACCCAAATTTTAGTAGCCGCCATACTTCAACCATCGCCCACACTCCTCCAACACCGACCTTATAGTAAAATTGCAGTAGCCGAGGCATTTGAACCGTCGCCCTCCCTTGTCCACCACCATCTCCACCCACCATTACTAAAATTTTCAGTAGCCGCGGCGTATCCTCAAACACCCCCCTCCACAGTCCCCCACCCGCCCCTCCCCCCTCGAACCCTAGCTCGCGGCCACCGCCGGTCTTGCCGCCAACCCCGGCCGGTCTGCCCGTTCCTCCTAGCTTAGATAATAAAGTTCAGGTTACCCAGCGATTCCCATACCGTCGCCCCACTCCCCTGAGTTTTTAGATGAGGCATGCGGTGTCCCTCCCCGCCAGATCCACATCCCCTGCTCCAGAATGTCGTAGCCTAAGCTCGACCACGTATCCCGGGGAGCCCGCCGTGCGTTCGGCCAAGAAGAGGTTTATCATGGACTCTCCGGCGGACGTTGGCGAGGTGGCCGTTGTTCGCCCCGACCTGTCGATCCCAAAGCAACACGTCGCCGCGGAAGCCGGCGAAGATGTTGACTACGTTGCCATGTCGAAGGCTTCATGTCAGCGGGCTAGCGTATTACTATATCTCGGGAAAGCTGGCTACGACATAAAGCTCGTCGAGAGCGATGGCTTCACGCGGGCCATGTCACAGGTTAAGTGGTCGATCCCCAACCCCTCTGGTTCAACTACCGTCGATCTCTTCGACGGCCTTGCGCTGATCTCCTCCGCCAAGCGGTCAAGGATTTGCGATCCTTATACGCCATCGAGCCCATTTTGTCATTTCTGAAGGACACGTTCTACGGCGGCGGCTTGGGATCCTCAATTGCCAAGTCAGATCTCATCGACCACGACCACAACCACGAGGAGGGCACCCACGAAGGTTCTTCCAAGGTGAAACAACCCATCTGTGACATCAGAGAGCACACCATGGGTCTGTGCTCTTCCAACTAAAAGGATCCCGTCCATGAAATGTGAGGCAACATCCTATCAGCAAATCTTACCTTTTCTAGCTTGCCAACCCGTACCCTTTGTTGTAGTAGCATTTGTCGTGCGGTGCTTTAACTGTGTTGTGTTTAATTATTTCAGTTATGCAAAAATGTATTGTTCAATAGGGCTATGTGATGTTTAAGTATGAATTGTCCACTTCAGTTTCACGAATGGCTATATTTGGTTGTTTATAGTGAGTAGATGCCTTGTTTATCTGTATTGGTTGTTAGTTTGGTTGCAGTGAGAATTTTTCCAATTATCAAGCAGATGCCTTGTTTATATGTATTTAGTTCTTAGTTTGGTTGTAGCATTTGTCCAGTTATCAAGCAGATGCCTTGTTGATCTGTATTTGGTTGTTAGGTTGGTTGCAGTGAGCATTTGTCAAGTTTTCAAGAAGATGCCTTGTTTATCTGTATTTTCTTGTTAGGTTGGTTGCAGTGAGCATTGCTCCAGTTTTCAAGCATATGCCCTGTTTATCTGTATTTGCGTGTTAGGTTGGTTGCAGTGAGACTCTGTCCAGTTTTCAATGGCTATATTTGGTTGTTATACTGATCATTTATGCCTTGTTTATTTCAGTCATTCACAATGTGATGTTCATTATGTGCAAGTCGGAACTGTGCCGCTCGACTGCATCAATACCAGTTTGAACGGCTATATTTGGTTCCAGTTATGCCTGGTGTAGTTAACACATGCCCTTTATTTCAGTTTTACACATTTATCCAGTGTGATGTTTAAGCATTCCCTACATTCTATTTATTTTCAACAATACCAGTTTGAATTGCAATATTTGATGACTGTTAAGCCTGTTGTCGGTAACATTGCCTTCCATTTTATATCTGCTTTAACAACATGCTGAAACCAACACATTCAAGCTATCATTTTGGAGATGATGTTGTTTACCTTTGCTATATACTCCCTCCATCCCAAAATAAGTGACTCAACTTTGTACTAAGTTTGCACTAAAGCTAGTAAAAAGTTGAGTCACTTATTTTGGGATAGAGGGAGTACGTTTGATGTTAAGGTTGATGTACTATAGCGACCAGACCTCAAACAGTCCGATCTCTGTGCCTCAGTGTCATCCCTGGATCAGTAATGCTGACACGCACAGTACTTGAAGGATTTATAATAGAGTAGCAATCACACACTTATTACATCGAATGTCTCCAAAGAGAAACTTATTACAATAGATATTGCTTAAGGCCATCTAATAACGATAACAGCGGAAGGCTTGGAAGATAAGTGAGTCCATCAACTCCAACGACATCACTGAGTATAGAACCACGATCCTAAAGCATCTTACTCGTCATCTGAAAAGTCTGCAACATGAACGTTGCAGCCCGAAAACGGGTCAACACATGGAATATGCTGGCAAAGTAACACATAGAGAAAAATGAAAGAGTAAAGCTATACTACATGCATGTATGGTTTGGTGGATAGCTCTATGGTTAAAGTTTTTGCGTAAAGCCAAATTTTTCCCTACTACAAAGGAATAAATTATTTAACTATCATGGTGGTTGTTAAACATTGAGAATGGTTGACAGCATCCTCAATCCCAATTAAGCATCATCATTAAACAAACCCAACAATATTAATTAAAGTAACATGATGAGATTCACACGAAAATCCAAGTACTAGATACTCAAGATGTCCATAACCGGGGACACGGCTAATCATGATTAGTTTATACACTCTGCAGAGGTTTGTGCACTTTTCCACACAAGACTCGATCTCCTCCGTTGGTTTTCTCGCACTACATGGTGTTTGAGAAACGAATGACCGAGACATAGTCTTTCGTAAGCGCTTAGCACCTTATGATGGGTAGACCGGTACACCTACTTTCCCCTACATCCGCTAGTCTACCACCGTAAGAGTTCGCGACGACTTGATCAACTATGCTAGAGCCCATAATAGCATGTGGCTGCACACGAAGTTTCTAGCATGAATAATCTTATGATCCCTTTGAGCCCGGGTGGCTGTCCAAAAGAAACAGTAATCTCGAATAAACAGTACCTCAATCCACCCGGATGTATATTAATGTTGCCACCTTAAATAAACCATTAATTAACAATCTCACATCTGTCATGGAAAATCACTCACCCAATCCACGTCTACTTGCATAGCATGGCAAAATAAGCAAACGTAGAAGTAACTCCCAAGGGTTTGATAATAAAATGTAATAGGTACTACCTCAATCTACTTCCCAAAACCCACAATTTAATTAGATCCTAATCATGCAATGTTTGAGGATTGATCTAATACATAAAAACTGGGTAGTAAAGAGGTATGATCAAAGTGTTACTTGCCTTGTTGATGATCCGCGTAACCTAGGGATTCGAAGTAGCAAGCGGCGCAATCCGGGTACTCTATCGCAAGCAAACAAACAAACAAGCATACAATAAGTACTCATCTAATGCACGGGTAAAACTCAAATAAGAGGTCTAACCATAAAGTTCAAATTAAGAACTCCGGTTTGCAAAAAGAATCAAATCGAATGAAGAAACTAAACTCAAATGGCGCAAGAAACAAGCTTCGTTTACTAATATGGACCTAAGTCAAATTTTACAGAAGCAAAAAACTGGTTTGAGTAGATTATTCGGAAAGATGGTTTCGAGACGAAATTCTAGGTGCTTGAATCGCCTGATTCCGATAAACGAGCGAAAAGTTATACTAAAACAAAAATCGGATCAGAAATCGCGATCAGAAAAATCGCGGAATAAATCCGAGAAAAGAAAAATGATTTAACGTGTTAACGAACGAACGTTCGTTATCTGGATCTAAACAATGAACGCGTTCGTTAAAAACGAACGAACGAGTGAATGTTTGCTAATTAATCCAAACCGGAAGAAAACTGATCTAATGAAAAAAAACGGAATCTAAAAAAACCGACGGAAAAACCGAACGGTTTCTCTAAAAAACGGCGGCGGCGAGGTCAACCTCAGGGTGCGAGTCGGCGGTGGCGGCAACTTCGTGGGCGGCGGGGTCCGCGACGACGCCGGTGGACGGGCGGCAAGGCGGCGGCGCTCCGGGCGCAGAGCGGGCGGGCGGCGACGGCCGATCAGGCGGCGGGCGACGGCCGATCACAAGGCGGGCTAGGGTTAGGGTTAGGTGGTGGCGGGGGCGGCTTGGGCTGGCGGCGGCGGCTTGGGCTGGGGGCTGCCCGGGCGCGCTTTACAAAGACCCCCGGCCAGGCGGAGTCCTGGCCGGTTACGGCCCAAAGGCGGTTCGCGTTTTTTTTAAATTATCTCGCAGAAAAACAAACGAAAGAAATACCAAACGGACTCCAAAAATCCCGAAATAAATTTTCCCCGGCTTCTAAAATCAAGTCGGTTTAGATGAACATTTATTTGGGCCTAAATGCAATTTTTGGAAAACACGCATTTTTCCTAAATTCAAATAAAATATCCGGAAAATCCAAAATAAAATCTTATTTGATTTTTTTATTAAATCCTCAATATTTCTTTATTTTGGGAAAATCATTTTATTCCCTCTCTCATATTTATATAATTAAAATAATTGAAGGTAAAATAAATAAAATCAAATGATCCTACTTCCAAAATTTGAGAAAACTAAAATTTGAAAATATCGAAATCCCCAACTCTCTCCGTGGGTCCTTGAGTTGCGTAGAAATTCTAGGACCAAAGAAAAATGCATTAAATATGATATGCAATGATGATCTATTAGTATAACATTCCAAATTGAAAATTTGGGATGTTACAAACCTACCCCCCTTAAGATGAATCTCGCCCTCGAGATTCGGGTTGGCTAGAGAATATGTGAGGGTGGTCTTTCAGCAAATCTTCCTCTTGCTCCTGTGTGGCTTCATCCTCGGTGTGGTGGCTCCACCGAACTTTGCAAAACTTGATAACTTTCTTGCGGGTGACTCATTTGGCATACTCAAGAACCTTGACTGGTTTCTCCTCATAGGTCAAATCACTGTCCAACTGAATCGCCTCTAGCGGCATGGTATCTCTTAGCGGTATATCAGCCATCTCTGCGTGGCACCTCTTCAATTAGGAGACGTGGAACACGTCGTGAACTCCTGACAATCCCTCAGGTAATTCCAACTTGTAGGCAACCTCTCCCATACGTTCCAAAACTTTGTATGGTCCCACAAAACGTGTCACTAACTTTCCTTTAACACCAAAACGCTTAATTCCTCAAAGTGATGATACCCGAAGGTAAACTCTATCCCCAACTTCGTAAATTGTCTCCTTGCGTTTTGCATCAGCATAGCTTTTCTACCTGGACTGGGCTACCTTGAGCCTATCGCGAATCAACTTCACTTTCCGTTCAGACTCCTTAATCTGGTCCAAACAACTGACGGTCTCCAACTTTGTCCCAAGACAACGGGGTTCTGCACCTCCTTCCGTATAAGGCTTCGAAAGGGGCCATCTTCAAACTGGATTGATAACTGTTGTTGTAAGAGAACTCAGCATACGGCAAATTGTCATCCCAACTAGATCCATAATCTAGCGCACAAGCTCTCAGCATGTATTCTAAAATCTGATTGACTCTTTCGGTCTGTCCATCTGTCTGCGGATGAAAAGTTGTACTAAACTCTAGTCTGGTTCCCAAAGTTTCGTGCAACTGATTCCAAAACTTTGAGGTGAATTGGGTTCCTCTATCTGATACGATACTCCTCGGAACTCCATGCAGACATACGATTCTGGTCATGTATATCTTAGCCAATTTGGCACTGCTGTAAGTAGTCTCCACTGGAATGAAATGAGCTACCTTCGTCAAACGATCGACTACCACCCAAATCGAGTCATAGCCTGAACGAGTCTTGGGCAATCCTGTAATAAAATCCATGCCTAGCTTATCCCACTTCCATTTGGGTATCGACAATGGTTGCAACAATCCTGCTAGCTTCTGATGCTATGCCTTTACCGTCTGACATGCATCACAAACTGCTACATACTCGGCAATGTCCTTCTTCATTACGGTCCACCAGAAAATCTCCTTCAAATCCAAGTACATCTTGGTATTCCCTGGGTGAATTGAATACGGCGAATCATGGGCCTCTTGCAAAATAAACTTCCTGATCTTAGGGTCATTGGGTACATAAACGCGGTCCTCAAACCAGAGGGTATCATGCTCATCCTCACGAAATCCCTTGGCTTTTCCCTTGTTCAACCTCTCCTTTATCTCTGCAATCTCCTTATCGGTCTTTTGAGCTTCTCTGATCTTATCCATCAAAGTCGACTGAATTTCCAATGTTGCTACATAGCCTCTCGGAACTATCTCCAAACATAGCTCGCAAAAGTCCTCGGCCAACTCCTTTGGCAGTCCTTCAGTCATGAGTGTATTAACATGGCTCTCACGGCTCAACACGTCGGCTACTACGTTAGCCTTTCCGGGGTGATACTGCAATCTCATATCATAATCCTTGATGAGTTCCAACCATCTCATTTTCCTGAGGTTTAACTCTTTTTGCGTGAAGATGTACTTCAAACTCTTGTGATCCGTGTACACCTCACAATGATTTCCGATAAGAAAATGTCTCCATGTCTTCAATGCATGCACTACGGCTGCTAACTCCAAATCATGTGTGGCATAATTCAACTCATGAGGTTTAAGCCGTCGTGGACGACATCTGAAACAACTCTTCCTTCCTGCATAAGTACTGCTCCAAGTCCTCGACGTGAAGCATCGCAATACACCTCATAGTCCTTAGTCTGATCTGGCACAATCAACACTGGTGAGGTAACTAGACGTTTCTTCAATTCCTGGAAACTGATCTCACATTCCTTAGTCCAATTGAACTTGGTATCCTTCTTCAACAACTCCGTCATGGGCTTTGCAATCCTTGAAAAATTCTCAATGAATCTCCGGTAGTATCCTCGCCACCAAGAAAACTTCGATCTCCCCAACCGTCGTTGGTGCTTCCCAATTAGTCACGGTGACAACCTTGGTGGGCTCATCGCTATACCCTCTTCGGATATAACATGTCCGAGGAATCCAACTTCCTTCAACCAGAACTCACATTTGCTAAACTTGGCATATAACTGGTGTTCTTTGAGCTTCTCCAATACCAAACGCAAGTGCTACTTATGCTCCTCTTCGTTCTTCGAGTAGACCAAGATGTCATCGATGAATACCACGACGAACTTATCCAGAAACTCCATAAATACTTTGTTCATCATGTTCATGAAATAGGCAGGTGTGTTGGTCAATCCAAATGACATAACAGTATACTCATACAGCCCGTACATAGTGGTAAAAGCTGTCTTGGGTATATCCTGTTCTCGAATCTTCAACTGATGGTATCCTGATCGCAAATCGATCTTGGAAAACACTTTTGCTCCTTGTAGTCGGTCAAACAGATCATTGATCATTGGCAGTGGGTACTTATTCTTGATAGTTACCGCATTTAATCCTCGATAATCAACAACCATCCTTAACGATCCGTCCTTCTTCTCCACTAGAAGTACTGGTGATCCCCAAGGTGAAGAACTTGAGCGAATGTATCCTTTATCTAGTAACTCCTTAATTTGACTTTTAATCTCCTCCAAATATTTTGCGGGCATCCTGTATGGTCTCTTGGATATTGGCCCTGTGCCTGGCAAAAGCTCGATCAAAAACTCAATGTCTGCATGCGGTGGCATGCCCGCAACTCCTCTAGAAATACATCAGGAAAATCCTTCACTACTAGTACTTCCTCCTGCACAACTCCTGATAAGGAATTTACATGCATCCTCCTCGGCTCATGCCTTGATACATACCTTATCCTTTTCCCTTCTGGAGTAGTAAGCAGAATCGACTTACTGGCGCAATCAATGTTTCCTCCATACATTGATAGCCAATCCATACCCAGAATCACATCCAAACCTTGGGAGTCCAAAATGATTAAATCCGAGGGAAAAACATGCTTGCCTATACCCAACGGAACTTGAAAACATCCTCGACTGGCCATATACTCTGCTCCGGGTGAGGTTACTAGCATGGGTGTTTTTAGAACCCTAGTGGGCAGTCTATACTTATCCACAAATCCCCTTGATATGTATGAATGCGATGCACCCGTATCAAAAAGAACGAGTGCAGTAAATGACTTAACCAAAAACTTACCTAAAACAGCATCAGGCTGAGCTTCAACCTCCTCCACGCTAACGTGGTTCACTTGTCCTCGGTTGAAAGGGTTCGGCTTCTTCCCGGAGTTTCCATTGCCATTTCCAGTCTGGCCTTCAGGACATTCATTGGCGTAATGTCTCGTCTTCTGGAACTTAAAACAAGTGACTTGACTCAGATCTTTCTTGGTTGGTTTTGAGGGGTTGGTACGGTTCTGGCTACTACTTCCTCCATTCCCGGTACCATTCTTGGGACCATTGTGATTGTGCGAGCTACCTCCTCCATGGGTATGCTGAAACTATCCTCCTGACTTCGGAGTCAAACTGGGCTCTGCTGAGCTCCAGAATTGTACTTCCCTTGTCCATACTTCCTCTTGCGGTTTTCAATCTGCTGCTGCTTCCCTTCAATCATGAGAGCATAATCTACCAACTCCTGGTAGTTATTGAAACTTGCTACCATCAACTGCATGCTCAGCTCATCATTCAGCCCTTCCAGAAACTTCTCTTGCTTAGTCAGATCAGTAGCGACGTCATCTGGGGCATAATGTGCCAGCTTACTGAAATCATCCACATACTGGCCAACTGATCTTCCTCCCTGGTGCAAGTAGCGAAACTCACGCTTCTTCATGGCCATAGCTCCTTCTGAAACATGGGCGTCTGAAAAGCCCGGCCGAAATCGATCCCATGTGACAATGTCTGCTGGATAAGTGGCTGTGAAATTCTCCCACCATGATGCTGCGGGTCCTCAAGCCGATGTGCGGCAAATCGCACCTTCTCCAGATCTGTGCATCCTGCAGTTGATCAACTCCCCGGCTGTCTTGGCGAAGCCAATCATCTGCAACAATCGGCTCGGTGCTACCGGAGAACACCGCGGATTGATCTAAGAAAATGGGTTAAGTGATCAACAGGTGGTGTTGGTGGTGGATTGTTGTTGTTGTTGTTCCCCTGATTCTGATTCTGGACTAGTATCTGCATCAATGCATTCTACTGCTGGATCAACTGGGTGAGCTCCGGTGGGAAAGCGAATCCGTTGTCACGTCTCAGAGGCATCTGAGGGTTTAGAAAAGACGAGAATACGTAATAGAATGAGGTCTAGAGGGAAAACACTACCCATATGCACATGAGGCAAATTGCAATCAAAAAACTTCATTCAAACAAGCAAGGGCATACAACGGTCTATCTATCATTACAAAGTGCTCAGACTATAATAGATACATGGAGGGAAATTCTACTACTTTATGGTGGTCTACTAGAAAAACTGCTCCGATGAAGACTCCATGATATCAGCTCAAGCTTCATCAACGTAGTCATCATCACTATCATCCGGGTCCGAGTCGGTATCGTCGATGATGATGTAATTCTCGGGACAAGTGCGATCCTCGTCTTCTCCAGTTGCTGGAAATCCCATGAACACTCTTAGCTTCTTCTTCAGATCATCATTCTTCTCGAGTAGAGTTGATATTTCCTCCTCATATCCATCACGTGTAGACTTGAGTTCTTCCTCCAGTTCCGTGATCTTGGTCATGGCTTCCTTAAGATCCATCATGCCTGCACTCATCTGGTTCTCCTGGCGTCGAATGTGCTGGTTTAACTCCTAGATGAAAGCTGCAACTGATCTGTCTTTCCTGGTGTTGACCATCTCCCATTGCTCATCTCGGCGCCCACAAATGTGGTAGGTAGTATCCTTAAGCTCCTGGCGATAAACTTCTCCAATGCGTCCCATGGTGATGTGAGCTGCCATGCTCGTCCCTAAACTCCAGGTTGGTGCATCAAAGGAAAACTCTATAGGCTCAGTGACTGGCATGGACGTCCTTCCTGGAACTTGAACTTGAATCATCCAGCGCTCCTCTTCAGGTAAAGTGGCGTTGTAGGTTCCGGTGAAGCTTGGTACTCTGATCTTCAAGTACTTGGTTACTTCCTTCAGGTGTCGTCCAAAGGGTGTATCTTCATCCGGTTGCATGAACTTGTTCCTTGCATCAGCCATCCTAGAAGAATAGAAAAGATGAGGAGTTAGAATGAGAAGAGAGAGTAGTGATCTACGGTCTTTGCGTAGTGGTCGTGTCCTATAGTCAGCGGGTGCTCTGATACCATCTTGTAGCGACCAGACCTCAAGCGATCGATCTACGTGCCTCGTTGTCATCCCCGGATCAAGAATGTCTTGACACGCACAGTACTTGAAGGATTTATAACAGAGTAGAAATCACACACTTATTACATCGAAAGTCTCCAAAGAGAAACTTATTACAATAGATATGGCTTAAGTCCATCTAATAATGATAACAGCGGAAGGCTTGGAAGATAAGTGAGTCCATCAACTCCAACGGCATCACTGAGTATAGAACCACGATCCTAAAGCATCTTACTGTAAATGCGAAAAGTCTGCAACATGAACGCGTTGCAGCCCGAAACGGGTCAAAGACATGGAATATGCTGGCAAAGTAACACATAGAGAAAAATGAAAGAGTAAAGCTATACTAGATGCATGTATGGCTTGGTGGATAGCTCTATGGTTACAGTTTCTGCGTAAAGCCAATTTTTTCCTACTACAAAGGAATAAAATTATTTAACTATCATGGTGGTTGTTAAACATTGAGAATGGTTGACAGCATCCTCAATCCCAATTAAGCATCATCATTAAACAAACCCAACACTATTAATTAAAGTAACATGATGAGATTCACACGAAAATCCAAGTACTAGATACTCAAGATGTCCATAACCGGGGACACGGCTAATCATGATTAGTTTATACACTCTATAGAGGTTTGCGCACTTTTCCCCACAAGACTCGATCTCCTCCGTTGGTTTTCTCGCACTACATGGTGTTTGAGAAATGAATGACCGAGACATAGTCTTTCAGAAGCGCTAGCACCTTACGATGGGTAGACCGCTACACCTACTTTCCCCTACATCTGCTAGTCTACCACTGTAAGAGTTCGCACGACTTAATCAACTATGCTAGAGCCCATAATAGCATGTGGCTGCACACGGAAGTTTCTAGCATGAATAATCTTATGATCCCTTTGAGCCTGGGTGGCGGTCCAAAAAGAAACAGGCAATCCTGGAATAACCAGGTACCTCAATCCATCCAGATGTGTATTAATGTTGCCACCTTAAATAAACCATTAATTAACGATCTCACATCTGTCATGGAAAATCACTCACCCAATCCACGTCTACTTGCATAGCATGGCAAAATAAGCAAACGTAGAAGTAACTCCCAAGGGTTTGATAATAAAACAGGTAATAGGTACTACCTCAATCTACTTCCCAAAACCCACAATTTAATTAGATCCTAATCATTCAATGTTTGAGGTATGATGAAAGTGTTACTTGCCTTGCTGATGATCCGCGTAACCTAGGGATTCGAAGTAGCAAGTGGCGCAATCCGGGTACTCTATTGCAAGCAAACAAACAAACAAGCATACAATAAGTACTCATCTAATGCACAGGTAAAACTCAAATAAGAGGTCTAACCAGAAAGTTCAACTTAAGAACTTGGGTTTGCAAAAAGAATCAAATCGAACGAAGAAACAAAACTCAAACGGCGAAATAAACAAGCTTCGTTTACTAATCTGGACCTAAGTCAAATTTTACAAAAGCAAAAGCTGGTTTTAGTAGATTATTAGGAAAGAGGGTTTCGAGACGAAACTCTAGGCGCTTGAATCGCCTGATTCTGATAAACGAGCGAAATGTTATACTAAAACAAAAATCGGATCAGAAATCACGATCAGAAAATCGCGGAATAAATCCGAGAAAGAGAAAAACGACAAACAGGTTAACGAATGAACGTTCGTTATCTGGATCTAAACGATGAACGCGTTCGTTAAGAATGAACGTACGAGTGAACGTTCGCTAATTAATCCAAACCGGAAGAAAACCGATCTAACAAAAAAAAGGAATCTAAAAAAACCGACGAAAAAACCAAACGTTTTTTCTAAAAACGGCCATGGCGAGGTCAACCTCGTGGTGCGGGTCGGTGGCGGCGGCTCCGGGCGGGCGGCGGTGGTCGGTGGCGACGGGCGGCGGGTTCGGCGACGACGGCAAGGCGGGCGGCGGCAAGGGACGGGCGGCGAGGGGCGGCGCTGGGTCCTGAGGGGCGCGTGAGGCGGCGATGGCGGCGGGCAAGTGATCGGCGGCGGGCGCGAGCTAGGTTAGGTTAGGTGGTGGCGGGGCGGCTGGGCTGGCGGCGTCTTGGGCTGGGGTCGGCCAAGGCGCTTTATAAAGACCCCGGCCAGCGGAGTCGTGGCGATTACTACCAAAGGCGGTTCGCGTTTTTTAAATAATTATCGCAGAAAAAACAAACGAAAGAAATACCAAACGGACTCCAAAAATCCCGAAATAAATTTTCCCCGCCTTATAAAATCAAGCCGGTTTAGATGAACATTTATTTGGGCCTAAATGCAATTTTTGGAAAACACGCATTTTTCCTAAATTCAAATAAAATATCCATAAACTCCAAAATAAAATCGTATTTGATTTTTTTTATTAAATCCTCAATATTTCTTTATTTTTGGGAAGTCATTTTATTCCCTCTCTCATATTTATATAATTGAAATAATTGAAGATAAAATAAATAAAATCAAATGATCCTACTTCCAACATTTGAGAAAACTAAATTTTGAAAATATCGAAATCCCCAACTCTCTCCGTGGGTCCTTGAGTTGCGTAGAATTTCTAGGACCGAAGCAAAATGCATTAAATATGATATGCAATGATGATCTATTAGTATATCATTCCAAATTGAAAATTTGGGATGTTACATGTACTTATCATGCCTTTCCACTACTTATGCAGGACAACAACAGGAGTGGCCACCATTTTCCGCCGAGCTTAGTTTCATCCCTCTGCTTGTACTCCCCCTTTTCCACAATGTAGTGCATATAGATCCAGGCCTGGACACTTGTTAGCTTCTAATATTGACTTGTTGCTTGTATGTACATATGCCCTTGGCAAGGATCCACGCATCGACCATTTTTGCGTATGGGACAAGGAGATATTCATGAACAAGCATCAAGTGAGGAAAATGATAAGGATTATTAGAAAAAAGATACGAATGGTGGCAAGGAAAACATTTGTTTATGCTCTATCCAACACAACAGTGAGTTGTAGGATGGTAACTACAATCTCTGCAGCCTTCTCTTTTTACTGCCCATAATGAGTTGTTAGACAACAATGTCTAAATCTTTTTCATTCATGTGGTTCCCAAGCAGTTCACTCAATATTACCTTGCAAAGTACATGATTGGTGGACACGCAATGAAGGTTAAAGTATTTCATCTAGACCACAATGAGCATCAAGAAGTCCTAATGAAGACAGTGAAGGATGGACGGGCAACCATCACAAGGGGTTGGCCTAGAGTCATGCGCGCAATTCGCATGGAGGATGGCACAATATGGGCATTATGCTTCACCTACTCCAGCAACCAGAATGTCTTTCACCTCTCTCTTTACAGTCTTTAGTACAAATGGGGTTCATCATTCTTTACTTGGTGCTTCTGTAGTTCTTCAGTATATGTACCTGTGCATCGAATTATGCATTCGTGGTTGAACCTATATTTGTAATAAACATGGTTGGATATGAAATAAGTGATTGCCTAATTTCAAATTCAAAACATGTGATTTTTAAATTGGAAATTAATTAGGGATTACACTGCACACGGTTTGTGAAAGCAAAACGTCTGTGATAGACGTGAAGATCAGACATGTTTCTAGGATCCACTACGTGTGTGATCAATCTCCACTGCACACACAACATCCTGTTGAAAACTGTTTGCGTTAGGCCACCTTGCACAAACGTTTACCACATAAAAACTGTGTGCGATGGACAACCTTTGCCACACAGTTTCTTCTACGCACCATGTGTGATGCATTCAATAACACAAACGATAAAATTGTTAATATCGTGTGCAATGGCAACGCTATCACGAACGATTTAATGGGGGAAATTGTGTGTGACGTACCTCCGAACGGAAACTTTTTCCTTGGAGCGACTGTGTGGGATGTACATACGAACGGAAACGTTTAGCGGGGACTGACTGTGTGGGATGTACTTGCGACCGGAAATGATTTTGCATGTATAATTGTATTTTTTAGCACTATTGTACGTATAACCATATTTGAGCGCTCGCCGGTCGCACACGACCTCATTTTGCCGAGCGTGTGTGCCAGGAGGGCACATCCCCGACGGTTTCTGGGTCGTGTGGGAAGGACCCCCCTATCTCCCTCACTTGGCGACGGTTCCAAATGCCATCGCTGAAAGGGGTTAAAAACCATTTGTATATCACCGACGCGTACCAATGTAGTATTCCTACTTAGTACAAGTGAAGGCTAGCAAAAAGATTGAGAAGCATCCAACCAAGAAACAAAAAATCTCATAAGCGAGCATTAATCATAACTAACACCGAATAATGTACCACAAGTAGGATGTAATTTCATTGCATAACTATGGACTTTCGTGCTTGCATGGGGAATCACAAACCTTAACACCAATATTCTTACTAAAGCACAATTACTCATCAACATGACTCACATATCACTATCATCATATCGCAAAAACTATTACAAAGAATCAAGTTTATTTTGTACAGTTATCTTTATGAAATTTTTTGTTATATCCCTCTTGAATATTTATCACTTTGGGACTAGTTTCACAAATTGCTTTTGATAGCTCAAACAAATCTAAGTGAAGAACATGAACATAAAATTTTCTTTCAAAATAATATAAGTGAAGCACGAGAGAATTTCTTCAAAATTTTACTAACTTTCAAATAAATCTAAGTGAAGCATGAGAGCATTTCTTCAAAAATAATAAGGCACACCATGCTCAAAAGGATATAAGTGAAGCACTAGAGCAATTCCATAGCTAATTTTTTTCCAGTGAAGCACATAGAGCAATTCTAACAAATCATAGCATAATTTTAGCTCTCTCAAATAGGTGTGTTAAGGATAGACGACACAAACTAAAAAGCAAAACAAGCAAAGACTCATATAATACTAGACGCTCCAAACAAAACTCATGATACATGACGAATAAAAATATAGTTCCAAGTAAAATACCGATGGTCGTTAGAAGAAGGAGGGGATGCCACTCGGGGCATCCCCAAGCTTAGTTGCTTGTTACTCTTTGGATAATAACTTGGGGTGACATGGGGCATCCCCAAGCTTAGGCTCCTCTTACTCCTTATTCCTTCATCCATCGTGATCTCACCCAAAACTTGAAAACTTCAATCACACAAAACTCAACAAAACCTTCGTGAGATCCGTTAGTATAACAAAGCAAATCACTACACTAAGTACTGTTGCAAACCCATTCATATTTTGTTTTTGCATTATATCCACTTTATTTCAACTTTACCATGGCTTATACCCTCCAATACAAACTATATATTCATCAAAATAAGCAAACAACGCAAAGAAAACAGAATATGTCAAAAACAGAGCAGTGTGTAGCAATCTGAAAACTTTGAATACTTCCGTAACTCCATTTTTTTTTGAAAAATTTGTAGAACGTATGCAATTTGTATGTCAATCTTGTGTAAAATAATTCCGAATTTTATCATGCTTTTTTGATTTTTAATAATTATGTGACTGGCGCACAATGTTTTTGTTTTTCAACAAGATCAAAGCAACCATCACCCAACATGACCCCAAAGGCTTTGATTGGCATAAACACTAATTAAAACATAAAAACACAATAATAACAGTAGCATAATTTTGCAAACACTCAAGAACATAAAGAAAAAGGCAAAAATAATTTTTATTCATGGGTTGCCTCCCAACAAGCGCTATCGTTCTATGCCCCTAGTTAGGCATAATGCATAGATCTAAGTATTGTCATCTCTAATTCTAGATCCATAAGATGCCCTCATGATTAATTCATATGGTGGCTTAATTCTTATTCTAGGGAAGTGTTCCACTTCCTTTCTTAATGGAAATTTAAATTTAATATTGCCTTCTTTCATATCAATCACGGTACCAATAGTACGTAAAAACGATCTACCAAGTATAATGGGACAAGACGGGTTGCAATCAATATCAAGAACAATAAAATCTATGGGCACATAATTCCTATTTGCAAGAATAAGAACATCATTAATTCTTCCCATAGGCTTTTTAATACTAGAATCCGCCAAGTGCAAATTTAAAGAACACTCTTCAATATCTGTAAGACCAAGCACATCACATAAAGATTTCAGAATTGTTGAAACACTAGCACCCAATCACACAAAGCAAAACCCTCATAATTTTTAATCTTGAGTTTGATAGTAGGTTTCCATTCATCATGTAATTTTCTAGGAATTGAGATCTCTAATTCCCATTTTTCTTCCAAAGCTTTCATCATGGCATCTACGATATGCTTAGTAAAAGCTTTATTTTGTTCAGAGGCATGGGGTGAATTAATCATGGATTGCAACAAAGAAATACAATCAATCAAGGAACGATTATCATAATTAAAGTATTTGTAATCCAAAATAGTGGGCATCACTTGTTAAAGTTTTGACCTCTCCAAACCCACTTTTATCAATTTTTTCAACAAGATTTTCACCCTCCAAATTATCGGGACGCCTTCCAGCTAAAGTTGACTCTTCTTCAGTCCCTTTATCACCAATCTTAATTTTAGTAAAAAAAGGAATCAACAGAAGAAACACCAATCATTCTAAGATCTTCATCATTTTTATGAAAGCAATCACTAAAAAACGCCTTTAAAAAATCTCTTTTAGCTCTAAGCATAGTGGTTCTTTTCTTACTTTCATCCATAGAAACATATAAAGCTTTAATTGATTCTTAAGACTTAGGAACAAAAGCTTTCAACTTGAGATTTTGTACATCATGAGAGATTCTATCAATGCTTCTAGACATATCATCATTCTTATTCAACTTTTCTTCGATCGTATTATTGAAAGCTTTTTGAGCATTGATAAATTCTTTAATATTATTCTCAAGATCTGTGGTGTTCCTATTATTATTATAAGAAGGATTACCATAGGAATTACCATAATTATTAGAGGAATTTCCAGGAAAAGGTCTAGGATTAAAATTACCTCTATACGCATTGTTATTAAAATTGTGTCGTGAAACAAAATTCACATCTACGTCATCATCAAAGTAGACAAAGGAACATCATTAAGATCAATAGTAGAACTTTTATTGGCAACCAATTTCATAAGAGCATCAACCTTTCACTCAAAGAATTTATTTCTTCAACTGAAATAACTTTTTTTACTACTAGGAGCTCTTTCGGTATGCCATTGTGAATAATTTGCCATAATATTATCAAGCAATTTAGTAGCTTCACCGAAAGTAATTTCCATAAAAGTACCACCTGCGGCGGAACCTAATAGATTTGAGATAAAATTCAATCTCGCATAAATTTTTTGTGTGATCATCCAAAGATTTAAACCATGAGTAGGGCAATTTCTTAGCATCAATTTCATTCTTTCCCAAGATTTCTCAACATGTTCATGCTCAAGTTGCTTAAAATTCATGATTTGTGTCCTAAGGGAAATAATTTTTGCGGACGGAAAATACTTTGTAATATAAAAGCATCTTTGCACTTATCCCAAGAATCAGTACTACTGCGAGGCAAAGAAGAAAACCAAAATTTTGCACGATCTCGCAAAGAAAAGGGGAATAATTTCAATTTCACAATTCATTGTCCACATCTTTTTTATTTTGTATATGGCATAATTCTACGAATGTGTTAAGATGGGACGCGGCATCCTCATTTAGGAGTATCGGAAAACTGATCTTTCATTACAAGATTCAACAAAGAGGTATTAATATCACAAGATTCTACACTAGTGGCGGGAGGAGAAGTCAGAGTGCTAATAAAATCATTATTATTGGTATTGGAAAAGTCACACAACTTGGTGTTTTCTTGAGTCATCGTGACTACGCAAACAAGATTGCACACAGATACAGATCTGATAAGAAAATGATGAACGAAAAAGAGAGCGAATAAAACGACAAATTTTTGTGAAGTGGGGGAGATGAAAAGGAGAGGCAAATTGCAAATAATGTAAATTGCAAGGAGATGAGATTTGTGATTAGGAACCTGATAGATGTTGATGATGTCTCCCTAGCAACGGTGCCAAAAATTCCTTTTGATGTCGCTTGAACTACGTCGGTATTTCCCCAAAGAGGAAGGGATGATACAGCACACCTATGGTAGGTATTTCCCTCAGTTATGAAACCAAGGTATCAGACCATTAGGAGAACCAAGCAACACTATGTAAATGGTACCTGCACACAAAGAACAAATACTTGCAACCCCGCGTGCTAAAGGGGTTGTCAATCCTGTTGGGGATATAACCCTGAGGTATGACCCGCCCAGGAGGGGCCGGGTTATACCGTTGGCGGCTTATTATGAAGAAGGCCTAAGAGGTCCAAGAAGACCTGAAGATAGTGGTTCATAAAGCAAAGATTATTGGAGGCCCAAGACCCGGAGGTAGTTCAAGACCCGATGGTGTGAGCCGTTCAAGGTTAATGTCGGTGTCAAAACCGGCGGATCTCGGGTAGGGGGTCCCGAACTATGCGTCTAGGCTGATGGTAACAGGAGACAAGGGACACGATGTTTTTACCCAGGTTCGGGCCCTATCGATGGAGGTAATACCCTAATCCCTCTTGATTAATATTGATGATATGGGCAGTACAAGAGTAGATCTACCACGAGATCAAGGAGGCTAAACCCTAGAAGCTAGCCTATGGTATGATTGTTGTTCGTGCTACGGACTAAAACCCTCCGGTTTATATAGACACCAGATAGGTTAGGGTTACACAGAGTCGGTTACAATGGTAGGAGATCTACATATCCGTATCGCCAAGCTTGCCTCCCACGCCAAGGAAAGTCCCCTCCGGACACGGGACGAAGTCTTCAATCTTGTATCTTCATAGTCTTGGAGTCTGGTCGTGATGATAGTCCGGCTATCCGGACACCCCCTAGTCCGGACTCCTCAAGAGCCCCTAAACCAGGCTTCAATGACGACGAGTCCAGCGCGCATATTGTCTTCGGCATTGCAAGGTGGGTTCCTCCTCCGAATACTTCATAGAAGGTTTTGAACACAAGGATAGTGTCCGGCTCTGCAAAACAAGTTCCACATAACACCGGAGAGAAAATAACTTTTGCACAAATCTGCTGACGTATTCCGCGGCGTGACATCACACCACGGCCAGGCCTTTATATGAATTGTTTTTTACCGTTTCACCTTAGCGCGTTTAGCGAGGCGGTTTCCCTGGCACGCCTTATCAAAGCATAGATCGTGCCCCCCTTATTCCGGGATTCTCATCAATATGGACGTGGGTAACCCAACCGTGCGTTCGCTGGCACGCCTCCTCTATCAAAGGCGAGTCCTAATCGACCACGGGGTGGGCTCTTGGTATTCAACCTATTTATAATGAGACCAAGGCCCTCTTATTTTTACACCCTCCATCGAGTTCGCCTCATGCTTCGAGTTCCAACACTCAAAGCTTCAGATTCAGGCGCTTCGGACTTTCGACGATGTCTGGCTTCGACCAGCACGGCCGATCGATGTCTTGCTCCGTCACAGAAGAAGATGTACTAAAGCTGCGAGACGCCAGTATCCGATCGGGCGAGATCTCAGATAGGCTACCTGCTCCAGGGCAGGTCATTCCCACTCCTGAGCCCGGCGAGAACGTGGTGTTCGTGTCCCACTTCCTTTGGGGTTTAGGCTTCCCGACAGATCCCTTTGTGCGGGGGCTCATGTTTTATTATGGGCTTGATTTACATGACTTGAATCTGGAGTCCATCCTCCATATCTCATCATTCATTGTCGTATGTGAGGCCTTCCTCCATATCACCCCCCACTTTGGATTGTGGCTCAAGACCTTCAAGGTGGAGCCAAAGATGACCAGGGGCAACAAGCAGAGTGCGGAGGGGCCGTCATAAGCAAATGTGCCGATGCTCCATGGCCCGAGGGCTCTTTTCAAGAGGAGCTTGGTTCGTGGCAACGGGAGTGGTTTTATGTCACCGCTCCCCGGGGCACCAAATGGGCGGTGATATCTACTTTCCGCTCAGGTCCACCACAATGGCTGGCGTCATGGGTCAACAAGGGGCTCGACTGGGGGCCATCCAAGGATGTTCCCTTGCTGCAGGGCCGTATTCGAGACCTCCAGGAAAGAGAGATCAATCTGGTTGCAGTGGCGCAGGTTATGGTGATCCGGCGCCTTACGCCTGCAAGCGCCGCCTCCGCCTGTGGGAATTTAATCCGGAGGGACCACGAGCTCTCCAAAATTTTATGGGCACGACGCCCATGGAGATGTATAAACTGTTCTTCGGATCACAAGAGAAGTGTACGGACATGACTGAGGATGCAGGACTAAGCTGCAATCGCCCAGATACTCAAGTAAGTTGTCCTGTAACCGGACAAGCTATTCATTTATTTATCATATATCTATATATATATATATATATATATATATATATATATATATATATATGTCCTTTAAAGGAACCGGTCCTTGAACAGGAGTGGATAGCCAAGGCAAAGTTAATAAGGTGTCCGGCTCCCCTCCCGGAGACCACGCCGGATCCCATGCTGACCAAGATGTTGAAGGTCGCGCCTTTTGAAGAAGGCGAAGGAGGGAGTGGGGAAGAAACTGCCTCTATGAAGGAGGCTATCCAGGAAGGAGGGATCAAAAGTCCCGTCTTTCGAGGAGAGAAGAGGACCGCTTAGGAAGATCCGGAGGTCAAGGCCTCAAAGAGGGGAAGGGGATCTTCGTCGGAGAGTCCGGCGCTGGGAAGTAACCCAGCCGCACTATTTCCCCAAGGGGTTCAGCCCTCAAGTGAGCCGTAAGTAAAAAGAAGGGATCTTGTAAATAAGGAACATCCCTGTATTTATTTATGAAGATAATCGAAATTGTACCTTGTAGTTCGGACCTCAGCCACCTTTCAGCAGAGCTCATCTTCGGGGATCTTTCTTCCGGAGATGATGGAGAGCAAACGCCTCCACCGCCGCAGACCCTCATGTGAAGCGGACGACCCGGAGGTGTCGCCCCGAGGGTTCCCAAGTTCTGAGGCCGGAAGGTCCGCGCCAAGTGGTGTGCGGTTGGAGGAGTCAAGGATCTGCCAGCGAAGCGGTTATCTCGTAAGATCACCGTGCTCTAATGGGTACGGTGATTGAAAGAATTGCATCCGCGGAAAGCGGATTGCATGAAGCCGTCAGGAGCTTACTGACGGGGTTTGAGGTACGCAAAAATGATGTACCTTTTGACAGTTATG
The DNA here is from genome assembly GCA_021605145.1 of Aegilops bicornis. NCBI lineage: Eukaryota > Viridiplantae > Streptophyta > Magnoliopsida > Poales > Poaceae > Aegilops > Aegilops bicornis. The sequence continues at coordinate 106,055,888 of CM038671.1, forward strand.
CATATAAAATGCGCCCTGTATAGATAGTAGCCCCTAAGACTCGGTATGTTGTCAAAATTAACAACGTGCCGAGGATCAAATTCTCAGTTATAACATATCGCTACCCCTAAACAGAAGCGGGCGTCCCGGTGGCCAGCCGATCGATGAATATGCCGAACTAAAGCGGCAACTCGACGAGGCGGATGCGGACATCGCTCTGATCAATAAACGGTTTGACGAGTCACAATGTATGCGACTTCTATGCGGACACCTAGTAAGGGAGCTTGATGCCCATGTCTTACTATTTGTACGCTTAATGCAGATGGTGCCGCTGCTGTGGAAGAGCTGCGGGCGGAACTCGCCCGAGCGAAAGAGCAAGCCAGAAAGAGTAATGCGGCCGTTTTAAAGGCGGCCGAAGAGCTAGAAACCGAACGGGCTGCTCACTGCCGAAGCAGAGAGGAAATGGCCGATATGGCCAACAAGTTGAAGAATGCTGCCGGTCGCTGCGAGGTTCCTGAAAAAGAACGTCAAGCGGAGCAAGAGGGCCTGAAAAATGCCGCCGCCGAATCCAAGAATGCCCATTCGGCTTTGAGAGCTGCCAAGGAGGAGCTGAGTCAGGCCGTGGCAATTGCGGCTGGAAAACCGCTTTCGCTATGGAGGAAATATACGGATCCAAAGTATGCTCAATTGGACAAGTTGTGGAGTTCGGAGGATGCTTATCTGGACTTGGCGGCGAGCGCTGCGGACGCGGTTGAGCACTTCCGAGGTCATAAGGGGCACAGAAGGGAAGAGCTATATTGGTTGCAATTCCATAGTCCGGAGCGTCTTCTTCCGTTGACCGATCGGTTGGCCGAATGGGCCGAGCGGAATCGACTATCCGGACTTGCCATGCAGCATGTCATGACTCACTTGTGGCTGGGCGGACCCCAGCTGAAGAGTTATTTTGGTTTAGTGCAGCAGTTCCGTGGTGCGGTACCGCGTATCGACGAAATGAAGCGATCGGCGTGTATTGAGGGAGCGCGGATGGCTCGCCCGTGTCAAGACATACCGGGCGTAGATGAAGGCCACCGACGTTGCATCCCAAGATTCGGACAGAAGCCGAGTACCTGCCGAGCACTACTTTGAAGAAGTCCTACCGGGCGCTCGTTTAATAGAGACGCAATGCTCGAAGGATATTATGTTTAAATGACATGTATGATTTGCAAAAACAATGTTTTCAATATAATATAAGAGCTTTTTATAATTGTGTGTTCAAGTAGTAAACTACTCCCTGTGCGGCCTTTTATGTGTATGTATATATAACCTGAAAGATGGCAGTCCTTGGCTTCAGCCCCCACGCACATAGTGCGGGGGTGTTTGCAAAGAAAGCGCTTTTTCACACTTAATCCAACGTCTTGGTCCTGTTAAGGAGGTGATAGCGTAGCAAACCGTGCAACCGGACTATAATGCTTTATCACTTTCACTTAGCCATAGAAGTTCGAGGGTGGTGCTACTATATAGCCTCGGGGCACCGCACTCTCCCGAATCCGGGTGCGTATGTGCTCGATCAAAACCGTCCTTCGTTAACGCGGAGGAATCCTAAACATTCCATGAGTCATCGGTGGTTGACCAGTCTCTCGCTATATCATGACCGTCGGTTTCGGCTTTCATCGAGGTGCTCGCCCGTCAACCGGGCACAATCGCAGAGTTCTCCGGTGCCGCGTTAGCCGTGAAAACGAACGTAAGGAAGCTAAACACAGAGCCGGCAACCCAACATTTGACCAAAGACATGATTCGGAGCTGATGAATCTAAGGCCTAACTCGAGACGCAGAATACTCCCTAAGGTATTCGGTCTTTATGCACATTGGCAGAATAATGCACTCAGCCCCTTGTGTCCAGGTACGCTCTAAACTTCTGGTGCGGCCTCTGCCAAAACGCCATCCTCATCCTTGGTTATAGTAATGAACCGGGGATGTATATCAACAAGAGACAAGAAAAAGGTTTACGCAGGTCTTAATCAAAAGAATCCTTGCAACGGGTCCCTACTTCACGTATCTACTGTGGTTCTCCGCAGCCGTATCCTCGACGGGTGTAGCACGTCGCTCGTCTCAGAAAAGAGAGGAACTTAGTTTTAAAAGAAAAAGGATCATGCAAAAGATGTATTGTACATTAAATAAACAGAGTACGAATCGAAGGAGTGAATAAAATTGAGCTTTAGTGTCTCTTATGATATATGCGTGCAGCCCCTTGTATGGGGTATGCCGCTAGTAGGTGCTGGACTCGTCTAACCATGTTCGGGGTTTGAATGACCAATTCAGGCTCTTTGCCTAGCGGAGCCGAATAGGTGTGGGGATGTTAAGGCAGTCTCCCGTTCTTCCGTGCTCGAGTAACACTTAATACTTCCTTTTAACGAGATGATGTCGCGTGGACCGGGCATCTTAAGTGTTAGAGATGCATAATGCGGTATTGCGTTAAAGCGGGCGAAAGCTTCGTGTCCCAATAGTGCTTGATGGCTACTTTTAAACGGGGCGACATGGAAGATTAACCTTTCGCGACGGAAGTTGTCGGATGAACCGAACATAACTTCTAGCAGTATGGAGCCCGTACAATGGGCATATGGGCTCGCATTACTCCTTTAAAGGAGGTGTTGCTACGGTGAATTTTGGTTGGGTCTATCCCCATCCTGCGGATTGTGTCCTGATATATCAGGTTTATGTCACTGCCGCAATCCATGAGGACTTGTGTAAATTGGAATCCGTCAATTATAGGATCCAATATCAAGGCAGTCCATCCTGCGTTCCGGATATTTTCGGAGTAGTCCTGATGGTCGAATGTGATTGGCTTTGACAACCAAAGCAGCGGTGCGCATTTTAGTGGGCGCTCTGCTTTTTTGATCACATGAAGTGAGTTTACTGTTTTGACCTCTTGTGGGAAATTCTTTTGTTTTCCGGGGCTCTGCTTGTGGTGCTCGTCATCATCCTCACTTGGTGTGTCGAGCCCCTTGTGTTCGGCGTTGATTCTGCCGGACTATTTGAAGACCCAACAATTTCTGTGGGTATGGTTTGCAGGCCTCCCAGGAATACTGTGGATTTGACATATCTTGTCCAAGATTTTGTTGAAGTTGGATAGCTCATCGCTATTGTCCTTAAGGGGCAGTTTTTTGTTGTTCTGCCGGGAGCTTTTGAATCCGGCGTTGACTTCCATGCTCTTTGGACTGTTCCTTTTAATCCGACGCTGGTCCTTGTTGCGCCGTGGTTTCCCATTTCCATTGCTGATTTCGTATGTACTTGGGTCGCTGGTGCTGCATCTTTCTAGCCAGCTATCCTCTCCCGCACAAAAGCGGGTCATGAGGCTTGTTAATGCGGCCATTGTTCTTGGCTTTTCTTGGCCGAGGTGTCGGGCGAGCCATTCGTCTCGGACGTTGTGTTTGAAAGCTGCTAAGGCTTCGGCGTCCGGACAGTCGACTATTTGGTTCTTTTTAGTAAGGAACCTGTTCCAGAATTTCCGGGCTGACTCTCCGGGCTGTTGAGTTATGTGACTTAGATCGTCTGCATCCGGAAGGCGGACATAAGTCCCCTGAAAATTTGCCCGAAATGCATCCTCGAGCTCTTCCCAGCTTCCAATGGTATTTTCGGGGAGGCTTTTAAGCCAATGCCGAGCTGGCCCTTTGAGTTTAAGGGGTAAGTATTTTATGGCGTGGAGATCATCTCCTCTAGCCATGTGTATGTGGAGGATGTAATCCTCAATCCGCACTCAGTGGTCTGTTGTTACGTCAGTATGCCTCTATGTTTACGGGTTTGAATCTCACCGGAAGTTCATGATCCGGCACCTCATCGGTAAAACATAGGGGTGTGCGCCCCTGTATTTGGGTGTGCCGTGATCTTCGGAATTTGGGCGTGTTGCATTGCTTTGATGAGCCTGCTTTCTTGGCCCATAGATGGACCTGACTGGGCCATCCTTTTGATGTGAATCCTTATGCGGATCGCATATTGGCTTTTGTGCGGCGCCCTTCGCCGCTCTCTTTTTGCCGTGGGGTCGTCCATCCGACCGGGTGGCCTTCTTAGTTTTTAATTGTGGGGGCTCTAAGGCCTCCTCATCGAATTCGGGCAGTAGCTTTCTTTTCGGTTAGCTCTTAGTTCGGCGATCGTCGCCAGACTTGTTCAAGGGTGCTGAATACTTTGCTCCATCTGATCCTGAGTGCATCTTACGCTGTTTTGAGCTTCCGCTCGCTTTTTCAAGCTACGCCAGCGATGGCGACGAGCCTTTCTCGGAGGTCATTTTGCTCCAATAGTTTGTCCGGCGTGAGATCGTCCGGACTGTTGTCTTCGCCGTGGACAGATTGTTTATCCAAGTTGTCTTGTTCGGATGATTGCTCGATAGCTTGTTCGTTGTCCACTGGTTCGCCCTGCTCTATGGCTGGGTCTTTGTTGAGGCGGGATTTTGTTCGGCGTCTACGATGTCGTTTTGACTGCTTTTCGAGGGATTTATCCTTCGTAGCGTCCCGTTGTTCCTCGTCTTCATTTCCTTTAGGTGTATCCACCATGTATACATCATGAGATGAGGTGGTTGTCCAGCATCCTACAGGTGTTGGTTCATTGTTGTCTCCTACATCGTCGTCCATACCGTCGACGTCTTAGGAGTCGAAATCGAGCACGTCGTGTAAGCTTTCGACAGTGGCTACGAAGTGGGTGGTGGGTGGGCGTTGAATTTCTTCGTCGTCCGCATCCCAACCTTCCTGACCGTAGTCCGGCCAAGGCTCTCCAGATAAAGAGAGAGACTTTAGCGAATTCAGAATGTCGCCAAAGGGCGAGTGCTGAAAGATGTCCACGGCCGTGAACTGTGGCGACCGATTCTCCGGGTAATAATTCCCAGAAAATGGCCCTTGTGCTCACCAGCCCCAGGATAACTGTTAGCTTATGAGGCACCAACTTGATACAGAAATTCCAAGCAAAATACAAAGTATGTAGTACAAGACCATTCTGGCCTATGTGTACAACAATATGGTTTCTAGTGGTTGATGGCGGAAGCGGGTTGTGAATCATCATCGTCTATGGGACTCCATTTCCCACAGGAACAGCTGACCAGGTTAACTCCTATCTTCGCGAGGCTGCTATCACCATTGTGCAAGTTCCGGGGTTGTCGTTGCGACGCCCCTCTCCAAGCAAGAAATCTGGCAAGACAATAGCCAGGGAGAAGCCAGTGAGTACTTTGAATGTACTCGCAAACATTATGAACACAGGCATAATATAACAATGATATGTTGAAAATATCTTATGCTCATGACGTCAGTCACAAAAGATAAATAAAACTCTGATGCGTGCAAGCAAGTTATTTGTGAATATGCAATAACATGGTAGTATTAAAATTATGAAATAAATAACATAAAGGACTTAAAAAGAAATGCCACAGTCGGGTGTCTTAGCGACACCGCATAAAGGGCTTTTAAAAGAAATGCCACAGTCGGGCGTCTTAGCGACACCGCATAAAGGGCTTTAAAAGAAATGCCACAGTCGGGCGTCTTAGCGAGACCACATAAAGGGCTTTAAAAGAAATGCCACAGTCGGGCGTCTTAGCGACACCGCATAAAGGGCTTTAAAAGAAATGCCACAGTCGGGCGTCTTAGCCACACCACATAAAGGGCTTTAAAAGAAATGCCACAGTCGGGCGTCTTAGCGACACCACATAAAGGGCTTATAAATAAATAAATAAACAATTCCGCAGTCAGGCGTCTTAGCGACACCACATAAAGGGCTTATAAATAAACAAAAAAACAATGCCGCAGTCGGGCGTCTTAGTGACACCACATAAAGGGCTTATAAAATGAATACAGTGGATATCCAGGAGGTAGAACCATCCTAGGGATATTCGATAATACCAAAAATATCACGGGTTAGTCCACATCAAAGATAATAATCAAAATTATCACAAGTCACAATCGTGATTCTAGTTTTTGGTTTAACAGTTTCACCTCCGAAGACCGACACTTGACCCATCCCAGACTGTAATCCTTAACCATCGTCACGGCTATTCGAATAGGTTTAATCTCTGCAGAGGGTGTTCTCTTTACCCACAAGTGACGGATTCCATTTGTCCATCGGGACTAACTCCGTCTACGATCTTTTAGTTAAAAACACGACTAACTTGCACACACCGGCTTAACTCACATGTGTCTGGAATCACCCACGACACCTGTCAAGCAAAACTCTAAGTGGGGAGGCTACAACCTCGACGTAACATGGAATCACAAAATTTATACCACAAGAAATCGGGAGCTACCCTTCGGCTACAACCAAAACACCCATGCTCCGGACCGGTGGCATGACTACCGGATGCCTCAGTATCTTCCACCATGGCCTCTCTCAGACGGTGTGTGCTAGGAAAGGGGTTGACAACTTACTGAACCGTACCCTACTTATTGTAGATACGAGTGGTAGTACGAAGCAAGTATGGGGGGTTACTGGCACAAGACTCGATCTACGGTTGACTCAGGAGGTTGTAATATTCCCTGCAAGATTAGTATAACAATGCATATACTTCAAACAATAGATTGAAACACCATGCGACATACCCTCTCATGCCGTACCGGACACGACCGTCTCGACGGAGGACTAGGGACAAGACCGTGTCTACCCAGGACAGGGGCCTTCCCGGCTTTCCTCCCGGTATGCATGAAAGGCATATGACGGTGATTTCTATCGCAATCATATCAACTCCATTTGCACGAAATTCATTAACATGCACACATGAGTAGGAACACATCCTCACATAGAATGACGTATGCTCGTGTCGGGGTGGTGTTGTCACCGTGCTATGCAACGCATACAAAAATTTCACCAGGGTTCAGAATGCTTGCCTTCAGGTCATGGGAAGGCAGGGTGCATTCCAACACATCTTGAAATCTTCAAAAATCCTATTTAAAAGAATATATATATGAATTAACACACAAAATCAAAGCAGCACAAAAAGTTGTTTTAAATTTTTTTGAAATAAATCTTAAAATAAACTAGACAATATTTGAGAGTGGTAGGAAAAAGATTCAGTTCATTTGGACTTATATTTAAAAAGTTATAGCCAGTCAAACATCTGGTCAAAAACTGTTTTTAAAATAAAAGAAAAAGAAAACGTTTCAGTCACGAATACGCTTTCTAACTAGGTTTACGTACTCGGGTTTTTACGCTTTCACTTAACCCACGTGGACCGGCCTTGGGTCACTGATGGTGGGCCCGCCTGGCCCACTGGTCAGGTTTGACCAGTCGCCCGCGTCTTCTCCCTCTTCTGCCCGAGCGGGGCGGGGTTCCGGCGATCGTCGCCGACGAACGGTGGTCCTTCGCGGGCATCCGAGTGCAGGGATGGATCCGCCACTCCTAGGCGGTCCTCCCGGTGGTCGTAGGGTCGTCGGAGGTGGAGGAAATCGCCGGCGGCAAGCTCTACGGCAGAGGAAGGCTTCGGTGGATTTGGGATTCCGGCCACGGTGGTTCCTAGCTGTGACTGGGAGGCTGGGCAGCTCCGCGGGTTCAAGTGGAGTCGGACGGTGGCGTTTGGGAGGGCAGGGGAGGTCTAGGTGCGTCGGAACCGGCTGGGACGAGGCGGCGGCCAAGCTGACTGGAGAGGTTGAAGATGACCTTCTCCTCTTCAATTGATGGCGATGGAGGCACTAGTGGGACGGTGTGGGGTTGCCTGAGGGCTCGGAGGAGTCCGGGGACTCCCTAATATAGCACCTCCAAGTCGGTTCGCGGCGGCCGTGGATGAGCTCGTCGGCGGACAGCCCTACTGTGCGGCAGGGCGACGTGGCGGTGGCTGGCTAGTTCCAGGGGCAAACGATGGCCACTCCACTGTCAAAGGAGGCGAGCTGGCGTGCTGTGGTGGCTTGGGCAGTGCTGCTCATGGCGGTGGCGGATGCGGCCGCAGGCATGCCGCCAAGCGGCTTGCTGGCAACGCTGCAGAGGCGGTCGTGGCTCTTGGCGCGATGCGGCGAGAGGGAAAGGATCAGGATGAGCTCGGGGAAGCTTATCCAGGGGCGTGCTTGCTCGGGCGCGGGCACGTCCAAAACGCGTGCTCTGCTCACGCTCCGGGCGTGCACGACGTCTGCTCGACGAAATGCCAGGATGGCCAAAACTGCTAGAGATCAAATGCAAATCCACAGGTCTGGGTTAGAGATCATTAGCAGGCTACTAGACAACTTGGTTTGGACAGATGGGAAAGTTCACAACACAAACTTACAATCATGCCAAAACTGTTCATGCCCACAAGGTGTTTGACGAAATGCCAAAGGCACCTAGGCAGTACTTGGGGTGGCCAAATTCTCCAGATCAGTGTCTCTATGGATGAATGAGAGGGTGGTGAAGTTAGTTTGCAAAAAGGAGAAACTTGCTAGTGCAAGTTTTGCAAAACTACACTTCTGGACAGGGAGTAAATGGCATCATTACATGGACCATAAGTGTTCCAAGGAGGGCATGCTCCTGGACTTAGGTGTTTTGCAGGGTTGACTACAAGCATGAGAAAGCACAAGATCACTAGAGCAAGAAAGAATGGGGTTGCAGTAGAAAACACAAGTCTGGTCCAGAATGAAAAAGAGGTTGATAAACTCAATTTCTCCAAAGAACAACACTAGTTTTTTGCATAAAGTTAAATTGCATACTATTACTAACACCCCATAATTTTGGTGGAAGCTAGGAAGAATTATTTAAATAGGTTGTAGTGCAAAATTTCCCACTGGAACAGAGAAGAAAATTGGGTGTAGAGCTCAAAATATTCAATGGGCAGAAGATATTTTTGCACAAAAGTGGTTCAAATTCTCCATATGACATCTCCTAATTTTGGTGGAATTTTTGAAAGAATTTATAAAAGGGTTGCAGTACAAAAAGGACCATAAAACCATGGGAAACCAATTTTCAAGAAAATAAAGATTATGGAGATTATTATATAATTAATTTCTCTGATGAAAAGAAAGGATTTTTCTTGAGAGGATAAATAAGTCCAATAACATATTTTGAAAAGTTTTTACTAGGGGTGAAAACTCCACAACCTAGGGAAAAGAGAGGCTCTGAAATCAAGATTAAGTCCAGAAAATAAAAAAATTAAATTTCCTGGCAAAATTTTACTTGAACTTACAAGGTTAAAAATTTTGGGGTGTTACAACACTACCCCCCTTAAGAAAAATTTCGTCCTCGAGATTTGCTAAGAGCTGGTTTGAAAACACAAATACCCCACGTTTACGAGATTTTGCAAGCAGTGGAAGTGTTCGAGTGGTGGTGGTGTTGCGTGAATAAAAATAATCCATGTCGTGAGAAGATATATGATGTAGTAACTCAGGGAAAAGAAAATTTCACTCCAGGATTTCTCGCGAGAGAAAACAGTAATGCATTAGAGTCAAACCGCAACAGAACTACTCCCATTAATAGAAACTAAATAATTTACTTGCCGCACAAACTCAGGGTACCACGCATAAGTTACAATGCATAAATAAATGTTGCAATAATAAACACAGCAGTGACGTCTAAAATGAGAATGGTAACTGTACGGGGTCTCGAGAAAATGTCTCTGGCAATGGAATACACTCCTTTTCTATCGGAGGAAGTGGATTGACCAGTCGATGTATGTGTCTCTCTTGGTCTGGCCTCAGCGGTCTGCCGATGGCGATCCGAGGATTTAAATCCGCGAGGCTCTGCAGATAACCCATCACGCGTTGGGTTAAACGCTCTTGAGCGATGACGTATTGGACGAGGTTGGCCAAGATGGGGTCTCTCTCAATACGTCCACCTGGAAAAGATGTTGCTCCTCCGGGTGCTGCACGGCTCGGAAAATAATAATACCCTCGTTCGTTGGCATAGATTACTGTGAATTGAAGGCGAGCGGGCGCTTCGTACGCCGCAGCTTCTACGGCCATATGCGGGGTTGGCATAGATTTCCCTACGAAGGAGACCTCCGTAGGATCTTGGTTTGGGTTTACGGGCGGGATGTGCACGGCTGCCCAATATCTCGAGGTGGAAGGGGTGATTCTCGATTTGAACAGCTCGTACTGGGGTGGCTGGGTAGCGCCCATGGTACTCCAGGTAAAATCCCACAATATCTTGACAAAACTACCTGGGATTGCATCTGGAGTCCTCAGATAAATACTAGGGCTCGGCATGGCAAGAAATGGTTGTGAGAAAGGTGCACAAGGTGAGGGGTGCTTGGCAGGGTCACGTAGTGGTCCTTTTATAGCACCGGAGATGGGTCATTCTACCGTGGTGAAAGGTAAAGGATTTGCCGGCTCAGCTTGGGGTCAAGCCACAGATACACACATCTCACTAAAGTGACGCATCACTGTGGGGGTTGTCGGAGCGGTTTTTGGTAGCTGCGCCAAGGATAGAGAAATCACACTTCATGCTAATATATCCATGCAAGACTACTATATAAAATAGAGGCACGATGATAGGTTGCGTTAATTTAAGGGATCACAGGAGTACAAAGCGAGGATACACTGGGACTCGACACTATTCGAGTGACTTAGTCCACTTCGTTTACATCCAAGCGGGCGTTCCTTGTGGATGTCGAGGCTTCTCCACGGTTCTCACCGTCGGAATTAGCTGGAGAGGGCTGAGGGGCTGCAGGCTTGGGGTAGTGATGATGACCATCGCGGGATTGTTGACCACAACCCCGTTGGAGTGTGCTCCTGTGAGGCTGACGAAGCACTTCGGGGTCATCAAAGCACCTTGGCCGACGGTTGGGCTGACCTCGTGGTCTCGATCAGTGTCCAAACAAAGCACGACCGGGTTGTCGGCGTTGGGCTCGATCTCTTCTCTCATTGGGGCTCGACGAACCAGCTCTCCACGAGCTGCGATCAGATCAATGGTGATTTGATCGAACAGTTCCTCCAAAGTGCACTTACATAGCGCACTAGGTGCAGCAATGCATGATCCGTCTCGTGATCTCCGTTGGCAACTTGGGGTGGTCTACCATACCCTTCACACTGGGTAGTAGTGGAACGAGTGATGCTTAACTCGGGCGACAGTGCCTCGAGATGAACTATAGCCTCTCGAGCATCTAGTTGGATGGCTTGTGGCTCAAAGGAAGTTGTCCTTCCGGTGAACTGTAGGGGCGTTCCAGCGGCATGCAACCCCTACCGTAGATGTGCACAGTGGCCCAGAATTGACGGCTCTCGCCGCTCATGGACCCTTGGTAAACAACATATTCTGGGGGCTCTTCTAACGCATAGGCACGACGGGTGAGGTTTGCGAGTATGGTCACAAAACCTCCAAGGTTGGTTGCTGTAGTCTCATGGTGCACTACGGGACCAGGCATTGTGGCTTGGTTTGGGGTAGCGGCTGTGCTGGGCTGAGTTGAGGCGAGCGTGCCCTTTTTATAGAAAAAGGGGACGGAGTCTTCCTTTGCACACTTGAGAATGAGACACCTTGGGTGCTGGTCACTGGTGCGTGATAGACGGGCTAGGTTGATAGGTTGGGCACTGACTGCCAAAAGTGTCGGGGTCACTGTGTGGCTATCTTGCACGGGAAGCTTGGCTGGGGTTCAGTTGTGGTCTGGTGGGTTGGTTTGCCTAAGTTTATTGACCTGGCTAAGATAGGATTAGCCAATGGTCAGCCTGGCTCTGATACCAAGTCTGTGGCGACCGATTCTCCGGGTAATAATTCATAGAAAATGGCCCTTGTGCTCACTAGCCCCAGGATAACTGTTAGCTGATGAGGCACCAACTTGATACAGAAATTCCAAGCAAAATACAAAGTATGTAGTACAAGACCATTCTGGCCTATGTGTACAACAATATGGTTTCTAGTGGTTGATGGTGGAAGCGGGTTGTGAATCATCATCGTCTATGGGACTCCATTTCCCACAGGAACAGCTGACCAGGTTAACTTCTATCTTCGCGAGGCTACTATCACCATTCCGCAAGTTCCGGGGTTGTCGTTGCGATGCTCCTCTCTAAGCAAGAAATCTGGCCAAGAAAATAGCCAGGGACAAGCCAGTGAGTACTTTGAATGTACTCGCAAACATTATGAACACAAGCATAATATAACAATGATATGCTGAAAATATCTTATGCTCATGACGTCAGTCACAAAAGATAAATAAAACTCTGATGCGTGCAAGCATTTTATTTGTGAATATGCAATAACATGGCAGTACTAAAATTATGAAATAAATAACATAAAGGACTTAAAAAGAAATGCCACAGTCGGGCGTCTTAGCGACACCGCATAAAGGGCTTTTAAAAGAAATGCCATAGTCAGGCGTCTTAGCAACACCGCATAAAGGGCTTTAAAAGAAATGCCACAGTCGGGCGTCTTAGCGACACCACATAAAGGGCTTTAAAAGAAATGCCACAGTCGGGCGTCTTAGTGACACCGCATAAAGGGCTTTAAAAGAAATGCCATAGTCGGGCGTCTTAGCGACACCACATAAAGGGCTCTAAAAGAAATGCCACAGTCGGGCTTCTTAGCAACACCGCATAAAGGGCTTTAAAAGAAATGCCACGATCAAGGCGTCTTAGCGACACCACATAAAGGGCTTTAAAAGAAATGCCACAGTCGGGCGTCTTAGCAACACCGCATAAAGGGCTTTAAAAGAAATGCCACAGACGGGCGTCTTAGCGACACCAAATAAAGGGCTTTAAAAGAAATGTTACAGTCAAGGCGTCTTAGCGACACCACATAAAGGGCTTTAAAAGAAATGCCACGATCCAGGCGTCTTAGCGACACCACATAAAGGGGTTTAAAAGAAATGCCACAATCCAGGCGTCTTAGCGACACCACAAAAAGGGCTTATAAATAAATGTAAAAAAAAAACTATGTCATAGCCAAGGCGTCTTAGCGACACCACATAAAGGGCTTATAAATAAACAAAAAACAATGCCGCAGTCGGGCGTCTTAGCGACACCACATAAAGGGCTTATAAAATGAATAAAGTGGATATCCAGGAGGTAGAACCATCCCAGGGATATTCGATAATACCAAAAATATGATGGGTTAGTCCACATAAAAAATAATAATCATAATTATCACAAGTCACAATCGTGATTCCAGTTTTTCGTTTAATAGTTTCACCTCCGAAGACCGACACTAAGACCGACACTTGACCCATCCCAGACTGTAATCCTTAACCATGGTCACGGCTATTCGAATAGGTTTAATCTCTGCAGAGGGTGTACTCTTTACCCACAAGTGACGGATTCCATTTGTCCATCGGGACTAATTCCGTCTACGATCTTTTAGTTGAAAACACGCCTAACTTGCACACACCAGCTTAACTCACATGTGTCTGGAATCACCCACGACACCTGTCAAGCAAAACTCTAAGTGGGGAGGCTACAACCTCGACGTAACATGGGATCACAAAATTTATACATGGCATGGCTGGGGAGCTACCCTTCGGCTACAACCGAAACACCCATGCTCCGGACCGGTGGCATGACTACGGATGCCTCGATATCTTCCACCATGGCCTCTCTCAGACGGTGTGTGCTAGGAAAGGGTTTGACAACTTCTTGAACTGCACCCTACTTGTTGTAGAGACGAGTGGTAGTGCGAAGCAAGTATGGGGGTTACTGGCACAAGACTCGATCTATGGTCGACTCAGGAGGTTGTAATATTCCCTGCAAGATTAGTATAACAATGCATATACTTCAAACAATAGATAGAAACACCACGTGACATACCCCCTCATGTCATACCGGACACGACCGTCTCGACGGAGGACTAGGGACTAGACCATGTCTACCCAAGACAGAGGCCTTCCCGGCTTTCCTCCCGGTATGCATGAAAGGCATATGACGGTTATTTCTATCACAATCATATCAACTCCATTTGCATGAAATTCATTAACATGCACTCATGAGTAGGAACACATCCTCACATAAAATGACGTATGCTCGTGTCGGGGTGGTGTTGTCACCGTGCTCTGCAACACACACAAAAATTTCACCAGGTTTCAGAATGCTTGCCTTCAGGTCATTGGAAGGCAGGGTGCATTCCAACACATCTTGAAATCTTCAAAAATACTATTTAAAAGAATATATATGAATTAACACACAAAATCAAAGCAGCACAAAAAGTTGTTTTGAATTTTTTTGAAATAAATCTGAAAATAAACTAGAAAATATTTGAGAGTGGTAGGAAAAAGATTCAGTTCATTTGGACTTATATTTAAAAAGTTATAGCCAATCAAACATCTGGTCAAAAACTGTTTTTAAAATAAAACAGAAAGAAAACGTTTCAGTCACGAATATGCTTTCTAAGTAGGGTTACGTACTCGGGTTTTTACGCTTTCACTTAACTCACGTGGACCGGCCTTGGGTCACTGACGGTGGGCCCGCCTGGCCCACTGGTCAGGTTTGACCAGTCGCCCGCGTCTTCTCCCTCTTCTGCCCGAGCAGGGCGGGGTTCCGGCGATCGTCGCCGGTGAACGGTGGTCCTTCGCAGGCTTCCGAGTGCAGGGATGGATCCGCCACACCTAGGTGGTCCTCCCGATGGTCGTAGGGTCGTCGGAGGTGGAGGAAATCGCCGGCGGCGAGGTCTGCGGCGGAGGAAGGCTTCGGTGGATTTGGGGATTCCGGCCACGGTGGTTCCTAGCTGTGACTGGGAGGCTGGGCAGCTCCGCGGGTTCAAGTGGAGTCGGACGGTGGCGTTTGGGAGGGCAGGGGAGGTCTATGTGCGTCAGAACCGGCTGGGACGAGGCGGCGGCCGAGCTGACCGGAGAGGTTGAAGATGACCTTCTCCTCTTCAATTGATGGCGATGGGGGCACTAGTGGGACGGTGTGGGGTTGCCTGAGGGCTCGGAGGAGTTCGAGGACTCCCTTATATAGCACCTCCAAGTCGGTTCGCGGCGGTCGTGGATGAGCTCGTCGGCGGACCGCCCTACTGTGCGGCAGGGCGACGTGGCGGTGGCTGGCTAGCTCCAGGGGCAAACGACGGCCACTCCACTGTCGAAGGAGGCGAGCTGGCGTGCTGTGGTGGCTTGGGCGGTGCTGCTCATGGTGGTGGCGGATGCGGCCGCGGGCATGCTGCCAAGCGGCTTGCTGGCAACGCTGCAGAGGCGGTCGGGGCTCTTGGCGCAACGCGACGAGAGGGATGAGCTCGGGGAAGCTTATCCAGGGGCGTGCTTGCTCGGGCGCGGGCACGGGCAAAACGCGTGCTCTGCTCGTGCTCCGGGCGTGCACGGCGTCTGCTCGACGAAATGCCAGGATGGCCAAAACTGCTAGAGATCAAATGCAAATCCACAGGTCTGGGTTAGAGACCATTAGCAGGCTACTAGATAACTTGGTTTGGACCGATGGGAAAGTTCACAACACAAACTTACAATCATGCCAAAATTGTTCATGCCCACAGGGTGTTTGACAAAATGCCAAAGGCACCTATGCAGTACTTGGGGTGGCCAAATTCTCCAGATCAGTTTCTCTGTGGATGAATGAGAGGGTGGTGAAGTTAGTTTGCAAAAAGGAGAAACTTGCTAGTGCAAGTTTTGCAAAACTACACTTCTGGATAGGGAGTAAATGGCATCATTACATGGACCATAAGTGTTCCAAGGAGTGCACGCTCCTGGACTTAGGGGTTTTGCAGGGTTGACTACAAGCATGAGAAAGCACAAGATCACTAGAGCAAGAAAGAATGGGGTTGCAGTAGAAAACACAAGTCTGGTCCGGAATGAAAAAGAGGTTGATACACTCAATTTCTCCAAAGAACAACACTAGGTTTTTGCATAAAGTTGAATTGCATACTATTACTGACACCCCATAGTTTTGGTGGAAGCTAGGAAGAATTATTTAAATAGGTTGTAGTGCAAAATTTCCCACTGGACCAGAGAAGAAAATTGGGTGTAGAGCTCAAAATATTCAATGGGCAGAAGATATTTTTGCACAAAAGTGGTTCAAATTCTCCATATGACATCTCCTAATTTTGGTGGAATTTTTGAAAGAATTTATAAAAGGGTTGCAGTACAAAAAGGACCATAAAACCATGGGAAACCAATTTTCAAGAAAATAAAGATTATGGAGATTATTATATAATTAATTTCTCTGATGAAAAGAAAGGATTTTTCTTGAGAGGAGAAATAAGTCCAATAACATATTTTGAAAAGTTTTTACTAGGGGTGAAAACTCCACAACTTAGGGAAAAGAGAGGCTCTGAAATCAAGATTAAGTCCAGAAAATAAAAAAATTAAATTTCCTGGCAAAATTTTACTTGAACAAACAAGGTTAAATTTTTTGGGGTGTTACATGAACTCCATAACGGGCGCCCAATCGGATTCGATTGGCAAGGGCGTGGAGGGTTCGGAGTCCGGAGAGGAGTCCGACACCGTGGAGTCGAGGTCTTCGCAAAGGACAGGAATGGAGTTCGGCTCAATCGCCGTAGAGATTGTAGCCCCCGAGGCGGTGTCCAACCACTCGTCCTCGGTCGGGGAATCCGGCTCCGGATTAAGGGTCGGATCGGATCTTTGGTGCGGCCTCCGAGCCTTTGTTCGGCTGCAGAGCTAGATCATGCCCATCGAGACAGTGCGGCGCGCTTGGCTGCGGCTCGAATCCGTCGAAGATCAAGTCTCCGCGGATATCGGCCGTGTAGTTCAAACTTCCAAATCTGACCTGATGGCCAGGGGCGTAGCTTTCGATCTGCTCCAGATGGCTGCGAATTAGCCCATGATGCAAAGCCGCCGAATACGAAGATCTGTCCGGGGAGAAAAGTCTCACCCTGGACCGCGTCGTTGTTGATGATCGAAGGAGCCATCGGGCCTATCCGTGACGACACACAGGAATTATCAATGAAAGCACCAATGTCGGTGTCAAAACCGGCGGATCTCGGGTAGGGGGTCCCGAACTGTGCGTCTAGGAGGATGGTAACAGGAGACAAGGGACACGATGTTTTTACCCAGGTTCGGGCCCTCTCGATGGAGGTAATACCCTACTCCTGCTTGATTAATATTGATGATATGGGTAGTACAAGAGTAGATCTACCACGAGATCAAGGAGGCTAAACCCTAGAAGCTAGCCTATGGTACGATTGTTGTTCGTGCTACGGACTAAAACCCTCCGGTTTATATAGACACCGGATAGGTTAGGGTTACACAGAGTCGGTTACAATGGTAGGAGATCTACATATCCGTATCACAAAGCTTGCCTCCCACGCCAAGGAAAGTCCCCTCCGGACACGGGACGAAGTCTTCAATCTTGTATCTTCATAGTCTTGGAGTCCGGCCGTGATGGTAGTCCGGCTATCCGGACAACCCTAGTCCGGGACTCCCTCAGTTAACTTGCTCTGTAAGGCAAGTTGATTAGAAATTGAGCCGCTCACGTTGTGTGAGCTGGTCAGGACTTTGTAAGCTGTCGAGTATCAACCTGTATATAAAAGTGAGACCCGGCAGCGCGTTAACTTAAGAAACAACCAATCGAGAACTAGGTCAAGCGTATTCGCTCCCTTGTAATTGAAACTCAAGCAATACAACTAGAAGAAGGAGTAGGCTTTTACCTATACGAAGAGGGCCGAACCTGGGTAAACTCCTTGTGTCCTTTGTCCCGTTAAACCCCTTCAAGCTAACCTAGTTGCAATGGATCCACACCTAATTCCTTTCACTAGGGCATCTGCTGTGACAAATCCACGACAGTTGGCGCCCACCGTGGGGCCAGAGCACGATGGTTTCGAGTTCTTGAAGGGCAGCTTCTCAGGGATCAAGGATACGCCATGGGCCGGATGACCAAGAGCCGCCGCGACAAGATCTACATCAACGATTCAGGCCGGGGTCCTGAGGCAGACTCAATCGAGTATGGGTACCGGGCCACCTTCGGCGGAATTCACGTCTTCATCGGCAAGATCAACGAGTCGGAGCCGCAGCCGGACGTCTGCACCAACATCATCGAGATGGCTCGGCGTGCGCGACCCGTGAAGGTTCAAACCGCCATGAAGCACGATTTTGTTGGTTTTATTCATGGGGCGGATCTTGAGGAAGGATCTGTGTCCGGTGGAGAGACAACCATCTACTCTGAGGATGAGTCCTCAAACGGCAAGACCGGGTCAATCTATCGACTGCAAGATGGCGGGGTTGGGGGCTGTTCCGATGGTGACAGTATTCCGGACCCCTATGAGCCGCCAAACAGAGTCGTGATCTTCATGGCCAGCACGCAGTCGGTGCTGAATTCATCAACTGATGCGGCTATGACTTCTGGTTCAACGGCTGCTGCAACAGCCGGGGCAAGCAACTCTGTGTGCCCGCTGGCTCAGGTCTTATCCGAGCTCTTGGATGCTTTGGCAACTCTATTAGCTGGAGAGGTAACCCCGGCGACTCAAGCACAACATAAGGTGGACGTTGCGAAACTGCGAGATGAGATAGCTCTGGCCAAGGAGGAGCTTAATGCTGAGAATGCTAGGATGGCAACAGAGCGAGCCGCCTTGGATGCCGAATCACAAAGAATTCAAGCAGAAGCTTTCCGGTTAAGCTTGGATCAGAATGCATCTAATGATGTTCTTCGCAGGAGGCACCAGAGTCATCTACCTTTGAAGTTTGATGCAAGGAATCTTTTCAATACACCTGGGGCAGGACCAAGTAACCCGCCCGAGGTGACCCGCAGGAGGCACTAGAGGCGGCTCGACTGCATCTTGCAGACCCGCCTCGTTTGAACTTAACCCCGCCTCAGCAGGTGCCAACACCATCGGGTCATTATTCTAACCCTCTGGATAACACGATTGCCGCGGCTGGCGGCTCTTCCAGTACTACAAGGCGAGTCCTCCGCGGCGGTCAAAGCCCGGAAGGCTGTAGAGGTTCTTCAGACGACGGTAGCTCAGCAGGCGGCTTATTCATTTAGCCGCAAGCGGATTCATTTGACTCCACGCCCCAGTCGAAGTTACAGCTGGCATGTTGAATCGCCGGTGGTTTCCAGCAGTGAGCGGCGCCGGAACCCACCCCATGGGCATGACCGACCACGTGTTGATAACAATGCTCGGGTCCTGATGGATCAGACTAGGGCACGTCAAGAGGCGGAGCTGGCGGCTCAGGTGGCGGCACATCAACAGCTTCAACGTAACCCTTCAACGTCTGTAGAAGCCGGGATGACTTCCAGGACGGTGGGTGTGCCATGCTTAGTACCGGCTCTTCGCAATGAGCGTTTGCCGAAGGATTTTAAGGGTCCTCGAAAGGTGCCCAATTACATAGCTGATCTACCTTCGGAGGCTTGGATTGAGAGCTATGAGCTGGCTATGGAGATGTTGGACGTTAAAGACGCTATGTGCGCCAAATATTTCACCATGATGTTGGATGGGCCGGCTCGCACCTGGCTAAAGGGATTGCCCCCTAATTCCATCAGCTCATGGACTGAATTGAATACGCGTTTTATTCAGAATTTGAAAGACACATGTAAGCATCCTCTGTCGTTTATCGATCTAGAACTTGTATCTAGCGTGACGATGAGTCAACCGCCCATGGGTTCGCCGAGTCTCGGCCATTATCCACTCGTCGGACAGCATCAATGCCGGATCAGCTGTCCTAATTTTGGAGAAAAATTGCCGGTTCGTTCCCCTCAAACAGAAGTTGGGGCAGCTCAAACGTCATTGCAATGACATGGGGGAGATATGTCTACTACGCAACCTTCTTCTTGTAGACTCGTGCTGGGCCTCCAAGCACAGAGTTTTGTAGCCGGGTCTCGGCCATTATCCACTCGTCGAATAGCATCAACGCCTGATCAGCTGTCCTAATTTTGGAGAAAAATTGCCGGTTCATTCCCCTCAAACAGAAGCTGGGGCAGCTTAGACGTCATTGCAATGACATGGGGGAGAGATGTCTACTACGTAACCTTCTTCTTGTAGACTCGTGTTGGGCCTCCAAGCGCAGAGTTTTGTAGGATAGTAGCAAATTTCCCTCAAGTGGATGACCTAAGGTTTATCAATCAGTGAGAGGCGTAGGATGAATATGGTCTCTCTCAAGCAACCCTGCAACCAAATAACAAAGAGTCTCTTGTGTCCCCAAGACACCCAATACAATGGTAAATTGTATAGGTGCACTAGTTCGGCGAAGAGATGGTGATACAAGTGCAATATGGATGGTAGATATAGGTTTTTGTAATATGAAGTTATTAAAACAGCAAGGTAACTAGTAACAAAAGTGAGCGAAAACGGTATTGCAATGCTTAGAAACAAGGCCAAAGGTTTGTACTTTCACTAGTGCAAGTTCTCTCAACAATGATAACATAATTGGATCATATAATAATCCCTCAACACGCAACAAAGAGTCTCTCAAAAATCACTAATAGCGAAGAACAAATGAAGAGATTATTGTAGGGTACCTAACCACCTCAAAGTTATTCTTTCTGACCGATCTATTGGGCTATTCCTATAAGTGTCACAAACAGCCCTAGAGTTCGTACTAAAATAACACCTTAATACACACATCAACCAAAACCCTAATGTCACCTAGATACTCCAATGTCACCATAAGTATCCGCGGGTTTGATTATACTATATGCATCACATAATCTCAGATTCATCTATTCAAACCAACACAAAGAACTTCAAAGAGTGACCCAAAGTTTCTACCGGATAGTCAAGACGAAAACGTGTGCCAACCCCTATGCATAAGTTCAGAAGGTCACAGAACCCGGAAGTTGATCACCAAAACATACATCAAGTGGATCACGTGAATATTCCATTGTCACCACAGATAAGCACATGCAATACATGCATCAAGTGTTCTCAAATCCTTAAAGACTCAATCCGAAGATAACTTTAAAGGGAAAACTCGATCCATTACAAGAAGGTAGAGGGGTAGAAACACCGTATGATTCAACTATAATAGCAAAGCTCGCGGTACATCAAGATCATGACAAATCAAGAACACGAGCGAGAGAGATCAAACACATTGCTACTTGGTACATACCCACAGCCCCAAGGGTGAACTACTCCCTCCTCCTCATGGAGAGTGCCAGGATGGTGAAGATGGCCACCGGTGATGATTCCCCCTCCGGCAGGGTGCCGGAACATGGCCCCGATTGGTTTTTGGTGGCTACAGAGGCTTACTGCGGCGGAATTCCTGATCTAGGTTCTATTTTAGGGTTTTTGGGATTTATAAGAGGTGTTGGCGTCGGGAACAAGTCATGGGGGCCCACGAGGCGACGGTAAGGATGGGGGCGCGCCGTGGGGGGGGGGGGGGCTCCACCCTCATGGTGGCCCCGGGACTCCTCTCCGATATCTATCCGTTCCAGTATTTTTCATATTTTCCAAAAATAATCTTCGTAAATTTTTAGGTCAATTGGACTCCGTTTGATATTCCTTTTCCGCGAAACTCAAAAACAAGGAAAAAACAAAAACTGGCACTGGGCTCTAGGTTTATAGGTTAGTCCCAAAATCATATAAAACAACATATAAAAACATCCAAGATAGATAATATAATAGCATGGAACAATCAAATATTATAGATACGTTGGAGACGTATCAGGGAGCTCATGGTGGCTCTCATCAAATACGCCGACTCAGACAATACTAAGGATCCGGGATCCAATGAAGAGAAGTCCGGTAAGGGGAAGAAGAATGGCAATGGAAAAGGGCAGCAGCCAAACGTGGCAGGGCATAACCAGGGTGGTAACGGTAAGCGCAAGCAACCTGATGGCGGGTCAGATTTTGTGGCCAATACCAATGCACAGAGTAACGGTCAACGCCGAAAGGGCAACCCATAGTTTCGGGCAGGCGGGTCAAAAGTTCAACTTGGAGGCGATGCTGAATCAGCCTTGCCCGAAGCATAATTAAGGAGACAGGCCGTCGACTCCTTTGTGGAAAGATTGTTTCATCATGAAGGAGTATAAGAATTCCGACTCTCATCAGGATCATCATAACAACAATGGTCCACACGGCGGGTTAGGGTCCGGCTCCCACGTTCCCGGCTTTGGAGGTGGCGGCTCAAGTTTCGAATTTCAAGGTCAGGGCAATCAAGGCGGTTTTAACCAGCAGACCAATCAAGGTAATCAGCAACAACAGCCAGGGTATCAGAGTAATCCAAAGCAGCTTAATAGCGGCCAATATCATGTTTTCACTACCAACCTGTGCAAGTGAAATCAGAAGGTTCATAAACAAGCAGTAAGTGCAGTTGAGCCGGCCGTACCTCGATACTTATGATGGTCAGAGCAACCAATTGTATGGAGCCGTGAGGATCAACCGCCCCGGGTTGACAATCCCCGTCAGCTGGCTTTGGTGGTGGCTCCTCAAGTTGGAGGGTACAAGTTCACTAAGGTGCTTATGGATGGAGGAAGTAGTATCTATATTCTTTATTATGATACTTTTCGCCGTATGAATTTGACTGACAAAGACCTTAAGCCGTCCTCCACAGTCTTTCATGGAGTGGTGCCTGGTAAGTCAGCGTACCCAGTGGGTAAGATAGCTTTGGAAGTGGCTTTTGGCAATGAGCATGATTACTGAGCTGAGATATTGAATTCTGAAGTGGTCAAGATAAAAGTCTTTATCATGCTCTGTTTGGATGGCCGGCTTATGCTAAATTTATGGCACGACCTTGTTATGTGTATCTGTAGCTTAAGATGTTGGGTCGCAAGGGTACCATCATGGCACGACCTTGTTATGTGTATCTGTAGCTTAAGATGTTGGGTCGCAAGGGTACCATCATGGTGCATGGTGACAGAAAGATAGCTTTGGAATGTGAAGAGGGCAATGCTACCTATGCTGAGTCTGCTTATGCAACGGAGGAGCTGAAGTTTTATAAAGATAATGTTGACCCGGTGGATATGACCCCCTTGAAGAAACCAACCACATAGCATGACCCTTTGTTGAAGTTTAAGTCGGCAGATGACACCAAACAGGTTGAGTTCATCCCTGGCGACTCATCCAAGCAGTTCACTATTGGTGCTAATATGGATCCTAAATAGGAAAGCGCGCTCATCGTGTTCATCCGTGAGAACCGGGACATCTTTGCTTGGAAGCCTTCTGCCAGGTGTACTGAGAGAACTCGCTGAGCACACTCTTAACATTGAACCTAAGTTTAAGCCGGTCAAGCAATTCCTTCGTTGTTTTAATGCAGAAAGACGTAAGGGCATCGGAGAAGAGGTGGCCCGGCTCTTAGCGGCTGGGTTCATCGTTGAAGTTTTTCACCCTGAGTGCTGGAACTTAAGAAAAACGACACTTGGCGTATGTGTGTGGATTACATAGACCTTAATAAGGCTTGTCTAGTAGATCCTTTTGCTCTTTCCCATATTGATCAGATCATAGATACTACGGCGGGTTGTGAGCATTTGTGTTTCCTAGATGCTTATTCTAGATATCATCAGATCAAGATGGCAGTTAAAGACCAAGAGAAGACGGCTTTCATCACGCCTTTTGGAGCTTTCTACTACGTACCTATGCCTTTTGGGCTCAAGAGTGCCCAGGCGACTTATCAATGTTGTGTGCAGAACTGTTTTCACAGTCAGATTTGATGCAATGTTCATGCATATGTGGATGATATTGTTGCGAAGTCTAGAAATAAGGAGACTCTATTGGATGATCTAAAAGAGACCGTTGATAATCTCCGGGTCTACAAGATGATGCTTAACCAGGCCAAATGTGTTTTTGGTGTGCCTGCAGGCAAGCTCTTGGATTTTTTTGGTTTCAGAGAAAGGCATTGAAGCTAACCCGGAGAAAATTAAGGCCATCACTTCATTGTCTAAGCCGACGTGCGTCAACGATGTCCAACGTCTGGCGGGTCGTATTGCAGCTATGAGCCGGTTTATAAGTCGTCTGGGAGAGAATGCTATTCCTCTATACCAGATGATGAAGAAAACATATCATTTTGTTTGGAGTGATGCTGCTAATGAGGCATTTGAAGCACTTAAGAAACAGCTTGCTGAGCCGCCAGTTCTTGCAGCTCCTGTTGAGAAGGAGCCCTTGCTCTTATATGTGGCTGCTAACAGTAGAGCCGTCAGTGTGGCGGTTGTGGTATAAAGGAAGGAACCGGGCAAGGAATATCCGGTTCAAAGGCCGGCTTATTATGTTAGTGAGGTCTTAATTGAGTCTAAACAGAGATACCCGCATTGGCAGAAGCTAGTTTATGGGGGTGTTCATGGCTAGTCGCAAGTTGAAGCATTATTTATTTGGTCATCCCACTAATGTGGTCAGTTCAACTACCTTAGGGGATATTATTCAGAACAAAGAGGCCACAGGCCGAGTAGCTAAGTGGGCCATTGAACTTGGACCTCATGGGTTGAAATATATGCCGAGGACAGCTATCAAGTCTCAGGCTCTTATGGATTTCATCAACGATTGGACAGAGTTGCAGATGCTTGAGGAGAAGCCAGATAACACTTACTGGACGATTCACTTTGATGGGTCAAGGCAGCTAGAGGGCTTGGGGGTTGGATTCATTTTGACTTCCCCACGAGGTGACAAATTTTGCTATGTTTTACGATTAATGTTCCCTTGCACCAATAATGCAACTGAGTATGAGGCTCTGCTCCATGGCCTTCGGGTGGCTAAAGAGATGAACTTAAGCTAGGTGAGGTGCTTTGGCCACTCAGATTTGGTTGCTCAGCAAGTGTCAGGTACTTGAGATTCTAAGGACCCGCTTATGGCGGCTTATCATCGAGCGGTTGACAGTATTGCTGGTCATTTTGAAGGTTATCAGGTGGAACATTGATCGCAGAAAGAATTAAGCGGCTAATGCTTTAAGACTGCTGGGGTGTCAGCGTAAGCCAGTGCCCCTAATGTTTTTCTTGATGTGTTGAATAATCCTTCAGTTAAATTGCAAATGGAGGAGGATCTTGCTATTCCTGACCTGGAGGCACAGTTGGTGGCGGCTCTCCATGCCACTCCTGATTGGACGGTCTCATATTTGGC
Organism: Aegilops bicornis; assembly: GCA_021605145.1. Taxonomy (NCBI): domain Eukaryota; kingdom Viridiplantae; phylum Streptophyta; class Magnoliopsida; order Poales; family Poaceae; genus Aegilops; species Aegilops bicornis. The sequence continues at coordinate 106,080,626 of CM038671.1, forward strand.
TTAAATGACCCGGGGTGAGTTGCCTGAGGATGAGCTTTTGGCTAGGCAGATAACCCGGCGGTCTAAGTCTATGACCATTGTCAATGGCGAGTTACACCGCTGCAGTATCACAGGCATGTTCCAGCGCTGTATTTCTCCTGAAGAAGGCGTGAGATTCTAAGGGAGATAAATGAAGGTGATTGTGGCCATCACGCCGGCTCTAAGTCTCTTGTGGCTAAAGCTTTTCGTCATGGGTTTTACTGGTTGACGGTTCATGCTGATGCAGAGGATCTGGTTAGTAAGTGTGATGGTGTCAAAAAAATTCTCGCCAGGCTCATGTGCCGGCTCAGGAGTTGAGGATGATTCCAATTACTTGGCCATTTGTGGTCTGGGGGCTTGATATGGTTGGACCTTTGAAGAGGTCTAAGGATAAGAAGACCCACCTCCTGGTGGCAGTTGACAAGTTTACCAAGTGGTTTGAAGCAGAGCCGGTCATTAAGTGCGATGCAGCACGGTGGTTCAATTCATGAAAAAAGTAATCTTCCGCTTTGGTTACCCTCACAACATCATAACTGATAATGGCACTAATTTATCCAAAGGTTCTATGAGAGAGTTATGTCAACCAGAGCTTATTCGTCTTGACGTCTTGTGAGTAGCTCATCCCCACTCCAATGGTCATGCTGAAAGGGCCAATCAAGAAATCTTGAGAGGGATAAAACCCCGGCTTATGGTCCCTCTGCAAAGGACGCCGGGTTGTTGGGTTGAGGACTTACTCTCAGTGTTGTGGAGTATCAATACCACCCCCAACAGGTCAACGGGTTATACGCCTTTCTTCATTGTCTACGGGGCATAGGCGGTTCTTCCAAGTGATATCCGTCATGACTCGCCCTGGGTGGCGGCTTATGTTGAAGCTGATAATGAAGAAGCACGTCAGGATGCTCTTGATATGTTGGATGAGGAGCGAGACCTGGCAGCGGCTCGTTCGGCGATATACCAGCAAGATCTACGTTGCTATTATAGCCGCCGGGTTAAAACTTGGACCTTTCAAGAAGGCGACTTGGTGCTCCGGCTCATCCAAGACCCAGCAGATATGCATAAGTTATCCCCGCCTTGGGAAGGTCCTTTTGTGGTCAGCAAGAACCTGAACAACAGGTCATACTACCTCATTGATACTCAAGAGAACAAGGAATCATGCACATCGGAGGAGGAGACCCACCGTCCGTGGAACATTGCTCATCTTCGGCCATATTACACTTGAGGCCACCAGTTCTAGTGTTGTACATACTTTCTTCATTGTATATATTATGATCATTATAATAAAGTCGGCATCCCTGATAATTCAGGGCCTCTGTCATTTTAGTTCTATGAATCAGAGCCTTTATTATTTGGTCATAAGGTCATTTGGGGGCGACCTGCTCAAATGAGCAGAGCCTTGATTACCAACTTGATCCGGCTTACATGCCGTCTCATTGGTCATTTGGGGGCGACCTGCTCAATGAGCAAAGCCTTGATTACCCTCTTGATCCGACTTACATGACATCTCATTGGTCATTTGAGGGTGACCTGCTCAATGAGTAGAGCCTTGATTACCCTCTTGATCTGGCTTACATGTCGTCTTATTGGTCACTTGGGGGCTTCCTGCTCAATGAGCATAGCTTCACTTACCCTCTTGATCGGCTTATATGCCAGGTGTAAACACCAAATTTCGGGTTCACCGGCCTGTATGTCATTGTTACTCTGCCCAGGTAATCCTCAATGACCCGCTGTGTTCTTGACAGTCAATCTTTTAAATAAGACCCTGGACTCGTTAAAGTTAAACATGCGGTCTGTCATGTGAGGGCCGGCTTATAGGTGTGCTGGAAATAACTCGGTGGCTGTGCGGCCCATGAAAGCACCTGAGTTTTAGGCTTGGCGGCCTATGAAAGCCTTGTTTTTCTGGTTTCTTGTTCTCTGAATTTTTTTGGATTTGTATACTTCTTTCATATGAATATGTGATTTTCATAATTCAGGCCATGTAGCCTTGATTGTATGACTCGTAATTGAGAATATTAGGTTAACTACCTGCCCCGATAGTGGATCATAAGCCGCCAGGAAATTTGCTTCATGTAATCAACATCATAATGATTCATGCCTATGACTTCCCATTATGCAAGGGAGTTGTTATGATCAACAGGTATGTTCTTTCTATAATGATATAAACATTCAAGGTTTTGGAAAACCGCCCTGGCTTTTGACTTTGCCATTAGCATATTTTTGGATTATATAGCGTTTAGCATGTTATCAGGGTTGTTCAAAGATATTTGTGACCCGCCTTGGCTTAAACCGTCAGGGTACATGTTATTTACTTGTGTGCAGGGAAGTATGATAATATTCAGTATGACCCATATGATTGACAATATTATACGCACTAGTGAAAGATCATAAAGATAAGATCAGCGGTTTAAGCATCTAAGAATGTAAGCATGCACGATGGCATGTGAGATCTGTGTTTCTGCATCTATCCTATTACAAGGCCAGTGGGCCTGCAAGGTGAAACCAAGTGTTTTTTCAGCACATTCAAAATAAGAACATGATGGAGAACCGCCCCTTGGATCAGTTATCTTGGCCTTGGTGGGTTGAAGACTCCGGGTTATCCTGCGCCGGTTCTTCTTCTTCGTCCATTGTCTGGAAGTCAGGTGATTTTCAATTGATTCCAGTTAAGGCTTTGAACACAACTTCATCATCTATAAGTGTGGACGGATCTACTTCAAGAGCAAAAGTATGCTTACGTGTTGGAGGAATAAGATCCATCACTTCATAAGCTGGCGCCTTCACTGTTGCATTTTCAATGGTATAAGCCGCCTGATACCTAGATAGATCAGTTTCTTCAGCCAATTTGCATGCCAAAGTACGCATCTCCCTTACACATTTGGCAAAATCATCTGCATCAAAGGGAGACCCGTCTTCTTTAAAGCTTGGACAACCAGTGGCCATCTCCTCCGGGTCTAGCTCTGCTTGCCACGCTTTGGCTCGACTCAGGACGGTGATGGCACCAGCTCTGGCAGATGATCATTTTATCTCTTCCACTCTTTGGGGGATAACGGATAACTTGTCCAATACCTCCTTGATAAGGGTGGGAGCTTGTTTGGTGTGGGAGAGGGCGGCTATGGTTTGCTGAGTTCCTGTGTACAGTTGCTCCACCAATGTGTAAACCGCGTTCAGCTTCACCAACATGTCTTGGCCAAGGTTGGCACTCCTAGGACCTGTTCATAGAACGCGTAGATGAGTCGCCAGATGGGTTAAAGTTACATATTGAAAATAATCAAAACATCTTGACTATTTACCAAAGATAGCAGCTGTCATCTATGTTATACGGCATTTTAAGCCGGACAGTTCTGCAGTGGTTTCTTTCAAAGAGGATTCGGCAGTTTCTGCTCTTTGCACTAAGGCGGCCTTCTCCTCCTCCCAGGCGGTTCTTTCAGTGAAAAATTCAGTTCCGAGCTTCTCGTTCTCCTCCAGGCTGAATTTGAACTTGGAGTCAGCTTTAAGTGTTTCAGCGTCTTGAAGTTCAAGCCTGGCCTTTAAGTCGACCAACTGGGATTCAGTTTGAGTTAAGGCATCCTGCAAGTAAGATTTAAAGAATTATAAACAAGTTGGTCAGGATACATCATACATACAAGTCTCAAGCACGTTGCAAGCAAAGCACTTGCCACTTGGGGGCTAATGTGTGCGGAAGTTCTTTTTTAGCAGTATGAACCGCTTCATCTTTATGAAGACAAACCGGCCCATGAGGGCTACGTTGTGAAGTTATTCTTTTCAAAATAATGGACCGGCTCATCTTTGTCAAGATAAACCGGCCCATGAGGGCTATGACATGAAAGTATTCTCTGAACGATAATAAAAATGAACCGGCTCATCTTTTTTAAGATAAGCCGGTACATGAGGGCTATGACTTCAAACTTACAGAAACACATTTTGACAAGTCTTACCCTTACTCAATGTATTTTTTCCTATGGATAAGACTTGGGGGTTGGATGACTATATATACAAAGGAAACAGATGATCATACCTCATACTTCTGACGCATCTTCTTGACTATGTCCGCCTCGAGATCACGACCAGAGTGCAGTTGACTGAGATAGCCATAGAACAATTCACTGACGCCTAAGTGTGCATAATTGGCAATGTCAAACTTGGCTTTGCTTTTTTCAACCAATTCTTCTTTGGCAGAATGCCTGGCCATAATGGTGGGGTTCCTAGGTTCAGTATAGCCAGTGCCAGTAATAATGACGCCCTCAACGGTTTGTTGCAAAGGAGTCTCTTTAACAAGCTTGGTGGGGCTTGGCAGGTTAACACCCATTGGATCCACTATGACGTTGACAGTCTCTGGTGGTGGGTCATCGGCAGTAGCGTCAGGAGTTTGACGAGAAGCTTCAGATATGGTTTGTTCAGAGGCCTTGGGGTCTTCGGCCGTCTTATTTACCTTCAACTTCCTGCTGGGTTTGGCTATACCACTGAAAGTAGGACATATAAGGATGTTAACATATCAGTATACAAGTGTTAAAGCAAAGAAATATAATATTCTCACCCAGGAGCAAGTTTGAAGGGAGGAATTTTGGTTCCAATGGAGTCGCCATAGGATGAATGAGAAGTTCCCTAATAATTTGAGTTGGATGAATTAAGCAGTTGACGGATAAGACCGGCTTTAGGAAAGGAGAGGGTTGAAGTCTGTGGCACCTGTTTTCGGCGCTTCCGAGGAACCAGCATGTTGGGTAAACCGGAGGAAAGATTTCCATAGCTGCTATTCCGGTTTGTGCACCGAGCTTCATGTTTTTGCTTCTTCAAAATAAAGTTTGGATCCAAGTAAGCTAAAGGGTGAGAAAACCTTACTTTCTGGCTCACTTGTCGAACTTTCTGTCTTGGCAAAGGCTCTGAGTCGGAGCAAAGGATAATTACCTCTTCACCGTCTGCGCGGCTGGCCTTCGCGTCATCCTGATAGCAATCAATGTCAATAAGACAAAAAAAGCAGCCAAGAGAGTCAAGTTCTACCACCAACTCATAATCGTCCAGTGCAAATAGCTCTATTGTGTCTGTTTTCTTCTTGGCGGGTTTCTTGGGAGCTTTATTCTTTGCCCTGTCCTTTTTGTCTGGTTTTTCCTGAAGTTTCTTATTCCAAAAAGGATCATCGGCCTGAGAAAAGCAAGTAATAGTAAGAAGTCAACATATGAGAAGGAAGAATAAGATAACAATGAGCCTGAAATACTTACAGCCGGAGCCGGGTTAAAGGTGCAAAAGGGGTTCAGCCCCGTCTTGCTACAATCATCTAAGCTTTTATAGAGTAGCATTTTGGTCATCTCATTGATCACTTTATCATTCATACAGATTTGGCAGTGATGTTGTGGATCTTTCATGTCGCCAGTATATTTGCACATTAAGCCGGGGCGGCGGCTCAAAGGCATGATCCTCCAGGCAACCCAGCATCGGACCAAATCGATGCAAGTTAAGCCGTTGGCCATTAAGGCTCTTATTTTGCTAAAAGTGGAGGCATATTTGGCTCGTTCAGCGGCACTGATCCGATCCGGAAGTGGATGTCTTGGGTTAAGCCGGCAGTCATGGAAAGCCAGCAGAGGGTTTTCACCCGCCGAAGAGGTGTCTTGGCAATAGAACCAGGTCTGATTCCAGTATTTGGGGTGACTGGGAGGCTTGGCCACGGGAAAGACGACATCTTTTCGTCTATGGATAGAGATCCCGCCAAGCTCAAGACTGGGTCCGTCGGTCATTTCAGTTTGGCGGTTCAAATAGTAAAATTCTATGGAAAGATTAACAGTGGGCTCCTCCTGAAGGTACACTTCGCAAAAAACTTGGAAATTGCAGATGTTGGAGACTGAATTGGGCCCGATATCTTGCGGATGAAGTTGATAAAAATTTAGAATGTCGCAGAAGAACTTTGAACCGGGTGGAGAGAAACCCCGGCTCATATGATCAGCAAAAACTACGACTTCGCCTTCCTTGGGATCAGGTCTTATTTCTGTCCCTGGGGTCGCCAATGGATAACTTATTTGGCTGATAAGACGCCCACTTGAACGTATTCGTTTAGAGCTTGTTCCGTAATAGTGGAGGCGATCCAATCACATGAGGTGACTGTCTTAGTCATTTTATCGCAAAAAGCCTAAAAGGGGAACAATGGCGGGTCTGATTTGAGTAATAAGCTGTCCGATGGTTACAAGGATGTAAATATACTATGCAAATTTGGTTAATATGCAGACAAGTTATTATGAGGAAAGAAATAACATGGATAAATTAACAAAGCACAATTGGGTGATATTAACATCAGACAGATACAACTGATTTGAGTATTTCAGGAATAAGCCAGCTGGTGTTTGGCGGGTCATAAAGTAATATTTTTTGAGCCACCCACATGGTGGTTATTACGCCGGAATTTACGGATCTGAGTTTGAGGAAAATTTCACTAAGTGTTACACAAACAAGTTCCACGAATCAGTTCTATAATATTGGATCTACAACAGGTTTAGAAAACAGAAATAATTGCTAACCCTAAATATGACAGTGGAAGAATAAGCGAGCGGGGTTTGAATCTCAGGAAGATAGGGTGCTTCTGCGATTGGAACTGGAGGCTAAAAGTGCTACAACGTAAGCTTCATACTATTTCTTGGATTGAACTAAGCATTGGCAGAAAAAATTATGACGAACACCGACGAACTAGGGTAACCTAATGCGGATTGAAAGTAAGATGAGATGAAACCTATTGATGCTGCTGGACAGCGAAGGGGCGCCATGATCTCTGGTTGTGATCAGGTCGATGCAGCAGCCTGGGTCGGAGTTGTTGAAGGAGGTTGATGGCGGTGGTGGAGCTTGTGCTGCAGCGGACAATGCAAAGAAGACGAAGAATAAGAGGGAGAGGCAGGGGTTGATATGTCTCCAACGTATCTATAATTTATGAAGTATTCATGCCATGTTTACACTAGTTTTATATGATTTTGGTATGATTTGATTAGGACTAACCCCGACTGACGCTGTTTTCAGCAGAACTACCGTGGTGTTATTTTTGTGCAGGAATAAAAGTTCTCGGAATGCGCTGAAAATCAACGGAGAATTTTTCTGGAAAATATGAAAAATACTTGAACAAAAATCTACCGGAGGGGAGTCCCATGGGCCCCACGAGAGTGGGGGCGCGCCCACCCCCTGGGCGCGCTCTGTGCCTTGTGGACTACCCGTGGGGCCCCCTGACTTGTTCTCGGTGCCATCCTCTCCTATAAATACAGAAACCTCCAGAAATTAACTTAGATCAGAAGTTCCTCCGCCGCAAGCCTATGTAGCCACGATAAATCAATCTAGGCCCTCTCCGGCACCCTGCCGGAGGGGGCCATCATCACCGGAGGCCATGGGGAAGGATCTCAGAGGGGCCATCATCGCCATGAAGGCCAAGGACCAGAGGGGGACCTCTCACCATCCAGGGGGAGGCCATGGAGGAGGAAGCACAAGTGGGAGAACCTCTCCTCCTCTCTCTCGGTGGCGCCGGAGTGCCATCGGGAGGGGAATCATCGCCCCGGTGATCATCTTCGTCAACATCAACATCATCATCACCATCCTCATCTCTTTTACGCGGTCCACTCTCCCGCACCCCGCTGTAATCCCTACTTGAACATGGTGCTTTATGCCACATATTATTATCCAATGATGTGTTGCCATCCTATGATGTTCTGAGTAGATATCCTTTGTCTTTGGGTTGATTTATGATCTAGATTGGTATGAGTTGTATGTTTTATTTTGGTGCTGTCCTATGGTGCCCTCCATGTCGCGCAAGCGTGAGGGATTCCCGCTGTAGGGTGTTGCAATACGTTCATGATTCGCTTATAGTGGGTTGCTTGAGTGACAGAAGCATAAACCCGAGTAAGGGGGTTGTTGCGTATGGGATAAAGGGGACTTGATATGTTAATGCTATGGTTGGGTTTTACCTTAATGATCTTTAGTAGTTGCGGATGCTTACTAGAGTTCCAATCATAAGTGTATATGATCCAAGAAGAGAAAGTATGTTAGCTTATGCCTCTCCCTCATATGAAATTGCAATGACGACCACCGATCTTGTTAACAATTGCCTAGGACAATTCAACACACCGATCGATCATTATTCCACACTCGCTATTTATAATACTTAAGTAATATATTCTAACTTTATGATAACAACACCTACTTTTATATTTTAGCTCTCCGATATCATACAAAGTTATCCTCTTCATACCCACAACGTAGTTTTATTTCTCGTTTCTAGTTGGAAGCAAACGTTGGTGTACGTGAGTCGTGTCGATGGCAGATAGGACTTGAGAGAATATTGATCTTACCTTTAGCTCCTTGTGGGTTTGACACTCCATACTTATCACTTCCACCTTTGGGAATTGCTACGATGATTCCCTGCACTTGGGGATTATCAAGCTCTTTTCTGGCGCCGTTGGCGGGGAGCAATAGCGTGGGGTTGATATTCTCGTGTGTGCTTGTTTGCTTTCTTCACTAAGTAGATTTGGTTTTTTCCTTTTTGTTTCTGTATATTTGTGGGAGAAACATACAATTTTTTAAAAAGAATGAAAATACAAAAAAAAATTACTTGCCTCTTATGCCTAAAAAGTTTTTTTCAAAAAGAGAAGTGATTGGAAAGTTATGCATTGAAGAAGTGAGGGTCGACCTTGAGCACTTGTGTTCATGCTCATGAAAACAATGTAGAATTTTTCATGGAAGTTTCTCTGTAAATAATTATCCCCTTGTATATATCCATTGTATTATAAAAATAATGTGCCAAGCATTGGCTTTAGGATGATTAGATTGCTTGTTTACTATGTGCGGTACAAAAACAGAAACTTTGGCTGTAGCGCATGAATTTACGTTTTTTACTGGAAAGCCCAATGGGTCTGAAACTTCTTGAACATTACTTCTGTACAAATTTTTTAAATCGTAATATTTGTTTAGAATTTGTTGGAGTTACAGAAGTTTACTAAATTTCCAGATTACTACAGACTGTCATGTTTTTGACAGATTCTGTTTTCTATGTGTTGTTCGCTTATTTTGATGAATCTATGGGTAGTATCGGGGGGTATGAACCATGGTGAAGTTGGATTACAGTAGATAAAGTGCTAATATGAAATTGGAATGAGTTTGCAACAGTACCTAAAGGTAGTGATTTGCTTTAGTATACTAACGGCTCTCACAAAGTTTGTGTTATGTTTTTGTGGATGAAGTGTTCGAAGAGCGATGAGTTACCGATGTGAGAAGAATAAAGAGAGGCAAGAATTCAAGCTTGGGGATGCCCAAGGCACCCCAAGTAAATATTTAAAAGGATACTCAAGCATCTAAGCTTGGGGATGCCCCGGTAGGCATCCCATCTTTCTTCTTCAACAAATATCGGTATACCTCGGTTTTTGTTTTGTTCACATGATTTGTGTCCTTTGTGTTTTTATTTTTCTTTAAGAACCATACTAGTATGAGATAGCCCTTCCTTGGTTTATAGATTGCTTCATGTGCTTCACTTATATCTTTTGAGTATGATCTTATAGAATGATCTTTGTGCTTCACTTAAATCTTCTGAGTACTGTTTTATAGGATGCTTCGTGTGCTTCACTTATATATTTTGAGCTTGGATATTTGCTAGTCGATATTAATCCTAGAATACTCCATGAACTTCACTTACATATTTTGGAGTATGAATAATACTATCATCTGAAGTGGATTTGGAAGAGTGTCGACTTTAGTTAGTAATGATTCCACTATTTCGAGTTTGCTCCCACTATTCCGAATGAGAAGAATTTTGCTTATGTGGAGATTAGTAAAATTTCTATGCTTGCAGATCGTGAAAAGAATGATTTATGTGATGGTTATATTGTTGAACTCATTCATTATGCTACTGATTTTTTTATGAGGGAGGAATACATGCTTGTAGAAGTTGCAATAATATCAAGTTTCCTCTCTATGTGCTTAAAGTTTTGAAGTTGTACTAGTCTTGCCTTCCTATGCTAGTTGATTTTTGTTCCTATAAATTATGTGCTCACAAAATCCCTAGGCATAAGAAGTTTGTTAGATTTAAATATGCTAGTCATATTATTCATGATGCTCTCTTTATGTTTCAATTCTTATCTTTTATGTGAGCATCATTGAAATCATCATGCCTAGCTAAAAGGCATTAAAGAAAATCGCTTGTTGGGAGACAACCCAATATTTAACATTTCTGTTTTTGTGTGTTTACATGAATAAGCTACTTTAGTAATCATATTTTATAGCTTTTTTTTCAATAAAGTGCCAAGTAAGGCCTTTGGGAAGACTTGGGTGAAAGTTAATGTGATCTTGCTGTAAAAAACAGAAACTTTGCGCTCACGGGATTAGCTGCCATTTTTTACAGAAGAGTGTTTTTGAGTTTATTATTTTTGCAGAAGATTAGTATACAAATTCCTCACGTCTACCAATTTATTTCATAATTTTTGGAGTAGCATAAGTATGGTTGCTGTTCAGATCATTACAGACTGTTCTGTTTCTGACAGATTCTGTTTTCATTGCATAGTTTGCTTGTTTTCTAGTTTCTATGGCTTATATTTCTTAATATAAATTATGGAAATGATATGGTACAGTAGGAATTGTGTGAGAAAAATTATGAACCTTGTCTTTGATAGTACCAAAGTGAATGGTTTACTCTTTATCATACTAACCCATCTCACGAAGTTCCGTTAAGTTTTGTGTGATTGAAGTTTTCAAGCTTTGGGTGAGATATCGATATGAGGAGAATAAGGAGTGGAAAGACCCTAAGCTTGGGGATGCCCAAGGCACAACAAGGTGATATTCAAGGAAGACTCAAGCGCCTAAGCTTGGGGATGCCCCGGAAGGCATACCCTCTTTCGTCTTCAAACTATCGGTATACCTTACTTGGAGCTATATTTTTATTCATCACATGATATGTGTTTTGCTTGGAGCGTATTTTAAATTTTACTTTATGTTTCAATAAAATCATTGGATCTAAAATCTTGAATGAAAAAGAATCCTCCCATGTCTAGTTAATTATTTGAGTACTCAGTGTCCTTCACTTATTTCTTTTTGGAGTAGTTTGTCATTTACTCACGTGCTTCACGTATATCCTATGAGTAAATGGTTGAATGAATTGAATATCATAAATCTGAATTTATATACGTTCCATATGCTTATAACATGGGGAGTAATGACTTCACACATAATAAGTATAGGTGGTAAATTTATTCAAAGTTAGCAAACACATAACTGGTCACTTGAACAATTCATGAAAGAATATTGAAGGAAAAGAGATTTCACATATAAATACACTATCTTGGACATATTTTGTAGTTGTGAGCACTCATTAAAATATGACATGCTAAAAGATTGGTGTTGGACAAGGAAGACAACTTAATGGGTTATGTTTTCCTATATCCGAAACATTATATTGTCTTGGATCATCGAACATGTTGAGCTTGCCTTTCCCTCTCATGCTAGCCAAATTCTTTGCACCAAGTAGAAATACTACTTGTGCTTCCAAACATCCCTTAAACCAGTTTTGCCATGAGAGTCCACCATACCTACCTATGGATTGAGTAAGATCCTTCAAGTAAGTTGTCATGGGTGCATGCAATAAAAATTGCTCTCTAAATATGTATGATCTATTAGTGCGAAGAAAATAAGCTTTATACGAACTTGTGATAGGGAAGAAATAAAAGCGACAGACTGCATAATAAAGGTCTCTATCACAAGAGGCAATGTAAAGTGACGTTCTTTTGCATGAAGATTTTGTGCATCCAACCTTAAAATCGCATGACAACCTCTGCTTCCCTCTGCGAAGGGCCTATCTTTTACTTTTATCTTCTACCCTTATACAAGAGTCATGGTGATCGTCACCTTTCCTTTTTACACTTTTTCCTTTGGCAAGCACTTTGTGTTGGAATGATCCGGGTATATATATATATATATATATATATATATATATATATATATATATATATATATATATATATATATATATATATATATATATATATATCACTTGGATGTAGGTTCTCATAAATTATTATTGTTGACATTACCCTTGAGGTAAAAGGTTGGGAGGCGAAACTATAAGCCCCTATCTTTCTCTGTCTCCGATTAAAACTTTGAACCCATAAATATCACATGAGTGTCAGCAATTCTGAACGATTAAATGATAGTTGAGTATGTGGAGTTTGCTAAATCAAAGCTCTTACATAGACCCTTCCCGAAAATAAGATGAATTGCAATTGTTTGATTAGTAAGAACACGGTTTGTTAGTTTTCAAGAAAGTTTATGATCTATACTTTAACATGTGAATAGCTTGTTACTTGATCATGAGAAGTTTTATGAGTTGAGCTACTGTTATGATATATAATGATGCTAGAAAAAGTGTTTGGAACTATATTGATCAGACTTATGCACTTGCTAGCATTCACACTTCATAAATTATTTGTTTTACCATTTACCTACTCGTGGACGAGCAGGAATTAAGATTGGGGATGCTGATACGTCTCCAACGTATCTATAATTTATGAAGTATTCATGCCATGTTTACACTAGTTTTATATGATTTTGGTATGATTTGATTAGAACTAACTTTGGATCGACATTTGTTTTCAAAGAACTACCATGGTGTTGTTTTTGTGCAGAAATAAAAGTTCTTGGAATGCGCTGAAAATCAACGGAGAATTTTTCTGGAAAATATGAAAAATACTGGAACAAAAATCTACGGAGGGGAGTCTCGTGGGCCCCACAAGGGTGGGGGCGCGCCCACCCCCCTGCGCGTGCCCCAGTGCCTCATGGACTACCCGTGGGGCCCCTGACTTGATCTTGACGCCATCCTCTCCTATAAATAAAGGAACCTCTAGAAATTAACCTAGATCGGAAGTTCCGCCGCCGCAAGCCTCTGTAGCCATGAGAAATCAATCTAGGCCCTCTCCGGCACCCTGCCGGAGGGGGCCATCATCACCGGAGGCCATGGGGAAGGATCTCGGCAGGGCCATCATCGCCATGAAGGCCAAGGACCAGAGGGCGAACCTCTCCCCATCCAGGGGGGAGGCCATGGAGGAGGAAGCACAAGGGGGAGAACCTCTCCTCCTCTCTCTCGGTAGCGCCGGAGTGCCATCGGGAGGGGAATCATCACCGCGGTGATTGTCTTCATCAACATCACCATCATCATCACCATCCTCGTCTCTTTTACGCGGTCCACTCTACCGCACCCCACTGTAATCCCTACTTGAACATGGTGCCTTATGCCACATATTATGATCCAATGATGTGTTGCCATCCTATGATGTTTTGAGTAGATATCCTTTGTCTTTGGGTTGATTGATGATCTAGATTGGTATGAGTTGTATGTTTTATTTTGGTGCTGTCCTATGGTGCCCTCCGTGTCGCGCAAGCGTGAGGGATTCTCGTTGTAGGGTGTTGCAATACGTTCATGATTCGCTTATTGTGGGTTGCTTGAGTGACAGAAGCATAAACCCAAGTAAGGGGTTGTTGCGTATGGGATAAAGGGGACTTGATATGTTAATGATATGGTTGGGTTTTACCTTAATGATCTTTAGTAGTTGCAGATGCTTGCTAGAGTTCAAATCATAAGTGCATATGATCCAAGAAGAGAAAGTATGTTAGCTTATGCCTCTCCCTCATATGAAATTGCAATGACGACCATCGGTCTTGTTAACAATTTCCTAGGACAATTCCACACACCGATCCATCATTATTCCACACTCGCTATTTATAATACTTAATTAGTATATTCTAACTTTATGATAACAACACCTACTTTTATATTTTAGCTCTCCAATATCATGCAAAGTTATCCTCTTCGTACCCACAACATAGTTTTATTTATCATTTCTAGTTGGAAGCAAATGTTCGGTGTACATATGTCGGATGTTGGGTTCCGGCAGACCCTGAAGGTTTGAACTCTGGGGTGCGCACGAAGATTTCTCCCCTACCGATCTACGTCCGTTCGCCTCGTGAGATCTAAGCTAAAGACGATGAACAACACAAGGGACACAAGATTTATACTGGTTCGGGCCACCGTTGTGGTGTAATACCCTACTCCAGTGTGTGGTGTGGTGGATTGCCTCAGGGGCTGATGATGAACAGTACAGGGGAAGAACAACCTCGCGAGAAGTGTTCTTGAGCTGGTGCGATGAACTGCTTGGGTGAGTTTGATCGCCTCTCTCTCTCTGGCTAGGGCTCTATCTGATGCCCTCTACGGTGGTGGCTAGCTCTATTTATAGAGGCCCTAGTCCTCTTCTCAAATATTGAGCGGGAAGGGCGCCAACAACGGCCATTTTGAAGGGGAACATCTAGTACAAGTTATCCTGACTAAAGTTGGTCTTAGACTGCAAAAAGCACTGGCGATGATGCCGTCTTGGGCTCCACGGTGACCTCCATCCTGCCGCTCCGCTAGCCTTGGTCTTGTTGCACTGAAATGGAAACCTTTGCCTGATGCCTCGGTACTCCACGCCTGTGCTTGCCCCCTTTGCACCAAAGAGGAAACAAGGACACTACGTAGGTCGGCGCCCGCTTGGCGCCCGCCTGGTCTCGATCGTCATGGCTTGCGTCACGAGCACCTCGCGAGGTACCCTGCCTTGATCTCTCCGCCTCCTCATGAGCCTGCCTGGCGAGGCCGTCCCTGAGGAAGCCTTGCATCGTCCGCACCGCGAGGCTTGGGCCCTCGCGAGTGTCTTGAGTCTTGTGCTGAAGAAGATGGGGCCGCGCAGGGCCACCACTTGAGCCACGCCGCAGGCCGCAGGCAGGCAAGTCTGGGGACCCCCGTTCCCAGAACACCGACAGTAGCCCCCGGGCCCAAGGCGCGCTCGGACTTGGCTTAGCGGAGAAGCGAAGGGGCAAGTGCGGAGCGCCGCGGGCCCCATCAGCCTGCGGCCTTGGGCGCCGCGTGGCGGTTGATTGGACATGGGCGTCTCCGCTTCCCCACGCTGCCTCGGCAACCGCTCGACTTGACAAAGCCCTGCATGCTGAAATGTGTCATGATTACCTGCGATCATGGAGACCGACGGTTGGCTTCCTTCCGGTTATAAATGCGGGAGGGCGCAAGACCCCGCTGTTCATCTCCCTCCTTGCTTCCTTCTTTCTCCCCATCCCAGGTGCTCGCCATCTTCCATGGCGCCACCTAAGAGGTTCTCGGCCATAGAGAAGGGAAAGGCTCGTCCGGAAGAGCCTGACTCTCCCCCGCCCAAGCGCGACCGAGGTTGTCCACGCAAGCATCCTGTGGCCCCCGCAGTGGCTCCCCGGGGTCGAAGCGGTGATCCCCTGTGCGGTGATGGGCGCCTGGTTGTCGAGGGAAGGCGCGTCGTGTCCGCGCGGCCTCCCAGGCCACGCTTCCACTCGGCGGAGGCGCTGCCGGAGTTCGTTGTGTGGTCGGCGGACCCAACCAGCACCTGGCTCCAGCTTCCTCGCTTCTTTGCAGGTGAACTTCCTGCAGGCGCTCCACGCGGCCTCTGGCTTCAAGCGGACGGGTGATGCAGCAGGGCCTCCTGGGCTTCGCTGGAAGTCTCCGCCGCCGGGAATGTGGCTCTGAACCGCGGCTGGCAAACGTTTGCCCGCGCGCGTGGCCTGAGCTAGCGGTGCACCCTGCACTTCAGGTTCGATGGCGACGCCACCCTCTACGTGAGGGTGTTCGGAGAAGACGGTCGCCGCGCTGGGTGCTGCCCCGAAGGGGATGACCGGGACGAAGATGACGGCAGGCGCGTGGTTGGCGGCGTTCATGGCTCGCCAAGCTTCGGCGGCTCTCCTTCGGATAGCAGCTCCTCCAGTGGTGGCTGCGACCAGCCTCCGCGCCGTCGCGCTCGCCTTGAGGGTGGTAGCGGGTCAGTCCGCCGTCGTGCCTCGATGAAGCACGAGGAGGAGTCCGACTGAGCTCCGAAGGCAGTACGAGCCCTCGCCTCGAGTAGGTGCCGAGCAGGCCGTGCCCATTTTGTTCTTCTCCCTTCCCTGCACAAAGAGAAAGTAGCGTAGGGCCCCGTGGGGGCGTGCTGGACTGTTGTTGTTAGTTATCATGCCGTCTCCGCTATTTCTGTGCTGTGTTTTGGTGCCGCATGCTCGCGTGCAGGAATTACTTAGCTCGGGGGAACTTGTCGCAGTCTTCGCTTCCCGAGGCTGAGGCCTCACTGTGCGTTTCATATCCTGCAAGGATTAGTCAGGAGTGATAACTTTCAGTCTCGGTCGCGGAGGCGACTGACTCAGGTCCTGTATTCGGGTCGCGATGCCCGTGGGGCATGGACCGGGAGGGGTGATCCTGTAGTGGAGTTGGATAGGAAAACCTCAAACGACTGGGGCAGAAAACACTCGCGAGGGCACCCGAGTAACCCCATCGCGAGACTTGCGCGAGAGAAAACGGGGCAAGTAGGCAAAAAGACAGAGAGTCACAAGCCAAGGACTGCAACAATTTCAATAAAACTTCAAATAGGGACGAACAAGCCAACTGCAGAAAGCAAATGAAAAAGTCGCGTCCGGCACCTAATCTAGTCTTCGACATCTTCTCACCAGCGCGGAGCTAAGTGCTGCCACTGGGCGTGGGCGGAAGCCCCTGAGGCCCGACGGCGGTTCTCTAGATACTCCGGGGCGTGTACAGCCCCAACTCATTATTACGTGAGAGTGTCACGGGCGGCGAGCTTCACAGGCATTGGCCTTCTTCACAGGCTCCTGGCCTTTCTCGGGGAAATGAGCTTCACAGGCGTTGGCCTTCTTCACAGGCACCAGGCCTTTCTCGGGGAAATGAGCTTCGCATGCGTTGGCCTTCTCCACAGGCACCGGGCCTTTCTCGGGGAAATGAGCTTCACAGGCGTTGTCCTTCTTCACAGGCACCGGGCCTTTCTTCAAGGGTAGAACTTCCGGAGGTGCTGGATGTTCCACGCGTTCGGGACGGGCACCCCCTCCTGAGTCTCCAAGCGTGCGGCGCCAGGCCTGGAGACATGAACAACCTTGAACGGGCCCTCCCACATGGGCGAGAGCTTGTGCAGCCCCTCCCTGGAGAGCACCCGTCTGAGCACGAGGTCACCTACCTCGAGGGTCCTGGGGCGGATGCTGCGGCAATGGTACCGCCGCAGTGCTTGCTGGTATCTCGCAGCCCGAAGCGTAGCCTCCCGACGGCGTTCCTCCCCAAGCACAAGGTCCACCCCCCGCATGGCGTCCTGCTCTGCTTCGTCGAAAGCCAGGACCCGCGCGGAGCGATGCCTGACCTCGTGAGGAAGGACCGCCTCAGCACCATAGACGAGGAAGAATGGGGTTTCGCCGGTCGACTTGGTAGCCGTAGTACGGATGGACCATAGCACGGACTGAAGCTCGTCGTGCCAGCCCCTGCCGCAGGCCTCCAGCTTCTTCTTGAAGGTTTGATTCTTGAGGCCTTTCAGGACCTCCGCATTGGCGCGATCAGCTTGGCCGTTGCTCCGAGGGTGTGCCACCGAAGCATAGCATATCTGCATTCCAAGGTTAGCACAATATGTTTTGAAGAGATTGCTGGTGAACTGCGAACCGTTGTCAGTGATGATGCGATTGGGTACTCCAAACCGGCTCACGAGGCCCCTGATGAACTTGACCGCTGAGCCAGCCGGGATGGTGCGGACAGCTTCCACTTCTGCCCACTTGGTGAATTTGTCAATGGCGACGTAAAGGTAGCGGTAGCCCCCTGGCGCCCGAGGAAATGGGCCAAGGATGTCCAGTCCCCAAACAGCGAACGGCCACGAGAGGGGGATGGTCTGAAGGCCCTGAGCTGGCTGGTGAATCTACTTGGCGTGGAATTGACAGGCTTCACAAGCCTTCACCATCTCGATTGTATCATTGAGTGCTGTTGGCCAACAGAAACTGCTGCGAAACACCTTGCCGACGAGTGTGCGCGAAGACGAGTGGTGCCCGCAGTCTCCATCGTGAATGTCTGCCAGTAGCTCTCGTCCTCGCTCCTTGGAGACGCAACGTACGGTAACGTCATTCGGCCGCTTCCGGTAGAGCTCTCCGTCTTGGATGCAGTAGGCCGTGGCTTGCCGCGCCACGCGTTCCGCGTCCTCCTCCTTTTCCGGCAGGATCCCTTGCACCAAGTAATCCTTGAACTCCATGGTCCAACATCCCTCTTGAGGCTCCAGCGCCAGGAGCAGGTGTGCCCCTGAGGTCGGGCCACATGCCGGGGCTCCCGAGGCAGGCGGTTAAGGGAGCTCCTCCCGAGGCTGTGCTGTGCTTGATAGTGATGGTGCTGCTGAAGGTTTAAAGAGCTGTTCCTTGAAGACCCAGGCTCCTGGGGCAACCGCCTGGACGCCCTTTTGCCGATGTCATCAGCCTCCTGATTGGTGCCACGAGGCACATGCTGCAACTCCAGCCCCCAAAACTGTTTCTCCATCCTGCAGACCTCCGTGAGATATGCTTCCATGTGTTCGTCCTTTGGCTCGTATACCTTGTTGGAGAAGTTGACGAGGAGCTGTGGATCGCCCTTGATGGTGAGGCGCTTTACCCCCAAGGCTACTGCAGCTTTCAGGCCTGCTATGAGGCCGTCGTATTCTACTATGTTGTTGGAGACCTTTTCTCCATGCTGGAAGCAAAGTTGAACGGCATAGTAGAGCTTGTCCTGAGTGGGAGATATGAGCACTGCGCCAGCCCCCGTGCCCTGTCGCGAGAATTCCCCGTCGAAGTACATGACCCAGCCGTCCGACACTTCACTTCCCGGGGAAAGCGACCGGTCCTCGCCCGCCTTGAGCCCCGGGGCCTCTGCCCATTCTGCCATGAAATCTGCAAGTGCGGCTCCCTTGACGACTCTGGTCGTGCTGAATTCCAGCTGAAACGCTTGCAATTTGATGTTCCATTCAGCGACTCTCCCAGCTGAGTTGGGGCTCCTGAGTACCCTTTCCAAGGGGTATGCTGAGACGACCTTGATTGGCTGGCCTTGAAAGTAGTGCCGCAGCTTGCGCGAAGCCACTAACAGAGCGAGGAGGAGCTTTTGGGGCATCGGTTACCGCGCCCTCGCGTCCCGCAGCACCGTGCTGACGAAGTATACAGGGTGCTCGACGAGGTTGAGGGTGCTGGCGCAGCCCGCGCCCTCCGAAGGTTGAGGCGCCTCTTGAGGCGACGGAGCCCCCAGCGCTGGGTCGCCTGGAGAGGCCTCCTCCGCTTGGGGTGCCTTCCCCTGCTGAGGTGATCCTTTTCTGCTGCGGTCGTGGTCTTCACGAGGCTTTCTTGACTTTGCTCTGCTTCGGTCGGGACGGCGGCCGTGGCCTTGGTCCGGTGCTCCTCTCTAACCGCCACCAGGGCGGCGCTGGCAGAGTAGGGGGAGGTTGCAAGGTAAAGCACCAAGGGCTCCCCAGGGCGCGGAGCTACCATCATCGGAGGGCTGGTAAGGTACTTCTTGAGATCCTGGAATGCCTTGTCGGCCTCTTCAGTCCATTCGAACGGGCCCTTTTTCTTCATCGGCTTGAAGAAGAAGGCGGTGCCCGCTCCCCGGCTTGGAGATGAAGCGTCCCAACGCGATTCTGGCGCCCGGTGAGCTTCTGCATTTCTGAGGGTCTTCGGTGGACTCATGTCTTCGACTGCCTTGACCTTCTCTGGGTTAGCCTCGATGCCCCTGTGGGACACGAGGAAGCCCAGGAGTTTGCCCGAGGGGACTCCGAATACGCACTTCTCCAGATTGAGCCGCATATCCACTTCTCGGAGGCTCGCGAAGGTTTCTTCCAGGTCCCGTATCAGGGTTTTTGCCTCTCGAGACTTCACCACAATGTCATCGACGTAAGCTTCACTGTTTCTCCCGAGCTGCCGGCCCAAGGCGATGTGCATCATCAGCTGAAAGGTCGCGCCTACGTTGCGCAACCCGAATGGCATGCAGGTATAGCAGTACACTCCACATGGGGTCAGGAAGGCTGTTTTCTCCACGTCTTCTACCGCCATCTTGATATGGTGATAAACCGAGAAGGCATCCAGGAAGCACAATAGGTCACACTCGGCGGTAGAGTCGACGATCTGGTCGATGCGAGGGAGCGGGAATGGATCCTGCGGGCAGGCCTTGTAGAGGTTGGTGAAGTCGACGCACATGCGTTCCTTTCCTCCCTTTTTCGGCACAACAACAGGGTTGGCCAGCCAATCAGGATAGCGGACCTCGCGAATGACGCCCGCTGCCTCTAATTTGCGGGTTTCTTGAACGATGAAGGCCCGCTTCTCAGTGGACTGTTGCCTTGCCTTTTGCTTCACGGGGCGCACGTTGGGGCACACATTGAGATGGTGCTCAATCAAATCACTTGGGACCCCTGCCAGCTGATCATGCTCCCACGCAAAACACCTCCTTGTTTGCACACACGAACTTCACCAAGGCCCCCTCCTGATCAGGGTCGAGGTTGGCGCCTATGGTGAAGGTGGCGCTAGTGGATCCATCCCCGTCGACCGGTACCTGCTTGGTCTCTGCCTTGTCTTGGGTTAATAGTTGTTTCTTCTTAGCCGGCGCAGCCCCCTTGGGCTCAAGGGCATCTGCGCGGGCGGGCTGCGCCACCGCCGCCGTCTTGAAAGCAAGCTTGAGCGCCTGCAGCGCATCCCTCGTGTCTCCGGGCATGGTAAGGATGCCGCTGCACCCGGGCATCTTCATGAGGTTGTACGCCGGGTGAGTCACAGCCACGAACCGGGCCAAGGCTAGGTAGTCAAGGATGGCATTGTACAGGAGGCCGATGGGGGAGATGTTGAAGTCGATCAGCTCCGTGCGGAAGTTGTCGTGGGTGCCGAAGGTCACTGGGAGGCGGATCTGTCCCCGGGAGCCGGTGGAACCGCCCCCGACGCCCGAGAAGGGCCTGCTGGGTTGAAGCCGTCCTAGCGGCACATGGAGGAGGTCGAAGGCCTCCACCGAGAGCACGTTGAGGCCGGTGCCACCATCAATGAGGGTCCTGGTGACGGCCACCTGGCAGGTGGTGGGAGTGCATAGCATCGGGAGTGCGCCCGAACAGGCGGTGTTGGAGGGGCGATCATCCAAGCTGAAGGTCAAATCAGCCTTGGGTGCCGCCCAGCCCGGAGGGGTTTCACAGCGCTTGAGGATGGCGCCGATCTGGCAGACGAATAGCTTGACGTGGCGGCTCGAAGGTGGTGCCCGCGATCCGCCCAAGATGGCTGCGACGACTGGGGGTGCCGGCGCAACATGATGGGCGAGGAAGAGGTTGCGCAACTCCTCCCAGGAGGCCACAAAAGCCGCCGGCAGGTGGAGCAGCCACATGCGTGGGACGCCGGTGAGGGCCATGGGCAGCCAGTTTGCCATGACCTTTTTGTCGCCTCCGGCCTTGAGGACGGCTTCTTCGTACGCCAGCAGGAATGCCAACGGGTCGGCCGCCCCGTCGTAGCGCGGTGGCATGTCCAGCTTGAACTTATTTGGCCACTGCACCTGCTGCAAGGCGGGAGCCAGGGCTCGGAGCCCCCTGGTCTCCGCGCCAGCGTCGATAGCCGGAACGGGCGGTGCGTTGGCCGCCATGAGGCCAGAGCGCGGCGCTGATGGGGAATGGGTCGATGGAAGGGAGAGCTCCGGCGCACCCCTACCTGGCGCACCAAATGTCGGATGTTGGGTTCCGGCGGACCATGAACAACACAAGGGGTGCGCACGGAGATCTCTCCCCTACCGATCTACGCCCGATCGCCTCGTGAGATCTAAGCTAAAGACCATGAACAACACAATTGATACAAGATTTATACTGGTTCGGGCCACCGTTGTGGTGTAATACCCTACTCCAATGTGTGGTGTGGTGGATTGCCTCAGGTGGTGATGAACAGTACAAGGGAAGAACAGCCTCGCGAGAGGTGTTCTTGAGCTGGTGCGATGAACTGCTTGGGTGAGTTCTATCGCCTCTCTCTCTCTCTGGCTAGGGTTCTATCTCCTGCCCTCTACGGTGGTGGCTAGCTCTATTTATAGAGGCCCTGGTCCTCTTCCCAAATATTGAGAGGGAAGGGCGCCAACAACGGCCATTTCAAAGGGGAACATCTAGTACAAGTTATCCTGACTAAAGTTGGTCTTCGGCTGCCAAAAGCACTGGCGATGACGCCGTCTTGGGATCAACGGTGACCTCCATCCTGCCGCTCCGCTGGTCTTGGTCTCCTTACCTTTGGAATGGCAACCTTTGCACGATGCCTCGGTACTCACGTGCGAGCTTACCCCTTTGCACCAAAGAGGAAACAAGGACCTTTGCACAGGCCGTCGCCACTTTGGCGCCCGCCTGGTCTCGATCGTCATGGCTTGCGTCACGAGCACCTCGCGAGGTACCCTGCCTTGATCTCTCCGCCTCCTCACGAGCCTGCCTGGCGAGGCCGTCCCAGAGGAAGCATTGCATCGTCCGCACCGCAAGGCTTGGCCCCTCGTGAGGGTCTTGAGTCTTGTGCTGATGAAGATGGGCCGCGCTGGGCCACCACTTGAGCCACGCCACGGGCCGCAGGCAGGCAAGTCTGGGGACCCCCGTTCCCAGAATGCCGGCAAAATAGAATCGTATACTATAGCAAATTAAATCTGATACCAATCAATGTGAGTGATGAAAAAATGGAAATTTTGACTGGTACTTTGAACTATTTGAAAGGACCATCCCCCTTCACTTACCTGGGCATGCCTTTAGGCTTCAAAAACCAACAGTGGAACAATGTTTGCCTTTAGTGAATAGAATTGCAAAAAAATTGGTGGGCCTATCTTCTTTTATGACTCTTGCTGGAAGGTTACTGCTGGTCAAGTCAGTGCTAAATTCACTTATTATATATTTCATGGGATGTCTTGATGTTCCTATAACAATCAAAAACCAGGTTAACAAATACTTGAGACATTGTCTTTGGAGGGGACCAGATTTGGAGGATCACAGACCAGCTTTGGTAGCTTGGTCCACTTGTTTGTAGGCCCAAAAATCAGGGTGGACTAGGAGTTATGTTCATCTTTGTATAAAACCAAGCCCTTCTGCTCAATAACCTCCACAAGTTCTACAATAGGGAAAATATCCCATGGGTCAATCTCATTTGGGAGGCTTATTATGACAATGGCATCCTCCGGGACAAATATGGGAAGGGTCATTACGGTGGAAATGTAATTTGAGGCTCATTGATAGTTACAAATCCATGGCAAGATGCACAATAGGTGATGGTAAATCTGCTCAGTTTTGGTCTGACCTCTGGCACACTTCTTGTTTGAATCAATTGTTCTCTCATCTTTACTCCTTTGTCAGAGATCAGAACCTTTCAGTGCAAAAGGTTATTATGTTCGAATACTTGGAAGATTTATTTCACCTTCCACTGACTCAGGAGGCTTTTCTGGAATTTGAGCTGATGGAAGAGATTTGTGACACCTTAAGAAGATCTGCATTTAATGAGAACTTGGATACTTGGAGTTATATGTGGGGAAATAATAATTTTTATGTGGCTAAAGCATACAAAATTTTGATAGGTGTAAAAATTGTGCCAGCACAGTTCAACTGGATTTGGAAATGTTACCTTGACCAAAACACAAGGTCTTCTTTTGGAGACTTCTTCATGATAGACTCAATACCAGGAATCTGCTAAGAAGGAAAACTTTTCATCTTGACAACTATAATTGTGCTACTCTCAACTTCCAGCAGGAAGAAACACTTCAACACCTATTTTGGATGTGCCCTTTTGCTTCTGCTTGCTGGGATATGCTCTGCCATTACAGACAAAGAAACCTATCCATCATGGAAGCCATTCCAGATTTAAGGAGCAACTTCATCAACCTTTTTCTATGGAGATCATTATCATTAAATCATGGGCCATTTGGATAGTCAGGAATGATAAGATTTTCAATAACATTCCAACCAGCATTGACTGATGGAAGTTCATCTTCCTCTCAGAACTACACCTGCTCAAATTCAGAATTAAGGAGAAGTTTTCAGCTTCTTTCTCTTCCTGGTTGGACAATCTTGTCCTGTAAATATTTTTGTTGTTGGACTTTTTAGACTAGTTTTTATCTTTTTTGGGGCTTATCTCAAGCCTTGTATGTTTGAACTCTCTTTTTATTAATTAAAAAAAATTGCAGTGGGGTTTTGCCCTACTGTGTACAGTCAAAACAAATAGAGTCGTATCAGTGGCAGATAGGACTTGAGAGAATATTGATCTTACCTTTAGCTCCTTGTGGGTTTGACACTCCATACATATCACTTCCACCTTTGGGAATTGCTACGATGATTCCCTGCACTTGGGGATTATCAGGGGTAAAAATGTAAAAGAGGGCCCCTTTGTCCCTATTTATAAGGAGGTGATAAAAGGGCATGCGCAGGAATCAAGCAGGCAAAAACATTATGCTAACAAAGCGGGTGCCTCAATTTTCCGGAGGACCATTAAGATAAAGATCCGTTGAGATATCTTGGGCCTTGTGCGGAATTAATGCACATGACATCATGGCTGGTTACAATAATTCTGCTTTTGTGACGTCATGGCAAGTTATAATGGACTAATGAAGAAAAAGGTAATGATACATTCTGTTAAGTTAAACAGTGGAGATTGATATGAACAGGTTCAAATCAACCTGGGGCCTAATGTTGGGGATATAACCCTGAGGTATGACCCGCCCAGGAGGGGCCGGGTTATACCGTTGGCGGCTTATTATGAAGAAGGCCCAAGAGGTCCAAGAAGACCTGAAGATGGCGGTTCATAAAGCAAAGCTTATTGGAGGCCCAAGACCCGTAGGTAGTTCACACTACTAGAAAAACCGCTACTAATGGCGCACCTAATTTGGCCATTAATGGCGCATCACTGGTGCGCCATTACTAGCACGCCATTAGTAACTTTTACTAATGGCGCACCATTGGTGCGCCATTAGTATCATGTATACTAATGGTGCACCACTGGTGCGCCATTAGTATAAACTGATGCGCCATTAGTATGCCTCCGGGGCCATGTATAGCCAGGTGCTTTGGCATACTAATGGCGCACAACCGTGAGATGCGCCATTAGTAACCATGGCATACTAATGGCGCATCGACAAGTGATGCGCCATTAGTATGCTTTGTCATACTAATGGCGCATCATCATGTGATGCGCCATTAGTATGAATATTAGGTTTTTTATTTTTTATTTTCTGTTTTTTGCACAGGTTACAAAATGTATAATTTGACAAAATATAGACAGCACACATCAACAACAGATTCATCGAATACAATAGAAGATTAGTCTTTGAATACAATTCATCATATTAGTCTCGAAT
Source organism: Aegilops bicornis (assembly GCA_021605145.1). Lineage (NCBI taxonomy): Eukaryota > Viridiplantae > Streptophyta > Magnoliopsida > Poales > Poaceae > Aegilops > Aegilops bicornis. The sequence continues at coordinate 106,105,776 of CM038671.1, forward strand.
ACAATTCATCATATTAGTCTCCGAATTGAAAAGACCGAACAAAGATAGAACATTATATTACAAGTCTCGAGACCGCGAGTAGCGAGTTTGTCTTCACATTACAAGTCGATATCAATCATCTAAACTACCATCACATAGAAGAGCTGCGGTCATCACGATGAGCATCATCACGATGAAACTTCGTCTTCATCCGGTTCCTCCAACGCTCCTCCTCTCCCGCTAGATAGCGGGCGTATCTAGATTCGCCTCGGCCCTAGTGGTGTACCCTTTGTAATCATTACCGCTGAATCGGTGAACCTGTCTCCGACACTCCTCCCGATCATCGTAGACTCGGGAACCTTACCCTTGTACCACGACATACGTCGGCATCGCTATGCACTAGCCAAACGTAAGCGTTAGTACCAATTCACAGACAATACATAAGCAATATATAAGTATGCAAATGAGCGATCGGAAGAGAAAAGCAAGACATTAATAGCATCGATTACATCTAAGTTGAGCGACTCTCGAAACCAAAGAGACATACTACAAGTTCATTAAAGTTTAATTACAACATGAGCCAATCGATGTTTGAGAACTAGACACAGCATCACCGCTTCGACTCGACTCAAGGGACCGGAGCGTGGATGAAGCCGCCGTCTATCGTGGGAGTCATGAAAGAACGGGCGTTGTCAGCCTGCATTTGTAGCATTGTGTCGATGTCACTGTTGGACGGTTGATTTCCGAGGTAGAACTGCCCCGAGGTACGAAGGACATCTTAATGGATGATTTCCGCAAAATCCGACTAGATGCAAAAGAATTCTTGTCTGATGTCCGCGTCCTGGATTGCCGACACGCTCGCGGCCCAATCTTTGAGTTTACTCGGTAGCAGAAGTTGATGATGGTCCCGTACGATCGCCCGCATGTGATGGATGGCATAGTAGGCACCCTTCCGATCACAAAGCGGCTGCTTGACGCAGCGAGCGTTGTATTGTGGGAGAACACGTGCTTGCCGTACTTACGAATAGGCACGGTGAAGGTGCCTCCAGATTAGGCGTGGCCGGGAGAACATCATCAAGAACCTTCTTGACATTTGTGTAGTCTACCTTCGTACGGTTGGGGTCGAAATACGTGGCCATGGAATATTTGGGGCTTAGGAGGATGAGCGTGCAATGTGTGTCACTGCAGAAAACACGGAATGTTAAAAGAAAAACGATCAAAATCTAAGAATTCATATGTTACGGGCCGGTTGAGGGGAGGACTTACTCGGGAAAGTAAGTTATCCTTATCTTGGTTTGCGAATAGCGCCTTGAGGTAAGAACTCGCGACTTGCGGTCCCAGCGCTGCCCAAGATCTTGGCACGCATGTAGAAGGGGTCGACTATCACGATGTCCGGGTCTTGTCGCGAATGATCCGCATCTCCATACTCAACGAAAATAGCGAGCGAAGGTGTAGTGCAGCGGATGAAGGTTCAACATAAGCGTGGATGTCATCAAACCGCAGGACGATCGTCGCCCGATGGAGTTATCCACAAAGCCCTTGCCCTCGGCACCTTGGCCACGAAAACCGGGTATGCCACATCCTTCTCTCGAGACGCCGCTTCTCCAAAGAAAGAACACTGTCATGCAGACTCCGCATAGCACCGGTTGCAGCATTGAGCATATTTGCCGGTAGCATCGCCCTACCCGCCACATGCACCCTCACGGAGATATCCTCGGTGAAGGTGGCCCGTCACGAGCACGGATCGTACTCGGTGCGGCTGGCCCGCACCCTTGTTAGTCTTTCTTTTGCGTGCCTTCTTCTTCTCCTGTAATGGGACCGAGTTCTGCTCACTGACCGCCTTCTTGAGTGTGTTGGGGCTGATAATATTTCGCACATTGCCTATGTGAGGCTCGGTGAAGTCGGCGGTGGAGGCGTCTCTGAGAGCTGAACGGCAGACGACGCTGTTGCAACTTGGCTTCTCCAGCGGTACCAGCTAGATCGCGACGTCTTTTGTTGGGTTGGGTTCTTGAGAAGGAGGCCCCATGAAGTCGCCACCGTACCCATGATCGGCAAAGTCTTGATCGGCGTTGGCAAATGTATCGTCGTCGTTGTTACGATCTGTCGCGATATGCATGTTTGGATCCAGTGGCATAGGGATGTCGGCACCGTTCTGCGGCGGTCTTGCCATGGGGCCGACTTGGCGGCAACACGATTGGCGGTGTTGTCTTTGGGGTGGTGTCCCCGGCTCCCAAAGCGAATCTGGCTCTTGGCCAAATCAGGGGCCAGCTTCGAGGCGGCGAGGGTCATCACGTCATCATCGTCGGCCCGACGGGTCAAATCGGAGGTAACACCTCGTCGCAGCCTGGCAGCACCCGAACCAGTTCAAACCTAAACAAGTTGGGTGGCATCTGGGTACCGTGGAACAAGGGGTTGCCCGGTTGAACGATTTTGCCCTTGGCGACATCGACCAGCTCATTGTTCACGAAGTGCAGGAGAGTGCACGGAACGTCGGCGGCGCCCTGCGAAAACATGTAGGGCGTCAGGGATGCCCAGTCAAAGGCAAGGAGATGAAATCCTCGGCCGAGAGAGGCTTAATTAGTTACCGTGATGATGGCGTCGAGCTCCGCTAATGTCAAGGCACCGCCAACGGCGGGCGTGCAGTTGACGGAGGGGCCGCTTACTGCAGAGGTGGCGGCCGGCGTACACCCGGGTGCATTAAGCTCCGTGCGGCGTCGGAGACACCAATGCCGCCTCCGCCGGAGACACCAATGGCTCCCGCCATCGCATTCTCGCGAGTTGCTGGCCGTGAAGCTAGGAATCGGGCGGCCTGTTGGCCGCCCGCAATCCACGACTCAACCCCTGGATCAAGGTAGGCACAATGGCGGTGATCGTCGCTCCGAGTTGTTGTTGCACTTGCTCTTGGACAATCTCACGGAATCGCGCCACCTGTGCCTTGAGTTCTTGAACCTCGCATACCGCTTTCCGAGCTGGTCTTTTTCTCCTTCCGCACACCAGCGGTATAGTATGACCCCCATTTTGTGGACAAGCCTTTGCCGCCACACGACCAGTGACGATAAACTTCTTGAGCTTATCCTTGTTCTTCATTACATTCAACGCCCTATTTAGAGTGGTGTCCCAAGGGTTGCTCTTAGTCGACCCAGCTCTTGCTTTCGGTCGCCTGCGGAAGGAATGTGAACCATTTAGAAATTTGGCTTCATTAATTAGAATGTAACCATACGGAGCTAATTACCCCGGGGGTGGTATTCCTTACCAGAACAACCTCAAGCGCCCTGGTCTTCGGATCCGTGGTAAGCTCCTTTGTTTTCGGGTCCTTCTTGTACCGGGCCCTGACAAAGTTCCTGGTCTGCTTGTCACCGTATGTATCGAAGAGGGGCGGTAGGCCTTGCTCGACACGCTCCGCGTCCTCCTTGTCCCATATAGGCTCCACCACTCTGTAACCGCCGGGACCGAGTGTGTGTTCCCCTAAGTTCAGCTCCGCATTTCTTTCCCCAATCGACTTGATTGGGAGTTTGCGGTGCTCGAGCAATTGATCTTGAAGTCGCTGTAGTCATCTTCGGTGATCAAAGGATTTTTCTCCTTGATCTTCTCATAACTCTCACCTTTCTCGATCATTCTCTTCACATTGCTTTTCCAAGTAGACAGGGCCTTGCTCATCTTTGTGAGGGCAGCATTGTTCACTTTATTCCCTTTGAGGCTTGTGTTTTCAAAAGCAGCGGGGAACTTGTATCGTTGTGCAGCCGTGAAGAGGAGGTTGCGCAAATTCCCTCGGTCAGGATGCCTCGGGTTCTCGGTGTTGATCGAGGCGGTGCTCGGAGAATGCACCCGAGCTGAAGCGAGTACCCTTGACTATTCGCTCGGGCGCCGTTGGATTCCGTCGGAGTCCACTTGATAACTTCCTCCTTGAGGGTGCGGAGCACGGTCGGGCGCCAGTCCTTCCGTTGCCTCTTACATTGGCTGCCATACGTGCGTGCGCCGCCATCATCGATGGTGGCATCCTCGGCGGCACTATCGGTGGTGGCATCGGTGGGGTCATCCTCGGCGGTACCATCGGTGGTCTCGGGATCGGTGGGAAGGCGGCGTCCTCATACAAGTGAGGTTGTTCCTCCATCTCTGGGACAGCTCGAGAATGCCTTGCCGCCCGAACCCCGGCCTCATCGTTGTGGGCCATGTTTCTCTCTAAATAGAAACAAAGTTTGGTCAAAAGTTGGTTATTGTCAAGGAACAAGATCATGGTCTCATCATTTAGGGTTTGTCGCCACCGAGGCATCCTAAAATCTAAGCTTTTATCATTGAGGGTTTTTCGGCCTTGAGGCACCCTAAAATCCTAACCTTTCATCATTTCGGTTTTTATCGACACGAGGCACCCTAAAAGCCATGCATTAGTCACAAATGCGCCGGGCACTTGATCCTACTTAATTAACTACTAAGATACCCGGCCCATGCATTAGTCACAAGTACCCCATATGTCCTATTTTTAGCAAAGTCATGCTAAAATTCACGGAAAATTTCAGCATGACCTTTGCTGAAAATAGGACATATGGAGTACCAATTTGCGGAGCGGAAGTTAATCGACATTCCGGCAAACTCAAGGGCCTCTCGGGTACTGCAATATCATCACGACCACGATGGTCGGAGACAAAACCCAGCAAACTAGCACCACAATGTGCCTCTACTTTCATATGGATGAAAAGGCCACAATGTGCCTCTACTAGCACCACAATCTTAGTTAACACGGGGACATCAGAAAGTTAACATCCGCTGATTATTATGAGGACTTCAACGCCACTGTTTACTCAAACTTAAGTTAGTAATTAAAAATATAAAATAGGATAACCCGATGACAGGACTGTTGGTTGATGTCACAAAAGTTGCTAATCTCAACATGTTCTACAGTTGTTAAAATTATCTTCTTGTATTTAGAACAAACTAACACCACAGAGTCTACCAATTCAGGTAGAAGCCATCATTCATTACAAATTTGAATATATGATATTCCAGAAAATAATCTGTCTACAAAACTGAAAGCGTAACAAAAATACCATCTTCTTTTGTTGATGCGTTGGTGTTTTAGAGTAGAGGTAAGAAACCGGAGACCATATTTGTAGTTTCTAACGTATGCAAGATTACTTAAAAATTGGAGAGCCATGTCGTTTCTAACATATGCCTGAGGGTTACACTATAATTATAGGAAAATTTACACTGTTATTAGGGGAAGTTCTATACTGTAATTACATATAAGAAGCATCAGGGCTACACTGAAAATTGCTGAGCTTACACTAAAATACATCTACACTGCAGGGCTTGTACACACAAATTCAGTTAGATGGTCTAACACTGACAAAATAAAGGAAACACCTACTGAACCAATACAGAGATATTAACCAAGGATCTTCCCTTGCAGAAATTGCACATGCCATTCAGAAAGAAAAAGCATCGCAGGTATAACTATAACATTACGAAGTAGAGTTCAGTAAAAATTTGTCATCATCAACTAACGTCTCAGTGACTTCTACTGTTTTTATTTTTTGAATTACGGACTTCTCTTTGTTACATTATGTTGGGCTGCACGATGCCATACATTCCTCTATGCACTTCTAAACTTGTAAGATGTAACCTTTCTAGTACACTGCTGAAAGAACAACATGGGCGTCTCATGACAGCCGGGAGGAGACTTGGAGTCAAACTACCGCTAGCTTGCTCAACTCCCTATGTTCCGACCTCCACGCATTACAATTGGTGGTTGCGTGCAAATTCTACCTACTCTTGGAAACATATAGAGTCACAGGCGTTCCTTTCTTGTTTCTGTTCAAGAACCTCGAGAGGAAAAAGACAACAAGTTGATGATTATTATCAGCAAAGACTAGCCAAGACAAACAACGCTATAGCCCATCACAGAGCACTCTGCTTTCTTGAACACAAGGAGCAGTTTGATACTTTCGTAATACAAAGCACTCTGCTTTGTCAAACACAGAGCACTCTGCTTTCCCTAGTGTGTATCTGTAGGTAGCGAAAAACTATATCTGGAGGAAGTAAACAACAATTGTTGACAATGGATTCTTAAAAAAATAAAAAATCTACAGCACCACAGAACTAAAAAGAGACGAGTTGTACCAAAAAATGCAATCGTATGATTCTTCCATTCAATCACTGGAACAAATTCCTTCCAAAAAAGCAGTAGCTACCAGGAAAAATGACTATTAACTCTAGGTAGTTGATTATATATTTTCCACTCTGAGCAAATCTGTATATCTTGTATATTTGCCAAAAGCAGGTCCAGGAGGAGGTAATCGATTCCCATCAAAGAAATGTACACAACAAAAGTGTTTTGACAGTCTTGAAAAAGACTATTAAGTCTAGGTAGGAATAGAATAGTGCATCTCTTGCACACTAAAAAACTATACAGAGTGGCCACATGATGAAAAACTAACTTGACAGCAGTTAAAATCACTTCTTCTTGTGGTAAAAAGCAACATTAATCAGCTCTAGTCCGCTTGTTGTGGCACCAGTCCCATTTTCACTTTGAATAAATTAGTTTTGGTTGCATTTGGTTTTTCTAGATGTACATTATCTAAAACTAATGAACCAGGAAGAAAAATTACGACTAATTGACTAATTTATCACTTGTAGGCCAGCATGAAGATAGGTACACCTTATCTTTCTATTCCGTCACCAACAGTGGCTTTTCCAAGAATAATATCCCTGCATGAACATAGGTGAGAGGTTAACTAGCTGCCTCAAAGGCATAATCAATGGTTGTACATGGAACAAATTGCCTAAATACAACAAGTTTGTACATGGAACTAACTGCCTCAAATTGTACATGGAACTAAGCGCCTCAAACGCACTCACTAATCAAATGATGATTATAAATACAACAAGTGGCCCAAGCTGCCGCCTAAGCTATAGTTAATATGAAGCAAGACTCTCTGTAACAAAATGTTGAAAAATTTCAGAGAAAACAATCGAGCTTACGCAAGTCACAATACCATAAGACAATCATCCTTTGAATGTAGTAGTAGTAGTATGAATACACTCAACACATCAACGAAGTCCATTGAACAATCGGTGCTTCAAACTCATGTAAAATTACAGTAAAACTACCATTCCTAGGCTCTACTACCTCCGTCCAAAATTACTTGTCGCTCAAACGCTAGATACATTGAGTTTAGGACGGAGGGTATGATTTAGGAATAGAACCACGATCTCTATGGTGTGAATCCATCTTACACAAGGCCAAAAACAATACAAATTTAGTTGCACAAAAGCATCAAGTATGAATCTTTGATAAATCATGGCATGCGATCTATATATCTTCAGGAAAGGGGCAAATTTAGTAAACTAAATGCCATGTATCTCAACAGTCTGTACATTTTCTATCTGCGCAAAGTAAGTTTGGTGAACTTAACTATTATGCTATCAACTCCAAACAAAAGTTGCAAGCTTATCCAATGTCACTACTTAAATTGGGGCTTTCATGCGAACAACAAAATTAACATCAGGAGGACCGGATCGGGGTGAGTGGGTGGAGGAGAAGATCGAAGGAAGGAGAGGGAGGAGATTTTCTCTTTGGCTCCTCGCTGGAGAGGACGAAACAGAGGGAGTCGAAGGGTCCGAGGGTCCGAGTAGGTGGGGGGCGAGGCCGCGCGGTGAGGGAGGATGGGTGTGGGGGCGGTCGGCCAGTGCAGGGAGGGGAGGAAGAGCGGGTGGGGGTGGGGTGGGGAGAGAGTGGGCAAGTCCAACCCGGCCTGGACGGTGGGAGGCAGGGAGCCGGACTTGGGGCGGGGCTGACAAGGGGAGGAGGCGGAGGGATGTGGAGGGCGGAAGGGGAGGGAGGGAGGGAGGAGGGAGGGAATGGGGAGGAAGGGTGGAGAGGGAGGAAGGAGGAAGGAGGAGAGGTACACAGGCGGGTGCGGCCGGTCGCGGAGGGTTGGCGACAGGGAGAGCGGGCGCCGACGCCGGGCCTCAGCGGCGGTGGTTGGAGGCAGGCTGAGGACTGACAGGCGCCGGGCGATGGGCGCAGGGGCAAGGCGGCGGGGCGGCGTCGAGGCGGTGGGGCGGCGTCGAGGCGGCGGGGCAGCGGCGTCGGGAGAGGAGAGGGGAAGGGGATCGAGGGCGAGGGGCGAGGGAGAGGGGATAGGTGTGGGCCCGCGTCACAATACTAATGGCGCACCACACCTCGGTGCGCCATAAGTACATCCATACTAATGGCGCACCTCACCCAGTGCGCCATTAGTACTTTTTTTTATTTCTGCTCGAGCCAACAGGTTATCTCCCACTGACCTCATCCACACCAAGTCCCTCTACTAGCTCGGTGGTCGACAGCCAGTTCTCACACCAGAGGTCCTGGGTTCGATTCCTGTGCTCCACAAATTTTTTATGCATTAAAAATGTTGTTTGATACTTACTTATGTTTAAATATGTTCAAACTTGTTTAAATCATAACAGTAATATTTTTTATAAGACAGTAATATTTTTTAAAAAATATCATCAAACGATAATGCCGGTGGAGCGGGGAGGTGCGGGGGTGTGGGGGTCGGCGGCGGTTGAGTAGGGAGGAGTGCGGGGTCGCCATGGCGGTTGAGTAGGGAGGTGCGGGGTCGGCGGCGGTTGAGTAGGGGAATCGAGGGTGCGAGGCGGTCGGCGGGCGGCAGTGGACCGGATCTGGCGATGTGGGATAGCGATAGAGATGGAGGGGGATCGAGATGGAGGGGGATCGAGTGTCCATGAAATTAAAAAATATTCATGATAGTTCAAAAAGTGCCCATGAAATACAATCGAGAAATGAAGTCTACGATTTAAATACAATCGATCTTAGCTAGCTATCTCTTCACAATCTTCTTGCCCTTCTTTTTGGCAAATGGAGTTCTACTATGGAACGGACATCCTTTAGGTAGGGTGGTCCTGCTTCTTCTTGTGGTGTATGCTGCTACTTCATCATCGTCGTCATGTTCGATCCTCGGGTCGCTGTACTTGTCGAAGTCTTGCTCATTGGCTACTCCATCCATTCCGATGATCTTCCTTTGGCCTCTCCTCACGACAACACGACTGGGCTTTGGCTGGTCGGTAATGAAGAAGCATTGGTCCACTTGGGAAGCCAGTACCCATGGCTCATTTTTCGCGGTGACGTTTGCGCCATGGGTCTTGATTTGGCCGGGTATAACCATGGTGGTGAAATACCGGTCTTCTTTTATAGCGTTCTTGGCCCATCGACACGGAACATCGGGACCTTATCTCCAGCGTAGCTCAGCTCCCAGATCTCCTCGATCCTTCCGTAGTATCTGTCCTTGTCGTTACCGGTGTAGGATTCCATCGTTACCGGAGTTACGATAACCATCGCTCTTCATGTCCTTGGCCTCGGCGTAGAATGTGTAGCCGTTGATATCGTGACGCCTCATAGGTCATCGAGGTTGTGCTCGGCGCTCAGTGACAAAGCGAATATGAGTTGTTCTTCCGCGGAAGAATCCTCATGTAAAGGGTACGACGAAGCTTCCGCTTGAACCAACGCGTGAAACATGAGTTGTGCTCTTTGAGTATATCTCCGTCCGTCCTCTGTTGGCCTCGGTCATTGTACGTCTTTTTAATAAAGGTTACGTGTTGTACCACCCAAGGATCGACCACGTCTATGTGTTGTAGCGCCGACTAGGTTTGCTCTTTCAAAGTCGGCGAAGTCGACCCTCGAAGTCGACATGCATTTCGCGGCGACCCTCACGGTAACCCCATCCAGCGAGCCTGCCGAGGTGCTGTTGACGGGCAGACCAGCGGGGTTCTCGATGCCTAGATAATTCGTGGCAGTAGGAGATGCACTCTTGGTCGAAAAGCCCGGCTATGCTTCCTTACGGACGTGACATGTTGCGAACGTATACTTTGAAGACACCATTCATCCATACGAACGGCAACATGATCTGCAGGAACGACGCCCCGACTACGATGATATCATCCACTATATCGACCAGCAGATGCACCATAACGTCGAAGAATGCGGGCGGAAGTACATCTCAAGCTCGCATAGTATCACCACGATCTCTTCCTCAGCCTTCGAGTTGCCTCACGCCAATCGACTTCCGAGAGATGGCGTCGAAGAAGTTGCATAGGCCAAATAGCGTTTCACGGACGTGCGTGTCCATGATCCCACAGATTGCAAGCTGGAAGTATCTGCGTCATCGGCCGACGTGGCCGTCGTGAGACTTCATCCCGCTGAACTTCGTCATTGGGTCTAGGTATCTGCTTATCTTCCCCACGTAACCAGAAGGAAGTTTTACTCCTAGGAGGCAGGTGAAAAACTACTCGATCTCCTCCCCGACTTAGAGTGAAGCACGCGGAGGGTAGTCATTTTCGGTCTTCTTGGCCTTTTTGCCTTTGCGGCGACTTTACGTGTCCCGCTTCGCCTCATCATCATCATCATCATCATCATCATCATCATTAGCGTGAAGCTCCTGCACGATGCCCATTGATTTCAAGTCCGCCTTGCTTTCGCCCATCTTTGGTCCTCTACGGCATGTTGAGCAGGGTACCAAGCAGACTCGCACACGTTCTTCGTGATATGCATGACATCAAGGCTGTGAGGCACACGGTGGATCTTCGATGCGGCAAGTCCCGTAAAACAGACCTCGCTTTTCCATACCTTCAGCAGCTGCTCTGGCGCCTTTCGCTTCTTTCCGGCTCTGGCGCCTTTTGCTTCTTTCGGCGGTGGGCAGTCTTTCCAATTTTTCAACAGCTTGTCTATTTCCTCGCCGCTCCTCGTACACGGGCTTTTTCGGGGTTCGGTTTCACCATCGAACAGATCCTTGCGTTTCCTCCACGGGTCATCGTTGCGAAGCCACCTTCGATGTCCCATGAACACGGTTTTTGAACACCCGGGATCTCTATCTAGCTGGCGATACGTTGTGTCATCCATGCACCTTACGCATCCAGAAAATCCGTGGACTACCTGCCCATGAGATATCCGTAATCGAGATAGTCGTGGCACCGTCGTGAGCGGGCGGCTCTCATAGGGAAATATTCTTTCTGCGGCGTCCCACATATTGGCTGGCGTTTTCCACAGCATGTCAACCTCCTCTTTCAGCAGCCCCGGATACTGATTGATGTCGTTCCTGGTTGTTTCGGCCCTTCAATTAGCATACTCATGTGAATGTACTTCCTCTTCATGCACAACCAGGGGAAGGTTGTACATCCACACAAACACGGGCCAGGTGCTATGTGTGCTTCTCACGGCTGCCAAACGGATTGACTCCATCGGTGCTCGCGCCCAGCATGATGTTCCTTGGATCGTTCCCAAATTCGAGTCTTGAAGTTCAACGCTTGCCATCGGCTCGCATCCTTAGGGTGACTCAACATCTTGTCTTTTTTATCTATCTTCGGATAATTTGCGTCATCTTCTCGCTTCTTCTCCTCCCTATCCGCATGCCAACGCAGGAGCTTTGCTACCTTAGGGTCCGCGAAATACCACTACAGACGAGGAGTGCTCGGAAAGTACCACACCACTTTTCGAGGAGCTTTCTTCCTCTTCTTGTATCGAGTGACGCCGCACACCGGACATATGGTAGACTCCGCGTGCTCGTCCAGATAAATGATGCAATTGTTCATGCACACATGGTATTTCACGTGCGGTAAATCGAGAGGACACACGATTTTCTTCGCCTCCTCCAAACTGGTCAGGCACTTGTTCCCCTTGGGAAGACGTTCGTGCCAGAATGACATGTTCTCGTCGAAGCATGCGTCGGTCATTTTGTGTTTTACCTTCATCTCCGTGAGCCATGAGCGTTACTTTCGGCGGGTATCCTCGGGCCTGCATCCTTCATCCAATGGAGTAACCGCGTCTAACTCAAGTTGATCCATCTTGGCTTTCTCTCGGGCGGCAGCTCTGGCGTTATCCGTCTGCTTGAGAAGCAGCTCTTGAATATGAGGGTCCTGCACCCAGCCCATCTATGGTCCAGCGTAAATGCGCTCCGACCGCATCATCATCTTCATGATCATGCCCGTCGTGCGCTCCGGCATCTTCCTCATCATCATGTCCTGCATCTTCTACATGATGACTGTATACTGACATCACCGTCGTGATAATCTCCCGGGGATTCTTCGTCTTCTCGCCCGCCCGAGCCGCGGTGGTTGTCTTGCTGCCCTTCCTCATTTCTTGCCCGGCCCCCATGGACGACTTCGTAGTCATCTTCATCACCTTGCCACCGATAGCCATCCATGAAACCACGCAAGAGCGGTGGTCCGCACCTGCCGGAATCTGGCTCCGCAATAAGGCTCTCGACTTGCATCTTCGACACGGACATCTTATCTCCGTCTCGTTCTTTTGAAGCATCTCGGCCTTCGCGGACCTCAAAAACCTATTCACGATGCCTTTGGTCATCGTATGCGGACCATCAGTCGCTGCGAGGGGTAGAGCAAAAGCGATATTTTAGAACCAAACAAAAATTTGGCATGACTTTCCCTAAAAATAGGACCAAAAGAATGCTTAATGCCAAAATTCTCTTGAAACGGAAATGAATCAACATTCGGCAAAATATTGGCAACTATCGCATTTCAAATACCGGTACACCTCCAAACACAAACACATATGCAACACCACAAACATATGCAACACCACGAACATACATAGATCTAGCTAGGCCATAAAAAGTGCATGTGCATATTGTTGTAGGGAGAACAACATAAATATAGCTTCCCCCCTTACTTACCTATTAAAACAAGGTAATTTAACCACTTAATTTGAATGAATCTATGGTGGAAATGAGGTGAAAAGAGGAGGCACCGAGACAAGGAGGAGGTGGAGAGAATGAAGTGGGGAGAAAGTGAGTGTGGGTAGGAGAGGCTGTCCAAAATATCTAGTTGCTGCCCACTTACTAATGGCGCACTAGCAACAAATGCGCCATTAGTAATCCAGGTTACTAATGGCGCACCTTGGCAAGTGCGCCATTAGTAGTTTTGCAAAAAAAAATACTAATGGCGCACCATTGGGGCGGTGCGCCATTAGTAGTTACAACTACTAATGGCGCACTTCATTTGGATGCGCCATTAGTATGTTTGGACAGACGCAGTAGTTCAAAAAAAATAATTTTCTATACTAATGGCGCACTATCGTTGGTGCGCCATTAGTAGTTACAACTACTAATGGCGCACTTAAGAAGGATGCGCCATTAGTATGTTTGGACAGGCGCACTAGTTCAAAAAAAATTGATACTAATGGCGCACCCTTTGCATGGTGCGCCATTAGTAGTTTCAACACTAATGGCGCATGAGAAGGTGGTGCGCCATTAGTATATACTAATGGCGCACCAACTTTCTGGTGCGCCATTAGTGTCAATCCCATCTATAGCCCTTTTTCTAGTAGTGTCAAGACCCGAAGGTGTGAGCCGTTCAAGGTTAACTTGCTCTGTAATGCAAGTTGATTAGAAACCGAGTCGGTCACGTTGTGTTAGCCGGGCGGGACTTTGTAAGCCGACGGGTATCAACCTGTATATAAAGGTGAGACCCGCCGGCGTGTTAACTTAAGAAATAACCGATCAAGAACTAGGTCAAGCGTATTCGCTCCCTTGTAGTTGAAACTCAAGCAATACAACTAGAAGCAGGCGTAGGCTTTTACCTCTATGAAGAGGGGCCGAACCTGGGTAAACTCCTTGTGTCCTTTGTCCCGTTCAACCCCTTCAAGAAAACCTAGTTGCAATGGATCCACACCTAAGTCCTTTTGTGACGCCCCCGATTTGACCGTACACTAATCATACATGCAAATGTGTACGATCAAGATCAGGGACTCACGGGAAGATATCACAACACAACTCTAAAAGTAAAATAAGTCATACAAGCATCATAATACAAGCCAGGGGCCTCGATGGCTCGAATACAAGTGCTCTATCATAGACGAGTCAGCGGAAGCAACAATATCTGAGTACAGACATAAGTTAAACAAGTTTGCCTTAAGAAGGCTAGCACAAACTGGGATACAGATCGAAAGAGGCGCAAGGCTCCTACCTGGGATCCTCCTAAACTACTCCTGGTCGTCGTCAGCGGCCTGCACGTAGAGTAGGCACCTCCGGTGTAGTAGGTATCGTCGTCGACGGTGGCGTCTGGCTCCTGGGCTCCGGCATCTGGTTGCGACAACCAGGTAGAAGGGAAAGGGGGAAAAGAGGGATAAAAGCAACCGTGAGTACTCATCCAAAGTACTACTTAAACGAAACTACACTACATATGCATGGGTATATGTGTAAAGGGCCATATCGATTGGGTGAGCTGCGAATGCGAGAATAAGAGGGGATAGCTAATCACAGCCGAAGACTACGCTTCTGGCCACCTCCATCTTGCAGCATGTAGAAGAGAGTACATGGTAAGTTCACCAAGTAGCATCGTATAGCATAAACATACCCAGCGATCCTCCCCTCGTTGCCCTGTTAGAGAGCGATCACCGTGTTATATCTGGCACTTGGAAGGGTATGTTTTATTAAGTATCCAGTTCTAGTTGTCGTAAGGTCAAGGTACAACTCCAAGTCGTCCCGTTACCGAATCACGGCTGTGCGAATAGATAAACTTCCCTGCAGAGGTGCACCAAATTACCCGACACGCTCGATCCCTCTGGCCGGGCACACTTTCTTGGGTCATGTCCGGCCTCGGGAGATCAACACGTCGCAGCCCCACCTAGGCTCAACTGAGAGGTCAGCACGCTGGTCTAAATCCTATGAACGCAGTGGTCTGGGCCCATCGCCCATTGCACACCTGCATGTTGCTTACGCGGCCGGAAGCAGACCTGGCTGTCGGATTTCGGGTTCCGGTAGACCCTTGAGGTTCGAACACTGGGGTGCGCGCGGAGATCTCGCCCTCTACCTACCTGCACCCCGCCGCCTTGCTAGGATCTAAACTACGAAAGGAACAGCACAAGAGACACAAGGTTTATACTAGTTCGGGCCACCATTGTGGTGTAATACCCTACTCTAGTTTGTGGTGTGGTGGATTGCCTCTTGGGCTGATGGGGATGAACAATACAAGGAAGAATAGCCTCGCGAGGGTCTGTTCTTGGCCGGAGCGATGAACTGCTTGGAGGAGTTCAGTCTCTCTCTCTCTCTCTCTCTCTCTCTCTCTCTCTCTCTCTCTCTCTCTTTGCTGATTCCAGATGCGATCAGCTTGCCTCTACTATGGTGGCTAGCTCTACTTATATAGGCAGTGGCCCTGGGCCTCTTCCCAAATATTGAGCGGGAAGGGCGCCAACAATTGGCCATTTTGAAGGGGAACATCTGGTACACTTATCCTGACTAAAGTTGGTCCTCGCTTGTCAAAGGCTCTCGTGGTGGCCTTGGCTTGGGCTCCACAATGACTTCCTTCCTGCCGTTGGGCTGGTCTTGGTCTTGTTGCACCGAAATGGACACCTTTGCTTGATGCTCTCGCTTGCGCTTGCTCCCTTTGCACCAAAGAGGAAAGGAGGACACTGCGCGGGCTCGCGCCCGCCTGGAGCCCTTGGTCGTCATGGCTTTCATCATGGGCACCTCGTGAGGTACCCCGCCTTGATCTCTCCGCCTCCTCGCGATCCAGCCTGATGAGGCCGTGCCTGAGGAAGCTCCATGTCGTCCGCCCCGCGAGGCTTGGTCCCTCGCGAGGGTCTTGAGCTTGTGTTGATGAAGATGGGCCTTGATGGGGCCCCCTTTGAGCCACGCCACAGGCCGTAGGCAGGCAAGTCTGGGGACCCCCGTTCCCAGAACACCGCCAGTAGCCCCCGGGCCCAAGGCGCACCCGGACTTGGCCGAGCAGAGAGGCGAAGGGGCAAGTGCGAAGCGCTATGGGCCCCTAACAACCTTCTGACCTTAGGCGCCAGCGTGGCGGTTGATTGGACGTGGGCGCCTTAGCAACCGCGCGAAGTCGATAAAAGAGCGGCGTCTGCCTAGGCTTTGCTTCCCTTGCTTTCTCTGATTCTTTGCTTTCGGATCCCCTTTCTTGCGCCTCTCCTTCCTGCCTCCGAAATCTTGAGATCCACTTCGATCGCATGCCCTAGCAAGGCATGGCGCCTCGCCAGAACCTGGCCGGAGCTTGTCTGCACGCCACCTGGACTCGCCGAACGTGTCGGAGGCGAGCCTTGCCCGGTGCGCCCGGATGGCGGCGCGAGGCATCGGCAAGCGAAGGTGTTCAAGGCCGGCTCCGCCCTCCATGAGGGCCAAGGGAGCACCTTCTATCCGCTCTTTGTAAGTGCCATTGTTGCTGGTCTGATGCCTCCCTTTTCCGAGTTCTTCTTCTCTGTCCTCCGCCATTACAAGCTATAGGCTCTGCATCTCCACCCCAACTTTGTTCTCCTCCTGGCAATCTTCGCCTACTATTGTGAGGCTCATGTCGGGGTGCAGCCCTCAGTGGCCCTGCTGCGCCACTATTTCTCCCTCCGAACCTCTCGTGGTTCCTTCTCTGCGTGTGCGAGCTTCGTCGCGTACGGTAGCTCCATCGCCATTTCGAACCCCGGGAAGAGGATTGAGGGCTTCAGGAGCAAGTGGGTCTTGGTAGATGTTGGGTGCATCCACCCTCGGCTAATCTTGCCCACGGAGCACCCCATACACTCCGACGATTGGTCTCGAGTGGAGCTCGTGGACCCCCGCGTGAGGCCGGTGTTGGAGAAGATGGACATGGATCTGAGGCCGGCCAGCATGCGGCGGCGAAGCCGACCGGCGCCTCACTGATGAGGGAATTCCTGGAGCACGAGCTGGCTCCGCTTCGTCAGTACCCACTTCCGATGTGGAGGCCCCACCCGAGTCCCGCGGTCTTGGCAGACGAAGACCTGGCTGCCGTTCTCCAATCTTTGGTCGGGGGTGACGTGGCAAGGTTGGGGGGCGCTCACGCCTGTTCCTCATGACGGCGGGAGCAGGTAGTGGAGTCCATGCCCGTCTTCAACGGGGATGGGCCCGTGCCCGCGGAGGCTCCCGTGGACCCGGTGGACGTGTCCTCCGGTGACTCCAGCGAAGAGAAGGGAGAAGGGGAGCGGGAAGGAGGGCTCGACTCCGAGGCGACCGACGGAGAGTCGAGGGCTCCCCTCCCTCAGCGCAAGTCCCGCGTTCTCCGCCTCTCACCGAGCGACGACGAGGACGAGGATGATGACGATCGGGGCGGCGGAAGCTTGCCCCCTATCCCGAAGAAGGACATGATCGGGCTGATCCCTCGCGGGTCTGCCCCGGCCTCGAGGCGATCCGCAGGCGCGCCTCCTGCTTCCGAGCTCCTTGAGGCTGATCCTTGTGGCCGGCTCTCGGGCTTCAAGTATGGCCGGAGGTTGCTCGAGCTCGCGAGCCACGACCACTAAGTGCTCGATTCCTATCTTATTTCTTGTTTTGTTGCTGAGGCTTGACGCCTGTATCTCTTGGCTAGGCTGGCGCCCGCGGCAAAGAAGCCGAAGGGATCTCCTGAGGTTCCGTCTGGGGCAGCGCCTCCGCCCGTGAAAGAAGGTGACCGCGATGCACGGGCCTCTCCTGCCCGGTCGTCCTCAGGCGGCCTGGCTGAGCCGGCTGGGGCGAGCTCAGCCCCCACGGCCTAGGCGGCTCCTGAGGTGCCCTTGCCTGACGCTGCCACCACAGCCGTTAGCGCAAGAGCTCCGCCTCTGGATATTGTGGTCACACTGCCGCCTTCTCCTCCTACTCCACCGACTGTTGTTTCTCCGACTCCTCCCACCGTTCTGGATCGCGCTGCTGCCGAACTGGATCGGTGGCGGCAGGATCTTTCGGGCGCCGACCCTCGTCTGGTGGCCGGGCCTTGGAGCTGGCTTCTGGCTGGATTCGCTCCGACGCTTCAATTCGGGCGGCGCTGGTCCAGGCCTCGACGGCTTGCGATGAGGAGAAGCAGGCCGTCCTTGGGGCGAAATCCGCTTGCAACGCCGCCTTGGGGGAGGTAGCCAATGTTCGAGGTCGCTGCAAGGCGCTGGAGAGCGAGCTGCAGGGCCTGCCGGACCAGCTCGCCAAGGAGGCCCGCCTTCGCCAAGAGCAGGAGGAAGGCATGAAAGCTCGCGAGGTGGCCGTCAAGGATCGGGACGCCAAGCTCAAGAAGCGCCGTGAACGCCTAGGCATGCTGGAGCAAGAGTTGGAGGCGAGGAAGGTCGAGCTGGACGGCAAGGCACGGGTCCTTGCCGAGGATCGCGTGGCCTTCACAGATATGGAGGTGAAGGCTCGCACCTTGCTGAGGGAGCTTTACGATAGCGGCCTGGAGAGCCCGCTGGCCGGCGCAGAGGACGGCCCCGCCAAGGTTCTTCCCTTCCTGGTTCGCGCTCTTGAAGATGTCGCCCTTGGCCTTGGCCCTACGGCTGAGGCCGAGGCGCGTGTCTTGTCTTCTGCGGCGCTGACGCGGGTCCTCACCCACGTCTACCTTCGTGATCCCAACGTCGACCTCGACAGCCTGCTGGAGCCAGCGAGCGGCGAGCTTGCCGCTGCCGCTGCTGAGGCCGTGAAGGGTCGTGCGGAGGCTCTGCTGGGGAAGTTCCGGCCTTGACACCAAGCCGAAGCGGAGCGCTGCCAACCCTGCGGCTCCACAAGGCGAACCCGCTCCGCGCAGCTCCACCGCCGTCAAGTGACTCCGTTGCGGCTCCTGTTCTGCTTTTGATTCCTGCACATGTATCATGCCTCGGGGAGGCGTTTAAACTTGTATTTGGCGTCGTGATAACAGTTATGGACTGTAATATTTGCTTTTGAATTCCTTGAAATTTACGCTTTTCCTTCCTACTTGCTTGTGTTCTACGCCGGCAGAGCCCGGCCCCGCGCATACCTCAGCCGCCGTTAGCCCCGACCGGAAACCAAGACGGGACCAAGGAGTGAGGGGCTACGTGACAAGTTAGGCTCCTGAGTCGCGATGCTCAGGAGTCCCCCTTGGCGCACGAACAACAAGTAGGGAGGAGAGATGTGGGTGGATCTACCGTTCTACGTCTGCAGAGCCCGGCCCCGCGCATACCTCAACCGCCATTAGCCTTTCGGAACTAAGGAGTGAGGGGCTACGTGACCCGTTAGGCTCCTGAGTCGCGATGCTAAGGAGTCCCCCTTGACGCTCAAACATCCTTTGTACCTTGGCTCCACTCGGGGAGGGACGCGCGACGAACCAGGCCCGAGGGGCCTGGCTGGGTGGCGTGCGTCTGGGCGTGACCCAGGCGCAGCCCCCGTGCCCAGCCCCTCGCACGGCACTCCCGAGGGAGGCGTTGCGATGAGGCCGCACAATCGAGCTCCGGCTCCCCGAGGTTGATGCAGCCCGGGGCCACCTCGATTATTTATCACCAGCAGAGCATAGTGCTTCCGTATGTGTGCGGGCATAGCCGCTCCTCGGCGGTGTCGTCGGCCAACAGCGGAGCATGGTGCTTCCACTGGTGCATGGGAGGGGCTCCCCTCGGGAGGAGCCTCCGGGCGTGTACAGCCCATACGACACGTGGCTGGCACGGTAGGGCCTGACGAGGTGTATCTGGGCACCCGTGAGCCAGCGCGGGACTCACGGGGCCCTACCTCAAGGCGGGTTGCGCCTGGCACTTGGCCTTATCTTGTGATGTGTTCCTGCAGGTTTGGTTAGATGCCGGCGCTCTACGTCCTCGGGTCCCGGCCCTCGAGCTGGTCTCAGCCATCGCTGGTATGCCAAGTCATGATGCCGTGGACAAGGCCAGAGGGTGAGGGCTGGAGAGCCAGTAGGAGCTCTGAGTCGCGATGCTCAAGTACCCCCCCCCCTTTAAGGTGCAAGCGGTCAACATGAACGAAGAAAAGGTGCCGTGGATTGGCATCAAATAACAAGCATGATGGGTCGGACGCATGACCCGAAATAAACGCAAGAGGGATACATGTCGCCGGGCCTGGCCAGAGACTTGGGGATGATGCAGCCCGGAGGGCGCCCCCAACAAGGTAAGCTAGGAACATGAAGTAAAAGGGATACACGCCGCAGGGACGGACCCACACGGCCTGGGAATAATGCAGCCACAGGGGCACTCGATTGAAATGAAACTTGAAAGATGTCACCTGATAGCGTTGAAGACGAAACGGTGTTGGTGCAGCAGACTCGGTGGGCTGCGGGAGCCGATCCTCACGAGCCCCCAGGCTCAGGGGCCTCGGGAGGCTCCGGAGGCGCTGGTGGCTCCTCGTGGACCATCTCCATCTATGCCAGGGCTGCGGAACGCCTGGCCTCTTGAGTCTCCAGGATATCCCTCA
Source organism: Aegilops bicornis (assembly GCA_021605145.1). Lineage (NCBI taxonomy): Eukaryota > Viridiplantae > Streptophyta > Magnoliopsida > Poales > Poaceae > Aegilops > Aegilops bicornis. The sequence continues at coordinate 106,125,881 of CM038671.1, forward strand.
TCAGGCGCTGGTACGTGGCTGCCGCGTTCGGCAAGCCGTAAGGCATGCTTACGTAGCTGTGGGGTGGACCGTCGCAGCGCCCCTCTCGAGAGGGCCAGAGGCGCTCCTGAGAGGCGGCTTGGTTGAGCCCTGGTATGTCGATGCAGACGCGCAGCCCACCATCCTCGTCTGGATGGGGAGCTACGACAGGTAAGCGGCGGCTGCCACTCATGACTCTTGACTCCTGCAGCTCCTGAACGATCTTGGCCGACGAACTCCCGAGGGTTTGGCCCTCCTTGCCTTACTCCTTCTTGAGGGAAGCGTGCTTGAAACACGCCTCCAAGTGGTGCCCAAGCGCCTCCCTCGTGACCTTGGCAAGGTCGGTGGCCCTCCAGGGGGGAGCCCCCGAGCCCTGCCTGAGGAGGGCGCTGGGCGCGCTTTCCTATGCGATAGAAGGAGGTTCCCCCTGAGCAGGCGTGGACCCTGAGGGGCCTGCCTCCTGAGGGGTCGGCTGGACGGTGTCTTCTTCTTCTTGGGGGTGGTCTCGGGAAGCCTCATGCTTCCGCGATCTGGGTCTTCCAGTGATGCGGCCTGAAAGGCTCGCTCTAGGGAGCACACTGCGTCTTTCTCTTTGCAGGGCACCGTGATGACTTCGCCACTTCCTGGCATCTTGAGGACGTTGTAGCCGTGGTGGGTTACGGCCATGAACTTGGCCAGCGCTGGGTACCCGAGGATGGCGTTGTATGGCAGGTGAATGTGGGCGACGTCGAAGTCGATGAGCTCGGTTCGGTAGTTGTTGCGTGCGCCGAAGGTGACAGATAGGCGAACCTGCCTGATCGGGACCATGGAGCCGTCGGTGACCCCAGAGAAAGGCTTGGTTGGCTGAAGCTAATTAAGGCACTTGGAGATTGTTGAACGTTTCCACAGACAGGACATTAAGCCCTGCCCCGCCATCGATGAGGGTCTTGGTGACTAGCATGTTGCTGATGATTGGGGAACAAAGCATCGGAAGGACTCCGGCTGTGGCCGCACACTTGAGCTGATCCGCAGAGCTGAACGTGATGGCGCACGCCGACCACCTGAGGGGGCGTGTGGCTTCGAGCTTGGGGAGGACTGCATTCACTTCACGGGTGAACTGCTTGAAGATGCGTTGAGAGGCTGGGGCTTGAGGTCCGCCCAAGATGCAGGCGATCGCGCGCGGCTCCTCGAAGCCCCCAGCCCCCTCGTCCCGATGATGGTCTTCATTTCTCCTTGGCTGCGGTGGCAGAGGAGGGAGGCCCGCGTTGCCTTGCGGGCGATCCTCGCGAGGCTGATCCCTCCAGCCTCCCTCGCAAGGCGGGTCCCGCCAGCGATCCTCGCGAGGTTGGTCACGCCACCCTTGGCGAGGGCCGCGGTCTTCCCAGCGTCCTGCGTTCCTTCCTCCTCCTCGGCCGTAGCCCCGGTCGCTGCGGTCGGGACATCGGCCGATCCTCCCTTCGCGCACGGCTCGGAGCTCTTGACATTCGTTGGTGTTGTGGGTGTGGAGGTCGTGTTACACGCAGTACCGGCTGCCCTTGGAAGACTCGAGCTGATCTCTGCCCCGCTTGGTGTCCTGTTCTGCCGCAAGCACGGCAGCCCCCTTGCGCTTCATATACTTGGCCTTGGGCTTCTTCTCTTCTGGGTCTGCGGCAGGCAGCTCGAGGAGGGAGAGACGCCCTTCCTCGGCGCTAGTGCACTTGGTCGCCAAGTTGAACAGCTCCAAGGAAGTGCACAAGTCTTCATGCACCGCCAGCTCCTCCTTCATCTTGACGTCGCGCACACCGTCGGAGAAGGCGGAGATGATGGCCTCCTCGGTCACCTTGGGAATCTTGAGGCGCGCGTTGTTGAAGCGCTGGATGTATTTCTGCAGGGTCTCCAGGCTCTCGCTTGATGCGGCGCGCATGTCGCCACGGCGTGGTGGCCGGTCACGAGTACCTTGGAAGTTGGCGATGAAGCGGGTGCGCATCTCGTCCCAGGAGGAGATCGTGCCAGGGGCCAGGTTTAGGAGCCAGGTGCGGGCCCCGTCCTTGAGCGCCATGGGAAACCTGTTCGCCATGACCTTCTCGTCCCCGTTGGCGGCTTCGATGCCCAGCTCGTCGAGCTGGAGGAACTTCTTGGGTCGGGCTGCACCGTCAGAAGCGAGGAGGCAGGTCCGGCTTGAACTTGCCGGGCCATGCGACCTGCTACTGCAGCTTCGGGGGTGAAGGCACGGCAGCAACTGCTTGTGGCCACAGGAGGCCTTGGGTGACGAAGAGCTTGGTCTTGTGGGTCCCCGTCTGTAGCTGGAAGCAGCGTGGAGTCTTGACGATGAGCGGGGCGTGGTCACGGCGAATTTGGAGCTGGGAGCACTCGGGCAGCTTCTTGCGGGCGAGGGACCTCCTGGCAGCTCTGCTCTTGCCGCGCTGGCGCCGGACGGAGCGGGTTCCGCCCAGGGACCACGCGCCTTGGGGCCAGGGCGCCTTCTTGAGGGGGAGGCGGCCGAGGCGCCCCCGGAGCTTCGTCGCCCGCGCAGGACGGGGTGCGGTGCAGCAGGACAGACGGCGCGGGGGAGCCCCCTGCGGCGCGGACGAGCTCGGCGACGCGGTCGAGCCACTCTTCGTAGACGTCGTCGACAGAACAGTAGCGCAGGAGCTCGTTCGCCGTGATGAGCATAGCTCGAGCCTCCATGGGCGCGCGGAATGCGCGAGACGAAGAACCAGCCGGGGCGAGTGAGGGGGTAGCAGTGCGGCCGTCTTGCCTCACGGAGGGATGCTGGGACGATGCTTGCTGCTCGTTCCCCGCCGGGCCGGTGGTGGCGTTGACGGCAGGCGACGGGGAACGACGAGGGTGCCCGCCGACGGAGCCCGTCTGGGCAACGCTGGAAGCGAGCGGCTTCAGCCGGGCGCGGCCCGACGAGCGTCGAACATTTATGCGATGGTAGACCGAGAACAGGCGGCGGAAGGCAATTCCGGCGCACCCCTACTCGGCGCGCCAAATGTCGGATTTCGGGTTCCGGCAGACCCTTGAGGTTCGAACACTGGGGTGCGCGCGGAATCTCGCCCTCTACCTACCTGTAGCCTGTCGCCTCGCTAGGATCTAAACTACGAAAGGAACAGCACAAGAGACACAAGGTTTATACTAGTTCGGGCCACCATTGTGGTGTAATACCCTACTCTAGTTTGTGGTGTGGTGGATTGCCTCTTGGGCTGATGGTGATGAACAATACAAGGAAGAACAGCCTCGCGAGGATCTGTTCTTGGCCGGAGCGATGAACTGCTTGGAGGAGTTCAGTCTCTCTCTCTCTACTGATTCCAGACGCGATCAGCTTGCTTCTACTATGGTGGCTAGCTCTACTTATATAGGTAGTGGCCCTGGGCCTCTTCCCAAATATTGAGCGGGAAGGGCGCTAACAATTGGCCATTTCAAAGGGGAACATCTGGTACACTTATCCTGACTAAAGTTGGTCCTCGCCTGTCAAAGGCTCTGGTGGTGATGCCGGCTTGGGCTCCACAATGACTTCCTTCCTGCCGTTGGGTTGGTCTTGGTCTTGTTGCACCGAAATGGACACCTTTGCTTGATGCTCTCGCCTGCGCTTGCTCCCTTTCCACCAAAGAGGAAAGGAGGACACTGCGCGGGCTGGCGCCGGCCTGGCGCCCTTGGTCGTCATGGCTTGCGTCATGGGCACCTCGTGAGGTACCCTGCCTTGATCTCTCCACCTCCTCACAAGCCAGCCTGATGAGGCCGTGCCTGAGGAAGCTCCCTGTCGTCCTCCCCACGAGGCTTGGTCCCTCGCGAGGGTCTTGAGCTTGTGTTGATGAAGACGGGCCGTGATGGGCCCCCCTTTGAGCCACGCCGCAGGCCGCAGGCTGGCAAGTCTGGGGACCCCCGTTCCCAAAACACCGACACTAGCCTAGCAGGCGTTCCAGTCCAATCCGTCGCGCACCGCTCAGTCGCTGACGTCAAAAAGAGCTTCGGCTGATACCACGACGCCGGTTGCCCATATCTTGTCCCACGTGGCGGTTAGTGTGTATAAGGTCAACGAACCAACTCAGATCAAATACCAAGATCTTGTTAAGCATGTTATTATGAAGTAACCGCGGACGCCGACTAGGGCCAGGCCCACCTCTCACCTAGGTAGTCTCAACCTGCCATGTCTCTCCGCCACAAAGATCCACACAGAGGGCCGTCGGGGCAAAGGTCCTTTCAGCCCCCAATCCGTGAATCACTCGCGGGTGCTCCACGAGCCGACCCGACTTTAGTCACCACATGTATCATGTATAAAGTATATAATATGGAATGCGCGAGCAGGAATGGACGGCAGATGGTGGCCAGGCGAGCGAGCGCCAGCTGGGACGGGGCCAGGGTGCGACCATGTGCGGGACGACGTGAGCAGAAGCGGCAGAGCGAGGTGGGGCCACAGGGAGGAGGCCACGGCGTGAGCGCGTGCGCGCGAGGGAGAGAGGAGGAGGGGGAGCTCACGGGGGCCGTAGGGGTAGGGAAGTGGGGCGCGGGGAGGATGTCGGAGACATTGTACGCAGGGGAGGCAGGCCAGCGGGGAGGCAGCGCCGGCGAGGTAGAGGCGAGGGAGGTCCGACGACGACAACGAGCGCCGGGGCACGGTGGCGTCGTCGGACTCTGCAGCCCCGATCCAGATGGGATCGGGAGAGAAGGGGGGAGTGGGGAACATGGGAGTGGTGGCTAGGGTTCGGGCACGGTAGGCCATATAGGCCAGGGGCGCGGGTGGGCCGGCCGGCTGGGCCATTCAGCCCAGTGGAGGGGAAGCGGCTTTTCTTTGTTTTTATTTTCTTTTGTTTTATTTTCACTTTTTCTTTTTATTTATTTTCTTGCCTCTGTTTCTTTTACTTATTTAATAGTTTATAATTTTACAAAAAGTGAAATCCACTCCGAAATTAGATTTTGTAAAATCAACTGTTCTCACAAAAGTTTGGGGCAAAAGTAAAGTACCTTGTAGTCTTTATTAATTAAAAAGCATTTAGGTTATTGTTTCAGTCGCTGCTTTATTTATTTTATCGCATCCAAATACTTCTAAAAATGTTGGTTTCTCCATCATCATTACTTAGGATTTATTTGTCCTATTTTGAACATTTTAGTTTTAATGTTTGAAAACTTTTATTGTTTGCCTTGGTTTTGAAATTGAATTAGAATCAGTTTCTAATCAACGTGAGCTTATCTAAAATAACCGAGGTGACGTGGCATAATTAGCAGAGGGTTACTGTAGCTTAACTATCCGGGCGTCACACCTTTCACTAGGGCATATGCCGTGACAAATCCACAACAAATCCCTTTCGGGTAACGGTGCCAGAAGTTGTCACGTGGACAGGAGAAAAATTATGATAGATTGGATAAATAGATCTCGAATAATCGCAAGGTAAAAAAGTAAATAAAAAGTGCAGCAAGGTATTTTTGGATTTTTAGAAATATAGATCTGAAAATAAAAGTAGCAAATAATAGATCGGAAACCATTTAGAATAGACCCCGGGGTCATAGATTTCACTAGCGACTTCTCTCGAGAAAAATAGCATATGGCGGGTAAACAAATTACTGTTGGGCAATTGATAGAACTTCAAATAATCATAACGATATCCAGGCAATGATCATTATATAGGCATCACATCCAATATTAGTAAGCCGACTCCTTCCTGGATCTACTACTATTACTCCACACATCGAGCGCTATCCAGCATGCATCTAGTGTATTAAGTTCATGGAGAAACGGAGTAATGCAATAAGAACGATGACATGATGTAGACAAAATCTATTCATGTAGGAATAGACCCCATCTTGTTATCCTTAATAGCAACAATACATACGTGTCATGTGCCCTTCTGTCACTGGGATTGAGCACCATAAGATCGAACCCATCACAATGCATCTCTTCCCATTGCAAGAAAAATCGATCTAGTCGGCCTAACTAAACCAAAGATTCGAAGAAGAAATACGAGACTATAAGTAATCATGCATATAAGAGATCATAGAAACTCAAATAACTTTCATGAATCAAATATAGATCTGATCGTAAACTCAAAGTTCATCGGATCCCAACAAACACACCGCAAAAAGAGTTACATCAAATAGATCTTCAAGAGGCCATTGTATTGAGAATCAAAAGAGAGAGAGTAAGCCATCTAGCTACTAACTACGGATCCGAAGGTCTACAATGAACTAATCACGCATCATGGGGGAGGCACCAATGAGGATGATGAGCCCCTCCGTGAGGGTGTCTAGATTGGATCTGGTAGTTCTGGAACTTGCGGTGACTGGAATTGTGTTTTTGTCGACTCCCCTAGGGTTTTTGGAATATTGGGGTATTTATAGAGCAAAGAGGCAGTGCGGGAGGCCACCAAGGTGGGCGCAGCCCACCAGGCCGCGCCTGGGCCCTCAGGCGCGCCCAGGTGGGGTGTGCCCCCTCGGGGCACCCGTCTGGTACTTATTCGGCCCAAGTTGTTCTTTATGGTCCATAAAAAACCTCCAAAAAGTTTCGCTGCGTTTGGACTCCGTTTGGTATTGATTTTCCAGGAAGTAAAAAAACAAGCAAAAAACAGGAACTGGCACTTGGCACTATGACAATAGGTTTGTCCCAAAAATGATATAAAGTTGCTATAAAATGGTTGTAAAACATCCAAGAATGATAATATAACAGTATGGAACAAGCAAAAAATATAGATATGTTGGAGACGTACCATGCACCCTGGAGCAACGCATCAAGAAAGTCGAGATCAGCGAGCTAGATCATTGTTTGCATATTCCTTCTTCTTTTGCCCTTGTGTATTTCAGGCGTTGTCGCATGTGGCATTTTAATTATGTTCCTAAATATGTAAGACAATTATTGTCCACTAGCATTGTCATTATATTCATATAAGTCTTGCTATAAGTCTCAGTCGATGATACATATGCCCGTCAGATCTGACATCAAGATCCGTGTAAAATTTCTTTTTTCTTTTCACTCTCTTCGATCTTAGTTGAGTGAGACATAGACACACCATAAAACAGGGGCTCGGGCGCCATTAATGGATAAGTTGAGAGAGAGGTGGGCGGCGGATGGAGGTCAAAGGGCTCGTCTCCCGATAAGCACGCGCAGGGGTCTGATCACACGCCTGATACGTCTCCAACGTATCTTCAATTTTTGGTTGTTCCATGTTGTGATAGTATCAATCTTGGATGTTTTATATACATTTAGTAGCAACTTTATAACATTTTTTGGGACCAACCTATTGACATAGTGCCTAGTGTCAGTTGATGTTTTTTGCTTGTTTTTACTTTGCATAATATCAATACCAAACAAAGTCCAAATGCCACGAAACCTTTTGGAGATTTTTTCTAGTAGGAAGACACCCAGGAAGCATCTAGATGGCACGAGGGTAAGCTCGTGGGGCCCACTAGGCACCAGGGCGCGCCAGGGGCCTCCGGTGCGCCCTGGTGGGTAGTGGGGCACACATGCACCCCCTTGACCTACCTCCACCTCTATAAATACTTTAAAATCCCCCAAAACCTAAGGGAGTCGATAAAATACTTTTTCCACCATTGCAAGTTCCAGAACAACGATATCCAATCTATAGGCCTTTTCTGGCACTCCGCTGGAGGGAGCAACGATCACGGAAGGGTTCTTCATCATCCTTGTTGCCCCTCCGATGATGGGTGAGTAGTTTACCATAGAACTACGAGTTCATCGTTATTACCTAGATGGCTTCTTCTCTCATTTTAATCTTCAATACAATGTTCTCCATGATTGTCGGTGTCAAAACCGGCGGATCTCGGGTAGGGGGTCCCGAACTGTGCGTCTAGGCAGATGGTAACAGGAGGCAAGGGACACGATGTTTTTACCCAGGTTCGGGCCCTCTCGATGGAGGTAAAACCCTACTCCTTCTTGATTAATATTGATGATATGGGTAGTACAAGAGTAGATCTACCAGAAGATCAGAGAGGCTAAACCCTAGAAGCTAGCCTATGGTATGATTGTTGTTAGATCCTCACGGACTAAAACCCTCTGGTTTATATAGACACCGGAGAGGGTTAGGGTTACATAGAGTCGGTTACAATGGGAGGAGATCTACATATCCGTATCGCCAAGCTTGCCTTCCACGCCAAGGAAAGTCCCATCCGGACACGGGACGAAGTCTTCAATCATGTATCTTCATAGTCCAGGAGTCCGGGCCAAGGTCATAGTTCGGCCATCCGGACACCCCTAATCCAGGACTCCCTCAGTAGCCCCTGAACCAGGCTTCAATGACAACGAGTCCCGCGCGCAGATTGTCTTCGGCATTGCAAGGCGGGTTACTCCTCCGAATACTTCATAGAAGATTTTGAACACAAGTATAGTGTCCGGCTCTGCAAAATAAGTTCCACGTACCACCGTAGAGAGAATAATATTTGCACAAATCCAATCTGCTGACGTATTCCGCAGTGTGACATCGCACCACGGCCAAGCCTTTATTCGAATCGTTTTTACTGTCCCACCTCAGCGCACTTAGCGAGGCGGTTTACTTGGCACGTCTTGTTGAAGCAGAGATCGTGTCCCCTTACTCCTGGATTCTCATCAATACGGGTGTGGGTAACCCAATCATGCCCGTTGGTACATCTCCTCTATCGAAGGCGAGTCCCAAACGGTCACGGGGAAGGCTCTTGGTATTCAACCTCTTTATAAAGAGACCAAGGCTCTACCCCTTTCTTTCAATCTCAATCGAATCGTCCCCTCGCCTCGAGTTCCAACACCCGAAGCTCCAGATTCAGGCGCTTCAGACCTTCAATGATGTCCGGTTCCGACCTTCAAGGACGGTGGAGGCCTTCCTCCGTTATGGAAGAAGACGTGCTAAAGCTAAGAGATGCCAGGTACTTAATTGGCGAAATTTCGCATAGGCTGCCTCCTCAAGGGCAGGTTATTCCCACTCCCAAGCCTGGTGAGAGCGTGGTGTTCGCGTCTCACTTCCTTCGGGGGTTAGGCTTCCCGACGACCCCTTCGTGAGGGGGCTCATGTTTTATTATGGGTTGGAATTTCACGACTTGGATCCGGAGTCCATCCTCCACATCTCATTGTTCATTGTCGTACGCGAAGCCTTCTTCCGCATTACTCCTCACTTAGGATTGTGGCTTAAGACCTTCAAAGTGGAGCCGAAGATGATCAAGGGGCAGCAAGCGGAGTGCAGAGGGGCTGTTATAAGCAAGAATGCTGACGCTCCATGGCCCGAGGGCTCTTTTCAAGAGGAGTTCAGCTTATGGCAACGAGAGTGGTTTTATATCATAGCTCCCAGGGGCACCAAGTGGGTGGCGCCACCTGCCTTTCGCTCGGGTCCTCCCCTGCGGCTGGCGTCATGGGTCAATAAAGGGCTCGACTGGGGGCCGTCCAAGGACGTTCCCTTGTTGCAGGGCCGCATTCAAGATCTCCTGGAAAGAGATATCAACCTGGCCGTAGTGACGCAGGTCATGTTGATTCGCCACATTTTGCCCTGCAAACGCCGCCCCCTCCTGTGGAGTTTAATCCGAGACCACGAGCTCTCCAACACTTCTGGTAGCGACGCCCTTGGAGATGTACAAATTGTTCTTCGGATCACAAGCAATGTGTCCGGACTTGACCGAGGACGCAGGTCTGAGCTGCAATCGCCCGGATACTCAAGTAAGTAGCCCTGTACCCGGACATGCTATCTGTATATTCATCATAAAATTGCCCTTAAAAGAGTTGTCCCTTAAATAGGAGTGGATAGCGAAAGCAAAGCTAATCAGGTGTCCGGCCCCCTCCCCGAGACCACGCCGGATCCCGTGTTAACCAGGATGCTGGAGGTTGCGCCTTTGGAAGAAGGCGAAGGGGGGAACAAGGAAGCTACCATGTCCTCGAAGGATGCTGTCAGGAAAGGAGGAATCGAGAATCCCTCCATCCAGGGAAAGAAGAGGACTGCCTCTGAAGACCCGGAGACCATGGTCTCAAAGCGGGGGAAGAAATCTTCGTCAGAGGGTCCTGCGCCGGGAGGGGCCTCGGCTGCACTATGCCCTCAAGGGGATCAGCTCTCCGGCGAGCCGTAAGTAGAGAGGGGAGTTTTAACATAAGAGACATCCCTATTCTATTCCTGAGAAAGATAACTGAATTTTTACCTTGTAGTTCGGATCTCAGCCCTTCTCAGCAAAGCTCATCTTCAGGAGATCTTCGTCCGGAGATGATGGAGAGCGGAACGCCTCCCCCTGCCATACCGCCTTGCGAGGCGGGCGACCCTGAGGTGTCGTCACGGAGGGTTTCTCCGAATCCGGAAGGGCCGGAAAGCAGTCGTATGGCTCCCCAAAGCCCTCTGTGTCTGGCCTTCGAAAAATGCCATCGGACGAGTCCGGCACCGTCCGGTGCACGGCCGGAGGAGCTGAAGGATCTGCTCGGGCGAGCGTCTATCTCAGAAGAACACCGTGCATTGATGGGCATGGTGATTGAAAGGATTTCATCCGCAGAGAGATGGTTGCACGAGGCCGTCAGGAGTTTACTGACAGGTTTTGAGGTACGCGAAATGATGTACCTTTTGACAGTTCCGCATATAAAAGATGCGCCCTGTATAGATAGTAGCCCCTGAGACTCGGTGCATTGTCAAAAATGACAGCGCGCCGAGGATCATAATCCCAGGTATAATATGTCGCTCTTCCTATGTAGGTGGCGAAGTGTCCGTGGCTAGCGGACTTATGAATTTGCCGAGCTAAAGCGGCAACTTGACGTGGCAGATGCCGACATCGCGCTTGTTAACAAGCGGCTTGACGAGTCACAAGGTATGCAATTTCTCCGCGGACACCTGGTAAGGGGGCTTGATGCCAGTGCCTTACAACATGTATGCTTGATGCAGATGGTGCCGCTGCCATGGAGAAGCTTCGGGCGGAACTCGCCCGAGCCAAGGAGCAGGCCAGAAAAAGTGACGCGGCTGCCTTAAAGGCGGCCGAAGAGCTGAAAGCCGGACAGGCTGCTCACTGCCGAAGCAGGAAAGAAATGGCCGAGATGGCTGTGAAGTTGAAGGATGCTGCAGACCGCTGCAAGATTCATGAAAAAGAAGATCGGGCGGAACAAAAGGACGTGGAGAAGGGCACTACCGAGGCCAAGGATGCTCGCTCTGCAATGAGAGCCATGAAGCAGGAGCTACGTCAGGCCGGAGATATCGCGGCTGGGAAGCCCTTTATGCTGCGGATGAAGTTCGGGGATCCTAAATATGCTTAGTTGGACCGGTTGTGGAGTGCGGCGAATACTTATCTGGACTTGGCGGCAAGTGCCGCGGACGCGGCCGAACACTTTCGAGATCAACAGGATCACAAAGTGGAAAAGCTTTTTTGGTCGCAGTTCCATAATCCAGAGCGCCCACTTCCATAAACCGAGCATTTGGCCGAATGGGCGGAGCTGAATAGGTTATCCGGACTCGCCATGAAGGATGTCGTCAGTCATCTGTGGCCGGAAAGGCCCGAGCCGAAGAGTTATTTTGGTTTGGTGCAGCAGTTCCTTGGTGCGGTGCCGCATATCAATGCAATGAGGAGGTCAGCATGCATAGAGGGTGCGCGGATGGCTCTTGCCCGTGTCAAGACATACTGGGCGGAAATGAAGGCCAACGACAATGCATCCCAAGATACGTACGGGAGCCGAGTACCTGCCGAGCACTATTTTCAGGAAGTTCTGCAAGGCGCTCGTTTAATAGAGACGCAGTGCTCGAAGGATATCATGTTCGAATAACATGTATTATTGTAAAACAATGTTTCGATGGAATATAAAAGCTTTTTATACTTGTGCTCGCAAGAATTAAAATACCTCCCGGCGGCCGTTAATGTATATGTGTATATAACAAGAAAGATGGCAGTCTTCGGCTTCAGCCCCCACGCATATAATGCGGGGGTGTTCGCAGAAAGCGCATTTTCACACTTGATCCAACGTCTTGGTCCTATAAAGGAGGTGATAGCGCAGCAAACTAGGCAACCGGACTATAATGCTTTATGACTTTCACTTAGCCATAGGAGTTTGACAAAGGGGCTACTATATAGCCCCTAGGGGCACCGCGCTCGCCCGGTCGAGGGCGTGTGTGCTGACGAAGCTTGACCCTTTGTTAATGCGGAGGAATCCTAAAGATTCCGGTGGGTCATCAAGTGGTTGACCAGTCTCACGCTATATCCACGACGGTCGGTTTCGGCTTTCTCTCTTTGAGGTGCTCGCTTTGGCCGAACAGGGGCACATTCGCAGTAGTTCTCCTGGTGCCGCCTTAGCCGATAGAGCGGAACGTAAGGCAGCAAAACACAGGAGCTGGGCAAACCCAACATTTGAGCAAAGACATGATTCGGAGCTGATGCATGTAAGGCCAAACTCGCGACGCCGAACACTCCCTAAGGTATTCGGTCTTTATGAAAACGGGTTGAACAACGCCCTTAGTAATAAGCCCACGTGTCCGTGCACGCAAAATCCTGACGTGGCCAATGCCAAGACGCTAGCCTCCACCTCGGTTATAGCAAGAAACCGGGGGATGTGTATCAACAAGAGACAGTAAAAAAGGTTTACGTAGCGTCTTAATCTGAAAAGAATCCTTGGAAAAGGTCCCTACTGGACGTCTGCGCCTGTGTCTCCGTTGTTCCGTATCTTGGACGGGTGTAGCACGGTGTTCATCTGTAAAAGAGAGGAACTTAGTTGAAAAAGATCGTGCGAAAATGTACGTTATATTAAATAAACAAAGTACAATTTAAAAAATGAATAAAATTGAGCTTTATTGTCTCTTGTTGTACATGCGCGGAGCCCCTTGAACGGGGGTATGTGGCTAGTAGGCCCTTGTATTTTTACGCCGGACTCGTCTAGCCATGTCCGGGGTCTAAACGACCTGTTTAGGTGCTTTGATTAGTGAAGCCGGTTTAGTGTGTGGCTGTTAAGGCAGCCACACAATCTTCCGCACTCGAGGAACACTCGATATTTCCCTTTAATGAGATGATGCCTCGTGGACCGGGCATTTTAAGTATAAGGGATGCATAATGCGGTATTGCGTTAAAGCGGGCGAAAGCTTCGCGTCCCAGTAGTGCTTGATAGCTACTTGTAAATGGGGCGATGTGGAAGGTTAGCTTTTCGTGGCGGAAGTTGTCGGGTGAGCCGAACATAACTTCTAGCAGGAGAGAGCCCGTACAATGGGCATCCGGGCTGGCGTTACCCTTGAAAGGAAGTGTTGCTATGGTGAATCGTTGTTGGGTCTATCCCCATTTTGCGGATTGTGTCCTGATATAGCAGGTTTAAATCACTGCCGCCGTCCATTAGGACATGTGTAAAGTGGAGTCCGTCAATTATCGGATCTAATACCAAGGCAGTCCAGCCTGCAGTCCGGATACTTCTAGAGTAATCCTGATGGTCGAAGGTGATTGGTTTTAACAACCAGTGGCGGGACTCCTCTGGGATAGGTCGTATGGCGCGTATCTCTATGGGCGCCACTCCATTCTTCCCTTTTCTCACGTGAAGTGAATTTACTGTTTTGGCTTCTTGTGGGAAATTCTTTTGTTTTCCGGTGCTCTGCTTGTGGGGTTCGTCATCGTCCTCGCTTGGTGTGTCGAGCCCCTTGTGTTCGGCGTTGAGTTTGCCGGATTGCTTGAAGACCCAACAATCTCTGTGGGTATGGTTTGCAGGCTTCTCGGGAGTATTGTGGATTTGGCATATCTTGTCCAAGATTTTGTTTAAGTTAGATAGCTCGTCCCTGTTATCCTTGAGGGGCAGCTTTTTCTGATTGTGCCGAGAGCTTTTGAATCCGGCGTTGACTGTCGTGCTCTTCGGGCTGTTTCCCTTGGTCCGGCGCTGGTCCTTGCTGCGTCGCGGTTTCCCGTTTCCGTCCCTAACTTCGGATGTACTTGGGTCGCTAGTACTTCATCTTGCCAACCAGCTATCTTCTCCTGGCAAAAGTGGGTCATGAGGCTTGTTAATGCGGCCATTGTTCTTGGCTTTTTCTTGGCCGAGGTGTCTGGCAAGCCATTCGTCTCGGACGTTGTGTTTGAAAGCTGCTAAGGCTTCGGTGTCCAGATAGTCGACTATTTGGTTATTTTTAGTAAGGAATTTGTTCCAGAATTTCCGGGTTGACTCTCCAGGTTGTTGAGTTATGTCACTTAAATCGTCTGTATCCGGAGGTCGGACATAGGTCCCTTGAAAATTTGCCCAAAAAGCATCTTCGAGCTCTTCCCAACTTCCAATGGTGTTTTCGGGAAGGCTTTTAAGCCAATGCCGGGCTGGCCCTTTGAGCTTGAGGGGTAAGTATTTTATGGCGTGGAGGTCATCTCCTCTAGCCATGTGTATGTGGAGGATGTAATCCTCAATGCAGCACTGTGGTCTGTTGTTCCATCGTATGCCTCTATGTTTACGGGCTTGAATCAGCTGAAATTCATGATCCAGCACCTCATCGGTGAAACATAGGGGGTGTGCGGCACCCCTATATCTGGGCGTACCGTGATGTTCGGATGTTTGATGTGTTGCATTGCTTACTAGAGCTTGCTTTCTTGGCCCATATATAGATCTGGCTGGGCATCTATTTTATGCGAATCCTTGTGCGGATCGCGTGCCGGCTTGTGTGCGGCGTCCTTTGCCGCACTGTGTTGGCCATGGGGTCATTTGTCCGACCGGGTGGCTTCCTTATTTTTTGATTGCGGAGGCTCTAAGGCCTCATCATCAAATTCTGGCAGTAATTTTCGCTTCAGATAGCTCTTTGTGTGGCGAGTGTCGCCGTATTTGTCTGCGGTGTTGAGTACTTTGCTCCATCTAATTATGAGTGCATCTTCCGCTGTTTTGAGCTTCTTCTTCTGCTTTCTCCCTGCTCTATGGCTGGGTCTATATAGCTGCTTTCTCTGTCGAGGTGGGGTTTGGAGCGGCGCTTATGCCGCCGCTTTGATTGCTTTTCGAGGGAACGATCCCTCGTTGCGTCCCTTTGTTCCTCGTCATCGTTTTCTTTAGGTGTATCCACCATGTATACATCGTGAGATGGGGTGGTTGTCCAGTGGCCTATAGGCGCTGGTTCCTGTTCGTCTCCTACATCGTCGTCCATACCGTCGATGTCTTCGGAGTCGAAGTCGAGCATGTCGGTTAAATCATCGACAGTGGCTACAAAGTGGGTGGTGGGTGGGCTTTGAATTTCTTCATCGTCCGTGATCCCAACCTTGCCGACCATAATCCGCCAGGGCTCTTACGATAAAGAGAGAGACTTTAGTGAATTCAGGATGTCGCCGAAGGGCGAGTGCTGAAAGATGTCCGTGGCGGTGAACTCCATGATCGGCGCCCAATCGGATTCGATTGGCAGGGGCGCGGAAGGTTCGGAGTCCGGAGAGGAGTCCGGCACCTTGGAGTCACGAGCTTCGCAAAGGACAGGTATGGTGTTCGGCTCGATCGCCGTAGAGATTGTTGCCCATGAGGCGGTGTCCAGCCACCCGTCCTCGATTGGCGTAGTCGACTCCGAGCTAAGGGTCGGAGCGGACACTAGTGCGGCCTCCAGGGCAATGTTCGGTGTCATAGCTAGATCATGCTCATCGCGACAGTGCGGCGCGCTTGGTTGTGGCTCGAACCCGTCGAAGATCAAGTCTCCGCGGACGTCAGCCGTGTAATTCAAATTTTCAAATCTGACCTGATGGCCAGGGGCGTAGCTTTCGATCTGCTCCAGATGGCCAAGCGAATTGGCACGCAGTGCAAAGCCGCCGAATACGAAGATTTGTCCGAGGAGAAAAGTCTCACCCTGGACCGCATCGTTGTTGATGATCGGAGGAGCCATCGGGCCTAAACATGACGACACAGAGGAACTCTCAATGAAAGCACCAATGTCGGTGTCAAAACCGGCGGATCTCGGGTAGGGGGTCCCGAACTGTGCGTCTAGGCGGATGGTAACAGGAGACAAGGGACACGATGTTTTTACCCAGGTTCGGGCCCTCTCGATGGAGGTAAAACCCTACTCCTGCTTGATTAATATTGATGATATGGGTAGTACAAGAGTAGATCTACCACGAGATCGGAGAGGCTAAACCCTAGAAGCTAGCTTATGGTATGATTGTTGTTAGATCCACGGACTAAAACCCTCCGGTTTATATAGACACCGGAGAGGGTTAGGGTTACATAGAGTCGGTTACAATGGGAGGAGATCTACATATCCAGACGCCAAGCTTGCCTTCCACGCCAAGGAAAGTCCCATCCGGACACGGGACGAAGTCTTCAATCTTGTATCTTCATAGTCCAGGAGTGCGGCCAAAGGTCATAGTCCGGCCATCCGGACACCCCCTAATCCAGGACTCCTTCAATGATGTTCATGGAGATCTATTCTATGTAACTCTTTTTTGCGGTGTGTTTGTTGGGATCCGATGAATTGTTAGTTCATGACCAGTTCTATCCATGAATATTATTTGAGTCTTTGCTGAATGTTTTATGCAAGATTGTTATAGCCTCGTATTTCTTCTCTGATTTATTGGTTTGGTTTCGTTTGGTTTGGACAAATAGCTTGATTTATCTTGCCATGGGAAGAGGTGCTTTGTGATGGTTACGATCTTGTGGTGCTCAATCGCAGTGACAGATAGAGACATGATACGCATGTATCGTTGCTATTAAGGGTAACAAGATTGGGTTTATTCATACGTGAGTTTATCTTGTCTACATCATGTCATCGTTCTTATTGCATTACTTTGTTTTTCCATGAACTTAAGACACTAGATGCATGCTGGATAGCGGTCAATGTGTGGAGTAATAGTAGTAGATGCATAATCATTTCAGTCTACTAATCTTGGACGTGATGTCTATATACATGATCATTGCCTTGGATATCGTCATGGGAAGAGGTGCTTTGTGATCGGTTCGATCTTGCGGTGCTCAATCTCAGTTACAGAAAGAGACATGACACGCATGTATCATTGCTATTAAGGGTAACAAGATGGGTTTTATTCATACATGAGTTTATATTGTCTACATCGTGTCATCTTCTTATTGCACTACTCCTTTTTCCATGAACTTAATACACTAGATGCATGCTGGATAGCGGTCGATGTGTGGAGTAATAGTAGTAAGTGTAGAATCGTTTCGGTCTACTAATCTTGGACATGATTCCTATATACATGATCATTGCCTTGGATACCGTCATGATTATTCACTTTTCTATCAATTGCCCAACAGTAACTTGTTTACCCACCGTATGCTATTTTCTCGAGAGAAGCCTCTAGTGAAAACTATGGCCCCCAGGTGTATTTCCTATCATATTAAAGCCAAAAATACCTTGCTACAATTTCCTTTATTTATTTTATTTTGTGTTTTAGTTAGATCTGTTTATCAAATCTCATGCAATTTATTCTATCTCAATACCGTTGAGGGATTGACAACCCCTTCACGCGTTGGGTTGCAAGTATTTGTTGTTTGTGTGCAGGTGTTGTTTTAGTGTTGCTTGGTTCTGCTACTGGATTGATAACCTTGGTTTCATAACTAAGGGAAATACTTACCTTTGCTGTGCTACATCATCCTCTCCTCTTCAAGGAAATACCAACGCAGAGTACAAGCAATGAGGAAGAATTTCTGGTGCCGTTGCCCAGGAGACATCATCCACATCTATCAAGTACCTACTCATAAACTATCATCTCCTTGCAATGTACTTTATTTGCCATTTTCCTCTTGTTTTCATCTTCCCCACTTCTAAAAAGTTTTTACGAAAATACAAAATATTTTCTGTTTGCTTTTTTTCCATTTGCCTCTTTGCTTGTGTTGCCATGTGTCTTCTATTTGCTTGCATCTTCGCTTGCTAAAAATCTATTGATATGGATCCTCATCCACTTGCAAATCTTTTCAAAAGATCCAATTATGATGAACCAATTGCTAGTGAGTTGAGTGCACTAGATTATCTTTATGAAGTTTTGCTTTAGATTCGTGAATCTAAAAATTGTGATGACGTGTTAAAAGAACAAATTTATAAAGTGATTCATGATAGCTCCTTGAATGAAAAGAATGATTGCAATGATGTTATTATAAATTCTATTAATTTCAATTGTGCTAATATTATGCAAAACCCCATGCTTGGGGATGCTAATTTTGCTATGTCCACTAATTGCAATGATCATGATTGAGGTGATTCTTCTTATGATATTGAAAATTTGTTTAAGCCTCATGATGGATATGATATTGATAATAGTGTTTGCAATAATATTGAAAGTGGGTTTGGAGTAATTCCGACTATAGGTAATAATGATCCCACTACTTTGGAGAATGATCAATTTTATGATATTTTTGGTAAAAGTGGGCTTGGAGAGGTCATGACTTTCTTTGATGATAATGCACTATTTTGGAAGAGTGTCAACTTTGCAAGGATTTGGGTCATGTAGAGAATATATTATGTGATAGCTATATTGTTGAATTTGAAAATGATCCCACATGTAATTATTATGGGAGAGGGAAATATGATTGTAGAAATTTTCATTTCACTAATTTACCTCTCTTCATGCTGAGATTGTCAATGTTTTATTCCTCTCCTTTGCATATGCTAGATGTTTCTTGCCTTGATAATTTGTTTGCTTATAAAATTCATGTGCATAGGAAGTATGTTAGACTTAAATGTGTTTTTCACATGCTACATGATGCTCTCTTCGTGTTTCAATTACTATATTTCATGTGAGCATCATTGAAATCTCAAGCCTATCTTAATGGCTATAAAGAAAGAGCTTGTTGGGAGACAACCCAATAGTTTTCCTTTCTGTTATTTAATAAATACAAAATTATGCTTCCGTTATGATTGTGATTTTTATGTTTTAATTAGTGTTTGTGCCAAGTAAAGCCTTTGGGATGATTTGGGTGATAGTTGATTCGATTTTGTGCATTAACAGAAAGTTTTGCCTCCAATAGAAGAATTGTTTAATTCACTAGAGAGTGATAAAATTATGAATTTGTTACACATGATTGACATACAAATTGCCCATGTTTTCCTAGTTTTTCAAAAAATCCGGGCTTACATAAGTACGGTTAAAGTACAGATTACTATAGACTATTCCGTTTTTGACATATTCTGTTTTCATTGCATTGTGTGCTTATTTTGATGAATCTATGGATTGTATCGGGGGGTATAAGCCATGGTAAAGTTAGAATATAGTAGTTATAATGCAATAATAAAATATGAATGGGTTTTCAACAATACTTAAAGTGGTGATTTGCTTTATTATACTAACGGATCCCATGAAGGGTTTTTTTTAAGTTTTGTGTGATAGAAGTTTTCAAGTTTTGGGTGAGATCACGATCGATGAAGGAATAAGGAGTGAAAAGAGCCTAAGCATGGGGATGCCCATGGCACCCCAAGGTAATATTCAAGGAGTACCAAGCAACTAAGCTTGGCCATGCCTCGGAAGGCATCCCCTCTTTCTTCCAACGACCATGGGTAAATTTACTTGGACCTATATTTTTATTCGTCACATATCATGAGTTTTGCTTGGAGTGTCTTGTATTATATGAGTCTTTGCTTGTTTTGCTTTTTAGTTTGTCACAATCATCCTTGCTGGACACACCTATTTGAGAAAGCCATAATGATGCTATTATATTTTAGAAGGATTGCTCTATGTGCTTCACTTAAAAAACTTGAGCTATGGAATTGCTCTAGTACTTCACTTATATCTTTTTGAGCATGGAGGTGGCTTAATTTTTGAAGAAGTAATCTCATGCTTCACTTATACCATTTTGAGAGTTAGTAAAATTTTGAATAAATACCCTCATGCTTCACTTATATCATTTTGAGAGTTAGTATAATTTTGAAGAAATACTCTCATGCTTCACTTCGATTATTTTGAGAGTTAGTGAAATTTGAAATAAATATCCTCTCATGCTTCACTTATATTATTTTGAGAGATGAAAATTTTGAAGAATTAATTATGCTCTCGTGCTTCACTTAAATTAGCTTGCAATGATAATTTGCACTAAATATGAAATTGATCCCAAAGTGATGGATATTCAAGAGGGATATAATAAAAACTTTCATGAAGATCATTGGATATTAAAACTTGGTTCCTTGCAATAGTTTTGAGATATGGAGATAGTAATATGTGAGTCATGTTGGTAAGTAATTATGCTTTAGTAAGAATATTGGTGTTAAGGTTTGTGATTCCCTATGCAAGCATGAAAGTTAATAGTTATGCCACGAAGTTACATCCTACTTGTGGTGCATTATTCAGTGTTAGTTATGTTTAATGCTCATTTATGATCATTTTTATTTTTTGGTTGGTTCTTTCTCAATCTATTTGCTAGCCTTTCCTTGTACTAAGCGGGAATACTTCTTGTGCATCCAAATCCTAAACCAAGTTGTGCCAAATGAGTCCACCTTACCTACATATATGTGGTATTTCCATGTCGTTCCAAGTAAATTTGTAGGTGGCAACTCTAATTTTTAAAATGAATTTCCTTTTTGTGTGCCCGTACCGCTCATGAAGCAGCAGGGGGTGGCCGATATTTTCCATGCTAGGTAGGTTATTCTCAAGATGAGTGTTTATTCACTTGTTATTACACCAGAGTGTGGCAGGTAATAGGGATGCCCTGTCCTGAAATGAAAAAAAATGTAACTTTTGTTGTTCATAATAAATTCCTTGGAAAGTGTTGGTATGGAAGGCACCCGTGGATACGGCTAGCCATGGATTGTGAAAGAATGGTGGAAAAGGAAATAAACTTTATTTTATGTTTGGGAACCACCTATGATTTACCTAGCATGGATTGTGAAAGAATGGTTGATATGCTTGAGTATTGATGTCCTGATGTCAATTATAGACTATTGCTTTGAATCGTCTAAAGTCCAAATGACCATGCTACAACAGAAAAAAATTAGTGATGAACATGTTAGGCAACATTCCACATCAAAAATTCAGATTTTATCATTTACCTACCCGAGGATGAGCAGGAATTAAGCTTGGGGAAGCTGATACGTCTCCAACGTATCTATAATTTTTTATTGTTCCATGTTGTTATAGTATCAATTTTGGATGTTTTATATACATTTACTAGCAACTCTATATCATTTTTTGGGACTAACCTATTGACATAGTGCCTATTGCTGTTTTTTGCTTGTTTTTACATTGTGGAATATCAATACCAAACGATGTCCAAATGCCACAAAACTTTTGGAGATTTTTTTCTAGCAGGAAGACACCCAGGAAGCTTCTGGATAGCACGAGGGCATGCTCGTGGGGCCCGCTAGGCACCAGGGCGCGCCCTGGTGGGTATTGGGGCCCACGAGCACCCCCTTGACCTACCTCCACCTCTATAAATGCTCCAAAATCCCCCAAACCCTAGGGGAGTCAACGAAATACTTTTTTCGCCACCGCAAATTCCAGAACCATGAGAACCAATCTAGAGACCTTTTCCGGCACTCTGTCGGAGGGGGTAACGACCACGGAGGGGTTTTTCATCATCACTGTTGCCTCCCCGATAATGCGTGAGTAGTTTACCACAAACCTATGGGTCCATAGTTAGTAGCTAGATGGCTTCTTCTCTCTTTTTGATCTTCAATACAATGTTCTCCATGATGTTCGTGCATATCTATTTGATGTAACTCTTTTTTACGGTGTGTTTATTGGGATCCGGTGAATTGTGAGTTTATGATCAGTTCTATCCATGAATATTATTTGAGTCTTTGCTGAACTCTTTTATGCATGATTGTTATAGCCTCATATTTCTTCGCCGGATTATTGGTTTGGTTTGCCTAACTAGATTGATTTATCTTGCCATGTGAAGAGGTGCTTTGTGATGGGTTCGATCTTGCGGTGCTCAATCTCAGTGACACAAAGAGACATGACACGCATGTATCATTGCTATTAAGGGTAACAAGATGAGTTTTAATCATACATGACGTTATATTGTCTACATCATGTCATCTTATTATTGCAGTACTACGTTTTTCCATGAACTTAATACACTAGATGCATGCTGGA
Organism: Aegilops bicornis; assembly: GCA_021605145.1. Taxonomy (NCBI): domain Eukaryota; kingdom Viridiplantae; phylum Streptophyta; class Magnoliopsida; order Poales; family Poaceae; genus Aegilops; species Aegilops bicornis. The sequence continues at coordinate 106,147,733 of CM038671.1, forward strand.
TAGCGGTCGATGTGTGGAGTAATAGTAGTAAGTGCAGAATATTTTCGGTGTACTAATCTTGGACGTGATGCCTATATACATGATCATTGCCTTGGATACTGTCATGATTATTCGCTTTTCTATCAATTGCCCAACAGTAATTTGTTTACCTACCGTATGCTATTTTCTCGAGAGAAGCCTCTAGTGAAAACTATGGCCCCCGGGTGTATTTCCTATCATATTAAAACCAAAAATACCTTGCTGCAATTTTTTTATTCATTTTATTTTGTGTTTTAGTTAGATCTATTTATCAAATCTCATACAATTTAATCTATCTCAATACCGTTGAGGGATTGACAACCCCTTCACGCGTTGGGTTGCAAGTATTTGTTGTTTGTGTGCAGGTGTTGTTTTAGTGTTGCTTAGTTCTCCTACTGGATTGATAACCTTGGTTTCGTAATTGAGGGAAATACTTACCTTTGTTGTGCTGCACCATCCCACTACTGCAGGATGGTCCAAACGCGATAGTTCAGCTAGAGACCCTTCGACGAAACTGTGTGCGATGCATTAATCACAAACGATGGTGTAAGAAAATCATAAAATATGAGATGAAGTGTTTATGATTGCGCAGACACCAAACACGATTCATATCAGAATCGCGTGTGCGATGCGTGGCATACGGTTAATCCAAACGAACTGTTTGCGATGATCCAGAACAGTAGAAATGGTCAGCCAGATGAGGGTGTGTGCGATATACGACATACAATTCACTTGGATGAACTGTGTGTGATTAGGCAACACAGTTAAAATGGTCAGCCATTTCAATGTGTGTGCAATGGAGGGCATACAGTTCACTCAGATGAACCATTTGTGATGAGCCAAGACAATAGAAACAGTGCAACTGAACAAGATGTGTGTGGTACGTGGCAAATAGGTCAGTAATCAGGAATGTGTGTGAAGACCAATAATAACACATATGATTGCTGCTAATAAGCCATGTGATTTGGTCTGTCTACAGAAGAACAACATATATATAACTAAAATAAACATCCAATTACATAAGTGACTATACAGATCATTCGCACACACCTCAATAAAAAATTGCATGCATTCTAAACTAGGAGAAACGATCGTCTAGTCATCTACTTCTTGTGATGCTCCCGCCACTGCTCTATGGCTTGATCTCTCGTCTAGGTAGGACGAAGACACTTCCTCATGTCAACAATCCACATGTACATCTCGTAGCTTGTGTACGCGTCCTTGGCCGCGTACTTGACATGTTCTTCATCCAGTCTTCTGACGCCAGGCACTGTGCCAGGCGTTCTTGTCCTTCTTGCTCTCATCCTTGATCTTCATGTAGTAGGGGTCGATGATGGCCGAGGCAAGGTCAACCAGGGAGTTCTGTTTGTTGTTGGTGCTTCCCCAGACCTTGTAGTGGTCACGGATGTTGACAAGATTCTGGCAGGTCAAGCCCGAAACCACAAGCGCTTTTAGATCGTTGGTGGTGTCCACCATAGCGAAACCGTAGTCGGAGCTGTTGATAAACCTGGAGAAACGCTCACAAGGCCTTGTGGCCAAGTGGTAGTGGTAGACGAGTTCGTCATGTCGCACACACAACTGGGCGACGACAACCTTCTGATCTTACCTGGCACAACCGTTCAACAGTGGCATGGCGGCGCTTGACGGCCAGTTTGCCGGTGAAGTCCTGATGGTAACTATCAACAGCGACCGGCCTCCTGTCTCATCGGACGACCTTGTCAAAGATCTTGGCATTGTGCACGACATCAAAATAAGTGACTTTCTTGTTGAAGTCTGTCCGCCACCGGCTGATTTCTTCGTCAGGTTCCGACAACTTTCGATTGCAGTCGTGTGTTCGAATCTTCCCGTCGTTTGTTCTGCGATGGCGCGATGGTGAGCTTTGATTGCTGGCATCCAGGATGGGGCTCGGTGCCCTCTGATCTTGAGTTTTTAACAAATCTTACCTGCCACAGCATGCCACGACAGGCTTGGAATAACGAGTCCATGAATGAGCTTAACAGCGACCTAGGAGGTGAGCTCGTAAGTATGTTTGTTCCTCCAAACATCTGGGCTCTAACGGTTATGGCATGGATGAAGAAGCCGTCCACCATACCGAAGGTAATTGGTGTTGAGATACCGGTGCAGGAACCGGGGTTGTACTATTTTTCGCCACCAAGGCCGCCGCAGACCATGTTAGGTATGTACCTGTATCGAGTATTCATGCATGTTGAAGAAGTGGTCAATCCATCAATCGAAGTCCTGCCGCCGCCACTAGTGCCAGGGTCCGTTAACGACCTCCATTATAGGAGTCAACGTCAGAATTTTCCTGTGTTGCTTGGAACGATGGATGGCATAGGGCCTACTTCATCGTGCGGCAGAGGCCACTATTTCTTTGGGAGAAGAGTCCGGTCTGGATGCTGATACGTCTCCATCGTATCTACTTTTCCAAACACTTATGCTCTTGTTTTGGACGCTAATTTGCAAGATTTGAATGAAACTAACCCGGACTGACGTTGTTTTCAGTAGAACTACCATGGTGTTGTTTTTGTGAAGAAATAAAAGTTCCCGGAATTGGATGAAACATTTCGGAGAATTATTCTGGAATAAAAGAGAAATACAGGAGCAAAGACCCACTGGAGGGGGCCTGTTGCCCACTAGGCACTAGGGCGCGCCACCCCCTCTAGCGCGCCCTAGTGGGTAGTGGGCCCCACGAGGCTCTGTTGACCCTAATTCCGATGCTGTAAATTCAGATTTCCTGAGAAAAAATAAAATAGGAAGTTTTATTGCGTTTCACGATACGGAGCCGCCGCCACCTCGTTTTCTTCATTGGGAGGCCAGATCTGGAATCTGTTCAGGGCTCCGGAGAGGGGGGTCTTTTTGTCTTTGTCATCATCAACCATCCTCCATCACCAATTTAATGATGCTCACCGCCGACAGTGAGTAATCTCTTTGTAGGCTTGCTGGACGGTGATGGGTTGGATGAGATTCATCATGTAATCAAGTTAGTTTTGTTAGGGCTTGATCCCTACTATCCCCTGTGTTTTGAGATTGATGTTGCTATGACTTCGCTATGCTTAGTGCTTGTCACTAGTGCCCGAGTGCCATGATTTCAGATCTGAACTTTTTATGTTTTCATGAATATATTTGTGTTCTTGATCCGATCTTGCAAGTTATATGCACCTGCTATGTGTTATGATCCGCATACCCCAAGGTGATAATAATTGGGATTCTTTTCGGTGATTACCGTAGTTTAGGAGTTCATGTATTCACAATGTGTTAATGCTTTGTTCTGGTTCTCTATTAAAAGGAGGCCTTAATATCCCTTAGTTTGCTTATGGACCCTGTTGCCACGGGAGGGTAGGACAAAAGATATCATGCAAGTTCTTTTCCATAGGCACGTATGACCATTTACGGAATACATGCTTACATTGCATTGATAAATTGGAGCTAGTTCTGTGTCGTCCTAGATTATGACTGTTATATGATGAATATTATCCAACGTTATCACCGATCCAATGCCTACGAGTGTTTCACATAATTGGTATTTCCAAGTTACTACTGTTGCTACTACTGTTACAATTGCTACAAAACAACTGCTGTTACCGTTACTGCTATTCTTGCTATTGCTACTATTGCTACTGAATTATCATACTACTATGCTACTTATCACTATACTGCAGATATTTAGTATTTAGTTTCCAGGTGTGGTCGAATTAACAACTCAACTGCTAATACTTCCAAGTATTCTTTGGCTCCCCTTGTGTCGAATCCATAAATTTGGGTTGAATACTCTAGCCTCGAAAACTGTTGCGATCCCCTATACTTGCTCCCCTTCTGTCGCCCCTTCTGTCGCCGTTGCCGGGGAGCATAGCTATATTTTTTGAGTCACTTGGGATTTATATATGTTGATCACTATGAAGAATCTTAAGGATGATAGAACCAAGATCATTCCCTCTAATACGAGGGGAGGTAAGGAACTGTTATTTAGCTCTCCACTTGATTCACCTTCTGTTTTGAGTAAGCTTGCAACACCATCGCCTGCTATTAATCCTGATATGTCGCAAGTAATTGATGATGCTACTTCTGCTATAAATGATGTTATTGATGATGCTAGGACTATGCTTGATAAGAATGTGCCACTAGGTGAATTTCTTGATGAACAACTTGCTAGAGCTAAAGAAATTGAGATTATTGAAACTAATGAAGTTACTGAAACTAAAATTTATGAAACACCTATTAGACCTAGCTCTCCTAGATATGATTTGCCTAAGATACCTGAGGGTTATGTTATGGATGGAGAGGTAGCTAGGGACTTTCCTTCTTGTAAGGATAGAGATGATCTTAAGAAATTAAATATGCAAGTTGAAAGAAAAATCTTTGCATGCTAGAATGAAATATGATCCTAAGTTTGCTACTTCACCTATCTTTATTACTGATAAGGATTATGAATTATCTGTCGACCCAGAGTTACTTACTTTGGTTGAATCTGATCCTTTCCATGGCTATGAAACTGAAACTGTTGTGGAACATCTTACTAAATTAAATGATATAGCCACCCTATTAGCCCATGAGGAAAAAATTCGCTATTACTATATTCTTATTTACTTTCTCATTAGAGGGTGATGCTCAGATCTGGTATAATACTCTTGCTCCTGGTTGTGTGCGTAGTCCCCATGATATGATTTATTATTTCACTGAAAAATGTTTTCCTGCTCATAAGAAACAAGCTGCCTTACAGGAAATATTTAACTTTGTGCAAACTAAAGAAGAGAGTCTCCCACAAGCTTGGGGGAGGCTTTTCCATTTACTTAATGCTTTGCATGATCATCCTCTTAAGAAAAATTAAATACTTCATATCTTCTATAATGGACTAATCGATGCGTCTAGGGGCTACCTAGATAGTTGTGCTGGTTGTGTTTTCAGGGACCGAATGATAGGTCTCCAACGTATCTATAATTTCAGATTGTTCCATGTTGTTATATTACCATTCTTGGATGTTTTAGAATCATTTTATAGTCATTGTATATCATTTTTGGTACTAACCTATTGACATAGTGCCAAGTGCCAGTTGTTGTTTTCTGCATGTTTTTTACATCATAGGAATCAATACCAAAAAGAGTCCAAACGCAGTGAAACTTTTTGTGCATTCTTTTGGACCAGAAGACATCCAGTGGGCTGGAGAAGCGCCTGGGGGGGTGCTCCGAGGGGAGAACAACCCACCAGGGCGCGCCTAGAGGCCCAGGCGCGCCCTGGTGGGTTGTGCCCACCTCGGGTGTCCCCCGAAATGCCTCTTTGCACTATAAATACCCATATATTCCAGAAACCCTAGGGGAGTCGACGAAAATCAATTACAGCCGCCGCAAGTTCCAGAAACCACATATCCAATCTAGACACCATCACAGAGGGGTTCATCATGCCCATTGGTGCCTCTCCGATGATGTGTGAGTAGTGCTTTGTAGACCTACGGGTCCATAGTTAGTAGCTAGATGGCCTCCTCTCTCTCGTTTGATTCTCAATACAATGGTCTCTTGGAGATCCATATGATGTAACTCTTTTTGCAGTGTGTTTGTTGGGACCCGATGAACTTTGAGTCTATTGAAAGTGCGTTATATCGACTAGAGGGGGGTGAATAGGCGATTTTTATGAATTCTTCACTGAGGAATTTGCTGGTGAGGAAATTCCTTAGCGAAGAACTACTTGCAGCGGAATAAGTACTCAGTTGTACGTCTGGTTGGAGCGGCTGAGTATTTAAACTCGAGGACACACAGTCCCGGACACCCAGTCGCTGAGCACGTAGCTCAGGACACCAAGTCCTCACCGTATTCTCCTTGAACTAAGGTCACACAGATCTCGTCCAATCACTCGTGGTAATTCTTCAGGCGACTTCCAAACCTTCACAGACTTGGTCACTCGGCGATCCACAATTCCTCTTGGATGCTCTAGACCATGACGCCTAACCGTTTGGAAGAAGCACAGTCTTCAAAGGTAACAAGCGTCGGATCCACGCAGGATCAAGTTCTTCAGTGATGCTCAATCACTTTGGGTTTGAAGGGTTTTGGTTTTTGGGGTTTTTCCTCACTTGATGATTTTCGCGCAAAGTCCTCAGAGGATGGGTTGCTCTCAAATGACAAGTGTCAAGTTCTCTTGGAGCAGCCAACCAGCTAGTGGTTGTAGGGGGCGGCTATTTATAGCCTAGGGAGCAGCCCGACATGATAAGACATAAATGCCCTTCAATGATATGACCGTTAGATGGATAAGATATTTTGGGACAGCTGGCGCGCAGCACAGCAACGGTCGGAAGTTTGACTCTCAAATTCCTCAGGGCTATCATGTTCCTCACTGTGTAGGCAATCCGCACTGGCGAATTCCTAACTCCTCAGTCAGGACAAATTCCTCAGCGACCAGAAGAACTTTGTCTCATCACATCAAGAAATTGGTGAACTGTATGAGATTTCCAAAGGCTTCACTCGAAGGGATTGGTAGGTGTAGGATTTTGAGTTGAGCATCACATGGAAATTTTTCCTTAGTATATCCTCGACCCCCTTTAACAGTACGGTGTTTCCTATGACTCACGAAAGTGAAAAACGAAACTACGAACACGAAAGTCTTCACGCTTCATGTTCCTCAAATGAATACCAAGTCTTCAAGGTCACACCAATTTCTTCACTTTCAAAGTCTTCAGAAAGTCTTCAAAATATCAATGTCTTCAGTCGAAGAACTTCATTATTAGGGGTCGACTTTCTCTGTAAATATCGAACTCCTCATAGACTTATAGATCTGTGTACACTCACAAACGCATTAGTTCCTTAACCTATAAGTCTTCAATCCACCAAAATCACTAAGGGGCACTAGATGCACTTACAATCTCCCCTTTTGGTGATTGATGACAATATAGGTTAAGTTTTCAACGGGGATAAACATATGAAGTGTAAATACTGATTATGAGGAATTTGATTGCAAGATATAGAAGAACTCCCCCTGAAGATATGCATAGTGAGGAATTTGCTTTTGAGGCAATGCACATTTTGAAGAGTTGAATCATGGAGATCTCCCCATATATCTTGTAATTCATACACGCATTTTACATATAATATGAAGAATTTGAAATGCATGATGAAATATGGTGCTTGATGTAATTCAAAGATGCGTGATAACATTAATGAGGAACAAGCATGCAAAATAACGCATCAAGAGTATCAGAGCTCAAATAGATTTGTTATGAAGATCTTCAAGGAGCTCAAGAGAATCAGAGCATAGTGCAAGAGCATAATGCATCAAAAGTATCAAAGCACCAACGGATTTAAGATTACAACTCGATCCAATAAAAGTTTCAGAAGAACGAGAGTTGTAACTTAATAAATTGTTGTATATGGGCAATAAAATAGACCCGCTTGAAGACTAACTCAATTTTCTCCCCCTTTGTCATCGAATGACCAAAAGGATCGAAACTGAGGACTAACATTCCTGAAGAATTTCAAGTTGAAGAAGGAGCGCCAGCGTTGTTGGGGTCGGTTGTTGTAGTAGGACCTGCCGCGGTGTCATCCAAGTCTTCATTTTCATCAGTGTCGCGCGATGAAGAATAGGAGCTAGCCACCAAGGAAGGAACTTTGACCTTCTTGTATTTCTTGGAGGAGGTGCAGACTACCAAATTCTTCCTTGAGACCCATTGACGCCAGTTCTTACGCATCGTAGACATGTGAAAGAACATCCTGTGTGCGTTTGAAGGTTTCATGGAGGTAGTAGTGGTTTTTCTTCACTGCATTGTGTGTTGAGGTCATGTTGTGAAGAATTGAACCAAACCGACGCTTGACCCATTTATGATTACGATCAACCTTCCGATGAAGACCGAGGAGTAACTCACGATCGATCATCACCACAGGTGCGATAGCTTGAGGATTTTGCTTGACTGAGGTATTTGCGGCAGAGTCATGTGTGGCAGAGTCATCGTTGGTGGAGTAGGATGCTTCTTTGCGAAACTGTCCATCCAATGGATGAATGCCTTCATCGATCACAGCAGTAGCCTTGCCCTTGTCATCATCTGAGGTAAATGTCCGTTTGAGGACTCCAATCGGGGGCAAGTAGCTGCAGTGGTTCAGAGTATCAGCCTTGTAATTGAGTGAAGACCTTGTCCCGATGAATCTCATTATCCCAGGTGCATAAGGCTTCAGCTCAAATGGTGACATAGCGATGGTTGCCAGAGTCCTCATGAAGAAATCATGGAAGTTGACGGGAACGCCATGGATGATGTAGAAAAGCATGTTCTTCATGATGCCAACGACTTCTTCATCATTCGAGTCGTGGCCTTTGATAGGACTCATTGTCTTCGCCGTAATCCGATAGACAGTCCGAGGCACATACAATAATTCCTTGACGAGGAATTTGGTTCTTGGGACTTGCCTTGGCTTCAAAGGCTTCATCAGCACTTGCATATAGTGATTTGAAAGTTCTGATTCGTTGTAGATACAACGAGTACCATCAAGTGGAGGACTGAGTGGTAGAGCACGAAGCAATTCAGTTCTTTGGTGCCTTGTAGTGAGTATTTTCGGACATCCGCCTAATACCCATGAGTTCACGTCTTCAAAGATCTCCGTGATGTGCAGCATTGCATAGAATTGAAGAATTAGTTCTTCATTCGATCCACAGATATCGATGCAGAAATTCGGAAGTCCTCAAGCGCCATGAAGAACACCGAGGATCGGCTCAAAGCTCAGCAACGACTCCATGTCCACATGAGGAATATGAGCATGATCGAAGACTTTATCCTTGTTGAAGAGCACTGAGGAATAGAAGTTGGCTTGGCTGGCAGTCTAGAAACGCCTCTTCCTAATGCGAGCAGAATCATATGGATTATAGTTAGTGAAGAACACGTGCTCGGCAAAGAAATCATCAGCCTTGAACTTTTGCTTGCTTGAGAACGGATTCTTTTGCTTGGGCAGAGGGGTGTCAGTGAGTTGCATCACCACCACAGGAATCGCGAGCTTAGGTTCTTCAGGCTGAGGAATTTCTTGTTCCTCAACAGTGCGATCCCGAGGATCAAGAAGCAGTTCATCAGCACTAGTGGCTGGAATTTCGTCATGCACAGAGCAAGTGGGTTGAGTTTCTTCAGAGTCCATTTGGACTATTTGTGCAGGGGACTGAGGAATCTGTTGGAGCGGGGTGTAGAGATGAGTATTGGGATGCAGAATTTCCCAAAAGTCATCATTCATCACCGGTGTGGTGCATCCAATATCCACATCTTCATCTTCAATTTCCTCAACACCAGCCTCTTCAGCAGTGAACAGATGCGTAGGTGAGGAAATGACTGGGGTTAAAGGGATTGCGTCCACTTCAATTTCTTCATCAATCTGCTCTGACGAAGCAGCAGAATGACGTTCTTCATCAGATCCGATTGGGATCTCGTAGTCTTCTCCAAAAGGAACAAGGTCCTTTGATGGCTTGGAGGAAATCGGAACAACATCAATTGGGTTTTCAAATGAGCTGGTCATTTGCTTCATTTTCTTCGCAGCCAAAGAATGTGACACAGCTGATGCCTTCCTTTTCTTCAATGCAGCTCGTTCTGCAGCCTTGGTTTTCTTCACATCAGAGGCAGATGGAATAATTGGAGTTGGAGTTGGCGCAGGAGGAGCTGAGGAATCATGTTGAATTTCTTCAGGCGCAACTGATGCAGTTGCCCTGATCTCTTCAGTTTCTTCAGGCGCACCACTAGCAGATGCCCTGGCAATTTCTTCAGCGGCTGGAATTGAGTCATCAGCCCTGGAACTTGTATTTTCTTCAGCAGGCTGAAAATCATCAGTCGTGCTGGCATGTTCTTCAGCAGGCTGAGCAGAGGCTGCAGCCTGAGGAATTTCCTGTTGCGTTGGGGTTGCAACATTTGTGAGATTCTTCGTCAGGTTGACGAATCTGACCTTGGCTCCTTGCCAATCTGCATAGTAAGAATTGAAGTTTTGCCGAGGTCTTGAATTTGATCTGGACCTTGAGAAGTTCCTCAGTGTCATTTTGACAACATTTTTCTTCGTAAACTTCTCCTTTACGTATTGAGCCTTCTTGATTTCTCTTGCCTTTTCAAACTTCCATTTCTCTTGGCGATGAAATGGGTCAAGATATGACTTTGTCCAGTGGGTCGATGAAAGTCAGGCGTAGGGGTATTGGGATCCTTGTGCCAGAGAACAATATAGTCGAGGATTTTCTTCGGATCCAACAGCAGTGGCACAAAAGTGCCTTTGGCTCTAGCGGCTCTTTCTTGGCGATTTCTGATGATTTCCGCAAGTTCTTCATCAGAAGCTTCATCATCAGAAGGCACATGGAATGCAACCTGTTTCTTCTTTGGACTTGGCCGAGGACCACGTCCAGCTGTTGTTTTGATCTTCAAAGACAGTCGGGCCGGATGATGAAATTGGTGCGGCCGAGGAACCGCGTAAACACCAGAGGCAATCGAGAAACCAGCAGTCCTTTGACATGTAGCCGATGCATAGGGGCTGAGGACTTTGACGGAGCTGTTGAGGACTTTGGTGGAGCTGTAGCAAAGGTGAGGAATTTGCCGTGAGGGCGCTGGCCGAGGAACTTGGCTTATGAGCAGACTTCTTTGGCATGGATTTCCTCGGTTTGGCTGAAAGCCTCAAGAGCGATGAGCGATGGCAGAATCCTCATTGAATTTCTTCACTGCATCGTTGGCTTGTCTTGCCAATTTAGCTTGGCGCTTAGCCCATTCTTCAGGAAAGTCCTCACCACGTTTGATGCTTGTGGGATCTGCTACTTGGCCAGGTGCCAATGGATCTCTTGGGCATGGAGGATTGAGAGCGAATTTCTTCATATATTTTGGAGTCACATATCTGTATTCCCTCCATTCCCTTGCCCATCTCCGTTCAATCTTTTGAATGCGCACCTTGCGCTGATTTTTGCTTCCTTCATCAGGTGTGCAATAGTCAGCATAGATTTCCTCAGGGATTTCAAACGCAGTCATAACCTCAGGTTTCTTTCCTCCTTTCTCGTTGCTTCTTTCAAATGCGCCATTTTCTTGATTGAGGAAATTGAACAATTGAGTTCTCTCAAGAATTATGCAGTTTTTCTTCGAGGAACGCTGCAAATGAGTTAAGTTGATGAGAACCTAGTGATTCAAAGAATGGACATGTGTACCTGTGAACAGAGTATAGTTGCGAGGAATTTGGAGAGGTCATATGCTCTCGTAAGGTTTTTCAAAAGAACAAGTTTTGAGGATTTTGACCAGATGAGTTTTGAGGAATTTCACTAAGCGTTCTTTTTCTTAGGTTCCAGAGTTGTACAGATCGAGGATCCACACAATTGAGGAATCTTGAAGAAAATCATTGCTTAGAGAAACGAATCAAGAGCATATTTTGTTTGAGGTGTTCATCTGTGTGAAGATTTGAAGAATAAACACCTTTGAAGATTTTTAGGAAGGTTTGAGAATCAAAGCGAGTAATAAAAGTAACTTTTAATTACCTAAAGTGAAGAACACGACGAACTAAGAAGAACAGTTGGGAAGTCCGTCAGTTCAGATCTTCCACGCCCTAACTTGGCGGAGGAAGACAGCTACGGCGACGGCGGAGTGAGGAATTCCGCGGTCGGCGCGAGTACGACGGCGAAGAGGTCGAGGTAGTGAAGCTCTTGCTCACCGGCGACGATGGAGTAGCGGCGGCGCTAGGGTTTGAGGAGCTCGAACGGGAGAGAGAGATCGAGCGGGGTAAAAGAAGTGAGGAAGGGGAGAGGGGTATTTATAGAGGCAGTGAAAACCGTTCGCCCGAAGATTTAGGACGAACGTGCCCCTGACCATTCTCCTTCTCACGACATGTGTCACCCACGTACTGTGTAGATGAGATCGTGTACGGTCGTGGGTGAGTAAGATAATGCATCGTGGGATGCGGAACGGTTTGAGCGGCAAAACCGAAAATTTGGATAAGATCCGTTCTAAAGTTCCGTTCGCAATTTCTTCAGCTGACAAGGAAATAGTGAAGATTTTGAACGAGTTTCAAATAGAACGCACATGAAGAATTTGTGAATAGAGTGGGTTGAGTATAACATAGAGGGGGAAGGGTCCGATCACATTCACTTAGCAGGAAAAGCGACTTGAAGAAATAGCCATAAGTGAATGTTGTAGAGGACATAAACCCATATATATATATATATATATATATATATATATATATATATATATATATATATATATATATATATATATAGCCAATGAAAAAACACGACGGAAACAGTGAAGGTTTTGCAAAGTTGAAGAATTTGAAAATCAAGAATTTCAAACCGAGGAAAAACTTAAATTGAAGATTTTCAACTTTGGTGGTGGCGTGACCCAATCAGATAAGAATGATGATTTCAGACACCGCGTACAATTGTCGTAGGGTTACGAGAATCAAATTCTTCATTAATTTCTTCACACTTAGAGTGTTATTCTTCCTTGATTGAAGAAAACGCTTTCTTCATGTGTTGCACATCTAAGTCATCAATTTTGCATAAGTGTTAGGATGTGTGTCTTATTCAAAGAACATTCAAGATTCTAAGATATTTAGCTCACACCGCAACTTGCTAAATCTCTTCTCATCCAAGGGCTTAGTGAAGATATCGGCTAGCTGTTCTTCGCCTTCACGTGCTCGATAGAGATGTCGCCCTTCAACACATGATCACGAAGAAAATGATGACGAATTTGAATGTGCTTTGTCTTCGAAAGTGCTGAACTGGGTTGTGAGCACTCTTGATGGCACTCTCATTGTCACGATGAGAGGCACATTCTTCATATTGATGCCGTAGTCCTTGAGAGTTTGCTTCATCCACGGCAATTGAGCACAACACGAGCCAGAAGCAATGTATTCAGCTTCCGCAGAGATGTGATACGCAGTTCGCTTTCTTCGAGGACCAACGGACCAAAGATAAATGCGAGGAAATGACAAGTACCAGATGTTGACTTGCGATCCACACGATCACCAGCATAGTCGAGTCGAGAATATCCAATGAGATCAAAAGCAGAGCCCTTGGGGTACCATAATCCTAGTGTTGGTGTGTGAGCTAGATATCAAAGAATATGCTTCATGACCTTATGGTGTGATTCCTTCGGTGTAGCTTGAAATCGGGCACACATGCAAACACTAAGCATTATATCTGGCCTAGATGCACATAAGTACAATAACGAACCAATCATGTAGCGGTATACCTTGTGATCGAAGTCAATACCATTTTCATCCGTGCATAGATGGCCATTTGTGGGCATAGGAATTTTGACGCCTTTGCAATCTTGCATGTCAATTTCTTCAGGACATCTTTGAGGTATTTTTCCTGAGATATGAATATGCCATTGTGTTGTTGATGAATTTGAAGACCTAAGAAGAATCTCAACTCTCCCATCATAGACATTTGATATTCTTCACTCATCATATAGGCAAATTCATCACTATAACGTTGGTCAGTACAACCAAAGATAATATCATCAACATATATTTGGCACACAAACAGTTCACCATCATAAGATTTAGTAAAGAGAGTAGGGTCGAGTGAACCGGGTGTGAAGCCATTCTTCACGAAGAATTCCTTCAAAGTATCATATCACGGCCGTGGGGCTTGTTTGAGACCATAGAGGGCCTTATTAAGTCCGAAGACTTTGTCAGGATTCTTTGGATCTTCAAAACCTGGGGGTTGAGCAACGTATACTTCTTCCTCAAGCTTACCATTGAGGAATGCACTTTTCACATCCATTTGATATAAAGTGATATTGTGATGGTTAGCATAGGCGAGTAATATCTGAATAGACTCAAGTCTAGCAACAGTGCAAAAGTTTCATCGAAATCAATTCCTTCAACCTTGTGTGTAGCCTTGAGCTACTAGTCGTGCCTTATTCCTCACCACAAGGCCATTTTCATCTTGTTTGTTGCGGTAGATCCACTTTGTGCTAATGATATTATGCTTGCGAGGATCTCGGACGTTTGACCAGTTTCCGGACATTGTTGAGCTCGAATCGATGTAATTCTTCTTGCATAGCCTGAATCCACTCCGGCTCGAAATGCTTCATCTACCTTAGTGGGCTCTGTGATAGAGACGAAAGCATAGTGCCCACAAAAGTTAGATAAATGTGAAGCTTTTGAGCGAGTGAGAGGACCTAGCGCTTTAATGTCATCGATGATCTTCTCCACTTGTACTTCTTTTGCAACGCGAGGATGAGCTGGTTGTCGTCGAGGAATTTGATCATTTTCCTCATCACCATTGTCTTCAGTATTATCTTCAGATTCATCAGCTCGACGTTCTTCATGGACAGGAATAAATTCTTCCGCAGTTTCTTCAGTAGGAATGACATCCTCAGTTGCCTTGAACTTGATAGATTCCTCAGGCGCTGGTTCATCTAACACAGAAGGTAGGTGCTCTCTTTGCGAGCCATTAGTTTCATCAAACCGCACATCTACAGTGTCAACAATCTTGTGAAGAGCGATGTTGAAGACTCTGTAGGTGTATGAGTCCTTTCCGTAACCAAGCATAAAACCTTCATGTGCTTTCGGTGCAAATTTAGAATTGTGATGAGGATCTCTAATCCAGCATTTAGCAATCAAGACTTTGAAATAACTTACATTGGGTTTCTTGTCGTTGAGGAGTTCATAGGCAGTCTTCTTGAAGAATTTGTGAAGATATACTCTGTTGATGATGTGGCACGCCGTATCAATTGCATCAATCCAAAAGCGACTAGGTGTTTTGTATTCATCAAGCATAGTGCGAGCCATCTCAACAAGAGTTCTGTTCTTGCGCTCCACGACGCCATTTTGCTGAGGAGTATAAGGAGCAGATAACTCATGAGTAATACCAAGTTCATCAAGATAGTCATCAAGACCGGAATTCTTGAACTTAGTTCCATTGTCACTCCCGAGGTGCTTGATCTTAACACCAAAGTTGGTTGAAGCCCTCGAGGAAAATCGCTTGAAGACTTCCTGCACTTGATTTTTGTAAGTAACAATGTGTACCCATGTGTAACGAGAGTAATCATCAACAATAACAAAGCCATATAGAGATGCATCTTTAACGACAATTTGAGTAATGATTGGGACCAAAGAGGTCCATGTGAAGCAATTCGAAGGGACGAGTAGTGGTCATGATAGTCTTCGCTGGATGCTTGGCCTTGGTCATTTTTCCATCTTCACAGGCTCCGCATAAGTGATCCTTGAGGAATTTGACATTCTCAATGCCAATGACATGCTTCTTCTTCACAAGCGTGTGCAAATTCCTCATGCCTGCGTGACCAAGTCGCCGATGCCATAGCGAGCCTTCTGAAGCTTTTGCAAGTAAACACACGGCTGGTTGTGGTCCTGTAGAGAAATCAACAATATACAAGTCTCCTCTCCTAAAGCCTTCGAAGACTTTGGAATTGTCAGCTTCCATAATCACAACACAACGATACTTGCCAAAGATAACTACCATATCAAGATCACAAAGCATTGAGACTGACATGAGGTTGTATCCTAAGGACTCAACAAGCATGACTTTGTCCATGTGTATGTCCTTAGAGATCGCAACCTTACCGAGGCCCAATACCTGACTTTTTCCTTTGTCAGCAAAGATGATATGCTTCATATGTGACGGTGATAAGGGAGCATCCATCAATAGATTCTTGTCACCAGTCATGTGATTTGTACAACCACTATCGAGAACCCACTCAGTGGCTTTGGGTTGATCATCCTGCAGAGGAATTTGTACAACTTACGATCTCATATACTTCATCAGTGAAGAATATGATAGCAAGTTCATCAGATGAATTTCATCAGTCAGTATTAACAGATCAGCAGTATGAGGACGTGTGAAATGAAAGTTCATTCATCATGATTAGCCTGCGTCCTTTCAGGCATTTCGTCAGGTCCCCGGCAAATTCTTCAGACGTTAAGGCACATCTGGAGACCTGACCCCGCAGAAAAGATTAGTTCTTTTTCTTCACCACCCACATCTGAAGGGGTGGCAAAGAGTTCATCACTCTGCGAGCACCATACGAGAATGGTGGCATAGATGCCAATCCATTTTGTTTCACATAAGAGGGGTTAGGGTAAGCATATGAATAAGCAGAGAAATTCTTCGAGGACTTATGAACATATTGGTTTGAAGAATAATGCACATATTCATAGCCCTTAGCTCTACCTCGCGAAACAGAGTTGTTAGCACGATGATAATCATATGAGGACTTTGATCCTTTTGAGGAATTTTATCCACGTGAGGAATTTGGTCCGTATGAGGACTTGGATCCATATGAAGAATTTGGTCCATATGAAGAATTTGATCTGGGGTTCCTATTCTTCACAGGTGGTGTCATGAGGACATTCACCTGAAGACTTTCAAGGCACATCTTCGGAACCCAGATTTTCTTCATAGGGGAACCGTTCCTGTAGTTAGTGCCAACATATCTAGCAAATACTTCACCATTCTGATTTTTGAACAGTTTATAGTTGGAGTCAAATGACTCAATAGAAGAATGAGGAGATTCGCATGAAAAGCCAGATAAATTAGATGGATCAACTGGAGGTCCCTTTGCAGCAACCCATGAGGTTTTGGGATACTGCTCAGGCTTCCAATATGTTCCATCAGCATTGAGTTTCCTCTCAAAGGCAATACCCTCTTTCCTAGGGTTCCTATTGAGGATCTTCTTTTAAGCACATCACAAAGAGTCTGATGCCCTTTGAGGCTTTTGTACATGCTCATCATATACAATTCCTTCAGCCTGCATCGTCGGTGATACTAGCAATGTCCTCGAGATGAGGAATTAGTGATAGCAGAGACAGGTGAAGAATTTGTAATAGTTGAAGCATTTGAACATTCGGTGAAGAATTAGCGATTCACGTCCAATGCACTTTAAGCATGGAGGAACAAATTCTTCTTGAGAAGCGCTGATTTGTTGAGCAAGTAATGAATCGCGCTCCTTCTGAAGATCTTCATAACTCACTCTTAGCTTCTCAAGGTCTTGCTTTCTTTGAAGAAAAGAAAGTTTCTCATGATCAGATAAGAGAGTGTTATGATGACCTCGAAGGCTGTCAAACCTAGACTGAAGTCTCTGAAGATTTTTAGTCAGGGCTTTAGTGCGATCCATTTCTTCACCTAACATATCATCACTCTTATCTAGCATGTTTTGAACCTTTTCCAAAGCCCTTTGTTGTTTTACAGCAATTTCAGCAAGTTTTGAGTAACTGGGCTTTAGATCTTCATCAGATTCATTTTCACTAGATTCAGAGGAGGTATAGTTGAGTACCTTGGCATCCTTTGCCATGAAGCAATAGGTGGGAGTGTAGTCATCACTACCTTCATCAGCATTGTTGGTGAGGTCATTTTCTTCAGAGTTGAAGATGGACTTCTTGTGAAAGCGATGGCGAGAGCTAGACTCGCCACACGGACTCAGATTCTTCCGATGCCTCCTCTTCCTCATGTTCCTCGATTCAGCTTCAGAGTCCATTTCCTTGCCAATGAATGCTCGAGCCTTTTGGAGCTGCCCTTCTTGTGAGAAGAAAGCTTTGAGGATTTTGATGAAGATTTCGATGATTTCTTCATCTTCTTCGCGTCATCAGAACTGTAATCCTTGTGTTTCTTCTTCTTTAATTCCTTTTCCCACTAAGGACAATCTTGGATGTAGTGACCAGGTTTCTTGCATTTGTGACAAAGTCTTCTCTTATAGTCCTTTGGATGAGGAATCACCGCTTCTTGAGGATTTTCCAAAGCGACCACGTCTTGTGAACTTCGGAATTTCTTCACGGCGGTGCTAGCTCTGGCCTAATTCTTGAGGATCTCCAAGGCTACTACCGTAGTCTTCACACTCAGATTCAGACACAGCCTTGGCCTTCGAGGCACGTGTTTTTCCATAGCTAGAACCATAGAGATCTCTCTTTCAACAAGCTGGAACTCATGAGTATTTAGCCTCTCGAGGATATCAGCAGGATCAAGTGACTTGTAGTCAGCACGCTCTTGTATCATCAGTGCCAGAGTATCAAATGAGGAATCAAGCGATCTTAACAATTTCTTCACCACCTCATGGTCGGTGATGTCAGTGGCGCCAAGAGCTTGAAGCTCATTTGAGATGTCAGTGAGGCGATCGAAGGTTGGTTGAACATTTTCGTTGTCAAGTCTTTTGAAGTGGTTGAAGAGATTCCGAAGAACATCAACTCGAGAAGTCACGCTGAGTTGAGACTCCTTCATTCACTTTGGACAGCCTGTCCCAGATGAGCTTGGCAGTTTCCAAAGCACTCACTCTTCCATATTGACCTTTGCTCAGATGGCCACATATGATATTCTTCGCTTGTGAATCGAGTTGCTTGAATCTCTTCACGTCAGCAACATTCAGAGAAGGTGTGACTGAGGGAACACCATTTTCCACAACATACCAGAGATCGTTGTCAATTGCTTCAAGATGCATTCGCATCTTGTTCTTCCAGTAGGGGTAGTCCGTCCCATCAAAGGTAGGACACCCTGCTGAGACCTTGATCATACTGCGGTTGACATAACTAAAACTCCGGTGGTTAAACCAAAATCACACGTAACAAGGGAGTACCTTGCTCGATACCAATTGAAAGTGCGTTATATCGACTAGAGGGGGTGAATAGGCGATTTTATGAATTCTTCATCGAGGAATTTGCTGGTGAGGAAATTCCTTAGCGAAGAACTACTTGCAATGGAATAAGTACTCGAAGTAAGCATAACAGAATACGCATGGTCATCATGATGAAATGAAGACAAGCACAGAGTACGTAAAGCATAATCACAGGATAACACAAGATGAAGACAAGCAGATCAAGAAATTGAACTGAGGAAATTGAGAAAGTCTTGATCAAAGTCTTCAAACAGAGATATGAACAAACAGTCAACACAAGAATGAGGAAATGAAAGGGTTGAGGAAATAGAACCGATTAGGTTGGTGAAGACAATGATTTGGTAGACAAGTTCCAAGCTGCTGTCTCGGTTATGCGTCTGGTTGAGCGGCTGAGTATTTAAACTCGAGGACACAGTCCGGACACCCAGTCGCTGAGCACGCAGCTCAGGACACCAAGTCCTCACCGTATTCTCCTTGAACTAAGGTCACACAGACCTCGTCCAATCACTCGTGGTAATTCTTCAGGCGACTTCCAAACCTTCACAGACTTGGTCACTCGGCGATCCACAATTCCTCTTGGATGCTCTAGACCATGACGCCTAACCGTCTGGAAGAAGCACAGTCTTCAAAGGTAACAAGCGTCGGATCCACGCAGGATCAATTTCTTGATGATGCTCAATCACTTTGGGTTTGAAGGGGTTTGGTTTTGGGGTTTTCCTCACTTGATGATTTTCGCGCAAAGTCCACGGAGGATAGGTTGATATCAAATGACAAGTCTCAAGTTCTCTCGAGCAGCCAACCAGCTAGTGGTTGTAGGGGCGGCTATTTATAGCCTAGGGAGCAGCCCGACATGATAAGACATAAATGCCCTTCAATGATATGACCGTTAGATGGATAAGATATTTTGGGACAGGTGCCAAGAAGACAAAGAACGGTCGGAAGTTTGACTCTCAAATTCCTCGGGGCTATCATGTTCCTCACTGTAGGCAATCCATGGCGAATTCCTAACTCCTCGGTCGGGACAAATTCCTCGTGACCGGAAGAACTTCGTCTACATCCTTTGAAGAAATAGACTGAAGCTGTATGAGATTTCCAAAGGCTTCACTTTCGAAGGGATTGGTAGGTGTAGGATTTTGAGTTGAGCATCACATGGAAATTTTTCCTTAGTATTTCCTTGACCCCTTTAACAGTACGGTGTTTCCTATGACTCAAGAAAGAGAAAACGAAACTACGAAAACGAAAGTCTTCAACGCTTCATGTTCCTCAAATGAATACCAAGTCTTCAAGGTCACACCAATTTCTTCACTTTCAAAGTCTTCAGAAAGTCTTCAAAATATCAAAGTCTTCAGTCGAAGAACTTCATTTTTAGGGGTCGACTTTCTCTGTAAATATCAAACTCCTCATAGACTTATAGATCTGTGTACACTCACAAACGCATTAGTTCCTTAACCTATAAGTCTTCAATCCACCAAAATCACTAAGGGGCACTAGATGCACTTACACATATATTGTAAATCACCCAGGCGCGCCCTGGTGGGTTGTGCCCACCTCGGGTGTCCCCCGAAACGCCTCTTTTCTCTATAAATACCCATATATTCCAGAAACCCTAGGGGAGTCGACGAAAATCAATTACAGCCGCCGCAAGTTCCAGAAACCACAGATCCAATCTAGACACCATCATAGAGGGGTTCATCATGCCCATTGGTGCCTCTCCGATGATGTGTGAGTACTGCTTTGTAGACCTACGGGTCAATAGTTAGTAGCTAGATGGCCTCCTCTCTCTCGTTTGATTCTCAATACAATGGTCTCTTGGAGATCCATATGATGTAACTCTTTTTGCGGTGTGTTTGTTGGGACCCGATGAACTTTGAGTCTATGATCAGATCTATCTTTTTATCCATGAAAGTTATTTGAGTCTTCTTTAATCTCTTATATGCATGGTTACTTATAGCCTCGTATTTCTTCTCCGATATTTGGGTTTTGTTTGGCCAAATTGAACTATTTTTCTTGCAATGGGAAGAGGTGCTTTGTAATGGGTTCGATCTTACGGTTCTTGATCCCACTGACAAAAAGGGAAATAACACATATGTATCGTTGCTATTAAGGATAACAAGATGGGGTCTATTTCTACATAAATAGATCTTGTCTACATCATGTCATTGTTCTTATTTCATTACTCCGTTTCTCCATGAACTTAATACACTAGATGCATGTTGGATAGCGATCGATGTGTGGAGTAATAGTAGTAGATGCAGATAGGAGTCGGTCTACTAATCTTGGACGTGATGCCTATATAATGATCATTGCCTGGATATCGTCATGATTATTTGAACTTCTATCAGTTGCCCAACAGTAATTTGTTCACCCACCGTTTGCTATTTTTCTCGAGAGAAGCCACTAGTGAAACCTACGGCCCTCTGGTCTTTTTTCTCACCATATACTTTCATATCTATTTTGGTATTTGCCTTTTTATTTATTTACAAATTTTATTTTCAGATCTATTAAACCAAAAATACAAAAAATATTTGTTGCACTTTATTTTATTTGCGACCTATTTATTCAATCTATTACAACTTTCTCACGTCCATTTGCCAATTTATGGCGCCGTTGCCCGAAAGGGATTGACAACCCCTTTAATACATCGGGTTGCAAGTATTTGTTATTTGTGTGCAGGTACCGTTCACGTAGTGTTGTGTGGTTCTCCTACTCATTCGATAACCTTGGTCTCATCACTGAGGGAAATACCTACCGAGGGAGTCTTGGATTAGGGGGTGTCCGGATGGCCGGACTCCTGGACTATGAAGATACAAGATTGAAGACTTCGTCCCGTGTCCGGATGGGACTTTCCTTGGCATGGAAGGCAAGCTTGGCTATACGGATATGTAGATCTCCTCCCATTGTAACCGACTCTATGTAACCCTAACCCTCTCCAGTGTCTATATAAACCGGAGGGTTTTAGTCCGTAGGATGAACAACAATCGTACCATAGGCTAGCTTCTAGGGTTTAGCCTCTACGATCTCGTGGTAGATCTACTCTTGTACTACCCATATCATCAATATTAATCAAGCAAGAGTAGGGTTTTACCTCCATCGAGAGGGCCCGAACCTGGGTAAAAACATCGTGTCCCTTGTCTCCTGTTACCATCCGCCTAGACGCATAGTTCGGGACCCCCTACCCGAGATCCGCCGGTTTTGACACCGACTGTCGGGGTACTAGAGTAGGGGTACCCTAGTATCCCGTACTCGTGCACGGACAGTTGTAGCACCCCGCGGCAGGGTTTGCCTCGTCACCGCCAAGATCCTCCGGGGCTCCTTTGGAGACATTCAAGAACAAAGTATTTGGTTAAGAAGACAAGGCCCCGGCAAGAGGAGCTTGTCGGGAAGGCCACTCAAGGCGTCAAGAAGACAAGGCCCGGCAAGAGGAGCTTGCCGGGAAGGCTCGAGCGCGACAAGCCTCCGGACGCGACAAGGATTCGGCGGCAAAGGCGCTTGCCGCGGCAAGCAACCTCTCGCCATCTCCGCTCCAGCTCATCCATGACGTGTCGCCATGGGACCGTTCCATGGGCGCGTGTCGAGAGGCTGCAGCCAGCGGAGAGCAGCGATAAGCGGCGCCGACAAGCTTGCCATCGTGGCGGCGGGCGCTTTTGACGGTCTCTGTTGCACTGTTTGGGCGACACTGACGGGCATTTATTGCTTTTGTCCCTTGCCGTCAGAGTAAGGTATTTTGCACTGTACGCTGTTCGAGTAGGTGTACCAACTCCTGTTTTTACATTTGCACCCTCATCTATGTTGCCACCTGTCGGAGACCCCTTGAGCATATTGAGGCCCGTGTGCAACGTAGAGGGGGTTCGGTTCGTTCGACTCACTCGAGACCAGATACACTCACGCTAGGTTTTGTAGCTCTCATCGCTCCCTAGCAAGAACACAATACATCAGACAAGCAGCAGATGAGGTTTTATCTCTCGGGAGAGCTCCGATGGTGGTTAAAGTGCTGGTGTGCTTCGCCTGTATCCGCGCTTCGTGCGATCTCCGCCCCTCTCCTAACCACAATGGGGCGTGGTCCGCCCGGCCCCATAGGTGTCCGTGGAGTGCGATCAGCCTCCCGACATCTTTGGCGCGCCAGGTAGGGGCGTCGAGGCCGTGTGAATCTGATCCGGCGTTCACACGAGCAGCGTCATCAACATCTTCCTCAACATGCCACCGAAGAAGAAGGCTTGGCGGCAGCAGAGCCGTCGCGTCGTACCCACCCTCGTGAGCAGCAAGCGGGTGGTGGGGCGGTATTTGGCGGAGGAACGGGCGCCGACGAAGGTGTTCGCGATGTTGCCAAGTCCAAGGACAAGGCCCGCAAACCTCGGCGTCGCGCATCCCCGCGCCCATCTCAGAGACGCGGGACCAACAAAGTCATGGCGTTCACAACGCCATATGTTCGATGGATCGAGACCCTCAAGACCAGCATGCGCGCCAACATGCCGGCACGAGTGAGATACGGTCGCCTGGACGGGGTGCTGCTCCTTCTAACGTAGTTAGAAGTCCGAGCATATCCCGCTCCTTGCACCGTTCGCCAATGCCACCCACTACTCCAGCAGAAGCGCTGGCGAGAGCTCAGCTGCTCCTCGACTACCCTCCAACGGCCGACAAGGTCGACGAGTGGAGGGCCACTATCCAGAGCCTCATCGGCTTTGCCAACGGCGACGCTCCGCAGCATCCAACGCCATCATTGCCGCGGCGAGACGACAAGGCACGAGCCGGTGGCGACGAGACTGTCGGAGGTGCAACCACCGTGCACTCTCCGCCACGAAGGCCAAGATCGCCGACTCACCGGATCCACCTCGACAGCGACTCCACCGCATCGTCCGATCCGCGAGCTTCGCCGCGATCAGCGTCAAGATTCTTCACGGCGACAACAAGAGGACGCCGAACTTCGCATCAGCGCCCGAAGAGAAGCGCCGACGTCACCCAACAAGCGCTGGGCCTTATTGACATGCGCGGCTGGAGGAGCCAGCGACTTGTCAGACTGCGGTAGGTTGCCCTGCGTTCACTCGTGAGCTACGGCAAGTCCAGTGGCCCAGCCGGAAAAACTTCAAACCAGACGTGCGGAGAAGTATGATGGCGGGGCGCATCCGTCGGAGTTCCTCGGCATCTACACCATCGCGGTGCAGGCTGTGGGGACGGGACGACAAGATCCTCGCCAACTACTTCCCGCTCGTGCTCAAGTCCAACGTCAGATCTTGGCTCATGCACTTGCCGGACAGCTCCATATCCTCTTGGGCAGATCTGTGCCATCAGTTTGTGCGGAAGGAAGGAGAGTCCCTGCGCAAGTTCATTCAGAGATTCAGCCGTGTGCACTACAACATCCCAGACGTCCACCCTGCCGCGGTGATCAGCGCATTTCATCAGAATGTGCGGAACCGCAGGATGAGGCAGGAGATGTCGATGTGCAAAGTCAAGGACGTCGATGAGTTATGCGCCTTGGCCGACAAGTGTGCACGTCTTTGAGGAAGGGAGGAGACTCTCAGGAGAGAATGCGGAAGCAGGATCTGACAGTGAGGACACCGCCCCGGCAAAGAAGGGTCGGCGGCGAGGCAACAGGAAGAAGAAAGGTAGAGAAGTGCTAGCTGTTGAGCACTCCGGCAACGGAGGTGGCGACAAGAACGCCAAGGCTGGTGGCTCCGGCAAGGAGGTTGCCGCTGATGCCAACCACTGGTCGGTGGCGGCCGACAAGCGGGACAGCTCCGGCAAGCGATCTTGCAAGATCCACCGCACCAAGGGCCACGACCTCCGGAGCTGCAAGAAGGTCGAGCAGCTTGTCGAACAGCCAGAGAGCTGAGTACGAGCGCGCGACAAGGAGAAGGCCTGTGAAGGTGCTGGGGAGCAAGCAAGAAACGTCCGGCCGGGGAGGACGCCTTGGCAAGGCCAAGCAGCGGCAAGGAGACAGACCTCCCGCGCGACAAGGATGAAGATGATGACGGCAGCGAAGATATGGAAGGCAGCGACGCCAATGAGCAGGAGTTTCAGAATGCCACAGAGGTCCTCTGCGTTGTGAGGTGCTTCCTCGCATACCTCCCAATCGCCAACTCAAGCAATGGATGCGGGAGGTCAATGCAGCGGAACCATCCGTGAAGTCACGCAAGCCTCACGAAGTGGTCCAAGACGCCTATCATTTTTGATATTGAGGACCACCCTGATCGCATAATCTGCGGTCGGGTGCTTGCCGATGTTGGTCTCACCAACCATCCGCAACCTCAAGGTCACCAAAATGCTAGTTGATGGCGGGCCGGCTTGAACCTGATTTCCTCCGCGGTGCTCGAAGCTTCAAATCCTGACAATGAGCTCGAAGAGACTGGCACCTTCAAGGAATCAATCCGGGAAGGAGCAAGCGAAGGGAAGATTACGTTGCCGGTAACATTTGGCAGCGAGCTGAACTTCAGGACTGAGAGGGTCACATTCAACGTTGCCGATTTCCCATTGCCTTACAATGGGATACTTGGTTGTCCAGCACTCGCCAAGTTCATGGCAGCCTCTCACTACGCCTACAACTTACTCAAGATGCCAGGCCCGATAAGCGTCATCTCTGTCCATAGCGGCAAGAAGGATGCCCTTATCTGTGCCGACAAGATCTACCGGGACGCAGCAGCCGCGACAGATTGCAAAACACTTGCCGCTGAAGCTCCCGGGGGAAGAAGACAAAGTCCAAGTCCGGCAAGGGCTCTGATGCTCACTCCGGCAAGCGCAACTCTTCGGAGTGCTGCGCTACCGTCGAGGACGCACCATCGAGCTCCACCGGCAAGTGCAAGAAGATGGTAGCTCCGCCAAAGACCAAGAAGTTGCCCGCCAAGGAGGACGGCACTGGTGGTACCTTTACCATCAATGCCTCCCTCGACCCAAAATAGGAAGGCGCGCTCGTTGCATTCCTGCGGGCGAATGTCGACGTGTTTGCATGGCAACCGTCTGACATCCCCGATGTTCCCAGGAAAGTGATTGAGCACCGCCTGGCCGTTTGTCCTCATGCGCGGCCCGTCAAGCAGAAAGTCAGGAAGCAAGCAGTGGAGCGCCAAGACTTCATAGCCGACGAGATCAAGAAACTGGAAGCAGCAGGCCTTGTCGAGAAGTGCTCCATCCTACGTGGTTGGCCAATCACAGTAGTCGTCGCGCAAAGCAAATGGAAAATGGAGACTTTGTATTGACTTCACGGATGTTAATAAAGCTTGTCCCAAGGATCCATTTCCCTTGCCGCGCATTGACCAGATTGTTGACTCCACGGCTGGATGTGATTTGCTTTCGTTTCTTGATGCATACTCAGGATACCATCAGATCTTCATGGCTGAAGAAGATGAGGAGAAGACTGCATTCATCACACCATGTGGCACATACTGTTTCATACGGATGCCTTTCGGTTTGAAGAATGCTGGTTCAACATTTGCAAGGGTAGTCCATGACGGCTTTTGAGCCGCAGATGCACGTAAATGTAGAAGCCTACATGGATGACATAGTGGTCAAGAGCAAGGACAAAGCAACTCTGGTTCAAGATTTGGGTGAGACCTTTGCAAATCTGCAAGATCAACCTCAAGCTCAACCCCGAGAAGTGCGTGTTTGGAGTCCCTTCCGGCAAGCTTCTCGGGTTCTTCGTGTCTCAACGAGGGATCGAAGCTAATCCCGACAAGATCAAGGCCATTGAGCAGATTGAAGCACCAAAGCGCGTCAAGGATGTACGAAGACTTGCCGGTTGCGTAGCTGCTCTCAAAGAGTTTATTTCTAGGTCTGCTGAGCGCGCCCTGCCGTTTTTCAAGATTTTGAAAAAGGCAGGTCCAATGAAATGGACTCCCGAAGCGGAGGCTGCGCTGCAGGACTTCAAGAAATACATGTCCTCCACTCCAACACTTGTCGCACCTAAGCCACAAGAGAAGTTGCTGCTATATATAGCAGCAACCAATCAAGTGGTTAGTGCTGTATTAGTGGCGGAGAGGGAAGCGGATGACGAGCCAGCAACCGCGGCAAGCACATCCAGCGACAAGCAGGGGGCCGCCCGACAAGCTCTGGTCCCGACAAGGGCCGAATCCGCGCAGACACATGACCAGATGCAGAAAAGGATGGTGCAGCGCCCAGTCTACTTTGTCAGTTCCCTCCTGCAGGGGGCTAGGTCAAGGTACTCTGGTGTGCAGAAATTGCTTTTCGGCCTCCTCATGGCCTCGAGAAAGCTGCGCCACTACTTCCAAGCACATGAGATCACAGTTGTCACCCGCTTTCATCAAGAGGATACTGCAGAATCCGAAGCGACGGGCAGGATTGTCGAGTGGGCATTGGAACTGTCAAGCTTTGGTCTCAAGTTTGAAAGCACATCAACTATCCAAAGCAGAGCGTTGGCAGAATTCATAGTAGAATGGACGCCAACGCCAGATGAAGAGATTCCGGAGACGAGCATTCCCGTCAAAGAAGCAAGCAAAGAGTGGCTGATGTACTTTGATGGTGCCTTCTCGCTGCAAGGCGCCGGTGCCGGCGTGCTGCTTATTGCACCCACCGGAGAGCACCTCAAGTACGTAGTCCAGATGCACTTTCCCAAGGAGCAAGCGACAAACAATACCGCAGTATGAAGGTTTGCTTGCCGGTCTCGGGATCGCATGATGGACCTTGGGATCAAAAAGATTATTGTCGGGGTGACTCACAGCTTGTCGTCCGCCAAGTGAACAAAGATTACGAGTCCGTTGATGGAAGCCTCGCCGATGAAGTGAGGAAGCTAGAAGAGCACTTTGACGGCCTGCAAATGGAACATGTTCCAAGAGCTCGAGAATGATATTGCCGATGGCTGTCAAAGTGCGCCGCACTTAAGTTGCTGTGGAACCAGGGATTTTCGTGCTCAAGCTGACTCAGCCAACCGTAACACCATCAACTGGACAAAGCAAGAAGAGGAAGTTGACCTCTGGTGACTACTTTCCGACAGAGCTTCCCGAAGCCGTCGTTGCAAAGGTCCACAAGATCAACACCAACAGTGCTGAGGAGCAGTCTGCTCCGACAGGCCCCAGGGTTTGTTTCGTTGAAGCAGACGCCCCCGACAAGTCTTGCTCCGACAAGCTTGTCGGGGAGCATCAAGCTCCGGCAGGGCCGCAGGTTCTTTCTGTGGAAGCTGATGTTCCCGCAGCAGCAAATATGCCTTTAGTCCTTGTTGTCGAGCCGCAAGCTCCAGCATGGGCGCAACAGATTGTCCATTTCCTTCAGACAGGAGAACTTCCCGAAGAGCAAGAAGAAGCGGAAAGAGTAGCCCGGCAGTCAAGTATGTACCAGTTTGTCGACACAGATCTTTATGCGAAGAAGACTTCGGCGGTGTGAAATTGAAGTGTATTCCGGGGAAGATGGACGAAGCTGTTGGCGAAGATACTGGAGGCATATGTGGTCACCACATTGGCGAAGAACACTTGGGCAAACCTTTCCGGCAAGGTTTCTTCCGGCCGACAGCCCTCGGGATGCAACTGCACAAGTAACCAAGTGTGAAGCGTGCGGTTCCATTCCAAACAGATACACCAGCCAGCTCAAGCTCTCCAGACGATCCCTTTATCACGGCCATTTTCGATGCAGGGGTCGACATCCTCGGCCCCTTCCCCCGAGCTGTCGGGGGCTTTGAGTACTTGTACGTCGCCATCGACAAGTTCACAAAGTGGCCGGAAGTGGAAGCAGTGAGGAAGGTGACGGCACAGTCAGCAGTCAAGTTCTTCAGGTCGATTGTTTGTCGTTTCGGAATCCCTAACAGGATCATCACCGACAACGGCACACAATTTACGAGTCGCACCTTCATGCGACGCGTCCAAGATCTTGGCGCCAAGGTCTGATTTGCTTCCGTAGCTCACCCGAGAAGCAACGGTCAAGCGAGAGGGCAACGCTGAAGTGCTGCGGGCTCAAGACCAGAACTTTCGACGAGCTGCACAAGTGCGGAAGAAACTGGATCGAGGAGCTGCGGTGGTTCTTTGGTCGATCAGACGACGCCAAATCGAGCCACCGCCGGACACCTTTGCTCTAGTCTATGGAGCAGAGGCAGTTCTCCCCACGGAACTTCGTATCACGGATCGCCTCGAGTGCTCGCTTATGATGAGCTTGAGCAAGAGCAGCTGCGACAAGATGACGCGTTGCTCCTTGAGGA
Source organism: Aegilops bicornis (assembly GCA_021605145.1). Taxonomy (NCBI): domain Eukaryota; kingdom Viridiplantae; phylum Streptophyta; class Magnoliopsida; order Poales; family Poaceae; genus Aegilops; species Aegilops bicornis. The sequence continues at coordinate 106,176,409 of CM038671.1, forward strand.
GGATCGTCTTCGAGTCAGGCGAGCCGCTCGCTACTGACAAGCTTTGCGCCGCTACCATAGCCGCAGAGTTAGTGCGAAGTCTCGAGGAAGGCGACCTTGTTCTTGGCGTTCAGTCCGCCAAGAATTCAAACAAGTTGACACCGAAGTGGGAAGGCCCTTATCGGGTGAAACGAGTCATTAGGCCTGGCGCTGTCCGCCTTGAGACCGAAGATGGCATTCCGGTGAGCAACTCCTGGAACATTGAGCATCTTCGTAAGTTTTACCCATAGGGCGCGATTGTCGGAACCCGTTCCGGCAACCACCTTTTGTACAAGTCTTGCCGCTGTTGCATGTAATCCTTTGTACAAAGCCGGGCGCAGACCCCGTGCATCAGTAAAGATCATGTGTTGCGCACAACTTGTCAAATTCATGCTTTCATCATTTTATTGCATGTTTTGGCTAACACTTTGTGCAGCAACCACACCCAGTCAGAAGAATCGAGTCAGCTGGGCTCCATAATGTTATTTCCTCTTCTTTTCTTTTCTCAAAGAAAGGAAGGCTCCCTCGCGCACAAGATAACCAGGGGGGATGAGATAATACTATGGACCAGGCGCCGCTCGAGGAAGTTTCACCTCATCGGGAAGCAAGAGACAGAAAAGCTAAGTTGCCAAAGTTTGAGCAATCAATTTTTAAATTTTTAAGTTATCTTCCTCGAACGATAGTACTTTGTATGGAAAACCTGTGCGCGGAGGAACCAACTCGTCGGCTAGTCGCGCCCTTACTTTGTTTCGAGTCCGCTCAACAACTTAAGTGAGCTGCAGCTAGTCGTGACAAGGTTGCTTGTCGGAGGCGGCACTTCCAGCAGGCTGCTGACGTTCCGCACTCAGCGCTCGTGGCAAGAGTGCCCGCACTGACAAGTCCCCCAAATGCGTAAGGCAGAAACGTACAGAGGAAGGAATCAAGTAGAGGAAATAACGTTGCATTGATCGCCTAAGATAGAGTATATTACAAAATAACTTGTCGCTGATCTAACAAAGTGTTCTAAACATGATCAGCAGCGACAAGGGAAAGATAAAGTTGGCGGCCTAGTCTACGCGGTCACCCTCAATCCGCTTGATCTTGTTCACCTTGTCCACAATGGGTGCGACAAGGGCTTTGAGCTCCTCCACGTTGGCATCTGGCGGCAAGGATCTGAGGACCCCGTTAAGGTTGAGGCCCGGATTGCGGAAGGCCACCTTTATCATCACCTTCTCGAGTGCTCCTGCATAGATCTCGAGTGATTCCTCGGCCAGCTGCTTTGGGACCTCTTGGCGAGTCAGCTGGAGGCCCGTCACCACGCCTTTGAAGAATAAGCTGAGCTTGGCGCTGGGTTGGAGATGCTCGTCGGAGGAGTATGCAAGGTCTGCCATCCCCAGCTCCATCAGCTCGTTGTGGATGTCGGCGGCGGTGTCCACAAGACCTTCAGTACAGTGCTCCATGCTCTCCCTCAAGGTGCTCTGGATGGAGGCATCATTCGCCAGCAGCTCCTCCTTGGCCTCGATCGCCTCCAACAAGCCCACCTCCCGCTCTCTGGCGCCGTCCAACATCTGCGTCAGGGTGGTCAGCTTCAGCTCAAGATCCGCCTTGGAATCCTTGGCAGCGTCGAGCTCCTTGCCTCTATCAGCGAGACGACTCTGCAGCTCGCCAAGGGTGTAAGCGTCCTTCTCGCGCTCACGCTTGAGCACGGCAAGCTCTTCGCCGCTCTTCTTGAGGGTGGCCTCCAGCTGTGCCACCTTCGCCTTCAACTCCTCCTTGGCGGCCTCGGCGGCTGCGGCAGCATCCTTCGCTTCCTTGAGCGCCCCGCCAAGTGACTCCTCGCGCGCGGCAAGGTCTTCTTCGTGGCTGTCCAGATTGACCTTTCGCTGCGCCAACTCGCTTTCTTGCGCGGAGAGCTTCTCGGCAGCCAGCCGCTGCTCCTCCTCAGCTGCGGCCTTCTCAAGGATGAAGGTCGTGCGCTCGTCTGCAAGATACCCCCGCGCTTCTGCTACGTCGCGGAGAGCTTCTTGGTTGGCGCTCCGGAGCTCCTCTGCGCTTCTCCATGTCCGCTCCTGCCCTCGCGACAAGTGCCTCCCGGGTCTCCAACTTGGCCTGCCGGGCGCGGTAGAGCGGCACAGCCTTCTTCAAGGCTGCTCCTCCTCGAACTTCGGCCTTGTTGCTTGGCGCGTCCACCAGCGTCAGCCAATGGAGGCGAAGTAGCTCGCCATCGAAGGTCTCTCCCTCGACCGGTGCCCTGGAGCTCGGTTCCCAGGGGAGCTTGATGAAGACGCCTTCGCCGGCCTTCAAGTAGGCGCCAGGCTGGGGCTCCTCGGAACCTGACGCCGCAGCAGCGGCGGGAGAGTCGGCTGTCGGTGTAGCGCTTGTCGCTCCTGCGGCCTCAGGGCCGTCAGTACGATCGCCCGACCCCTCGCCAGCTGCTGCGTCGGAAGCCTCGGCGGCCTTCTCGCCAACAGTCTCGTCGGCGACGGCCTCTTCTTCCACAACCACGACCTCTTCTTCCTCGACGATGGCCCCGTCGGTGTTGCCGCGCGCTTCCTCCTCGCCGGCGGCCTCGACCTCCATCGGCTCTGCGTCAGACGAAGAAAGAGCAGTCAAGCAATTGTTCAAAAAGAGAAACAAAAGAAAGCAAGCCCAAGGGAAATTTTCGTGTAAGGGAATTACCTGCAACGGGATCCGCAGCCATGCCTCGACCACTGGAGGGTCACTGGCGCCGTCCCTTGTCGGGGTAGCCTCCCTTGCCGGAGTGGCCTCCCTTGTCGGAGGGCGCTCCCTTGCCGAAGATTCCTCCCTTGGCGGCGTAGTGGCAGCAGACAGGATCTCGGGGGCGGCTTCCGAGCCCTCCTGATGAGGCTGCTCTGCTCCTACACAAGCACACAGTCAGGTATCAACGAAGAAGGAGCACCCCTGCACACCTAATAGTAAGGAGAAAACTGCACACTTACTCTAGGGGCTGTCTTGGGGGCTGCTCTGAGGAAGGGTTGCAGGTGCAGCAAGGGAGTCTCAGACGCGTCCCACAGCCACGGGAGAGTCGTCCTCAACGACGACCGCCGGGATCTTGGCCCTCTTGGCGCTCTGGGCGGCGTCCTGAAAAGTAAAGAGTCCAGAACGAAGCAAATCAGATTCAAGATGAAGCAATAAAGTTGAAGAAATACAAGCACAAATTTCAAGAGCTTACTCTTCGCCTTCCTCCTCGGAGCTCAGCACGGAGAAGTCAAACTCCGGTTCGCCTCCGGTGCGACGAGGCGGGGGCGTGGGCTCTCTTGGCCGCTTGGCGGAGGCGTCGGCGGTAGCCTGGGAAGATCCCGCCCGGTTGTCCAGCGGCAGGCGTGGGCGCTCAGCGGCAACCTCGCTTGCATGGTGGAAGCGCGTCATGCAGGCGCTGCTTCTGTGGGCCATCTGCCGCCCGACTCATCTCCGGCCTTGCGGAGACGCCTCTTGGGCGGAGCCGGGACTCACTGGGCGGCGAAGTCGCTGGTCTTTGGAGAAGAAGCGCCCTCGGCGGGTCCACTCGACCCGGCCTCGGGCTCGACAAGCTCGTCCTCGCCGACGACCTCTCCTCGCTCGGCAAGGCTTGCCCCTTCGCAGCGGCGTCCGCCTCCTCCACGGTGAACCCGAAGGCTCCGGCGGCAGCGGCTCTTGCCGCCTCCTCCACCACAGTGGCGATCCGCGCCATCTCCTCGTCGGTGGTGTCGCGGGTGAGCCTTTTCGCTTTCGTCCGGAGCGGATCGGCACTTCTTCCAAGTAGTCGAAGAACTGCTGCCGCGACCTCGTCGGGGCTCCTGCCAGGTTGGGACGATCCCTTGGGAGTCGCTGACAACGGCATCATGGCGCTGGATGCGGTCGAGCCGAGTTGTTGCACAAAGGGCGACTTCAGCGGCAACCTAAACCACTCAGGGTGGTCGGGGTCGTTCTTGAACAGCTCGAGCAGCATCGCGTCCAGCTCCAAGACGGTGAAGTTCCCGTTCAGGCCCGGGCGCAACCTCATAATGTCTGCCGCATTTTGGAACTCCTGTGCAGGCCTCCTCCTTTCTGCAAGGGAAGCGATGGCGGCGAAGGAAATCTGCGCCAACTGCGCCTACGGTTAACCCGGCAAGCACGAGGCGCAAAATTGGTCACAGACTATCTTGACCGCATCCTCCGGCGCCAAGTTGCTCCAATCTCTGCCGCGCACTATTGGAGTTTGGCGCCTGACGGTGAAGGGCTGCGGGTTCTCCTCACGACCCAACACCAATTGGCTCTCCACTCCTCCCACTTGTTATGGAACTCTCCTTCCAGGTAGGCCTCTTTCTTGCCGATCCTAGAGACCTGTGCTATCCCTCCGGCAAGTGGCTCTCCTCTCTCGGCAGGGGCACAAAGAAATGGCGGAAGAGTGCCACATTTGGGTGGACTCCGACAAAGTTTTCGCACAAATGCGCGAAAACTGCCATGGTCAAGACGGCGTTGGGGGTGAAATCAAGGAGGCGGAGGCCAAACGTGTTCATGATGTCGCAAAAGAACTCGGAAAAGGGCGGGCAAAGCCCGCAATAGAAGAAAATGGCGAAAAAGGGGTACCCTGTCGGGGCCAAATCAGAGGCGGAGGCAGGGAGTACCCTCGTGCGCGGATGCGGGGGGAAGATGGCCCGCTCCTTGCGCAACGCCGCGAGCCGCTGCGCTTCGGCCGACTTGACGCCCTTCTCCTTGTCGGCTTTCGGAGCCATGGCGAGGGCGGCGGAGGAGGCCGACGGCGGTGAGCGTGCTTGTGGCGAAAGGGGGCGGGGCGTTGCTCTCTTCGCACCGGAGAAGAAGAGGGGAGCGGCGGTGGTTTTCTTGACAAAGACAGCGATGGCGGAGTGGAGGGCCTGCCCCTGTTTCCTCCGCTTATAAAGAGGGGGGGCGGACGTTCCGCTTATACTAATAAAGAAACCCCCACGACCGCGCCCACGATCTCGTGACGACGCCACGTCCGGTGCGTGCCGTTAGTGGGGATCGTGGTGGGTCCGGGCGAAGTTGCGGCGTGGTCGAGGCCACGTGTGCCCGTGCGCTGTTTTGGGCCTGGCCCGACGGCGCTTCGGCACACCGTGTGCCCAGGCCGGGGCTCTGTCGGGTACTAGAGTAGGGGTACCCTAGTATCCCGTACTCGTGCACGGACAGTTGTAGCACCCGCGGCAGGGTTTGCCTCGTCATCGCCAAGATCCTCCGGGGCTCCTTTGGAGCCATTCAAGAACAAAGTATTTGGTTAAGAAGACAAGGCCTCGGCAAGAGGAGCTTGTCGGGAAGGCCACTCAAGGCGTGCAGAAGACAAGGCCCCGGCAAGAGGAGCTTGCTGGGAAGGCTCGGAGCGCGACAAGCCTCCGGACGCGACAAGGATTCGGCCGCGGCAAGGTGCTTGTCGCGGCAAGCAACCTCTCTCCATCTCCGCTCCAGCTCATCCAGCGACGTGTCGCCATGGGACCGTTCCATGGGCGCGTGTCGAGAGGTCAGTGCAGCCAGCGGAGAGCAGCGATAAGCGGCGCCGACAAGCTTGCCATCGTGGCGAAGCGGAGGCGCACTGACGGTCTCTTTTGCACTGTTTGGGCGATAATCGACGGGCATTTATTGCTTTTTTCCCTTGCCGCCGAGTTAGGTATTTTGCACCTTGTAATCGCTCGAGTAGGTGTACCAACTCCTGTTTTTACATTTGCACCCTCATCTATGTTGCCACCTGTCGGAGACCCCTTGAGCATATAAATGGAGGCCCGTGTGCAACGTAGAGGGGGTTCGGTTCGTTCGACTCACTCGAGACCAGATACACTCACGCTAGGTTTTGTAGCTCTCATCGCTCCCTAGCAAGAACACAATACATCAGACAAGCAGCAGTAGGAGTTTTATCTCTCCGGAGAGCTCCGAAGCTGGGTAAACTGCTCGTGTGCTTCGCCTCGATCCGCTCTTCGTGCGATCTCCGCCCCCCTCCGAACCACAAAGGGGCCAGGTCCGCCGGCCCCATAGGTGTCCGTGGGTACGATCAGCCTCCCCGACACCGACATTGGTGCTTTCATTGAGAGTTCCTCTGTGTCGTCATCTTTAGGCCCGATGGCTCCTCCGATCATCAACAACGATGCGGTCCAGGGTGAGACTTTTCTCCCCGGATAGATCTTCGTATTCGGCGGCTTTGCACTGCTGGGCCAATTCGCAGCCATCTGGAGCAGATCGAAAGCTACGCCCCTGGCCATCAGGTCAGATTTGGAAGTTTGAACTACACGGTCGACGTCCGCGGAGACTTGATCTTCGACGTGTTCGAGCCACAGCCAAGCGCGCCGCACTGTCACGATGGGCATGATCTAGCTCTGCTGCCGAACAGTGCCCTGGAGGCTGCACCGGTGTCCGCTCCGACATCTAGCTCGGAGCCGACTGCGCCAATCGAGGATGGGTGGCTAGACACCGCCTCGGGGCTGCAATCTCTATGACGATTGAGACGAACACCATACATGTCCTTTGCGAAGCTCGTGACTCCAAGGTGCCAGACTCCTCTCCGGACACCGAACCTTCCGCGCCCCTGCCAATCGAATCCGATTGGGCGCCGATCATGGAGTTCACCGCCGCAGACATCTTTCAGCACTCGCTCTTCGGTGACATTCTGAATTCATTAAAGTCTCTCTCTCTATCAGGAGAGCCCTAGCCGGACTATGGTCAGCAAGGTTGGGATTCATACGACGAAGAAATTCAAAGCCCACCCACCACCCACTTCGTAGCCACTGTCGATGATTTAACCGACATGCTCGACTTCGTCTCCGAAGACATCGACGGTATGGACGAAGATGTAGGAGACGAACTGGAACTAGCGCCTATAGGCCACTGGACAACCACCCCATCTCACGATGTATACATGGTGGATACACCTAAAGGAAACGACGAAGAGGAACAAAGGGACGCAACGAGGGATCATTCCTTCGAAAAGCAATCAAAGAGGCGACGTAAGCGCCGCTCCAAACCCCACCTCGACAGAGAAAGCAGCCATATAGACCCAGCCATAGAGCAGGGCGAGCCGGCGGACGACGAACATGCCATCGAGCAACCGTCTGAACAGGGAACTTGGATAAACAACCCGTCCCCGGCAAAGACAACAGTCCGGACGACCTCACGCCGGACAAGTTGCTGGAGCAGAAGAACCTCCAAAAAAGGCTCATCGCCACTGCGCGTAGCCTGAAAAAGCAGAAGCAGAAGCTCAAAACAGCGAAGATGCACTCAGAATTAGATGGAGCAAAGTACTCAACACCGTAGACAAATACGGCGACAGTCGACACACAAAGAGCTATCCGAAGCAAAAATTACTGCCGGAATTTGATGATGAGGCCTTAGATCCTCCGCAATCAAAAAATAAGGAAGCCACCCGGTCGGACAAATGACCCCATGGCCAACACAGTGTGGCAAAGGACGCCGCACAAAAGCCGGCACGCGATCCGCACAAGGATTCGCATCAAAAAGATGGCCCAGCCAGATCTATCTATGGGCCAAGAAAGCAAGCCCTAGTAAGCAATGCAACACATCAAATATCCGAACATCACAGTACGCCCATATATAGGGGTGCCACACACCCCCTATGTTTCACCGATGAGGTGCTGGATCATGAATTTCCAGCGGGATTCAAGCCCGTAAACATAGAGGCATACGACGGAAAAACAGACCCTGGAGTCTGGATTGAGGATTACATCCTCCACATACACATGGCTAGAGGGCCAGCCCGTCATTGGCTTAAAAGCCTTCCCGAAAACACCATTGGAAGTTGGGAAGAGCTCGAGGATGCTTTTCGGGCAAATTTTCAAGGGACCTATGTCCGACCTCCGGATGCAGACAATTTAAGTCACATAACTCAACAACCCGGAGAGTCAGCCCAGAAATTCTGGAACAAATTCCTTACTAAAAAGAACCAAATAGTCGACTGTCCGGACGCCGAAGCCTTAGCAGCTTTCAAACACAACGTCCGAGACGAATGGCTTGCCAGACACCTCGGCCAAGAAAAGCCAAGAACAATGGCCGCATTAACAAGCCTCATGACCCGCTTTTGTGCAGGAGAGGATAGCTGGTTGGCAAGATGCAGTACCAGCGACCCAAGTACATCCTAAGATAGGGATGGAAACGGAAACCGCGACGCAGCAAGGACCAGCGCCGGACCAAGGGAAACAGCCTGAAGAGCACGGCGGTCAACGCCGGATTCAAAAGCTCTCGGCAGAATCAGAAAAAGTTGCCCCTCAAGGATAACAGGGACGAGCTATCTAACCTAAACAAAATCTTGGACAAGATATGTCAAATCCACAGTACTCCCAGGAAGCCTGCAAACCATACCCACAGAGATTGTTGGGTCTTCAAGTAATCCGGCAAACTCAACGCCGAACACAAGGGGCTCGACACACCAAGCGAGGACGATGACGAACCCCACAAGCAGCAAAGCACCGGAAAACAAAATAATTTCCCACAAGAAGTCAAAACAGTAAATTCACTTCACGTGACAAAAGGGGAGAACAGAGTGGCTCCCATAGAGATACGCGCCATACGGCCTATCCCAGAGGAGTCCCGCCACTGGTTGTTAAAACCAATCACCTTCGACCATCAGGATTACTCTAGAAGTATCCGGACTGCAGGCTAGACTGCCTTGGTATTAGTTCTGATAATTGACGGACTCCACTTTACACAAGTCCTAATGGACGGCGGCAGTGATTTAAACCTGCTATATCCGGACACAATCCGCAAAATGGGGATAGACCCAACAATAATTTGCCATAGCAACACTTCCTTTCAAGGGGTAACGCCAGGCCCAGATGCCCATTGTACGGGCTCTCTCCTGCTAGAAGTTATGTTCGGCTCTCCCGACAACTACCGCCGCAAAAAGCTAAATTCCACATCGCCCCATTTACAAGTAGCTATCAAGCACTACTGGGACGCGAAGCTTTCGCCCGCTTTAACGCAATACCGCATTATGCATCCCTTATACTTAAAATGCCCGGTCCACGAGGCATCATCTCATTAAAGGGAAATATCGAGTGTTCCTCGAGCGTGGAAGATTGTGCGGCTGCCTTAACAGCCACACACTAAACCGGCTTCACTAACCAAAGCACCTAAACAGGTCGTTCAGACCCCGGACATGGCTAGACGAGTCCGGCGTAAACATACAAGGGCTTACTAGCCGCATACCCCGTTCAAGGGGCTCCGCGCATGTACAACAAGAGACAATAAAGCTCAATTTTATTCATTTTTTAAATTGTACTTTGTTTATTTAATATAGCATACATTTTCGCATGATCTTTTTCAATTAAGTTCCTCTCTTTTACAGATGAACACCATGCTACACCCGTCCAGGATACGGCACAACGGAGACACAGGCGCAGACGTGCAGTAGGGACCCATCACAAGGATTCTTTTCAGATTAAGACCCTGCTTAAACCTTTTTTACTCTCTCTTGTTGATACACATCCCCCGGTTTCTTGCTATAACCGAGGTGGAGGCTGGCGTCTTGGCATTGGCCACGTCAGGATTTTGCGCGTACCTGGACACCATGGGCTTATTACTAAGGGTGTTGTTCAGCCCGTTTTCACAAAGACCGAATACCTTAGGGGGTGTTCGGCATCGCGAGTTTGGCCTTATATGCATCAGCTCCGAATCATGTCTTTGGTGAAATGTTGGGTTTGCCCGGCTCCTGTGTTTTGCTGCCTTACGTTCCTCTCTATCGGCTAAGGCGGCACCAGGAGAACTACTGCGATTGTGCCCCGATTCGCCAAAGCGAGCACCTCGAGAGAAAGCTGAAAACTGACTGTCATGATATAGCGTGAGACTGGACAACCACTCGATGACCCACCGGAATCTTTAGGATTCCTCCGCATTAACGAAGGGCCGTTTCTCGATTAGGCACACACGCACCCCGAATTCGGGCGAGCGCGGTGCCCCTAGGGGCTATATAGTAGCCCCACTGTCAAACTCCTATGGCTAAGTGAAAGTGATAAAGCAGTATAGTCCGGTTGCCTAGTTTGCTGCGCTATCAACTCCTTTATAGGACCAAGACGTTGGATCAAGTGTGAAAATCATATACCAGGAACACCCCGCATTATATGCGTGAAATTTGAAGACTGTCATCTTTCAGGTTATATACACATATACATTAAGGGCCGCACAGGAGGTATTTTAATTCTTGCAGGCACAAGTATAAAAAGCTTTTATATTCCATCGAAACATTGTTTTAAAATAATACATGTTATTCGAACATGATATACTTCGAGCACTGCGTCTCTATTAAACGAGCGCCCTGCAGAACTTCCTTAAAATAATGCTCGGCAGGTACTCGTCTCCCGTCCGAATCTTGGGATGGAACGTCGGTGGCCTTCATCTCCGCCCAGTATGTCTTGACACGGGCAAGAGCCATCCGCGCACCCTCTATGCATGTTGACCTCTTCATTGCATTGATATGCGGCACCGCACCAAGGAACTGCTGCACCAAACCAAAATAACTCTTCGGCTCGGGCCTTTCCGGCCACAGATGACTCACGACATCCTTCATGGTGAGTCCGGATAACCTATTCAGCTCCGCCCATTCGGCCAAACGCTCGGTTAATGGAAGTGGGCGCTCTGGATTGTGGAACTGCGACCAAAAAAGCTTTTCCACTTCGTGATCCTGTTGATGTCGGAAGTGTTCGGCCGCGTCCGCGTCACTTGCCGCCAAGTCCAGATAAGTATCCGCCGCACTCCACAGCCGGCCCAACTGAGTATATTTTGGATCCCTGAACTTCATCCGCAGCATAAAGGGCTTTCCAGCCGCGATATCTCCGGCCTGACGTAGCTCCTGCTTCATGGCTCTCATTGCAGAGCGAGTATCCTTGGCATCGGTAGTGGCCTTCTCCAGGTCTTTTTGTTCCGACCGATCTTCTTTTTCAAGAAGCTTGAAGCAGTCGGCAACATCCTTCAACTTCATAGCCATCTCGGGCATTTCCTTCCTGCTTTGTCAGTGAGCAGCCTGTTCGGCTTTCAGCTCTTCGGCCACCTTTAAGGCAGCCGCGTCACTTTTTCTGGCCTGCTCCTTGGCTCGGGCGAGTTCCGCCCGAAGCTTCTCCATTGCAGCGGCACCGTCTGCATCAAGCATACATGTTGTAAGGCACTGGCATCAAGCCCCCTTACCAGGTGTCCGCGGAGAAATTGCATACCTTGTGACTCGTCAAGCCGCTTGTTAACAAGCGCGATGTCGGCATCTGCCACGTTAAGTTGCCGCTTTAGCTCGGCAAATTCATAAGTCCGGCTAGCCACCGGACACTTCGCCACCTACGTAGGAATGGAGACATGTTATACCTGGGACTATGATCCTCGGCGCGCCGTCATTTTTGACAACGCACCGAGTCTCAGGGACTCCTATCTATACAGGGCACATCTTTTATATGAGGAACTGTCAAAAGGTACATCATTTCGCGTACCTCAAAACCTGTCAGTAAACTCCCGACGGCCTCGTGCAACCCGCTCTCCATCGATGAAATCCTTTCAATCACCGTGCCCATCAATGCACGGTGTTCTTCTGAGATAGACGCTCGCCCGAGCAGATCCTTCAGCTCCTCCGACCATGCACCGGACGGTGTCGGACTCGTCCGATGGCCTTTTTCGAAGGCCGGACACGGAGGGCTTTGGGGAGCCATACGGCTGCTTTCCGGCCCTGCCGGATTTGGAGAAACCCTCTGTGACGACACCTCAGGGTCGCCCGCCTCGCAAGGCGGTACGGCAGGGGGAGGCGTTCCGCTCTCCATCATCTCCGGACGAAGATCCCCTGAAGATGAGCTCTGCTGAGAAGGGCTGAGATCCGAACAACAAGGTAAAAATTCAGTTATCTTTCTCAGGAATAGAATAGGGATGTCTCTTATTTTAAAACTCCCCTCTCTACTTACGGCTCGCTGGAGGGCTGATCCCCTTGAGGGAACAGTGCGGCCAAGGCACCTCCTGACGCAGGACCCTCTGACGAAGATTTCTTCCCCCGCTTTGAGACCATGGTCTCCGGGTCTTCAAAGGCGGTCCTGTTCTTTCCCTGGATGGAGGGATTCTCGATTCCTCCTTTCCTGACAGCCTCCTTCGGGGAGACGGTAGCTTCCTTGTTCCCCCCTTCGCCTTCTTCCAAAGGCGCAACCTCCAGCATCCTGGTTAACACTGGATCCTGCGTGGTCTCGGGGAGGCGGGACGGACACCTGATTAGCTTTGCTTTCGCTATTCACTCCTGTTTAAGGGACAACTCTTTTAAGGGCAATTTTATGATGAATATACGGATAGCATGTCCGGGTACAGGGCTACTTACTTGAGTATCCGGGCGATTGCAGCTCAGACCCGCGTCCTCGGTCGAGTCACGACACATTGCTTGTGATCCGAAGAACAATTTGTACATCTCCATGGGCGTCGCGCCCGTAAAGTGTTGGAGAGCTCGTGGTCCCTCCGGATTAAACTCCCACAGTCGGAGGGGGCGGCATTTGCAGGGCGAAGTGCGGCGAATCAACATGACCTGCGTCACTACGGCCAGGTTGATGTCTCTTTCTAGGAGATCTTGGATGCGGCCCTGCAACAAGGGCACGTCCCTGGACGGCCCCAGCCAAGCCCTTTATTGACCCATGACGCCAGCCGTGGTGGAGGACCCGAGCGAAAGGCAGGTGGCACCACCCACTTGGTGCCCCTGGGAGCTGTGATATAAAACCACTCTCGTTGCCATAAGCTGAACTCCTCTTGAAAAGAGCCCTCGGGCCATGGAGCGTCAGCATTCTTTCTTATAACAGCCCCTCCGCACTCCGCTTGCTGCCCCTTGATCATCTTAGGCTCCACTTTGAAGGTCTTAAGCCACAATCCGAAGTGAGGAGTAATGTGGAGGAAGGCTTCAGACACGACAATGAACGATGAGATGTGGAGGATGGACTCCGGATCCAAGTCGTGAAATTCCAACCCATAATAAAACATGAGCCCTCTCACGAAGGGGTCCGTCGGGAAGCCTAACCCCCGAAGGAAGTGAGACGCGAACACCACGCTCTTACCAGGCTTGGGAGTGGGAATAACCTGCCCTTGAGCAGGCAGCCTATGCGAAATTTTGCCAGTTAAGTACCTGGCATCTCTTAGCTTTAGCACGTCTTTCCGTAACGGAGGAAGGCATCCACCGGCCTTGAAGGTCGGAACCGGACATCATTGAAGGTCCGAAGCGCCTGAATCTGGAGCTTGGTGTTGGAACTTCGAGTAGGGGCGGATTCGATTGAGATTGAAAGAAAGGAGTAGAGCCTTGGTCTCTTTATAAAGAGGTTGAATACCAAGAGCCTTCCCCGTGTCCGTTTGGGACTCGCCTTCGATAGAGGAGACATGCCAACGGGCACGATTGGGTTACCAACGCCCGTATTGATGAGAATCCCGGAATAAGGGGACACAATCTCTGCTTCAACAAGACGTGCCAAGGGAACCGCCTCGCTAAGTGCGCTGAGGTGGGACAGTAAAAACGATTCGAATAAAGGCTTGGCCGTGGTGTGATGTCACGCTGCGGAATACGTCAGCAGATTGGACTTGTGTAAATATTATTCTCTCTACGGTGGTATGTGGAAATTATTTTGCAGAGCCGGACACTATCCTTGTGTTCAAAATCTTCTATGAAGTATTCGGAGGAGGAACCCGCCTTGCAATGCCGAAGACAATTTCTTGCGCGCGGACTCGTTGTCATTGAAGCCTGGTTCAGGGCTCTTGAGGAGTCTGGATTAGGGGTGTCCGGATGGCGGACTATAGCCTTTGGCGGACTCTGGAGTATGAAGATACAAGATTGAAGACTTCGTCCCATGTCCGGATGGGACTTTCCTTGGCGTGGAAGGCAAGCTTGGCGATACGGATATGTAGATCTCCTCCCATTGTAACCGACTCTATGTAACCCTAACCCTCTCCGGTGTCTATATAAACTAGAGGGTTTTAGTCCATAGGACGAACAACAATCATACCATAGGCTAGATTCTAGGGTTTAGCCTCTCCGATCTCGTGGTAGATCTAGTCTTGTACTACCCATATCATCAATTTTAATCTAGCAGGAGTAGGGTTTTACCTCCATCGAGAGGGCCCGAACCTGGGTAAAAACATCGTGTCCCTTGTCTCCTGTTACCATCCGCCTAGATGCACAGTTCGGGACCCCCTACCCGAGATCCGCCGGTTTTGACACCGACACCTACCGCTGATGTGCTGCATCATCCCTTCCTCTTTGGGGAAATACCGACTTAGTTCAAGCCAACATCAAAAGGAATTTCTGGCACCGTTGCCAGGGAGACATCATCAACATCTACCAGGTTCCTAATCACAAATCTCATCTCCTCGCAATTTACATTATTTGCCATTTGCCTCTCGTTTTCCTCTCCCCCACTTAACAAAAATTTGCCGTTTTATTCGCCTTCTTCTTCGTTCGCCATTTTCTCGTGAGATCTGTTTTTGAGTGCAATCTTGTTATGTAGTTGATAACCCACAAGCATAGGGGATCGCAATAATTTTCGAGGGTAGAGTATTCAACCCAAATTTATAGATTCGACACAAGGGGAGCCAAAGAATATTTGAAGGTATTAGCAGCTGAGTTGTCAATTCAACCACACCTGGAGACTAATTATCTGCAGCAAAGTGATCAGTAGCAAAGTAGTTTGATAGTTTTGGTAGTAGTGACAGCAGCAATGGTAACAGTAATAGTGATATCAGTAATTTTGTAGCAAGTGTAACAGTGATGATAGCTATAGTAACTTAGCAAGATCAATATAGGACAAATTCGTAGGCATTGGATCTGTGACTTGTTGGATAATATTCATCATGAGACAGTTATAACCCAGGGCGATATGGAACTAGCTCCAGTTCGTCGATATAATGTAGGCATGTATTCCGTAAATAGTCATACATGCTTTATTAAAATAACTTGCATGACATCTTTTGTCCTACCCTCCCATGGCAGCGGGGTCCATATTGGAAACTAAGGGATATTAAGGCCTCCTTTTAATAGAGAACCGGAACAAAGCATTAACACATAGTGAATACATGAACTCCTGAAACTACGATCATCACCGAGAGTGGGCCCGGTTGTCGTCACTCCGGGATTGTCGGATCATAAAAGTAGTAGGTGACTATAACTTGCAAGATCGGATCTAAAACATGGATATAATGATGAATTCATAAACGGTTCAGATCTGAGTTCATGGCACCCAGGCCCAAAGTGACAAGCATTCAGCATAGCAAAGTCATAGCAACATCAATCTAAGAACATAGTGGATACTAGGGATCAGGCCCTAACA
Organism: Aegilops bicornis; assembly: GCA_021605145.1. Lineage (NCBI taxonomy): Eukaryota > Viridiplantae > Streptophyta > Magnoliopsida > Poales > Poaceae > Aegilops > Aegilops bicornis. The sequence goes on from CM038671.1 coordinate 106,191,669, forward strand.
AAACTAACTCGATTACATGATGAATCTCATCCAACTCCTCATGGACCAGGGAGCCTACGAAGGAATTACCCACTCCCTGTGGGGAGAATCATGGAATTGGTGATGGAGAAGGGTTGCTGATGACGAAGAACGAAGATCCCCCTCTCCGGAGCCCCAAACGGACGCTAGATCTACCCTCCCGAGGAAGAACAGGGCTTGGCGGCGGCTCCGTCTCGTGGATCGTGATAATTCTTTCTCCTCGATTTTTTCTGGAATAATGTGAATTTATAGTATCAGGGGGGTCGTCAGGGGGGCCACCAGGTGGGTACAACCCACCTAGGCGCGCCAGGAGAGGGGGGCGCGCCCTGGTGGGTTGTGCCCAACCAGGGGGCCCTCTCTGGTGGGTCTTGGCTCCAGAAATTCTTATTATTGATATAAAAAATCCTTGCATAGTTTCGTTCCATTCCGAGAACTTTTATTTCTGCACAAAAACAACACCATGGTAGTTCTGCGGAAAACAGCGCTAGTCCGGGGTTAGTTTCATTCAAATCATGCAAATTAGAGTCGAAAACAAGAGGAAAAGCGTGAGAAAAAGTAGATACGTTGGAGACGTATCAACTCCCCCAAGCTTAAACCTTTGCTTGTCCTCAAGAAATTCAGTTGATAAACTGAAAGTGAGAAAGAAAACTTTTACGAACTCTTTTGCTCTTGTTTGCATAAATAAGCTTAAACAACACCCAGGTTTTCAGCCAACATTATAACTAACCATGTCAACAATAACACTTAAAGATTATATTGACTCATATCAATGACATAATCAGCTAGTGAGCAATAATAAGATATCTCAAACAGCAACACATTGTCAAAACAACCATGATATAATATGACAATAATGGTATCTCGCTAGCCCTTTCTGAGACCGCAAAACATAAATGCAGAGCACCTCCAAAGTTCAAGCAGCGAGTAAACATTGTAATTCATGGTAGAAAAGATCCAATCATGATGCACCCAACATTAGCTACACATAATGCATAAATCATGACCGCTGTGCTCTACTCAGTTTCTGGCGCTTGTTTTTAGAAGGTGGTGACACAACATAAAAGTAAATAGAACATCCCTTTGCAGAGGGAAGTAGTGATTTGTAGAGGTGCCAGAGCTCAATTTTTAAATAGAGATAAATGATATTTTGAGACATGCCCCCTTCTCATTCACTTCACGACCATCATTTATCAACATCTTCCATGCTAAGCACGCTAGTGGCGATTCCCAAGCGGAAAGTAAAGGTTTTGACTCCATTGGGAGTTTTTGTTTGATTATTTAAGAGATAAACTCTTTTTCATGTTTGCAGTTTGGGACTGGGCATCCCTATTGCCGCCCATTTTCTCGTGCGATGGCGAGTGAATAAACACTCAACCTGAGAATAACCCGCTTAGCACGGAAGATATCGACCACCTCCTGTCGTTCCATCAACGATCCAGGCACACAAAAAGGATAATTTTTTAGAAGTTTTTAGAGGTGGCACATGCAAATTTACTTCGGACGGCAGGGTAATACCATATGGTAGGTATGGTGGACTCATCTGTAATAACTTTGGGTTCAAGGTTTTTGATGTACAAGCAGAATTCCCACTTAGTACAGGCGAAGGCTAGCAATTAAGATTGAGAAGCGGCCAGCTAGAGAGCAACAAAGACCATAACCAGGCATTATGCATAAGTAACATTGGACACTAGTATGAGTAGGATATGAACACCATGAACATAAATATTATAGAGGCTATGTTGGTTTTGATTCAACTACATGCATGAACATGTACCAAGTCAAGCCACTCGAACATTCAGAGGAGGATACCATAACATCATACTACATCGCAATCATTTTAACGCTATGTTGATGTCCAAGATAAATCATTATCCACTCCTAGCTACTTATGCATGGCATGAGTAACTATAATCTCTAATTGTCATTGCAAACATGTTTCATCCTAATGGGCTGAAGCCTGGATACTACGTTAAACATATTTACACAAACAGAACAAGTCGAGTTCATACCAGTTTCTCTTTGCCACGACCAGTTCATCGGGTGTCGTCATTATTGCCTTTCACTTGCATGATCGAATGATATGAAAATAATAATAGTGCAAGAATGTCATCGACTAAGCTGGAACCTACAAAACATTTTATTCAACAGAAGAAGACAAGGTAAATGTGCTCTTATTAGTTCAACAATTATTCATATGAGAGCCACTCAAAATTTTCATCGTGGTCTTCTCCTTGGTAAGACTCAAATAAAAAGAAAAGAAATTCAGAGAAACACATTGAAATATTTTTAGAGTTTTGGGTTTTCTTCAACAAGCAAATAAAAAGCAAGATCGAGAAAAACTATTTACACGGGAACGTTCCCAACAAGCAAAAGAAGAACAAGGAAATCTTTTCGTGTTTTCTTTTTAGTTCTACTACTAAGCATGCATAGAAAGTAAATGACTACAACTAATTTTTTGTTTTTCTAAAGTTTTTCAGACACACAAGAAGAAAGCAAGACATTAAATCTATGCATGGATGATACAATGAAAAAGTGTGAACACAGACAAATAGAATAAGTGTGAGCATATGAGTGTAATATCAGTGAGAAACACGTACTCCCCCAAGCTTAGGCTTTTGGCCTAAGTTGGTAACAAATTAGTAGCCTGGAGGGTAGTAGGGATCCTGAGGAGCAGGCATCCACTCATCCCACTGCTGAGGTACCTGTGCAGCCTCGGCAGCAGTATGGGCATTCCAGTAAGCGATGATGTCTACAGGCATAATCCTATATGTACCATGGCAACAAAATCAAACAAGGCAGGTGCAGGGAATGGAATAGCATCACGAGTTTCAATGCTATAGACCGGGTTATAAGGGATGGCAATGTAAGGACGATCATGTGCAAGAAAGTGATGGTGTTCCATGGCTGCACGGTCTAGGTAAACCTAAGTCAGAGGGTAATCATGAGGGCGTACTCCAACATTGAAGTGAGCCGCCAACCGAGTAGCAAAAATCCCACCATGTATTTTACCCTGAGATTTATTAAGATGGAGGTGACGAGCCACAATAACTCCCAAGCTATAAGTGTTGTCGCCCTCTATTGCACGATGTAAAACAGCAAGGTCTGGAGAACTAAGTGCACCCACCTTCTCCCTAGCAAGCAAGCATTTGGTAATGAAATATGCAAAGTAACGAACAGCAGGAAAATGTAAACCACCGACAATGATGGCTGACACTTTCCTCTCATGACCCACTGTCAAAGTGCAACTGAAATCCTCAAACTTAGCCGGCCTAGGCTCAGCCAAGCTCCCATCAGAAGCGATCATGCATATGTCGCAAAACTCAGTAAGTGGTATCTGATGGTTTTCAGCATATAAACCAAAACTCACTTCAGGAGGATTATTCCTAGGCACGAAAGTAAAACTTTGAACAAACATGTTTGTGAGGAGTTGGTGTTGGTGACACTCATCTGCGATGAAGTCGGTGAGACCGGCATTGGAAATAAATTGCATGAACTCCTCATGAATTCCAGCCGCTTGCAGGAACGGTGTGTGTGGCCATTCACACGGTCGTACCTCCGCCAACCTCCGAGGGCGGAGATCACTATCAGAAGACTCCCCAATAACACCCTTGGAGGTCTTCTTAGAGCCATATTTCCTGAAGATTTTCATGTCCGCGTACAATTTTTCCTATGAACAAAAATCTGAATTTTTTGTTCACAAAATTTTTCCAACAAAACTTCACAAAACTAATAGCAACTACTCATAGGGATACATAGAGCCATAGCAAGCATTCAAACTACTTAGAACACTAAGAATTGAACATGCAAGCACATCTATAGCAGTACCAAGAGTAACTATTTATTCAAAGTATAAACCACTAAAACAAAAACTAATTGGACAAATGGTGGAGTCACATACCAAGAAACAATCCCCGGAAACAATTTCGGAAATGGAGCTTCGAGCAAAGAGATCGAAATCCGCAGGTTTAAGCTCAAGAACACGGGAGAGAGAGCAATGGGGATTTTTTCTGGAGGTAAGTGATGATGTGGGCTAAAGAGATAAGTGAGGGGGCCCACGTGGGGACCACAACCCCCCAGGGCGCGCCAGGGGGTGCTGGCGCGCCCAGGTGGGTTGTGCCACCTGGTGCACCCCCCTCTGGTATTATTTGCACCAAAAATTCTTAAATATTCAGAAAAAATCATGTAGAATTCTCAGAACATTCTGAGAACTTTTATTTTTGGGTCATTTTTTATTGCACGGAAAATTCAGAAAACACACAAAGCATGGAATGTTATTTTATTTAAATAATAAAGACAGAAAACAAAAAGTAGGGACAGAAGGTAGTGCTTACTAAATTCATTAACATCATACCGTTCAAAAATGATTCATTAATAAGGTTGATCACGTCTTATTAACAACCATTTTCGGTTAGAATGAAACCGAAGAACTTTCGTAAATCACTAAGTTACCTCAATGGGGATATGTATTTCCCCAATAATAAGCATTTAATATTTCTTTTTCACAGTAGGTAGAGGTATCTGAAAACTTCGAATAGTGATTGTCGGAGATTTTTCAATAACATTAATACCGTTCACTTGGAATTGTTTCTTCGGAAAGTGCACCCTATGCTCATTACCATTAATATGAAAAGAGATCTTGCTTTTATTGCAATCAATAACAGCCCCTGCAGTATTCAAGAAGGATCTACCAAGGATAATCGACATGTTGTCGTCCTCGGGCATCTCAAGTATAAGAAAGTCAGTCAAAATAGTAACATTAGCAACAACAACAGGCACATCCTCACAGATACCAATAGGTATGGCAGTTGATTTGTCATCCATTTGCAAAGATATTTGAGTAGGTGTGAGTTTATTCAAGTCAAGTCTTTTATATAAAGAGAAAGGCATAACACTAACACCAGCTCCCAAATCACACAAAGAAGTTTTCACATAATTCTTTTTGATAGAGCAAGGTATAGCTGGTGTTCCCGGATCTCCAAGTTTTTTACATACTCCATCTTTGAGAGTATAATTAGAAAGCATAGTGGAGATTTCAGCTTCCGGTATTTTTCTTTTATTTGTGATGATGTCTTTCATATACTTTGCATAAGGACGTATTTTAAGGATATCAGTCAAGCGAGTACGCAAAAAGACTGGCCTCAGCATTTCAGCAAAGCGTTCAAATTCTTCATCATGTTTCTTTTTTGAACCCACGGTTCTCTTTCTTTACCGTGTTTCCTAGCCACAAAGTCATTTTTATCATATCTTTTATTCTTAGGTTGTGGGTTATCAAGATCAACAGGTGGTTCTATCTCAACATCATTATCTGGTTCTTTATCATTGTTTGGTTGAGTGTCTTCATGAACCTCATCATTATATTTTTCATTATCAGTAGGTGAGTGTTCATTACCAGATTGAGTTTCAGCATCAGAGATAGAAGTTTCATTTTCATTATCAGGAGGTTTCTCTATTCCAGGTTTACTAGAAGCACGCAAAGTCCTATCATTTTTCTTTTTCTTTTTATTTTTGGAAGGACTAGGTACATTAGCATTAGCTCTGTGTGAATCTTGTTCAATTCTTTTTGGGTGTCCTTCAGGATAAAGTGGTTCCTGAGTCATTTTACCTCCTCTAGTTGCAACTCTAACAGCAAAGTCATGCATATTATAATTCATTTCATCAAGTAATTCTCTTTGAGATTTAGCAACTTGTTCTAACTGAGTTTGAACCATAGAAGCATGTTTCCCAACACCTCTAACATCATTTGAGATTCTAAATAACAAGTCACTCAAGTGAGTAATCATATCAGAGTTGTATTTCAATTGTTACATAACATTTGCATTGAAGTGATTTTGTTTTCTAATATAGTTTTGAAACTCATAAAGGCATTGGCTAGGATGCATATTGTGAGGATTATCATTATCACTGAACTTCATAAGAGAATTTACCTCTACCACCTTAGGCAGTGGTGGTGTATTAAGCTCATATATTTCTTTGATAGGAGGTAAATTTTTAATATCCTCAGCTTTAATTCCTTTTACCATCATAGATTTCTTTGCCTCTTGCATATCTTCAGGACTGAGATATAATATACCCCTCTTCTTTGGAGTGGGTTTAGGCGGTGGTTCAGGAAGAGTCCAATCATCATATTTTTTTTTAAATATGTTATTCAATAATTCTTCAACTTGAGCAATAGTTCGTTCCCTGAAAACACAACTAGCACAACTATCTAGGAAGTCCCTAGAAGCATCGGTTAGTCCATTATAGAAGATATCAAGTATTTCATTTTTCTTAAGAGGATGATCAGGCAAAGCATTAATTAACTAGCAAAGCCTCCCCCAAGCTTGTGGCAGACTCTCTTCTTTAGTTTGAACAAAGTTAAATATTTCCTGTAAGGCAACTTGTTTCTTATGAGCAGGAAAATATTTTTCAGAGAAGTAGTAAATCATATCCTAGGGACTACGCACACAACCAGGAGCAAGAGTATTGTACCAAGATTTAACATCACCCTTTAATGAGAAAGGAAATAATTTGAGAATAAAGTAATAACGAGTTTTCTCATCATGAGTAAAAAGGGTGGCTATATCATTCAACTTAGTAAGATGTGCCACAACCATTCCAGTTTCATAACCATAGAAAGGATCAGATTCAACCAAAGTAATTAACTCTGGGTCGACAGAGAATTCATAATCCTTGTCATCAATAAATATAGGTTAAGTAGCAAACTTAGGATCACATTGCATTCTAACATTCAGAGATTTTTCTTTATACTTGCATAGTAATTTATCTAGATCATCTCTATCCTTAGAAGCAAGAATATCTCTAGTTGCTTCTTCACACATAACATAACCTTCCAGTACCTTAGGCAATTCATATCTAGGAAGGCTAGTTCTAGCTGGTTGATGTCTACTATGCAACCTTCTTCTTGTAGATGTTGTTGGGCCTGCAAGTGCACATGTTTGTAGGACAGTAGCAAATTTCCCTCAAGTGGATGACCTAAGGTTTATCAATCCGTGGGAGGCGTAGGATGAAGATGGTCTCTCTCAAGCAACCCTGCAACCAAATAACAAGGAGTCTCTTGTGTCCCCAACACACCCAATACAATGGTAAATTGTATAGGTGCACTAGTTCAGCGAAGAGATGGTGATACAAGTGCAATATGGATGGTAGATTCAGGTATTTGTAATCTGAAAATATAAAAACAGCAAGGTAACAAGTGATAAATGTGAGCGTAAACGGTATTGCAATGATAGGAAACAAGGCCTATGGTTCATACTTTCACTAGTGCAAGTTCTCTCAACAATAATAACATAATTGGATCATATAACTATCCCTCAACATGCAACAAAGAGTCACTCCAAAGTCACTAATAGCGGAGAACAAATGAAGAGATTATGGTTGGGTACGAAACCACCTCAAAGTTATTCTTTCCAATCAATCTGTTGGGCTATTCCTATAAGTGTCACAAACAGCCCTAGAGTTCGTACTAGAATAACACCTTAAGACACAAATCAACCAAAACCCTAATGTCACCTAGATACTCCAATGTCACCTCAAGTATCCGTGGGCATGATTATACGATATGCATCACACAATCTCAGATTCATCGAACCAACACAAAGTACTTCAAAGAGTGCCCCAAAGTTTCTACCGGAGAATCAAGAACGTGTGCCAACCCCTATGCATAGGTTCATGGGCGGAACCATAAGTTGGTCACCAAAACATACATTAAGTGGCACATGATATCCCATTGTCACCACCGATAAACATGGCCGGACATACGTCAAGTGTTCTCATAAAAGACTCAATCCGATAAGATAACTTCAAAAGTGGAAACTCAATTCATCACAAGAGAGTAGAGGGGGAGAAACATCATAAGATCCAACTACAATAGCAAAGCTCGGGATACATCAAGATCGTGCCATAGAGGGAACACAAGAGAGAACACGAGAGAGAGAGAGAGAGAGAGAGAGAGAGAGAGAGAGATCAAACACATAGCTCTTGGTACATACCCTCAACCCCGAGGGGTGAACTACTCCCTCCTCGTCATGGATAGCGCCGGATGATTAAGATGGCCACCGGTGATGGGTTCCCCCTCCGTAGGTGCTTGAACGAGCTCCCGAGAGGTTTTGGTGTCTCTGAGAGGCTTGCGGCGGCGGAACTCCCGATCTATCTTCTGTTCTGGAAGTTTTACGATACGTAGGTATATATGGGTGCAAGGGGTACGTCGATGGACCGAAGGGGGGGCCATGAGGCAGGGGGGCGCGCCCCAGGGCGGTGGGCGCCCCCCCCCCACCCTCGTGAGAACCTCCCTTCTTTCCTGACGTGCACTCCAAGTCCATCGGGTGGATTTCCTTCCAAAAATAACTTCTCCAGTTGATTTCGTTCCGTTTTGACTCCGTCTGGTATTCCTTTTCCTCGAAATACTGAAATAGGCATAAAACAGCAAATCTGGGCTGGGCCTCCGGTTAATAGGTTGGTCCCAAAAATAATATAAAAGTGGATAATAAAGCCCAATATTTCCTAAAACAGTAGATAAAGTAGCATGGAGCAATAAAAAATTATAGATACATTGGAGACGTATCACTGGTGTTTTAGGAGTTTCAGTTTCAAGCTCACCATTAGATTCAACAACTTCATGTTGTATTACTCTAGCAATTTGTTCATCATGAAATTCACCAAGTGGCACATCATCATTATCAAGCAAGGTACTAGCATCCTCATAAGAATTATCCATAGCAGAAGTAGCATCATCAATAACTTGTGACATATTGGAATTCATAGCTTGTGCTGGTGTTGCAAGTTTACTCATAACAGAAGGTGAATCTAAAGCAGAACTGGATGGCAGTTCCTTACCTCCCCCCGTCTTTGAGGGATAAATCTTAGTCTTTGGATCCTTTAGATTCTTCATAGTGATAATATGATAATAATCCAAAGTGACTCAACAAATATAGCTATGCTCCCCGGCAACGGCGCCAGGAAAAGGTCTTGATAACCCACAAGTATAGGGGATCGCAACAGTTTTCGAGGGTAGAGTATTCAACCCAAAGAATATTTGAAGGTATTAGCAGCTGAGTTGTCAATTCAACCACACCTGGAGATTAATTATCTGCAGCAAAGTGATCAGTAGCAAAGTAGTTTGATAGTAGTGACAGCAGCAACGGTAATAGTAACAGTGATAGTAGTAATTTTGTAGCAAGTGTAACAGTGATGATTGCAATAGTAACTTAGCAAGATCAATATAGGACAAATTCGTAGGCATTGGATCGGTGACTTGTTGGATGATATTCATCATGAGACAGTTATAACCTAGGGCGATACGGCACTAGCTCCAGTTCATCGATATAATGTAGGCATGTATCCCATAAATAGTCATGCATGCTTTATTAAAAGAACTTGCACGACATCTTTTGTCCTACCCTCCCGTGGCAGTGGGGTCTATATTAGAAACTAAGGGATATTAAGGCCTCCTTTTAATAGAGAACCGAAACAAAGCATTAACACATAGTGAATACATGAAGTCCTGAAACTACGATCATCACCGAGATTGGGCCCGGTTGTTGTCACTCCGGGGTTGTCGGATCATAAAAGTAGTAGGTGACTATAACTTGCAAGATCGGATCTAAAACATGGATATAATGATGAATTCATAAACGGTTTAGATCTGATCAGTTCATGGCACCCGGGCCCAAAGTGACAAGCATTAAGCATAGCAAAGTCATAGCAACATCAATCTAAGAACATAGTGGGTACTAGGGATCAGGCCCTAACAAAACTAACTCGATTACATGATTAATCTCATCCAACTCCTCACGGACCAGCGAGCCTACGAAGGAATTACTCACTCCCAGTGGGGAGCATTATGGAATTAGCGATGGAGAAGGGTTGGCGATGACGAAGAACGAAGATCCCCCTCTTCGGAGCCCCAAACGGACTCCAGATCTGCCCTCTCGAGGAAGAACAGGGCTTGGAGGTGGCTCCGTCTCGTGGGTCGCGATAATTCTTTCTCCCTGTTTTTTTGGAATAATGTGAATTTATAGTATCAGGGGGGTCGTCGGCGGGGCCACCAGGTGGGTACAACCCACCTGGGCGTGCCAGGAGAGGGGGGCACACCCTGGTGGGTTGTGCCTAACCAGGGGCCCCTCTCTGGTGGGTTTTGGCTCTAGAAATTCTTATTATTGATATAAAAAATCCTCGCAAAGTTTCGTTCCATTCCGAGAACTTTTATTTCTGCACAAAAACAACACCATGGTAATTCTGCTGAAAACATCATCAGTCTGGGGTTAGTTTCATTCAAATCATGCAAATTAGAGTCCAAAACAAGAGGAAAAGCATGAGAAAAAGTAGATATGTTGGAGACGTATCAGTAGACACAATGACTCAAGAGAACACCAAGTTGTGTGATTTCTCAAATACCAACAATAATGATTTTATTAGCACACTGATTGCTCCGCCCGCCACTAGTGCGGAGTCTTGTGATATTAATACCGCTTTGCTGAATCTTGTTATGAGAAATTTGGTTTTCTTCGTTGCCTCGCCATAGTATCGATTCTTGGAATAAGTGCAAAGATGCTTTTATCACTAAGTATTTTTCGCCCGTAAAAAATAATTCCCTTAGTACCCAGATCATGATTTTCAAGTAACTTGATCATGAGCATGTTGCACAATCTTGGGAAAGGATGGAAATGATGCTAAGGAATTTCCCAACTCATGGGTTAAATCTTTGGATGATCATACAAATTTTTTATGCGGGGCTGAATTTTGTTTCTCGTAATCTTTTGGATTCCGCGGCGGGTGGTACTTTTATGGAAATTACATTGGGTGAAGCCACCAAATTGCTTGATAATATCATGGCAAATTATTCATAATGGCAACAATTTTATTTGGAAAAGGGATGTAGGGCAGCTTGGTAGCGCGTATTCACATTTAATTTGATGGTCAGAGGCAAATTGAAAGCTAAGAAGTTTAAAGAAGAAAAAGAAGAAAACAGGGGTTCTGTTGAACATTTGGATCGATATGAGGACCCAACTCCGTTGCATTGCCAGAATAACGATCAAGACTGGGAAGTCCATCAGTCCAAACAATTGTCAAAGAGCTCCTACTAGTAAAAAATTAATTCGGTTGAAGAAATTTCTTCTTTGAGTGAAAAGGTGATGCTCTTATGAAATTGGTTGCTAGTAAAAGTGCTCCTATTGATTTTAATTATGTGCCTTTGTCTACTTTGATTGAGCAAAATAGTGATGCCATAGATGTGAATTTTATCTCGCGAAATAATTTCAATAACAATGCCTATAGAGGAAATTTTAATCCTAGGCCTTTCCCTAGTAATTCCTCTAACAATTATGGTAATTCCTATGGAAATCCTTCTTATAATAATAATAGGAAAAACGTCCATTTTACTACCCTGAAAAAAGTTGGTGGTTCACATAACCCCCTGATCCTTATTTCTGTTCCCTTCACCCCCTAAACAATCTCATACCGGACAAAATCAGTCCCTATGATGGTTTGACTCAAATGGCTGCTGATGTGGCAGTGGTCAAAAGAGGTTTTGACCATGGGTGGGCCTCCCTCGTCGAGCTGGGCTGAGATTGACGAGCTCTTCCCAAGCCTCCCCTTGCGCCCGACCCCGCCGCCTCCGGTCGAGCCGGCGACCGTCGGAGTTCCAAACCGCCTCCCCGAGCGCCCTGCTTCTCCTTCCTCCCTTCTCTTTCCTCTCCCTTCTCTCTTTTCTCATCCTAAATTTCCCTCATATCCCTTGTTCTTCGCCCGAAGATCATGGTCGCCATCGCCGCATCGATCCCGCGGTCGCCGGCCTTCCCTCGTACGCCAAGACGTCCAGTAGCTCCGCCATCTTCGTCACCTTCACCCTCGCTGAAAGCACAAGTACTCCCTAGGTGGTTTTGGTAATTAATGTCAACATATCTCTTGTTGGACTAACACTTTTATCTAGTATGTTTCAGATAAGTTCAACAATGTAGTGGCATGGACTAAAGGATGTGGGAACTCCTTCAAGATGCTAAGGACAAAGGATTGGCTCAAGCTTCAAGCTCAAGACTCTTCATTTTATATTTTAGTGATCCAATATCACATTGAGTCTATAGGAAAAGCCAATACTATCAAGGAGGGATAAGGTGTTACTTAATGAGCCTCTTGCTTCATGTGCTTAGTGATATGCTCCAAAACCCTCAACTACATTCCCACTTCCACACATATGACCTAAACCTAAAGTCAAACTCGGCCCTACCGATTCTTTCTATCCGGCGCCACCGAGTTCAGATGTCATAGCCACTGCCACAAACCCTAGGAAAATCGGTTTCATCGATAGGGATCTCGGTCTCACCGAGATGGGATTGCAATCTCTGTGTGTATGTCCATTACCAAAATCGGTCTCACCGAGTTTGTGCAATCGGTACTACCGAGATTACAATGCAAACTTTCTGGTTAACTTATTACCAAAATCGATCCCACCGAGTTTGAGTAATCGGTCCCACCGAGTTTGCCTGACCAACTCTCTGGTTAGCTAATTACCAAAATCAGTCTCACCGAGTTTGTGTAATCGGTCTCACCGAGATTACGTTATGCCCTAACCCTAACCATATCGGTCCTACCGAGTTGCATATCGGTCCCACCGAAAACCCTAACGGTCACTAGGTTTACTAAATCGGTCCGACCGAAGTTTGATGATTCGGTCCCACCGAGTTTGGTAAATTGTGTGTAACGGTTAGATTTTGTGTGGAGGCTATATATACCCCTCCACCTCCTCTTCATTCATGGAGAGAGCCATCAGAACAAACCGACACTTCCAACTTACCAGTTCTGAGAGAGAAATACCTACTCATGTGTTGAGGCCAAGATATTCCATTCCAACCACAAGAATCTTGATCTCTAGCCTTCCCCAAGTTGCTTTCCACTCAAATCTTCTTTCCACCAAATCCAAATCCTGTGAGAGAGAGTTGAGTGTTGGGGAGACTATCATTTGAAGCACAAGAGCAAGGAGTTCATCATCAACACACCATTTGTTACTTCCTCGGAGAGTGGTGTCTCCTAGATTGGCTAGGTGTCACTTGGGAGCCTCCGACATGATTGTGGAGTTGAACCAAGGAGTTTGTAAGGGCAAGGAGATCGCCTACTTCGTGAAGATCTACCGCTAGTGAGGCAAGTCCTTCGTGGGCGACGACCATGGTGGGATAGACAAGGTTGCTTCTTCGTGGACCCTTTGTGGGTGGAGCCCTCTGTGGACTCAGCATGCAACTGCTACCCTTCGTGGGTTGAAGTCTCCATCAACGTGGATGTACGATAGCACCACCTATCAGAATCACGACAAAAACATCCGTGTCTCCAATTGCGTTTGATTTCTCCAAACCCTTCCCATTACATTCTTCCAAGTTGCATGCTTTACTTTCCGCTGGTCATATACTCTTTGCATGCTTGCTTGCTTGTTATGTATTGTGAATGTTAAACTTGTGCCTAAACTCCACTTAAACCTAAAGAAGTTAAAAACTGCAACTTTGGTACTTAGTGTCTAATCACCCCCCCTCTAGACACCTCTTCTCAAGATCCTACAAGTGGTATCAGAGCATTGGTCTCCATTACCTTGGTTTAATCACCTTTGGAGGAAGATCGATGAGTCTACTTTGGGGAGTCTTAGACCTAAAGTGCCTATTCTTGATGGAGAGTATTTTCATGAGTGGAAAAATGAGATGCTTGTAATTTTCAATCAATATCATTTGAACAAGTACATTGCTAGCCCTTGTCCACCTCATGTTGATCCTATGCATCCTACCCTTGATGAATCTATTGACATGACTAGAAATCTTAGAACTGTTAATCTTATCACTAGAGGCTTGCCTAGAAACTTGATTAGAATCTTGCCTACTCTTGAGTGTTCCTACACTATATGGAAATTTCTTGAGGAACGCTTTCCAAATTATTCCTTGAAAAATCTAGATGAAATTCTCTATAAGTCTATTGACTTGAGTAAGATGAATACTGGTGATCCTATGTTTGGTGATCGCCTATTTGAACTTACCAACCTTATGCGTGCCAAAGGAGATGTTGGAATTATTGGTGATATTATTTCCGAAGCTATAAGAATTCATAAGCAAGATCATGGTCAAACTCACTCTAACGAATTACCCTCTCTAGGACTTGATCCACCACATGACGATGTTGAACATGGATATTATGATGAGGATAATGATAGTGACTTCGATCTTGATGATGCAATGACACATTTTGGTCTTATGGCAAATCTTCGGGGATATGTGTCAGGAGGAAAGGAATGGGTTCTTGACAGTGGATGTACCGACCACATGACCGGAGATAAAGACATGTTTCGTGAGCTTGCTGAACATGGTAGTCCTCGAAAGTATGTCACTTTTGGTGACAACTCAAAGGGTAAGGTGGTTGGCCTCGGTAAGGTGGCCATCTCACATGATAGCTCCATTCAGAATGTCATGCTCGTTGAATCTCTTGGCTACAACTTACTTTCAAAGATTCTAGACTTGCTGATTTCGGTTTCAATGTCCTATTCTTTGAAGTAGATTGCCAAGTGTTTCGTCGAGACAATCATAAAATGGTCTTTACCGGTATACGTAGAGGTGATCTTTACATTGTTGATTTCTCTAAAAAGGCACAACCTAAACCTTGCTTCATTGCTAAATCCTCAAAAGGTTGGTTATGGCATAGATGACTAGGTCATGTTGGCTGAGAAACCTTGACAAGCTTATTAAAGGAAATCATATCCTTGGAGTTAATGATGTCATATTTGATAAGGATAGACTTTGCAGCGCTTGTCAGGTAGGTAAACAGGTTGGAGGAAGGCATCCCGTGAAGAACATCATGACCACAAGGAGGCCACTCGAGCTACTTCATATGGACCTTATTGGTCCCAACGCTTACAAAAGCCTCGGTGGAAATTCTTTTGGTCTAGTTATAGTTGATGATTTTTCAAGATTTACGTGGGTGTTCTTTCTCGATGATAAATCGCAGGTCCAAAAGATCTTCAAAAACTTCGCTAGGAAGACCCAAAATCAGTTTGAAATGAAGATCAAGAAGGTTCGCAGCGACAGCGGAACGGAGTTCAAGAACGCAAATGTGGACACCTTTCTTGACGAAGAAGGGATTTCACACGAGTTCCCTACACGCATACACACCTCAACAAAATGGAGTTGTTGAGAGGAAGAACCGGACGCTCATCGAAATGGCGAGAACAATGCTTGATGAGTACAAGACACCGAAGCACTTTTGGGCAGAAGCAGTTGAGACAGCTTGTCATGCAACAAATCGCTTGTCTCTTCACAAGCTACTCGGCAAGACGGCCTACGAGCTCCTCACCAGTAACAAACCCCAAGTTGGATACTTTCGAGTATTCGGCTCAAAGTGCTACATTCTTGATAAGCATCGTCATTCAAAATTTGCTCCTAAGTCTCATGAAGGTTTCCTACTAGGTTATGGCTCAAACTCTCACACTTACCGTGTCTACAACAATTTCACCCGAAAGGTTGAAGAGACGGTAGATGTGAAGTTTGATGAATCTAACGGCTCGCAAGTAGAGCAATTGCCAATTGATGTAGGAGACAAAGACCCTTCGGAAGCAATCCAAGACTTGTCTATTGGCAAGGTTCGTCCAACAGAGGTGAAGGAGAGTAACTCGTCTGTACAAGTGGAAGCTTCTACTTCACGACAAGGTGAAACAAGAGTTGATACGGAAGCATCCACAAGTGGAACACACCAAGATGAAGAAAACGAGGAAGAACATCACGAACGTCAACAACCTACTTCTCCACCACGACAAGAAAACAACAACGCCAACAATGAAGAAGATCAAGAAGAAGAAGAACAAGATGAAGAAGATGTTCAACCGAGACCCAAGAAAAAGCTTTCACGAGTCCGAGCAAGAATTGCTAAAGACCATCCCGTCGAGCAAATCTACAATGATAATCAAACCGGGAGAATCACTCGCTCTAAAACTCGTTTATCTAACTTTTGTGAAAACTATTCTTTCATATCTAGCATTGAACCTATGAAGGTCGAAGAAGCATTGGAAGATCCGGATTGGATAAATGCTATGCATGAAGAGCTACACAACTTTGAGAGAAATCAAGTTTGGACATTGGTTGAGAAGCCCGACAACAACCAAAACATCATCGGTACCAAATGGGTGTTTCGCAACAAGCAAGATGAAGATGGACAAGTAGTTCGCATGAAAGCACGTCTAAATCGCCCAAGGCTACACACAAGTCGAAGGTATGGACTATGGTGAGACTTATGCTCCCGTTGCTAGACTTGAGTCCATTCGCATCTTACTTGCCTATGCTAATCACCATGATATCACCTTGTACCAAATGGACATTAAAAGTGCTTTTCTAAATGGTGAAATAGAGGAGGAAGTCTATGTTACACAACCTCCCGGCTTTGTCAAACCTAAGAAACCAAATCATGTTTACAAACTTCACAAAGCCCTTTATGGTCTTAAACAAGCTCCTAGAGCTTGGTATAAATGCTTGACCAAGTTTCTTCTTGAAAAGGGATTCCAAATTGGGAAAATTGATTCCACACTTTTTACTAAAAGGGTTAATGGAGAATTATTTGTATGCCAAATTTATGTTGATGATATCATATTTGGATCAACTAACCCTCATTTTAGTGAGAAGTTTGGAAAGCTAATGTCGGAGAAGTTTGAGATGTCAATGATGAGTGAACTCAAATTCTTTCTTGGGTTACAAATCAAGCAAACTAAGGAAGGTACTTTTGTCTCTCAAACGAAGTACACTACGGACTTATTCAAGAAGTTCAATATGCAAGAGTGCAAAGGTATGTCTACACCCATGCCTACTAGTGGACATCTTGATTTGACCAAAGATGGTAAACCAGTTAACCAAAAGGTTTATCGCTCTATGATTGGATCATTGTTATACCTATGTGCTTCACGTCCCGATATTATGCTAAGTGTGTGCATGTGTGCAAGATATCAAGCTGCTCCTAAAGAATGTCATCTTAAGGCCGTAAAAAGGATAGTGAGATACTTAATCCATACACCAAATTTTGGCATTTGGTATCCTAAGAGGGCCTCTTTCGATCTTGTTGGCTACACCGACTCGGACTATGCCAGAGACAAGGTTGATAGAAAGTTCACTTCGGGTACTTGTCAATTTCTTGGTAGATCTCTTGTGTCTTGGTCCTCCAAGAAACAAAACTCGGTATCCTTATCTACACCAAGCGGAGTACATTGCCGCTGGTTCATGTTGTGCTCAATTACTTTGGATGACCCAAACTCTTAAAGATTATGGGATATATGTGAAACATGTTCCATTGCTTTGTGACAATGGAAGTGCTATCAAAATTGGTCATAATCCCGTACAACATTCTCGAACTAAGCATATTGAAGTTCGTCATCATTTCATTCGAGATCATGTTGCTAAGGGTGACATTAAACTTAAGCATGTTCGCAGAAAAGCAATTAGCGGATATATTTACTAAACCCCTTGATGAGAAAGTGTTTTGCAGATTGAGAGGAGAATTGAACATCATTGATGCTTCAAACTTGGAGTAGAAACTCCATTGGATACATGCAAGACATGAGCTTATGACTAATCCATGATATCTCTCTTATGATGAAAATATTATATCTTGGATACATCTGCAACTTGCATGTTATGTAACCCATGTAGGTACTTGGTTGAAACAAATTCCATGAGATTGTAATCTACTCACATCTTGAGCAATCTCTACATCACCAAGTCTCTACACTATGGTGGTTTAATACAAGGAAGCACGGAATCATTCAAACATATCCTTTGACAAAATCTATGTTGATCTTCATGATTATAATTTTTGGATACACAAGTGCTACTCCTTGCAAGAACTAATCCATGTAGGTAGATGGACTCAAATTCCAAGTGGTGCTCCCAACTCTTGATGAGCTACATCAACCTTGAGAAACCCACACAAGTTCAACTACATGGTCAACACCACCAACCAAGGTATGTCATTCCATCTTAGAGAAGCTTTACTCCGAGTCATGAGCTAAAGAAACTCGACAAGATGTGAATACATCAAAATGCTTAAACGAAAAATGGTAACCCCATTTTGAGCTTAAACGATGAGTACGTCCTATGATCAAGTGATCTCACTTGACTCCTAAGTCAATATACTCTAACATAGGTAACTTTATCACCGACCATCTCTAGATGAAGTTCTCTCGTGTTATTTTCTGTGTCTTTGCATTTGTCTCATGCATATTTGTTTCCCCTTTAAAAAAACTTCATCTAGATTTCTTTCTTTTCTTTTCAGTTGCTCTGCATTTCCTGCATCCAATTCATTGCACATCATTCAGTAAATTCCTTGCAAATCTTTGTGAGATATTACTAGTCAAGTGAGCTGAGGTGACAAGTGTTTTCTCTGCGATGAACTCAGTTTCACCGATTTGTTGTTTTCGGTCCAACCGAATCCTATCGGTACAACCGAAGCATACCACTCGGTGCCACCAGTTTCCCAACAGGAAAAATAGTTTGCCACTTATTCTGTTTTTCTTCTAAATCCAGCTCCACTCAATGAATCTTGTCCTCTACAAGCATCACAATTTTCTCCAGTGCTTTGTGTTGTGACTGAAGGACCAAACCCATTCACAACAAATTCCAAAAGACCCTTCTCAGAAATTGATGTCAAAGGGGGGGAGAGAGATCACATCAAAGCTTATCACTTCCAAAAGGGAGAGAGTATTAAGGGGGAGAAAGAGATCTCCAGGGGGAGGGAATACTCAAGTAGAAAGTGTTTCTCAAGGATCCCAGATGCTTGGTGTTCAAGAGGAGAAGATGCCACATGTCTTTTTGGGGGAAAGACATGTTCATATGTGCTTATTTGCATTAAGCTCTGTTCATTTATATCTTTCAGCCCTGATTTTCTGTTCCCTATCTTCTCCCAGTATCCCATGCTAGATTCAGGGGGAGCAAGACATCTAAGGGAAAGGAATCATTTAAATTCATTACAAATCTTTACTCTTGGGGACATGTCTAATCCAATGTGGTACTTAGTACTCACTCTCTACATGTCATCCCAGTCTTGGTATTCTTGTGGTTTCTTCTGTTTGCTCTGGCTAGTAGATGTACCTCTGTTATCTAACCTTGTTTGTGCAGGTTCATTCCACCCTAAGCCAACTCAAGACTACAAGGTAAGTATATGCATCACACTCATGTGTATGAGGAATTCTTGTTGATGTACATACTGTTTGCAAGAAGGACTCATAAGCATGCAGGTATTTTCTTTAATATTTTTTGCTCTGATGCATATGGCCAAGATACATGTAACACATTGCCTACTCTATCATGGTTATGCTCTCACATGTTTCTATATTACATATTCACATGATTGCATACATGTAGGGGGAGCCTATGCTTGTTACATGACCTTCCGAAGCTTTACTTGCTATTCTTTATATCTTTATCTAAAGCTTTGATGTATGTTGCCATCAATTACCAAAAAGGGGGAGATTGGAAGCACAAGTGCTCCCTAGGTGGTTTTGGTAATTAATGTCAACATATCTCTTGTTGGACTAAAACTTTTATCTAGTATGTTTCAGATAAGTTCAACAATGGAGTGGCATGGACTAAAAGATGTGGGAACTCCTTCAAGACTCTAAGGACAAAGGATTGGCTCAAGCTTCAAGCTCAAGACTCTTCATTTTATATTTTAGTGATCCAAGATCACATTGAGTCTATAGGAAAAGCCAATACTATCAAGGAGGGATGAGGTGTTGCTTAATGAGCCTCTTTCTTCATGTGCTTAGTGATATGCTCCAAAACCCTCAACTACTTTCCCACTTCCACACATATGACCTAAACCTAAAGTCAAACTCGGCCCTACTGATTCTTTCTATCCGGCGCCACCGAGTTCAGATGTCATAGCCACTGCCACAAACCCTACGCAAATCGGTTTCACCGATAGGGATCTCGGTCTTACCGAGATGGGATTGCAATCTCTCTGTGTATGTCCATTACCAAAATCGGTCTCACTGAGTTTGTGCAATCGGTACTACCGAGATTACAATGCAAACTCTCTGGTTAACTTATTACCAAAATTGGTCCCACCGAGTTTGCCTGACCAACTCTCTGGTTAGCTAATTACCAAAATCAGTCTCACCGAGTTTGTGTAATCGGTCTCACCGAGATTATGGTATGCCCTAACCCTAACCATATCGGTCCTACCGAGTTACATATCGGTCCCACCGAAAACCCTAATGGTCACTAGGTTACTAAATCGGTCCGAACGAGTTTGATGATTCGGTCCCACCGAGTTTTGTAAATTGTGTGTAACGGTAAGATTTTGTGTGGAGGCTATATATACCCCTCCACCTCCTCTTCATTCATGGAGAGAGAGCCATCAGACCAAACCTACACTTCCAACTTACCAGTTCTGAGAGAGAACTACCTACTCATGTGTTGAGGCCAAGATAATCCATTCCAACCACAAGAATCTTGATCTCTAGCATTCCCCAAGTTGCTTTCCACTCAAATCTTCTTTCCACCAAATCCAAATCCTGTGAGGGAGAGTTGAGTGTTGGGGAGACTATCATTTGAAGCACAAGAGCAAGGAGTTCATCATCAACACACCATTTGTTACTTCTTGGAGAGTGGTGTCTCCTATATTGGCTAGGTGTCACTTGGGAGCCTCCGACAAGATTGTGGAGTTGAACCAAGGAGTTTGTAAGGGCAAGGAGATCGCCTCCTTCGTAAAGATCTACCACTAGTGAGGCAAGTCCTTCGTGTGCGACGGCCATGGTGTGATAGACAAGGTTGCTTCTTCGTGGACCCTTCGTGGGTGGAGCCCTCCGTGGACTCGCACAACCGTTACCCTTCATGGGTTGAAGTCTCCATCAACGTGGATGTACGATAGCACCACCTATCGGAACCACGACAAAACATCCGTGTCTCCAATTGCGTTTGATTTCTCCAAACCCATCCCTTTACATTCTTGCAAGTTGCATGCTTTACTTTCTGCTGCTCATATACTCTTTGCATGCTTGCTTGCTTGTTATGTATTGTGAATGTTAAACTTGTGCCTAAACTCCACTTAAACCTAAAGAAATTAAAAACTGCAACTTTGGTACTTAGTGTCTAATCACCCCCCTCTAGACACCTCTTCTCAAGATCCTACACTCGCCGAAGGGCTCGAGCTAGGAGGCCCCATAGGCTCGCCATCGCCATCATCTTCGTCCACGGCCGCCGCATCTGTTCGTCGATTTCTTCGTGTCCGTCGACACCCGCGCTTGCTAATCTCGTCCACGAGCCCCGCGGTGAGCTCCTCTGCCTACTCCCACTTCGATCTGTCGCTGTGTCATCGTCCCCGTGTTCGCCTTGGCCGCGCCCGTGTGCGCCTCACCTGCAGGTACCCCCGTGCGCTCTCCCGCTGCTGCTGCTTGTGTCGTTGTTGCCTTGCTTGCTGCTGCCGGGGGTACGCGCCGCATCGCGGGGTCACTCTGGTGGTCGTAGCTCCACGAGGGGTGGCCTGTGCCATCGAGACAAGCGCCCGAGCTCCTCTCTGTCCCGCGGGCGAGCGATGGAGGAAGGAGACAGACCTGCCAGGCGGGCCTCGCCTCCTCTAGGCCCCACCGGTCAATCTCAGCCGCACCTGCCAAGGGAGTCCCACCCGCAGGTCAAAACCACTTTTGACCAATGCCACATCAGCAGCAAGTGGAGGCAAACCACCCAGGGGGTTCTTTCATCCGGTATGGGTTTGTTTAGGGGGTGAAAGGAACAGAAAAATAGATGAGGGGGTAATGTGAACCACCAACTTTATTCAGGGTAGTATAATGGACTTTTTTCTAATAATAGGAACAACTCCGATCTTGAGAATAATATTAAAGAATTTATCAACACTCAAGAAGTTTTCAACACTACAATGGAAGAAAAGTTGAATAAGATTGATGATTTATCTAGAAGTGTTGATAGAATTTCTCATGATGTGGAAAATCTCAAGATGAAAATTTGTGTGCCTAAGGTAGAGGAATCAATTAAACCTCTTTATATTTCTATGGATGAAAGTAAGAAAATAACCGCTATGCTTAGAGCTAGAAGAGAATTTTTAGAAAAGGCGTTTCCTAGTGATTGCTTTCATAAAACTGATGAAGATCTTAAAATGATTGGTGTTTCTTCTATTGATTCCTTGTTTAGTAAAATTAAGATTGATGAAAAATGGACTGGAGAAGAGTCAACTTTAGCTAGAAGGCGTCCCGATAATTCAGAGGGTGAAAATCTTGTTGAGAAAATTGATAAAAGTGGGTTTGAAGAGGTCAAGACTTTAACTAGTGATGTTCCCACTCTTTTGGATTACAAAGACTTTAACTATGATAGTTGCTCTTTGATTGATTGTATTTCTTTATTGCAATCCATGATAAATTCACCCCATGCCTATGAACAAAATAAAGCTTTTACTAAACATATTGTCGATGCTATGATGAAAGCTTTAGAAGAAAAGTTGGAATTAGAAGTCTCAATTCCTAGAAAATTACATGATGAGTGCGAACCTACTACCAAAGTCAAGATTAAAAATTATGATTGTTTTGCTTTATGTGACTTGGGTGCTAGTGTTTCTACAATTCTGAAATATTTATGTGATGTGCTTGGTCTTACTGATATTGAAGAATGCTCTTTAAATTTTCACTTGGCGGATTCTACTATTAAAAAGCCTACGGGAAGAATTGCTGATGTTCTTATTCTTGCAAATAGGAATTATGTACCCATAGGTTTTATTGTTCTTGATATTGATTGCAATATGCTACCTCTTGAGCACTGCGTTGGATTTCCTTGAAGAGGAAAGGATGATGCAGCAAAGTAGCGTAAGTATTTCCCTCAGTTTTTGAGAACCAAGGTATCAATCCAGTAGGAGGCTACGCATGAGTCCCTCGTACCTACACAAAGCAAATAACTCCTCACAACCAACGCGAATAGGGGTTGTCAATCCCTTCACGGTCACTTACGAGAGTGAGATCTGATAGATATAATAGATAATATTTTTGGTATTTTTGTGATAAAGATGCAAAGTAAAATAAAAAAAACAAAGTAAAAAAAGCAAAGGCAATAATAAAGTGATAGAGATTAATATGATGAAGATAGACCCGGGGGCCATAGGTTTCACTAGTGGCTTCTCTCAAGAGCATAAGTATTTTACGGTGGGTGAACGAATTCTTGTTGAGCAATTGTGATGAATTGAGCATAGTTATGAGAATATCTAGGTATGATCATGTATATAGACATCACGTCCGAGACAAGTAGACCGACTCCTTTTGCATCTACTACTGTTACTCCACTCATCAACCGCTATCCAAAGCATGCATCTAGAGTATTAAGTTAATGAAAGCGAGTAACGCCTTAAGCAAGATGACATGATGTAGAGGGATAAATTCATGCAATATGATAAAAACCCCATCTTGTTATCCTCGATGGCAACAATACAATACGTGCCTTGCTGCCCCTCATCCTTTGGGAAAGGACACCGCAAGATTGAACCCAAAGCTAAGCACTTCTCCCATTGCAAGAAAAACCAATCTAGTAGGCCAAACCAAACTGATAATTCAAGAGACTTGCAAAGATAACCAATCATACATAAAAGAATTCAGAGAAGATTCAAATATTGTTCATAGATAATCTTGATCATAAACCCACAATTCATCGATCTCAACAAACACACCGCAAAAAGAAGATTACATCGAATAGATCTCCACAAGAGAGGGGGAGAACATTGTATTGAGATCCAAAAAGAGTGAATAAGCCATCTAGCTACTAACTATGGACCCGAAGGTCTGAGGTAAACTACTCACACTTCATCGGAGAGGCTATGGTGATGATGTAGAAGCCATCCATGGTGGATGCCCTCTCCGGCGGAGCTCCAGAACAGGCCCCAAGATGGGATCTCGTGGGTACAGAAGGTTGCGGTGGTGGAATTAGGTTTTTGGCTCCGTATCTAATCTTTTGGGGGTACGTAGGTATATATAGGAGGAAGAAGTACGTCGCTGGAGCAAGGTGTGGCCCACGAGGGTGGAGGGCGTGCCTGGGGGGTGGGCGTGCCCCCCTACCTCGTGCCCACCTCGTTTCTTTCTTGGCGTAGGGTCCAAGTCTCCTGGATCATATTCGGTGAGAAAATCACGTTCCCGAAGGTTTCATTCCGTTTGGACTCCGTTTGATATTCCGTTTCTTCAAAACTCTGAAATAGGCAAAAAAAACAGCAATTCCGGGCTGGGCCTCCGGTTAATAGGTTAGTCCCAAAAAAATATAAAAGTGGAAAATAAAACCCAATATTGTCCAAAACAATAGATAATATAGCATGGAGCAATCAAAAATTATAGATATGTTGGAGACTTATAAGGCATCCCCAAGCTTTATTCCTTCTCGTCCTCGAGTAGGTAAATGATAAAAATAGAATTTTTGATGCGGAGTGCTACTTGGAATAATTTTAATGTAATTCTTCTTAATTGTGGTATGAACATTCAGATCCGAAAGATTCAAGACAAAAGTTTAATATTGACATAAAAATAATAATACTTCAAGCATACTAACAAAGCAATTATGTCTTCTCAAAATAACATGGCCAAAGAAAGTTATCCCTACAAAATCATATAGTCCGGCTATGCTCTATCTTCACCACACAAAGTATTTAAATCATGCACAACCCGATGACAAGCCAAGCAATTGTTTCATGCCTTTGACATTTTCAAAACTTTTTCAATCTTCACGCAATACATGAGCGTGAGCCATGGATATAGCACTATATGTGGAATAGAATGGTGGTTGTGGAGAAGACAAAAAGGGAGAAGATAGTCTCACATCAACTAGGCGTATCAACGGGCTATGGAGATGCCCATCAATAGATATCAATGTGAGTGAGTAGGGATTGCCATGCAACGGATGCACTAGAGCTATAAGTATATGAAAGCTCAACAAAAGAAACTAAGTGGGTGTGCATCCAACTCGCTTGCTCACGAAGACCTAGGGCATTTGAGGAAGCCCATCATTGGAATATACAAGCCAATTTCTATAATGAAAAATTCCCACTAGTATATGAAAGTGACAAAATGAGAGACTCTCTATCATGAAGATCATGGTGCTACTTTGAAGCACAAGTGTGGTAAAAGGATAGTAACATTGTCCCTTCTCTCTTTTTCTCTCATTTTTTTATTTGGGCCTTTCCCCTTTTCTATGGCCTCTTTTTTTTCGTCCGGAGTCTCATCCCAACTTGTGGGGGAATCATAGTCTCCATCATCCTTTCCTCATTTGGGACAATGCTCTAAAAATGATGATCATCACACTTTTATTTTTCTTACAACTCAACAATTACAACTCGATACTTAGAACATAATATGACTCTATATGAATGCCTCCG
This sequence comes from Aegilops bicornis, assembly GCA_021605145.1. NCBI lineage: Eukaryota > Viridiplantae > Streptophyta > Magnoliopsida > Poales > Poaceae > Aegilops > Aegilops bicornis. Next base: position 106,217,037 of record CM038671.1, read on the forward strand.
GCGGTGTACCGGGATATGCAATGAATCAAGAGTGACATGTATGAATGAATTATGAACGGTGGCTTTGCCACAAGTACAGTGTCAACTACATGATCATGCTAGCAATATGACAATGATGGAGCGTGTCATAATAAACGGAACGGTGGAAAGTTGCATGGCAATATATCTCGGAATGGCTATGGAACTGCCATGATGGGTAGTGTCGGGGAGGCTGATCGTACCCACGGACACCTATGGGGCCGGCGGAGCAGGCCCCTTGTGGTTCGGAGGGGGGCGGAGATCGCACGAAGAGCGGATCGAGGCGAGGCACACGAGCAGTTTACCCAGCCGGAGCTCTCCGGAGAGATAAAACTCGTCGCTGCTTGTTTGATCTATTGTGTTCTTGCTAGGGAGCAATGCGAGCTACAAAACCTAGCTTGAGTGTGTCTAGACTATGGCGGTCGAATGGACCGAACTAGCGAACCTTGCGAATCAAAGCAGATGGAACCGAACCTCCTTCACGTTGCACTCGGGCCTCCTTTTATATGCTCAAGGGGTCTCCGACAGTGGCAACATAGGCGAGGGTACAAATGTAAAAACAGGAGTTGGTACACCTACTTGAGCGATGTATGCGATTGCAAAATACCTAACTCGACGGCAAGGGACAAAAGCAATAAATGTCCATCATTGTCGCCCAAACAAGCAACAGAGAGGCCGTCAGTGCGCCTCCGCTTCGCCACGATGGCGAGCCTGTCAAGACCAGCGTATCGCTGCTCTCCGCTGGCTGCACAGCCGCTCGACACGCGCCCATGGAACGGTCCCATGGCGACACGTCGCTGGGTGAGCTGGAGCGGAGACGGAGAGAGGTTGCATGCCGCGGCAAGCGCCTTTCCGCGGCCGGATCCTTGTGGCGCTCGGAGACTTGTCGCGCTCCGAGCCTTCCCGGCAAGCTCCTCTTGCCGGGGCCTTGTCTTCTGCGTGCCTGGAGCGGCCTTCCCGACAAGCTCTTCTTGTCGGGGCCTTGTCTTCTCAATCAAATACTTTGTTCTTGAATGGCTCCAAAAGGAGCCATGAAGGATCTTGGCGGTGACGAGGCAAACCCTGCCGCGGGGTGCTACAACCGTCCGTGCACGAGTACGGGGTACTAGGGTACCCCTACGCTAGTACACCGATAGGAGCCCCCGGGCTTGGGCGTGCACACGGTGCCGAAGCGCTTGTCGGGCCAGGCCCGTAACTGTGCAGACGGACACGCCGCTGCCTCGACCGCGCCACAACTCGCTTCGACCCACCACGATCCCCACTAACGGCACGCACCGGACGTGGCGTCGTGCGAGAGATCGTGGGCGCGGTCGTGGGGGATTCTTTATTGATATAAGCGGAACGTCCGCCCCCCTCCTCCCCTTTATAAGCGGAGGAAACAGAGGCAGGCCGACCACCCCTGCCATTGTTGTCTTGTCAAGAAACCACCGCCGCTCCCCTCGTCTTCTCCGGTGCGAAGAGAGCAGCGCCCCGCCCCCCTTTCTCCGCAAGAACACTCTCCGCCGTCGACCTCCTCCGCCCTCCTCGCCATGGCTCCAAAGGCCGATAAGGAGAAGGGCGTCAAGTCGGCCGAGGCGCAGCGGCTCGCGGCGCTGCGCAAGGAGCGAGCCATCTTCCCCCCGCAGCTCGGCGCACGGGAGCTGCGGGACGTCTTCTACCTTTTCTGGTCGACGGAGACCCGTGCGCATCCGCGCACGAGGGTGCTCCCCGCCTCCGCCGCTGATCTGGCCCCAACAGGGTACCCTTTCTTCGCCATTTTCTTCTATTGCGGTCTTTGCCCGCCGTTTTCCGAGTTCTTTTGCGACATAATGAACACCTTTAGCCTCCGCCTCCTTGATTTCACCCCCAACGCCGTCTTGGCCATGGCGGTTTTCGCACATTTGTGCGAAAACTTTGTCGGAGTCCACCGAACGTGGCACTCTTCCGCCATTTCTTTGTTCCCCAGCGTCGAGAGAGGAGAGCCACTTGCCGGGGGAATAGCCTGGGTCTCTAGGATCGGCAAGAAAGAGGCCTACCTAGAGGGGGAGTTCCGGAACAAGTGGGAGGAGTTGAGAGCCAACTGGTGCTGGGTCGTAGAGGAGGACCCACAGCCCTTCACCGTCGTGCGCCAAACCCCAATTGCGCGCGGCAAGGATTGGAGTAACTTGGCGCCGGAGGACGCGAGGCTGAAGATATCTGTGACCCGAATTCTGCACCTCAGGCTTGCCGGGTTGACAGTAGGAGCAGTTGGCGCAGACTTCATTCGCCGCCAGACGCTTCCCTTGCAGGAAAGGAGGAGGCCTGCTTGGGAGTTCCAGAATGCGGCGGACATCATGAGGCTGCGCCCGGGCCTGAATTGGAACTTCACCGTCATGGAGCTGGATTCAGTGCTGCTTGAGCTGTTCAAGAACGACCCCGAACATCCAGTGGTTCAGGTTGCCGCTGGGGTCGTCCCATTGTGCAACAACTTCGGCGCTCGATCGCATCCGCGCCATGATGCCAATCAGGCGACTCCCACGGGATCGTCCCGACTGGCAGGAGCCCCCGACGAGGTCGTGCAGCAATTCTTCGACGACTTGCAAGAGGTGCCGATCCGCCCGACGAGCGTAAGAGGCTCACCGAGACACCACCGAGCGGGAGATGGCGCGGATTGTCACCAGGGTGGAGAAGGCGGCAGCTGCCGCTGCCGCTGGAGCCTTCGGGTTCACCGTGGAGGAGGCGGAGGCGGCGAAGGCGGCAAGCCTTGCCGAGCAAGGGGAGGTCGCCGGCGAGGATGAGCTTGTCGGGACCGAGGCCGGGTCGAGTGGACCCGCCGAGGGCACTTCTTCTCCTCCGCCAAGCGACTTGCCGCCAGCGGAGCCCCCGACTCCGCCGAGAAGGCGTCTCCACAGGGTTGGAGACGAGTCGGGGCGGCAGACCGGCCCACAGCAGCAGTGCCGCTCGACGCGCTCCACCGCGGCAAGCGAGGTTGCATGAGGCGCCCCAAACTGCAGCGGCAAGCTGGGGCGGAATCTTCTCAGCCGCCGCCGACGCCCGCTTAAGCGGCCAAGAGAGCCCACTCCCCGCCTCATCGCACCGGAGGTGGGCGGAGTTTGATTTCTCCGCGGCCAGCTCCGAGGAGGAAGGCGAAGAGTAAGCTTCTCGCGATTGTGCTTGTATTTCTTCAATTTTTATTGCTTCATCTTGAATCTGATTTGCTTTGTTACGGACTCTTTCCTTTTCGTGACGCTGGCCCAGAGCGGCGAAGAGGGCCAAGATCCCGGCGGTCGTCGTTGAGGATGATTCTCCCGTGGCGACGGGGGACGCGCCCGAGACCGCCTTGTCGGACCCGGCAACCCTTCCCCAGAGCAGCCCCCAGCACAGCCCCTAGAGTAAGTGTGCAGTTTTTCTCCTTACTACTAGGTGTGCAGGGGTGCCCTTTCTTCGTTGATTTCTGACTGTTTGATTGTGTAGGAGCGGAGCAGCCTCATCAGGAGGGCTCGGAAGCCGCCTCCGAGACCCTGCCCGCTGTCACTACGCCGCCAAGGGAGAACTCCCCGGTAAGGGAGCTCCCTCCGACAAGGGAGGCCACCCCGACAAGGGAGGCCACTCCGGCAAGGGAGGATACCCCGGCAAGGGACGGCGCCAGCGACCCTCCAGTGGTCGAGGCCATTGCTGCGGATCTGTTGCGGGTAACTCCTTACATGGAATTTTCCCTTGGGCTTGCTTTCTTTTGTTTCTCTTTTTGAATATCTGCTGACTGCTCTTTCTTCGCCGACGCAGACCCGATGGAGGTCGAGGCCGCGGCGAGGAGGAAATCTTGGCAACACCGACGAGGCCGCCGTCGAAGAAGAAGAGGTCGTCGTGGAGGAAGAGGCCGCCGCCGACGAGCCTGTTGGCGAGGAGGCCACCGAGGCTGCCGACGCGAGGTCGGGCGTAGGGGTCGGGCGATTGTACCGACGGCCCCGAGGCCGCAGGAGCTGCAAGCGCTTACACCGACAGCCGACTCCGCTGCCGCCGCGACGTCAGCCCCGAGGAGCCCCAAATGCCTACCAAGGCCGGGCGAAGGCGTTTCATCAAGCTCCCACAGGGAACCGAGCTCCAGGCGCCGGTCGAGGGCGAGACCTTTGACGGCGAGCTACTCGCCTTGGCTGACGCTGGTGGACGCGCCAAGCAGCAGCAGCGGCGAGTCTGAGGAGGAGCAGCTGCTGAAGAACCTGCTATCGCTCTACCGCGCCCGGCAGGCCAAGTTGGAGACCCGGGAGGCCCTTGTCGCGAGGGCGGGAGCGCACATGGAGAAACGCGCCGAGGAGCTCCGGAGCGCCAACAAAGAAGCCCTCCGCGACGTGGCGGAAGCACGGGGGCAACTCGCAGAAGAGCGCACGGCCTTCATCCTTGAGAAGGCCGCAGCAGATGAGGAGCAGCGGCTGGCTGCCGAGAAGCTCGCCGTGCAGGAAAGCGAGTTGGCGCAGCGGAAGGTCAACCTGGACGGCCACGAGGAGGACCTTGTCGCACGTGAAGAGTCGCTTGGCGGGGCGCTTCAGGAAGCGAAGGACGCTGCCGCAGCCGCAGGCCGCCAAGGAAGAGCTGAAGGCGAAGGTGGCACAGCTGGAGGCCACCCTCAAGAAGAGCGGCGAAGAGCTTGCCATGCTCAAGCGTGAGCGCGAGAAGGACGCCTACACGCTAGGCGAGCTGCAGAGCCGCCTCACGACAGGCCAAGTTGCTCGACGCCGCCAAGGACTCCAAGGCGGATCTGCAGCTGAAACTGACCACTCTGACGCAGACGTTGGATGGTGCCAGAGAGCGGGAGGCGGGCTTGTTGGAGGCGATCAAGGCCAAGGAGGAGCTGCTGGCGAATGCTGCCTCCGTCCAGAACACCTTGAGGGAGAGCGTGGAGCACTGGACCGAAGGTCTTGTGGACACCGCCACCGACATCCACAACGAGCTGATGGAGCTGGGGATGGCGGACCTTGCGTACTCCTCCGACGAGCATCTCCAAAGGCGTGGTGACGGGCCTCCGGCGACTCCGGGAGGAGGTCCCGAAGCAGCTTGCCGAGGAATCTCGCCAAGTGTGTGCAGGGGCCCTCGAGAAGGTGTTGATGAAGGTGGCCTTCCGCAACCCGGGCCTCAACCTTAACGGTGTCCTCAGATCCTTGCCGTCCGACGCCAACGTGGAGGAGCTCAAAGCCCTTGTCGCACCCATTGTGGACAAGGAGAACAAGATCAAGCGGATCAAGGCGACCCGCGTAGACTAGGCCGCCAACCTTATCTTTCCCTTGTCGCCGATCATGTTTAGAAAACTTTGTTAGATCAGCGACAAGTTATTCTATAATATACTCTATCTTAGGTGAATCGATCAATGCAACGTTATTTCCTCTACTCGACTCTTGGCTTTGTATGTTATCGCCCTCGCTTTTCAGGAAACTTGCGGTGCAGGCACCCTTGCCATGGCGCCGAAAGTGAACTTCAGCAACTTCTTTGGCGGGTCGCTACCGACAAGCAACCTTGTCGCGGACTAGCCGCAGCTCACTTAAGTTGTTGAGCGGACTCGAAACAAAGTAAGGGCGCGACCAGTCACGATTTGGTTCCTCTGCACAGGTTTTCCATACAAAGTACAATCGTTCGAGGAAGATAACTTATAAATTTAAAAATTGATTGCTCAAACTTTGGCAACTTAGCTTTACATCTCTTGCTTCCCGATGAGGCGAAACTTCCTCGAGCGGTGCCGGTCCATAGTATTTCTCCTCCCCCTGGTTAACTTGTGCGCGAGGGGGGGGCTTCTTTGAGAAAAGAAAAAGAAGAGGAAATAACGTTATGGAGCCCAGTGGCTCGATTCTGCTTACCGGGTATGGTTGCTGCACAAAGTGTTAGCCAAAACATGCAATAAATTGATGAAAGCATGAACTTGACAAGATGTGTGCAACACATGAGCTTTACTGATGCACGGGGTCTGCGCCCGTCTTTGTACGAAGGATTACATGCAACAGCGGCAAGACTTGTACAAAAGGTGGTTGCCGGAACGGGTTCCGACAACCCCGCCTTATGGGTAAAACTTACGAAGATGCTCAATGTTCCAGGAGTTGCTCACCGGAATGCCATCTTCGGTCTCAAAGCGACGGCGCCGAGCCTAGTGACTCGTTTCACCCGATAAGGGCCTTCCCACTTCAAGGCCAACTTGTTTGAATTCTTGGCGGACTGAATGCGCGAAGAACAAGGTCGCCTTCCTCGAGACTTCGGCACTAACCCTGCGGCTATGGTAGCGGCGAGGCTTGTGTGGCGGCTCGCCTGACGGCTGAAAGGCGATCCTCCTCGAGGAGCAGCGTCATCTTGTCGCAGCTGCTCTTGCTCAAGCTCATCATAAGCGAGTACTCGAGGCGATCCGTATCTGAAGTTCCGTGGGGAGAACTGCCTCTGCTCCATAGACTAGAGCAAAGGGTGCCTAGCAGTGGCTCGATTGGCGTCGTCTGATCGACCAAAGAACCACCGCAGCTCCTCGATCCAGTTTCTTCCGCACTTGTGCAGCCTGTCGAAAGTTACGGTCTTGAGCCGGGCGCAGCACTTCAAAGATTTGCCCTCTCGCTTGACCGTTGCTTCTCGGGTGAGCAAGCGAAAGCAGACCTTGGCACCAAGGTCTTGGACGTCTTGCATGAAGGTGCGACTCAGAATTGTGTGCCGTTGTCGGTGATGATCCTGTTAGGGATTCAAAGCGGCAAACAATCGACCGAAGAACTTGACCGCCGATTGTCTTGTCACCTTCCTCATCGCTTCCACTTCCGCCACTTTGTGAACTTGTCGATGGCGACGTACAAGTACTCAAAGCCCCGACAACTTCGGGGAAGGGGCCGAGGATGTCGAGCCCCTGCACCGAAAATGGCCAGGATAAAGGGATCGTCTGGAGAGCTTGAGCTGGCTGGTGTATCTGTTTGGAATGGGCCGCACGCTTCACACTTGGTTACTTGTGCGATTGCATCACGGAGGGCTGTCGGCCAGAAGAAACCTTGCCGGAAAGCTTTGCCGCCAAGTGCTCTTGCGCCAATGTGGTGACCACATATGCCTCCGTGTATCTTCGCCAACAGCTTACATCCATCTTCACAGGAATACACTTCAATTTCACACCATTGAGTCTTCTTACATGCAGTGTCTGTCGACAAACTGGTACATACTTGACTGCCGGGCTACTCTTTCCGCTTCTTCTTGCTCTTGGGAAGTTCTCTATGCGGAGGAAATGGACAATCTGCTGCGCCCATCTTTGGAGCTTGTGGCTCGACAACGAGGACTAAAGGCACATCTGTTGCTGCGGAACATCAGCTTCCGTGGCAAGAGCCTGCGGCCTGGAGTTAGATGCTCCCGACAAGCTTGGCGGAGCAAGACTTGTCGGGAGCGTCTACTTCAACGAAACAAACCCTGGGGTCTGTTGGAGCAGACTGCTCCTCAGCACTGTTGGTGTTGATCTTGGGGACCTTTGCAACGACGGCTTCAGGAAGCTCTATCGGAAAGTAGTCACCGAGGCCAACTTCCTCTTCTTGCTCTGTCGGTCGACGGTGTTATGGTTGGCTGAGTCACTTGAGCACGAAAATCCCTGGTTCCACAGTAACTTAAGCGCGGCAAGACTTTGACAGCCGTCGGCAATATCATTACGAGCTCTTGGAACATGTTCCATTTGCAGCCGTCAAAGTGCTCTTCTAGCTTCCTCACTTCATCAACGTAGGCTTCCATCAACGGACTCGTAATCTTTGTTGACTTGGCGGACGACGAGTTGCGAGTCACCCCGACAATAAGCTTCTTGATCCCAAGGTCCACGGCGATCCACGAGACCGGCAAGCAAACCTTCATACTCTGCGGTATTGTTTGTCGCTTGCTCCTTGGGAAAGTGCATCCGACGACGCACTTGAGGTGCTCTCCGGTGGGTGCGATAAGCAGCACGCCGGCACCGGCGCCTTGCAGCGAGAAGGCACCATCAAAGTACATCAGCCACTCTTTGCTTGCTTCTTTGACGGGAATGCTCGTCTCCGGAATCTTTTCATCTGGCGTTGCATCCATTCTGCTATGAATTCTGCCAATGCTCTGCTTGGGATAGTTGATGTGCTTTCAAACTTAAGACCAAAGCTTGACAGCTCCAGTGCCCACTCGACAATCCTGCCTGTCGCTTCTGGATTCTGCAGTATCCTCTTCAGGGAAAGCGAGTGACAAGCTGTGATCTCATGTGCTTGGAAGTAATGGCGCAGCTTTCTCGAGGCCATGAGGAGGCCGAAAGCAATTTACGCATGCCGAGTACCTCGATCTAGCCCCTCGCAGAAGGGAGCCGACAAAGTAGACTGGCACTGCACCATCCTTTTATGTCTGTTCATGTGTCTGCGGATTCGTCCTTGTCGGGACCAGAGCTTGTCGGTGAAGCCCCGCTTGTCGCTGGATGTGCTTGCCGCTGTTCTTTGGCTCGTCATCTGCCTCCCTCTCCGCCACTAACGCAGCACTAGCCACTTGATTGGTTGCCGCTATATATAGCAGCAACTTCTCTTGTGGCCTAGGTGCGACAAGTGTTGGAGTGGAGGACATGTATCTCTTTAAGTCCTGCAGCGCAGCCTCCGCTTCGGGTGTCCATTTTACTAGACCTGCCTTTTTCAAAATCTTGAAAAATGGCAGGGCGCTTCAGCAGAACCTAGAAATAAACCTCTTGAGAGCAGCCGCAAGAACCGCAAGTCTTCGTACATCCTTGACGCGCTTTGGTTCTTCAATCTGCTCAATGGCCTTGATCTTGTCGGGGTTGGCTTCAATCCCTCATTGAGACACGAAGAACCCGAGAAGCTTGCGGAAGGGACTCCAAACACGCACTTCTCGGGGTTGAGCTTGAGGTTGATCTTGCGGAGATTTGCAAAGGTCTCGTCCAAATCTTGAACCAGAGTTGCTTTGTCCTTGCTTTTGGCCACTATGTCATCCATGTAGGCTTCTACATTTCTGTGCATTTGTGACTCAAAAGCGTCATGGACTACCCTTGCAAACGTTGAACCAGCATTCTTCAAACCGAAAGGCATCCGTATGAAACAGTATGTGCCACATGGTGTGATGAATGCGGTCTTCTCCTCATCTTCTTCAGCCATGAAGATCTGATGGTATCTGAGTAGGCATCAAGAAACGAAAGCAAATCACATCCAGCCGTGGAGTCAACAATCTGGTCAATGCACGGCAAGGGAAATGGATCTTTGGGACAAGCTTTATTAACATCCGTGAAGTCAATACAAAGTCTCCATTTCCCATTTGCCTTGCGCACGACTACAGGATTGGCCAACCACGTAGGATGGAGCACTCCTCTGACAAGGCCTGCTTCCGGTTTCTTGATCTCTTCGGCTATGAATTCTTGGCGCTCCTTTGCTTGCTTCTTGACTTTTTGCTTGACGGGCGCGCATGAGGACAAACGGCCGCGGTGCTCAATCACTTTCACGGGAACACCGGGATATCGGACGGTTGCCATGCAAACACGTCGACATTCGCCCAGGAAAGCAACGAGCGCCGCCTTCCTATTTGGGGTCGAGAGAGGCACCGATGGTGAAGGTACCACCAGCGCCGTCCTCCTTGGCGGCACCTTCTTGGTTTTCGTGAGCCACCATCTTCTTGCACTTGCCGGTGGAGCTCGATGGTGCGTCCTCGACGGTAGCGCGGCACTCAAGAGGTGCGCTTGCGGAGTGAGCATCGAGCCCTTGTCGGACTTGGACTTGGTCTTTTTCCCCGGGAGCTTCGGCAAGTGTTTTGCAATCTGTCGCTGCTGCATCCCGGAAGATCTTGTCGGCACAGATAAGGGCATCCTTCTTGTCGCCATGGACAGTGATGACGCTTTATCGGGCCCGGCATCTTGAGTAGGTTGTAGGCATAGTGAGAGGCTGCCATGAACTTGGCGAGTCTTTGGACGGCCAAGTATCCCATTGTAAGGCAATGGGAAATCGGAGACGTCAAACGTAACCCTCTCGATCCTGAAGTTCAGCTCGGCGCCAAATGTGACCGCAACGTAATCTTCCCCTTGACTTGCTCCTCCCGGATTGATTCCTTGGAAGGTTCCGGTCTCTTCGAGCTTCATTGTCGAGGATTTGAAGCTTCGGAGCACCGCGGAGGAGATCAAATTCAAGCCGGCCCGCCGTCAACTAACATTTTGTGACCTTGAGGTTGCGGATGGTTGGAGAGACCAACATCGGCAAGCACCCGACCGCAGTTATGCGATCAGGGTGGTCCTCAATATCAAAATGATAGGCGTCTTGGACCACTTCAGAGGCTTGTGCGACTCTACGGATGGTTCCGCTGCATTGACCTCCGCATCCATTGCTTGAGTTGGCGGTGGGAGGTATGCAGGAAGCACCTCCGTCAACGCATAAAGGACCTCTGTGGCTTTCAAACTCCTGCCGTCGGCGTCGCTGCGTCTTCCATGTCTTCGTCGTCGTCCTCATCTTCATCCTTGTCGCGGCCGCTGGGAGGTCGATCTCCTTGTCGCCGCTTGGCCTTGTCGCGCGTCCTCCCGGCCGGGGCGTTTCTTGCTTGCTCCCCGCACCTTCTGGGCCTTCTCCTTGTCTCGCCGCTCGTACTCAGCTCTCTGTTCGACGAGCTGCTCGACCTTCTTGCAGCTCTGGAGATCGTGGCCCTTGGTGCGGTGGATCTGCAATATCGCTTGCCGAGCCGCCCACGCTTGTCGGCGGCCGCCACCGACTGGTGGTTGGCGTTAGCGGCAACCTCCTTGCCGGAGCCACCAGCCTTGGCGTTCTTGTCGCCGCCTCCGTTGCCGGACTGCTCGACAGCTAGCACTTCTCTGCTTTCCTTCTTCCTGTTGCCTAGCCGCTGTCCCTTCTTTGCCGGGGCGGTGTCATCACTGTCAGAACCTGCTTCTGCATTCTCTCCAGGGAGTCTCCTCCCTTCCTCAGCGCGTGCACACTTGTCGGCCAGGCATACAGCTCAGCGACGTCCTTGACTTTGCACATCGCCATCTCCTCCCTCATCCTGCGGTTCCGCACATTACGATGAAATGCACCGATCACCTTGGCAGGGTGGGCGTGCAGGGATGTTGTAGTGCACGCGGCTGAACCTCTGAATGAACTTGCGCAGGGACTCTCCTTCCTTTTGGGCGAGCAAGTGAAGGTCACTCTCTTGGCCATGAGGTTTGTGGCCACCTGTGAAGGCGCCAACAAACTGATGGCACAGGTCTGCCCAAGAGGATATGGAGCTGTCTGGCAAGTGCATGAGCCAGGATCTGACATTGGGCTTGAGCACGAGCAGGAAGTAGTTGGCGAGGATCTTGTCGTCTCGTCCCCCCGCAGCCTGCACCTCGATGGTGTAGATGTTTAGGAACTCCGACTGATGCGTCCTGCCATCGTACTTCTCCGGCACGTCTGGTTTGAAGTTTTTCTGGCTGGGCCACTGGACTTGCCGCAGCTCACGAGTGAACGCAGGGGCAACCTCCACAGACGGGTAAGTCGCTCGCCCTTCCGGGCGCTGCATGTCAACAGAGAAGGCCAATGGCGCTTGTCGGACTGACGTCGCGCTTCTCTTGGTGCTCGATGCGAGTTCGAGCGTCCTCTTGTTGTCGCTCATGAAGAACTTGGCGCTGATCACGGCGAGCTCGCGGATCCGACGACGCAGTGGAGTCGCTGTCGAGGTGGATCCGGTGAGTCGGCGATCTTGGCCTTCTTGGCGGAGAGTGCACGGTGGTTGCACCTCCGACAGTCTCGTCGCCACCGGCTCGTGCCTTGTCGTCTCGCCGCGGCAACGATGGCGTTGGTTGCCGCGGAGCGTCACCGTTGGCAAAGCCGATGAGGCTCTGGATAGTGGCCCTCCACTCGTCGACCTTGTCGGCCGTTGGAGGGTAGTCGAGGAGCAGCCGGGCTCTTGCCGTAGCTTCTGCTGGAGTAGTAGGCGGCATTGGAGAAGCGGTGCGAGGCGGGAGCGGACGCGCTCGGACTTCTAACTACGTTAGAAGGAGCAGCGCCCCATCCGGGCGACCGTATCTCACTCGTGCCAGCATGTTGGCGCGCATGCTGGTCTTGAGGGTCTCGATCCAATGAACGTATGGTGTTGTGAACACCATGACGTTGTTGGTCCCGCGTCTCCTGAGATGGGCGCGGGGGATGCGCGGACGCCGAGGTTTGTGGTGCCTTGTCCTTGGACTTGGCAACGTCACGAGCACCTTCGTCGGCGCCCGTTCCTCCGCCAGCGTCTGCCCCACCACCCGTTTGCTGCGGTGAGGGTGGATACGACGCGGACGGCTCCGCTGCCGCCGAAGCCTTCTTCTTCGGTGGCATGTTGAGGAAGATGTTGATGATGTTGCTCGTGTGAACGCCGGATCAGATTCACACGGCCTCGACGCCCTACTCGGGCGCGCCAGAGATGTCGGGAGGCTGATCGTACCCACGGACACCTATGGGGCCGGGCGGAGGCCCCTTGTGGTTCGGAGGGGGCGGAGATCGCCAAGAGCGGATCGAGGCGAGGCACACGAGCAGTTTACCCAGCTTCGGAGCTCTCCGGAGAGATAAAACTCCTACTGTTGCTTGTTTGATCTATTGTGTTCTTGCTAGGGAGCAATGCGAGCTACAAAACCTAGCTTGAGTGTGTCTAGACTATGGCCAGTCGAACGGACCGAACTAGCCGAACCTTGCGAACAGAAACGAACGGAACCGAACCTCCTCTACGTTGCACTCGGGCCTCCTTTTATATGCTCAAGGGGTCTCCGACAGGTGGCAACATAGGCGAGGGTACAAATGTAAAAACAGGAGTTGGTAAACCTACTTGAACAGTGTACAGTGCAAAATACCTAACTCGACGGCAAGGGACAAAAGCAATAAATGCCCGTCATTGTCGCCCCAAAGCGATTAACAGAGGCCGTCAGTGCGCCTCCGCCGCCACGATGGCGAGCCTGTCACGCCAGCGTGTCGCTGCTCTCCGCTGGCTGCACAGCCGCCGACACGCCGCCCATGGAGCGGTCCCATGGCGACACGTCGCTGGGTGAGCTGGAGTGGAGACGGAGAGAGGTTGCATGTCAGCGGCAAGCGCCTTGTCATGGCGGATCCTTGTCGTGCTCGGAGACTTGTCGGCGCTCCGAGCCTTCCGGCAAGCTCCTCTTGCCGGGCCTTGTCTTCTGCGTGCACAGGCGGCCTTCCTGCAAGCTCTTCTTGTCGGGGCCTTGTCTTCTCAATCAAATACTTTGTTCTTGAATGGCTCCAAAAGGAGCCACGAAGGATCTTAGCGGTGACGAGGCAAACCCCCTGCTGGGTGTCAGAACCGTCTGCAGACGTAGTATGGGGTACTAGGGTACCCCTACTCTAGTACACCGATAGGTAGGTATGGTGGCTGTTTTGAGGAAGGTATATGGTGGGTGTATGATACCGGCAAAAAGTGTGCGGTATTAGAGAGGCCAGCAATGGTGGGAGGAGGAAAAGTGTGTATAATCCATGGACTCAACATTAGTCATGAAGAACTCATATACTTATTGCAAAAATCTACAATTTATCAAAGCAAAGTATTACGCGCATGCTCCTAGGGGGATAGATTGGTAGGAAAAGACCATCCGCTCGTCCCCGACCGCCACTCATAAGGAAGACAACCAATAAATAAATCATGCTCCGACTTCATCGCATAACGGTTCACCATACGCGCATGCTACGGGAATCACAAACTTTAACACAAGTATTTCGCAAATTCACAACTACTCAACTAGCATGACTCTAATATCGCCATCTTCATATCTCAAAACAATTATCAAGCATCAAACTTTTCTTAGTATTCAACGCACTCAAAAGAAAGTTTTACAAATCTTGAATACCAAGCATATTAGGATTATTAAGCAAATTACCATGCTATTTAAGACTCTCAAAATAATCTAAGTGAAGCATGAGTTTTGCTTGGAGCATCTTGTATGATTTGAGTCTTTGATTGTTTTGCTTTGTGTTTTATGTCTTGAATCCTCGCTGGACACACTTGTTTGAGAGGGCCAAAATTATGCCATGACTTGTTAAAATTTCTCTCTATGCTTCACTTAAATCTTTATGAGTTATGAAATTGCTCTAGTGATTCCCTTATATCTTTTTGAGCATGGTGTGCTTTAGTATTTTTGAAGAAATTCTCTCTTGCTTCACTTAAATTAATTTTAGAGAAAGAAATATTATGCTCAGGATCTTCACTTATATTTGTTTGAGCTTATCAAAAGCAACACATGAAAATTAGTTCCAAACTAATAGATATCCAAGAAGATTTAATAAAAACTTTCATCAAGATCATTTGACAAAATAAACTTGATTCCTTATAATAGTGTTGAGATATGATGATGTGATATGTGAGTCATGTTGATGAGTAATTTTGCTTTAGTAAGAATATTGGTGTTAAGGTTTGTGATTCCCTATGCAAGCACGAAAGTCAATAGTTATGCAATGAAATTGCATCCTACTTGTGGTGCATTATTGATTGTTAATTATGCTTAATGCTCGCTTATGAGATTATTCGTTTCTTGGTTGGTCGCTTCTCAATCTTTTGCTAGCCTTCATTTTGCACAAAGTATGATCACTACTTGTGCATCCCAAACCCTTTAAACCAGTTTTGCCACATGAGTCCACTATATCTACCTATATGCGGTATTCTTTTTCCATTCTAAGAAAATTTGTATGTGCCATCTCTAATTTTCAAAATAATTTTTTTGTGCTCGTACCGCTCGCGAGGCGGTGAGGGATGGCCGATATTTTCCATGCTAGATGTGTTACTCTCACGATGAGTGTTTATTCACTTGTCATTGCATGAGAGTAAGGCAAAGGTATTAGGGATGCCCAGTCCCGAAATGAAAAATGAATTTACTTTATGTTGTCAAATAATAAATTCCTTGGGAAGTGTTGGTATGGAGGGAACCCGTGAATACGGTTAGCCATGGAAAGTGAAAGTATGGTGGAAAAAGGAATAAACTTTATTTTCTGTTTGGGAACCGCCTATGATATATCTAGCATGGAAAGTGTTGGAACTCTAAGCCGTTTTCGTTGGTGGGAAAAGTATGCCTCCCAAAATGTTTTTATCTCTATATTTTTCTCTTTGAGCTCTGGCACCTCTACAAATCCCTACTTCCCTCCGCGAAGGACCTTTCTATTACTTTATGCAATTTTTATTTTTAATTTGAGTCTCCATCTTCTCTTATAAAGCACCAACTAGGGGGCACTATGATCGTACTTGAGCATTGGGTGTAGCTAATGTGTGATTGTGTTTCATGAATGGATCAATGATTGAGTGTAGCGACCCGACCTCAGATGGTCAAGTCTCTGTGTTCCAGTGTCATCCCTGGATCAGTAATGCTGACACACACAGTACTCGAAGGATTTATAACAGAGTAGCAATCACACACTTATTACATTGAATGTCTCAGAAGAGAACTTATCTATACCTACTAATAAAGCAAGGTGCGTTTTGCTAATTTTTTAATCCGTTCACCAATATTACTATTTTTGATTTTTTGAGATTTTTTACTATATGCGAGGTGGTACTAATTTTTAGACATCCGCAATCAAAAGTCTGTCTCGGAATTTCATACATGGGCCTCGCATACGGTCCACACATGGGCTAGGCTTTCTCTCTCTTTTTTTTCAATGACAGCGAGCAAACTCGAGGCCTCCCTTTTATATGTCTGTGAATTGTCTGAGGATGAGTATCGCGAGCTCTCCAGTGGCCTTTCGGCGATGGCCTTGAGGCCATGGTCGTCCGGCGAGGTGGCTGCAGGCGAGAGAATGACGGGGAGGCTCGCCGGAGGACGCGCGCACTCGCGTGTGAGGCAGCTGGGGCACGCTGCCCGGGCGAGAGGAGGAGCCAGGAGGGGGGAGGGAGGCGTGGTTGGCGGTCGTCCACAGCATCGGGAAGGATGCATCAGACCTTCAGCTTGGGCATAGGGGCGAGAGGAGAAGCGGGGGGAGGGAGGCGTGATCGTCGTTGGCATCGGGGATGCATCGGACGCTGGCGCCGGCGAGGGCATGCGCTGCCCGGACGAGAGGGGAGGAGTAGGAGGGAGGCGCAGACGAAGTGGTCGTCATCGGGGCCGGAAGCTTCACACAAGCTTGGCCCCATCTCGACGACAGATGCGGCAGTCCATGCCGGCCCGGGTCGATGCAGGAGGGACGAGGAGGCCCGCGTGAGGGCTAAGCGGCGCGCCACTGCTGACGCTGGGAATGGAGCGGAGATGGGGGCGGATCCGGCGATTCCAGGTGAGGCGGCGGCGACCTGACGCCAAGGGGTTACAAAGGTGGATGGCGGCACGCTGTAGGGGAAAACGAGAGAGAGACGCGGAGCGATGGCGCGAGGGTGGTTTAGGGGTGGTTTTGGAGGAGCTCTGATGCAACAGGTGCTAAACGCGCCCAAGCCTGAATAAAGCCCAGAATGACACGTATAATTGATGCACAATGACAATTCAAATCGTTTCCTGTACAAGATTTTTTTTTTAAATGGTCTCCTGTACAAGCTTAGTATGGCACGTCAAAGACATTTTATTTTTCAGGCTCACGTAGGGAAAATGCATTGGAGTGCTTAAAAAGCCGCCGAGTCTCCTGTTCAGGTTTTTTCTGATCCAACCGACGGTCCGGTGTGGTCTTTTAAACTATGGTTACCAGGTGATACCCCGCGCGTTGTGATGGGAACACGCGGGAATTGGTTACAATATATTATTTTGATGAGATTTGACTGTCTTGAATCTGAATATGCTACTAAAGATTAAAAAATACATATGTTTTTTTATATTTGGTTATATATAGTTATAAAATAAATATGAAGTAGTAATATTTCTCATGCATGCTGAGAGAAATTAAAGTGGTGTAGTTCATAAAGTGGGATGTGTGCATGTTGAGGGAATTAGTATCTGTAGTATTTTCATGCATGCATGTTAAAAAAATAAAAGTAGTGGAGTTGATGATGTGACATGCTGCATGTTAAGATAAATAAGGTATTGGGGATGAACTTCTTAGGTCTACAAGATTTGTATATCATACAAAAATATTATAAATGCAGTTAAACTGCCAGTGACAGTGGTATGTAAATTAGTGTCAATTAAATTACCAATTTGGTACTTGGTTTTCTTTAACTATGAAATTTGTTAAGACACATTTTTGATACAAAATTTCTTCAGCATTTTCAGTGACCTCCATATATTGGGAAGACAGTATCTGTAAAATTGGTTAACAAATCCTGGTTCCGCCCGGGAGACATGAGATGGAGAAGAGAAGGAGAGGAAGAAGGCTGGTCAATCAAAACGACAAATTCCACAACTCACATATATTTTGATCTATATTTTGCATGCACACGTGTGGGTGAGGAGCTGCCCCTTTCTTAATTTTGCATGACAAGTTCTTCAACTACATGGGATTTCTTCATTAGCATGGATGCTCAGGTACGGATTTCTTCAAGACCATCAGTACTCAGAATGCTATGTATGCATGCAGAGAACAGTTATACAAGGATGTGTGTGTGTGTGTGTGTGTGTGTGTGTGTGTGTGTCTATCATACAATTCTACCACTGCACACATGTATTTGTTTATGGATTATTTACAGTTCACAAGTTTTTATGGTCTCTAGACAAGCTTAATGTAATTTCACATGAGACAATCATCATGCACATACCAAAAGCACTATTGTTTGTATGGGTATAACACACACTGAATACTTCGCATCGTATCAATCGTGAGACGAAATAAGCTATCCAAAGGAACTTTACATGCCTTTCTGCTTGGAATATAGAATGTATGTGTACCTTCTTTCTACTTATGAACATATGTACATTCTGTTAAAAATACCCTCAGGTGGAATAGAAAGACCACCATGGCCACAATTATTATCGAAAGTTGTTGACGTTTTTATGAACTATTTTGACTATAAATAATAGGAAATAGGCCAAACACTACTAGACTCGGAGAGGATGGGGCGCGCAATGGTGTTGGAGTAGGCAGACACCGAAGTAGACGGTGGCACATCGACTCGCTTATATTATTTATCTCCCATTGCAACGCACGGGCATATTTGCTAGTTACAATAATATGGCTTAAGGCCATCTAATGCGATAACAGCGGAAGGCTTGGAAGATAAAGTGAGTCCATCAACTCCAACAACATAGCTGAGCTGCACGACAACGACCTAACGAACCTTACTCTTCGTCTGAAAAGTCTGCAACATAATACGTTGCATCCCGAGAACAGGTCAGCACATGGAATATGCTGGCAATATAACACAATAGAGCAAGAACAGAATAATTCTATCACTACATGCATATTTGGCTGGTGGAAAGCTCTATGGTTATAGTTTTGCGAAAAGCCAATTTTTCCCTACGACAAAGGAATAGATTTTAATTTAACTATCATGGTGGTTGAAACATTGAGAAGGTATAACCCCAACTCAATCCCAATTAAAGTAGTTAACATCCCAACAATATTAATTAAGAGTGATGAGATACATGTGATAACTCAAGTACTAGATACTCAAAATTGTCCATAACCGGGGACACGGCTAACCATGATTAGATTGTACACTCTGCAGAGGTTTGCGCACTTTTCCCCACAAGACTCGATCGCCTCCGTTGATTTCTCGCACTACATGGTGTTTGAGAAAGCGGATGACCGAGACACTGATCTTTCGAAACATTAACTCTCTACTCGGGTAGACCATACCAAACCTACAAAACCCACTACCTGCTGATCTACCTCTTCAAGAACTTCACGTAACTTACTCAACTATGCTAGAGCCCATAGTAGCTTGTGGCTGCACACAGAAGTTTCTAGCATGAATAATCTCGGTTCCCTTTGAGCCTGGGTGGCGGTCCATAGGAAGATCACACGGGTACCCCGGGATTTCCAAAAATAAAACAGACAACACTGGGTTCCCCAAGTGCCTCAGTCCACCCAGATGTAAATTTTAAGTTGCCACCTTAAGTAAACCATTAATTAAGAATCTCACATCTGTCATGAATACACTCAAACCCAACCACGTCTACGAGCATAGCATAGCAATATAAGCAACACGTAGAAGTAACTCCCAAGGGTTTAATAGTAACAGGGCAATAGGTTCTACCTCAACTTCTACTTCCCAACCCACAAGTTAATGACATCCTAACCATGCAATGTTTGAGGATTGAACTAATGCATAAAAACTGGGTATGAAAAGAGTATGATCAAAGTGTTACTTGCCTTGCTGACGATCCGAGAATCCTAGAGACTCGTAGTAACACGCTTCGCACTCCGGGAATTCTATCACAAGCAAATAATACATACATAAGCAACAAGAAAAGATGCACAAGCAAAACTTCAAATAAAAGAGGTTGACCAAAAAGTTCAACTTAAGAACTCCGGTTCGCAAAAAGAATCAAACCAAACGGAACAACGAAACTCAAACGGCGAAAGAAACAATATCCGTTCACAAATCTGAATTAGGGTAAAATTTTACAGTATCAAAATCTTGTTTAAGTTGTTTAAATAGAAAGAGGGTCTCGAGACGAAGATCTAGGCGCTTGAATCGCCTGATTCCAACTAACGAGCGAAAAGATAAACAGAAATTAAGATCGGATCTGAAATCACGATCAGAAAAATCGCAGAATAAATCCGAGAAAAAGAAAAACTGACGAACAGACTAACGAATGAACGTTCGTTATCTGGATCTAAACGAAGAACGCGTTCGTTAAAACGAACGAACGAGCGAACGCTCGCTAATTAAATAAATCGGAGAAAAACCGATCTATTATTAAAAAAACGAAAACCTAGGGTTTTCTAAAAACCGAGCAATGTAGGCGGCTACCTCGGCTTAGCTCGTGAGATTCCGGCAGCGGTGGGGCGGCGTGGGGTGGCGGGGTGGCGACAGAAGGCTGTGGCGACGGGTGGCGGCGGCTCGAGGAGCGGGGCGGCGGCTGCGGGCTCGGGCGGGCGGCAACGACTTGGGCTCCAGGGGGCGGTATTTAAGGGGAGGCGTGCTTGGGGAGGGCAAGGCAGCGGCGTGAGTCCGGCTCGGACTTGGAGTCCGGTCGGCGGAGAGAGGCGTCTGAGGGGAGGCGGCGGGCCACAGCTCTCTTGGGCCTTAGCCCGGTCGGTATGGGAAACCTTTTTAATAATTCATGACGGAAAATAAATCCTTTAAAATAAAATAAAAATCTAAAAATGCCAAAACAAATTTTCACCGTCTAAATGAAATATTTAGAACGAGATGAACATTTTCTTGGCCCTAAAACGCAATTTTTTAAAACATGCAATTTTTCTAATGCAAATAAAATCCAAATAAAATCAAATAAATCCAACAAATGATTTTAACAATTTTCCTCCAATATTTCGATTGTTTTGGAGAAGTCATATTATCTCCTCTCATATTTTTTTATTATGAAATATTTTTTCAGAGAGAAAAATAATTAAAATAAAAAATCCTCGTTTTCGCTATTTGATAAAAATCAAATATGAAAACCGGAAAATCCCCAACTCTCTCCGAGGGTCCTTGAGTTTCTTTGGATTTCGAGGATTGCGGAACGAAGATGCAATAAAATATGATATGCATGGATGACCTATGTATAACATTCCAAATTGAAAATTTGGGGATGTTACAAACCTACCCCCTTAAGATGAATCTCGTCCTCGAGATTCGGGTTGGCTAGAAAATAGGTGCGGGTGGTCTTTGCGAAGATCATCCTCTCATTCCCAGGTGGCTTCCTCCTCGGTATGGTGGCTCCACTGAACTTTGCAAAACTTGATAACCTTGCTGCGAGTGACTCGGCTAGCAAAGTCAAGAATCTTCACTGGCTTCTCCTCATAAGTCAAATCACTGTCCAGCTGAATTGCCTCCAAGGGCATTGTATCTCTTGATGGTATGTCGGCCATCTCAGCATGACACTTCTTCAGCTGTGAGACGTGGAACACATCGTGAACTCCTGACAATCCTTCTGGTAATTCCAGCTTGTAAGCAACTTCTCTCATCCGTTCCAAAACACGGTACGGTCCTACAAATCTCAGAGCTAATTTTCCCTTAACTCCAAAACGTTTCACTCCTCGCAAGGGTGATACTCGCAGATATGCTCTGACTCCAATCTAATAGGTTACCTCCTTGCGTTTTGTGTCTGCAAAACTTTTCTGCCTGGACTGAGCAATCTTCAGTCTGTCACGGATCAGTTTAACCTTCTCCTCCGACTCTTTTATCAAATCTGGTCCAAACAACTGACGGTCTCCTACCTCATCCCACATCAGCGGTGTTCTACATATGCGTCCATATAGAGCTTCAAATGGTGCCATCTTCAAACTGGCCTAGTAGCTATTGTTGTAGGAGAATTCTGCGTAAGGTAAATTGTCATCCCAACTAGATCCATAATCTAGCGCACAGGCTCTCAACATATCCTCCAGAATCTGGTTGACTCTCTCGGTCTGTGCATCTGTCTGCGGGTGAAATGTTGTACCGAACTCCAATCTCGTACCCAAGGTCCGTGTATGGCGATGCCAAAACTTGGAAGTAAACTGTGTTCCTCTATCTGATATGATGGTCCTCGGAACTCCATGCAAACATACGATCCTGGACATATATATCTTGGCCAACTTTGCACTTGTATAAGTTGTTTTCACTGGGATGAAGTGAGCCACTTTGGTCAAGCGATCCACTACTACCCATATTGAGTCACATCCTGCCTTGGTCCTGGGTAGTCCGGTGATAAAGTCCATGCCAAGTTTATCCCATTTCCATTCGGGTATCGGCATAGGCTATAACTGTCCTGCTGGCTTCTGATGCTCTGCCTTCACTCTCTGACATACATCACATACAGCTACATACTCGGCAATATCCTTCTTCATACCAGTCCACCAGAAATGTTCTTTCAAATCCAAATACATCTTGGTGTTTCCGGGGTGTATCGAGTATGGTGAGTCATGAGCCTCCTGAAGTATTAACTTCCTGATCTCAGGGTTATTGAGCACATAAACTCGGTCCTCAAACCATAAGGTATCGTGCTCATCCTCGCGAAAACCTTTGGCCTTTCCTTTGCTCATCTTCTCCTTTATCTCAGCAATCTCTTTGTCCTCCTTCTGAGCTTCTCGAATCTTGTCCAACAATGTAGACTGAACTTCCATTGTTGCAATGAAACCTCTTGGAACAATCTCCAACCGAAGTTCCATGATATCCTCAGCTAACTCCTTCGGCAATCCCTTACTTTCAAGGATATTGGCATAACTCTTCTGGCTCAAAGCGTCTTTCTGACATTGGCCTTTCCGGGATGATAATGTAGCTTCATATCGTAATCCTTTATAAGCTCCAACCATCTCCTCTAGCTAAGGTTCAACTCATTATGTGTGAAAATGTACTTCAAACTCTTATGATCCGTGTACACATCACAACGCTTCCCGATAAGGTAATGTCTCCAGGTCTTCAATGCATGCACTACGGCTGCTAGCTCCAAATCATGCGTAGCATAGCTCAACTCATGGGGCTTCAGTTGTCGTGAGGCATATGAAACAACCTTTCCGTCCTGCATAAGCACACATCCAAGTCCCAAGCGTGAGGCGTCACAATACACTTGAAAATCCTTATGTATATCTGGCAATGTTAGCACTGGGGCTGTAGTCAAACGTTTCTTCAACTCCTGAAAACTAGCCTCGCAATCTTACATCCATTTAAACTTAGTATCCTTCTTGACAACTCGGTCATTGGCTTTGCAATCTTGGAGAAATTCTCAATGAATCTCCGATAATATCCTCATGAGTCCAAGGAAACTGCGGATCTCGCCAAGCTGAAGTGGGTGCCAACCATTCGGTGACCGGCCCGAACCTTGTCCGGGGTCCTTTGCTATACCTTCTCACGATATAACATGCCCAAGAAATTCAACTTCCTTCAACCAAAATTAGCACTTGCTGAACTTGGCGTATAAGCGGTGTTCCCTCGGTTTCGAGAACCAAACGCAAATGCTCCTTGTGCTCCTCTTCGTTCTTCGAGTATACCATAATATCATCAATAAACACCACAACAAACTTGTCCAGATACTCCATGAACACCTTGTTCATCATGCTCATGAAATAGGCAGGGGCATTAGTCAGTCCAAACGAACTGACCGTATACTCGTATAATCCATACCGCGTGGTGAATGTTGTCTTTGGTATATCCTTCTCTCGAATCTTCAACTGATGGTATCCCAACCGTAGATCGATCTTTTAAAACACCTTAGCTCCTTGCAGCTGATCAAACAGATCATTGATCATCGGTAGTGGATACTTGTTCTTTATCGTTACTTCATTCAAGGCTCGGTAATCAACAACCATCCTCAGGGATTTATCCTTCTTCTCGACCAACAGTCCTGGAGCTCCCCAAGGTGATGAACTCCTTCTAATATAACCTTTCTCCAACAACTCCTTGATTTGTTTCTTAATTTCTTCCAGATCATTCGCGGGCATCCGATAGGGTCTCTTGGATATTGGCCCGGTACCTGGCAATAGCTCTATCAAAAACTCAATGTCTCGATCCGGTGGCATGCCGGGTAACTCTTCTGGGAAAACATCCGGGTAATCCTTTACTATAGGCACTTCCTCCTGAACAATTCCCGTGAGAGAATTCACTTGGCTCCTCCTAGGCACATGACTAGATACATACTTAATCCTTTTTCCCTCCGGGGTGGTAAGATAAATTGATTTGCTAGCACAGTCAATGCTTCCTCCATACTTTGACATCCAGTCCATGCCTAATATCACATCCAATCCTGTGACTCCAAGATAATTAGGTCAGATGGAAAAACATATGTGCCAATGGTTAGGGGTATCTGGTTGCACCATCGGCTAGCCATATACTCTGCTCTAGGCGAGCTCACTAAAAGAGGGGTCCTAAGGGTTTGGGTTGGTAGCTTAAACTTATCCGCAAATCCCCTTCATATGTATGAATGCGATGCACCAGTATCGAAAAGAACAAGAGCGGTAAATGACTTAACCAAAAACTTACCTATTACCGCGTCCGGCTGCTCTTCAACCTCCTCCACGTTAATGTGGTTCACTTGTCCATTGTTGAATGGATTAGGCTTGTTTCTAGCGCTCCCATTTCCATTTCCATTCCTTCCTTCAGGGCAATCATTGGCATAGTGCCCTGTCTTCCCGCACTTAAAGCAAGTAACTTGACTTAGGTCTCTTTTGGCGGGTGTAGCTGGGTTGGGGCGGTTCTGATTGTTGTTAGCTTCGTTCCCATTTCCATTCTTAGCACCATTGTGGTTATGCGATCCTCCTCCAGTGTGGTTGTGACCTCCATGATTATGAACAAGTCCTCCCGAGTTCGGGGTTAAGCGGGGCTTCTGTTGAGCTCCTGAATTATACTTCCCTTGTCCGTACTTCCTCTTACGACTCTCAATCTGCTGTTGCTTCCCTTCAATCATAAGGGCCTTGTCTACCAACTCCTGGTAGTTGTTGAAAGTTGCCACCATCAACTGCATGCTCATCTCATCTATCAGCCCTTCCATAAACTTCTCCTGCTTCGCGGCATCTGTGGCCACATCATTAGGGGCATAGCATGATAACTTGCTAAAATCATCCACGTACTGAGCCACAGTACGGTTCCCCCGGCGTAAGTTGTGAAACTCGCGCTTCTTCATCTGCATGGCTCCAGTTGAGACATGGGTCGTGCGAAAAGCTTGCTGAAACTGGTCCCAAGTGACATTGGCTATAGGAAAAGTAGCCATATAATTCTCCCACCATGCGGCTGCTGGTCCATCCAATTGATGTGCGGCAAAGCGCACCTTCTCAGCATCTGTGCATCCTGCGGTGGTTAACTCCCTTCCAATACAGCGTAGCCAATCATCAGCAACTATTGGCTCGGTGCTACTGGAAAACACCGGCGGCTGTAACCTCAGGAAACGGGCTAAGTTGTCCACTGGCGGCGGGTTATTGTTGTTGAAGTTGCCCTGGTTCTGAACTAGCAATTGCATCAAAGCATTCTGCTGCTGGATCAACTGGGTGAGCTCCAGTGGAAAAGCAAAACCGGTGTCACGTCTCGGAGGCATCTGATGGGTTTAGATGGAAGAGATTAGAATAGAAAAAGGTCTAACGGGAAAACACTACCCATATGCACATGAGGCAAACACAATCAATTCACTCAATCAATCAAGCAAGGGCATACAAACGGTCTAGGACTATCGCAAAAGTGCTCAACTACTACTAGATACATGGGGGAAATACTACTAATATATGGTGGTCATCTAGAAATTTTGATCGGTGGAAGACTCCATGATGTCTGCTCCAGCTTCGTCTTCATAGTCATCATCACTTGGATCGGAATCGGTGTCGTCGATCATGATGTAGTTGTCCGGGCAAGTGGGGTCATCGTCTTCTTCTTCCGGTGCTGGTCGTCCCATGAATACTTCGATCTTCTTAACTAGGTCGTCGTTCTTCTCCAGTAGTGTCTTGATTTCCTCCTCATATCCATCGCGTGTAAACTTGAGTTCTTCCTCTAGCTCGATGATCCTAGTCTTCGCCTTCTGCAACTCCACCATGTCTGCGCACATCTAGTTCTCCTGACGTCGAATGTGCTGGTTTAGCTCCTGGATGAAAGCTGCAATGGATCTATCCTTCTCGGTGCTGATTACTTCCCATTGCTCATCTCGGCGCCCACATATTTGATAGATGGTGTCCTTAAGCTCCATGTTGTAGACTTCTCCAATGCGTCCCATGGTAATGTGGGCTGCCATGCTCTTGCCTAGGCTCCAGGTGGGTGCTTCGAATAAGAATTCTATAGGATTAGAAGTTGGCGAGAACGTTCTTCCTGGAACTTGTACTTGAATCATCCAGCGCTCCTCTTCTGGTAAGGGGGCGTTGTACGTCCCGGTGAAGCTTGGTATTCCAATGTTCAAGTACCTAGTGACTTCCTTCAAGTGGCGTCCAAAAGGTGTGTCTTCATCCGGTTGTGCGAACTTGTTCTTCATCTCCGTTGTCCTAAAGAGTGAAAAAATGGAGAGGAGTCAGAAATGAGTAGAGAAGAGTAACCTATGGTTTATCTTAGTGGTCGTGTCCTACACTCAGCGTGTGCTCTGATACCATCTTGTAGCGACTCGACCTCAGATGGTCAAGTCTCTGTGTTCCAGTGTCATCCCTGGATCAGTAATGCTGACACACAGTACTCGAAGGATTTATAACAGAATAGCAATCACACACTTATTACATCGAATGTCTCAGAAGAGAACTTATTACAATAATATGGCTTAAGGCCATCTAATGCGATAACAGCGGAAGGCTTGGAAGTTAAAGTGAGTCCATCAACTCCAACAGCATAGCTGAGCTGCACGGCAACGACCTAACGAACCTTACTCTTAAATGCGAAAAGTGCGCAACATAATACGTTGCATCCCGAGAACGGGTCAGCACATGGAATATGCTGGCAATATAACACAATAGAGCAAGAACAAAATAATGCTATCACTTCATGCATATTTGGCTAGTGGAAAGCTCTATGGTTATAGTTTTGTGAAAAGCCAATTTTTCCCTACAACAAAGGAATAGATTTTAATTTAACTATCATGGTGGTTGAA
Organism: Aegilops bicornis; assembly: GCA_021605145.1. Classification (NCBI taxonomy): domain Eukaryota; kingdom Viridiplantae; phylum Streptophyta; class Magnoliopsida; order Poales; family Poaceae; genus Aegilops; species Aegilops bicornis. The sequence goes on from CM038671.1 coordinate 106,243,492, forward strand.
ACATTGAGAAGGTATAACCACAACTCAATCCCAATTAAAGTACTTAACGTCCCAACAATATTAATTAAAAGTGATGAGATACATGTGATAACTCAAGTACTAGATACTCAAAATTGTCCATAATCGGGTACCCCTTTAAGCCTGGGTGGCGGTCCATAGAAAGATCACACGGGTACCCCGGGATTTCCAAAAATAAAACAGACAACACTGGGTTCCCCAGGTGCCTCAGTCCACCCAGATGTAAATTTTATGTTGCCACCTTAAGTAAACCATTAATTAAGAATCTCACATCTGTCATGAATACAATCAAACCCAACCACGTCTACGAGCATAGCATAGCAATATAAGCAACACGTAGAAGTAACTCCCAAGGGTTTAATAGTAACAGGGCAATAGGTTCTACCTCAACTACTACTTTCCAACCCACAAGTTAATGACATCCTAACCATTCAATGCTTGAGGATTGAACTAATGCATAAAAACTGGGTATGAAAAGAGTATGATCAAAGTGTTACTTGCCTTGCTGACGATCCGCGAATCCTAGAGACTCGTAGTAACACGCTTCGCACTCCGGGAATTCTATCGCAAGCAAACAATACATACATAAGCAACAAGCAAAGATGCACAAGCAAAACTTCAAATAAAAGAGGTTGACCAGAAAGTTCAACTTAAGAACTCCGGCTCGCAAAAAGAATCAAACCAAACGGAACAACGAAACTCAAACGGCGAAAGAAACAAGATCCACTTACTAATCTGAACTAGGGTCAAATTTTACAGTATCAAAATCTTGTTTAAGTTGTTTAAATATAAAGAGGGTCTCGAGACGAAGATCTAGGCGCTTGAATCACGTGATTCCAACTAACGAGCGAAAAGATAAACAGAAACTAAGATCGGATCTGAAATCGCAATCAGAAAAATCAAGGAATAAATCCGATAAAAAGAAAAACTGGCGAACAGACTAACGAACGAACATTTGTTATCTGGATCTAAATGAAGAACGCGTTTTTTAAAATGAACGAACGAGTGAACGCTCGCTAATTAAATAAACCGGAGAAAAACCGATCTATTATTAAAAAAACGAAAACCTAGGGTTTTCTAAAAAACCAAACGGTTTTCTTTAGAAAACCGGGGCGGCGGGGCGGCTACATCGGCTCGCTCGTGAGAACTCGGCAGCGGTGGGCGGCGTGGGGTGGCGGGTGGGGACGGGAAGCGGCGGTGACGGTGGTGGCGACGGCAGCCTCTGGCGGCGGTTCGAGTCTTGGGCGGCAGTGAGCTCAAGGGGCGGCGACTTGGGCTCCAAGGGGGGGGAGAGGGCAGCGGCGGTATTTAAGGGGGGGGGGCTGCTTGGGGGAGGGGGCAAGGCAGCGGCGGCGAGGGGGAGTCCGACTCGGACTTGGAGTCCGGGTCGGCGGTCTTGGCCAACCGACTGGCTCGGCTAGGCCTCGGCCCGGTCAGACGCACGGGAAACTTTTTAAATAATTCATGACAGAAAATAAATCCTATAAAATAAAATAAAAATCTAAAAATGCCAAGACAAATTTTCACCGTCGAAATGAAATATTTAGAACGAGATGAACACTTTCTTGGCCCTAAAATGCAATTTTTCTAATGCAAATAAAATCCAAATAAAATCAAATAAATCCAACAAATGATTTTAACAATTTTCCTCCAATATTTCGATTGTTTTGGAGAAGTCATATTATCTCCTCTCATATATTTATTTTTCCGGAGAGAAAAATAATTAAAATCAAAAATCCTCATTTTTGCTATTTGATAAAAATCAAATATGAAAATCAGAAAATCCCCAACTCTCTCCGAGGGTCCTTGAGTTGCTTAGGATTTCTAGGATTGCGGAACGAAGATGCAATAAAATATGATATGCATGGATGACCTATGTATAACATTCCAAATTGAAAATTTTGGATGTTACATTGAGCATGATGGGCTAGGGATAACTTATTTTAGCGTTGATATTTTGAAAGACATGGTTGCTAATTGATATGTTTGAGTATTTAAGTCTCATGTCAAAACTAGACTATTGCTTTGAACCATATAAAAAGTTCAAATGTCCATGCTATAAAGAAAAGAATATGAGATGACATGTTAGGCAGCATTGCACTTCCAAAATTCTATTTTTATCATTTACCTACTCAAGGATGAGCAGGAATTAAGCTTGGGGATGCTGATATGTCTCCAACGCATCTATAATTTTTGATTGTTCCATGCTGTTATATTGTCATTCTTGGATGTTTTACAACCATTTTATAGTCATTTTATATCATTTTTTTGGTACTAACCTATTGACATAGTGCCAAATGCCAGTTGTTGTTTTGTGCATGTTTTTTACATCGCAGGAAATCAATACCAAACGGAGTCCAAACGCAACGAAATTTTGTGTGGATTTTTTTGAACTAGAAGACATCTAGTGGGACGGAGAAGCGCCTGGGGGTGCTCAGAGGGGAGCACAACCCACGAGGGCGCGCCTGGAGGCCCAAGCGCGCCCTGGTGGGTTGTGCCCACCTCAGGTGCCCCCCGAACCACCTCTGTGCTCTATAAACACCCCAGTATTATAGAAACCCTAGGGGAGTCGACGAAAATCAATTCCAGCCGCCGCAAGTTCCAGAAACCACGGATCCAATCTAGACACCATCACGGAGGGGTTCATCATGCCCATTGGTGCCTCTCCGATGATGCGTGAGTAGTTCTTTTGTAGACCTACGGGTCCGTAGTTAGTAGCTAGATGGCTTCCTCTCTCTCGTTTGATTCTCAATACAATGGTCTCTTGGAGATCCATTTGATGTAACTCTTTTTGCGGTGTGTTTGTTGGCATCCAATGAACTTTGAGTTTATGATTAGATCTATCTTTTTATCCATGAAAGTTATTTGAGTCTTCTTTGATCTCTTATATGCATGATTACTTATAGCCTCGTATTTCTTCTCTAATATTTTGGTTTTGTTTGGCCAACTTGATCTATTTATCTTGCAATGGGAAGAGGTGCTTTATAATGGGTTCGATCTTACGGTGCTTGATCCCAGTGATAGAAAGGGAAACAACACATATGTATCGTTGCTAAAGGATAACAAGATGGGGTCTATTTCTACATAAATAGATCTTGTCTACATCATGTCATCGTTCTTATTGCATTACTCCGTTTCTCCATGAACTTAATACACGAGATGCATGCTAGATAGCGTTCGATGTGTGGAGTAATAGTAGTAGATGAAGGCAGGAGTCGTCTACTAATCTTGGATGTGCTGCCTATATAATGATCATTGCCTGGATATCGTCTTGATTATTTGAAGTTCTATTAATTGCCCAACAGTAATTTGTTCACCCACCGTTTGCTATTTTTATCGAGGGAAGCCACTAGTGAAACCTACGGCCCTCGGGTCTATTTTCTCATCATATACTTTCAGATCTATTTTGCTATTTGCCTTTTTATTTACTTGCAACTTTCATTTTCAGATCTATTAAACCAAAAATACAAAAATACTTTGCTGCACTTTATTTTATTTGCGATCTATTTATTCAATCTATTACACCTTTCTCACATCCATTTGCCAATTTCTGGCGCCGTTGCCCGAAAGGGATTGACAACCCCTTTAATACGTCGGGTTGCGAGTATTTGTGTAGCGGCCCGACCTCAGACGGTCGTGTCTCTGTGCTTAAGTGTCATCCCTGGATCGGTATGCTGACACACACAGTACTCGAGGATTTATAATTGAGGTAAATCACATGTATAAATAATGTAAATGCTATTACCTCAATCCAAATAGCGGAAGTAACAACAAAGGTTGTGGATTCCCATCAACACCAACGGAAAAGTTGAGTGTAGAAATCGTAACCCTAACGTATCACTTACTCATCGTAAGAATCCTGCAACATGAGAAGTTGCAGCCACAAAGGGTCAGTACACTGAATGTACTGCCAAATTCACACTGTAGAGCAATGCTGAATAATGGCTATCACTACATGCATATATGGATGGTGGAGGCTCTATGGTTATAATGTTTTTGCGAAAAGCCAATTTTTTCCTACATCAAAGGATATATTTTATTCAACTACAAAATTTGTTGAAAACATTGAGAAGGTTCCTCCAATTCAATCCCAAATTAATAATCATTAACCCAATCAAATTCATTAAATAGAGAGTTGATATCAACATGATAATCCAAGAACCAGATACTCAAGATGTCCATAACCGGAGACACGGCTAACCATGATTAGTTTGTACACTCTGCAGAGGTTTGCGCACTTTTCCCCACAAGACTCGATCTCGTCCGTCAGATTTCTTGCACTTCATGGTGTTTGAGAAACGGATGACCGAGACACAGTCTTTCAGAAGCATTAACTCTAACCCCGGGTAGACAGCACCAACCTACATCCCGTACATCTGCTAGCCTACCAGTAGAAGAGGTCATGCAACATACTCAACTATGCTAGAGCCCATAATAGCTTGTGGCTCCACACGGAAGTTTCTAGCATGAATAATCTTATGATTCCTTTGAACTTGGGTGGCAAAACATAGGGTGATCACACGGGTCCTCCGGGATCCCCTTGGCCAAGCACTGGGTTCTCCAGGTGCCCAGGCAGACCACTGGGTGCTCCAGGGTGCCCCAACCAATCCACCCAGATGTGTATTAAAGTAGTCACCTTAAGTTAACCCTTAATGATAACTCTCACATCTGTCATGGATACACTCGAACCGAATCCACGTCTACGAGCATAGCATAGCAGTATAAGCATAACATAGTAGTAACTCCCAAGGTTTGAATGCATGACAATAGGTTCCTACCTCATCAACTACTTCCCAATACCCACATGTTATCAATCCTACTCATGCAATGTTTGAGGATTGAAACTAATGCATAAAAACTAGGTAATGAAAAGTATGATCAAAGTGTGAACTTGCCTATACTATTGATGAAGATGATTCGCACTCATAACTCCTGATAGTTCTACTCATACTGTTGATGAAGATGATTCACACTCATAACTCCTGATAGTTCTACTCGTCTCACTCCGGTCATCTATCGTAAGCAAGCGATAGTAACCACACATAAGCAATCACTCCAAAGATCGGAGAGAACGAAGAAAACAATTCGAAAAGCATCAAAAACCAAGCAAATAACTCTCGCAACATAAAACAATTTCCAATAGTACCAAAATTATGTGTATTTGGCCTTATTAGAAAGTTTAGGTCAAGAGCTTTCATTAGCAAAAAAAATCAACTAAATCGGAGTTATAAAACTGAAGTTATGATCAAAAGTAGTTTGAATATGAATCTGAACAAATTTCAAAATTTCAAAAGGTTGATGTGACAGGTTCACTGGATAGGTGAAAACAAGACGAAATTATAGACGCTGGTTTCATCTAATTTGGATGAACGAGTAAAAAGTTATGGCTATTTGAAAAATTAGGGCCAAGCTGTTTTACTGAAGAAAAATAATATACTATGAAAGTAGAAAAAAACAAAGAAAGATACCTTTATAAGGTAAAGAAAAGACGACTTCGGAGAAAGAAGACAACTTCCAGAAGTCCCACCGGAGAGGAGAAAAATATTCTTCTGTAATGAATCTAGTCAAACCAAAATATTGATTTAACCTGAATCCGATGATTTTTGAAGACTCTATAGGTCTATATTTATAGGTGGAAAAGTGGTTTAGAGGTCAAAGGCAATGCAATGTGGGACTAAACATATACGTACACAGATGAAATTTGAAAAATTCATGCGCATGAGCTAAAAGTTTGGCCCGGCCGCGTGCTGTATTTTTTTTAACAAAATTCGGTCAAAGTGAAAAAAAAGAAATGGCTGGCTGGGCCTGGCCCATGTAGGAGAGAAGAAAAATAAAATGATGGGGCGCCCGATGCCACTATGCAGTGCACGAGGACGGCGGATAGTTATAGACCGCACACACATTTTGTTTTCTTAAATAGAAACATAAAAGGAAAAACTTAATATCAAAAACAAAAATAAAATTTTATATAGGCATATTATATATCAAAATTTACAGAAAATAGATTTTCTACAAGATGAACATTTTCCTAGAGTCAAATAAATTCCACAAAAATTTAAATAAATCAAACAGTGCTCTTTGAATTAAACAAAACCTCATAAAATCATTTTAAAAATATCAAAATAATTTCAAATTTATTTATCTCCAATTTTATACTTTAGTGAATCATTTTACCCTAATTTCCATATATTTTATTTTTGGAGAAAAATAATTTGAATAAAAACTAAATAACTCCAAACTGAAAAATAATTTCAAAAGGACTTTAAATTTGATTCTTTTAACTTTCAACTCATATTTCATATAATTTGAAGAAGTCATTTTATCTTCTCCCAGGAAAATCATTGAGTTGCATAAAGTTTCTGAATTTGAAAAAAATTCCAAATGAAATTCAAATATTTTTCAAAAACCCTTTTCATTTTTAATGGAAGAAGTCATGTCATCTTCTCTCTAGGGTTTTGTATTTGAAAATAATTTGAATTCATGGAGATTAGAATGCAAAGTGAAAGTTCGGGAAAGTCCTTTTATTCCCTCTCATTTAACTTTCAAAAAGTTTCAAATTTCACTCAATTTCACACAAGCAACCACACCACAATCAGTCAAACAATCAAAACTATTTATTTAATATAACATTCCAAAATTTAGAATTTTGGGATGTTACAATTTGTTATTTGTGTGTAGGTACCGTTCACGTAGTGTTGCATGGTTCTCCTACTGGTTCGATAACCTTGGTCTCATTACTGAGGGAAATACCTACCATTGGTGTGCTGCATCATCCCTTCCTCTATGGGGAAATACCGACGTAGTTCAGGCCAACATCAACGTACTGTTGAACAAGCTGAGGAACTATTGAATAATATTTTTTAGAATGATAATGATTGGACACTTCCTGAACCACCACCTAAATCCACTCCGAAGAAGAGGGGTATTCTATTTCTCAGTCCTGAAGATATGCAAGAAGAAAAGAAATGTATGAAGGAAAAGGGTATGAAACAATTGAAACAAAATGCCTACATGATTGATCGCTTAAGTGACCGTTGTTTAGAATTGTTAATGATATCAAAGGTGTTAATAAACATGCTTCTATGGTTCAGAATCAGTTAGAACAAGTTGCTAAATCTCAAGGTGAATTGCTCAATGAAATGAATAATAATATGAATGATCATGCTGTTAGAGTAATGACTAGAGGAGGTAGAATGACTCAGGAGCCACTTTATCCTGAAGGTCACCCAAAAAGAATTAAATAAGACTCTTAAATAATTAATATTGATGCACCTAGTCCATCTAAAAAGAAAAAAAAGAAAAGGAAAAATGATAGGACTTTTCATACTTCTAGTTAACCTGAGGAAGAAAAACCTTCTGAGGATGATACTGATGTTTCTATTTCTAATGCTGAAATTCAATCTGGTAATGAACACTCACCTAGTGATAATGATAATGACAATGATGATGTTCATGTAGATGCTAAACCAGACAATGATAAAGAACCAGATACTGATGTTGAAATAGAACCTGCTGTTGATCTTGATAACCCACCTTCTAAAAATAAACGTTATGGTAAGAGAGATTTTGTTGCTAGAAAACATGGTAAAGAAAGAGAGCCATGGGTTCAAAAACCTATTCCATTTCCACCTAAACCATCTAAGAAAAAGGAGGAGGAAGAATTTGAATCCTTTCCTGAAATGCTTAGGCCAGTCTTTTTGTGTCCTTGTTTGACTGATATTTTAAAGATGACCCCTTATGCTAAATATATGAAAGGTACTGTCACAAATAAAAGTAAAATACCTGAAGCTGAAATCTCCACCATGCTTGCAAACTACTCTTTTAACGATGGAGTACCTAGGAAACTAGGAGATCCATGAATAAGAACTATACCATGCTCCATTAAAACAAGTTATGTTAAAACTTCCTTATGTGATTTGGGAGCCGGTGTTAGTGTTATGCCTTTCTCTTTATATAAAAGACCTCATTTGATGAAACTCACACCCACTGAAATATCATTGCAAATGGCTGACAAATCAACTGCCATACCAATAGATGTTTGTGAGGATGTGCTCGTTGTAGTTGCAAATGTTACTATTTTAAGAGATTTTGTTATACTTGATATGCCCGAGGATGACAACATGTCAATTATCCTTGGTAGACCCTTTTTGGACACGGCAGGGGTTGTTATTGATGGCAACAAAAGCAAGATCACTTTTCATATCAATGGCAATGAGCATATGGTTTACTTTCCGAAGAAAAAATTTCAAGTGAATGGTATTAATGTTATTGAAAAGACTTAGACAATTACTATTGGAAGTTCTCAAATCCCTCTTCCTACTGTCAAAAAGAAATATGAAATACTTATTGTATGGGATATGCATATTCCCGTCGAGGTAACCTAGTGTTATACAATGATTCTTCGGTTTCATGTTAATCGAAAGTAGTTTGTTAATAAGACTAGATCAACCTTATTGATAGATTATTTTTGGGAGACATGTGGTCGATGAATTTAGTAAGCACAACCTTTTGTACCCACCTTTTGTTTTATGAAATTCTTAGTTAAATGCAATGAAATGCCATCTTTACCATGCTTTCTGAATTATCTGTGCAATGAAAAATAGCCCAAAAATAAAAGTGCTCAAAATGCAATGAAATTTTAACATGATTTTTTCTAAATATTTGAGAATTTCTGGCACTGAATACACCTCAGGGGGGTGCCCCAGGTACCCACTAGGCACCAGGCCGCGCCTCACACCCAGGGCGCGCCTTGGTGGGTAGTGGGCCCCACAAGGTCCCCCTCACTTATTCTCTTAGCTCAGATCGTCACTCACCTCCAGAAAAAATCTCTATAGCTCTCTCTCATGTTCTTGCTCCCAAACCTGAGATTTTTGATCTCTTTGCTCGGAGCTCCATTTTGGAAACTGTTTTTGGGGATTGCTACTTGGCGTGTGACTCCTCCATTGTTCCAATTTGTTTTTGCTTTAGTGGTTTATATTTTGAGTAATTCGCTACTCTTCGTGCTACTGAAAATGAGCTTGCATGTTGAGTTCTCTAAGTTCCAAGTAGTTTAAATGCTTGATATAGCCTATAGACATCCATACAAGTAGTTGCTATCAGTTTTGTGAAGTTTTATTGATATCATTTTGTGGCCCAAAAACTTTAGAAATTTGTTCATAGGAAAATGGATTTCTTCCGGAGGAGTTCCTCGAAGCGGAATGCCAAGGTAGTTCTTGGGGAATCCTCAGTCAGCGACCTCATAACTCCGCATAGGACGGAGGTCCGACCATGCGAATGGCCACACATAGACTTCATGAACAAAGTCGGATTCTACCAAGAGTTCACGCAATTCATTGCAAATGTTGGACTTACTGACTTCCTCGCAGATGAATATGACCAAGACCACCTCCTTACAATTCTTTTGTGCAAAACTTTCATTTGTTGAATAGGCTCGAACCCCCTGAGGTGTGCTTTGACTTATATGATGAGATTATCAGATAACACTTGCTGAATTCTATGAGATATGCTTGGTTCCTTTTGATGGGGAATTAAGATAGCCTAGACCAGTGGAGTTTAATGGTTTTCTCCGCACATTAATTGTGGGAGAGGAAAGGGGCGTGTCGAAAGCCAAAGCCACTAGTTTACAATTTCCTTCTGTGCACTACTTTGCTTTATTCATAGGGAAATGTTTGACTGATAGAGAGGAAGCCAATATACTCAGTGCCCCTGATCTTGCCATTTTATGTTGTGCACTTCTTAATGAACACACCTATAACCTAGGGGCTATCATTGCACGCCACCTACACAATAATAGAAGTAAGGGTAAAATTCATGGTGGTATTTATGCTACTCGCATGGCCAGGCGTTTCCATGTTGCCATACTCCCCCCATGATTATTTATTGTCTAGGGTCTACTTTGATCATCAATCTATGACCGACCACCATTTTATTGATGCTCATGTTCCTCTTCATCACATACGTTATAACTTGGTTTTTAGTGAGGATACTCGTGATATTATTCCGTTGCTGCACCTGCTTTGTTTGACTCTTATGCCAGGAACGGATACACCATCCTACCAGAGGACATTGTCTCCTTACAGAACGCACAGGTAGCAGCAGAGGAGAAGCCCCAGGAGTGGGACACTCAAGTGCCACTGCCTCAGCACTTCCACATGGGACCGGATGGCTACTACGGATGGTGATTACCAAGCTAGGCAAAATCCTAAGCTTGGGGGAGTACGTATTTCTCACCGACATTACATTCATGTTCACAAACTTCATACTAGTTGCCGTGTTCATCCTTTTCCATTGTATAAGCCATGTTAGTTTTATTTTCTTTCTTTCTTCTTGTGTGTTTGAAAAACTTTGAGAAAACCCAAAAATATTTCTCACTTCTTTTCGGTTTTTCTTTCTAGTTTAAATTAGTTGTAGTATCAAAAGAAAACCCAAAAAGATTTCCTGTTCTTCTTTTGCTTGTTTGGGAGCTTTCCTATGTAAATAGTTTTCTCGTTTTTGTTTCTCCTTCTTTAATTTGCCTTCTCCAAGAAAAAAACTCCAAAAATATTTTAGTGTGTTTCTCTGAATTTCTTTTCTTCCATTAAGTCATTATGAGGAGAAGTCCACGATGAAAATGTTGAGTGGCTCTCATATGCGTTATTGTTGATCTGACAAAGAGCTCATTTTACCTTGTCTTCTCCTTTGAATAAAATGTTTGCAGATTCCAGCTTAGTCCACGGCAGTCTTGCACTGTTATTATTTTTATATCATTCGGTCGTGCAAGTGAAAGGCAATAATGACTATATTTGATGAAGTGATTGTGGCAAGGAAAAGCGGGTATGAACTCAACTTGTCTTTGTTTTTGTAAACATGTTTAACTCATTATCCATGACCCATCATATTATTATCAAACATGTTTATAATGACAATTAGAGATTATAGTTGCTCATGCCATGCTTAAGTAGCTAGGAGTAGATTATCTTGGGTGTCAACATGCATTAAAATGATTGTGATGTAGTATGATAATATGGTATCCTCCTCTGAATGTTTCAAGTGGATTGACTTGGCACATGTTCACGCATGTAGTTGGTTCAAACCATATAGCCTCCACAATATTTATGTTCATGGTGTTTATATCCTACTCATGCTAGTACTCAATATTAATTATTCGTAATGCATGATTATGACCGTTTCTGCTCTCTAGTGGGCCGCTTCTCAACCTATTGTCTGCCTTTGCCTGTACTAAGCAGGAATACTGCTTGTGCATCAAAATCCTTTACCCAAAGTTATTCCAGATGAGTCCACTATACCTACCAATATGCGGTATTATTCTGCCGCCAAGTAAATTTGCATGTGCCACCTCTAAATATTCAAATGAACATCTGTTTTGTGTGCCCGTACTTCTCATGGAGCGACAGGGGGCGGTCAGTATCTTCCATGCTAAGTGGGTTATTCTCATGGTGAGTGTTTAGTCACTCATCCTTGCACAAGAGGAGCTGGTAATCGGGATGCCCAGTCCCATGATCAAAATTGCAATAATAATGAAACAAACTCCCCCGGACTGTTCTTGCTATGGAGGACATCCGAGGATTAGGCTAGCCATGGCTTGTGTTTGTTGGTGGAGGGGGAGTAAACCTCACTTTTACCGCTTGGGAACCGCCGCTAATTTCTTTAGAATGGAAGATATTGAAAACTGTCGGTCATAACGTCGACAAGAAAGGTAAACGTACCAAAAGTATATTTATCTCTAATTTAAGCTTTGAGATCTGGCACTTCTGAAAATCCCTGCTTCCCTCTATGAAGGGCCCATCTATTTACTTTTATGTTATTTTACTTTTATTGTTGAGTCATCACCTTCTCAAATAAGCACCAGTCCTCAGAGCACTATTGTCATTCTCATGCATTCTGTATAGTAAATGTTGTGTGCATCATGACTTGATCTCTTCTACCATGAATTACAATGTTTAGTCACTACTTGAACTTTGGAGGTGCTCTGCATTTATGTTCTGTGCTCTTACAGAGGGCTAGCGAGATACCATTATTGTCATATTATATCATGATTGTTTTGATTACTGCTCGCTAGTTGATTATGCCATTGATATGAGTGAATATAATTTCTAAGAGTTATCGTTTGCATGGTTAGTCATGATCTTTGCTGAAAACATGGGTATTATTTAAGCATATATATGGACACAAGAAGTTCGTAAAAGTTTTTTCTTTCTCATTTTCAGTTTGTCAACTGAATTGCTTGAGGACAAGTAATGAGTTAAGCTTGGAGGAGTTGATACGTCTCCGTCGTATCTACTTTTCCAAACACTTTGGCTCTTGTTTTGGACTCTAATTTGCATGATTTCAATGAAACTAACTCGGACTGACGCTGTTTTCAACAGAACTACCATGGTGTTGTTTTTGTGCAGAAATAGGAGTTCTCGAAATTGGACGAAACTTTTTGGAGAATCATTTTGGAATGAAAGAAAAATACAGGAGCAAAGACCCACTGAAGGGGGGGGGGGGGCGGGGCTGCTGCCCACTAGGCACCAGGGGCACCACCCCTCTCTAGCGCGCCCTGGTGGGTAGTGGGCCCCATAAGGCTCCACTGGCCCTAATTCCAACACTATAATTTCAAATTTCCCAAGAAAAAAATAAGAGAGGAAGTTTTATCGCTTTTCACGATACGGAGCCGCCGCCACCTCCTGTTCTTCATCGGGAGGCCAGATCTGGAGTCCGTTCAGGGCTCCGAAGAGGGGGATCTTCCATCTTCGTCATCATCAACCATCATCCATCACCAATTTCATGATGCTCACCATCGGGAGTGAGTAATTTCTTCGTAGGCTTTCTAGATGGTTGTGGGTTGGATGACATTTATCACGTAATCGATTTAGTTTTGTTAGGGCTTGATCCCTAGTATCCACTATGTTCTGAGATTTATGTTGCTATGACTTTGTTATGCTTAATGCTTGTCACTAGGGCCCGAGTGCCATGATTTCAGATCTGAACCACTTATATTTTCATGAATATATTTGTGTTCTTGATCCAATCTTTCAAGTTATATGCACCTGCTACGTGTTATGATCCGCATACCCCAAGGTGACAATAATTGGGATTCTTTTCGATGATTACCGTAGTTTGAGGAGTTCAAGTATTCACTATGTGTTAATGCTTTGTTCCGGTTCTCTATTAAAAGGAGGCCTTAATATCCCTTAGTTTCCTTATGGACCCCGCTGCCACGGGAGGGTAGGACAAAAAATGTCATGCAAGTTCTTTTCCATAAGCACGTATGACTATTTACGGAATACAAGACTACATACATTGATGAATTTGAGCTAGTTCCGTGTCGCCCTAGGTTATGACTGTTATATGATGAATATTATCCAACGTTGTGACGGATTCAATGCCTAAGAGCTTTTCACATAATTGTTCTTGCTAAGTTACTACGGTTGCTACTACTATTACAATTGCTACAAAACTACTACTATTACCGTTACTTCAACTATTGCTATTGCTACTATTGCTACTAAATTATCATACTCTTGTGCTACTGATCACTCTACTGCGGATATTAAGTCTTCGGGTGTGGTTGAATTGACAAATCAACTGCTAATACTTACAAGTATTCTTTGCCTCCCCTTGTGTCGAATCAATAAATTTGGGTTGAATACTCTACCCTCAAAATCTGTAGCTACCTAGATGTGCTCTAATTTGAGGTAAAAACTGAATCGACTCAGATACTAGTTAAATCCGAGCTATCGGTTTGAAGCACTGATGTGCCAATACATTTGATTGTGACTTGTTCTATTTTTGTACCTGAACTTTTTTAGAAAGGGGTGTATGTTAACTTAATGTGCTAGCAGAACTAATTGTGTTGTCTGTCTATTTTCTTTGCATAGCATTCAAGATATTTCCATGTCATTGGTAAAGACGATGAATGGTTGTACACGAGTTTGTTGGTTTCAACATAGCCCTACCTGTAGCGATCCACTGCTTCCACCCTGATTGTGCCGCCCGCGTGAAATTTTTGTATGCAAGTTCAATGTGCTACGATGTTGTATATGATTATGTCAATTATACAAGTTTTTACTGAGCATCAGCAATGCATGTGGCTGAAAGATGTATTCACGAGCATCGACCGATGGGTTTCTCTCTCTCTCACACACACAGACACATACACACAAGTGGGACCCATTGAATTATTTCTTCGCTCATGACAACTATATAAGTTTTTACTGACCATATGCTCCGAGGGTTTACCCCACCCGGCTCAAAATTCTTTCGTGATGTGCTGCATTTCTTCAAACTCCATCCTCAAGACATCGGGCCTAATTCTGTTTCAAACATCTGCAATTTTCAAGTGTTTTGCAAAGTGTACCTTCAACAGGAGCCCACTGTAGAACTGTTCAGGGAATTATATTACTTAAACCGGCAGACCGAGTTCACAGACGGGCCCAGCCTAGAATTAGGTGGGATTTCAATTCAGAGGCGGAAAGAAGCCACTTTTCCTGCCGCCACACTTCCCAGTCATCCTAAGGACTGGAACCAGACTTGGTTTTACTGCCAAGACACATCTCAAGAAGGTGAAAATCCCCTGCCGGGTTACCGTGAAAACCGGCTTAGCAACAGACACCCTCTCCCAGAACAGATCAGCACAGAAGAACGGGCCAAGTATATGCCCATTTTCTCAAAGATCAGGGCCTCAATGGCTAATGGTTTGACTGGGATCGACTTAGTTCGATGCTGGGTTGCATGGAGAATTTTGCCCTTAAGCCGGCGGCCCGGCTTAATGTGTGAGTACACTAGCGATATCAAAGATCCTCAACGTCACTTCAAATAGAACTAGATGATGATGATATCAATAGTATGACCAAAACACTGCTTAACGAGGGCTTGGAAGATTGCAGTAAGACGGGCTTGAATCCTTTCTGCACCCTGAATAAGCCTCCAGCTGTAAGTATTTTGAGTCATTTCTAACTTTATTCATTTTTTACTTAAAATTTCTTCTCATTATCATTTGTCTTCCACATGCTGATTCTTCTTTTTGGACCAAGAAGCTTCAGGACAAACCGGCCGAGAAGGTCAGAACCAAGACCAAAGCTCTCAAGAATCCTGCCAAGAAGAAGGCAAATGCGACTGATCCGTTTACTCTAGATAGTGAGTCGGAGGTAGAACTTGACTCCCTTGGCTCCTTCTTTGTTCATCTTACTGACGTTGATTACTATCAAGATGACGCAAAGGCCAGCCATGCATATGGTGAAGAGGTAACTATCCTTTCCTCCGACTCAGAACCTTTGCCAAGACAGAAAGTTCGTCAAGCAAGCCAGAAAGAAAGGTTTTCTCACCCTTTAGCTTACTTGGATCCCAACATTATTTTGAAGAAGCAGCAACATTAAGTTTGCCACACGACCCGGAACAGCGGCGGCGACAATCTCTCTTCCGGCTTACCCAACACGCCAGCTCCTCGGAAACGCCGGAAAGAGGTGCCTCAGAATTCAATCTCTTTTTATCCAAATGCGGGTCTTATTCGCCAACCACTTACTCCTTCCGACTCAAATTATCAGGGAACTTCTCATTCCTCTTGTGGCGACTCATCGCACACCCACATGCCTGCCTTCAAACTTGCCCCTGGGTAATAATATTTAATTTTGTCGTTTTAGCATCTGTAAACTGATATATTTATCTCATCATCATTTATTTT
Source organism: Aegilops bicornis (assembly GCA_021605145.1). Lineage (NCBI taxonomy): Eukaryota > Viridiplantae > Streptophyta > Magnoliopsida > Poales > Poaceae > Aegilops > Aegilops bicornis. The sequence continues at coordinate 106,259,174 of CM038671.1, forward strand.
TCCAGTGGTGTGGCAAAGACGAGCAAGAAACTAAAACCAACAAAACCGGACGAAAACACCAACACCACTGAAGATCCCAAAGCTGCTGACTGATACGTCCATTGTGCATCATGTTCTCCTACTATTATTTATGATGTTTTTATGCATAATAATGATTTTTGGAGTAATTCTAATGCCTTTTCTCTCATAATATGCAAGGTACACACAAAGAGGAGAATTCCGGCAGCTGGAAATCTGGACCTGGAAAAGCTACGTCAGGCCACCCCTATTCTGCACAACTCCAAACAAGCTGAAACTTTATGGAGATTTTTTATGGAATATTTGAGGAATAATGGAGCCAATAAGTACCAGAGGGGGCCCACCAGGTGGGCACAACCCACCTGGGAGCGCCAGGGAGCCCAGTCGCGCCATGGTTGGTATTGCTCACCCAAGCCCACCTCCGGTGCCCATCTTCTAGTATATAAGTCATTTTGACCTAGGGAAAAAATAAGGGGAGGACTTTCGGGATGGAGGGCCACCGTCTCGAGGCGGAACTTGGGCAGGAGCACTTTTGCCCTCCGGCGGAGCGATTCCGCCGGGGGAACTTCCCTCCCGGAGGGATAACTCGTCGTCATCATCATCACCAACAACTCTCCCATCTTGGGGAGGGAAATCTCCATCAACATCTTCAACAACACCATCTCCTCTCAAACCCTAGTTCATCTCTTGTGTTCTATCTTTGTACCGGAACTATAGATTGGTGCCTGTGGGTGACTAGTAGTGTTGATTGCATCTTGTAGTTGATTACTATATAGTTTACTTGGTGGAGGATTATATCTTCAGGTCCAATATGCTAATTAACACCCCTCTGATCTTGAGCATGATTATCATTTGTGAGTAGTTACTTTTGTTCTTGAGGTCATGGGAGAAATCATGTTGCAAGTAATCATGTGAACTTGATATGTGTTCGATATTTTGATAGTATGTATGTTGTGATTCCCTTAGTGTTGTCATGTGAACGTCGACTACATGACACTTCACCATACTTGGGCCTAAGGGAATGCATTGTGGAGTAGTTATTAGATGATGGGTTGTGTCAGTGTCAAAACCGGCGGATCTCGGGTAGGGAGTCCCGAACTGTGCGTCTAGGCGGATGGTAACAGGAGACAAGGGACACGATGTTTTTACCCAGGTTCGGGCCCTCTTGATGGAGGTAAAACCCTACTCCTGCTTGATTAATATTGATGATATGGGTAGTACAAGAGTAGATCTACCACGAGATCAGAGAGGCTAAACCCTAGAATCTAGCCTATGTATGATTGTCCTTCGTCCTACGGACTAAAATCCTCCGGTTTATATAGGCACCGAAGAGGGTTAGGGAGACAGAGTCGGTTACCATGGTAGGAAATCTACATATCCGTAACGCCAAGCTTGCCTTCCACGCCAAGGAAAGTCCCATACGGACACGGGACGAAGTCTTCAATCTTGTATCTTCAAAGTCCACGAGTGCGACCAAAGGCTATAGTCCGGCTATCCGGACACCCCCTAATCCAGGACTCCCTCAAGAGCTCCACGAACCAGGCTTCAATGACGACGAGTCCGGCGCGCATATTGTCTTCGGCATTGCAAGGCGGGTTCCTCCTCCGAATACTTCATAGAAGATTTTGAACACAAGGATAGTGTCCGGCTCTGAAAAATAAGTTCCACATACCACCGTAGAGAGAATAATATTTACACAAGTTCAATCTACTGACGCATTCCGCAGCGTGACATCACACCACGGCCAAGCCTTATTCGAATCGTTTTTACTGTCCCACCTCAGCGTGTTTAGCAAGGCGGTTTCCTTGGCACGTCTTGTCAAAGCAGAGATCGTGTCCCCTTATTCCGGGATTCTCATTAATACGGGCGTGGGTAACCCAGTCGTGCCCGTTGGCACGCCTCCTCTATCGAAGGCGAGTCCCGAACGGTCACGGGGAGGGCTCCTGGTATTCAACCTCTTTATAAAGAGACCAAGGCCCCGCTCTTTTTTCTCAATCTCAATCGAATCCACCCCTCGCTTCGAGTCCCAACACCCAAAGCTCCAGATTCAGGCGCTTCGGACCTCCGATGATGTCCGGCTCCGACCTTCAAGGCTGGTGGATGCCTTCCTCCGTCACGGAAGAAGACGTCCTAAAGCTAAGAGATGCCATGTATCTAACCGGCGAAATCTCGCATAGGCTGCCTACCCAAGGTCAGGTTATTCCCTCTCCCAAGCCTGGTGAAAGTGTGGTGTTCGCGTCTCACTTCCTTTGGGGGCTAGGTTTCCCGACGGACCCCTTCGTGAGGGGGCTCATGTTTTATTACGGGCTGGAATTTCACGACTTGGATCCGGAGTCCATCCTCCACATCTCATCGTTCATCGTCGTATGCGAAGCCTTCATCCGCATTACCCCTCACTTTGGATTGTGGCTCAAGACCTTCAAGGTGGAGCCAAAGATGATCAAGGGGCAACAGGCAGAATGCGGAGGGGCTGTTATAAGCAAGAATGCTGACGCCTCATGGCCCGAGGGCTCTTTTCAAGAGGAGCTCAGTCTATGGCAACAAGAGTGGTTTTATATCACAGTTCCCAGGGGCACCAAATGGGTGGCGCCACCTGCCTTTCGCTCGTGTCCTCCACTATGGATGGCGTCATGTGTCAATAAAGGGCTTGATTGGGGGCCATCCAAGGACATGCCCTTGTTGCGGGGCCGTATTCGAGACCTCCTAGAGAGAGAGATCAATCTGGTCGTAGTAGCGCAGGTCATGCTGATTCGTCGCATCCTTCCCTGCAAACATCGCCCCCTCCACCTGTGGGAGTTCAATCCGGAGGGACCACGAGCTCTCCAACATTTTATGGGCGCAACGCCCGTGGAGATGTACAAACTGTTCTTCGGATCACAAGCAATGTGTCCGGACTCGACCGAGGACGCAAGTCTGAGCTGCAATCGCCCGGATGCTCAAGTAAGTAGTCCCGTACCCGGACACGCTATCCGTATATTTATCATAAACTTTCCCTTAAAAGAGTTGTCCCTTAAACAAGAGTGGATAGCAAAAGCAAAACTGATCAGGTGTCCGGCCCCCCTCCCTGAGACCACGCCGGATCCCGTGTTAACCAACATGCTGGAGGCTGCGCCTTTAGAAGAAGGCAAAGGGGGGAACAAGGAAGCTACTGCCTTCGTGAAGGAGGTTATCAAGAAAGGAGGGATCGAGAATCCCTCCATCCAAGGGGAGAAGAGGACCGCCTCTGAAGATCCGGAGACCAAGGCCTCAAAGCGCGGGAAGAAATCTTCGCCAGAGGGTCCTGCGCCGGAAGATGCCCCGGACGCATTATTTCCCCAAGGAGATCAGCCCTCCAGCGAGCCGTAAGTAGAGAGGGGAGTTTTTTTTAAATCAGAGACATCCCTGTTTCATTTCTTAAGATGACCGAAATTTTACCTTGTAGTTCGGATCTCAGCCCTTCTCAGCAGAGCTCGTCTTCAGGGGATCTTCATCCGGAGATGATGGAGAGCGGAACGCCTCCCCCTGCCGTACCGCCTAGCGAGGCGGACGATCCTGAGGTGTCGTCGCGGAGGGTTTCTCCGAATCCGGCAGGGGTGGAGGGGGGTCGTAGGGCCCCCCAGAGCCCTCAGTGTCCGGCCTTCGAAAAAGGCCATCAGACGAGTCCGGCACCTCCTGGTGCACGGTCGGAGGAGTCGAAGGGTCTGCTCGGGCGAGTGTCTATCTCAGAGGATCACCGTGCATTGATGGGTACGGTGATTGAAAAAAAATTCCATGGAAAGCGGGTTGTACGAGGCCGCCAGAAGTTTACTGAAAGGTTTTGAGGTACGTGCAATGATGTACCTTTTGACGGTTCCGCATATGTAAGATGCGCCCTGTGTAGATAGTAGCCCCTGAGACTCGGTGCGTTTGTCAAGAATGACAGCGCGCCGAGGATCAAAATCCCAGGTTATAATATGTCGCCCTTCCTATGTAGGTGGCGGAGCGTCCGTTGGCTAGCCGGACTGATGAATTTGCCGAACTAAAGCGACAACTTGACGTGGCGGATGCCGACATCGCGCTTGTCAATAAGCGGCTTGACGAGTCATAAGGTATGCGGTTTCTCCGCGGACACCTGGTAAGGGAGCTTGATGCCCGTGCCTTACAACATGTATGCTTGATGTAGATGGTGCTGCTGCCATGGAGAACCTTCAGGCGGAGCTTGCCCGAGCCAAGGAGCAGGCCAGAGAAAGTGATGCTGCTGCCTGAAAGGCGGCCAAAGAGCTAAAAGCCGAACAGGCTGCTCACTGCCGAAGCAAGAAGGAAATGGCTGAGATGGCCGTGAAGTTGAAGAATGCTACCGACCGCTGCGAGCTTCTTGAAAAAGAAGGTCGAGTGGAGCAAGAGGACCTGAAGAAGGCCACCACCCAGGCCAAGGATGCTCGCTTTGCGATGAGAGCTATGAAGGAGGAGCTACGTCAGGCCGGAGATATCGCGGCTGGAAAGCCCTTTCTGCTGCAGAGGAAGTTCACGGATCCTAAATATGCTCAGTTGGACCGGCTGTGGAGTAGTGAGGATGCTTATTCGGACTTGGCGGCGAAAGTGCATGGACGCGGGCCGAACACTTCGGAGATCAAAAGGATCACGAGATGGAAGAGCTTTTTTGGTCGCAGTTCCGTAATCCAGAGCGTCCACTTCCATTAACCGATCATTTGGCCGAATAGGCGGAGCTGAATAGGTTGTCCGGGCTTGCCATGAAGAATGTCGTGACTCATTTGTGGCCGAAAAGACCCGAGCCGAAGAGTTATTTTGGCTTGGTGCAGCAGTTCCTTGGTGTGGTGCCGCATATCAAAGCAATGAGGCGGTCAACATGCATAGAGGGTGCGGATGGCTCTTGCCCGTGTCAAGACATCTTGGGCTGAGATGAAGGCCACCGATGTTGCATCCCAAGATTCGAACGAAGCCGAGTAATTGCCGAGCACTATTTTTAGGAAGTTCTATGGCGCTCGTTTAATAGATCTGTGATGCTCGAAGGATATTATGTTCGAATAACATGTATTATTGTGAAACAATGTTTCGATGGAATATAAAAGCTTTTTATACTTGTGCCTTCAAGAATTAAAATACCTCTGTCTGCGGCCGTTAATGTATATATGTATATAACACGAAAGATGGCAGTCTTTGGCTTCAGCCCCCACGCATATATCGCGGGGTGTTTGCAGAAAGCACCTTTTCACACTTGATCCAACGTCTTGGTCCTACAAAAGAGGTGATAGCGCAGCAAACTAGGCAACCAGACTATAATGCTTTATCACTTTCACTTAGCCATAGGAGTTCGACAGTGGGGCTACTATATAGCCCCTAGGGGCACAGCGCTCACCCGAATTGGGCGCCAGATGTGCTGGCCGAAACGGCCTTCGTCAATGCGGAGGAATTCTAAAGATTCCAGCGGTCATCGTAGTGGTTGACCAGTCTCACGCTATATCATGACGGTCAGTTTTAGGCTTTCTCTCGAGGTGCTACTTTGGCGAACCGGGCACAATCGTAGTAGTTCTCCTGGTGCCGCATTAGCCGATAGAGCGGAACGTAAGGCAGCAAAACAAAGGAGCCGGGCAAACCCAACATTTGACCATAGACATGATTCGGAGCTGATGCATACAAGGCCTAACTCGAGACGCCGAACACTCCCTAAGGTGTTCGGTCTTTATGAAAACGGGTCGAACAATCGCCCTTGGTAATAAGCCCCTGGTGTCCAGTATCGCGAAATTCAGCGTGGCCTATGCCAAAACGCCAGCCTCCTCCTCGGTTATAGCAAGAAACCGGGGATGTGTATCAACAAGAGGCAGTGAAAAAGGTTTACGCAGGTCTTAATCTGAAAAGAATCCTTGCGACGGGTCCCTCGCACGCGTCTGCGCTGTGTCTCCGTTGTGCCGTATCCTCGGGCCGGGTGTAGCACGATGTTTATCTGTAAAAGAGAGGAACTTAGTTGAAAAAGGTCGTGTGAAAATGTACGTTATATTAAATAAACGAAGTACAATTCAAAAAATGAATAAAATTGAGCTTTATGGTCTCTTGTTGTGGAGCCCCTTGTACGGGGGTATGTGTCTAGTAAGCCCTTGTATGTTTACGTCGGACTCGTCCATCCGTGTCCGGGGTATGGACGACCTGTCTAAGTGATTTTATTGATGAAGCTGGTTTATTGTGTGGCTGTCAAGGCAACCGCATGGTTTTCCGGACTCGAGGAACCCTCGATGTTTCCTTTTACGAGATGATGCCGCGTGGACCGGGCATTTTAAGTGTAAGAGATGCGTTAAAGCGGGCGAAAGCTTCGCGTCCCAATAGTGCTTGATAGCTACTTGTAAATGGGGCGAGGTGGAAGGTTAAGTTTTCGCGGCGGAAGTTGTCGGGTGAGCTGAACACAACTTCTAGCGATGAGAGCCCGCATACAATGGGCATATGGGCCTGGCATTACTCCTTGAAAGGAAGTGTTGCTATGGCGAAATTTGGTTGGGTCTATCCCCATTTTGCGGATTGTGTCCTGATATAGCAGGTTTAGATCACTGCCGCCGTCCATTAGGACTTGTGAAAATTGTAGTCCGCCAATTATCGGATCTAATATCAAGGCAGTCCAACCTGCATTCCGTATACTTCTAGAGTAATCCCGATGGTCAAAGGTGATTGGTTTTAACAACCAGTGGCGGGACTCCTCCGGGATAGGCCGTATGGCGCGTACCTCTATGGGCGCCGCTCCCTTTTGTCACGTGAAGTGAGTTTACTGTTTTGATTTCTTGTGGGAAATTCATTTATTTTCCGGTGCTCTGCTTTTGGGGTTCGTCATCGTCCTCGCTTGGTGTGTCGAGCTCCTTGTGTTCGGCGTTGAGTTTGCCGGACTGCTTGAAGACCCAACAATCTCTGTGGGTATGGTTTGCAGGCTTCACGGGAGTACTGTGGATTTGGCATATCATGTCCAAGATTTTGTTTAGATAGCTCGTCCCTGTTATCCTTAAGGGGCAGCTTTTTATAATTCTGCCGAGAGCTTTTGAATTCGGTGTTGAGTGCCGTGCTCTTCGGGTTGTTTCCCTTGGTCCGACACTGGTCCTCGATGCGTCGTGGTTTCCCGTTTCCATCCCTGACTTCGGATGTACTTGGGTCGCTGGTGCTACATCTTGCCAGCCAGCTATCCTCTCCCGCGCAAAAGTGGGCCATGAGGCTTGTTAATGCGGCCATTGTTCTTGGCTTTTCTTGGCCGAGGTGTCTGGCGAGCCATTCGTCTCGGACGTTGTGTTTGAAAGCTGCTAAGGCTTCGGCGTCCGGACAGTCGAATATTTGGTTCTTTTTGTTAAGGAATTTGTACTAGAATTTTCGGGCTGACTCTCCGGGTTGTTGAGTTATGTGACTTAAATCGTCTGCATCCAGAGGTCGGATATAGGTCCCTTGAAAATTTGCTTGAAAAGCGTCCTCGAGCTCCTCCCAACTTCCAATGGTGTTTTCGGGAAGGCTTTTAAGCCAATGCCGGGCTGGTCCTTTGAGCTTGAGGGGTAAATATTTTATGGCATGGAGATCATCTCCTCTAGCCATGTGTATCTGGAGGATCTAATCCTCAATCCAGACTCCAGGGTCTGTTGTTCCGTCGTATGCCTCTATGTTTACGGGCTTGAATCACCTGAAATTCATAATCCAGCACCTCATCGGTGAAACATAGGGGGTGTGCGGCACCCCTATATTTAGGTGTACCGTGATGTTCGGATACTTGATGTGTTGCATTGCTTACAAGAGCTTGCTTTCTTGGCCCGTAGATAGATCTAACTGAGCGATCTTTTTGATGCGAATCCCTGTACGGATCGGGTGCCGGCTTGTGTGCGGCACCATTTGCCGCTCTCTGTTTGCCATGGGGTCGTCCATCCGATCGGGTGGCCTCTTTGTTTTTTGATTGCGGGGGCTCTACGGCCTCCTCATCAAATTCAGGCAGTACTTTTTGCTTTGGGTAGCTCTTCGTTCGGCGATTGTCGCCGTATTTGTCTGCGGTGTTGAGTACTTTGCTCCATCTGATTCTGAGTACATCTTCCGCTGTTTTGAGCTTCCGCTTCTGCTTTTTCAGGCTACGTGCAGTGGCGACGAGCCTTTTGTGGAGGTTCTTCTGCTCCAGCAACTTGTCCGACGTGAGATCATCCGGACTGTTATCTTCGCCGGGGACGGGTTGTTTATCCAGATTGTCCTTTTCGGGCAGTTGCTCGATATCATGTTCGTCGTCCACCGGTTCGTCCTGCTCTATGGCTGGGTTGGTATGGCTGTTGTCTTTGTCGAGGCGGGACTTTGAGCGGCGCTTACACTGCCGTTTTGACTGCTTTTCGAGGGAATGATCCTTTGTAGCGTCCCGTTGTTGCTCATCGTCGCTTCCTTTAGGTGTGTCCACCATGTATACATCGTGAGATGAGGTGGTTCTCCAGTGCCCTATAGGCGCTGGTTCATGTTCCTCCCCTACATCGTCGTCCATACCGTCAATATCTTCGTAGTCGAAGTCGAGCATGTCGGTTAAATCATCGACAGTGGCTATGAAGTGGCTGGTGGGTGGGCTTCGAATTTCTTCATCGTCCGCATCCCAACCTTCCTGACCATAATCCGGCCAGGGCTCTCCTGATAAAGAGAGAGACTTTAGTGAATTCAGAAAGTCGCCAAAGGGCGAGTGCTGAAAGACGTCCGTGGCAGTGAATTCCATGATCGATGCCCAATCGGATTCGATTGGCAGGGGTGCAGAAGGCTCGGAGCCCGGAGAGGAGTCCGGCACCTTGGAGTTACGAGCTTCGCAAAGGACGGGGTAGGTGTACGGCTCAATCGCCGTGGAGATCGCAGCCCCCAAGGCGGTGTCCAGCCACCCGTCCTCGATCGGCGCAGTCGGCTCCGAGCTGAAGGTCGGAGCAGACACTGGTGCGGCCTCCAGAACACTATTCGGCGGCAGAGCTAGATCATGCCCCTCGTGACAGTGCGGCGCACTTGGCTGTGGCTCGAACCCGTCAAAGATCAAGTCTCCACGGACATCAGCCGTGTAGTTCAAACTTCCAAATCTGACCTGGTGGCCAGGGGCGTAGCTTTCAATCTGCTCCAGATGGCCAAGCGAATTGGCTCGCAGTGCAAAGCCACCGAATACAAAGATCTGTCCGGGGATAAAAGTCTCACCCTGGAGCGCATCGTTGTTGATGATCGGAGGAGCCATCGGGCCTAAAGATGACGACACAGAGGAACTCTCAATGAAAGCACCAATGTCGTTGTCAAAACCGGCGGATCTCGGGTAGGGGGTCCCGAACTGTGCGTCTAGGCGGATGGTAACAGGAGACAAGGGACACGATGTTTTTACCCAGCTTGGGCCCTCTCGATGAAGGTAATACCCTACTCCTGCTTGATTAATATTGATGATATGGGTAGTACAAGAGTAGATCTACCACGAGACCAGAGAGGCTAAACCCTAGAAGCTAGCCTATGGTATGATTGTCCTTCGTCCTACGGACTAAAACCCTCCAGTTTATATAGGCACCAAAGAGGGTTAGGGTTACACAGAGTCGGTTACAATGGTAGGAAATCTACATATCTGTATCGCCAAGCTTGCTTTCCACGCCAAGGAAAGTCCCATCCGGACACGGGACGAAGTCTTCAATCTTGTATCTTCAAAGTCCAGGAGTCCGGCCAAAGGCTATAGTCCGGCTATCTGGACACCCCCTAATCCAGGACTCCCTCAGGTTGCGAGAGTGACATAAGCTTAAACCCTAGTTTATGCACTATTCCGTAAGGGACCGATTGGATCCAAAAGTTTAATGCTATGGTTAGAATTTATTCTTAATGCTTTTCTTGTAGTTGCAGATCCTTGCGAGGGGGTTAATCATACGTAGGAGGCTTGTTCAAGTAAGAACAACACCTAAACACTGGTCCACCCACATATCAAATTATCAAAGTAGCGAACACAAATCGAACCAACATGATGAAAGTGACTAGATGAAATTCCCGTGTACCTCAAGAACGCTTTGCTTACTATAAGAGACCGTTTTGGCCTGTCCTTTGCCTCAAAAGGACTGGGCTACCTTGCTGCACTTTTGTTACTACTATCATTACATGCTCGTTACAAATTATCTTGCTATCAAACTACTCTGTTACTTACAATTTCAGCACTTGCAAACATTACCTTGTTGAAAACCACTTGTCATTTCCTTCTGCTCCTTGTTGGGTTCGACACTCTTACTTATCGAAAAGAGCTACAATTGATCCCCTATACTTGTGGGTCATCGAGGCTATTTTCTGGCGCTGTTGCCGGGGAGTGAAACGCCTTTGGTAAGTGGAATTTGGTAAGGAAACATTTATATAGTGTGCTTAAAATTTACTGTCACTTGTTACTATGGAAAACAATCATTTGAGGGGTTTGTTCCGGGTATCATCACCTCGACCGAAACCACAACTAGCTACCCCTCAACCTACTGCAACTACTGAAAATATTGAATATGAAATTCCTTCAGGTATGATAGAACAACTGCTAGCTAATCCTTATGAGGGAGACGGAACCGAACATCCTGATATGCACTTGATATATGTGGAACTAATTTGTGGATTGTTTAAGCTTGCAGGTTTACCCGGAGATGAAGTTAAGAAGAAGGTTTTCCCTTTATCTTTGAAGGGAAAATCATTGGCATGGTATAGGCTATGCGATGATATTGGATCTTGGAATTGGAATCGACTGAAATTGGAGTTTCACCAAAAAAATCACATGCATCTAGTTCATTGTGATCGGAATTACATATATAATTTGTGGCCTCGTGAAGGAGAAAGTATCGCTCTAGCTTGGGAGGCTTAAATCAATGTTATATTCATGCCCCAATCATGAGCTCTCAAGAGAAATTATTATCCAGAATTTTTATGCTCGGTTTTCTCATAATGATCGATCCATGCTTGATACTTCTTGTGCTGGTTCTTTTGTGAAGAAGACTATTGAATTCCGGTGGGATCTTTTGGAAAGAATTAAACGCAACTCTGAAGAGTGGGAACTCGACGAAGGTAAACAGTCAGGTATTAAGCTTAAGTATGATTGTGTTAAACCTTTTATGAATACCGATGCTTTTCAAAAGTTTAGCACTAAATATGGACTTGACTCTGAGATAGTAGCCTCCTTTTGTGAATCATTTGCTACTCATGTTGATCTCCCTAAAGACAAGTGGTTTAAATATCACCCACCTATAAAGAAGAAATTAAAGAACTGGTACCAGTTAAAGAGGAAACTATACTTTATAATGTTTATCCAGTTCTTCCTACTGCTTATATTGAGAAACCACCTTTCCCTGTTAGGATAAAGGAACATGCTAAAGTTTCAACTGTGGTCAACAAAAGTTATATTAGATAACCTAAACCTGATGAACAAATTAAAGTAGAGCCTAGTGTTGCTATGGTTAAAGATCTCTTGGAAGAAGATATAGATGGGCATGTTATTTACTTCTGTAATGAAGCTACTAGAATTGTCAAACCTGATTAAACAGATAATCATAGACCCATTGTTGGCATGCCCGTTGTCTCAGTTAAAATAGGAGATCACTGTTATCATGGTTTACGCGACATAGGTGCTAGCGTAAGTGCTATTCCTAACACCTTATATCAAGAGATTATGAATGACATAGCACCCGCAGAGATAGAAGACATAGATGTTACTATTAAACTTGCTAATAGAGATACTATTTCACCAATTGGGATTGTTAGAGATGTTGAAGACTTGTGTGGGAAAATAAAATGCCCTACTGATTTTCTTGTTCTTGGTTCCCCAAAAGATGACTTTTGTCGCATTATCTTTGGTAGACCTTTCTTGAACACCGTTAATGCTAAAATAGATTGTAAGAAGCAAGCTGCCGGTGTCAGCTTTGGTGATGAGTCTCATGAGTTCAATTTTTCCAAGTTTAGTAGAAAGTTTCATGGAAAAGAATTGCCTAGTAAGGATGAAATAATTGGTCTTGCTTCTATTGTTGTGCCTCCTACTGATCCTTTAGAACAATATTTGCTAGACCATGAAAATGATTTACATATGCATGAAAGAAATGAAGTAGATGAGATTTTATTTGAATAACGTCCTCTGGTTAAACACAATTTGCCTATTGAAACTCTAGGAGGTCCTCCTCCACCTAAAGGTGATCCTGTGTTTGAATTAAAACAATTGCCAGACACTTTGAAATATGCTTATCTTGATGAAAAGAAGATATATCCTATTATTATTAGTGCTAACCTTTCAGAACATGAAGAAGAAAGATTACTGAAAGTTCTAAGGAAGCACCGAGCTGCTATTGGATATACTCTTGATGATTTAAAGGGAATGAGTCCCACTCTATGTCAGCACAAGATTAATATGGAACTTGATGCTAAACCCGTTGTTGATCACCAACGTCGGTTAAATCCGAAGATGGAAGAAGCGGTAAGAACGTTATTATTAAAACTTCTGCAAGCGGGTATAATCTATCCTATAGCTGATAATAGATGGGTAAGCCATGTTCATTGTGTTCCTAAGAAAGGAGGAATTGTTGTTGTTCCCAATGATAAAAATGAACTTATTCCACAAAGAATTGTTACAGGCTATAGAATGGTAATTGATTTTAGAAAATTAAACAAAGCAACTAGAAAAGATCATTACCCTCTGCCTTTTATTGATCAAATGCTATAAAGATTATCTAAGCACACACACTTTTGCTTTCTTGATGGATATTCTAGTTTTTCGCAAATACCTGTTTCTCAACCTGATCAAGAAAAGACGACTTTCACTTATCCCTTTGGAACTTATTCTTATAAACGTATGCCTTTTGGTTTATGCAATGCACCTGCTACCTTTCAAAGGTGTATGACTGCTATATTCTCTGACTTTTGTGAAAAGATTGTTGAGGTTTTCATGGATGACTTCTCTGTTTATTGGAAGTCTTTTGATGATTGTTTAAGCAATCTTGATCGAGTTTTGCAGAGATGCGAGCAAACAAATCTTGTATTGAATAGGGAGAAGTGCCACTTTATGGTTAATGAAGGTATTGTTTTGGTCCATAAAATTTCTGAAAGAGGTATGGAAGTGGACAAAGCTAAGGTTGATGCAATTGAGAAAATGCCATGTCCTAAAGATATCAAAGGTATTCGTAGTTTCCTAGGTCATGCTGGTTTCTATAGGAGATTTATCAAGGACTTCTCTAAAATTTCTAGGCCTCTTACGAATCTTTTGCAAAAGGATGTTCCTTTTGTTTTTGATGATGATTGTTTAGAAGCCTTCGAAACACTCAAGAAAGCCTTAATTTCTGCACCTATTGTTCAACCACCTGCTTGGATCTTGCCTTCTGAAATTATGTGTGATGCTAGTGATTATGCTGTTGGTGCCGTTCTAGGACAAAGAGTTGATAAGAAACTGAATGTTATTCATTATGCTAGTAAAACTCTAGACAGTGCACAACGGAATTATGCTACTACTAAAAAGGAGTTTCTAGCGGTGGTATTTGCTTGTGATAAATTTAGATCTTATATTGTTAACTCTAAAGTTATCATTCAAACCGACCATGCTGCTATTAAACATCTTATGGAAAAGAAAGATGCTAAACTTAGACTCATTCGATGGGCTCTCTTGCTACAAGAATTTGATTCACATATTACTGATAGGAAAGGAGCTGAGAACCCAGTAGATGATAACTTGTCTAGGCTTGAAAATGTGCTTGATGACCCACTACCTATTGATGATAGTTTCCCTAATGAGCAGTTAGCTCCAATAAATGTTTCTAATAATACTCCTTGGTATGCTGATTATGCTAATTACATTGTTGCTAAATATTTACGACCTAGCTTTACTTACCAACAAAAGAAAAAAAATCCGTCAATGATTTAAGACAATACTTTTGGGATGGCCCACATCTTTATAAGAAGGTGAAAGCACAAGTGCTCCCTGGATGATTTTGGTAATTAATGTGAACATATCTCTTGTTGGACTAATACTTTTATCTAGTATATTTCAGATGAGTTCAATAGTGGAGTGGCATCGACAAGAGGATGTGGAACCCCTTCAATATGCTAAGGACAGAAGATTGGGAAAAGCTCAAAGCTCAGGACTCTACATTTTCTATTTGAGTGATCCAAGTTCACATTGAGTCCATAGGAAAGCCAATACTATTAAAAGGGGATGAAGTGTTGCTTAATGGCTTGCTTGCTCAAAGTGCTTAGTGATATGCTCCAAAGCCCTCAACCACTATATCATTCCACATATGTCCTAAACCTAAAGTCAAACTCGGCCCCACAGATTTGATCTATCCGGCGACACTGAGTTCATTTGACATAGCCACTACCAAAAACCCTAATCAGTTCGGTCTCACCGATGGGATCTCGGTCCCACCAAGATGGGCTTGCAAACTCTCTGTCGCCTGTTGCAATTACTTCGGTCTCACCGAGATATGCAATCGGTCCCACCGAGTTTGCTTGACCAACTCTTTGTTTTGCTTATTACCAAAATCGGTCTCACCGAGTTTGTGTAATCGGTCAAACCGAGTTGAGGTTTTATCCTAACCCTAGGACATCAGTCCCACCGAGTTTATCATGTCGGTCCCACCAAAAATCCTAACGTTCACATTTTGAACAAAATCAGTCCTACCGAGTTTCTCGATTCGGTCCCACCGAATTTGGTGAATTATGTGTAGCGGTTAGATTTTGTGTGGAGGCTATATATACCCCTCCACCCACTCTTCATTCATGAAGAAAGCCATCAGAACGTGCCTACACTTCCAGCATTCATTTTCTAAGAGAGAACCACCTACTCATGTGTTGAGACCAAGATATTCCAATCCAACCAGAAGAATCTTGATCTCTAGCCTTCCCCAAGTTGCTTTCCAGTCAAATCATATTTCCACCAAATCCAAATCTGAGAGAGAGAGTTGAGTGTTGGGGACACTATCATTTGAAGCACAAGAGCAAGGAGTTCATCATCAACACACCATCTATTACATTTTGGAGAGTGGTGTCTCCTGGATTGGTTAGGTGTCACTTGGGAGCCTCCGTCAAGATTGTGGAGTTGAACCAAGGAGTTTGTACGGGCAAGGATATTGCCTACTTCGTGAAGATCTACCCTAGTGAGGCAAGTCCTTCGTGGGCGATGGCCATGGTGGTATAGACAAGGTTGCTTCTTCATGGACCCTTCATGGGTGGAGCCCTCCGTGGACTCGCGCAGCCGTTACCCTTCGTGGGTTGAAGTCTCCATCAACGTGGATGTACGATAGCACCACCTATCGGAACCACGCAAAAAATCTCGGTGTCTCCAATTGCGTTTGCACACTCCAATCCCATCCCTTTACTTTCATGCAAGTTGCATGCTTTACTTTCCGCAGCTCATATACTCTTGCCATGCTTGCTTGAAATGGATTGTGAATGTTTAAACTAGTGATAAAACTCCACCTTAACTTGAAGAACTTCAAAACTGTTACTTTTCCTTGTTGAGGGTCTAATCACCCCCCTCTAGACACCTCTTCTCGATCCTTTCAATTGGTATCAGAGGTTTGGTCGCCATTGCTTTGGTTTAATCAGCATTGGAGGAAGATGGATCAGTCTACGTTGGGGAGTCTTAGACATAGAGAGCCTATACTTGATGGAGAGTTCTTTCATGAGTGAAAAAATGAGATGCTTGAGATTTTCAATGAATATCACTTGAACAAGTACATTACTACTCCTTGTGGCGCGCCTTGTTGACCCCTTGCATCCTACCCTTGAGGAGTCTATTGACATGATCTGTAATCTTAGAACTATCAATTTAGTCACTAGAGGATTACCTAGAAACTTGATTGCTATCTTGCCTGCTCTTGTGTGCTTACACCATATGGAGATTTCTTGAGGAACGATTTCCTAATTATTCCTTGTAAAAATTAGATGAGATTCTTCACAACTCTATTGCTTTAAGTAAGATGAATTCCAACGATCCTAAGTTTGCTAATTGTTTATTTGAGCTAGTAACCTCATGCGCGCCAAAGGAGATGTTGGAATCATTAGTAATATCATCTCCGAAGACATTAGAATTCATAAACATGAACATTGTGATGATCATTTATCTAATGAATCACTCTCTCTAGGAATTGATCAATCACAAGACGATGTTGAACATGGATACTATGATGAGGATGATGATAGTGACTTTGATCTCGATGAGTCTATGAGACACTTTGGTCTGATGGCTAATCTTCGCGGCTACATGGGTGGAGGAAAGGAATGGGTTCTTGATAGTGGATGTACCGATCACATGACCGGAGACAAGGATATGTTTCTGAGCTTGCTGAAAACGACGACCCTCGGAAGTATGTCACTTTTGGTGATAACTCAAAGGGTAAGGTGGTTGGCCTTGATAAGGTGGCAATCTCACATGATAGCTCCACACAAAATGTTATGCTTGTTGAATCTCTTGGCTATATCTCTTTCTGTATCTAGACTTGCTAACTTTGGTTTCAATGTCCTATTTACTAAAGAAGATTGCCAAGTTTTTCGTAGATATAATCATAAAATGGTATTTACCGGTATACGTAGAGGTGATCTATATATTGTTGATTTCACTAAAAAGGCTCAACCTAGAACTTGCTTAATTTTTGAATCTTCTAAAGGTTGGTTGTGGCATAGAAGATTAGGTCATGTGGGCATGTGAAATCTTGATAAGCTTATTAAAGGTGATCATATCCTTGGAGTAAAAGATGTTATATTTGATAAGGATAGATTGTGCAGTGCTTGTCAAGCACGAAAACAGGTTGGAGGAAGCCGCCCCGTGAAGAACATCATGACCACGAGAAGACCGCTCGAGCTACTTTATATGGATCTCTCTGGTCCAAACGCCTATAAGAGTCTCGGTGGAAGCTCATTTGGTTTAGTTATAGTCAATGATTTTTCAAGACTTACGTGGGTGTTCTTTTTTGATGATAAATCGCAGGTCCAAAAGATCAAGAACTTCACTAGGAAGGCCCAAAATCAATTTGAACAAAAGATCAATAAGGTTCGCAGCGACAACGAAACGGAGTTCAAGAACACCAATGTGGACACCTTTCTTGTCGAAGAAGGGATTTCACACGAGTTCTCGGCTATGTACACGCCTCAAAAAATGGAGTTGTTGAGAGGAAGAACCAGACTCTTATTGAGATGGCAAGAATGATGCTTGATGAGTACAAGACGCCAAAACACTTTTGGGCAGAAGCGGTTGAGACAGCTTGTCATGCAACAAATCATCTATATCTTCACAAGCTACTCAGCAAGACGGCATACGAGCGTCTCACCGGTAACAAACCCCAAGTTGGATACTTTCGAGTATTCGGCTCAAAGTGCTATATTCTTGATAAGCATCGTCGTTCTAAATTTGCTCCTAAATCTCATGAGGGTTTCCTACTTGGTTATGGCTCAAACTCTCACACTTAACGTGTCTAAAACAATTTCACCCGAAAGGTTGAAGAGACGGTAGATGTGAAGTTTGATGAATCCGACGGCTCTCAAGTAGAGCAATTGCCAATTGATGTAGGTGACAAAGACCCTTCGAAAGCAATCCAAGACTTGTCTATTGGCAAGATTCGTCGAACGGAGGTGAAGGAGAGTACCTCGTCCGTCCAGGTGGAAGCTTCTACCTCATGACAAGGTGAACCAAGAGTTGAAACAGAGGCATCCACAAGTGGGACACGCCAAGATGAAGAAAACGAGGAAGCACACCATGATGAATCTCATCAACCTCCTTCTCCACCTCGACAATAGAACAACAACACCAACAACGAAGAAGGCCAAGAGGAAGAACAAGATTATGAAGAAGATGTTCCACCCCGACTCAAACAAAAGCTCTCACGAGTTAGAGCAAGAGTCTCAAGAGACCATACCGTCGAACAAATCTTTAACGATATCCATACCAGGAGAATTACTCGCTCTAAAACCCGTTTGGCTATTTTTTGTGAACATTATTCATTCATCTCTAGCATTGAAGCCATGAAGGTTGAAGAAGCATTGGAAGATTCGGATTGGATAAATGCCATGCACGAAGAGCTACACATCTTTGAGAGAAACCAAGTGTGGACATTGGTCGAGAAGCCTGACAACAACCAAAACATCATCGGTACCAAATGGGTCAATAAGCAAGACAAAGATGGACAAGTCGTTCGCAAAAAAGCACGTCTCGTCGCCCAAGGCTACACTCAAGTCAAAGGTATGGACTATGGTGAGACATATGCCCCCGTTGCTAGACTTGAGTCCATCCGCATCTTACTTTCGTATTCTAATCACCATTATATTACCTTGTACCAAATGGACATAAAAGTGCTTTTCTAAATGGTGAAATTGAGGGGGAAGTTTTTGTTAAACAACCTCCCGACTTTGTTAATCCTAAGAAACCCGACCATGTTTACAAACTTCACAAAGGTCTTTATGGTCTTAAACAAGCTCCTAGAGCGTGGTATATATGCTTGACCAAGTTCCTTATTGAAAAAGGCTTTGAGATCCGAAATATTGATTCCACTCTTTTTACTAAAAGGGTTAATGTTGAATTATTTGTGTGCCAAATTTATGTGGCAGATATCATATTGGTTCGACTAACCGTCATTTTTAGTGAAAAGTTTGGAAAGCTAATGTCGGAGAAGTTTGAGATGTCTATGATGAGTGAACTCAAATTTTTCTTGGTTTGCAAATCAAGCAAACTAAGGAAGGTACCTTTGTCTCTCAAATAAAGTACACCAAGGACTTATACAAGAAGTTCAACATGCAAGAATGCAAAGGTATGAATACACCCATGCCTACTAGTGGACATCTTTACTTGACAAAGGATGGCGAACCGGTTGATCAAAAGGTTTAACGCTCTATGATTGGTTCATTGTTATATCCATGTGCCTCCCATCCCGATATTATGCTAACTGTGTGCATGTGAGCACGATATCAAGCGGCCCCCAAAGAATGTCATCTTAAGGCTGTGAAAAGGATAGTGAGATACTTAATTCATACACCAAATTTTGGGATTTGGTATCCTAAGAGGTCTTCTTTTGATCTTGTTGGCTACTCCGATTCGGAGTATGCCGATGACAAGGTTGATACTAGCTCCACTTCGGGTACGTGTCAATATCTTGGTAGATCTCTTGTGTCTTGGTCCTCCAAGAAAACAAAACTTGATATCCTTATCCACCGTCGAAGCGGAATACATTGCCGCCGGTTCATGTTGTGCTTAATTACTTTGGATGACCCAAACTCTTAAATATTATGTGATCTATGTGAAACATGTTCCATTGCTTTGTGACAATGAAAGTGCTATTAAGATTGCTCATAATCCCGTGCAACATTCTCGAACTAAGCATATTGAAGTTCGTCATCATTTTATTCGAGATCATGCTGCTAAAGGAGATGTTGATCTTAAACATGTTCGTACCGATAAGCAATTGGCGGATATCGTCACCAAACCACTTGATGAGAAGGTATTTTGCCGTTTGAGAGGTGAATTGAACATCATTGATGCCTCAAACTTGGAGTAGTCACTCCATTTGTCCATTTGGATACATGCAAGGCATGAGCCTTTGACTAATCCTTGATCTATCTCTTATGATGACGATGATATGTCTTGGATCTATACTTGTACCCTTGCATGTTATTGACAACCCACAAATATAGGGGATCGCAACAATTTTCGAGGGCAGAGTATTCAACCCAAATTTATTGATTCGACACAAGGGGAGCCAAGGAATATTCTCAAGTATTAGCAGCTGAGTTGTCAATTCAACCACACCTGGAAACTTAGTATCTGCAGCAAAGTGTTTTGTAGCAAAGTAATATGATAGTGGCGGTAACGGTAACAAAAGTAAAGACAGCAAAAAGTAATGTTTTTGGTATTTTTGTAGTGATTGTACAAAGAGTAACAGAAAAGTAAATAAGCGTAAACAAGTATATGGAAAGCTCGTAGGCACCAGATCAGTGATGGATAATTATGCCGGATGCGGTTCGTCATGTAACAGTCATAGCATAGGGTGACACAGTGTAACATCCGAAAATTCTAAATTTTGGAATGTTATAAACAAATAGATAGATTTGATTTGATTGTTTGATTGATCGACCGAAAGTGAGTGAATTGAAACTTTTGAAAGTTAAATGAGAGGGAATAAAAGGACTTTCCCAAACTTTCATTTTCATTTTATGATCTTGAGAATTCAAATTCTTTTCATCACAAAACCACGGAGAGAAGATGACATGACTTCTTCCATTTATTTAAATGACAAGGGGTGTTGAAAATATTTGAATTTCATTTGAGAATATTTCCAATTCTGAAACTTTATGCAACTCAATGATTTTCACGGCGAAGATAAAAGGACTTCTTCAAAACATATGAAATATGAGTTGGGAGTTTCAAAGAATTAAAATTCAAAGTTCTTTTGAATTTATTTTCAATTTGGAGTTATTTGAGTTTTATTCAAATTATTTTTCTCCAAAAATAAAATATATGGAAAATAGGGTAACATGATTCCCTACCTCATAAAAATGGAGAGAAATAAATTTGAATTCATTTTGATATTTTTAAAATGATTTTTGTTGGATTTTATTGGACCAGAAGCACTCTTTGCTTTATTTAAATTTGTGTGTATTTTATTTAATGCTAGAATAATGTTCATCTCGTAGGAAATCTTTTTCTAAATTTTTTGATATATTATATGCCTATATAATATTTCTATTTATTTTGTTTTTTTTGTTTATCTGTTTTATTTAAAAAAAAGAGATTTCCCTCACCGGCCAGGCCAGCCGGCTTGAGCCAAAGGCTGACCAGTAGCGCCCTCACTTGACCACTGGCGGAGTCCCTTGAAAACCTTGGCCGTCGCTTGTGTGACCGACCAGCCACCCGCCACCCCCTCCTCACGCCACCACCTCGCCCGGCCTTGTTAAAGGGCCGCCTTCCCCCCCGTTCCCCTCTCGCCGCCCTTGGCGCCAAATCGCCATGGAGATCCAACCTGCCGCCAAGCCGCCACCCGCCCATGCCCACCGTCGCCACCACGCACCCACCGCCGCCCTCTCCGTCGCCTCGCCGTCTCTCGACGAACCGCTTCTGCCGAGCCCAGCCGCCTCGCGGTGTCAACCGCATACCGCCGCCCGGCTTCCCTCTCCGAGGTACAACCCGAAAACCGATCCGGTTTTCTTTTAATCTGTTTTATTTTAAAAACCCGGTTTCGGTTTTAATCTAGTTATTCAGAGAGCGTTATTGGTTAGAGTTAGAAAGCAAACGTTCGCTCGGTAGAGTTTTCTTTTATAAATAGATTTCTGCCAGGGACCCCTATGTAATTATTTTCTTCACAAATTAGTCCCTAATTTTCAAACGACTATAACTTTTTCTCGTTAGTCCAAATCCAACGAAACCAACGCCCACTTTTTCGTTACGATCCCCTCTATCCAGTAATCCAACTCAAACATGTTTTTGAAAGTTTTAAAATTTGAATTCAAACAGATTTGTATTTGAACTTCGTTTGGTCATAACTTGAGTTTCGTAACTCCGATTTAGTTGATTCTTTTTGCATATCGAAGCTCTTGACCTAAACTTTCTGATAAGGCCAAATTCACATAATTTTGGTACTGTTAGAAATTGTTTTATGTTGCAATAGTTATTTTCTTGGTTTTGATGTTTTCCGAATAATTTTCTTTGTTCTTTCCGATCTTTTGAGTGATTGCTTATGTGTGGTTACTATTGCTTGCTTACGATAGATTGACCGGAGTGTGACGAGTAGACCTATCAAGAGTTTTGACTGCGAATCATCTTCATCAACATTGCAGGCAAGTAACACTTGATCATACCTTTTCATACCCAGTTTTATGCATTAGCTCAATCCTCAAACATTGCATGATTAGGATGTCATTAATTTGTGGGTTGGGAAGTAGATGATGAGGTAGGAACCTATTGCCCTGTTACTATCAAACACTTGGGAGTTACTTCTATGTGTTGCTTATATTGCTATGCTATGCTCGTAGACGTGGTTTGGGTTTGAGAGATATTCACGACAGATGTGAGATTGTTAATTATTGGTTTACTTTAAGGTGGCAACTTAAATACACATCTGGGTGGATTGAGGCACCTAGGGAACCCAGTGTTGTCTTTTTTGGAAATCACAGGGGTACCGTGTGATCTTCCTATGGACCGCCACCTGTGCTCAAAGGAACTGAGATTATTCATGCTAGAAACTTCCGTGTGCAGCCACAAGCTATTATGGGCTCTAGCATAGTTGAGTAAGTTACGTGAAGTTCTCGAAGAGGTAGATCAAAGGTAGTGGGTTTTATAGGTTTGGTATGATCTATCAGGAGTAGAGAGTTAATGTTTACGAAAGATCGTGTCTCGGTCATCCGCTTTCTCAAACACCATGTTGTGCGAGAAACCAACGGAGGCGATCGAGTCTTGTGGGAAAAGTCGCTAAACCTCTGCAGAGTGTACAATCTAATCATGCTTAGCCGTGTCCCCGGTTATGGACAATTCTGAGTATCTAGTACTTGAGTTTTCACATGTATCTCATCACTCTAAATTAATACTGTTGGGTTGCTTAATACCTTAATTGGGATTGAGTTGGGGTTATACCTTCTCAATGATGTTTCAACCACCATGATAGTTAAATTAAAATTTATTGCTTTGATGTAGGGAAAAATTGGCTTTATGCAAAACTGTAACCATAGAGCTTTCCCCAGCCATATATGCATGTAGTATAGGCTAATTCCTTCATTATTCTCTATGTGTTACTTTGCCAGCATATTCCATGTGCTGACCCGTTTTCGGGCTGCAACTTTTCATGTTGCAGACTTTTCGCATTTAGTAAGTGATACGTTAGGGTTACGATTTCCTATACTCAACTTTGCCGTTGGTGTTGATGGGAATCCACAACCTTGTTGCTTACGCTATCTTGGGATTGAGGTAATAGTATTTACGTTATTCATACATGTGATTTACCTCTGTTATAAATCCTCGAGTACTGTGTGTGTCAGCATACCGATCCAGGGATGACACATAAGCACAGAGACTTGACCCATTCGGGTCGGGTCGCTACACACAGAACTAGCTCCAATTCATCAATCTAATGTAGGCATGTATTCCGAATATAGTCATACGTGCTTATGGAAAAGAACTTGCATGGCATCTTTTGTCCTACCCTCCCGTGGCAGCGGGGTCCTATTGGAAACTAAGGGATATTAAGGCCTCCTTTTAATAGAGAACCGGAAGAAAGCATTAGCACATAGTGATACATGAACTCCTCAAACTATGGTCATCACCGAGAGTGGTCCCGATTATTGTCACTTCGGGGTTGCAGGATCATAACACATAGTAGGTGACTATAGACTTGCAAGATAGGATCAAGAACACACATATATTCATGAAAACATAATAGGTTCAGATCTGAAATCATGGTACTCGGGCCCTAGTGAAAAGCATTAAGCATAGCAAAGTCATAGCAACATCAATCTCAGAACATAGTGGATACTAGAGATCAAACCCTAACAAAACTAACTCGATTACATGATAAATATCATCCAACCCATCACCGTCCAGCAAGCCTACGATGGAATTACTCACGCATGGCGGTGAGCATCATGAAATTGGTGATGGAAGATGGTTGATGATGACGACGGCGACGAAACCACCTCTCCGGAGCCCCGAACGGACTCGAGATCAGCCCTCCCGAGAGAGATTAGGGCTTGGCGGCGGCTCCGTATCGTAAAATGCGATGATTCTTTTTCTCTGATTTTTTCTCCCCGAAAGCCAATATATGGAGTTGGAGTTGGCATCGGAGGGGCTCCAGAGGGCGGGCGCCACTGGGGGAGGCGCCCCACCCTCCCGGACAGTGTGGGCCCCTGGTCTTCATCTTTGGCGAGGATTTTTTATTATTTTTTATAAGACATCCCGTGGAGTTTCATGTCATTCCGAGAACTTTTGTTTTCTGCACATAAAACAACATCATGTCAATTCTGCTGAAAACAACGTCAGTCTGGGTTAGTTCCATTCAAATCATACAAGTTAGAGTCCAAAACAAGGGAAAAAGTGCTTGGAAAAGTAGATACGACGGAGACGTATCAGTTATCTAACCCTTGTAGGTACTTGGATAAGCCCAATTATATGAGATTGCAACTCACTCATATCTTGAGCAATCTCTACATCACCAAGTCTCTATAATATGGTGGTTGAAGACAAGGAAGCATGAAACCCTTCAACATATCCTTTGACAATTTATATATATAAATTTCATTTGGTATCAAACTTCGTAATTATCATTTTGGATACACAAGTGCTCTTCCTTGCAAAACTAACACATGTAGGTAGATGAACTCAAACTACAAGTGGTGCTCCCAACCATTGATGAGGTACATCAACCTTGAGCATCCTACACAAGTTCAACTACGTGATTAAGATCAACAACACCACCCAAGGTATGTCATTCCATCTTAGAGAAGGTTTACACCAAGTCATGGGTCAAAGCAGCTCAACAAGATGTGAATACATCAAAATGCTTAGACAAAAAATGGCAACACCATTTTGAGCTTAAACGATGAGTATGACCTATGATCAAGTGTCTTCACTTGACTCCTAAGTGAATATACTCTAACATAGGTGACTTTGTCGCCGACCAATTCTAGATGAAGTTCTCTGGTGTTTTTCTGAGTTCTTGCATTTGTCTCTTGCATGTTAGTTCCCCTTCTATTATCGAAAAAAACTTCATCTAGATTTCATTTCTTTTCTTTTATGTTATGCATTCCCTGCATCCAATTCATTGCAAATCTTTTAGTAAATTCCCTGCAAATCTTTGTGAGATCTTATTTGCCTAGTGAGCTCAGATGACAATTGTTCTCTCTCTGTGTTGAACTCGGACTCACCGGTTTGTCTCTTTCGGTCAAACCGAACCACCTCGATGCCACCGAAGAAGACAACTCGGAGTTACAGATTTCAATGCTGAGAAGACACTTTGCCATTTGCATCATGCATATTTGTTCCAGCTCCACTCGATGATTCTTATCCTCTACCAGCATCTTATATTACATGTTGCTTTGTACTGTGACTCAAGGACCAAACCTATTTGACTCATAAACCTTCTTGGAAATTGATGTCAAAGGGGGAGAGAGAGAGATCACATCAAAGCTTACTCACATCAAAGGGAGAGAGAGACCCTATGGGGAGAAAGATTTCTTAGTTTTCCTAGATGCTTTGTATTAAAAGAGGAGAGAAGTCACATGTCTTCAAGAGGGGAAAGACATGTTAGTATGTGTTATGATTGTTGTTTGTTTTGCTCTGATTTTCTTTTCCCTATCTTCTCCCATTATCAAATATAAGATTTAGGGGAGAAAGACATCTAAGGGAAGGAAATCTTTGAATTCATTGCATATCTTTCTGGGGACATGTTGTGGTTTGTTGTTCTTGCTCTGTTCAGTAGATGTTTCTGTGTTATCTAACCTTGTTTACTCAGGTTCATCTCTTCCAAAGCTAGCTCAAGACCAAAGGGTAAGTATATGCATCACACTCATGTGCATGATGATCTCTTGCTGATGTACATATTGTTTGCAAGAAGGACTAATGAACATGAAGGTACACTTCCTATATCCACACCATTTGCTTTGATGCATATAGCCAAGATACAGGTAACTCATTGCTTGGTTTGTCATGCTTATGCATTCACATGCTTCTATATTCCATATTTAGATGATTGCATACATGTAGGGGGAGCCTATGCATGTTACATGTCTTTCCAAAGCTTTACTTCTTATTCTTCATATCTTTATCTAAAGCTTTGATGTATGTTGTCATCAATTACCAAAAAGGGGAGATTAAAAGCACAAGTGCTCCCTGGGTGATTTTGGTAATTAATGTCAACATATCTCTTGTTGGACTAATACTTTTATCTAGTATATTTCAGATGAGTTCAACAGTGGAGTGGCATGGACAAGACTATGTGGAACCCCTTCAATATGCTAAGGATAGAAGACTCGCAAAAGCTCAAAGCTCAAGACTCTACATTTTATATTTGAGTGATCCATGATCACATTGAGTCCATAGGAAAGCCAGTACTATTAAAAGGGGATGAGGTGTTGCTTAATGGCTTGCTTTCTCAAAGTGCTTGGTGATATGCTCCAAAGCCCTCAACCACTTTCTCATTCCACATATGTCCTAAACCTAAAGTCAAACTCGGCCCCATCGATTTGATCTATCCGGCGCCACCGAGTTCATTTGACATAGCCACTGTTAGAAACCCTAATCAGTTTAGTCTCACTGATGGGATCTCGGTCCCACCAAGATGGGCTTGCAAGCTCTCCCTCGCCTGTTGCAATTACTTTGGTCTCACCGAGATATGCAATCGGTCCCATCAAGTTTGCTTGACCAACTCTCTGTTTTGCTTTTTACTAAAATCGGTCTCACCGAGTTTGTGTAATCGGTCAAACCGAGTTGAGGTTTTATCCTAACCCTAGCACATCGGTCCCACCGAGTTGATCATGTCGGTCCCACCGAAAATCCTAACATTCACATTTTGAACTAAATCGGTCCGACCAAGTTTCTTGATTCGGTCCCACCGAGTTTGGTGAATTGTGTGTAACGGTTAGATTTTATGTGGGGGCTATATATACCCGTCCACCCACTTTTCATTCGTGGAGAAAGCCATCTGTCGGTGTACTAGAGTAGGGGTGCCCTAGTATCCCGTACTCGTGCACGGACAGTTGTAGCACCCCGCGGCAGGGTTTGCCTCGTCACCGCCAAGATCCTCCGTGGCTCCTTTGGGGCCATTCAAGAACAAAGTATTTGATTAAGAAGACAAGGCCCCGATAAGAGGAGCTTGTCGGGAAGGCCACTCCAGGCACACAGAAGACAAGGCCCCGGCAAGAGGAGCTTGCCGGGAAGGCTCGGAGCGCGACAAGCCTCCGGGGGCGACAAGGATTCGGCCGCGGAAGGCGCTTGCCGCGGCATGCAACCTCTCTCCGTCTCCGCTCTAGCTCATCCAGCGACGTGTCGCCGTGGGGGTGTTCCATGGGCGCGTGTCGAGAGGCTGTGCAGCCAGCGGAGAGCAGCGATAAGCGGCGCTGACAGGCTTGCCGTCGTGGCGAGCGGAGGCGCACCTGACGGTCTCTGTTGTAATCGTTGTTAGCGATCTTCGACGGGCATTTATTGCTTTTGTCCCTTGCCGTCGAGTTAGGTATTTTGCATCGTACCTTTGCTCGAGTAGGTGTACCAACTCCTATTTTTACATTTGTACCCCCGCCTAT
This sequence comes from Aegilops bicornis, assembly GCA_021605145.1. Lineage (NCBI taxonomy): Eukaryota > Viridiplantae > Streptophyta > Magnoliopsida > Poales > Poaceae > Aegilops > Aegilops bicornis. The sequence continues at coordinate 106,286,357 of CM038671.1, forward strand.
GTTGCCACCTGTCGGAGACCCCATGAGCATATAAAAGGAGGCCCATGCGCAACGTAGAAGAGGTTCGGCTCGTTCGGTTCATTCGACCCACTCGAGACCAGAGACACCCACGCTAGGTTTTGTAGCTTGCATTGCTCCCTAGCAAGAACACAATACATCAAGCAAGCAGCAGTAGGAGTTTTATCTCTCCGGAGAGCTCCGAAGCTGGGTAAACTGCTCGTGTGCCTCGCCTCGATCCGCTCTTTGTGCGATCTCCGCCCCCATCCGAACCACAAGGGGCCTGCTCCGCCGGCCCCATAGGTGTCCGTGGGTACGATCAGCCTCCCGACATCTTTGGCGCGCCAGTAGGGGCGTCGAGGCCGTGTGAATCTGATCCGGCGTTCACACGAGCAGCGTCATCAACATCTTCCTCGGCATGCCGCCGAAGAAGAAGGCTTGGCGGCAGAGCCGTCCGCGTCGTACCCACCCTCACCACAGCAAACGGGTGGTGGGGCAGACGCTGGCGGAGGAACGGGCGCCGACGAAGGTGTTCGCGACGTTGCCAAGTCCAAGGACAAGGCACCGCAAACCTCGGCGTCCGCGCATCCCCCGCGCCCATCTCAGGAGACGCGGGACCAACAATGTCATGGCGTTCACAACACCATACATTCGTTGGATCGAGACCCTCAAGACCAGCATGCGCGCCAACATGCTGGCACGAGTGAGATACGGTCGCCCGGACGGGGTGCTGCTCCTTCTAATGTAGTTAGAAGTCTGAGCGTGTCCCGCTCCTCGCACCGTTCTCCAATGCCACCCACTACTCCAGCAGAAGCTCTGGCGAGAGCTCAGCTGCTCCTCGACTACCCTCCAACGGCCGACAAGGTCGACGAGTGGAGGGCCACCATCCAGAGCCTCATCGGCTTTGCCAACGGCGATGCTCCGCGGCAACCAACGCCATCATTGCCACGGCATGACGACAAGGCACGAGCCGGTGGCGACGAGACTGTCGGAGGTGCAACCACCGTGTACTCTCCGCCAAGAAGGCCAAGATCGCCGACTCACCGGATCCACCTCGACAGCGACTCCACTGCGTCGTCCGGATCCATGAGCTTCGCCGCGATCAGCGCCAAGTTCTTCGTGGCGACAACAAGAGGACGCTCGAACTCGCATCGGCGCCAAGAGAAGCGCGACGTCGATCGACAAGCGCGCTGGGCCTTCTGTTGACATGCGCGCGGAGGAGCCAGGCGACTTGTCAGACGGTAGGTTGCCCTGCGTTCACTCGTGAGCTGCGGCAAGTCCAAAGATGGCCCGATCGGAAAAACTTCAAACCAGACGTGCCAGAGAAGTATGATGGCAGGACGCATCCGCCGGAGTTCCTTAGCATCTACACCATCGCGGTGCAGGCTGCGGGGGGAAGGGACGACAAGATCCTCGCCAACTACTTCCCGCTCGTGCTCAAGCCCAACGTCAGATCTTGGCTCATGCACTTGCCGGACAGCTCCATATCCTCTTGGGCAGATCTGTGCCATCGGTTCTTTGGCGCCTTCACGGTGGCCACAAACCTCATGGCCAAGAGAGTGACCTTCACTTGCTCGCCCGGAAGGAAGGAGAGTCCCTGCGCAAGTTCATTCAGAGATTCACCGTGTGCACTACAACATCCCAGACGTCCACCCCGCCGCGGTGATCGGCGCATTTCATCGGAATGTGCGGAACCGCAGGATGAGGGAGGAGATGGCGATGTGCAAAGTCAAGGACGTCAGTGAGCTGTACGCCTTGGCCGACAAGTGTGCACGCGCTGAGGAAGGGAGGAGACTCCCAGGAGAGAACGCAGAAGCAGGATCTGACAGTGATGACACCGCCCCGGCAAAGAAGGGCCGGCGGCGAGGCAACAGGAATAAGAAAAGTAGAGAAGTTCTAGCTGTCGAGCAGTCCGGCAACGGAGGCGGCGACAAGAACACCAAGGCTGGTGGCTTCGGCAAGGAGGTTGCCGCTGACGCCAACCACCAGTCGGTGGCGGCCGCCGACAAGCAGGACAGCTCCGGCAAGCAATACTGCAAGATCCACCGCACCAAGGGCCACGACCTCCAGAGCTGCAAGAAGGTCGAGCAGCTTGTCGAACAGCAGAGAGCTGAGTACGAGCGACGCGACAAGGAGAAGGCCCAGGAAGGTGCTGGGGGAGCAAGCAAGAAACGTCCCGACCGGAGAGGACGCCGGCAAGGCCAAGCAGCGGCGACAAGGAGATCGACCTCCCAGCGCGACAAGGATGAAGATGAGGACGACGACGAAGATATGGAAGACGACGACGCCGATGAGCAGGAGTTTCAGAAAGTCACAGAGGTCCTTTGCGTTGACGGAGGTGCTTCCCTGCATACCTCCCACCGCCACCTCAAGCAATGGATGCGGGAGGTCAATGCAGCGGAACCATCCGTAGACTCACGCAAGCCTCTCAAGTGGTCCAGCACGCCTATCATTTTTTATATTGAGGACCACCCTGATCGCATAACTGCGGTCGGGTGCTTGCCGATGTTGGTCTCTCCAACCATCGGCCACCTGAAGGTCACAAAATGTTAGTTGACGGTGGGGCCGGCTTGAATCTGATCTCCTCCGCCGTGCTCCGAAGCTTCAAATCCTCGACAATGAGCTCGAAGAGACCGGTACCTTCCAAGGAATCAATCCGGGAAGGAGCAAGCGAAGGGAAGATTACGTTGCCGGTCACATTTGGCGCCGAGCTGAACTTCAGGACTGAGAGGGTCACATTCGACGTTGCCGATTTCCCGTTGCCCTACAATGGGATACTTGGCCGTCCCAAAGACTCGCCAAGTTCATGGCGGCCTCTCACTACGCCTACAACCTACTCAAGATGCCAGCCCGATAAGCGTCATCTCTGTCCATGGCGACAAGAAGGATGCCCTTATCTGTGCCGACAAGATCTTCCGGGAGGCAGCAGCCGCAACAGATTGCCAAGCACTTGCCGCTGAAGCTCCCGGGGGGAAGAAGACCAAGTCCAAGTCCGGCAAGGGCTCTGATGCTCACTCCGGCAAGCGCACCTCTTCGGAGTGCTGCGCTACCGTCGAGGACGCACCATCGAGCTCCACCGGCAAGTGCAAGAAGATGGTGGCTCGCCAAGACCAAGAAGGTGCCCGCCAGGAGGACGGCCACGATGGTACCTTCACCATCGTGCCTCTCTCTCGACCCTAAATAGGAAGGCGCGCTCGTTACATTTCTGCGGGCGAATGTCGACGTGTTTGCATGGCAACCGTCGATATCCCCGGTGTTCCTGTGAAAGTGATTGAGCACCGCCGCCGTTTGTCCTCATGCGCGCCCGTCAAGCAAAAAGTCGAGAAGCAAGAAGTGGAGCGCCAAGAATTCATAGCAGAAGAGATCAAGAACCGGAAGCAGCAGGCCTTGTCGAGGAGTGCTCCATCCTACGTGGTTGGCCAATCCTGTAGTCGCATAGAAAGCAAATGGGAAATGGTGACTTTGTATTGACTTCACGGATGTTAATAAAGCTTGTCCCAAAGATCCATTTCCCTTGCCGCGCATTGACGGATTGTTGACTCCACGGCTGGATGTGATTTGCTTTCGTTTCTTGATGCATACTCAGGATACCATCAGATCTTCATGGCTGAAGAAGATGAGGAGAAGACCGCATTCATCACACCATGTATCACATACTGTTTCATACGGATGCCTTTCGGTTTGAAGAGTGCTGGTTCAACATTTGCAAGGGTAGTCCATGACGCTTTTGAGCCGCAAATGCACAGAAATGTAGAAGCCTACATGGATGACATAGTGGTCAAAAGCAAGGACAAAGCAACTCTGGTTCAAGATTTGGACGAGACCTTTGCAAATCTGCGCAAGATCAACCTTAAGCTCAACCCCGAGAAGTGCATGTTTGGAGTTCCTTCCGGCAAGCTTCTCGGGTTCTTCGTGTCTCAGCGAGGGATCGAAGCTAATCCCGACAAGATCAAGGCCATTGAGCAGATTGAAGCACCAAAGCACGTCAAGGATGTACGAAGGCTTGCGATTCGTGGCTGCTCTCGAAAGTTTATTTCTAGGTCTGCTGAACGCGCATGCCGTTTTTCAAGATTTTGAAAAAGGCAGGTCCAATGAAATGGACTCCCGAAGCGGAGGCTGCGCTGCAGTACTTGAAGAGATACCTGTCCTCCACTCCAACACTTGTCGCACCTAAGCCACAAGAGAAGTTGCTCCTGTATATAGCGGCAACCAATCAAGTGGTTAGTGCTGCACTAGTAGCGGAGAGGGAGGCGGATGACGAGCCAGCAACCACGGCAAGCACATCCAAATGACAAGGTGGGGCTTCACGACAAGCTCCGGGTCCCGACAAGGATGAATCCGCAGACACATGAACAGACATCTGAAAAGGATGGTGCAGCGGCGGTCTACTTTGTCGGTTCCCTCCTGCAGGGGCTAGGTCAAGGTACTACGGTGTGCAAAATTGCTTTTCGGCCTCCTCATGGCCTCGAGAAAGCTGCGCCATTACTTCCAAGCACATGAGATCACAGTTGTCACTCGCTTTCACGAAGAGGATACTGCAGAATCCGAAGCGGACAGGCAGGGATTGTCGAGTGGGCACTGGAGCTGTCAAGCTTTGGTCTCAAGTTTGAAAGCACATCAATGATCCAGCGAGGCGTTGGCAGAATTCATAGCAGAATGGACGCCAACACGGATGAAGAGATTCCGGAGACGAGCATTCCCGCCAAAGAAGCAAGCAAAGAGTGGCTGATGTACTTTGATGGTGCCTTCACGCTGCAAAGGCGCCGGTGCGGCGTCTTGCTTATCGCGCCCACCGGGAGCACCTCAAGCACGTAGTCGGATGCACTTTCCCAAGGAGCAAGCGACAAACAATACTGCAGAGTATGAAGGTTTTCTTGCCGGTCTCAGGATCGCAGTGGACCTTGGGATCAAAAAGCTTATTGTCAGGGGTGACTCGCAACTCGTTGTCCGCCAAGTGAACAAAGATTACCAGAGTCCGTTGATGGAAGCCTACGTTGATGAAGTGAGGAAGCTAGAAGAGCACTTTGACGGCCTACAAATGGAACATGTTCCAAGAGCTCAGAATGATATTGCTGACGGCCTGTCAAAGTGCGCTGCACTCAAGTTGCCTGTGGAACCAGGGATTTTTGTGCTCAAGCTGACTCAGCCAACCGTAACACCATCAACTGGACAAGGCAAGAAGAGGAAGTTGGCCTCTGGTGACTACTTTCCGACAGAGCTTCCCGAAGCAGTCATTGTAAAGGTCCCCAAGATCAACACCAACAGTGCTGAGGAGCAGTTTGCTCCGACAGGCCCCAGCGTTTGTTTCGTAGAAACAGACGCTCCCGGCAAGTCTTGCTCCGGCAAGCTTGTCGGGGAGCATCTAGCTCCGGCAGGGCCGCAGGTCCTTGCCGTAGAAGCTGATGTTCCCGCAGCAGCAGATGTGCCTTTAGTCCTTGTTGTCGAGCCGCAAAGCTCCAAAGATGGGCGCAGCAGATTGTCCATTTCCTTGACAGGAGAACTCCCGAAGAGCAAGAAGAAGCGGAAAGAGTAGCCCGGCGGTCAAGTATGTACCAGTTTGTCGACAAAGATATCTGCATGTAAGAAGACTCAACGGTGTGAAATTGAAGTGTATTCCCAGGGAAGATGGACAGAAGCTGTTGGCAGAGATACATGGAGGCATATGTGGTCACCACATTGGCGCAAGAGCACTTGTCGGCAAAGCTTTCCGGCAAGGTTTCTTCTGGCCGACAGCCCTCCAGGATGCAATTGCACAAGTAACCAAGTGTGAAGCGTGCAGGCCCATTCCAAACAGATACACCAGCCAGCTCAAGCTCTCCAGACGATCCCTTTATCCTAGCCATTTTCGGTCCGGGGCTCGACATCCTCGGCCCTTTCCCCGAGCTGTCGGGGCTTTGAGTACTTGTACGTCGCCGACAAGTTCACAAAGTGGCCAGAATCGAAGCGATGAGGAAGGTGACGGCACGGTCAGCAGATCAAGTTCTTCAGTCGATTGTTTGCCGTTTCGGAATCCCTAACCGGATCATCACCGACAACGGCACACAATTCACGAGTCGCACGTTCATGCAGTACGTCCAAGACCTTGGCGCCAAGGTCCGCTTTGCTTCTGTTGCTCACCCGAGAAGCAACGGTCAAGCAGAGAGGGCAAATGCTGAAGTGCTGCGCGGGCTCAAGACCAGAACTTTCGACAGGCTGCACAGGTGCGGAAGAAACTGGATCGAGGAGCTGCCGGTGGTTCTTTGGTCGATCAGGACGACGCCAAATCGAGCCACCGGCAGACACCTTTTGCTCTAGTCTATGGAGCAGAGGCAGTTCTCCCCACGGAACTCAGATACGGATCACCTCGAGTACTCGCTTATGATGAGCTTGAGCAAGAGCAGCTGCGACAAGATGACGCGCTGCTCCTTGAGGAGGATCGTCTTCAGGCCGCTGTGTGAGCTGCTCGCTACCAGCAAGCTTTGCGTTGCTACCATAGCCGCAAGGTTAGTGCCAGAAGTCTCGAGGAAGGCGACCTTGTTCTTGGCTGCTCAGTCCGCCAAGAATTCAAACAAGTTGACGCCAAAGTGGGAAGGCCCTTATCGGGTGAAACGAGTCACTAGGCCTAGCGCTGTCCGCCTTGAGACCGAAGATGGCATCCCGGTGAGCAACTCCTGGAACATTGAGCATCTTCGTAAGTTTTACCCATAGGGCGCGGTTGTCGGAACCCGTTCCGGCAACCACCTTTTGTACAAGTCTTGCCGCTGTTGCATGTAATCCTTTGTACAAAGCCGAGCGCAGACCCCGTGCATCAGTAAAGCTCATGTGTTGCGCACAACTTATCAAATCCATGCTTTCATCATTTTATTGCATGTTTTAGCTAACACTTTGTGCAGCAACCACACCCGGTAAGCAGAATCGAACCACTGGGCTCCATGACGTTATTTCCTCTTCTTTTTCTTTTCTCAAAGAAAGGAAGGCTCCCTCGCGCACAAGTTAACCAGGGGGAAAGGAGGAGATACTATTATGAACCAGGCACCGCTCGAGGAAGTTTTACCTCATCGGGAAGCAAGAGAAAGAAAAGCTAAGTTGCCAAAGTTTGAGCAATCAATTTTTAAATTTTTAAGTTATCTTCCTCGAACGATAGTACTTTGTATGGAGAACACATGCGGCGGAGGAACCAACTCGCCGGCTAGTCGGCGCCCTTACTTTGTTTCGAGTCCGCTCAACAACTTAAGTGAGCTGCAGCTAGTCGCGACAAGGTTGCTTGTCGGAGGCAACCTTGCCGGCTCTTGACGTTCCGCACTCGGCTCATGGAAAAAGTGCCCGCACCGACAAGTCCCCTAAATGCGTAAGGCAGAATCGTACAAAGGAAGGGATCAAGTAGAGACATTGATCGTTCACCTAAGATAGAGTATATTACAAAATAACTTGTCGCTGATCTAACAAAGTGTTCTAAACATGATCAGCAGCGACAAGGGAAAGATAAAGTTGGCGGCCTAGTCTACGCGGTCGCCCTCAATCCGCTTGATCTTGTTCACCTTGTCCACAATGGGTGCGACAAGGGCTTTGAGCTCCTCCACATTGGCGTCGGGCGGCAGGGATCTGAGGACGCCGTTAAGGTTAAGGCCCGGATTGCGGAAGGCCACCTTGATCAACACCTTCTCGAGGGATCCTGCACAGACGTGGCGTGACTCCTCGGCCAGCTGCTTTGGGACCTCCTCCCGGAGTCGCTGGAGGCCCGTGGCCACGCCTTTGAAGAATAAGCTGAGCTTGGCGCTGGGTTGGAGATGCTCGTCGGAGGAGTACGCAAGGTCCGCCATCCCCAGCTCCATCAGCTCGTTGTGGATGTCGGCGGCGGTGTCCACAAGACCTTCGGTCCAGTGCTCCACGCTCACCCTCAAGGTGTTACAGGCGACGGAGACAAGATTCGCCAGCTCCTCCTTGGCCTTGATCGCCTCCGGCAAGCCCACCTCCCGCTCTCTGGCGCCATCCAACGTCTGCGTCAGAGTGGTCAGCTTCAGCTCAAGATCCGCCTTGGAATCCTTGGCGGCGTCGAGCTCCTTGGCCCTATCAGCGAGATGGCTCTGCAGCTTGCCAAGGGTGTAGGCGTCCTTCTCGCGCTCACACTTGAGCACGGCAAGCTCTTCGCCGCTCTTCTCGAGGGTGGCCTCCAGCTGTGCCACCTTCGCCTTGAGCTCTTCCTTGGCGGCCTCGGCAGCTGCGGCGGCATCGCCGCTTCTGGCGCCCGCCAAAGTGACTCCTCGCAGCAGCGGCAAGGTCTTCTTCGTGGCTGTCGGGTTGACCTTCCGCTGCGCCAACTCACTTTCCTGGCGGCGAGCTTCTCGGCAGCCAGCTGCTCCTCCTCGGTGCGGCCTTCTCAAGGATGAAGGCCGTGCGCTCTTCTGCGAAGTTGCCCAGCGCTTCCGCCCACGTCGCGGAGGGCTTCTTTGTTAGCGCCCGAGCTCCTCGGCGCGTTTCTCCATGTCCGCTCCCGCCCTCGCGACAAGGGCTTCCCGGGTCTCTAACTTGGCCTGCCGGGCGCGGTAGAGCGACAACAGCTTCTTCAGCAGCTGCTCCTCCTCAGACTCGCCGCTGCTGCTGCTTGGCGCATCCACCAGCGCCAGCCCAGCGGAGGCGAGTAGCTCGCCGTCGAAGGTCTCGCCCTCGACCGGCGCCCTGGAGCTCGGCTCCCAGGGGAGCTTGATGAAGACGCCACGCGGCCTTGGTAGGCACCGGGCTGGGGCTCCTCGAACTGGCCTTGCAACGTGGCGGGAGTCGGATGTCGGTGTAGCGCTTGCGCTCCTGCGGCCTCGGGGCGTCAGTACGATCGCCCGACCCCTCGCCGGCCTCCGCGTCGGCAGCCTCGGTGGCCTCCTCACCAACAGGCTCGTCGGCGACGGCCTCTTCTTCAACGACGACGACCACTTCTTCCTCGACGGCGGCCTCGTCGGTGTTGCCGCGCGCTTCCTCTTCGCCGGCGGCCTCGACCTCCATCGGCTCTGCGTCAGACGAAGAAGGGGCAGTCAAGCAGATGTTCAAAAAGAGAAACTAAAGAAAGCAAACCCAAGGGAGATTTCCGCGTAAGGGAATTACCTACAACGGGGTCCGCAGCCATGGCCTCGACCCTTTGAAGGGTCATCGGCGCTGGCCCCTTGCCGGGTAGCCTCCCTTGCCGGAGTGGCCTCCCTTGCCGGGTGGCCTCCTTGTCGAAGGGCGCCCCTTGCCGGGAGTTCTCCCTTGGCGGCGTAGTGGCAGTGGCAGGATCTCGGAGGCGGCTTCCGAGCCCTCCCCGATGAGGCTGCTCGCTTCCTACACAAGCACACAGTCGAGATATCAACAAAGAAGGAGCACCCCTGCACACCTAATAGTAAGAAGAAAACTGCACACTTACTCTGGGGGCTGTGCTGGGGGCTGCTCTGGGGAAGGGTTGCCGGGTCCGGCAAGGCGGTCTCGGACGCGTCCCCCGTCGCCACGGGAGAATCGTCCTCAACGACGACCGTCGGGATCTTGGCCCTCTTCGCCGCTCTCTGGGCCAGCGCCCTGAAAAGGAAAGAGTCCAGAACGAAGCAAATCAGATTCAAGATGAAGCAATAAAAATTGAAGAAACACAAGCACAATCTCGAGAAGCTTACTCTTCACCTTCCACCTCGGAGCTGAGCGCGAAGTCAAACTCCGCCTCGCCTCCGGTGCGACGAGGTGGAGGCGTGGGCTCTCTTGGCCGCTTGGCGGAGGCGTCAGCGGTGGCCTGAGAAGATCCCGCCCCGGTTGTCGCGGCCGTGTGGGGTGCTCCCGCGGCAACCTCGCTTGCCGCGGTGGAGCTGTCATGTGGCCGCTTCTGCTTGTGGGCCGGTCTGTCGCCCGGCTCGTCTCCGACCTTGCGGAGACGCCTCCTTGGCGGGGGGCTCGTGGCGGCAAGTCGCTTGGCGGTGGGGAGAAAGCGCCCTCGGCGGGTCCACTCGACCCGGCCTCGGGCTCTATAAGCTCGTCCTCACCGGCGACCTCCCTCGCTCGGCAAGGCTTGCCGCCACGCCGTCCGCCTCCTCCACGGTGAACCCGAAGGCTCCAGCGGCAGCGGCTGCCGCTGCCTCCTCCACTGGTGGCAATCCGCGCCATCTCACGGTCGGTGGTGTCATGGTGAGACTTTTTCTCGCTCGTCGGAGCGGATCGGCACCTCTTGCAAATCATCAAAGAATTGCTGCACGACCTCGTCGGGGGCTCGCCAGTTGGGACGATCCCGTGGGAGTCGTGACAGTGGCATCATGGCGCGGATGCGGTCGAGCGCCGAAGTTGTTGCACAATGGGACGACCCCATGGCAACCTAAACCACTCGGGGTGGTCGGGTCGTTCTTGAACAGCTCGAGCGATGTCGAGTCCAGCTCCAAGATGGTAAAGTTCCAATTCAGGCCCGGCGCAGCCTCATGATGTCCGGCCGCATTTTGGAACTCCCAAGCGGGCCTCCTCCTTCCTCGCAAGGGAAGCGTCTGGGGCGAAGGAAGTCCGCCAATCGCGCTTACGGCCAACCCGGCAAGCCCGAGGCGCAGGATTCGGGTCACGGCTATCTTTAGCTTCGCATCCTCCGCGCCAAGTTACTCCAATCCCTGCCACAAGACTATTGGGGTTTATGACGGCGGTGAAGGGTCATGGATTCTCCTCACGACCCAGCACCAGTTGGCTCTCCACTCCTCCCACTTGTTGCGGAACTCCCCTCTAGGTAGGCCTCTTTCTTGCCGATCCTAGAGACCTGTGCTATCCCTCCCAAGTGGCTCTCCTCTCGACGCTGGGAACAAAGAAATGGCGGAAGAGTGCCATGTTCGGTGGACTCCGACAAAGTTTTCGCACAAATGCGCGAAAACTGCCATGGTCAAGATGGCGTTGGGAGTGAAATCAAGGAGGCGGAGGCTAAAGGTGTTCATTATGTCGCAAAAGAACTCGGAAAAGGGCGGGCAAACCCTGCAATAGAAGAAAAGGGCGAAGAAAGGGTACCCTGTTGGGGCCAAATCGGAGGCGGAGGCGGGGAGCACCCTCGTGCGCGGATGCGCACGAGTCTCCGTCGACCAGAAGAGGTAGAAGACGTCCCGCAGCTCCCTTGCGCCGAGCTGCGGGGGGAAGATGGCTCGCTCCTTGCGCAACGCCGCGAGTCGATGCGCCTCGGCCGACTTGACGCCCTTCTCCTTATCGGCTTTCGGAGCCATGGCGAGGGGGGGGGGGGCGGAGGAGGCCGACGGCGGTGAGTGTTCTTGCGGCGAAATGGGCGGGGCGCTGCTCTCTTCGCACCGGAGAAGAAGAGGGGAGCAGCGGTGGTTTCTTGACAAGACAGCAATGGCAGGGGTGGTCGGCCTGCCTCTGTTTCCTCCGCTTATAAAGGGGAGGAGGGGCGGACGCCCGCTTATACTAATAAAGAACCCCCACGACCGCGCCCACGATCTTCGTGACGACGCCACGTCCGGTGCGTGCCGTTAGTGGGGATCGTGGTGGATCCGGGGCGAAGGCGACGCGTGGTCGAGGCCGCGGCGTGTCCGTGCATAGTTTTGGGCCTGGCCCGACAAGCGCCAGCACTGCTTCACGGCCCAGGCCCGGGGCTCTGCCGGTGTACTAGAGTAGGGTACCCTAGTATCCCGTGACTGCAGGACAGTTGTAGCACCTCGCGGCAGTGGTTTGCCTCGTCACACCGCCAAGATCCTCCGTGGCTCCTTTGGGGCCATTTAAGAACAAAGTATTTGATTAAGAAGACAAGGCCCCGACAAGAGGAGCTTGTCGGGAAGGCCACTCCAGGCACACAGAAGACAAGGCCCCGGCAAGAGGAGCTTGCCGGGAAGGCTCGGAGCGCGACAAGCCTCCGGGCGCGACAAGGATTCGGCCGCGGAAAGGCGCTTGCCGCGGCATGCAACCTCTCTCCGTCTCCGCTCCAGCTCATCTAGCGACGTGTCGCCGTGGGGGCGTTCCATGGGCGTGTGTCGAGAGGCTGTGCAGCTAGCGGAGAGCAGCGATAAGCGGCGCTGACAGGCTTGCCGTCGTGGCGGCGGGCGCACTGACGGTCTCATTGCCTTTGTTTGGGCGACATCGACGGGCATTTATTGCTTTCGTCCCCTTGCCGCCGAGTTAGGTATTTTGCACTCTACACTGCTTTGAGTAGGAGTACCAACTCCTGTTTTACATTTGTACCCCCGCCTATGTTGCCACAGCCGGAGACCCCTTGAGCATATAAAAGAAGGCCCATGCATAACGTAGAAGAGGTTCGCCTGCTCGGTTCATTCGACCCACTCGAGACCAGAGACACCCACGCTTAGGTTTTGTAGCTTGCATTGCTCCCTAGCAAGAACACAATACATCAAGCAAGCAGTAGTAGGAGTTTTATCTCTCGGAGAGCTCCGGGTTGGGTAAACTGCTCGTGTGCCTCGCCTCGATCCGCTCTTCGTGCGATCTCCGCCCCCCTCCGAACCACAAGGGGCCTGCTCCGCCGGCCCCATAGGTGTCCGTGGGTACGATCAGCCTCCCCGACACCATCAGAACGTGCCTACACTTCCAGCATTCATTTTCTGAGAGAGAACCACCTACTCATGTGTTGAGAGCAAGATATTCCAATCCAACCACAAGAATCTTGATCTCTAGCCTTCCCCAAGTAGCTTTCCACTCAAAACATCTTTCCACCAAATACAAATCTGAGAGAGAGAGAGAGAGTTGAGTGTTGGGGAGACTATCATTTGAAGCACAAGAGCAAGGAGTTCATCATCAACACACCATCTATTACCTTTTGGAGAGTGGTGTCTCCTTGATTGGTTAGGTGTCACTTGGGAGCCTTCGTCAAGATTGTGGACTTGAACCAGGGAGTTTGTACGGGCAAGGATATCGCCTACTTCGTGAAGATCTACCCTAGTGAGGCAAGTCCTTCGTGGGCGATGGCCATGGTGGGATAGACAAGGTTACTTCTTCGTGGACCCTTCGTGGGTGGAGCCCTATGTGGACTCATGCAACTGTTACCCTTTGTGGGTTGAAGTCTCCATCAACATGGATGTACGATAGCACCACCTATCGGAACCACACCAAAAATCCCGTGTCTCTAATTGCGTTTGCACACTCCAATCCCATCCCTTCACATTCTTGCAAGTTGCATGCTTTACTTTTCGCTGCTCATATACTCTTTCCATGCTTTCTTGAAATGTATTGTGAATGTTTAAACTTGTGCTAAAACTCCACCTTAACTTGAACAACTTAAAAACTGCTATTTTTCCTTGTTGGGGGGCTAATCGCCCCCCTCTAGACACCTCTTCTCGATCATTTCAGAAGGGGTAGATGGTATTATTAGACGTTCTGTACCTGAGCATGAACAGGGACAAATCCTATGGAAATGTCACTCCGAAACTTATGGATTTCAGCATGCTAGAGACAGAACTACTCACAAGGTATTGCAATATGGATTTTATTGGCCTACTCTCTTCAAGGATGCCCGTAAGTTCGTCTTATCTTGTGATGAATGTCAAAGAATAGGTAATACCGGTAAGCGTCAAGAAATGCCTATGAATTATTCACTTGTTGTTGAACCATTTGATGTTTGGGGATTTAATTACATGAGACCTTTTCCTTCCTCTAATGGGTATACACATATTTTGGTTGCTGTTGATTATGTTACTAAATGGGTAGAAGCTATTTCATCCAGTAGTGTAGTTCACAACACCTCTATTAAAATGCTTAAGGAAGTTATTTTCCCAAGGTTTGGAGTCCCTAGATATTTAATAACTGATGCTGGTTCACACTTTATTCATGATGCTTTCCGCAAAATTCTTGCCAAGTATGATGTTAAACATAGAATTGCATCACCCTATCATCCTCATTCTAGTGGTCAAGTTGAACTTAGTAATAGAAAAATAAATGTAATTTTGCAAAAGACTGTCAATAGGTCCCCGAAGAATTGGTCTAAGAAATTAGATGATGCACTTTCGGCTTATAGAACAACATATAAAAATCCTATGGTATGTCTCCTTATAAAATGGTTTATGGAAAAGCTTGTCACTTGCTTCTTGAGTTAGAACATAAAGCATGCTGGGCAGTTAAAGAACTCAATTATGATTTCAAACTTGCTGGTGAAAAGAGGTTATTTGATATTAGCTCATTAGATGAATGGATAACCCAAACTTATGAAAATGCCAAATTATTTAAAGAAAAAGTTAAAAGATGGCATGATAAAAGAATCCAAAAGCGTGAGTTCAAAGTCGAGAATATGTTCTTTTGTACAACTCTTGTTTCAGATTCTTTGCAGGAAAACTCCTCTCCAAACGGGAAGGACCCTATGTTATTGAGGAGGTTTATCTGTCTGGAGATATCAAAATAAATAATGCCGAAGGTACTAACCCGAAGGTTGTCAATGGGCAACGAATAAAACATTATATCTCAGGTACGCCCATTAATATTGAAAGTAATTTTATCCAAACACTAACACCGGAAGAACACATAAAAGAGTCCTTTCGGAACACTCTAGAATCTTGAAAAAGGAGGAGGTACGTGATATGGTAAGTAAACGGACTCCGAAAAATATGCAAAAATATTTTTTGTCAGTTTTGGAATATTCAGAAAATTAGGAAAATAAGAAACTACCGGGAAAGTGACCCTGGTGGGCACAAGACACCAGGGCGTGCCTGGCTTGCCACCTGGGGCACCTTCCGGACTCTGATTTTCTTCCTTTTGCTTCTTTACCAAGACAAAAAATCTTTATATACCCCCCGAACCTATTGACCACCGTATCACGGAGAAATCTTCTGTGCTTTTTGTTGTTGTTTTCGGTTAGATCTGTCAGGCCAGGCATCATGTCTTCCTCCTCCTCCAACAACCTGGAAGAGGATGCTTGGTTCATGAAGATTGAGCTGAAGAGAGAGGAGCCCGTAGAATCCATCAAAGGAGACAAGATCAAGGAGACTACTGGAGATCAAGTCCCGGTGGTCGAGCAAGTACTGCAGGCAGAAGAAGAAGAAGAAAATATCCTTAAACCTTACTATGCTCATCTTACCCCTACTGAGATTGAAGCTTTTCGTATCATTGAAACAGTTCATGTGCAAAATAAATATCTCACTAGTGAAAATATTCTGCATCAAGAGCACATCATCTTCCTCCGGAGCATCATGCGTAGATTGGAGAACCTCTTGATCTTGAAGGACAGGATTGCTACTCCATCACCACCAGCTTCTTCATCACCAAAAGAAAATTGAGTATCGCGTATGGGCACTCCCCTTGGCTTCCGCCAAGCTTGGGGGAGCTGCCCGGGTATCGTATCACCACACTATCTTGCCTTTACCTATTTTAGTTCCATCCATAGTTATCTTTTGCTCTAGATAAATAAAAGTTTAGTTCGATACTTTATTTTCAAGAGTTTGCTTAGTGATCTATCCTTGTAATCGTGTACGAGATATATAATAAAGTTTTGTTTGATTTTTTTTGCTTTCTTTAATTTCATGTTGCAATAAAAAGAAAGGAAATAAATTTAAAATATCATATGCTAATCTTATGGTAGGTGATGACACCACATAAGGAAAAGTATAAGTAGGAAATTTTATTAGAGATTGACAAACATAGCATTGGTCAATAATTCAACTCATGAAAGAATTAATAAGGGAAAAGCAGATTCACATATAAATACACTACCCTAGAAATCTTTTGTGATTGTGAGCCCCCATCAAAATATTATATGCCAAAATTGTTGACGTTGGACAAGGAAGACAACGTAATGATTTAAGTTTGTTCATATTCACAAAGAAGGTACATTGTCATAGATCCTTCAACATGTGGTGCTTGCCCCTACCTTTGCTAGCCAAAAATTCCGCACTAAGTAGAGATACTACTTGTGCACCCAAAAACCCTTAATCCCAAATCTTATTTTCAAGAGTCCACCATACCTACCTAGGGATTGAGCAAGATCCCTCAAGTAAGTTGTCATCGGTGCAATAAGGCAATAAAAATTGCTTCTAGAAGTGTGAGATCATTTAGTGTAAGAGAAAATTGAACGTTGTATGAACTTGTGATGGTGAAGAATAAAAGCGACATACTGCATAATAAAGGTTGCCATCACAAGGGGAAATACAACGTGACTTTCTTTTGCACTAAGGGGTTGATCATACAAACAAATAAGCGCATGGCAACCTCTGCTTCCCTCTACGAAGGGCCTATCTTTTACTTTTATGCAAGAGTCAAAGTTTTTCTCTCTATTCCTTTTTATTTTTCTCCTTAGCCAAGCATCATGTGGTGAGGAAAGATCTAGGCACATATGTCTAGTTGAATATGGGGGGCATGAGTTATTATTGTTGACATCACCCTTGAGGTGAGTACGTTGGCAGGCGAAACTATAAGCCCCTATCTTTCTATGTGTCCTGTTGAAACGTTTTGCTCATGTGTATGCGGTGAGTGTTAGCAATCATATAAGACTATATGGTGGTTGAGTATGTGGACTTGCCTAAAGGCTCCGATACGTGACCCTTCTTGGAAAGATGATGAATTGTAGTTGCAAAGTTGACTGAGAACATAGTTTGTTGGTTTCTAATAGAGTTTATGCTTTATACTTCGATTGTGTGATGAATTGTCACTAATTCATGAGAATTCTATGATAAAAGTTCTATGATAAAAGTTTTACTTTTAATTATGTTGCTTTATAATAATCTAGATGATGCTTCTATGTTCTTATTTTTTTTATCGACACCACTCTCTCTAAGCATGTGGACATGTTTTTCGATTTTGGTTTTCGCTTGAGGACAAGCGAGATCTAAGCTTGGGGAGTTGATATGTCAATTTTGCATCATGTTTTCCTACTGTTATTTATGATGTTTTTACGCATAATAATGCTTTTTGGAGTAATTCTAATGCCTTTTCTCTCATAATATGCAAGGTACACACAAAGAGGGAGAATTCTGGTAGCTGGAAATCTGGACCTGGTGTCGGCGTCAAAACCGGCACATCTCGGGTAGGGGGTCCCAGGCTGTGTGTCATGGATCGATGGGTAACAGGAGACAGGGTACACGATGTTTTACCCAGGTTCAGGCCCTCTCTATTAAGGTAATACCCTACTTCCTGCTTGATTGATATTGATGAATATAGGGTTACAAGAGTTGATCTACCTCGAGATCATATGTTGTGGTCTAAGACCTAAGGGTATGATGAGTAATGTCATAACAATCTATCGACTAGCCTGGCCTCGGCTTATATAACGTACCGGAGGCCTAGGATAACAAGAGTCCTAGTCGAATACGTTGGTGGAGAGGAGTCCTTGTCTTGATCATCAAGTCTTGTGGAATCTTCCTTGTATGCGGCATGGGCTGTCCGAAGTGGCCCATGATAGAACCGCCAGGGGGGTCCTAGGCCCGATCCACCTAGTCGAGAGACGATGTGGTGAGTACCCCCTAGTCCAGGACACCGTCAGCAGCCCCCTGAACCGGTCTTAAAGTTGGGGACGCTCCTCGATCCTTCCGAATTGTTCTTCATCTTCGGTCATCGGTCTTGAAAACAGGTTCAACAAATCTTCTCATCTTCGACCTTGAGGATCGCTGAAGTTAATCCCAAGAGTTAACATGTCGGGTATCCGAGGAGCCCCTTCAACTTATCGGCCTTTATCAATGCCTTGTTATTTTTACGCCCACCTCGGGTTTGAAGTTGTTCCCGTGCAGCGGTGTCCTCTTGCATCCGAGCACCAACGTCAGACTGTATCTGAGCTCCAACGCCGGACTGTATCCGAGCTCCAATGCCGGATTGTATCTGATCTCTAACGCCGAACTATATCCGAGGTGTCATAGATCACCTTGGTTCAAAAAGTTTTGGCCGAGCTTAATGCCGGAAATGCCCTCTAAGGAGCCAGCTACTTGCACCCGAGCTATATGTCGTACTGCTTCTGAGGTGGCTCAGCATCTCGGTCATGGGTTGATTGTTTGCGGATTTTATTTTCGATGCGTATAAATTTATTTGCTGACAAGATGTATTGCCAGTAGCCCCCAAGGTGTCTGTCGGCCTAAAATCTGAGATGCACCTGAAGGAAAATATGAAACTGTTGATCCTAGTAACCACGAGACTCGTGTCGTGAAATCGGCCTGAGGATCAACTCCTAGCTCGGAAGCATACATAGGAATAGAAACGCAGTGTAATATATTAGAGGTAATAGTGATAGGCTGACGGGCCCCTGAGAGAGGGTCGTGAGAAGTCGTCGTGATATATCATCTTGATGCCGGATAAGTCCCATATGGTACTTATTGTCGTCTGAAGACGCGCTTGTCCATAGTTCGGTTATGCCGAACACTGAGCACTTTGAATTTTCTGCATTGAATAGGCAATGCAGTAGCCCCCGAGCCACTGGTCAGCTGGCAACACCAGATCAGGGGATCGATGTGCCCCTTTAATATTTACAAATAATGAGCGCAAAACCCAATAGCCCCCGAGCCTTAATGTGGGCACGGGTGGCTGAATTAAGGATCGATATCCATTTGACAGACAAGTTTGTTGTGTTTAACACAAACTTCTCGAAAAGAGAATAAATATCTCTAAAGGAGCTAGAGCCAGCGAAAGCTGGGCTCGCCAACGTTGGCCCCAAGGGGCTTAATAGATAGGAAATCGATGCCAATTGGGTTTTAGGAGAGCTTTATGTAAGTTGATCGGTTGTCTCAGCGAGATTGTGCCCCTTGGTCTTTAAAAGATGAGCTGCAATAAATCGACTTTACTCACAATTTATGATCCTATGTATCCAAGTATTTTACATCATTAATACTCGGATCCGCATTGTACAAAACTTTGTTGACCGACCATCGACTTCAACCTCCTCGGCCAGCAGCCGGGGAGTGTTTGTCCTTCTTTATAAAGCCTTTATAAGAGCAAAGACTGAAGACAAACAAGGCAATCCGGTCATACGGTTTTATAAACAAAGGTACGCGGAGAGATATGTTATATTACTTTTAAATGTAAGAAACATCTTCCAAGGAAAATAGTCCCGCTATCGGTTCCTTTCTTTGGGCTGTCATGCTGATCATGATCATGAAACCTCACCTCCGATCAATGTGGGTGGAAAATATTGAGGATTTAGTTTGGGGAAAGTTCCCGAACTATGTGGCCTATAGCGAACCTAAATTTTCACTTCCGTCGTTGCCGACCAATTATATCCTTTAAGATCGCTAGCTTTCAGCTTCACCCAGTCTGAGGTACTAACTCGGATGAACCGGTAGTAGCAATCACATAGGTTCTCCCTTTACCGCCTAGCCGAACAATTGGGAACGTAGCGGTAAGCACAAGAGCCAGGCAACCCAGCTTGGCCAAAATCTTAAGTCAAAATTGATGCATATTTATGGCTTTATATAACGATAATTACGGAAGGCAACGCTTGTATAATGAATACAAACGCTGATGATATATAGTTATTTTGACTCCATTGCGACCGTTTATCAGTTGAAAGTGGCCCATCGTCGGCTTCTACCCCTTTGTAGATACTACGCAAGGTGTTTCTGCAATAACAAGACTACCCTTAGCCGACGTCTCAGTGCTCGAAGGCGGTTGTGTTATCGGAAACGAGGCAATCAGATATGCGGGCTTTATAACTTTCACTTAGTCATAGGAGCTTTAAATTGGGGAAGCTAGCTACGAGCCCCCGGTTAGTGTTCGTCGACAGCCGAGGTCAAGCTGTAAACACTTCAGCCAATGTTATGAACGGCCCGTCATTTAACATAGTCATCGGATCGCTGACCAGTTTACGCTTATTGTGACAGTCAGTTTTCGGCTTTCTCCACTGAGGTGCTTAACCATGCAAGCTGGAAGCACAATCGCAGTGGTTCTTCCTTTGCACATGTAGAAGAACAAAGCGGAACGTAGGAGGCAAGCATAGGAGCCGGGCAACCCAACTATTGACCAAAGGCACAATTCAAAACCGATGCATATATAGCAATATCCGAGAATGTTTTTGGCGAATCTCTAAAGGTGTCCGGCGTTGCACTGCGAGACTTATGCTGGAAATACACAAATGTTTAAAAGTGCCATAGGCTTGGAAAACCAAAAAACTTCAGTAAAAACTTGACGTCCGAACTAGATCAAGTGTTCGGTGCCAATCCGAAAATTGGTCTTAGAAAAAAAGTTTGCTTCTGTCATGCTTTAACACGACACATCCTATCTGAAGTGTTAAAGCGGGTCAGCCTACGGCTTCAACCTCCTATCCCGAAGGTGGAGTACTTCTCGTTAGGCCAGTTTAGCAAACTAAACTCTAGTGGCTTTGAGAGAGAAATTAGGCTCCCGGCTATTGACCACACACTCGCGTCGAAAAAAAGGAGTGATAGAAAATGACTTTGCAATGACTAAGAAGAAGAACACTTATTATAAAACAGCTCACATAAATTTAAGAGCTCCCAAGTGACTTGAGTAAAAGAATTTTATGTATAATGATTATATGTACCGAAGTACTTATATCATATCTGTGTTCACCCAAACTTTAAACGCGTCTTAACCGACCGTCGGCTTCTCCCACTTCGGTCAAGGGCCGAAAAGTGTTATGTACTCCACCTGTCGAGAATATCGACGGTGTTTCGATAACCAGCAATCAGGCCATAAGGCTGTAAATGCATAAAGCACGCTCGGGGAACTTATGCTATATTCTTGTGAAGTGTAAGAAGCATCTTGAAGAAAATAGTACCCCCACCGATACCTTTCTTCGGTTTCTCATTGTTACTATGAGACTTGTGCAATAGATTTTTTGTACTCATGAGTTCTGTTGTGTGCCGACCATGATTGAAAACAATAAGAGCGCTAGCTTCCGGCTTCACCCAGTCTGAGGTCCGAGCTCGGATGACCCGATCTGACAATCGCAGAGGTGCTCCCTTTACTCCCTAGCCAAACAATCGGGAACGTAGGGGTAAACATAGGACCAAGGCAACCCAGCTTGCAGAACACTTAAGTCAACATGGTGCATATTGTGGTGATACACGAACAAGGAACGAAGTCATACAAGTATAATCATATGCAAGAGGAAAGGCTTCATGAAGGAAGCCCCCAAGTAAACGGGGTATTTGAATTTGTGTGTCACAACCAAAGTTTTGACAAGGAAGTTTTTCACAAACAACCTTTTGCCAAAAAAGTATAACGCTTGGTCGAACCGAACAAAATTTAAAACTGAAAGTTTTTGAGCATGAAAGCGACTTAGCTGGTTAATGTGTTCGGCATCGATGACGTGGTCCGAGCTTGATGCGGGACAAGGTCCCAGCCCCCAAGCCGGTCCATGCAGGCCGGCAGAGTGATGCCGAAGTCCCCGATGTGGGTTAATGAAGTGATGACGAAGCCCCCAGTCCAGCCGAGGTGACGTCGTATGTCAGTACGCCGAGGTGACAACACTGCCCGACCCGGATCATTTACTTGTGCACAGAAAATAGTGCAAACTAGAGATAATAGTAATAATAATAAATTAAAAAAAATTGTTGCATAATTAATAATTTATGCAAAGTGAGTAATAAAGGAAATATGGCCGATGTGTCGAACACTCGATAAGGTAAAGCTCCCTCAGCGATGTCGAAGTCCCGAGGCAACCGAACATGTCGGTATGGCAGTTCGACCAACAAGGTGATCACGCGAGCCGATACGCCGATTGGGACGACGACGTTGGCTTGCCGAAGTGACCGCGTGACGCAGTCGAAGTCGATTACCCACACATGTAAAATAGTGCATTCTAGCAATAATAATGTAAATATATAAAAATCCTCGCGTAATTAATTTATGCAAAATAATTTATTTAAAGATATGTGGCCTGGCGCCGAAGTCAATGTCAATGCAGGGCATCGGCGTGACGCGGTGAAGGCGTGGCAAAGCCTGAATTCACAGGCCAATCTAAGTTCTGGATGCGGCGTTCACCGAACTGTATACGGAAACTGACCAAACCACCATGCGACCGTCGTTAGTGCGGCCACCATTTGACAGACATGTGTATAGATGATGGAACAAAGCAGAGTAATAATTCCTAAGGAAAAATAAACCCAAGCAAGAACAAATTACTAGGATTAATAGCACCTGGTTTATTTGTTGTAGCAATATGAAGAAAGATTACTCCCAAAATTGGGGCTCGATCCGCACACCCATTGCCTAATGGGCGATGAAGCGACGGCATGGCGATGCTGGTAAAGACTGGCTCGCCAAGGCAAAGCTCCCGGTCCAACTAACGTGGCGAAGCTCGTCGGCTGGTGACGCCGAAGTCACTGGAGTATGTCGATGGAGAAATAGCAAAGTCCCCGGTCCAGCCGAGGTGTCGAAGCCTCCATGTCAGCCAATGAGTGAAAAGCAGGTCGGATGGTGACGCCGAAGTCAACGGAGTAGGTTTGATAAAAATATAGTGGAGCCCCCGGTCCAGCCGAGGTGACAGAGCAGGTCGGTAAGGAGACGTTGCAGCTGCCATGTCAGCCGAGGTGTTGAAGCAGTTCGGCATGATGGACATCGGCTTGAAGAAGCAACAGTGCGGCCATGTCGATGCAGGTCGCAACTTGTGACGCGGTCAATGCCGGCTTGATGAAGTGACCATGCGGTGATGCCGGTGTTCCCGCTCCGTGTGATCCGTGGGGCGGAGATGTTGGTGATTATTTATATTTTGTGGTTCCGGACTCTTGTTCGGCTCGCCGAGATGATGATCCGGAGAAGTTGAGCTCGGCTCAACAAACCGACGACGTGTCTAGTGCAGGTCGGCAGCCGTGAAGCAATATGGCCGGACTGGTTTGACACCAGCGTGATGGTGAAGATTACCTCAGAGGAGGCTCAAAATTTGATGGGTACGTGTTTAAAAACAACGCACAATACCCTAGAAAAAAATTCCTTCAAAAAGGTTGTCCAATATGCCGTTCATGAAGAAACATGAACTCGGGCCGGATTCATATTCATGCAGAAAACAGATACGAAAAGTGATGCACTAATCGGAAGGTTCTCGGAGTTTGGATAGTCGGATCGAGCTGAAATGTTGAGGGGTGGTAGATATAGGAATTCCGCAACCGATCAACGGTTGGATCTTCCATAGGACATTCGAGCTAGGTGCTGGACACCATGCTCCAAACTCGTCTAGATTCCCGTCCAGATTTGACAGGGCTCCGGTATATCATAGATTGCCGGAGATTCCTCCATCGGAACTCGACGAATTTTTGCATGGTTGTTGTACACTTAATTCCACACAATTCCACCGAAGCAATCGTCAAAATGACACTCCAGGAGGCGGTGGCGGCGGATACAAGTTCGCTGTCCAGAAAAACAGCATGGTCGCCCGAGGGCAGTGTTGACGTTGAGCCCCCGAGCTCCATGGATGATTGCTCCATGATCTTGATAGAGATCGGAGTTGATGTTGATGAAGGCCCTCGTCCGAACATGATGACTGGAGGTAGGGCACATTCCTCGGTCAAGCCAAGGTGACCAGTCGAGGTGGCGACAAAGACGCCAACGTCGCAGTTGATCTGCAGGCGAGCCATTGATCTTTTGCCGATCAAATGAAAGCACCATTGTCCGTGTGAAAAACGGAGGATCTCGGGTAGGGGGTCCCAGGCTGTGTGTCATGGATCGATCGGTAACAGGAGACAGGGGACACGATGTTTTACCCAGGTTCGGGCCCTCTCTATCGAGGTAATACCCTACTTCCTGCTTGATTGATCTTGATGAATATAGGGTTACAAGAGTTGATCTACCTTGAGATCATATGTTGTGGTCTAAGACCTAAGGGTATGATGAGTAATGTCATAACGATCTATTGACTAGCCTGGCCTCGGCTTATATAATGTACCAGAGGCCTAGGATAACAAGAGTCCTAGTCGAATACGTTGGTGGAGAGGAGTCCTTCTCTTGATCATCAAGTCTTGTGGAATCTTCCTTGTATGTGGCATGGGCTGTCCGAAGTGGCCCATGATAGAACCGCCAGGGGGTTCCTCGGCCCGATCCACCTAGTCGGTAGACGATGTGGTGAGTAACCCCTAGTCCAGGACACCCTCACTTGGAAAAGCAATGTCAGGCCACCTATTCTACACAACTCCAAACAAGCTGAAACTTTACGGAGATTTTATATGGAATATTTGACGAATAATAGAGCCAATAAGTACAAAAGGGGTCCCACCAGGTGGGCACAACCCACTTGGGCGCGCCAGGGAGCCCAGGCGCGCCCTGGTGGGTTGTGCTCATGCAGGCCCACCTCCGGTGCCCATCGTCTGGTATATAAGTCATTTTGACCTAGAAAAAATAAGGGGGGGACTTTCGGGACAGAGCGCTGCTGTCTCGAGGCAAAACTTGGGCAAGAGAACTTTTGCCCTCCGCCGGAGTGATTCTGTCGTGGGAACTTCCGTCCCAGAGGAGGGAATCATCGTCATAATCATCACCAACAACTCTCCCATCTTGAGGAGGGAAATCTCCATCAACATCTTCAACAGCACCATCTCCTCTCAAACCCTAGTTCATCTCTTGTGTCCAATCTTTGTACCGGAACTATAGATTGGTCCTTGTGGGTGACTAGTAGTGTTGATTACATCTTGTAGTTGATTACAATATGGTTTGTTTGGTGGACGATTATATGTTCAGATCCAATATGCTATTTAATACCCCTCTGATCTTGAGCATGATTATCATTTATGAGTAGTTACTTTTGTTCTTGAGGTCACGGGAGAAATCATGTTGCAAGTAATCATGTGAACTTGATATGTGTTTGATATTTTGATAGTATGTATGTTGTGATTCCCTTAGTGGTGTCATGTGAACGTCGACTACATAACACTTCACCATATTTGGGCCTAAGGGAATGCATTGTGGAGTAGTTATTAGATGATTTGCTAGAGTGACAAAAGCTTAAACCCTAGTTCATGTGCTATTCCGTAAGGGACTGATTTGATCCAAAAATTAATGCTATGGTTAGAATTTATTCTTAATAATTTTCTCGTAGTTGCGGATGCTTGCGAGGGTGTTAATCATAAGTAGGAGGCTTGTTCAAGTAAGAACAGCACCTAAGCACCGGTCCACCCACATATCAAATTGTCAAAGTAGCGAACACAAATCGAACCAACATGATGAAACTGACTAGATAAAATTCCCGTGTACCCTCAAGAACTCTTTGCTTACTATAAGAGACCGTTTTGGCCTGTCCTTTGCCTCAAAAGGATTGGGCTACCTTGCTGCAGTTTTGTTACTACTATTATTACTTGCTCGTTGCAAATTATCTTGCTATCAAACTCCTATGTTACTTACAATTTCAGCACTTGTACACATTACCTTGCTGAAAACCACTTGTCATTTCCTTCTTCTCCTCGTTGGGTTCGACACTCTTACTTATCAAAAAGAGCTACAATTGATCCCGTATACTTGTGGGTCATCACTGACCCGGAGAAGCAAACATTGTCTGAATCTTTGCATCAAACCTCTGAAGCAGCTATCAGTGACCCGCCGCCAGAAGAGCACCATGTCACCATGGACTCCATGGATGCTAAGCCACCCAGTCCCGCTCTGCCGGCTCAAGAAAATGAAGACGTAATAGTGAAAGTGCAACTAATCCCTGGGTGGTTTTGGTAATTCTTAACAACGTATAGCTCATTGAACTAATATTCTTTCAAGATAATCTTTTCAAAAAGTTCAATGATTGTCATGGCATGGACTAGATATGTGGACCCCTCAAAATGGTAAGGACACTTATTGGCTCAAGGTCAAGACTCTACATTTTCATTTTAGTGATCCAAGATCACATTGAGTCCATAGGAAAAGCCAATATTATTAAAAGGGGGTGACGTGTTGCTTGATGGCTTGCTTGCTCAAAATGCTTAGTGATATGCTCCAAAATCCCTCAATCACTTTCTCACATCCTCATATGTCCCAAACCAAAAGTCAAACTCGGCCCCACCGATTTGATCAATCCAGCGCCACCGAGTTCAGTTGACATAACCATAGCCAAAAGCCCTAATCAGTTTGGTTTCACCGATAGGGATCTCGGTCTCACCGAGATGGGATTGCAAACTCTTTGTTTCCCTTCGTAACGCGTCGGTCCAACCGAGATGAGCGATCATTCCTACTGAGTTCACAATGCAAACTCTCTTTTCCATTTCATAACATTTCGGTCTCACCGAAATGAGCGAATCGGTCCCACCGAGTTTGCCTGACCAACTATCTGTTTGCCTATTATAGAAATCGGTCTCACCGGGTTCTTGTGATCGGTCTCACCAAGATTACATTATGCCCTAACCCTAACACAATCGGTCCAACCGAGTTGTCATGTCGGTCCCACCGAAAATCCTAACGTTCACATTTTGAACTAAATCGGTTTGACCGAGTTTGAGTATTCGGTCCCACCGAGTTTGGTAAATTATGTGTAATGGTTAGATTCTGTGTGGAGGCTAGGTATACCCCTCCACCCTTCCTTCATTCATGGAGAGAGCCATCAGAACATGCCTACACTTCCAACATACATTTTTCTGAGAGAGAACCACCTAGACCAAGATATTCCATTCCAACAACAAGAATCTTGATCTCTAGCCTTCCCCAAGCTGCTTTCCACTCAAATCAACTTTCCACCATATCCAAATCTGTGAGAGAGAGTTGAGTGTTGGGGGGATTATCATTTTAAGCACAAGAGCAAAGAGTTCATCATCAACACACCATCTATTACCTTTTGGAGAGTGGTGTCTCCTGGATTGGTTAGGTGTCACTTGGGAGCCTCTGTCAAGATTGTGGAGTTGAACCAAGGAGTTTATGCAGGCAAGGAGATCGCCTACTTCGTGAAGACCTACCCTAGTGAGGCAAGTCCTTCAGGGGCGATGGCCATGGTGGGATAGACAAGGTTGCTTCTTCGTGGACCCTTCGTGGGTGGAGCCCTCCATGGACTTGCGCAGCCGTTACCCTTCGTGGGTTGAAGTCTCCATCAACATGGATGTACGATAGCACCACCTATCGGAACCACGCCAAAAATCTCCGTGTCTACATTGCATTTTCTCCCTCGAAACTCCTCCCCTTTACCTTCATATGCAATGATTTACATTTCGCTGCTATATATACTCTTAGATTTGCATGTGTAGGTTGATTGCTTGACTTGTGCTAAGTCTCTAAAATCTTCCAAGACTTAAAATTGGGAAAAGGCTAGATTTTTAATTGGTCAAGTAGTCTAGTCACCCCCCTCTAGACATACTTTCGATCCTACAAATAGTTACCGGGATGGCTTATACAGCACCTGGCAACCCCACCGTCTTATCTAAACACCGCGCCAAAGAAGAATTCTCAGCTGCTGACAAGGGCAAGTGGAAACTGGATTTGGAAAGTTATACCCAGTTCAATGCTTAGGAGATTCATGCAAGTTATCGAAACCGCCTTCACACCAGCCGTGAATTTGAAGCCGACCTGGTTAACCTCATGATGGAGCGCTTTGTGGTAAGCACTAACAAAACCTTCCCATATAAGTATATCTCTGCCAGCGGCCAAGTATACTAATTATGAAAGAATTGAATATGTTGTAGACTTAGATAGCCTCTTTGATCTTGTAGCTATGACATAGCATTTTGTAGATGCTGAATCAAAAACGAGTAGTCCCCAAGGGCCGGCTTAAACAGGAAAGTTAAGCCACGACTTCAAATTGTAGTCCTCAATTTCACATATGTAGCCCCCAAGGGCCAGCTTAATCTGCATGGCTAAGCGGGGACTTATCACCATATTTATGAACAAATCCAAATATGTAGCCCTGATGAGCAGGTTTTAGTTGAAGAAACTTAGCCGGGTCATTAGAGATTTGTCTTCAAAAGAGCAATGTACATTAGCCCCCAAGTGCCAAGTAAAATACTTGTATTATGCTTGGGACTTCAAATAAGATGATCATAATGATGCCTATCTCTTTGTATATGGCAGGTTGAATTAAATATGAAGGAATCCCAAGTCACTGATCTGTCGCAAAACATCAAGTCCCAACAAGCAGAGACCACAAAGGCCAAGTCAGAGCTGAAAACCGCCTTAGAAGAGGCTGAAAAGGCGAAAAGAGAGTTCAACGCTGAGAAGACCAGCTAGGATACAGAGAAGGCGGCTCTATTGAAGAGAGCTGAAGATGCTGAGGCTGCTCTTAACCGGTGACTAACGAGTTATCCAGCTTAAAACATCAGATTAATAGCATGACGGCCGCCATATTTGGTAAGTAATATTGTACTTCAACCTTTTACCACTAATGTACCATGATCATTAGCCGACTCATCAATATATTTGCTGATGCAGGCTCCAGAAGTTCCAAGCTGGGTCAAGACATGCGCGTAAAGCTTAAAGCCGTATGCCGGCGCTCAATGGGCTATTTCTGTTGTTTCACGTAAGAAGCAACCACCTTCACTCATCAAGGAAGTGTTGGAGAAACTGTCGGTGCTGCCGCAAATAGTTGAAGAACTAAAGCGATCAGCCGCCAGAACTGGTGGCATCACCGCACTGAGTCGGGCAAAAGCATGGCAAGCGGAACTGGACCCAGATGAGTTGGCCACCGGCTGCCCAAGTTTGAAAGAAGACGGGTCTCCCTTCGAAGCCGCAGATTTCACCATGTGTGTAAAGGCAATTTGCCCTTTGGCGAGCAAGCTAGCTGAAGAAACCGACTTGTCAAAATATCAGGCGGCTTACTCAAGAGAAAACTCAAAAATAGCAGCGCCGATTCACGAGGCCATGCATCTTATCCCGCCAACACGTAAACACACCTTCACACCTGATACTGATCCGTCGGCCCTTATAGATGATGAGGCTGTATTTAGAGCTTTAACTGGGAACAACTGGGACACATCTGACTTCTAGCCAACGGGTGAAGAAGAAGAAGAAGAAGAATAAGAAGAAGAAGAAGAAGAATAAGAAGAAGAAGAAGAACCGGTGCAAGATGACCCGGAATCTTCAACACGCCCAGGCCAGGGGAACTAAACCACGAGGCGGCTCTCAGACTACCACATAGAATTTTTGCACAAAAAAACACTTATTCTTTTGGGCCGTGTGACACTTTGTAATAGGCTAGCTGAAAACAATGATCTGCCATGCCATCGTGCATGTTTATCTTCATAACACTTCAAACCGCCGATCTTGATGTTGGAAGATCTGCTATTTCTGCTCATAATATTATCAATCATGCAGGTCATATTATCATATTCCATGCACACTAGC
This sequence comes from Aegilops bicornis, assembly GCA_021605145.1. NCBI lineage: Eukaryota > Viridiplantae > Streptophyta > Magnoliopsida > Poales > Poaceae > Aegilops > Aegilops bicornis. Next base: position 106,315,415 of record CM038671.1, read on the forward strand.
AGATAACATGTGCCCTGGCGGTTTACCCTGTATGGGTCATGATGTCCCATATAAAATTTTGCTGGTGATTGTACAGTCCATAACCAGGGTGGGTTATCAAAACCTCGCATATTCATATAACAAGTAAACATACCTGTGAGATTTGTTCATACTGCCGGCTAACAACGCCATATGCAGCAAGGCTAGCAGCCCAAAAACTCATAGCCCAGAACTCCAAGTGCACAATCAAAGTGTATTGGCGACTTATCGTCCAAAACCAGACCGGGTTATCGAAACCCCAAATATGCTCAAATATGAGTCATAAGGATTAGGGCTACAAGGTTTGAAATGTTTTAAACCATATGTCAATATGGTACAAGGATATGAACCAAAACAACGTTCATAGAAAATAACAAATCAGAAAAAACAAGGCTTTCATAGGCTGCCAAGCCTCAATATCAAGTGTTGTTCATGGGCCGCACTGCCACTGAGTTAATCCTTCATTCGAACCTGTAAGCCGGGCCTCATATGACCAACCGCTATTTTAACTTTGACAAGTTCAGGTTCTTTATAAGATTGACTGTCAAGAGAACAGCGGGTCATTCCAGGATTACCTGGGCGAATGGCAGATATACAAGGCCGGATAAACCATAATTTGGTGGTTTAGACCTGGGTACAAGACGATCAAAAGGGGTAAATAAAGCTATGTTCATTGAACATGGAGCCCCCAAGTGACGTATAATAAGTCATCAAGGCAGCATACCTGTCGTGGATTTGTCACGGCAGATGTCCTAGTGTGAGGACTTAGTCGTGAGGCCAAAGCATCTATGTGGTATCTTGAGAAGGGTTGAGCGGAATCGAGAGATGCAACACAAGATAAGGGTTTAGACATCTTCGGGCCCTGGGAAACATCATCTGGTAACAACCCTACATGTTGTTTGTGGCTAGGTCTCATTATCATCACGAGAGATTGTTTCTTCTTGCTCCCTCTTGGGGTGCCCTGCCCCTCCTTATATAAGTTGAAGGGGCGGGTTACATGTAGAGTCCAACTCGGATTAAGACTTAAACTATTCTGACTTCTCTTCATGGGCTTCATAACGTCTTTGGCTTCATACTGTCTCGGGCTTCATAACCCCTGGCAACCGAGTTATCACTGTCTGCCGGGTTATGACTGGTGCCGGTTTATGATGGTCTACCGGTTTATGATGGTCTGCCAGTTTATGATGGTCTGCCAGGTTATCATCTGACTTAACACCTGCCGGCTTACCACCTGCCGGTTTACCATCTGACTTAGCCATCTATCTTAACTGTCTGCCTTAACTGTCTGCCGATTTACCATCCACCAGTTTACCAAGTCCCAGCTGGGTTATGACTCCGGCCGGGTCATACTGCAGGGTATATCCCCGACATTAGCCCCCAGTTTAATTTGGATTTATCCATGTTAAACTGATCCTGATCATCCTTAAGTCCTTGTCATTTCCTTCTTCTAGAAAATCCGGGTCAATAGGCCAACTTCATAATCAATTTGCTGACATTGGTTTGTCATAGAGAAATATTGTGAAGAATAACTCCTTTGACTCAGCTCCCAATGCTTAACAAAAATATTGGTCTTTGAAATACTTATCTGATCTTCAGCCGGTTTAAGAATGTAGAACTTGTCGATTTATGAATATTGATTGCACCGGGCCATAACTGTTAGTTAACATCGGCTTTGAAAATATACATCAGAACTAAGTACTCCACATATGTAGCCCCCAAGTGTCGGGTTGTCATGCTTGAAACAACCTAGGACTTGTAATTTCCTGATGCTCATAAAAACTTCGAGGAGTGTAGCCCCCAAGGGCCGGGTCATTTTGCAAATAATGAGCATGGACTTTGAAAATATGATCATGTAGACTTTAACAGCAACGTGTAGCCCCCAAGGGCCGGCTTAGTAAGATAATACTGAGCTGGGACTTTATGGATACTTCATTGAAAATAACATCATATGATGTAACTCTCATCACGGGGTTGAACCCACGTCCACAAGGTTAAGAACTTTGTGCTTTACCAACTAAGCGATGAATCTTTCAATATAATGGATTAAAACTTGTGTACCTTGAATTTTGACAGGAGCAATTGATAGCCCCCAAGGGCCGGCTCATTATGATGTGATGAGTTGGGTCTTCGATGAGGCGAGCAAAAATTACTTTGCATTAGCCGCCAAGTGCCATGGTGCATGCTGGCAGTGACATGGGACTTGCATATTTGATGTAATTCTCAACTTGAATAATGTAGCCCCCAAGTGCCGGGTCGTAAGCCTGCAGCGATTCGGGACTATTCCTTCCAATGTATAATAAATCATATCCATTGATAATATGATAGCCATTGCGCTAAAGCGACTTTGAAAACCTTAATCATAATACTCATTATTCATAACCATAATAAAATCCAGCCATGTTGGCTATTTGAAGATTTGAATACTATAATCTAATGATATATAAGCGAATGATTCCAATGGCGCAACACAAGTATATACTGGCGACTTATAGTCCAAAGCCAGGCCGGGTTAATAAACACCGTTTTATGTTATACTGGCGACTTGTAGTCAAAAAATCAGACCGGGTCAATAAACGCCGGTTTATCATAAACCTTATCCAACAAGAAAAACTTTGACAAATAAAAGCATATGAAAACTTGTAGTCAAGGCTTTTCATGGGCTACCAGGCCCAAAATCGAGGCTTTTCATGGGCTGCCAGGCCACTGAGTTAAACCATTTTACAAAGCCTTTTTAAGATGGACCTCAATCATTAACCAATCGTCGTTTTAACTTTGACAAGTTCAGGGTCTATGAGATTGACTTGTCAAACGTTCGGCGGGTCATACCAGGTTTACCTGGATGGAGTGTCTTACTTAAAAAAGGCAGGATAACCCGGGGTTTCAGGTGCAAACACCTGTCTTTGAAGCCTGGCTTGATAGCCTATTACAAGTGTAGACTCTTTGTTCATTGCGAAGCAAAGAGTCCCCAAGAAAATTTATGAGCTGTGCTTAGTGGGTGCCTATGTTTGAGTTGTGCTTTTGCAACACTCTCTTTGGCCATCAAGTGATTTACTTTTGTCCTTACGCCAATCAAGAGGTGTAGCCATGGTTTGAATATGACCAAGGCCCCAAGTGATTTCCCTGGTGGCCTTACGCTGATCAAGAGGTGTAGCTATGGTTCGAATATGACCAAGCCCCCAAGTGATCAATAATATGATAAGCCAATCAGGCAGGATACCCATGTTTTAACCGTGCATCCTGGCAGCAGGTCCTCTTCGGAAACCTTTAACTTTTTGCAAGAGATAAATTCTTCTTGAACCGGGATTTTGAACTAGATATTGAGAGCGTCAGAGCTTTGCAAGATATAGTTTCCTCTTAAACTGAATTTGAACCAGATACTTCTTTTTAATCCGGAAATTTTCTGACGGCCTTTAAATTTTCACCAATATGGCGGTTTAGGGTCCTGCATTAGATAACTTTGCAAGCTAGAGTAATTGCGCTTTTAAAAAACAATATATAATATAAAAAATACTGGATGGATTTCACCTAATATGTTAGGCCAGAAATTATCCACCGCGGATTTGATGATCAGCATGGTGAAGCTGAAAACTATCACGGCCGAACCGGCCGTGGAAGCAAACATATGAACCGGCCACGGCGTTGTAAGCCCGCGTGGTCGGACAAAGCAATTGCAGGAGCGGCAAACCGTGCAAACGGTGAGTCAATCGCGGGCATTGTCCCGGCGAGTTGATGTGTGCTCCACCCAGAATTTAACTGGGATATACAGAAGCCTAGCAGCGGAAAGTCACACTTTCCCGGATGCCATGAGCTGTTAAATTTGCGTGCACAAATAATACAAGTCACAACAGAAATAATTCTTGAAATATTTAATATCCGGATCAAACAGAATAGGATAAATAGCACCTGGTAGTGTCGTACAGTGGACGTAGCAATTCACAGCCCAACTAGTACTTGCACTCCTGTAGCAAGAGTAGTAGCACCAGCAACCAAAGCGTACCGTATCCTCGATCTTACATGGAGTAAATAGCACTAGTAACTGATGTCTTTTGTCTTGATGTGATGACGAAACGGTAGTGGCCCTGGATCTCCATGCATGAGTAGTAATGCACTTGCAACACCAATGCTTTTTGCAGTATGCCTTGGGGTACACTTTGTGTAACGACATGCATATTGTTTAACATCTTCCACGCAACATGAATGCAGAGACCAGAAAACGAGGCCGCCGCTGTCTCTCAACACACATATGAAGTAGCAGCAGCATGTCCTCATAACATCTTCAGACAAACTGCAGCAGAGAAGCGGAAGCAAAGCAGGCGAGCGCGGTGACCCAGCAATTGGGCACGGATCCGGTGAACCGGCACAGGGCTTAAAGCGGAGGCTCAGCGATCTGTGGCAGAAGCAAGGCCGGATCGAAGGGCGGTGGTGGCGGCTCAAGGCAAGGCCAAGGTGGCAGGGCGTTTAGCAAGTCTGCGAGTGCGGTGGCCAACGGGGGCAAGGCGGAACGGGCGGTGACTCGAACCGGAGGCCTGCGGGCGTGGAGCCGGAGCAGAGGCCGGGCGAGGACGAGTCGGAATCAGATGGTCGTGGCCGAGGCATCAAGCCGGCAGGGTGGTTTTAGCGAGTCTGCGAGTGCGGTGGCCCGCAGCAGCGGCTCGGAGTGAGGCCATGGCAGAGGCGTCTAACCAGCAAGGCGGCTCAAAGCAACAGGGCAGGTCCAGGCAGCGGGGCGAGTCCGTGGCGGCCCGGTAGCGATTCAGCGAGGCTGGGTCCGGGTTGGAATCAGAGATAGCGCAAATCAGGTAGGTCCTCCACGGTCCGGAGGCAAGGCACGGCGGCTCGGTGCTTAACACCACGGCGGAAGTGACTCGAGTTCAGGTCAACTCGACCCGGATGATGCGACTCCGATGCAAAGGCGCGGTCAGGCGATTTGAGGCGCTGGACCGTAACAGACACGGCTCGGTGATAACCCAAAAGCATAGGGGATCAATTGTAGCCTCTTTCGATAAGTAAGAGTGTCGAACCCAACGAGGAGCTAAAGGTACAAAAAATATTCCCTCAAGCTCTATCGACCACCGATACAACTCTACGCACGCTTAACGTTCGCTTTACCGGAAACAAGTATGAAACTAGAAGTACTTTGTACGTGTTTTTGGATAGGTTTGCAAGAAAGTAAAGAGCGAGTAAATAAAAAGTAGGGGCTGTTTAGAGAAAGACACAACTAAATTAGTTTTAGTAAAGAGCTTTTTGTTACGAGAAAGTTATTTGTCCCTAGGCAATCGATAACTAGACCAGTAATCATTATTGCAATTTTACTTGAGGGAGAGGCATAAGCTAACATACTTTCTCTACTTGGATCATATGCACTTATTATTGGAACTCTAGCAAGCATCCGCATCTACTAAAGATCATTAAGGTAAAACCCAACCATAGCATTAAAGTATCAAGTCCCCTTTATCCCATACGCAAACAACCTACTTACTCGGCGTCATGCTTCACACTCACACCACCCACCATAAGCAAATCATAAACATATTGCAAACCCTACAACGGGGATCCCTCACGCTTGCGCGACATGGAGAGCACCATAGGACAGCACCAATAATAAAACATGCAACTCAAACCAATCTTTATCATCAAATAACACATAGGACAAAACGCATCTACTCAAACATCATAGGATAGCCATACATCATTGGGAAATAATATATACCGTTGAGCACCATGTTTAAGTAGAGATTACAGCGGGTAAGAGAGAGGTTACACCGCTGCATAGAGGGGGGAAGAGTTGGTGATGATGGAGGTGAAGTTGTTGGTGAAGATTGCGGTGATGATGATGGCCACGGCGGTGTTCCGGCGCCACCGGAAGAGAAGGGGAGAGGGGGCCCCTTTGTCTTCTCCTTCCTTTACCTCCTCCCTATATGGGAGAAGGATTTCCCCTCTAGTCCTTGGCCTCCATGGCGTGGGAGGGGCGAGAGCCCCTCCGTTATTGGATCTGTCTCTCTGTCTCTCTCTTTTTCTGCGTTATGTTCTGGTGCCCTTTCACCATTTCATATATATATGGAGATCCGTAACTACGATTGGCCTGAAACCTTCGCCGTGATTTTTTTACCAAAAATTAGCTTTCTTGCGGCCGAAGAAGGGCATCAACCGCCTTACGGGTGGCCCACGAGGGTCAGGAGCGTGCCCTGGGGGGGCAGGGGCGCCCCCTACCTCGTGGCCACCTCGGGCACCGTCTCGCGTGGATTTTTCTTCCAAATTTTTCCAAATATTCCAAAAATAAGCTGCGTCCGTTTTTATACCGTTTGGATTCCATTTGATATGGATATTCTGCGAAACATAAAACATGAAACAAACAGGAACTGGCACTGGGCACTGGATCAATATGTTAGTCCCAAAAATAGTATAAAAAGTTGCCAAAAGTATATGAAAGTTGTAGAATATTGGCATGGAACGATCAAAAATTACAGATACGACGGAGACGTATCAGCATCCCCAAGCTTAATTCATGCTCGTCCTCGAGTAGGTACATGATAAAAAAGATAATTTTTGATGTGGAATGCTACCTAGCATAATCTTGATCATATGTCTAATCATGGCATGAATATTAAGACACGAGTGATTCAAAGCAATAGTCTATCATTTGACATAAAAACAATAATATTTCAAGCCTACTAATAAAGAAATCATGTCTTTTCAAAATAACATGGCCAAAGAAAGTTATCCCTACAAAATCATATAGTCTGGCTATGCTCCATCTTCACCACACAAAATATTCAAATCATGCACAAACCCAATGACAAGCCAAGCAATTGTTTCATACTTTTGACGTTCTCAAACCTTTTCAACTTTCACGCAATACATGAGCGTGAGCCTTGGACATAGCACTATAAGTGGAATAGAATATGATGGTGGGGGTTATGTGGAGAAGACAAAAAAGGAGAAAGTCTCACATCAACTAGGCGTATCAATGGGCTATGGAGATGCCCATTAATAGATATCAACGTGAGTGAGTAGGGATTGCCATGCAACGGATACACTAAGAGCTATAAGTGTATGAAAGCTCAAATTGAAACTAAGTGAGTGTGCATCCAACTTGCTTGCTCATGAAGACCTAGGGCATTTGAGGAAGCCCATCATCGGAATATACAAGCCAAGTTCTATAATGAAAATTCCCACTAGTATATGAAAGTGATAACTCAAGAGACTCTCTATATGAAGGATCATGGTGCTACTCTGAAGCACAAGTGTGGTAAAAGGATAGTAACATTGCCCCTTCTCTCTTTTTCTCTCATTTTTTATTTTCTTTTTATTTTATTTTTTTGGTGGGCTTCTTTGGCCTCTCTTTTTTTGCGCTTCTTTGGTCTCTTTTATTTTTCATAAAGTCCGGAGTCTCATCCCGACTTGTGGGGGAATCATAGTCTCCATCATCCTTTTCTCACTGGGGCAATGCTCTAATAATGATGATCATCACACTTTTATTTACTCAATGTTACAACTCGATATCTAGAACATAGATATGACTCTATATGAATGCCTCCGGCGGTGTACCGGTATGTGCAATGATCTAGCGTAGCAATGACATCAAAAAATGGACAAGCCATGAAAACATCATGCTAGCTATCTTACGATCATGCAAAGCAATATGACAATGAATGCTCAAGTCATGTATATGATGATGACGGAAGTTGCATGGCAATATATCTTGGAATGGCTATGGAAATGCCATGATAGGTAGGTATGGTGGCTGTTTTGAGGAAGGTATATGGTGGGTTTATGGCACTGGCGAAAGTTGCGCGGTACTAGAGAGGCTAGCAATGGTGGAAGGGTGACAGTGCGTATAATCCATGGACTCAACATTAGTCATAAAGAACTCACATACTTATTGCAAAAATCTATTACTTATCGAAACAAAGTACTACGCGCATGCTCCTAGGGGGATAGATTGGTAGGAAAAGACCATCGCTCGTCCCCGACCGCCACTCATAAGGAAGACAATCAATAAATAAATCATGCTCCGACTTCATCACATAACGGTTCACCATACGTGCATGCTACGGGAATCACAAACTTCAACACAAGTATTTCTACAATCCACAACTACCCACTAGCATGACTCTAATATCACCATCTTTATATCGCAAAACTATTGCAAGGAATCAAACATATCATATTCAATGATCTACAAGTTTTATGTAGGATTTTCTGACTAACCATGTGAATGACCAGTTCCTGTCATCTCTCTAAATAGATATAAGTGAAGCATGAGAGTTTAATTCTGTCTACAAAAGATATGCCCACGCTCTAACAAATATAAGTGAAGCAAAAGAGCATTCTACAAATGGAGGTTGTCTAAGTGAAGTGAAACAGGCAATCCAAACTTCAAATGATATAAGTGAAGCACATGAGACTACAAAAAAAAGACACATCCGTAACATTTTGGGCCGAACGAAATTTGTTTTGTCATACATATGACACTTCTATGACGATAATTGTGACAAAACCCGGTATCATCATAGATGTGGTGAGCTCCTACTTATATGACAAAAAATCATGACAGAAAATGGGCTTTTCGTCCTGGGCGGGCCAGAGACGCAGCTGCATGACATTCTTTGGGCCGTCCATCACGGAAAAAACCGTGGTAGAAGCGAGGGGGAGGAAAATTTTGGGGAGTTGCCGGTTAAGGTGGGAGGTCGGGGGCGAGCGATGCGCGTTTCTCTTGTACACGTGCGAGGTGTTGGCTCTAACTGAACCCGAGCGAGGCGTTTAGCTCTAACTGAATCCGAGCGATTGCACTGCAGGCTATGCGTTACTGAGCCCGAGTGATCGATCGATGGCTGTTCACTGAACCCGATGGAGCGATCCCTTCACTATTGCTGCTAACTGAAGCCGATCGATTGGATGAACAGTGAGTGTTGCGGGGGGGGGGGGGGGGTTGGATGAACAGTGAGCGGTGGCGTTGCCTCTGGATGAACAGGACCCCATGGTGTGGAGGGCTGGATGAACAGTAGACGGTGGAGGGGTAGCCGTGGAGGGGTGGTTGAACAGGAACCCCGTGGTGCGGAGGGCTGGATGAACAGTGGACGGTGGAGGGGTGCCCGTGGAGGGGTGGTTGAGCGATGGCCGGTGGAGTAAGCGGTGGAGGCTGGATGAACAGGAGCCCGTGGAGGCTGGAGAAGGTCGACGGTAGCCCGTGGAGGCTGGAGGAGGTCGACGGTGGAGATGAACAGTATCCCGTGGAGTCCCGTTTTGCGGTACGCCACACCCCTCCCGATGAACAGGACCCCCGTGTCGACCGTAGCGCTCCAACACAAGTCCGTTTCGTCCGTTTTGCGGTATGCCACACCCCTCCCGTTCAACAGGACCCCCGTTTCGACCGTAGGAGGTCCGTTTCCTCCGTTTTGCGGTACGCCACACCCCTCCCGATCAACAGGACCCCCGTTTCGACCGTAGGAGGTCCGTTTCCTCCATTTTGCGGTACGCCACACCCTCGATCAACAGGACCCGTTTCGAACGTAGGAGGTCCATTTCCTCCGTTGTGTGGTACGCCAGGCCTCGTTTCCATCGCCTGTTCCGTCCAAACCCTCCCGATGAACACGACCAAGCATTCCGTTCTGACCCAGCCGGTTGGCTCCCCATGAACACGACGACGATGTTGTTTCTCCGTTTCGACCCAGCCATGTACGTATGCGCGAGTAGGCGTTCGAGACCCTGCCCGTATGTACGTACGTGGCCGTATTTTCTTTCTTGCACCCTCGCCGCTGTACGTACGTGTACATGCTACGTGCGCGCCTCTACATCGACACGTGCGCGCCTCTACTACGACACGTGCGCGCCTCTACATCGACCAGTATGTACGTACACGTTCGCGACCAGAATGACAACGCTACGTACGCTTCGACTAGGTGGGTCCCGACTGTCAGGCACTTCCTTGCCTGCGAAGATGTAGCTGGTGGGTCCCAGCAGTCAGGGGGGCGAATCGTTTGTTTTTTTGCCCGGACGCACTTCCTTGCGTGCGAAGATGTAGCTGGTGGGTCCCAACAGTCAGGAGGGAAACGTTTTTTCGCGAAATATGGTGGCCCGTCCGGTGGGTCCCTGCTATCAGGTGGAGGAATCATTATTTTCCACATAAAAAGGAGGCACTTCCTTGCTGCGGCCATGGACCCGGTATCGACCTCTCGACGTGTGATCCACGTCCGATGGAAGTCGTTCCTTGACCACGTTGACCACGCCGCGCCGAGAGCACCAGGGCGGTGGACGACGGCGAGGCCTAGGAAGGGGACGACGCGGAGCCGGTGAAGACGCGGCAGTGGATGCCCACGCAGAGAGGAGTATGAGTATTCACTCGTTCGGCTGCGGTGTGAGGCTGTTGTCGCCGCAGGGCCTGGCCTAAGGTGGGAATTGTAGGGGGCGGTGAGGCCTCCGCGGCAACACAGCCGGCCACGGGAGGCAGGAGCAGGCGGCACGACCGGCACTGCTTTGGGCGGCTGGAGCAAGAAGACCAGAGGTTGAAGAAGCACTACGACCGTTGGATGGACATCGTACGGTCACTGGAGCTAGAATCATTCATATTGACTAAGTTGACAAAGCCTTCCGTCCCCGTCAACTTAGTAGGCCCACAAGTCAGCTTCCCACCAAGGTGAGTCCCAGCTAGCAGGGGGAGTATTCATTTTTTTGTGCGTAATAAAGAGGCACTTCCGGTGGGTCCGAGCTGACAGCGGGGGGAACGTTTTTTCGCGAAATACGGTGGCCCGTCCGGTGGGTCCCAGCAGTCAGGGGGGAAACGTTTTTTTCGCGAAATAAGGTGGCCCGTCCGGTGGGTCCCTGCTGTCAGGTGGAGGAATAATTATTTTGCGCGTAATAAGGAGGCACTTCCTTGCGGCTGCCGTGGACCCAGTTGTCATCCTCTCCGCGTACAGTACTTTTCCGATGGAAGTCGGTCGTTGACCACGTTGACCACGCCGCGCCGAGAGCACCAGGGCGGTGGACGACGGCGACGCCTAGGAAGGGACGACGGAGCCGGGAAGATGCAGCGGTGGAAGCCAGCGCAGAGGAGTACGAGGGTTCACTAGTTCGGCTGCGGTGTGAGTCTGCTGTCGCCACAGAATAACGAGGTGTGGGTGAGTTGAGGATGGCCTAGCCAGCGATGGGAGTAGTATGGGGCGGTGAGGCCTCCGGCAAAGATAGCCGGCCACGGGAGGCGAGGAAGCGGCGGCATGACCGGCGCTGCTTTGGGCGGTTGGACCAAGAAGACCAGAGGTTGAAGAAGCACTACAGCCGTTGGATGGACATCGACGGTCCTTTGAAGCTAGAATCATTTATATTGACTAAGTTGACAAAGCCCTTGGTACGCTCCAACTTAGTAGGCCCACGGTCGACCTCCGAAGCAGTGCGCCCCAGATGTCAGGGGGAGGTATCATTTTTTGGGCGGCCGAAGCTAAGAATATCCGAGATTGAAGAAGAAGCATGGCATCCGTTGGATAGACATCCAACGCCCACTGCTGCTAGAACCGTGTGTTCACTATAATAAGTTGACAAAGCCTTGCATACGCGTCAACTTAATTTTTTTAGGGGATGCGTCACTTACTAGGCCCACAAGTGTGTGGCAGAGAACTTATAGCCCATTTGCGTTTTGTAAGAATGTACAACCCATTTTTGAATTCTAATGGAATTTACAACAGCCCATTCTGAGTTTGTTAAAAGTACAGCCCATTTTCTAGCTAGGACAACGATTAATAACTTCAACCAACCGTTGAAGACGGAATTTAATAAAATTTCCCACATTTTGATGGGATCCAAATATTTTATCCCGAATTTCTAGTCGATTAAATATAAATTTGTATTACGTAAAAATCCAACGAAACATTCTTGCGCATAACAATGAAAATTTAAGATTTTCAAAATCCATAAATAATATTTTATAAACTAATTTCGTGTTTGGTGCATTTTTTATAGTTACTTGCCTAGTTTTTATAGTTACATCCCATTTATTATTTTTAAAGCCCATTTTCTGTTAAGCCTAATGCATCCCTCCTAGGAAAGATTTGCAGCCAATGGGCGGAGAATAACAAGTTGACCTTGCTCGGTATTCCTCAAAAAGACGTATATAGCTGGGCTAGCCAGTTTCATCTTGAAAAAGTAGTATCTGGGCTGGATATATGGCACTGGCTAGATGGGCCACAGCCCGCCCGTTAATACCCTGCTCTCCTCACGAACAACAACGAAATCATCGCCAAGAAAAACTTCTGCGGTGCTCACGCCTCAAAAACACAAATCTGCTCGAGCTGCTTGGTCCCGGTATCGGCCGCACCTTGTGCAATTCTATCGTTTATATTGACTACATAGGTTGACAATGGTGTGGGACCGTGATGTCAGGAAACCAGGAGAATCCAAAAAATTATAGTTGTACATAATAAGGAGGCACTTGCGTACGTACGGCTATGGCCCTAGTGGGTCCCTAGTGTCATCCAGTCAAAATAAAGTCATCTCCTGAATTCTCATGTTCGTTGACCATGTTAACAATGCTCGGCGCCACAGCAAGCGCAACAACTCGAAGGACAATGGAGAGGGCCTCGCAGGCCCTACGGAGGTCTGATACAGCACCCGCTGCTCATTCAGGAAGCCAGGATCATCAGACACCTATGAGCACCTTCGAGAAACTGAGACGGCTTGGAATGGTAAGGCCGCGCTTGGGAGCTCTGGTTTATTTCAAACCTGTATTAACATACAAGTGTAATTTACTCGTCATCGGAAGGCCCGAGGTCTGTAAGTAAAACCGGCGGGTTACGCGTGTAATTTGAGAGACCAGTGTATATTTTACGCAGCAATCGCTATATGGGCGACATTACCAGACGATACATGCACGACGTGCGTATCATGCCATCCATGGGCAAGGCTGAAACATCAGCTAATGGCTGGATTAGCAATCGTCCGAGTGTCGTTCAGCATTTTTATCACGTGTGAAGTACTTCCGATATTTTACTAGTCAAAATCAACCAACCAAGCGCCTTCGCCCGAGACCATCTGCTTTAATTTACAAGCGTCAGTTTTACAAGCGGTTTTGGTTGGAAAACGACGATCCAATCACGGCCTAATATCATGAGTTGGTCGGAAGATCATATTGTTTCACATCTAACCTACCCTACATGTCGTATAGGCTATGAATGAGGGCCTATTTGGTTCCAAATAAGTCACCAACTTATAAGTCGAAAAGTGAAAAAAGTGACTTATTTTGCCAAACAGACCCGACTTATAAGTCACCTCAACTTAGAAGTCATAAGTTGCTCCACCCCAACTTAAAACTTATAAGTCATCCCCTTTTGCGTGGGTCCCACCTCCTGCGTGATGTTGATTGGTGTGGGAAGGTGTGTCAGGTGACTTATAAGTCAGGTGAAAACCAAACAGGCGTGACTTATAAGTCACTGGTTTTAAGTCACCTGACTTATAAGTCAGGAGACTTATTGGAACCAAACAGGCTCTGAAACATCACACGATGAACTTCTTACGCACGGAAACAACAGAAGAGGATGATCTTCTTAACAAGCAAATCACTGGCATTAGATCAACATGCAAAACAATACGAAGCATTATTCTCAGGAGGCATGGTGAACAGCTCGTGATGCCGCATGCCACAACATTCCAAGCTCAACTTTGCAATCAAACACAAGGCCTGGCATTACATAGACAATATTCAGAACAAACTCTTAACACAGGAATATCTCAACAGAGTAACTATTTACTTCTAAACTGAACACATGAATAGGAAAAAACACTCGACGCTGCTCACAAAGAAGGGCGTCCCACTCAAAAATATCAAATGCATGTCTTCTGGCTAACATCAATGAGCAAATTTTGACAAGGTTTTCCAATTCCAATATATTAAACTAACGTCTTCTTGCTAACATCAATGATTAAACTTTGACAAGCTTTTCCAATTCAAAATATGCAATGCCTATGATCGTGGAGTCCTGCCACTTCTTGCTAACATCAATGATTAAACTTTGACAAGCTTTTCCCATTCAAAATATGTAATGCCTATGATCGTGGAGTCCTGTCACTTCTTGTACTTGTTTGGGCACTTTTGCCTGTGGCACTCCACGTGTTGTTAAATTGCCAATGGTCTGTGCAGATTAGTCATGTCACCGGTGTCTAATATTTATGGCACCGGCTGTAGTAATGGAGGGATTCGATTGCCAAACTAAGAAAAGGTGAAATTGGCACCTCTTTTGGCCTACATCTTTGGAAGGCCTAATACTCTGTAAAGCTTCTCGATCATTCCTTCGTAATGTAGCGCATAAAGGATCGCTTCTTTCTACAAAGTGGAACGACCAACTGGACCCAGTAATGCAGCAGTTTGCCTTGGACACATTGGCTCCTTTTGTGCAGTTGAACTAAAATCGAAGTCGGAATAAAACCGAGCTTTAATTGTGATATCCCTGTAAGCAACAAAAGGTATAAGGAAACCAATTACTAAGAAATAACGGTTGATGACTTGTACTCCCAGAAGAAAAACATCTACTGATCTACCTTGTCTTAATGGGAAACAAAGCAGGAGAGTAGCAATTCTCAATCAGTGTGATTCATTAATATTAACTAAGACATTATCTTAACGATGCCTTGTTTCAACATGTATAAAGAACGGAAAAGCAGAAAAGTATCATTCCTAAAACAATGCGGCTGATTCATTTTAACAGAGACGTTATCTTAACAATACCTTGGTTAAACATGTAGAAAGAACTACAAAGCAGGATAGTACCATTCCTAACAAGTGTTGCAGTTTTGAACTAAGATTCAGTAGTTAATTAATTATGAGAGTGGCATTGCTTAATTTTACCAGTGGCATTAGATTAACGAAAAGCATAAAAAGTTCCAGGGGAGAGTGGGCGCAACAACGGTATGTGATTCCATCTACTTATAAAGGGGTGATGCACGAGTTTGTTGTAACAAAGCAACAAGCATCATGTCAGGTTGGTCCCATTTTGTTCACTACTTAATGGGAAAAGACAGCAATACAATAGCTTCAATTCAACATTTATTTAAAACAGTACCGATACAACTAGCACAACATCTCAAAGCACACTGCACAATCATGTGGATGAAGGCCTGTACTGACCTTTCATGAGACCACCAGGATAAAATACGAATCTGCCAACACGAATAGGAAATCCAATCTTGTTTTGTGCAGTTGCACTAAAATCAAGCAAAGTGTTTCGCGTAGCGAAGCAAAATGTTGCAATAGCAACAAGTTGAATAGATATCCCTGTCTAAACAGAGGCAAAAAAGGAATCACCATCGGCTAATAAAGGAGGATGAAACATGCGGCCACAAAAATGGTAATCCCGCCAATCCCTAATAAGTGTTGCGGTTTGGAAATAAGATTCAGTAGTTAATTTTGAGAGTGGCATCAATTACTGGCTTATAAAGGGGGTGATGCTGAATTTGTTGTAACAAAGCAACAAGCATCATGTCTGGGTTGGTCCCTTTTGTTCACTAATTTATGGGAAAAGACAGCAATACAATAGCTTCAATTTAATATTTATTTAAAATAGTACCAAAACAAGTAGCACAACATCTCAAAGCACACTGCACATCATGTGGATGAGACCAAGATTTGAAACAACTCGCCACGAAGTGTGGAAACAAATCTCGATCTCCTTTTGTGCAGTTCCACAAAAATTAAGCAAAGTCACCGGTGTGACATTCAAGTTGAATTGCACAAAACACTCTTAAAACATAAGTGTTTCGAGTAGCGAAGCAAAATGTGGCAATAGCAACAAGTTGAATCGATACCCCTGTTTTAACAGAGGCAAAACAGGAAACAATTACTTGCCGATAAAGGAGGATGAAACAAACGGTGACAGAAAGAAGCATCTAACTTATCTTGGATGGAAAACAAAGTAGGATAGTAGCATTTCTAAAACGGTTGCATTGATTCATATTAACAGAGACATTCTCTTGAAACAAGATTCATTGAAAAATGTAATTTATTTTTAACAGTGGCATTGCTTCAATTTTCCGGCGGCGTTCTTAGATTAACAATAGCAAAATAGCTGTATGGGACATGCCCGACATCGTAATAAATCCCACACGTATAAATGGGTGATGCAGAGTATGTAGCCAAGCAGCATATATGCGTTGGTCCCATATTTGTTCTCTTTGAACCTTTTTCCTAAGTGAGGGCATCAAATCTAGTCCTGCACAAACTACCCGACCCCCCCCCCCCAGTTTATTTCCCTTTTCAACAAAGAGATCGATTCTATGTCTGTACTGGGTTACCCCCTTTTCCCCTTTTCGACCTACAAAGTGGCTGGATAGCTAGTCTATACTACTTTCCGCCCCTCCTTTCCTCATTGAACCACGTCCTAGATTCTTGCTCCAGCTCACCGCACCCTTCTTTCCTCTTTGAACCAAGACCTAGATTCGACTACAGATCGAAAAAGATCCACATGCAGCTAGAGCAACGACTGTTTCAAAGAAACTTATACCTTAGGGTCGTCGGGATATGGCAAGGCGTGCGGCGGGAGGCCGGATCTGCCCACACTACGTACGGCAGCGAGGAAGAAGGGGTCGGAGGCCCTCCAAGACAAAGCGCTTGGGTGAAAGAGAACAGCACAGCCGACAGTGGATTGCCTCCCTCGCCGAAGGCGATAGAGTGAACGCTGCACCTCCTCCCTTATCCGGTGCGACGGGATACGGACGCCTCCTTCACCAGCTGTGAGGGGGGAGAGAGTGACAAGAGGCCAATGCAGCCTTGTTTAGATCTGGTGAAGAGAGGGTGAGAGACTGTGAATATAGCAAACCCTAGCGAATGAACGATGAGCCTCCAGCGTGTAACATATATGTAGTGCGGCGAGCGTGTGGAGAGTGCAAACCCTAGTGAACAAGCCGAGGCTCTGCTTATATATATATTACTGTAGTACGGACTGAGCTCGGTGCCTTCTTACTGCTTTTGGCTGTATGACAGGTGAGCCAGCCACATTTTGGGCCCACCTGTCATAAACCCAAAGGCAGTGCACTAAGTCAAGCCGCGTCCATATAGTACTCTCGTGTATCTGAGTAATATATACTAGTGGAGTGGTTTTCTTATTCTCTCCATAACAATCGTTTTAAATTGTGTAAGTCTGAAACGAAACTCTTTATCTAATGTACAGTGAAGAAAACTAGTACTACTCGATGAACTAACGATCCACGCCCACGCCATTCCGGGTCGCACTTCACATCCTTCACGTGTAATACACTACCCTCCCTTAAGTGAACAACCACAAATGCGCCAAATTATCGGAAACGTGTGAGAGTGTGTACAAATAAAGAATTTTCATTTCAATTATCGGAAAGGTTTGAGACTATTATAAAGTTTGACTTTAGTCAAATCTAATATGCGGAGTAAATAAAAATGGAGGGCTACTACGTCCATCTGGGTTTTGAGTCCACACCATTTTTTAAATCAAAGTTAATAGCTGGACAAATAAAATTACAGGGGAGCTAGAGACAATGTTGTGAGAAGGCTTAGAAATCAATACAAAACTTATGCTCTTAGTACCAACGTCGATCCTTCTTCGAGGAAACATTTGGTTCATAGCCAATTGTGTGATAAAATTGCACCAACATGAAAGACGGCTGCGTCTCCAACGCAACCAAGGTGATCTGACAAAGGATATCATCTTTGTGCATAACAAGCAAAGAGCACTGATGGAAGACAACTTGTTTTTCATTGAAAATCCATCGGCTTCACCAG
The DNA here is from genome assembly GCA_021605145.1 of Aegilops bicornis. Lineage (NCBI taxonomy): Eukaryota > Viridiplantae > Streptophyta > Magnoliopsida > Poales > Poaceae > Aegilops > Aegilops bicornis. Next base: position 106,333,164 of record CM038671.1, read on the forward strand.
CCGACGCAACCACGAGGCGCAACCATGAGCATCGATAGGTCATCGTGGTGATGCATCATCCATTTGGCATCTTCGTCCGCGCCAGCGCCGGCTCCGAGAGGATGGTGTGCATCGGCTCCCTCCATCGCCGACGGTGACAACATCAGCGCTGCACCTCCTCACCTCTCGCAGCGGACGGGATTCGGGCAATCGGCCGGATCTATGACCACCGGTGAGGAGAGAGATAGAGTGGACACTGTCATCTTGTTTTGATATGGAGAGGGTGAGAGAGCGAGACGCGAGAAACTCTATCAAACAAGAGGCTATAATGGAGTAAAAAAATCTCTCCATAGCAGTGGTTTTAAATAGAATAAACGCGTTCCCGGAAAAAAGAAACGAAAACTGGCGGGAAATTTTTTAACGGTCTGTCTAGGACACATCTAGATGTGACATGGTTATGTCACATCTAAGTTGATGTCAATTTTTTTGTCCTAGTTTTTTTTGTTTCTTGTTCCTACATTATATACTTGTGGGAGCTTAGGTGTGATATCCTTAAATAACATCTAGATGTGAATTAGACAAACTGATTTTCTAACATACCAAGAAAGAAAACTCGATCAAAAACACGCCCCGCCTGTGTCGCGAGAGTCGTCAGCGCACACACACATAGACATAGACATGCATATCCGTGTTTACGTAAAATTCCATTTCCATCTCCATCTCCAATCATATTTGTCCAACTGGCACATTATTTACGCTGTTAATTATATACGCAGCAATATTAACGTACATCATCTCTTGTTTGCGCACGTCCGGACCGCTGCCACGGCCGGTCCCGACCAACCGAACCCTCTTCATCACCCGCGTGCTTCCCGCCCGAAACGGTCAGTGCTGCATTCATGCCCGGCCAGAGCGGACGCGACCTCTCACTGGCACCGGCATTGAAGCAAAGCGCCGGCCGAGAAACGTGCCCGCTGCTGGTGTCTGTGGCTGCTCCGCGTTCAAAGGTCGCAAATAGCCGGCTACGACATGCATGTAAAAAGTTCTTGGAGTCCGTATACAGCTAGTTGTCCTCCCCAACTCGTCAATCTCTTCCAAAGAGTGCTAGTAGTACTCCATGGCGCGATCAATTGACAAGCGTGCGGAAAGTTATCGTATACTCGGTTTGCGGTGAGTGGCATGCCGAGCGACCGTGTGGGGTCGAGCCATGGAGGAGGGTGAGACACGAACACGACAGACGTGATTTAAACGTTGGTTTTGCTCGATGGCGCAATCCAACGAAACGAAACGTTGGTTTCTCTCCGTTTCAATTTTTTCTCCGGAAAAACGGAAACTTTCCACTCCATTTTCATTCCTATTCCAAGGTTGCCCCATTACAACATTCCATCAAATACAAAGGAAAACTAACACGCATGCTGATGCATCTCAATGATTCACAGATCATAGCCAATATTTACTTCACAACTAAAGAAAAAAGTTGTGAGAGCGTGTACGAAAGAAAAACTGTGTGCTCCACTGGCCAGGTAGAACCTGTCGAAGGAAAGACGGCTGGCACCCTCGGATCATATGATGCTTTTGTGCAGTTCCACTAAAATCGACCTGAGCATCCCTGATGGCAAAGATATTGAAGAAGTGTGATTAGAATAATAGTATTGGCACTAGTTCATGAGACATGAACTCATCAAAAGTAGAAGCCGGTAGAAGTAGAGAAAGATCGACATGGAGATGGAGCTACGGCAGTGGAGCAAGCCGGCTCCAAAAGGAAGATGGACTACCTGGGACGTCGGGCTGTAGCTAGAAGGGCGGTTGGGACGCGGCATCGGCCCATACCGCGGTGACCCCCGATTGGAACACACCGACTATGGGTTTTCTCCCTCGTTGATGTCGACTGCGTCTACGCAGTGTAATGAATGATATCGATCAACCAACCATGCTCGAATATATCTTGGCCTCCATGCGAACCCGTCTATGTGTTCTCGCTCCTCGTCTCTCTCAAGGAACGACGGGTTGGCTCTTTGCCGTCAATTGAGATCGGTTTGCTCACACTCCTGTCCCTCATGTCAGTGATATGCCAACAGGAGGTGCATTGACCGACTGGCCATACGCGTACTTGGTTTTGAACCTTCATACTACTCCTCCCACCGTCACAGTTTACAGGGCACGCTTCATTATGATGCATATCTCTCAATGCATTTCCACCACCAGAGAGACTTTAGACGCGTTTGGTTTAATGCTCAATTAATTAGGGTGTGGTAACCGCAATCAAGTCCACAATTTTGTCTCCATGTACTCTGTACTACAGTACTACGGAGTGGAGTAAGTGCATGCATGTGTGTACCCGGGGCGGAAGCACTGCATGTATGTGTGTACGCATTATTACCTCTAGTAATAGACGCCGTGCTATAACTACCAATGCTATTTTTCAGGCCGATCGCTAGTCGCCTTGGTCCCACAGATCTTTTTTCTTTTTTCTAAAGCGCGCTGTATAAACAGTGACGGATGGAGTATGAGCGGATTCAAAGAAGAGCGTATTGATGGTTGCTTCTTCAGAGCAACTTACAGTGGGAAAGGTGGGGCTTACGATTTGACTGCTCATTACTCACTATTAATGCGGCGCAACGATCGGGCTGAGTCTCCCATGCGGTTGTGCACTACCCCCTCGATTCTTAAATACACTCTTAAGAAAAAAGTGATCTGTGAAGTTCACCAAAAGGTCGCAATAGCAACGAGGTGAAATGGATAGCCCTGTTTGCAAAAAGAGGTAGAAAGGAAACAATTACTGGCCAATAACAGTTGATGACACATGCGACGACAAAAAAAAGCATATTCCTTGCCCTAAGGGAAGATAACAACACGGTTGTGTTTGTCTAAAACGGTGTGAGGACGAGAATGCAATATGGAAAGTACGCTGGACGAGCTACATTTTGGGCAAAGAACTATGGAAGATCCACATCCAACGACGTGGGAAGACGGGAAGTGAAGCAAGGCCGGAGGGGATACCTAGAGGTCGCCGGGATGTAACTAGGTGAGCGGCGGCGGGCGGAATCTGCGAGCAGGTGGCGTAGGCCCTGCCGCGCCGGAGCTTGGTCAAAGAGAACGGCGTGTACCGCAGATCAGGACGTGCTTCCTCGGCGCCGTCAAACGGAGAAATGATGCAGTTCCTCCCTTTCCCCCGGCAGACGGGATGCGGCCGGATCAGTGACCAACGGTGAGAGAGAGAGAGAGGCCACCGCACTCCCTTTCCCCCGACGGACGGGATGCGGCCGGATCAGTGACCAACGGTGAGAGAGAGAGAGGCCCCCGCAGCCTTGTGTGAGATACTCTGAAGAGCGACAAACCAGGCACGCGAGGCTCCATTGTATATAGTGAGAGTAATACCGTTTTCTCCATAAAAATCGTTTTATATTCTGTGTACGTGCCATTGAGCGCTATAACTTTATTTGAAAATAACGCGGCAACGCGTCAAGTCGAACTTTGTTTCGCAAGTGCATGGTACACGACCTCCAAAGGTAAAAAACAGCTACAGGCGTTCAGAGTAGCACGTGGGCTGCCATGTCGTAAAGAAAGGAGCTCCTCCGTGTACCTGAGCGGGTGTGGCGGGGCACGGCGTGAGTACGCGTGCACGGTGTACCTATTCTCTTCTTGTATCCGTACACCACCAACCTGGGGTTGTTGGAGAGATATACAAACCTAGAGAGATATAGTGTGTGGGTTCTTGAGAGTTTTTTGGGGGGGGGGTGTTCAATCAAAAAATGTAACATATGCGATGTGTGTGAAATAGAGTCTTGGATATAACATATATATAGAGGGGGAGATCCACTAGAAGAGAGTGGAGGTATCACCAGCTTGAGGTCTCCATAGAATCAAAAAGAGGGATGATGATGTGTGTGTGTGTGTGTGTGCGCGCGCGATCGATAAAGAGTGCCATCGAATTTGTGTGTGCCCACATCAAAGATATAGAGTGGCTGGCCTACTGGAACGTGAGAGGGGACATGTGCAGTTTGTCTCTGTGGCATGGATACCTACCAGCAGCGCTCGACTATCGGTGTGTGGTGGGGGAAGAGGGAGGCCCAATTAACTATAGAGGTACAATGGCTGGTATATATGTGGAGGAGGAGAGAGACCTACCTCATGTATTAAGGAGATCGATCTGCCTCATGTATTAAGAGAGATCGATCGGCATCCATGCATATGTGCAGGAGAGGAATAAGGTTGGGAGAGAGACAGAGCTAGAGTGTTGGAGGGGGTGGTAGTGGAGTTGCTTCTAACAAATGGTGGGATAGGCTTGCTAGAAAAACGGAGGGCATGCCCGCAATATCAATAAGAGAGGAGATGGATGCTTGTTGTCTGTGCACGTGCGTGTGAGAGAGACGGTCAGAGGCATGCATGTATGACGAGGGGGGACGATGTGGCTGTGGTAAGCAGACATAACTACATAGGAAGATCAATCTCCCTTTGTTAGAGAAAGGAGAGAAATAACTTGTGAGGTACGTCGATCGATGGGGGGGGGGGTAGTTAAAGTCGATCGAGGTATATGTTGGGAGATCGATCGGTATACATGCATGTGTGTGTTAGAAGCAAACGAGGCACGAGGAGAAGGATAGAGATAGAGGGATGCATGTAGGAGGTGGTACGAGAGGCATACTATATCGAAAGGGAGGAGTAAAAGTAGTACGAGAATGATGAAAAGAGTGGTGGGAGTGAGGCATGGACGGTGACAAGAGAAGAGGGGAAGCTTGTGTTTGTGCTAGGCACACCTGGCTAGAGAGGCATATCGATCGATGTGTGCCGTAAAGAAGGAGCTGGGGGGCCTACAAACACCGTGGGTGGACGACCTAAAGTGAAACAACGAATTTGCGTGATGGAGCTAGAGAATGCTGAGGGAGGGTGAGAGGGATGCGGGCGTGTGCATGCACAAGAGAAAGTTAGCGCTAGCTACAAAGATAAGAGGATTGTGTGGGTGTAAAAGACGAATAGAGATCATATATACTTCATTATAAAAGCGAATTTGGATATTTGAAGAATTTATCATAGTGTTTTAAACCGACGCATGTGTGAATATGTATAACGGTGATACACATGGTGTGTTTATGAACATGTTATACTACATTTTATATATTTTATCTCTACTCTTATAAAAAAATGGAGTTGTTGATGATGGTGTGCCTGCCATCCCGCATTATAGGCCGTCCGATTTATATCTGGCGGATAGCAAGGAAACTATGATTGTTGAAGTTGGCAACAATCATGATTGTATAGAGAAACGAATTCAAATTTAGTTCAATTGCAGCGGTAGTATAGACATTGGGAATACACTAAAATGTTGGTATGAGTAGGTTACATGCATTATACTGACAAGTTTAAAAAAATTAATCGGACATAACATGGATTCATACTCCCTCCTTCCATCTATATAGGGCGTAATGAGATTTTTAAGACCGCCTTTGACTATTGACAAGATTAATAGTACATGACATGCACAATGTGAAAATTATATCATTGAAAGAACCTTTCACATACGAAGTTAATGACGTGCTTTGTGTAAGTTGCATGTCATATATCATTTCTCTAATATTTGGTCAAAGTTAGCATCAAAAAACGCATCAGGCCCTATATAGATGGAAGGAGGGAGTAGCTTTGAATAGCATTTGTATAGTAAAACGGGGCAAGACTCTCTCTTTCTGTGGTGTGAATAGTTTTATTTTTTGTTTTCTTTTTGGTTGAGGGAAGTGCGAATTGATTTGGTAATGCATTACAAGTACAATATTACTACACGTTAGGCTTGTCCCTAAAATTCAACCCGCGTCTTGTTATATCCCGAAAATTCAGATATCGTGCTCCCAAAACTGGCGCATTCACAACCCGCGCCTTGCTATCCTGAAATTACAACGCGTGCGAAAACTCCCTACAGCTGCCAAATCCTGACACGTGAAATCCCCTTCTAACCCTGAGCTGAAAGGGCCGCTAGTTCAAATCGCTGGGGGGTACTTTTGTAACACACCCTACATTTTGGACAAGCGCGTCCCTAAGTCATGCTTCACCCCCTTTTCGCCATTCAAAATCCCAAGCCGCCATAACCTCTCCGCTCCAGCGGCGAAACCCCACCCTCCTCCGTCCGCCACGTCACCGCTGCCCAGCCGGAGCCTCTTACCCGATGACATCGTCCACCGCAACAGCTCGACGTCCCTCGTCCACCTCCCCGGATGAGGATCCGTCGTCCATATCGCCGTCCCGCCGTTTCAGCCGCCCCGTCCTCCACCTCCAATGAGCTGCTCCGACGATCGCCTCGTCTATCTCGGCTGCTCCATCCCCACAGCGCAGCCTTAACCTGCTCCACCGGAACCGTTGCATCCTCACCGAGTCCTCGGACGAAGCCAAGGCCTACTCGGCGCCACCAAAGAGGTTGTACACTCATCGCATCGCACCTTCTCCTTAACTCGACCTCCCGGCACCGACGATGCTCCATCCCGCACCCCCATGGAGCGGCTACCTTGAAGCCGGTTCCGCGGGCGACATCTCCACGACGGCTCTCCCCTAGTGCGAGGCCCCTTCGGCGGCGGCGTCCATACCAGCCAGATCTGCTGCTGCTGCTCGGCTCTTTCGCCGCTTGATTCTTCTTCTGGTCTCCCTCGCTCGTCTGCTGCTCTGCTTCGATTAAGCCACACTTCAGTCGACTGAATTGACTTTTGGGTCATTCGATTTTCAGGGGTTGGGGGGGGGGGCTCGCCGGAGTTAAGGAAGAACCACCCGCAGTGGGGACAGGGGCTCGCCGGAGAGGTACCCCACTCTCTATCTTAGGGTTCGAGGTGGGGGCGGGGCCTAAAGGGCTGGCCGGGCGGCGGTGGCGAGTTGTTTCGGGGCCGGCGGTTCGGCCGGTTGTGGCTGGCGGCTCAGGGGGGTGCAGGTTGAAGATGAACTGCAGGCCCTCCCTAAACTACATTTCAAGTGTCTCTCTGCTACCATTGCGTTCAGTTTCGACAGTAGCATTCAGATTCCACAGTAAATTTCAATTTCGACGGTTAAGTTCAGAGTCAACAGTTTCTACCTCATCTGTTGTAGTCAGGTGGTTTTTGGTGATGTTAATTTTACACCCATTTTACATCATCTATTGGAGATGCTATTAGAATCCCACTTGAGATTGACGATGTCTGTCTTGTGCTGTTTCAGCCTTGATGTCTTACGGCTCACCGGAGCTGCTCCAACGACAGAACGATCCATCACAACAGAGCAGTGCCCTGTACACCGTCTACAGATTCCTCAGATCTTCCACCACACCTCCGACAGTCACCTCTGCCTCAACTGCTTCAGCGACCAACCCAATGATGTTGAGGTCGACACGGCTACGGCAAAGAGGTTGTACACTTGTTGCATCACTTATTACTATACATCACGTCGATCCATTAGGGCTATTTTGGTTCAACGGAAAAACGTCGATCCACTGGTTGTTACCATCACTCTAAATTTATGCATGCTCTCCTTACATAATCTCACCATATTTTTTCATATGCATGTCAGATATTGTACACAGTCATGCTGAACATGTAGAGAAAAAGAGAATATTTTTGCGGGGCAATACAATGTCATGCAAACATCGCTCCATGGTGGGTTCAATGGCAAACCCTCCCCACCCCTCTCCGCATTGTAATCCGTGAGGAAGATATCTGTTCGAGGCGTATCTGCACGCCACGACCACTCTTATTTACCCCCAAGGTGTTTGCTCTACCTTGGCATGATGATGTTAGTCATATCATGCATATGTTGCCTTGCAGTGCCTAGTTTTGACATCATATATGTCATCTGCTTAGTTTAGACATGTTCTGTAATGCCACCTGTTTAGTTTCTATATCATATATGGGAATTATGCAGTCTCATGTTTTTTAGCCAGCCATAATATATGTGAAATGTGCAATGCCATCCTGTTTAACTAGGCATCATATATTTGAATGATATCTTGCCCATCCTTTTCTTAATTACATTTCCATTTGTAGACAATGTTTGTACATTAAACTAATCTTCCTATGAATCAGCCATTTGGGTGGGAGATGGAAAAATCTGGAGTGAAAACAAGGCCCTCAGAGGCATAAAGTGCTACCGTCAAGCAGATCTCTTGTTGGGTCCCGATAGCTCCTCGATATGGATTCGTAGATGATGACCAGTCCTATTCCCCCACTAAGGTGTATGCTCTAACTTGGCTTGCAGTTATCTGCTCATATCGTGCATACTGTGGTCTTGCATTGCATAGTTTAGACATCATATACACAATATTCAACACCATGTTTTTAGTTCAGACATCATATCGAATGCCCTCTGTTTCTAAACACTTTAGTGGGGGAATACAATGTCCATCGCAGTAGGGGTACATATCGAATGCCCACTTTCTATTGCATCTGTCTCTCATACAATGTTTGTACATTCAACTATGTTTCCTGTTTATCAGCCATTTGAATTGGAGCGGGCGATGCCAGTATCTAGCGGAATAAAAACACGGTCTTCAAATAAAACAGTGCTACCTCTTGGTGGAGATAGCACCCCGGTTGTACACGCAGATTGTACCCCTACTGCGATGGACAGAGAACCAGCTTCACCCAATCTAACCCCAACCCCAGCCGATAGTAACCCAGTTCCTGTTGACACAGCACCATCTCCACCACAGAGCTCCCAAACAAGAGCAGTTAGTAAGGCAGCTCCAAAGGCTCCAAAGGGCCAAGATTATCACGCATTTAACCCCAACTCCACCAGTTAGTAAGCCTATTCCTGTGGAGGAACCACAACCAGCCAGTCGTAGTTTAGCATCTATCGCATTTGATGTTGTTAAATCGTATTTGCATATCTTCCCATCTTGGAAATATTTGTGGTGAAGATGAAAGAAAATTCCATTTGCAGGTGTTTGTCCAGGAGTTATGTGTAAGTAATGTTATTCATGGCAATTACTTTGCTTCGTCCCATACATCCTACCTCCATGATGGTTATAATATAGCAAATTTTCCCATTTTTCTCTATAGAGAAGGACCGATTTGGAAACTCAGGATGAGGTAATCTGTGGTAATACCTCTGCTATCTTCAAGAATGCTTGGTGGCAGTATCGGAATTACCTAAAGAAAACGTACTTCACCGGCAAAGAAACTCATCAAATTCCCTTACGTTCTCCTGAGACACATTTATTGAACGATGATCGGGAACGTCTTGTTCTCATCGGGTCCGTAACCAAGAATGTGGTAAGGTCTATGAGCTCATTTTCTATTTTTAAGTATTTTATTCTTGTGTCTTCAGTACTGCTCATGTAGAACAAGTGCCTAAACCTCAAGAACAACTGTTCTAATTTAAGATTCCATTGCTATCATAGTTCAAAAAGCGCTTAGGCGTTAATTGTGTGTTTTATGCACCGCCTTGGCGCTTTTATCGATCAAAGCGCATGGTTATGCGCATTATGCATGATTATGCGTAGTTATGCGCAATCCGCTTTGCCAACGCCTAGAGCCTAGGCGCCGCTTAAGCGCCGCTTAGGCGCGCTTTTTAACTATGATTGCTTTGCTCTTGTATCACCGTATTTATCGATACAAACTTATTTTTAAATTGAAGGATCCAATCAAAACCCAATGGCACAGCAGGTATGTTCACGCATGTTTCTTTTAATGTGTTTTCTCTTATCAATAGCTCTGTTGATTTCAATTTCAATTGTGTATACAGTTGACTTTCATATCATGCACATTACTAGCATCACAACAGAGCGAATAGTGTTGTTGTACATGTAGACCCGTGGTAGCCATCTGAAATCTTGTTGTGCCGTGTAGTTTCCCACGCTTTGTATTCTTTCACTGCTGCTTTGTCTTGAACTGATATGATTTGAACCGTGTCTCTATTTTGATTTACAATGCAGTGACCATAGGACATAGATATATGTTTGTTTGATGCTTTTATTATGTACTAGTACTTGGCAATAGAAGACTTGGTAGTTTAATCCTGTCCACCTTACTAATTAACTGGTTCACCGAAATGAGTTTCATATACTAGTACATGCTAAACTTGTTATGTGTCTGATTGTTTCTTCTTTTAGAATGCTAACAGAATATTGGGGAAGAGTGCCTTATTAAGCAATGGTAAAGGAAGTAATGTAGATAAGGTTCAGGATAGTGACACATCCTTGTTGGTCTCCAACAAAGCTGATAAAACAGCTAAGGAAGACTATCTTGAAGACAACGAGACAACCCCAAAGTCCTGTCTTGGTTTAGTGTTCGAAGCATCGCCACTACCGCATGCACAAGCTATTCAAACTCACCGTCTGAATCAGTTCGGTTTCTTGAGTCTCAACTACAAGCTGAAAGACATCGATCGGTTGTGCCGCGACAAGAAGCGGAAGGACTACGGAAGTCCCTCAAGCATTCAGATGCATACTTTTCGGTGCAACAAAGAAGCGTTGGAGGATTTTAGCACCAAACAGGACAAAGCTAATCAGCTTGCTAAGCTTATTGCCGCATGGTGGATACCTGTGATAACGCTTTCTTGAGCTCTTCTAAAGTTGTTTCGATTATGCTCTTGTTTTGCTGCCGCGTTTATTTGCACTGGTGGCCAATTTTGACGGCCAGTGTATGTAATATGCTGCTTTGTTCCCTATATTTGCACTGGTGGCGAACTTTGATGCCCAGTGGATTGAATATGTGTAATAGCGGTAATAGGCTAGCCTTAATTGCTTGCTTATTTATTTCTTTATTGTCTTGTTTAGTTGTTTGCTTGTAGTCACTGCAGTTCTTTTTCTGTGTTTTTCTAGTGGCCACAATAGCCTATTTTTGGTAACTAGGCCAAAATAATCATGGCAACACACCTGGATCGTTGAAACCATGGGCCTCCTGCAGGCCGTATGATCCATGGGCCTTCGTTCGTCAGAGGACCATTGGCCTTCTATACGGGCCGTAGGATCCATCGGCCTTCTATACGGGCCTTAGGGATCAATGGGCCTTCTACGGGCTGTAGGGTCCATGGGCCTTCTATGGGCCGTACGATCCATGGGCCTTCTACGGGTCATACTATCCATGGGCCTCATACGGGCCGTAGGATCCATGGGCCTTCTACGGGGCGTATCATCATTTCGCCAATCATGGGTCGTACTATTCGTGGACCATAACGGGCCGTTAATAGGCCGTATTTGATAACTCTATGAAAATAGCCCAATGGGTTTTTTTAACATGAAAACGGCCCAACGTATTAACGGTCCACAAACGGGCCGACCGTAACGACGGGCTGAATTTTGCCCACAAGCAGAAAATGACAGTAACGGGCCGTATGTAACCAAATGTTGCAAATGAGCCCAAGAATCAATGGGCCCTAAGAAGGCCGAAAGATAACTTGGGCTGGAAACGGCCCAATGGAATAACGGGCCGTTAATGGGTATAAAGTGATACACTGTTCATTACGGTCCGGGCCACCACGGGCCGTTAATGGGCCAAGAGTTACAAAGGTCCTCATATGGGCCGAAGAAGTCATGGGCCACACATGGGCGGAAGTTAAACGGGCTGAATCATATTGGACGGCCCAGATGACGCTACTGGGCTTAATTCAGATAGGGCGTAACGGGCCCTGGGTTAGCGGGCTGTAAATGGGCTATATGCGAACAGGCCGTTAACAGGCTTTCCGTCGGCCGGCCCGCCACCTTTTGACAAGTCAAACGGGCCGGCCTTTTCACAGGAATGGGCCTCTGTTGGGCTGTGCCACGTGTCGCCGTATCATAGGCGCCTTCGGTCTAATGAGCGGATGACATCTGTCCCAACGGTGAGCCGACACGTGTTTCCTCCAGCCAATGATGATTTTCCACGTGGAAAATCCCCATTGGTCAGGGCTGTTAACGGGTTATCGGATCCAAAACCCGACCCGATAGCTTAACGGCATTCCGTTACGGTGGATGCCACATGTCGGTCACCCTTGATGAAAGCACTTCAGGACGTGGTGATTTATCATCATGGAAGTGGACACTTCCGTGATGATAATTTTGGTAATGTCATGGAACACTTCTACGACAAATACGGTATGACTATCTTGATTACATCATAAATTTGTCATGGATGTACATGCATGACAAAAACGCGACCTCATCGTGACAAACACGTATCATCACGGAAGTGTATTTTTTTGTAGTGTGAAGCATTCTATAAAGCCATACACAAAGAATATAAGTGAAGTGCAAAGAGCATTCTATAAATCAACCGAGGACTATCTCATACCAGCATGGTGCATTAAATAAAAATGAAAACTAAATGCAAAAGATGCTCCAAGATTTGCACATATCACATGCATGAAACGAATCCAAAAACATACCGATATTTGTTGAAGAAAGAGGGGATGCCTTCTGGGGCATCCCCAAGCTTAGACTCTTGAGTCTCCTTGAATATTTACTTGGGGTTCCTCGGGCATCCCCAAGCTTGAGCTCTTTCCTCTCTTCCTTCTTCTCACTTCGAGACCTTCTCGATCATCGAACACTTCATCCACACAAAACTTCAATGTAAAAAACTTCGGTAAGATCCGTTAGTATAATAAAGCAAATCACTACTCTAAGTATTGTTGCAAACCAATTAATATTTTGTTTTTGCATTGTGTCTACTGTAATATAACTTTTTCATGGCTTACTCCACTGATATAAATTGATAGTTTCATCAGAACAAGCAAACTATGCATCAAAAACAGAATCTGTCTAAAACAGAACAGTCTGTAATAATATGAACACTCACCATACTTCTGATACTTGAAAAATTCTGCCAAAATTAGGTAAACAATTTGTATACAAAGACAGTGCAAAAAGAATCAGAACCATTTGACGTTCCAGTAAAAAACTAAAATTCATGTACTACAGCCAAAGTTTCTGCCCTGCACCGTACAAACCAACAAGTATTGTAAACATCCTAAAGGCAAACCTTGGCATATTATTTTTATAATACAGTGGAATTGTACAAGGGGATAATTATTTTTGTTGAAAAGTTTCTGTAATCAAGATTCACAAAGTTGCCGTGATCATGAACAAAGTTCAAGGAGCTCTCCCACTTCAACAATGCTTGTCTTTCTCACTTTCACTTTCCTTTTTGAAAAAGTTTTGGGTTCCGCTCTTTATTTTTGTTGTTTTTAAACTATAAGAAAGCACTCAACAGAAATAAATGACTCTCTAAAACTTCCGGGTTGTCTCCCTGGCAGCGCTTTCTTTAAAGCCATTAAGCTAGGCATATAGTGCTCAAGTAGTGAATCCTTGGGATCCCAAGGTATATCAAAGCCAATTTTAATTAGCAATGATTTGGCATTTAGTAGTGAGCACAAAGTAACATATATCATGTAATGACGAAGTCTAACTCTCTTCCTATGCATCGGCATGTCATAAAAGAACAATTCATGCACACATAGTAAAGGCCAATGCATAGTATAAACAGTTTCTTGCAATTTTATTGTGTTGGAAACATAGAGAGGTGGAGATATAGTTCCTCTCTCATAATAATTGCAAGTAGGAGCTGAAAGCACATGCATATTATATCTATCAAAATCATCATGTGCAACGGTAAAAGGCAACCCATCAATATACTCCTTAATAAGAGCAAACTTCTCCGATATAGTATAATCGGGAGAATCCAAAAAGATAATAGGACTATCATGCGTGGGTGCAATAGCAACAATTTCATGTTTAACATAAGGAACTATAGCAAGTTCATCTCCATAAGCATAATTCATATTGGCATCTAGGCCACAAGCATAGCAAGCATCACCAAAAAGGGATATTTCAAGAGAATCAATGGGATCATAGCAATCATCCTTCGGTAAGCACGAAGGGAAATTAAACAATGTATGAGTTGGAGGGTTACTCTCATTAGAAGGTGGGCACGGGTAGCTAATCCGCTCTTCCTCCTTTTGTTCTTCGCTCTCCTCATCATCTTTTTCATCCAATGAGCTCACAGTTTCATCAATTTCTTCTTCCATAGATTCCTGTAAAATATTAGTCTCTTCTTGGACAGCGGAGACTTTCTTAATAAGTGCATTAATATAGGAATTATATTCATAATTATCATAGCAATATTTCAATATAGCAAGATTTTCAGGCCTATAAACATCATCATCAAATCTTCATACTTTTCAAACATAGATTCAATTTCATAAGCACCCTTAAAAGCAACAAATTCTTCTATTTGTTCCACATCATAGAAATCATATATACCATTAGCATAAGAAGCTAAGGTTTCATAATCATTAAATTTGCATGAAAAGGGAAGGTGTGGAGCATTCATCCTAGAGCAACAATTATAATCATAATTCAAGCATACTTGTCGGGCATACCACTTCAATATATAAATTTGATCCCATAATAGTTTCCCTTTTTGTGTCAAGCGATAATCCCTAAAGTATTCACGTTGATCCAACGTTACTCCCATTATCAAATTGAATGAGGTTTTCTCAGGATTATCAAAGTGGTACATAATATTTTTCACATATTGAGCATCAAGGGTTTTAGGAGGTTCCTCATCTCCATGAGTAGCAAGTACACCTAATTTTTTGGTATTTCGTGTTCCATATCCATAACTAAAGATAAAGGACAACTAAGAACACAAAATAAAAATTACATAGTGATAAAGCATACAAGCACACACGAGAATATTCACCCCACGCTATAACTCCCTAAGAACGACGCTTTAAAAGGTCTTGATAACCCACAAGTATAGGGGATCAATTGTATCCTCTTTCGATAAGTAAGAGTGTCGAACCCAACGAGGAGCTAAAGGTAGAACAAATATTCCCTCAAGTTCTATCGACCACTGATACAACTCTATGCACGCTTAACGTTCGCTTTACCGGAAACAAGTATAAAACTAGAAGTACTTTGTAGGTGTTTTTGGATAGGTTTGCAAGAAAGTAAAGAGAGAGTAAATAAAAAGTAGGGACTGTTTAGATAAAGACACAACTAAATTAGTTCTAGTGAAGAGCTTTTTGTTACGAGAAAGTTATTTGTCCCTAGGCAATCGATAACTAGATCGGTAATCATTATTGCAATTTTATTTGAGGGAGAGGCATAAGCTAACATACTTTCTCTACTTGGATCATATGCACTTATGATTGGAACTCTAGCAAGCATCCGCAACTACTAAAGATCATTAAGGTAAAACCCAACCATAGAATTAAAGTATCAAGTCCCCTTTATCCCATACGCAAACAACCTACTAACTCGGGTCTGTGCTTTTGTCACTCACGCCACCCACCATAAGCAAATCGTAAACATATTGCAAACCCTACAGCGGGGATCCCTCACGCTTGCGCGACACGGAGAGCACCACAGGACAGCACCAACAATAAAACATGCAACTCAAACCATTCTTGATCATCAAATAACCCATGGGACAAAATGGATCTACTGAAACATCATAGGATAGCCATACATCATTGGGAAATAATATATAGCATTGAGCACCATGTTTAAGTAGAGATTGCAGCGGGTAAGAGTGAGTTTACACCGCTTCATAGAGGGGGGAAGAGTTGGTGATGATGGCGGTGAAGTTGTTGGTGAAGATTGCGGTGATGATGATGGCCACGGGGGCGTTCCGGCGCCACCGGAAGAGAAGGGGTGTCAGGACCCCGATTCCAAGTCACATCGATCTAGCCGGTAACACCTCATATCACTTTGCGGCCTCACGCACGGTATTCCCACGCGTGTCGCCTTACAATGGCCCGGGACCGTTTGCGCCTTTTGGCTCACGTATATGATAGTGTTGCTAGAATCCATATGACAAAGAACCCGGGCCGACATGGCTAGTCGTGAACCCAAAGCGGCACTAACCCATGGGACAGGCATACATGAATCACATCGAGCATGTCGGTCAGCAGCGTGTGAATCCGGGCTGTAGCACTGGGCTAACAGGACTCCAGGAACCCGGGCATGTAGCAGCTAGGCAGGACTCGGATGTCACCGTGTGACATTTCCACTGAAGGACGGAACCACGAACGAAGTGAAACACATGCCCGGCCGATCAAGTGTCCCGAGCGGTAGTCTTTGGGCTAGCAGGACTCTAGTGAACCGGGTTGTAGCGGACTACTATGGCTCAAGTAAGCACTAGACTACATTTCCCCATAAGAGAGGCTGCCAAGGATAAACAACTAGATTGTCGGATCCCACACATACCAAGCATTTCAAACATACACACAATATGCTCGATATGTGTAAATACAACATGGCATCACAACATAACTCTACGACTCAAGTATTTATTCATTAGGCTCCGAGGAGCGAGATATTACAAACATGGGTCTCTTGACCCAACATTCAGAGCATACAAATCAAAACACACGCGTAAGCTTAACATGTCTGAGTACAGACATCTACAAATGAAAAGGGCTGAGAGGCCTGACTATCTACCAGATCCTGACGAGGGCACAAGATCATAGCTGAGGTAACAAGCTAAATGTCGAAGTCCACATGGAACTACTAGCGAGACTGACATCTCTCTGCAAAACATAAAATAGGCGAACGTGAGTACAAATGTACTCAGCAAGACTTAAATCAGAACTAACTACATATGCATCATTATCAACAAAGGGGTGGTGGAGTTTGACTGCAACAAGCCAGCTTTGACTTGGTGGCTATCCTGAACTACGACTGCAAGTAACTCTTTTGAACTGGCGCACACGAGTCCACATATTCACCATTTGAATACACCACTATGGATCCGCTTCCGTCTCCCTACGAGAACGCCATCCATAGCACTCACGCTTATCTTGCGCATTTTAGAGTATCCACTTTCACTTGTCTATGAACTGTACAGGCAACCCAGAAGTCCTTTACCGCGGACACGGCTATTCGAATAGATGATGTCAACTCTGCAGGGGTGTACTTCTTCACACACGTTGTCGCCACTTACCACCTTGTACACGTCGTGTATCTCGGCAACCTTCAAGCGGAAACCTGGCGAGGGAGTCGGCCATGACCTGACTAACCACACAAGTCTCTCATCCAGGTTTATCTCCTATTCGGGTTCCATCCGCAAGGAGATCCGGCCGGGGTGTCGCTCACGGCCCCAAACAATGTGAGCAGGGTTCCCGAGACACCAAACGGGCGCCCGGTACACCGTGCCATGGTGTATCTACCGCAACATAGCCCACCCCTAGGGTCAGCGCTACGCACGGCCCCCGACACATATCCTACAAACACCAGAAACTAGTTGCAACTCCTGGACAGAGGTCGAGGCGATTAATAAGCCGAGAAGGGTCGAGTTACCGGAACCCAATGTGTGGTAGTAACTGTTTCATGGATCACAAACACAGAACTCGGTTCCTGAGGACGGCTGCAATGAGACAACCCACCATGTACTCCTACATGGCCTCTCACCGCTACCTTTACCAAATCGTGTTCACACACTTAGCTATCAACAGTAGGACATGTTCACACACCTCCAATTCATTCCCGATAAATCAGACCTGACTCAACTCTAAGCAGTAGCAGGCATGGCAAACAAGCATGAATGAGTAGGCACAACAGGGCTCAAACAACTCCTACTCATGCTAGTGGGTTTCATCTATTTACTTCGGAATGACGGGTCATGCAGAGGATAAAGGGTTCAACTACCGCAGCAAGTAACAGATGAATCGTTGTTGCCCTAATGCAGTAAAAGAGAGCAGGAGCGAGAGAGTGGGATTGTATTGGAAGGAACAAGGGGGTTTTGCTTGCCTGGCACTTCTGAAGATAGCATTGAGTCTTCATCTGTGTCAACGATCACAACGTCGGTACAACGTCTACCGAGGGGGAACAACACCGGCAAACAGAGAAGAAACACGATCAATGCAATGCACAATATGATGCATGCTATGACATGACAATATGAATGTGTTTTGAGCTAATGCAACTACAACCAGATGGGTTTGAGCTATTTTTAACCAAAGATTCAAAGTTCAAACTCATTTGTGAACTTAAATAGTGCTTTATCATGTTTTGTGCTAAACATCCAGTTAACTTGTTTAAACATGCATGAAACTAGTACAGATGGATATATTGGATTTTTCTGATCATTTTTCATATATAAATTATTTGATTTGGAGGTACGGTTGAATTTATATGATTTTTAGAAGTTAGCACTATTTTCTGGAATTTCCTGAATAATAATAAATCCAGAAAATGAGTTATTGCGTCAGCATTAGGTCATGCTGACCTCAGCAGGTCAACAGGCGGGTCCAGGTCAAACCTGACCAGTGAGGCCCACTGGTCCGTGACTCAGGACAGATTAGCGTCATTGACAGGTGGGACCGGTCAAAGGCCACGTCAGCACGGTCAATGCTGACGCGTGGGTCCACTGTCAGCCTCTAACTAAACTAACCTAGCTTAGTTATTACTAACCTAACTTAATTAGCAGGGGGTTATTAGCACTAACCTAAACAGGGTTAGGCCGGCGTTAAGCCACCGGCGACAACCAGAGGCGGCGGAGCACCGTGGAAACGGGCTACGGTGCCCCGTTCGCAGCGTGGCTGGGCTCGTTCGAGAGCCCAGACCAGCGCGCCCCGGGCGGTGGTGCCAGCCGGGCCTGGGGTGGCCAGAGGCGACATCGAGGAGCTCGGCCGCGGCGGCCGCAGCTCGGGTGAGGCGCGAACGGCGCTGTGGTGCGCGTGCGGGAGAGTTGGAGTGCTGGTGTGTGCGTGCGTGATGCGGCGAGGGCGATGGACACGCCCGGTGGACCAAATGGTCGCCGGAGGCGCGTCGGCGGCGAGCGCAGGCGGCGGCGGGTGCGGTCGAGCTAGGTGCAGTCGCTACGGCGTGCGAGGAGGAGAACGGAGAGGGGGAGAATGGCCAGCAGCTCACAGCGGTCACGACGAACGGGTCGGCGAGGTCGGGGAGGAACCGGAGCGGTCGTAGCGGCGAAGGGGATCTCCGACAACCCTAGTAGGAAGAAGGGGTCGGGGACGACGCTGCAGGGCGCTTCCGCTCACGCGGCTTGGCGGGGAGGACGATGACGTCATGAAGGAGCTCGGGGACACGTCGGTGAGGCGAGGGGAGCACGGTGGCCGCAGTGGTGCTCGTCGGCGCACTCCGGTGCGCTCAGGAAAGAGAGAGGAGGGAGCCAGAGGAGGGGAGAGGCAGGAGGAGGTGGAAGCACGAGGTGGCCGCGGGTGCGCGTGCAGGTGACACGCCGGCGTCTTTCTGGCGTGAGGAGGAGGGCGACTGGCAGCGGTGGTGGGCTAGGCCAGCTGGCTGGGCCGGCCAGCTGCGGTGCTGGGCCGCACAGGTAGGCGCCAGGTAAGTTCTTTCCTTCTCTCTATTTTGTTTTCTTTTCTGTTTCTGTAATTTGTTTTGATTTAGTTCTAAGAACTAAATCATTTTATTTTCTTCTGGTAATTTTTGTGGGGACTAGCTGGGGTATTCCACAGACCCACACCAATTAACAGAATTATTGGAGCTAATAAATATTTTAGATAAATTATTAGCCCCAATTCAAATACCATATGAATTAATTCAAAAATCCAAAATGGACCTAGAAATATGTGCACCATTTTTGTCAGAGGTCCTAGACATGGGCAAAGATGATGAACATTTTAGAAGGCATTTTGGGTTCAGTGAAAATGATTTTTTATTTGGACCCTAGTTGAGTTTCATTTGCTGCTAGGGTTTATCGGCCCCCATTTCAAGTTCATTTGAAACTTAAACATGATGCACCACCAAGGGCTAGCACTAGTGCATTGCCAGAAGCTAGGGATGTGACAAGGGGAGAGGGGCCCCTTTGTCTTCTCCTTCCTTGACCTCCTCCCTAGATGGGAGAAGGATTTCCCCTCTAGTCCTTGGCCTCCATGGCGTGGGAGGGGTGAGAGCTCCTCCGAGATTGGATCTGTCTCTCTGTCTCTCTCTGTTTCTGCGTTACATTACGGTGCCCTCTCACCGCTTGCCTATATAAGGAGATCCAGAATCTCGATTGGCCTGAAATCTTCGCCGTGATTTTTTACCAAAAATTAGCTTTCTTGCGGCCGAAGAAGGGCATCCACCGCTTTACGGGTGGCCCACGAGGGTCAGGGGCGTGCCCTTGGGGGCAGGGGCGCCCCCTACCTCGTGGCCACCTCGGGCACCGTCTCGCATGGATTTTTCTTCCGGAATTTTCCAAATATTCCAAAAATAAGCTTCGTCCGTTTTTATCCCGTTTGGATTCCGTCTGATATGGATATTCAGAAAACAAAAACATGCAACAAATAGGAATCGCACTTTGAGCAATCGGATCAATATGTTAGTCCCAAAAATAGTATAAAAAGTTGCCAAAAGTATATGAAAGTTGTAGAATATTGGCATGGAACAATAAACAATTATAGATACGATGGAGATGTATCACTCGGCAGGGGCCAGCTTGGTGGTTGAAGGCACTGGCGAGGGCATGGATGCAGGCGGTGACCCGGCGACGCGGCGGTTTAGATGTAGAAGGGTGCCGGGCGGAACGGTGCGCGGTCGTGGCCGGTTCAACGCGGGAGAAGCGACCCAGTGGATCCATCCACGGCAGCCGGCCAGATTGTACAACAATCCCGACGGCTCGATAGTGACCGCGAGGCAGAGCCACAGCGATTATAGCAGGCATCTTGGAATGGCGGCTCACAACAGCTCAACGTGGCTGTGTCGGCGGCTTGAAGGAAAGATAGGACCGGCCCGCAACAGCTCGAAGCGAGTGGTGACCGTGGCGAGGGGCCGTGGCTAGCCACGACGCAGGTCAGAGCAGCGGGCGTGCTCAAACGGCAGAGCTCCAGTGTAGCTATAGCAGCTCGTCACGTGGTCGAGGTAAACCGGCCAAGGAGAGTGGTGATGTGGCAGGTGGCAACAGAGACGAGTGCGAGGAGGCCTGTTCGATGTGGAGCCGTGTTGGAGAAGCAGTAAACCGGCGGGTGTTGCAGAAGGAGGAGCGGGGCCGGCTCACGGGGCAACGACGACCCAGCGAAGGCGACAAATAGGGAGGCCCTCACCATGGCTGAGTTGTCTCTCATGGCGTTGAAACTGGGCGACCCAGCTCGGCGGGTCGGAAAGACGCCGGTGGGTCGAACAACGAGGGCGCGACGGTGGTGACCGACCCAGAGGCGATGGGAGGCCGTGGCAGTAACTCTGCCCTGGCAGATGGTAGCGGCTCGGAGCTCGGCACGAAGGCACGAAGGCGAGGCAACGGGAGGCCCGAGGTGCTCCGTGAGGGCAGGCCGTAGCGGTTTACAGACGCCGCACCGGCGGGGGTGGCTCGAGGCAATGGAGGTCGTCGACTTAGCGTAGTGGAAGAAAACAACCGGCAGCCCGTCGTCGGCGGTTCAGTGATTCAGCAATGGAGCAAGCCGTCTTGATGCCGTGAACAAACAGTAGTGGCCAAAAAGCGCGGGAAACAGGAGAGGGCCTTCGGACGGCGGCGGTTCAGCACGGTGGAACGAGGCGGAGCTTGGCGTGGGTGACGACTCGACATCCGTGACTTGGCGCACGCGGTGAACAGCAAGGCAGTGCAGGTGAAGCTGAAAGTGCAACTATCCCTAGGTGTTTTTGGTAATTCATAACAACATATAGCTCATTGAGCTAATGCTATTCCAAGACAAATATTTTAGGAAAGCTCAATGAATGGCATGGCATGGATGATGAAAGTGGATCCCTTAAAATATTAAGAACAAAGGATTGGCTCAAGCTCAAAAGCTCAAGACTGTACATTTTACATTTTAGTGATCCAAGATCACATTGAGTCTATAGGAAAAGCCAATACTATCAAGGAGGGATGAGGTGTTGCTTAATGAGCCTCTTGCTTCATGTTCTTAGTGATATGCTCCTAAAACCCTCAACTACTTTCTCACATCCACATATGACCTAAACCTAAAGTCAAAATCGGTCCTACGGATTCTTTCTATCCGGCGCCACCGAGTTCAAATGTCATAGCCACTGCCACAAACCCTAGGAAAATCGGTTTCACCGATAGGGATCTCGGTCTCACCGAGATGGGATTGTAATCTCTCTGTTTCCCTTAGTAACGTTTCGGTCTAACTGAAGTGAGTGATCGGTCCCACCGAGATTGCAATGTAAACTCTCTGTTTCCCTTTCGTAACGTTTCGGTCTCACCGAAAGAGCGAATCGGTCCCACCGAGTTTGCCTGACCAACTCTCTGGTTAGCTAATTACCAAAATCGGTCTCACCGAGTTTGTGTAATCGGTCTCACCGAGATTATGTTATGCCCTAACCTAACCATATCGGTCCTACCGAGTTGCATGTCAGTCCCAATCAAAACCCTAACGGTCACTAGGTTTATCGAATCGGTCCGACCGAGTTTGTTGATTCGGTCCAACAGAGTTTGGTAAATTGTGTGTAACGGTTAGATTTTGTGTGGAGGCTATATATACCCCTCCACCTCCTCTTCATTCGTGGAGAGAGCCATCAGAACAAACCTACACTTCCAACTTACCAGTTCTGAGAGAGAACCACCTACTCATGTGTTGAGGCCAAGATATTCCTTTCCAACCACATGAATCTTGATCTCTAGCCTTCCCCAAGTTGCTTTCCACTCAAATCTTCTTTCCACCAAATCAAATCCTGTGAGAGAGTGTTGAGTGTTGGGGAGACTATCATTTGAAGCACAAAAGCAAGGAGTTCATCATCAACACACCATTTGTTACTTCTTGAGAGTGGTGTCTCCTAGATTGGCTAGGTGTCGCTTGGGAGCCTCCGACAAGATTGTGGAGTTGAACCAAGGAGTTTGTAAGGGCAAGGAGATCGCCTACTGTGAAGATCTACCGCTAGTGAGGCAAGTCCTTCGTGGGCGACGGCCATGGTGGGATAGACAAGGTTGCTTCTTCGTGGACCCTTCGTGGATGGAGCCCTCCGTGGACTCACAAGAACTGCTACCCTTCATGGGTTGAAGTCTCCATCAACGTGGATGTACGATAGCACCACCTATCGGAACCACGACAAAAACATCCGTGGTTCCAATTGTGTTTGAATCCTCCAAACCCTTCCCTCTACATTCTTGCAAGTTGCATGCTTTAAATTCCGCTGCTCATATACTCTTTGCATGCTTGCTTGAATTGTGTGAAGATTGCTTGACTTGTGCAAAGATAGCTAAAACCTGCCAAAGTCTAAAATTGGGAAAAGGCTAAGTTTTTAATTGGTCATGTAGTCTAATCAGCCCCCTCTAGACATACTTCAAGGTCCTACAAGTGGTATCAGAGCTTTGGTCTCCATTTGCTTTGATTTCCATAGCTTTTGGTGGTCATAGCCTTGGTTTCACAACCTAGGAGAGTATGGCATCTAGCTTAGGAAATTATCACCGAGAGGTCCTTACTTTGATGGCACTAATTTTGCTAGTTGGAAGCATAAGATGAAAATGCATATTCTCGGACATAACCCCGCCTGCTTTGGGCTATTGTGTGTATTGGCTTGCAAGGTGAATTATTTGATGGGAGAGAACCGAACCGTGAAGCTAGTGCGGAGGAATTGAAGATGCTGCAATACAATGCTCAAGCTTGTGATATCCTCTTCAATGGCTTGTGCCCCGAAGAATTCAACAAAATCAGTCGTCTTGAGAATGCAAAGGAAATTTGGGATACTTTGATTGATATGCATGAAGGCACCGACTCCGTCAAGGAATCCAAGTTGCATGTGCTCCAAAGTCAGCTTGATTAGTTAAAAATGAAGGATGGTGAAGGTGTCGCTGAAATGTACTCTAGGCTTGCTCTTATCACAAATGAGATTGCCGGATTAGGAAGTGAAGAGATGACCGACAGATTCATCATCAAGAAGATCCTAAGAGCATTGGATGGAAAATATGTTACCGTGTGCACATTGATCCAAATGATGCCAAATTACAAAGATCTCAAGCCAACAGAAGTCATTGGAAGAATTGTTGCTCATGAGATGTCACTCAAGGATAAGGAGGAACTTCACAACAAGTCAAGTGGTGCTTACAAAGCCTCATGTGAAGCCCCCACATCATCAAGTGAGAAACAAACCTTCAATGAAGAATTGAGCTTAATGGTGAAGAACTTCAACAAATTCTACAAGAGTAGAAACAAAGAAAGAAGCTCTAAGTCAAGGTCCTACAATGACAAAAGATCTTCTAGTCGAGAGCAAAATTGCTACAATTGTGGGAGACCCGGAAACTATTCCAATGAGTGTACGGCACCCTACAAAAGAAGAGAAGATTCTCCAAAGAGAAGAAGTAGAAGAGAAGAATCACCACCAAGAGAGATAAGGAGTAGAGATGATCGTCATGAACGAAGACCCTCACGGAGAAGCAAGGATTCGGAAAGGAAGGACAAGTCATCAAAGAGCTACACAAAGCGAAGACATCAAGCTCATGTTGGTGAATGGGTATCCGGCTCCGACTCCGACAATCACTCCGAGAGATGCTATCACTCCGACTCCGAATACACTCAAGATGAAGGAGTTGCCGGTATAGCACTTGTGTCAACCAACTCCTACGACATATTTGATTCACCAAATGAAGGAATTGGAAGATGCTTCATGGCCAAAGGTCCTAAGGTAACACACGCTGAGAATGTTGATTTTAATAGTGATGAAGATGACTTGTTAGGTGATGATGATTTACTTGTTGACAACTCTAGTGATGAATACTATGATGGAACGTCAATTAATCATACTAATCAAGATGAAACGAATGATAATTATAAGGAGAAGATTCAGCGTCTAACTAAAGAACTAAACACTCTTAAGTTAGCTCATGAAACTATCTTCGAAGATCATCGAGAACTTTTAAGGGCTCATGAGAAGTTACGCTTTGAAAAGCTCAATCTTGAGCAAGAGCATGAGTTCCTAAAGGCAATCAATGATGATCTCCGTAAGAAAAGTTCTTCTTACATTGCCAAGCGCTTACTCTTATCTACTTAGATGCCTCAAGTCAAGTCTAGTAACAAGAACAAGAAAGATTCTTCCTCTAGTAGTAACAATAACAATGCTAAATCCAATATTGTTGCTTCTAGTAGTTCTCTTGATTCCACTAATGATTCTCTTAGCCAAGTTACACTTGAGCAAGAAAACAACTTATTGAAGGGAATCATAGAGAAAGGTGTATACAAGAGCCTTGCTGGGAGTAAGCTATTCGAGGAAATTGTACACTTGACCAAGCCTTAATTGAACTGCCCATTAAAGGTCGCGAATACACCTGGAGTAACATGCAAACTGATCCATTAGTCGAGCAAATTGCCTGGTTTTTCACTAGTAATAATTGGACGAGCTCCTACCCTAACACCGTGGTTAAACCACTCGGTCGACCTGTATCCGATCACATCCCATGTGTGATTACTATTGAAACTTCCATTCCACGATCAAAACTATTCAGGTTTGAATCCTTCTGGATCCAACACCCAGGTTTTATGGAAGTAGTTCAAAATGCTTGGGCCAGGCCTGTGCAATCTCAGAATATGGCGACTATATTATGCAGAAAATTTAAAACCCTGCGACATGATCTTAAACATTGGAGTAAAAATATCTCAAAATTGACCATTGCCATAGAAAATTTAAACAGGGCCCTCCTGGAAATTGATGGGTTGGAGAATAAAAGACAGTTATCCACACTTGAAGCTAATTTCAGGAAAATTCTAAAGGCGCACCTCATCAGACTACTATCTTATCAAAGGATGTACTGGAAGAAACGATGTACCATTCGATGGGTGCAATTTGGTGACGAAAATTCTAAATTCTTTCAAGCTATGGCCTCGGAGCGATACAGAAGGAATAACATTGGAGCCCTAAATTCTGAAGATGGTATCTGTGTGGAGGATCATGCGGGCAAAGAAGGAATACTCTTTCAATCCTTCAAACAGCGACTTGGCAATTCTTCTCATCAAGATATGAAATTTGATCTTCCAACTATTATCAAGAGAATTGAAGGACTAGATACCTTAACTGTCCCGTTCACACATACTGAAATAGATCATGTTATTAAATCGATGCCACCGGATCGTGCACCAGGACCAGATGGTTTCAATGGTGCGTTTCTCAAAGCTTCTTGGCCAATCATCAAAGAGGATTTCTATAAATTGTGCAATCAATTCTTTGATGGAAATCTCAATCTTGAAAGTATCAACGACGGCTACATCACTCTGATCCCAAAAAACAATGCGCCTAACACCGTCAATGATTTCCGATCAATCACCCTTTTGAACTGCTGTCTCAAAGTGATCACTAAACTTTTGGCCAACCGGTTGTAAAAAGTCATTCTGAAAATAATTCACCATAACCAGTACGGTTTCCTCAAAGGGCGCACTATCCAGGACTGTCTCGCTTGGGCATTCGAATACATTTACCAGTGCCAAAGCTCCAAGAAAGAGATTATACTTCTCAAACTCGACTCTGCTAAGGCCTTTGATACCATTGACCACGAAGCAATGCTCATCGTTATGAAGAACATGGGTTTTACCGATAAATGGTTAGGCTGGATTCAATGTATCTTTTCTTTAGGCAAATCTGCGGTTCTCCTAAACGGTGACCCTGGCAGACAATTTCATTGCAAATGCGGTGTGAGACAAGGTGACCCTCTATCCCCACTAATTTTTGTGCTCGCCGCTGACCTCCTTCAAGCTGCAATCAATGATGCTTTCACTAGGGGGGAAATCAGATTGCCCTTTCCTTGCAATACTCAACGAGAATACCCGGTGATCCAATACGCGGATGATACTATCCTAGCTATGCCTGCATGTCCTGCACAAGCCATGACCATCAAAACTATCCTCTCCGACTATGCCACATCGGTAGGTTTAAAGATCAATTTCCATAAATCTACTATCATACCCCTCAACTGTGGACAGGAGATCACAAACACATTGGCAAATATTTTTGACTGTGTTATTGGCAAGCTACCTTTTACCTATCTTGGCCTTCCCATGGGCACCACCAAACCAACTATTTTGGACCTCATGCCTCTGGTCTGCCGTGTGGAGAGACGACTTTCGGCCACCCTCAACATGATTTCATATGGAGGGAAACTCACATTATTAAATTCAGTCATAACTTCTCTCATCATCTTTGCTCTTTGCACACTCAAACTCCCAACAGGCATCATAGAACTTATTGACAAAATTCGCAGAAAGTGCCTCTGGACAAAGAAAACTGATCAAGGTGATAAGTGCAACTCCTTGGCTTCATGGAATATGATATGCAAACCCAAAGAATCTGGAGGTCTTGGCATTATTAATCTCCATCTGCAAAGTGATGCTTTGCTTCTCAAATTTCTCCACAAGTTCTACAACCACTGGGACCTACCTTGGGTGGAATTGATTTGGAACACATACTACACCACCAAAATTCCACACGCTTCTGACCCATGTGGCTCATTCTGGTGGCGTGACGTCTCTAAACTTATGCCAATTTACCGTGGGATCAGCAATGTGACAATTGAAATGGATCTTCGCCTGCTCGGAAAGATGTATGGCTTGGTGATGTTCTGGCCGACACCCATCCCAGAGCTTTCTCCTTTCCGCGATAGGAAGATATATATGTGAGGGATTTCTTGCGCAGCACGGCACTTGGTGAAACGTTCCACCTACCCCTCTCCGTGCAAGCTCTTGATGAAACCCGTGACCTACAACAACAAACCATGCAGATTGACTTTATGGATCCTAATTCGGCCAATGACGAATGGAACTGTGTCTGGGGATCAGAATACTCAGCCAACAGATTCTACACTTTCTACTTTAAAGATGTCCAGGCGCACCGTACATACAAATGGATATGGCAGTCAAGATCAACGATGAAAATTAAAGTTTTTGGCTGGTTACCGCTGTCCGATAGACTCAACACCCGCAATATGTTGAAGAGGAGACACTATAACATTGGCACAGACTATGGTCGCCTTCTATGCACTGCATGCCAAGATGAGACTGTGGAACACCTATTCTTTGAGTGCACCTTCAGCCTAACATGCTGGAATGAACTTCAAATCATGGGACATGCAGCGGACAATCGACTAGACTGGGTGGACAAGGCCAAAGCCTCCTGGAGCCAACCTTTGTTCATGGAATTTTTTCTCTTGGCATCCTGGAGCATCTGGAAGGAAAGAAATAATAAGAATTTCAGAGGAGTTCTTCCATCACAAGATTCTTGGCGTGCAAGACTCAAAGAAGACCTCTCCCTTCTCACTTATAGATTGGGAGACACACATAAAGACTTCCTTTTTTCCTTTATCAACTCCCTGTAGAACCCCCCTACCCCCCAACCCCCATTCACAAAGTGAATGGCTTGTACATAAGATCATGTAACAGACTTTATATTCTTTAATTCAATTGCAGTAGGAGCCACTCCTACTGTTTCAGGTGTCAAAAAAAAGGTGTTGGTTTCGAACGAAAGTTCAATGCCAATGTAGTTGAGTGGGAAGAAGATCAATACCCCAAGACGAAGTTTGTTCCTCAACAAGAGAAGTATGATCCTACTTCCTTCAAGGGAACACAAGCACAAGATGATCTTCCACCACAAGACCACAAGAACAAACGCAAGGACAAGCTTCAAGAGGAGATTGATGCATTTGAAGAAGCACCTAAAGCCTTGGTCAAGTGGGTTCCCAAGAATACGTCAAGTTCTAATTCATCAAGTACAACCACAACACCAAGGATTCCCATCAAGATGATGTGGATCCCGAAGAAGAAGAACTAGAGAGTTCTTGAGGGTGACTCCGCCAACATTCTTCACTCATATCATTATGGCAAGGACAAGTGCGATCATCCTCCATATCTTGCACTAGTTCAAGGAGTCACAAACCCTCATGTTGGCAAGGCAAGGGACCAGGTAACCAAATGATTTCATGGACATCATTTTGTGTGTGCATCACTCTATGTCTATGGATATTCTTGTTTGTTCCTTGTGGGACTAACCCATGTAGGTATTGAAAGTGCAACTCACTCCAAAGGATTGCTCCAAAAGATCTACATCAACATTGAGCATCCACATCTTCAACACCTACATGAAGTCATTATCAACAAAACCCAAGGTTAGTTCATCCCTCTAAGGGGGGATCTCACATCTAGAGGGAGCTTAATGTTGATGTAGGATCCCTCTAAGTCATCATGGTCAACCAACTGGATCAACTCTTAATTAGGATCCCTCCAAGAACTTAGCACCACCATGCGCAGGCCCCATGGTGGGCGCCAACTGTCGTGGATTTGTCACGACAGATGTCCTAGTGTGAGGACTTAGTCGTGAGGCCAACGCATCTATGTGGTAGCTTGAGAGGGGTTGAGCAGAATCGAGAGACGCAACACAAGACAGCAGTTTAGACAGCTTCAGGCCCTGGGAAACATCATCCGGTAACAACCCTACATGCTGTTTGTGGCTAGGTCTCATTGTCATCACGAGAGAGTCACCGGTAAACCGGTTCTCCTAGTCGTGTCTAGCCCTAGAGATTGTTTCTTCTTGCTCCCTCTTGGGGTGCCCTACCCCTCCTTATATAAGTTGAAGGGACGGGTTACATGTAGAGTACAACTCGGATTAAGACTTAAACTATTCCGACTTCTCTTCATGGGCTTCTTAACGTCTTAGGCTTCATAACGTCTCGGGCTTCATAACCCCTGGCAACCGAGTTATCACTGTCTGCCGGGTTATGACTGGTGCCGGTTTATGATGGTCTGCTGGTTTATGATGGTCTACCGGTTTATGATGGTCTGCCAGTTTATTATGGTCTGCGGGTTATCATCTTACTTAACACCTGTTGGTTTACCACCTGCCGGTTTACCGTCTGTCTTAGCCATCTGTCTTAAATGTCTATCTTAACTGTCTACCGGTTTACCATCCGCCGTTTTACCAAGTCCCAGCCGGGTTATGACTCCGGCCGGGTCATACCGCGGGGTATATCCCGGACAATACCTATGTTTGAACTATGCACTGCAGCCAGCTCTCTTTGGTAACCTTTAACTTGGTCAATAAGCCCCCGAGCGATTTGCAACAAGGGGTATAAGCCGGATCAATAGGGTAGTCATATCTATGCTCAATGAGCAGGAAGCCCCCAAGTAATTTATAACAAGGCGTCCAAGCCGGATCAAGAGGGTAGTCACAGCTGTGCTCAATGAGCAGGAAGCCCCCAAGTGATCTTATGAACTGACAATAAAGACTCAAATATTCAGAAATGAAATGGCAGAGGCCCTGAATTATCAGGGATGCCGGCTTTATTATAATTGATCATAATATATACATGGATGAAAATATGTACAACACAAGAGCTAGTGGCTCTAGTGTAATAAGGCCGGAGATGAGCAATGTTCCAAGGCCGGTTGGTCTCCTTCCTCCGATGTGCGTGAGTCCTTGTGGTCTCGGATATCAATGAGGTAGTACGACCCGTTGTTCAAGTTTTTTCTGATCACAAAGGGCCCTTTCCACGGTGGGGATAATTTGTGCAGGTCCATTTGATCCTGGATGAGCCGGAGCACCAAATCGCCTTCTTGAAAGGTTCGAGTCTTGACCCGACGGCTATGATAGTGACGCAGATCTTGCTGGTATATTTCCGAATGGGCCGCCGCAAGGTCACTCTCTTCATCCAACAAACAAGAGCATCTTGACGTGCTTTTTCATTATCAGGTTCAACATAAGCCGCCACACGGGGTGAATCATGATGGGTGTCACTGGGGAGGACCGGCTCCGCTCCGTAAACCATGAAGAAAGGCGTATAACCCGTGGATCTGTTGGGGTAGTATTTATACTCCAGAGTACTGAAGGTAACTCCTCAACCCAACAACCCGGCATCCTCTGCAAAGGGACCATAAGCCGGGGCTTTATACCTCTCAAGATTTCTTGATTGGCCCTTTCAGCTTGACCATTGGACTGGGGGTGAGCCTCATATGAAACATCAAGACGAATATGCTCTCATTGACAAATTCTTTCATAGCACCTTTGGATAGATTAGTTCCATTATCAGTTATGATGCTGTGAGGGTAGCCAAAACGGAAAATTACCTTTTTTGATGAATTGAACCATCATTGTCGCGTCACACTTCCTGACCAGCTTTGCCTCAACTCACTTCGTAAACTTGTCAACCGCCACCAAGAGGTGGGTCTTTTCGTCCTTGGATCTTTTAAAAGGTCCAACCATATCCAGCCACCAGACCAAACGGCCAAGTAATTGGAATCATCCTCAATTCTTGATCCGGCACGTGAGCTCGTCTGGAAAGTTTCTGACAACCGTCACACTTGCTAACCAGATCCTCTGCGTGAGCATGAGCCGTCAGCCAATAAAAACCATGACGAAAAGCCTTATCCATGAGAGATATAGAGCCGGCATGATGGCCACAATCTCCTTCATGAATTTCTCTTAGGATCTCACAACCTTCCTCAGGAGAAATACAGCGCTGAAACACCCATGTGACACCGCATCGCTGTAATTCGCCATTGACAATGGTCATTGACTTAGACCGCCGGGTTCCTGGCCAAAGTTTCATCCTCAGGTACCTCACCCCGGGTCATATAAGCCAAATACGAAACTGTCCAATCAGGAACAACATGAAGAGCTGCCAACTGTGCCTCCGGGTCTGGGATAGCAAGATCCTCTTCCGTAGGCAACTTAACGGAAGGATTATTCAAAATATCAAGAAAGACATTAGGTGGTACCTGCTTACGCTGAGATCCCAGCCGGCTTAAAGCATCAGCCGCCTCATTTTTCCTGCGATCAACATGTTCCACTTGATAGCCTTTGAAATGAGCAGCAATAGCATCAACCGCCCGGCAATAAGCCGCCATGAGCGGGTCTCTGGAATCCCAAGTTCCTGAGACGTGATGAGCCACTCGATCTGAATCGCCGAAACACCTGACCTGGCTTAAGTTCATCTCTTTGGCCATCCGAAGACCATGGAGCAAAGCCTGGTATTCAGCTGCATTGTTAGTACAAGGGAACATCAACCTTAATACATAACAAAATTTATCACCTCGTGGGGAAGTCAAAATAACTCAAGCCCCCGAGTCTTCCAACTATCTGTATCCATCAAAATGAATAGTCCAATAAGTATTATCAGGCTTCTCCTCAAGCATCTGCAGCTCTGTCTATTTATTGATGAAATCCAAAAGTGCTTGAGACTTGATGGCTGTCCGAGGCATATATTTAAAACCATGGGGTCCAAGCTCAATGGCCCACTTGGCAACCCTGCCAATACACTTGGCCGGGTTAAGCATCATCTTGGAGACCTGGAGATTGTCAAAGGTCTCCTTAAAATCATATAACAAGGTCTCTTTCTTCCTGGATTTCACAACTATATCATCCACATAAGCATCAACATTGCGTCCAATTTGGTTGTGGAGGCAATTCTGAACGCAACGCTGATAAGTCATCTGAGCAATTTTGAGCCCAAAGGGCATAGACACATAGCAGAAGGCTCTAAAGGGAGTTATGAAAGATGTCTTCTCCTGGTACTTAACTGCCATCTTGACCTGATGATAACCAGAATAAGCGTCCAAGAAACTCAAACGCTCACAAACCGCCGTAGCATCAATGATCTTATCAATATGAGGGAGAGCAAAAGGATCAGCCGGACAAGCCTTTTTAAGGTATGTGTAATCCACACACATACGCCAAGTGTCGTTTTTCTTAAGCACCAACACTGGGTTAGTGAACCATTCCGGATGAAAAACTTCAATAATAAACCCAGCCACCAAGAGATGAGCCACTTCTTCACCAATGGCCTTGCACCTCTCTTCATTAAAACGATGAAGGAATTGCTTGACCGGTTTAAACTTTGGATCAACATTGAGAGTGTGCCCAGTGAGTTACCTCGGTACACCTGGCATGTCTGAAGGTTTCCATGCAAAGATGTCCCGGTTCTCATGGATGAACTCCATGAGCGCGCTTTCCTATTTCGAATCCATATTGGCACTGATACTGAACTATTTGGATGTGTCGCCAGGAACAAAATCGACCTGCTTGGTGTCATCTGTCGTCTTAAATTTCAACAAAGGCTCATGCTCTGCGGTTGGCTTCTTCAAGGGGGTCATATCCGCCGGGTCAACATTATCTTTGTAGAACTTCAACTCCTCTGTTGCACAAACAGACTCAGCATAGGCAGCATCGCCTTGTTCACACTCCAAAGCTATCTTGCTGTCACCATGCACCATGATGGTACCCTTATGACGCAGCATTTTAAGCTGCAAATAAACATAACCAGGTCATGCCATAAATTTGGCATAAGTTGGCTGTCCAAATAGGGGGTGGTAAGGGATCTTGATCTTGACCACCTCAAAAGTCATTTTTTCGTCCCTATAGTCATGATCATTGCCAAAAGCCACCTCCAAAGTTATCTTACCCACCGGATACGCTGACTTACCAGGCACCACCCCATGAAAGACGGTAGAAGAGAGCTTAAGATCTTTGTCAGTCAAATTCATACGGCGAAAAGTATCAAAATAAAGGATATTGATACTGCTGGATCCCTCCATAAGCACCTTCGTGAGCTGTTACCCTCCAACCTGAGGAGCAATAACCAAAGCCAGCCGACCCGGGTTATCCACCTGGGGTGGGTGATCCTCGCGGCTCCATATAATGGGCTTCTCTGACCATCGTAAGTATCGAGGGACCGCTGGATCAACCGCGTTCACCGCCCGCTCATGAATCTTCTGGTCTAGTTTGCACAAACTCGTGGTAAACACATGATATTGACCACTATTCAGCTGCTTCAGATTACTCTCATAACCAGACTACTGTTGTTGATTACCTTGATTAGGTTGTTGATCGAACCCGCCTTGATTACCTTGGCCCTGAAATCCAGAGTTTGAGCCGCTACCTCCAAAGCCGGGCCCGTGAGAGCCGGATCCTGACCCGCCGTGCGGGCCAGGGTCATCATGATAAAAACCGTAATCTCTATACTCCCTCATGACGAAGCAATCTTTCCAGAGATGAGTGGCTGGCTTATCTTGAGTACCATTGTCGGATTTCGCGTTCCGGCAGACCCTTGAGGTTCGAACACTGGGGTGCGCACGGAATCTCGTCCTCTTCCTACCTGCACACCGCCGCCTCGCTAGGATCTAAACTACGAAAGGAACAACACAAGAGACATAGGGTTTATACTAGTTCGGGCCACCATTGTGGTGTAATACCCTACTCTAGTTTGTGGTGTGGTGGATTGCCTCTTGGGCTGATGGTGATGAACAATACAAGGAAGAAAAGCCTCGCGATGGTCTGTTCTTGGCCGGGGGATGAACTGCTAGGAGGAGTTTATGCCCTCTCTCTCTCTCTCTCTCTGATTCCAGGGTGCATCCAGCTATTCATCAGATGTCTCTACTATGGAGGCTAGCTCTACTTATATAGGCAGAGGCCCTGCGCCTCTTCCCAAATATTGAGCGGGAAGGGCGCCAACAATTGGCCATTTTGAAGGGGAACATTTAGTACACTTATCCTGACTAAAGTTGGTCCTCGCCTGTCAAAGGCTCTGGTGGTGACGCCATCTTGGGCTCCACAATGACTTCCTTCCTGTTGTTGGACTGGCCTTGGTCTTGTTGCACCGAAATGGATGCCTTTGCTTGATACTCTCGCCTCCGCTTGCTCCCTTTGCACCAAAGAGGAAAGGAGGACACTGCGCGGGCTGGCGCCCGCCTGGCGCCCTTGGTCGTCATGGCTTGCGTCATGGGCACCTCATGAGGTACCCCGCCTTGATCTCTCTGCCTCCTCGCGAGCCAGCCTGACGAGGCCGTGCCTCAGGAAGCTCCATGTCGTCCGCCCCGCGAGGCTTGGCCCCTCGCGAGGGTCTTGAGCTTGTGTTGATGAAGATGGGCCGTGATGGGCCCTCCTTTGAGCCACGCAGCAGGCCGCAGGCAGGCAAGTCTGGGGACCCCCGTTCCCAGAACGTCGACACGTCCAGCTCGACCTTCCTCGCCTCCAAATCTTGCTCCAGCACGCCTAAGCGTTCACGGCGCTTCTTGAGCTTGGCGTCCCGATCCTTGATGGCCACCTCGCGAGCCTTCACGCCTTCCTCCTGCTCTTGGCGAAGGCGGGCCTGTCCTGGTTTGAGCCGCTAACTTGTCACGTAGCCCCTCACTCCTTGGTCCCGTCCTGGTTTCCGGTCGGGGCTAACGGTGGCTGAGAATGCAGCAGGGCGAACTCTGCCGGGCGAGAACATAAGCAAGTAGGAAGTGCAAATTTCAAGGAATTCAAAAGCAAATATTACAATCCACACTGTTATCGCAATACCAAATGCAAGTTTAAACGCCTCCCCGAGGCATGATACATGTGCAGGAATTAAAAGCAGGACAGGAGCAACAACGGAGTCACTTGTCGGCGGTGGAGCAGCGCGGAGTGGGTTCGTCTCGTGGATCAGCAGGGCCG
Source organism: Aegilops bicornis (assembly GCA_021605145.1). Classification (NCBI taxonomy): domain Eukaryota; kingdom Viridiplantae; phylum Streptophyta; class Magnoliopsida; order Poales; family Poaceae; genus Aegilops; species Aegilops bicornis. Next base: position 106,368,364 of record CM038671.1, read on the forward strand.
GCAGGGCCTCGCTTCCGCTTGGTGCTGAAGGCCCGGAACTTCCCCAACCGAGCCTCCGCGCGACCCTTCACAGCCTCGGCAGCGGCAGCTGCATGCTCGCCGCTTTTTGGCTCTAGCGTCAGTGCCGCAGAATGTGGGTGAGGACCCGCGTCAGTGCCGCAGAAGACAAGACACGCGCCTCGGCCTCGGCCGTGGGGCCAAGGCCAAGGGTGACATCTTCAAGAGCACGAACCAGGAAGGGAAGCAGCTTGGCGGGACCATCCTCGGTGCCGGCCAGCGGACTCTCCAGGCCGCTGTCGTAAAGCGTCTTCAGCAAAGAGCGAGCCTTCACCTCCATATCCGTGAAGGCCACGCGATCTTCTGCAAGAACCCGCGCGTTGTTGTCCTGCTCGACCTTCCTCACCTCCAGCTCCTGCTCCAGCGCGCCTAGACGGTCGTGGTGCTTCTTGAGCCTGGCCTCCCGGTCCTTGACGGCCGCCTCGCGAGCCTTCATGCTTTCCTCCTGCTCCTGGCGGAGGCGGGCCTCCTCAGCAAGCTGGTTCTGCAGGCCCTTCAGCCCGCAGGGGAACACAGGCCTCCCTCCGCTGCCGCCGCAGCCAAGGAGAAATGAGGACCGTCATCAGGACGAGGGGGCTGGGGGCTTCTAGGAACCGCGTGCGATCGCCTGCATCTTGGGAGGAGCTCAAGCCCCAGCCTCTCAGCGCATCTTCAAGCGATTCGCATGGCGAAGTGAATGCGATCCTCCCCAAGCTCGAGGCCGCGCGCCCTCTCAGGTGGTCGGCGTGCGCCATCACGTTCAGTTCAGCGGATCAGCTCAAGTGCGTGGCCACAGCCGGAGTTCTCCCGATGGTTTGTTCCCCAATCATCAGCAACGTGCTGGTCACTAAGACCCTCATCGACGGCGGGGCAGGACTCAACGTCCTGTCCTTGGAAACATTCAACAATCTTCAAGTGCCTTACAGTTAGCTTCAGCCAACCAAGCGTTTCTCCGGAGTCACCGACGGCTCCACGGTCTCGATCGGGCAGGTCCGCCTTCCTGTCACCTTCGGGGCTCGCAACAACTACCACACCGAGCTCATCAACTTCGACGTCGCCCACATTCGCCTGTCGTACAATGCCAACCTCAGGTACCCGGCGCTGGCCAAATTCATGGCCGTGACCCACCACGGCTACAACGTCCTCAAGATGCCAGGAAGCGGCGGGGTCATCACGGTGCCCTGTGAAGAGAGAGACGCAGTGTGCTCCCTGGAGCGAGCCTTTCAGGCCGCATCGCTAGAAGCCCGGCTCCTCAAGAGGCAGGCCCCTCAGGGGCCGCGCCCGGCCAGGGGGAGCCTCCTTCCATCGCATAGGAAAGCGCGCCCAAATAGGTCACGAGGGAGGCGCTTGGGCACCACGTGGAGGGGCTCTCCCCTGGAGGGCCGCCGACCTCTCCAAGGTCACGAGGGAGGCGCTTGGGCACCACGTGGAGGCGTGCTTCGAAGCACGTTTCCCGCAAGCAGGAGCAAGGCATGGAGGGCCGAACCCTCACGAGTTCGTCAGTAAGGCCATTAAAGAGCTACAGGAGTCAAGAGTCATGAGGGGCAGCCGCCGCCTACCCGCTGTGGCCTCCCATCCAGGCGAGGATGGTGGGCTGCTGTCTGTGACGACATACCAGGGCTCAACCGAGCCGCATCTCAAGAGCGCCTCTGGCCCTCGCGAGTGGGACGTTGCGACGGCCCGCCCCACAGCTACGTGCGCATGCCTCACGGCCAGCCAAATGCGGCTGCTGCGCACCAGCATCTCATGAGGGCCATCCTGGAGGCTCGAGAGGGTAGGCACGCCACAGCCCTGGCGGAGATGGAGATGGCCCCCGAGGAGCCGCCAGCGCCTCCGGATCCTCCCGAGGCCCCCAGGCCTGGGGATCGTGAGGATCGGCTCCCGCAGCCCACCGAGTCTGCTACACCAACACCCCTTCGTCGTCAACATCATCAGGTGACATCTTTAAGTTTTGTTCCCGGCTAGGAGCGCCTTCAGGGCCGCATTATTCCCAGGCCACGTGGGTCCGTCCCTGCGACATGTACCCCTTTTATTTCATGTCATTAGCCTATCCTATTGGGGGAGCCCCTCGGGCTGCATCATCCCCAAGCCGCTCGGGTCTGTCCCAGCGGCATGCATCCTTCTTACGTTTTCCTTAGGATTATGCTCTCGCTCCACCATGCTTGTTATTTGGTGCCTTTTCCTGGGTGACGGAATCTTGCATGTTAAAGGGGGGTGCCTGAGCATCGCGACTCAGGGCTCCTACCGGCTCTCCGGCCCTCACCCTTTGGTCTTGTGCATGGCATCGCGACCTGGCTTGCCAGCGATGGCTGAGACCAGCCCGAGAGCCGGGACCCAAGGACGTAGAGTTTCGTCATCTAACCCATCTTGCGCGTTAAAGGGGGGGTGCCTGAGCATTGCGACTCAGGGCTCCTACCGGCTTTCCGGCCCTCACCCTCTGATCTTGTCCATGGCATCGCGACACGGCTTGCACCGACGGCCGAGACCAGCCCGAGAGCCGGGACCCGAGGACGAGAGTTTCGTCATTATCTAACCCAGCCTTAGCGCTGGCCAATGGGGGGTGCCTGAGCATCGCGACTCAGGGCTCCTACCGGCTTTCCCGCCCTCACCCTCTGGTCTTGTCCATGGCATCGCGACCTCGCTTGCCCGCGACGGCTGAGACCAGCCCGAGAGTCGGGACCAAGACGAGAGCACCGCATCCGCCAATTTTGCAGGAATACGCTCGATGATAAGGCCCAGAGCCAGGCGCAACCCGCCTTGAGGTAGGGCCCCGTGAGTCCCGCGCTGGCTCACGGGTGCCCAGATACACCTCGTCCAGCCCTATCGTGCAAGCCACGTGTCATGGTGGGGCTGTATACGCCCCGGGGGCTCCTCCCGGAGGGGAGCCCCCTCCCACGTACCAGTGCAAGCACCATGCTCCGCGCTGGCTGACGACAATTTCGAGGAGCGGCTATGCCCGTACGCATGCGGAAGCGATATGCTCCGCGCTGGTGATAAACAACTGAGGGTGGCCTCCAGGTCGCATCAACCTCAGGGAGCCCAGAGCTCAGTGTCCGGCCTCATCGCAACGCCTCCCCTCGGGAGCAACGCGTGAGGGGGCTGGGCACGGGGGCTGCGCCTGAGTCACGCCCAGACGCACGCCACCCAGCCAGGCCCCCCGGGCCTTGTTCGTCGCACGTCACTCCCCGAGCGGAGCCAAGGTACGAATGCCGTTTGAGCGTCAAGGGGGACTCCTGAGCATCACGACTCAGGAGCCTAACTGGTCACATAGCCCCTCACCCTTAGTTCCGAAAGGCTAACGACGGTTGAGGTATGCGCGGGGCCGGGCTCTGCAGACGTAGAACGGTAGATCCACCCGCGCCTCACCTCCCTACTTGCTGTTCGTGCGCCAAGGGGGACTCCTGAGCATCGCGACTCAGGAGCCTAACTTGTCACGTAGCCCCTCACTCCTTAGTCCCGTCCTGGTTTCCGGTCGGGGCTAATAAAGGGCTGAGGTACGCCTTGGGGCCGGGCTCTGCCGGCGTAGAACATAAGCAAGTAGGAAGCGCAAATTTCAAGGAATTCAAAAGCAAATATTACAATCCACACTGTTATCGCAATACCAAATGCAAGTTTAAACGCCTCCCCGAGGCATGATACATGTGCAGGAATTAAAAGCAGGACAGGAGCAACAACGGAGTCACTTGTCGGCGGTGGAGGAGCGCGGAGTGGGTTCGCCTCGTGGAGCAGCAGGGCCGGCAGAGCCTCGCTTCCGCTTGGTGCTGAAGGCCCGGAACTTCCCCAACAGAGCCTCCGCGCGACCCTTCACAGCCTCGGCAGCGGCAGCTGCATGCTCGCCGCTTTCTGGCTCTAGCGTCAGTGCCGCAGAATGTGGGTGAGGACCCGCGTCAGTGCCGCAGAAGACAAGACACGCACCTCGGCCTCGGCCGTGGGGCCAAGGCCAAGGGTGACATCTTCAAGAGCGCGAACCAGGAAGGGAAGAAGCTTGGCGGGACCATCCTCGGTGCCGGCCAGCGGACTCTCCAAAGCCGCCGTCAGAAGCGTCTTCAGCAAAGAGCGAGCCTTCACCTCCATATCCGTGAAGGCCACGCGATCTTCTGCAAGAACCCGCGCCATGTTGTCCTGCTCGACCTTCCTCACCTCCAGCTCCTGCTCCAGCGCGCCTAGACGGTCGTGGCGCTTCTTGAGCCTGGCCTCCCGGTCCTTGACGGCCGCCTCGCGAGCCTTCATGCTTTCCTCCTTCTCCTGGCGGAGGCGGGCCTCCTCGGCAAGCTGGTTCTGCAGGCCCAGGGCAGCATCGCGGGCATTCTTCGCCTCACGGACACCCTGCTTCTCCTCGTCGCAAGCCGTCGAGGCCTGGACCAGCGCCGCCCGAATCGAAGCATCGGAGCAAATCCAACCAGAAGCCAGCTCCAAACGCCCAGCCATCAGACGGGAGTCGGCGCCTAGAAGATCCTGCCGCAGGCGGTCCAGTCCGGCAACGGCGCGATCCAGAACAACATTCGGAGGAGCAGCGGTCGGTGGAGTAGGAGGAGAAGATGGCTGTGTGACCACAGCGCCCTGAGGCGGAACCAGCGGCGCCACGACGACAGTGGAGGCAGCGCCAAGCAAGGGCACCTCGGGAGTCGCCTGGGTCAAGGGGGCTGAGCTCGCCCCAGCGGGCTCAGCCTGGCCTCGCGAGGGCGCCCGGGCAGGAGAGGCCTGTGCGTCACGATCACCTTCTTTCTCGGGCAGAGGCACCGCCACGGATGGGGCCTCAGGAGCCCCCTTCAGCTTCTTCACCGCGGGCGCCAGCCTGGCCGAAGGACATGGACATCAGATCTCGTCGACGGAGCAATAATCAAGACGGGAAGCAGGCACTTACAGGTCGTCGCTGGTGGACTCGAGCAGCCTACGGCCGAATTTAAAGCCCGAAATCCGGCTGCAAGTGTCGGCTTCAAGGGGCCGGGAGCAGGAGGCGTCTGCGGATCGCCTGGGCCGGGCGGACCATGGGACCAGCCAGTCCGGTCCTTCTTCGGGATCGCGGGCAGGCTTCCGCCTCCCTGCTCATCCTCATCCTCGTCGTCGTCACTCTAGGGGAGGCGGAGAGTGCGGGACCTTCGCCGAAGGGTAGGAGCCCTTGACTCCGCCCCCGAATGAACCCCTTCGCTGGAGTCGGCAGAGGACACGTCCACCAGGTCCTCCGGAGCCTCAACGGGCACGGGCCCATCCCCATTGAAGACAGGCATGGGCCCCACTACCTGCTCCCAATCCTCGCGAAGGAACAAGGGCGCTGGGCGCCCGCCTCCCCACATCGCCCCCAACCAAGGACTGGAGGACCGCCGCCAGGTCCTCACCGACCAGGACCACGGGGCTCGAGTGAGGCCTCCACATCGGAAGCGAGTACTGACGAAGCGGAGCCAGTTGATGCTCCAGGAACTCCCTCAGCAGTGCGCATCGGTCAGCTTCGCCGCCGCCACGCTGGCCGGCTTCAGATCTTCGTCTATCTTCTCCAGCACCAGCTTCGTCCGGGGATCCAGAAGCTCCACTCGAGACCAGTCGTCGGATCTTGCGGGGCACTCCGTGGGCAGGATCAGCCGAGGGTGGATGCGCCCAGCATCCACCAAGACCCACTTGCTCCTGAAGCCCTCAATCCGCTTCCCAGGGTTTGAAATGGCGATGGCTCCGCCAGATGACTTAAGCTCAGACACGGAGGCGGAACCACGGGAGGTTCGGAGGGAGAAATAGTGGCGCAGCAAGCCCACCGAGGGCTTCACCCCAACATGGGCCTCACAATAGTAGGCGAAGATTGCCAGAAGAAGGACGGAGTTGGGATGGAGGTGCAGAGCTTGAATGTTGTAGTGACGGAGGACGGAGAAGAAGAACTTCGTAAAAGGGAGGCACTGGACCAGCAATGATGGCGCCACGAAGAACGGGTAGAAGGTACTCCCGCGACCCTCGAGGGGCGGAGGAGCCGGCCTTGAACGCCTCCGTTCCGTTGAGGCCCTGCGCCTTCGCCATCCTGCGCACCAGGGTGAGGCTCGCCCCTGACACATTTGGCGGGTCCAAGGCAGGAGAGTACCAAGCTCCGGCCGGGGCTTGGCGAGGCGCCATGACTGGCTAGGGCACGCAGGCAGAGTGGATCTGAAGATCTTGGAAGCAGAGAGGAGAGGCGCGAGAAAGGGGATCTGAGCAGCAACTGGAGAAAGTAAAGGAGGCAAGGAAGATGCTGCTCTGTTATCAACTCACGCGGTTGCAGAGGCGCACGCGTCCAATCAACCGCCACGTGGCGCCCGAGGCAGCCGGTATTGAAGACCCATGACGCTCGCACTTGCTGCCCTTCGCCTCTGCTCGGGCAAGTTCGGGCGCCCGTGGCAGGCCGGGCCACTCTGTCGATTGATGCAGGAGCAGGGGTCCCAGACTTGCTGCTGCGGCTTCTTGGCGTGGCGTGGCTCGAAGGAGGCCCAAAGACAGCCCATCCTCATCAACGCAAGCTAAAGACCCTCGCGAGGGGCCAAGCCTCGCAGGGCGGACGACAAGGAGCTTCCTCAGGCACGGCCTCGTCAGGCTGGCTCATGAGGAGGCGGAGAGTTCAAGGCAGGGCACCTCGCGAGGTGCCCATGATGCAAGTCATGACGACCAGGGGCGCCAATCGGGCGCCAGCCCGCGCAGTGTCCTCTTTCCTCTTTGGTGCAAAGGGAGCAAGCGCAGGCGAGAGCATCAAGCAAAGGCATACGTTTCGGTGCAACAAGACCAAGACCAGCCCAACGGCTGGAAGGGAGTCGTCGTGGAGCCCAAGCAGGCGTCATCACCAGAGCCTTTGGTAGGCGAGGACCAACTTTAGTCAGGATAAGTGTACCCGCTGTTCCCCTTTAAAATGGCCAATTGTTGGCGCCCTTCCCGCTCAATATTTGGGAAGAGGCCCATGGCCTTCGCCTATAAATAGGAGTAGAGAGCCGAATCCTCATACAGAAACCAGTAGCTAGAATGACTGAACACCACCTAGCAGTTCATCGCACCCGCCAAGAACAGACCCTCACGAGGCTGTTCTTCCTTGTATTGTTCCTCATCGGCCCAAGAGGCAATCCACCACACCACACACTAGAGTAGGGTATTACACCACAATGGTGGCCTTGAACCAAAGATAAATCTCATATCTCTTGTGCTGTTCCGTTTAGTAGTTTAGGTCCCAGCGATTCGGCGAGGTGCGAGACGGTGGAGGGTTGGATCTCCGCGCGCACCCCTGTGTTCGAACCTCATGGGTCTGCCGGAACCCGAAATCCGACAGGACGGCAAGGCACGGGTCCTTGCCGAGGATCGCGTGGCCTTCACAGACATGGACGAGAAGGCTCGCGCCTTACTGAGGGAGCTTTATGATAACGGCCTGGAGAGCCCGCTGGCCGGCGCAGAAGACGGCCCCGCCAAGCTGCTTCCCTTCCTGGTTCGCGCTCTTGAGGATGTCGCCCTTGGCCTTGGCCCTACGGCTGAGGCCGAGGCGCGTGTCTTGTCTTCTGCGGTGCTGACGCGGGTCCTCACCCACGTCTACCTTCGTGATCCCACCGTCGACCTCGACAGCCTGCTGGATCCAGCGAGCGGCGAGCTTTTCACTGCCGCTGCTAAGGCCGTGAAGGGTCGTGCGGAGGCTCTGCTAGGGAAGTTACGGGCCTTCAGCACCAAGCCGAAGAGGGACGCTGCCAACCCTGCGGCTCCATAAGGCGAACCCGCTCCGCGCAGCTCCACCGCCGACAAGTGACTCCATTGTGGCTCCTGTTCTGCTTTCAATTCCTGCACATGTATCATGCCTCGGGGAGGCGTTTAAACTTGCATTTGGTGTTGTGATAACAGTTATGGACTGTAATATTTGCTTTTGAATTCCTTGAAATTTGCGCTTCCTACTTGCTTATGTTCTACGCCGGCAGAGCCCGGCCCGGCTCAAACCTCAGCCGCCGTTAGCCCCGACCGGAAACCAGGACGGGACCAAGGAGTGAGGGGCTACGTGACAAGTTAGGCTCCTGAGTCGCGATGCTCAGGAGTCCCCCTTGGCGCATGAACAACAAGTAGGGAGGTGAGATGCGGGTGGATCTACCGTTCTACGTCTGCAGAGCCCGACCCCGCGGATACCTCAACCGCCATTAGCCGTTCGGACCTAAGGAGTGAGTGGCTACGTGACCGCTTAGGCTCCTGAGTCGCGATGCTCAGGAGTCCCCTTGACGCTCAAACGGCCTTCAGACCTTGGCTCCGCCGGGAGGGACGCTGACGAACCAGGCCCGAGGGCCCCGGCTGGTGGCGGCGCCTGGGCGTGACCTGGCGAAGCCCCGTGCCCAGCCCTCAAGGCTGATCCCCGAGGGGAGGCGTTGCGATGAGGCCAAACATCGAGCTCTGGGCTCTCGAGGTTGATGCGGCCCGGGGCCACCTCGATTGTTTATCACCAGCGTGGAGCATAGCGCTCAGTATGTGTACATGGCATAGCCGCTCCTCGACAAGCATGTCGTCGGCCCGCGGAGCATGGTGCTTCCATCAGTGCGTGGGAGGGGCTCTCCTAGGGAGGAGCCCCGGGCGTATAACCCCGCCCTGACACGTGGCTGGCACGGTAGGGCCTGACGAGGTGTATCTGGGCACCCGTGAGCCAGCACGGGACTCACTGGGCCCTACCTCAAGGCGGGTTGCGCCTGGCACTGGGCCTTATCTTGTGATGCCGGCGCTCTACGTCCTCGGGTCCTGGCCCTCGAGCTGGTCTCAGCCGTCACTGGTATGCCAGGTCGCGATGCCGTGGACAAGGCCACAGGGTGAGGGCTGGAGCACCAGTAGGAGCCCTAAGTCGCGATGCTCAGGTACCCCCCCCCCCCCCTTTAACATGCAAGCGGTCGACATGAACGAAGAGAAGGTGCCATGGATTGGCCTCAAATAACAAGCATGATGGGTCGAACGCATGACCCGAAATAAACGCAAGACGGATACATGCCACCGGGCCTGGCCCGAGCGACTTGGGGATGATGCAGCCCGAAGGCTGCCCCCAACAAGGTAAGCTAGGAACAGGAAGTAAAAGGGATACACGCCGCAGGGACGGACCCACGCTGCTCGGGAATAATGCAGCCACAGGGGGCGCCTCCCAAATGGAAATGAAACTTGAAAGATGTCACCTGATAGTGTCGAAGACGAAAGGGTGTTGGTGCAGCACACTCGGTGGGCTGCGGGAGCCGATCCTCACGAGCCCCCAGGCTCAGGGGCCTCGGGAGGCTCCGGAGGCGCTGGTGGCCCCTCGTGGACCATCTCCATCTCCGCCAGGGCTGCGGAATGCCTGGCCTCTCGAGCCTCCAGGATGTCCCTCATGAGGCGCTGGTACGTGGCGGCCGCGTTCGGCAGGCCGTAAGGCATGCGAGCGTAGCTGTGGGGTGGACCTTCGCAGCGCCCCACGCGAGAGGGCCAGAGGCGCCTCGAGAGGCGGCTCGGTTGAGCCACGATATGTCGATGCAGACGCAGCCCACCATCCTCGCTGGATGGGGTGCTACGGCAGTGGCGGGCGGCTGCCACTCATGACTCTTGACTCTTGCAGCTCTGAACGATCTTTGCCGACGAACCATCGAGGGTTTGGCCCTCCTTGCCTTGCTCCTTCCTGAGGGAAACGTGCTTCTAAACACGCCTCCAAGTGGTGCCCAAGCGCCTCCCTTGTGACCTTAGCAAGGTCGGTGGCCCTCCAGGGGGGAGCCCCCGAGCCCTGCCTGAGGAGGGCGCCGGACGCGCTTTCCTATGCAATAGAAGGAGGTTCCCCTTGAGCAGGCATGGACCCTGGGGGGCCTGCCTCCTGAGGGGCCGGGCCGGACGATGTCTTCTTCTTCTTGGGAGCGGTATCGGGAAGCCTCCTGCTTCCGCAATCCGGGTCCTCCAGTGATGCGGCCTGAAAGGCTCGCTCCAGGGAGCACACTGCGTCTTTCTTCGCAGGCACCGTGATGACTCCGCCACTTCTCGCATCTTGACGACGTTGTAGCCCGTGGTGGGTTATGGCCATGAAGTTGGCCGGTGCTGGGTACCCGAGGATGGCATTGTATGGCGGCGAATGTGGGCGACGCCGAAGTCGATGAGCTCGGTGCAAGATAGTTGTCGCAGGCGCCGAAGGTGACAGCGAGGCGAACCTGCCCGATCGGGACCGTGGAGCCGTCGGTGACCCCAGAGAAAGGCTTGGTTGGCTGGAGCTGATTGTAAGGCACTTGGAGATAGTTGAACGTTTCCATGGACAGGACGTTGAGCCCTGCCCCGCCATCCATGAGGGTCTTGGTGACTAGGACGTTGCTGATGATTGGGGAATAGAGCATCGGGAGGACTCACCGGTGGCCGCATTGGGGCTTGAGCTGTGATCCGGCCGAGCTGAATGTGATGGTGCACGCCGACCACCGAGGAGGCGTGTGGCTTCGAGCTTGGGGAGGACTGCATTCACTTCATGAGCGAACTGCTTGAAGATGCGTTGAGAGGTCGGGCTTGAGCTCCACCCAGATGCTGACGATCACGCTGCAGCCTCTGGAAGCCCCAGCCCCTGCCCCGATGATGGTCTCCATTTCTCCTTGGTTGCGGTGGCAGAGGAGGGAGGCCTGCGTTGCCTTGCGGGTGATCCTCATGAGGCTGATCCCTCCAGCCTCCCTCGCGAGGCAGGTCTTGCCAGCGATCCTCGCGAGGTTGGTCACGCCATCCTTGGCGAGGGCCGTGGTCTTCCCAGCGTCCTGCGTTCTTTCCTCCTCCTCAGCCGTAGCCCGGGTCGCTGCGGTCGGGACGTCGGCTGATCCACCCTTCTCGCATGGCTCGGAGTTCTTGACATTCGTTGGTGTTGTGGGTGTGGAGGTCGTGGTACACGCAGTACCGGCCGCCCTTGGAAGACTCGGGCTGATCTCTGCCCCGCTTGGTGTCCGGTTCTGCCGCGAGCACGGCAGCCCCCTTGCGCTTCACATCCTTGGCCTTGGACTTCTTCTCTTCTGGATCTGCGGCAGGCAGCTCGATGAGGGAGAGACGCCCTTCCTTGGCCCTAGCGCACTTGGTTGCCAAGTTGAACAGCTCCAAGGAAGTGCACAAATCTTCATGCATCGCCAGCTCCTCCTTCATCTTGACGTCGCGCACACCGTCGGAGAAGGCGGAGATGATGGCCTCCTCGGTCACCTTGAGAATCTTGAGGCGTGCGTTGTTGAAGCGCTGGATGTATTTCTGCAGGGTCTCCCCTGGCTGTTGCTTGATGCGGCGCATGTCGCTCATGGCGGGTGGCCGTCACGCAGTACCTTTGGAAGTTGGCGATGAAGCGGTACGCATCTCGCCCCAGAGGAGATCGTGCTGTGGCTGTGTTCGGGAGCAGTGCGGGCCCCGCTTTTGAGTGCCATGGGAAACCAGTTCGCCATGACCTTCTCGTCTCGTCACGGCTTGATGCCCAGCTCAGAGAGCTGGAGGAACTTCGCGGGGTCGGCTGCCGTCAGAGCGAGGAGGCAGGTCCGCTTGAATTTGCTGCCACGCGACGCTGGAGCTCGGGGTGAAGGCACGGCAGCTGCTATGGCCACAGGAGGCCTTGGATGACGAAGAGCTTGGTTTTGCGGGTCCCCATGCGCTGCAGGCTGGGAGCAGCCTTGGGGTCTTGACGCGATGCCGGAGCAAGAGGCGTGGTCGCGAGCCGAGCGAGCGGGAGCACTCGGGCAGCTTCTACGGGCGAGGGACCTCCCGACAGCTTCGCTCTTGCCGCTACTGGCGCCGGACGGAGCGGGTTCCGCCCAGGGACCACGCGCCTTGGGGCCAGGGCGCCTTCTTGGGGGGGAGGCGTCCGAGGCGCCCCCGGAGCTTCCTCACCCGCGCAGGACGGGGTGCGATGCAGCGGGACAGATGGCGCGGGGGAGCCCCCTGCGGCGCGGACGAGCTCGGCGACGCGATAGAGCCACTCTTCGTAGACGTCGTCGACGGGACGGTAGCGCAAGAGCTCGTTTGCCGCGATGAGCACAGCTCGAGCCTAAATGGGCGCGCGAAATGCGCGAGACGAAGAACCAGCCGGGGCGACCGAGGGGGTTGCCGTGCGCTCGTCTTGCCTCACGGAGGGGATCTTTGGGGCGATGCTTGCTGCTTCGTTCCCCGCCGGGCCGGTGGCGGCGTTGGACGGCAGCGACGGGAACGGCAGCGAGGGTGCTCGCCGACATGAGCCGTCTGGGCCACGCTGGAAGCGAGAGCGGCTCGGCGCTTAGGCGGCCCTCGACGAAGGCCACACATGGATGCGACGGTCGACGGAGAACAGGGCGGCGGAAGACGAATTCCGGCGCACCCCTACCTGGCGCGCCAAATGTCGGATTTCGGGTTCCGGCGGACACTTGAGGTTCGAACACTGGGGTGCGCGCGCGAATCTAAATCCTCTACCTACCTGCACCCGCCCGCCTTGCTAGGATCTAAACTTCATTAAAGGAACAAAAGACAAGAGACATTGGGTTTATACTAGTTCGGGCCACCATTGTGGTGTAATACCCTACTCTAGTTTGTGGTGTGGTGGATTGCCTCTGGGCCGATGGTGATGAACAATACAAGGAAGAACAGCCTCGCGAGGGTCTGTTCTTGGCCGGGGTGATGAACTGCTAGGTGGAGTTCAGTCCCTCTCTCTCTCTCTCTCTCTCTCTCTCTCTCTCTCTCTCTCTCTCTCTCTCTCTGATTCCAGGGTGCATCCAGCTATTCATCAGATGTCTCTACTATGGTGGCTAGCTCTACTTATATAGGCACAGGCCCTGGGCCTCTTCCCAAATATTGAGCGGGAAGGGCGGAAACAATTGGCCATTTTGAAGTGGAACATCTAGTACACTTATCCTGACTAAAGTTGGTCCTCGCCTGTGAAAGGCTCTGGTGGTGACGCCGGCTTGGGCTCCACAATGACTTCCTTCTTGTCGTTGGACTGGTCTTGGTCTTGTTGCACCAAAGAGGAAAGCAGTACACTGTGCGGGCTGGCGCCCGCCTGGCGCCCTTGGTCGTCATGGCTTGCGTCATGGGCACCTCGTGAGGTACCCCGCCTTGATCTCTCCGCCCCCTCGTGAGCCAGCCTGACGAGGCCAGGCTCCCGAGGAAGCCCCCTATCGTCCCGCCTCGCGAGGCTTGGCCCTCGCGAGGGTCTTGAGCTTGTGTTGATGAAGATGGGCCGTGATGGGCCCCCTTGAGCCACGCCGCAGGCAGGCAAGTCTAGGGACCCCCGTTCCCAGAACGCCGACAACCATGCTTTGGGCAAGGCTGATTCATTGTCGCCTCAAGGTTAAATTTTGGCCCGCCAAACCGGGTGTTGGGGATGTAACTACTGGGTATGACCCACCTAGAAGGGGTCGGGTCATGCCATTGGCGACTTAAAGACGAAGGGGCCTGATAAGGTTCAAGAAGACATGAAGATGGCGGTTCATGGAGCGAGCCTATTGAAGGCCCAAGACCAGGAGGCGTCTTGAGGGCCAAAGGTGTGGGCCGCCATATGTTTAACATGTTCTGTAAGGCAAGCTTAGTTAGAAACCGAGCCGGTCATGTTTGTGTGAGCTGGCTAGGACTCTGTTAGCCGCCGGGCATCAACCTGTATATAAAGGGGTGACCCGGCGGCGGGTTAACATAAGAAACAACCAATCGAGAACTAGGTCAAGTGTATTCGCTCCCTCATAATCGAAACCCAAGCAATACAACCTAAAGCATGAGTAGGCTTTTACATCATTGGGAGGGGCTGAACCTGGGTAAACTCTCTGTGTCCTTTGACCCGTTCAACCCATATAAGCTAACCTAGTTGCGATGGCTCCACGCCTAAGTCCTTTTGCTAGGGCATCTGCCGTGTTAAGTCCACGATAGTTGGTGCCCACCATGGGGCCAACGCATGGTGGTTTTGAGTTCTTGAAGGGCAATTTCACAGGGATCAAGGGATACGTCATGGGCCGGATGACTAAGAGCCGCCGCGGCAATCTCTATATCGACGATGTTGGCGGGGCCCCCGAGGCCAGCTCAATCGAGTATGGGTACCGGGTCCCCTTCGGTGGAATCCACGTCTTCATCGGCAAGAACGGCGAGTCGGAGCCTGAGCCGGACACCTGCACCGACATCATCGAGACGGCTCGACGCACATGACCCGCCGAGGTTCAAACCTCCGTGAAGCACGCTTTCGTTGGTTTTATTCATGGAGCGGGTTATGAGGAAGGATCTGTGTCTGGTGGAGAGACAACCATCTACTCTGATGATGAGTCCTGAACCAGTGAGACCAATTCCATGTATCAATTGGAAGACGGCGGGCCTGGGGGCTATTCTGATGGCAACAGTATTCCAGACCCCTATGAGCCACCAAACAGGGTTGTAGTCTTCATGGCCGGCACACAACTGGTGCTCAATTCAACAACCGTTGCGGCTATGACTTCTAGCTCAACAGCTGCGGCGACAGCCGGGGCGCGCGGCTCTGGGCGCCCGCCAGCTCAAGTCTTATCCGAGCTCTTGGATGCTTTGGCAACCTTGTTAGCTGCAGAGGTAACCCCGGAGGATCAAGCACAACACAAGGTGGACGTCGCGAAACTGCGAGATGAGATAGCTCAAGCTAAGGAGGAGCTTAATGCATAGAACGCTAGGATGGCGACGGAACGAGCCGCCCTGGACGCTGAGTCACAACGGATTCAAGCTAAAAATTTCCGGGTAGGCTTGGATCAGAATGCATCGAACGCCATTCTACGAAGGAGGCACCAGAGTCGTTTACCTTCAGAGTATGATGCGAGGAATCTTTTTAACACTCCTGGGCGGGACCAAGTAACCCACCTGAGATAAACCTGGCCATAGAGGCGCCAGGGACTGGAGTGACGGTTCAACCACGTTTTGCAGACCCGCCTCGTTTGAATTTAACCCCACCCCAGCAGGTGATGTCACCGCCGGGTCATTACTCTAACCCTCTGGATAACTTGGTGTCGGTGTACTAGAGTAGGGGTACCCTAGTATCCCGAACTTGTGCACGGGAAGTTGCGGCCCTCTGCGGCAAGGCTTACCGGGTGACCGCCAAGGTCCTCCGTGGTTCCTTTGGAGCCATTCAAGAACAAAGTATTCAAGCCAAGGAGACAAGGCCCTGGCAAGAGGAGCTTACCGGGAAGGGCACACAAGGCACCTAGGAGACAAGGCCCCGGCAAGAGGAGCTTGCCGGGAAGGCTCGGTGAGCGACAAGCTTCCAGACGCGACAAGACAACAACATGGCAAGGCGCTTGCCAGCGCAGACCACCACACCCTGTACTGCGCTCCAACACATCCACTAACGTGTCGTGACCGGGACCTTTCCAGCGCCAGCGTGGCAAGAGGCCGTCTTGACGGTGAGCGGTGATAAGCGGCGCTGACAAGATTGCCATCGTGGCAAGTGGTGGCGCCCCTGACGGTCCATGTTTGCACTGTTAGGGCGACGTAGACGGGCATTTAATGCCTTTGTCCCCTGCCGTCAGGGTTAGGTATGATACACTGTACAAGTAGTTGTACCAACCACAACTCCTTTTCCATTTTTACCCTTGCCTACGTTGCCACCTGTCGGAGACCCCTTGAGCATATAAAAGGAGGCCCATGCGCAACGTAGAAGGGGGGGGTTCAAAGGTTGGAAGCCGTGAGAACACTCACGCCGGTCTCGTTAGCAGCTTGTGTGTACGTAGCACTCAAGCGCTCCGAGCAAGAATTCAATACATTCGGACATGCAAAGTAGGAGTGTTATCTCTCGGAGAGCTCGAAGCTGGGTAAACCGCTGGTGTGCTTCGCCTCGATCCGCTTCTTCGTCGACCTCCGCCGAACCCAAAGGGGCTCGGTCCGCCGGTCCCATAGGTGTTCGTGGGTCGAGATCAGCCTCCCGACATCTTTGGCGGCGCTGTAGGTGCGCCGAGATTGTGTGAACCTGATCCGGCGCCCACACGAAGCTATATCTTCATCATCTTCATCGACATGCCACCGAAGAAGAAGGTTTCGGCGTAGCTGATCCGTCCATCGCCGATCCCACCACCACCGGAGCAAGCGGGTAGTGGGGTAGACGCCAGCCGAAGAATGGACGCCGACGGGGAGCCCACGGTGCTGCCAAGTCCAAGGACAAGGCTGCGCAGACCTCGGCGTCCGTACATGCACCGCGCCCGTCTCAGGAGGCGCGGGACCGACAGCGTCACGGTATTCACAACGCCATAGGCTCATTGGACCAAGATCGAGCTGGTGGATCTCGGGATGCTCAAGACCAGCATGCATGCCAACATGCTGGCGCGATCGAGGCACGGTCGCCTCGATCGGATATCGCTCCTTCTAACATAGTTAGAAGTCCGAGCATATCCGGCTCCTCGCGCCGTTCGCCGCTGCCACCCACCACTCCAGCAGAAGCTTTAGCGAGAGCTCAACTGCTCCTGGATTACCCTCCAACAGCCGACAAGGTTGATGAATGGAGGGCCACCATTCAGAGTCTCATCGGCTTTGCCAACAGCGACGCTCCGCAGCAGCTCGAAAGTGCATCGCTGCCATGGAGGACTGCCAGGCACGAGCCGGTGGCGACGAAACCGGTGGGGTGCAACCACCATGCACTCTCCGCCCCGAAGGCCAAGATCGCCGACTCACCGGATCCACCTCGACAGCGACTCCACCGCATCATCGGATCCACGAGCTCGTCGCGATCAGCGCCAAGTTCTTCACGAACGACAGCAAGAAGACGCTCGAACCCACATCGAGCGCCGAAGAGAAGCGCGGCATCAATCCGACCAACGCGCTGGGCCCTCTGTCGACATGCATGCACCAGGGGAACCAGGTGACTTGCCGTACGCGGTAGGTTGCCCTTTGTTCAC
Source organism: Aegilops bicornis (assembly GCA_021605145.1). NCBI lineage: Eukaryota > Viridiplantae > Streptophyta > Magnoliopsida > Poales > Poaceae > Aegilops > Aegilops bicornis. The sequence goes on from CM038671.1 coordinate 106,385,160, forward strand.
TCGTGAGCTGCGGCAAGTCCAGTGGCCCAGCTGCCAAGAAGGTCCCCAAGATCAACACCAACAGTGCTGAGGAGCAGTCTGCTCCGACAAGCCCTAGGGTTTGTTTCGTTGAAGCAGACGCTCCCGACAAGTTTTGCTCCGGCAAGCTTGCCGGGGAACGTCAAGCTCCGGCTGAGCCGCAGGTTCTCGCCGTAGAAGCGGATGTTCCCGCAGCAAAAGCTCTTGCTCTAGTCTATGGAGCAGAGGCAGTTCTCCCCACGGAACTCGTATACGGATGACCTCGAGTGCTCGCTTATGATGAGCTTGAGCAAGAGCAGTTGCGGCAAGATGACGTGCTGCTCCTTGAAGAGGATCGTCTTCAGGCTGCTGTACGAGCTCTGATGCCCACTCCGGCAAGCGCACCTCTTCGAGTGCTGCACATCGTCGAGGACGCATCATCGAGCTCTACCAGCAAGCTTTGCGCCGCTACCATAGCCGCAAAGTTAATGCCTGAAGTCTCGAGGAAGGCGACCTTGTTCTTCGGCGTGTTCAGTCCGCCAAGAATTCCACCAAGTTGACACCGAAGTGGGAAGGCCCTTACCGGGTGAAACGAGTCACTAGGCCTGGCGCTGTCTGCCTTGAGACCGAAGATGGCATTCCGGTGAGCAACTCCTGGAACATTAGCATCTTCGTAAGTTTTACTCAGAAGCGCGGTTCGGAACCTGTTCCGCAACCACCTTTTGTACAAGTCTTGCCGACGTTGCATGTAATCCTTTGTACAAAGCCGGGCGCAGACCCCGTGCATAAGTAAAGCCCAAGTCCGGCAAGAGCTCTGATGCCCACTCCGGCAAGCACACCTCTTCGGAGTGCTGCGCTACTGTCGAGGACGCACCATCGAGCTCCACCGGCAATGCTTCGCACATCTTGTCAATTTCATGCTATCTACTTTTTATTTCGCATGCGTTATCTGACACTTTATGCAGCACCTACCCCCGGTAAGCAATAACGAGCCATCAGGCTCCATATCTTTATTTTCTCTTCTTTCTCTTTCTCAAAGAAAGGAAGGTTCCCTCGCCCACAAGTTTGCCGGGGGGAAAGGAGAAGGTAATGGTGTGGACCAAGTGTCGCTCAAGGAAGTCTAGCCTTACCGGGAAGCAAACGACAGAAAAGCTAAGTTGCTAAAGTTTGAGCAATCAGTTTTAAATTTTTTAAGTTATCTTCCTCGAACTAATCGTGGCTTTTGTATGGAAAACCTGTATGTGGAGGAACCAACTCGTAGCTAGTTGTGCCCTTACTTTGTTTCGAGTCCGCTCAACAACTTAAGTGAGCTGCGATTACGCCCTTACTTTGTTTCGAGTCCGCTCAACAACTTAGTGAGCTGCGATTGCGCCCTTACTTTGTTTCGAGTCCGCTCAACAACTTAAGTGAGCTGCGACTAGTTGCGACAAGGTTTCTTGTCGGTAGCGGCACCGCCAGGAGGCTGCTGACGTCCCGCACTCAGCGCTCGCGGCCCAGGTGCCTACGCCGACAAGTTCCCTAAAAGCGTAGGGTGGACATACAAAGAGAGGTTGAACATGACGATAGCATGCACTATTTATTTGAAAATTCTGCATAGACCTGTACGCCAAGGAGCCTTCTCGGGGCTAGTTGCGCTCCATGTTGCCTCGAGTCCGCTCGGCAACTTGTGCGGTTGCGCTAGTGCCCAGAAGGTAAACCTCTCCGGGAGGCGACGTTCCCGAATAGCCGCTAAGGGCCCGTTCCCTCAAGCGCTGCTGGCTGGATCGTACGCGCCGGAAAGTATTCCAGCAGGCATAGGGAATATGTAGCAGAAGTCAAAGATTTACAAGTAAGTTAAGTGCACTTCAGATGCTAATCACTTATCATGTTTAAACACAGTTATGGCCCGGAGGCTAGCAACGTCCTTGGGACCAATCCTCTTGGTGTCAAGAACGACGAAGTTCTTCGCCATAAGCCTTTCCGGCAACGATCTTGCCGGGAGACGGTGTGAAGAACAACGAAGTACTTCACCATAAGCCTTCCTGGCAACGAGCTTGCCGGAAGCCGGCATCGAGAACGTCAAAGTTCTCTGCTGAAGATAAAAGCCTTCCTGGCAACGAGCTTGCCGGAAGCCGGCAGCGAGAACGTCAAAGTTCTCTACTGAAGATAAAAGCATTCCTTGCAACGAGCTTGCCGGAAGCCGGCATCGAGAACGTCAAAGTTCTCTGCTGAAGATAAAAGCCTTGCTGGCGACGAGCTTGCCGCAAGCTGGCGTCGAGAACGTCAAAGTTCTTTGCTGAAGATAAAAGCCTTCCTGGCAACGAGCTTGCCGGAAGCCGGCATCGAGAACGTCAAAGTTCTCTGCTGAAGATAAAAGCCTTCCTAGCAACGAGCTTGCCGGAAGCCGGCATCGAGAACGGCAAAGTTCTCTGCTGAAGATAAAAGCCTTCCTGGCAACGAGCTTGCCGGAAGCCGGCATCGAGAACGTCAAAGTTCTCTGCTGAAGATAAAAGCCTTCCTGGCGACGAGCTTGCCGGAAGCCGGCATCGAGAACGTCAAAGTTCTCTGCTGAAGATAAAAGCACGCTAAAGAAGATCCGTCTTCACCGACAAGCGCTACATCAGCAAGCAAGACTCAAGCCACCTTCCCGGCAAGGAGCATCCTGCCCTCCCAGGAAGGACAGATACAAGGAAAAAAGAAGCAGCCAAGCCTGAGAACTAGAAGACAAGACGGCCGCAAGGCCCCAGCAAGACCCTTGCCGGGAAAATACGGCGTAACCCAGGCCGCGCGTGCCCGTGCCCTGTTTTGGGCCTGGACCAATAGCGCTCGGCACCGCGTGTGGCCCAGGCCCGGGGGCTACTGTCGGTGTACTAGAGTAGGGGTACCCTAGTATCCCGAACTTGTGCACGGGCGATTCTGCCCTCCATGCAAGGCTTACCGGGTGACCGCCAAGGTCCTCCGTGGTTCCTTTGGAGCCATTCAAGAACAAAGTATTCAAGCCAAGGAGACAAGGCCCCGACAAGAGGAGCTTACCGGGAAGGCCACACAAGGCACCTAGGAGACAAGGCCCCGGCAAGAGGAGCTTGCCGGGAAGGCCCGGTGAGCGACAAGCTTCCGAACGCGACAAGACAACAACCGCGGCAAGGCGCTTGCCGCAGATCACCACCTCAGACCTGCGCTCCAAAGCACATCCACTAACGTGTCGCCACAGGACCTTTCGAGCGTCGCGTGGCAAGAGGTCAGGCAGCCGGAGCACGGTGGCAAGCGGCGCCGACAAGATTGCCATCGTGGCAAGCGGTGGCGCCCACAGCCAGTCCCTATTTGCCTTTGTTAGGGAGACGTGACGGGCATTTAATGCCTTTGTCCCCTGCCGTCAGGGTTAGGTATGATACACTGTACAAGTAGTTGTACCAACCACAACTCCTTTTCCATTTTTACCCTTGCCTACGTTGCCACCTGTCGGAGACCCCTTGACAATATAAAAGGAGGCCCATGCGCAACGTAGAGGGGGGGGGGTTCGAAAGGCTGGAAGCCAGAGAACACTCACGCTCGGTCTCGTTCGCAGCTTTTGTGTACTGTAGCACTCAAGCTCTCCCGAGCAAGAACTCAATACATTCAGACATGCAGCAGTAGGAGTGTTATCTCTCCGGAGAGCTCCGAAGCAGGGTAAACCGCTCGTGTGCTTCGCCTCGATCTGCTCTTCGTGCGACCTGCGCCCCCCGCCGAACCAAAAGCGGCTCGGTCCGCTGGTCCCATAGTATGTGAGCAGCGGAAAGTAAAGCATGCAACTTGCAAGAAAGTAAAGGGAAGGGTTTGGAGGATTCAAACGCAATTGGAGACACGGATGTTTTTGTCGTGGTTCCGATAGGTGGTGCTATCGTACATCCACGTTGATGGAGACCTCAACCCACGTAGGGTAACGGTTGCGCGAGTCCACGGAGGGCTCCACCCACGAAGGTTCCACGAAGAAGCAACCTTGTCTATCCCACCATGGCCGTCGCCCACAAAGGACTTGCCTCACTAGCGGTAGATCTTCACGAAGTAGGCGATCTCCTTGCCCTTACAAACTCCTTGGTTCAACTCCACAATCTTGTCGGAGGCTCCCAAGTGACACCTAGCCAATCTAGGAGACACCACTCTCAAGAAGTAACAAATGGTGTGTTGATGATGAACTCCTTGCTCTTGTGCTTCAAATGATAGTCTCCCCAACACTCAACTCTCTCTCATAGGATTTGGATTTGGTGGATAGAAGATTTGAGTGGAAAGCAACTTGGGGAAGGCTAGAGATCAAGATTCATATGGTTGGACTGGAATATCTTGGCCTCAACACATGAGTAGGTAGTTCTCTCTTAGAAATAGGATGTTGGAAGTGTAGGCTTGTTCTGATGGCCCTCTCCACGAATGAAGAGGAGGTGGTGGGGTATATATAGCCTCCACACAAAATCTAACCGTTACACACAATTTACCCAACTCGGTGGGACCGAATCATCAAACTCGGTCAGAAGATTTAGTAAACCTAGTGACCGTTAGGGTTTTCGGTGGGTGAGGGAGTCCTGGATTAGGGGTTGTCCGGATAGCCGAACTATCACCGTTGGCCGGACTCCTGGACTATGAAGATACAATATTGAAGACTTCGTCCCGTGTCCGGATGGGACTTTCCTTGGCGTGGAAGGCAAGCTTGGCGATACGGATATGTAGATCTCCTACCATTGTAACCGACTATGTGTAACCCTAACCCTATCCGGTGTCTATATAAACCGGAGGGTTTTAGTCCGTAGGACGAACAACAATCATACCATAGGCTAGCTTCTAGGGTTTAGCCTCTCCGATCTCGAGGTAGATCCACTCTTGTACTACCCATATCATCAATATTAATCAAGAAGGAGTAGGGTTTTACCTCCATCGAGAGGGCCCGAACCTGGGTAAAATCATCGTGTCCCTTGTCTCCTGTTACCATCCGCCTAGACGCATAGTTCGGGACCCCCTACCCGAGATCTGCCGGTTTTGACACCAACATTGGTGCTTTCATTGAGAGTTCCTACGTAGCCGTCATCCTTAGGCCCGATGGCTCCTTCGATCATCAACAACGACGCGGTCCAGGGTGAGACTTTTCTCCCCGGACAGATCTTCGTATTCGGCGGCTTTGCACTGCGGGCCAATTCACTTGCCATCTGGAGCAGATCGAAAGCTACGCCTCTGGCCATCGGGTCAGATTTGGGAGTTTGAACTACACAGCCGACATCCGCGAAGATTTGATCTTCGACGGATTCGAGCCACAGCCAAGCGCGCCGCATTGTCTCGATGGGCATGATCTAGCTACGCCACCGAGCGGTGCCTCGGAGGCGCACCAGCGTCCGCTCCGACCCTTAGCTCGGAGCCGACTCCGCCGATCGAGGACGAGTGGCTGGACACCGACTCGGGGGCTACGATCTCTACGGCGATTAAGCCGAACTCCATCCTTGTCTTTGCAAAGACCGTGACTCCAAGCTGCCGGACTCCTCTCCGGACTCCGAACCCTCCGTGCCCCCGCCAATCGAATCCAATTGGGCGCCGGCTATGGAGTTCACAGCCGTGGACATCTTTCAGCACTCGCCCTTTGGCGACATCCTGAATTCACTAAAGTCTCTCTCTATATCAGAGAGCCCTGGCGGACTACGGTCGGGAAGGTTGGGATGCGGACGACGAAGAAATTCAACGCCCACCCACCACCCACTTTGTAACCACTTGTCGATGATTTAACCGCCATGCTCGACTTGACTACGAAGACATCGGCCGGTATGGACGACGATCTTGGAGGCGACCAAGAACCAGCGCCTCTGAGGCACTGGAAGGCCACCTCGTCATACGACATATACATGGTGGACATCCCAAAAGATGGGAACGGTGATGGAACAGTGGAGGATGACCCCTCCAAGAAATAGCCCAAGCGTCGGCGTCAGCGGCGCCGCTCTAAATCCCGCCACAGCAAAAATGGTGATTCCAGCACGGGACATAATAACACCGGACGTGCGAAGACAACCCCTCCAAAGCAGGATTCAAAGACAGAGGAGGGAGAAGCCAGCCCTCATGATAGAGCGCAGCAGGGGAGGTGGAGGACGATAATTATATGCCTCCCTCCGAAGATGAGGCAAGCCTCGACAACTATGAATTTGTCGTGCCTGAGGATCCCGCCGAACAGGAGCGTTTCAAACGCAGGCTTATGGCCACGGCAAGCAGCCTCAAGAAAAAGCAGCAGCAGCTTAGAGCTGACCAAGACTTGCTAGCTGACAGGATGGACTGAAGTCCTTGCGGTACCAAGAGTACGAACTCGACGCCCCTCAAGAGATACCCAAAATGAGGTTTACGCCCCAATTAGAGGAAGCAGCACCCAAACCTACATCACTAAATAAGATGATGTGGCCGACCGCCACCCCGTGGCCGTGACAGAGAGGCCTCTAGACCCTCCATTCAAGCCGCACCCCGGCGTCGCTCGAAAAGTACCAAGGCACGAGGAAACGCGCCAGACCTGCGAGACATATTGGAGGACAAGGCAAGGCAAACAAGATCGATCTACGGATATGCGACGATAACCGTCACGCCCGGATACAAAGAATTCGGCCGGGCGAACACTGATGAGACAAAGATCATTTGAGCTGCGTCATGATATAGCTCAATACAGAGGCGCCGCACACCCACTATGCTTCACACACGAAGTGATGGATCATCAAATCCCCGAGGGTTTCAAACCCGTAATATCGAATCATACAATGGCACAACAAATCATGCGGTTTGGATCGAGGACTACCTCCTCCATATCCACATGGCCCGCGGTGATGATCTACATGCCATCAAATACCTCCCACTCAAGCTTAAAGGACCAGCTCGGCATTGGCTTAACAGCTTGCCGCGAGAATCAATTGGTTGTTGGGAGGACACGGAAGCCGCATTCCTTGATAACTTCCAAGGCACATATGTGCGACCACCGAACGTCGATGACCTCAGCCACATAATTCAGCAGCGGAAGAATCGGCCGACAATTACGGACACGGTTCCTAACCAAGAAAGATCAAATCGTTGACTGTCCGGATGTAGAGGCCCTTGCAGCCTTCAAACATAACATCCGCGACGAGTGGCTTGCCCGGCACCTGGGACAGGAAAAGCCGAAATCCATGGCAGCCCTCACAACGCTCATGACCCGCTTTTGCGCGGGAGAGGATAGCTGGCTAGCTCGTAGTAACAACTTGACCAAAAACCCTGGTAGTTCGGATACCAATGACAGCAATGGTAGGTCGCGTCGCAACAAGCACAAGCGCCGCATAAACGGTGATAATGTTGAAGATACGGTATTCAATGTCGGATTCAGAGGCTCTAAACCCGGTCAGCAGAAAAAGTCGTTCAAAAGAAATACTCAGGGCCCATCCAATCTGGACCGAATACTCGATCGCAAGTGCCAAATACATGGCACCCCCGAAAAACCAACCAACCACACCAACAGGGATTGTTGGGTCTTCAAACAGGCAGGCAAGTTAAATGCCGAACTCAATGACAAGGGGCTGCATAGCGATGACGAGGAGGAGCCCCGCCACGAACAATAGAGGATGAAGGGCTTCCCCCCACAAGTGCGGACGGTGAACATGTTATACGCAACCCACATACCCAAAAGGGAGCGGAAGGGTGCACTAAGGGACGTATATGCGATGGAGCCAGTCGCCCCGAAGTTCAACACATGGTCCTCCTGCCCGATCACCTTTGATCGAAGGGGCCACCCCACTAGCATTCGCCACGGCGGATTCGCCGCATTGGTTCTTGACCCAATCCTCGACGGATTTCACCTCACTAGAGTCCTGATGGACGGCGGTAGCAGCCTGAACTTGCTATATCAGGATACAGTGCGCAAAATGGGCATAGACCCCTCAAGGATTAAACCTACCAAGACGACCTTTACAGGCATCATACCGGGTGTAGAGGCCAATTGTACAGGCTCAGTTACACTCGAAGTGGTCTTCGGATCCCCGGATAACTTCCGAAGCGGCTATCACGCACTGCTTGGACGAACCGCATTTGCAAAGTTCAATGCGGTGCCGCACTACGCATACCTCAAGCTCAAGATGTCAGGCCCTCGAGGAGTAATCACGGTCAATGGAAACACCGAATGCTCTCTCCGAACGGAGGAGCATACGGCGGCCCTCGCGGAGGAGGTGCAAAGCAGCCTCTCACAGCAATTCTCGAGTCCGGCTACTAAACATCCGGGCACCGTCAAGCGCGCCCGAAGTAATCTACAACAAGGCCGCCTGATACGATCGGAGCACGCGTAGCAATCCGGCCCCAACACCAGCCCTCGCGAAATTGCGAAGCCAGTACTACGCGTACATAACTACGCTCTGGAGATACCATGGGCATAAGGGCAGGGGCACGACCACGGCACGCCCAGAATGCGGTTCAACCGCACCAGGGGCTCCTGTGTCATTCTTTTTCTTTATTCTTTTCTCTTACTTTCAGGACTCCATTTTTTAGAAGCCCTGTCCGGCTCTAGAATTGCCGAACTCATGATGCAACAGCCAGGGAAGCAGAAAGCTACGTCGAGTGTCCAGGTGGTCTCTACTACGAGCATTATACCTGTTTTACATACCATCCCGCAGCTTACCCCTGGAGGGGGACATGTCAAATAATCCCATCCCTTGCTTATCGCACTATTTGTATTGTTCTGCTTTCATTGCAGTACCTTTTTGAATAAACAATACATAGCTCTTGCCTATTATTGCACTCCTTTCTTTATCTATATATATGTTCATTCATGACACGTTGCACCCATACACTTTGGTACGGCCAATACACCAGGGGCTTAACTACCCCAAAGATATGGTGTGATAAGTCCGAACACTTTCACAAGTGCGGCACCCCGAACTAATAGCTTTATATGCATCGGCTCCGAATCATACCTTGGGTGAATAGTTGGGCTTGCCCGGCTCCCATGTTTTGGTACCTTACGTTCCGTTATATTGGCTAAGGTAGCGCTGGGAGAACCACTGCGATTGTGCCCCGGTTGAGCTGGGTTGAGCACCTCAGTGGAGAAAGCTAAAACTGACCGTCATGATAGGGCGAGAGCCGGTCGCTGTTCGAGAGGTTTTTTCGGTCCCTAAAGACTTATGCCGCTTAGAGCGAGGAGTCGGCATTGTCCGACCAAGGCGTGGATAGCGCCCCGAACTCGGTCTTCCGAATACTAGGGGCTTCGCCGAAATTTAAAATTATAGAATTCTATGGCTAAGTGAGAGTGTTCAAGCACTATAGTCCGGTTGCCTTGTTCGTTGCATTGAGCGCCTCCCTCGAAGGACCCAAGAATGGGAACAAGAGCGCTCAAGTTTATCCCGAACACCACAACACTCGTGGCATGGGGGCTGAAGCCAACGACTTGCCATCTCTCAAATTTGATAAACGGCCGTAGAGAAGGTAATATTTTAAATTCACAAGCGTTGCTTAGCGCATATGAACAAGTTTTCAGCGTACAGGATAACAAATGCGAGTCTATTCAAAAATTACATCTTTGGAGCATTCACCCGCTATAAGGCGGGCACCCTTCAGGACGCCCTCATAGTACATTTCGGGCTTGCGATGCTCCTTGCCCGGCGGTGGCTTGTCCGTCACAAGCTTCTCAGCATCCATCTTGCCCCAGTGCACTTTAGCACGGGCAAGGGCCCGACGGGCACCTTCAATGCAGACGGAGCGCTTGATGACTTCAATCCATGGACAGGCGTCCACCAGCCGCCGCACTAGCCCGAAGTAGCTCCCAGGCATGGCTTCCTTAGGCCACATCCGAATTATGAGGCCCTTCATGGCCTGTTCGGCGACCTTGTGGAGCTCGACCAGCTGCTTCAGCTGGTCGCTCAGGGGCACCGGATGTCCGGCCTCAGCATACTGAGACCAGAACACCTTTTTCGTCGAGCTCCCCTCGGCGCGGTAGAACGCGGCAAAGATCGGACACACTACGGGGCAGATCTGCTAATGCTCCTGGAGAGCTCCGGATTTGGGTAAGTAATAGATAATTCACTTTCACATGCTTGTTTGCATAAATAATGCCTTACCCGCCGCTATCTTCTTTAATGATTCAATTTCCTGAAGGGCTTTTTGGGCTTCGGCCTTAGCGGCTTTGGCACTCTCAAGAGCCGAGGCGAGCTCCGACTCTCGAGTCTTCGAGTCACGCTCCAAATTCTCGTGTTTTTCCACGAGAGCCTGGAGCTCTTGCCGCACCTCCGCCACCCGCGCCTCCTGCTTCTCTCGCTCGATGCGCTCCGCGGCCGCTTTGCTTTCGGCCATGGACATTGCTTCCTTCAGGGTCGCCACCTCATTCGTGGCCCCTACAATACCCACGTTAGTCCTGTCATTTTTGCAACCAAATCCTTTCTATAAGGTATTACTTTAAGAAGGTATTACCTACCTTCCATGTCCTTGAGCTGCTTCTTGGCAAGGCCGAGCTCGTTCTCGGACCGCTCGAGGCTCTGCTTCAATGCATTGACCTCGATCGGTCAGTGGCAGAGGTCGACAACGCTGAATTCCCATATTGACATACTTATGTTAGACTCCTGCGTATATCTTTTAGATCCTCAGTCCGGTTTTCTTTCCGAACACGAAGTAAGCATCGAGGGCTACTGTCTATGCAGTAATATTTTTACATATTCTAAACTTACCTCAAAGCTTTGTTAGAAGGCTGGTAAAGGCTTCGATCGGCCCGCTCTTGGCGCACTAAACTTTACGGATCACCACACTCATAACAGTGCGGTGCTCCTCGTCGATGGAGGCACCGTTAAGCGCCTCCAGCAAGCTATCCGGTGCCTCCGGATGGATGGAGGTCACCGGCGTTGCAGTCTTGCCCTTCTTAAGAAGGGGCCGCTTGCCGAACTTGGGAACCAGAAGGTTCGATGCGGAGTCCCAAGAGGGCGGACTCAGAGCCCTCTGGGGTTTCGCCCCCTTTGCGCCCGGAGTCTGGGAGGTCGCCTTGCGACGCCTCCAGGACCACCTCCTCTTGGTGGGGCCCCTTTTGGGACTCCACCGTAGTGTCATCTGCGTCACGAGGAGAGGAGGCGGTCGGAAGTGAAGTGCTATTCATATCCGACGAATCCAGGGAGCCGCTCGACGAAGCGGCGAGCTCATCCTTGGGCGTGCTACATGGTTATATTCGGCGTTAGAAGACATTATGTGACAAAAAAAGGTCATGAGCTATTCCGGAGCCCGGACACTTACGATCTCGCCAGGGGCTTGGCCCTTGGTGGCCACTCCTCCTCGTCATTGTCGGCGTTGGTGGAGAAGTCCGGAGGAAGGGTCCTTCCTTTCTTGGACCCTCTAGCCTCCTCAGTCGGGGCGGCCCTCCTTTCTTCTCTCCCCCGCTGGGAGAGGCTTCTTCCTCCTCCTCGTCCTCGGGGAGGATTCCGCCTCAGTCGTCGTGCGATGAGTCCGACAAAGACACTGGCGCCGGGAGCTCCTTCGAGTTCCCGTGGCCTTCTTCTCCGGAACCACGTGAGGTGCCGGAGCCAGCAGCCCCGTCAATCGGGCGTCCGCTGGGTCTTCTGGCAAGGAGGCCGGACAGTTAATCTGTCCGGACGTCTTCAGCCAGCACTGTCAAAGGTTAGGGAGTTCTAGATCCCGCATAGAGTCAAACTATGAAAAAAGAGTCCCATAAATGGTAAAATAACTTACCTCGCTGGCTTGACGCTGCGAGCTGAATCCACGATCTTCGGTAGCGGATACGGGAGCTTCGGCGCCCTTGAACAGCACCTTCCAGGCATCTTCGTACGTAGTGTCGAAGAGCCGGATCAAGGTTCGCTGCTGAGCCGAATCAAACTCCCACCAATTGAAGGCCCGTAGCTGGCATGGGAGAATCCGGCGGATGAGCATCACCTGGATTACGTTGACAAGCTTGAGATTCTTGTCCACCAGGTTTCGGACGCATGTTTGGAGTCCGGACAGCTCTTCCGAATCACCCCATATCAGGCTTGTCTCTTTCCATGATGTGAGACATGTGGGGAAGCCAGATCGGAATTCGGGGGCCGCCGCCCATTGAGAGTCGCACGGCTCGGTGATGTAGAACCACCCCGATTCCCACCCCTTTATGGTCTCCACAGAGGAGCCCTCGAGCCATAGGACGTTGGCCATCCTGCCCAGCATGGCACCTCCGCACTCCGCTTGGCGGCCGCCCACTACCTTCAGCTTGACATTGAAGGTCTTCAGCCATGCTGAACTGGGCTGGATCTGAGAGGAAGGTTTCGCACACGCATTTATAAACGTCGAGATGTTGAGGATGAAATTGGGCTAGATCATGGAAATCTAGGCCGTAGTAGAACAGGAGCCCGGACGAATGGGTGAATTGGAAACCCTAGTCCATGGAGGAAGTGGGGAGGAACACCACCCTCTCATGGGGCACAGGGGTGGGGATGAGCTGCCCCTTGTTGGGGAGCCGACACGCGATGTTGACGGACAAGTATCCGGCTTTCCGCAGCTTTTTGATGTGCCCCTCCATGACGGAGGAGGCCATCCACTTGCCTCCTGCTCCGGACATGGTTGGAAAAGGTTGAGGTGGGATGTGCGGACTTGGGCGCTGGAGCTCGAGTGGGCGGAAATGGATGAGCAAAGGAGGAAGAAGGCGTAGATTAAAAGGTGGATCCTTATCCCCTTATATGGACGGAGGAAGCTATGCGTCCCCCGCCAGCCTGGTAAAACTCGCTTATCTCCCAAGCGCCGTAATCAATGGCGCGGTTGGTTTACCCACGCCTGTATTGATGGGAATCCCGGAATAAGGGGGCACGATCTCCGCCCTGATAAGGCGTGCCAAGGAAGATGCCTCGCTAAACGCGCTGAGGTGGAATAGTAAAATGATTCGTATAAAGGCCTGGCCGTGGTGTGATGCCATCCCGCGGAATACGTCAGCAGATCTGTGCAAAGGTTATTCTCTCTACGGTGGTATGTGGGACTTGTTTTGCGGAGCCGGACACTATCCTTGTGTTCAAAATCTTCTACGAAGTATTCGGAGGAGGAACCCGCCTTGCAATGCCGAAGACAATATGCGCGCGGATTAAATCGTCATTAAAGCCTGGTTCACGGACTACCGAGGAGTCTGGATTAGGGGTGTCCGGATAGCGAACTATCACCGTTGGCGGACTCTGGACTATGAAGATACAAGATTGAAGACTTCGTCCCGTGTAGGATGGGACTTTCCTTGGCGTCGAAGGCAAGCTTGGCGATACGGATATGTAGATCTCCTACCATTGTAACCGACTCTATGTAACCCTAACCCTATCCGGTGTCTATATAAACCGGAGGGTTTTAGTCATAGGGACGAACAACAATCATACCATAGGCTAGCTTCTAGGGTTTAGCCTCTACGATCTCGTGGTAGATCCACTCTTGTACTACCCATATCATCAATATTAATCAAGCGGGAGTAGGGTTTTACCTCCATCGAGAGGGCCCGAACCTGGGTAAAAACATCGTGTCCCTTGTCTCCTGTTACCATCCGCCTAGACGCACAGTTCGGGACCCCCTACCCGAGATCCGCCGGTTTTGACACCGACAATGGGACTGATAAGCAACTCGGTAGGACCGATATGGTTAGGGTTAGGGCATTACGTAATCTCGGTGAGACCAATTACACAAACTTGGTGAGACCGAATTTGGTAATTAGCAAACTAGAGAGTTGGTCAGGTAAACTCGGTGGGACCGATATGCTCTTTCGGTGAGACTGAAAAGTTACAAAAAGGAAACAAAGAGTTTACATTGTAATCTCAGTAGTACCGATTGCTCAAACTCGGTGAGACCGATTTTGGTAATGGACATACACAGAGAGATTACAATACCATCTCGGTGAGACCGAGATCCCTATCGGTGAAACCGATTTGCCTAGGGTTTGTGGCAGTGGCTATGACATCTGAACTCGGTGGCGCCGGATATATAGAATCGGTAGGGCTGAGTTTGACTTTAGGTTTAGGTCATATGTGGATGTGAGAAAGTAGTGGAGGGTTTTGGAGCATATCACTAAGCACATGAAGCAAGAGGATCATTAAGCAACACCTCCTCCCTCATTGATAGTATTGGCTTTTCCTATAGACTCAATGTGATCTTGGATCACTAAAAAGTAAAATGAAGAGTCTTGAGCTTGAAGCTTGAGCCAATCCTTTGTCCTTAGCATCTTGAAGGACTTCCCACATCCTTTAGTCCATGCCACTCCATTGTTGAACTTATCTGAAACATGCTAGATAAAAGTGTTAGTCCAACAAGAGATATGTTGACATTAATTACCAAAACCACCTAGGGAGCACTTGTGCTTTCAATCTCCCCCTTTTTGGTAATTGATGACAACATACATCAAAGCTTTAGATAAAGATATAAAGAATAGCAAGTAAAGCTTGGAAAGACATGTAACAAGCATAGGCTCCCCTACACGTATGCAATCATGTGAATATGGAATATAGAAGCATGTGAGAGCATAACCATGATAGAGTAGGCAATGTGTTACATGTATCTTGGCCATATGCGTCAGAGCAAAGAATATCAAAGAAAGTACCTTCATGCTCATGAGTCCTTCTTGCGAACAGTATGTACATCAGCAAGAATTCCTCATACAGATGAGTGTGATGCATATACTTACCTTGTAGTCTTGAGTTGGCTTAGGGTGAAATGAACCTGCACAAACAAGGTTAGATAACACAGGTACATCTACTAGCCAGAGAAAACAAAAGAAATCACAAGAATACCAAGACTGGGATGACATGTAGAGAGTGAGTACTGAGTACCACATTGGATTAGACATGTCCCCAAGAGTAAAGATATGCAATGAATTTGAATGATTCCTTTCCCTTAGATGTCTTGCTCCCCTGAATCTAGCATGGGATATTGGGAGAAGATAGGGAACAGAAAATCAGAGCTGAAAACAGAGCTGAAAGATAAAAAAGAACAGAGCTTAATGCAAATAAGCACACATGAACATGTCTTTCCCCCAAAAAGACATGTGGCATCTCTCCTCTTGAACACCAAGCATCTGGGACCCTTGAGAAAAACTTTCTACTTGAGTATTCTCTCCCCCTGGAGATCTCTTTCTCCCCCTTAATACTCTCTCCCTTTTGGAAGTGATAAGCTTTGATGTGAGCTCTCTCTCCCCCTTTGACATCAATTTCCAAGAAGGGTCTTCTGGAATTTGTTGTGAATGGGTTTGGTCCTTGAGTCACACCACAAAGCACTGGATAAAATTTGTGATGCTTGTAGAGGACAAGATTCATTGAGTGGAGCTGGATCAGAAGAAACACAGAATAAGTGGCAAACTGTTTTTCCTGTTGTGAAATCGGTGGTACCGAGTTGTATGCTTCGGTTGTACCGAAATGATTCGGTTGGACCGAAAACAACAAATCGGTGAAACCGAGTTCATCATAGATAAAACACTTGTCACCTCAGCTCACTAGTATAGAAAGATCTCACAAGGATTTGCAAGGAATTTACTGAATGATATGCAATGAATTGGATGCAGGAAATGCAGAGCAAATAGAAAGAAATCTAGATGAAGTTTTTTTTCGAAAGGGGAAACAAATATGCATGAGACAAATGCAGAAACTCAGAAAAGAACACGAGAGAACTTCATCTAGAGATGGTCGGTGACAAAGTCACCTATGTTAGAGTATATTGACTTAGGAGTCAAGTGAGATCACTTGATCATAGGTCATACTTATCGTTTAAGCTCAAAATGGGGTTACCATTTTTCGTTTAAGCATCTTGATGTATTCACATCTTGTCGAGTTGCTTTAGCTCATGACTCGGAGTAAAGCTTATCTAAGATGGAATAACATACCTTGGTTGGTGGTGTTGACCATGTAGTTGAACTTGTGTGGGTTGCTCAAGGTTGATGTAGCTCATCAAGAGTTGGGAGCACCACTTGGAATTTGAGTCCATCTACCTACATGGGTTAGTTCTTGCAAGGAAGAGCACTTGTGTATCCAAAAATTATAATCATGAAGCTCAATAAGAGTTTTTCAAAGGATATATTTGAATGATTCTGTGCTTCCTTGTATTCAGCCACCATAGTGTAGAGACTTGGTGATGTAGAGATTGCTCAAGATGTGTGTAGATTACAATCTCATGGAATTTGATTCAACCAAGTACCTAAAGGGGTTAGATAACATGCAAGATGCAAATATATCCAGGATATAATATTTTCAACATAAGAGAGATATCATGGATTAGTCATAAGCTCATGTCTTGAATGTATCCAATGGAGTATCTACTCCAAGTTTGAAGCATCTATGATGTTCAATTCTCCTGTCAACCTGCAAAACACTTTCTCATCAAGAGGTTTAGTAAATATATCCGCTAATTGCTTTTCAGTGCGAACATGCTTAAGAGTAATGTCACCCTTAGCAACATGATCTCGAATGAAGTGATGACGAACTTCAATATGCTTAGTTCGAGAATGTTGTACGGGATTATGACCAATTTTGATAGCACTTTCATTGTCACAAAGCAATGGAACATGTTTCACATATATCCCATAATCTTTAAGAGTTTAGGTCATCCAAAGTAATTGAGCACAACATGAACCAGCGGCAATGTACTCCGCTTTGGCTATAGATAAGGATACCGAGTTTAGTTTCTTGGAGGACCAAGACACAAGAGATCTACCAAGAAATTGACAAGTACCCGAAGTGGACTTTCTATCAACCTTGTCTCCGGCATAGTCCGAGTTGGAATAGCCAACAAGATCGAAAGAGGCCCTCTTAGGATACCAAATTCCAAAATTTGGTGTATGAATTAAGTATCTCACTATCCTTTTCATGGCCTTAAGATGACATTCTTCAGGTGCAGCTTGATATCTTGCACAAATGCACACACTTAGCATAATATCGGGACGTGAAGCACATAGGTATAACAATGATCCAATCATAGAGCGATAAACCTTTTGATCAACCGATTTTCCATCTTTGGTCAAATCAAGATGTCCACTAGTAGGCATGGGTGTAGACATACCTTTGCATTCTTGCATATTGAACTTCTTGAATAAGTCCTTAGTGTACTTCGTTTGAGAGACAAAAGTACCTTCCTTAGTTTGCTTGATTTGCAACCCAAGAAAGAATTTGAGTTCACTCATCATTGACAGCTCAAACTTCTCCGACATTAGCTTCCCAAACTTCTCACTAAAATGAGGGTTAGTTGATCCAAATATAATATCATCAACATAGATTTGGCACACAAATAGTTCTCCATTAACCCTTTTAGTAAAAAGTGTGGAATCAATTTTCCCAATTTCAAATCCTTTTTCAAGAAGAAACTTGGTCAAGCATTTATACCAAGCTCTAGGAGCTTGTTTAAGACCATAAAGGGCTTTGTGAAGTTTGTAAACATGATTTGGTTTCTTAGGATTGACAAAACCGGGAAGTTGTTTAACATAAACTTCCTCCTCTATTTCACCATTTAGAAAAGCACTTTTAATGTCCATTTGGTACAAGGTGATATCATGGTGATTAGCATAGGCAAGTAAGATGCGAATGGACTCAAGTCTAGCAACGGGAGCATAAGTCTCACCATAGTCCATACCTTCGATTTGTGTGTAGCCTCGGGCGACGAGACGGGCTTTGTTGCGAACTACTTGTCCATCTTCATCTTGCTTGTTGCGAAACACCCATTTGGTACCGATGATGTTGTGGTTGTTGTCGGGCTTCTCAACCAATGTCCAAACTTGGTTTCTCTCAAAGTTGTGTAGCTCTTCATGCATAGCATTTATCCAATCCGGATCTTCCAATGCTTCTTCGACCTTCATAGGTTCAATGCTAGAGATGAAAGAATAGTTTTCACAAAAGTTAGCTAAACGAGTTTTAGAGCGACTGATTCTCCCGGTTTGAATATCATTGTAGATTTGCTCGACAGGATGGTCTTTAGCAATTCTTGCTCGAACTCATGAAAGCTTTTGCTTGGGTCTTGGTTGAGAATCTTCTTCATCTTGTTCTTCTTCTTCTTCTTGATCTTCTTCATTGTTGGCGTTGCCGTTTTCTTGTCGAGGTGTAGAAGGAGGTTGTTGACGTTCGTGATGTTCTTCCTCATTTTCTTCATCTTGGTGTGCTCCACTTGTTGATGCTTCCGTATCAATTCTTGGTTCACCTTGTCGTGAAGTAGAAGCTTCCACTTGGATAGACGACGTACTCTCCTTCACCTCCGTTGGACGGACCTTGCCAATAGACAAGTCTTGGAATGCTTCCGAAGGGTCTTTGTCTCCTACATCAATTGGCAATTGCTCTACTTGCAAGCCGTTAGATTCATCAAACTTCACATCTATCGTCTCTTCAACCTTTCGGGTGAAATTGTTGTAGACACGGTAAGTGTGAGAGTTTGAGCCATAACCTAGTAGGAAACCTTCATGAGCCTTAGGAGCAAACTTTGAACGATGATGCTTATCAAGAATGTAGCACTTTGAGCCGAATACTCGAAAGTATCCAACTTGGAGTTTGTTACCGGTGATGAGCTAGTATGCCGTCTTGCCGAGTAGCTTGTGAAGATACAAGCGATTTGTTGCATGACAAGTTGTCTCAACCGCTTCTGCCCAAAAGTGCTTCGGTGTCTTGTACTCATCAAGCATCGTTCTAGCCATTTCGATGAGCGTCCGGTTCTTCCTCTCAACGACTCCATTTTGTTGAAGTGTGTACGTAGCCGAGAACTCGTGTGAAATCCCTTCTTCATCAAGAAAGGTGTCCACATTTGCGTTCTTGAACTCCGTTCCGTTGTCGCTGCGAACCTTCTTGATCTTCACTTCAAATTGATTTTGGGCCTTCCTAGCGAAGTTTTGAAGATCTTTTGGACCTACGATTTATCATCGAGAAAGAACACCCACGTAAATCTTGAAAAATCATCAACTATAACTAGACCAAAAGAATTTCCACCGAGGCTTTTGTAGGCGTTGGGACCAAAGAGATCCATATGAAGTAGCTCGAGTGGCCTCCTTGTGGTCATGATGTTCTTCATGGGATGCCTTCCTCCAACCTGTTTACCTGCTTGACAAGCACTGCACAGTCTATCCTTATCAAATATGACATCGTTAACTCCAAGGATATGATTTCCTTTAATAAGCTTGTCAAGATTTCTCATGCCAACGTGACCTAGTCGTCTATGCCATAACCAGCCTTTTGAGGATTTAGCAATGAAGCAAGTTTTAGGTTGTGCCTTTTTAGAGAAATCAACAATGTGGATCACCTCTCATTATGCGGTAAAGACCATTTTATGATTGTCTCGATGAAACACTTGACAATCTACTTCAGTAAATAGGACATTGAAACCGAAATCAGCAAGTCTAGATACTGAAAGTAAGTTGTACCCAAGAGATTCAACGAGCATGACATTTTAAATGGAGCTATCATGTGAGACGGCCACCTTACCAAGGCCAACCACCTTACCCTTTGAGTTGTCACTGAAAGTGGCATACTTTCGAGGACTATCATTTTCAGCAAGCTCACGAAACATGTCTTTATCTCTGGTCATGTGATCGGTACATCCACTATCAAGAACCCATTCCTTTCCTCTGACACATATCCTCAAGATTTGCCATAAGACCAAAATGTCTCATTGCATCGTCAAGATCGAAGTCACTATCATTATCCTCATCATAGTATCCATGTTCAACGTCGTCATGTGGTGGATCAAGTCCTAGAGAGGGTAATTCATTAGAGTGAGTTTGACAAGGATCTTGCTTATGAATTCTTATAGCTTCGGAAATAATATCACCAATAATTCCAACATCTCCTTTGGCATGCATAAGGTCGGTAAGTTCAAATGAGCGATCACCAAACATAGGGTCACTAGTATTCATCTTACTCAAGGCAATAGACTTATAGAGAATTTCATCTAGATTCTTCAAGGAATAATTTGGAAAGCGTTCCTCAAGAAATTTCCATATAGTGTAGGCACACTCAAGAGTAGGCAAGATTCTAATCAAGTTTCTAGGCAAGCCTCTAGTGATAAGATTAACAGTTCTAAGATTTCTAGTCATGTCAATAGATTCATCAAGGGTAGGATGCATAGGATCAACATGAGGTGCACAAGGGCTAGCAATGCACTTGTTCAAATGATATTGATTGAAAATTACAAGCATCTCATTTTTCCACTCATGAAAATACTCTCCATCAAGAATAGGCACTCTATGTCTAAGACTCCCCAAAGTAGACTCATCCATCTTCCTCCAATGGTGATTAAACCAAGGCAATGGAGATCAATGCTCTGATACCACTTGTAGGATCTTGAGAAGAGGTGTCTAGAGGGGGGGGGGTGATTAGACACTAAGTACCAAAGTTGCAGTTTTTAACTTCTTTTAGGTTTAAGTGGAATTTAGGCACAAGTTTAACTCTTTCAATACATAACAAGCATGCAAAGAGTATGTGAGAAGCGGAAAGTAAAGCATGCAACTTGCAAGAAAGTAAAGGGAAGGGTTTGGAGGATTCAAACGCAATTGGAGACACGGATGTTTTTGTCGTGGTTCCGATAGGTGGTGCTATCGTACATCCACGTTGATGGAGACCTCAACCCACGTGGGGTAGCAGTTGCAGCGAGTCCACGGAGGGCTCCACCCACGAAGGTTCCACGAAGAAGCAACCTTGTCTATCCCACCATGGCCGTCGCCCACAAAGGACTTGCCTCACTAGCGGTAGATCTTCACGAAGTAGGCGATCTCCTTGCCCTTACAAACTCCTTGGTTCAACTCCACAATCTTGTCGGAGGCTCCCAAGTGACACCTAGCCAATCTAGGAGACACCACTCTCCAAGAAGTAACAAATGGTGTGTTGATGATGAACTCCTTGCTCTTGTGCTTCAAATGATAGTCTCCCCAACACTCAACTCTCTCTCATAGGATTTGGATCTGGTGGAAAGAAGATTTGAGTGGAAAGCAACTTAGGGAAGGCTAGAGATCAAGATTCATATGGTTGGAATGGAATATCTTGGCCTAGACACATGATTATGTAGTTCTCTCTCAGAAATAGCATGCTGGAAGTGTAGGCTTGTTCTGATGGCTCTCTCCACGAATGAAGAGGAGGTGGAGGGGTATATATAGCCTCCACACAAAATCTAACCGTTACACGCAATTTACCAAACTCGGTGGGACCGAATCATCAAACTCGGTCGGACCGATTTAGTAAACCTAGTGACCGTTAGGGTTTCATTGGGATCGATAAGCAACTCGGTAGGACCGATATGGTTAGGGTTAGGGCATAACGTAATCTCGGTGAGACCGATTACACAAACTCGGTGAGACCGAATTTGGTAATTAGCTAACCAGAGAGTTGGTCAGGTAAACTCGGTGGGACCGATTTGCTCTTTCGGTGAGACCGAAAAGTTACAAAAAGGAAATAGGGAGTTTACATTGTAATCTTAGTAGTACCGATTGCTCAAACTCGGTGAGACCGATTTTGGTAATGGACATACACAGAGAGATTACAATCCTATCTCGGTGAGACCGAGATCCCTATCGGTGAAACCGATTTGCCTAGGGTTTGTGGCAGTGGCTATGACATCCCGAACTCGGTGGCGCCAGATAGAAAGAATCGGTAGGGCCGAGTTTGACTTTAGGTTTAGGTCATATGTGGATGTGAGAAAGTAGTGGAGGGTTTTGGAGCATATCACTAAGAACATGAAGCAAGAGGCTCATTAAGCAACACCTCATCCCTCCTTGATAGTATTGGCTTTTCCTATCGACTCAATGTGATCTTGGATCACTTAAAAGTAAAATGAAGAGTCTTGAGCTTGAAGCTTGAGCCAATCCTTTGTCCTTAGCATCTTGAAGGAGTTCCCACATCCTTTAGTCCATGCCACTCCATTGTTGAACTTATCTGAAACATGCTAGATAAAAGTGTTAGTCCAACAAGAGATATGTTGACATTAATCACCAAAACCACCTAGGGAGCACTTGTGCTTTCACCAGCGGTGTCGAGCAGTGAAAGGCACCGTAACCAGCCACGTGGGCGTGACCCGCCACCTGCTGGTAATCATGATCAGGCTTTGGTGGATCAGGCAAGGGCACGTCGGGAGGTTGAGCTGGTGGCTCAGCTAGCAACTCATCAGCAACCTCAGCATAACCCGTCGGTGTCTGTGGAAGCTGGGATTACTTCTAGGACCGTGGATGTGCCGTGTCTAGTGCCGGCTTTGCATAATGGGCGCCTGCCAAAGGATTTTAAGGGTCCCTGCAAGGTGCCCAATTACACAACGGATCAACCCCCGGAGGCTTGGATTGAGAGCTATGAGATGGCCATGGAAATGTTGGACGTCAGTGACGCTGCGAGCGCTAAGTATTTCACCATGATGTTGGATGGGCCAGCTCGCACCTGGCTAAAGGGATTGCCCCCTTATTCCATCAGATCATGGGCTGAATTGAAAATGCGTTTTATCCAGAATTTCAAGGACACATGCTAGCAGCCTACGTTGATTCTTGATTTAGGCACTTGTGTCCAGGGTGAGGGCGAATCAACAGCCCATTGGGTACGCCGGATCTCGGCTATTATCCATTCATCGGACAGTATCAACGCCGGCTCAGCGGTCCTGATTTTAGAGAAGAATTGCCGGTTCCCTCCCCTCTAGTAGAAGCTGGGGTGGCTTAAGCGCCTCTGCAATGATATGGGAGAGCTCATGGCGGCACTCGTCAAGTACGTCAACTCTGATAATACAAAAGACCCTGAGTCTGATGAGGAGAAGGATGGCAAGGGGAAGAAGAACAGCACTGCAAAGGGGCAGCAGCACAATACCGCGGGTCAAGGTAATAACGGTAAGCGCGAGCAAACTGATGGCGGTTCAGACTTTGTGGCTAATACCAACACGCAGAGTAACAAATAGCGTCGTAAGGGGAAGTCATCAGTGCCCCGGTTTGGCGGGCCAAAATTCAACCTTGAGGTGATAATGAATCAGCCTTGCCCGAAGCATGGTACTCAAGATAAGTCGGCCACTCATCTTTGGAAAGATTGCTTCATCATGAGGGAGTATAGAAATTCTAGTTTTTATCAGGATAACCAGGGCCCGCACGGCGGGTCAGGATCCAGCTCTCATGGGCCCGGCTTTGGAGGTGGCGGCTCAAACTCTGGATTTCAGGGCCAAGGTAATCAAGGCGGCTTCAATCATAAACCTAGTCAAGGTAATCAACAGCAGCAGTCCGGTTATTAGATTAATCTGAAGCAGCTGAATAGTGGTCAATATCACGTGTTTACCATGAGTTTGTGCAAACAAGACCAGAAGATTCATAAGCGGGTGGTGAAAGCGGTTGAGCCGGCGGTCCCCTGATACTTACGATGGTCAGAGCAGCCCATTGTATGGAGCCCGGGTGGACAATTCGGGTCAGCTGGCTTTGGTTGTTGCTCCTCAGGTTGGAGGGTACAAATTGACGAAGGTGCTTATGAACGGGGGTAGCAGTATCAATATTCTTTATTATGATACTTTCCGCTGTATGGATTTGACTGACAAAGATCTTAAGTCGTCTTCTACCGTCTTTCATAGAGTGGTGCCTGGTAAAACAGCGTATCCGGTGGGTAAGATAACTTTGGAAGTGGATTTTGGCGATGATCATGACTATAGGGCCGAAAAATTGACTTTTGAGGTGGTCAGGATCAAGAGCCCTTATCACACACTATTTCGACGCCCGACTTATGCCAAATTTATGGCACGGCCTTGTTATGTTTATTTGCATTTTAAAATGCCGGGTCGTAAGGTTACCATCACGGTGCACGTCGATAGGAAGATAGCTTCGGAGTGTGAAGAAGGTGATGCTGCCTATCCTGAGTCTGTTTGTGCAACAGAGGAGTTGAAGTTCTACAAAGACAATGTTGACCCGGCCGATATGACCCCCTTGAAGAAACCAACCACAGAGCATGACCCTTTGTTGAAATTTAAGTCGGCGGATGACACCAAGCAGGTCAATTTTGTTCCTGGCGACTCATCCAAACAGTTCAGTATCAGTGCCAATATGGATCCGAAATAGGAAAGCGCGCTCATCAAGTTCATCCGTGAGAACCGGGACATCTTTGCAAGGAAACATTCATACATGCCAGGTGTACCGAGGGAACTCGCTGATCACACTCTCAATGTTGATCCAAAGTTTAAACTGGTCAAGCAATTCCTTTGTCGCTTTAATGAAGAGAGGCGCAAGGCCATTGGTGAAGAAGTGGCCCGGCTCTTGGCGGCTGGGTTTATTATTGAAGTTTTTCATCCTGAATGGTTGGCTAACCCCGTGTAGTTGCTTAATAAAAACGGCACTTGGCACATGTGTGTGGATTACACAAACCTTAATAAGGCATGTCCTGCTGTTCCTTTTTCTCTCCATCGTATTGATATGATCATTGATGCTATGGCGGGTTGTGAGTGTTTGAGTTTCTTGGATGCTTATTATGGTTATCATCAGATCAAGATGGCAGTTAAGGACCAGGAGAAGACATCTTTCATCACTCCCTTTGGAGCCTTCTGCTATGTATCTATGCCTTTTGGGCTCAAAAGTGCTCAGGCGACTTATTTGCGTTGCATTCAGAATTGCCTTCACAACCAGATTGGACGCAATATTCATGCTTATGTGGATGATATAGTTGTGAAATCCAGGAAGAAAGAGACCTTGTTAGATGATTTGAAGGAGACCTTTGATAATCTCCGGGTCTACAAGAAGTTGCTTAACCCGGCCAAGTGTGTTTTTGATGTGCCAGCAGGCAAGTTGTTGGGTTTTTTTGGTTTCTGAAAGAGGCATTGAAGCTAACCCAGAAAAAACAAGGCTATCACTTCTTTGTCCAAGCCGGCGTGTATCAATGACGTCCAACGTTTGGCGGGTCGTATTGCGGCTTTGAGCCGGTTTATAAGCCGTTTGGGCGAGAAGGCTATCCCTTTGTACCAGATGATGAAGAAAACAGATCACTTTGTTTGGAGTGATGCTGCTAATCAAGCATTTGAGGCACTGAAAAAGCAGTTGGCTGAGGCGCCGGTCCTTGCAGCTCCTATTGATAAGGAGCCATTGCTTTTATACGTGGTTGCTAACTGCAGAGCTGTCAGTGTAGCATTTGTTGTGGAGAGAAAGGAATCAGGCAAGGAATATCTGGTTCAAAGGATGGTTTGCTACATTAGTGAGGTTCTAATTGAATCTAAGCATAGGTACCCACATTGGCAGAAGCTCGTTTATGGAGTGTTCATGGCCAGTCGTAAGTTGAGGCAGTACTTCCTTGGTTATCCCATCATTGTGGTCAGTTCTGCTCCTCTAGGGGATATTATTCCAAACAGAGAAGCTACAGGCCTGGTTTCCAAGTGTGCCATTGAGCTTGGATTCCATGGTTTTAAATATATGCCTCGAACAACCATCAAATCTCAAGCACTTGTGGATTTTATCAACGAATGGACAGAGTTACATATGCCTGAGGAGAAGCCTGATAATACATATTAGACTATTCATTTTGATGGATCCAGGCAGTTGGAAGGCTCGGGGGCTGGAGTTATTTTGACTTCCCCACGAGGTGATAAATTTTGCTATGTCTTAAGGTTGATGTTTCCTTGTCCTAACAATGCAGCTGAATACCAGGCTTTGCTCCATGGTCTTCGGATGGCCAAAGAGATGAACTTAAGCCGGGTCAGGTGTTTCGGTGATTCAGATTTGGTGGCTCAACAAGTCTCAAGAACTTGGGATTCCAGAGACCCGCTCATGGCGGCTTATCGCCGGGCGGTTGATGCTATTGCTGGTCATTTCAAAGGCTATCAAGGGATCTCAGCGTAAGCCGGTACCACCTAATGTATTTCTTGATATCTTGAATAATACTTCAATTAAGTTGCCTACGGAAGAGGATCTTTCTATCCCTGACCCGGAGGCACAGTTGGCGGCTCTTCATGTTGTTCCTGATTGGACAGTTTCGTATTTGGCAAGTGCGACGGCTGTCAAAAATTATTCAAACGAGCTCATGTGCCGGCTCAAGAATTGAGGATGATTCCAATCACGCGGCCATTTGTAGTTTGGGGGCTAGATATGGTTGGGCCTTTCAAGAGGTCCAAGGACAAAAAGACCCACCTTTTGGTGGCGGTTGACAAATTTACAAAGTGGGTTGAGGCAGAGCCAGTCAGCAAGTGTGATGCGGCAACGGCAGTTCAGTTCCTTAAAAAGGTGATTTTCCGTTTTGGCTACCCTCATAGCATCATAACTGATAATGGCACTAATCTGTCTAAAGGTGCTATGAAAGAATTTTGTCAACAAGAGCATATTCGTCTTGATGTTTCATCTGTGGCTCACTCCCAGTCCAATGGTCAAGCTGGCAGAGCCAATCAAAAAATCTTGAGAGGTATAAAGCCCCGGTTTATGGTCCCTTTGGAGAGGATGCCGGGTTGTTGGCTTGAGGAGTTACCCTCAGTTCTTTGGAGTATCAATACCACCCCCAACAGATCCACGGGTTCTACGACTTTCTTCTTGGTTTACAGAGCGGAGGCGGTTCTCCCCAGTGACATCCCTCAAGACTCACCCCATGTGGCGGCTTATGCTGAAGCTGATAATGAAAAAGCACGTCAAGATGCTCTTGATTTGTTGGATGAAGAGCGTGACCTTGCGGCGGCTCATTCGGCGA
The DNA here is from genome assembly GCA_021605145.1 of Aegilops bicornis. Classification (NCBI taxonomy): domain Eukaryota; kingdom Viridiplantae; phylum Streptophyta; class Magnoliopsida; order Poales; family Poaceae; genus Aegilops; species Aegilops bicornis. The sequence goes on from CM038671.1 coordinate 106,411,679, forward strand.
TATACCAGCAAGATCTGCGTCACTATCATAGCCGCCGGGTCAAGACTCGAACCATTCAAGAAGGCAATTTGGTGCTCCGGCTCATCCAGGATCAAACAGACATGCACAAATTATCCCCACCTTGGGAAGGGCCCTTTGTGGTCAGCAAAAACCCGAAGAACGGGTCGTACTACCCCATTGATATTCGAGACCACAAGGACTCACACACATCGGAGGAGGAGACCCGCCGGCCTTGGAACATTGCTCATCTTCGTCCTTATTACACTTGAGCCACTTGCTTTTGTGTTGAACATACTTTTGTCAATGTATATATTATGATCAAGTATAATAAAGTCGGCATCCCTGATAATTCAGGGCCTCTATCGTTTCATTTCTGAGTATCTGAGTCTTTGTTGTCAATTCATAAGATCACTTGGAGGCTTCCTGCTCATTGAGCATAGCTGTGACTACACTCTTGATCCAGCTTGCACACCTTGTGAAAAATTACTTGGGGGCTTCCAGCTCATTGAGCATAGCTGTGACTACCCTATTGATCCGGCTTATACGCCTTGTTGCAAATCGCTTGGGGGCTTATTTCCCAATTTAAAGGTTACCAAAGAGACCTGGTTGTAGTGCACAGTTCAAACATATGTATCCTACTTTGATGAATTGTTATACGTCACTTGGGGGCTCCATGTTCAATGAACATAGCTTTATTTACCCCTTTTCATCGGCTTGTACGCCAGGTGTAAACCACCAAATTCCGGTTTATCCTGCCTTGTATGTCTGCCACTCCGCCCAGGTAATCCTAGAATGACCCACCGTACTCTTGACAGTCAATCTTGTAAAGACCCTGGACTTGTGAAAGTTAAAATGGCAGTTGGTCATGTGAGGCCCGGCTTACAAGTTTGAATGAAGGATTAACTAATTAGCTTTGCGGCCCATGAACAGCACTTGATATTGAGGCTTGGCAGCCTATGAAATCCTTGTTTTTCTGATTTGTTATTTTCTATGAACATTATTTTGGTTCATATCCTTGTACCATATTGACATATGGTTTAAAATGATTCAGGCCATGTAGCCTTAATATTTATGACTCGTATTTGAGCATATTCAGGGTTTTGATAACCCGGTCTGGTTTTGGATGGTAAGGCGCCAATACACTTTGATTGTGCACTTGGAGTTCTGCGCTCTGAGTTTTTGGGCTGTTACCCTTGCTACGTATGGCGCTGTAAGCCGTCAGTATGAATAAATCTCACAGGTATGTTATTTACTTGTTATATGAATATGCGTGGTTTTGATAACCCGCCCTTGTTATGGACTCTAAGGTCACCAGTAAATTCCATATGGGACATCATGACCCGCCCTGGGGTAAACCGCCAAGGCAGATGTTATCTGCTTGTCTGCAGGGAATATGATAATATGACATGCATGATTGACAACATTATGAGCAGAAACAGCAGATCTTGCAACATCAAGATCGGCGTTTAAAGTGTTATGAAGATAACTATGCATGATGGCATGGCAGATCATTGTTTTCAGCTAGCCTATTACAAGGCGTCATACGGCCCAAAAGAATGTATTTGTCCGCGCACAAGTTTTATGTGGCAGTCTGGGTGCCGCCTCGTGGTTCAGTTGCCTTGGTCTTCGCATGTTGAAGATTCCAGGTCATCTTGCACCAGTTCTTCTTCTTCTTCACCCATTGGCTAGAAGTCAGATGTGGCCTAGTTGATCCCAGTCAAAGCTCTGAATACAGCCTCGTCATCGATAAGGGTCGACGGATCAATCACAGGGGCGAAGGTGTGCTTACGTGTTGGCGGGATAAGATCCATGGCCTCGTGAACCGGCGCTACTATGTTTGCATTTTCTTTTGAGTAAGCCACCTGATATTTTGACAAGTCGGTTTCTTCAGCTAGCTTGCTCGCCAAAGGGTGCATTTCCTTTACACACTTGGTGAAATCTGCGGCTTCGAAGGGAGAACCGTCTTCTTTCAAACTTGGGCAGCCGGTGGCCAACTCATCTAGGTCCAGTTCTGCTTGCCATGCTTTTTCCTGGCTCAGTGCAGTGATGTCACCGGCTCTCGCGGCTGATCGCTTTAGTTCTTCAACTCTTTATGGCAGCACAGACAGTTTCTCCAACACTTCCTTGATGAGTGAAGGTGGTTGCTTCTTATGTGAAACAGTAGAAATAGCCCGTTGAGCGCCGGTGTACAACTGCTCCACAAGGGTATATGCAGCTTTAAGCTTTACGCGCATGTCTTGACCCAGCTTGGAACTTCTAGAGCCTGCATCAGCAAAGATGTTGATAATCCGGCTAATGATCATGATACATTAGTGGTAAAAGGTTGAAGTACAATATTACTTAACAAAGCTGGCGGTTGTCATGCTATTAATATGATGCTTTAAGCCGGATAACTCGTCAGTCACCGACTTAAGAGCAGCCTCAGCATCTTCAGCTCTCTTCAATAGAGCCGCCTTCTCTGTATCCCAACTGGTCCTCTCAGCATTGAATTCTCTTTTCACATTTTCATCCTCTTCTAAGGCGGTTTTCAGCTCTATCTTGGCCTTTGTGGTCTCTGCTTGTTGGGACTTGATGTTTTTCCGCAAATAAGTGACCTGGGATTCCTTCGTATCAGCCTGCAATATACAAAAGAAAGGCATCATTATAATCAGCTTCTTGGAAGTCCCAAGCATAATACAAGTATTTTACTTGGCACTTGGGGGCTAATGTGCATTGCTGTTTTGAAGACAAATTTCTAGTAACCCGCCTAAGTTTCTTCAACTAAAGCCGGCTCATGAGGGCTACATATTTGGATTTTCTCATAAATATGGTGATAAGTCCTAGCTTAGGCATGTAGATTAAGCCGGCCCTTGGGGGCTACATGTGCGAAAATGAGCACTACAATGTGAAGTCCTGGTTTAACTTTCCAGTTTAAGCTGGCCCTTGGGGACTACTCGTTTTTGATTCAGCAGTTACAAAATGCTATGGCATAGTTACAAGATAAAAGAGGCTATGTACTTCTACAACATATTCAATTCTTTCATATTCAGTGGACTTGGCGGCTGGTAGAAATATACTTATATGAGAAGGTTTTATTAGTGCTTACCTCAAAGCTCTCCTTCATGAGGTTAACCAGGCCGGCTTCAAATTCACGGCTGGTGTGAAGGCGGTTTAGATATGTGACGCCCGGATAATTAGGCTACATTAATCACACGTTAATGATGCCATGTCACCACGGTTACTGTTGTTAATCTCGCGTTAGTTCAGAACCGATCAAAATTCAAATTTGAAACAAAGGCAAACAACAAAAGTTTTGAAAAATTAAAACCAAAATTTTCGGTTTGTGGCAAATAATCCTTACTAAATATTTTTGTAGGAACCACACTTTTATTATGTGTTTGAATGCACTAAAATGATTTAAATATTAGCAAACCTGATTATTTAAATGCCTTTACAAATTGATAAAATATGAAAACCAAATTATTTGGGGTCTAGACTTTTTGTGCCGGTGGACTAAATTGAAATGCTAAAATTAGATGCAAAGTATATATTTTACAGAAACTAAAATAATAGGAAACAAAAATAAAACAGAAAAGAAAAGAGTAAAATAAATAAAGAGAAAAGGTAAAAAGGGGGGCAACCCCCCTCTCGTTAGGCCATTACATTGGCCCGGGCCAACACAAGACCAGTCGAATGCCCATCGCCACTCCTCGTCTTAACCCCCCACACCCCATCGAACCCTAGCCCGGTCAGAGCATTACTAGTAGAACTCTCAAACCCTCAAACCTTTATAGCAGTTTTAAGGGTTGAGAAGTGCCAGTTTTTTACACTTTTAAGGGTTGAAAAACAGGGGCAAAGACTAGAACCCTCAAACCCAACCCTTAAACTGCTTTAAGGGTTGGATTTGAGGATTCTAGTCTTTGCCTCAACCCCAACCTTTAAAACTGTCATTTCATATATCACACATTTCATCATATTTCATCATATGACATATCACAAATTCCATCACATTTGACAAAAAACAATAATCATTCTAGTTATTATTACAACACCGAGTAAAACAATAATCATTCAAATTATTACAACAATGTTTAGCGAATTACACTAATTGTTCGGATCAAATAGGACATAGAAAAGTAAAACAAAGATACATCATGGGCCAATGCACCGCCCATCCAACTGCTAGTGGTGCCCAATGCGAAGATACTCGTCGGTATAATCCGCGGGTATGCCATAAGCGAGTACCCGCATTGCCGCCGATATCTTTTGATATGCACTAAACCCCATGATACCGGCGGCAGATCTACGACGTTCAAAGTAATAGGAGGCGGCCTCACAATCGGTGACAATCTTCACAAACAAACTACGCCGCATTCGGTACCTTCTGCGGAAGAGACGAGGAGGGTATGTAGGTACCTCCGCGAAGTAGTCTTCCATCAAATGCTCGTGTCCGAGAGCACGGTTTCGGTAGATGGTGACTCGCCCCATCTTCGACCCTCTCCTCTGATCCATCAGCTTGACGCGGTAATCAAACGATTACACGTCGATGAGGAGGCTCATCATCTCGACGTCGTCGTCTTGCAACAACTCATCAATGTCGGAATTGTCGGATGTCGACCAATCCGACGAATCGGACATCGAGTCCATGACAATCTCCTCATTGTTCATCTCCATCTGCAAAGGACAGTCACTAATTAGTGCTAAAAATCAAACAATAAAGAAAATGAAACAAAATGAAAAAGAAGCACATACCTCACCTCGGAGGAGGCGGCGTCGGCCGGTGGGAGGCGGCCGGGCGCGGCATGGACGGGCGGAGGGCGGCCGGGCAGGCGGGAGGCGGCGGGCGGGAGGGCAGGGCGGCGGCGCAGCTTGGACGGCTGGGCGACCGGGCGCTGCTCCTCGATGCGGCTCCTTGATGCCGGCTCTGGGCGGCCGGTCAGGCGGGAGGGGAGGCGGGAGGCGGCCGGGCCGCTGTGTGTAGGGGAGGCGAGAGGGGACGCCCGGTGCGAGGAGGAGGAGGCGCGGGCGGGGAGGAGGACGTGGCCAGGGCGAGGAGGCGAGGCGGTGCGCGGGCGGGCGGGAGGCGGAGGGGCGGCCGGGCAGGGCGGCCGGATCCGGGGAAAGGGAGCTGAAAACTCCCTCCTGCACGTCGTTGGCGAGGGAACCGGGTCGGGGAGGGGTTGGGCTGGCCAACCCTTGTTTCTACAGGCTGGGAAGGAGATTAGGGGTTGAGCCCCTAAAAATTTTTGAGGGTTTAATGGTTAAGGGGTTCTATTCTTTGGGAATTTTTCGTCTCAACCCGTAAAAAAGCGGTTATTTTTTAGGGTTTGAGACTACTAGAAATGCTCTCACCCCACTCCCCCGCACAATCCCCACCTCTCCCCTCGTCTCCCTCACCCGCCGCCTCCACACAACACCCACACAGGAGAGGAGCTCCTCGCCTCGATCCCCATGGTTGCCGGCTACCGCCTTGGACCTCCGCGCCCCTGGTCCTCTTCTTCGCCGCTCGCTCAGCTCCAGGGGCCTCCCACGTGACCCCGCACGCATGCTCGTCCCCGCACCCAACCGCCTTCTAGCGCTTCCGCCCGTCGCCGCGCCGCCGTGAACCCCATGGCCACCGGCCTCCCTGAGCAGGCCGACACCTTGAGGGGCTGCCCGTCGACCTCCACGCCAACGCCAGCGAGCAGGAGCATCACCAAGTCGCCACCGTCGTCTCTTCTTCAACCTCGGTCGTCTCTCCGATCCCCGTCGAGCCCTCTGCCATCCCTACAGCTCCACTGTGAGCCGCCATCCGTTTTCCCCCTCCCCCTGCTCGTTTTGGCCATCCCTGGCGCCGTTTGCCGCGAGGCCGAACTCCGGCCGCCGCCTGCCGTCAGCGTTCTCGGCCCCCTGGCGACTGTCATGACCATCGTCCAACGCGGCACCTCCCACGTAGTTGGACGCGCCCAACCACGTGCACTTTCGTGGCCGGAGGGGCGATTCTGGCGAGGTCCCGTGTGGCGCCTCCGTGTTCTGCCTCACCGGTGTGACCGAGCGTTCGAACCGTCCCATGGGCCACCAGTAGGTGGGCCCCGCGGGATTAGCCGCTAAGCTGGACTCTAATCCACCACCCATGTGTAAATGAAAAAGGGCGATGCTAGGCGCCCGCGCACCGGCCGAAAGTTTCGGCCGGTTCTGCCCCAGACCTTGGATGCGAGCCCGTGTGGCCACTGGATGCAGCAAAAAAAGAACGATTCCTCCTGGGCTTCTTCTACCTCGGGTTAGATCTGCAGCTCCTGCTCGGTGCCCTCGTCGCCGCGCCTCCAGTCCCCTCTGGTGGTCGTCCTCGTCGCCGCCTCGCGGCCCTCGCCCCCGGTCGTCGGTCACCGTCCTTGTTGCCGCCAGGTCGCCGTCCTTGCCCCCGATTGCCGATCTCCGTCCTTGTTGCCGCCCGGTCGCCATCCTCGTCGCAGTCCTTGCCGCTCCCGGTCGCCGATCGCCGTCCTCGTCTTCACCGTCGTTCGCCCGGCTCCCCTGATTGAAGCTTTTTTGTCATTACCACTTGAAGCTTTTTCACCTGGCGGTTAAAGCTTTTTCATTGCCGTTTGAAGCTTTTTTCCGCAGTGGAAGATTTTTCCACTGGGACGGAGATTTTTCCACTCTTGAAACTTTTCCTCTAGCTGGATGAAGCTTTTCCACAAACGGTTGAAGCATTTTCTTCCTTGGTGGAAGCTAGACACTTGACTAGTTCCAGCAAAAAACGATGCCGGCTATAGAAAAAACGATGCCGGATGTTGCAAAATCTGTTGGTCCAGCAAAAAAACAGATGCCGTTGTAGCAAAATATTGACACGGTTGTAGCTTTTCTCTCTTGAAACTTTTCCTCTAGCTGGATGAAGCTTTTCCACAAACGGTTGAAGCATTTTCTTCCTTGGTGGAAGCTAGACACTTGACTAGTTCCAGCAAAAAACGATGCCGGCTATAGAAAAAACGATGCCGGATGTTGAAAAATCTGTTGGTCCAGCAAAAAAATAGATGTCGTTGTAGCAAAATATTGACACGGTTGTAGCTTTTCTCTCAATTGTTGAAGCTTTTCCCGTATACGGTGGAAGCTTTCCTGTAAATGATTGAAACTTTTTTTCATTTTGAGCAGCGCCTGGGTGAAATCTTCCTGTATAGTTCGGTTGCAGCAAAATCACAGAGAGACGCCATGGTTGTCGTCGAGGAAGTTTTGTCAATCTCTGGTTGAAGGTTTTTCAACTGCGAGTTGAAGCTTTTTGTCAAACGGTTGTAAATTTTCCTGTATTTTGTTGTTTGGTTGAAGCTTTTTTATCTACTGTATGTAGCTTTTTGTGTCCATGGTTGTAGCACGGGAAAACGCCGTTTGCAACTCTCCCAGTACCGCGGTTGCAGCTCCTCCCCGTGGCCATGGTTGTAGCACCGGCACCTCGGTACTCCCGACGTTTTGAGGAGGAGGCGAAAGGAAATGAGGGACATGGAAGAAGGGAGGGTGGGGGTGGGGGTGGGAACACACGCGGGGCTGCAAACCATGGCCGGCGGGGACTTCGATCTTCCAAGATACATCCATGGTCGACGGCGAGCTGCTCACGTGCTGCAACGGGGGAGGCGAGAGATGCACGCATTGTGGGCCAAGATCCGTGTGAGGTTGAAGAAAGCAGAGAGGATAGCGTTTGGTGGCCCCCGTATCTACGTGTCTCTTGATAGGTGGCTGGGGCGAAGTGCGTGTGGACGCGACCAACCCAAAGTTCGGCCGGCGCACCGCGCCCAATCGTTTCCCAATGAAAAAACGGGACCCACACCTAATTAATCATGGGCATAACTAGCAGGCTAATTAAACTAATCCTGGTGGCCATTGACGATGAGCGATTAGGTTTAACTCTGGGAAAATGTGTTAGCAAATTGACCCACTAACGTGTGGGCCCGCCCGGTTTAACCATTCCCTTAACCACCTAATTAGAACCTAATAAAGTTGTTTAGTTGAATAACTGAAAATGTCATGTGGACCCATTTCATTTAAAAACATGTTTAAAAATGTCTAAGTCAATGACATGTGGCCCCCCACTTAATTTGTTAACTTAACTAAATTGTTAATTTACTATGTCTCTATGACAGCAGGGTCCCACCAGCCAGTTTGACCAGTCAAGGTTGACCTAATCAACTACTGACTGGACTATTGACTTTGACCCTGACCCCACCTGTCATACACTGTGCCTGGCAATGCATTATGTGGAAAAAGTATTTACTGATTAATTTTGGAATATAAATAAATCCATAAAATGATTAAATCCTTTTTAAATTAATATAAAATAAAACGTAGCTCGGATGAAAATACTTTATACATGAAACTTGCTCTGAACGACCAGACGAATCCGGATACGCCGCCCGTTCATCCGCGACACATCCCTAATCTATCGAACTCACAACTTTCCCCCTCCAGTTCATCTGTCCGGAAACGCGAAACACCGGGATTACTTTCCCAGATGTTTCCCCCCTTCGCCGGTATCACCTACTACCGCGTTAGGGCACACCTAGCACCACGCATTGTCGTGTCATGCACTGTCGTGCTTATGTTTGCATTATATTTATTGTTTCTTCCCAATCTTCTCTCGTTAGACACCGAGACCGACACCGCTGCTACAAAGTACGACTACGGTGTTGACGACCCCTCCTTCTCGGCTGAGCTTCCAGGCAAGCCAGCCCCCCCCCCCCTTGATCACCATATATCGCCTATTCCTTCTCTATACTGCTTGCATTAGAGTAGCATAGTATGTTACTGCTTTCGGTTAATCCTATTCTGATGCATAGCCTGTCATTGTTGCTTCTGATTGTTACCCTTACACTATCCCTCTTGCTTAGTATAGGATGCTAGTATTCCATCGGTGGCCCTACACTCTTGTCCGTACGCCATGCTATACTCTTTGGGTCGTGATCACTCGGGAGGTGATCACGGGCATATGCTATATACTTTATACTGTTACATTACTTATGATACTGTTCGGAGATGGGGACTGAAGGGGCAGGTGGCTCCATCCCGGTAGAGGTGGGCATGGGTTCCCGATGGCCCCCGACTATTACTTTGTGACGGAGCGACATGGCAGGTTGAGACCACCTAGGAGAGAGGTGGGCCTGGCCCTGGTCGGCGTCCGTGGTTACTTCATAATAACACGCTTAACGAGTTCTTGGTATTTGATCTGAGTCTGGCCATTTGGTCTATACGCACTAACCAACTACGCGGGAACAGTTATGGGCACTCGACGTCGTGGTATCAGCCGAAGCCTTCGTGACGTCAGCGACTGAGCGGCGCGCGCCGTATAGGACTGGAATGCCTGGTAGGCTAAGTCTGCTTCCGGCCGCCCACACAACATGCAGGTGTGCAATGGGCGATGGGCCCAGACCCCTACGCCATAGGATTTAGACCGGCATGCTGACCTCTCTGTTGTGCCTAGGTGGGGCTGCGACGTGTTGATCTTCCGCGGCCGGGCTTGACCCAGGAAAGTGTGTCCGGCCAAATGGGATCGAGCGTGTTGGGTTATGTGGTGCACCCCTGCAGGGAAGTTTATCTATTCGAATAGTCGTGATCTTCGGTAACAGGGACGACTTGAGTTGTACCTTGACCTTATAACAACTAGAACCGGATACTTAATAAAACACACCCTTCCAAGTGCGGATATGACCTGGTGATCTCTCTCTATGAGGCGACGAGGAGGGGATTGCCGGGTAGGTTTATGCTATGCGATGCTACTTGGTGAACTTACCATCTACTCTCTTCTACATGCTGCAAGATGGAGGTGGCCTGAAGTGTAGTCTTCGATAGATTAGCTATCCCCCTCTTATTCTGGCATTCTGCAGTTCATTCCACCGTTATGGCCCTTTACACATATACCCATGCATATGTAGTGTAGTTCCTTGCTTGCGAGTACTTTGGATGAGTACTCACGGTTGCTTTTCTCCCTCTTTTCCCCCTTTCCCTTCTACCTGGTTGTGGCAACCAGCTGTTGGAGCCCAGGAGCCAGACGCCACCGTCGACGATGACTCCTACTACACCGGAGGTGCCTACTACTACGTGCAGGCCGCTGACGATGACCAAGAGTAGTTTAGGAGGATCCCACGCTGGAGACATGCGCCTCTTTCAATCTGTATCCCAGTTTGTGCTAGCCTTCTTAAGGCAAACTTGTTTACTTATGTCTGTACTCAGATATTGTTGCTTCCGCTGACTCGTCTATAATCGAGCACTTGTATTCGAGCCCTCGAGGCCCCTGGCTTATATTATGATGCTTGTATGACTTATTTGTGTTTTAGAGTTGTGTTGTAATATCTTCCCGTGAGTCCCTGATCTTGATCGTACACGTTTGCATGCATGATTATTGTATGATTGAATCGGGGGCGTCACAAGATAACCCACATGAATCTCATGAGCATTGAACTGGGCATAACTTTCCAAATCCAGTTTCCACTTGCCCTTGTCAACAGCTGAGAATTCTTCTTTGGTGTTGTGTTCTGCGAAGACGGCGGGGTTTCCTGGAGCTGTATAACCCGTCCCAGTAACTATTACATCTTCAGTTTCTTGAGCCGGCTGAACGGGACTGGGCGGCTTATAATGAGCTGGTTTAACATCCATGGAATCCATTGTGACTTGGTGCTCTTCTGGCGGCGGGTCATTGATAGCTGCTTCAGAGGTTTGATGCAAAGATTCAGACAGTGTTTGCTTCTCCGGGTCAGCAGCCTTGGGATCTTCAGTGGTGTTGGTATTTTCGGGCGGTTTAGTTGGTTTTAGTTTCTTGCTTGGCTTTGCCACACCACTAGAAAAGTAAATGATGATGATGTTAATATATCACTTTACAGATGCTAAAATGATAAAGTTAAATATTATTACCCAGGGGCAAGTTTGCAGGCAGGCATGTGGGTCTGTGATGAGTCACTAGAAGAGGAATGAGAAGTTCCTAGATAATTTGAGTTGGAAGGAGTAAGTGGTTATCGAATAAGACCCGCCTTTGGATAAAAAGAGATTGAATTTTGAGGCACCTCTTTCCGGCGTTTTCGAGGAGCCAGCGTGTTGGGTTAGCCGGAGGAGAGATTGTCGCCGTCACTGTTCCGGGTCATGCGGCGAACTTCATGCTGCTACTTCTTCAAAATAAGGATCCAAGTAAGCTAAAGGGTGAGAAAACCTTACTTTCCGGCTCGCTTGACGAACTTTCTGTCTTGGCAAAGGTTCTGAGTCGGAGGAAAGGATAGTTACCTCTTCACCATCTGCGTGGCTGGCCTCCACGTCATCCTGATAGTAATCAACGTGAATAAGATGAACAAAGAAGGAGCCAAGGGAGTCAAGTTCTACATGCGACTCATTATCTAGAGTAAACGGATCAGTTGCATTTGCCTTCTTCTTGGCAAGTTTCTTGAGAGCTTTGGTCTTGGTTCTGACAGATGTTTGAAACAGAATTGGGCCTGATGTCTTCAGGATGGAGTTTGAAGAAATGCAGCACATCACGAAAATATTTTGAGCCTGGTGGGGTAAACCCCTGGAGCATATGGTCAATAAATACAATGACTTTGCCTTCTTTGGGGTCAGGAGTGGTCTCTGTTCCTGGGGCCCTCCAATGGATGACGTCCTTTGCAGCTAAGACGCCCACTTGGACATGCTCGTTCAGTGTTTGTTCGGTACCTCGGAAGGTGACCCAGTTATATGAAGTCATAGTTTTGGTCGTTTTGTTGATGAAAGCCTAGAAAAGAAAAGATTGCCGGATTAAGGTTATGCCCTTAAGTCGTCCAGCGATCAACAAGTAAGTGCGTTGTACAAAGCCAATTCATATGCAAAGGCTATGTGCTATAAGCATTGGCATGGTTAAAGCGAAGATGATGCCGGCTTATACAGATTCTGAACATATGCTGACGATTTAAAAGGGGCTAATGGTGTCCGGTGGGTTACGGCTTATCGTATAAGCCACCCTCACATTTTTAGCACGACAGATCTATAAGTGAATTTTTGCTAAGTGATGGACAAACAAGTTCCACAGATTGGTGCTATGATTTTGGATCTGCAGCAGTTCAGAAAAGAAAATAAATTTTAAACCTAAGGTCGCGATAGCGGAAGAACTCAGATGCTCGGGTGGAATCTTATATCAAAAAAGTATTTTGTGTGATCGGAAAGGAATTGTCGGTGTCAAAACCGGCGGATCTCGGGTAGGGGGGTCCCGAACTGTGCGTCTAGGCGGATGGTAACAGGAGACAAAGGACACGATGTTTTTACCCAGGTTCGGGCCCTCTCGATGGAGGTAAAACCCTACTCCTACTTGATTAATATTGATGATATGGGTAGTACAAGAGTGGATCTACCACGAGATCGAGAGGCTAAACCCTAGAAGCTAGCCTATGGTATGATTGTTGTTAAATCGTATGGACTAAAACCCTCCGGTTTATATAGACACCGGATAGGGTTAGGGTTACACAGAGTCGGTTACAATGGTAGGAGATCTACATATCCGTATAGCCAAGCTTGCCTTCCACGCCAAGGAAAGTCCCATCCGGACACGGTAGGAAGTCTTCAATCTTGTATCTTCATAGTCCAGGAGTCCGTCCAACGGTGATAGTTCAGCTATCCGGACACCCCCTAATCCAGGACTCCCTCAGTAGCCCCTGAACCAGGCTTCAATGGCGATGAGTCCGGCGCGTAGATTGTCTTCGGCATTGCGAGGCGGGTTCTTCTCCAAATTCCTTATACTTGTCAAATAGTGTCAAACCGATAAATGCTGCACTCCTTGGCTTCCATGCCCAATAATGGCCATCTTCCACGTGTTTGAATGAATGCGAAAAGCCGGGGTATTTTACACTTATCCCCTAGCTGCGCAAATGAGCCGCCTATAAAAGGGACGAGGATCTAGATCTGAGTCACACCATCCCCCCTCCGCGAGCTTTCATCGGAGAGCCTCTGACAAAAATCCATTCCATCATGGACAGTCGACGCGGCTCCTCCTCTCACGCTCCCAGCCCTCGGCCGGGAAATTGGGAGAGATGCTCAGTCCCGCATAGCGAGCTAGTGACACTCCAAACCAAGGGATTTCTTCCCCCGGCCTTCATGGTTCCGGTTCGAGCCGGACTTGCCACCTATAAGGGCGGAAAGCAAGCGGAGAGTGTCCCCGATCCCTCCAAAGGAGAGCGGGTATGCTTTGTCTCTTATCTAGTAAGAGGACTCAGATTTCCAGTTCATCCGTTTCTCCGGAGGCTCTTGGAGTTCTACGGCCTCCAGTTGCACCACATTACGCATGCCTCCATTTTGCACATCGCGGGCTTCATGGCCCTTTGCAAACTGTTCTTGGGCGTCGAGGTTCATTTTGCGCTGTGGAAGAGATTATTCTGCCTTGTACCCCGTTCTCATGAGGGGTCAATATATCAAGTGTGCGGAGCCGAGCTATGGCGCATCGCCGGGACGGATATCTATCCGGAACCCGAAGAAGGTGTCTGAAGATGGACCTCGGAATGGTTTTTATAGAAGGCGTCCCGCTGCGGATCCTGTTGGATCGGTCTCCGGAGTTCAGCAATGCTCCTTTGAAGAAAGCGCTGAGTTGGCGCCCATGAGCTCCCGGAGAGGGAAGACGACAGGGACGCTCTATACCTGATGAGCCGAATAAGATTGTTAGCTCATTCCGGACTGACCATGATCGGTGTCATGGCCACATGTATTATGCGGGGGGTGCAGCCGCTCCAGTATAGGGGCCACCCCATGTGGGATTTCAACGGGGAGGACGATGCCACCCGTCATGGCCGTAAGGGGCCGGGATCGGTCACCGATCTGGTGAAGATTTTGTCCGTGCTATACAAGGGAGAAGAGGAGGATTTTCTCCGTGTCACTCCATTCAACGGATTCTCTACGAACAATCCTCGAAGCTGGGTAAGCGGACATTTCTTTTTTGCAAATCTGATCCGTATTCCCATGGTTACGTATCTCATTTTGTGATTTTGACGCAGGAACTGCGCCAGGCCGTAAAAGACATAAACAGCGCGCCTCCACAACCCGAGGATCCGGAACGGCTCCTCGATCCGGCCTCCCAAGAGGATCCGGACATATTGGTGGAGCTGATTGATGGGGTATTTCACCAACTGAGCATCGATAATGCCTTGGTTGCCATTACGGCCGATTACCGGAATACTTCCAGCCTCACAGTAATTGAGACCGAGGTCCCAATACTCGATAATGACCCATCCGTGCTTATTTTTTATCACCGTATACCAATGGTGTTTCACAGGGTGCCTTCGAGGCGGGAGGCCGAGCCAGCTGACTAGCCAACAAGGGCAGCACGGCTCGCAGCTAAAAAGAAGGGTGGTCCGGATCGAAGCGCCGCAGCGGTATGGCACGTCACCATATTCCCAGGATTGATTCACGGAAGGCGATTAACGCTGGTGCCCTTTTCGGGAAAAAAGCGCTTCGCCGGATTTGTGTCCGGAGAGGTTGCCAATCGAGCCTCCGCCAGCCAGGCTCCAAAGCCGGGTCCAGAAGTGGAGGCGAGCACGAGGCATGCGTCGGACGCTCCTCCGACAGAGGATGCCGATAGATTGTCCGCCACCAACTCCGAGGTGGAGAGCACCATGAATCACAGGCGCCGCCGGACAGTTCTTCGTGACGCATGTTTCTCCCAAGAGGCATTGAATGCCTTAAATTCGGGAGATGCGCACCTCCGTGCCACTCAAGATGGTCTAGCCAGAGCCACGGAGCAGTATGTAAAGGACATACGGGTGAGGAAATTTGACGGCTATATATGCCAGTAGCCCCCGAGACTTAAAATAGTTAGAATAAATGATTTAATGATCATAATAGTTAGAATAAATGATTTAATGATCATTTGTTATGCAGGATCTTACAAAAAAGAATACCCGACTATCCCAGGAGCTTGAAGAATGCAAGGCCCAACTTGAGGCATGTTGGAGATATGCCCTACAGGCAATCATGTATGATGATATTTCCTATGTGTCTATGAATAAAGATAGTCCTTGGACATTATCAATGATGTGTATCAGCAAGTACGTGACTTGTTTGTGGGACTATGCATTGTATGATGACTGTCCTAAAAGGTCCCTAGTCGAAAGGGCTGTGTGGACACGCAGCCGGCTAGACCGGCATATGGCACGGTCGATGGCTTGGTCTCACTAGCCATGGAGCATTGGATGCTAACCGGATAATATGGACTTGGAACGGTCTGGTCGGATTCGACGTAGTCGGATCCGAGTCAAGATAAGGTCCGAGTCGGACAGACCCAACTATGAGACGCAGCGATATGTCATCTGTGAGTCTCTAGTACGACATACATTCTATGTCCTAAGACCTGAGCTGACGCATGTACTCGAGATGGTGATAGACTTTCTTGGGCCGACCAAAGCGCTACTCCGTGATCGGGTAGTTACAAAGGTAGGTTTCGGGTTTGTCCAATCCCATGCTGCGAGACATGGTCGAGCAAGATGGGATTTGCCCCTCCGATCAGGAGTGATATACTCTGGGCCCCTCGTGTGATCCGACCAGGAACAGCATGGCCATGTGACAAGGATTATGAGATAATCCGGATGGAGGTCGGTATCACTGGAACGAGAAAGAGGTCGGGTTAGCACAAGGATGACAGTCTCGCCTTGAGCCCGACAACATATATCGTACGACAAAGGGAACAGAAGTGTGACACATTGTACAGGTTCGCCTAACCAGCTTCATCGTCTGCTTGGTGGTTGGCACGCCTTGCTAGAGGCCGCTACCAACCGTACAGGTCGGAGGTGATCCGAACTGTGACCAAGCCGACTTGAACCTAAGGGGTCGCACGCTTAAGGGAAGGAACCTACGAGGTCAGTTCATAGGACACTGGTCGGATGTGATCCGAACTGGACTAGGAACGTGACCGAATAGATTTTGGGCTTTAGGGTCCGTGCAAGGCCCAAGTGTTGAGCCCGCGACGGATGCCTATATAAAGTGGAGGTGCGGCACACTCAGGCGGTTGATCGCTTCGGCGCTGCGACTAGGGTTTGCATGTGTTGCGAATAGCCACCTCCACTCGCCGCCGACCGTGTGATCGGACCTAGCAGTCCGCCGCCTGACGTTCCTCCCGCACGACGATATCTTTAGAGGCGGTGCACTTGCGCCACTCCGGCGAACTTCGTGCGTGGGATCGGACGACCGGCCGCTCGAGGAGATCGAGCGAGGAGGAGGCGATCCACGCGGACGCTGCCCCAACTCTTCTTCCGCCGCGACAACTGCTGGCGTCTAGTGGTAACAAGCTGTGATCCATCTCCCATAGCATGTTCTGGATGTTACTGCGCGTAGGAATTTTTAATTTGCGATCGGCGCTCCCTACCGTAGAACCCAACAGTGGTATCGAGCCTCTGTTATAGGATTTGGATTCAGATCATATGCATATTAGATATGTGGAGGCGGCGAGATGAGATCTGTTGTCCTTGAAGAGATCGACTATGTGCACGGTTGATGTGATCAACTGCACATGGGGATCGTTGAGGCTATGTTTTATGTAAATCGGGATCGATGAGGTCGTGACACGATCTACCCCTACCGGTCGGTCATCCGCCATCGGGGTTAACAGTGAAACGTAAATCCGAATCATATTCGCGATGATCGATAAGATCGGTCAGATCAGAGAATTCGGCGTGATCGGAGTTCAGATAAGATCGGGACCGCCGTGTGCGTAGCGCCGTGTATTTCGTACCCGACACACAAACCGGTAGAATGCGATTCTATGCATAACTTTGTTTTGCAGGTTTGATGTGAATAGTATGGTTCATGTGTATGTGATGCATGTGTGTAATTTATACATGGCCCGCGTGTCATGTTTGTCAGCCGGCAGGAGCCAAAGTGCTATCATTATAATGTATAATGACCCGCGTGTCGACTTGTGACTCTATGTAAATTCATTACTAGTTGTAGTAGTTGGATAATAGAGATCAGGTTGGCGGCTTGGCGTCCCGGCGTGACAAACAAGATGGAGTTCGTAGATGGTAATCGGAGTCGGAGCCGACCAGGAAGAACGTCCATGAAGGAGCCATACTATTTCACAATATGTGTTATATTTGTGATTGTTATGCTTCTTTGTTTCTATGCATGTTAAAATGATAGAATGATCCCTCATGAATATCAAGCGAATTGCCATACCGATGTTGCACCTTCGCACGTCAAGTACGTCTAGTAGTGGGCTCATAAAATTGGGGTGTTCTTTGGGTGTCCTTGAACTGAAGGGTTAAATCTCGGACACGGACATGCACTGCATCAAGTTAACTTGACAAGGCTATCAAAATGGTTTTGGGCCTTGTGGCAAACAAGGTTGGGAGCCGGGGTATGAGATACCTTCCCGACCGACAGGAGTCGTATAGAGATACGATTAGCAAGGAGTTGCTTACCGGATATGTATGTTGGCTAGCAGTGATGCTAAAGCTCACTAGTCGCATACGCTAGTCGGATCCCGAATCACTGAGAGTTTGCGGAGGATCCGACTTGATGGGAGTATTTCTGTTTAGGCTAGAATTAGTCTACATAAACACATTGCTTAGTGATTGCATGTTTCTTGTTGTAGATCAATGGCACCACCTGCTCAACCCAACTTTGCATTGAAATCAATTACGGAAAAGGATAAACTGAATGGAACAAACTTTACCACCTGGTATAGAAATCTGAGAATTGTTCTCAAGCACGATGAAAAGGAACATGTTCTAGAGGATCCACTTCCGAGGAACCTGCCGATAATGCTAGTGCCACAGCTAAAAATGCCTACGAAACTTCGTTGATGAATCAACGGAGATCAGTGTCGATCTTTGGCTTGTATGGAGCCCGATTTGCAACAGCATTTGAAAATGTTGAGGCTTACGATATGATCGAGAGTCTCAAGAGCATGTTTCGAACCACGAGCTAGGACCGAAAGGTTCAACGTCTGGCGATCCTTGATGGATTGCAAGCTGAAGGAAGGTGATCCTTGAGCCCACATGTGATCAAGATGATCGGATATGTGCAAGCTTTGGATCGTTTGGGCTTCCCGCTCTTGGATGAGTGACTCATCGATGCTGTTACGGGTTCTTTTCCGCTTGACTATGGGGCGTTCATCTCGAACTATCATATGCATGGCATGGATAAGAAGCTCACTGAATTGCATGGGATGCTCAAGGTGGCAGAGTAGGATATTAAGAAAGGCACGCATCAAGTGTTGATGGTGCAGAAATCGGCTAAGTTTAAGAAGAGTTGGTCCAAGAAAAAGGCTAAGGCAAAGGGCACGGAGACGGTAACCTCTGCCGCTGCACCAAAGTCTGGACCGGACTCGAAGACTGTCTGCTATCACTGCAAGGAGACCGGTCACTGGAAGAGGAACTGTAGCAAGTGGCTTGCAGAGCATGGCAAGAAGGCGGAAATGCTTCTTGAGCAAAGGTACACTTGTTGCATATGTTATAGACATTTACCTTGCTGACATACCTAGTACCTCTTGGGTATTTGATACCGGATCGGTTGTTCCTATTTGCAACTCGATGCAGGGGCTGGTAAGAACTAGGCGTGCGGCACAAGGGGAGATTGACATCATGGTCGGCAACAAAGCAAGAATTGCTGCGTTGGAGGTCGGCACGATGCAGCTCCAGCTTCCTTCCGGATTCATTATTGAATTGAATAATTGTTATTACATTCCTGCACTTAGTCGGAACATTATTTCTGCCTCATGTTTGATGAGTCAAGGTTATGAATTCAATTTAAAGGACAATGGTTGTTCGATATTTTTGAATGGTATGTTCCACGGCTATGCACCCATTGTTGATGGGTTATTTATATTGAATCTAGAACAGGAACCGGTCTATAACGTAAATGTCAAGAGGCATAAGCCTAATGAGATAAATCCGACATACTTCTGGCATTGCTGGCTTGGACACATTAGTCTGAAACGCATGAAGAAGCTCCATGATGATGGGCTCCTAACTTCCTCCGACTTCGGGTCGTTCGCGACATGTGAATCATGCTTGCTCGGCAAGATGACTAAGTCTCCTTTCTCAAAGAGTTGCGAGAGGGCATCCGAGCTGTTGGAGCTTATACACAGTGATGTGTGTGGTCCAATGAGCACAACTGCCAGAGGTGGCTATCAAGATGCTTTGTGACTTTTACCGGCGACTTGAGTAGATATGGATATATCTATTTGATGAGGCACAAGTCGGAGACTTTTGAAAAATTCAAAGAGTTTGAGCGAGGTTGAGAATCAGTTCGGCAAGACTATAAAGCTTCTGCGATCTGATCGTGGAGGTGAGTACATGAGCCAGGAGTTTGATGATCATCTGAAAATTCGAGGTATAGTACCTCAGCTCACACCTCTGGGTACGCCAGAGAGAAACGGCGTGTCGGAACGAAAGAATAGGACCTTGTTGGACATGGTCCGGTCTATGATGAGCAAATCGGATTTACCCTTGTCATTTTGGGGATACGCTCTAGAAACTGCAGCTTTCACACTTAATAGGGTACCATCAAAATCCGTAGACAATACACCGCATGAGATGTGGACTGGGAAGAGTCCCAGTTTGTCTTTTCTAAAGATTTGGGGTTGTGAAGCATCTGTCAAGCGACTTATGTCAGACAAGCTTACACCCAAGTCGGATAAATGCATATTCGTGTGATATCCGAGGGAAACCTTGGGATATAGCTTCTACAACCGGGAAGAGAATAAAGTGTTTGTTGCTCGGAACGGGGTTTTCCTTGAGAAAATGTTTCTCAGTCGGGAGGCTAGTGGGAGGACGGTTCGACTCGTAGAAATTCGAGGACCACTCGGGGACGGCTCGGCTGGTGATGAGATCATACGAGTCGGTCGAGGGAACCTGTAGTGGAAGCGGCACCGGAACCACGGAGGTCGGAAAGATTGCGCAGAGCTGCGCGATGTATTGTTGCTAGAAAGCGGCGAGCCGCCACGTATGCGGAAGCGATGGTGAGCCCAGATTCCGAGGCATGGCTGGAGGCCATGAGATCCGAGTTAAAGTCCATGGATGAGAATAAAGTCTGGGACTTGGTTGATCCGCCGCCTGGCGTAACGGCCATTGGTTGAAAATGGGTCTTTAAGAAGAAAACCGATGTGGTTGGAAATGTTCAGATCCACAAAGCTCGGCTTGTCGCTAAAGGTTATTGACAAGTTCAAGGAATTGACTATGACGAGACTTACTCGCCGGTAGAAATGCTGAAATCGGTGAGGATCATACTAGCTATAGCTGCATATTTCGATTACGAGATATGGCAGATGGATGTCAAGACAGCTGTCCTTCACGGAAATTTAACCGAGGACGTGTATATGATACAACCCGAGGGTTTTGTCGACCCGACTAGCACTAGTAAGGTATGCAAGCTCAAGAGATCCATTTATGGGTTGAAGCAAGCATCTCGGAGTTGGAACATTCGTTTTGATGAGGTCGTCACTGATTTCGGTTTCATCAAAAGCAAAGAGGACTCTTGTTTATACAAGAAGTTAAGTGGGAACTCGATAGTGTTTTTGATCTTGTATGTGGACGACATACTACTGATCGGGAACGATGTTTCGATGTTAAACTCGGTCAAGGGATCATTGAATGGCAAGTTTTCGATGAAGGACCTTGGTGAGGCAGTCTATATTTTAGGCATTAAGATCTATAGAGATAGATCTAGGAGGCTGCTCGGCTTAAGCCAGAGCATGTACATAGGTAAAGTGTTGAAGCGGTTCAACATGAGTGAGGCGAAGAAAGGGTTCTTGCCACTCTCACATGGTATAAGGCTAAGCGAGAATCAGAGTCCTTCGACATCTGATGAGCGAAGCAGGATGAGTAGGATTCCGTATGCCTCGGCAATCGGATCCATCATGTATGCCATGATATGTACAAGGCCTGATGTTGCTTTTGCAATAAGCCTAACAACGAGATACCAGGCCAACCCAGGTGAGAGTCACTAGGCAGCGGTAAAGACTATTTTGAAGTACCTGAAAAGGACTAAAGAGATGTTCCTAGTTTATGGAGGTGAGGAAGAGCTCGTCGTAAGGGGTTACGTCGATGCTAGTTTCAAATCGACAGAGATGATTGTCGATCACAGTCCGGATTCGTGTACGTCAAGAACGGAGGAGCGATTACCTTTGGATGAGTTCCAAGCAGGATACGGTGGCGGTTCTACCACGAAGCGAATACATTGCGGCTTGTGAAGCTGCAAAGGAAGGTGTTTGGATCCGGCATTTTACGGATGATATTGGTATTTTCCCAGCCTCGGTGAAACCGTTGGACCTTTATTGTGATAATTCCGGTGCCATCGCACAAGCCAAGGAGCCGAGGAATCACCACAAGGTCAGACACATAGATCGGAAATATCACCTGACACGAAAGATCGAAAAGAATGGTGATGTAGAGTTATGCAAGATTCACACGGATGCAAATGTTGCAGATCCGTTTACTAAGCCGCTTCCACAACCCAAGCATGAGGGGCACGTTAGAGCTATGGGCATTCGATGTCTATTTGATTGACTCTAGTGCAAGTGGGAGACTATTGGAGATATGCCCTAGAGGCAATCATGTATGATGATATTTCCTATGTGTTTATGAATAAAGATAGTCCTTGGACATTATCAATGATGTGTATCAGCAAGTACGTGACTTGTTTGTGGGACTATGCATTGTATGATGACTGTCATAAAGGTCCCTAGTCGAAAGGGCTGTGTGGACACGCAGCCGACTAGAATAACATATGACACGGTCGATGGCTTGGTCTCACTAGCCATGGAGCATTTGATGCTAACCGGATAATATGGACTTGGAAGGGTCTGGTCGGATTCAACGTAGTCGGATCCGAGTCGAGATAAGGTCCGAGTCGGACAGACCCAACTATGAGACGCAGCGATATGTCATCTGTGAGTCTCTAGTACAACATACGTTCTATGTCCTAAGACCTGAGCTGACGCATGTACTCGAGATGGTGATAGACTTGCTTTGGGAAGACCAAACGCTACTCCGTGGATCGGGTAGTTACAAAGGTAGGTTTCGGTTTGTCCAATCCCATCTTTGCGAGACATGGTCGAGCAAGATGGGATTTGCCCCTCCGATCAGGAGATATATACTCTGGGCCCCTCGTGTTATCCGACCAGGAACAGCATGGCCATGCGACAAGGATTATGAGATAATCCGGATAGTGGTCGGTATCACTGGAACGAGAAAGAGGTCGGGTTAGCAAAAGGATGACAGTCTCGCCTTGAGCCTGACAACATATATCGTACGGCAAAGGGAACAGAAGTGTGACATGTTGTACAGGTTCGCCTAACCAGCTTCATCGCCTGCTTGGTGGTCGGCATGCCTTGCTAGAGGCCGCTACCAACCGTACAGGTCGGAGGTGATCCGAACTGTGACCAAGCCGACTTGAACCTAAGGGCGGCGCGCTTAAGGGAAGGAACCTATGAGGTCGGTTCAGTAGGACCTTTGGTCGGATGTGATCCGAACTGGACTAGGAACATGACCGAATAGACATTGGGCTTTAGGGTCTGTGCGAGGCCCAAGTGTTGAGCCCGCGACGGACGCCTATATAAAGTGGAGGTGCGGCACACTCAGGCGGTTGATCGCTTCGGCGCTGCGACTAGGTTTGAATGTGTTGCGAATAGCCACCTCCACTCGCCGCCGACTGTGTGATCGGACCTAGCAGTCCGCCACACGACGTTCCTCCCGCACGCGCGGATACTTTTAGAGGCGGTGCACTTGCGCCGCTCCGTCGAACTCATACATGGGATCGGACGACCGGCCGCTCGAGGGAGATCGAACGAGGAGGAGACGATCCATGTGGACGCGCTGCCCCAACTCTTCTTCCGCTGCACGGCATTGCGCGTCTAGTGGTAACGAACTGTGATCCATCTCCCGTAGCATGTTCCTGGATGTTCTGCGCGTAGGAATTTTTAATTTGCAGTCGACGCTCCCTACCGTAGAACCCAACAAGGCCGCACTAGCCGCTAACAGGGGGAGCCACAGAGACCCCCTCTGGTAATATATGCTTCAAAAGATAAGTAGTTTGTGAAGTGCGGCGTGTGTGTAAATCTGACAATAATATTGCAGATGGCGCCGGACTAGATCCAGACAAGCAACAACTCTTGCGCCAGTTGAAGGCCGGCGAGAATGTGCTTACAAGGGTGAGGCAAGAGAAAAATAATCTCCAGGATGCCAACACCCAGCTAGGTGAGGAACAAAAGGATGTTCTTGCCCAGCTGTCTGAATCCGTGAAGGAGAATCGGCGACTTTGTCGCGGCATTTATAGTAAGTGCTTGAGCGAACTTTGAGAAAGAGTTCGGCGAGGAAGTCAACTAACAGAGTTATGTCTGTAGGTATGCTCACGGGTCGTCCTGCAGAGGAAATGCCCGGTTCTACGGGTGACCTTCTTCCGAGCTATTGCAACTGCACGAACGAGTTCGGTAGGTGATGAAAGGCGTCGCACAGGCCTTGTGGCCATCTATCTCCCTGCCCGAAGGCCTTGGAGAGCTTGCAGAGAAGCTTCAGGGAGCACGGCGGTGCTTCCTACTATGGAAGATATCGGCCTATCGTCAAGACGCCAGGGAGGCCTGGGCCATGGTGAAGAGGCGGTACACGAAGGCGGACCCAAACCACATGGCCGAGGTCGGACCTGTGGCGCCCGACGGCAAGGAGATCCCTGTGAGCTTAGTGTATGGCCAAGTAGAGTTGGCCGCAAAGTTTACCCAGCAGGACTGTAAACTAGACAGCCTATTAGATGGCATTGAAGAGGAATACAATCAGTCAATTTGACTATGTAATTTAAAATGACATGTAAAATGCCTTCTAGCCGGATTGTAGATCGTTTGTCATAGCGGACCTTTTCGCTTCAACCTCGGGACCCAATCGTCCGGAGTGTGTCCGAATCCCCTCGCGGTTATGAAAAAACCGGGGCATGCGTGGAGACCAGGCATATGGGTCATGAATGCTTTATCAGACAAGTGCCCAACTAGTTATGTTATATTACATGGTTAGCAAGAAACATCTTCCAGGGAGAATAGTTCCTTTAGGGGTTCCTTTCCCTGGGAGGCATGCCCTAAAGTGCATGTCCGGACTGCGAAAAAAGCAGAAAAGCATCTGGGGGCAGATAAATGAAAAAATAAAAAATCGTCTTTTAGTTCACCGACCGAATATTCCCTTAAGAACGCTAGCTTTCGGCTTCACCCAGTCTGAGGTACACGTCCGGCTGACCCGGCGGTAACAATCACAGAGGTGCTCCCTTTACCACCTAGCCGAACAATCGGGAACGTAGTGGTAAGCACAGGAGCAAGGCAACCCAGCTTTGCCAAAATTTAAGTCATATCGATGCATATAATGGTGAATAAAAGGTACATGCGGAAGTGTGACACATGTGTTGGGCATAAAGCCCGTATAAATAAGCTTCTGTTAGAGAAGCCCCCAGGTATAATGGCGCGGATAAGCGCGTCAAGTGTGTCACGAACAATGCGCGAACGAGCCTTTAACGGCTTCGGAAAAAGGAGGAAGAAGGAGAGAAATAAAAGACAACTTAAAGTATAAAATATAGACGGAGGAAGAAGGCGAACTCGAGAATCCGGCGCTAGGCGTAGAATCTTGAGAGGCGGGCTGCGTTCCATGGGTTCGGCTCGAGTCGATTATCCGATGTGTTTAGCGGGCAGATGCGCTCCGCCCGGTCAGGACTTGGTCGATGATGAAGGGGCCCTCCCATTTGGGCTTGAGTTTTTCCTTTTTCTTGTCCGGCAGGCGTAGAACTAGTTCGCCGATGTTGTAAGCTTTGGCCCGTACTTCCCTGCTTTGATATCTTCGAGCCTGCTATTGATAGAATGCGGAACGAGCTTTTGCCACGTCGCGCTCCTCCTCCAAGGCGTCCAAACTGTCCTGTCGATCGAGCTCGGCTTCTCTTTCTTCGTACATGCGCACTCGAGGTGAGTCATGAATTATGTCGCGGGGCAAAACTGCCTCTGTGCCGTATACCATAAAAAATGGTGTGAATCCGGTAGTGCGATTCGGCGTGGTCCGCAGCCCCCAGAGTACGGAGTCGAGCTCCTCAACCCAGTGCGTGTTAGATTCCTTGAGGGACCGCACTAGTCTGGGTTTAATGCCGCTCATGATTAGACCGTTTGCTCGCTTGACTTGACCGTTAGTTTGGGGGTGATAGACTGAAGCGTAGTCGAGCTTGATGCCCATCTTTTTGCACCAGAGTTTGACCTCGTCGGCCGTGAAGTTCGTGCCGTTATCTGTGATGATGCTATGGGGGACACCGTAACGGTGTACTACCCCTGATATAAAGTCTATCACCGGTCCGGATTCGGTCGTCTTTACAGGCTTGGCCTCAATCCATTTGGTGAATTTATCCACCGTGACCAATAGGTATTTTTGCTTGTGGGTTCCTCCTTTAAGGGGTCCAACCATGTCAAGCCCCCAGACCGCGAAGGGCCAGATGATGGGTATAGTTTTGAGGGCGGTGGGTGGCATGTGGCTTTGATTAGCAAAGAGCTGTGTCGGCGTTCTGGGAACGGGGGTCCCAAGATTTGCCTGCCTGCGGCCTGCAGCGTGGCTCAAAGGGGGGCCCATCACGGCCCATCTTCATCAACACGAGCTCAAGACGCTCGCGAGGGGCCAAGCCTCGCGGGGCGGACGACAGGGAGCTTCCTCAGGCACGGCTTCATCAGGCTGGCTCGCGAGGAGGCGGAGAGATCAAGGCGGGGTACCTCATGAGGTGCCCATGACGCAAGCCATGACGACCAAGGGCGCCAGGCGGGCGCCCGGCTTCATGTGATGTCCTCCTTTCCTCTTTGGTGCAAAGGAGCAAGCGCGGCGAGGGCATCAAGCAAAGGCGTCCATTTACGTGCAACAAGACCAAGACCAGTCCAACGGCAGGAAGGAAGTCATTGTGGAGCCCAAGCCGGCGTCACCACGAGCGCCTTTGACAGGCGAGGACCAACTTTAGTCAGGATAAGTGTACCATATGTTCCCCTTCAAAATGGCCAATTGTTGGCGCCCTTCCCGCTCGATATTTGGGAAGAGGCCCAGGGCCTCTGCCTATAAATAGGGCTAGCCACCCACAGGGTAGAGACACGTTGACCGCAGAAAGATAGCAAGAGAACAAGCGGGAGAGATAGAGAGAGGCGACTAAACTCCCCCTAGCAGTTCATCGCACCAGCCAAAAACAGACCCTCGCGAGGCTGTTCTTCTTTGTATTGTTCATCACCATCAGCCCAAGAGGCAATCCACCATACCACAAACTAGAGTAGGGTATTACACCACAATGGTGGCCCGAACTAGTATAAACCATGTGTCTCTTGTGCTGTTCCTTTCGTAGTTTAGATCCTAGCGGTGGCCGGGGTGCAGGTAGGTAGAGGGGAGATCCGCGCGCACCCAGTTGTTCGAACCTCAAGGGTCTGCAGAACCAGAAATCCAACATTTGGCGTGCGGTAGGGGTCTTGCCGTGATTAAATCTTCCGTCGCCCTGTTCTCCGTCGACAACCGCATCCATGTCTGACGCTCGTCGGGCCCGTGCCGAGCGCTGAGCCGCTCTCGCTTCCCGCGTCGCCCAGACGGGTCCGGTCGGCGGGCGCCCTCGTCGTTCCCCGTCGCCTGCCGTCAACGCCACCACCGGCCCGGCGGGGAACAAGCAGCAAGCATCATCCCAGCATCCCTTCGTGAGGCAAGACGGCCGCACTGCTACCCCCTTGCTCGCCCTGGCTGGTTCTTCGTCTCGCGCGTTCCGCGCGCCCATGGAGGCTCGAGCTGCGCTCATCGCGGCAAACGAGCTCTGCGCTACCGCCCGTCGATGGCGTCTCGAAGAGTGGCTCGACTGCGTCGCCGAAGCTCGTCCGGCGCCCAGGGCACCCAGCGCCGTCTGTCCCGCTGCACCGAACCCCGTCCTGCGCGGGCGACGAAGCTCCGGGGGCGCCTCAGCCGCCTCCCCCTCAAGCAGGTGAAGGAAATATGCCCTAGAGGCAATAATAAAGTTATTATTTATTTCCTTATTTGATGATAAATGTTTATTATTCATGCTAGAATTGTATTAACCGGAAACATGATACATGTGTGAATACATAGACAAACATATAGTCACTAGTATGCCTCTACTTGACTAGCTCATTAATCAAAGATGGTTATGTTTCCTAACCATAGACATGTGTTGTTATTTGATTAATGGGATCACATCATTAGGAGAATGATGTGATTGGCATGACCCATTCCGTTAGCCTAGCACTTGATCATTTAGTATATTGCTATTGCTTTCTTCATGACTTATACATGTTCCTGTAACTATGAGATTATGCAACTCC
Source organism: Aegilops bicornis (assembly GCA_021605145.1). Lineage (NCBI taxonomy): Eukaryota > Viridiplantae > Streptophyta > Magnoliopsida > Poales > Poaceae > Aegilops > Aegilops bicornis. The sequence continues at coordinate 106,438,917 of CM038671.1, forward strand.
TATTTACCGAAGGAACACTTTGGGTGCTACCAAACGTCACAACGTAACTGGGTGATTATAAAGGAGTACTACAGGTGTCTCCAAAGGTACATGTTGGGTTGGCATATTTCGAGATTAGGTTTTGTCACTCCGATTGTCAGAGAGGTATCTCTGGGCCCTCTCGGTAATACACATCACATAAGCCTTGCAAGCATTGCAACTAATAAGTTAGTTGCGATATGATGTATTACAGAACGAGTAAAGAGACTTGCGATGCTTGAGATTGAACTAGGTATTGGATACCGACGATCGAATCTCGGGCAAGTAACATACCGATGACAAGGGGAACAACGTATGTCGTTATGTGGTTTGACCGATAAAGATCTTCGTAGAATATGTAGGAACCAATATGGACATCCAGGTTCCGCTATTGGTTATTGACTGAGAATAGTTCTAGGTCATGTCTACATAGTTCTTGAACCCATAGGGTCCGCACGCTTAAAAGTTACGATGACAGTTTTATTATGAGTTTATAAGTTTTGATGTACCGGAAGATTGTTCGGAGTCCCGGATGTGATCACGGACATGACAAGGAGTCTCGAAATGGTCGAGACATAAAGATTGATATATTGGAAGCCTACATTTGGATATCGGAATGGTTCCGGGTGAAATCGGGATTTTACCGGAACACCGGGGGTTTACCAGAACCCTCCCCGGGGATAATGGGCCTTAGTGGGCCATGAGGGAGAAGAGGAGGGCCGGCCAGGGCAGGCCGCGCACCCCTCCCCCCTAGTCCGAATAGGACAAGGAGAGGGGGGGCGGCGCCCCCCTTTCCTCTTTCCCCTTCCCCCTTTCCTTCTCCAACAAGGCAAGAGGGGGGAGTCCTACTCCCGGTGGGAGTAGGACTCCTCCAGGCACACCCCTTGGGGGCCGGCTGCACCTCCCCCTCCCTCCTTTATATACGGGGGCAGGGGCACCCCATAACACACAAGTTGATCTACGGATCGTTCCTTAGCCGTGTGCGGTGCCCCCCTCCACCATATTCCACCTCGGTCATATCGTCGCGGAGTTTAAGCGAAGCCCTGCGCCGGTAGAGCATCATCATCGTCACCACGCCGTCGTGCTGACGGAACTCATCCCCGACACCCTGCTGGATCGGAGTACGGGGATCGTCATCGAGCTGAACGTGTGCTGAACACGGAGGTGCCGTACGTTCGGTACTTGGATCGGCCGGATCGTGAAGACGTTCGACTACATCAACCGCGTTGTCATAACACTTCCGCTTTCGGTCTCACGAGTGCGTAGACAACACTCTCCCCTCTCGTTGCTATGCATCACCATGATCTTGCGTGTGCATAGGAATTTTTTTGAAATTACTACGTTCCCCATCAGTGGCATCCGAGCCAGGTTTTATGCGTTGATGTTGTTTGCACGAGTAGAACACAAGTGAGTTGTGGGCGATACAAGTCATACTGCTTACCAGCATGTCATACTTTAGTTCAGCGGTATTGTGAGATGAAGCGGCCCGGACCGACATTACGCGTACGCTTACGCGAGACTGGTTTCACCGCTGCGAGCACTCGTTGCTTAAAGGTGACTGGCGGGTGTCTTTCTCTCTCACTTTAGTTGAACCGAGTGTGGCTACGCCCGGTCCTTGCGAAGGTTAAAACAGCACCAACTTGACAAACTATCGTTGTGGTTTTGATGCGTAGGTAAGAACGGTTCTTGCTCAGCCCGTAGCAGCCACGTAAAGTTTGCAACAACAAAGTAGAGGACGTCTAACTTGTTTTGCAGGGCATGTTGTGATGTGATATGGTCAAGACGTGATGCTATATTTTATTGTATGAGATGATCATGTTTTGTAACCGAGTTATCGGCAATCGGCAGGAGCCATATGGTTGTCGCTTTATTGTATGAAATGCAAACGCCATGTAATTGCTTTACTTTATCACTAAGCGGTAGCGATAGTCGTAGAAGCAATAGTTGGCGAAACGACAACGATGCTATGATGGAGATCAAGGTGTCGCTGGTGGCGATGGTGATCACGACGGTGCTTGGAGATGGAGATCACAAGCACAAGATGATGATGGCCATATCATATCACATATATTGATTGCATGTGATGTTTATCCTTTATGCATCTTATCTTGCTTTGATTGACGGTAGCATTATAAGATGATCTCTCACTAAATATCAAGAAGTGTTCTACCTGACTATGCACCGTTTCGAAAGTTCTACGTGATGAGACACCACGTGATGATCGGCTGTGAAATGCTCAACGTACAAATACAACGGGTGCACAACATTTGCACACGCGGAATACTCAGGTTAAACTTGGCGAGCCTAGCATATACGAGATATGGCCTCGGAACACGGAGACCGAAAGGCGAGCGTGAATCATATAGTAGATATGATCAACATAGTGATGTTCACCATTGAAACTACTGCATCTCACGTGATGATCGGACATGGTTTAGTTGATATGGATCACGTAATCACTTAGAAGATTAGAGGGATGTCTACCTAAGTGGGAGTTCTTAAGTAATATGATTAATTGAACTTTAATTTATCATGAACTTAGTCCTGGTAGTATTTTGCAAATTATGTTGTAGATGAATAGCTCGCGTTGTTGCTTCCCTATGTTTGTTGCTTTCATATGTTTATTTTAATATGTTCCTAGAGAAAACTGTGTTGAAAGATGTTAGTGAAGGAAATATGCCCTAGAGGCAATAATAAAGTTATTATTTATTTCCTTATATCATGATAAATGTTTATTATTCATGCTAGAATTGTATTAACAGGAAACATAATACATGTGTGAATACATAAACCTCTGAGTGTCACTAGTATGCCTCTACTTGACTAGCTCGTTAATCAAAGATGGTTGTGTTTCCTAACCATGAACAAGGAGTTGTTATTTGATTAACGGGATCACATCATTGGTTGAATGATCTGATTGACATGACCCATTCCATTAGCATAGCACCTGATCGTATAGTTTGTTGCTAGTGCTTTTCTTCATGACTTATACATGTTCCTATGACTATGAGATTATGCAACTCCCGTTTGCACGAGGAACACTTTGGGTGCTACCAAACGTCACAACGTAAGCTGGGTGATTATAAAGGTACATTACAGGTGTCTCCGAAGGTACATGTTGGGTTGGCATATTTCGAGATTAGGATTTGTCACTCCGATTGCTCGGAGAGGTATCTCTGGGCCCTCTCGGTAATGCACATCACATAAGCCTTGCAAGCATTGCAACTAATGTGTTAGTTGTGAGATGATGTATTACGAAGCGAGTAAAGAGACTTGCGGTAACGAGATTGAACTAGGTATTGGATACCGGCGATCGAATCTCGGGCAAGTAACATACCGATGACAAAGGGAACAACGTATGTTGTTATCTTGATGCGACCGATAAAGATCTTCGTAGAATATGTAGGAGCCAATATGGGCATCCAGGTCCCGCTATTGGTTATTGACCGGAGAGGTGTCTCGGTCATGTCTACATAGTTCTCGAACCCGTAGGGTCCGCACGCTTAACGCTTCGATGACAGTTACTATGAGTTTTTATGATGTTTCTGTACGAAGGTTGTTCGAGTCCCGGATGAGATCACGGACGTGACGAGGAGTCTCGAAATGGTCGAGACATAAAGATTCATATATTGGAAGTCTATGTTTGGACATCGGAAGTGTTCCGGGTGAAATTGGGAATTTTACCAGAAATGCAGGGAGGTTCTGGAACCCCGGAATGCTAATGGGCCAACATGGGCCTTAGTGGAAAGGAGAAAAGGGGCCCAAGTGCTGGTCGCACCTTCCCCCTTCCCTAGTCCTATTAGGACTAGGAGAAGGCGCCCCTCTCTCTCCCTTCCCACTTGGGGAAACCTAGTTGGACTAGGATTTGGGGGAATCCTACTCCTAGTAGGAGTAGGACACCCTGGCGCACCTCTCCTTGGCGGCCAGCCCTCCCTTCCCTCCTTTATATACAGGGCAGGGGCACCCCATGACACACAAGTTGATCATTGAGATCGTTCCTTAGCCGTGTGCGGTGCCCCTTCCACCATATTACACCTCGAAAATACCGTGGCGGAGCTTAGGCGAAACCTGCGCGGTGGAACATCATCATCGTCACCACGCCCGTCGTCTTGTGAAACTCTCCCTCAACACTAAATGCGGATCGGAGTTCGAGGGGCGTCATCGAGCTGAGCGTGTGCAGAACTCCGGAGGTGCCGTACGTTCGGTACTTGGATCGGTTGGATCGTGAAGAAGTACGACTACTTCCTCTACGTTGCGTCAACGCTTCCGTTGCTGGTCTACGAGGGTACGTAGACAACACTCTCATCTCGTTGCTATGCATCACCATGATCTTGCGTGATCGTAGGAAAACTGTTGAAATTACTACGTTTCCCAACAGTGGCATCCGAGCCTAGGTTTTTATGGTTTGATGATATGCACGAGTAGAACACAAGTGAGTTGTGGACGATACAAGTCATACTGCCTACCAGCATGTCATACTTTGGTTCAGCGGTATTGTTGGACGAGACGATCCAGACCAACCTTACGCGTACTCTTACGCGAGACCGGTTCCCTCGACGTGCTTTGCACATAGATGGCTTGTGGAAGACTGTCTCTCCAACTTTAGTTGAACCGAGTGTGGCTACGCCCGGTCCTTGAGAAGGTTAAACGGAGTCTATTTGACGAAGTATCGTTGTGGTTTTGATGCGTGGGTGAGATTGGTTCTTGCTTAAGCCCGTAGCAGCCACGTAAAATTTGCAACAACAAAGTAGAAGGCGTCTAACTTGTTTTTGCAGGGCATGTTGTGATGTGATATGGTCTAGACATGATGCTGAATTTTATTGTATGAGATGATCATGTTTTGTAACCGAAGTTATCGGCAAGCTGGCGAGAGCCATATGGTTGTCGCTTTATTGTATGCAATGCAATGCATACTGTAATGCTTTACTTTATCACTAAGCGGTAGCGATAGTCGTAGAAGCATAAGTTTGGCGAGACGACAACGATGCTACGATGGAGATCAAGGTGTCGCGCGGTGGCGATGGTGATCATGGCGGTGCGGAGATGGAGATCACAAGCACAAGATGATGATGGCCATATCATATCACTTATATTGATTGCATGTGATGATAATCCTTTATGCATCTTATCTTGCTTTGATTGACGGTAGCATTATAAGATGATACCGTACAAAATAATCAAGAATAGTTCTCCCTGAGTATGCACAGTTGCTAAAGTTCTTCGTCTTTGAGACACCACGTGATGATCGGGTGTGATAGGCTCTACGTTCAAATACAACGGGTGCAAAACAGTTGCACACGCAGAATACTCAGGTTATACTTGACGAGCTATGCATATAAGATATGACCTCGGAACACAGAGACCGAAAGGTCGAGCGTGAATCATATAGTAGATATGATCAACATATTGATGTTTACCATTGAAACTACTCCATCACACGTGATGATCGGTCATGGTGTAGTTGATATGGATCACGCAATCACTTAGAGAATTGGAGGGATATTTTTCTAAGTGGGAGTTCTTAAGTAATATGATTAATTGAACTTAAATTTATCATGAACTTAGTACCGATAGTATCTTGCTTGTCTATGATGTGTAGATAGATGGCTCGTCTTTGTTGTTCCGTTGAATTTTAATGCGTTCCTTGAGAAAGCAAAGTTGAAAGATGATGGCAGCAATTACACGGACTGGGTCCGTAACTTGAGGATTATCCTTATTGCTGCACGGAAGAATTACGTCCTGGAAGCACCGTTAGGTGCCAGGGCTGAATGCAAAGGGCTGCGCCCGAGAAGTTGTGAACGTCACGGCAAAGCAAAGGCGATGACTACTCTATAGTTCAGTGTGCCATGCTTTACGGCTTAGAACCGGGACTTCAACGTCGTTTTGAACACCATGGAACATATGAGATGTTCCAGGAGTTGAAGTTAATATTCCAAGCGAATGCGGATTGAGAGATATGAAGTCTCCAATAAGTTCTATAGCTGTAAGATGGAGGAGAACGGTTACTGTCGGTGAGCATATACTCGGAATGTCCGGATATAACAATCACTTGATTCAAGCTGGAGTTAATCTTCCGGATGATTGCGTCATTGACAGAATTCTCCAATCACTGCCACCAAGCTACAAGAGCTTCGTGATGAACTATAATATGCAAGGGATGACCAAAACAATGCCCGAGCTCTTCGCGATCTTTGAAAGCATGGAGGTAGAAATCAAAAAGGAGCATCAAGTGTTGATGGTTAACAAAACCACTAGTTTCAAGAAAAGGGCAAAGGAAAGAAAAGGAAACTTCAAAAAGAGCGGCAAGCAAGTTCTTGATCAAGAGAAGAAACCCAAGTCTGGTCCTAAACACAGGCTGAAAGTGCTTCTATTGCAAGCGGTAGTCCTTGGAAGCGGAACTGCCCCAAGTATTTGGCGGATAAGAAGGATGGCAAGGTTAACAAAGGTATATGTGATATACATGTTATTGATGTGTACCTTACTAATACTCGCAGTAGCACTTTGGGTATTTGATCTTTGGTTACATTGCTAATATTTGCAACTTCGAAAGCAGGGGCTACGGATTAAGCGAAGATTGGCTAAGGACGAGGTGACGATCTTGGCGTGGGAAATGGTTCCAAAGTCGATGTGATCGCGATCGCACGCTACCTCTACATCTACCTTCGGATTAGTATTAGACCTAAATAATTGTTATTTAGTACCAGCGTTGAGCATGAACATTATATCTGGATCTTGTTTGATGCGAGACGGTTATTCATTTAAATCGAGAGAATAATGGTTGTTCTATTTATATGAATAATATCTTTTATGGTCATGCACCATTGAAGAATGGTTTGTTTTACTTAATCTTGATAGTAGTGATACACATATTCATAATGTTGAAACCAAAAGATGCAGAGTTGATAATGATGGTGCAACTTATTTGTGGCACTTGCCGTTTAGGTCATATCGGTGTAAAGCGCATGAAGAAACTCCATCTTGATGGACTTTTGGAGTCACTTGATTATGAATCACTTGGTACTTGCGTAACCGTGCCTTATGGGCAAGATGACTAAAACACCGTTCTCGGAACTATGGAGAGAGCAACAGATTTATTGGAAATCATACATCTTGATGTATGTGGTCCAATGAATGTTGAGGCTAAATGGCGGATATCGTTATTTTCTCACCTTCACAGATGATTTGAGCAGATATGGGTATATCTACTTAATGAAACACAAATCTGAAACATTTGAAAAGTTCAAAGAATTTCAGAGTGAAGTGGAAAATCATCGTAACAAGAAAATAAAGTTTCTACGATCTGATCGTGGAGGAGAATATTTGAGTTACGAGTTTGGCCTACATTTGAAACAATGCGGAATAGTTTCAAGAACTTACGCCACCTGGAACACCACAACGTAATGGTGTGTCCGAACGTCGTAATCATGTCGTACTTTATTAGATATGGTGCGATCTATGATGTCTCTTACTGATTTACCGCTATCGTTTTGGGGTTATGCTTTAGAGACGGCTACATTCACTTTAAATAGGGCACCATCTAAATCCGTTGAGACGACGCCTTATGAACTGTGGTTTGGCAAGAAACCAAAGTTGTCGTTTCTAAAAGTTTGGGGCTGCGATGCTTATGTGAAAAAGCTTCAACCTGATAAGCTCGAACCCAAATCGGAGAAATGTGTCTTCATAGGATACCCAAAGGAGACTGTTGGGTACACCTTCTATCACAGATCCGAAGGCAAGATTTTGTTGCTAAATTCGGAAACTTTTTGGAGAAGGAGTTTCTCTCGAAAGAAGTAAGTGGGAGGAAAGTAGAACTTGATGAGATAACTGTATCTACTCCCTTATTGAGAAGTAGAACATCACAGAAAACAGTTTCTGTGACACCTACACCAAATAGGGAAGAAGCTAATGATGATGATCATGAAACTTCAGATCAAGTTTCTCTGAACTTCGTAGATCAACCAGAGCAAGATCCGCACTGAGTGGTACGGTAATCCTATTCGGAAGTCATGTTACTTTGGAACATGATGAACCTACGAACTATGAAGAAGCGATGGTGAGCCCAGATTCCACAAAATGGCCGGAAGCCATGAAATCTGAGATGGGATCCATGTATGAGAACAAAGTGTGGACTTTGGTTGACTTGCCCAATGATCGGCAAGCAATTGAGAATAAATGGATCTTCAAGAAGAAGACTGACGACGATGGTAATGTTATCGTCTATAAAGCTCGACTTGTTGCAAAAGGTTTTCGACAAGTTCAAGGGATTGACTACGATGAGACCTTCTCACCCGTGGCGATGCTTAAGTCCGTCCGAATCATGTTAGCAATTGCGCATTTTATGATTATGAAATTTGGCAAATGGATGTTAAAACTGCATTCTGAATGGATTTACGGAAGAAGAGTTGTATATGATGCAACGAGAAGGTTTTGTCGATCCAAAGGGAGCTAACAAAGTGTGCAAGCTCCAGCGGTCCATTTATGTCTTGGTGCAAGCCTCTCGGAGTTGGAATAAACGTTTTGATAGTGTGATCAAAGCATTTGGTTTTATCTGAGACTTTTGGAGAAGCTTTGTATTTACAAGAAAGTGAGTGGGAGCTCTGTAGCATTTACGATATTATATGTGGATGACATATTACTGATCGGAAATGATATAGAATTCTGGATAGCATAAAGGGATACTTGAATAAAAGTTTTTCGATGAAAGACCTCGGTGAAGCTGCTTACATATTGGGCATTAAGATCTATAGAGATAGATCAAGACGCTTAATAGGACTTTCACAAAGCACATACCTTGATAAAGTTTTGAAAAAGTTCAAAATGGATCGAGGCAAAGAAAGGGTTCTTGCCGGTGCTACAAGGTGTGAAGTTGAGTAAGACTCAATGCCCGACCACCGCAGAAGATAGAGAGAAAATGAAAGATATTCCTATGCTTCAGCCATAGGCTCTATCATGTATGCAATCTTGTGTACCAGACCTGATGTGTGCCTTGCTGTAAGTTTGGCGGTGCAGGTACCAAAGTAATCCAGAGTGGATCATCGGGCGGTCAAGAACATCCTTAAGTACTTGAGAAGGACTAAGGATATGTTTCTCATTTATGGCGGTGACAAAGAACTCGTCAGAACGGCAGTTACGTCGACGCAAGCTTTGACACTGATCCGGACGATTCTAAATCGCAAACCGGATACGTATTTACATTAAACGGTGGAGCTGTCAGTTGGTGCAGTTCCAAACAAAGCGTCGTGGCGGGATCTACATGTGAAGCTGAGTACATAGCTGCTTCGGAAGCAGCTAATGAAGGAGTCTGGATGAAGGAGTTCATAACCGATCTAGGTGTTGTACCTAGTGTATCGGGTCCAATGAAAATCTTTTGTGACAATCCTGGTGCAATTGCCTTAGCAAAGGAATCCAGATTTCACAAGAGAACCAAGCACATCAAAAGACGCTTCAACTCCATCCGGGATTTGGTCCAGGTGGGAGACATAGAGATATGCAAGATACATACGGATCTGAATGTTGCAGACCCGTTGACTAAGCCTCTTCCACGAGCAAAACATGATCAGCACCAAGACTCCATGGGTGTTAGAATCATTACTGTGTAATCTAGATTATTGACTCTAGTGCAAGTGGGAGGCTGAAGGAAATATGCCCTAGAGGCAATAATAAAGTTATTATTTATTTCCTTATATCATGATAAATGTTTATTATTCATGCTAGAATTGTATTAACAGGAAACATAATACATGTGTGAATACATAAACCTCTGAGTGTCACTAGTATGCCTCTACTTGACTAGCTCGTTAATCAAAGATGGTTGTGTTTCCTAACCATGAACAAGGAGTTGTTATTTGATTAACGGGATCACATCATTGGTTGAATGATCTGATTGACATGACCCATTCCATTAGCATAGCACCTGATCGTATAGTTTGTTGCTAGTGCTTTTCTTCATGACTTATACATGTTCCTATGACTATGAGATTATGCTACTCCCGTTTGCATGAGGAACACTTTGGGTGCTACCAAACGTCACAAAGTACGGGGGTGATGATAAAGGTACAATACAGGTGTCTCCGAAGGTACATGTTGGGTTGGCATATTTCGAGATTAGGATTTGTCACTCCGATTGCTCGGAGAGGTATCTCTGGCCCTCTCGGTAATGCACATCACATAAGCCTTGCAAGCATTGCAACTAATGTGTTAGTTGTGAGATGATGTATTACGAAGCGAGTAAAGAGACTTGCCGGTAACGAGATTGAACTAGGTATTGGATACCGACGATCGAATCTCGGGCAAGTAACATACCGATGACAAAGGGAACAACGTATGTTGTTATCTTGATGCGACCGATAAAGATCTTCGTAGAATATGTAGGAGCCAATATGGGCATCCAGGTCCCGCTTATTGGTTATTGACGGAGGTGTCTCGGTCATGTCTACATAGTTCTCGAACCCGTAGGGTCCGCACGCTAACGCTTCGATGATGTTACTATGAGTTTTTATGATGTTTCTGTACCGAAGGTTGTTCGAGTCCCGGATGAGATCACGGACGTGACGAGGAGTCTCGAAATGGTCGAGACATAAAGATTCATATATTGGAAGTCTATGTTTGGACATCGGAAGTGTTCCGGGTGAAATTGGGAATTTTACCAAATGGCAGGGAGGTTACCGAACCCCGGAATGCTAATGGGCCAACATGGGCCTTAGTGGAAAGGAGAAAAGGGGCCCAAGTGCTGGCGCACCTTCCCCCTTCCCTAGTCCTAATAGGACTAGGAGAAGGGGGCGCCCCCCCTCTCTATACCTTACCACTTGGGGAAACCTAGTTGGACTAGGATTTGGGGGGAATCCTACTCCTAGTTGGAGTAGGACACCCTGGCGCGCACCTCTCCTTGGCCGCCAGCCCTCCCCTTCCCTCCTTTATATACTGAGGCAGGGGCACCCCATGACACACAAGTTGATCATTGAGATCGTTTCCTTAGCCGTGTGCGGTGCCCCTTCCACCATATTACACCTCGAAAATACCGTGGCGGAGCTTAGGCGAAGCCTGCGCCCGGTGGAACATCATCATCGTCACCACGCCGTCGTCGACGTGAAACTCTCCCTCAACACTCGGCTGGATCGGAGTTCGAGGGGCGCCATCGAGCTGAGCGGTGCAGAACTCGGAGGTGCCGTGACGTTCGGTACTTGGATCGGTTGGATCGTGAAGAAGTACGACTACTTCCTCTACGTTGCGTCAACGCTTCCGTTGCTGGTCTACGAGGGTACGTAGACAACACTCTCATCTCGTTGCTATGCATCACCATGATCTTGCGTGATCGTAGGAAAACTGTTGAAATTACTACGTTTCCCAACAGTTAGTAGCAATGATGCGGATTGGATCCGTGATCTGAGGTTTATCCTCATTGCTGCACAGAAGAATTATGTCTTTGATGCACCGCTAGGTGACAGACCTATTGCAGGAGCGTAATCACGACGTTATGAACGTTTGGCTAGCTCAATATGATGACTACTTGATAGTTTAGTGCACCATGCTTAACGGCTTAGAATCGGGACTTCAAAGACGTTTTGAACGTCACGGACCATATGAGATGTTCCAGGTATTGAAGTTAATATTTCAAGAAAATACCCGAGTTGAGAGATATGAAGTCTCCAACAAGTTCTATAGCTAAAAGATGGAGGAGAATCGCTCAACTAGTGAGCATGTACTCAGATTGTCTGGGTACTTCAATCGCTTGAATCAAGTGGGAGTTAATCTTCCGGATAAGATAGTGATTGACAGAATTCTCTAGTCACCATCACCAAGTTAGTAGAACTTCGTGATGAACTATAATATGCAAGGGATGACAAAAGTAATTCCCAAGCTCTTACGTGATGCTGAAATCGTGAAGGTAGAAATCAAGAAAAGAGCATCAAGTGTTGATGATTGACAAGACCACTAGTTTCAAGAAAAGGGCAAAGGGAAAGAAAGGGAACTTCAAGTAGAATGACAAGCAAGTTGTCGCTCCATAAAGAAGCCCAAAGCTGGACCAAAGCCTGAAACTAAGTGCTTCTACCGCAAAGGAAATGGTCACTTTGGAAGCGGAAATGCCCTGAATATTTGGTGGATAAGAAGGATGGCAAAGTGAACAAGAGTATATTTGATATACAGGTTATTGATGTGTGCCTTACTAGTGTTTATAGTAGCCCCGAGTATTTGATACTCGTTAGGTTGCTAAGATTAGTAACTCAAAACAGGAGTTACTGAATAAACAGAGACTAGCTGATGGGGAAGTGACGATGAGTGTTGGAAGTAGTTCCAAGTTTGATATGATCATCATCGCACTCTCCCTATACTCTCGGGATTAGTGTTGAACCTCAATAAATGTTATTTGGCATTTGCGTTGAGCATGAATATGATTTGATCATGTTTATTGCAATACGGTTATTCATGTAAGTCGAGAATAATTATTGTTACATTTACATGAATAAAACCTTCTATGGTCATACACCCAATGAAAATGGTTTGTTGGATCTCGATCGTGTGATACACATATTCATAATATTGAAACCAAAAGATGTAAAGTTAATAATGATAGTGAAACTTATTTGTGGCAATTGCAGTTTAGGTCATATTGGTGTAAAGCGCATGAAGAAACTCCATCTTGATGGGCTTTTGAAATCACTTGATTATGAATCATTTGATGCTTATGTAACCGTGCCTTTTGGGCAAGATGACTAAAACTCCGTTCTCCGGAACAATGGAACGAGCTACTGACTTGTTGGAAATAATACATACCGATGTATGTGATCCAATGAGTGTTGATGCTCGTGGCAAGTATCATTATTTTTTGACCTTCACAGATGATTTGAGCAGATATGCGTATATCTTCTTGATGAAACATAAGTCTGAAATAGTTGAAAAGTTCAAAGAATTTCAGAGTGAAGTAGAAAATCATCATAACAAGAAAATAAAGTTACTGCGATCTGATCATGGAGATGAATATTTGAGTTACGAGTTTGGTCTTCAATTAAAACAAAGTGGAATAGTTTCACAGCTCACGCCACCTGGAACACCACAACGTTATGGTGTGTCCGAAAGTCGTAACCTCACTTTATTTTGATATGGTGCGATCAATGATGTCTCTTACCGATTTACCAATATCGTTTTGGGGTTATGCATTAGAGACAGCTGCATTCACGTTTAATAGGGCACCATCTAAATCCGTTGAGACGACACCGTATGAACTATGGTTTAACAAAGAAACCTAAGCTGTCGTTTCTTAAAAAGTTTGGAGTTGTGATGTTTATGTGAAAAAGTTTTCACTGATAAGCTCGAACCCAAATCGGAGAAGTGCGTCTTCATAGAATACCCAAAGGTAACTATTGGGTACACCTTCTATCACAGATCCGAAGGCAAGTTTTTCGTTGCTAAGATGGATCCTTTCTAGAGAAGAAGTTTCTCTCGAAAGAACTGAGTGGGAGGAAAGTAGAACTTGATGAGGTAATTGTACCTTCTCCCTTATTGGAAATTAGTTCATCACAGAAATCAGTTCGGTGATTCCTACACCAATTAGTGAGGAAGTTAATGATGATGATCATGAAACTTGAGATCAAGTTGCTACCAAACCTCGTGGGTCTTCCAGAGTAAAATCCGCACCAGAGTGGTACGGTAATCGTGTTCGGAAGTCATCTTACTAGACCATGATGAACCTACGGACTATGAGGAAGCGATGATGAGCCCAGATTCCGCGAAATGGCTTGAGGCCATGAAATGCGAGATAGGATCCATGTATGAGAACAAAGTATGGACTTTGATTGACTTGCTCGATGATCAGCAAGCCATGTTAAATAAATGGATCTTCAAAAGGAAGACGGACAACGATAGTAGTGTTACTATCTACAAAGCTCGACTTGTCACAAAAAGGTTTTCGACAAGTTCAAGGTATTGACTACAATGAGATTTTCTCAACTGTAGCGATGCTTAAGTCTGTCCGAATCATGTTAAGCAATTGGCACATTTTATGAAATCTGGCAAATGGATGTCAAAACTACATTCTTTAATGGATTTATTAAAGAAGAGTTGTATATGATGCAACCAGAAGGTTTTGTCAATCCTAAAGGAGCTAACAAAATGTGCAAGCTTCAGCGATCCATCTATGGACTGGTGCAAGCATCTCGGAGTTGGAATAAATGCTTTGATAATGTGATAAAAGCATATGGTTTTATACAGACTTTTGGAGAAGCCTGCATTTACAATAAAGTGAGTGGGAGCACTACCGCCTTTCTGATAAATATATGTGAGTAACATATTGTTGATCAGAAATGATGTATAATTTTTCTGGAAAGCATAAAGGAGTATTTGAAAGGAGTTCTTTAAAAGAAAGACCTCAGTAAAGCTACTTACATATTGAGCATCAAGATCTATTGAGATAGATCAAAACGCTTGATAAGTTTTTCAATAAGTACATACCTTGTCAAGATTTTGAAGTAGTTCAAAATGGAACAGTCAAAGAAAAGTTCTTGCCTGTGTTGCAAACGTGTGAAATTGAGTAAGACTCAAATCCCGACCACGGCAGAAAATAGAAAAGAGAATGAAAGTCATTCCCTATGCCTCTACCATAGGTTCTATAAAGTATGCTATGCTATGTACGGACCTATTGTATACCTTGCTCTGAATTTGGCAAGGAGTACAATAGTGATCTAGGAGTAGATCATCGGACATTGGTCAAGAACATCCTTAGTGAGGACTAAGGAAATATTTCTCGATTATGGAGGTGATAAAAGAGCCCGTCGTAAAGAGTTACATCGATGCAAGTTTTTACGGTGATCCAGATGACTCTAAGTCTCAATCTGGATACATATTGAAAGTGGGAGCAATTAGCTAGAGTAGCTCCGTGCGAGCATTGTAGACATAGAATATTTGCAAAATACATACGGCTCTGAATGTGACAGACCCGTTGACTAAACTTCTCTCACGAGCAAAACATGATCATACCTTAGTACTCTTTGGGTGTTAATCACATAGCGATGTGAACTATATTATTGACTCTAGTAAACCCTTTAGGTGTTGGTCACATGACGATGTGAACTATGGGTGTTAATCACATACATATGTGAATATTAGTGTTGAATCACATGATGATGTGAACTAGATTATTGACTCTAGTGCAAGTGGGAGACTGAAGGAAATATGCCCT
This sequence comes from Aegilops bicornis, assembly GCA_021605145.1. Taxonomy (NCBI): domain Eukaryota; kingdom Viridiplantae; phylum Streptophyta; class Magnoliopsida; order Poales; family Poaceae; genus Aegilops; species Aegilops bicornis. Next base: position 106,454,107 of record CM038671.1, read on the forward strand.
AGAGGAAATAATAAAGTTATTATTTATTTCCTTATTTCATGATAAATGTTTATTATTCATGCTAGAATTGTATTAGCTGGAAACATGATACATGTGTGAATACATAGACAAACATATAGTCACTAGTATGCCTCTACTTGACTAGCTCATTAATCAAAGATGGTTATGTTTCCTAACCATAGACATGTGTTGTTATTTGATTAATGGGATCACATCATTAGGAGAATGATGTGATTGGCATGACCCATTCTGTTAGCCTAGCACTTGATCGTTTAGTATATTGCTATTGCTTTCTTCATGACTTATACATGTTCCTGTAACTATGAGATTATGCAACTCCGTTTACGGAGGAACACTTTGGGTGCTACCAAGCGTCCTGGCGTAATCGGGTGATTATAAAGGAGTACTACAGGTGTCTCCAAAGGTACATGTTGGGTTGGCGTATTTCGAGATTAGGTTTTGTCACTCCGATTGTCGGAGAGGTATCTCTGGGCCCTCTCGGTAATACACATCACATAGGCCTTGCAAGCATTGCAACTAATAAGTTAGTTGCGAGATGATGTATTACAGAACGAGTAAAGAGACTTGCCAGTAACGAGATTGAACTAGGTATTGGATACCGACGATCGAATCTTGGGCAAGTAACATACCGATGACAAGGGGAACAACGTATGTCGTTATGCGGTTTGACCGATAAAGATCTTCGTAGAATATGTAGGAACCAATATGGGCATCCAGGTTCCGCTATTGGTTATTGACCGAGAATAGTTCTAGGTCATGTCTACATAGTTCTTGAACCCGTAGGGTCCGCACGCTTAAACGTTACGATGACAGTTTTCTTATGAGTTTATAAGTTTTGATGTACCGAAGATTTTTCGGAGTCCCGGATGTGATCACAGACATGACGAGGAGTCTCGAAATGGTCGAGACATAAAGATTGATATATTGGAAGCCTACATTTGGATATCGGAATGGTTCCGGGTGAAATCGGGATTTTACCGGAACACCGGGGGGTTACCGGAACCCTCCCGGGGATAATGGGCCTTAGTGGGCCATGAGGGAGAAGAGGAGGGCCGGCCAGGGCAGGCTGCGTGCCCCCTCCCCCCCTAGTCTGAATAGGACAAGGAGAGGGGGGCGGCGCCCCCCTTTCCTCTTTCCCCTTCCCCCTTTCCTTCTCCAACAAGGCAAGAGGGGGGATTCCTACTCCCGGTGGGAGTAGGACTCCTCCAGGCGCACCCCTTGGGGGCCGGCCGCACCTCCCCCTCCCTCCTTTATATCTGAGGCAGGGGCACCCCATAACACACAAGTTGATCTACGGATCGTTCCTTAGCCGTGGCGGTGCCCCGCTCCACCATATTCCACCTCGGTCATATCGTCAGCGGAGTTTAGGCGAAGCCTCTGTGCAGTAGAGCATCATCATCGTCACCATGCCGTCGTCTTGTGGAACTCATCCCCGACACCCTGCTGGATCGGAGTCCGGGATCGTCATCGAGCTGAGCGTGTGCAGAACACGGAGGTGCCGACGTTCGGTACTTGGATCGGTCGGATCGTGAAGGCGTTCGACTACATCAAGCTGCGTTGTCATAACGCTTCGCTTTGGTCAACGAGGTGCGTGAATAACACTCTCCCCTCTCGTTGCTATGCATCACCATGATCTTGCGTGTGCGTAGGAATTTTTTTTGAAATTACTACGTTCCCCAACAGAAGGCGCCCTGGCCCCAAGGCGCGTGGTCCCTGGGCGGAACCCGCTCCGTCCGGCGCCGGCGCGGCAAGAGCAGAGCTGTCAGGAGGTCCCTCGCCCGCAAGAAGCTGCCCGAGTGCTCCCCGCTCCAGCTTGTCGCGACCACGCTCCTGCTCCGACATGTCAAGACCCCGCGCTGCTCCCAGCTGCAGCGCACGGGGACCCGCAAGACCAAGCTCTTCGTCATCCAAGGCCTCCTGTGGCCACAGCAGGCTGCCGAGGCTTCACCCCCGAGCTGCTTGTTGTCGCGTGGCCCGGCAAGTTCAAACGGACCTGCCTCCTCGCTTCTGACCAGTGCGGCCGACCTCATGAAGTTCCTCCAGCTCTCACGATCTGGGCATCGAAGCCGCCAACGGAGACGAAGGTCATGGCGAACTAGTTTCCCATGGCGCTCAAAGATGGGGCCCTTTTGGCTCCTGAACACGGCCCCGAGCACGGTCTCCTCTGGGGACGAGATGCGTACCGCTTCATCGTTAACTTCCAAGGTACTCGCGATCGGCCACCCGCATGGCGACATGCGCCGCATCAAGCAGCAACCAGGAGAGACCCTGCAGAAGTACATCCAGCGCTTCAACAACGCACGCCTCAAGATTCCCAAGGTGACCGAGGAGGCCATCATCTCCGCCTTCTTCGATGGTGTGCGCGACGTCAAGCTGAAGGAGGAGCTTGCGATGCATGAAGATCTGTGCACTTCCTTGGAGCTGTTCAACTTGGCGACCAAGTGCGCCAGGGCCGAGGAAGGGCGTCTCTCCCTCATCAAGCTGCCAGCCGCAGACCCAGAAGAGAAGAAACCTAAGGTCGAGGACGTGAAGCGCAAGGGGGCTGCCGTGCTCGCAGCAGAACCAGACACCAAGCAGGGCAGAGATCAGCCCAAGTCTTCGAAGGGCGGCCGGTACTGCGTGTACCACGACCTCCACACCCACAACACGAGCGAATGTCAAGAACTCCGAGCCGTGCGAGAAGGAAGGATCGATCGACGTCCCGACCGCAGCGACCAGGGCTACGGCCGAGGAGGAGGAAGGAAAGCAGGACGCTGGGAAGACCGCGGCCCTCGCCAAGGATGGTGCTACCAACCTCGCGAGGATCGCTGGCCAGACCAGCCTCGCGAGGGAGGCTGGAGGGATCAGCCTCGCGAGGATCGCCCGCAAGGCAACGCAGGCCTCCCTCCTTTGCCACCGCAGCGAAGGAGAAATGAAGACCATCATCAAGACGAGGGGCTGGGGCTTCCAGGGCAGCGCAATCTCCTGCATCCTGGCGGAGCTCAAGCCCCGACCTCTCAACGCATCTTGAGCAGTTCGCTTGAAGTGAATGCAGTCCTCCCCAAGCTCGAAGCCACACGCCCCTCAGGTGGTCGGCGTGCACCATCACGTTCAGCTCAGCGGATCAGCTCAAGTGTGCGGCCACAGCCGGAGTCCTCCCGATGCTCTGTTCCCCAATCATCAGCAACATGCTAGTCACCAAGACCCTCATCGATGGCAGGGCAGGGCTCAACGTCCTGTCCGTGGAAACGTTCAACAATCTCCAAGTGCCTTAAAATCAGCTCCAGCCGACCAAGCCTTTCTCTGGGGTCATCGACAGCTCCACGGTCCCGATCGGGCAGGTTCGCCTCCCTGTCACTTTCGGCGCACACAACAACTACCGCACCGAGCTCATCGACTTCGACGTCGCCCACATTCGCCTGCCATACAACGCCAGCCTCGGGTACCCAGCGCTGGCCAAGTTCATGGCCGTAACCCACCACGGCTACAACGTCCTCAAGGTGCCAGGGAGTGGCGGAGTCATCGCGGTGCCTTGCGAAGAGAAAGACGCAGTGTGCTCCCTGGAGCGAGCCTTTCAGGCCGCGTCACTGGAGGACCCGGATCGCGGAAGCAGGAGCCCTCCCGAGACCGCTCCCAAGAAGAAGAAGACATCGTCCGACGCGGCCCCTCAGGAGACAGGCCCCTCAGGGTCCGTGCCTGCTCAGGGGGAACCTCCTTCTATCGCATAGGAAAGCGCGCCTAGCGCCCTCCTTAGGCAGGGCTCGGGGGCTCCCCCCTGGAGGGCCACCGACCTTGCTAGGGTCACAAGGGAGGCGCTTGGGCACCACTTGGAGGCGTGCTTCGAAGCACGTTTTCCTCAAGAAGGAGCAAGGCAAGGAGGGCCAAACCCTCAGGAGTTCGTCAGCTAGATCATTCAGGAGCTGCAAGAGTCAAGAGTCATGAGCGGTGGCCGCCGCTTACCTGTCGTGGCTCCCCATCTAGGCGAGGATGGTGGGCTGCGCGTCTGCATCGACATACCAGGGCTCAACCGAGCCGCCTCTCAGGAGCACCTCTGGCCCTCTCGCGTGGGGTGCTGCGAAGGTCCACCCCACAACTACGTTCGCATGCCTTACGGCTTGCCGAACGCGGCTGCCACGTACCAGCGCCTCATGAGGGGCATCCTGGAAGCTCAAGAGGCCAGGCGCTCCGCAGCCCTGGCGGAGATGGAGATGGTCCACGAGGATCCACCAGCGCCTCCGGAGCCTCCCGAGGCCCTGGGCCTGGGGGCTCGTGAGGATCGGCTCCCGCAGCCCAACGAGTCTGCCGCACCAACAACCTTTCGTCTTCAATGCTACCAGGTGGCATCGTTCAAGTTTCATTTCCAGCTGGGAGCGCCCCCCAGGGCTGCATTATTCCCAGGCCGCGTGGGTCCATCCATGCGGTGTGTATCCCTTTTACTTCCTGTTCCTAGCTTACCTTATTGGGGGCGCCCTTCGGACTGCATCATCCCCAAGTCGCTTGGGCCAGGCCCGGCGGCATGTATCCCTCTTGCGTTTATTTCAGGTCATGCGTTCGACCCATTATGCTTGTTATTTGATGCCAATCCATGGCACCTTCTCTTTGTTCATGCCGACCGCTTGCACATTAAAGGGGGGGTACCTGAGCATCGCGACTCAGGGCTCCTACTGGCTCTCCAGCCCTCACCCTCTGGCCTTGTCCACGGCATCACGACACAGCATACCGACGGCTGAGACCAGCTCGAGGCCGGGACCCGAGGACGAGCGCGGCATCTAACCAAATCTGCAGGAACACATCACAAGATAAGGCCAGTGCAGGTGCAATCCGCCTTGAGGTAGGGCCCGTGGAGTCCCACGCGGGCTCACGGGTGCCTGTGACACACACCTCGTCGAGGCCCTACCATGCCAGCCACGTGTCGTGGGGTGGCCTGTACACGCCAGGGGCTCCTCCCGGAGGATCCCCCTCCCATGCACCAGTGGAAGCACCATGCTCCGCGCTGGCTGACGACACTGCCGAGGAGCGGCTATGCCCGTACACATAGGGAAGCGCTATGCTCCGCGCTGGTGATAAGCAACTGAGGGTGGCCCCCGGGCTACATCAACCTCAAGGAGCCCAGAGCTCAGTGTCTGGCCTCGTCGCAACGCCTCCCCTCGGGAGTGCAGCGAGGGGCTGGTTTCTGAGGGCTGCGCTGGGTCACGCCAGCGCCACGCCACTCCAGCCAGCCCCTCGGGCCTGGTTCGTCGCGTCCCTCCCGGCGGAGCTAAGGTATGAAGGGCGTTTGAGCGTCAAGGGGACTCTGAGCATCGCGACTCGGGAGCCTAACTGGTCACGTAGCCCCTCACTCCTTAGTTCCGAAAGGCTAATGGCGGTTGAGGTATGCGCGGGGCCGGGCTCTGCAGACGTAGAATGGTAGATCCACCCACATCTCACCTCCCTACTTGTTGTTTGTGCGCCAAGGGGGACTCTTGAGCATCGCGACTCAGGATCCTAACTTGTCACGTAGCCCCTCACTCCTTGGTCCCATCCTGGTTTCCGGTCGGGGCTAACGGCGGCTGAGGTATGCGCGGGGCCGGGCTCTGCCAGCGTAGAACATAAGCAAGTAGGAAGCGCAAATTTCAAGGAATTCAAAAGCAAATATTACAGTCCATAACTGTTATCACAACGCCAAATGCAAGTTTAAACGCCTCCCCGAGGCATGATACATGTGCAGGAATTAAAAGCAGAACAGGAGCCACAATGGAGTCACTTGTCGGCGGTGGAGCTCTTGTAATGAGTTCGCCTTGTGGAGCCAGAGGTTGGCAGCGCCCGCTTGGCTTAGTCTTGAAGGCCCGGAACTTCCCAAGAGCCTCCGCCACGACCCTTCACGGCCTCGGCAGCGGCAGCGGCAAGCTCGCCGCTTCGGCTGGCTCAGCCATTGTCGAGGTCGACGTTGGGATCGCGAAGGTAGACGTGGGTGAGGACCCGCGTCAGCGCTGCAGAAGACAAGTCACGCGCCTCGGCCTCAGCCTTTGGGCCAAGGCCAAGGGCGACATCCTCAAGAGCGCGAACCAGGAAGGGAAGCAGCTTGGCGGGGCCGTCTTCTGCGCCGACCAGCGGGCTCTCCAGGCCGTTATCATAAAGCTCCCTCGGCAAGGTGCGAGCCTTCACCTCCATATCTGCGAAGGCCATGCGATCCACGGCAAGGACCCGTGCCTTGCCATCCAGCTCGACCTTCCTCGCCTCCAACTCTTGCTCCAGCACGCCTAAGCCCTCACGGCGCCTCTTGAGCTTGGCGTTCTGATCCTTGACGGCAACCTCGCGAGCCTTCATGCCTTCCTCCTGCTCTTGGCGAAGGCGGGCCTCCTTGGTGAGCTGGTCCCGCAGGCCCTGCAACTCGCTCTCCAGCGTCTTGCAACGACCTCGGACCTCGGCTACCTCCCCCAAGGCAGCGTCGCGAGCAGCTTTCGCCCCAAGGACAGCTTGCTTCTCCTCGTTGCAAGCCGTCGAGGCCTGGACCAACGCCGCCCGGATTGAAGCGTCGGAGCGAATCCAGCCAGAAGCCAGCTCCAGGAGCCCGGCCACCAGACGAGGGTCGGCGCCCGAAAAATCCTGTCATAATCGGTCGATTCGGTAGGCAAAGACGATCGAAGCAGTAGGAGGAGTCGGAGAGACAGCAGTTGGCGGAGTAGGAGGAGAGGACGGCAGCGTAACCACGGTGTCCTGAGGCGGGACCTGCTGCGCCCCAACAGTTGTGGCGGTGGCATCAGGCAGGGACACCTCAGGAGTCGCTTGGGGCATGGGGGCTGAGCTCGCCCCAGCCAGCTCCACCAGGCCTCGCGAGGATGACCGGGCAGGAGAGGCCCGTGCATCACGGCCACCTTCTTCGAGGCAGAGGCGCTGCCCAGGCGGAACCTCAGGAGATCCCTTCAGCTTCTTTGCCGCGGGCGCTAGCCTAACCAAGAGATACAGACGTCAAGCCTCAGCGACAAAACAGGAAATAAGACAGGAATCGAGCACTTACTGGTCGTCGCTCACGAGCTCAAGCAGCCTCTGGCCATACTTGAAGCCCGAGAGCCGGCTACTAGGATCATCCTCAAGGAGCTCGGGAGCAGGAGGCGTGCCTACGGATCGCCTCGATGTCGGGGCAGACTCGCGGGGGACCAGCCCGGTCCTATCCTTCTTCGGGATCGGGGGCAAGCTCCCGCGGCCCTGCTCATCATCATCCTCGTCGTCGTCGCTCGGTGAGAGGCGGAGAACGCGGGACTTGCGCCGAGGGAGAGGAGCCCTCGACTCTCCGTCGGTCGCCTCGGAGTCGGGCCCTCCTTCCCGCTCCCCTTCTCCCTTCTCCTCGCTGGAGTCGCCGGAGGACACATCCACCGGTTCCTCGGGACCCTCTGTGGGCACGGGCCCGTCCCCGTTGAAGACGGGCATGGACTGCACTAACTGCTGCTAGTCGTCACGGAGGAACAGGGGCGTAGGAGCGCCCTCCAACCTTGCCACGTCGCCCCCAACCAAAGATTGAAGAACCGCAGCCAGGTCTTCATCGGCCAAGACCGCAGCGCTCGGGTAGGGCCTCCACATCGGAAGTGGGTACTGACGAAGCGGAGCCAGCTGGTGCTCCAGGAATTCCCCAGCAGCGACGCGTCGGTCAGCTTCGCCGCCGCCATGCTGGCCGGCCTCAGATCCATGTCCATCCTCTCCAACACCTGCCTCGCGCGGGGATCCACGAGCTCCAGTCGAGACCAGTCGTCGGAGTGTACGGGGTGCTCCGTGGGCAAGATTAGCCGAGGGTGGATGCGCCCAACATCCACCAAGACCCACTTGCTCCTAAAGCCCTCAATCCTCTTCCCGGGGTTCGAAATGGCGATGGAGCTACCGTATGCGACAAAGCTCGCACACGCAGAGGAGGAACCATGAGAGGTCCGGAGGGAGAAATAGTGGCGCAGCAGGGCCACCGAGGGCTGCACCCCAACGTGAGCCTCACAGTAGTAGGCGAAGATAGCCAGGAGGAGAACGGAGTTGGGGTGGAGGTGCAGAGCTTGTAGCTTGTAATGGCGGAGGACGGAGAAGAAGAACTCGGAAAAGGGAGGCATCAGACCGGCAACGATGGCACTTACAAAGAGCGGATAGAAGGTGCTCCCTTGGCCCTCAGGGAGGGTGGAGCCGGCCTTGAACACCTTCGCCCCGTCGATGCCCTGCGCCGCCGCCATCTGGCACACCCGGGCAAGGCTCGTCTCCGACACGTTCGGCGAGTCCAGGGCAGGCGCATACCAAGCTCCGGCGGGGGCCTAGCGAGGCGCCATGCCTTCTTTGGGGCATCTTGATCGAGGTGGATCTGAAGATTTCGGAGGCAGGAAGGAGAGGCGCAAGAAAGGGGATCTGAGCGGTAACGGAGAAAGCAAGGGAAGCAAAGCCTAGGCGCACGCCGCTCCTTTATCGACCAGCAGTTGCTGAGGCACCCACGTCCAATCAACCGCCACGCTGGCGCCCAAGGCCCTTGAGGCTGTTAGGGCCATAGCCGCTCGCACTTGCCCTTCGCCTCTCCGCTCGGCCAAGTCCGGGTGCGCCTTGGGCCCGGGCTCTTGTCGGTGTTCGGGCAGGGGTCCACAGACTTGCACTGCGGCCTGCGGCATGGCTCAAGGGGGCCCATCACGGCCCATCTTCATCAACACGAGCTCAATACGCTCGCGAGGGGCCAAGCCTCGCGGGGCGGATGATAGGGAGCTTCCTCAGGCACGGCCTCATCAGGCTGGCTCACGAGGAGGCAGAGAGATCGAGGCGGGGTACCTCACGAGGTGCCCATGACGCAAGCCATGACGACCAAGGGCGCGGTGAGGCGCCACCGCAGCAGATGTCCTCCTTTCCTATTTGGTGCAAAGGGAGCAAGCGCAGGCGAGGACATCAAGCAAAGGCGTCCATTTCGATGCAACAAGACCAAGACCAGTCCAACGGTAGGAAGGAAGTCATTGTGGAGCCCAAGCCGGCGTCACCACCAGAGCCTTTGACAGGCGAGGACCAACTTTAGTCAGGATAAGTGTACCGTATGTTCCCCATAAATATGGCCAATTGTTGGCGCCCTTCCCGCTCGATATTTGGGAAGAGGCCCAGGGCCTCTGCCTGTAAATAGGGCTAGCCACCCACAGGGTAGAGACACGTTGAACGCAGAAAGATAGAAAGAGAACAAGCGGGAGAGATAGAGAGAGGCGACTGAACTCCCCCTAGCAGTTCATCGCACCAGCCAAGAACAGACCCTCGCGAGGCTGTTCTTCTTTGTATTGTTCATCACCATCAGCCCAAGAGGCAATCCACCACACCACAAACTAGAGTAGGGTATTACACCACAATGGTGGCCCGAACTAGTATAAACCCTATGTCTCTTGTGATGTTCCTTTCGTAGTTTAGATCCTAGCGAGGCGGCGGGGTACAGGTAGGTAGAGGGCGAGATCTCGCGTGTACCCTAGTGTTCGAACCTCAAGGGTCTGCCGGAACCCGAAATCCGACAAGCTGGCAACCGACGCATCGTTGGACTAAGTCCTGAGCATCTACCCGGGCCGTCGACCAATAAAATCCTGTACCGAAGGCCTTGCCTACAAGGGCCTGGGCTGCGGCATTGTGCCCACCGAGTCCGGCATGAATTTCAGCTAGGAGATTCCGCCCTTCCTCTTCGGAGATACACCTTTGAAGGACTCCGGTTGTGCTTTTCTTACAAAGCTCTCCCTCATGGACCTTATAGGCTTTAGACCGCCGCACTATGCAGCGGGCCTCGTTTTGGTCCTCGGGAAGTTCCTGCCTAGTTAGGTAGGCTAGGAATGGTTCTCTCCATGGGGCAATGACTGCCATTAGTGCGTAATGACGGTGTTATTTCGTTGGCGGAACCACCAACTATGTCGGAATGTTCGGTGTGGGGCAGTGTGGTTGGGTCCGCGTTGTTATTTCTGGACTCTCCCTCCCATAATACAGATGGCTTGAAGAGCCTCTCTAGGAAGATGTTGGGGGGGACAGCATCGCACTTTCCGCCAATGCGTGCCAACACGTCCGCTGCCTAGTTGTTATCCCGGTTTATATGGTGAAATTCGAGCCCCTCAAACCGAGCTGACATTTTTAGGACGACATTGCGATAAGCTGCCATTTTTGGATCCTTGGCATCAAAGTCCCCATTTATTTGGGATATCGCGAGGTTCGAATCCCTCAAGCACCTCTAGGCGTTGAATGCCCATGGAGGCGCCATCCGGAGACCATGTAGAAGGGCCTCGTATTCGACTGCGTTGTTGGAGTCCATGTACATTATTTGAAGTATGTATTGGACTGTATCTCCGGTTGGGGACGTCAGAACGATGCCAGCCCCCAGGCCGGCCAACATTTTGGAGCCGTCGAAGTGCATGATCCAGTTGGAATATGCACCATACTCATTAGGGAGTTCGCTTGGTCCATTCGCCATTTAAGTCAGCCAAAACTTGCGACTTAATAGCTCGCCGTGGCTTGTAGGTTATGCCGAACGGGAGGAGCTCAATGGCCCATTTAGCAATCTGGCCCATTGCGTCGCGGTTGTTTATAATGTCATTAAGAGGTACTTCGGAGGGTACTGTTATAGAACACTCTTGAAAGTAGTGTCACAGCTTCCGGGATGCCATGAACACCGCGTATGCTATCTTTTGATAATGCGGGTACCGTGACTTGCATGGAGTTAGGATAGTGGACACGTAGTAAACTGGTTTTTGGAGAGGGAACTTGTGTCCGTCCGTTTCTCGTTCGACAACGAGCACCGCGCTTACAACTTGATGGGTTGCTGTGATGTATAATAGCATTGGTTCGCCCATATTGGGTGCGGCCAGGACCGGATTTGTTGCCAATATGGCTTTGATTTCTTCGAGTCCGGTCGTGGCGGCATCCGTCCACTCGAAGTGTTTGGTGCGCCGGAGGAGGCGATAAAGGGGTAATGCCTTTGCTTCTAAGCGGGAGATAAAGCGGCTTAGAGCCGCCACGCATCCAGTAAATTTTTGTATTTGGTTGAGGTCTTTGGGGATATCCAATTGCGACAGAGCTCGGATCTTGGTTGGGTTTGCTTCAATCCCTCTACCGGATACAATGAAGCCCAAGAGCTTTCCTACTGCACGCCAAAAAACGCATTTTTCGGGTTGAGCTTGATGTCATATGTTCGGAGATTATCGAATGTGAGCCTCAAGTCGTCGACTAGGGTTTCAACATGCTTGGATTTGACGACCACATCGTCTACGTATGCCTCCACTGTTTTGCCGATCTGGTTTGCCAGACATGTCTGAATCATGCGCTGATATGTTGTGCCGGCGTTTTTGAGCCCAAAGGGCATTGTGTTGAAGCAGAATGGGCCGTATGGAGTGATGAATGCCGTTGCGGCTTGGTCTGGCTCTGCCATCTTAATTTGGTGGTAGCCGGAGTATGCGTCGAGGAAACACAATGAATTGTGTCCTGCGGTAGCGTCGATAATTTGGTCGATGCGGGGGAGGGGGAAGGGATCCTTTGGGCAAGCCTTGTTAAGGTCCTTAAAATCGACACATAGGCGCCAGGATTTGTCCTTCTTTGGTACCATTACCAGGTTTGCTAGCCAGTCCGGATGTTTAATGTCTACGATGAATCCGGCCTCCAATAGTTTGGCTAGCTCCTCTCCCATGGCCTGTCTCTTGGGTTTGGAGAAAGCGTGAAGAGCTTGTTTGAATGGCTTGAATCCTTTTAGGATATTTAGGCTGTGCTTTCGGCCACCGGCGTGGGATTCTGGCATGTCTGAAGGGTGCCGTGCAAAAATGTCCCAATTTTCGGCGTAGGAATTCTCGTGGTGCGGCGTCCACATTAGGGTTTAATTGTGCCCGATGGAGGCCCGTTTTGTAGGGTCCGTTGGATGGACTTGGAATTTGACTATTTAAATGCGCGGTTTAAAAGAGGTGGACTTGGATCTCTTATCAAGTATCACATCGTCCCTCTTCACCGTGGAGCGTAGCGTAGTGAGTTCCTCTGCCGCTAGGGCTTCGGATAGTGCCTCAAGGGCAAGTGCGGCTGTTTTATTTTCGGCGCGGAGCGCTATGTCCGGGTCACTAGCGAGAGTGATAATTCCGTTGGGTCCGGGCATTTTGAGCTTCATGTACCCGTAATGGGGTATAGCTTGAAAAATTGTGAATGCATCTCTCCCTAATAGAGCGTGGTATCCGCTGCTGAACGGGGCCACTTGGAATCTGACCTCCTCGGACCTATAATTGTCCGGCGTGCCGAACACCACATCCAGTTTGATCTTTCCTGTACAGCATGCTTCCCGGTCGGGATTATTCCTCTAAAGGTTGTGCTGCTTTGCTCAATGCGGCTCCAGTCTATTTCCATTTTTCGAAGGGTTTCCTCGTAGATGAGGTTTAATCCACTGCCACCGTCCATGAGTACCTTGGTAAGGCAAAAGTCGTCCACTATTGGACTGAGGACCAATGCGGCTGGTGCTCGAGCTGTTCGGATTTTAGGTTCGTCACTGGTGTTAAAGGTAATAGTCGTGTCACTCCATGGATTTATTATTGCTATCTGGTAGACTTCGGCAAGGCTGCGGAGTGTTCGTTTCTGCTATTTGATGCGAAAGTCTAGAAGGCATTAATACCGTCTTTGGTATTGCTTTGAAATTTGGTGCTCTGGAGCTAAAAGCTCTTGACACTTTTGGCCATTTTTGTCATAGTATCCAACATGCTCTAAGGCTATGAGTTGGAGTGGCGCCTCTGTGCTATGAATTTTGCAGGGTCCATTGAGCCATCCCTCCAGTACGGTTCCATGCCCTTTGGAGGGTTTTTTCTTTTTGGTATGTAACCCAGGTTCCTGGTGATGATGCACCCTTTTATTTCGGACTAGGGTCGTATTCGGGGCCGGATTATCCCAAAATTTGATTTCGGTTTTCCAGGCACTCTCCATCGCGCAGTACTTTCGTACTATGGACGCCAAGTCAGCGAAGCATGTAATTTCACGATGACTTATGGCGTTTAGGATTCCCTTGTCCATGCAATTACTGCAGAAGAATGAGATTGTGTCCTCCTCGCGGCAATCCTTTATCCTGTCCATAACCAGGAGGAATCTGGCCCAGTAATGATGTACTGTTTCACTGGGCTCTTGCCGGGTTTGGGATAGATCGCTTATGTTTGGGTGGGCGGGTGGAATTAAATTCCGAACCCTGTCCGATCTAAGATTCAGGGGCCAAGAAGTTTCCGAACTTGGAAGCTTGGGTTCTTGGAGGTTGTCCAATGAATCTAGCCCGCTGCTGACTTTAAGTTCAAGGCTTGAGTGGTGTCCTCCCCTCCGCGGGAATCCGGCATGGAGGGGTCAGGAATCCGTACATAGCTAGTCCTTAAGGTAGGAGAAGAGTCGCCGTATTGTTCCTCTACCACAGCAATGTGGTGGGTAGCTTGGGGAGAGTTGATCTCTCTCAGATCGGTTTTAGGCCCAATCTGATCATAGTCATGGCGACTCGAGGCGGCGATGCGATCCAATAGCTCGTTTAAGGAAGAGAGCTCCATCGAATCTAACTGCTCGGCGAGTTCCGAGTTAACGTGAAGATTGCTTTCGATGACCCAAGAAGTCATCGCCGGCGCGGCGGCCGAACAGGCGGTCATAAGAAAACTGCCTAGCCGGAGAATTTGGCCGGTGGCGAAAGCTCCTTTAGCAATGGTGCCGTCTTTAAAGACGGGATGAGGCATCCTTCCTGACAGCGACGGCACAGAGGAACTCTCAATGAAAGCACCAATGTCGGTGTCAAAACCGGCGGATCTCGGGTAGGGGGTCCCGAACTGTGCGTCTAGGCGGATGGTAACAGGAGACAAGGGACACGATGGTTTTACCCAGGTTCGGGCCCTCTCGATGGAGGTAAAACCCTACTCCTGCTTGATTAATATTGATGATATGGGTAGTACAAGAGTGGATCTACCACGAGATCAGAGAGGCTAAACCCTAGAAGCTAGCCTATGGTATGATTGTTGTTCGTCCTACGGACTAAAACCCTCCGGTTTATATAGACACCGGATAGGGTTAGGATTACATAGAGTCGGTTAAAATGGTAGGATATCTACATATCCGTATGGCCAAGCTTGCCTTCCACGCCAAGGAAAGTCTCATCCGGACGCGGGACGAAGTCTTCAATCTTGTATCTTCATAGTCCAGGAGTCCAGCCAACGGTGATAGTTCGGCTATCCGGACACCCCCTAATCCAGGACTCGCTCAGGAATGCTAAACTACTACCGCGTGACTTTAGTACCATGTTCAGATCAAGCTACACAATCTAGGGAGGAAAATGAGGTACGGTGAAGAACACCGATGAACGGTGGAAACCCTAATGCGGATCTGCTACAGAGAAAAGTGGATACTTACTAACGTTGATGAATAGCGGAGATGCACCGCAATTCTCTGGTCCGTTAAGGTCGATACAGCGGCCAGAGTTGAGGACGCTGGAGGAAGATGGCGGCGGGGGCGGGGCTCGGGTGCGCAGAGGCATCGCGAGAAGGAAGATGAAGATGAGGGGGCAAGGTAAAAAGTGAAAAGGATCCCCTGCCCCTATTTATAAGGAAGTGCATGCGCGGGAATCGAGGAGACGAAAAAAAGATTATGTGTCTATGTGGACGCCTCGATTTTCGGGAGGTCCATTAAGATAAAGTTCCGTTGAGATATCCTGGGCTTTGTGCAAAGTTAATGCGCAGTGATGTCATGGTGGGTTAGTACGATTCTGAAACATGACATCATGGCGGGTTACAATGAATTGGTAAAGAATTGATAAAAGAAGATTCTGCTACGTCAAGTGATGAAGATTGATGTGAACCAGTTCAAATCAACCTAGGGCCTAATGTTGGGGATGTAACTACTAGGTATGACCCGCCCAGAAGGGGCCGGGTCATGCCATTGCGACTTAAAGACGAAGAGGCCTGATAAGGTCCAAGAAGACATCAAGATGGCGGTTCATGGAGCGAGCCTATTGAAGGCCCAATAACCGGAGGCGACTTGAGGCCCAAAGGTGTGAGCCGCCATATGTTTAACTTGTTCTCTAAGGCAAGCTTAGTTAGAAACCGAGCCGGTCACGTTTGTTTGAGCGGGCCGGGACTGTGTAAGCCGCCGGACGTCAACCTGTATATAAAGGGGTGACCCGGCTGCGGGTTAACTTAAGAAACAACCAATTGAGAACTAGGTCAAGGTATTCGCTCCCTGGTAATCAAAACCCAAGCAATACAACCTACATCAGGAGTAGGCTTTTACCTCATTGAGAGGGGCCGAACCTGGGTAAACTCTATGTGTCCTTTTTCCCGTTCAACCCCTTTAAGCTAACCTAGTTGCGATGGCTCCACACCTAAGTCCTTTTGCTAGGGCACCTGCCGTGTTAAGTCCACGACACCGGGGCACTGATGATTTCCCCTTACGATGCTGATTATTACCTTGCGTGGTGGTATTAGCCACAAAGTTTGAACCGCCGTCAGTTTGCTTGCGCTTACCGTTATTTCCTTGACCCACCATATTGTGTTGTTGCCCCTTTGCATTGTCGTTCTTCTTCCCCATGCTAGCCTTCTCCTCATCAGACTCTTAGTATTATCAGAGTCGGCATACTTGATGAGAGCCGCCATGAGCTCTCCCATATCATTGCAGTGGCGCTTAAGCCCCCTGCTTCTGCTTGAGGGGAAGGAACCAGCAATTCTTCTCTAAAATCAGGACGGCTAAGCCGGCGTTGATACTGTTCGATGAGTGGATAATGGCCGAGATCTGGCGTACGCAATGGGCTGACGACTCGCCCTCACCCTGGACACAAGTGTCTAAATCAAGAATCGACGTAGGCTGCTTGCACGTGTCCTTGAAATTCTGGATAAAACACATTTTTAATTCAGCCCATGATCTGATGGAATTAGGGGGCAATCCCTTTAGCCAGGTGCGAGCCGGCCCATCCAACTTCATGGTGAAATACTTAGCACATGCAGCGTCACTGATGTCCAACATCTCCATGGCCATCTCATAGCTCTCAGTACAAGCCTCCGGGGGTTGATCCGTTGTGTAATTGGGCACGTTGCGGGGACCCTTAAAATCCTTTGGCAGGCGCTCATTATGCAAAGCTGGCTTCCCAGCTTCCATAGATACCGACGGGTTATGCTGAGGTTGCTGATGAGTTGCCAGCTGAGCCGCCAGCTGAGGCTCCCAACGTGCCCTGGCCTGATCCACCAAAGCCTGAGCATGGTTACCACTAGGTGGCGGGTCACGCCCACGCGGCTGGTTACGGTGCCGCTCACTGCTCGACACCGCCGGTGACTCAGTATGTCGGCTATAACTCCGACTAGGGCGTGGAGTCGAATGAATCCACTCACAGCTGTACGCATAAGCCGCCTACTGAGCTAGCGTCGTGTTAAGAAGCTCGACAACCCTCTAGGTCTCAACCGCCGCGGGAGACTCACCTTGCACTGGAAGAGCCGCCAGCCGCGATGCCGCAGCAACCAAATTATCCAGAGGGTTAGAATAATGACCCAGCGGTGTCAGCACCTGCTGAGGCGGGGGTAAATTCAAACGAGGCGGGTCTACAACACGTGGTTGAACCGTCACACCGGTCATAGGCGCCTCGACAACCCGGTTTATCTCAGGTGGATTACTTGCTCCTGCCCCAGGCGTGTTAAAAAGATTCCTCGCATCATACTCCGAAGGTAAACGACTCTGGTGCCTCCTTCGTAGAATGGCGTTAGATGCATTCTGATCCAAGCTTAACGGGAAATTTTCACCTTGAATCCGTAGTGACTCAGCATCCGTTGTGGATTCCACCGAAGGGGGCCCGGTACCCGTACTCGATTGAGCCGGCCTCGGGGCCCCAGCCAGCATCGTCGATATAGAGCTTGCCGTGGAGGATCTTAGTCATCCGGCCGATGGCGTATCCCTTGATCCCTGCGAAATTTCCCTTCAAGAACTCGAAACCATCGTGCGTTGGCCCCACGGTGGGCACCAACTATCATGGACTTAACACGATAGATGCCCTAGCTGAAGGACTTAGGTGTGGAGCCATCGCAACTAGTTTAGCTTAAAGGGGTTGAACGGGACAAAGGACACGAGGAGTTTACCCAGGTTCGGCCCCTCTCAATGAGGTAAAAGCCTACTCCTCCTTTAGGTTGTATTGCTTGGGTTTCGATTACCAGGGAGCGAATACGCTTGACCTAGTTCTCGATTGGTTGTTTCTTAAGTTAACTCGCCGCCGGGTCACCCCTTTATATACAGGTTGGTGGCCGGCGGCTTACAGTGTCCCGGCCGGCTCACACAAACGCGACCAGCTCGGTTTCAAACTAAACTCGCCTTACAGAACAAGTTAAACATATGGCGGCTCACCCCTTTTGGCCTCAAGTCGCCCCGGGTCTTGGGCCTTCAATAGGCTCGCTCCATGAGCCGCCATCTTCATGTCTTCTTGGACCTTATCGGGCCTCTTCGTCTTTAATTCGCCAATGGCATGAACCGGCCCTTCCTGGGCGGGTCATACCCAGTAGTTACATCCCCAACGAAATGCTCAGTCCAGACCATCATTATTTTTTCACCCATCCCAAAAAAGTGGGTCCATTTATACTAAAATCAAATGGGTTTTATATTATCAGAAATAATAAATGGGTTGCATGTCCGCAATATTATTTTTTCACCCAGCCCAGTAATAGGTATATTCGAATAAATACTCAAATGCGCTGTAAATTATCATAAATAGTAAATCAGCTATTAATATTTTTACCCAGCCAGGAAATAGATTATTTTCTGAGTCAAAGTCGAGGAAATAGATGTATTGGAAAACAAAATGAAATGGGTTGTAAAACCTAAATAAATGGGCTGCATGTCTTCCACAACTTTCAAAGCTGACTTTGTTAGCCACTAGGACGAAGCCTGCGCAAGGTGTTGTCCATTTAGTGAACAAAATGATTTAATGGTCAAAAACAAAAAATCAACAAATTATTCTGACATCCGTAGCCGTTGGATTGACATCCAACAGCGATCCCACTTGTTCAATCTCTGATCTAGTTGCTCTTGCTCCAACCGCCAAAACCATCGCCGGCTGGAGCGCCTACATCTGCCCTCCCATGGCCGGCTGTGCTGCTGCGCAGGGCTCGGGACCCCACCCTACTCCCAACGGTGGCCATGTCATACATGTACTCACCCACACCTTATGTTATTCTCCTGCGACGATAGCCTCACCCCACAGCCGAACCAGTCCCTCATACTCCCCTCCACCAAGGACTCCAGTGCCCCTTTTTCCCCGACTCCAGATCGTTCCCATCTTAGGCCTCGTCGTCGTCCATCGATGTGGTGCGCTCGACGATATGTGGTCAACAATGAGAGCCAACGTGGAGTACATGGAGAGGGTGACGGCTGGGAACCACCAGCTACATCTTCGCACGCAAGCTAGTGCCTCCTTATTACTTGTGAATAAACTATTCCTCCCCCTCACAGGTTGGACCTACCAGCTACAATCTTCGCACGCAAGGATGTTCCTTATTACGCGGAAAAAAGTTTCCTCCCCATGACAGCTGGGACCCACGAACTACATCTTCGCACGGAAGAAAGTGCCTCCTATATTATGCGCAAGAAAAATGATTCCTTCCGCTACTAGCTGGGACCCACCAGATTTGGTGGCTGACTTGTGGGCCTACTAAGGTGAATCATACGCAAGGCTTTGTCAACTTAGTCAACAAATGATTCTAGCAGCAGTGACCGTTGGATGTTAATCCAATGACCATGCTGCTTCTTCAACCTCTGATCTTCTTGCTCCAGCCGCCCAAACCAGCGCCCGTTGTACCTCCTGCTCCAGCCTCCCATGGCTGGCTGTGCTGCCGCGTAGGCCTCACCGCCCGACCCTACTACCACTGGCTAGGCCTTTCCTCTACTGATCCACACCCCCAGTTATTCTCCGGTAGCCTAACACCACAGTCGAACCAGTGAACCCTCGTACTCTGCTTCACTTGGGCATCCACCTGCCTCGTCTTCCCTGGCTCCGCGTTATTCCCTTCCTAGGCCTCGCCGTCGTCCACCACCTTGATGCTCTCGGCACAGCGTGGTCAACGAGGTCAACGAACGATAGCCATTGGAACAGGACTTTAGGAGATGAGGCTGACAGCTGGACCCACCAGCTACATCTTCGAACAAAAGGAAGTGCCTCCTTATTACTCGCAAAATAAAAATGATTCATCCCCTGACAGCTGGGACCCAACAACTATATCTTCGCAAGCAAGGAAGGGTGTCCTTATGCTCCCTGATAGCTGGGACCCACCCGATCAAAGCGTAAGCAACATTGTCTGTCTGGTCATGAATGTGTACGTACATGCTGGTTGATCGGTCTTTCTGCAACGATGGACCGTGGCCGAGCAAGCAGCGACACATGTCATAGTAGAGCCCCCGACGTAGCAGTTCAGGCATTCCCGTCTAAATCGTCTACACGTACGTACAACCACATGCCAAAAAATATGGCCACGTACGTAAATACGGGCGGGGTCTCGAAAGTGTACTCATGCATACATATGGCCAGGGCTCATGTACATGGAGAGGCAACGGAAGGTGCTACCTCTTGAGCACTGCGTTGGTTTTCCCTTGAAGAGGAAAGGGTGATGCAATAAAGTAGCGTAAGTATTTCCCTCAGCTTTTGAGAACCAAGGTATCAATCCAGTAGGAGGCCACGCTCAAGTCCCTTGCACCTACACAAACAAATAAGAACCTCGCAACCAACGCGATAAAGGGGTTGTCAATCCCTTCATGGTCACTTACAAGAGTGAGATCTGATAGATATGATAAGATAATATTTTTGGTATTTTTATGATAAAGACTAAAAGTAAAGAAAGCAAAATAAACTGCGATAGAAATAGCTTGTTGTTGGGAGATTAATATGATGGAAAATAGACCTGGGGGCCATAGGTTTCACTAGTGGCTTCTCTCAAGAGCATAAGTATTACGGTGGGTAAACGAATCACTGTCGAGCAATTGATAGAACTGAGCATAATTATGAGAATATCTAGGTATGATCATGTATATAGGCATCATGTCCGCGACAAGTAGACCGACTCCTGCCTGCATCTACTACTATTACTCCACACATCGACCGCTATCCAGCATGCATCTAGAGTATTAAGTTCATAAGAACAGAGTAACGCTTTAAGCAAGATGACATGATGTAGAGGGATAAACTCATGCAATATGATATAAACCCCATCTTTTTATCCTCGATGGCAACAATACAATACGTGTCGTTTCCCTTAACATCCTTTGGGGATCGAGCACCGCAAGATTGAACCCAAAGCTAAGCACTTCTCCCATTGCAAGAAAGATCAATCTAGTAGGCCAAACCAAACTGATAATTCAAAGAGACTTGCAAAGATAACCAATCATACATAAAAGAATTCAGAGGAGATTCAAATATTGTTCATAGATAAACTTGATCATAAACCCACAATTCATCGGATCTCGACAAACACACCGCAAAAGAAGAGTTACATCGAATAGATCTCCAAGAAGATCAAGGAGAACTTTGTATTGAGATCCAAAGAGAGAGAAAAAGACATCTGGCTAATAACTATGGACCCGAAGGTCTGAGGTAGACTACTCACACATCATCGGAGAGGCTACTTTGTTGATGTAGAAACCCTCTGTGATCAATGCCCCCTTCGGCGCAGCGCCGGAAAAGGCCCCAAGATGGGATCTCACGGGTATAGAAGGTTGCGGCGGTGGAAATAGGGTTTTTGCTCCGTATATGATGTTTCCGAGGTATATGGATATATATAGGAGGAAGAAGTACGTCGGTGGAGCAACGAGGGGCCCACGAGGGTGGAGGGGGCGCCCCCTGCCTCGTGCCCTCCTCGTTGATTGCTTTACGTAGACTCCTAGTCCTCTGGATCACGTTTGTTCCGAAAATCAGGTTCCCGAAGGTTTCATTCCGTTTGGACTCCGTTTGATATCCTTTTCCTTCGAAACACTGAAATAGGCAAAAAAACTGCAATTTGAAATTTGGGCCTCCGGTTAATAGGTTAGTCCCAAAAATAATATAAAAGTGTATAATAAAGTCCATTAAACATCCAAACCAGAATATAATATAGCATGGAACAATAAAAAATTATAGATATGTTGGAGACATATCAGACGGCAGCAACGGCGTGCTCTTCATCGGCAGCCAACCGACTGGGTCGGAATGGAATGCGTCCTGGTCATCGGGAGGGAACCGGCTTGGACGGAACAGCGGGGACGGGGCCTAGCGTACCGCAGAACGGAGGAAACAGCCTTCTGTTCGACCACCTATGATCGAAACGTGATCCGTTCATCAGGAGGGGTCTGCCGTATCGCAAAACGGATGAAACAGACTTCTGTTCGAGCGCCTACTGTCAAAACGAGGTGCTATTGATCAGGAGGGGTCTATCATACCACAAAACAGAGGAAACAGACTTCTGTTGGAGCCCCTCGGTCGAAATGGGTCCTGATCATCGTGAGGGGTGTGGCGTACCACAAAACAGGACTCCACGGGATACTGTTCATCCACCGTCTACACTGTCTCTCGCTCTAGCCTCCAGGGGGTACTATTCATCCACCATCATCCTCCAGGCTCCACCGACTACTGTTCATAGAGCCTCCACGAGGTCCTGTTCATCCACCCCCAACCGGTTGGGGTGTGGCGGCCTCCTCGGCGTCCTGTCCATCCAGCGGCAACCGCCTACTACCACGGGGTCATGTTCATCCAACCCCCACCGACTAGGGTGGGGCATACGTACGTACAAGCGGGCGGCATCAACTGGAACTGTTCATGCATAGCCAACCAACCGGCTAGACTCAGCACACGTCTCGACTCGTTTCTACGTATGGAGCACGCGGCAGCAACGGACATTGTTCTTCAAGAGGCAACCCAACACACCGGCTGGCTACATCTCGCACGGGGGCTTGATCGGCATCAGTGAGCAGCCAGAAGGATTGATCTGATTCAGTTAGTAGCGAAGGAATCAGCCGGCTTCAGTTAGCAGTGAAGGAATCGCTCGGGTTCAGTTAGCAGCGAAGGGATCGACGGCTTCAGTATGTAGTGGGATCGATCACTCATGTTCAGTACGTAGATAGCTAGTACAATCTCTCGGGTTCAGTAAGCGAACGCCTCGCAAGGGTTCAGTTAGCGAGTGCCCTCTCACACACGCGCTTATGAGAGAGAAATGCACAAACCACACTGCATCACTCGGCTCCGACCACCCACCGTAACCGGGAACTCCCCAATATTTTCCTCGCCCTCACTTCTACCCAAATTTTTTACGTCATGGACGGCCCAAAGAATGTCATGCAGGTGCGTTTCTGGCCAGCCCAGCACGAAGCCCATTTTTTGTCATGATTTTGTGTCATAGAAGTAGGAGCCCACCACATCAATGATGATACATGTTTTTGTCACAATTATCATCATAGTAGTGTCATAACCATGACATTTTTTTGTTCGGGCCACAATGTCATGGATGTGTCTTTTTTGTAGTGTGTGTGTGTGAGCACGTTTGTGAGATTGAGAGAGAATGAGGGAGAGAGAGAGTGTTAGATGGGTCTATGTAGTGTTTGTGAGATATTTGTATGTGTGACCTAGGGAGATATAATGTTTGAGAGAAAGAAGAGCCCCGAGACAGTGAAGTGTAAGTGAGAGAGGTATGGACAATGAGTGAGAGAATTTGTGTGTGTCCGATCAGTGCACCCTAGCTAGTTGGCTTGGAAAAGAGAGTCATACTTTATGTGCAAGATAGACCTATACATAGAATGTGCTTGAGAGTTAGAGAAACCTAGAGAGAGAAGGGGACCGACAATGATTGCTTGTATGCGCCCGAAAGAAACACATAGTGTCGGCTTGAGAGAGAACGAGAGTGTGGGAGAACATGGTGTATGTGTAGAAGACTAATATAAACCATGATTCAATATAAATTGCATTCATATATTTGAATTGGAGAACATGGTGTTTGCAATTCACACATAAACGCAGATATGTCTATCAAACAGGTTTATTAATCTGTCAAATTATGTAAAAACACATTAGTCCAGAGCATCATCTCACCATTTCAAAAAAGAATTGGCAAGATGTGACACTATATAGAACTAATATTTCAAAATTTTATTCGAATTGGCTTGGTACGGTAGACATGGATGCTTGTTCTCCCAAAATTTTAATGAACCGCTAAAAGACCCTCTACCCGGTGGAAATCGCCCAAGGAAATAAATGAGAAACCCGAAATTACCTGCCTATGTGGGTCCCGCATCAATTGGCCCGTTGTATATCGAGGGAATGTTTGTAACATCATCCAAGCACGCCCAATAATTCATAAACCAAGGGCGGCAAAACACCCTCTGTCAGCGTTCTAGGAACGGGGGTCCCCAGACTTGCCTGCCTGCGGCCTGCGTCGTGGCTCAAAGGAGGCCCAGGACGGCCCATCTTCATCAACACAAGCTCAAGACCCTCGCGAGGGGCCAAGCCTCATGAGGGCGACGACCAAGAGCTTCCTCGGTAACCTCGTCAGGCTGGCTCACGAGGAGGCGGAGAGTTCAAGGCAGGGTACCTCGCGACGTGCCCATGACGCAAGGCATGACGACCAAGGGCGCCCGATTGAGCGCCAGCCAGCATAACGTCCTCCTTTCCTCTTGATGCAAAGGAGCAAGCGCAGGAAGAGCATCAAGCAAAGGCATCCGTTTGATTGCAACAAGACCAAGACCAGCCCCAGCGGCTGGAATGCGATCATCGTGGAGCCCAAGCAAAGGCGTCATCACGAGCCTTTGGCGGCGAGGACCAACTTTAGTCAGGATAAGTGTAACCGCTGTTCCCCTTCAAAATGGCCAATTGTTGGCGCCCTTCCCGCTCAATATTTGGGAAGAGGCCCAGGGCCTTCGCCTATAAATAGGAGTAGCCACACTCAGTGTAGGGAAAAAAGGAGGATCCGCCATTCGGAATCCAGAGAGAGATAGAGACCCGATCCTCAAGATAGAGCGACGGGACACCACCTAGCAGTTCATCACACCCGCCAAGAACGGACCCTCACGAGGCTGTTCTTCCCTATATTGTTCCTCATCAGCCCAAGAGGCAATCCACACACCACACTTTGGAGTAGGGTATTACACCACGATGATGGCCTGAACCAGTATAAATCTCGTGTCTCTTGTGCTGTTCTTCTGAGTAGTTTAGGTCCCTGCGATTCGGCGAGGTATGAGACGGTGGAGGGTTGGATCTCCGCGCGCACCCCAGAGTTCGAACCTTAAGGGTCTGCCGGAACCCAAAATCCGACATTTGGCGCGCCAGGTAAGGGTGCGCCGGAATCGGCCTTTCGTCGCCTCGTTCTTCCCCGACCACCGCAACAATGTCTAACGCTCGTCGGGCTCGCGCCGAGCGCCGAGCCGCCCTCGCCTCCCATGTCGCCCAGACGGCCCCCGTCGGCGGGCGTCCTCGTCGTTCCCCGTCACCTGCTGTCAACGCCACCACCGGCCCGACGGGGAACGAGCAGCAAGCGTCGTCCCAGCACCCGTCCATGAGGCGGGACGGCCGCAACGCCACGCCTTCGCTCACCCCCGCTGGTTCTTCGTCACACGCACTTCAGCAGCCATGGAGGCTGAGCTGCACTCATCAGCGCCAACGAGCTCTGCGCTACCGCCCCTTCGACAGCGTCTCTGAAGAATGGCTCGACCGCGTCGCCGACCTCGTCCGCGCTGCGGGAGGCGACCCCGCGCCGTTCGTCTTGCTGCACCGCACCCCGCCCCGCGCGGGCGATGAAGCTCCCGGGGCGCCGCAGCCGCCTCCTCCTCAAGACGGCGCCCAGGCACCAAGGCGCGCGGTCCCTGGGCGGAACCCATTCCGCCAGCGCCGGCGCAAAGAAGAGCAGAGCTGCCAAGAAGTTCCTCGCAAGAAGCTGCTGGCGCTCCCGCTCCAAAGACGTCAAGACCATGCGCTGCCCCCAACCGCGGCGCAGGGAGGCCTGCAAGACCAAGCTCTCTGTCGTCCGAGGCCCCCCGCGGCCACGGCGGGCTGCCGCGCCTTCACCACCGAGCTGCGCCGCGTCGCGTGGCCCGCCAAGTTCAAGCCAGACCTGCCTCCACGCTACGATGGCACGGCTGACCCTACAGAGTTCCTCCAGCTCTACGAGCTGGGCATCGAGGCTGCCAACAGAGATGAAAAGGTCATGGCGAACTGGTTCCCCATGGCGCTCAAGGACGGAGCCCGCACCTGGCTTCTGAATCTGGCCCCAGGTACGATCTCCTCCTGGGCTGAGATGCGCACCCGCTTCATCGCTAACTTCCAGGGTACTCGCGAACGGCCACCCGCCGTGAGCGACATGCGCCGGATCAAGCAGCGTGGGAAACCCTGCAAAGTACATCCAGCGCTTCAACAACGCAGGCGCCTCAAGATCCCCAGGGTAATGGAGGAGGCCATCATCTCGCCTTCTCCGACGGGCGGCGCGACGTCAAGATGAAGGAGGAGCTGGCGATGCATGAAGATCTGTGCACCTCCCTGGAGTTGTTCAACTTGGCGACCAAGTGCGCCAGGGCTGAGGAAGGGCACCTCTCCCTCCTCGAGCTGCCTGCCGCGGATCCCGAAGAGAAGAAGCCCAAGGCCAAGGACATGAAGCGCAAGGGGGCTTCCGTGCTCGCGGCCGAATCAGACACCAAGCGAGGCAGAGATCGGCCCGAGTCCTCTAAGGGCAGCCGGTACTACGTGTACCACGACCTCCACACCCACAACACCAATGAATGCCAAGAACTCCGGGCCGTGCGCGAAGGAAGGGTCGGCAGACGCCTGAGCGCAGCGACCGGGCTACGGCCGAGGAGGAGGAAGGAATGCAGGGCGCTTGGAAGACCCGCGGCCCGCGCCAAGGGTGGCGCGACCAACCTCGCGAGGACCGCTGGCAAGACCCACCTCGCGAGGGGGGCTGGAGGGATCAGCCTCGTGAGGATCGCCCGCAAGGGAACGCAGGCCTCCCTCCGCTGCCGCCACCACCAAGGAGAGTCGAAGACCGTCATGAGGACGAGGGGGCTGGGGGCTTCCAGGAAGCGCATGCAATCGCCTGCATCCTGGGCGGAGCTCAAGCCCAGCCTCTCACCGCATCTTCAAGCAGTTCGCCCGCGAAGTGAATGCAGTCCTCCCCAAGCTCGAGTCCACGCACCCTCTCAGGTGGTCGGCGTGCGCCATCACGTTTAGCTCAGCGGATCAGCTCAAGTGTGCAGCCACAGCCGGAGTTCTTCTGATGCTTTGCTCCCCAATCATCAGCAATGTGCTAGTCACTAAGACCCTCATCGACGGCGGAGCAGGGCTCAACGTCCTGTCCGTGGAGACATTCAACAATCTTCAAGTGCCTTACAGCTAGCTTCAGCCAACCAAGCCCTTCTCCGGAGTCACCGACGGCTCCACGGTCCCGATCGGGCAGGTCCGCCTTCCTGTCACCTTCGGAGCCCGCACAACTACCACACCGAGCTCATCGACTTCGACGTCGCCCACATTCGCCAGACAACGCCATCCTCGGGTACCCAGCGTTGGCCAAGTTCATGGCCGTAACTCCACCATGGCTACAACATCCTCAAAATGCCGGGAAGCGGCGGGGTCATCACGGTGCCACAAAGAGAGAGATGCACGATGTGCTCCACAGGCGAGCTTTTGAGCAGCGTCATTTGGAAGACCAGACCTCAGCAGCAGTATGCCTCCCGAGGCGGCACCCAAGCAGAACTTGACATCGACCGGCCCGGATCTTCAAGAGACAGGCCCCTCAGGGCCCGCACCGGGTCAGGGGGAGCCTCCTTCCTTCGCATAGGAAGCGCCCGGCGCCCTCCTCGGCGGGCTCGGGGCTCTCCCACGAGGTCCGCCGACCTCGCCAAGGTCTCGAGGGAGGCGCTTGGGCACCACGTGGGCGTGTTTGAAGCACGTTTCCCATAGGTGAGCAAGACCAGGAGGACAGAACCCTCAAGAGTTCATCGCCAAGGCCATTCAGGGAGTTACAGAGTCAAGGGTCATGAGGGCAGCCGCCGCCACCATTGTGGCCCCCATCCAGGCGAGGATGGTGGGCTGCGCGTCTGCATCGACATACCAGGGCTCAACCGAGCCGCATCTCAAGAGCGCCTCTGGCCCTCGTGAGTGGGACGTTGCGAGGGTCCGCCCCACATCTACGTACGCATGCCTTATGGCCTGCCAAACGCGACTGCTGTGCACCAGCGTCTCATGAGGACCATCCTGGAGGCTCAAGAGGCCGGGCACGCCGCGGCCCTGGCGGAGATGGAGATGGCCCAAGAGGAGCCGCCAGCGCCTCCGGAGCCTCCCGAGGCCCCCAGGCCTGGGGGCTCATGAGGATCGGCTCCCGCAGCCCACCGAGTCTGCTACATCAACAACCCTTCATCCCCAACATCACCAGGTGACATCTTTAAGTTTTATTTCCGGCTGGGAGCGCCTTCAGGGCCGCATTATTCCCAGGCCGCGTGGGTCCGTCCCTGCGGCATGTATCCCTTTTATTTCATGTCTTTAGCTTATCCTATTGGGGGCGCCCCTCGGGCTGCATCATCCCCAAGCCGCTCGGGCCAGTCCCAGCGGCATGTATCTTTCATGCATTTTCCTTAGGACTATGCTGTCGTTCCACCATGCTTGTTATTTGGTGCCTTCTCCTGGTGGCGAAATCTTGCACGTTAAAGGGGGGGTGCCTGAGCATCGCGACTCAGGGCTCCTACCGGCTCTCCGGCCCTCACCCTCTGGTCTTGTCCATGGCATCGCGACCTGGCTTGCCAGCGACGGCTGAGACCAGCCCGAGAGCCGGGACCCGAGGACGTAGACTTTCGTCATCCAATCCAGCTTGCGTGTTAAAGGGGGGGTGCCTGAGCATCGCGACTCAGGGCTCCTACCGGCTCTTCGGCCCTCACCCTCTGGTCTTGTCCATGGCATCTCAACCTGGCTTGCCAGCGACGGCTGAGACCAGCCCGAGAGCCGGGACCCGAGGACGTAGAGTTGCGTCATCTAACCTAGCGTGCGCGTTAAAGGGGGGTGCCTGAGCATCGCGACTCAGGGCTCCTACCGGCTCTCCGGCCCTCACCCTCTGGTCTTGTCCATGGCATCGCGACCTGGCTTGCCAGCAACGGTAGAGACCAGCCCGAGAGCCGGGACCCGAAGACGTAGAGCACCGGCATCTGGCCAAATTTGCAGGAACACACTCGAAGACAAGGCCCAGAGCCAGGCGCAACCCGCCTTGAGGTAGGGCCTCGTGAGTCCCGCGCTGGCTCACGGGCGCCCCGACACACCTCGCGAGGCCTCTCGTGCCTCTCCCAAGCAACTAACGGCAGGACTAACAATCGCCACGGCGAGCTCTTGTTCCTTTTGTGGTGAACCTGCAGCGTCTCCCCAAGGAGCACGAGACGACCTCGCCACCAATCTCTCATCGGGGAAGGCACGGACCTGGCGCCGCGCCAGGAAGCATCGTCCTAACCCTCGAGATAAGTCACCCTCCGGACATACTAGTCATCGCAACGCCATCCCCACACTCAATGCAACTCTGTGTTAGCAACGTCGCTCTCCTTTCTCACCGAATGATGGCTGCTTGAGCGCCAAGGGGGACCCCCTGAGCATCGCGACTCAGAGGCTCTTACCGGACCTCGGGCCGCTCACCTCCTGGCCTTGACCACGGCATCGCGACCTGGCATACCAGTGACGGCTGAAGCCGCCTTGGGACTGGGACCTGTCGGCGCAGAGCATCAAGCCCTCACGAGGTCCGAAAGGAAGAGACTGCGCTAAAACGGAATGAGCATCCCGCATTGCCTCGCAATAAGGATCATATTGACAAACGGAGCTACAAATATCTTACAAGCCCCCGCGGGGTACATTCTTGGCTCCTCGCAGGAACAAAAGACGCGAATCCTAAGGAGTCCTATCTACAGGGATCACCGCGGCAGACGCCATCATCAACAGTGGGCCACCCGGTCCGGAGCCAACCCCATCCAGATCAGGGGCGGCGACGACCTGACGAGCTCGCCCTGCTCCGGGAGCGGCGCAGGCTCGGGGGCTCGTAGCTGTCGTCGCTCGTCTCCGGCATCGCGAAGAGCTCGGCGGAGTCGCTGGATCCTCCAGCGCCTTCGTCGCCTGAGAAGCTGCCAAGGGAGTGGTCGGTCGGCCTTCGTCTCACCGCAGCAAGACCGCGACCACCTCTCCCGGGGCAGCACTCCAGTCCATGACCCTCCGCGTCGAAGAGCTTGAAGGACATCACCGAAGCACTGTCTTACTCCAGGTGGATCGTGAGGGCGCCCCTCGTCCTGCAGACCCGGGCGACCTCGTCCCAGCCTCGAGTCATGAAGACCTCGCCCGGGGCAACTACCGCAACCTCTGCCCCGGTCACGAGGGTGCCGCAGCCTGAAGTTGCAACTGTAGAGTCCTGTGGGGTTCCTTCACGGACGATTTGAGGCGTAAGAAAGAAGGAAGACGAATCCAAGACTTGGGAGGCGCGGCGATGCGAAGCACGAACTCCCGGCAGGAGCCCTCGGTGTGGACTCCAGGGGGGAAGACACACCCTTAGTGACCCGCCGGCGTCGTCGACGGCGCCGCTCGTGGCGCCCGGCGTCACCTCCTTCAGGGCCACCAATCCGTGCATACAAGGGAAGAGGAAACCCTGGTGGCGGCTGCACGCACCAGGGCACGGGCGCCTCCTCACGCGCGCTCCCGCCCTGACACCAGAGAGCAAGCCGCTTATTTGGGGGGGAGCAGGTCAGGGTCCTCTTGAGGAGCCTTTCCCTTCTCTTCCCTGGAGAACCGGCGGATCGGAGCCATGGCAACCAGACGAGACGAGGAAGAGGAGAAGCAGGAGGATAGACTGGAAGGGCGCACGCCGTTCCGTACTTATAGCCGGCGGAGGCCAACCGTCGGCCTCCACGATCACCAGTCATCATGCCCAACTCTGCATGCAAGGACCTGTCGAATCCGGGCGGTTACCAAGGCGTCGTGGGGGAGCAGGCTCCCACGTCCAATCAACCGCCACGCGGCGCCCAAGGCCGCAGGCTGTTAGGGCCCACGACGCTTCACACTTTCCCTTTCGCCTCTCTGCTCAGCCAAGTTCGGGCGCGTCGTGGCCCCGGGGGCTACTGTCAGCGTTCTGGGAACGGGGGTCCCCAGACTTGCCTGCCTGCGGCCTGCGGCGTGGCTCAAAGGAGGACCAGGACGGCCCATCTTCATCAACACAAGCTCAAGACCCTCGCGAGGGGCCAAGCCCCACGGGGCGGACGACCAAGAGCTTCCTCAGGCGCGGCCTCATCAGGCTGGCTCACGAGGAGGCAGAGAGTTCAAGTCAGGGTACCTCGCGAGGTGCCCATGACGCAAGCCATGACGACCAAGGGCGCCAGTCGGGCGCCAGCCCGCGCAGCGTCCTCCTTTCCTCTTTGGTGCAAAGGGAGCAAGCGCAGGCAAGAGCATCAAGCAAAGGCATCCGTTTAGGTGCAACAAGACCAAGACCAGCCCCAACGGCTGGAATGCAGTCATCGTGGAGCCCAAGCAGGCGTCATCACCAGAGCCTTTGGCAGGCGAGGACCAACTTTAGTCAGGATAAGTGTACCCGCTGTTCCCCTTCAAAATGGCCAATTGTTGGCGCCCTTCCCGGTCAATATTTGGGAAGAGGCCCAGGGCCTTCGTTTATATAAGTAGAGCTAGCCACCATAGGAGGGGATAGAAAAAGGAGGATCCGCCATTCGGAATCCAGAGAGAGATAGAGACCCGATCCTCAAGCTAGAGCGACGGGACACCACCTAGCAGTTCATCACACCCGCCAAGAACAGACCCTCACGAGGTTGTTCTTCCCTGTATTGTTCCTCATCAGCCCAAGAGGCAATCCACACACCACACACTGGAGTAGGCTATTACACCACGTTGGTGGCCTGAACCAGTATAAATCTCGTGTCTCTTGTGCTGTTCTTCTAAGTAGTTTAGGTTCTTGCGATTCGGCGAGGTACGAGACGGTGGAGGGTTGGATCTCCGCGCGCACCCCAGAGTTCGAACCTTAAGGGTCTGCCGGAACCCAAAATCCGACACCCTCTCCTGGGCCAAAATCGCAGGCGCCCGATAATTCATAAACCATGGGTGGCAAAACACCCTCTCCTCGGCCGAAATCGCTTGCACCCACTATTCAAAGCACGGCCTCCTCGCTCGAAATCGATGGCGCCCACTATTTGGGAGAAGCAAAGTTACCCTACTATCTCCGACCCTCAAGAGTCAGACCCAAGCCCACAAGTCTAGGATCGAAAGTAGGTCTAGAGGGGGTGATTAGACTACTTGAGCAAATAAAATCTAGCCTTTCCCAATTTTAAGTCTTGGAAGATTTTAGCAACTTAGCACAAGTCAAGCAATCAACCTACACATGCAATTCTAAGAGTGTAGCAGCGGAAAGTAAAGCATTGCATATGAAGGTAAAGGGAAGGGTTTGGAGAAGGAAAACGCAATGTAGACGCGGAGATTTTTGGCGTGGTTCCCATAGGTGGTGCTATCGTACGTCCACGTTGATGGAGACTTCAACCCACGAAGGGTAACGGTTGTGCGAGTCCATGGAGGGCTCCACCCACGAAGGGTCCACGAAGAAGCAACCTTGTCTATCCCACCATGGCCATCGCCCATGAAGGACTTGCCTCACTCGGGTAGATCTTCCAGAAGTAGGCGATCTCCTTGCCCTTACAAACTCCTTGGTTCAACTCCACAATCTTGTCGGAGGCTCCCACGTGACACCTAACCAAAGCTAGGAGACAACACTCTCCAAAAGGTAATAGATAGTGTGCTGATGATGAACTCCTTGCTCTTGTGATTCAAATGATAGTCTCCCCAACACTCAACTCTCTCACACAGATTTGGTTATGGTGGAAAGATGATTTGAGTGGAAAGCAACTTGGGGAAGGCTAGAAATCAAGATTCTTGTGGTTGGATTGTAATGTCTTGGTCTCAACACATGAGTAGGTGTTTCTCTCTCAGAAAATGAGTGGTGGAAGTGTTAGCATGTTCTGATGGCTCTCTCTTGAATAGAGAAGGGGGCGGAGGGGCATATATAGCATCCACAAAAAAATCCAACCATTACACACAATTGACGCAACTCGGTCAGACCGAATAGGAGAACTCGGTGAGACCGATTCGGTTCAAAATGTGAATGTTAGGAATCTCGATGGGACCGACATCATCAACTCGATGGGACCGATGTGCTAGGGCTAGGGCAAAAACCTCATCTCGGTGTGACCGATTGCGTGAACTCGGCGAGACCAATTTCAGCAATGAGTTAACAGAGAGTTGGTCAGGCAAACTCGGTGGGACCGATCGCTCATTTCGATAAGACCCAAACGTTACGAAGGGAAACAAAGAATTTGCATTGCAAACTCGGTGGGACCGATTGCTCATTTCGGTAAGACCGAAACATTACGAAGGGAATCAGAGAGTTTGCAATGCCATCTCGGTGAGACCGTGATCAGTACCGATGAGACGGAATTGTCTAGGGTTTCTGACAGTAGCTATGTCAAAAGAACTCGGTGGTGCCGGATAGATCAAATTGCTGGGGCCGAGTTTGACTTTTTGTTTTGGACATACTTGGAAATCAGAAAGTGGCTGAGGGTTATGGAGCAATATCACTAAGCACTTTGAGCAAGTAGACCATTAAGCAACACCTCATCCCCTTTTAATAGTATTGGATTTCCTACGGACTCAATGTGATCTTGGATCACTAAAATGAAAATGAAGAGTCTTGAGATTTTGCCAATCTTTGTCCTTAGCATTTTGAGGGGTCCACATCTCTAGCCCATGCCATGCCAGTCATTGAACTTTCTGAAATATTTAACTTGAATGGATATTAGTTCAATGAGCTATATGTTGTTATGAATTACCAAAACCACCCGATGATTAGTTGCACTTGCTTTCTCCCCCTTTTTGGTAATTGATGACAACATATAGATCAAAGCTTCGACAAATGATAATATGAATGAAATACATCGTCACTTTGGGAAGTATGTGATAATAAAGAGCTCCCCCTAAATTTGTGATGATTTAAAATTTGCTTTTGAATGCAAATGCATAATCGATTAGGATCATGGGTCACTCTTCCATGTCACATACATCTTGGTGGAGCGCTCAAAATGATAAGATATAAAGAACGTGCACTCATCACCAAGGGAAACATGATTGATCATACACAAGTATCAAGATATCATCATTCAAGCACACATTAAAGTATAATATGATCAAACACATGATCACAAGGGTATCTCACAAACAAGCACAGATATAGTAGCATATAAATCAAACTAGCAAATGATCAAAGTAGCAAGAGAGGCAACAAAAGGCAAAACTCTCTCTCTCGAAGCCAATGATCTATATACTTTCTCCCCCTTTGGCAACAAGTTACCAAAAAACTCGAAAAAGCACAGTGCTATGCGACACTCTAGGCACGATCTCCTGGAGATCCTGAAGTGGTCTTCTGGTTGGTTGCTCCGGTGTGCGTAGATGGCGTGGAGAGGAGTTCATATGCAAAACCTTCAGCTGACGTCTATGGGGCTGGAGGAGTTGAGACTGGAGGTGCAACAGTAGTGGCAGTTGCTGCAGGTGCTGAGAGTGTAGTCCTCATGTCACTAACTATTGGCACTTCTGAAGACCTCTGTGCCCTTGGCACACGCTGAAAAGTGTCGGTGGTAGGTCTGTCATTCATGTCTTCAATCTCTTCCTGGAGCTTCTCCTTAGTAGTCTGGATCTCTGTGACCTTCACGTCTAGATCATGGAATTTGGTCTCAATGATCCTCTCAAGACTTTACTGATTCTAAGTTAGGGTGGCCAAGCCCTTCTCAATCCTCACAGTAGCCTCAGCAGATAACTGAGTTGATCTTGCTTGGTCTTGAGCATCACTTGTGAAGCATATGGTACACTAGTTGCCCTTGCTTCTTTAGCAGCCTTTTCTGTCTCTCTATCTCTTCTCCTGGGCTTTTGCACTGGTTGGATGAGATTCATCCATGAAAATCTCATTGTCCTCAAATTGTGGCCTCAGGGGAAGATGCTCTTTATCAAGAAGATATGTCCCTGTCGCCATCTTGCAGTTGATTATCATCTGTATGTGAGGGGCATATCCACGTGATCTTTCATGATCAGCTGCAGTTCTCTTCACTGTTTCAACTATTAAGCTCATCACTTTGAACGTCTCTGGCACATCAAACATATGGAGCAAGTTGATGGAGTGACCATGGATCATCCTATGATCTCTTGACTTGGGCAACAGACTGTGTCTCAAGATGGTGTTATGTGGTCAAACCTGCCAGCAGATAGTATATGGACCCAAGCTTGTGAGTCTCCAAGGCAGCATCTGGAATGGTCTTTTACACGTTTGCCATGGAGTTGTGATCTTTCCTTGGCTTGGCATATACATCCGTGTCATTTTAATCTTCCTCGGGGACATTGATCAACTTGGCCCATTCAGCAATTGAAGATTGATACCTTGTTCCTTCTATCATCCAGACTATTTTGCCATCTGGATAGAAATGATTAGTGGAGTAGAATTGCATAATCATTTCATCATTCCATTTTGTCGACTTTTGACCAACAAACTTGTCGACTCCATTCATCCTGAAGCTCTCATGCACACCTGGGAAATAGTCCTCATTGTCATCAATGTATGTCCCAATCAACCCATCTCATATCACTGACAATAGGCTTCTTGTCTAGCAAGACAGTCTCATAGAAGTCTTGTTGTTTCTTGGTGTGGAAACGATAGTCAACAGCAGTTCTTTTCCTGGTGGCATAGGGATCAGTCTGTCTCCACAGTCTCAGACCTGAATCCTTTCTTTCCTTCATGTTCTCAGCAACAGGATGATCATCACTATGATCAGGAATATTTGGCTTTAACTTTCTGAGCACTTGTTGCTGCTCATCCTCTTGAGCTTCTAGCACAGGGCCTTGTTCTTCTCAGCAGCAGAAATGTTCCTAGTGGATCTCTTGGGTGCAGAAGGTTTTGGCTTGATCTTGAGTTGGAGGCTTGGGGGTTGTCATGGGCTTAGATGGAGCAGCCCCAGACTTTATGGCATCCCCCATGAGCTTCTGAGACTTTGGATGTGGTGCAGCTGCCTCTTCCTTCTTCTCATCTTCATTTGACTCTCTCATCATAGATGATCTGATGACTCTGGCCATAGTCTTCTTGACTCTCTCCTTCCTTTTCTTTCCTCCAGCAGCCTCTTCCTCTCTTGGTTCAAGAGTGCACTCCATGGTTTCTTGAGTGGAGGCACTGACTTTTGACATTGGCTTCCTCTTAGCAGGAGCTTTCTTTAGCATACCAGGCTTAGTGGCAGCAGTAGCAACATACTCCTTCTTGAGTACCTTCTTCTTTGAGGTCACTTCCTCATCAACAAGAAAGTCCTCATCTTCAGATTTTGAGGTTCCCTTTTTACTTGTTCTTGTAGCTGCCTTTGGCAAGTTGCTGGGTGTACTTCTGCTACCTTCATCATAGATGCTATTGGAGGGACTAGTGCCCTCACTAAGATTCACCTGCTCCTCTGACCTGTTCTGACTGTCACTGCCCTCTGACATCTCTGAAACTGACCCTGTGAATAGATAGGTGTAGGTAGAATGGATGAGCATCACAAAGCACTGCTATTTTGCAAAAACATTGAGACAAAACTTAACTTTAGTTTTCTGCAAAAAGCATTTCGGAGCTATCGATATGACAAACTCGGTGACACCGGAGCACAATCAGAGTCTAAACATATAGTTTCGGTCAGACCGAAATGCAGTTCGGTGACTCCGAGATGCTAGGGTTTCACAGAGAAAGTGAACTCGGTCACACCGATTAGTACACTTCGGTCAGAGCGAGTAGTACATGTTCAATATCCTGAGCCAAATCGGTGAGACCGAAATCTTCAGACCGGTCGGTCCGAGATGAGTTCGGCGGAAACCTAACCCTAAGTTTTTGCATCAAATCTATTCTAAAGGAACTTTTCAATCGTGGCAAGAAACTAGGCATTGATCTTTGTCCAAGAATTGGAATTAAGGAATGCACAAAGAGGTCGAGTCCATACCCTAACTTGGCGACGAATGAGGGAGTCCTGGATTAGGGGGTATCCGGACAGCCGGACTGTGTACATCGCCCGGACTATTGAAGCGTGAAGATACAAGACTCAAGACTTCGACCCGTGTCCGGATGGTACTTTCCTTGGCGTGGAAGGCAAGCTTGGCGATCCGGATATCATATTTCCTTCCTTGTAACCGACTCCATGTAAATCCTAGCCCTCTCCGGTGTCTATATAAACCCGAGAGGTTGGTCCTTAGAAGGCCAATCACAATTACAATCATACCATCATAGGCTAGCTTCTAGGGTTTAGCCTCTATGGTCTCGTGGTAGATCTACTCTTGTACTACCCATATCTTCAATATTAATCAAGCAGGAAGTAGGGTTTTACCTCCATCGAGAGGGCCCGAACCTGGGTAAACATCGGTGTCCCTTGCTTCCTATTACCATCAGCCTAGACACACAGATCGGGACGCCCTACCCAAGATCCGCGGTTTTGACACCGACATTGGTGCTTTCATTGAGAGTTCCTCTGTGTCGTCGCTACGAGGCTCGATGGCTCCTTCAACCCTCGTTAATAACACGGTCCTGGGTGAGACCTTTCTCCCCGGACAGATTTTTGTGTTCGGCGGCTTCGTCCTACGGGCCAATTCGCTTGGCCATCTGGAGCAGATCGATAGCTACGCCCCTGGCCACAAGATCAGGTTCAGGAATCTGAGCCGCACGGCGGACATTCGTGGAGACTTGATCCTCGACGGATTCAGGCCTATGCCAGGAGCACCGGACAGTCACGGCGAGCACGGCTTAGACCTGCTATCGGACAAAGATCGGGGTATCACCCCCGCAGTAGCCTCAGACCTAAATCCGGAGCAGGCTGCATTGCTTGAGGACGGAGGGCTGGACCCCGCCCCGTAGGTCGCACACTCATCGGCGGTGGAGCCGAACACGGGCCTTACCTCTGTGGTGGCATGTGCCTCCAGACCCCCGGATTCGTATCCGGATGCTGGTTCCGGTCCGCGCACTCCCGAGCCAGTCGAGCCAGGTTGGGCTCCGGTAATGGAGTTCACCGCTACGGATATCTTTTAGCACTCACCCTTTGGCGACATGCTGAACTTATTAAAAACTCTCTCTTTGACAGAAAATTCTGGGCCAAACTATGTCCGACTCGAGTGGGAAGCAGGCAACGAAGAAATTTGTTGCCCACCCACCACCCACTTCATAGCCACGGTCGATGACTTAACCGACGTGCCTGACTTCGACTCCGAAGACATCGACGGTGTGGACGACGATGCAGGAGAAGATTCAAAATCTATGGGGCGCTGGACTTCTCCCTCGTCACATGACATATACATGGTGGATACGCCCAAAGAGGACAAAGGCGACAATCCGGACAATAAAACCCCCGGACAAAAGCCAAAGCAACGACGCAGACGCTTTTCTAAGTCCAGCAACAGTAAAAATAGCGACAAGAACGCCAGAGGGATCGATACTACAATCAACACCGAAGGCAACAACGACCATACGTACTCAGCAATGGAGCAGGACGAACCAGGTCACCCCGAACACAGTTCGGAGCAGATGCCCGAGGACAATGATCCCGACGGACGAGGTCATCAAACCGAACCAGCACAGGAAAACAGTCCGGATAATGATGCAATCTCGGAAAAACACGTGGAACGAGATAACCTCCACAGAAAGCTTATGGCCACCGCAAGAAGTCTAAAGAAGCAGAAGCAACGGCTCAAAGCCACACAGGAAACGCTCAACCATAGATGGAACAAAGTGCTAGACACTGAAGAAAGATACGGTGATAATCGCCATACAAAGAGCTATCCAAAACGCAAGCTACTGCTAGAATTCGATGACGGTTGCCACTTCATAACCGCAACAAAGCGGCTACCGACGCCGCGCACGATCTACGTGAGCACCTGGATAAGAAAGCTGGCGCGGCCAGGTCCGTTTATGGATCCAAAGGACACACCCCGGCGAGGGACTATGGTCACCAAAATGATTATGCCAGTCGAATACCAGTCCAGAATAAACACCAGACACAACAACAGCCGACGGCATGCCACAGCACGTCCAGATACAGAGGGGTTGCTCACCCCCTGTGCTTTACCGAAGAAGTACTGGACCATGAATTTCCACAGGGCTTTAAACCAGTGAACATAGAGGCATACGACGGAACGAAAGACCCACGTGAGGATTTTATCCTGCATATACATATGGCTCGTGGGGATGACCTCCACGCCATCAAATACCTTCCCCTCAAACTGAAGAGACCAGCCCGACACTGGTTGAAAAGCCTCCCCGAAAATTCAATTGGGAGTTGGGAGGAACTCGATGACGCTATCAGGGCCAATTTTCAAGGGACCTATGTCCGGCCCCCGGATGCTGACGATTTAAGTCACATAATCCAAGAGCCAGGAGAGTCCGCCCACAAGCTTTGGAACAGATTCCTCACTAAGAAGAATCAAATTATCGATTGTCCGGACGCCGAAGCCTTAGCGGCGTTCAAACACAGCATCCGCGACGAGTGGCTCGCCAAACACCTCGGCCAAGAAAAGCCAAGGACAATGGCAGCCCTAACAAGCCTTATGACCCGCTTTTGCGCGGGTGAAGATAGTTGGCTAGCCCATAAAGGCACCAGCGACCCCAGCACATCCGAAATAAGGGATGGCAACGGGAAGCCATGGCGTAATAAAAACAAACGCCCAAACAAGGAAGACAGACCGGATAACACAACGGTTAATGCCGGATTCAGGGGCTCTCGACCTGACCAGCAAAAGAAGCCATCTAAAGGCAGTAAAGAGGGACCGTCCGGTCTGAATAGAGTCCTAGGATGCATCGTGCCAAATTCATGGCACCCCTGACAAACCTGCAAACCACACACACAGAGAGTGCTGGGTCTTCAAGCAGGCCCGCAAATTAAATGTCGAACACAAGGGAAGGGAAACACCAAGTGAAGACAAGGATGAACCTCGCCAGCGGAACACTGGGGGACAGAAAAAATTCCCGCCAGAGGTTAAAACAGTGAACATGATCCGCGCGACTCACACGTCCATGAGGAGGCACGAACGTGCGCATAGAGACGCGCTCGATATAGAGCCGATCATACTCACACCTAACCACTGGACGTCTTATCTGATCACCTTCGATCACTGGGACGACCGAATTAGTATTCGGCGCGGAGGATCAGAGGCCTTGGTGCTTAACCCAATA
Source organism: Aegilops bicornis (assembly GCA_021605145.1). Taxonomy (NCBI): domain Eukaryota; kingdom Viridiplantae; phylum Streptophyta; class Magnoliopsida; order Poales; family Poaceae; genus Aegilops; species Aegilops bicornis. The sequence continues at coordinate 106,493,271 of CM038671.1, forward strand.
ATCGACGGATACCATCTCACCCACGTCCTCATGGACGGCGGCAGCAGTCTCAATTTAATATATGAGGACACTATCCGCAGGATGGGGATAGACCCATCGAGAATTAAGCAAAGCAACACCACCTTTGAAGGGGTGATACCTGGCGTTGAAGCCCACAGCAGGGGCTCCGTCGTACTGGAGGTAACATTCGGCTCTCTAGGCAACTCCAGAAGCGAAGAGCTACTCTTCATCATCGCACCCTTCCAATGCAACTATCATGCATTGCTCGGAAGAACGGCTTCCGCCCGTTTCAACGCATTACCGCACTATGGCTACCTTACACTCAAGATGCCCGGTCCACGTGTTGTCATCACCATTAGAGGAATCACAGAGCGCTCTTCACGCGCAGAGGAACTCGCGACAGCCTTAGTGGCCGGACTATAAGCGGCCTCCAAAATCAGAAAAAATGACTGGTCATTAAAGGCCACAGACTCGGTTAGACGAGTCCGATCGCCCGGACAAAATTGAATTAGGGCACCGTATATGTAATCACATAGTGGACACCAGGGGCTATAAATACTTAACACAGTCCCACACTTGGCTCAACCTTATGGGCAGGCCAACATCTTACACTTTTATTATCCATCGCATACTTACGTTCTACTCTTCTATGAGTTTTCCTTTTTCCACAGACAACGTTCGCGTGATACCCTTCCAGGATATGGCACAACGGAGAAAAAGGCGCAGACGTGCAGCATGGCCCCGTTCAACAGGTTTCTTTTTAGATTAAGCCCCTGTGTAAACCTTTTCTATTGCCTCTTGTTGTTTAACCATCCCATGGGTTCCATACCCACAGAGGATACTGCCATTTTTGGCATTTCGCCACGACAGATTAACGCACGTACCTGGAAACACAGTGTTTATAATGAATGGGCATTCTTGAGCCCATCATCTGTTATAAAGTCCGAATACCTTCGGGAGTGTTCGGCGTCACGAGTTTGGCCTTATATGCATCAGCTCCGAATCATGTCTTTGGTCAAATGTTTGGTTTGCCCGGCTCCTGGGTTTGCCGCCTTACGTTCCGTTATTATCGGCTAAGGTGCCCAAAAGAGAACTACTGCGATTGTGCCCTGGTTATTACGGACGAGCACCTCAGTAGAGAAAGCCGAAAACTGACTGTCATGATACAAATGAGAGACCTGTTCAACCACTCGAAGACTTATCGAATCTTTAGGATCCTCCGCATTACCAAGGACCGTTTCCGGTCATGTACACGCGCCCATAGTCGGATGCACGCGAAGGTACCAGGGGCTACATAGTAGCCCCAACATTAGACTCCCATGGCTAAGCAAAAGTGTTACAGCTATATAGTCCGGTTGCCTAGTTCGACGTGCGATCACCTCCTTAATCGACCAAGACGTTGGATCAAGTGTGATTAAGCATATTTTTCGCGAACACCCCCGCATTGCCTGTGTGGGGGCTGAAGCCAACGACTGCTATCTCTCGGATTACACATACATCTATATATATATATATATATATATATATATATATATATATATATATATATATATATATATATATATATGTAAATGGCATACAGGGGGACACAATAATACTTTCGGGCAAAAAGTATAAATATAGTCTTATAACCAAAATAACGTTGTTCTTAAAATGATTCGATTCATCAATTAAATAAGACATTCTTCGAGCACTGCGCCTCTATTAGGCGGGCACCTTCTGTGACCTGCGCCAAGTAGTGCTCGACCGGATATTGGCCCCCCCGCCGGATCTTGGGTCGCTATAATAGTGGCCTCCATATCCGTCCAATAGGCTTTAACGCGGGCAAGAGCCATTCGTGCACCCTCTATGCACGCCGACCTCCTCATGGCGTCGATCCGAGGCACGGCCCCAAGGAATTGCTGCACCAAGCCAAAGTAAATGTCCGGCTTTGGCCCTTTCGGCCAAAGATGGTCTATCACAGACTGCATTGCAAGACCGGACAGCCTGTGAAACTCCGCTACAGCAGCCATCTTGTCACTTAACGGCAGCGGGCGAGTGGGAGCATTGAATTGCGACCAGAAAAGCTTTTCCACCTCCTTATCACCCTGACCCTCAAAGAACTTGGCAGCGTTAGCTGTACTCTTCGCCAAATCTGCATACGCGTCCGCAGGACTCCAGCGTCCATCCAGGGGAGCGTACTTCGGATTGAAAAACATCGTCCGCAGCAAGTAGGAACCTCCAGCCACGATTTTACCGGCTTGTTGAAGCTCCTCCCGCGCACCCCTGAGCTCGGTCCGTTTTTCCCTGGTGGCATTGCGTGCCTTGTCCAGCTCGGCCGAGCTATCCTTATGCTTGTTTTTAAGGAGCACATACCGGTCAGCGGCATTTTTTAACTCAACAGCCATTTCGGATATCTTTTCCTCGCTTCGGCAATGAGCAGCCTGTTCGGCTCACAATTCTTCGGCCGCCTTTAGGGAAGCTGCATTGCTAACCGGAGCTTGTTCCTTGGCTTGGACAAGTTCTGCCCTCAGGGCCTCCACGGCAGCAGCACCATCTGCAGTCCGAACATATTATATTAATACCATGCCGCCTCCATATTTCCCTATGCAAAGGAAGGCAGAGCACATACCATGTGATCTGTCCAGCCGCTCGCTCACCAGCGTCATATCGGCGTCAATCCATCCAATCTACCTGATTAGTTCGGCAACTTCAACGGACTGGTCGGCGGCCGGACCCACAGGTACATGCACGCATTTACAGCGTAATCATTGATTTATGATCCCCCGTTTGCCGCCTAGGGCGGGCAACCAGAGTCTCAGGGGCTACTATCTATATGGAGCACACCTAACGCGTGCCTCACAGCCAAAAACAGTGTATTCTTCACTACATACCTCAAAGCCTCTGAGCAGACTTGTAAATGCTTCATTCAAACCGCTTGTAGCGGATGAAATCTTCTTGAGCACCGCGCTCATTAATGAGCGGTGCTCCTCAAGGAGCGCAGCTCGCTCCAGTAGGCCCGTCAGTACGTCCAGCCGGACATCAAACTATGTCGGACCCTTCCCATCGCCCCTCGTGGGAGCCAAACGCTCCGGGCTAAGGGCGGCTGACGCATTGGCTCCCGGCTTCGGCAGATCCGGACTCCTCCGTGACGACACCTCGTTGTCGCCCGCTTCATGAGCCGGAGAGGTGGGTGGGGTCTCGTTGTCCATCATCTCCGGAGGAAGATCCCCCGAAGATGAACTCTGTTGAGAAGGGCTGCTAGCCGGACTACGAAAGATGAATCCTGGTTATTGATCTAGGAGGAACGCAGTACTTTCGAATTAAAAATTAACTTACAGCTCGGTGGAGGGCTGGCCCGTTGGTGGGCAAGACGCGGTGAGGGTGCCCGTCACGGCAGAGCCCCCTGGTGATATCTTTTTCCCTGGTTTAGGCATCTTCGTCTCTGAGTCTTCGAAGGCAGCTCTCTTCTTCCCGCATGGGGAGGAGGCCTTAGTCTCCCCTTCCCGACTATCCTCCTTAGGGGAGGCAACAATTCCCCCGGTTCGGATGTGTAGCGTGTGAAGTTTGGTTTCTTCGTTCTTCCCCTTGTCTTTCCCTGAGGGCATTCTGCTGAGTACCCGGTCGAGCATCTTGGCCATGGTGGGACCAGGCGAGCCTTCGGGAAGTGACGCCGGACACCTGATTCTCTCCGCCTTTCTGAGCCATTCCTGGCCACGGATGATTTTCAGAATAAACGATTATGACAAATACTAAATAAGGTGTCCGGTATCAAGTTTACTTACTTGGGTATCTAGGCGGTTGCAGCTTAGGCCTGCATCCTCGGTGGTGTCCGGACACTTTACTTTCGGTCCGAAGAATAATTTGCACATCCCTTCGAGCTTTAGGCCGAAGAAGTGCTTAACAGTCCGCGGACCCTCTGGATTAAACTCCCACATCTGGAGAGGCCGGCGTTGGCACGACAACATCCGTCGGATTAACATCACTTGCATTATGCTGACAAGGTTAATGTCCCTCTCAAGAAGCTCTCGGATGCGGCTCTGTAGTACTGGAACATCACCAGCGGGCCTCCAATTCCGTCCTACGTCGGTCCAAGACGCTAGTTGTGACGGAGGGCCTGAGCGGAACTCGGGGGCGGCCACCCACTTTGTGCCTCGGGGAGCCGTAACATAAAACCACCTCCGTTGCCATACATCGGCTACTTCTGGGAAAGAATCCTCTGGCCATGGGGCATCAGCGTTCCTGCTTATTACGGCACCTCTGCACTCCGCGTGTCGCCCGTCGATCATCTTCGGCTTCACATTGAAGGTCTTGAGCCATAAGCTGAAGTGTGGGGTAACCTGGAGGAAGGCCTCGCATACTATAATGAACGACGAGATATGGAGGATAGCGTCCGGAGCTAGATCATGAAAATCCAACCCATAATAGAACATGAGCCCCCTCACAAAAGGATCGAGGGTGAGGCCCAAGCCCCGGAGGAAGTGAGGAACGAACACGACGCACTCATTGGGCTCCGGCGTAGGGATGACCTGCCCTGGAGCAAGAAGCCTATGCTGGATGTCGGCGGTCAGATATCCGACATCCCTAAGCTTTGTAATGTCCTCCTTTTGAATCGAGGAGGCCACCCACCGGCCTTGAGGGTTGGATCCGGACATATTGGAGGATACGGGGTGTTGGAGCCTAGATCTCGGGTGTTAGAACTCGAGGAGCGAGAAGGCGCGAGCGAGGTGGAAAAGAGGCATAGGCCTCGGCCCCTTTTATAAAGGGGGTGAATATCAAGAGTTCTTAGGAGGACCGCTTGAGGTTTACCTGACGGCACACGGAGTCACACCAACGGCCGTCATAGGGCTACGCACACCCTCATTAATGGAAGATCCCACAATAAGAGGAACACGATCTCTGCCTCGATGGGGCGTGCCAATAAAACCGCCTCGCAACGCGAGTTGAGGTGGGGCGAGAAGCACTGGTTCGTGTTGAACTGGGCCACGATGCGAAGGCACGACATACGAAGATCGCCAGTGGATCAGATTTATGCTATGTTCCCGACAACGGTATGAAAGAAACCCCTCGTGGATCTGGACACGATCTAAATGTTCAATAATTACTTTGGAGTATTCGGAGGAGGAACCCGCCCTGCAATGTTGAAGACAAGACTGCGCGCCGGACTCATCGTCATTGAAGCCTGGTTCAGGAGCTACTGAGGGAGTCCTGGATTAGGGCGTATCCGGACAGCCGGACTGTGTACATTGTCCGGACTATTGAAGTGTGAAGATACAAGACTCAAGACTTTGACCCATGTCCGGATGGGACTTTCCTTGGCGTGGAAGGCAAGCTTGGCGATCCGGATATTATATTTCCTTCCTTGTAACCGACTCCATGTAAACCCTAGCCCTCTCCGGTGTCTATATAAACCGGAGAGGTTGGTCCTTAGAAGGCCGATCACAATTACAATCATACCATCATAGGCTAGCTTCTAGGGTTTAGCCTCTACGATCTCGTGGTAGATCTACCCTTGTACTACCCATATCTTCAATATTAATCAAGGTGAAGTAGGGTTTTACCTCCATCGAGAGGGCCCGAACCTGGGTAAACATCTATGTCCCTTGCTTCCTATTACCATCAGCCTAGACGCACAGATCGGGACCCCCTACCCGAGATCCGCCGGTTTTGACATCGACAATGAACTCTCTATGGCGACAATGGCGGTGAGATTTCCATTGACAGCGACAGAGACCAGCGGCAAGAGGATACTGGCGACGACGGAGACGGTCCGGAGACCAAGGGCGCGGCAAAGCTAGGAGGCGCGGATGAGTGGTTTGGAGGAATTTCCAAAATTTCAGCCCGCGGTATATATACCCAGTCACTGTCGGTGTGACCTAGTGGAACGACTCGGTGGCACCGGGATGCAGAATCGCAAGCAGTTACTGCAACTCGGTGAGACCAAACAGTTCTAATCGATTGCACCGAGGTGAAAACCTAGATCAACTCAATGATTTCGGTGGGACCAAGAGGAATGAATCGGTCAGACCGAAAGCCATTAAGAGGTTTTGGAAGTTTAAGCCCTTGACGGATCGGTGGCTCCGAGAGCTCCTCACCCGGAGGGTCCGAATTCGACTTGTTCAAACTTTGTGATATAGCGTGAATAGAGTTTGAGACGAGAAAAGCATAGGTAGCTAGAGGGGTTTCTTAGGCATTCTTGTCCATCCATTTGGGGAAAAGAAAGACCAAACAATCAAAGCAACAAATGGATGTCCTCGAATGGAGAAAATTATGCAACCAACATGCTCACTTAATAAGATAGCAAATGAAATATGTGGCAAAGCATGCACAAACACTCTAGCATCTATCAAACAATTGGCGATGACTAGGTCATCTATATATGAGTATATTGACTGAGGAGTCAAATGAGAACATTTGATCATAGGTAATACTCATTGTATAAGCACAAGTGGGGTTACCACTTTTACATAAAGCATTGTTGTGTTCACACCATTAGAGTTGCTTTAGCTCAATTCTTAGAGCAAAGCTCCCCCTAGATGTGAAATCCCCCCTAAGAGGGATGAACTAACCTTGGATTTTGTCGATGATGACTTCATGTAGGTGTTGAAGATGTAGATGCTCAATGTTGATGTAGATCATTTGGAGCAATCCATTTGAGTGATTTGCACTTTCAATACCTACATGGGTTAGTCCCACAAGGAACATATAAGGATATCCATAGACATAGAGTGAAATACACATATGATGATGTCCATGAAAACATTAGGTTACCTTGTCCCTTGTCTTACCAACAAGAGGGTTTGTGACTCCTTGAACTAGTGCAAGATATGGAAGTTGATTGCACTTGTCCTTGCCAAAATGAATATGAGTGAAGTATGTTGGCGGAGTCACCCTCAAGAACTCTCTAGTTCTTCTTCTTTGGACCCACATCAACTTGATGGGGATCCTTGGAGTTGTAGTCGTACTTGATGAAGTAGAACCTGATGTAGTCTTGGGAACCCACTTGACCAAGGCCTTTGGAGCTTCTTCAAATAAAGCAATCTCTTCTTGAAGTTTGTCCTTGCCTTTTAGTTTGTGGTCTTGTGGTGGAAGATCGTCTTGAGCTTGTGTTCCCTTGAAGGAAGTGGGATCATACTTCTTTGGTTGAGGAACAAACTTCATCTTGGGGAATTGATCTTCTTCCCACTCAACTCCATTGGCATTGAACTTGCATTCAAAACCAACACCTTGATTCTTCCGGTGCCTTCCTTGCTTGCGTACAATTTCCTCAAATTGCTTACTTCCGGCAAGGCTCTTGTAAACACTTTTCTCTATAATTCCCTTCAATATGCTATTTTATTGCTCAAGTGTAACTTGGCTAATATAATCATTAGTGGAATCAAGAGAACTACTAGAAGCAACAACATTGGATTTAGCATGATTGTTGTTACTACTAGAAGAAGAATTGTCTTGCTCTTGTTGCTAGATTTTACTTGTGGCATGTAAGTAGACAAGAGTAAATGCCAGGCAATGTAAGAAGAACTTTTTTACGAAGATCATCATTGATTGGTTTTAAGAACCCATGCTCTTGCTCTAAATTGAGCTTTTCAAAGTGTAGCTTCTCATGAGTCTTTAAAATCTCTCGATGATCTTCTAAGGTAGTTTCATGAGCTAACTTAAGAGTGTTTAGTTCTTTAGTTAGATGTTCAATCTCCTTCTTATCATTTTCATTCATTTTATCTTGATTAGCATGGTTAATAGCAATTTCATCATAGTTTTCATCACTAGTGTTGTCAACAAGTAAATCATCATCACCTAGCAAATCATCTTCATCACTATTGAAATCAACATACTCGGGTGTGATACCTTGGGGCCTTTAGCCATGAAGCATCTTCCAATCCCTTCATTTGGTGAGTCAAATATGTCGTAGGAGTTGGATGACACAAGTGCAAGACCAGCAACACCTTCATCTTGAGTATATTCGGGGTCGGAGTGATAACTTCTCTCGGAGTAGTTGCCGCAGTCGGAACCGGATACCTATTCACCAACATGAGCTTGATGTCTTCGTCTTGTGTAGCTCTTTGATGATTTGTCCTTCCTTTACGAATCCTTGCTTCTACGAGAGGGTCTTCATTCATAACGATCATCTCTACTCCTTCTCTCTCTTGGTGGTGATTCGTCTCTTTTTCTTCTCCTTTTAGATTATTCTTCTCTTCTTTTGTAGGGAGTCGTACACTCATTGGAGTAGTGTCCGTTTCTTCCACAATTGTAGCAATTGCGATCACGACTAGAAGATTTTTTGTCATTGTAGGACCTTGACTTGGAACTTCTCTCTTTGCTTCTACTCTTGTAGAACTTGTTGAAGTTCTTCACCATTAAGCTCAGACTTTTTTTTCACTTCGTGTTGTAGGAGCATCACATGAAGCTTTGTAAGCACCACTAGACTTGTTGTGAAGCTCTTCCTTATCCTTAAGTGACATTTCACGAGCAACGATTCTACCGATGACTTCTGTTGGCTTGAGATCTTTGTAATTGGGCATCATTTGGATCAAGGTGCACACTGTGTCATACTTTCCATCCAAGGCTGTTATGATCTTCTTGATGATGAATTTGTCGGGCATCTCTTTGCTTCCTAAGCCGGTAATCCCATTTGTGATGAGAGCAAGCCTAGAGTACATCTCAGCGACTCCTTCACCATCCTTCCACTACAAGAAATGTGTAAATCCATGACGGATTCAGACTGTCACATACGTGCACAAATCTGTCATGCTAGGCCATCCTTGACGGATTCAAAATCCGTCATGTATATCGCGTCATAATTTGACCACCATACACTCCATGACAGATTACCAAAACCATAATGGATCCATGATGGTACTTGGCCGTCACAGATTACTATCAGATAACGGTGTTAATCATGCACTCCATGTCATCATTTGACATGGCGGCCAACATGGATCTGACATGGCAGCCCACGTAGTAGTCAACCCAATTCAAATTTTGGCCCACTAAATTTCAACTCTATCAAAGACCATTGGTCCATGTTGAATCAGCCCCATAAGAAATTTGGCCCATTAAACTTTAGGGCAGTTTAAGGCCCATTGATTTAGGTCCAAGAAATTAGTCCATCACTAATTTCTGTTTGGTCAACAAATTTTGAGTCAATAATTTTTACTAATAATATGTACTACTTTCATGAAATGAAAAGAAAATTACATAAATATAATGTAAAAAAATAGCATTTTAATAAAAAGAAAAAACAGGCTGCAATTATCTACATACTTTTACAAACAATACCACAAAAAGGAAAAAACTAATCCAAAAAAACTAAAAAATACAAATAGTCCCAGAGCTATACTACTCTTGAGCCAGCACAGCCCCCTTTATGCGTCGCCCGGCGTTCATCCCCATGCTTTTTCTGGCCGCAGATATGCCTGTAACCACTAATATCATGAAAGGGAGATGCCATATCCGCCATGCTATTGACTCGACCCATGCTCGTGTCCAGTTGAGGTCTCCACGCCGTTGAACCGCGGTTGCCTGCAAACACTAAGATGCCTCAAATAGTCAGAAGCAAAAGGGATGGCAGAATCTGAAGAAAAGGGAGGATAATCTGAATTGACAATGCCTCACAAATCGCGAGCTCGACGCTGGTTAACGGCGAGGACGGAAAGGAGATGAATGCGGAGCTCGGGCAAACGAATCGCGGCAAAGGTGGTCCGACGAGGCAGCCTCGGCGGCAGACCGCAAGACACTGGCGCCATGGCGCAACTCTGACCAGCGCCCTCGCTGCTCAAGACGGCACCACCGGCAGACTGGCACCGCACGGCGCAATGCTTGCTGTTGAGTGGTTGCATCCACCACGACATAGCACCCCGGCGATGGATCGGGCGAGCTCCATGACGACGGGTGGGCGTAGTCTGCTCACTGGCCGAGCGCGGTAATCCCGGTGGTTGTGGGGGCGGCCTGACCTTGCGGCGGTGGTACTTGCGTCGCTAGGATTACCAGCACCTAGGATGAACGAATCGGGAAGAGCAGCTGGGAAAGATGAGTTGGGGCGGTGCAGACTGGGGAACGAGGAAGAACAAATCGGTAGAGTTGAGGTGTGTTTGGTTGGGGGACCAACTGTCATGGAATGGAATGGTTCCATTCCACAGGAACGGGTCCATTCCATTCCTGTGTTTGGTAGGAGCAAAAGAGCGGAACGGGTTGGTTCCGTTCCACTATTTGGTTGGAAGCACAGAATGAAAAATGAAACGACTTAAAATTCAAAATTTCAACAACATTTCATTTGTATTTTCAAGGAAGACAACATAACAATATATATTGACAATCTTAACATATAAATGACAACACATATAACACATTTTTCAACAAAGTGCACATAGTTAACACAATTAAGAGCCATACATGTGTAGTTGACATACGAAATGCCCAAAAGCGACCAAAGTCCAATAAAGCCATACATGTCAAGTTCACATACTTGACAGCCACATGTCAAGTTCACATACAGAATCTCCAAAAGCAATCAAAGTGCACTACAGCCATACATGTCAAGTTCACATACTTGACAACCATACAACCATATCGAATTTAGAAGTTCTTCTTGACATACCTACTCACCCAAACTGACTTGTTGATTTGGGTAAGTTTCATGAAGGCATACCTAGCATTCTGCCCCTTGGCCCCCATTGTCCCATAAATGGAAGCCATGGCATGATAGTGTTCAATTGGGGTATTCAGGAAGGGGGCATCAGCTTTGTGGGTCTACAAACATTGTGCAAATTACTTAGCATAATGCAAACATAAATGGCATCAAATTTGTGGGGTGAGAAGCATACCATACAATGCCCTGCATAGTGCTCCTCGCTGAGCCTAATTGTGCAAGTGTCTTCATCCCATAGAGCTCCACTTAAATTCTTCAAGTTGGCTACCCTTCCCCAAATCTTCCTCCACTTCTTGAGATGGTTTTTGACTTGTTCTCCGGTGATGTAAAAGCTTGAATTGCTCGCTCAAAACAGCAGCAAGACTGCCTATGATTCACATCCACGAATCCACTTGAAGTTCTCTTCCCATCAGCAACAAGACCAGCCAAAAAACCAAGCATGGTTTTCGTCATGGAATTGGTCCATACAATGATCCCAGCTCTCCCGGAGCTCCCACTTGCAGCGGTGACTTCAACACTCTCCATTTCTGTACAGCCAACAAAAGATTGCGAAAACAAGGATTATAGCATTTCAAATACATTGTTCAAACAGAGTAAATGATACAATCTGTCCAGCCATCAAACTCAAATGTAGTTGCCTAAACATCACAATTACATTGTTCAAATAGAATAAATGATACAATCTATCCAGCCATCAAATAAACTCAAATGTAGTTGCCTAAACATCACAATTACATTGTTCAAATAGAGTAAATGATACATGAGTTACATTGTTCAAATAGAGTAAATGATACATGAGTTGCCGCACTCATAGATTAGCATACATGAGTTGTCTATCTTCTCACATTTGGGCTGCCATTTGTAGCCTACGGTCTACCACGGCCCTAGTGTCACTTGCTTGTTGCCTTGATTTTCTAATTGGTTGAGTGGTCCATGTCACTTCTGGTATAATAAATTCATCAATCCCTTGTGATAGTGCAAGATTGTGAAGGACACAACAAGCTATAACAATGTCAACTTGTGTCGGGAAAGTAAAGAATGGTTTGGCATCATCTAAAATTTTGAAACGCCTCTTGAGAGATCCAAAAGCCCTCTCTACTGTCACCCGTAATGAAGAGTGCCTAAGGTTGAATAGCTCCTTATCATTTTGGACTGGATTGTTGCCCCACTCATTCAAATGGTACCTCACACCACGAAAGGGTGGTAAGAACCCGGGCTTGGCTCCATAACCGGCATCAACTAGGTAGAACTTTCCTAAAAAAAGTGAAACAAATAATTGTGACAATGGCTCCATAACCGGCATCAACTAGGCAAAGAACATATGGACAATTTCTATCTAAGCCAACTTCTTACCTGGTGGTACTTGTAAGCCTCTCTCACGCGTTAACGCATCAGCTAAAACGGTTGCATCATGTGCTAACCCTTCCCAACCAGCCAACACATACGTGAAGCGGAGATCAAAATCTACCGCTGTCATCACATTTTGGGTTGTAAAGGCCTTCCTACCACGAAAGGAATGCTCCACATCTTTGGTAACACCTGCTCGCACATGTGTACCATCGATAGCTCCAATACAATCCTATATAAGGACAAGTAGTAAATACCATATCGTATAGCCTACATACCTAAGGAATAGTTTTAGAAATTACCTTAAAATATGGGTCAAACCGATGATTTCCTGCAATTTTTGTGGGGGTCTCCAATGATGGTGGTCGTATATAATCATTACGAAGCTCGCCTATGGCGTGAAGAGCCTTTCTAAAATAGATGCTAGTTGTGCCATATGATCTACAAAAATTGGCTGACACAACCCTATTCCGAAGGTTATGCCCAATTGTATGCAAAAACATCACCAATTGTTGCTCCACGGTAAGATGTGGACTGTCTTCTAGCAACTTGCGATCCCTCAATATGCCATACAAATTAAAAAATGCAGCTCTTTCAAACCTTAACATGTTTTTGCACAACACATCACTTTGCCATATTTTTTGGTTTAGATAATCAAATCTGATTCGATCTCTTTCATGCATCGGCCCATAGGTAATGTATGGTCTTCTTTTCCTTATTACAGCCCGAACAATGACTGCCATTGCAGCTAGTGCCACAAAAACAGCAGCTCCCCTAACCATCTTTTTTCTTTTGTTCATCTTCTTGACCATCTACAACATGTATTTTGGTACAAATCAGGAAAATAGACAACTGATTTTAACAAGAGGAACCGGCCGCATGATTTCAACATATATATTGCAGAGGCACACTGGACAACCTGTATCATTGACGGTTGGGAATATACATGAGCAGCAACAACATATACAAGAGGAAGGGATTGTTGGTTTTACCTTGAGAAGAGGTGTTGTGCTGCACCTCTTCTGCCGCTGTCAGCTCGCCGCAAGCCGTCGCTGCCCCGCCGCTAATCTTCTGCAAGCCGCTGCAACAAGATCCAGTCTGAGCTCCCCTTGTTCTACTGCAGATCGCGAGAAAAAGAAGAGGGTTAGTGTGCGCAGGGGAAGGAAGGAACTGGCCGGCCGGGAAGGGAGGAACCGGCCGGTGGGGAAGAGAGGAACTGGTCGGCGCCGCTCAGATCGCTGGAGGGGGAGAGAGAGGAGGGGAGGCGGCGCACCTGGGAGGCCGAGGGGATAGGGCTGCGAGAGAGTGCGAGGGTGAGTGGTTCCGCCTGGTCCGGCCCTTTTCGAGGTCTCACCTCGTTCCGCATCTGGCCCGAATATTCGGTCCGGGGGAACCGGTGGGTGCCGTTCCACTTGTCTAACCGAACGCAAGAACGAGGCCTGGTAATGAGTCGGACCCATGCCATTCTGATCCGTGACTCCAACCAAACACACCCTTGGTGGCGGTGCGACTCACTGCATAGGACCAATGTTAGCGCCGTTGGATTTCGGAGGATCGGACGGTGCGCGTGGGCTGGTCCGTGGGAGGGTTGAAACAGCCAATCAGAACGCACGAATTTCCTCGCGCAGGATCCTCACGCATTTAATTGTCGCTGTGAACCCTAGTGGGCTTTTCTGGAGTTTAGCACAGCCGAGTGAGGCAGGCCTACAATTTGACCTATTCTTCTTCTTTTTATGTTTAGCGAATTAATTAACCGTTGTGAACTGCTCAAAAAAACATGTTGTGAAGTAACTTGCAAAAAACAATATGAGTTAGATAAACTTGCAAAAATATTTACGAGTTCAAAAAAACTGGCAGAAACATTTAACTTATATACCACAATAAATTTTTACCCATGATATATTGCATGTATTGCGCAAAAAACTGGCAGAAACATTTATCTATGTGTTACTATGTTGGTTCTCATGGTGTTCTTTCTGGTTTTTCCTGTTCATATTTTCCAAATATGTGTCAAGTTTTATTCAAATACACATTAATTTTTTTTCAAATACAAGTTTAACATTTTTTAAATACATGTTAAACATTTTTGAATTACACATACATCTATTTTTAATACACATTAGACTTTGTTTTCAGATACATGTTCAAAAACATTTTAACATCTGTTGAAAATTTTCATAATAAATAGTAACATATTTTTTAACATGTTAGACATTTTTCATAAATGCCTGGTTTTTAGAAATGTGCACAAACATTTTTAAAGTGCCATGAATTGTTTTCCCATATATTACGCAAAAACAATTTACGTTGTATAAACATCTTCGAAAAATGTAAAATGCTTAGACGTGCATTTAATGGCTCAAATAAAGCAAATGCAAGTGAAAAAATGCCAAATTTTAACATGCCAAGTTCAAAGATTTTAAAAAAGTGAATTGTGTGTGTAAGGCGGCGGTTTCTGTTGGAAACCCTGAGACTTCGGGGGAGAATGTCCGGTTTGCTCACGAGGTGCATATTTTCCGCAACACTCTCAATTTTTTAACACACACTACATGTGTCCAATTAAGACACCATTCCAAGTTGCATCCCATTTGGAGCTAGTTTGCACGTTATTTCTTTCCGAAGAGGGTTCTGAAACTTTTTAGTGGGTGAAAAATCATTTTAATGACTCAAAAATAGCAAACCAACTCAAAAGGTCACTAAATTGGAGCATGTGCCTTTTTTATGGTGTTTATTGATCGTATTAAAAAACTAAATTCAAATGATAAAATAAAGGGAGTTGTGTGTAAGGCGGCGGTTGCCGCTCGAAACCTGAGACTTCGCGGGAGAGTGTCAGGTTTGTACACGAGGTGCCTCAAGTTTTTTCCGTAACACTCTCAATTTTTTAACACACCCTACATGTGTCCAATTAAGACACCATGCCAAGTTACATGCCTTTCGGAGCTAGTTTGCATGTTGTTTCATACCGAAGAGGGTTGTGGACTTTTTAGTGGGCGAAAAACCAGTTAATGCCTCAACAATAGCAGACCAACTCAAAAGGTGGCTAAATTTGAGCATGGGCTTTTGTAATGGTGTTTTTAATCATATTAAAAGTTGAAATTCAAATGATTAAAAAAAGGGAGTTGTGTGTGTAAGGCGGCGGTTGCCGCTCAAAACCTGAGACTTCGTGGGAAAGTGTCCGGTTTGTACACGAGGTGCATGAAGTTTTTTCTGTAACACTCTCAATTTTTTACCACACCCGACATGTGCCCAATTAAGATATCATGCCAAGTTGCATCCCTTTCGGAGCTAGTTTGCATGTTGTTTCGTACCGAAGAGGGTTCTTGCCGTGGTTTTGTCACGGCAGATGTCCTCATGAAAGGACTTAGTCGTGGAGCCATCGCTACAGGTTAGCTTAAAGGGGTTAAAGCAGACAAGGGACGCAAGAGAGTTTTATACTAGTTCGTCCCCTTACGATGAAGGTAAAATCCTACGTCTAGTTGTGATGGAATTGATGGGGTTTCGATGACCAGGGAGCGAATACGCTTTGCCTGGGTCTCGAATTGTTGTGTGTTGTCCGCCGTCGGGTCATCCCCTTATATACAATGGGTTGACGCCCGTCGGTTTACAGAGTCCCGAGGCCGGCTCATAAACGTGTCCGACCCGATATCTGCTCTTTCTACCTTGTAGCACAAGTTACATTGTCAATACCAGTTTATGTCTACAGGCCTTAAACCGGCTTTGGGCCCTGGGCCTTCTTGAAGCATCTTCGTCTGTCTTCATGGGCTTCAGACATGATAACTACTGATGAAGTTAACCCGGCCTCTCTGGCGGTTTACGCCCAAAGAGTAATATCCCCAACATTAGGCCCCAGATTGATTTGAACTGGTTCACGTCAATCCCCGGTACTTAAGAAAACCTCGTCTTCAACATCTGCCATAATTTTGTAAACCGCCGTAACGTCATCTTCCCGGACCGCGGTAAACCGCCGTGACATCATCTGTTTATTAAAAATTGTATACAACCCATCTTCATTAATGGGCCTCCGATAATCGAGGTGACAACACCACCTTATTTCCAAATTTCTGGCTCCTCGTTTTTCGCGCCTGACACTTATCCCTTGCCTTTATAAATAGGGCCGAGGGGTCATTTTCACTTTTCCCTTCGTGCCTCTTCGCGTCATCGTCTTCCTCGCGCTCTCAACCTCTGGAGCTTCGCCGCCACCTTCGACCGTCGCCTCTGCTTCAACTCTGGCCGCTGCATCACCCTGAATGCACCAGAGAACTGTGGTGCTTCTCCGCTCTCTCATCAAGACCTTTGGTATGCTCTGTTCTTCCACCATAGATCTGTTCTAGGGTTTCGGTGTTCTTCGGTGTTCGTCGGTGTTCATAGCTTGTATAATAGGGTTTTGATCCAGACTTTGATATTCATCTTGTTCAATGATAGCCATAGCCCTTCTTTTCCATCTAATACACCTCGTTAAAATAGAAGATCCCATCTGAACCTTCATCCACTGTTTCTGTACTACTTCTTAGGTCTGAATATATTTTCCTTTTCTGATATGCAGCAGATCCAAAATTGTAATACCAACTTGTAAAACATGTTTCCTTCACTTACACATCTGTAGACTTGTATCTTCAATGTCAGACTAGGCGGTTTAACTTTTTCAATAAATGATGACCCGGTATATACCATTAGTTCCCTTGTTGAACCGCCAATGTACTTCAACTTATATCCTTCATTTAGTAAATTCTGGTTTATGATTAACCAACTCCGATTTAACAACATGCTTACATCCTTGTACCGCTGCATAGTTGTCCACTGTAAATCTTAAACCGGTAATTATCATGTTGTAGATCATTCATTGCCATGGCCAAGCAAGTTTATGAATGCAATTGGGCTCGTTCGCAAGTTACCGAAGAGCAGTTAGATAATCTTGTCAAAACGGGCGTTTTAGCCAAGAAGGATGTCATCTAGTGGAGGGTTCCTGGCCCAAAATGTCCTCCTATACCCAAGGATGGAGAGGTTGTTGTTTTTGCTGATCACTTAAGCCGGGGTTTCATCCCTCCCGGTTCAAAATTCTTCCGGGATGTATTGGCCAATTTTCAACTACGCCCTCAAGACATCGGCCCTAACTCAGTGACCAACATCTTCCACTTCCAAGTTTTTTGCGAGGTTTACCTTCAAGAGGAACTCACAGTAGAATTATTCAGAGATTTCTTTCACCTAAACCGTCGTACAGAATTCACAGATGGACCCAACACTGAATTAGGCGGGATGGCGGTTCAGAAGAGGAAGGAAGTTACCTTTCCTCATCCTAAACTTCACAGTCATCCTAAGGAGTGGAACGCCACTTAGTTTTATTGCAAAGACACATCTCCACTGATGAAAACCGCTGCGGTTACCGTCCTGAACGCCTGAGCAACACACATCCTTTCCCTCAAAGGTTGACTGCAAAAGAGAGGGCCAACTATGCTCCTCAATTATCAAAGCTGAGAGCCTTCCTAGCCAACGGTTTAACGCGGGTTGACCTGGCTCGATGTTGGAAAGGCTGGAGTATTCTGCCCTTAAGCCGGCGCTCCGGTTTGATGTGTGAGTATACAGGGAGTGTGAAGGATGCTCTGCGGCACATTGACATTCAGCTTACAGATGAAGAAGTCACTGAGGCCGTAAAAAAGATGTTGAATGAATCGGAGGCCGTCTGTGCCCAAACCGGACTACTCCCTTTCTGTACCTTCAACAAACCGCCAGCAGTAAGAATCACATATTTTTTATCTGAAATTGCTTCTGTCCAAATACTCTCTGAAAATGCGATTACTTTCTGACAGGGTGATGATCCGTTCTGGAACAAGAAATCCGCGCAAGGCAAACCGACGAAGCCTCAAGACAAACCGGTCAAGCCAGTTCGTCCAAAAACCAAGGTTGTGAAAAAACCTGCCAACAAGAAGAGGACCACTGCATCCTCCGATCCACCAGCTGATGATAATGTGGGTAACCCGGAATTAGAGGTAGAACTTGACTCACTTGGTTCATTTTTCGTACGCCTTATTGATGATGATTATTGCCAGGACGACGCTGAAGGTAGCCAAGCCGATGTTGTAGAGGTAATCACTCTTCCCTCCGATTCAGATCCTTTGCCAACACTAAAAATCCGTCGAGCAAACTGGAAAGTTAAATTTTCTCATCCTCTTGCTTACTTGGACCCAAACTTTCTTGTGAAGACACAACAAAGACTGGCTTCGCCGCACAACCCGGCATAGCGGCCAGGTAGTTACCTCCGCCAGTTTACGGAACACTCCGGTTCGGAAACGCCGATCAGAGGTCTCTTGTCCCCTTGACACTTCACGCCCCAAAGCGGGTTGTTTTCATCAACCTCTTAACCCATCCGATTCCAATTATCAGGGCACTTCTCACTCATCATCTGGTGAATCGTCTGCCACAAAGCTTCCACCGCTTAAAACAGTGCTTGGGTGAGCCATACTCTTACTTATATCCTTGATATCTTACTTAATATATATTGTACTGATCCTTATGTTTTGTATTATCAGTGCTAAGCCCAGACCAAGCAAGAAGGCTCGGTTGAATAAACCGGCTGATGAAGACGTGGTTGTTAATCCAGAGAAAACTCCAGATCCTGAAGAGGCTAACATTGATGACATGCTAAATGACCCGCCGCCTCAAGATCATGACTTCGTTGCAGAGCAGGTAGAGGTTGACACCACCGGCCACATCGACCATCCAACAAGCCCTATCCGGACTGACAAACCGGTCAGTCCGGTAAAAGATACTGACAAAACGGCAACTCCAGTACGAGCTGCTGAGGAGAAGGATGATGATGTTCTGATTACTAGCATTGGCCATACAGATCCAGGAAATCTTGTCGCTTTGTCAAAACATACCGCCAAAGAGGAATTCTCTACAATTGGTACAGGTAAATGGAATGCCGATCTGTCCACTTACGCCCATCTGAATGCTCAAGACCTTCATTCCGCTATCTCGAACTGCCTATACACCAAATCGTGACTATGAAGTCGGCTTGGTAAATATGATGAAGGAACGATATGAGGTAATTTCATAAGTGCTTTTCCCTTATATTGAATTGGAGTTTATCAACTCCAGTAGCCCCCAAGTGACGGTTTAAGATATCAATCTAAACCAGGACTTAGTAAAAACTTCTATGCTTTGCAACAATGCATCTGAACTTCACTGAAGTAGCCCCCAAGTGCCGGTTTAACTTTATAAAGATGAACTGGGACTTTGTAGAAGAAATTTCCGTATCAGCATTCTTTGAGCAAATACCCATTAGCCCCCAAGTGCCAAGTTGAATACTTGTATTATGCTTGGGACTTTGTAGAAAAAGTATGATGAAGAGCAAATATGCATTAGCCCCCACGTATCAAGGGCATAACTTGTTATGTGCTTGGTACTTCAAATATGTACTGTCATCTCATCATATAACTGTCTCTTTGTAGGCCGAGCTGAGCAAGAAAAAGAGCCAAACCGCTGATCTGCAGGAAAACCTTAAATCGCAACAAGCTGAAACCTCCAAGGCGAAGGAAGAATTGACCAGCGCTCTAGGCACTATGGAGAAACTGAAAGAAGGTTTCAACAAGGAGCGGACGGGTTGGGAGAGTGAAAAAGCCGATTTGATCAAAAGGGCTGAGAAAGCAGAGGCCGCTCTTAAACCGGTGGTTGATGAGTTGACCAGCGTAAAATGGCAGGTTCATGCCATGACTGCAGCTGTGTTTGGTAAGTATCCTCGATTCCTGACTTGAACATATCATTTCATGCATTTGCCGGTTCACTAACCCTTGCAATGATACAGGAACTCGCATTAGCCACTTGGGATCTGATGTTCAGAAGAAATTGAAAGCGGCCTACACCCTGATAGAACAGTTGTATACCGGCGCTCAACAGATTATCTATACTTCTTCACACAACAATCCGCCCCCCACCTTGATCAAGGATACCTTAGGAAGGTTATCCATGCTTCCTGCCCGGGTAGACGAGTTAAAAAAGTCTGCTGCTAGAACGGGCGCTTTAGCGAAGACCGACCGGCAAAAGCATGGGTACCTGACTTTCATCCTGTTGAAGCGGCCCAAGGTTATCCCAGTTTGAAGGAAGACAGAACAGAATTTGGCGAAGATGATCTCCGGATCATAAACCGGGAAGTACGCCCATTGGCTTGTCAACTGGCTGAAGAAGCGGACCTTTCATATTATCAAGCAAGCTATAACGACAAGAACAAGCGGGTTGCTGCACCGATTCCAGAAGCTCAGAATCTTATCCCGCCAATCCGTAAGCACACCTATGCCCCTGACATTGAACCTTCCACGCTGATAAGTGATGAAGCTATAGTCCAAGCCCTATCTGGGATCAACTGAGCAACTGTTGATTTCCAGCCACTAGGTAGAGAAGAAGAAGCTGAACCGGCGCGAGATGATCCACAACCTTCAAGCCAAGCAGGTGACCAATCATGAACCAGAAGCCGGTTTAATATTCTACATGTTGCATCATGTATTTGAGAAAATAATTATCCTTTTGGGCACTGGAACGCCTTGTAATAGGCTTAGTTTAAAATAATTGGTCTGGTATGCCTTCGTGCATATTTATCTGCAACTGATGCTTGTTTAATCCGGCATATTTAAGATATGATATTCATAATCCATAGTCATTTATTCGAGTTGTTCCTGCAGATAAAAGCTCAAAGCGTCCTGGCAATTTACTCCAGGACGGGTTATGATATCTAATATGTATATGACCAAGATGTGTAACCAAGGCTGTAAAAGATAACCAAACACAGAGATATATGTAATACATGTGACCTTTTTAGGCATAAGATGGGCTAACCAATGTTGTGTGAGGGCCATAACCCAACTCTTGTAGGAGAAATAGCTCCTATTATATGAAGCCAGTTTATAATAAAACCGCTCCGGGTTATGATAAACACTGGTTTACTCCATACTGGGACTTTTGATTCAAAACCAGACCGGGCTGATAGTCTCCGAATTACGATTTGATCGTGTCGTCCCACTTGTAATTTGTCAATCTAACCGGGTTGATAACACCGGTTTAAAAACATCATAAATCTTATCAAAAAAGAAAGCAAAAAACTCGATCAAAGGCAAATAAAACCGTTGTAGTCGAGGCTTTTCACGGGCTACCAGGCCCCAAATTCGAGGCTTTTCATGGGCTGCCAGGCCACTGAGTTAAACCATTTTTGCAAAGCCTTTCAAGATGGTCCGCAATCCTTAACCAATCATCGTTTTAACTTGGCAAGTTCAGGGTCTGTATTTTAGAGTAACTTGTCAAAGTTTGAAGGTTCATGCCAGGTTTACCTGGGCGGCATGACTTACTTAAAGAGGCAGGTTAACCCGGGGTTTTAGGTGTATACACCAGGCTTCCAAGCCATGGCTTGATAGCCCAATTACAAGCGTTGATTTTAAGTTCATTGCGATAGCAAAGAATCCCCAAGTAACGTTTTGAGCAGTGCTCAATGGGTGCCTATGTTTGAGCTGCTATTTTCTAACAACACTCTCTTTGGCCCCGGTTTTGGTGTTGAGCCGATCAAGAGGTGTAGCTATGGTTCGGATACGACCAAGCCCCCAAGTGATGTTATCGCAATGCGCTGATCAAGAGGTGTAGCTATGATTCGGATACGACCAAGCCCCCAAGTGATGTTATATAAAGCTTTGAAAAGCTAAATCAAGGGGTAAACCGGACGCCGCTTTAGAAACAAAAGCTCCATGTAACCACACATGATGGAAAAAACAACGGATACCTCGCTTTAGTTGAGGTTCCAGTTTATTGTATTGATCACAATATATACATTGTCATAATATGTACATAAGCAGAGACTATAGCTCAAGTATAGTAGGGCCGAAGATGAGCAATATTCCACGGCCGATTGGTCTCTTCCTCCGATTTACGTGAGTCTTTGCGCTCTCGAACATCGATTAGGTAGTACGACCCGTTTGACATATTCTTGCTGACCACAAAAGGTCCTTCCCAAGAGGGGATAACTTGTGCATATCCGTCTGATCCTGGATGAGTCGAAGCACCAAATCTCCTTCTTGAAAGGCTCTGGTTCTAATCCGGCGGCTATGATAGAGACGCAGATCTTGCTGATAAATCGTCGAACGGGCTGCCACTATGTCACGCTCCTCATCTAACAGGTCAAGAGCCTCTTGCCGTGCCTTCTCGTTGTCAGCTTCAACATATGCCGCTACACGAGGTGAGTCATGACGTATGTCACTAGGAAGAACCGCCTCCGCTCCATAAACCATGAAGAACGGCGTGTATCTTGTTGACCTGTTGGGTGTGGTGTTGATGCTCCATAACACAAAAGGTAGCTCCTCAACCCAACAACCCCGCGTCCGTTGCAAAGGAACCATAAGTCAGGGTTTGATGCCTCTCAAGATCTCTTGATTGGCCCTCTCCGCTTGACCATTGGACTGTGGGTGAGCCACTGATGACACGTCAAGGCGGATGTGCTCACGCTGACAGAACTCCTTCATGGCACCCTTTGATAGATTGGTACCATTGTCTGTTATAATGCTGTGTGGAAAACCAAACCGGAAGATCACCTTTTTGATGAATTGAACCACCGTGGCGCATCACACTTCATCGACCGCTCTGCCTCCACCCACTTTGTGAATTTGTCAACCGCCACCAAAAGGTGGGTCTTCTTGTCCTTGGACCTCTTGAAAGGCCCAACCATATCCAGCCCCCAAGTTGCAAACGGCCAAGTGATTGGAATCATCCTCAATTCTTGAGCCGGTACATGAGCGCGCCTTGAGAATTTCTGACAGCCATCACATCTTTTAACCAAGTCCTTTGCATCAGCATGAGCTGTCAACCAATAGAAACCGTGACGAAACGCCTCGGCGACCAAAGATTTTGAACCGGTGTGGTGACCACAGTCTCCTTCGTGGATCTCACGCAAAATTTCACATCCTTCTTCAGGAGACACACAACGTTGAAACGCCCCTGTTACACTGCAATGATGCAAATCTCCATTGATAATGGTCATGGACTTGGACCGCCGGATTATCTGCCTGGCCAGAGTCTCATCCTCTGGTAACTCGCCCCGGTTCATATACGCCAGATAAGGAACCATCCAATCCGGGATAACATGAAGATCAACCACTAACTGAGCTTCCGGATCAGGAATAGCCAGATCCTCTTCACCAGGGAGCTTGACAGACGGATTATGTAGAACATCCAAGAAGACATTAGGCGGAACCGGTTTGCGCTGGGAACCCAGGCGGCTTAAAGCGTCCGCCGCTTCGTTCTTCCACCTGTCCACATGATCCACCTGATAACCTTTAAAGTGACCTGCAACAATATCCACCTCACGATGATATGCTACCATGAGTGGGTCTTTGGAATCCCAAGTGCCAGATACTTGTTGAGCTACCAGGTCCGAGTCACCGAAGCACTTAACTCGGCTCAGGTTCATCTCCTTAGCCATTCAAAGACCATGGAGTAAGGCCTCATATTCAGCTGCATTGTTAGTGCAAGGAACAAAGAACGGAGAACATAAAAACTTATCACCTCGCGGGGAAGTTAATACGACTCCACCCCGAAGCTCTCCAATTGCTCGACCCATCAAAATGAATAGTCCAATAAGTGTGATCCGCTTCTCTTACGGTGCTTGTAGTTCCGTCCAATCATTGATGAAATCCACAACCGCCTCGAGATTTGATCGCTGCTCGGGTATGTATTTCAACCCGTGAGGCCCGAGCTCGATAGCCCACTTGGCAATCCGCCGCTTGCTTCCCCTGCTCGGATTATATCTCCCAAAGGAGCAGAGCTGACAACCGTGATGGGATGACCTTGGAAATATTGCTTGAGCTTCCGGCTTGCCATGAAAACCCCATATACCAGCTTCTGCCAGTGTGGGTACCTCTGTTTGGATGCTGATATAATAAACCGGACGCTGAACCAGATATTCCTTTCCTGCCTCCTTGCGCTCCACCACAATAGCCACACTAACTGCCCGAGCGTTAGCTGCCACATATAGCAACAATGGCTCCTTGTCAACCGGAGAAGCAAGAACCGGCGGGTTAGCCAGCTGCCGCTTTAAATCCTCAAATGCTTCATTTGCGGCGTCACTCCGCACGGTTATCGCTTTTCTTGACATCGATAAAAGGAATGGTGTTCTCACCAAGGCGGTGATAAACCGCTCAATGCGACAATCCGCCTGCCAAGCGTTGAACATCATTGATACACTTCGGTTTGGCTAAGGAGGTGATAGCCTTTATCTTTTTCAGATTAGCTTCAATGCCCTTGTTAGACACCAAAAAGCCCAAGAGCTTGCCTGCCGGTACACCAAAAACTCACTTAGCCGGGTTAAGCATCATTTTGTAAACCCGCAGGTTATCAAAGGTTTCCCTCAAGTCATCGATCAAAGTCTCCTTCTCCCTTGATTTCACCACAATATCATCCACATAGGCATGAACATTACGACTGATTTGTTTATGAAGACAATTCTGCACACACCGTTGATAAGTTGCCTGGGCACTCTTGAGCCCAAAGGGCATGGATACGTAGCAGAAGGCTCCAAAAGGAGTTATGAAGGCTGTTTTCTCCTGGTCCTTAACTGCCATCTTGATCTGATGATAGCCAGAATATGCATCCAAAAAACTCAAACGCTCGCAACCAGCCGTAGCATCAATGATTTGATCAATACGGGGGAGGGCAAAAGGATCTGCCGGACAAGCCTTGTTAAGATCTGTGTAGACACACATACGCCAAGTGCCGTTCTTCTTAAGGACCAGCACCGGATTAGCCAACCACTCGGGATGAAATACCTCAACGATAAATCCAGCCGCCAAGAGCCTGGCTACTTCTTCTCCAATAGCCTTGCGTCTTTCCTCACTGAACCGGCGGAGAAACAGCTTGACCGGTTTATACTTAGGATCAACATTAAGAGTGTGCTCGGCGAGTTCTCTCAGTGCACCTGGCATGTCAGAAGGCTTCCACGCAAAGATGTCCCGATTCTCACGGATGAACTCGATGAGCGCGCCTTCCTATTTTGGATCCAAGTTAGCACTGATGCTAAACTGATTGGACGAATTGCCAGGCATGAAGTCAACAAGCTTAGTCTCATCAGCCGATTTAAATTTCAGGGCCGGATCGTGCTCCGTAGTTGGCTTTTTTAATGAAGTCATATCGGCCAGATCAACATTGTCTTTATAAAACTTCAACTCTTCTGTTGCACAAACCGACTCAGCGTAATAAGCCGCATCACCTTCTTCACATTCCAGAGCAATCTTGCGGCTCCCATGGACGGTTATAGTTCCCTTGTGACCCGGCATCTTGAGTTGCACATAGACATAGCAAGGCCGTGCCATAAACTTAGCATAAGCCGTCATTCAAACAGGGCATGATACGGACTCTTGATTTTGACCACTTCAAAGGTCAAAGTCTCTGATCTCGAGTCATGCTCATCACCAAAAGCCACCTCCAGAGCTATCTTACCTACAGGATAAGACGATTTACCAGGTACCACACCATGGAACACCGTATTGGACGGTTTAAGATTTTTATCTTTTATCCCCATGCGACGGAAAGTTTCATAGTAAAGGATATTGATACTGCTCCTCCATCCATGAGTACCTTGGTGAACTTATAACCTCCCACCGAGGTGCCACCACTAATGCCGATGACCCGGATTATCAACCCGGGTGGATGGTCTTCTCTACTCCATACGATTGGCTGCTCGCATCAACGCAAATAACGGGCATCGCCGGTTCAACAGAGTTCATCGCCCTCTTATGAAGCATTTGGTCACGCTTGTCTAAGCTAGTGGTGAAGACATGATATTGCCCACTATTTAACCGCTTCGGGTTGCTCGGTAACCCGATCAGCTGATTATACGATTATTGTAGCCACCTTGGTTGCCCTGATTACCTTGGTTGTTGTGTCCACCATGATTACCATGGAAGCCTGAACCGGAATTTCCTCCACCAAAACCCGGCCCATGAGAACCGTGGCCCGAACCGCCACCCGGTCCATTATCATACCGGAAAGAATTAGAATTTTTGTACTCTTGCATGATGTAGCAATCTTTCCAGAGATGTGTGGACGGATTCTCCTTCGTCCCATGCTTGGGGCACGGCTGGTTCAACAGATAAGACATGCGGTCCGGGTTAGGGCTAGGTGCTCCACAGCGCTGGGGCGGTTTACCCTTACGTCGCTGGCCCTTGTCCTGCGCATTGGTATTAGCCACAAAGTCCAAATTGTGATCCGCGTTACGTTTTCCACCGTTTCCATGACCCGCCGGGTTGTGGTGTTGCCCCTTGGCGTTGCCACTCCTCTTTCCCTTCCCTGTCTTATCATCATCAGACTCGGGATCCTTGGTACTATTAGAGTCGGCATATTTCACTAAAGCGGCCATGAGGGTTCCCATGTCATTGCAATGGCGTTTCAGCCGTCCCAGCTTCAACTTCAAAGGCTTAAACCGGCAATTGCCTTCCAAGGTCAGAACTGCGGTATCAGCATTGATGCGGTTAATGCCTCAACAATAGCAGACCAACTCAAAAGGTGGCTAAATTTGAGCATGGGCCTCGTAATCGTGTTTTTTAATCATATTAAAAGTTTGAATTGAAATGATTAAAAAAGGGAGTTGTGTGTGTATGGCGTCGGTTTCCGTTCGAAACCTTGAGACTTCAAGGGAGAGTGTCCGGTTTGTACATGAGGTGCGTCATGGTGTTTATTTATCACATAAAACTTTCAAGTTTAAATGATTTAAAAAATAGAGTGTGTGTCACGCGGCGGTTTCCGTTCGAAACTCGGAGACTTCGGGGGATAGTGCCCACCTTTACAGGGAATATGCTAACTTTGGCATGAAACATGTGATGGGGAATGTTGAGTGTAGAGAAAATTTATAGGTCAAACGATGAAGCAATTAACACTTCACCTTCAAATCCGACATGTTCCTAAGTAGTTGTGTATAATCTACACGGAACAGACTATGTTATGTTGTTCATATCGAAGTTTCGTTTTCTATCATTTAGATATTAAATCAAATCAAATCATTAGAATACACATAGAACATTTTCCTGATTTAGTTATTATTATTCATATTTTTTGGAGAAATCATGAATTAGTTATTTGAATGGAGGATTAATTCAAAGCTTTATTTTAACTAAAGGGCAAGACCTTAAATATGTTCCAGAAAACTTGTCTAAAACAGTAAGAATTAGGAATGAGCTCATATAAAATAATTTTATCCCACCCTAATTTTCTAGTATTTTAAAAAGATATTTTTGGACTTTGGAATTAATCCATATTGCATTTGGATTTGATTTATACTCATATTAAATAGAATATCACTTTGAAATTTCTTAAATTTAACATGCAACGTTGGAGGGTCCAAATGTGCTACATTTATATTCTCAAAAGAGCTTGCACTAGTTTGAATCTCTTTTGATTTTTGAATGAGTGGCAATTAAGTAAAAGAGTTAAATACATCATGAGTGTCTAAACTTGTCCGTCACGATCGGTTTAGTGCCTAAATTTGTAAAATACATAAAAGTGGTGTTATAACTTGTCGCAAGGTGCATATACGGTGCCATCATCCGTGTGCCAACGTATTTGCTCTCCGTGTGGCGTGAAAGCTAGCAGCTGGCCCACAGATCAGTGGGTGAGCATTGCCTGCGCTGGGTGAAATGCATACGAGTTTTTTTTTGCAGAAAGTATCGTGAGATTTAATTGAAGTCACAAATAAGCCATTGCTCTGTATGCTAATAACAGGAAAAAATATACTGCGTCATTTAATTGGTTTCGACCCTGGGACCTCCATGTTAAATAGCACGCACGCTAGATGCCAAGACTCTGCAATTTCCATTATAATTTTTTTCAGGTTACTGTTTGGTTTTCACAATATATGTACAATTTCCAATATAAAAATACAATAATTACAAATATGCGACTATTTTCTATTAAAATCTTTATCCTGTTTTTATTATTTGTAGTTCGAAGAGGTAAACATGAACTGTTTGTAAAATTTACGTGGATTTAAAAAGTTCAACGTATATTATAAAATATTGCATAATATTTTTGTATCCTCATTCAGGACCACAAGTACGGAGAATTATTTTGTATCTTTGTTGTATTTTTAGAATACATAATTATTAAAAAATCAACAAAGTAGTATTTTGAAAATTGTTCAATACGTATTAAAAATGATTGTGTAAAAAAATTCTATAAATGGGTTAAAACATGTTTGTAGAAATGTAAGAACAATTTTACACAATAATTATTTTAAAACATATTGAACATTTTATGAAATAGATGTTATAATTTTTTTGAATGCGTGACGGGCATTTTTCAAATATACGTTTACAATTTCTTAATACAAGTGAGAATTTTCCAAAAATATGTTGCTTTCGAGAAAAATGCACTAACACTTTTTTAAGTTTATGGCTGGTAATATGTTGAGTTGTTCTCTTTTTTTCAAACGTGAGAATTTCTTAATAATTTTTTAAATTTTCTTTGAGTCAACATTTTTCTTTTTTTCCTCTTTATTATTTTGTCCGATATCCCTGATAAATAGTAGTGTATCTGGACATTGCACAAATAACTGTTCTTGGTGACATCAATGCTGTTTGGCATATTTAAATAAAATATCAGGAGTTTTTTTGAAAATTATTTAAGTACAAGGAATTTTTTGTAAAACAATTAGCACACTCCTCTAAAAGGAATTGACATGTGGGTTGACGCCATGTTGGCACAACACGATGGGCGGTGCATATGCCCAAATACGGACTGAGGCACTGTATTTGAACATTCGAACAAATTATGGCATTAGTTTCATGTATTTTATAAGTTTAGATATCAAAATAATCGCATCGAACAAGTTGAGGCACTCGTGGTGTATTTAACTCTAAATAAAACATAAAGGAAAAGAGATAGATAGAGATAGAGAGAGAGAGAAAAGAAGAAGGTACTCACCCAGCCCATCAGTTCAGGCCCAGGCCGACCTGCTTCGGAGTCGTCCTCAACCTCTGCCCGTAGGCAGAGGTGAAGTCACACGGGAAGGCCGCCGCCTCCCTCCCTCCCCATCCCAGCCCCGCCCCCTCCTTCCGCTCTCTGTATCGTGTTCCCGAGGACGTCCGCCGCCTCCTTGAAGATCGAATCGTGCTCCGGTGCCCTGAACATCGTCTTCCGCGACCACGGTGACCAGCCGCCATCGCCGATTCACTGTAGCCCGAGCTTCCTTGACCTATTTAACCACACCATCGTCTTCTTGGTGATCTTCCGCGTGTGATTCCTCTGCCCCGGTCGTCATTTGTGTCCTCTAGCTTCGGCTTCCCCCATGGTCGTAGCTCTGCCGCCTTCCATGTTGCCATCGTTGCTAGAGTTGGCGGCCGTCAAAACCGAGCACAAATTCGAGTTCCTGGAGCTCCAAGGTTTCCTCTCAGTCGATTAGCTAGCCTCCCCATGCCGTGTAGCGTTGTCCTCATCCGGGCCGCGAGAGTGCTGCCGCAAAGCTCGTCTACGGCGATGTTCCCGGCAACCCCTCGTGCCCCCGCTAGTTTCCTAGGCTCGCGCGAGGGACGGCTTCCTCCTGGTAGCCTCAGTCATTGCTGCCGTGGCCTCCCGATGCATCTCCGCCGCGAAGTAAGGTCGTTGGCGACCAAACTCCGGTGGGCTGACGTGGCCTAATTAACAATTTAATTGGGTCGGGCAAACTTCTGTAGAAAAAAACATAGCACGAGCTGCGCCAAACAAACACGGGCACGCACGACACATCAGCACAAAACACCCATGACGGTCCGGATTGCCTAGAGAAAAAGGAAAAGCGGTCGAGCTGATTGACACGTGACGGTTTTCATGACTGTCTCACTATGTTTGTCACAAGGGGGCTGATTTTTTGTAGCACTTTCTCATCTTCTTAATACAAGACGGTTTCCGTGACAAATCAGAAGAATCTGTCATCGATGGTGACAGTTTCTACGAACGTCACCAGAAATCCGTCATGGATTAACAGATTTCTTGTAGTGTTCATTTTGAACTTGTTAAGTTGACTTTGAAGCACATCCAATTTGGATTTCTTGACGGACTCGGTACCTTCGTCCATATCAATCAAAGTATTCCGAATTTCCTTTGCATTCTCAAGGCAGCTGATTTTGTTGAATTCTTCAGGGCACAATCTATTGAAAAGAATATCGCAAGCTTGAGCATTCTATTGCAACATCTTCAATTTTTTGCGGATGCTTCACGATCCGTTTCTCTCCCATTCTCGAAGTATTCACTTTGCAAACCAATACGCACAATAGCCCAAACGGCTATATTCTCCTCGCTAGACGTCATACTCTTCTAGGTTGTGAAACCAAGGCTATGATCACCAAAGCTATGGAAATCAAGTCAAATGGAGACCAAAGCTCTGATACCACTTGTAGGATCAAGAGTAGATATAGAAGGGGGGTGATTAGACTACTTGACCAAATAAAAATCTAGCATTTTCCCAACTTTAAGTCTTGGCAGATTTTAGCAACTTAGCACAAGTCAAACAATCAACCTACACATGCAATTCTAAGAGTGTAGCAGCAGAAAGTAAAGCCTTGCATATGAAGGTAAAGAGAAGGGTTCGGAGAAGGCAAACGCAATGTAGACGCGGAGATTTTTGGCGTGGTTCCAGAGGGTGGTGCTATCGTCGTCCACGTTGATGGAGACTTCAACCCACGAAGGGTAACGGTTGCGCGAGTACACGGAGGGCTCCACCCACGAAGGGTCCACGAAGAAGCAACCTTGTCTATCCCACCATGGCCATCGCCCACGAAGGACTTGCATGCCTCACTCGGGTAGATCTTCACGAAGTAGGCGATCTCCTTGCCCTTACAAACTCCTTGGTTCAACTCCACAATCTTGTCAGAGGCTCCCAAGTGACACCTAACCAATCTAGGAGACACCACTCTCCAAAAGATAATAGATGGTGTGTTGATGATGAACTCCTTGCTCTTGTGCTTCAAATGATAGTCTCCCCAACACTCAACTCTCTCATACAAATTTGGCTATGGTGGAAAGATGATTTAAGTGGAAAGCAACTTAGGGAAGGCTAGAGATCATGATTCTTGTGGTTGGATTGGAATGTCTTGGTCTCAATACATGAGTAGGTGGTTCCCTCTCTCAGAAAATGAGTGGTGGAAGTGTAGGCACGTTCTGATGGCTCTCTCTCGAATAGAGAAGGGGGTGGAGGGGTATATATAGCCTCCACACAAAATCCAACCGTTACATACAATTGACACAACTCGGTCAGACCGAATAGGAGAACTCGGTGAGACTGATTCAGTTCAAAATGTGAATGTTAGGAATCTCGGTGGGACCGACATGATCCACTCAGTGGGACCGATGTGCTAGGGCTAGGGCAAAACCTCATCTCGGTGTGATCGATTGCGTGAAGTTGGTGAGACCGATTTCAGCAATGAGTTAACAGAGAGTTGGTCAGGCAAACTCGGTGGGACCGATCGCTCATTTCGGTAAGACCGAAACGTTACGAAGGAAAACAGAGAGTTTGCATTGTGAACTCGGTGGGACCGATCGCTCATTTCGGCAAGACTGAAATGTTACGAAGGGAAATAGAGAGTTTGCAATGCCATCTCGGTGAGACCGAGATCCGTATCGGTGAGACCGAATTGTCCAGGGTTTCTGCCAGTGGCTATGTCAAAAGAACTCAGTGGCCCTGGATAGGTCAAATCGGTGGGGCCGAGTTTGACTTTGGGTTTTGGACATATTTGGAAATGAGAAAGTGGCTTAGTTATGGAGCAATATCACTAAGCACTTTGAGCAAGTAGACCATTAAGCAACACCTCATCCCTTTTTAATAGTATTGGCTTTCCTATGGACTCAATGTGATCTTGGATCACTAAAATGAAAATGAAGAGTCTTGAGCTTTTGCCAATCTTTGTCCTTCGCATTTTGAGGGGTCCACATCTCTAGTCCATGCCATGCCAATCATTGAACTTTCTGAAATATTTAACTTGAATGGATATTAGTTTAATGAGCTATGTTGTTATGAATTACCAAAACCACCGGGGAATTAGTTGCACTTTCAACAAGCCAAAAGACAGGGGTACAATTGTAACTTCCCGCACATTCTCGACAAATGCATCCGTAAGGCATGCTTCCCCCTCCCAATTCTCCATTCATACACCATGGGCAACAAATCACCTTCTCCTCACCATGAAACCTCAACCCTCCTCCATGGCCCCCACCGCACCAAATTCACATACCCTCCTCCCCAATGTCGGAGCCGTTGTGCGTTTGTCGTCGTGCACTGGGCCGTGTGCTACTTACTCCATGCTGCCAGAGCTACCTTGACAACGACTATGTGAACTGTACCGGAGCCAATTTAACCACACCGTCATGCGCGGTGTCGGAGTGGCTCCAACTTCGGACGCGTTCAGCGCCCCGGCCCTAGTCCCCCATAGCCGTTGACCGCCGCCAGAGATCTGCTGTCCCGCCGCTGGGAGCAACCGTGCCAGCCTCACCGACTCGGCAGATGGAGCTGCCTACTTCACTGGAGTGCAAGATAGGTCGTACACTCATCTTAATTCATTTTACGTAGGCGTTAGTCGCCTACATTTTTATTCTGCGTCAGTCGATTCCCAATGGAAGGAAGCAGCACCCCTCGAGGCGGTGGAGCTCCTAGGCTATTGGTTGGTCAGGGAAGCAGTGCATCGGTGTCTATCATAGGGGTGCGGGAGCATAGGTTCTTCACGAAAGCAGCGCTTCGGTGCCTATCTTAGGGTTGTGTCGGGTCAAGGTACCGTTGGTGCCGGATCTTGAAGACGTCAAGTCTTTTAGGTATGGCCGGGGTCAGCACAACCACGGGAGTGCAGTGGGGCGGGGGCGGGGTCGAGGTCGAAGCTGTCGCAGCCAGGGACGGCGGAGGCAGGCTACCTAGCCGGTGGTTGATACGTCTCCAACGTATCTATAATTTATGAAGTATTCATGCCATGTTTACAAGAATTCTATATGGTTTTGGTATGATTTGAATGGAACAACCCGTACTAACGCTATTTTCAGCAGAACTACCGTGGTGTTGTTTTTATGCAGAAATAAAAGTTCTCCAAATGCAGGGAAACTTTTTGACGATTTTTTTGGAAGAAAAGAGGCACTACAAGCTTCATGGGAGGGCCAGAAGAGACACGAGGACCCCACTACCCACCAGGGCGTGCTAGGGGCCAAAGTGGTGGGCTGGTGGGTAGTGGGAACCTCACGGCCCATCTGGACATGAGACCGACGCCAAAAAATCATATAAATATAGAAACCCCCAGAAATAATCCTAGATCAGAATTTCCGCCACCGCCAGCCTTTGTAACCACGAAAAACCAATCTAGAACATGTTTCAACACCCTGCCGAAGGGGGAAATCATCACCAGAGTCCATCTTCATCATCCCTATGGTCTCCATGATGAGGAGGGAGTAGTCCACCCTCGGGGCTGAGGGTTTGTACTAGTAGCTATGTGTTTGATCTCTCTCTCTCTCTCTCTCTCTCTCTCTCGTGTTCTTGATTTGGCACGATCTTGATGTATCGCGATCTTTGTTAATATAGTTGGATCATATGGTGTTTCTCCCTCTCTATCGTGTTGTCATGAATTGAGTTTTCCCTTTGTGATTTCGTTATTATCAGATTGAATACTTTTATGGATTTGAGAGCACTTGGTGTATGTCTTGCTATGAGTACCCGTGGTGACAATGGGGTATCGTATTTATTCACTTGATATATGTATTGGCACTCAGCTCGCGGACTCTCGAGGTGACATTGGGGTATTCTATGCGTAGGGGTTGATGCATGTTTCGCCCTTGGTTCTCCGGTAGAAATCTTCGGGCACTCTTTGAAGTTCTTTGTGTTGGATTGAGTATTATGAATCTGAACTTGTTTGATGCATATCGTATAATCAACTCACGGATACTCGTGGGGACATTGGAGTATCTAGGTGACATTAGAGTTGGTTGATGTGTGTCATATGGTGTTATCTTAGTATGAACTCTTGGGCTGTTTTTTACACTTATAGGAATAGCTCTATAGATCGACCGGAAAGGATAACTTTGAGGTGGTTTCATACCCTACAAACAATTTCGTCTTATGTTCTCCGCTAGATAGGAACTTGGGAGTGATTCTTCATCGCATGTTAAGGGATGTTTATATGGTCCAATTATATTAGCATCGTTGAGAGATTGCGCTAGTGAAAGTATGAACACTAGGCCTCATTTTCATGCATTGCAATATTGTTTGTGCTCACTTTGGTTACTTGCTACCTTGCTGTTTTTTATTGTTCCTATTACAAAAATCAATATCTACTATCATTACTACACTTGCATGACCATCTCTTTGTCGAACTAGTGCACCTATACAATTTACCATTGTATTTGGTGTGTTGGGGACACAAGAGACTCTTTGTTATTTGGTTGCAGGTTTGTTTGAGAGAGACCATCTTCATCCTACGCCTCCCACAGATTGATAAACCTAAGGTCATCCACTTGTGGGAAACTTGCTACCGTCCTACAAAACTCTGCACTTGGAGGCCCAACACGAGTCTACAGGAACAAGTTGTGTAGTAGACATCAAGCTCTTTTCTCATGTCGTTGCCGGGGAGCTGAGTGCTTGAAGGTATATCTTTAGATCTTGCAATTGAATCTTTTAGTTTCTTTTTTATCACTAGTTTGGTTTACAAAAGAAAACTACAAAAACTAGAATTGAGGTTGCCTCATATTATTCATATTTATCATGTCTTTCTTGAAAATAATGGAAAGGAAAATTGTGCTCAGTTGATAGAAAAAGAATTAAATATTTTTTTTGGCATAAAAGCTTTGATGATGAGAATGATTGCAATGTTGTTAGTATGAATTCTTTGAGTATCCATGATGCTAATGATATGCAAAGCCATAAGCTTGGGGTTGCTATGTTTGATGAAGATGATAATTTTTAGTCCCCCAAGATTTGATGTGGAAATCTTTTATAATGATTGCATGCCTCCTATTTATGATGATTATAATGATGAAAGTGGGTTTGGAAGAGTGTCAACTCTAGGTAATGATGATCCCACTATTTTGGAGGGTGTTGAATCTTATTGTAATAATTATGAAAGTGGATTTGGAGAGGTCACAACATTATTTAATGATGAACCCACTTTTTTGGAAGAGGTTTCAATTGACTATGATAAAAAAGTTGCTATCTATGATGATTATTGTGATGCTATGTATGCTATAAAGAGTAATGGTATCCATGAAACTTGTCATTGTGATTTTAATGCTCAAATTGATTATCCCAATTAAGTACCGCATGATAGTTATTTTTGTTGAGTTTGCTCCCACAACTATTCATGGGAATAAATTTGTTTATGTGGAGAGTAATAAAAAAATTATGCATGTGGATCATGAAAGGAATGCTTTATGTGATAGCTATATTGTTGAATTCATTCATGATGCTAATGAAAATTATTATGAGAGAGGAACATATGCTTTTACATATCTCACTAATATCATGTTTCTATGTGTTGAAAGTTTTGAAGGCATGCTTGTTTTGCCTTCCTATGCTAGTTAATTCTTGCTCCCATAAATTATTTTCTCACAAAATCGCTATTCATGGGGAAGTGTGTTTGGCTTAAATGTGCTTGCCACGTGTTCCATGATGCTCCCATTATTTTTCAATTCTCATATTTTATGTGAGCATCACTGAAATCATCATGCCTAGCTAAAAAGGCATTAAAGAAAATCGCTTGTTGGGAGACAACCCAACATTTATACCTACTGATTTTGTGTGTTCACATGATTAAGATACTGCAGTAATCATGTTTTATAGCTTTTGTTTCAATAAAGTGCCAAGTAAAGCCTTTGGGATCGTGTGTACGATAGTTTACTTGATTCTGTGCGAAAACAGAAACTTTTGCTTCCTATAACAGAATTGTTTAAATTCACTGGAACGTGATAAAATTCTGAATTTTTTTATATATGATTGATATACAAATTTCCTGTGTTTTCCTATTTTTTAGTATTTTTTAAGTAACGTAAGTCTGGTCAGTGTTCAGATCATTATAGGATGTTCTGTTTATGATAGATTCTGTTTTCAATGCATAGTTTGCTTGTTTTAGTGTTTCCATTGCTTATATTAAGTGATATAAATTGTGGAAATGATAAGCAGTAGGAATTGTGTGAGAACAATTATGAATCTTGTCTTTGACAGTACCAAAGTGAATGATT
Source organism: Aegilops bicornis (assembly GCA_021605145.1). Lineage (NCBI taxonomy): Eukaryota > Viridiplantae > Streptophyta > Magnoliopsida > Poales > Poaceae > Aegilops > Aegilops bicornis. Next base: position 106,529,434 of record CM038671.1, read on the forward strand.
TGTTTTATCATACTAACCTATCTCACGAAGTTCCGTTAAGTTTTGTGTGATCGAAGTTTTCATGTTTTGGGTGAGATATCGATATGAGGAGAATAAGGAGTGGCAAGAACCTAAGCTTGGGGATGCCCAAGGCACCCCAAGGTAATATTCAAGTACTCCCAAGCAACTAAGCTTGGGGATGCCCCGGAAGGCATCCCCTTTTTCGTCTTCAACATTATTGGTAACCTCACTTGGAGCTACATTTGTATTCGTCACATGATATGAGCTTTGCTTGGAGCTTCATTTTATTTTGTTTTGGTTTGCCTTATGTAACTTGAGTAATGTTTTGCAGCTTTTATTTCAATAAAAATGTCAAGTATTGCCTTTACCATGCTTATTTTGCAAGTCCATATGTTGTTGTTTGAAAGCAGAAAGTTTTCTATCATTGTCTGGATTCTTCTGGAAAGTCCGAATGTGAAAAAATCTTGAATTTTTACACAGTATCATATGATAAATTTTCTACAGCGTGATAACTTTTTAGAATTTTTGGATTTAGAGAAGTATGAATCTTCTTGCATTCTTTACAGACTGTCCTGTTTAGACAGATTGCTATTACGATTGCATTGTTTGCATGTGTTTGGTTGTTTAATAATTATATTTGAGGATAGGAGTATTAAATATGCAGAGGCATTTAGTATGCAATGCTAAATTATAATTTTAGTGATTTTGCTACAGTAGATAATGATAAAGTTTTGTATTGATTTATGGTAACTTATCTCACGAGTTCTTGTTGGGTTTTGTATGGATGAAGTTTTTAAGATTTAGGGAAACAGTGATATGAGAGGAATGAAGAAGACACAAGAGCTCAAGCTTGGGGATGCCTAAGGCATCCCAAGATAATATTTCAAGAAGTCTTAAGCATCTAAGCTTGGGGATGCCCCGGTAGGCCTCCCACCTTTCTTCACATGAGTTGTGTTATTCTTGGAATGCCATTTTATTTTGTTTTGCTTGCCGTTTTAATAAAATACTTAATAAAATACTTAGATCTGGAAGTTTTTAAATGAGAGAGAGCCCTCAAATAGCTACCCATTTACTTAACTACTCGCTTAATCTTCACTTATGTCTTTTTGGAGTAGTTTGTCGAACACTCTCATGCTTCACTTATATTATTTTGAGAGTTGATACTAGTGATGACAATTTGCACAAGCTATGATATTGGTCCTAATAAGATGGATATTCAAGAAGGATATAATATAAACTTTCAAGTAGATCATTGTAATATAAACTTGCAATAGTTTTGTGATATGGAGATGATAATATGTGAGTCATGTTAGTGAGTAATTGTGGTTTAGTAAGAATATTGGTGTTAAGGTTTGTGATTCCCTATGCATGCACATAAAGTCAATAGTTATGCAACGAAGTTACATCCTACTTGTGGTGCATTATTTAGTGTTAGTTATGTTCAATGCATGTTTATGGCCATTTTCATTTTTTGGTTGGCCGCTTCTCAATCTATTTGCTAGCCTTCATTAGTACTTAGCGGGAATGCTGCTTGCGCATCCAATTCCTTAAACCCAAAGTTTTGCTAGATGAGTCCACCATACGTACCTATATATGGTATTTCCATGTCGTTCCAAGCAAATTTGTATGTGCCAAATCTAACATTCAAAATGATTTTCTGTTTTGTGTGCCCGTACCGCTCATGAAGCGGCAGGGGGTGGCCAATATTTTCCATGCTAGGTATTTTATTCTCAAGTGTTTATTCACTTGACATTGCACGGGAGTGTGGCAGGTAATAGGGATGCCCAGTCCTGAAATGAAAAAAATACTATGGTAATAAATTCCATGGAAAGTGTTGGTATGGAAGGCACCCATGGATACGTCTAGCCATGGAAAACCAATCTAGACCATGTTCCGACACCCTACCGGAGGGGGAAATCATCATCGGAGGCCATCTTCATCATCCCTATGTTGGGAACGTAGCATGGAATTTCAAAAAAAATCCTACGGTCACTCAAGATCTATCTAGGAGATTCATAGCAACGAGAGGGGGAGAGTGTGTCCACGTACCCTCGTAGACCGAAAGCGGAAGCGATAGCTTAACACGGTTGATGTAGTCGAACGTCTTCGCGATCTAACCGATCAAGCACCGAAAGTACGGTAACTCTAAGTTCTACACACGTTTGGCTCGATGAAGTCCCTTGGACTCTTGATCCAGCAAAGGGTCGAGGGAGAGTTTCGTCAACACGACGGTGTGGTGACGGTGATGTGATCCGCGCAGGGCTTCGCCTAAGAACTATGTGAATATGACCGGAGGAGTAAACCATGGAGGGAGACGCTGCACACGGCTTGGAACAATTGGTGTCTATCCAAGGGGTGCCCTGCCCACGTATATAAAGGAGGGAGAGGACGAGGTCGGCCACCAGGGGCGCGCTAAGGAGAGGGAGTCCTACTAGGACTCCAGTCCTAGTAGGATTCGGCCCCTCCTTTTTTCTTTCTCATGGAGGGGAAAGAGGGAAGGGAGAGGGAAGAGGAGAAGGAAAGGGGGGTGCGCCCCCTCCCCTAGTGCAATTCGGACTCCCTATGGGAGGGGGGCGTGGCCACCCCTTGTGGGCTGCCTCCCCTCTCCCCTATGGCCCATGTAGGCCCATTACTTTCCCTGGGGGGTTCCGGTAACCCCTCGGTACTCCGAAAAATACCCGAACCACTCCGAAACCATTCCGGTGTCCAAATACCATCTGTCGGTGTCAAAACCGGTAGATCTCGGGTAGGGGGTCCCAAACTATGCGTCTAAGGATGGAAGGTAACAAGAGGCAGGGACACAATGTTTACCCAGGTTCGGGCCCTCTCGATGGAGGTAATACCCTACTTCCTGCTTGATTGACTTTGATGAGTATAGGGGTTACAAGAGTTGATCTACCACGACATTGTAATGGCTAAACCCTAGATGTCTAGCCTATATGATTATGATTGCCTCTACGGACTAAACCCTCCGGTTTATATAGACACTGGAGGGGACTAGGGTTGTACAGAGTCGGTTTACAGAGGAAGGAATCTTCATATCCGTACGCTAAGCTTGCCTTCCACGCCAAGGGGAGTCCCATCCAGACACGGGGTAATGCTTTCCATCTCGTATCTTCGCGGACCATTAGTTCGGCCCATGTCGCACAGCCCGGACGCCCAAGGACCCCTAATCCAGGACTCCCTCAGTAGCCCCTGAACCAGGCTTCAATGACGATGTGTCCGGCGCGCAGATTGTCTTCGGCATTGCAAGACAGGTTCCTCCTCCGAATACTTTAAAGTAGTTGATCAACAAGAACTATGTCCGGCTCTATACAATAGTTACAACCCAGAGCCACAAGGGCAAAACACTTAAACAAAAAACACGACATGTCTTCACTGATAGTTTTGCTGGCAAGACGTTATATCTGGCCTCCTTATTATTTCGAATCGTTTTTCAATCCCCCGTTTCGCGTTTCGAGACGCAGCCTCCGGTGACACGTCTTGTCAAAACAGTAGATCGTGTCCCCTTATCACAGGATTCTCATCAATACTGGTTTGGGTAATCCAACCGCGCCTGCATCGCACGACCCCTAGGGAATAGGTGAGTTTTAAGGCTCGTGGGGGGACGCTCTATATTCACTGCCCTTATAAGGAGATAATAATCCACCTTTTCACCCCACACCTTCTTCTTCCTCGGCCCATCAGCCCTCGAGCTCCAGCGCCCAAGCTTCGATCCCCTCCGCCCCCAGAAAACACTTTAGCCATGTCCGGATCTGGAGCGCAGGGCAAGTGGATGGCCTCCTCTGTTACGGAGGAAAACATCAAGGAACTCCGGGAAGCGGGGTACCTGGCCAAGGAAATCACCCACCGGCTTCCTGCCAGAAAGCATATCATCCCCACCCCGGAGCCTAATGAGAGGGTAGTATTCATTCCCCATTTTTTCGTGGATTCGGGTTTCCCCTCCATCCCTTCGTCCGCGGCCTCATGTTTTACTACGGGATGGATTTCCATGATCTAGCCCGAATTCCTTCCTCAACATTTCGGCCTTTATTGTCGTGTGTGAAGCATTCCTCCGCATCTCCCCCCACTTTGGCCTATGGCTCAAGGTCTTCAATGTAAAGCCGAAAGTGGTTGATGGTGAACACGCGGAGTGCAGTGGCGCCATGGTGAGCAAACTCCCCAACGTCACTTGGCCCAAAGGAACCTTTGTGAAGACCGTGAAGGGGTGGCAACAAGGGTGGTTCTATATCACGAAACTCTGTGACACCACATGGGCCGTCCCTCCCGAATTTAAGTCTGGGCCTCCAATGCAGCTCACATCCTGGCTCAACAAGGGCCTCGATTGGGCGTCATCCGACGAGGTGACGATGCTGCAAAAGCGCGTCAAAGGTATGGTGGACAAGAACACCAGTCTCGCCAGCGTGATCCAGGTGATGCTTTTTCGTCGGACTCTCCCCTGCCAGCGCTGGACTCAGTATATGTGGGAGTTCGATCTGGACAGTCCTCAAACCCTGCAGCGGTTCTTCGGCACAACGCACAGAGACATATGGAAGCTGCTTTTAAAGGCCCAGAAGTCGTGACCGACGACAACCGAAGACCTCGGCCTTGACCACTCTCATTCGGCCACTCCCGTAAGTTTTCAGGATAACTTTATTATTTGTAAATCCAAGGGGCGTACTAAGCTTTCCATTCTCCCCACAGGGCTGGATGAAGAAGGCGGAGCGGATTCACTGTCCGGCTCCGCTGCCCGAAGAGCCAACCATCCCTCTATTAATGAGGATGCGGGTTCCAGTGCCGTACCTGGCGCCGGAGAAGAAGGCCAAGAATAAGGGCAAGGAGGCCAAAAGTGGCCTCCGCCGTAAAGGTGCTTCGAACGTGGTGTCCGAAGACACTGAGGCTCACTCTTCCCCTGAAAAAGACGAAGGGGAGGAGGAAGAGAGCAATTCTCCCCTTAAGGGGGGAAATAATAAAAGGGAGGCTTCCATGGATCTGGAGGCGGAGGCGTCCAAGAAAGTGAGAATCTCCCTCACGGACGACTCCGAATCGGATGCCGATGAGTGGTGCCCCAGGCCGAAGCCCCTGGCCAATCGTAAGTACCCCAAAGGCACTTGTACTTATATATCCATCTGGTTTTCCACCTTGTGATTTTAATATGCTGAATTACGTGCCGCAGTCTGGCTCGCGTCCTTCCCCAACAATTCTCATGTTCGGGGAATTTGCTGGATCCGAACGTGATGGATAGAGAGTCGCCTCCGCCGGCCTCCTCCCCCAAAGCTACGGACAATGCTGAAGTGCTGTCCCGAAGGACCCTTCCGGGTTAGGGGAGGTGCGAGAAGCCGCCAAGGTGGCGCCAGAGGGTGATACCTCTACTGCCGGAAACATGGGGGATTCGACCCCCATGGAGACTAGCGACGGGGGCCAAGCCCAATACAGCCCCCAACCGAATATGACTCCAGAGACCCGTACGGCTCCGGAATTAGGTGAGCAGCCTCCTTCGAACAAAGGGTTGTGCCATCTCGATAACCCACAAGTACAGGGGATCAATTGTAGCCTCTTTCGATAAGTAAGAGTGTCGAACCCAACGAGGAGATAAAGGTAGACCAAATATTCCCTCAAGTTCTATCGACCACCGATACAACTCTACGCACGCTTGACGCTTGCTTTACTTAGAACGAGTATGAAACTAGAAGTACTTTGTAGGTGTTTTTGGATAGGTTTGCAAGATAATAAAGAGCACATAAATAAAAAGTAGGGGCTGTTTAGATGAAGACACAACTAAGTTAGTTTTAGTAGAGAGCTTTTTGTTGCGAGAAAGTTATTTGTCCCTAGGCAATCGATAACTAGACCGGTAATCATTATTGCAATTTTATTTGAGGGAGAGGCATAAGCTAACATACTTTCTCTACTTGGATCATATGCACTTATGATTGGAACTCTAGCAAGCATCCGCAACTACTAAAGATCATTAAGGTAAAACCCAACCATAGCACTAAAGCATCAAGTCCCCTTTATCCCATACGCAAACAACCTACTTACTCGGGTCTGTGCTTCTGTCACTCACGCCACCCACCATAAGAAAATCATGAACATATTGCAAACCCTACAGTGGGAATCCCTCACGCTTGCACGACACGGAGAGCACCATAGGACAGCACCAATAATAAAACATGCAACTCAAACCAATCTTGATCATCAAATAACCCATAGGACAAAACGGATCTACTCAATCATCATAGGATAGTCATACATCATTGGGAAATAATATATAGCGTTGAGCACCATATTTAAGTAGAGAGTACAACGGGTAAAAGAGGGGTTACACCGCTGCATACAGGGGGGAAGAGTTGGTGATGATGGCGGTGAAGTTGTTGGTGAAAAATGCGGTGATGATGATGGCCCCCGGTGGCACTCCGGCGCCACCGGAAGCGAGGGAGAGAGAGCCCCCCTCCTTCTTCTTCTTCTTCCTTGACCTCCTCCCTAGATGGGAGAAGGGTTTTCCCTCTGGTCCTTGGTCTCCATGATGTGGGAGGGGCGAGAGCCCCTCCGAGATTGGATCTATCTCTCTGTCTCCCTCTATTTCTGCGTTCTCGTCTTCTGCCCTTTCACCGTTTCGTATATATATGGAGATCCGTAACTCCGATTGGACTGAAATCTTCGTCGTGATTTTTTCCTAAAAATTAGCTTTCTTGCGGCCGAAGAAGAGCAGCAACCGCCTTACGGGTGGCCCACGAGGGCCAGGGGCGCGCCCCCCTGCCTCGTGGCCACCTCGGGCACCGTCTCGCATTGATTCTTCCTCCCATATTCTCCAAATATTCCAAAAATATTCTCCATCCATTTTTACCCCGTTTGGATTCCGTTTGATATGGGGTTTTTGCGAAACATAAAACATGCAACTAATAGGAAATGGCACTGGGCACTGGATCAATATGTTAGTCCCAAAAACAGTATAAAAAGTTGCCAAAAGTATATGAAAGTTGAATAATATTGGCATGGAATAATAAAAAATTATAGATACGACGGAGACGTATCAGCATCCCCAAGCTTAATTCCCGCTCGTCCTCGAGTAGGTAAATGATAAAAAGATAATTGTTGATGTGGAATGCTACCTAGCATAATCTTGATCATGTATCTAATCATGGCATGAATATTAAGACACGAGTGATTCAAAGGAATAGTCTATCATTTGACATAAAAACAATAATACTTCAATCCTACTAATAAAGAAATCATGTCTTTTTAAAATAACATGGCTAAAGAAAGTTATCCCTACAAAATCATATAATCTGGCTATGCTCCATCTTCACCACACAAAATATTTACATCATGCACAACCCCGATGACAAACCGAGCAATTGGTTCATGCTTTTTAACGCGCTTCAGCCTTTTCAACCCTCACGATACATGAGCGCAAGCCATGGATATAGCACTATAGGTGGAATATAATATGATGATGGGGGTTATGTGGAGAAGACAAAAAGGGAGAAAGTCTCACATGACGCGGCTAATCAACGGGCTACGGAGATGCCCATCAATTGATGTCAATGTGAGGAGTAGGGATTGCCATGCAACGGATGCACTAGAGCTATAAGTATATGAAAGCTCAAACTGAAACTAAGTGGGTGTGCAACCAACTTGTTTGCTCATGAAAACCTAGGGAATTTGAGGAAGCCCATCATTGGAATATACAAGCCAAGTTCTATAATGAAAATTCCCACTAGTATATGAAAGTGATAACTCAAGAGACTCTCTATATGAAGAACATGGTGCTACTTTGAAGCACAAGTGTGGTAAAAGGATAGTAACATTGCCCCTTCTCTCTTTTTCTCTCATTTTTTTTGTTTTTTGTTTTTTGGCCTTCTCCATTTTTTTGGCCTTTCTCTTTTGTTTATTTTTTTATTTTTTTATTTTTTTTTCGCCCGGAGTCTCATCCCGACTTGTGGGGGAATCATAGTCTCCATCATCCTTTCCTCACTGTGGCAATGCTCTAATAATGATGATCATCACACTTTTATTTACTTACAACTCAATATTACAACTCGATACTAGAACAAGGATATGACTCTATATGAATGCCTCCGGCGGTGTACCGGGATGTGCAATGATCTAGCGTAGCAATGACATCAAAAAACGGACAAGTCATGAAAACATCATGCTAGCTATCTTACGATCATGCAAAGCAATATGACAATAAATGCTCAAGTCATGTATATGATGATGATGGAAGTTGCATGGCAATATATCTCGGAATGGATATGGAAATGCCATGATAGGTAGGTATGGTGGCTGTTTTGAGGAAGATATAATGAGGCTTATGTGTGATAGAGCGTATCGTATCACGGGGTTTGGATGCACCGCCGAAGTTTGCACCAACTCTCGAGGTGAGAAAAGGCAATGCACAGTACCGAAGAGGCTAGCAATGATGGAAGGGCGAGAGTGCATATAATCCATGGACTCACATTAGTCATAAAGAACTCATATACTTATTGCAAAAGTTTATTAGCCCTCAAAGCAAAGTACTACTACGCATGCCCCTAGGGGGATAGATTGGTAGGAAAAGACCATCGCTCGTCCCCGACTGTCGGTGTCAAAACCGGCGGATCTCGGGTAGGGGGTCCCGAACTGCGCGTCTAAGGCGGATGGTAACAGGAGACAGGGGACACGATGTTTACCCAGGTTTGGGCCCTCTCTATGGAAGTAATACCCTACTTCCTGCTTGAATGATATTGATGATATGGGTAGTACAAGAGTAGATCTACCACGAGATCAGAGAGGCTAAACCCTAGAAGCTAGCCTATGGTATGATTGTTGTGTATTGTATATATGTGTCGACTAGCCTGGCCCTGGTTTATATAATCCACCAGAGGCCTAGGATAACAAGAGTCCTAACCGAATACGCCAGTGGGGGAGTAGTCCTTGTCTTGCTCGCCAAGTCTTGTGAAATCTTCCTTGTACGCGGCAACTGTCCGGACTGGCCCATGAGTATACGGCCATGGGGATCCTCGGCCCAATCCAGCTGATCGGGAGACGACGAGGTGAGTACCCCCTAGTCCAGGACACCGTCAGTAGCCCCCTGAACTGGTCTTCAAGTTGGGGACGCTCCTCGATTCTTCCGAACTGTTCTTCATCTTCGGTCGTCGGTCTTGAAAACTGGTTCAACGAATCTTCTCATCTTCGATCTTGAGGATCGCCTAAGTGCATACGAAGAGTTTACACGTTGGGTATCCGAGGAGCCCCTTTAAGTTTACGGCCTTTATCTATGCCTTGTTATTTTTATGCTACGCCTCGGGTTTGAAGTTGTTCCCGGCGTGGCGTCCTCTTGCGTCCGAGCTCCAACGCCGGACTGCATTCGAGTATCTTTTGCAGCCGAGCACCAACGCCGGACCGCTTCCCAGCTCTAATGCCGGAATGTATCCGAGCTCCAACGCCGGACTGTATCCGAGCTCCAACGCCGGACTATGTGTCCGAGCTCCAACGCCGGACTATGTATCCGAGCTCCAACGCCGGACTGTATCCGAGGTGTCAGAATCACCTTGGTTCAAAGAAGTTTGAAGGAGTTTAGCCGAGCTTAATGCCGAAATGCCCTCTAAGGAGCCAGCCACTTGCATCCGAACTATATGCCGAATTGCTTCCGAGGTGGTGCACCACCTTAACGTGGGCTGATTTTTGGTCAATATTTTTATTCATGCAATTTATTCTCCGACGAGATATATAGCCAGTAGCCCTCAAGGTGTGTATCGGTCTAAAACCCGAGATGCACGAAGGATGACATAAGACCGCTGATCCTCGTAGAGCCGAGACTCGGGTTGATTTGCAAAATCGATCCGAGGATCAAGTCCTAGCTCGGCAGAATACTTCGACACAAAAGCGGCGTGCTCAGTCCTCAAGACTCAAAGTTGGGTGCGGCCGACCAACCCGAGGATCAAAATCTCCTCGAAACTCAGTATTGCACTTAAAATTTTACGCATAGAATAAAGCGATGCAAGAGCCCCCGAGACACCGGGTCGGGTGGCAACACTAGATCGTGGGATTGATGTGCCCCTTTAATATTTGTAAATAATAAGCCCGAAGCCCAAGAGTTCTCGAGCCTTAATGCGGCACGGGTGGTCAATTAAGGATCGATATCCATAGTAAAATCACAAATTATGTGTAATGACTCAATGTATCCAAGTACTTTACGTCATTAATGCTCGGATCTGCATTGTACAAAACTTTGTTGACCGACCATCGGCTTCAACCTCCTCGGCCAGTAGCCGAGGAGTGTTTGTCCTACTTTATAAAGACTTTATGAGGGCAAAGATTTACGACAAACAAGGCAATCTGGCCATACAGTTTTATAAACAAAGGTAAGCAGAGAGATATGTTATATTACTGTTTAACAGAAGAAATGTCTTCCAAAGAAAATGGTCCCGGTATCGATTCCTTTCTTTGGGTTGTCATGCTAAGCATGATCATGAAACCTCAGCTCCAATGTAAGAGCAAAAGATCGAGGATTTAGTTTGGGAGGCCAGTTAATAGCCCCCGGTAGTGTTCGTGACGATCGAGGTCAAGCCGTAAACACTTCGCCATTGTTATGAATGGCCCGTCATTTAACACCGCCATCGGATCTGACCAGTTTACGCTTATTGTGACGATCGGTTTCGGCTTTCTCCACTGAGGTGCTTAACCATGTGAGCTGGAAGCACAATCGCAGTGGTTCTCCCTTTGTACACCTAGCCAAACAAAGCGGAACATAGGAGGCAAGGGCAGGAGCCGGGCAACCCAACCATTTACCGAAGACACAATTCGAAACCGATGCATATATAGCAATATCCGAGAATGTTTTTGCCGAATCTCTAAAGGAGTCCGGCGTTGCACTACGAGACTTGTGCTGAAAACACACAAATAGTTTAAAAGTGCCAAAGGCTTGGAAAACCAAAAAACGTCAAGAAAAACATGACGTCCGAACAAGATCAAGTGTTCGGTGCCAATCCAAAAATTGGACTTTAGAGAAAAAAGTGCTTCGCTGGCTTTAACATGACGCATCCTATCTCAAGACTTCAAGCAGGTCACCCTCTGACGGTCTCTCCCATCCCGAAGGCGGAGTACTTCCCATTAGGCCAGTTTAGAAAACTAAACCCTAGCGGTTTTGAGAGAGAAATTAGGCTCCCCGGCTAGTGACCGCACACTCGTGTCGAGAAAAGTAGTGATAAATAATAAAAACTTTGCAACGACTAAGAAGAAAAACACTTAGTATGAAACGACTCAAATAAACATAAGAGCCCCCAAGTGACTTGGGTAAAAGTTGACCATATAATGTAAGGTGACAAGTAGAATGCCTTCTAGCCGGATTGTAGATCGTTTGTCATAGCGGACCTTTTCGCTTCAACCTCTGGACCCAATAGTCCGGAGTGTGTCCGAATACCCTCTCGGTTATAAAAACCGGGGCATGCGTGGAGACCAGGCGTAGGGGTCATTAGTGCTTTATCAGACAAGTGCCCAACTAGTTATGTTATATTACATGGTTAGTAAGAAACATCTTCCGGGAGAATAGTTCCGTTAGGGGTTCCTTTCTCGGGAGGCATGCCCTAAAGTGCATGTCCTGACTGAAAAAGAGCGTAAAAACATCTGGGGCAGGTAAATAAATAGCTGAGAAATCATCTTGTAGTTCACCGACCGAGTATTCCCTTAAGAACGCTTAGCTTTCGGCTTCACCCACCGAGGTACACATCCGGCCGACCCGGCAAAGAATAATTGCAGAGGTGCTCCCTTTACCACCTAGCCAAACAATCGGGAACGTAGGGGTAAGCACAGGAGCCAGGCAACCCAGCTTGGCCAAAACTTAAGTCATATCGATGCATATAATGGTGAATAAAAGGTACATGCGGAAGTTTAACACATGTGTTGGGCATAAAGCCCGTATTAATAAGCTTTTGTTAAAGAAGCCCCCAGGTATAATGAGCGCGGGTAGCGCGTCAAGTGTGTGCGAACAAAGTTTGGACAAGGAAAATTTTTACAAGCAACTTTTTTCCAAAAAAGTATAATGCTTGGTCGAACCGAACACAAGTTAGAAATTTAAAACTTTGAGCATGAAGGCAACTTAGCTGGTTAATGTGCTCGGTATTGACGACACGGTCCGAGCTTGATGCGGGACAAGGTTCCATCCCCCAAGTCGGTCCCGAGGTGGCGGAGCAAAGAGCTCGGCATTCCGAAGTGGTGACATAGCACGGTCAATGCAGGATGGCAGAGTGATGCCGAAGTCCCTGGCATGGGGTAATGAAGTGTTGACGAAGCCCCCCGTCCATCCGAGGTGACGTCAAAGGATATAGTCCGACTGGATCATTTTCCTGTGCACAAAAAATAGTGCAAGCCGGAGATAATAGTAATAAAAAAATTGTTGCATAATAAATAATTTATGCAAAGTGAGTAATAAAAGAAATATGGCCTGGCGCTGAAGTCAATGTCGATGCAGGGCGGCGGCGTGATGCGGTAAAGGCATGGCAATGCCTGAATTCACAGGTCGGTTCGAGTTCCAGATGCGGCGTTCGCCGGACTATGTACGGAAACTGACCAAACCAGAGTAATAATTCCTTGAGAAAAATGAGCCCAATCAAGCAAAAAATACTAGGATTAATAGCACCTGGTTTATTTGTTGTAGTAATCCGAAGGAAGGTGATTCCCAAAATTGGGACTCGATCCGCGCACCCATGCCTAATGGGCGATAAAACGACGGCATGGCAATGCTGGCAAAGGTTGGCTTGCCGAGGCAAAGCCCTCGGTCCAGCTAACGTGACGGAGCTGGTCGGGTAGTGATGCCGAAGTGTCCGGAGTAGGTTGATGAAGAGATGGCGAAGCCCCCGGTCCAACCGAGATGTCGAAGTAGGTCGGCGTGATGGACACCAGCTTGAAGAAGCAATAGTGTGGCCCTGCCGATGCAGGTCGTGACGTGGTTGATGCCGGCTTGATGAAGCGACCGTGCGGCGACGCCGGTATGCTCGCTCCGTGTAATCCGTGGGGCGGCGATGTTGGTGATGATTTATCCTTCGCGATGCCGGAGTCTTATTCGGCTTGCCGAGATGATAATCCGAAGAAGTTGAGCTCGGCTCAACAAAGTGACGACGTGTCTAGCGCAGGTCGGCAGCCGTGGAGCAATATTGCCGGACTGGTTTGACACCAGCATGATGTTGAAGATCATGTTCTAAAGACTTTAAAGTTAGTGGGATGTGTTCGGGAACAAAACACAACACCCCATACAAAACTTCCTTCCAAAGGATGTCCGAAATCCCGTTCATAAAAAAGACGAACTCGGGTCGGATTCGTTTTCGTGCAGAAAACAGATCCGAAAAAGTGATGCACTAATCGCAAGGTTCCCGGAGTTTGGACGGTCGGATCAAGCTGAAATTTGGAGGAGTGGTAGATATAGGAATTCCGCAGCCGATCAACGGTTGGATCTTCCAAAGGACGACCGAGCTAGAAGCTGGACACCACGCCCTAAACTCGTCCAGATTCTTGTCCAGATTTGACAGGGCTCCGGTATATCGTGGATTGCCAGAGATTCCTCCATCGGAACTCGACAAAATTTTCCAGAGTTGTTGTAGACTCAATTCCGCACTATTTCGCTGAAGCAATCGTTGAACCGACGCTCGAGGAGGCGGTGACGGCGGATACAAGTTCGCTGTCCAGAAAAAATAAATGGTCGCCCGAGGGCAATGTTGACGTTGAGCCCCCGGGCTCACTGGATGATTCCTCCATTATCTTGATAGAGATCGGAGCTGATGTTGACGAATACCCTCATACGAACATGACGATCGGAGATAGGGCGCAGTCCTTGGTCAAACCAAGGTGACCAGTCGAGCTGGTGACGAATATGTCAAGTCGCATGATTGACTGTGGCGAGCCATCGACCTTTTGCCGAACACACAATGAACTCTCAATGAAAGCACCAATGTCGGTGTCAAAACCGGCGGATCTCGGGTAGGGGGTCCCGAACTGCTGCGTCTAAGGCGGATGGTAACAGGAGACAGGGGACACGATGTTTACCTGTGTTCGGGCCCTCTCTATGGAGGTAATACCCTACTTCCTGCTTGATTGATATTGATGATATGGGTAGTACAAGAGTAGATCTACCACGAGATCAGAGAGGCTAAACTCTAGAAGCTAGCCTATGGTATGATTGTTGTGTATTATATATATGTGTCGACTAGCCTGGCCCTGGTTTATATAATGCACCAGAGGCCTAGGATAACAAGAGTCCTAGGCGAATACGCCGGTGGGGGAGGAGTCCTTGTCTTGATCGCCAAGTCTTGGAATCTTCCTTGTACGCTGCAATCGTCTCGGATCGCCCATGAGTATATGGCCATGGGGATCCTCGGCCCAATCCAACTGATCGGGAGACGACGTGGTGAGTACCCCCAAGTCCAGGACACCGTCACCGACCGCCACTCATAAGGAAGACAATCAATAAATACCTCATGCTCCAACTTCGTTACATAACGGTTCACCATACGTGCATGCTACGGGAATCACAAACCTCAACACACGTATTTCTACTAATCCACAACTACCCACTAGCATGACTCTAATATCACCATCTTTATATCGCAAAACTATTGCAAGGAATCAAACATATCATATTCAGTGATCTACAAGTTTTATGTAGGATTTTATGACTAACCATGTGAATGACCGCCTCTGTCATCTCTCTAAATAGATATAAGTGAAGCAAGAGAGTTTCATTCTTTCTACAAAATATATGCCCACGCTCTAATAAGTATAAGTGAAGCAAAAGAGCATTCTACAAATGGCGGTTTTCTATGTGAAGAGAAATAGGCAATCCAAACTTCAAATGATATAAGTGAAGCACATGAAGCATTCTATAAAGCCATACTCAAAGAATATAAGTGAAGGGCAAAGAGCATTCTATAAATCAACCAAGGACTATCTCATAGCAGCATGGTGCATAAAAGAAAAATGAAAACTAAAGCAAAATACGCTCCAAGATTTGCACATATCGCATGAACGAAACTAATCCGAAAACATACCGGTACTTGTTGAAGAGAGAGGGGATGCCTTCCGGGGCATCCCCAAGCTTAGACGCTTGAGTCTCCTTGAATATTTACTTGGGGTGCCTTGGGCATCCCCAAGCTTGAGCTCTTGCCTCTCTTCCTTCTTCTCACATCGAGACCTCCTTGATCATCGAACACTTCATCCACACAAAACTTCAACAGAAAACTCGGTAAGATCCGTTTGTATAATAAAGCAAATCACCACTCTAAGTACTGTTGCAAACCAATTCATATTTTGCTTTTACATTGTAGCTACTGTAATATAAATTATCCATGGATTAATCCACTGATATAAATCGATAGTTTCATCAAAACAAGCAAACTATGCATCAAAAACAGAATCTGTCTAAAACAGGACAGTCTGTAATAATCTGAACATTAACCATACTTATTATACTTGAAAAATTCTTCCCAAATTAGAAAACAATAAAAATTTGTATATAAAGACAATTCAATAATAATCAGAACCGTTTGACGTTCCAGTAAAAATTTAAAAATCGCGCACTACAGCGAAAGTTTCTGTCCTGCACCGCACAAACCAACAAGCATTGTAAACATCCTAAAGGCAAACCTTGGCACATTATTTTTATAATAAAATGGAATTGTACAAGGGGATAATTATTTTTATAGAAAAGTTTCTGTAATCAAGATTCACAAAGTTTCCATGAGCATGAACAAAGTTCAAGGCTAACTCCCACTTCAACAATGCTTGTCTCTCTCACTTTCACTTTCCTTTTTGAAAAAGTTTTAGGTTCCCCTCTTTATATTTTTTGTTTTTAAAATATATAAAAGCACTCAACAGAAATAAATGAATCTCTAAAACTTCCGGGTTGTCTCCCTGGCAGCGCTTTCTTTAAATCCATTAAGCTAGGCATATAGTGCTCAAGTAGTGAATCCACCCGGATCCCAAGGTATATCAAAGCCAATTTTAATTAGCAATGATTTGGCATTTAGTAGTGAGCACAAAGCAACATATATCATGCAAAAATGAAGTCTAACTCTCTTCCTATGCATCGGCATGTCATAAAAGAACAATTCATGCACACAAAGGCCACTGCATAGTATAAACAGTTTCTTGCAATTTTATCGTGTAGGAAACATAGAGAGGTGGAGATATAGTTCCTCTCTCATAATTATTGCAAGTAGGAGCAGCAAGCACGTGCATATTATATTCATCAAAATCATCATGTGCAATGGTAAAAGGCAACCCATCAATACAATCCTTAATAATAGCAAACTTCTCTGATATAGTGAAGTTTGGAGAATTCAAAAAGATAATAGGACTATCATGCGTGGGTGGAATAGCAACAATTTCATGTTTAACATAAGGAACTATAGCAAGTTCATCTCCATAAGCATAATTCGTATTGGCATCTTGGCCACAAGCATAGCAAGCATCATCAAAAAGGAGTATTTCAAGAGAATCAACGGGATCATAACAATCATCATAGCAATGATCCTTCAGTAAGCACGAAGGGAAATTAAACAATGTATGAGTTGAAGAGTTACTATCATTAGAAAGTGGGCACGGGTAGCTAATCCGCTCTTCCTCCTTTTGTTCTTCGCTCTCCTCATCATCTTTTTCATCCAATGAGCTCACAATTTCATCAATTTCTTCTTCCATAGACTCCTGCAAAATATTAGTCTCTTCTTGGACAGCGGAGGCTTTCTCAATAAGCGCATCAATATAGGAATTATATTCATAATTATCATAGCAATATTTCAATATAGCAAAATTTTCAGGCCTATAAACATCATCAACAAAAGCTTCATACTTTTCAAATAAAGATTTAATTTCATAAGCACCCTTAAAAGCAACAAATTCTTCTATTTGTTCCACATCATAGTAATCATATATACCTCTAGCATAAGAAGCCAAGGTTTAATTATCATTAAATTCGCATGAAAAGGGAAGGTGTCGAGACTTCATCCTAGAGCAACAAGTATAATCATATCTCAAGCATAGTTACCTAGAATACCACTTCAACATATAAATTTGATCCCATAATAGTTTCCCTTTTTGAGTCAAGCGATAATCCCTAAAGTACTCACATTGGTCCAACGTGTCTCCCATTACATAATTGAATGAGGTTTTCTCAGGATTATCAAAGTGGTACATAATATTTTTCACATATTGAGCATCGAGGGTTTTAGGAGGTTCCCCATCTCCATGAGCAGCAAGTAAACCTAATTTTTTTGGTATTTCGTGTTCCATATCCATAACTAAAGATAAAGAACAACTAAGAACAACAAATAAAAATTACTTAGTGATAAAGCAAACAAGCACACGAGAATATTCACCCCACGCTTATTGCTTCAAGAACGGCGCGCCGGAAAAAAGGTCTTGATAACCCACAAGTATAGGGGACCAATTGTAGCCTCTTTCGATAAGTAAGAGTGTCGAACCCAACGAGGATCTAAAGGTAGACCAAATATTCCCTCAAGTTCTATCGACCACCGATACAACTCTCACGACGCTTGACGCTTGCGATTTAGACCGAGTATGAAACTAGAAGTACTTTGTAGGTGTTTTTGGATAGGTTTGCAAGATAATAAAGAGCACGTAAATAAGAAGTAGGGCCTGTTTAGATGAAGACACAACTAAGTTAGTTTTAGTAGAGAGCTTTTTGTTACGAGAAAGTTATTTGTCCCTAGGCAATCGATAACTAGACCGGTAATCATTATTGCAATTTTATTTGAGGGAGAGGCATAAGCTAACATACTTTCTCTACTTGGATCATATGCACTTATGATTGGAACTCTAGCAAGCATCCGCAAGTCTAAAGATCATTAAGGTAAAAAGTTGCCAAAAAGTATATGAAAGTTGAATAATATTGGCATGGAACAATCAAAAAGTATAGATACGATGGAGATGTATAATGCCAATCCCACCGGCGACCTCTATCAATCCGGAGGCGCTGGATACTTTGGTGGACGCGCTTCAGAATGCCACCATTGTGGAAGAACATCGTACCCTTATGGGTACGGTGGTTGAAAGGGTCCGGTCCGCTAAAAGCAGATTGAACGAGGCCTACACTAGCCTTCTAAGAGGCTTTGAGGTATGTAATATAATGCCTTTTAGCTATATAAGAAAGATGTATGTGTATAGATAGTAGCCCCTGAGACTCTGTTCGGTGTTCATAAAGAAAGGCTGAATAGAGGATCTAGTGATTCGTACAGGAGATTAACAGACATATCTATTTGAATTAAAACAGGCTATGATGCGTACGGCTTCCCATGCCGCCGAAGCATCTGAGCTGAGGCGGAAGTTAGCGGAAAAGCAAGGTATGTAATACCAAAGAATGTATCTGAAATAACATCAGCAATAAGTTCTCATCCGAATGAGTGTTATAACTTTGCTCGTAGCTGACGCGTCTGAGGTCGAGACCCTCAAGAGTACGCTGGCCGAGGCCAAGAAGGAGGCGGAGGAGGAACGAGCCGCCCGCCTACAACATGAGTCAAGGCTGGAGGAAGTCCAGCAAGAGCTCAAGGATGCTATACGCAAATGTGAGTCCTTAGAGCGCGAATTTTCAGATCAAAAATCCGAACTTGCTAAGGCCCTTCAAAGTGCATAAGAGGCCCGGGCCGAAGCCCAAAACGCCTGCCAGGAGATCCAGGAGGCAAAGCAGATTGCGGCTGGTAAGGCCTTTAATATGCAGAGCAAATTTGTGAGAAGGAAATTCATCTCACTGACCCGAGTTTGGAGTTTTCCAGGCCCGGAGTATTTCTAATGCAGCGGAGTTCTTCCGAGCCGAAGAGGGAAGCACAACGGAGAAGCTGTTATGGTCGCAATACCTTGCGCCAGAGCATACAGTGTCCCTTAGCGATCAGCTGAAACAGCTGACCGAACTGCATAGGATGGCCGGATTGGCCATGAAGGCTTTTCATAATCCGTCTATGACCTACCGAACCCATACCCAGCTGTTACTTCGGACTCGTGAAGCGGCTGGTCAATGCCTGCCCTCGATTTGATGTCGTAAAGCGGCCGGTCTGCATCGAAGGTGCACGGATGGCCTTCGCCCGTGTCAAGGTGCAGTGGGCGAAGATGAACGCCGTCAAGCTCGCGACCGAGGGACCACCCGCAGGTAAAGAGCACCGCACGCCGGAGCGGTATTTCGATGATGTCCTTGAAGGATCCCGCATTGTAGAGGACCAGTGTTCGAAGGACATCATTTTTGAATGAATGTATCTATGTTGTCCTATCCTGTATTATAAAACAAGGCTTATGTATGATATGTTGCATGTTTTACTTTAAAGTATCTGCTCCTGTGCGGCCATTTACGACATCTGAGAGTTGGCCAGTCGTCGGCTTCAGCCCCCACGTAGGTAGTACGGGGGTGTTCGGGGTGGCACTTAAACACACTTGATCCAACGTCTTGGTCCGTGAAGGAGGTGTTAGTGCGGCGAACCAGGAAATCGAACTATGTGGCTTTATCGCTCTCACTTAGACATAGGATTTTTATAATGTGAGTGCGGGCACAACCCCTAGTTCGATTATCCGATCTTGGGTGTTGTGGATGCCTGGCCGGGTGAAAGCCGGCCTGTCGCCTAATGCAGAAAAAATTGCAAGAGATTTATAAGTAGCCACCGAATAGCTGACCAGCTCTCGCCGCATCATGACAGTCAGTTTTCGGCTTTCTCTGCTGAGGTGCTTGTCTGGATGAACCGGAAACACAATCGCAGTAGTTCTCCCTTTACTACCTTAGCCGAACAAGCGGAACGTAAGGTAGCAACCACAGGAGCCGGGCAACCCAACTATTGACCAAAGACATGATTCGGAGCCGATGCATATAATGTATATTTGGGACGCCGAATTGTACTATAAAAGTGTTCAGACTTTATTTAGTTTTTTAAGAGATGTACGTGGCTCCATCGAGCCCCTGGCAATTTAAGTCATACCGAGGTACATGACAATCGGACAAAAACAAGGAAAGACAGATTAAGAGGTAGGCCAGTACCGCATTTGGGCTAGAAACTGTTTCCCTTATAGTCTGATTGATACATCGAAACGTATTGATACAAATAGTACGGTAATCAACAAGGCTATTTTACATGCCAAACACAAGGGAAAGATGTGTATGCATCCTGAGAACGGGCGAGGTGGTCTTTAAAGACCCTTTAGGCACTCTGCCACGCGTCTATGCTGCTTTTCTCCTTGGTTTATTGTCCTTCGAGAGGATCATCGATTGGTGTGTTCATGATAGGTATCGAAAAGCGGCCTTGGTACCGTCGGAAAGGTGATGTGGGTTGTAAGGAACCTGGAAAAATAAAATAAATAAAAGAAAAAAGGAAATATGAGTGTCCGGATAGGGTCTAGCCGTATTGTGGACTTTATCTTATGCCTCCATCCGTTCCCATGGTATCTTGAGTGCGTAATTATGTACGTGTGGTACATATGCCACAATTTGTAGGGGCTGAGATGAAGGCCGAATTGCTAATCGAGCTCCTGACGAGCTGAACTGTCGTACTATGGGGTGGTCCGGACTCGTTTGACAGTGTCCGGGGACTTGGCCGCAGATGTAATATTCGGTTTGATGAGGCCGCCCTGTACTTCTCCTACCAGGGCTGTGGTGTGCTCCTCGGTACGGAGGGAGCGTTTCATGTTTCTGTTGACTATTATAACACCGCATGGTCTGGGCATCTTGAGTATGAGATAGGCATAGTATGAGACTGCATTGAAGCGAGTGAACGCAGTTCGTCCGAGCAGTGTGTGGTAGCCACTGCGGAATGGGACGATGTCGAAGATCAAGTCTTCGCTTCGGAAGTTGTCCGGCGAACCAAAGACGACCTCCAATGTTATTGAGCCCGTGCAGCGGGCCTCTACACCAGGTATTACTCCTTTAAAGGTAGTTTTTGTGGGCTTGATTCTTGACGGATCAATACCCATCTTGCGGACTGTGTTCTGATAGAGCAGGTTAAGGCTGTTGCCGCCATCCACGAGGACTCGTGTGAGGTGGAATCCGTCGATTATTGGGTCAAGGACCAGTGCGGCCGAACCTTCCGTGCGGATTTGATAATCGGTCGATGGTCCTTGCGATCAGAAGTGATCGGGCAGGCCGACCATGAATTGAATTTTGGGGCGACTGGCTCTATCGCATAGACGTCCCTTAGCGTGCGCTTGCGCTCCCTTTGGGGGATATGAGTAACCTATATCATATTCACCGTTTTGACTTCGGGGGGAAATTTCTTCTGTCCCCCTGTGGTTGATGGACGAGGCTCCTCATCGTCGTCCTCTCCTTATGTTTGGCATTTAACTTGCCGGCCTGCTTGAAGACCCAACAACTTCTGTTGATATGGTTGGCAGGCTTGTCAGGAGTGCCGTGGATCTGGCAAGGCCGATCAAGTATTCGGTCCAGGCTTGATGAGCCGTCCGTGTTTCGTTAGAATTGCTTCTTCCGTTGTCCGAATTTGGAGCCACTGAATCCGGCATTGACCGTCGTATCCTCTGTATTATCATTGTTGCTTCAACGCTTATGTTTGTTGCGTCGCGGCCTTCCGTTGCTGTTCCTAGCTTCGGAAGTGCTAGGGTCGCTGGTACTATTGCCGCTACGGGCTAGCCAGCTATCTTCGCCCGTGCAAAAGCGGGTCATTAATGCTGTAAGGGATGCCATGGACTTCGGCTTTTCTTGGCCGAGGTGTCGGCCGAGCCATTCATCGTGGATGTTGTGTTTAAAGGCCGCTAGGGCTTCGCTGTCCGGACAGTCAACAATCTGGTTCTTTTTAATTAGGAACCTGGTCCAGAATTTCCTGGCCGACTCTCCGGGCTGCTGGACTATATGACTGAGGTCGTCGGCATCCGGAGGCCGGATATAAGTGCCTTGGAAGTTGTCTTAAAGGCATCTTCCAAGTCTTCCCATCTTCCAATAGAGTTTTCTGGGAGGCTATTTAACCAGTGCCAAGCTGGTCCCTTAAGTTTTAGGGGAAGGTATTTGATGGCGTGTAGATCATCACCCCGAGCCTTGTGAACATGGAGAAGAAAATCTTTGATCCATACTACGGGATCGGTTGTGCCATCGTATGATTCAATGTTCACGGGTTAAAACCCTTCTGGGAACTGGTGCCCCATTACCTCATCGGTGAAGCATAGGGGGTGTGCGACGCCTCTGTATCGGGCAACGCCACGTCATAGTCCGTATGAAGTCCGTATGCGGTTTTCGGCCCGGGTGAGGTTGTGCTTGTCGCGCCAGGCCTGCTGGCCGTCTTCTCACGCTGGGGCGCGCCCCCTTGATCCATAGATTAATCTGGTCTGACCGGCTCGATTGTCCACGTCTTGTCGTAGGTCGTAAGTGTATCCTGCGGCCGTCGTCTCTCTGCCTCTATGGCGAGGTGGTGCGGGCTGGTTCTCAGCTTGAGTTGTCGTTCTGTCCCGACCACGCGGTGGTCGGTTAGGTTTGTCAGCAGCGTTAGGCGCTGGTTGTATGGGCTCCAGGGCCTCATCATTGAATTGGGGTAGCAACTTGCACTTCAGGTAACTCTTAACCGGGCGCTCGAGACCGTATTCCTCGGCTGCCAGGACACTGGTCCATCTATCATTGAGTAAATCCTGATCAGCTTGAAGCTGATGCTGCTTCTTTTTCAAGCTTCTTGAAGTGGCTATTAGCCGACGCTTAAAGCGCTCTTGTTCGAGGGGTTCCTCCGGTACGATGAAATCTTCGTTACCGAGGCTCGTCAGGGTTAACTTGCCCCTCCTCCACATCCTCTGGTTCAGATGTGGGTTCAACGGGAGCTTCAGGGTCTTTGGCGTTATCCGGAGTATTATCGTCTCCGGTGCCGGCATTACTGTTTTTGCCACGACGTGGTTTTGATCGGCGCCGCTGGCGTCGATGCTTTGGAGGTGCGTCAGCAGGCTTGTCCTCCACTGGATCCTTCCTGCCGTCGTCGTCATCCTCTTTGGGTGTGTCCACCATATACACATCATATGTGGAAGTGGCCGTCCAACGTCCGCTAAACGGCGGGTCTTGGCCTGCTCGTCCCCCAGCATCGTCGTCCATACCGTCGATGTCTTCGGAGGCGTAGTCCAGCATGTCGGTTAAATCCTCAATAGTGGCTATGAAGTGGGTGGTGGGTGGGACGTAAAATTCCCCGCACTCAGCCCCTAGTCCGGGGTGTGCGTAGTTTGGCAATGAATCCTCTCAAATGGCAAGGGATCGCATTAAGTCCAGAGCCTCGCTTAAGAGCGAGGGTTGGACAGGGGTACGGGAGTCCGCGGTGTTGGCCTGGGTAAGCAACTCCTGGCCATGCTTGCTTGGAGACGACTTCTGGAGTTTGGATCTGGAGTCCGGGGGTGAGTCTGGCTTCACTACGATAGAGGAAGCCTGACATGATTCTGGGCCTGCCGGTAAAACACTCCCCTCCGGTTCTCCTGTGATAAGCTCTATAGCTGCGGGGAGTCCGGCGGGCTCTAGATTCCCGTCTTCGGACCTGGTGACGCGCTCGATTCAAGGCCCGAGCGGTGGTTGGGGCCGCGAACCCTCTGAAGATCAAGTCTCCTCGGATATCCATGACATAATTCAGATTTCCAAAACTGATCTGGTGACCAGGGGCGTAGCTTTCGATCTGCTCCAGGTGGCCAATCGAGTTGGCGCGCAGTGTGAAGCCGCCGAATACAAAGATCTGGCCGGGGAGAAAAATCTCTCTCATAGCAGCATTGTTGTGGACGATCGATGGAGCCATCGAGCCTTTCAACGACGGCACAGTGGAACTCTCAATGAAAGCACCAATGTCGGTGTCAAAACTGGCAGATCTCGGGTAGGGGGTCCCGACTGTGCTTCTAAGGATCGAAGGTAACAAGAGGCAGGGACACGATGTTTACCCAGGTTTGGGCCCTCTCGATGGAGGTAATACCCTACTTCCTGCTTGATTGACTTTGATGAGTATAGGGGTTACAAGAATTGATCTACCACGAGATCGTAATGGCTAAACCCTAGATGTCTAGCATGTATGATTATGATTGCCTCTACGGACTAAACCCTCCGGTTTATATAGACACCAGAGGGGACTAGGGTTGTATAGAGTCGGTTTACAGATGAAGGAATCTTAATATCCGAACACTAAGCTTGCCTTCCACGCCAAGGGGAGTCCCATCCGGACACGAGGGAACGCTTTCCATCTCATATCTTCGCGGCCCATTAGTCCGGCCCATGTTCCACAGCCCAGATGCCCGAGGACCCCCTAATCCAGGACTCCCTCACCATCGTCCAATATATCACTCTTTACCTCTCGAACATTTCGAGACTCGTCGTCATGTCCGTGATCTCATCCGGGACTCTGAACAAACTTCGGTCACCAAAACACATAACTCATAATACAAATCGTCATCGAACGTTAAGCGTACAGACCCTACCGGTTCGAGAACTATGTAGACATGACCGAGACACCTCTCTGGTCAATAACCAATAGCAGAACCTGGATGCTCATATTGTCTCC
Source organism: Aegilops bicornis (assembly GCA_021605145.1). Classification (NCBI taxonomy): domain Eukaryota; kingdom Viridiplantae; phylum Streptophyta; class Magnoliopsida; order Poales; family Poaceae; genus Aegilops; species Aegilops bicornis. The sequence continues at coordinate 106,553,883 of CM038671.1, forward strand.
CACATATTCTGCGAAGATCTTTATCGATCGAACCATAATGACAACATACGTTATTCCCTTTGTCATCGGTATGTTGCTTTCCGGAGATTCGATCATCGGTATCTTCATACCTAGTTCAATCTCGTTACCGGCAAGCCACTTTACTCGTTCTGTAATGCATCATCTCATAACTAACTCATTAGTCACATTCCTTGCAAGGCTTATTATGATGTGCATTATTGAGACGGCCCAGAGATACCTCTCCGATACTCGGAGTGACAAATCATAATCTCGATCTATGCCAACCCAACAAAACACCTTTGGAGATACCTGTAGAGCATCTTTATAATCACCCTTTTATGTTGTGACGTTTGATAGCACACAAGGTATTCCTCCGGTATTCGGGAGTTGCATAATCTCATAGTCAAAGGGATATGTATAAGTCATGAAGAAAGCAGTAGCAATAAAACTTAACGATCATTATGCTAAGCTAATGGATGGGTCTTGTCCATCACATCATTCTCCTAATGATGTGATCCCGTTCATCAAATGACAACACATGTCTATGGTTTGGAAACTTAACCATCTTTGATTAACGAGCTAGTCTAGTAGAGGCATACTAGGGACACTTTGTTTTGTCTATGTATTCGCACGTGTATCAAGTTTCCGGTTAATACAATTCTAGCACGAATAATAGATATTTCTCATGACATAAGGAAATATAAGTATCAGCTTTATTATTGCCTCTAGGGCATATTTCCTTGACCCTATAGTCTCCCTTATGAGGAGGGAGTAGTCCACCCTCGGTGCTAAGGGTTTGTACTAGTAGCTATGTGTTTGATCTCTCTCTCTCTCTCTCGTGTTCTTGATTTGGCACGATCTTGATGTATCACGAGCTTTGTTAATATAGTTGTATCATATGGTGTTTCTTCCTCTCTATCTTGTTGTGATGAATTGAGTTTTCTCTTTGAGATTTCATTATTTTCAGATTGAATATTTTTATGGATTTGAGAGCACTTGATGTATTTCTTGCTATGAATACCCGTGGTGACAATACGGTATCATATTGATTCACTTGACATATGTTTTGGCACTCAACTCGCAGATTCCCACGGTGACATTGGGGTAATCTATGCATAGGGTTTGATGCACATTTTCGTCCTTGTTTCTCTGTTAGAAATCTTGGGGCACTCTTTGAAGTTCTTTGTGTTGGACTGAGTATTATGAATCTGAAATTGTTTGATGCATATCATATAATGAACTCAAGGATACTTGTGGTGACATTGGAGTATCTAGGTGACATTAGAGTTGGTTGATGTGTATCATATGGTGCTATTTTAGTACAAACTCTTGGGTTATTTGTGACACTTCTAGGAATAGCTCTATAGATCGATTGGAAAGGATAACTTTGAGGTGGTTTCGTACCCTACAAATAATTCCATCTTATGTTCTCCGCTAGATAGGAACTTGGGAGTGATTCTTCATCCTACGTTAAGGGATGGTTATATGACTCAATTATATTATCATTTTTGACAGATTGCACTAGTGAAGGTATGAACATTAGGCCTCATTTTCATGCATTGCAATACCATTTGTGCTCACTTTTGTTACTTTCTACCTTGCTGTTTTCTAGTGTTCCTATTACAAAAATCAATATCTACTATCATTACTACACTTGTATCACCATCTCTTCGCCGAAGTAGTGCACCTATACAATTTACCATTGTATTTGGTGTCTTGGGGACACAAGAGACTCTTTGTTATTTGGTTGCAGGTTGTTTGAGAGAGACCATCTTCATCCTATACCTCCAACGGATTGATAAACCTTACGTCATCCACTTGAGGGAAATTTGCTATGGTCCTACAAAACTCTGCGGTTGGATTCCCAACACGAGTCTACAAGAACAAGTTGTGTAGTAGACATCAGTGGTTGCTAGCTACTCAAGGAAGATCCTGAACAGTGACAGTCGGGAGGCACAAGATGGTCATCAGCCATCCGGCGTAGATCGGGCAGTGCAAAAATAAGCACATGGCCCCAATTTAGTTTTCAGTCGACTGGCATGTGACCAGTCTCGTACCTTAGTGTTGATCTATTAGGATATTTCTTCAGATCAGAGATATGTCTCATTATTAACATTGTGTTTTTTTGCATCTTCATCCACACCGTCCTCCATTTCACCGGAGCTACTTCAACAAGGGAAGCATACACCAAAAGGGAGCTATAGTCCCCACTAAAGAGTTTCGTCCCTCGAATGTGCCTGTCCGACATGCACATCCACAACAACCGTTGCACCATCAACGACTCAGCAGATTATGCTCACTCATGTGGAGGGCGGCAAGATAGGTTGTACCCTCATCTTAGTTGTGTGCAGCTTTTATGGCTTCGTTATTCATCTAACCATCGAAAATAGATTATCACTTGACACTGTACATTCATGTTGATCTCTTAGTCTTACTTCAGATAAGAGACTTGTGCAGGAGTTAACGTTGTTCCATAGTTATCGTCCCTCAGCCAAAGTTATCCCACATGCTAGTGATTATACCCCTTCTAGTATTACTTATGTTGTTGTTCTTTAATACTTTTATGTGCCATCTAGTTAATCTTGAGTACAAACAGTATATATTTTGTAGCTATCATATGTGCTCTCTCTTTAGTTTTTGAGGTATCAATCTGTTGCTGCTATTTAAGTCGACTCATACTATTTAAGTCAGCTCCCACACACACTCGTTACATAATCTCACTACTAGTTGTCTTCCATGTATGTCAGATATTATTGCACACAATGATATTCAATATCAGAACAAACCCACTAAAAGAAACTTGTGAAGCAATGAAATGGCCAGCAAACTTGACGTCAATGATATCCAATATGATGGAACAGTTAAATGTAGTTCTTCAAAAGAGTTGCAGACAGATGATGATTCCTATTCACCCCAGAAGGTCCTTGCTCTAACTTGACCCGTGATATGGGTAGCATCGTGCATATAATGTCTTGCAATGCATCTAGTTTGTTGCAATGCCATGTGCTTAGCCCGCTGATCATACATGTAAATATGTCATGCCTTCCTGTTTTTTAGTACCTATTCCATTCATGATAACATGTTTTCAAATTCAAGTATTGTCATTCTACTCTTTCACAATGTCGTCTGCTTAATTTGGACATCATCCTTCTGAATATCTCATGCATTGTTATTCATAAGTATGCACCCCATCCGCCTACCATACCATGCTTTTTTACATTGAAGTGTTGTACTATTGTTGTGTTGCGATGCCATCTTAGTTTGTCCATCATAAATGCGCATATGTTGCCTGCTCTTGTTAGCTGCATTGGGATTTTCCCCGAAGAGGAAGGGTGAAGCAATATAGTAGCAGATAGTATTTCCATCAGTGCGAACCAAGGTTATCAAACCAATAGGAGACGCACGCAAATACCCAGTCAACAGTACCTGCACACATAAGAGGAAATACTTGCACCCAAGGCACGCAAGAGGGTTGTTAATCGCATTGTATTCATTAATTGCAAGGATCAAATCTGGTAGTAGGTGATAGATAAATTGCAAAGTAAAATAAAATATAGAAAATTGCAGCAAGGTAATTTTTGTTTTTGTAATATGATAAAAATTGACCCAGGGGCCATAGTTTTCACTAGAGGTATCTCTCTAATAATAATAGCATATGGTGGGAAGACAAATTACTGTTGGGCAAATGATAGAAAAGTGCATAGTTATGACGTCATTCATGGCAATGATCATGTATATAGGCATTACGTCCATGACAAGTAGACCAACTCCTGCATGCATCTACTAATATTACTCCACTTCGAGAGCGCTTCTATGCTTGCCTCTCTACGTATTTAAGTTCATAACAAATAGAGTAATGCATGAAGTATGATGACATTATGTAGATAGAAAAAAATCAAACAATATGATTAAACCCCATCGCTTTCCCCTTAGTAGTAACAATACAATATGTGCCTCGCTACCCATGTTATCATTGGGTGAGGACACCGCAAGATTGAACCCACTAAAAAGCACCTCTCCCACTGAAGATAAGTAAATCTAGTTGATAAAACTAAACAGATAGATCAAAGAGAAATGCAAAGCTATAATAATCATGCATAATAAAGTTTAGAAAAGACTCAATTACTTCTAAAGAATAATTTGATCATAAACTAACATTCATTGGATCCCAACAACACACTGCAAAAGAATATTACGTCGAATAGAACTCCGAGGAGAACATTGTATTGAAGATGAGAGAGAGATCTAGCTAATCACTATGGACCCGTAGGTCTATGATGAACTACTCACACATCATCAGAGGTGCGGCAAGGTTGATGTAGAGGTTCATTGTGATCGATTCCCCCTCTGATAGAGTACCAGAAAAGGCCTCTGGATGGGATCGCGAAAGAACATAGACTTGCGGCGGCATAAATATTGTTTCGTTGACTTCTCTGGAGTTTTCCAATATTTGGGAATTTATAGAGCTGGAATTAGGTAAGACAGAGCCATGAGGGGCCCACAAGGCATCAGGGTGCGCCTACCCCCCCAGGGCGCGCCTTGTTGCCTTGTCGTCTCCTTGTAGGTCTTCTTGTCCCTCCCTGAAGCTTCTAGGGTCTCTTATGTCCAGAAAAAATCGTTAAAAAGTTTTGTTGCGTTTGGTCTCCATTTAGTAAAGATTTTCTGTAAAACAAGAAGAAAACAAAAACTCGCACTAGGTACTGAGTTAATAGGTTAGTCCCCAAAAATGATATGAAATTATATGTAAAGTATTTTAAGATTGGTAATATAATAGCATGAAACAATCAAAATTATAGATACATTGGAGACGTATCATTGACTTCCTGTTTTTTTGTACCTACTCCAGCTATCATACAATTTTACATTCAACTAGTGTTTCTCTTACTCTGTTGTCCCATCGTATCCCTAGCTTGTACATCATACTCCCTCCATTCGGATTAATTGTCACAAAAAGTGGATAAAATTGGATGTATCTAGAAGTAAAATACTTCTAGACACATCCATTTATTTCCGGATGGAGGGAGTACATGTCAATATGTCATGTGTTTCTATTCTTCAGTACCTATTCCATCTCTCTGCCATAGCATGTTTTATAATTGAAGCACCATTCTTCTATATAAGGCATGTAAGGCCAAGAGGGCTATGTTAGAATCTGAAGGGATACAAACAAGGTCTTTACAAAAGATCAAAACTCCAGGAGATAGTAACTCAACTTCAGTGTTCATAGAAAGTGCTCCATCACAGAAAACCCAACTCATCTAGATAATAACCATATTCTAGTGGCCAAAAAGAACCATCCTGCTCCAGTCTAGCAAAAATATGTCAACACCTTGCTCAGAAGCATGTGTGTACCCTCGTATCATGAAATTTTATAGCATTTAGATCATATTTGAACTTATATTTTTTACATGTGTCTTATGCATCTCTCTTGTAGAAAAATATATGCTTAAAGGATAACAAACTTTTTAAACTGGGATCGTGTTCGAGGAAAGTATCTTGCAGCAATGCTCTGTTCTCCAATGTTGATGTAAGTACCTGGTGTATATCACTATATTTTTACATCAGTATGTAGTTCGTTAAGTAGTATCGGCTTGAATCCAACCTTAAGTACTCTACACCAATTATCTGATCTAAATTTATTTGTAGAAAAATATATAATTAAGGCACCAATGTAGATTTTCACAAGGAAAACTGCCTGGTAGTTTTGCATACTGAGCTGCATGATTGTACTATCTCATATATTACACATTACTAAAATCTAGTGGTGTGGTCTGGTTGCCCAATCGTTCATTGTGTTAATGTTGCTTTCCTATTAACTTACCTGACCGATGATAGTAGTGTCATATTGTGTTAATTCGGTGTAGGCTGGTGTGGTCTAGTTGCCCAAACATTCATTGTGTCAATGTTCCTTTCCCATTAACTGACTTGGCCGATGATTTGGTGTAGGCTGCTGAAGATAAGAAGACAAAGCCTGAAGACACCAAGACAACCCCATTGTTTCTTTCCAATAAATTTAGTGAAGGTAATATGGCGATAACTCTTGATTAATCTGTTCAGTTTCCCCTCTAACTTAAGTTATGATCCAGTGGTCGAGACACTCTCCACTAACAGTGATACAAGCCTGCCAAAATCACCATCTGAATCTGTTCAACTTCCTCTTCCTCGAATCCAACGGAAAATATGTACATTTGTGAACCAATTGGTGGTTGAAGCAATGATGGAAATCATGGAGGAATCAGAGGTGCACATTCTTGCACAACAACAACTGATCGATGATTTCAGTGACAGTATAACAAAGAAGAAATAACATGCTCACATGCTTATGGGCGTCATTCGCGCTGAGGTTGCAGATTATGAGGTTGTAAATCATTAAGCTCTGTTCATTTATTTTCACTAGCATCAATCTTTGATTGCCAAGTGAATGTAATTTTTGGTAATATGTGCTTCGATGTGCTACATTTTTTTTCCATGTATGTCGTATATTTGCTTAGCATGGCTCGCACTCCAGCTTTCTGGGTCCAAAGCTCAACTAGCGCAAACAAGCCAAAATATGCAATGAAATTAATAACCAGAACAAAGCAACGTGGCCCTTCATTGAGGGGAATGGCCCACTGCCCATAATGGGCCGCGTAATGGGCTCGCAGTTACTAGCTGGGCCAAAATTGTCTTTGGCCTTTGATGAACCAGATTTGCCGCTGTCCATAAATGGTCCGGTGGGCCAAAATCGACATGGGCTAATTAGGCCTACAACCATGCATGAACTTTAGCAGGCACAGTTAGTTGACGGGTCATTAACAGGCCGAAAGCTCGATTGAGACGCAATGATTGAAACGAGCCAACAACCATTAGGAAGCTGAAAATAGACCTCGGTTAATGCTTGGCCCATTTCCATGTCGGACCGTTAACAGGCCGAAATCCAAGCGCCAATAAAAACACAGGTCATTAGCAGACCAAAAGTCAGGTCGGGCTAGAATTGTTCTACGGAGAACATGGGCCGCTAAGAGACCAAAAGTTAGGTTAGGCCGTAAATAGCCCAACACTGGTGTGAGCGTTAACAGGCCGAAAGAAACACCGGGCTGGAATTGGACCATGCAGAACATGGGCCGCTAAAAGGCCAAAAGTCAAGTTGAACCATAAATGGCCCAATTCCTGTTTGGGTTGTTAACAGGCCGAAAGACACACCTGGCAGGAAATTGGCCCAACATTAGAATGGGTTGCTAAAAGACCGAAAGACGTACGGCCTGAAAATTGGCCAATCTCTAGAATGGGCCGCTAATAGTCCGAAAGAACATCAGGCCACAGTTGAGCCAGAAGATATAGCAGTTGTTAACAAGCTTGAACTAACAATGAGCAGCAATGGTGTCAAGTAGTTAACAGGCTGTTGAAGGGCCGAATTGGCAGAACTCGTATGGGCCTTTGCCCTAATGGCCAGACGCATGCCCTAGATGGGCTAGCCTACTAATTTTGACTAGGCCAGACTTTTTAACCTAAATGGTTACTGTTGGGCCATGACACGTGTCACCGTATCATACGCGTGTCTCCTTCATTGAAAGGATGACTTCTGTCGCAACGCTGAGCTGGCACGTGGTACCATTGGCGAATGAGAATTTTACACGTGGAAAATCACCATTGGTCCGGGCTGTTAACGGGTTATCAGATCCAAACCTGCACCCAATAGCGTAACACAACCCGTTAAGGTGGATGCCACGTGTCGGTTACCCTTGACGAAAACAATTCCATAATGCGTCATTTATCGTCATGGAATTGGGCACTTCTGTGATGATAATTTGAGTATTATCATGGAACACTTCTACGACAGCACATGTATGACTATCTTGATTCTGTCATAAAATCGTCATGGATGTATATGCATGACAAAAAACGTGACCTACTATGAAAAACATGTATCATTACGGAAGTGTTTTCTGTAGTGCATATGATAGATGAATAGGAGCTATCATATATCGCTCTAGCATGTGACTTTTATATGATGAATAACATCCAAATATTTATCACTACTCCACGCCTACGCTTCTCCTAATATTGTCTTTGCTTGAATTACCACTGCTACTACTGTTCCAATTGCTACAAACCTGCTATTGTTACCGTTACTATTACTACAATGACTGTTACCATTGCTATCAAAACTATCATATTATTGTGCTATTAATATTTTGCTGCAATGAAATAACTTCATAGGTGTGGTTGAATTGACAACTGAACTGCTAAGGCTTATAAATATTCTTTAGCTTCCTTGTGTCGAATCAAAAAATTTAAGTGAAATACTACCCTTGAGCATTGTTGCGATCCTCTATACTTGTGGGCCATTAGGCTACCACGGCAAGCACATAGAAAATAAATCATATTAAAGTCATGCCAAACGGCCAAAGGCAAAACAAAACACAGGCAACTAACATGAGTGGGCAAGAGAAGATTTTGACCTCCATACTTAGCATGTGCACTCATATGAAAGAACCAAGCTACCTTCCCTGTGATCTGATCAACGAAGCCCTTCTCTTTTTAATCTATCTTGCCCGGCGCGTCTGCGACCATGGGTGCCTACACAAACCGGACACCATTCCCTGTGAAGGTTGTTGTGATTTTGCAATCTACTCACCTTTATTTCATAGACACATAATCAGAAATGAAATGTAACACATAAGAAGTGCCAAAGCACAAACATCATAATATCTCAAGTTGTATTGGTCAGACAAAGCGATTGCACATCAACAACTATGGACAGTGGGGATCAGTGGTTTTTGTCGTGGGGAAGCATCCTCGAAGGCGTGAGATTCCACAACTTGCACCTGCTGCCCCATGAACACTCTCATCCCCGTCCCGAAAGGTCAACACAACACGTGAAGATTCATTTGTTTCGTTCTCGGAAAGTCTAGGCTAGATGGAAAGTGACACTCGACTTCTCTTCTTCTTCTCTTTGGTCGTCTATTCCCGCAAGTCGTTGATGTTGACCGGATGAGAACACTTCTGGCTTCCTGTTCTAGTCAGTGTAGCGCAACCTCACGAGGAGCTCCGCCTAGCCCCTCTACCTAGCCATGCCCCCTTCCCCCCGGCCGTAGCAGACCCCAATCTTCACGACGTCGTACTCCACTCCAGACGCGGCGGCCACCATACACGGTTCGATGGCTCTCGCGGACCTGAACTTTGACAAGGTACAAGATTTTGCTACCAAGGTATGGAGAAAGTGGGGAGTACCCATTAACTATGAAGAAGGGAAAGATATGCAAGAATTCATCCTGGTTGCAGAATTCACCCGCTCCAAGATTAGGCTCATGGTGGAATCTGTAGCCACCATACTCCTATCCTGTTTTGGCGGCTGTGCATCATTGTCCAAAGTCCAATTGCTGCAAAATTGGTCTTTCTAGTTCTGGATCTCATCCAAAGAGGCAGGCTTCTCAATCTTGAAGGGAGGTAACATCTCACTGCCAGAACTCAATGTTAACCTTCTCCTTTGGGGCTCAGGAAAATTCCTGCTGGGAACTTGACCAATATCTTCAAAAAAAAGAGGATGAATGGACTCATGTCTTTCGCAATCATCCTAGGAAATCTTACGTACAGGCTCTTAGATCACCCACCACCTTCGTTCAACATTCATCATCCCCAATTAGCCATCATGATCCCCCACAGCACCCACTGAGATCTCAATCTGCTGGTCGAGATCGTTGCCATGAGACATTAGATGTCAATAATGCCGGAGCGGGAAATTCGCCTATTCAAAGCACTGTTAATGGACTTTATTTGTTTTCAGTGTCTATTGCATGGCCATCTTCGGCCGAGCTGTACTAACTGTATCAAGTGCAAAGCATGTAAGAGATGGGGCCACATTGCACGCGGTTGTTTTTCCTCTAAGCAGCCCAACCCAAGCCCTATCCTCCGGCCCACTACCCACGTGATACCGCAACAGGCGATTCCGAGGCAAGTTTGCACTGTTGCCGCAAAAATGACTAATCAATCGGTCAGTCAGCTAGTCATTGCCTCTGCCACCCAAGGAAATAGAGGGGACGCCTCGATTTCTGCCTCCAGCGTTGGCATCCGCCATTACATCCCCTCCTCTGTTTCCATAGCTCAGAGATTGAGAGAGGCGACTATCGGCAGCAGAGCACAATACCCTTTCCTCCACCTCGTCATCCACCAACCTTCCTCCTCATCGACACAAACCATGGCCTCCTAACTGTTCGACCCAAGCCCGTTCATCCCGTTGGCCACACCGTGTCTACGTTCTTGGAAGACCTGCTCAGATCCGCATCCTTGCGGGTGTTGTCCAGGCAGCGCATGAGGAATGGGCCATCGCCATCGTCCCGATTCCCAATCTGCCTGTCCAATTCACTACCATCAGAGAGGTACTTGCAGATTTTCTTACTGATGTCAAGCAATTGGCGTTTTCTGAGATCTCTCCATGCTCGTTTGGCCAAGCGTATGTTAAGCTCAACAGTGTCTTTGATAGAGATGAGCTAGTTAGAAGCAGCCCACATCAATTTACGGATGTGCATGTTATCTTTGAGAAGCACAATCAAGGTCTGAACTGGAGGAAACTGAATCTTAGCAGAGAAGTTTGGATTTTATTATGCGGATTTCCATTAGACCGTCACAGTATACATGAGATCAACAATGCAATCTGCAAATTTGGTAAATTTGTGATGTGGGATAGAAATAAGAGCACCAAAGCCAAACTCATGGTTAAAGTAATAGTAGAAGAACTGAGAGACATTCCGGCTAGCATTGTCATTGGGGAAGGAGACGAAACTGCAACTCTCTCAATGCCAGTGGTGCTTCTGCAAGATAATGCATTGGGCAGGGAGGCACCTGATGAGGACTCAGTTCCTATTTATGGAAATCCTCACCCTGTCCTAGCTCAGGCAAATTTCCATCAGAACCAACACAACCATTTCATTGGTCCCCTCCAATTTCATGAGCAAGATGCAACTCATGCACCTATCCACAACCCACATTTGGATCTCCAGCTGGGTATCCATGAAGAAGATGATAATGGTATGGAAGATTTACCAGGATGGGGCCCTTTGGGCCATGCACTGTGAGCAAGCCCGATAGACCAGGAGGCGCATCTTTGGGAGTTTATGAATCTGAATGAGTTGATGGAGCCCATGGATGAAGATCAAGTGCGTCCTAGAGAGGAATAGCTGGGGGCCAATAGTAATGTTACCAGCTCTATGGAACCCCCTAATCACAGTGCTGAGACTGCTACTTCTACTGTTGGGCCATTGGCGCCAATCCCACCTATCATTCCAGATTTAAATGCTGATATTGGGCCAGTTGGGCCAATGGATCCACTAGAGCCCATTTTGGCCCATGTTGCCCCTCAAGTGGATAGCCAGAGAATGCTAGTTTAGGCATCTTTGGAAGATCTGAACCTCACTGCAATTCTGAATAATTCTCTAGTTGATCACTTTGTTGACCCAATGCAGTTGGAATGCTCTGTTGCCCCCAGACTCAAGGTTGCTCTTGGGACTTACAGAACTATTGATTTGAGCAAAATCATAGTGGCACCACCTTCTCTGAATGTTCAACAGCTAGAGTCTACTTACCAGGATATACAAACCCAATCAGACCCAGTTGATAACATGGACAAGTTTGTTCTCTTGGAACCAACAATTCTGAGCCCCCACCAGCAGTTAAGCACCAGATAGATGCTCAAAGTACAGACTTGATCACTATGACTGTTAACCCTATGGCATTTACTGAAGGTCAAGGTGAATCTTCCACCTCAGATGACACTTCTCCGCCTGGTTTCCATGTACCTATGTTCATGCCTAATAAACCTATTGACACAGGTGAGGGACAAAGCACTCCTGGAAAGTAAGGGGTTGAAGCCTATGATGAGGAGAAATACCTTGGCAAAGAAGGGTCTCTGATCTGGTCTAAACACTTTGCTCCTAAAGAGAACAGGAAGGATATTATTCAGGTACCTATTGACTAGGTAAATTTTCTGTTTGTTACCTTTCTCTCTCCTGAAAAGTTTGACTGGGCCAAACAATTCACTACATCTAAAGACTGGGAGATAATCACACAAAACAAGGCTAATGAGGTCTGCTTACCTTTTGAATTTCCAGTATCATGCCCTGTCAGCTCAAATTTTACTTGTCCCTTGGATATTTCATAGGATCAGGAGCACACCCCTAAATCTTTGGGTGGATCTCAAGAGATCACTTCCTCCTCCACCTCTGCTATGCATCAGAATAGAAAGAGGAACGACAAGGGACCTCTGGTGGAAACTGAGGTAAGGAGAAGTTGCAGACTCCAAAAGATTGATAAAGGTTACAAAAAATCAGTTTACATGGATAAAGAATGCATGGCTTGTCACTCTTTCCCACCATCATTACCTGCCAAGATTATTAATAACCTTAATACTTCTTATTACAAGGTCAATGCACAAGATACTACAGAAGAGAAACTCACCACCAAGATCAAGAAAACCAAGGTCAACCCCAAAGAAAAGGAAGTTGGCAACAAAACCAAGGAAGGGCCCACTGGTGCAAAGAGTGCCAAGTAGAAAGCTCCCAACTTCACTCCAGCTTCTGAAGTTATATTAGATCTTTTGGTACCATGGAAGAATTTTTTATTTTGTGTATGACTGGGCACAATCCTATAAGGATGCAGTGATGATGAGTTGTTATACCCTATCTCAGAATGCTATGAAACCTTGGGTTGAACTGTGTTATGATATTCTGCTAGTTTTTGTTGCAATGGTTGGTGTGCTATGTGTATGGTTATACAAGTATTAGTATATGCTCCCCCCTCACTCAAGTTTACTGTACTCATTATGTTGAGGAACTGGAATATCCTAAATTGGAATATTAGGGGAATCAATGACCCTAAGAAATCGGATGCATTATCCAATAAAATTGCAGAAACAGCTTGTTCCATCATCTGCCTCCAAGAAACCAAGAGAGATCAGTTTGATACTTCATACATCAGGAAATTTTGCCATAAAAACATATCAAAATTTGAATTCCTTCCCTCTAATGGTGCTTCTGGTGGGCTTTTGATTGCTTGGAATGATCAATTATTCACTCGACAGCTGGCACATCAGAATTAGTACTCCCTGACCATCAACTTCACTTGCAAACTCTCAGGGGCAACATGGAAGCTCACCAACATCTATGGACCTTGCCAGCCTGAAGCCAGAATTGATTTCCATAATTGGTTCAAACACTATCAGGTGGGTGATGATGATAATTTGCTTGTGTTAGGAGATTTTAATTACATCAGATACCCTCACAACAGAAACAGAGATGGAGGTAGCATTAATGACATGTTCTTGTTCAATGAAGCTGTCAATAATCAAGCACTTGTTGAAATTCCCCTTAAAGGTAGAAAATTCACCTGGAGTAATATGCAAGAAGCTCCACTACTGGAAAAACTGGACTGGTGTTTCACCTCAGAAGCATGGACTCTCATGTTCCCTTCCACCTTAGCCACCCCCTTGCCAAAACCACTTCGGATCACATCCCTATCCTTATCAAAGTTGGCACCTGCATCCCAAGATCTCAAATTTTCATATTTGAAAATTCCTGGCTACAGCACTTTCAGTTTAATGAAGTGATCAAGAAAACTGGGAACAAGAGGTTCATGAAAATGATAGTGCATAGTGCATTGCAGCAAAATTCAAAAGGCTCAATAAGGGCCTAAAAATCTGGGCCATAACAATTTCCAGTATGAAAGATACTATCAGGAACACCAACTTCATGATTCTATTCTACGATGTTATAGAGGAATATAGAGACTTGACTGTGGAAGAATCTAATGGCAGAAGGATACTCATTGAACACTTGAGACTTATTTATGAACAACAGAGGATTGATTGGAAACAAAGGGCTACCATCAGGAACATTAAGATGGGGGAAGTAATACAAAATAATTTCAAGCTAAAGCCACCATTAAACACAGGTTCAATCATATTGCAATGCTGGAACAGGAGGAGGATCAAGAGCATACTGACCACCAAGCAAAAGCTGCTATTCTTTTTAGAGCTTTTAAGAAGAGATTGGGCACAACCTCCAAAACAAAAAATCCACTTCTTCTCCAGTCTCTGCTTTTGCACCATGAAGACTTGACAGACCTTGAGAGCCCATTATCTAAGAAAGAAATTGATGATTTCATTAAGAATATGCTTGCTGATAAAGCTCCAGGGCCGGATGGATTTAATGCAGCATTTTGTTGGAATATTGTGGCACCAGATTTTTACACACTTATTGATGATTTTCACAAGGGGAGAGTAAAATTTCATAATATCAACTATTCATTCATCACCTTGATCCCCAAGAAAGATGATGTTGCTCACCCCCGTGACGTTAGACCCATCTCTCTATTAAACTGTACATTGAATATCTTAACCAAGCTGCTGGCTAACAGGCTACAAAAGAAGATTCTCAAACTGATCCACCCCAATCAATATGGCTTTCTATCCAACAGATGTATACAAGATTGCTTAACCTGGTCTTGTGAATACATCCATCAATGCTATCAATCAAATCAAGAAGTGGTCCTCCTGAAATTAGACTTTGAAAAGGCATTTGATGCTTAACCATGACACAATCATAGAGATTTTGCAAGCCAAAGGTTTTGGAAGCAAGTGGATTAATTGGATTAAGATGATTTATGACACTGGTTTTTCATCTGTGCTACTCAATGGAGTACGTGGCAAACAGTTCTTATGTAAATGTGGAGTGAGGCAAGGTGATCCCTATCACCTCTCATCTTTGTGATTGCTGCAGATCTCTTGCAATCTATGATGAATGAAGCTATGCATAATTCTATGGTAGAAGCACCATTGGTCCATCAAACAAGTCCAGATTTTCCTATCATTCAATATGCTGATGACACCATTCTACTTGTTAAAGTTGAGGCCTCTCAACTGATCCATATCAAAAATCTGCTACTCCACTTTGCAGCCATCACTGGACTGAAAGTCAACTACAACAAGTCAATTATGATCCCAATCAACACTTTTGAACACCAGATGCAATACTTGTCTACTATCTTGGGCTGTCAAATTGGGAATCTTCCTCACTCTTACTTGGGCCTACCACGCAGCCTACACAGACCAAGAGTAGAGGATTTCTTGCCTCTTCTTAAAATAGTGCAAAACAGACTGCTCAGGTGCTCAACTTTACTCTCCACTGGAGACAAATTGACTCTCATTAAATCTGTGTTCTCCAGCATGCCCATTTTCTTCATGTGCTCTCTCAGTCTACCTGCAACTGTAGTCAATCAACTGAATATTTATCTGAAGAACTGTTTTTGGAGGAAATTTGGATCTAATGGGAGAGGATCATCCCTCATAGCATGGTATAAAGCATGTCAACCTATAGCCAATGGAGGACTGGGGATATTGGATATTGAGACTCATAACAAGGCACTACTCATGAAGCAACTCCATAAATTTCTGAATAAGGCAGATATACCACGGGTCAATATCATTTGGGAGACTTACTATTCCAAATATCTCCCTGGTGAGAGACTGGTGGGATCATTCTGGTGGAAATCTTTGCTCAAACTTCTGCCCAATTATAAACAGTTTGCAGTTTGCAAAGCAAATTCGGGAAATGCTACACTTTTGTGGTCTGAAAATTGGTGGGAACAACCTCTAGCAACTAAATTCCCAGAGCTTCACTCCTATGCTAGAAATGAATTTGAGACTTTGGAACAAGCTATTAGTTGCCAGGACTTGTCAATACTTTTCCACACACCCATGTCACAAAGAAGCTTACAAGTACAACCTACTCCTTCAAAGATTCGCAACACGTAATCGCATCCGGCAACCCAGATGAATGGATCATTCTTGGACCAAGCAAAGGATACTCATCCATCAAAGTGTACCATCGCATGAGAGGGCCTAGCTTGGTACACCCTATTTTCCAATAGATCTGGAAAACATCTTGCGGAAATTTGAGACACAAGATCTTCATCTGGCTACTCCTCCATGACAGATTAACACAAGGAACATCCTCAACAGAAAGACCATGCATCTAGATAACTATAATTGTGCTCTGCTGCTCGACAATCTTGAGGAAACCCTGCTCCACCTCTTCTGGAACTGCCCATTTGCTCTCCAATGTAGGGAGACCATTATTCCTTCTAAACTTAGAGGCATCTCCATATTTGATGATTTCCAGCTGGCAATAGCACAACTGCCACAAGACATTGCATTAGACATTGTTTCTATGGGTTGTTGGAGTATTTGGTCCATTAGGAATGACAAGATCTTTCGAGCAGCAGCTACACACATACATGGATGGAAGTTTTATCTTCGAGAAGGCCTATGAGCATCCCAAATCAAAGCAAAGCACTCCAAAGCTGAAAATATTAGGTCCTGGATTACACAGAACATTTAAATAGTTTCCATGTTTCATAAGACTGGCATAGGGTGATGCCCTTTTTGTAAGAAATTTTTATGTACATATGTTTTTAATATAATTATACCATAGAACTATTGTTCTACGGTTTTTCGGTCAAAAAACAACAACTATGGATAGTACAATACAAATAAAAAACATGCCAGCAGTGAAGCTATCTCAGGCCGTCAATGAATGAATGGAACAAATATATAGATGAACTAATAAAATCTAAAAGGGTGTACAATAAAAACCTTGCCCGCAAGCATGGTGCAATGCAGACGATCAAACGCCTCCGCGGTTAGTGAATGCTCAAGGTGTCGTCCCACCTAGCCTACTGCATCTCCGGGATCCCTTGGATGGTCAGAATCACCAAGCCCGCCACATTGATACGTCTCCAACGTATCTACTTTTCCTAACGCTTTTCCTAACGCTTTTCCTCTTATTTTGGCCTCTAATTTGCGTGATTTGAATGAAACTAACCCTGGACTGACGCTGTTTTTAGCAGAACTACCATGGTGTTGTTTGTGTGCAGAAATAAAAGTTCTCGGAATGGAACGAAACTTTGCGAGGATTTTTTATATAATAAAAGAGAATTTCTGGACCCAAGAGCCACCGGAGGGGGGCACCTGGGTGGGCACAACCCACCAGGGCGCGCCAGCCCTCCCAAGCGCACCCAAGTGGGTTGTCCCCACCTGGTGGCCCCGTAGACCCTGAAACCGACGCTACCAAATCCTATTTTTCCAGAAAAAATAAGGGAGAAAGAACTATCGTGTTCCACAAGACAGAGCCACCGCCACCTCCTGTTCTTCATCTAGAGGCCAGATCTGGAGTCCGTTTGGGGCTCTGGAGAGGGGGATCTTCGTTCTTTGTCATCACCAACCCTTCTCCACCGCCAATTCCATGATGCTCCCCACCGGGAGTGAGTAATTCCTTCGTAGGCTCGCTGGTCGGTGAGGAGTTGGATGAGATTCATCATGTAATCGAGTCAGTTTTGTTAGGGTTTGATCGCTAGTATCCATTATGTTCTGAGATTGATGTTGCTATGACTTTGCCATGCTTAATGCTTGTCATTGGGCTCGGGTGCCATGATTTCAGATCTAAACCATTTATATTATCACCATTATATCCATGTTCTAGATCTGATCTTGCAAGGTATAGTCACCTACTATGTGTTATGATCCGGCAACCCCGGAGTGACAATAGTCGGGACCCCTCCCGGTGATGACCGTAGTTTGAGGAGTTCATGTATTCACCGTGTGTTAATGCTTTGTTCTGGTTCTCTATTAGAAGGAGGCCTTAATATCCCTTAGTTTCCAATAGGACCCCACTGCCACGGAAGGGTAGGACAAAAGATGGCATGCAAATTCTTTCCATAAGCACATATGACTATTTACGGAATACATGCCTACATTATAATTATGAATTGGAGCTAGTGCCGTATCGCCCTAGGTTATGACTGTCACATGATGAATATCATCCAACTAATTACCGATCCAATGCCTACGAATTTATCTTATATTGTTCTTGCTAAGTTACTACTGCTAGTCTTACTATTGCTATTGTAACTATTATCAAAACTATCATACTACTTTACTACTGATCACTTTGCTGCAGATAATTAATCTCCAGGTGTGGTTGAATTGAAAACTCAGCTGCTAATACTTACAAATATTCTTTGGCCCCCCTTCTATTGAATCTATAAATTTGGGTTGAATACTCTACCCTCGAAAACTGTTGCGATCCCCTATACTTGTGGGTTATCAAGACCTTTTTCTGGCGTCATTGCCGGGGAGTATAGCTATATTTGTTGATTCACTTGGGATTATTATCATATTATCACTACGAGGAATCTGAAGGATGCTAAGACCAAGATATTTCCCTCTAAGACGAGGGGAGGTAAGGAACTGCCATCCAGTTCTGCTTTAGATTCACCTTTTGTTATAAGTAAACTTGCAACACCACCACATGCTATTAATCATGATTTATCGCAAGTTATTGATGATGCTACTTATGCTTTGAATGATGCTTATGATGATGCTAGTACCTTGCATGATGATGTGCCACTAGGTGAATTTCTTGATGAACAAATTTCTAGAGTAAGAAAACATGATGTTGTTGAATCTGATGATGAGCATGAAACTGAAAATCTTGAAACACCTGCTAGAACTAGCCTTCCTCGATATGAATTACCTAAGGTACCGGAAGGTTGTGTTATGAATGAGGAGACAACTACAGATACTCTTGCTTGTAAGGATAGAGATGATCTAGAGAAATTATTATGAAAGTATAAAGAAAAATATCTGAATGCTAGAATGCAATATGATCCTAAGTTTGATACCTCACCTATCTTTATTGATGATAAGGATTATGAATTCTCTGTCGACCCAGAGTTAATTACTTTGGTTGAATCCGATCCTTTCCATGGTTATGAAACTGAAACTGTTGTGGCACGTCTTACTAAGTTGAATGACATAGCCACCCTTTTTACTCATGATGAGAAAACCTGCTATTACTATATTCTCAAATTATTCCCATCCTCATTAAAGGGTGACGCTAAAGCTTGGTACAATACTCTTACTCTTGGTTGTGTGCAAAGTCCCTAGGATATGATCTATTACTTCTCTGCAAAATATTTTCCTGCGCATAAGAAATAAGCTGCCTTGCAGGAGATATTTAACTTTGTGCAAATTAAAGAAGAGAGTCTCCCACAAGCTTGGGGGAGGCTTCTCCAATTGCTTATTGCTTTGCCTGATCATCCTCTTAAGAAAAATGAAATACTTGATGATCAGGCTTTAGCGTCATTTGCACAAAGCAATAAGCAATTGGAGAAGCCTCCTACATAGTTGTGCTGGTTGTGTTTTCGGGAACGAACTATTGGGCAAGCTGAAGAATTATTGAATAAGAAATTGAAAAATTATGATTATTGGACTCTTCCTGAACCACCACCTAAACCCACTGCAAAGAAGAGGGGTATATTATATCTCAGTCCTGAATATATGCAAGAGGCAAAGAAATCTATGAAGGAAAAAGGTATTAAAGCTGAGGACGTCAAAAATTTACCTACTATTGAAGAAATACATGGGGTTGATACACCACCACTGCCTAAGGTGGTAGAGGTAAATTCTTTAATGAAATTCAATGACAATGATAATCCTCATAATATGCACCCTAGCCAATGCCTCTATGAGTTTGAAAATTATATTAGAAAGCAAGATCACTTCAATGCAAATGTTATGGAACAATTGAAATATAACTCTGATATGATTGCTCGCTTGAGTGACTTGTTATTTAGAATCTCAAATGATGTTAGAGGTGTGGGAAAGCATGCTTCAATGGTATAAACTCAGTTAGAACAAGTTGCTAAATCTCAAAGAGAATTGTTAGATGAAATGAATAATAACATACATGACTTTACTGTTAGAGTTGCAACTAGAGGAGGTAAAATGACTCAGGAACCACTTTATCCTGAGGGACACCCAAAAATAATTGAACAAGGTTCACAAAGGAACAACACCACTGCACCCAGTCTTTCTAAAAAGAAGAAGAAAGAGAAAAATGATAGGACTTTGCATGCTACTAGTGAACCTGAAATAGAAAAACCTCCTGATAATGATAATGATTTTTCTATTTAGGATGCTGAAACTCAATCTGGTAATGAACATTCAGCTAGTGATAATGAGAAAGATAATGCTGATGTTCATGAAGACACTCAACCAAACGATGAAAAAGAACCAGATAATGATGTTGAAATAGAACCAGCTGTTGATCTTGATAACCCACAATCTAAAAATAAAAGATCTGATAAAAGAGACTTTGTTGCTAGAAAACACGGTAAAGAAAGATAAGTGTGGGTTCAAAAGCCTATGCCTTTTCCACCCAAGTCAACTAAAAATAAAGATGATGAAGAATTTGAACGCTTTGCTGAAATGCTGAGGCTAGTGTTTTTCCGCCCTCGCTTGACTAACATCTTGAAAATGCCTCCTTATGCAAAGTACATGAAAGACATCATCACTAATAAGAGAAAAATACCAGAAGCTGAAATCTCCACCATGCTTGCTAACTATACTTTTAAGGATGGCGTACCTAAAAAACTCGGAGATCTGGGAATACCAACTATACCTTGCTCCATCAAAAAGAATTATGTGAAAACTGCTTTATGTGACTTAGGAGTTGGTGTTAGTGTTATGCCTTTTTCTTTATATAAAAGACTTGACTTGAATAAACTCACACCTACTCAAATATCTTTGCAAATGGCTGACAAATCAACTGCCATACCTATAGGTATCTGTGAGGATGTGCCCGTTGTTGTTGCTAATGTTACTATTTTGATTGACTTTGTTATACTTGAGATGCCCGAGGACGACAACATGTCGATTATACTTGGTAGACCCTTCTTGAATACTGCAGGGGCTATTATTGATTGCCATAAAAGCAAGGTCACTTAGTAATGAGCATACGGTGCACTTTCCGAAGAAACAATTCCTAGTGAATGGTATTAATGTTATTGAAAAATCTCTGACAATCACTATTGGAAGTTTTCATCTACATCTACCTATTGTTAAAAGAAATAGGAAATGCTTATTGTTGGGGACATTCATATGCCCGCTGAGGTAACTTAGTGAATTACGAAAGTTCTTCGGTTTCATGCTAATCGAAAGTGGTTGCTAATTAGACTTGATCAACCTTATTAATGGATCATTTTTTAGAGGTATGAAGTTGATGAATTTAGTTAGCACTACCTTCTGTCCCTACCTTTTTTTGTTTTTATTAGTTAAATAAAATAAAATGTCATGTTTTGTCTGTTTTCTGAATTTCCCGTGCAATAAAAAAAATGACCCAAAAATAGAAGTTCTCAAAATGATCTGAAAATTTAATACGTTTTTTCTGAATATTTAACAATTTATGGTGCAAATAATATCAGAGGAAGGTGCACCAGGTGGGCACAACCCACCTGGGCACGCCAGGACCCCAGGCGCGCCCTGGTGCGTTGTGGTCCCCATGTGGGCCCTCTCACTTATCCCTTCACACCATATCATCACCTACCTCCAGAAAAAATTCACCATTGCTCTCTCTCTCTCTCTCTCTCTCTCTCTCGTGTTCATGCTCTCAAACCCGCGGATTTCGTTCTCTTTGCTCGAAGCTCCGTTTCCAAAACTGTTTTGGGGGATTGTTGGTTGGTATGTGACTCCTCCGTTTGTCCAATTAATTTTTGTTTTAGTGGTTTATATTTTGAATAATTAGCTACTCTTGATGCTGTTGTAGATGAGCTTGCATGTTGAATTCTTAGAGTTCTAAGTAGTTTGAATGCTTGCTATGGCCCCTATGTATCCCTATGAGTAGTTGCTATCAATTTTGCAAAGTTTTGTTGAGAAAAATGTGTGGACTAAAAAATTTAGAATTTTTGTTCATAGGAAAAGGATGAATATCTTTAGGAAGTTTGTTTCTAAGAAGAACTCCAAGGGAGTTATTGGGGAGTCGTCTGACAAAATCTCCATCCTCAGAGGTTGGCGGAAATACGGCCATGTGAATGGCCGCATACCCCATTCATGGAAGAGGCTGGAATCCTTCATGAGTTTACACAATATGCTGCTAATGCCGGCCTCACCGACTTCATCGCAGCTGAATGTGAACAATATAATCTCCTCGCAAACATCTTTGTTCGAAGTTTTAATTTCCTTCCTAGGAATAATCCTCCTGAGGTGCAATTCAATTTATATGTTGAACCCCATCAGATACTTGTTACTGAGTTTTGTGAAATATGCTTGCTTCCTGCTGATGGTAGTTTGGCGGAGCCTAGGCCCACAGAGTTTGAATTTTTTTATCGTACCTTGACAATGGGAGATGAGAGAGGGGTGTCGGGTATCACTGTCGCTGGCTTGCATTTTCCTGTTGTTCATTACTTTGCTCTTTCCATTCCAAAATGCCTGCTTCCTAGAGAGAAGGTGGGTGCACTTAGTTCACCAGACCTTGCTGTTTTACGTCGTGCACTTGAGGGCGACACCACATATAGCTTGGGAGCTATTGTGGCACGCCGCCTCCATGTTAATAAGTCCAAGGGTAAAATACATGGTGGTATTTTTGCTACTCGCTTGGCGGCTCGATTTAATGTTGAGAAATGCATTCATGATTACCCTCTGACCAAGGTTTACCTAGATCGCGCAGCCATGGAACACCACCATTTTATTGCACGAGATTACCCCAATTCCTATTCCGTATAATATGGTTTTCAGTGTTAACACTCGTGATATTATTCCATTGCCTGCTCCTGCTTTGTTTGATCCTGTTGCCAGGGACGGATATAGGATTATGCCTGAGGATATCATCGCCTACCGTAATGACCAGGCTGCAGCAGAGGAGGAGCCTCAGCAGTGGGACGCGTGCATGCCCGCTCCTCTGCACCCCGACTACTATCCAGGCTACTGACTGCTTACCAAGTTAGGCCAAAAGCCTAAGCTCGGGGGAGTACATGTTTCTCACTAACAATACATTCATGTTCACACATTTCATTTCAGTTGTCGGGGTTCACACTTTTTCACTGTATTGTCCTTATTAAATTTATTTTCTCTCTTTCTTTTTGTGTGTTTGAAAAACTTTGAGAAAATACAAAAATATTTCCTGCTTCTTTTTTATTTTCTTTCTAGAGTAGTTAGTTGTAGCACTAAAAAAACCAAAAATATTTCTTTGTTCTTCTTTTGTTTGTTGGGAGCTTTCCCGTGTAAATAGTTTTCTCGTTTTTGCTTTTCCCTTTTATTTGCCTGTTTAAGAAACCCCAAACTCCAAAAATGTTTCAGCGTGTTTCTCTGAATTTCTTTTCTTTTTATTTGAGTCGTACCAAGGAGAAGACCATGATGAAAATGTTGAGTGGCTCTCATATGCATAATTGTTGATCTAATAAAGAGCCCATTTTACCTTGTCTGCTCATGTTGAATAAAATGTTTGCAGATTCTAGCTTAGTCCATAGCACTCTTGCACTATTATTAGTTTCACATCGTTCGGTCGTGCAAGTGAAAGGCAATAGTGACGATATTCTATGAACTGGCCGTGGCAGAGAGAAACTGGTATGAACTTGACTTGTTCTGTTTTTGTAAATATGTTTAACCTAGTATCCATGATTCAGCCCATTATGATTAAACATGTTTGCAATGACAACTAGAGATTATAGTTTCTCATGCCATGTATAAGTAGCTAGGAGTGGATAATGATTTATCTTGGATGTCAACATTGCGTTAAAATGATTGTGATGCAGTATGATGATATGGTATCCTCCTCTGAATGTTCGAGTGGCTTGACCTGGCACAGCTTCATGCATGAATCAAAACCAACATAGCCTCTACGATATTTATGTTCATGGTGTTCATATCCTACTCATGCTAGTGTCCAATGTTACTTACGCATAATGCATGTTCATGGCCGTTGTTGCTCTCTAGATGGCCGCTTCTCAACCTATTTGCTAGCCTTCACCTGTACTAAGTGGGAATTCTGCTTGTACATCAAAAACTTGAACCCAAGTTATTCAGATGAGTCCACCATACCTACCTATATGCGGTATTACACCCTGCCATCCTAAATAAATTTGCATGTGCCACCTCTAAAAAATTCAAATAAACATCCTTTTTGTGTGCCTGGATCGTTCATGGAACGACATGAGGTGGTCGGTATTTTCCATGCTAAGCGGGTTATTCTCAGGTCGAGTATTTATTCACTCGCCATTGCACGAGAAAACGGCGGTAATAGGGATGCCCAGTCCCAAACTATAAAAGGAAAAGAGCTTACAAATAATCAAACAAAAACTCCCAATGGAGTCAAAACCTTTACTTTATAGCTTGGGAACCGCCACTGGCGTGTTTAGCATTGACGATATTGATAATTGATGGTCGTGAAGTAAACCTTGCCCGCAAGCATGGTGCAATGTAGATGATCAATCGCCTCCGTGGTTAGTGGATGCTCAAGGTGTCGTCCCACCCAGCCTGTTGCATCTCTGGGATCCCTTGGATGGTCAGAATCGCCAGGCCTACCACATTGATACGTCTCCAACGTATCTACTTTTCCTAACGCTTTTCCTCTTGTTTTGGACTCTAATTTGCATGATTTGAATGAAACTAACCCCGGACTGACGATGTTTTCAGCAGAACTACCATGGTGTTGTTTTTGTGCAGAAATAAAAGTTCTCGGAATGGAACGAAACTTTGCGACGATTTTTTACATAATAAAAGAGAATTTCTGGAGCCAAGAGCCACCGGAGGGGGGCACCTGGGTGGGCACAACCCACCAGGGCGCGCCAGCCCTCCCAAGCGCGCCCAGGTGGGTTGTCCCCACCTGGTAGCCCCGCAGAACCTGAAACCGACGCTATAAAATCCTATTTTTCCGGAAAAAATCAGGGAGAAAGAATTATCGCGTTCCACGAGACAGAGTCACCGTCACCTCCTGTTCTTCATCGAGAGGTTAGATCTGGAGTCTGTTTGGGGCTCCAGAGAGGGGGATCTTCGTTCTTCGTCATCACCAACCCTTCTCCATCGTCAATTCCATGATGCTCCCAACCGGGAGTGAGTAATTCCTTCGTAGGCTCGCTGGTCGGTGAGGAGTTGGATGAGATTCATCATCTAATCGAGTTAGTTTTGTTAGGGCTTGATCCCTAGTATCCATTATGTTCTGAGAGTGATGTTGCTATGACTTTGCCATGCTTAATGCTCGTCACTTTGGGCTCGGGTGCCATGATTTCAGATCTGAACCGTTTATGTTATCACCATTATATCCATATTCTAGATCCGATCCTGCAAGTTATAGTCACCTACTACGTGCTATGATTGGCAACCCCGGAGTGAAAATAGTTGGGACCACTCCCGGTGATGACCGTAGTTTGAGGAGTTCATGTATTCACCATGTGTTAATGCTTTGTTTCGGTTCTCTATTAAAAGGAGGCCTTAGTATCCCTTAGTTTCCAATAGGACCCCGCTGCCATGGGAGGGTAGGACAAAAGATGGCATGCAAGTTCTTTCCATAAGCACGTATTACTATTTACGGAATACATGCCTACATTATATTTATGAACTGGAGCTAGTGCCGTATCGCCCTAGGTTATGACTGTCACATGATGAATATCATCCAACGAATTACCGACCCAATGCCTACGAATTTATCTTATATTGTTCTTGCTAAGTTACTACTGCTACCGTTACTATTGCTGCTGTCACTATTATCAAAACTATCATAGTACTTTACTACTGATCACTTTGCTGCAGATAATTAATCTCCAGGTGTGGTTCAATTGACAACTCAGCTGCTAATACTTACAAATATTCTTTGACTCCCCTTGTGTCGAATCTATAAATTTGGTTAAATACTCTACCCTCGAAAACTGTTGTGATCTCCTATACTTGTGGGTTATCACACATCAACTGTGCACGGCGTGTAGGCGTCACTATTTTTCACCAAATAGCCTTACGCTGCCACCGTCTGGGCCGACCATAATGATTGTGGCCGGCATGCACTGCCATCCGGGCAGACCATGACTTGGATCATACCCCGATACATCCCTC
The DNA here is from genome assembly GCA_021605145.1 of Aegilops bicornis. NCBI lineage: Eukaryota > Viridiplantae > Streptophyta > Magnoliopsida > Poales > Poaceae > Aegilops > Aegilops bicornis. The sequence continues at coordinate 106,579,792 of CM038671.1, forward strand.
GACGAAGACGACGAAGGTGACGATAACAACAATGATAAGCAGCTGCTCAATGCACCTTTTTGAAACGTTGTCAGCTCAACGGCGACGAATAGCAATAATAAATCGCACACAAACACACCACACTGATCAACAAACAGAAAGAAAGAAATAAAATATATAGGGTGTGACTAGGTCTCAGTCGACTGAGGCTTAACCAAGTATCAGTCAAGTGATATAGTATGCAAGAAGAAAAAGAAAAACTGAAAATAATTCTTTTGTACGAATCTTCATGCAGAATCAAAGGAAGATAGCATCGACTGAAACATAACGAAGTCTCAATCGAGTGAGTCTTAGCGAAACTAAAAAAAATACAATCAACCATAAAAACGAGCAAGGCGCGGACCTTCATGCCAAAAAGCGGACAGCCAGCAAGCACAAGGTGAACCTGCAAAACAAAGAAGATACACGTCAACATCCCAAGAAAAACACAACGTGTAAGCATAAGCAAGCTCAGGTTCATGTCGTTCCTCAATTCAAACAGAAGGGAGCTAAAAACGAGACCGAAACCTTGGCCACAAAGGGACAAAAGTGTCGCAGCGTCCAACGATCATCCCGACGCACAATCATGGAGCCAAAGTGCCCAACGCATGGCCCGGTGCACAACCATTCCGACGCATGGCCCAGTGCACAACCATGTAGAAGAAGGGTCGAAGAAGTTTGAAGAAATTTAAGAGGGCGAGGCAACCTGAGCGGTGGCCGCCAGCCGGAGCAAAACGAAGCGATGAAATACTATGAAGTTATAGGAAATCAAAAGCAACTTAAAGAGAAGGAAAAACCCACAACAACAACTGACTTGACAGGCCGATCATCACGTCCTTCATCTCAAGCCAGCTCAACAAGGTCGAGTACTTCGATCTGGGGCTGCCCGACTCTATGAAGAGATGGCAGCAAGGTTGGTTCTACTTTCTCGATGTTTTGATTGGGGGTGATCAGATAGGGGTACCACCATTCACGGCCAATCAACTCATGTGTCGGTTGTCCTGGGGTACCCCAATTCACGGTGGCAACTCAAAGGAGACTATGGATCTTCATCGAGTAATGCAGGAGCACATTACATCTAAGATGCTCACTGGTAACGGGATCTTGCTATAGCGGTACTCTTGTTCACCACCAAGATTATATCCCTCTGGAATAAATGATAATGAATTACTTTAATAACACACATAGCTAAATAGTTCTACACGACAACATAAAAAAAGCAAGATAAATTCTAGTATGCACACTACTAGAAGAAGCATTTCAAGAAAAAACCAATGCGAAAATAATCAATTCATTTGAAGCTAAAACAAGCGAGATATAGCTAGCCCAATTTATCAATTTAAATTGCACAGAAAACTATGTAGGCATATATGACGTCAAAGACGTAAACTAGAATTACACCTATGGCGTAGCGGTAAGCTAACGCGGGTTAATGCTCATTGGGTCACTGACTGATGGGGCCTATCCTATTTTTAAAGAAGGGTTATGCTCGGATAAAAGCGTATCGATGACGGAAGCTCATCGATGAGGCAACGGAGGTTGCGCGCAAGTTTGGAAAGCTGCTAGTTGGCTCGAGGTTGATGAGAGCTATCGGACGGGTGGTCACACGGCTTAGGCCAACTCCACCGCGCGACCCATTCTTTCCTCGCGCGTCTGTTTGGGGTAAAACGGACGAATAGCGCGGCCCAGCGCGCGGCTCAAACGGACAAATGTCCGGATTCCGTTCGTTTTCGACCCATCCCGGCCCAAACTTGTGCTCGGTTTGGGGCGAAACGGACGCGCGCGAACGGCCTGGACGCACACCCTTGTCCCCCCCGTGGCCCGCCTGTCGGGGACACTAGCAGTCCCTCCGCTCCCAATGCTTCCACCCTCTCTCTCCGCCCGCCCGCCGCGCTCGCCGCTTATTCTCCGGCCGCCTCCTCACCGCGCAGCCCCCGGCCGTCCCTACCAAACCACGTCTCCACATGGCCGCCACCACGCCCGCGCTTTGGCCGTAGTTTTGGTCGTCGATCGGAGGAGGTTTGGCCGTCGCCATCTTTGCCGGTCGCAGAGGGGACACGACCACCGGCGACGTACCACAGCGGCCTCGGTAGCTTCCGACGAGAGCTCCAGAGCGGCCAGTAGCCGGCCGGCAACCACCCCTGCTGCGTCGAGGTGATCATCGCGGCCTCTTCGCCACCACGACCGCAAGGTGTTCGACATTTTTCCCACAAAGGTATGGACAGTGGAGACGAGGTTTTCTTCCATCACTTCCTTTGTTCATCGGACGATTCGTTATCGGATGATGAAGATCTTGTGGTGGCTACACTGGTCGTTCACGACCACATTCAACGTCAGCTTCCTCGGTACAGGGAGTCAGTCCCTAGCCGTGCTCCCAACCTGAACCGCAACAGGGAGAGAGGCCATGCCTTGCTCTATGCCGATTATTTTGCAAACACCCCGCTCTTCAAGCCGGATAAATTCCGTCGCCGTTTTCGAATGGCAAGGCATGTGTTCAATCGTATCCGAGAGGGAGTGGTTGCTCATGACCCATACTTCGAGTGCAAGACGGATGCCCTTGGCAAGCTTGGATTCTCCTCTTACCAGAAATGCACCGCGGCCATCCGCATGCTTGCATATGGAATTCCAGGCGATCTGGTGGATGAGTATGTGCGTATGAGTGAGACAACATGTCTGATGTCAATGTATAAGTTTTGCCAGGCGTGATCGAGGTGTTTGGCCCAGAGTACTTGAGGCAGCCAACTGTCGCTGATACAGAGAGATTGTTGACGACCAACGCAGCTAGAGGCTTTTTAGACATGCTTGGTAGCATACATTGTATGCACTGGGAGTGGAAGAACTATCCATTTGGTTGGCAGGGCCAGTACAAGGGGCATGTCAACGGGTGCACTTTCATATTAGAAGCGGTGGCATCGCAGGATCTTTGGATATGGCATTCTTTCTTCGGCATGGCAGGTTCTCACAATGATATCAACGTGCTGCAGCGTTCTCCAATCTTCGCGAGGCTTGCAGAAGGCCACTCCCCACCTGTCAACTTTGAGATCAACGGCCACCAGTACAACAAGGGATACTATCTAGATGATGGTATATATCCTCAGTGGTCAAATTTTGTGAAGACAATCTCGAAACCCCAAGGTGAGAACAGAAAGAGATTTGCCCAAATGCAAGAGAGTGTTAGAAAGGATGTGGAACGTGCTTTTGGTGTGCATCAATCCCGGTGGGGTACCGTTCGAAACCCTGCACTGTCATGGGATGAAAGGAAGCTTTGGAAGGTGATGACTGCTTGTGTGATCATGCACAACATGATCGTCGAGGACGAGCATGATGAGAGTATCTTCAACCAAGGATTTGATTATCAAGGTGAAAATATTGAGCCCCTGCACCAAGACCCGGCCATATTTGAACAGTTTGTCCATTTCCATCGCGAGATCCGTGATTGGCACACTCATTTGAATCTTCAAAATGACTTGGTTGAGCACGTCTGAGATCACATTGGCAACCAATAGATGTATTGGTTCATTTTATGTTCAGTCAAGACAATTTTGATTTGGGGATAAAACTATTTTATTAAAGACGATTTCAATTGGGTTGTAAAACTATTTTAATTTTCAGACAAATATTTGGGTTGAAAATAGTTTTGATGAAAATATGGGCATTTTTGGCCGTGACGGACAGGATGGGGCAAAGGGATGCGGCCGCGCGCTGGACGCACGGCCACTGCATCCCAGAACACGTCCGGACACGACCCCATTGCCCTACCCAAACGGACAGAAATCAAACAAAGCGGACGTTCGTTTGGGGTCCGAGGTGGAGTTGGCCTTAGGGATTCATCGGAATGGCTCGCCTTCCTCGTCACCGGTGATGGGAAAGACTGACTTTTCTCGAAAGCTCTACACGTGAAGCAAAAGCAAGGGGCGGTCTCCCGTTAGCTTCAGGGTGCACAGACGGAGCAAAGGCCGGCCGGTATTGACTTGAAGTTAAGGGGAGGGGAGGTTATCGGGGAAAATTATCTAGGAGAAGAGCTTGGCTAGCTTGTTGGGTTGAATCACAACTCTCTCCGTCGCTTGAAGCGGCGTTTTGGTGCAGGGAGAAGGGGATGGGTAGGTTCTTAGGGGCGAGGGTGTTTCTTTCATACTGGAGGAGAGCCTGGGGTCTGGCCGGCTGGGGAGGTCACGCAGTCATGGAAACATGGAGGCAATGAGGTGCTATGGTGGACGGGGCCGCTGCTAAGTAGGTTTCGAGGCTATGGCTGGTGAAATGGTCCCTGGGAACAACATGAAGTGGTCAGCTTGTACACATGGTCGTGACAGCGGTGATGGTGCCGGCAAGGACGACTCGGGTGGTGTTGGGCCATGGTGGAAGTGAGAGCGGCGAGCGATGTGCATATAACGTGGCAAACGGTGCCGCGGGGGAGTGGTTGTGCACGGACTACGCGTGCACTGGTGCGCGAGAGCACTGTCATAGCAGTGATGTCGTTTCGGTCGAACACCGAGATTGTTGGCGTTGCATGCCGATGTCGGTGTTGGTATGTCGCACGACTCGCTCTGGGTCATGGTTGGAGCTACGTTTTGGCATGGGCGTGTCCTTAGGTGTTATATGTAGTCTGGGAAATCTTGGGGCAGAGGGGCAATGTTCACAACACTGACATGATGCATGCTCTATTCTGCTCAAAACTAACATTGAATTTATATGGGGTCAAATGGATGAGCTCGGGCTTATAAAAATTCTTGTGGTGTCTTACGAAACATGGAGCACCTCCAAAAAAATCAGATCAAAAGGTTGCCTGAAAAATTATGATCATTTGGGGCATGTTTTTAGTAGAAATTGCAATTATTTTTCAAGTAAAAATATCAAACTAACCTATCTCATTTTTTAGGAATCGTCAGGGGGAGAGTTCTTCCATCTACATATATTCCTCAAAAGCGGCAAAAGCCAAAAGTGACCCCTAAGCTTTTGTTGATCCAGTTTGTAAGAGAAACTGGATCAAAAAACTTAACAACTTGACCCATTTACGAGGAAAAGTGGACCAAAAACCGTACAAATAACAAAGTTAAAGAAGAGAAGAGATGCACGTGCAGGAGAAGGCACAAACAAACTAGCAGATAGAAGGACCATCACCTGATCATGAGATATTGTGGAATTGTTTTGCCCGCCTTCAGCTGAATAGAGGAAAGACTGAGTTTATTCACAAAAGGGGATTAAATGAGGATTTATTTTAGAAGAAAAAATACTTCACCAATTATCTTGGGCTTGGGAAAAACATAAGTGAGGTATTTTAGGCAGGAGAAGATTTTAGAACTTCAACACATTTGGGTCAAGGGACAAGGTGAAAACAATTCCTGGAATTAAATCCAGAGGAGAAAAGCCAAAGCAAACAACAACATGACATAAAATCGTCACATGACAGAAAATGTGACCTACTATGACAAACATGTATTATCACGGAAGTGTATTTATTTTTATAGTGTGATCGGTCGGAACAAGAAAATGTTCGACTACATCAACCGTGTTAAACAAACACTTTCGCTTTCATTCTACGAGGGTACGTGGACACACTCTTCCCTTCTCGTTGCTATGCATCTCCTAGATAGATCTTGCGTGACCGTAGGAAAATTTTGAAATTGCATGCTACGTTTCCCAACGGTGACATCCGAGCTAGGTCTATGCATAGATGATATGCACGAGTAGAACACAAAGAGTTGTGGCGGTGATAATCATACTGCTTACCACCAACGTCTTATTTTGATTCGGCCGTATTGTTGGATGAAGCAGCCCGGACCAACCTTACATGACCACGTTCATGAGACCGGTTCCACCGACCGACATGCAACTAGTTTTGCATAAAGGTGACCGGCGGGTGTCTGTTTCACCAGCTTTAGTTCAATCGAATTTGACTATGGCCAGTCCTTGTTGAAGGTTAAAACAGCAAACTTGACGAAACACCATTGTGGTTTTGATGCGTAGGTAAGAATGATTCTTACTAGAAGCCCGTAGCAGCCACGTAAAACTTGCAACAACAAAGTAGAGGACGTCTAACTTGTTTTTGCAGGGCATGTTCTGATGTGATATGGTCAAGACATGGTGTGATATATGTTATTGTATGAGATGATAATGTTTTGTAAAAGTTATCGGCAACTCGCAGGAGCCATATGGTTGTCGCTTTATTGTATGAAATGCAAATGTCATGTAATTGATTTCCTTTATCACTATGCGTTAGTGATGGTTGTAGAAGAAATAGTTGGCGAGACGACAATGACGCTACGATGGAGATCAAGGTGTCAAGCCGGTGACGATGGAAATCATGAAGGTGCTTTCGAGATGGAGATCAAAGGCACAAGATGATGATGGCCATATCATTTCACATATTTTGATTGCATGTGATGTTTATCTTTTATGCATCTTATTTTGCTTAGTACGGCTGTAGCATTATAAGATGATCCCTTACTAAAATTTCAAGGTGTAAGTGTTCTCCCTGAGTATGCACCGTTGCGAAAGTTCGTCGTGCCAAGACACCACGTGACGATTGGGTGTGATAAGCTCTACGTTCACATACAACGGGCACATGCAGAATACTCAGGTTAAACTTGACGAGCCTAGCATGTACAGACATGGCCTCGGAACAGTGGAGACCAAAAGGTCGCACGTGAATCACATAGTAGATATGATCAACAAAGAGATGTTCACCATTGAAAACTACTCCATCTCACGTGATGATCGGACATGGTTTAGTTGATTTAGATCACGTGATCATTTAGATGACTCGAGGGATGTCTATCTAAGTGGGAGGTCTTAAGTAATACGACTAATTGAACTTAATTTATCATGAACTTAGTCCTGGTAGTTTTTGCATATCTATGTTGTAGATCTATGGCCCGTGCTACCGTTCCCTTAAATTTTAATGCGTTCCTGGAGAAAGTTAAGTTGAAAGATGATGGTAGCAACTACATGGACTGGGTCCATAACTTGAGGATTATCCTCATTGCTGCACAGAATAATTATGTTCTTGATGCACTACTAGGTGAAAGCCCTGCTACAGGAGCAGATGTTGATGTTATGAACGTTTGGCAAGCTCAATCTGATGACTACTCGATAGATCAGTGTGTCAGGCTTTACGGCTTAGAATCGGGACTTCAAAGACGTTTTGTACGTCATGGAGCATATGAGATGTTATAGGAATTGAAATTAATATTTCAAGTAAATGTCCGAGCTGAGAGATATGAAGTCTCCAACAAGTTATATAGCTGCAAGATGGAGGAGAACAGTTCTGTCAGTGAACACATACTCAAAATGTCTGGGTATCATAACCACTTGACTCAGCTGGGAGTTAATCTCCCAGATGATAATGTTATTGACGGAGTTCTTCAATCACTTCCACCAAGCTATAAAGGCTTCATTATGAACTATAATATGCAAGGGATGGAGAAGACTATTCCCGAGCTCTTCTGTAACATCCCAAATTTAAAATTCATATTTTATTGCATTTTGGTTTGATCCTAGAAATTCTACACAACTCAAGGACCCACGGAGAGAGTTGGGAATTCATTATTTTCATATTTGAGTTTTTCTCAAATTTTGAAAATAGGATCGTTTGATTTTAATTATTTTTTTCCCTTTGAATATTTTCTTTTATAAAAATAAAAGAGAGAGGATAAAATGACTTCCTAAAAATAAAGAAATATTGGAGATTTTGAGATTATTCATATTAGAAACTTCCGTGTGCAGCCACAAGCCATTATGGGCTCTGGCATAGTTGAGTATGTTGTGTGACCTCTTTCAGTGGTAGGCTAGGAGATGTAGGGGATGTAGGTGGTACTGTCTACCCAGGGTAAGGAGTTAACACTTCTGAAAGACTGTGTCTCGGTCATCCGCTTCTCAAACATCATCTAGTGCGAGAAATCCAACGGAGGAGATCGAGTCTTGTGAGGAAAAGTGCGCAAACCTCTGCAGAGTGTACAAACTAATCATGGTTAGCCATGTCCCCGGTTATGGACATCTTGAGTATCTGGTTCTTGATTATCATGTGGATCTCATCACTCTTAATATAATTTGATTGGGTTATTTAATTACTTTTAATTGGGATTGAGATGGGGTTTACCATTCTCAATGTCTAACAACCACCATGATAGTTAAATAACATTTATTCCTTTGTTGTAGGGGAAAATTGGCTTTTCGCAAAACATATTAACCATACAGCCTCCACCAGCCATATATGCATGTAGTGATAGCATTATTCTGTTCATTACTCTTTTGTGTTACATTGCTGCATATTCCATGTCCGACCCGTTTCGGCTGCAACGTATCATGTTGCAGACTTTTCGCATTTACAGTAAGGTGCCTTAGGTCGTGGTCTTTCACTTTATGCCGTTGGAGTTGATGGACTCACTTTATCTTCCAAGCCTTCCACTGTTATCATTTTAGATGGCCTTAAGCCATATTATTTTATAATAAGTTCTCTTCTGAGACATTCGATGTACTAAGTGTGTGATTGCTACTCTGTTATAAAATCCTTCAGAAATCATGCGTGTCGACATTCTTGATCCGAGGATGACACTAATGCACGAGAGATCAAACTGTTTGAGGTCCGGTCGCTACAAGATGGTATCGAGCACACATTGACTGTAGGACACGACCACTAAGCTAAAGCCCTAGATCACTACTCTCTTCTCATTTCTGACTTCTCTCCATTTTCTACTCTTTAGGATGGCGGATGCAAGGATCAAGTTCACGCAACCGGATGAAGACACCCCTTTTGGACGTCACTTGAAGGAAGTCACTAGATACCTGAACATTGGACTACCAAGCTTCACAGGGACTTACAATGCCACTTTACAAGAAGAGGAGCGCTGGATGATTCAAGTTCAAGTTCCACGAAGGACATTTACGCCAGTCACTGAGCCCATAGAGTTTTCCTTTGATGCACCAACCTGGAGTCTAGGAAAGAGTATGGCAGCCCACATTACCATGGGACGCATTGGAGAAGTTTACCACAATGATCTCAAGGATACTTTCTATCAGATTTGTGGGCGCCGAGATGAGCAATGGGAGATGATCAGCACCAGGAAGGATAGATCGATTGCAGCTTTCATCCAGGAGTTAAACCAACACATTCGACGCCAGGAGAACCAGATGTGCGCAGGCATGACAGATTCGAAGAAGGCAATGACAAGGATCACGGAACTGGAGGAAGAACTCAAGGCTACTCGCGAGGATTATATGGAGGAAATCGTCGTACTAGTAGAGAAGAATGAAGACCTGACAAGGAAGCTGGGAGTATTCATGGGAGACCCCGCACCAGGAGGAGAAGATGACAGTTCCACTTGCCCGGAGAACTACATCATCATCGACGACATCGACTCGGATCCTGACGATGGCGATGATGACTCAGCCTGTGCAAAACCGAACCGAAAACCAAAAACCAAACCAAAAAAATAAAACCGAACCGAATTTTGGTTTTTTCAGGTTCTGGTTTCAGTTTCAGTTTTCAATTTTGAAAACCATATAGCCTTCGGTTTTTTCGGTTAGAAACCGACGGTTTTCAGTTAAACCGAATTAAACCAAAATTAGCTCCACAATGTGAAGATCAAGACATTCAGTTTAAGCTAGAACCACCCTCCTTTTATAGCCTTGTGCCCACCGCGCTTGACTCCATACGCCGAGGTGGTACTAAACATTGCAGAGACCAACGACCGAAAGTACCGGGCGCTTCGCTTTTGCTTTCTTGGGCCTCAATTATCCCAGCCCATACAGCCAATTCTCGTTTGCCTAAAAGAAAGGCCGGCCGGCCCGGAGTGGGTCGTGCCTCTGGGTCAAACTCTTTCTTTTTCTTGCTCCCTCACGTAATAAAAACCTGCCTAATCCTCAGATTCTGCTGTAATGCCTAGGACCAAATCATGTCTGCCACTGCCATCTAATAATGATCTAATCCACGTAGGCATTTCTTACAAGAAAATTTTACGTACATTTTTTTGATGGGAAAATCTTACGTACATGGCTACATGCACATATCGTATCATGTGACCAAAAATATTTGTTGTTCATTCAAAAATTCGCGTCAACTTTGGTTAATTTGGTTATTACCGAAACCAAACCGAAAGCAAACGGTTACAACCGAAACCGAACCGTATCTCCGTATAAAACCGTATAAACCGAAGTATAGAAACCGTATAAACCGAAAACCGTATAAACCGAACCGAATCAAACCAAAAAAACCGAATGCACAGGCTGAATGATGACTATGTTGATGAAGCTGGAGCAGATATCATGGAGTCTTCGACCGATCAATTTTTCTAGTCGACCACCATATCAGTAGTAGTATTCCACCATGTATATAGTATAGCCCGAGAACTTTTGTAACGATAGTTCTAGACCGATTGTATGCCCTTGCTTGATTGATTGAGTGATATGTTTGTGTTTGTCTCATGTGCATATGGGTAGTGTTTTCCCCCTAGACCTCATTCTACTCTGTTTTCTCACCTTTTCTAAACCCAGCAGATGCCTCCGAGACGCGACAATAAATTTGCTTTCCCATCGGAGCTCACTCAGTTGATCCAGCAGCAGAATGCATTTATGCAGATACTAGTCCAGAATCAAAACCAGGGGAACAACAACAACAACAAACCCACCACCACCACCAGTTGATCACTTAGCCCGTTTTCTTAGACTGAATCCGCCGGTGTTCTCCAGTAGCACCGAGCCGATTGTTGCAGATGATTGGCTCCGCAAGATTGACAGGGAGTTGACTACTGCAGGATGCATAGATGCGGAGATAGTGCGTTTTGTCGCACATCAGCTTGATGGACCCGCAACATCATGGTGGGAGAATTTCACAGTCACTTACCCCATTGACACTGTGACATAGGATCAGTTTCGGCAAGCTTTTCGCACTGCCCATGTATCATCAGGAGCTATGGCCATGAAGAAGCGCGAGTTTCGCAACTTACGCCAAGGAGGACGCACCGTTGGCCAGTATGTGGATGACTTTAGTAAGCTAGCACGTTATGCCCTAGATGACATCGCTACAGACGCAACTAAGAAGGAGACATTTCTGGAAGGACTGAATGATGAGCTGTGCATGCAGTTGATGGTGGAAAATTTAAATAACTACCAGGAGTTGGTAGATAGAGCTCTCATGATTGAAGGGAAGCAGCAGCAGATTGACAACCGCAAGAGGAAGTATGGACAAGGGAAGTATAATTCTGGAGCTCATCAGAGGCCCCGTTTCACCCTGAACTCAGGAGGACTTATCCATAATTATGGAGGTCACAATCACTCTGGAGGGAGTTCGCATAACCATAGTGGCGCCAAGAATGGGAATGGTAATGGAGGAAGGAACGGACAGCACCGTTCCAACCCGGCAACACCCGCCAAGAAAGATCTAAGCCACATTACTTGCTACAAGTGCCAGAAGACTGGACATTACGCCAATGAATGTCCTGAAGCTAAGAATGGAAACGGCAATGGAAGCTCTGGGAAGAAGCCCAACCCTTTCACCAGGGGACAAGTGAACCACGTTAACGTGGAGGAGGTTGAAGCCCAACCCGATGCAGTAATAGGTAAGTTTTTGGTTAAGTCATTTACTGCAGTCGTACTTTTCGATACGGGTGCATCGCATTCATACATATCAAGGGGATTTGTGGATAAGTTTAAACTGCCAACCCAAGCCCTTAGGTCACCCATGTTAATAACCTCGCCAGGAGCAGAGTATATGGCTAGCCTATGGTGTGATCGGTTACCATTAAGGATTGGTAACTACCTGTTTCCCTCGGACCTACTAGTATTGGAGTCACAAGGATTGGATGTGATATTAGGCATGGATTGGTTATCGAAGTATGGAGGGAACATTAACTGCGCCAGTAAGTCGATTTTGCTTACCACCCCAGAAGGAAGAAGGATCAAGTATGTATCCCGGCATGTGCCGAATAGGACTCAAGTGAATTTCTTATCAGGAGTTGTACAGGAGGAAGTACCAGTGGTGAAGGATTTTCCGGATGTATTTCCAAAACAGTTGCCAGGCATGCCACCGGATAGAGACATTGAGTTTTTGATTGAGCTTTTGCCACGCACAGGGCCAATATCTAAGAGACCATACAGAATGCCCGCAAAGGATTTGGAGGAAATTAAGAAGCAGATTAAGGAGTTACTGGATAAAGGTAATATTCGCCCAAGTTCGTCACCTTGGGGATCCCCAGTACTTCTAGTGGAGAAAAAGGATGGATCGTTAAGGATGGTTGTTGATTATCGAGGATTGAATGAGGTGACGATCAAGAACAAGTACCCACTGCCGATGATCAATGATTTGTTTGACCAGCTGCAAGGAGCTAAGGTGTTTTCCAAGATTGATCTGCAATCAGGTTACCACCAGCTGAAGATTCGAGAGCAGGATATACCTAAGATAGCTTTTACCACGAGGTACGGGCTATATGAGTATACCGTTATGTCGTTTGGCCTGACTAACACACCTGCCTATTTTATGAACATGATGAGCAAGGTGTTTATGGAGTTTTTGGATAAGTTCGTTGTGGTGTTCATTGATGATATTATGGTCTACTCGAAGAATGAAGAAGAACATAAAGAGCATTCGCGATTGGTACTTGGGAATCTCAAAGAACATCAGATATACGCCAAGTTCAACAAGTGTGAGTTTTGGTTGAAGGAAGTTGGATTCCTTGGACATGTTATATCCGGAGAAGGAATAGCAGTAGACCCCACCAAAGTTGTCACTGTGACAAATTGGGAGTCACCCACGTCAGTTGGAGAGACTCGGAGTTTTCTTGGACTCGCAGGATACTACCGGAGGTTCATTGAAAATTTCTCAAAGATTGCGAAGCCCATGACGGAGTTGTTGAAGAAGGACACCAAGTTCAGTTGGACTGATGAATGTGAGGCTAGTTTTCAGGAGTTGAAGAAACGCTTGGTTACATCACCAGTGTTGATTCTGCCAGATCAACACAAGGATTACGAAGTGTATTGCGACGCTTCTCGTCGAGGACTTGGAGTCGTACTTATGCAGGAGGGAAGTGTTGTTTCATATGCCTCACGACAGCTTAAACCCCATGAGTTAAATTATGCTACGCATGATTTGGAGTTAGCAGCCGTAGTGCATGCGTTGAAGATTTGGAGATATTTTCTCATCGGAAACCATTGTGAGGTATACACGGATCACAAGAGTATAAAGTATATTTTCACGCAGAAGGAGTTGAATCTTAGGCAGAGGAGATGGTTGGAACTCATTAAGGATTATGATATGAGGTTGCATTATCATCCAGGAAAGGCTAACATAGTAGCCGATGCGTTGAGCCGCAAAAGTCATGTCAATACACTCATGACCTGAGAATTACCCAAGGAGTTGGCTGATGACCTACGCGAGCTATGTTTGGAAATTGTTCCGAGAGGTTATGTAGCAGCTTTGGAGATTCAATCTACTTTGATGGATAAGATCAGAGAAGCTCAGAAGACGGACAAGGAGATTGCCAAGATAAAGGAAAGAATGAGCAAAGGAAAAGCTAAAGGATTTCGTGAGGATGAGCACCATACCCTATGGTTTGAGGACCGCGTATATGTGCCAAATGATCAGGAGATCAGGAACCTGATTTTCCAGGAGGCCCATGATTCGCCATATTCGATTCACCCAGGAAATACCAAGATGTATCTGGATTTCAAGGATAGTTTCTGGTGGACCGGAATGAAGAAGGATATTGCGGAGAATGTAGCAGTTTGTGATGTATGTCAGAGAGTGAAGGCAGCACATCAGAAGCCAGCTGCATTGCTACAGCCATTGCCGATACCCGAATGGAAGTGGGATAAACTAGGCATGGAATTCATCACGGGATTACCCAAGACTCGTTCAGGCTATGACTCGATATGGGTTGTAGTCGATCGTTTGACGAAGGTAGATCATTTCATCCCAGTGAAGACCACTTACACCAGTGCTAAGTTGGCAAAGATATACATGACCAGTATCGTATGTCTGCATGGAGTTCCGAGGACCATTGTATTAGATAGAGGAACCCAGTTTACCTCAAGGTTTTGGAATCAGTTGCATGAAACTTTGGGAACCAGGCTAGAGTTCAAGATCTGACTTTTCACCCGCAGACAGATGGACAAACTGAGAGAGTCAACCAAATTCTGGAGGACATGTTGAGAGCTTGTGCACTATACTATGGATCTAGTTGGGACAATAATTTTTTGTATGCAGAGTTCTCATACAACAACAGCTATCAAGCCAGTTTGAAGATGGCCCCTTTCGAAGCATTGTACGGAAGGAGGGGCAGAACACCGTTGTTGTGGGATGAAGTTGGATACCGACAGTTGTTTGGACCAGATTTGATTAAAGAGTCTGAAGAGAAGGTTAGGCTGATTCGCGATAGACTCAAGGTAGCCCTATCCAGGCAGAAGAGTTATGCGGATTCTAAGCGCAAGGGGACAGTTTACGAAGTCGGAGACAGAGTGTATCTTCGTGTATCCCCACTTCGAGGAGTGAAGCGTTTTGGAACTAAGGGAAAGTTAACCCCACGTTTTGTGGGACCATACCAAGTTTTGGAAAGTATTGGAGAAGTTGCTTACAAGTTCGAGTTGCTTGAAGGATTGTCAGGAGTTCACGACGTGTTCCATGTTTCTCAGTTGAACAAGTGCCACGCAGAGATGGTTGATATCCCTCTGAGAGATACAGTACCACTGGAAGCGATACAGTTGGATAGTGATTTGACATATGAGGAGAAACCAGTCAAGATACTCGAGTTTGCCAGTCGAGTTACACGCAACAAAGTAATCAAGTTCTGCAAAGTTCAGTGGAGCCACCATACCGAAGATGAAGCCACCTCGGAACGAGAGGAAGACCAACGGAAGGATCACCCTCACCTATTTTCTAGCCAACCAGAATCTCGAGGGCGAGATTCATCTTATGGGGGGGTAGGCTTGTAACATCCCAAATTTTCAATTTGGAATGTTATACATTAGATCATCATTACATATCATATTTTATTGCATTTTGGTTTGATCCTAGAAATTCTACGCAACTCAAAGACCCACGGAGAGAGTTGGGAATTTTGTTATTTTCATATTTGAGTTTTTCTCAAATTTTGAAAAGAGGATCGTTTGATTTTAATTATTTTTTCTCTTTGAATATTTCTTTTATAAAAATAAACGAGAGAGGATAAAATGACTTCCTCAAAATAAAGAAATATTGGAGATTAAAATCAAATAATATTTTTTTATTCGGAGTTTTATTGCTATTTTATTTGGATTACGAAAATATGTGGTTTTTAAAATTGCATTAGAGTCCCAAGTAAATGTTCACCTTGTCCAGCTTATTTTTAGAGGACGGGGAAAATTTATTTCAGGATTTTTGGAGTCCGTTTAGTATTTCTTTTCTTTCTTTTTCTGCACGTCAGATTTATTTAAAAAAAGGTAACCGACCTGTGTCGTGACGTGAGCGGGACTCACCGGGCTTTATAAGTCAGCCCTCGAGCCCGAGGCCCAAATTTCGCCGCCACCCCACCCGCCCGACGCCTAAACCCTAAACCTCCGCCATACCGTTGCCGCAAGATGTCCGCCGCTTCGCCGCCCATTAGCCGCCGCCAAGATCGAACGCACGCCGCCGCCGCCGTCTCGCCGGACTTCGCCGGAGGTAGTCGCCGCTGCCGCCTCGGTTTTCGCGAGAAAACCGTTTGGTTTTTTTCGAAAACCCTAGATCCATTTTTTAGTTTCGGTTCGGGTTTTTTCGGTTTAGTTATTTAGCGGGCGTTCGTCCGTATGTTCGTTTTAACAAACTGTTTTCGCCCGTCAGCCGCAGATAACGAACGTTCGTTCGTTAGTCTGTTCGTCAGTTTTTCTTTTTCTTGGATTTTCCGCGATTATTTTTCGATCGCGATTTCTGATCCAATTTTCGTTTTAGTTTATCTTTTCGCTCATTTATCGGAATCAGGGGATTCAAGCGCCTAGAGTTTCGTATCTAAACCCTCTTTCTGTTTAACCAACTTAAACAAGTTTTTGCTACTGCAAAAGTTGTCTTTAGTCCAGATTAGTAAAATAAGCTTGTTTCTTTCGCAGTTTGAGTTTCGTTTCTTTGTTTGATTTGATTCTTTTTGCAAACCGGAGTTCTTAAGTTGAACTTTCTGGTTAGATCTCTTATTTGAGTTTTACCCGTGAATCTTTGCTAGATTGCTTATTGTATGCTTGTTTGTTTGCGATAGAGTACCCGGAGTGCGAAGCGTGCTACTACGAGTCTCTAGGTTTCGCGGATCATCAGCAAGGCAAGTAACACTTTGATCATACCCCTTTACTACCCAGTTTTATTGCATTAGATCAATCCTCAAACAATTGCATGGTTAGAATCTAATTTAAATTGCGGGTTTGGGAAGTAGATGAGGTAGTACCTATTCACCTGATATTCTCAAACCTTTGGGAGTTACTTCTACGTTGCTTATATTGCTATGCTATGCTCGTAGACGTGGTTTGGGTTGGAGAGTATTCATGACAGATGTGAGTATTGTTAATTAATGGATAACTTAACGTGGCAACTTTAATATACATCTGGGTGGATTGAGGCACCTGGGGAATCCAGTGATTGCCTGTATTTTTGGAAATCCCGGAGTACCATGTGATTC
This sequence comes from Aegilops bicornis, assembly GCA_021605145.1. Classification (NCBI taxonomy): domain Eukaryota; kingdom Viridiplantae; phylum Streptophyta; class Magnoliopsida; order Poales; family Poaceae; genus Aegilops; species Aegilops bicornis. The sequence goes on from CM038671.1 coordinate 106,596,414, forward strand.
TCCTCTGGACTGCCACCCAGGCTCAAAGGGATCATGAGATTATTCATACTAGAAACTTCCATGTGCAGCCACAAGCCATTATGGGCTCTGGCATAGTTGAGTATGTTGTGTGACCTCTTTCAGTGGTAGGCTAGCAGATGTAGGGGATGTAGGTGGTACTGTCTACCCAGGGTAAGGAGTTAACACTTCTGAAAGACTGTGTCTCGGTCATCCGCTTCTCAAACATCATGTAGTGCGAGAAATCCAACGGAGGAGATCGAGTCTTGTGGGGAAAAGTGCGCAAACCTCTGCAGAGTGTACAAACTAATCATGGTTAGCCGTGTCCCCGGTTATAGACATCTTGAGTATCTGGTTCTTGGATTATCATGTGGATCTCATCACTCTTAATATAATTGATTGGGTTATTTAATTACTTTTAATTGGGATTGAGATGGGGTTTACCATTCCCAATGTTTAACAACCACCATGATAGTTAAAATAAAATTTATTCCTTTGTTGTAGGAAAAAATTGGCTTTTCGCAAAACATATTAACCATACAGCCTCCACCAGCCATATATGCATGTAGTGATAGCATTATTATGTTCATTACTCTTTTGTGTTACATTGCCAGCATATTCCATGTGCTGACCCGTTTTCGGGCTGCAACGTATCATGTTGCAGACTTTTCAAACGACGAGTAAGGTGTCTTAGGTCGTGGTCTTTCACTCAGTGACGTTGTTGGAGTTGATGGACTCACTTTATCTTCCAAGCCTTCCGTTGTTACCGTTTTAGATGGCCTTAAGCCATATTATTTTGTAATAAGTTCTCTTCTGAGACATTCGATATACTAAGTGTGTGATTGCTAATCTGTTATAAAATCCTTCAAGTACTGTGCGTGTCAGCATTACCGATCCAGGGATGACACTGATGCACAGAGATCAGACTGTTTGAGGTCTGGTCGCTACATCTTCGCAGTGCTCAAAGCTACGGAGGTAGAAATCAAGAAGGAGCATCAAGTGTTGATGGTTAACAAGACCACTACTTTCAAGAAAAAAGGGCAAAGGAAAGAAGGGGAACTTCAAGAAGAATGGCAAGCAAGTTGCCACTCCCGGAAAGAAGCCCTAGTCTGGTCCTAAGCCTGAAACCGAGTGCTTCTACTACAAAGGGATTGGTCACTGGAAGCGGAACTGCCCCAAGTATTTGGCGGATAATAAGGATGGCAAATTGAACAAAGGTATATTTGATATACATGTTATTGATGTGTACCTTACTAATGCTCGTAGTAGTGCCTAGGTATTTGATACCGGTTCGGTTGCTGATATTTGTAACTCGAAACAGGGACTATGGATTAAACGAAGATTGGCTAACGACGAGGTGACGATGCACGTCGGGAATGGTTCCAAGGTCGATGTGATCGCTGTCGGCACGCTTCCTCTATATCTACCTTCGGGATTAGTTTTAGACCTGAATAATTGTTATTTGGTGCCAGTGTTGAGCATGAACATTATATCTAGATCTTGTTTAATGCGATACGGTTTTTCATTTAAATCCGAGATTAATGGTTGTTCTATTTGTATGAGTAATATATTTTATGGTCATGCACCCTTGAGGAGTGGTCTATTTTTGTTGAATCTCGATCGTGGTGATACACATATTCATAATATTGATGCCAAAAGATGCAAAGTTGATAATGATAGTGCAACATATTTGTAGCACTGCCGTTTAGGTCATATTGGTGTAATGCGCATGAAGAAACTCCATGCGGATAGACTTTTGGAATCACTTGATTATGAATCATTTGATACTTGCGAACCATTCCTTATGGGCAAGATGACTAAAACTTCGCTCTCCGGGACAATGGAGCGAGCTACTGACTTACTGGAAATAATACATACCACTGTATGCGTTCCAATGAGTGTCGAGGCTCGCAGCGGGTATCATTATTTTCTAACCTTCACAGATGATTTGAGGAGATATGAGTATATCTACTTAATGAAACACAATTCTGAAACATTTGAAAAGTTCAAAGAATTTCAGAGTGAAGTGGAGAATCATCGTAACAAGAAAATAAAGTTTCTACGATCTGATCGCGGAGGCAAATATTTGAGTTACGAGTTTGGCCTTCATTTAAAACAACGTGGAATAGTTTCACAACTCACGCCACCTGGAACACCACAGCGTAATGGTGTGTCCGAACGTCGTAACCGTACTTTATTAGATATGGTGCGATCTATGATGTCTCTTACCGATTTACCACTATCATTTTGGGGTTATGCATTAGAGACAGCTGCATTCACGTTAAATAGGGCACCATCTAAATCCGTTTGGACGACACCGTATGAACTGTGGTTTGGGAAGAAATCTAAGCTATCATTTCTTAAAGTTTGGGGTTGTGATGCTTATGTGAAAAAGCTTCAACCTGATAAGCTCGAACGCAAATCAGAGAAGTGCGTCTTCATAGGATACCCAAAAGAAACTGTTGGGTACACGTTCTATCACAGATCCGAAGGCCAGATCTTTGTTGCCAAGAATGGATCCTTTCTAGAGAAGGAGTTTCTCTCGAAAGAAGTGAGTGGGAGGAAAGTAGAACTTGATGAGGTAATTGTACCTTCTCTCGAATTGGAAAGTAGCTCATCACAGAAAACCATTCCCGTAATGCCTACACCAACTAGTGAGGAAGCTAATGATAATGATCATGAAACTTCGGATCAATTTACTACTGAGCCTCGTAGGTCAACCAGAGCAGGTTCTGCACCAGAGTGGTACGGTAATCCTGTTCTGGAAGTCCTGTTACTAGACCATGATGAACCTACGAACTATGAGGAAGCGATGATGAGCCCAGATTCCGCAAAATGGCTTGAGGCCATGAAATCTTAGATGGGATCCATGTATGAGAACAAAGGTATGGACTTTGGTTGACTTGCCCGATGACCGGCAAGCCATAGAGAATAAATGGATCTTCAAGAAGAAGACTGACGCTGATGGTAATGTTACTGTCTACAAAGCTCGAGTTGTCGCAAAAGGTTTTCGACAAGTTCAAGGAGTTGATTATGATGAGACCTTCTCACCCGTAGCGATGCTTAAGTCTGTCCGAATCATGTTAGCAATTGCCGCATTTTATGATTATGAAATCTGGCAAATGGACGTCAAAAAACTGCATTCCTTAATCGATTTCTTAAAGAAGAGTTGTATATGATGCAACCAGATGGTTTTGTCGATTCTAAAGGTGCTAACAAAGTGTGCAAGCTCCAGCGATCCATTTATGGACTGGTGCAAGCATCTCGGAGTTGCAATATACGCTTTGATGAGGTGATCAAAGCATATAGTTTTATCTGCACTTTTGGAGAAGCCTCAGATTTACAAGAAAGTGAGTGGGAGCTCTGTAGCATTTCTAATATTATATGTGGATGACATATTGTTGATTGGAAATGATATAGAATTTCTAGATAGCATAAAAGGATACTTGAATAAAAAATCGATGAAAGACCTCGGTGAAGCCGCTTATATATTGGTCATCAAGATCTATAGAAATAGATCAAGACGCTTAATTGGACTTTGACAAAGCATATACCTTGATAAAGTTTTGAAGAAGTTCAAAATGGACCAGTCAAAGAAAGGGTTCTTGCCTGTGTTACAAGGAGTGAAGTTGAATCAGACTCAATGCCCGACCACTGCAGAAGATAGAGAGAAAATGAAAGTCATTCCCTATGCCTCAGCCATAGGTTCTATCATGTATGCTATGCTGTGTACAAGACCTGATGTGTGCCTTGCCATAAGTCTGGCAGGAGGTACCAAAGTAATCCAGAGTGGATCATCGACAGCGGTCAAGAACATCCTGAAGTACCTGAAAAGGACTAAGGATATGTTTCTCGTTTATAGAGGTGACAAAGAGCTGGTCGTAAATGGTTACGTTGATGCTAGCTTTGACACTGATCCGGATGAATCAAAGTCACAAACCGGATACATATTTATATTGAATGGCGGAGCTGTCAGTCGATGCAGTTCCATGGAAAGCGTCGTGGCGGGATCTATGTGTGAAGCGGAGTACATAGTTGCTTCGGAAGCAGCATATGAAGGAGTCTGGATGAAGGAGTTCATATCCAATCTAGGTGTAATACCTAGTGCATCGGGTCCAATGAAAATCTTTTGTGACAATACTGGAGCAATTGCCTTGGCGAAGGAATCCAGGTTTCACAAAAGAACCAAACACATCAAGAGACGCTTCAACTCCATCCATGATCAAGTCAAGAAGGAAGACATAGAGATTTGCAAAATAAATACGGATCTAAATGTGGCAGACCCGTTGACTAAGCCTCTTCCACGAGCAAAACATGATCAGCACCAAGACTCCATGGGCGTTAGAATCATTACATTGTAATCTAGATTATTGACTCTAGTGCAAGTGGGAGACTGAAGGAAATATGACCTAGAGGCAATAATAAAGTTATTGTTTATATTTCCTTATATCATGATAAATGTCTATTATTCATGCTAGAATTGTATTAACCGGAAACTTGATACATGTGTCAATACATACACAAAATACAGTGTCCCTAGTAAGCCTCTACTAGACTAGCTCGTTAATCAAAGATGGCTAAGTTTCCTAACCATAGACATGTGTTGTCATTTGATGAACGGGATCACATCATTTGGAGAATGATGTGATGGACAAGACCCATCCATTAGCTTAGCATAATGGTCGTTAAGTTTTATTGTTATTGCTTTCTTCATGACGTATACATATTCCTTTGACTATGAGATTATGCAACTCCCGGATACCGCAGGAATACCTTGTGTGCTATCAAACGTCACAACGTAACTGGGTGATTATAAAGATGCTCTATAGGTATCTCCGAAGGTGTTTTGTTGGGTTGGCATAGATCGAGATTAGGATTTGTCACTCCGAGTATCGTAGAGGTATCTCTGGGCCCTCTCGGTAATGCACATCATAATAAGCCTTGCAAGCAATGTGACTAATGAGTTAGTTACGGGATGATGCATTACGGGATGAGTAAAGAGACTTGCCGGTAATGAGATTGAAGTAGGTATGGAGATACCGATGATCGAATCTCGGGCAAGTAACATACCGATGACAAAGGGAATAACGTATGTTGTCATAACGGTTCGACCGATAAAGATCTTCGTAGAATATGTGGGAGCCAATATGAGCATCCAGGTTCCGCTATTGGTTATTGACCGGAGAGGTGTCTCGGTCATGTCTACATAGTTCTCGAACCCGTGGGGTCCACATGCTTAATGTTCGATGACGATTTGTATTATATGAGTTATGTGATTTGGTGACCTAATGAGATCACACACATGACGAGGAGTCTTGAAATGGTCGAGAGATAAAGATTGATATACTGGATGATAGTATTCGGACACCGGAAGTGTTCCGAAATGTATCGGGTACATATAGGAGTACCGGGGGGTTACTGGAACCCCCCGATGGAAGATATGGGCCATATGGGCCATAGGAGGGAGGCAAACCAGCCCACAAAGGGGTGGCACACCCCCCACTGGGAAGGAGGATGAACTGGAGTAGGAGAGGGGGCGTCGCCCCCCTTTCCTTCTCCCCCTCTCTCTCTTTCCCCCTTTCCCTACCGATAAAAGGAAAGGAGGGGGGCCAAATCCTACTAGGAGCTCAAGTAGGACTCCTCCTACTTGGGGTGCGCCTAGGGCCGGCCTCCTCGCCCTCCCTCCTTTATATACGTGGGGAGGGGGCGCCTACAACACACATCAATTGTTCCAAGCCACGTGCGGCGCCCCCTCCATAGTTTACGCCTCCGGTCATATTCTCGCCGAGCTTAGGCGAAGCCCTGGGCGGATCATATCACCATCACCGTCACCATGCCGTCGTGCTGACGGAACTCGTCTACTTCCTCGACACTCTGCTGGATCAAGAACTCGAGGGACGTCATCGCGCTGAACGTGTGCAGAACTCGGAGGTGTCGTATGTTCGGTACTTGATCGGTCGGAACGAGAAGACGTTCGACTACATCAACCGCGTTAAACAAACGCTTTCGCTTTCGGTCTACGAGGGTATGTGGACACACTCTCCCCTTCTCGTTGCTATGTATCTCCTAGATAGATCATGCGTGAGCGTAGGAAAATTTTGAAATTGCATGCTACGTTTCCCGACATATCCCTGGCTCACGCTCATGTATTGCATTAAAGTTGAAAAATCTTGAGAACATTAAAAGTATGAAACAATTGCTTAGCTTGTCATCGGGGTTGTGCATGACAAATACTTTGTGTGATGAAGATAGAGCATGACAAGACTATATTATTTTGTAGGGATAACTTTCTTTAGCCATGATATTTTGAGAAGACATGATTGCTTTATTAGTATGCTTGAAGTATTATTGTTTTTATGTCAATATTAAACTTTTGTTTTGAATCATATGGATCTGAATATTCATGCCACAATAAGAAAGAATAAATTAAGAAACATGTTAGGTAGCATTCCACATAAAAAATTCTGTTTTTATCATTTACCTACTCGAGGACAAGGAGGAATTAAGCTTGGGGATGCTTGATCTTGGATGTTTTATATGCATTAGTATGCTATTTTATATAATTTTTTGGGACTAACATATTAACCTCGTGCCCAGTGCGAGTTGATGTTTTTTTCTTGTTTTTGTCTTCTACAGAAAATCAATACCAAACGGAGTCCAAACGGAAAAAAACTTTATGATGATTTTTCTTGGACCATAGGACAACCACGAAGCTTCAGGGAAGAGGCCAGAAGACCCACAAGGGGGTCACAAGCAATAGGGGGGGCGCCCTAGGCTTGTGGGCCCCCCGTGGCTCCTCTACTCTAATCTCAGCTCTATAAATACCCAAATATTCTCCTTACGTCAGAGGGCACATCAAAAAATACTTTTGCGCCACCTCAAGCTTCTGTTCTCGTGAGATCCCATCTTGGGGCCTTTTCCGGCACTCTGCCGAAGGGGGTTCCGATCACGGAGGGCTTCTACATCAACCTTGTTGCCCTTCCGATGATGTGTGAGTAGTTTACCATAGACCTACGGTTCCATAGCTAGTAGCTCGATGGCTTCTTCTCTCTTTTTGATCTTCAATAGAATGTTCTCCTCGATGTTCTTGGAGTTCTATTCGATGTAATATTCTTTTGTGGTGCGTTTGTTGAGATCCGATGAATTATGGATTTACGATCAGATTATCTATAAATATTATTTGAGTCCTCTATGAACTCTTTTATGCATGATTAAGATAGCTTTGTATTTCTCTCCGATCTATTGATTTGGTTTGGCCAACTAGATTGATCTATCTTAGAATGGGAGAGGTGCTTTGTGATGGGTTCAATCTTGCGGTGTCCTCACCCACTGAAAGAAGGGGTAGTGAGGCACGTATTTGTATTGTTGCCATTAAGGATAAAAAGATAGGATTTATATCATATCGCTTGAGTTTATCCCTCTACATCATGTCATCTTGCTTAAGGCGTTACTCCGTTCTTGTTAACTTAATACACTAGATGCATGCTGGATAGCGGTCGATGTGTGGAGTAATAGTAGTAGATGCAAAATCGTTTCGGTCTACTTGTCACGGACCTGGTGCCTATATTCATGATCATTGCCTTGGATATTGTCATAATTATGCTCTTTTCTATCAATTGCTCAATAGTAATTTGTTCATCCACCGTATTTATTCTTTCAAGAGTGAAGCCTCTAGTGAAAACTATGACCCCGGGGTCTATTTCTCATCATATATTTTCAGATCTATAAAACCAAAAATACAAAAATACTTTGTTGCACTTTATTTATATTTATTTTATTTTGCACTTTTACCTATCTTTTATATCTATCTCTATCAGATCTCACTTTTGCTAGTGACCGCGAAGGGATTGATAACCCCTTTTCGCATTGTGTGTAAGTGTTTGTTAGTTTGTGCAGGTGCATCTATTGGGGACTTGCTTGTGCCTCCTACTGGATTGATATCTTGATTCTTAACTGAGGGAAATACTTATCTCTAATTTGCTGCATCACCCTTTCTATTCAAGGGAAAAAATCAACGCAAGCTCAAGAAGTAGCAGAGGGCAATGTACATTGATGGGACTTTGTGTTTCTTCAAAGCCCACCACATGACATTCCGCAGTATCCTATTATAGGCCTTCTCCAAGTCAATGAACACCATATGTAAGACCTTACTTTGCTCCCTGTATCTCTCCATAAAATAAAGAAAAAAAAATCCACTAACGACTATTACTAGCAAAAGAGCATTGTGTTGCAAGGGGAGAGAAAACATAACACACGCTCTTAACCCAACAACCGTCACTCAAGACCACAATAGGTTCATCTCCTTTATTTTTGCGAGGCATCATATTTGTGTTGCTGCTTATCCTCCTTCTCACCCTCGCCGGTGATGGCCTCGGTATTCACACAAAACAAAACAAAAATGTGTTTGAATATGGTTAATCCTAAGGCGTCTCTCTCCCTCTCTCCTCCATCCCTCCCTCTCTCTCTCTCTCTCTCTCTCTCTCTCTCTCTCTTTCTCTCACTCTCGTGAGAAATCTGTTGTTTTCCCGTGACATTTTTCAGAGGTATGCATGTGTAGTTATTGATCTTTGGTTTCCCTATATGGTTATAGTGAGGGTGTTTATTTGCAATCCGGATTGCCGCCAATACGAAAGATAAACGGATCTTGCACTATAAATTATAAGTTTGCTTCCAAAACAATATTTTAAAAATATTTAACAGGTAAAATTAACATCATATTTAGATTCCACATATTTTTCCAATAAAATTTCATATATAATATGTTAAAATCGAAGTTATGGTTTGAAAGATACGAATAATTTAGAAAATCATTTGTTTGACTTAAATATATTTAAAAATACTTAACAGGTAAAAATAATATTATATTCATATTCTACATATTTTTCTAATCAAATTTCATATATAACATGTTCAAATCGGAGTTACGGTTTAAAAGATATGGATGATTTAAAAAAGAATTTGTTTGACTTAAATATAATCCGCGGATGAATTATCTAAAACATCTGAGGTGATTTCGAAAAATGTAAAATAACGGTTCGGGTGTGAGTTAAATTCGGACTGCGGGTTGATTTCAAAAAAGATAAGGACTTTTATGTAAAATACGAAAAAACGACTCGTTTTAATTTAAAACATGACTGTTGGTTGAATTCTCTAAAATATAGGGATTTTTCTGAAAAATACCATGAAAGACGACCAGAAACCCAATTAGTTCATCGTGCGGCAAGACAAGTAGTTCGGTCTTGTGATCTTCTTGTGATCTTCTCGCCAAACTCTGTATCCTTGCTGAACCACTCAAGTTGGAATGGGTGGAACCTCGCAACAGCTCATTGCCCGTGCTGCCCGCCTGCAAACAATGGCATCGCACTGACATTGAGGCGTGGCTTGTCATCAGCGTGATATTGGCGGCCCCGGGGTAGGGTCATATCATACAGTCAGAAATCAGCGTCAGGAGGGCGGTGCGCCAGAGGGCTGAAGCTGCCGCTCGGTACATGCCGCGAGCGATTCATGAAGGTTACGTCTAAGATCGAGTGTGTTAGACGTTATCTTGCCTTTGCTACTTCGATGTTGTCCTAGGTTGTGTTTCTGTGAGTGTGTATCGATGTAATAAAGAATTGTGTGAAATGGTAACATTTACGGACATCAGACTTGCATATCTTTCCCCACTAATCCTCCCATTGCTGAATTCTACTCCCTCCGTTCCCAAATAATTGTCTTTCTAGCCATCTTAAATAAACTATAACATACGGATGTATGTAGACATGTTTTAAGTATAGGTTTACTCATTTTGCTCCGTATGTAGTCACTTGTTGAAATCTCTAAAAAACAATTATTTAGAAACGGATGAAGTACTTTACACCCTTTTGAGAATCAATGTAGCATGTAAATTGTCAGAACTCACCAAACGAGCGACTTCCAAACAGGCCATTGAATAGTTATTTGGCTGCTGCTGGTAGTAAGAACCTCATTATTAATACCATTGAAGACAAAGTCTTTCCTCTTCTCAAGAAAAGTCTCCTTCCTCCTTCCGTCGGCGCTGCCGCATATCCGCCCCGCCTCCGATGGCTTTTGGGTTGTGGAGATGCGGAGGATCTCGGCCCCCCGTCGGTGGGAGGGAATCCGTTCTCATTTTTGCTAGGTTGAACGTCTTGGTTGGGGCTGTGTGGAGGCGGCGATGTCCCTCGGTAGCGATAATGTCTCCCACGTCCTATCCCCATCCCAACGGTGCTAATAGCGTTGTCAGAGGATGTGTGAAGGTGTGTCTCCGTCGGATCTCATGGGATTCGATTGGTGCTGGTCTTCGGTGGATCTATTTGGATCCAGTTTTTGTTCATCTTTGTTCGCGTGGTTCCAGGTTTGATCTTTCCGATCTACAACTCTCTTCATCGGCGATGGTTGCTGCTCTCGTGCGCTAGTCCTTTGAGGCCTTAGCACGACGACTTCCCGACTGTCTACTACAATAAGGTTTGCCCAGCTCCGGTGATGGAGGGGTGATGATGACGGCGCACCTTCGGCTTGCTCCAGTGCTTGTTGTCGTCGCTAGGTGGTCTATAGAACTTGTTGTAATTTTTATTACCTCTTGTGTTCTATGTAATGCCATGATTGATGAATAGATTGGCAATTTCTCTCGAAAAAAAGAATAGTTATTTAAAAGCAGACATACAAAAAGAGCACTTGGGTGGGTGCCACACCCCCGATATTCAAAAATAATTTAATAATTAAGAAAAATTCATAAAATCCTGAAATATGTTATGAAATCAAACATGAATAAGTATTGCACTCGTATAAAATGATTAAACAGAGAATGGCTTTCATTGTATCTGGGGTCAAAGATTTGCCAAAAAAAGGCCATATACCAGTACCATTCATGCTATATTGTCGTCATAAATTTGTTTTTTTCCTTGTAGTCAAGCGGGAATCATTCGTTGGCCAAACTTTTTATACACATATAATACCTGGTCATATTTGAATCCAAAAAAGTTCCAGGATTTTTTGACCTATTTTTTAAATTACTAAATTATTTTTGAATATAGAGGGGTGGAGCACGCAAGTGCTCCTAATCCGCTTCCTTCCAAAAACACTATTTCTTGGCAAATTTTTTGTTAAAAAAACTACAAACTCAATTGAGCGGGTTTTGATAGAAAAACCGACCATGTGGCTTGGCCATCAGGCTTACATGGCACGCGGTGATAGACCCACATGTCAGCAGTCTTTTTATCCCTCATACTCTCTCTCCCTCTGGGGAGGTTAACAACAAAGACCTGGCCTAGCTCTGGCACACGACAGCCCCTTCCCCTTCCCGGCCTTGGATCAATTCCTAAAGGAATTTTTTTAGGGAGGGCCTAGATTAGATTTTCTTTAGCATTTGCCCACCCCCCTCCCTGCCTTGGATCAATTCCTAAAGGAATTTTTTTAGGGAGGGCTTAGATTAGATTTTCTTTAGCATTTGCCCTCCGCCCCTCCCCCGCAGTGATTTTCGGTTAGGCGGCCTTTTATTTTGGATACTGATAAGTGTCACATCAGGTGCAAGCACAAGGCAACTCTGAACGTTTTTTATGACAAATTTAGTCACGCGAGTATGACAACTTTGGTTGGCAAGCATGACAACTTCGTGCTTCCGTTTATTTTTTGATAGAAACTCGCCGTGTCTCATTGAAATTTGTCATCCTTGCATGACTGAAATTGTCATGGAAAAACGTCACGGCCGGAGTGCCACACACCTGACCTGTGTTACTTATCATTTAGGTTTCTTTTTGCAGGGACCCAACAGTCAACCGTAATGTACACACAAACGCAAGTTACACAATGACCAACAATACACCACACGAGCATTCACACATTTAGGCTGCCAAACGGAGAGACATGCACGCAGGCGCAGGCTCTTCTTTTCACGGTTCCCCTCCCTGGCTGGGTGGCCGGAAGTATCCAAGGTAGAGAAACGTTGCTAGCACACCCGCCCGTGTCAACGGCTAGAGAAGCTCGGGCTTCCCGCGCCCTTGACCTATCAATTGTCTCCCCGGGCCATCATCACCATGCATTGATCAACAGTCCCTTTATCCTTTGACATGCATGCAGATCGGCGTGCACGGCCATCTAGGAGCGGCAGATGCAGTTCGTGGCGTGGAGTAGTGTAGTGTAGTGTAGACTGGTGGGCAGCCCGGCCGACCCTGCGGGACAAGGCCTCGTGATGGCTGCAAAGACACTTTTCTCGTCCTTGTTTTGTCTACGCGTCCAGACCAAACGATCGAGGTCACCACGCGACCCCGTATAAGAAGAAAAAGGCATGCCGAGGCCGAGGTGATCCGAGCACCACTGAGCCACGACGGATGCCGGCGCCCCACCCGGGTTTTGGCCTTCCATCGCATGGCGAACGGCAAAACCCGCAGCCACGAGCCAGTGGCCATCTCCCACTGGGCCTAGGCCCTAGGGTGTGAAGGCCAAATGGGAAACGACTGCTACGTATCGCATGCTACGCCTGCACCGCGTGAACATGTCCTTGCCGAGCTGCCCGCCACGGCACGCATACCCTACCCGTACCCTGTCAAAGCAACATATCACGATCGAGGCCCCGTCCTCGACCCGATCATCATCTCAGCAGCATCTGCGACTCCGCATGATCTCGATCCCTTCAACCGAACTCGACACAATTGTACGTACGGTACGTACGTGCTCTACCGCCACGCGCGCGCGGTCCAGACGCGCAGAGAGAGCGCGAGAGCTAGTGAGCAACAGTGCGTGCACGTAGCAGAGCAGCTAGCAAGCAGGTATAGCAGCCCCAACACCTCTCTTTCTCGTGGACGCGCGCGCTGGGAAAGGAACACGTGATGCCGCATTTGTCCGCTAGCCCTTGGAGCCACCCCCGGACTTTGATGCGTGGAATATTTGATGTGGAAAGGGATGCAGCTGTTGCCTATGCACGATTCCAAAACTTACAAACCCGCAGCCCTGCCCCACACAATATATACATTCATTTTTCCTCCCTTCTTCTGTTTATAGTTTCAAGCATAGTATCATTCCTGGTCACATGCGAGCAGTGCCGACCCTGTCTATCGCTGCTAGCCCAGCTGCCGCTATGGCAACAAGCCAACAAAAACCACTAGCTTCAATCAATAGTTCGCCTGTGTGTGTGTGGTCACGAACGAGAACGAACAAATTTGAGCCGAGAGAGACCGAATTAATGGAGCTGGAATTTATGGCTGGTTGCATGCACATTATTGCGCACGACGACCTGACTAGTCGGCTGGCCGCGTCGCCACAATGATGCGGCGTTTTGAATGGGGATTCAGGGTTCGTTCCTTTCCTGCTGGGTTAAATGAAGGCTGCCATGAAATCATGGGGATTCCCTCGAACAAGACAAGGAGGAGATACAAACATTTATCATCACCGAGGCATGGCCAAAAGGAAACCAGCTCCCTCTTCTTGCTTGCATCCATCTTGGAGTTCTATTCTATTCTACTCCATATAGGTCAATGGGCGTCTCCACTGCAATGATGGTAACTATGGAAAGTAACTACAGCGGCAAAAAGAACACAGACAGAAAGAAGTTCCCTAGCTAGCCGCTGCTTTTTTCCCATGTTTTACGAGTACATGCGTGTATGTGTGCGAAGACAGATGAACCAGACGATCATATCTCACATCCATCCATCAATGGAGACAAACAACACAAAACAAAAACTAAAGCCTGCGTGTACCGCTTCTACAGGATTTCACTGGTTTTGTGTGCGGTTGTAGCATCCATTTTGCTGCCATGGAAGGTCTCTTCACCATAAATTTTTAACTTTTGCCATCGGATGGCAAAGCACCACTGGTACATTCTGTGGAATATCTTTGCATTCTTTACTGAGAAAAGGTGTGTAAGCTAGGTAGCAAGCTACCACAGCTTATTAACCAACACATATGCCCATTCCTAGCACCTTGACAAAGGATTTGCAAGGAACTACAAACAATAAATTTTTATATTCTATGCTTGAACCCATACATCATGTCACAATATACTACCGAGGAAACAAAACTATTGTCATGTGTTAACTTGGTCCGTCCTGATTTATTGGTCTCTCACTATTTTGTGCCAAATTTTGATCATGAATTTAATTAACAAAATGTTAATGCATGTATAAAAAATAGTATCATTGAAAACTATGTTCAAATACAAATTCAATGATATAATTTTTTATGACATGCATTAACATTTTGTCAGATAAATCTATGATCGCATAAAATATGGAGGGAACCAATAAACCAGGACGAAGGTAGTGCTACAGTAGTGTCAGTGTTTTGGAGAATTTAGTGGCTCCTTTGATTAGGGGATTTATTAAAAATACGAATTATATTTAATACTGCTAGAAAAGGTGAGCATGCTTCTATATAAAATGGAGAAGATGCATAGTTTAGGATGCCTTGACTCTTGTGTATTTATCAATTAATGTAGTTGAGTATGCAATATCTGAGATTAAATGTTGATATGGGGACTGGGGGCAACCTATATTTTCAGCTCTGCTTCCAATAGAATATGCCAACATGTGTCTTACAATCTTCAATTAAACAAGACATGCTAACAAAAAAGTTTAGATGCTCTGATGAACTCTAAAAAAATTGCAACAGTGCACCATGGAGTGGACATTTTACACATTTAACGGGAATGTTTTCTTTAACTGTAATATGCAGATGTGAGTTCATTTTTAGAGTACTTGGTTAACAAACGCTCCCAAATGCAGTGCACTGCACATGGTGTTTGAAATATGATTACTCTTGACTAGTCTAACTGTAAGTCTGACGTCGTACAACAGTATATCAGCATTCAGAATCATTCGCTAGTAAACAGAACAGTGGTAAAACGTTAATTCATCTCATAAACTGCTTATCTACCCAAATAAACGACATGAGCACTGGTAGTAACAGCTGTATGTAAAGAACGGCTAAATCATCTTTATTATTACAACAGAGACATGCATGGATTAATTATGATATATAGCATGAACAAGAATTTATTTATATATATAGCAAGTGGATTGAAGAGCTCATTCCTCCCCAAAAGAAGATAAAATGAGTGGCAAGCAAAATGAAAGAAGTTGATTTTGCTTTATCGACCTGAAGGCTGAATCCAACTTACTGATCATTGTGATTAACCTTGATGTAGTATATGATCGAACAATGTCGGACGCCCGAATCATGTTTGAGCCCATTGTATGGTGCACCAAATGATCAATTTGGATATGCTTCGGTTCATCAATGGTGAGCTTAGCAAGCTAATTGCGAGGTTGATTACTAGCCATGCCATGGGTTGCTGCTCTGGGGGCCTTGCTGGTCGTACGCCGCCCTCGCCGGGGCCGACGTGGGCATGCAGGGATCGAAGCCTGCCATGCTGAGTATGTCGCCGTGGGAGAAGGCCCGCAGACCCAGGAAGTCCCTCGTGAGGCCGTCGTTTGCGCCCCCGGCATTGCCTCTACCTCCGCCGCTGGCGCCGGCATTGCCGGCGTTACGATTGGCACTGGGTCTCTGGTCCACTCCGAACTGAGCCGGCGCCTCGAACGCGTGCCCGAATCCCACGCCGACGGCGGTGCTTGTCGCCGCGCTGCTACTAGTAGCGGCAGCAGGTGCATTGTTGGTGACGTTGGTGATGGCGGTGCTGCTGCTGCTGCTGAAGGTGCTCGCCGCCATCTGGCCTTGGCCCGACGGCCGGCTCAGCGTTGCACCCATCTGTGCCGCCTTCTGGAGCAGCGCGGTGGCCGACATGTGAGACGAGGCCGTCGCCCCGGCCGCTGACGGGGCCGCAGACGACGAGGGAAATGACGCGAAGCTCATGCCCACAGGCTGCGTGCTGCTCTCCGGCGTGGAGCTCGCGTTGAACTCCTGCTCCATCCTGGCCGTCCCGAACATGGCCTGGGCGCCCTCGCCGCCCATCTCCAGCTGCTGCTGCTCCGATAGCCACGGCTGCGCGAACTGCTGCTGCTGCTGTTGCTGCTCCCGCTCCCTCTTGAGGCACAGTTCTTGGATCAGCCCGTGCCCGCCACCGAGCGAGCTCGACGGGTCCATCACGGCCGGCATCTGGAACCCAGCGCCGCCGCCGCCGCCGCCGTGCGAGTAGAGCATCCCCGGATGCTGCTGCTCCTCCACGGCCACAGCCACGGCCCTCGCACTCTCCTCCGCCAGCGCGTCGCAGAAGGCCCTGTGCGTGATGAAGCTGTCCCGCCTGCAATTAATCAACGCATGCACGCACACGCACACATCGTCAGCATGTCATGCATGGCCATGGCAGATTGGCAGTGCCGCAGTGCCAAGAAGAGTGCGGCCGGAGGAGAGAGAGAGAGAGAGCCGTGCCTTGAGAAGAGCGTGCCGCAGTCGCATCGGTACTCGCGGGTGCCGCAGACCTTGGAGTGGGCCTTCCAGTCGGACTGCACGGCGTAGCGCTTGGCGCACTTGTCGCACTTCCACTTCTTCTCGCCGTGCTTGCGGCTGAAGTGCTTCTTGATGCCGGTGAGGTCGCCGAGCGCGCGGGAGCGGTCGTGGTGGACGCACCCGGGCTCCGGGCACACGTACACCTTCTTGCGCACCACCTCGTTGGGGTTCCGCTGCTTGAGCTTCCAGGGAGGTTGTGGCCTCGCCGGTGCAGCTGCAGGTTCTGGTCCCGCTGGAACCCCTTGCCGCAGATCTCGCACACGTACCGGTTCGTCGCCATCAGCGCCCGCGGCGACAGCGCGATCACCTCCGCGTCAGGGTCTATGGCGAAAAACGAATTGATCGATCGATGAATCCTTTGGGTCAAGAACGAAAGAACCAAGAACAGCATATAGTTGGATAAGCCGATCAGAAGGAGAATTCACCTGGATTCCCCGGGAGGCTGCGCTTCTTCTTGGCAGGGGGCGGGAGGGGGTGGGAGGAGACGCTGGTCTGGTCGCCGGAGGCGGAGGTCAGGTTGGACATGTTCTCGTCGGCGGCGAGGGCCAGCTGCTGCTGCTGCTGAATTGCCGCGAAATCCTTGAGCATCATCTCGATCCTCTCTTCTCCCCCCTCGATCGATCAACCAGCCAGCTAGCTGCTGCTGCCGAATTCCTGATCAGCTCCACACACACACACGGATCAGATCTCGCGGGCGGGCGATCCGATCATGTGAGCCCTGAGACCTGACGGCAGCTGCTGCATGCGGTGGTGGTACTTGCAGATTTGCAGCAGTTGCACTACCCACGCCCAGCCGCGGTGGGGACAGACAGCGTCCGTCCCTCCTCTCCTTGAATCCTGATGAGGCCGGGGACTAGTAGTAGTAGTACAGCAACTTGCTAGGCTCGCTGATGTGGAACCATGGAGGCGGCTATTGCGAGCAAGAACCGAGGTAGGCGATCGACTGAGCTATCGGAGCAACCGGCCGACGAGCTGCGCTGGGAGCTGGTAGAGTGGGGCTGAAGGAAGAGGCTAGTAATAAGCTATTGCAACCAGGTAGGAGGAGTCAGCCAAGCTAAGACTAGGGTTGATTGCTAGGGAAGAGAGAGAGAGAGAGAGAGAGAGAGAGGAGAGATGCGGATGGATGAAGAGGCAGGCGCAAGTGTGCGGCCATCCACCCATTCCATTCCATGCCCGCAATCACACTGTACTCCCACGCGGCCTCTCTCTCTCTCTCTCTAAAAACAAACAGGAGGAGCCGGCCGCCCACACGGGGCGCCGGGGCCGCTGTCTTTTCCGTTGGCTTCTCTCTCTCTCGTGTGACTTCTGATGCACCGGGCTCGAGAAATCCCCTCCGCTGTACCTTCTGCCACTGCTCACTAATCCCATTCCCATTCCGCGCCCTGTGCAGGGGATTACTAATAATGAATGGTGATGATCGATCTTGCTCCGTGCCATGCCGTGGTGGGTTCTGCGGTGCCGTGCCGTGCCGTGGTGTGGTGGCGGCAACAGTGCTACAGGCCTGGAATTGTGGATCTTGAATCCTTGTGCGACACCTTTTTTCTCAGAGGAGCGTGTGTGTGCGCGCGTGGACGCGCTCTGTTTTGCACCGAAAATTATCTAGACACCGTCGAGACAGAAAATTATACTACCTTTTTTTTTGCGGGTGTAGAAAATTATACTATCTTTATCTCACAGTATTCAGGGGTTGGTATTTCTGTACGGTTAGACGTGTGAAACTTACTATGACAGAGGAGTGTTTTCTTTCTTATATCAATCAACTATTTTCTCTCCACGTCCGGCTTTCCGAATCTCACAATCGGAAAAGTGTTTTCTTTCTTATCCACCTTTCGTGTTTCCAGTCAAATGTTTCGTTCAGGGCTAATTTGATTCACATGAATTTTATAGGAATTTTGGACGACTAGAATTCTTAGGAATATTTCCTATTGTGGTTGTGAGATTTTCTCTAAGAAATTTTTACTGCTTCTCGTAGGATTTTCAACATCCACACAAACACCTTTGAAAGAATACTTTGTTTTTTCTGTCATGCAATCGAACAAGCAAAATTATGTAGGATTGAGATGAGTGTGACATTTTAATCCAATGTTTTCCCTATTCCCAAGTTTTAAGATCATCTGAATCAAGAAGACCCTCAAACGGGATTCAATATATCTGGCACGTAATGGCAATGTTCCAATGCTGCCTATGGAGGATCGTTGCTTGTAATGAGAACATGTTTCACGGGGGAGGAATTTTCGAGATCAACTACTCAATTTCAATCAATTTCACCTTTGCTCATACCGGAAATTATTGGTACCTTGCCAACATTTATGGTCATTGCCTTCCTTCTACTAGAAAAGATTTCATCAACTAGTTTCAAAACATTCAGATGACAGATGACACTGATTGGCTTGTCCTAACTGATTTTCATTATATTACATCCTACCTGGTTCCACATATATAGTTGAAATTGGTTCCTACCTGGTTCAAAGCTGGAGGTAACTTTCAATATATGCTTCAATTCAATGTGGCTATTAATGCTCTTGTGATGGTTGAAATTCCCCTTGAAAGACAAATTTTACCTCGAGCGGTTGTTGTTTTTGCTCGGAACCTTGGACTCTAAGCTATCACAACACTTATGCACATGCCCTTTCGAGACCTATTTTTGATCATGTGTCATGCACCATTCAAAAGTGGCACTTCTATGCCTAAGTCCATTCGGGTTTGAAAAATATTGGATTAGCATAGTGAGTTCAACAAAGTGGTGAAAACATTTGAGAACAGGATGTGTTGGCTGGAGATAGTGCTATGAAAACCACTGCTAAATTTAAAAGAATAAGAAAAGTTCTAAAATATGTTTCATGACTTTATCAAAAGAGCGTATAATGATGGTACTCTTTAGAGTGAGTAACATGTTAGGAACCCTTCGAGGAATATGCGACCGACATCGTGATGAGTTTTCCTCACACGAGAGTTATTACCCTTCATGGTTACAAAAGCATTCACGGGTAGTTCAGCAATGAGGGTTTTCAAAACCCAGATTTTCTAATTTTGGAGGCTTGTTCCTGCAATTAGCACCAACGTAGTGAGCAAATATTTCTCCATTTTTTCTTAAACAAATTATAGTTTGAGTCAAATCACTAATCATCAATAGATAGAGTAATGCAATAGTAACCGGGGAGCAAAGAAAGATGAATAGGTTTTTCCTTCGCGAGCACCCATTGGATCTTGGGATATTGCTCCGGAGTCCAGTAGGTACCATATGCATTTAAGTTTCTCTAAAAACCCACGCCTTCCTTTCTAGGGTTCTAGTAAAGAATTGACTTCTTGAGAACATCGCAAAGGGTTTAATGCTCTTTGAGAGTTTTTGAACGTGTCTGTCTTAAGTAGGTTATTCTACAAAGTAGTTTCATCAATAAGAGTAGTGGTTTCCTCGAATGAGGGTTAGTAACCGCATTAGCGGTAGAAGCAATATTATTAGAGGTGTGTCTGGTGTTCCAGTAGAGGAATCAACATTTCTATGTTCTAAGCATTTTAAACTAGGTGGATCAAATTCCTCCCGTGAAACACTAATTTGCTGGGCAAGGAGAGAACCGATTTCCATCCGAAGATCATCATGAGCCACTCTCAGATATTCAAGTTATTGTTTCCTTTTGAGATAATCATAGGTAAGTCTCTGGTGATCAACTAAGAGAGAATCATGACGACTGGATAGTTCCTCAAATTTTGACAAAATAGCAGGATGCTCTGTAGTCAACATTTGGATTTTCTCCATCTCCTTGACCAACAAACTTTCTTGCTTCCTAAGAGTCTTATGTTGTTTTTCCATGGAGTCTCATTGCTTAGTGGCAATTTTAATAAGGAAAATGTTTCTATGCGGTGCGCTGACCAAAACTTCGGTCGGTCACACCGATTCGTCCCCATGTGCACTCGCGCATAGGCGACCACGTAGGCAGTGGACCCAGCCACCATCCACACATTTTTCCTGACCTTATCTCTTCATGCATCTTTCATCCCAAGGATTCCTTTTCTACACCACAACCTATTACACATCGCCTTCTACCTCTCTTCCTCCACCTCCCTTCTCGTGCTAGAACCATCGGGCCGCCCATACTGCAACGTGTGACGAGGTGCTGGAACTCCAGCGAAGTGCTGCAGCGAGCATCTTCGGTGCCGAGCGGCAGCAGCGAATAAAGCTGCAACCGGCTGGAACCACCGAGTTTGCAGTGCTGGAAACGACAAGTTATGGTGTTGGGAGAAGCAATTCATGTTGTTGAACCCATGCATCACAAATGTTGGAACCAACATGGAGGCACTGTGAGCCGGTGCTTGAAACAACATCAATTTTATCTGCAACCACCCGACAAAGGAGGTGGAATCGCAGCAGATGGTGCTGCAACTGACAGACCTACATAATTTTTTTGTTTGGACCAACTTCTATCTGAGCTGTAAACCGGCATTTTTTGCTGGAACCGACTTCCACTGGAGTTGCAACCGCCATTTTTGCTTTGCTGGATATGTCGCAGGCGAAGCGCAAAAAATCTGTAACTCCCTGGTTCTGAAGTTGAAACCATTGTGACAGAAGCTGGAACCATTCTACATAGATGCTACAACCACGTCATAAATTTGCTCGAGCAGGTTGCAGCATGATACATCGATGGCTTGAGATGCTGGAACCGTTGTGTTGGATGCTACAACTGAAGGAAATATGCCCTAGAGGCAATAATAAAGTTGTTATTTATATTTCCTTATATCATGATAAATATTTATTATTCATGCTAGAATTGTATTAACCGGAAACTTAGTACATGTGTGAATACATAGACAAACAGAGAGTCACTAGTATGCCTCTACTTGACTAGCTCGTTGAATCAAAGATGGTTAAGTTTCCTAGCCATAGACATGAGTTGTCAATTGATTAACGGGATCACATCATTAGAGAATGATGTGATTGACTTGACCCATTCCGTTAGCTTAGCACTTGATCGTTTAGTATGTTGCTATTGCTTTCTTCATGACTTATACATGTTCCCGAATACCGGAGGAACACTTTGTGTGCTACCAAACGTCACAACGTAACTGGGTGATTATAAAGGTGCTCTACAGGTGTCTCCGATGGTACTTGTTGAGTTGGCATAGATCGAGATTAGGATTTGTCACTCCGATTGTCGGAGAGGTATCTCTGGGCCCTCTCGGTAATGCACATCACTATAAGCCTTGCAAGAAATGTGACTAATGAGTTAGTTGCGGGATGATGCATTACGGAACAAGTAAAGAGACTTGCCGGTAACGAGATTGAACTAGGTATTGACATACCGACGATCGAATCTCGGGCAAGTGACATACCGATGACAAAGGGAACAACGTATGTTGTTATGCGGTTTGACCGATAAACATCTTCGTAGAATATGTAGCAACCAATATGAGCATCCAGGTTCCGCTATTGGTTATTGACCGGAGATGAGTCTCGGTCATTTCTACATAGCTCTTGAACCCGTAGGGTCCGCATGCTTAACGTTTGGTGACGATCGGTATTATGAGTTTATGTGATTTGACGTACCGAAGGTTGTTCGGAGTCCCGAATATGATCATGGACATGATGAGGAGTCCCGGAATGGTCGAGACGTAAAGATCGATATATTGGAAGCCTATGTTTGGACATCGCAATGGTTCCGGAAGAGTTCGGGCATTTACCGGAGTACCGGGAGGTTACCGGACCCCCCCCCCCCGGGGAGTATATGGGCCTTATTGGGCCTTAGTGGAATAGAGGAGAGGAAGGGAAAAGGTGGAGCGTGCACCCCCCTAGCCCAATCCGAATTGGTTGAGGGGCCGCCCCCCTTCCTTCCCTCTCTCCTCCCCTTCCTTCTCTCCTACTCCTACTACTTGGAAGGGGGGAATCCTACTCCTGGTGGGAGTAGGACTCCCCAGGGCGCGCCATAGTAGAGGGTCGGCCCTCCCCGTCCTCCACTCCTTTATATACTGGGGAGGGGGGCACCCCATAGACACACAAGTTGATCAGCGATCTCTTAGCCGCAGCGGTGCCCCCTCCACCATAATCCACCTCGGTCATATCGTCAGAGTGCTTAGGCGAAGCCCCGCTACCGGTAGCTTCATCATCACCGTCATCATGCCGTCGTGCTAACGAAGCTCTCCTCGACACTCATTTGGATCGTGAGTTCGTGGGACGTCACCGAGCCGAACGTGTGCAGATCACGGAGGTGCCGTACGTTTGGTACTAGGATCGGTCGATCGTGAAGACGTACGACTACATCAACCGCGCTGTCATAACGCTTTCGCTTATGGTCTACGAGGGTACGTGGACAACACTCTCCCCTCTCGTTGCTATGGATCACCATGATCTTGCGTGTGCGCAGGATTTTTTTTGAAATTACTACGTTCCCCAACAGTGGCATTCGAGCCAGGTTTATGCATAGATGTTATATGCACGAGTAGAACACAAGTGAGTTGAGGGCGATAATAGTCATACTGCTTACCAGCATGTCATACTATGATACGGCGGTATTGTTGGATGAAGCGGCCCGGGCCGACATTACATGTACGCTTATGCGAGACTGGTTCTACCAACGTGCTTCGCACACAGGTGGCTGGCTAGTGTCAGGTTCTCCAACTTTAGTTGAATCAAGTGTGGCTATGCCCGGTCCTTGTTGAAGGTTAATACAGCACATACTTGACGAAAAATCGTTGTGGTTTTGATGCGTAGGTAAGAACGGTTCTTGCTCAGCCCATAGCAGCCACGTTAAACTTGCAACAACAAAGTAGAGGACGTCTAACTTGTTTTTGCAGGGCATGTTGTGATGTGATATGGTCAAGACGTGATGCTAAATTTTATTGTATGAGATGATCATGTTTTGTAACACGATTATCGGCAACTGGCAGGAGCCATATGGTTGTCGCTTTATTGTATGAAATGCATTCGCCATGTAATTGCTTTACTTTATCACTAAGCGGTATCGATAGTCGTAGAAGCAATAGTTGGCGAGACGACAACGATGCTACGATGGAGATCAAGGTGTCGCCCGGTGGCGATGATGATCATGACGGTGCTTTGGAGATGGAGATCAAAGGCACAAGATGATGATGGCCATATCATATCACTTATTGATTGCATGTGATGTTTATCCTTTATGCGTCTTATTTTGCTTAGTTCGACGGTAGCATTATAAGATGATCTCTCGCTAAATTTCAAGGTACAAGTGTTCTCCCTGAGTATGCACCGTTGCGAAAGTTTGTCGTGCCAAGACACCACGTGATGATCGGGTGTGATAAGCTCTACGTTCACATACAACGGGTGCAAGCCAGTTTTGCACACGCAGAATGCTCGGGTTAAACTTGACGAGCCTAGCATATGCAGATAAGGCCTCGGAACACTGAGACCGAAAGGTCGAGCGTGAATCATATAGTAGATATGATCAAGATAGTGATGTTCACCATTGAAAACTACTCCATCTCACGTGATCGGACATGGTTTAGTTGATTTGGATCACGTGATCATTTAGATGTCTAGAGGGATGTCTATCTAAGTGGGAGTTCTTAAGTAATATGATTAATTGAACTTTAATTTATCATGAACTTAGTCCTGATAGTATTTGCATATCTATGTTGTAGATCAATAGCTCGCGTTTAACTCCCCTGTTTCATTTTTGATATGTTCCTAGAGAAAACTAAGTTGAAAGATGTTAGTAGCAATGATGCGGATTGGATCTGTGATCCGAGGATTATCCTCATTGCTGCACAGAATGATCATGTCCTTGATGCACCGCTAGGTGACAGACCGATTGCAGGAGCAGATGCAGACGTTATGAACATTTGGCAAGCTCGATATGATGACTACTTGATAGTTTAGTGCACCATGCTTTATGGCTTAGAATCGGGGCTTCAAAGAGGTTTTGAACGCCACGGAGCATATGAGATGTTCCAAGAGTTGAAATTAGTATTTCAGACTCATGCCCATGTCGAAAGGCATGAGACCTTGGACAAGTACTTTGCCTACAAGATGGAGGAGAATAGCTCAGCTAGTGAGCATGTGCTCGAAATGTATGAGTACTACAATCACTTGAATCAAGTGGGAGTTAATCTTCCAGATAAGATAGTGATTGACAGAGTTCTCTAGTCACTATCACCAAGTTACTAGAACTTCGTGATGAACTATAATATGCTGGGGATGACAGAAACGATTCCCAAACTCTTCGTGATGCTAAAATCGATGAAGGTAGAAATCAAGAAAAGCATTAAGTGTTGATGGTTGACAAGACCACTAGTTTCAAGAAAAGGGCAAAGGGAAGAAGGGGAACTTCAAGAAGAACGGCAAGCAAGTTGCTGCTCAAGTGAAGAAGCCCAAGTCTAGACCTAAGCCTGAGACTAAGTGCTTCAACTGCAAAGGGACTGGTCACTGGAAGCAGAACCGCCCCAAGTAGTTGGCGGATAAGAAGGATGGCAAAGTGAACAAAGGTATATTTGATATACATGTTATTGATGTGTACCTACTAGTGTTTATAGAAACCCCTCGGTATTTGATACTAGTTCAGTTGCTAAGAGTAGTAACTCGAAACAAGAGTTGCAAAATAAACAGAGACTAGTTAAGGGCGAGGTGACGATGTGTGTTGGAAATGATTCCAAGGATGATAAGGTCACTATCGCACAATCCCTTTACCTTCGGGATTAGTGTTGAACCTAAAATAAATGTTATTTGGTGTTTTACGTTGAGCATGAATATGATTAGATCATGTTTATTGCAATACGGTTATTCATTTAAGTCAAAGAATAATTGTTGTTCTGTTTACATGAATAAAACCTTCTATGGTCATACACTCAAAATAAATGGTTTACTGAATCTCGATTGTGTTGATACACATATTCATAATATTAATGCCAAAATATGCAAAGTTGATAATGATAGTGCAACACATTTGTGGCACTGTCGTTTAGGTCATATTGGTGTAAAGCGCATGAAGAAACTCCATGCTGATGGGCTTTTGGAATCACTTGATTATGAATCACTTGATGCTTGCAAACCATGCCTCATGGGCAAGATGACTAAGACTCCATTCTCCGGAACAATGGAGCGAGTCACTGACTTATTGGAAATAATACATACCGATGTATGCGGTCCAATGAGTGTTGAGGCTCACGGCTGGTATCATTGTTTCGACCTTCACAGGATGATTTGAGCAGATATGTGTATATTTACTTGATGAAACACAAGTGCAAAACACTTGAAAAGTTCAAAGATTTTCAGAGTGAAGTAGAGAATCATCGTAACAATAAAATATAGTTTCTACGATCTGATCGCAGAGGCAAATATTTGAGTTACAAGTTTGGCCTTCAATTAAAACAATGTGGAATAGTTTCACAAACTCATGCTACCTAGAACACCACAGCATAATGGTGTGTCCGAACGTCATAATCGTACTTTATTAGATATAGTGCAATCAATGATGTCTCTTACCGATTTACCACTATCGTTTTGGGGTTATGCATTAGAGACATGTACATTCACGTTAAAAAGGGCACCATCTAAATCCGTTGAGACGACACCATATGAACTATGGTTTGGCTAGAAACCTAAGTTGTCGTTTCTTAAAATTTGGGGTTGCAATGCTTATGTGAAAAAGTTTCAACCTGATAAGCTCGAACCCAAATCAGAGAAGTGCGTCTTCATAGGATACCCAAAAGAAAATTTTGGGTACACCTTCTATCACAAATCCGAAGGCAAGATCTTTGTTGCTACGAATGGATTCTTTCTAGAGAAGGAGTTTCTCTCGAAAGAAGTGAGTGGGAGGAAAGTAGAACTTGATGAGGTAATTGTACCTGCTCCCGAATTGGAAAGAAGTTCATCACATAAATCAGTTCTAGTGATGCCTACACCAATTAGTGAGGAAGTTAATGATGATGATCATGAAACTTCAGATCAAGTTACTACCTAACCTCGTAGGTCAGCCAGAGTAAGGTCCGCACCAGAGCAGTACGCTAGTCCTGTTCTGGAGGTCATGTTACTTGACCATGACGAAGCTACAAATTATGAGGAAGCGATGATGAGACCAAATTTCGCAAAATGTTTTAAGACCATGAAATCTGAGATAGGATCCATGTATGAAAACAAAGTATGGACTCTGGTGGAATTGCCCGATGATCAGCAAGTCATTAAGAATAAATGGATCTTCAAGAGGAAGACGGATGCTGATGGTAGTGTTACTATCTAAAAAGCTCGACTTGTCATGAAAGGTTTTCGACAAGTTCAAGGTGTTGACTACGATGAGATTTTCTCACTCATAGCGATGCTTAAGTCTGTCCGGATCATGTTAGAAATTGCCGCATTTTATGAAATCTGGCAAATGGATAACAAAACTGCATTCCTTAAAGGATTTATTAAAGAAGAGTTGTATATGATGCAACCAGAAGGTTTTGTCAATCCTAAAGGTGCTAACAAAATGTGCAAGCTCCAGCAATCCATCTATGGACTGGTGCAAGCATCTCAGAGTTGGAATATACGCTTTGATATGTTGATCAAAGCATATAGTTTTATACAGACTTGCAGTGAAGCCTGTATTTACAAGAAAGTGAGTGGGAGCACTACAACCTTTCTGATAAGTATATGCGAATGACATATTGTCGATCGGAAATGATGTATAATTTTTCTGGAAAGCATAAAGTAGTGTTTGAAAGGAGTTTTTTCAAAGAAAGACCTCGGTGAAGCTGCTTACATATTGAGCATCAAGATCTATACAGATAGATCAAGACGCTTGATAAGTTTTTTCAATGAGTACATACATTGACAAGTTTTTTGAAGTAGTTCAAAATGGAATAGTCAAAGAAATAGTTCTTCCCTATGTTGCAAGGTATGAAATTGAGTAGGACTCAAAGCCTGACCACGGCAGAAGATAGAAAGAGAATGAAAGTCATTCTCTATGCCTCAGCCATAGGTTCTATAAAGTATGCCATGTTGTGTACCAGACCTATTGTATACCCTGCCCTGAGTTTGGCAAGGGAGTACAATTTTGATCTAGGAGTAGATCACTGGACATCGGTCAAAATTATCCTTAGAGGACTAAGGAAATATTTCTTGGTTATAGAGGTGATAAAGAGTTTGTCGTATAGAGTTACGTTGAGGCAAGGTTTGACACCGATCTGGATGTCACAATATGGATACATATTGAAAGTAGGAGCAATTAGGTAAAGTAGCTCCGTGGAGAGCATTGTAGACATAGAAATTTGCAAAATACATACGGATCTGAATTTGGCAGACCCGTTGACTAAACTTCTCTCACAAGCAAAACATGATCACACCTTAGTACTCTTTGGGTGTTAATCACATGGCGATGTGAACTAGATTACTGACTGTAGTAAATCCTTTGAGTGTTGGTCACATGACGATGTGAACTATGGGTGTTAATCACATGGTGATGTGAAAAATTGGTGTTAATCACATGGCGATGTGAACTAGATTATTGACTCTAGTGCAAGTGGGAGACTGAAGGAAATATGCCCTAGAGGCAATAAAAAGTTGTTATTTATATTTCGTTATATCATGATAAATGTTTATTATTCATGCTAGAATTGTATTAACCGGAAACTTAGTACATATGTGAATACATAGACAAACAGAGTGTCACTAGTATGCCTCTACTTGACTAGCTCGTTGAATAAAAGATGGTTAAGTTTCCTAGCCATGGACATGAGTTGTCATTGGATTAACGGGGTCACATCATTAGAGAATGATGTGATTGACTTGACCGATTCCGTTAGCTTAGCACTTGATCGTTTAGTATGCTGCTATTGCTTTCTTCATGACTTATACATGTTCCTATGACTATGAGATTATGCAACTCCCGAATACAGGAGGACCACTTTGTGTGCTACCAAACGTCACAACGTAACTGGGTGATCATAAAGGTGCTCTACAGGTGTCTCCGATGGTACTTCTTGAGTTGGCATAGATCGAGATTAGGATTTGTCACTCCGATTGTCGCAGAGGTATCTCTGGGCCCTCTCGGTAATGCACATCACTATAAGCCTTGCAAGCAATGTGACTAATGAGTTAGTTGCGGGATGATGCATTACAGAATGTTTAAAGAGACTTGCCAGTAACGAGATTGAACTAGGTATTGAGATACCGATGATAGAATCTCGGACAAGTAACATACCGATGACAAAGGGAACAACCTATGTTGTTATGCGGTTTGACCGATAAATATCTTTGTAGAATATGTAGGAACCAATATGAGCATCCAGGTTTCGCTATTGGTTATTGACCGGAGATGAGTCTCGATCATGTCTACATATCTCTCGAACCCGTAGGGTCCGCGCGCTTAACGTTTGGTGACGATCGGTATTATGAGTTTACGTGATTTGATGTATCGAAGATTGTTCGGAGTCCCGGATATGATCACGGACATGACGATGAGTCTCGAAATGGTCTCGACGTAAAGATCGATATATTGGAAGCCTATGTTTGGACATCGGAATGGTTCCGGAAGAGTTCGGGCATTTACCGGAGTACTGGGAGGTTACCGGAACCCCCCCCCCCCTGTGGAATATATGGGCCTTATTGGGCCTTAGTGGAATAGAGGAGAGGAAGGGAAAAGGTGGAGGGCGCGCCCCCGGGAGCTCCTATACGGCGCTTAAGCGCCCGTTCAGTCAACTAGCGCCTGCAGCAGCGTCTTACTGGGCCGGCCCACGAGCGCGCAACGTCGGCGAACAAAAATTCCAAGAAAAAGTTGCAACGCACAGGATTCGAACTTACACCTATGCATTCTAAACCAGCTCGGCTAACCACTAGAGCTGCCTAGTACTTGTGGTCATTACTACCTCGGCAGTAATTAAGGACAATATGGGTTGCGCGGATCCAAAAAAAATGAGAGTTCACAGATTAAGAAAAGTTTGCGAATTTTTTTCGAAAAAGAAAAGGCTCACGTATTCATAGAAGTTCACAAAATAATGAAAAAGTTCACAGATTTGAAAAAGTTCAAGAAAATTGAATAAATTTCACTAATTAGAGACAAAAGTTCATGAATTTGAAAACAATTTCATCAATGTTTTGAAAGAGTTCATCATATTGAAAAAAAGTTCATAGTTTTTGAAAAAAGTTCATCGGTTTTGAAAAAAAGTTCATCGGATTTGAAAACAATTTCATCAATGTTTTAAAAGAGGTCATCATATTGAAAAAAAGTTTATAGTTTTTGAAAAAATTCATCAGATTTGAAAAAAAGTTAACCGGATTTGAAAAATCAGATTTGAAAAAAGTTCATCGAATTTGGAAAAAGTTCATCAATTTTGAAAAATGTTCATGGGTTTTTAAAAAAGTTCATCGAATTTGAAAATAAGTTCATCGATTCTGAAAAAAGTTCATTGAATCTGTTAAAAACCGTGCACTAAAGGAAACAAAGAAAAAAGAAAAAAACGTTCCAAAAAGAAAAAGAACAAAAACATAACAAAACCGTTTTGAATAAATAGGAAAAATGAATCATTGTAAGAAGAGAAAGGTGAAGAAGCAGTATTCGAGCAAATAACACGATGTAGTGGAGTGGTTAGTGCATGTGGCAAACGACCATGAGGTCGCGGGATCGATTCCCATCGAAAGCGCGCCTTTTTCTCCTCACGAATGAAGGAAAGGAAAAAAAGATGGGCCAGGCTCAGCTACCGCGGCTACAGGCGCCGGCTTGCGGAAACAACTATAACCGGCGCCTGCAGCGCTAATAGGAAATGCCCGCGCCCCCTAGCCCTCTGAATTGGGTGGAGCCCCCCCCCCTTCCTTCCCTCTCTCCTCCCCTTCCTTCTCTCCTACTCCTACTACTTGGAAGGGGGAATCCTACTCCCGGTGGGAGGACTCCCCTGGGCGCGCCATAGTAGAGGGCCGGCCCTCCCCTCCTCCACTCCTTTATATACGGGGGAGGGGGCACCCCATAGACACCCAAGTTGATCATTGATCTCTTAGCCGTGTGCGGTGCCCCCCTCCACCATAATCCACCTCGGTCATATCGTTGTAGTGCTTAGGCGAAGCCCTACGCCGGTAGCTTCATCATCACCGTCATCACGCCGTTGTGCTGACGAAGCTCTCCGTCGACACTCTGCTAGATCGTGAGTTCGTGGGACGTCACCGGGCCAAACGTGTGCAGATCGTGGAGGTGCCGTATGTTTGGTACTAGTATCGGTCGATCGTGAAGACGTACGACTACATCAACCGCGTTGTCATAATGCTTCCGCTTACAGTCTACGAGGGTACGTGGACAACACTCTCCCCTCTCGTTGCTATGCATCACCATGATCTTGCATGTGCGTAGGATTTTTTTTTAAATTACTACGTTCCCCAACAACAGCGATGCCTTTTTTTGCTAGAGTCAGCTGCATTGTACCGGAATGGGAGGGGAGGAGGGGTGGGGACGGTCAGCTGCTGGCAACGGCGATGGCCGGAGTTGGGTATGCTGCAACGACGGTCGGGGAGCGAGGGTGTGATGGGCGAGGTTTTTAGCTGCAATAGGCACAACCACCGCGCTAACCAGACGACAAGTTCAACCGGCAACAAGGGCGGCTAGCAGATACCAGATGGTGAGGCAGTAGGCTATTCTGCGGTGAGTTTAATGGTGCTCGTTCTTGGCTGGGTGGGCAGCGCTTGATTCGCTCTAGTCAGTTCATCTTCACAGGATTTGGGGAGAAAAGTTGTTCGTTTAACAGAAGCGGAGCCTTATCTGGCGGCTAAAAATCGTTATATCTAGTGGCTAGGATGTGATCGGCCGAAGTTCCGGTTGTTGCCCAGACGCCTAACACTCGCCTTTTAATAAGCTTAGCATATTTGGATTTCTTGTCATCAATATTCATCCCGGGATTTCTGAGGAGTTACCTTTGAGGCTTTTACCATGAAGTAATACGTATGTGCTTCATCATCATTACTAGCATCAATGTTGAAGAAGCTCGATGTAGGTGCGGATGCACATGCAATGCCAACCATACCATAGTTAGAGTCCTTGGTAGAGGATTCTTCTTCGGTGGCATAAGACTCAAAAACGTCTTCTTCGGAATCCATTTCCTTCCCAATATATGCTTTGGCCTTGTGACAGCTTTTCATCCTATTGGAGTGTGACTTCGAGGAAGAACTCTCCATCTTACTGAAATTATTATTATGATCATCATCATCATCAAAATCAAAGCTCTTACTCTTGCCTTTGCTGCTTCCCATGTTGAACCTCCCAATGACTCTAGCCTCAACTTCCCACATCGGCCAATCAGAGATCAAGTGTCCAAATTTCTTGCATTTAAAGCAAGAATTTTCTCCACGGGAATTTTTGCTTGAGGTAGACTTTGAGTTACTCTTGAAGTTCTTATGAAACTGATTCTTCTTCCAACAATGATTAAAGGTTTCATGATCAACACGAGGTCTTTGGTAATGCTTTCAAAATCATCAGAATCTTCATGAGCATTTCCCTCGACTTCCAAGGAAGATTCGGTAACAGCTTTGAGCGTGTGGCTTTTGAAGTAGTTGGAGCCATACAAGTCTCTCTTCTATCTTCTTATTCCTCGTGAGTGTTAAGTCTCTCAATAACATCAGTAGGGCGCGAGGTCTTTGTAATCTGGTCGTTCTTTGATCACCAGAACTAAGGTATGGAAAGAACTATCAGGAGAATGCAACAACTCCTTCACTGTCTCATGATCAGTAGTGTCCTCAACACAAAGACCTTGCAAATCACCAGAGATATCACATGCATTTATCAAAGCGTGCCTTGGACGCTTTCATTTCCAATCCTCTTGACGTGATTGAACTTGTTACAAAGAGTATCAGTGTGAGACTCTTTCTGAGTGGAAACACCTTCATTTATCTTCTCGAGTGTGTCTCAGATTTAATGAGACCTCTCTAATCTTTGAAAGCGAAGAAAATGAGGGTTGGAGAGATTCTGGCATATCACATCCTTAGCTTGGGCATCCGATTGCATGATTTTCTTCTTGTCGGGAGTAATACAGTGAAGATCCTCAAGGACGTAGCCATCTCTCAGAACACGCTAGAGATATTAATCAATAGCCTTTAAACGCGTTAACATCTTCTCTTTCTAGAAAGGATAATGTTTTCCATCGAAGACAGTAATTTTCCCGTGCGACTTGAAGTTAACTACTGCTGACATACTCAAAACTCCAAGGCGGCTAGACATTAAAAAGAGAGACAAGGAGTACATTGCTATATACCAATTGTTGGATCAAAATATATCAATTATAGGGGCTTGAATAGAAGATTTAAATTTTCTTTGAAAAAAGCAAAGCATAGCGGAATCATGTAAATTAAGACAATTATACGTAGAAGAAAAACTACATAAGGGATTTATTTAAATTAAAACTATGATACACTAATGCAAGATGTCGGCGTTCTAGGAACGGGGGTACCCAGACTTGCCTGCCTGCGGCCTGCGGCGTGGCTCAAGGGGTGGCCCAGTACGGCCCATCTTCATCAGTACAAGCTCAAGACCCTCGCGAGGGGCCAAGCCTCGCGGGGCGGACGACAGGAAGCTTCCTCAGCCACAACCTCCTCAGGCTGGCTCGCGAGGAGGCGGAGAGATCAAGGCGGGGTACCTCATGAGGTGCCCATGACGCAAGCCATGACGACCAAGGGCGCCAGGCGGGCGGCAGCCCGCGCAGTGTCCTCATTTCCTCTTTGGTGCAAAGGGGGCAAGCGCAAGCGAGAGCATCAAGCAAAGGCATCCGTTTCGGTGCAAAAAGACCAAGACCGTCGCAACGGCATGAAGGAAGTCATCGTGGAGCCCAAGCCGGCGTCACCACCAGAGCCTTTGACAGGCGAGGACCAACTTTAGTCAGGATAAGTGTACTAGATGTTCCCCTTCGAAATGGCCAACTGTTGGTGCCCTTCCCGCTGAATATTTGGGAAGAGGCCCAGGGCCTCTGTCTATAAGTAGAGCTTGATCCACAGAGGAGAGGGGGATGGACGGAAGAGAGAGATCCGGACATCTCATCCTAGCTTGATCCAATCCGATCGAGAGCCTAGCCCCAAGAACACCTCACCCTCGCGAGGTTGTTCTTCCTTGTATTGTTCATCATCAGCCCAAGAGGCAATCCACCACACCACACACTGGAGTAGGCTGTTACACCACAATGGTGGCCCGAACCAGTATAAACCTTGTGTCTCTTGTGTTGTTCTCTTGGTAGTCTTAGATCCTTGCGAGGCGACGAGGCGCAGGTAGGTAGGGGGTGAGATATCTGCGTGCACCCCAGAGTTCGAACCTACAGGGTCTGCGGGAACCTGAAATCCGACATTTGGCACACCAGGTAGGGGTGCACCGGAATCCGTCTTCCGCCGCCCTGTTCTTCGCCACCCATCGCATCCATGCCAGACGCTCGTCGGGCCCGCGCCGAGCGCCGGGCCGCTCTCGCTACCCGCGTCGCCCAGACGGCCCTCGTCGGTGGCCGCCCCCGCTGTTCCCCGTCACCTGCCGTCAACGCCGCCACCAGCCCGGCGGGGAACGAGCAGCAAGCATCATCCCAGCATCCGTCCGTAAGGCGAGATGGCCGTACCGCTACTCCTTCACTCGCCCCAGTTGGTTCTTCGTCTCGCGCGCTCCGCACGCCCATGGAGGCTGGAGCTGTGCTCATCGCGGCAAATGAGCTCCTGCGCTACCGCTCTGTCGACGATGTCTATGAAGAGTGGCTCAACCGCGTCGTCGAGCTCGTCCACGCCGCAGGGGCTCGCCCGTCCCTTCGCCGCATCGCGCCCGCCTGCGCGGGCGATGAAGCTCAGGGCGCCTGCCCCAAGGCACGTGGCCTGGCGGAACCCACTCCGTCCGGCACCAGCGCAGCAAGAGCAGAGCTGTCAAGAGGTCCTCGCCCCCAAGAAGCTGCCCGAGTGCTCCTTGCACCGCCCGCCACGCATCAAGGCCTCTGCTCCAAAGACGCCAAGACCCCGCGCTGCTCCCAGCAGCAGCGCATGGGGACCCGCAAGACCAGGCTCTTCATCACCAAAGGCCCCCCGTGGCCACAGCAGGCTGCCGCGCCTTCACCGCCGAGCTACGCAGCGTCGCGTGGCCCGGCAAGTTCAAACCAGACCTGCCTCCTCGCTACGACGGCACGGCCGACCCAGCGGAGTTCCTCCAGCTCTACGAGCTGGGCATCGAAGCCGCCAACGGGGACGAGAAGGTCATGGCAAACTGGTTTCCCATGGCACTCAGGCGACAGGGCCCTTTTGGCTCCTGAACACGCTCTGGCACGATCTCCTCGGGACGAGATGCGCACCCGCTTCATCGCCAACTTCCAAGGTACTTCGTGACGGCTTCTGCCAGGAGCGACATGCGCCGCATCAAGCAGCAGCCGGGGAGACCTGCAGAAGTACATCCAGCTTCAACAACGCACACCTCAAGATTCCCAAGGTGACCGAGGAGGCCATCATCTTCGCCTTCTCCGACGGTGTGCATGACGTCAAGATGAAGGAGGAGCTGGCGATGCATGAAGATCTGTGCACATCCTTGAGCTGTTCAACTTGGCGACCAAGCGCGCCAGGCTGAGGAAGGACGCCTTTCCTCCTCGAGCTGCCACCGCAGACCCGTAAGAGAAGAAGCCCAAGGCCAAGGACGTGAAGCGCAAGGGGTCTGCCGTGTGCTCGCGTAATCCGCACACCAAGCGAGGCAGAGATCAGCCCGAGTCTTCCAAGGGCAGCCGGTACTGTGTGTACCACGGCCTCCACACCCACAACACCAACGAATGTCAAGAGCTCCGAGCCGTGTGAGAAGGGAGAATCGGTCGACACCCTGGCCGCAGCGATCGAGGCTACGTCCGAGGAGGAGGAAGAGACACAGGACGCTGGGAAGACCGTGGCCCTCGCCAAGGGTGGCGTGACCGACCTCGCGAGGATCGCTGGCAGGATCAGCCTCGCGAGGGAGGCTGGAGGGATCAGCCTCGCGAGGAACGCTCGCAAGGAAACGCAGGCCTCCCTCCACTACCGCCGCAGCCAAGGAGAAAGGAGGACCATCATCAGGACGAGGGGGCTGGGGGCTTCCAGGAGCCGCACGCGATCGCTTGCATCCTGGGCGGAGCTCAAGCCCCACCTCTCAACGCATCTTCAAGCAGTTCGCCCTTGAAGTGAATGCAGTCCTCCCAAGCTCGAAGCCACGCGCCCTCTCGGGTGGTCCGCAGTGCACCATCACGTTCATCTCAGCAGATCGGCTCAAGTGCACGGCCACACCGAGTCCTCCCGATGCTTTGTTCCCCAATCATCGACAGCGTGCAAGTCACCAGACCCTCATCGATGGCGGAGCAGGGCTCAATGTCCCGTCGTAGAGACATCCAACAATCTCCAAGTGCCTCACAATCAGCTTCAACCAACCAAGCCTTTCTCCGAGTCACCGATGGCTCCACAGGTTCCGATTGGGCAGGTCCGCCTCCCTGTCACCTTGAGCGGCGCGACAACTACCGCACCGAGCTCATCGACTTCGATGTCGCCCACATTCACCTGCCATACAATGCCATCCTCGGGTACCCAGCTCTGGCCAAGTTCATGGTCGTGACTCATCACAGCTACAACATCCTCAAGATGCCAGGAAGCGGCGGAGTCATCACGGTGCCTTGTGAAGAGACGCAGTGTGCTCCTGGAGCGAGCTTTTCAAGCAGCGTCACTTGAAGACCCAGATCGCAGGAGCGGGAGGCTCCGAGACTGCTCCCAAGAAGAAGAAGACATCGCCAGCCCGACCTCGGGAGGCAGGCCCCTCCGGGTCCGCGCCTGTTCAGGGGGCACCTCCTTCTGTCGCATAGGAAGGCGCGCCCGGCGCCGTCCTCAAGCAAGGCTCGGGGGCTCTCTCCTGGAGGGCCACCGACCTTGCTAAGGTCACGAGGGAGGCGCTTGGGCACCACTTGGAGGCGTGTTTCAAAGCACGCTTTCCCTCAGGAAGGAGCAAGGCAAGGAGGGCCAAACCCTCGGAGTTCATCGGCCAGGTCATTCAGAGCTGCAGGAGTCAAGAGTCATGAGTGGCAGCCGCCGCTTACACCGCCGTAGCTCCCCATCCAGCGAGGATGGTGGGTTGCGCGTTGCATCGACATACCAGTGGCTCAACCGAGCCGCCTCTCGAGGCGCTTGGCCCCTCACGCTGCGGCTGCGAAGGTCCACCCCACAGCTACGTTCGCATGCCCTACGGCATGCCGAACGCGGCCGGCACGCGCCAGCGCCTTATGGGGATCATCCTGGAGGCTCAAGAGGCCAGGCGTTCCGCAGTCCCGGTGGAGATGGAGATGGTCTACGAGGAGCCACTAGCGCCTCCGGAGCCTCCCGAGGCTCCTGGGCCTGGGGGCTCGTGAAGGTCGGCTTCCGTAGCCCACGATGTCCGCTACTTCAGTATCCCTTCGTCTTCAACGTTATCAGGTGACATCCTTCAAGTTTCATTTCCGGTGGGAGCGTACTGTGGCTTCATCATTCCTGTGCCGCATGGGTCCGCCCCCGCAGCTGCGTGTATACCTTTTGCTTCGTGTTCCTAGCTTACTTTGTTGGGGCGCCTCGGGCTGCATCATCCCCAAGTCGCCGGGCTGCACCAGTGACGTCGCCTTCCCCGCACCTATCTAAATGAACTTGCTCCCTCGTGATTAACGTGCTTGACCTAGTTACCCGCTCGATTGACACCAACTGATGGAGCTGCTCACCAACAGCACGACGCTTGCGCATGGGTCCGTCCCCGCAACACCGACAAACCTGAATGGCTGAGCTCTGGTCGCGGCAGCCCCGCATGACGCCACCTCGTCACGCCTTCAGTGCCTCGTCACCCCTCCCAAGCAACCAACGGCTGACCGTCGCTTGCCATAGCGGACTCTTGTTCTTCTTGTGGTGAGCCTGCAGGACCCCTTCAAGGAGCAGCACCAGGCGAGGTCCTCACGGCGTCTTCTTCACTCTCATCCGCGCGAACCGCTTGCACGTTAAAGGGGGGTACCTGAGCATCGCGACTCACAGGCTCCTACTGGCTCTCCAGCCCTCACCCTCTGGCCTTGTCCACGGCATCGCGACCTGGCATACCAGCGACGGCTGAGACCCGCTCAAAGGCCGGGACCCGAGGACGTAGAGCAGAAAGGGGAGCAAAGGCGAGAGGGAAGAGGCACGCGGGGACCTCGCCAGGCAACCCCTCGCCTGCCGATGCGCGGACCTAACGTCGCACCAGAAAGCGGTTCCTGACTCCCGAGATAAGTCACCCTCCGGAAACACTGGCTATCGCAACACCGACCTCGCACCTAAAGCAATCCCGTGTTAGCAACGTCGCGCTCCTTTCTCACCGAACGGTGGCTGCTTGAGCGCTAAAGGGGTCCTCCTGAGCATCACGACTCAGGGGCTCTTACTGGACCCCGGGCCGCTCACCCCCTGGCCTTGACCACGGCATCGCGACCTGGCATACCAGCGACGGCTGAAGCCTGCCTTGGGACTGGGACCTGTCGGCGCAGAGCACCAAGCCCTCATGTGGTTTGAAAGGAGGAACTAAGCTAAGACGGAATGAGCATCTCAAACTACTTCACGACAAGGATCATATTAACAAGCAGAACCACAGGCACCTTACAAGCTCCCACGGGGCGCGCTTTTCGATTCCTCGCAGGGAACAGAGGGAGCAGATCCTAAAGAACGGTAACTACACGCGCCTCTGCGAGAGACGCCATCATCAACAGTGGGCCGTCAGGCACCGGGCGCCAACCTCATCCAGATCGAGGCGTGGCGGCTCGACGAGCCCGCCTACTCCGAGCGGCGCAAGCTCGGGGCTCGTGGCCGTCGCTCGTCTCGAGTCGCGAAGAGCTCTCACGGTCGCTGGATCCTCCGCCCGCCTCCGCCGCTGAGGAGCTGCTGAGGAGCGGTCGGCGAGCTCGGCCTCGCCGCATGGCGAGGCCCGACCACCTCTCTCGTGGCAGCACTCCAGCCAAGGCCCTTCCGCGTCAAGACCTTGAAGAGCATCATGGAAGCACCGTCGTACTCGGTGGATCGCGAGGCGCCCCTCGCCCTGAGACCGGGCGATCTCGCCCAGCCTCGAGTCATGAAGACCTTGCCCGGAGCAACGACCGCGACCTCCGCTTCGGTCGCGATGGTGCTACAGCTGGCGTGCTGCAACCACAGCTCCAGATATCCCTCCTGCGGCATCATGAAGGCGAAGGAGGGAGGAAGGTGAATCCAAGACTGAGGAGGCATGGCGGCGTGAAGCACAAACTCTCGGGAGGAGCCCTCGGCATGGACTCCAGGAGGGACAACACGCACCGCCGTGACCCGCCGACACCGACGGTGGCGTCGTCCATGGCACTCGGCGTCAACTCCTTCAGGGCCCTCAAGGTGGGCGTACAAGGGCAGCGGGAACCCTGGCGGCGGCCGCTCGCACCAGGGCCTCGACACCTCCTGCCGGGCGCCCTCGTCTCGACGGCATAGGGCTAGCCGTTTCTTGGCGGAAGCGGTCGGGACCCTCTCGGGAGCCTTTCCCTTCTTCCGCGGAGAACCAGCAGATCGGGGCCATTGCCACAAAGTGGAGCAAGGACGGAGAAGAAGGAGAAGCAAGAAGAGATGGATCGAAGGGCACGCGCCGTTGCCTGCATTATGGCCGGGAAGGCCAACCGTCGACCTCCTCGATCATAGGTAATCATGACCAGGTTTGCATGCCGGGACTTGTCAATTCGATGCGATTGCCGAGGCGTCGTGGGGAAGCAGGGCGCCCACGCCCAATCAACCGCCACGCGGCGCCTAAGGTCAAGAAGCTGTTAGGGGCCCAGCGCCAGACTTGCCCTTCGCTTCCGCTCAGCCAAGTCCAGAGCGCCTTGGGCCCGGGGGCTACTGTCGGCGTTACGTGAACGGGGTACCCAGACTTGCTCGCTGCGGCCTGCGGCGTGGCTCAAGGGGTGGCCCAAGACGGCCCATCTTCATCAGCTCAAGCTCAAGACCCTCGCGAGGGGCCAAGCCTCGTGGGGCGGACGACAGGAAGCTTCCTCAGGCACGGCCTCGTCAGGATGGCTCGCGAGGAGGCGGAGAGATCAAGGCGGGGTACCTCACGAGGTGCCCATGACGCAAGCCATGACGACCAAGGGCGCCAGGCGGGCGCCAGCCCGCGCAATGTCCTCATTTCCTCTTTGGTGCAAAGGGGGCAAGCGCAGGCGAGAGCATCAAGCAAAGGCATCCGTTTCGGTGCAACAAGACCAAGACCGTCGCAACGGCAGGAAGGAAGTCATCGTGGAGCCCAAGCCGGCATCACCACCAGAGCCTTTGACAGGCGAGGACCAACTTTAGTCAGGATAAGTGTACTAGATGTTCCCCTTCAAAATGGCCAACCGTTGGCGCCCTTCCCGCTCAATATTTGGGAAGAGGCCCAGGGCCTCTGCCTATAAGTAGAGCTTGATCCACAGAGGAGAGGGGGATGGACGGAAGAGAGAGATCCGGACATCCCATCCTAGCTTGATCCGATCCGATCGAGAGCCTAGCCCCAAGAACACCTCACCCTCGCGAGGTTGTTCTTCCTTGTATTGTTCATCATCAGCCCAAGAGGCAATCCACCACACCAGACACTGGAGTAGGGTGTTACACCACAATGGTGGCCCGAACCAGTATAAACCTTGTGTCTCTTGTGTTGTTCTCTTGGTAGTCTTAGATCCTTTCGAGGCGACGAGGCGCAGGTAGGTAGGGGGTGAGATCTCCGTGTGCACCCCAGAGTTCGAACCTAGAGGGTCTGCCGGAACCCGAAATCCGACACAAGATAACTACCATGACTAAAGCAAGATGGATACCTAGGTTACTGTAGATGAAAATAAATGGACAAACAAGCGTGTAGTCTTCAGTGTCCCGGGGCATAATATGAAGGATAACATGTTCAACAGAAGGATGGAAATGCTTATCAATTTAGAAGAATTGAACACATATAAACGAGTTAATTGCAAAAAACCACCACATTTGGGGCATCGATTGTAGAAAACCACCTAGTCCCTAATTTTGTGCAAAAATCACCGCATTTCTAGTAAACTTTTTGCAAATTGCACTGATCAGGTGATTTAGCCCATTTAATCACTTTCATACACATGCGACCGGACTGTAAGGAGCTGACTTGGCAAAACAAATTACATACACATCCCTGGATCTAAAAATAAAAAGCAATCTATCCCCTACTCTCAATCCGATCCTTGCTCCCGATCCGATCGGGAGGACGCAACCTCGCCGCCCCCACCAGCTCCCGTCGCCAACGCCAGAAGCCCACTGTCGGCCCTGCCTCTCCTCATCTCCTCTGCGATGTGCGTATGATGGGCAGGGGCGCGGTTGCGCTGGAGCTCGGCCTCGCCGAAGTGGGATGGGTCGCGGCGCCCAGGAGCTCGTTCTCGCCGGAGTTCAGAGTAGTTCGTCGGCGCATCCCGGTCGTAGGTCCCCGCGGTGGCGTTGCTACTACCCGCGAGCACGGCGGCCTCGTCTGCAACGTCCTCATCCGTGATCTGGTCGGCGCATCTACGACACACACCACGGCCTCCTGCTCGGCATGCCCACTACACAGCTAAGACGGCCTCCTGCTCGACATGCCCGTGGCAGCCACAACGACGAGGACCTGCGGTGGCGAGCAGCAGCAGCCACACCGGCGGGGAGCTGCGGTGCCGAGCAGCAGCACACACTGGCGCGCGGGGCGGAGCACTCGCCGGGCATCGAAGCTCAGGAAGCACAACCAGGGAGGAGGGAGGCCGCCCCACCCATGAGCAAGGCCAGGGAAGAGGGAGGCCGTCCCGCCAGAGGCTGCCTCGTCCACGTCCACGTCAGTATAGCAGTGTGGCGGCGACATCTCCGCCCTCTCGCCCACCGCCGCCTTCCTCATCCACCGATGCACGCAGTCCGTGTCCCAGTCCCATGTTTGTACGCCGTCCTTGGATTCTTGGACTGATGGATCGATCCAATGTTGGTTTGGGTGGCATGCAGGATCGTGATACGTCTCCAACGTATCTATAATTTTTGATTGTTCCATGCTATTATATTATCTGTTTTGGATGTTTAATGGGCTTTAATATGCTCTGTTATATTATTTTTGGGACTAACCTATTAACGGAAGGCCCAGTGCCAGTTTCTGTTTTTTTGCCTATTTCAGTGTTTCGCAGAAAAGGAACACCAAACGGAATCCAAACGGAATGAAACGTTCGCGATGATCTTTGTTGGAACAAACGCAAACCAGAAGACTTGGAGTTGAAGTCTGGAACTCCGCGAGGCGGCCACGAGGCAGGAGGGCGCACCCAGGGGGTAGGCGCGCCTCCCACCCTCGTGGGCCCCATGGAGCTCCACCAACGTACTTCTTTCACCTATATATACTCTTATACCCTAAAAACATCAGGGGGAGCCACGAAACCACTTTTCCACCGCTGCAACCTTCTGTACCCATGAGATCCCATCTTGGGGCCTTTTCCGGTGATCTGCCGGAGGGGGAATCGATCACGGACGGCTTCTACATCAACACCATAGCCTCTCCGATGATGTGTGAGTAGTTTACCACAGACATTCAGGTCCATAGTTATTAGCTAGATGGCTTCTTCTCTCTCTTTGATTCTCAATACAAAGTTCTCCTCGATGTTCTTGGAGATCTATTCGATGTAATACTCTTTTGCAGTGTGTTTCCGAGATCCGATGAATTGTGGATTTATGAACCTGATTATCTATGAATATTATTTGGTTCTTCTCTGAATTCTTATATGCATGAATTGATATCTTTGCAAGTCTCTTTGAATTATCGGTTTAGTTTGGCCTACTAGATTGATCTTTCTTGCAATGGGAGAAGTGCTTAGCTTTGGGTTCAATCTTATGTGTCCTTTCCCGGTGATGTTAGGGCAGCAAGGCACATATTGTATTGTTGCCATCGAGGATAAAAAGATGGGGTTTATATCATATTGCTTGAGTTTATCCCTCCACATCATGTCATCTTTCTTGACTAGATCGGGATCGCGCCTTGCCGCGAGGGTGCCGGTCACAACGCAATGGCCAGGTAGTGAATGCTCAATTTAGTAGGAAATCAAGTTTAGTGTACATATTCAAACAGGATATGACAAAATAAAAGAAAGAAGAAACATTCACATGTAGTAGGAGCAAAACACCATTGAGTTCAACATCGTCATGAAACTATAAGACAACATACAGTTTTGGATGTTGCAAAAATTATCATTTATCTCACACAAAGGTTTCAAGGCTTTGTTGGATTAGGAGGATTCATGCAGACTGGAAAGGCAGGATCCAAAAGGTCCTCTGAAAAGGAACCAAAGTTTCAATCTATCAGCATTATCACATGCTTTCTTTTATCTGATATTTTTTTCACTCAAAACAAGCATCCATGATCCAAAACATGTAAATAACATTTATCGGTACCAGTGAATAACCCATGCACATGGTGGCATATCAAAAAAAATTCTGTCAAGCGATGATCAGTGACTTTTTTTACATAATTGTAATTAATTAACAATGAACTAAT
Organism: Aegilops bicornis; assembly: GCA_021605145.1. Classification (NCBI taxonomy): domain Eukaryota; kingdom Viridiplantae; phylum Streptophyta; class Magnoliopsida; order Poales; family Poaceae; genus Aegilops; species Aegilops bicornis. The sequence continues at coordinate 106,639,199 of CM038671.1, forward strand.
CCTGCTTGAATGCCAAGATGTTTCTAACACCATCATGTTAGAACAGGATAATGTAATCATTTTTAAACACATCATGGTGGCTCCGTGTCCAGGTAAATCCTTGTGGCAACAAAAATATAGTAGAGGCAACATAAAATAAAATAAAAGGTTGTTCCTCCATTGATGCTTTTCATGGTGCCGAGGAACATTTCTATCCTGAAAACAGATAGAGAAACTGAAAAGATAGAACACTCACTTAGTTATATGGATCAAAGGTCATAACAATTTGAAAGCGCGGTTATCCAATGAGTGCTATAAAAGGAAGGCAAACTGATACCTCAATTCATTGACATAGTTTTTTTTACTCATATTGTTTTCCTTTTGGAGTATAAAGGAACAAACCAACATATAATATAAGAGCAATTTAACAAATCTTAATTATATCTCTGTGAAAATTTAATCTCGAGCAAAATTTAAAATAAGGTCACATTAGGTTGGCTAAATACACTTATGTTGAACACACTTCTTGTCACAGCTCTGTAAGTTTTGGGCCTGAATACACCTCTGTTGACCACTAAGAGGATTTTCAAAACCTTATTAGCAGGTGAGCCCTTTTTGTTGGCCTGGTTAGCACCTTCGAGAAGTGGGCTCTGTATAAAAAACCAGATGATCCAAATAGCAATTGATTTGCTATGATGTTCTCAGTAGGAATTCTAAGCCCAAACGCCAAAGGCTGGAAACAGGAAAAATAGAACAATAATGATTCTTCAAGCATGTATGTGAAACTTCAGTCACAGAATTAAATTTAAAATGTTCTGAAGCGAAGAAAAGAGGAATTGTTGCTTTTAGATCATGGGAAGAAATATATCCTTGTTTACTGTTCAACAAATAATATAAATGAAAACTGTAGAAGTAATTTCTGTATTCAAACTATGGATATCTTAAAAGCATCTTGGTGTGTGTGTATCACAGAATTTGAAGATGTTTCAAGGACATGCAAATTTGACTATGTTCTGATAATCCATATTCCAAAAGCTCGTGTTTACCTTTCTCATTGGTGGCAACGTGGACTCGGTTTTCCCTATATCTGTCGCCGGTGCGGGAGAGAAGATCTCCCTCTGTGCGCTCTTGGTCCAGTCCACCAAATACAAAACAATACAGTATGCAGCCAAATCCTCAAAGTAGCGAACAATTTGATAGTGAAAGCAATGCATCAAATAACTTAACCCATGAGCGTCTATCCAAATAAGCATTGTCCAGTAGAACTTAGACATCAAGTTCAGAAAGGCAGTTCTATAGATCAGGATTAGGAATACATTCCATAGCTCGGAAAAACATTCATAATACACCTTAGGGAAGAAGGACCATACAAAATTATAGCAAGACCTTTATATAGAAGACCAACGATAATCAGGTAGCAGTACACATAAGTGTGCAATGCCCCATTGCTCCTCACAGCGAAAAGATACAAGAATCTTACTGTCATGACTATTTAACAATAAAATAATATAAAAAATCCTCCTCTGAACTCTTGAAGAACCAATAGCATTGCCAAACCATCGTTTATCCCAGAATAACAAAGTGCAACTTACTCTTAACCAGATTAAATCAAGGACCAACAACAAACAATAAAAGATGAAAAACAACTCATATGCAATAAAGGTATCAAAGAGAAGAAATCTTTACATAAGATGGCTATAAATAGTGGAGAATAAATAAGCAACACCTTTGAACACAAATAAAAAGGGTTCAGGGTTCAATGCATAGTGGGCTCAGATTTGCCTTTCCTTGATCACATAACCTACCCCCGTTGTCTCTTATCACCAGATCAATCTGTTTATACAGTGGAGCTGTCCTGGTTATCACTCAACAAGAATGACCATCCAAGGACAGAACAATAAGTATCACAAGATCAAAAAGGATTCTAGATAAAAGAGGGAGGATCCAACTTGATACCCACAGGTTTCTCGATTGCTCAAAGGCACATTTATTTCAACCACGGTTAATCATCATCGCCCTAGCAAGAATGGCTTCCAACCGGTGGGTCATGTGAAACTGCCCTGGTTATCACTCATCAGAAATGACCATCCAAGGACAGAGCCACTAAAATAAAAACGTGATCAAAAAATGACTCAAAAAACGAGGGGGGATCCAAATTAATACCCATAAGTGCCTCGATTGCTCGAGAGCATGCCTATATAAGCCATAACTGATCACCATAGCTCTGTCCATGTCCCATATAGTAGCCGAAGTAGAGTGGGAGGGAGATGGGGCTCATCGAGGGAGGTTGTAGCCGAGGCATTACTTAGTGGACGTGGGGTTGCGCCTGGACGCCGTCCAGCCGGCGAGGAACCGCTTCCTACACCGCACATACACGCCACTGCATCGGAGTTGCACCTTGCACCGTCCCACCGATGAGCACGAACGCCACAAGCATTGAAGCAGCCAAGAGGCAAGGAGGTGATGTATAGCACATCCATATCCAGGAGCACCACCAGGAGCTCCTGATGGCTGGCTAGCAGAAGAATCCAGAGGGAAGGAGAAGAAGAGGATGAATGAGCACGAAAGGGCAAGGCGCAGCCCTCCCCACCCCATAGCCGCACGGGGCGAACCACCGCACGACACACACGAGGCCTGGACGCAAAATTACCGACGTACCCTCGGCAGGCGTAGGATATTACATGCGGTGGCATGAGATCTTTACCCGCCGATGCGCGCGACGGGGCAACCGGGCCATATCCAAGCCACGGTCGCTGACAAACACGGTCCACCTGCGAGCGGATCCACACGCCAGCGACGCCAGACCAAAAAAACGAAGTAAAAGGCAGCGCGCTGAGGCAGTAATTGTTCATTCCTGCAGTGCTCATTCCAGATCCGACGGCCCAGCTTCCTCCAGATCTTGATCCAATGCCCAGAATCGCATCAAGTAAACCGATCCGACGGCCGAGAGTCGCTGATCTCTAAGGAGCCATGTAGGAACTTTCATCTCTTATTTCTGGATAATCAGCGAGTACCAACTATTGCTTGATGCATATATAAATAATCAGCTCCTAATTAAGTAGCGTATATATGAATCTAAACTACATGACATAAGCTGAAGAACAACACGAGCATGCATATCCAACTCTGTGAAATAGATAATAAACAAGTCGCCATCCTTGTCTCCGTTCCGCTCACCACCACGAGACTCATCTCTTCATAGATACTAAACCAAATGTTGATCTCCTGAACCAACAACTCACTAAATATTTGTGCCCGCTAACAACATGGCATGACCACACCATAAACAAATCTTAACTCAATAAACCAAAAATCATTTACGTCTACTAAAACATTGTCCTGAGTCGTGGTGCTCCCATGGGCCAGGCTAGTGAACAATCAATTATAGAGATAGGGGCAGGGAGACCAATAGTAGCATCTGGTATACCTGGATGCATTACAGAGACGATTTGGGAGTGACATCTTCTGCATGCCGAGGAGGTGGTGACGCTGACACTGCTGATGCCGATGGTGCTTTTTGCTGTTGAGCAGCACCTTGCCGGTCTGGAGCACATTCCTCGCAGGCCTCCCTACAACGAACACATAAAAAATCATTTTACTACTACATGGAATAAACATGGCAATGCAAAATGGGAAGAAGAAAAAATGGTTGCATATGATTAATAACCCTATTCAGTTATTCTAGTTAGTATTATGATAAATAATCATATTTGATTTGAGTCTATTTACTATGATGATAGATGATCCGATTCAATTCTTTAATTATGTACTTGCACATTTGCCCGTACATTCCTTGCTAGTTGCAGGCTTTGGGGTTCCTGTGAAATCATCTGCATCTGTTCTAACTAAGAAATATAAACTCAGCAACCAATAGCTAGGCCAACAAAAGGAAAAATCAAATAGCATTGCTAAGTATGAACCTTGAGGCATCCAGGTCTTCATGGTACTGAAGCCTTTTTTCTTTCCTGCCTCATGCATATCTGCACTCTCAAGCAGCTCAGGCTTGTTGCGCCACACTGCCAGCCCCATTTGTAGCTTGGCAATTGACTTGTTTAAATATCTAGGCACAAAATGATATCCCAGTTAGTCCCCCGATGAATAATGTATTTTTCAAATAGGCTGTGAACATTTTCAGGATTTATGTCAACTTGTTGTATGGCCCCATGAGTTTTCGCAACTTACGCCATCACGCCCATGTCATCAGATGTTTTCTGAAATAATCAAAGAGTGTTAAAGAAGTACATATCAGTGGGGAAACTGAGGAAAGCTTAAATCTTTCCAAAACCCACAACAATATGAACATTAAATCTGAAAATTATTATCGGCTACATGTTTCAGACAACCTAGCAAAAATAGATTCCGCATGAATCACTCATATATCTATCAATGATAAGAGATATATTGCATAAGGAAGTCAGATAATCATGAGTCATGAGTGGTAACATAATGTACGGGCAAGTGATTGGTGACTGCAGCTAAATTTCAGAAGAACAAAGAAGGCACTAATTAGTAGGCAGTGGAGCATGCATATTACAGAGATTATTTTTTTCCTTGCAGCAGATAGCAACGAACACAATATGCACTTAAACAAAGCAAGGGGGCACCTGCAGGCCACAGTCTACACGATGCAGGGATGGGCAGATCTTCAACTCCACCAGAGAGAGGCATGTATATGAGTCCCATCTTCTTCCTTCTTCCCAACAGATTTAGAGGACTGCAACGCTGCCATTGAGATCCACCTCCCCCTACAAATGAATAGATAGACATATCTTATCGAATCTGGAGCAGATGAACTGGTAAATCCGAGAGAGAGACCGAAAAAATGGGGGAAGTGGAGATGGCACCCACCGCAGATCGGAGGCGACTCGGCTCGGGTTGTCTTCTTCCCAGAGATGCACGAAAGCTAGGAGGACGGCCTGAAGCTTCTCCAGTAGATGGCAACGCCTCCAGGCGGAGTCGTTGTGCAAGTTGAAGCGGGCGATCTTCCCGGTGACGTCCACACGCACTTGAGGCGAGGTGAGGGCGAGCAGAGGCTACGGGTCGAGCACTCTGCGGGGTCGGAGCAGGAGGGATCGGGAGCCAGCGCCGTGCCCGAGGACGAGCTCGCGAACGGGGAGGGCGGGCACCCACTCGCCATCGCGCAGCACGGCGGCGTGGTCGGAGGAGAGGGGACGCGGGACGGCGCAACAGCTGCCTTGCCCTGTTGCTGCTCCTCCCCGCTGCCGCCGTCGTCGTGCTCCTCGTCCTCCCTCCGCTGCTGCTCATCATCGTTGAGGAGGAAGGAGGGGGGTTTGTGAAGGAAATATGCCCTAGAGGCAATAATAAAGTTATTATTTATTTCCTTACATCATGATAAATGTTTATTATTCATGCTAAAATTGTATTAACCGGAAACATAATACATGTGTGAATATATAGACAACCAGAGTGTCACTAGTATGCCTCTACTTGACTAGCTCGTTAATCGAAGATGGTTATGTTTCCTAACCATAGACATGAGTTGCCATTTGATTAACGGGATCACATCATTAGGAGAATGATCTGATTGACATGACCCATTCCGTTAGCCTAGCACTTGATCGTTTAGTATGTTGCTATTGCTTTCTTCATGACTTATACATGTTCCCGTAACTATGAGATTATGCAACTCCTGCCATCGGAGGAACACTTTGGTGCTACCAAACGTCACAACGTGAATCGGGTGATTATAAAGGAGTACTACAGGTGTTTCCAAAGGTACATGTTGGGTTGGCGTATTTTGAGATTAGGTTTTGTCACTCCGATTGCTCGGAGAGGTATCTCTGGGCCCTCTCGGTAATGCACATCATTATAAGCCTTGCAAGCAATGTGACCAATGAGTTGGTTACGGGATGATGCATTCTGAGCGAGTAAAGAGACTTGCCGGTGACGAGATTGAACTAGGTATTGGATACCGACGATCGAATCTCGGCAAGTAACATACCGATGACAAAGGGAACAACGATGTTGTTATGCGGTTTGACCGATAAAGATCTTCAGAGAATATGTAGGAGCCAATATGGGCATCCAGGTCCCGCTATTGGTTATTGACCGAGAATAGTTCTAGGTCATGTCTACATAGTTCTCGAACCCGTAGGGTCCGCACGCTTAAGGTTTCGATGGCGAGTTATATTATGAGTTTATGAGTTTTGATGTACCGAAGGAGTTCGGAGTCCCAGATGAGATCGGGGACATGACGAGGAGTCTCGAAATGGTCGAGACGTAAAGATCGATATATTGGACGACTATATTCGGAGTTCGGAAAGGTTCGAATGATTCGGGTATTTTCGGAGTACCGGAGAGTTACGGAATTCGCCGGGGAGAAGTATTGGGCCTTATTGGGCCCTGGGAAAGAGAGAGGGGCTGCCTAGGGCAGGCCGCGGCTTCCCCATGGCCTAGTCCGAATTGGACTAGGGAGGGGCCGCACCCCTCCTTCCTTCCTTCTCTCTTCCCCTTCCTTGTCTCCTACTCCTAATACATGGAAGGACTCCTAGTTGGACTAGGAAAGGGGAATCCTACTCCGGTGGGAGTAGGACTCCCCATGGCGCCGCCTACTAGGGCCGGCCTCCTCCTCCCTCCCTCCTTTATATCACGGGGCAGGGGGCACCCCATGGACACACAAGTTGATCTACGGATCGTTCCTTAGCCGCAGCGGTGCCCCCTCCACCATATTCCACTTCGGTCATATCGTCATGGAGCTTAGGCGAAGCCCTGCGCCGGAGAAGTCATATCGTCATGGAGCTTAGGCGAAGCCCTGCGTCGGTGGAGCATCATCATCGTCACCACGCCGTCAGGCCGACGGAACTCATCCCGACACTTTGCTGGATCGGAGTCCGGGGATCGTCATCGAGCTGAACGTGTGCAGAACTCGGAGGTGCCGTACGTTCGGTACTTGGATCGGTCGGATCGTGAAGACGTACGACTACATCAACCGCGTTGTTATAACACTTCCTCTTACGGTCTACGAGGGTACGTGGACATACACTCTCCCCTCTCGTTGCTATGCATCACCATGATCTTGCGTGTGCGTAGGAATTTTTTTTGAAATTACTACGTTCCCCAACAGTGGCATCCGAGCCTAGGTTTTTATGGTTTGATGTTTTGCACGAGTAGAACACAAGTGAGTTGTGGGCGATACAAGTCATCTTGCCTACCAGCATGTCATACTTTGGTTCAGCGGTATTGTGAGATGAAGCGGCCCGGACCGACATTACGCCAGACGCTTACGCGAGACTGGTTTCACCGCTACGAGCACTCGTGCTTAAAGGTGGCTGGCGGGTGTCTGTCTCTCTCACTTTAGTTGAACCGAGTGTGACTACGCCCGGTCCTTGCGAAGGTTAAAACGGAGTCTATTTGACAAACTATCGTTGTGGTTTTGATGCGTAGGTGAGAACGGTTCTTGCTAAGCCCGTAGCAGCCACGTAAAATTTGCAACAACAAAGTAGAGGGCGTCTAACTTGTTTTTGCAGGGCATGTTGTGATGTGATATGGTCAAGACGTGATGACATATAAGTTGTTGTATAAGATGATCATGTTTTGTTGAAGTTATCGACAATCTGGCGGAAGCCCTATGGTTGTCTCTTTGTTGCATAAGATGCAAGTGCCAAATAATTGCTTTACTTTATCGCTATGCGATAGCAATAGTTGCAAGAGCAATAGTTGGCGAGACAACCATGTGATGACACATTGATATAGATCAAGATGATGAAGATCATGGTGTCGTGCGGTGACGATAGAGATCATGATGATACTTTGGAGATGGAGATCAAAGGCGCCAAGATGATCATGGCCATATCATGTCACATATTTTGATTGCATGTGATGTTTATCTATTATACATCTTATTCTTGCTTTGATTGACCGTAGCATTTTAAGATGATCTCTCACTAATTATCAAGAAGTGTTCTCCTGAGTATGCACCGTTGCCAAAGTTCGTCGTGCCCGGACACCACGTGATGATCGGGTGTGATAAGCTCTCGTCCATCTACAACGGGTGCAAGCCGATTTTGCACACGCGAATACTCGAGTTAAACTTGACGAGCCTAGCATATGCAGATATATGGCCTCGAGCACGGAGACCGAAAGGTCGGCGTGAATCATATAGTAGATATGATCAACATAGTGATGTTCACCATTGAAAACTACTCCATCTCACGTGATGATCGGTTATGGTTTAGTTGATTTGGATCACGTGATCACTTAGATGACTAGAGAGATGTCTGTCTAAGTGGGAGTTCTTAAGTAATATGATTAATTGAACTTAAATTTATCATGAACTTAGTCTGGTAGTATTTTGCAAATTATGTTGTAGATCAATAGCTCGCGTTGTTGCTTTCATATGTTTATTTTCATATGTTCCTAGAGAAAATTGTGTTGAAAAATGTTAGTAGCAATGATGCGGATTGGATCCATGATCCGAGGTTTATCCTCAATGCTGCATGTAAGAATTATGTCCTTGATGCACCGCTAGGTGACAGACCTATTGCAGGAGCACATGCAGACGTTATGAACGTTTGGTTAGCTCAATATGATGACTACTTGATAGTTTAGTGCACCATGCTTAACGGCTTAGAATCGGGACTTCAAAGACGTTTTGAACGTCATGGACCATATGAGATGTTCCAGGAATTGAAGTTAATATTTCAAGCAAATACCGAGTTGAGAGATATGAAGTCTCCAACAAGTTCTATAGCTAAAAGATGGAGGAGAATCACTCAACTAGTGAGCATGTGCTCAGATTATGCGAATACTTCAATCGCTTGAATCAAGTGGGAGTTAATCTTCCGGATAAGATAGTGATTGATGAATTCTCTAGTCACCATCACTAAGTTACTAGAACTTCGTGATGAACTATAGTATGCAGGGGATGACGAAAACGATTCCCGAGCTCTTCGTGATGTTGAAATCAACGAAGGTAGAAATCAAGAAAAGAGCATCAAGTGTTGATGATTGACAAGACCACTAGTCTCAAGGAAAAGGGCAAAGGGAAGAAGGGGAACTTCAAAAGGAACGGCAAGCAAGTTGCTGCTCGAGTGAAGAAGCCCAAGTCCGGACCTAAGCACGAGACTAAGTACTTTTGCTGCAATGGAACTGGTCATTTGGAAGCGGAACTACCCTGAATATTTGGTGGATAAGAAGGATGGCAAAGTGAACAAAGGTATATTTGATATCTGATTATTGATGTGTATTTTACTAGTGTTCATAGCAACCCCTCGGTATTTGATCTTTGGTATAGTTGCTAAGAGTAGTAACTTGAAGCAGGAGTTACAGAATGAGCAGAAACTAGTTGAAGGGGAAGTGACGATGAGTGTTGGAAGTAGTTCCAAGATTGATATGATCATCATCGCACTCCCTATACTTTCGGGATTAGTGTGGAACCTAAATAAGTGTTATTTGGTGTTGAGCATAAATATGATTTGATCATGTTTATTGCAATACAGTTATTCATTTAAGTAAGAGAATAAATTGTTGTTCTGTTTACATGAATAAAACCTTATATGGTTACACACCCAATGAAAATGGTTCATTGGATCTCGATCATAGTGATACACATATTCATAATATTGAAACCAATAGATGCAAAGTTAATAATGATAGTGCAACTTATTTGTGGTAATCGCCGTTTAGGTCATATTGGTGTAAAGCGCTTGAAGAAAACTCCATCTTGATGGACTTTTGGAATCACTTGACTATGAATCATTTGATGCTTGCGAACCGTGCCTTTTGGGCAAGATGACTAAAACTCCGTTCTCGGAACAATGGAACAAGCTCTTGACTTATTGGAAATAATACATACCGATGTATGCGGTTCAATGAGTGTTGATGCTCGTGGCAAGTATCGTTATTTTCGACCTTCACAAAATGATTTGAGCAGATATGGGTATATCTACTTGATGAAACATAAGTCTGAAATAATTGAAAAGTTCAAAGAATTTCAGAGTGAAGTGGAAAATCATCGTAGCAAGAAAATAAAGTTTACGCGATCCGATCGTGTATATAAATATTTGAGTTACGAGTTTGGTCTTCATTTCAAACAATGTGAAATAGTTTCGCAACTCACGCCATATGGAACACCACAACATAATGGTGTGTCCGAAAGTCGTAACCGCACTTTATTGGATATGGTGCGATCTATGATGTCTCTTATCAATTTACCACTATCGCTTTTGGGGTTATGCATTAGAGACAGCTGCATTCACGTTTAATAGGGCACCGTCTAAATCCGATGAGGCGACACCGTATGAACTATGGTTTAACAGTAAACCTAAGTTGTCGATTCTTAAAGTTTGGAAGATGTGATGCTTATGTGAAAAACTTTCATCCAGATAATCTCAAACCCAAATCGGAGAAGTGCGTCTTCATAGAATACCCAAAGGAAATTGTTGGGTATACCTTCTATCACAGATCCGAAGGCAAAAACATTCGTTGCTTATAAATGGATCCTTTCTAGAGAAGGAGTTTCTCTCGAAAGAAGTGAGTGGGAGGAAAGTGGAGCTTGATAAGGTAATTTGTACCTTCTCCCGAATTGGAAAGTATTTCATCACGGAAATCAGTTCGGTGATTCCTACACCAATTAGTGAGGAAGCTAATGATGATGATCATGTAACTTCAGATCAAGTCACTACCGAATCCCGTAGGTAAACCAGAGTGAGATCCGCACCAAAGTGGTACGGCAATCACATTACGGAAGTCATGCTACTAGATCATGACGAACCTACAAACTATGAAGAAGCGATGGTGAGCCCAGATTCCGCTAAATGGCTAGAAGCCATGAAATGCGAGATGGGATCCATGTATGAAAACAAAGTGTGGACTTTGGTTGACTTGCCCGAGGGTCGGCAAGCAATAGAAAATAAATGGATCTTCAAGAGGAAGGCGGATGTTGATAGTAGTGTTACTATCTACAAAGCTCGACTTATCGCAAAAAGGTTTTGACAAGTTCAAGGTGTTAACTACAATGAGATTTTCTCAAGCTGTAGCGATGCTTAAGTCTGTCCGAATCATGTTAGCAATTGCCACAATTTATGAAATTTGGCAAATGGATGTAAAAACTGCATTCTGAATGGGTTTTACGGAGGAAGAGTTGTATATGATGCAACCGGAAGGTTTTATCGATCCAAAGGGAGCTAACAAAGTGTGCAAGCTCCAGTGATCCATCTATGGACTGGTGCAAGCATCTCGGAGTTGGAATATACGCTTTGATAAGTTGATCAAAGCATATAGTTTATACAGACTTACAAAGTGAAGCCTGTATTTACTAGAAAGTGAGTGGGAGCACTACTGACATTTACGATAAGTATATGTGAATGACATATTGTAGATCGGAAATAATGTAGAATTATTCGCAAAGCATAAAGGAGTGTTTGAAAGGAGTTTTTCAAACAAAGACCTCGGTGAAGCTGCTTACATATTGAGCATCAAGATCTATAGAGATAGATCAAGACGCTTGATAAGTTTTTTCAATGAGTACATACCTTGACAAGATTTTGAAGTAGTTCAAAATGGAACAGTCAAAGAAAGAGTTCTTGCCTGTGTTACAAGGTGTCAAATTGAGTAAGACTCAAAACCCGACCACGGCAGAAGATAGAAAGAGAATGAAAGTCATTCCCTATGCCTTGGCCATAGGTTCTATAAAGTATGCCATCTTTGTGTACCAGATCTATTGTATACCCTACAATCGAGTTTGGCAAGGGAGTACAATAGTGATCTAGGAGTAGATCACTTGACAGCGGTCAAAATTATCCTTAGTGGAATAAGGATATGTTTCTCGATTATGGAAGTGACAAAAGGTTCGTCGTAAAGGGTTACGTCGATGCAAGTTTTGACACTGATCCGGATGACTCTAAGTCTCGATCTAGATACATATTGAAAGTGGGAGCAATTAGCTAGAATAGCTCCTTGCGAGCATTGTTGACATAGAAATTGCAAAATACTTACGGATCTGAATGTGACGGACCGTTGACTAAAAATATCGACAAGCAAAACATGATCACACCTTAGTACTCTTTGGGTGTTAATCACATAGCGATGTGAACTAGATTATCGACTCTAGTAAACCCTTTGGGTGTTGATCACATATCGATGTGAACTATGGGTGTTAATCACATGGTGATGTGAACTATTGTCGTTAAATCACATGGCGATGTGAACTAGATTATTGACTCTAGTGCAAGTGGGAGACTGAAGGAAATATGCCCTAGAGGCAATAATAAAGTTATTATTTATTTCCTTACATCATGATAAATGTTTATTATTCATGCTAGAATTGTATTAACCGGAAACATAATACATGTGTGAATATATAGACAAGCAGAGTGTCACTAGTATGCCTCTACTTGACTAGCTCGTTAATTGAAGATGGTTATGTTTCCTAACCATAGACATGAGTTGTCATTTGATTAACGGGATCACATCATTAGGAGAATGATCTGATTGACATGACCCATTCCGTTAGCCTAGCACTTGATCGTTTAGTATGTTGCTATTGCTTTCTTCATGACTTATACATGTTCCTGTAACTATGAGATTATGCAACTCCGTTTACGGAGGAACACTTTGGTGCTACCAAGCGTCACAACGTAATCGGGTGATTATAAAGGAGTACTACAGGTGTTTCCAAAGGTACATGTTGGGTTGGCGATTTTTGAGATTAGGTTTTGTCACTCCGATTGTCGGAGAGGTATCTCTGGCCTCTCGGTAATGCACATCATTATAAGCCTTGCAAGCAATGTGACCAATGAGTTGGTTACGGGATGATGCATTCTGAGCGAGTAAAGAGACTTGCGGTGACGAGATTGAACTAGGTATTGGATACCGACGATCGAATCTCGGGCAAGTAACATACCGATGACAAAGGGAACAACGTATGTTGTTATGCGGTTTGACCGATAAAGATCTTCGTAGAATATGTAGGAGCCAATATGGGCATCCAGGTCCCGCTTATTGGTTATTGACCGAGAATAGTTCTAGGTCATGTCTACATAGTTCTCGAACCCGTAGGGTCCGCACGCTAAGGTTTCGATAGCGGTTATATTATGAGTTTATGAGTTTTGATGTGCCGAAGGAGTTCGGAGTCCCAGATGAGATCGGGGACATGACGAGGAGTCTCGAAATGGTCGAGACGTAAAGATCGATATATTGGACGACTATATTCGGAGTTCGGAAAGGTTCCGAATGATTCGGGTATTTTTCGAAGTACCGGAGAGTTACGGAATTCGCCGGGAGAAGTATTGGGCCTTATTGGGCCCTGCGGGAAAGAGAGAGGGCTGCCTAGGGCAGGCCGCTTCCCCATGGCCTAGTCCGAATTGGACTAGGGGAGGGCCGCACCCTCCTTCCTTCCTTTCTCTCTTCCCTTCCTTGTCTCCTACTCCTAATACATGGAAGGACTCCTAGTTGGACTAGGAAAGGGGAATCCTACTCGGTGGGAGTAGGACTCCCCATGGCGCGCCTACTAGGGCCGGCCTCCTCCTCCCTCCCTCCTTTATATCACGAGGGGGCACCCCATGGACACACAAGTTGATCTACGGATCGTTCCTTAGCCGTGCGGTGCCCCCTCCACCATATTCCACTTCGGTCATATCGTCATGGAGCTTAGGCGAAGCCTGCGCCGGAGAAGTCATATCGTCATGGAGCTTAGGCGAAGCCTGCGTCGGTGGAGCATCATCATCATCACCACGCCGTCAGGCCGACGGAACTCATCCCCGACACTTTCTTTGGATCGAGTCCGGGATCGCCATCGAGCTGAACGTGTGCGTAACTCGGAGGTGCCGTACGTTCGGTACTTGGATCGGTCGGATCGTGAAGACGCACGACTACATCAACCGCGTTGTTATAACGCTTCCGCTACGGTCTCACGAGTGCGTGGACATACACTCTCCCATCTCGTTGCTATGCATCACCATGATCTTGCGTGTGCGTAGGAATTTTTTTTGAATTACTACGTTCCCCAACAGTTTGTTGCGGTGGATCTAGCCGCCGACGGCGTGGGGAGGCGGGCGGTGGCGGCGATGTGGCTGTGGGAGGCAGGGGGAGGAGAGGAGGCGCGCGGGAGGGATGGAGGGAGGCGGCTGCGGGAGGGAGGAAGAGCGGAGGCGGCGGCTAGGTCTCTGGACAGGAGCGCCCCCCTTTTATACCCCCAATACGCGAAATGACCAAAATACCCCGGGGGGGCACGGTATTTACATTTTGCTGCCATTACTATTCATTCCAGCAGTGTTCATCTCAGATCCAACGGCCCCGGTTCATCCAGATCTTGATCCGATGCACAGAAATGCGTCAAGCAAACCGATCCGACGGCCGGGAGTCGCTGATCTCTAAGGAGCCATGTAGGAGCTTTCATCTCTTATTTCTTGATGTGTTACTCTGTTCTTATGAACTTAATACTCTAGATGCATGCTGGATAGCGGTCGATGTGTGGAGTAATAGTAGTAGATGCAAAATTGTTTCGGTCTACTTGACACGGACGTGATGCCTATATTCATGATCATTGCCTTAGATGTCTTCATAACTATGTGCTTTTCTATCAATTGCTCAGCAGTAATTTGTTCACCCACCGTAATACATGCTATCTTGAGAGAAGCCACTAGTGAAACCTATGTCCCCCGGGTCTCTTTCTTATTTTATTGCATCTCTTTTATTTACATCGCATCTTGTTTAGTATTTTGCAATCTTTACTTTCCAATCTATACAACAAATATACCAAAAATATTTATCTTACTATCTTTATCAGATCTCACTTTTGCGAGTGGCCGTGAAGGGGTTGACAACCCATTTATCGCGTTGGTTGGAAGGTTCTTGATTGTTTGTGCAGGTACTAGGTGACTTGCGTGTTGTCTCCTACTAGATTGATACCTTGGTTCTCAAAAACTGAGGGAAATACTTACGCTACTTTGCAGCATCACCCTTTCCTCTTCAAGGGAAAACCAACGCATGCTCAAGAGGTAGCAAGAAGGATTCTTCGCGCCGTTGCTGGGGAGACCTTGCTCAAGTCAAGACATAACAAGTAACCTTCACAAACTCTTCTCCCTCGCATTACATTATTTTCCATTCGCCTCTCGTTTTCCTCTCCCCCACTTCTAAAACGATTTTCAAAAACCTTTGCCTTTTCTTCGCCCCTCTTCTGTTTGATCTTTTGTTTGCTTGTGTTACCATGTGCCTTCTTTTTGCTTGCTAAAAGTTTATGGATCCTCATCCACTTGCTAATCTTTTAAGAGATCCAATTACGATGAACCTATTGTTAGTGAGTTGAGTGCACTAGACTATCTTTATGAGGTTTTGCTTGAAATCCGTGAATCTGAAAATTGTGATGAAGAAATTTATGAAGAGATCCACGATAGCTCCTTGAATAAAAAGCATGATTGCAATTATTTTACTATAAATTCTCTTGATGTCAATTGTGCTAATAATATGCAAAACCCTAAGCTTAGGGATGCTAGTTTTGCTATGTCTACTACTTGTTGCAATGATCATGATTGGGGTGATTCTTCTTATGATCTTGAAAATTTATTTAAGCCCCATGATGAATATAAGATTGATAATAGTGTTTGCAATAATATTGAAAGTGGGTTTGTAAGAGTTTCAACTATAAATCCCGCATATTTGGAGAATGTTCAATCTTATGAATTTTTTGATAAAAGTGGGGTTGGAGAGGTCATGAATTTAGTTAATGTTAATCCCACTATTTTGGAAGAGTGTCAACTTTGCATGCATGTGGATCGTGTTGAAAATATTTTATGTGATAGCTATTTTGTTGAAATTGATTATGATCCCACATGTAACTATTATGAGAGAGATAAATATGGTTGTAGAAATTTTCAGGATAATAAATTACCTCTCGTTATGTTGAGATTGCTATTGTTTCTTTCCGCTTCCTTGCATATGCTAGTTTTTGCTTGCTATGATAATTTGTTTGCCTATAAGATGCCTATGCATAGGAATTATGTTAGACTTAGATGTGTTTTTCACGTGTTTCATGATGCTCTCTTTGCGCTTCAATTCTTGTCTTTCATGTGAGCATCATCGAAATCTCAATGCCTAGCTAGGAGCGTTAAACGATAACGCTTGTTGGGAGACAACCCAATTTTATTTTATTTTCTTTGATTTTTGCTCCTGTTTAGTAATAAATAATTCATCTAGCTTCTGTTTAGATGTGGTTTTATGTTTTAATTAGAGTTTGTGCCAAGTAGAACCTTTGGGAAGACTTGGGTGAAGTCTTTGCGATCTTGCTGTAAAAAACAGAAACTTTTGCGCGCACGAAAATAATTTTCATAAATCACAGGAACGTGCTTTTCAGTTGATTATTTTTGCAGAAGATTAAAAAACAAATTGCTTAGGACTTCCTAATTTCTAAGAATTTTTGGAGTTACATAAGTATGTGTATGAATCAGATTGTTACAGACTGTTCTGTTTTGACAGATTCTATTTTTCGTGTGTTGCTTGCTTATTTGAATGAATCTATGGGTAGTATCGGGGGGTATGAACCATAGAGAAGTTGGAATACAGTAGGTTTAACACCAATATAAATAAAGAATGAGTTCATTACAGTACCTTAAAGTGGTGGTTTGTTTTCTTATACTAACGGAGCTCATGAGATTTTCTGTTAAGTTTTGTGTTGTGAAGTTTTCAAGTTTTTGGGTAAAGATTTGATGGATTTTGGAATATTCTGTTAAGTTTTCTGTTGTGAAGTTTTCAAGTTTTTGGGTAAAGATTTGATGGATTTTGGAATAAGGAGTGGCAAGAGCCTAAACTTGGAAATGCCCAAGGCACCCCAAGGTAAAATTCAAGGACAACCAAAATCCTAAGCTTGGGGATGCCCCGGAAGGCATCCCCTCTTTCGTCTTCGTCTATCTGTAACTATACTTGAGGCTATATTTTTATTCACCACATGATATGTGTTTTTCTTGGAGCGTCTTGTATGATTTGAGTCTTTGCTTTTTAGTTTACCACAATCATCCTTGTTGCACACACCTTTTGGGAGAGACACACATGAATCGGAATTTATTGGAATACTCTATGTGCTTCACTTATATCTTTTGAGCTAGATAATTTTGCTCTAGTGCTTCACTTATATATTTTTAGAGCACGGTGGTGGTTTTATTTTGTAGAAATTATTGATCTCCCATGCTTCACTTATATTATTTTGAGAGTCTTTTAGAACAGCATGGTAATTTGCTTTGGCTATAAAATTAGTCCTAATATAATGAGCATCCAAGATGGGTATAATAAAAACTTTCATATAGAGTGAATTGAATACTATGATACTTGATATGAACATGGCGATATTAGAGTCGTGCTAGTTGAGTAATTGTGAAATTGAGAAATACTTGTGTTGAGGTTGGCAAGTCCCGTAGCATGCACGTATGGTAACTGTTGTGTGACGCCCGGATAATTAAGCTACAGTGATCCCACGCTAATGGTGCCACGTCACCACGGTTACTGCTGCTAATCTATCGTTAGATCAAAACCGGTCCAAAATTCAAATTCAAAGTTTGGTAAATAATAAAATTTTCAAACATTAAAATAAAAATGTTCGGTTTGTACTAAATATTACATAGATAAATATGGTGTAGTAAACACATTTTTATAAAATGCCTAAATAATTTAAGATGGTTTAAAACAAAAAAGTAAATAAATAAAAGAAAAGAAAATACAAAAGAGAAAAAACTAAACTAAAAAAACAAAGATGAAGCACCTCCCCACTGGCTTCGCCCACCGGCTCGCCTAACCGGGCCAAGGTCCACCCCCACTCCATAACCCCCCCCCCCACTCCTCCCGTACCCCGAACCCCACCGACACGTCCCCCCTCTCCAAATTATCTCCCTCCCTCTCCCCCGATTGGATCGGGATCAAGGGAGGAGACCGCCGACGCCGCCGCCCGGATCGTCCAGCGCCGCCCGGCCCACCTCTCCGGCCTGCTTCCGCTCCGCCCCGTCGTCCTCGTCCTCCTCCCCAAGTCGCTCCCCCGCACCGTTGCCCCGTGCCCTAAATCCCCACATGAGCTTCGCTCCTCCTCCTCCTTCCCCTGTTCTCGTGCACGCAAGCCCACAGCGCCTGCCCATCCACGTGGCGTCCAGTCCCCACTGCTGCTCCCCACGCTTCCCCGTGCTTGCTTCTTTGTTCTCTCCTTGCAGCTTCTTGGCCGCCCCGCTCGCGTGCTGCCCCGCGTCCGCGCCGGCGTGCTCTCCTGCCCCACTTCCCTCCCGACGCCACCGCTCCTCTCCTATGCCGCCGCGTGCCCTCGCCAGCTCAGTCCGCCACTGGCCCCGCTGCTGCGCGCGTCGCAGGACCCCCTGCTTCCCCGTGCCGCCCTCTGCTGGCGCCCTCCACGGCCGGCTCGCCATGGCTGCGCTCCGACGAACGACCGGCCACCCGCGCCATAGGTTGGTCATTCGGGCGCCCCTGCGGGATGGCGCCTGGCGCACATCGCCCATCGCCCGCACCGCCCATTCGGGCACACCCGATCCGCTATGGCCCCTGGGCCTATGACAAACGGGCCCCAGCGCCCAGAACGTTAAAAAAGAAAGGATTAAAAAATATATATAATAATAAAAATAATTAAATAAATAATTGATTAATTAAATTAATTAAGTTAATTAATCCTAATTAATTAATCTAATTAACCTGCTAGTTTAATTAAACAATAATTAGTTTAACCTAAACCCTAATTAACCTAAACAGAGTATGACAGGTGGGTCCCACTGGACCCACTCATCAGTTTGGCCAGTCAACACCTCTATTGACTGCTGACGTCATGATGACATCAGCGTGTACTATTCTGGATAATGTTGAATTAAATTAATTAAATAAATTTAGAAATTGTTTTAAACTTTAGAAAATCATATAAAATAAACCATAGCTCAGATGAAAATACTTTCTACATGAAAGTTGCTCAAAACGACGAGACGAATCAGGATACGCAGCCCGTTCGTCCGCCACACATCCCTAGCATAGCAAACACGCAACTTTCCCCCTTCGTTCATCTGTCCGAAAACGCGAAACACCGGGGATACTTTCC
This sequence comes from Aegilops bicornis, assembly GCA_021605145.1. Classification (NCBI taxonomy): domain Eukaryota; kingdom Viridiplantae; phylum Streptophyta; class Magnoliopsida; order Poales; family Poaceae; genus Aegilops; species Aegilops bicornis. Next base: position 106,658,208 of record CM038671.1, read on the forward strand.
CGGATGTTTTCCCCCTTCGCCGGTATCACCTATCCCCGTGTTAGATTACCCCTGGCACCGTGTATTGGCTTGTTATATTTTGTGTGATGCTTTGTTTGCTCCGTATTTATTGTTTCTTCCCCCTCTTCTTCTCCTGTAGACCCCGAGACCGACGCCGCTGCTACCCAGTACGACTACGGTGTTGACGACCCCTCCTTCTCGGCTGAGCTTCCAGGCAAGCCCCCCTTGATCACCAGATATTGCCTATTCCTTCTCTATACCGCTTGCATTAGAGTAGTGTAGCATGTTACTGCTTTCGGTTAATCCTATTCGGATGCATAGCCTGTCATTATTGGTACAGTTGTTACCCTTACCTGCTATCCTACTACTTAGTATAGGATGCTAGTGTTCCATCGGTGGCCCTACACTCTTGTCCGTCTGCCATGCTATACTACTGGGCCGTAATCACTTTGGGAGGTGATCACGGGCATACGCTACATACTTTATCTTGTTACATTACTTTTGATCTTGTTGGGAGATGGGGTGAAGGCGGGTGGCCCCATCCCGGTAGAGGTGGGTCCGGGTTCCGACGGCCCCGATTGTTACTTTGTGGTGGAGCGACAGGCAGGTTGAGACCACCTAGGTGAGAGGTGGGCTGCCTGGTCGGCCGTCATGTTACTTCAAAATAACACGCTTAACGAGATCTTGGTGTTTGATCTCGAGTCCGCCACTAGCCTATACGCACTAACCAATCAAGGGGAATGCTTATGGGCACTCGACATCGTGGTATCGATCGAAGCCTTCGTTACGTCAATCGAAGCGGCCTTGCGGCCGGATTGGACCGAACGCTGCTAGGTTAGGTCTGCTTCCGGCCGCGTACACAACATGCAGGTGTGCAATGGGCGATGGGCCCAGACCCCTGCGCGCATAGGATTTAGACCGGCGTGCTGACCTCTTTGTTGTGCCTAGGTGGGGCTGTGACGTGTTGATCTTCCGAGGCCGGGCATGACCCAGGAAAGTGTGTCCGGCCAAATGGGATCAAGCGTGTTGGGTTATGTGGTGCACGTCTACAGGGAAGTTTATCTATTCGAATAGCCGTGTCCCGCGGTAAAAGGACGAACCAGATTTGTACCTTGACCTTATGACAACTAGAACCGGATACTTAATAAAACACACCCTTTCCAGTGCCAGATACAACCCGGTGATCGCTCTCTAATAGGGTAACAAGGAGAGGATCGCCGGGTAGGATTATGCTATGCGATGATACTTGGTGAACTTACCTTCTACTCTCTTCTACATGCTGCAAGATGGAGGCTGCCAGAAGCGTAGTCTTCGACAAGATTAGCTATCCCCCTCTTATTCTGGCATTCTGCAGTTCAGTCCACCGACATGGCCCTTTACACATATACCCATGCATATGTAGTGTAGCTCCTTGCTTGCGAGAACTTTGGATGAGTACTCACGGTTGCTTTTCTCCCTCTTTTCCCCTTTCTCTTCTACGGTTGTCGCAACGGATGCTGTCATGACCAGACCGAATGGATCTAGCGCTCGTGCTCGATGTCATCCCCGGATCAGAATGCCGACACCACACAAGATGCCGAAGGATTTATAGCAGAGTAGCAATCACACACTTATTACATCGTTGTCCACAAGGGAACTTAATACAATAATATGGCTTAAGGCCATCTAACAATAACAATGGAAGGCTTGGAAAACGAGTGAGTCCATCAACTCCAACGGCATCACCGAGTATAGAACCACGACCTAACACCTTACTTGTCAAATGCGAAAAGTCGCAACATGAAAAGTTGCAGCCCAAAACGGGTCAAGACATGGAATATGCTGGCAATGTAACACATAGAGAACAATGAAGCAATAAGCCTATACTACATGCATATTTGGCTGGTGGTAAGGCTCTATGGTTACATTTTTGCATAAAGCTGATTTTTCCCTACATCAAAGGAATAATTTTATTTAACTATCATGGTGGTTGTTAAACATTGAGAATGGTTGATGACATCCTCAATCCCAATTAAAAAGTACTCATTAAAACCCAATAACTTTATTATTAGAAGTAACATGTTGAGATTCACATGATATTCAAGTACTAGATACTCAAAACGTCCATAACCGGGGACACGGCTAATCATGATCAGTTTATACACTCTGCAGAGGTTTGCGCACTTTTCCCCACAAGACTCGATCGCCTCCGCTTGGTTCTCGTGACTACATGGTGTTTGAGAAGCGGATGACCGAGACATAGTCTTTCGAAGCGCTAGCACCTTACATGTGGGTAGACCGTGCCAACCTACATCCCCTACATCTCGCTAGTCTGCCCGTAAGAGTTCGCACAACTTAGTCAACTACGCCAGAGCCCATAATTGGCTTGTGGCTGCACACGGAAGTTTCTAGTTTGAATAATCTTATGATCCCTTAGAGCCCGGGTGGCGGTCAGAAGAAATACAGGCAAGTCCTCGATAGAAACCAGGTGCCTCAATCCACCCAGATGTGTGTTTAGGTTGCCACCTTAAATAAACCATTAATTAACAATCTCACATCTGTCATGGATATTCACTCACCCAATCCACGTCTACTAGCATAGCATGGCATAATTCAAATAGCGTAGAAGTAACTCCCAAGGTTTCATAAGTAAAACAGTAATAGGTACTACCTCAATCTACTTCCCATCCCACAATTTAATTAGATCCTAAACATGCAAGTGTTTGAGGTTTGATCTAATGCAATAAAACTGGGTAGTAGAAAAGGCATGATCAAAGTGTTACTTGCCTTGTCGATGATCCATGAGTCCTAGAGATTCAAGTAACAAAGGCGCACTCGGGTGATCTAACGCAGACAAACAACAAGCATACAATAAGTACTCATCTAATGCACAGGGAAATCTCGAATAAAAGATCTAACCAGATAGTTCAACTTAAGAACCACAGTTTGCAAAAGAATCGAATCAAATAAGCATCGAAAGTCGGAACTTGAGAGAGAACGACTCGGTTTAGCAAATCTGAAATTAGGTCAAAATCTCACAGTAGCAAAACTCTGTGTAAGTAGGTTAGTCGGAACGGCGGTTTCGTTACGAAACTCCAGGCGCTTGAATCACCTGATTCCGATAAACGAGCAAGAAATAAAACAGATTTGAAAATCGGATCAGAAATCGAATCTGAAAAATAACGGATTAAATCCGATTTAAAAGAAAAGGACGAACGGATTAAATAACGGACGTTCGTTAACAGAACTAATCCAACGAACGCGTTCATTGAAACGAACGGGTCGGTGAACGTTCACTAAATAAGAAAACCGAAAAAATAAAACCAATCTAGGTTTTTAAAAACCGAACATCTCAAAACCGGACCGGTTTTCTAGGGAAAACCGGATCGGATCGGATCGGCGCGGTGGCTACCTCCATGGTCGCCGTGGCTGGGCTCCGGTCGGCTGGGTGGCGGCGGGTCGGCGAGGGGCTCCGGGGCGGGCGGGGTGCTCGGCGACGACGGAGACGGCGGCAAGGCCCTGGCGATGGCGGCTCGGTGGGGTGGGGTCGGCGGGGCGATGAGAGGAGAGAGGGGGTGGCGGCGGTTAAATAGGAGGGGGCGGGGCTTGGGAGGGGGCAAGCCGAGGGGCGGCGAGGTCGGCGAGGCTCGGGGGGGCTGACGAGGGCGGCGGGTGCTCGACGGCGGGCGGCCTTCAACAGGCGGCGGCTGCCTGGAGGGCGCGGTGAGGGCGGGCAAGGTGAGAGAGAGGGGGTGGCGGGTATTTATGGGAGGGCACCGGTGGCTTGGGGAGGGGGCACGGCGGCGGGCGTCGTGGCCGAGCCGAGTCGGGCGGGGCGGGCGGGACTCGCGGAGGGAGAGAGGAGGTGGGTCAAGGCCGGGTCAGCCTGGCTGGGCCGGCCGGGCTGGCCTTGGCCCAGAAGGCTGCTTTTTTTAAAATAAAACAAAACGAATTAAAAAATATCAAACGAACTCCGATTTAAATAAAACAAATTTTCCCCGACTCCTAAAAATGAGTCGAACAAAATGAACTTTAAAAGCAGCAAACATGCATAATATTTTTAAAATGCTCATTTTTGCCTAAGCAAAATAAATCTTTCAAAAACCAAATTTGATTTATTTATAATATCTTCATTTTTCCTAAATATTGGGAAAGTCATATTATTCCCTCTCTTGAGATTTTTATAGGAAAAACTTTATGAAGATAATTAAATAAATCCAATGATCCTATTTTCAAAATTTGAGAAATCCCAAATATGAAAATAATGGAACTTCCAACTCTCTCCGAGGGTCCTTGAGTTGCATGAAATTTCCTAGGATCGGAAAAATGCGAGAAAAATATGATATGCATGATGACCTAATGTATAACATTCCACATTGAAAATTTGGGATGTTACAAACCTACCTCTTAAGATGAATCTACGCCCTCGAGATTCGGGTTGGCTAGAAAATAGGTGAGGTGGTCCTTGAGCAAAACTTCCTCTCTTTCCTGGTGGCTTCATCCTCGGTGTGGTGGCTCCAATCGAACTTTGCAAAACTTGATAACCTTCTTTGCGGGTAACTCTGCTGGCATAATCGAGAATCTTAACGGTTTTTTCCTCATATGTCAAATCATCCTTCAATGAATTGCTTCCGGTGGCACTTTGTGTCTCTTAACGGTACCTCTCGCTATCTCGGGTGACATTTCTTCAATCGAGAAACATGGAATACATCATGAACTCGACAGTCCTTCCGGTAATTCCAACTTATAAGCAACTTCTCCCTTGCGTTGCGTAAATCTTATACGGTCCAACGAAACGGGTGCTAACTTTCCTTTAACTCCAAAACGCTTAACTCCTCAAGCGGGGATACTCGAGATATACTCTGTCTCCAACTTCATATTCAATCGCTTTGGCGCTTTGAATCGGCATAGCTCTTTTATGCGGACTGGGCTACCTTGAGCCTGTCTCGAATCAACTTAACTTTCTGTTCAGACTCCTTAATCAAATCTGTTCCAAACAACTGACGATCTCCAGTTTCGTCCCATAACAACGGTGTCCTGCACCTTCTTGCATACAAAGCCTCGAAAGGTGCCATCTTCAAGCTGGTTTGGTAACTGTTGTTGTAGGAAAATTCTGCATACGGCAAATTATCATCCCAGCTAGATCCATAATCTAGGGCACAAGCTCTCAAAGATATCTTCCAAAATCTGATTGACTCTCTCAGTCTCTCCATCGGTCTGTGGGTGGAAAGCTATACTGAATTCCAATCGGGTTCCCAATGTTTCGTGCAACTGGTTCCAGAATTTCGAGGTAAACTGGGTTCCTCTATCTGATACGATGCTCCTCGGAACTCCGTGTAAGCACACAATTGTGGTCATGTATATCTTTGCCAACTTAGCACTGCTATAGGTAGTCTTGACTGGAATAAAATGAGCTACCTTTGTCAAACGGTCGACTATAACCCAAATCGAGTCATATCCTGAACGGGTCCTTGGCAATCCTGTGATAAAATCCATGCCTAGTTTATCCCACTTCCATTCGGGTATCGGCAATGGTTGTAACAATCCCGGCCGGCTTCGATGTTACGCCTTTACTTTCGACATACATCGCAAACTGCTACATACTCCGCAATATCCTTCTTCATTCCGGTCCACCAGAAAGTATTCTTCAAATCCAAGTACATCTTGGTATTTCCTGGGTGAATCGAATAGGGTGAATCATGGGCTTCTCATGTCATAATCCTTGATAAGCTCTAACCATCTCCTTTGTCTGAGATTCAATTCCTTCTGTGTGAAGATGTACTTCAGACTCTTGTGATCCGTGTATACTTCACAATGATTTCCAATGAGAAAATGTCTCCACGTCTTCAGGGCATGCACAACGGTCGCTAACTCCAAATCATGAGTGGCATAATTCAACTCATGGGGCTTAAGTTGTCGTGAAGCATACGAAACAACTCTTCCTTCCTGCATAAGCACTGCTCCCGGTCCTCGGCGTGAAGCGTCGCAATACACCTCATAATCCTTAGTCCGATCCGGCAATATCAAACCGGTGAGGTGACCAATCTTTTCTTCAACTCACGAAAACTTGCCTCACGCCCTCGGTCCATATGAATCTGTTTTCCTTCTTCAACAATTCTGTCATAGGCTTGGCAATCCTTGAGAAATTCTCAATGAACCTTCGGTAGTATCCTGCGAGTCCAAGGAAACTCCGAATCTCTCCAACTGTCGTTGGTGCTTCCCATTTGGTTACGGTCTCAACCTTTGTGGGGTCAATTGCTATTCCTTCTCCGGATATAACATGTCCGAGAAATCCAACTTCCTTTAACCAAAACTCACATTTGCTGAACTTGGCATACAACTAGTGTTCCCTCGGTTTCTCCAAAACCAATCGCATAAATGTTCCTTGTGTTCCTCTTCATTCTTCGAGAAAATCAAAATGTCATCAATGAACACCACGACGAACTTATCCAAAAACTCCATAAACACTTTGTTCATCGGGTTCATGAAATAGGCTGGTGCGTTAGTCGATCCAAATGACATAACGGTATACTCGTATAGTCCATAGCTCGTGGTAAATGCTGTCTTGGGTATGTCCTGCTCCCGAATCTTCAATTGATGATACCCTGATTGCAAGTCGATCTTGGAAAACACCTTGGCTCCTTGCAAGCGATCAAACAGATCATTTATCATAGGTAGTGGGTACTTGTTCTTGATTGTTACTTCATTCAATCCAGGATAATCAACAACCATTCTTAACGATCCGTCCTTCTTCTCCACTAGCAAAACGGGTGATCCCCAAGGTGAAGAGCTTGGGCGTATAAAACCTTTATCCAAAAGCTCCTTAATCTGCTTCTTGATTTCCGCCAAATCTGTCTTTGGCATCCTATATGGTCGTTTCGATATTGGGCACATTCTCGGCAAAAGTTCTATCAAAAACTCAATGTCTCTATCCGGTGGCATTCACGGCAACTCTTCCGAAATACATCAGGAAAATCCTTCACCATCGGTACTTCTTCTGTACCACTCACGATAAGCAATTAACTTGCGCTCTCCTCGGCTCGTGCCGTGATACATACTTAATCCTTCTTCCTTCAGGTGTGGTGAGCAAAATTGATCTAGTGGAGCAATCAATGTTTCCTCCATACCTTGATAACCAATCCATACCTAATATCACATCCAATCCTTGGGATTCCAGAACTATTAGGTCTGAGGGGAAAACATAGTGTCCAATCCTTAATGGCAGTCGATCACACCATTTATCGGCCATGTACTACTTGCTCCGGGTGAGGTTACTAGCATGGGTGACCTAAGGGCTTGGGTTGGTAACTTGTACTTATCCACAAATCCCTTGATATGTATGAATGCGATGCACCAGATATCGAAAAGAACAACTGCAGAAATGACTTAACCAAAAACTTACCGACATCGCATCAGTGATCTTCAACCTCCTCCACTTCAATGTGGTTCACCTGTCCTCTCTTGAAAGGGTTGGGCTTCTTTCCGAGCTTCCATTGCCATTTCCATTCTGGCCTTCAGGCAGTCATTGGCATAATGCCCAGTCTTGCGGCACTTAAAGCAAGTAATATGACTCAGGTCTACTTTGGATGGTGTTGACGGGTTGGTGCGATTCTGTCCATTGCTTCCTCCATTCCCGTTCCCATTCTTAGTGCTGTTATGGTTGTGCGAATTACCTCCTCCATGGGTATGTCAAACTGAATTCTGACTTAGGGGTATAACGAGGTTTCACGAGCTCCAGAGTTATACTTTCCTTGCCCATACTTCCGCCACGGTTCTCAATTTGCTGCTGCTTTCCTTCAATCATGAGGGCTCGGTCTACTAACTCCTGGTAGTTATTGAAACTGGCTACCATCAACGGCATGCTGAACTCATCATTCAGTCCTTCTAGAAACTTCTCCTGCTTAGCTGCATCCGTAGCAACGTCATCTGGGGCATAACGTGCTAATTTGCTAAAGTCATCCACGTACTGGCCAACAGTCCTTCCTCCTTGGCGTAAGTTGCGAAACTCACGCTTCTTCATGGCCATAGCTCCTGCTGAAACATGGGCAGTGCGAAAAGCTTGCTGAAATTGATCCCATGTGACAATGTCTACAGGGTAAGTGGCTGTGAAATTCTCCCACCATGTCGCCAAGGGTCCTTCAAGCTGATGTGCTGCAAACTTCACTCTTTCTCCATCCGTGCATCCTGCAGTGGTCAGCTCCCTTCCTATCTTGCGGAGCCAGTCATCTGCTACAATTGGCTCGTGAAGGAAATATGCCCTAGAGGCAATAATAAAGTTATTATTTATTTCCTTACATCATGATAAATGTTTATTATTCATGCTAGAATTGTATTAACCGGAAACATAATACATGTGTGAATATATAGACAAACAGTGTCACTAGTATGCCTCTACTTGACTAGCTCGTTAATCGAAGATGGTTATGTTTCCTAACTATAGACATGAGTTGTCATTTGATTAACGGGATCACATCATTAGGAGAATGATCTGATTGACATGACCCATTCCGTTAGCCTAGCACTTGATCGTTTAGTATGTTGCTATTGCTTTCTTCATGACTTATACATGTTCCTGTAACTATGAGATTATGCAACTCCCGTTTACCGGAGGAACACTTTGGGTGCTACCAAACGTCACAACATAACTGGGTGATCATAAAGGAGTACTACAGGTGTCTACAAAGGTACTTGTTGGGTTGGCGTATTTCGAGATTAGGTTTTGTCACTCCGATTGTCGGAGAGGTATCTCTGGGCCTTCTCGATAATACACATCACATAAGCCTTGCAAGAATTGAAACTAATGAGTTAGTTGAGAGATGATGTATAACGGAACGAGTAAATAGACTTGCGATGTGAGATTGAACTAGGTATTGGATACCGACGATCGAATCTCGGGCAAGTAACATACCGATGACAAAGGGAACAACGTATGTTGTTATGCGGTTTGACCGATAAAGATCTTCGTAGAATATGTAGGAGCCAATATGGGCATCCAGGTCCCGCTATTGGTTATTGACCGAGAATAGTTCTAGGTCATGTCTACATAGTTCTCGAACCCGTAGGGTCCGCACGCTTAAGGTTTCGATGGCGGTTATATTATGAGTTTATGAGTTTTGATGTACCGAAGGAGTTCGGAGTCCCGGATGAGATCGGGGACATGACGAGGAGTCTCGAAATGGTCGAGACGTAAAGATCGATATATTGGACGACTATATTCGGAGTTCGGAAAGGTTCCGAATGATTCGGTTATTTTTCGGAGTACCGGAGAGTTACGGGAATTCGCCGGGGAGAAGTATTGTGACTTATTGGGCCTGCGGAAAGAGAGAGGGGCTGCCTAGGGCAGGCCGCGCGCCCATGGCCTAGTCCGAATTGGACTAGGGGAGGCCGCACCCCTCCTTCCTTCCTTCTTTCTTCCCTTCCTTGTCTCCTACTCCTAATACATGGAAGGACTCCTAGTTGGACTAGGAAAGGGGAATCCTACTCCCGGTGGAGTAGGACTCCCCTTGGTGCGCCTCCCAGGCGGCCACCCTCCCTTGCTCCTTTATATACAGGGCAGGGGGCACCCCATGACACACAAGTTGATCTACGGATCGTTCCTTAGCCGTGTGCGGTGCCCCTCCACCATATTCCACTTGGTCATATCGTCGCGGAGCTTAGGCGAAGCCTGCGCCGGTGAAGTCATATCGTCATGAGCTTAGGCGAAGCCCGCGCCGGTGAAGTCATATCGTCAGCGAGCTTAGGCGAAGCCCTGCGTCGGTGGAGCATCATCATCGCTACCACGCCGTCGTCTTGTGGAACTCATCCTCGACACTTTGGCCGGATCGGAGTCCGGGATCGCCATCGAGCTGAACGTGTGCGAGAACTCGGAGGTGCCGTACGTTCGGTACTTGGATCGGTCGGATCGTGAAGACGTACGACTACATCAACCGTGTTGTTATAACGCTTCCGCTTACGGTCTACGAGGGTACGTGGACATACACTCTCCCCTCTCGTTGCTATGCATCACCATGATCTTGCGTGTGCGTAGGAATTTTTTTTTGAAATTACTACGTTCCCCAACAGTGGCATCCGAGCCTAGGTTTTATGCGTTGATGTCATATGCACGAGTAGAACACAAGTGAGTTGTGGGCGATACAAGTCATACTGCCTACCAGCATGTCATACTTTGGTTCAGCGGTATTGTGAGATGAAGCGGCCGGACCGACATTACGCCAGACGCTTACGCGAGACTGGTTTCACCGTTACGAGCACTCGTGCTTATAGGTGGCTGGCGGGTGTGTATCTCTATCTTTAGTTGAACCGAGTGTGGCTACGCCCGGTCATTGAGAAGGTTATAACGGAGTCTATTTGACATAGTATCGTTGTGGTTTTAATGCTTAGGTAAGAACGGTTCTTGCTTTCAGCCCGTAGCAGCCACGTAAAACTTGCAACAACAAAGTAGAGGACGTCTAACTTGTTTTTGCAGGGCATGTTGTGATGTGATATGGTCAAGACGTGATGCTATATTTTATTGTATGAGATGATCATGTTTTGTAACCGAGTTATCGGCAATTGGCAGGAGCCATATGGTTGTCGCTTTATTGTATGAAATGCAACGCATACTGTAATTGCTTTACTTTATCACTAAGCGGTAGCGATAGTCGTAGAAGCAATAGATGGCGTAACGACAACGATGCTACGATGGAGATCAAGGTGTCGCGCCCGGTGACGATGGTGATCATGATTTGCTTCGGAGATGGAGATCACAAGCACAAGATGATGATGGCCATATCATATCACTTATATTGATTGCATGTGATGTTTATCCTTTATGCATCTTATTCTCGCTTTGATTGACGGTAGCATTTTAAGATGATCTTTCACTAAAATTATCAAGTAGTGTTCTCCCGAGTATGCACCGTTGCCAAAGTTCGTCGTGCCCGGACACCACGTGATGATCGGGTGTGATAAGCTCTCGTCCATCTACAACGGGTGCAAGCCAGTTTTGCACACGCGAATACTCGAGTTAAACTTGACGAGCCTAGCATATGCGAGATATGGCCTCGGAACACGGAGACCGAAAGGTCGGCGTGAATCATATAGTAGATATGATCAACATAGTGATGTTCACCATTGAAAACTACTCCATCTCACGTGATGATCGGTTATGGTTCAGTTGATTTGGATCACGTGATCACTTAGATGACTAGAGAGATGTCTGTCTAAGTGGGAGTTCTTAAGTAATATGATTAATTGAACTTTAATTTATCATGAACTTAGTCCTGGTAGTATTTTGCAAATTATGTTTGTAGATCAATAGCTTGCGTTGTTGCTTTCATATGTTTGTTTTAATATGTTCCTAGAGAAAACTGTGTTGAAAGATGTTAGTAGCAATGATGCGGATTGGATCCGTGATCCGAGGTTTATCCTCATTGCTGCACGTAAGTATTATGTCCTTAATGCACCGCTAGGTGACAGACCTATTGCGAGGAGCAGATGCGACGTTATGAACGTTTGGCTAGCTCAATATGATGACTACTTGATAGTTTAGTGCACCATGCTTAACGGCTTAGAATCGGGACTTCAAAGACGTTTTGAACGTCATGGACCATATAAGATGATCCAGGAATTGAAGTTAATATTTCAAGCAAATACCGAGTTGAGAGATATGAAGTCTCCAACAAGTTCTATAGCTAAAAGATGGAAGAGAATCGCTCAACTAGTGAGCATGTTCTCAGATTGTCTGGGTACTTCAATCGCTTGAATCAAGTGGGAGTTAATCTTCCAGATAAGATAGTGATTGACAGAATTCTCTAGTCACCAACACTAAGTTACTAGAACTTCGTGATGAACTATAGTATGCAAGGGATGACGAAAATGATTCCCGAGCTCTTCGTGATGCTGAAATCGACGAAGGTAGAAATCAAGAAAGAGCATCAAGTGTTGATGATTGACAAGACCACTAGTCTCAAGGAAAAGGGCAAAGGGAAGAAGGGGAACTTCAAGAAGAACGGCAAGCAAGTTGCTGCTCAAGTAAAGAAGCCCAAGTCTGGACCTAAGCACGAGACTAAGTGCTTTTGCTGCAATGGAACTGGTCACTAGAAGCGGAACTACCCCAAGTATTTGGCGGATAAGAAGGATGGCAAAGTGAACAAAGGTATATTTGATATACAGATTATTGATGTGTATTTTACTAGTGTTCGTAGCAACCCCTCGGTATTTGATACTGGTTCAATTGCTAAGAGTAGTAACTTGAAACGGGAGTTGCGAGAATGAACAGAAACTAGTTGAAGGGGAAGTGACGATGAGTGTTGGAAGTAGTTCCAAGATTGATATGATCATCATCGCACACTCCCTATACTTTCGGGATTAGTGTGGAATCTAAATAAGTGTTATTTGGTGTTGAGCATAAATATGATTTGATCATGTTTATTGCAATACGGTTATTCATTTAAGTAAGAGAATAAATTGTTGTTCTGTTTACATGAATAAAACCTTATATGGTTACACACCCAATGAAAATGGTTCATTGGATCTCAATCATAGTGATACACATATTCATAATATTGAAACCAAAAGATGCAAAGTTAATAATGATAGTGCAACTTATTTGTGGCACTTGCCGTTTAGGTCATATTGGTGTAAAGCGCTTGAAGAAAACTCCATGCCGATGGACTTTTGGAATCACTTGACTATGAATCATTTGATGCTTGCGAACCGTGCCTTTTGGGCAAGATGACTAAAACTCCGTTCTCGGAACAATGGAACAAGCTCTTGACTTATTGGAAATAATACATACCGATGTATGCGATTGAATGAGTGTTGATGCTCGTGGCAAGTATCGTTATTTTCTGACCTTCACAAAATGATTTGAGCAGATATGGGTATATCTACTTGATGAAACATAAGTCTGAAATAATTGAAAAGTTCAAAGAATTTCAGAGTGAAGTGGAAAATCATCGTAACAAGAAAATAAAGTTTCGCGATCTGATCGTGGAGATAAATATTTGAGTTACGAAGTTTGGTCTTCATTTGAAACAATGTGAAATAGTTTCACAACTCACGCCATATGGAACACCACAACATAATGGTGTGTCCGAAAGTCGTAACCGCACTTTATTGGATATGGTGCGATCTATGATGTCTCTTATCAATTTACCACTATCGTTTTGGGGTTATGTATTAGAGACAGCTGCATTCACGTTTAATAGGGCACCGTCTAAATCCGTTGAGGCGACACCGTATGAACTATGGTTTAACAAAGAAACCTAAGCTGTCTATTCTTAAAGTTTGGAAGTTGTGATGCTTATGTGAAAAAGTTTCATCACGATAAGCTCAAACCCAAATCGGAGAAGTGCGTCTTCATAGAATACCCAAAGGAAATTGTTGGGTATACCTTCTATCACAGATCCGAAGGCAAAAACATTCGTTGCTTATAAATGGATCCTTTCTAGAGAAGGAGTTTCTCTCGAAAGAAGTGAGTGGGAGGAAAGTGGAGCTTGATAAGGTAATTTGTACCTTCTCCCGAATTGGAAAGTATTTCATCACGGAAATCAGTTCCGTGATTCCTACACCAATTAGTGAGGAAGCTAATGATGATGATCATGTAACCCAGATCAAGTCACCGCCGAATCCCGTGAGGTAAACCAGAGTGAGATCCGCACCAAAGTGGTACGGCCATCCTGTTCGGAAGTCATGCTACTAGATCATGACGAACCTACAAACTGTGAAGAAGCGATGGTGAGCCCAGATTCCGCTAAATGGCTAGAAGCCATGAAATCTGAGATGGGATCCATGTATGAAAACAAAGTGTGGACTTTGGTTGACTTGCCGAGGGTCGGCAAGCAATAGAAAATAAATGGATCTTCAAGAGGAAGACGGACGTTGATAGTAGTGTTACTATCTACAAAGCTCGACTTGTCGCAAAAAGGTTTTTGACAAGTTCAAGGTGTTAACTACAATGAGATTTTCTCAACTGTAGCGATGCTTAAGTCTGTCCGAATCATGTTAGCAATTGCCACAATTTATGAAATTTGGCAAATGGATGTAAAAACTGCATTCCTGAATGGGTTTACGGAGGAAGAGTTGTATATGATGCAACCGAAGGTTTTATCGATCCAAAGGGAGCTAACAAAGTGTGCAAGCTCCAGTGATCCATCTATGGACTGGTGCAAGCATCTCGGAGTTGGAATATACGCTTTGATAAGTTGATCAAAGCATATAGTTTATCTGAGACTTACAAAGTGAAGCTGTATTTACTAGAAAGTGAGTGGGAGCACTACGGCATTTACGATAAGTATATGTGAATGACATATTGTAGATCGGAAATAATGTAGAATTATTCGCAAAGCATAAAGGAGTGTTTGAAAGGAGTTTTTCAAACAAAGACCTCGGTGAAGCTGCTTACATATTGAGCATCAAGATCTATAGAGATAGATCAAGACGCTTGATAAGTTTTTTCAATGAGTACATACCTTGACAAGATTTTGAAGTAGTTCAAAATGGAACAGTCAAAGAAAGAGTTCTTGCCTGTGTTACAAGGTGTCAAATTGAGTAAGACTCAAAACCCGACCACGGCAGAAGATAGAAAGAGAATGAAAGTCATTCCCTATGCCTTGGCCATAGGTTCTATAAAGTATGCCATCTTGTGTACCAGATCTATTGTATACCCTACAATCGAGTTTGCCAAGGGAATACAATAGTGATCTAGGAGTAGATCATCGACAATGGTCAAAATTATCCTTAGTGGAATAAGGATATGTTTCTCGATTATGGAAGTGACAAAAGGTTCGTCGTAAAGGGTTACGTCGATGCAAGTTTTGACACCGATCTGGATGACTCTAAGTCTCGATCTAGATACACATTGAAAGTGGGAGCAATTAGCTAGAATAGCTCCTTGCGGAGCATTGTTGACATAGAAATTCGCAAAATATTTACGGATCTGAATGTGATGACCCGTTGACTAAAAATATCTCACAAGCAAAACATGATCACACCTTAGTACTCTTTGGGTGTTAATCACATAGCGATGTGAACTAGATTATCGACTCTAGTAAACCCTTTGGGTGTTGATCACATATCGATGTGAACTATGGGTGTTAATCACATGGTGATGTGAACTATTGCGTTAAATCACATGGCGATGTGAACTAGATTATTGACTCTAGTGCAAGTGGGAGACTGAAGGAAATATGCCCTAGAGGCAATAATAAAGTTATTATTTATTTCCTTACATCATGATAAATGTTTATTATTCATGCTAGAATTGTATTAACCGGAAACATAATACATGTGTGAATATATAGACAAACAGAGTGTCACTAGTATGCCTCTACTTGACTAGCTCGTTAATCGAAGATGGTTATGTTTCCTAACCATAGACATGAGTTGTCATTTGATTAACGGGATCACATCATTAGGAGAATGATCTGATTGACATGACCCATTCCGTTAGCCTAGCACTTGATCGCTTAGTATGTTGCTATTGCTTTCTTCATGACTTATACATGTTCTCGTAACTATGAGATTATGCAACTCCCGTTTACGGAGGAACACTTTGGTGCTACCAAACGTCACAACGTAATCGGGTGATCATAAAGGAGTACTACAGGTGTCTACAAAGGTACTTGTTGGGTTGGCGATTTCGAGATTAGGTTTTGTCACTCCGATTGTCGGAGAGGTATCTCTGGGCCTTCTCGGTAGTACACATCACATAAGCCTTGCAAGCATTGCAACTAATGAGTTAGTTGTGAGATGATGTATTATGGAACGAGTAACGAGACTTGCCAAGAACGAGATTGAACTAGGTATTGGATACCGACGATCGAATCTCGGCAAGTAACATACCGATGACAAAGGGAACAACGTATGTTGTTATGCGGTTTGACCGATAAAGATCTTCGTAGAATATGTAGGAGCCAATATGGGCATCCAGGTCCCGCTATTGGTTATTGACCGAGAATAGTTCTAGGTCATGTCTACATAGTTCTCGAACCCGTAGGGTCCGCACGCTAAGGTTTCGGCGATGCTTATATTATGAGTTTATGAGTTTTGATGTACCGAAGGAGTTCGGAGTCCCGGATGAGATCGGGGACATGACGAGGAGTCTCGAAATGGTCGAGATGTAAAGATCGATATATTGGACGACTATATTCGGAGTTCGGAAAGGTTCGAATGATTCGGGTATTTTTCGAGTACCGAGAGTTACGGAATTCGCCGGGAGAAGTATTGGGCCTTATTGGGCCCTGCGGAAAGAGAGAGGGCTGCCTAGGGCAGGCCGCGCCCCATGGCCTAGTCCGGGTGGACTAGGGGAGGCCGCACCTCCTTCCTTCCCTTCTTTCTTCCCCTTCCTTGTCTCCTACTCCTCATACATGGAAGGACTCCTAGTGGGACTAGGAAAGGGGGAATCCTACTCCCGGTGGAGTAGGACTCCCCTTGGTGCGCCTCCTCCTAGGCCGCCACCCCTCCCTTGCTCCTTTATATACAGGCGGGGGCACCCCATGACACACAAGTTGATCTACGGATCGTTCCTTAGCCGTGCGGTGCCCCCTCCACCATATTCCACTTCGTCATATCGTCGCGGAGCTTAGGCGAAGCCCTGCGCCGGTGAAGTCATATCGTCGCGAGCTTAGGCGAAGCCCCGCGCCGTGAAGTCATATCGTCGCGAGCTTAGGCGAAGCCCCGCGTCGGTGGAGCATCATCATCGCCACCACGCCGTCGTCTTGTGGAACTCATCCCGACACTTTCCGGATCGAGTCCGGGATCGCCATCGAGCTGAACGTGTGCAGAACTTCGGAGGTGCCGTGACGTTCGGTACTTGGATCGGTCGGATCGTGAAGACGCATTTACTACATCAACCGTGTTGTTATAACGCTTCCGCCACGGTCTCACGAGGGTACGTGGACATACACTCTCCTCTCGTTGCTATGCATCACCATGATCTTCGCAGCGTAGGGAATTTTTTTTGAAATTACTACGTTCCCCAACAGTGGCATCCGAGCCTAGGTTTTATGCGTTGATGTCATATGCACGAGTAGAACACAAGTGAGTTGTGGGCGATACAAGTCATCTTGCCTACCAACATGTCATACTTTGGTTCAGCGGTATTGTGAGATGAAGCGGCCCGGACCGACATTACGCCAGACGCTTACGCGAGACTGGTTTCACTGCTACGAGCACTCGTGCTTAAAGGTGGCTGGCGGGTGTCTGTCTCTCTCACTTTAGTTGAACCGAGTGTGGCTACGCCCGGTCCTTGTGAAGGTTAAAACGGAGTCTATTTGACGAAGTATCGTTGTGGTTTTAATGCGTAGGTAAGAACGGTACTTGCTCAGCCCGTAGCAGCCACGTAAAACTTGCAACAACAAAGTAGAGGACGTCTAACTTGTTTTTGCAGGGCATGTTGTGATGTGATATGGTCAAGACGTGATGCTATATTTTATTGTATGAGATGATCATGTTTTGTAACCGAAGTTATCGGCAATGGCGAGAGCCATATGGTTGTCGCTTTATTGTATGAAATGCAAACGCTCAGTAATTGCTTTACTTTATCACTAAGCGGTAGCGATAGTCGAGAAGCAATAGATGGCGAAACGACAACGATGCTACGATGGAGATCAAGGTGTCGCTACCGGTGACGATGGTGATCATGACGGTGCTTCGAGATGGAGATCACAAGCACAAGATGATGATGGCCATATCATATCACTTATATTGATTGCATGTGATGTTTATCCTTTATGCATCTTATTCGCTTTGATCGACGGTAGCATTTTAAGATGATCTTTCACTAAAATTATCAAGTAGTGTTCTCCACGAGTATGCACCGTTGCCAAAGTTCGTCGTGCCCAGACACCACGTGATGATCGGGTGTGATAAGCTCCACGTCCATCTACAACGGGTGCAAGCCAGTTTTGCACACGCTGAATACTAAAGTTAAACTTGACGAGCCTAGCATATGCAGATATGGCCTCGAACACGGAGACCGAAAGGTCGGCGTGAATCATATAGTAGATATGATCAACATAGTGATGTTCACCATTGAAAACTACTCCATCTCACGTGATGATCGGTTATGGTTTAGTTGATTTGGATCACGTGATCACTTAGATGACTAGAGAGATGTCTGTCTAAGTGGGAGTTCTTAAGTAATATGATTAATTGAACTTTAATTTATCATGAACTTAGTCCCGGTAGTATTTTGCAAATTATGTTGTAGATCAATAGCTTGCGTTGTTGCTTTCATATGTTTGTTTTAATATGTTCCTAGAGAAAACTGTGTTGAAAGATGTTAGTAGCAATGATGCGGATTGGATCCGTGATCCGAGGTTTATCCTCATTGCTGCACGTAAGTATTATGTCCTTAATGCACCGCTAGGTGACAGACCTATTGCAGGAGCGTATGCGCACGTTCTGAACGTTTGGCTAGCTCAATATGATGACTACTTGATAGTTTAGTGCACCATGCTTAACGGCTTAGAATCGGGACTTCAAAGACGTTTTGAACGTCATGGACCATATAAGATGATCCAGGAATTGAAGTTAATATTTCAAGCAAATACCGAGTTGAGAGATATGAAGTCTCCAACAAGTTCTATAGCTAAAAGATGGAAGAGAATCGCTCAACTAGTGAGCATGTTCTCAGATTGTCCGGGTACTTCAATCGCTTGAATCAAGTGGGAGTTAATCTTCCAGATAAGATAGTGATTGATGTAATTCTCTAGTCACCAACACTAAGTTACTAGAACTTCGTGATGAACTATAGTATGCAAGGGATGACGAAAATGATTCCCGAGCTCTTCGTGATGCTGAAATCGACGAAGGTAGAAATCAAGAAAGAGCATCAAGTGTTGATGATTGACAAGACCACTAGTCTCAAGGAAAAGGGCAAAGGGAAGAAGGGAACTTCAAGAAGAACGGCAAGCAAGTTGTTGCTCAAGTAAAGAAGCCCAAGTCTGGACCTAAGCACGAGACTAAGTGCTTTTGCTGCAATGGAACTGGTCACTAGAAGCGGAACTACCCCAAGTATTTGGCGGATAAGAAGGATGGCAAAGTGAACAAAGGTATATTTGATATACAGATTATTGATGTGTATTTTACTAGTGTTCGTAGCAACCCCTCGGTATTTGATACCGGGTTCAATTGCTAAGAGTAGTAACTTGAAACGGAGTTGCGTAATGAACAGAAACTAGTTGAAGGGAAGTGACGATGAGTGTTGGAAGTAGTTCCAAGATTGATATGATCATCATCGCACACTCCCTATACTTTCGGGATTAGTGTGGAATCTAAATAAGTGTTATTTGGTGTTGAGCATAAATATGATTTGATCATGTTTATTGCAATACGGTTATTCATTTAAGTAAGAGAATAAATTGTTGTTCTGCTTACATGAATAAAACCTTATATGGTTACACACCCAATGAAAATGGTTCATTGGATCTCAATCATAGTGATACACATATTCATAATATTGAAACCAAAAGATGCAAAGTTAATAATGATAGTGTAACTTATTTGTGGCACTGCCGTTTAGGTCATATTGGTGTAAAGCGCTTGAAGAAAACTCCATGCTGATGGACTTTTGGAATCACTTGACTATGAATCATTTGATGCTTGCGAACCGTGCCTTTTGGGCAAGATGACTAAAACTCCGTTCTCCGGAACAATGGAACAAGCTAACGACTTATTGGAAATAATACATACCGATGTATGCGATTGAATGAGTGTTGATGCTCGTGGCAAGTATCGTTATTTTCCGACCTTCACAAAATGATTTGAGCAGATATGGGTATATCTACTTGATGAAACATAAGTCTGAAATAATTGAAAAGTTCAAAGAATTTCAGAGTGAAGTGGAAAATCATCGTAACAAGAAAATAAAGTTTCGCGATCCGATCGTGGAGATAAATATTTGAGTTACGAGTTTGGTCTTCATTTGAAACAATGTGAAATAGTTTCACAACTCACGCCATATGGAACACCACAACATAATGGTGTGTCCGAAAGTCGTAACCGCACTTTATTGGATATGGTGCGATCTATGATGTCTCTTATCAATTTACCACTATCGCTTTTGGGGTTATGCATTAGAGACAGCTGCATTCACGCTTTAATAGGGCACCGCCTAAATCCGCTGAGGCGACACCGTATGAACTATGGTTTAACAAAGAAACCTAAGCTGTCGCTTTCTTAAAGTTTGGAAGTTGTGATGCTTATGTGAAAAAGTTTCATCCCGATAAGCTCAAACCCAAATCGGAGAAGTGCGTCTTCATAGAATACCCAAAGGAAATTGTTGGGTATACCTTCTATCACAGATCCGAAGGCAAAAACATTCGGTGTTTATAAATGGATCCTTTCTAGAGAAGGAGTTTCTCTCGAAAGAAGTGAGTGGGAGGAAAGTGGAGCTTGATAAGGTAATTTGTACCTTCTCCCGAATTGGAAAGTATTTCATCACGGAAATCAGTTCGGTGATTCCTACACCAATTAGTGAGGAAGCTAATGATGATGATCATGTAACTTCAGATCAAGTCATCGCCGAATCCCGTAGGTAAACCAGAGTGAGATCCGCACCAAAGTGGTACGGCCATCCTGCTCGGAAGTCATGCTACTAGATCATGACGAACCTACAAACTATGAAGAAGCGATGGTGAGCCCAGATTCCGCTAAATGGCTAGAAGCCATGAAATCTGAGATGGGATCCATGTATGAAAACAAAGTGTGGACTTTGGTTGACTTGCCCGAGGGTCGGCAAGCAATAGAAAATAAATGGATCTTCAAGAGGAAGACGGACGTTGATAGTAGTGTTACTATCTACAAAGCTCGACTTTGTCGCAAAAAGGTTTTGACAAGTTCAAGGTGTTAACTACAATGAGATTTTCTCAACTGTAGCGATGCTTAAGTCTGTCCGAATCATGTTAGCAATTGCCACAATTTATGAAATTTGGCAAATGGATGTAAAAACTGCATTCCTGAATGGGTTTCGGAGGAAGAGTTGTATATGATGCAACCAGAAGGTTTTATCAATCCAAAGGGAGCTAACAAAGTGTGCAAGCTCCAGCGATCCATCTATGGACTGGTGCAATCATCTCGGAGTTGGAATATACGCTTTGATAAGTTGATCAAAGCATATAGTTTATACAGACTTACAAAGGAAGCCTGTATTTACTAGAAAGTGAGTGGGAGCACTACAAAGATTTCGATAAGTATATGTGAATGACATATTGTAGATCGGAAATAATGTAGAATTATTCGCAAAGCATAAAGGAGTGTTTGAAAGGAGTTTTTCAAACAAAGACCTCGTGAAGTCACATATATTGAGCATCAAGATCTATAGAGATAGATCAAGACGCTTGATAAGTTTTTTCAATGAGTACATACCTTGACAAGATTTTGAAGTAGTTCAAAATGGAACAGTCAAAGAAAGAGTTCTTGCCTGTGTTACAAGGTGTCAAATTGAGTAAGACTCAAAACCCGACCACGGCAGAAGATAGAAAGAGAATGAAAGTCATTCCCTATGCCTTGGCCATAGGTTCTATAAAGTATGCCATGTTGTGTACCGCATCTATTGTATACCCTACATTGAGTTTGCCAAGGAATACAATAGTGATCTAGGAGTAGATCATCGACAGCGGTCAAAATTATCCTTAGTGGAATAAGGATATGTTTCTCGATTATGGAAGTGACAAAAGGTTCGGTCGTAAAGGGTTACGCCGATGCAAGTTTTGACACCGATCCGGATGACTCTAAGTCTCGATCTAGATACATATTGAAAGTGGGAGCAATTAGTTAGAATAGCTCATGCGAGCATTGTTGACATAGAAATTTAAAATACTTACGGATCTGAATGTGATGTACCCGTTGACTAAAAAATATCTCACAAGCAAAACATGATCACACCTTAGTACTCTTTGGGTGTTAATCACATAGCGATGTGAACTAGATTACTGACTCTAGTAAACCCTTTGGGTGTTGATCACATATCGATGTGAACTATGGGTGT
The DNA here is from genome assembly GCA_021605145.1 of Aegilops bicornis. Taxonomy (NCBI): domain Eukaryota; kingdom Viridiplantae; phylum Streptophyta; class Magnoliopsida; order Poales; family Poaceae; genus Aegilops; species Aegilops bicornis. The sequence goes on from CM038671.1 coordinate 106,680,160, forward strand.
TAATCACATGGTGATGTGAACTATTGCTGTTAAATCACATGGCGATGTGAACTAGATTATTGACTCTAGTGCAAGTGGGAGACTGAAGGAAATATGCCCTAGAGGCAATAATAAAGTTATTATTTATTTCCTTACATCATGATAAATGTTTATTATTCATGCTAGAATTGTATTAACCGGAAACATAATACATGTGTGAATATATAGACAAACAGAGTGTCACTAGTATGCCTCTACTTGACTAGCTCGTTAATCGAAGATGGTTATGTTTCCTAACCATAGACATGAGTTGTCATTTGATTAACGGGATCACATCATTAGGAGAATGATCTGATTGACATGACCCATTCCGTTAGCCTAGCACTTGATCGCTTAGTATGTTGCTATTGCTTTCTTCATGACTTATACATGTTCCTCGTAACTATGAGATTATGCAACTCCTGCTTACCGGAGGAACACTTTGGTGCTACCAAACGTCACAACGTAACTCGGTGATCATAAAGGAGTACTACAGGTGTCTACAAAGGTACTTGTTGGATTGGCGATTTCGAGATTAGGTTTTGTCACTCCGATTGCTCCGGAGAGGTATCTCTGGGCCTTCTCGGTAATACACATCACATAAGCCTTGCAAGCATTGTAACTAATGAGTTAGTTGTGAGATGATGTATTACGGAACGAGTAAAGAGACTTGCCAAGAACGAGATTGAACTAGGTATTGGATACCGACGATCGAATCTCGGCAAGTAACATACCGATGACAAAGGGAACAACGATGTTGTTATGCGGTTTGACCGATAAAGATCTTCAGAGAATATGTAGGAGCCAATATGGGCATCCAGGTCCCGCTATTGGTTATTGAACGAGAATAGTTCTAGGTCATGTCTACATAGTTCTCGAACCCGTAGGGTCCGCACGCTTAAGGTTTCGGCGATGCTTATATTATGAGTTTATGAGTTTTGATGTACCGAAGGAGTTCGGAGTCCCGGATGAGATCGGGGACATGACGAGGAGTCTCGAAATGGTCGAGACGTAAAGATCGATATATTGGACGACTATATTCGGAGTTCGGAAAGGTTCCGAATGATTCGGTTATTTTTCGGAGTACCGAGAGTTACGGGAATTCGCCGGGAGAAGTATTGGGCCTTATTGGGCCCTGCGGGAAAGAGAGAGGGGCTGCCTAGGGCAGGCCGCTGGCTTCATGGCCTAGTCCGAATTGGACTAGGGGAGGGGCCGCACCCCCTCCTTCCTTCCCTTCTTTCTTCCCCTTCCTTGTCTCCTACTCTTAATACATGGAAGGACTCCTAGTTGGACTAGGAAAGGGGGAATCCTACTCCCGGTGGGAGTAGGACTCCCCCCTTGGTGCGCCTCCTCCTAGGCCGGCCACCCCCTCCCTTAATCCTTTATATACGGGGCAGGGGGCACCCCATGACACACAAGTTGATCTACGGATCGTTCCTTAGCCGTGTGCGGTGCCCCCTCCACCATATTCCACTTCGGTCATATCGTCATGGAGCTTAGGCGAAGCCCCGCGCCGTGAAGTCATATCGTCATGAGCTTAGGCGAAGCCCCGCGCCGGTGAAGTCATATCGTCATGAGCTTAGGCGAAGCCCCGCGCCGGTGGAGCATCATCATCGCTACCACGCCGTGCGGCCGACGGAACTCATCCCGACACTTTGCCGGATCGGAGTCCGGGATCGCCATCGAGCTGAACGTGTGCAGAAATCGGAGGTGCCGTGACGCTCGGTACTTGGATCGGTTGGATCGTGAAGACGACGACTACATCAACCGCGTTGTTATAACGCTTCGCCACGGTTCACGAGGGTACGTGGACATACACTCTCCCCTCTCGTTGCTATGCATCACTATGATCTTGCGTGTGCGTAGGAATTTTTTTTTTAAATTACTACGTTCCCCAACAGCTCGGTGCTACTGGAATACACCGGCGTATTTAGTCTAAGGAAACGAGTCAGATGATCCGCAGGTGGTGGTGGCGGTGGGTTGTTGTTGTTGTTGCCCTGGTTCTGCACCAATGTTTGAATCAGGGTATTCTGCTGCTGGATTAGTTGGGTGATCTCTGGCGGGAAACGAATCCGGGGTCGCGTCTCGGAGGCATCTGATGGGTTTAGAAAAGATGAGAATTTAGAATAGAATGAGGTCTAAGGGGAATCACTACCCAAATGCACATGAGCAAATACACACAAAATCACTTCATTCAATCAAACAAAGGCTTACAACGATCTAACTATCGCAAAAGTGCGTGTACTATAATGTTTACATGGAGGAATACTACTAATATGTGGGGGCTTCTACTAATTTGAACCGGTGGAAGACTCCATAATGTCTCGCTTCCAAATTCGCCTTCAAAGTCGGGTTCACTTGGATCCGAATCGGTGTCGTCGATGTTGATGTAGTCGCTTGGGCAATTGACATATTGGTCTTCATTCCTGAGCGCCAACTTCTTCTTGAGTTCTTCAATCTCGTACTTAAGATCATTATTGTGTCTTGCTAGAGCTACGATATCGTCCATATAGTCCTTGCGAGTTGTCTTTAGTTCTTCTTCAAGCTCGATGATCCTTCCCTTTGCATTCTGCAACTCCAACATATCATTGCACATCTGGTTCTCCTGACGTCGAATGTGCTGGTTTAACTCCTGGATGAATGCGGCAATGGATCTATCCTTCTTGGTGCTGACGACGTCCCATTTGTCATCTCGGCATCCACAAATCTGGTAGATTGTGTCCTTGAGGTCTTCTTGATAAACTTCTCCAATGCGTCCCACGGTGATGTGAGCTGCCATGCTCTTTCCCAGACTCCAAGTTGGTGCAATCGAAAACACTATCTATAGGCTTGGTGATTGGGGCTAATGTCCTTCCCGAACGTGAGCGTGAATCTTCCAGCGCTCCTCTTCAGGCAGAGTGGCGTTGAAAGTCCCGGTGAAGCTTGGTAATCCAATGTTTAGGAATTTGGTAACTTCCTTCAAGTGAAATCCAAAAGGTGTGCCTTCATCCGGTTGGGTGTACTTGATCTTCGCGTCCTTCATCCTAAAGAGAGTAGAAAAGATGAGGAGTTAGAAAATGAGAAGAGAATAGTGATCTATGGCTTTATCTTAGTGGTCGTGTCTCACGATCGGCAGGTGCTCGATACCATTCTCTCGTCATGACGGACCGAATGGATCTAGCGCTCGTGCTCAGGTCATCCCCGGATCAAGAATGTCGACACCACACAAGATTTCAAGGATTTATAGCAAGAGTAGCAATCACACACTTATTACATCGTTGTCCACAAGGGAACTTAATACAATAATATGGCTTAAGGCCATCTAACAATAACAGCGGAAGGCTTGGAAAACGAGTGAGTCCATCAACTCCAACGGCATCATCGAGTATAGAACCACGACCTAACACCTTACTGTCGTTCTAAAAGTGCGCAACATGAAAAGTTGCAGCCCTAAAACGGGTCAAGACATGGAATATGCCGGCAATGTAACACATAGAGAACAATGAAGCAATAAGCCTATACTACATGCATATTTGGTGGTGGTAAGGCTCTACGGTTACATTTTTGCATAAAGCTGATTTTTCCCTACATCAAAGGAATAATTTTATTTAACTATCATGGTGGTTGTTAAACATTGAGAATGGTTGATGACATCCTCAATCCCAATTAAAAAGAACTCATTAAAACCCAAAAACTTTATTATAAGAAGTAACATGTTGATATACACATGATATTCAAGTACTAGATACTCAAAACGTCCATCACCGGGGACACGGCTAATCATGATCAGGTTATACACTCTGCAGAGGTTTATGACTTTTCCCCACAAGACTCGATCGCTTCCACTTGGTTCTCGCACTACATGGTGTTTGAGAAACGGATGACCGAGACATAGTCTTTCGTAAGCGCTTAGCACCTTACATGTGGGTAGACCGTACCAACCTACATCCCCTACATCCGCTAGTCTGCCCGTAAGAGTTCGCACAACTTAGTCAACTACGCCAGAGCCCATAATTGGCTTGTGGCTGCACACGGAAGTTTCTAGTTTGAATAATCTTATGATCCCTTAGAGCCCGGGTGGCGGTCCAAGAAATACAGTAAGTCTCGATAGAAACCAGGTGCCTCAATCCACCCAGATGTGTGTTTAGGTTGCCACCTTAAATAAACCATTAATTAACAATCTCACATCTGTCATGGATATTCACTCACCCAATCCACGTCTACTAGCATAGCATGTCATAATTCAGCAAACGTAGAAGTAACTCCCAAGGTTTCATAAGTAAAACAGGTAATAGGTACTACCTCAATCTACTTCCCATCCCACAATTTAATTAGATCCTAAACATGCAAGTGTTTGAGGGTTTGATCTAATGCAATAAAACTGGGTAGTAGAAAAGGCATGATCAAAGTGTTACTTGCCTTTGCCGATGATCCGCGAGTCCTAGAGATTCAAGTAACAAAGCGGCGACCGGTGATCTAACGCAGACAAACAACAAGCATACAATAAGTACTCATCTAATGCACAGGAAATCTCGAATAAAAGATCTAACCAGATAGTTCAACTTAAGAACCCCGTTGCAAAAGAATCGAATCAAATAAGCATCGAAAGTCGGAACTTGAGAGAGAACGACTCAGTTTAGCAAATCTGAAATTAGGTCAAAATCTCACAGTAGCAAAACTCGTGTAAGTAGGTTCGGGTGGCGGCGGGTCGTGAGGGGCCCGGGCGGCGGGGTGCTCCGACGACGGAGACGGCGGCAAGGCCCTCGGGCCACGGCGGCGGCTCGGTGGGGTCGGCGGCGGGGCGATGAGAGGAGAGAGGGGTGGCGGCGGTTAAATAGGAGGGGGCGAGTCGGCTTGGGGAGGGGCAAGCCAGGGGCGAGGGGCGGCGAGGTCGGCGAGGGGCTCCGGGGGCGACGAGGGCGGGCGGGTGCTCCCATGACGGCGGCGGCTCGCAGGCGGGCGGCGGCTGGCCTGGAGGGGCGCGGTGAGGGCGGCGGCGGCGGTGAGAGAGAGGGGGGTGGCTGGTATTTATGGGAGGGCACCGGTGGCTTGGGGAGGGGCACGGCGGGCGGGCGACGTCGTGGCCGAGCCGAGTCGGGCGGCGGGCGGGCGGCGGACGCTGGGAGGGAGAGGGAGGTGGGCTGGGCGCTGGCTGGGCTGGCTGGTTGGCCGGCTGGGCCTTGGCCCAAGGGCGTTTTTTTAAATAAAACAAAACTAATTAAAAATATCAAACGAACTCCGATTTAAATAAAACAAATTTTCCCGACTCCTAAAAATGAGTCGAACAAAATGAACTTTAAAACGGGCAAACATGCATAATATTTTTAAAATGCTCATTTTTGCCTAAGCAAAATAAATCTTTCAAAACCAAATTTGACTTATTTATAATATCTTCATTTTTCCTAAATATTGGGAAAGTCATATTATTCCCTCTCTTGAGATTTTTATAGGAAAAACTTTATGAAGATAATTAAATAAACTAATGATCCTATTTTCAAAATTTGAGAAATCCCAAATATGAAAATAATGAAACTTCCAACTCTCTCCGAGGGTCCTTGAGTTGCATGAAATTTCCTAGGATCGGAAAAATGCGAGAAAAATATGATATGCATGATGACCTAATGTATAACATTCCAAATTGAAAATTTGGGATGTTACAATGCCGGAGCCCAGGAGCCAGACGCCACCATCGACGACGACTCCTACTACACTCGAGGTGCCTACTAGTACCTGTAGGCCGCTGATGACGACCAGGAGTAGTTTAGGAGGATCCCAGGCACGAGGCATGCGCCTCTTTCGATCTGTATCCTAGTTTGTGCTAGCCTTCTTAAGGCAAACTTGTTTAACTTATGTCTCAGATCAGATATTGTTGCTTCACGACTCATCTATGATCGAGCACTTGTATTCAAGCCCTCGAGCCCCGGCTTGTATTATGATGCTTGTATGACTTATTTATGTTTTTAGAGTTGTGTTGTGATATCTTCCCGTGAGTCCTCGATCTTGATCGTATTAACGCTTGCATGCATGATTAGTGTACGATTGAATCGGGGACGTCACAAGTTGGTATCAGAGCCGACTGCCTGTAGGAATCCCCCTTTCCAACTCCTTGGCCGAAGTCGAGTCTAGACATTACAAAAACTTTTACTAACATGGATGTGTTCCTTACGGGCCCACGTCGCCATTGGGTGTTATTAGGATCTTTTATTCCTCAACCTATACTCTGCGACTCTGATCTCTTGTCTATTCGGGTTAAAATGAATTTACTAACTCTGACTCTAGGTTCTCGTAACTACTCCTTCCGTAGAGCCCCTTATCACATATGATCGCCTGCTGCACCAAAAGATTTCGAAGATACTCTCCGATAATCTCTCGAGACCTTGTGCCCGTTGCTTTTGCAATTCCCTACCACCGAAATATCCCTATGGATAAATACTTACACCTGTCGTTCTTACTTTTATTCCCAGTCGATCTTGTTATTACAAGATACCCCGAGAATACTTTGCCACCAGTTGCTATTACTGCCTTGTAGTTCTTTGCCACATGAATACCCCTACGGATAAATCCTCGCACTTATCAAGTATTCGCTTATCCCCAGTTGATTCATGTATTTCACAAAAGTCTTTGAAATACCATTTGACTTCCCAAAAATCCACAACCGCCTATTACTCTTGAAACTCCTGCTTGCTTGCATTATGATTAATCCCATAAGTGTGGTAATCTAATTGGCATCCTTTGTCATCATCATTTTGAGTCCTTGATTTAATATGTTGCGAAGGCTCGCAATGCTCAAGCAGTTCCTAGAGTCCTTCTTTCCAGCTCAGACGTCATTTTAAACATGGGCTGGATCTCGACCAATCAAAATTGCCATCAATTGTACCCCTAAGCCTACTCAACTTATCCATCCTTAATCAGAGCATTTTCTTATGATCCTTTGATTTGGAAATCATAATTCCTTTGCCTTTGAGTTTGAATTAGTCAGTTGTTTCTATATTCTGATGCCTTTGCATTCCTTCTTCCTCTTAACGAGTACCGATACTCACATCAACCCTCTTGTGGACCGTCAGGCCCATTGTCGGGTTATTATCTGACAATGTCCTTCACATCCAAAATTCTTGTGAGTTCTTTCCCTGATACATAATGCCTTTGGTAAATTGTATCTTCTGCCTTGTCGAACATGCTCTGCCATCGAGCTTATGTTGTTTACTCCTGAAGTTTGTGGTATATATTCTAAGAGGCCCTTATGGGTTGAACCTACGCCTTTTCTAATATGTGTGAACCTGGAAACTACTACAGGTCATACTCTACTATTGTTATATCAGATAAAATTTCAATACTACAACTTCGTCAAAGGCGAGAAGTGAATGAAAGGTTATGCATTAGAGAAGTGGGAGTCGACCTTGAACTTTGTGTTCATTCCCATGGGCACGATGTCGATCCTATCATGGAAGCTTCTTGTAATAATAACTATTTCCTTGACAAATATCATCTGATATCTTGAATTGATCCTTTGCAACCGTGGTTCCGACCATGATTGTTCTCCTTCGATTCTATTTCTCGGACAAGTTAAAGTACTTGCCTTCTGCAGATCAGTACGCCTGCCCAATCTTTATTTTGTTCTACCTTCGAGTATTACCCCCTGGTATCTCGAGGATAGCAACCCATTGCACTTCATCTTATGAATTTTTGATGAAGTAGTTCCTTCCCCTGTCATAGTCACTCCACGGGTTCGGGGTTGTCATCAACCAAGAATACCGATTTGGGAATCGAATCAACACTGAGAGTCAGTACTCCCAGTACTTTGTTGTTGAGTAGTTTAATACTCCATCATGTCATTCCTAGCCTGATCAGCTACATCATTATCGTGCTAATTTTAACTATGCTACCTGGTCCTTAATCCCGGAGCACAATCTTCGATGATGAGCTAAGCTTACGTTGATTTACTCATCTTATCGTCCACCTCAAGCAACAAGCTTGATTCTGAGTTGGTGCCGTATTCGTGGTTCCAATAATATTTTGTTGCATCAGTCCTTTTACTTGATGTAGTCGCTGTTCGATTGGTTCTTCGTGGAGCCTCTCGGCAAAATTTGTCGTAATCATCATCAACATTCTGAGCTCTTCAAGGATATCGATCGAATTCATGTTGAGAAATACCGTCCTTGCCCCTCGATGGTTTGTGTTATCATCGACCACTTTATTGCCTTCGGTTCAACACAAACGTATTCGCGTTTTGTGTTATACCTTGAGATCCTTACTGTCCAGCATTTTTTCTTCTTTACCTTGGAGTATTATCATCTTTTATGTCAAGGATGTCATGAGAGTTTCACCACCTCTTAAGAATTCTTGATACAAGTGATAGTTATTGCCATCTCCGTTCATTCCTGGGTCCCCGTGTTGTTTCTAATTGGAATATCGACAATTGAACTATGATGTGTGAATTCAAAACTTCTAGCAACCCTATTGCTTTGAAGTGAATGGTCAATAGTTTCATCCTAATTCTTTTGTTCATAAAGTCACCATTCTAACATTGATCGTGCAACCCAACTCATATTTCAGGTGCACCTTTCAACCAATGATTATTTGCGTATGTTTTTCCTTGAGCATACATCATTATAGCATTTGATATGACAAATGTTATCTCCTTGTTCACATAATTGTGGAAATCCATATTTTTGGAAATCTTGACGAAATTTTGCTGAATCCATCAACCACCTCCTCATCCTCTACTTGGATCAATGACGAACTCTTATTTCGAAACTCTCTTCCATAGTTCATTTCCCGGGAATCTTACAATGTGATCTCGTCAATTTGTGTCGCACCTTTTTCTTCTCACGCATCCTGAGTCTGATGTATCTTGACTCCAATCAGATCTGAATCTCGGTCAGATATGATGGTTGGAACATATTTTCAAGAGTTATAACATTGGTCTTTATATGACGCGGTAAGGTGATGTCATGCCTAGCACACCTGGCCGAAGGCCCTATTGTCATAGCTTCCTTTTCGGCAAGGCTATCCATTCTTTCATGAGGAAACTGTAAGACTTATTCTACAAGTTGTTCCTGATGAATCCTTCGTGTATCCAAAGTCTGAACTTTGCTTGAAGACCATGTAAATGCTATCTCGAAGCATGTCTGCGGTACTCCGACCTTCGATAAGAACATTTGAAGCCCAATGCTAAATGTTTCCTGCTCAATTATCTAAACACCCTTGTATGGGTAATGCCATGAAATTTCTCTCCCCTTACCTAAAGAGTTTTCTACATTATATCTTGTCATGGATATCATGCTCTGTTTGTCCTTGGGAAGGAAATACCCCTGAAATATGTGTTTTAACACATTTTCCTTTCCATTGTTCTGTTTAATCTGATAATCATATTTTCCTTTCCATTGTTTGGTTTAACCTTTCTTGTGACCTATATGATCTAAGCCGTAATATTCTCCTGCTTATGTAAACACCTCGTTGTAAAATTCTGTCAGCAAGACCCTGTTACTATTGTTGATGACATTCTGGTAGCCACCGATGGACGAGAACTTTGCTTATTGGCCCGCCTCGTTCAACGAGCAGGAAGATAGTTCTCTTTGCCCCTCGCCCTTGGTACCGACGTTGTTGCCGACATAACTGACAGGCTATCCGCTGACATGTGTTGTCTACATGGTCATACAAGACGTCACCGCCCTTCCTACTTTTAACCCACATGGTGGGCCCATAACCCACAGTTCCACATGATCGAAACCTGACTCTCCTATACACCCTGTTGTCGAAGTTATTCCTCGTGCTTGACTCCGTATGTGATTTACGGGCCACCTGCCTAGTGATCTATTATGGTACCAGACGCAATACTTTCCCATTGCTCTAAACCCCTGTCACATTTCGTATCAGACAACGAACGATTGTCTATGCGCTTGAAACTTCTATTTTGCACCTTCTTACTTTCTCTCGATAATGTCTTAAGTTTCAATTCGAGGGTTACTTCCCACCACCTTCCCTGATGTTATCTACTAGATAAGCAAACATTGTAGCGGTCCGTTCTTCCGTAATACCCCCTTATCCTTTCGTAAGTACGATGGAGTTCTTGAAGAAAGGACGGCAATTTCATCATGATGCATTGATGCATAGGAATGAAGACATCAATGCTATGGATCGACATCTTCAAGAAGAGCAACCAAGGCCGAGGAGACTCGTTAGAATTTCGTAACCAAATCTTTTCCCCATTAGTCCCCCTCTTGAATCTCGGGACAAGATTTCTTGTAGTGGAGGAGAATTGTGACGCCCGGATAATTAAGTTATAGTGATCCCATGCTAATGGTGCCACGTCACCACGATTACTGCTACTAATCTATCGTTAGATCAAAAGCGGTCCAAAATTCAAATTCAAAGTTTGGTAAATAATAAAAATTTCAAACATTAAAATAAAAATGTTCGGTTTGTACTAAATATTACATAGATAAATATGGTGTAGTAAACACATTTTTATAAAATACCTAAATAATTTAAAATGATTTAAAACATAAAAGTAAATAAATAAAAGAAAAGAAAATACAAAAGACAAAAACTAAACTAACAAAAAAACAAAAAGGAAGCACCCCCCACTTGGCATCGGCCCACTCGCGTGCTCAACTGGCCAAGGTCCACCCCACCCGTAACCCCCCACTCCTCCTGCATTCGAACCCCACCGACACTTCCCCCCTCTCCCCCATTGGACCGGGATCGAGGGAGGAGACTGCCGACGCCGCCGCCCGGATTGTCCATCGTCGCCTGGACCCCCTCGCCGGCCTGCTTCCGCTCTGCCCCGTCGTCCTCGTCCTCCTCCCCAAGTCGCTCCCCGCGCACCGTTGCCCCGTGCCCTACATCCCCCACGTGAGCTTCGCCCCTCCTCCTCCTTCCTCTGTTCTCGTGCACCCAAGCCCACGCGCGCCTGCCTTGGCAGCGCGTCCAGTCCCCCTGCTTGCTCTCGCGCTTCCCCGTGCTTATTCTGCTGTTTCTCCCTGCTTGTAGCCTTCTTTGCTAGCCGCCCGCTTCGCGTCTGCCCAGCGTCCGCACGGCGTGCTCTCCGCTTCGCTTCGCGTCCCACTTCCCACCCGACGCCAGCGGCTCCTCTCTACGCGCTGGCGCCCTCGCCCGCTCGGTCATTGGGCCCCATTGCTGCAGCGTGTCGCCTGACCCCATCCGCCCGTGCCGCCCTCTGCTGGCGCCCTCATGGCCTCGGCTGTTGCCGCGCTCAACGAACCACCGCCGCCGCGCCATAGGTTGGTCGTTCGAATAGCGGTGGGCGCTGGGCGCACATCGCCCATCGCCCGCACCGCCCGTTCGGGCGCACCCGATCCGCTATGGCCCCTGGGCCTATGACAAACGGGCCCAGCGCCCAGAACGTTAAAAAAAGAAAGGATTTAAAAATATATAATAATAATAATAATAATAATAATAATAATAATAATAATAATTAATTAATCCTAATTAATTAATCTAATTAACCTATTAGTTTAATTAAACAGTAATTAGTTTAACCTAAACCCTAATTAACCTAAACAGAGTATGACAGGTGGGTCCCACTAGACCAACACGTGAGTTTGACCAGTCAACACCTTTGTTGACTGCTGACGTCATGATGACGTCAGCATGCACTATTCTGGATAATGTTGAATTAACATAATTAAATAAATTTAGAAGTTGTTTAAAACTTTAGAAAATCATATAAAATAAATCATAGCTCAGATGAAAATATTTTCTACATGAAAGTTGCCTAGAACGACGAGACGAATCCGGATACGCAACCCGTTCATCCGTCACACATGCCCTAGCATAGCAAACACGCAACTTTCCCCATCTGTTCATCTATCCGAAAACGCAAAACACCGGGGATACTTTCCCGGATGTTTTCCCCCTTCGCCGGTATCACCTATCTCCGCGTTAGATTACCCCTGGCACCGCGTACTGGCTTGTTATATTTTGTGTGATGCTTTGTTTGTTCCGTATTTACTGTTTCTTCCCCCTCTTCTTCTCCGGTAGACCCCGAGACCGACGCCGCTGCTACCTAGTACGACTACGGTGTTGACGAGCCCTCCTTCTCGGCTGAGCTTCCAGGCAAGCCCCCCCTGTCGGTGTCAAAACTGGCGGATCTCGGGTAGGGGGTCCCGAACTGTGCGTCTAGGCGGATGGTAACAGGAGACAAGGGACACGATGTTTTTACCCAGGTTCGGGCCCTCTCGATGGAGGTAATACCCTACCCCGCTTGATTAATATTGATGATATGGGTAGTACAAGAGTAGATCTACCACGAGATCAAGGAGGCTAAACCCTAGAAGCTAGCCTATGGTATGATTGTTGTTCATCCTACGGACTAAAATCCTCCGATTTATATAGACACCGGATAGGTTAGGGTTACACAGAGTCGGTTACAATGGTAGGAGGTCTACATATCCGTATCGCCAAGATTGCCTTCCACGCCAAGGAAAGTCCCATCCGGACACGGGACGAAGTCTTCAGTCTTGTATCTTCATAGTCTTGGAGTCCGGCCGTGATGATAGCCCGGCTATCCAGACACCCCCTATTCCGGACTCCTCAAGAGTCTCGAACCAGGCTTCAATGACGACGAGTCCGCGCGTTGATTGTCTTCGGCATTGCGGCGGGTTCCTCCTCGAATACTTCATAGAAGGTTTTGAACACAAGGATAGTGTCCGCTCGCAAAACAAGTTCCACATACCACCGTAGAGAGAATAACTTTTGCACAGATCTGCCGACGTATTCGCAGTCACGACATCACACCACGGCCAGCCTTTATATGAATCGCTTTTACTGCTCCACCTTAGCTGCTTAGCGAGGCGGTTTCCTTGGCACATCTTATCAAAGCATAGATCGTGCCCCCCTTATTCCGGGATTCTCATCAATACGGACGTGGGTAACCCATCCGCGCCATTGATTGCGGCGCTTGGGAGATAAGTGAGTTTTACCAGGCTGGTGGGGGACGCATAACTTCGTCCATCCATATAAGTGGATAAGGATCCACCTTTTCACCTACGCCTTCTTGCTCCTTTGCTCATCCATTTCTGCGCACTCGAGCTCCAACGCCCAAGTCCGCACACCCCACCTCAACCTTCTCCAACCATGTCAGGAAAGGGAGGAAGGTGGATGGCCTCCTCCGTCACGGAGGGGCACATCACAAGACTGCGGGAGGCCGGATATTTGTCCGGCGACATCGCGCACAGGCTGCCCGACGCGGGGCAGCTAATTCCAACCCCTGTGCCCCATGAGAGGGTGGTGTTCCTCCCCACTTCCTCCGCAGACTAGGTTTTCCACTTCACCCATTTGTCCGGGGGCTCATGTTCTACTACGGCCTAGACTTCCACGACCTGGCCCCGAATTTTATCCTCAACATCTCGGCGTTTATCGTCGTGTGCGAGGCCTTCCTCTGCATCCAGCCCCACTTTGGCCTATGGCTGAAGATTTTCAATGTCGTCAAGGTAGTGGGCGGCCGTCCGGAGTGCGGAGGCGCCATGGTCGGCAAGATGGCCAAGGTCCTATGGCTCGAGGGCGCCTTTGTGGAGACAATAAAGGGGTGGCAATCGGGTGGTTCTACATCACCGAGCCACGTGACTCGAATGGGTGGCGGCCCTGAATTCAGATCTGGCTTCCCCACACGGCTCTCGTCATGGAAAGAGACGGGCCTGACGTGGGGGAATTCGGACGAGCTATCCGGACTCCAAACATGCGTCCGAAACTTGGTGGACAAGAATCTGAGGCTTGTCGACATAATCCAGGTGATGCTCATCCGCCGGATTCTCCCATGCCAACAATGGGCCTTCAATTCGTGGGAGTTCGATCTGGCACAACACCGAACCTTGAGCCGGCTCTTCGACACTACGTACGAAGATGCCTGGAAGGTGCTATTCAAGGGCGCTGAAGCCCCATCATCCGCTAACAAAGATCGCGGATACAGCTCGCGCGCCAAGCCGGGCGAGGTAAGTTATTTTACCCTTTACGGGACTCTTTTTCATAGATTGACTCTATGTGGGATCTAAAACTCCCTAATCTTTGACAGGACTGGCTGAAGATGTCCGGACAGATTAACTGTCCGGCTCCTTTGCCGGAAGACCCGGAGGACGCCCGACTGACGGTGCTGCTGGCTCCGGTGCCCCATGTGGTGCCGGAGAAGAAGGCCAAGAAGGAGGCCACAGGAACTCGAAGGAGCTCCCGACGCCAGGTGCTGTCAGGTTCTGAAGCTGAATCTTCTCCTGAGGACGAGGAGGAGGAAAAAGAAGCTTCTCCCCCAGCGTGGGAGGAGAGGAAAAGGAAGGCCACCCCAACTGGGGAGGCCAGACGGTCCAAGAAGGGAAGAACCCTTCCTCCGGACTTCTCCACCAACGTCGACGACGACGAGGAGGATTGGCCTTCAAGGGCCAAGCCCCTGGCGAGATCGTAAGTGTCCGGATACCCATGGCTTTTTATTATTGCAGAGTGTTCTCTAATGTTGAACAATCGTGCAGCCCGCCCAAGGGCGAGTTCGCCGATTCATCGAGCGGGTCCCTGGGCTCGTCGGAAATGGAGAGTACTTCACTTCCGACCGCCTCCTCGCCTCACGCTGCGGACGAAGCCGCGGTGGGGCCCCAAGGGGGCCTTGGTCAAGAGGAGGTGGCGCAGGAGGTGCCACAAGGCAACCTCCCAAACTCCAGGCGCGTGGGGGGCAAGACCCCCAGGGGCTCTAAGCCCGACCCTTGTACGGACTCCATGCCAGAACCTTCAGCAGTTCCGGAGTCCGGAAAGCGGTCCCTTCGGAAGAAGGGTAAGACGCCGGTGTCCTCCGTCCAACCGGAGGCACCGGATAGCATACTGGAGGCACTCAACAGCGCCTCCATCGAGGAGGAGCACCGCACTGTTATGAGTGCGGTGATCCTGACATGGGCCCGCCAAGAGCGGGCCGATCAAGCCTGCATCAGCCTTTCTAATGTGCTTTGAGGTAAGTTTAGAATATGTAAATATATTACCACGTAGACAAGAGTAGCCTCGATGCTTAGTTCGGTGTTCGGAAAGAAAAGCCGGACTAAGGATCTAAAAAGATATACGCAGGAGTCTAACATAAGTATGTCAATATGGGAATGCAGCTGCGCCGACCTCTGCCAAGACCGATCATGCGGAGGTCACTGCATTGAAGCAGAGCCTCGAGCGGTCCGAGAACGAGCTCGGCCAAGCCAAGAAGCAGTTCGAGGACAAGGAAGATAAGTAATGCCTTATTAAAGAAATACATTATAGAAAAGGTTTTGGTTGCATAAAATAACAGGAATAACTTGGGTACTGCATGGGCCAGGAACGAGGTGGCGACCCTGAAGGAGGCGGTGTCCGTGGCCGAAAACAAAGCGGTCGCGGAGCGCACCGAGTGAGAGAAGGGGGAGGCGCAGCTGGCCAAGGTACGGCAAGAGCTCCAAGCTCTCGTGGAAAAACACGAGAGTTTGGAGCGTGACTCGAAGACTCGAGAGTCCGAGCTTGCCTCGGCTCTTGAGAGTGCCAAAGCTGCTAAGGCCGAGGCCCAAAAAGCCCTCCAAGAAATTGAGTCGTTAAAGAAGATAGTGGCGGGTAAGGCATTCTTTATGCAAAGCAAGCATGTGAAAGTAAATTACCTATTACTTACCGGATTCGGAGCTCTCCAGAGCATTCGCAGATTTGCCCAGAGTGTGTCCGATGCTGCCGCATTCTACCGCCAAGGAGGGGAGCTCGATGGAAAAAGGTGTTACGGTCTCAAGATGCAGAGGCCGGACATCCGGTGCCCCTGAGCGACCAGCTGAAGCAGCTGGTCGAGCTCCACAAGGTCGCTGAACAGGCCATGAAGGGTGAGGGAGTCCCGGACTAGGGGGTGTCCGAATAGCGGGATTATCGTCACGGCCGGACTCCAAGACTATGAAGATACAAGATTGAAGACTTCGTCCCATGTCCGGATGGGACTTTCCTTGGCGTGGGAGGCAAGCTTGGTGGTACGGATATGTAGATCTCCTACCATTGTAACCGACTCTGTGTAACCCTAACCTATCCGGTGTCTATATAAACCAGATGGTTTTAGTCCGTAGGACGAACAACAATCATACCATAGGCTAGCTTCTAGGGTTTAGCCTCCTTGATCTCGTGGTAGATCTACTCTTGTACTACCCATATCATCAATATTAATCAAGCAGAGTAGGGTATTACCTCCATCGAGAGGGCCCGAACCTGGGTAAAAACATCGTGTCCCTTGTCTCCTGTTACCATCCGCCTAGACGCACAGTTCGGGACCCCCTACCCGAGATCCGTCGGTTTTGACACCGACAAAGGGCCTTATAGCGCGGCTGTGGCCATTGGAAGCCATGCCTGGGAGCTACTTCGGCTTAGTGCAGCGGCTGGTGGACGCCTGTCCACGGATTGAAGTCATCAAGCGCTCCGTCTGCATTGAAGGTGTCCGTCGGGCCCTTGCCCATGCTAAAGTGCACTGGGGCAAGCTGGATGCGGAGAAGGTTGTGACGGACAGGCCACCGAAGGGCAAGGAGCATCGCACGCCCGAAATGTACTATGAGGGCCTCCTGAAGGGTGCCCGCCGAATAGCGGATGAGTGCTCCAAAGATGTAATTTTTGAATAGACTCGCATTTGTTATCCTGTACGCCGAAAACTTGTTTGTATACGGTAAGCAACGCTTATTAATTTAAAATATTGCCTTCTGTGCGGCCGTTTATCAAATTTGAGAGATGGCAAGTCGTTGGCTTCAGTCCCCATGCCACGAGTGCTGGGGTGTTCGGGATAAACTTGAGCACTCTTGTTCCCATTCTTGGGTCCATCTAGGGAGGCGCTCAACACAACGAACAAGGCAACCAGACTTCTAATGCTTGAACACTCTCACTTAGCCATATAATTCTATAATTTTAAATTTCAGCGAAGCCCCTAGTATTCGGAAGACCGAGTTCGGGGCGCTATCCACGCCTTGGCCGGACAATTCCGGTTCCTTGCTCTAAGCGGCATCAGTCTTTAGGGACCCGAAAAAACCTCTCGAACAGCGACCGGCTCTCGCCCTATCATGACGGTCAGTTTTAGCTTTCTCAACTGAGGTGCTCGACCCAGCTCAACTGGGGCACAATCGCACTGGTTCTCCCGGTGCTACCTTAGCCGATATAACGGAACGTAAGGTACCAAAACACGGGAGCCGGGCAAACCCAACTATTGACCCAAGACATGATTCGGAGGCGATTCATATAATGCTACAAGTTCGGGGTGCCGCACTTGTGGAAGTGTTCGGACTTATCACACCATAATTTTGGGATACTTAAGCCCCTGGTGTATTGGTCGTACCAATGTGTACGGTTGCAACATGTCATGAAATGAACATATGTATAGATAAAGGAAGTAGTGCAATAATAAGCAAAAGCTATGTATTGTTTATTCAAAAGGGTACTGCAATGAAAGCAGGACGATACAAATAGTGCGATAAGCAAGAGATGGGACTATCTAACATGTCCCCTCCCGGGTAAGCCATGGATGGTATGTAAACAGGTATAATGCTCGTAATAGAGACCACACGAACACTCGACGTGGCTTTACGCTTCCTCGGCTGTTGCATCGTGAGTTCGGGCGATTCTAGTGCCGGACAGGACTTACGAAAGACGGAGTCTGAAAGTAAGAAGAAGAAGAAAAAGGAAAAGAAAAAGAATGACACAATCAGAGGCCTGGTGCGGTCGAGCCGCATTCTTGGCGTGCCGCTGTCTTGCCCCACCCCGTATGCCCATGGAATCTACAGAGCGTAATTATGTACGCGTAATACTAGCTTCACAATTTCACGAGGGCTGGGGTTGGGGCGGATTGCTACTGGCGATGCTTGAATCGTGCGAGCGGTCTTGTTGTAGGTTACTCCGGGCGCTGCGGATGTGTCCGGACGCTTAGTGGCCGGACTCGAGAATTGCTGTGAGAGGCTGCTTTGTACCTCTGCCGCGAGGGCCGCCGTGTGCTCCTCCGTTTGGAGAGAGCGTTCGGTGTTTCCATTGACCGTGATTACTCCTCGAGGGCATGGCATCTTGAGCTTGAGGTATGCGTAGTGAGGCACCGCATTGAACTTTGCAAATGCGGTTCGTCTGAGCAAAGATGCATGATAGCCGCTGCGGAATGGGACGATGTCGAAGATTAACTCTTCGCCCGGAAGTTATCCGGGATCCGAAGACCACTTCGAGTGTAATCGAGCCTCGCATAACTGGCCTCTACACGGTATGACGCCTTTAAAGGTCGTCTTTGTAGGTTTAATCCTTGAGGGTTCTATGCCCATTTTGCACATCGTATCCTCGATAAACCAGGTCATTTCTGCCGCCGTCCATCAGGACTCTGGTTAGGTGAAATCCGTCAATAATTGGGTCGAGAACCAATGCGGCGAAACTGCCGTGATGGATGCTAGTGGGGTGGTCCCTTCGATCGAAGGTGATCGGGCAGGAAGACCATGGGTTGAACTTCGGGGCGACTGGCTCCATCGCATATACGTCCCTTAGTGCATGCTTCGGCTCCCTTTTGGGTATATGGGTTGCGTATATCATGTTCACCGTCCGCACTTGCGTGGGAAAACCCTTTTGTCCTCTATTGTTCGGCGGCCGGGGCTCTTCCTCGTCATCGCTATGCAGCCCCTTGTCAGTGAGTTCGCACTTAACTTGCTCGCTTGCTTGAACACCCAACAGTCCCTGTTGGTGTGATTGGCTGTTTTTCGAAGTGCCATGTATCCGCACAAGCGATCGAGTATTCGGTCCAAGTTGGACGGGCCCCGGTATTTCTTTTGAATGGCTTCTTCCGCTGACCAGGTTTAGAGCCTCTGAATCCGGCATTGACGGTCGTATCTTCAGTATTATCGCCGTTAATGTGGCGCTTGTTCTTGTTGCGACGCGACCTGCCATTGCTGTCCTTGGTATCCGAACTATCAGGATGTTTGGCCAAGTTGTTGCTTCTAGCTAGCCAGTTGTCCTCTCCCGCACAAAAGCGGGCCATGAGTGTTGTGAGGGCTGCCATGGATTTTGGCTTTTCCTGTCCTAGGTGCCGGGCAAGCCACTCGTCGCGGATGTTATTTGAAGGCTGCAAGGGCCTCTGCATCCGGACAGCCAACGATTTGATTTTTCTTTGTTAGGAACCGTTTCAATTGTCCGCCGATTCTTCCGGCTGCTGAATTATGTGGCTAAGGTCATCGGCGTCGGTGGTCGCACATATGTGCCCCGGAAGTTATCCAGAATGCGGCTTCGTGTCCTCCCGGCAACCAATTGATTCTGCTGGCAAGTTGTTGAGCCAATGTCGAGCTGGTCCTTTAAGCTTGAGTGGGAGGTATTTGATGGCATGTAGATCATCACCGCGGGCCATGTGGATATGGAGGAGATAGTCCTCTATCCAGACCACAGGATCTGTGGTACCATCGTATGATTCGATGTTTACGCGTTTGAAGCCCTTGGGGATTTGATGATCCATTACTTCATCAGTGAAGCATAGTGGGTGTGCGGCGCCTCTGTATTGGGCTATATCACGACGTAGCTCATATGAGCTTTGTCTACTGTGTTCGGCCCGGCCGGGCTTGCTGTATCCGGCGCGACGATAATCATACCGCGTCGTTGGGCGCGCACGTGATCCGTAGATCGATGTTGTATGTTTTGCCTTATCCTCCAATATATCTCGCAAGTCCGGCGCGTTCTCCCGTGCCTTCGTACTTTTTGAGCGGCGTCGGGGTGTGGCTTGAACGGAGGGCCGAGAGGCTTCTCTGTCGCGCCGCTGAGGTGTCGATCTGCCATGCCGCGGCTGTTGGTGACTTGGGTGCTTCCTCCTCCGATCGAGGCAACGGCCTGCGTTTGGGGTAGCTTTTGGAGGGGCGTTCAAGTTCATATTCTTGGCTGCAAGGACTTTAGTCCATCCGCTGCCTAGCGTGTCTTGGTCAGCTCTAAGCTGTTGCTTTTTCTTGAGGCTGCTTGCCGTGGCTATAAGCTTGCGTTTGAAACGCCCTGTTCGGGGATCCCGAGGCACGACAAATTGCTGTCGTCGAGGCTTGCCTCATCTTCGGAGGGAGGCGCATAATTATCGCCCCGACCTCTCTTTCTACCGCGACCGTCGTATGCGGACTTGCTTCTCCCTCCTCCTCGCGCCGAGTCCTGCTGGAGGGGTTGTCTTCGATCTTGTCCGGTGTTATTATCTCCCGTGCGGAATCACCGCTTTTCTTTGTGGCGGGATTTAGAGCGGTCCTACCGACGCCGGGCGCTCGGTTGCTTTTTGAGGGGTCATCCTCCGTTGTTCCATCGTCGTTCCCATCTTTTGGGATATCCACCATGTATATGTCGTATGACGAGGTGGCCTTCCAATGCCTGTAGGCACTGGGTCTTGGTCGCTCTCCGCATCGCCGCCCATACCGTCGATGTCTTCGAGTCGAAGTCGAGCATGTCGGTTAAATCATCGGCAGTGGCTACAAAGTGGGTGGTGGGTGGGCGTTGAATTTCTTCGTCGTCCGCATCCCAACCTTCCTGTCCGTAGTCCGCCAGGGCTCTCCGGATAAAGAGAGAGACTTTAGTGAATTTAGGATGTCGCCAAAGGGCGAGTGCTGGAAGATGTCCGCGGCAGTGAACTCCATGACCGGCGCCCAATCGGATTCGATTGGCAGGGGCGCGGAGGGTTCGAAGTCCGAGGAGGAGTCCGGCACCCTGGAGTAGAGGTCTTCGCAAAGGACAGGGATGGAGTTCGGCTCAATCGCCGTAGAGATGGTAGCCCCCGAGGCGGTGTCCAACCACTCGTCCTCGATCGGGGAATCCGGCTCCGGAATAAGGGTCGGAGCGGATGCTGATGCGGCCTCCAAGGCACGGTTCGGCTGCAGAGCTAGATCATGCCCATCGAGACAGTGCGACACGCGTGGCTGCGGCTCGAATCCGTCAAAGATCAAGTCTCCGCGGATATCGGCCGTATAGTTCAAACTTCCAAATCTGACCTGATGGCGAGGGGCGTAGCTTTCGATCTCCTCCAGATGGCTGCTTAATTCGCCCAAGGTGCAAAGCCGCCGAATACAAAGATCTGTCCGGGAGAAAAGTCTCACCTGGACCGTCGTTGTTGATGATCGAAGGAGACATCGGGCCTATCGGTGACGACACGGAGGAACTCTCAATGAAAGCACCAATGTCGGTGTCAAAATCGGCGGATCTCGGGTAGGGGGTCCCGAATCGTATGCGTCTAGGCGGATGGTAACAGGAGACAAGGGACACGATGTTTTTACCTGAGTTAGGGCCCTCTCGATGGAGGTAATACCCTACTCCTGCTTGATTAATATTGATGATATGGGTAGTACAAGAGTAGATCTACCACGAGATAAAGGAGGCTAAGCCCTTGAAGCTAGCCTATGGTATGATTGTTGTTCGTCCTACGGACTAAAACCCTCCGGTTTATATAGACACCGGATAGGTTAGGGTTACACAGAGTCGGTTACAATGGTAGGAGATCTACATATCCGTATCGCCAAGCTTGCCTTCCACGCCAAGGAAAGTCCCATCCGGACACGGGACGAAGTCTTCAATCTTGTATCTTCATAGTCTTGGAGTCCGGCCGTGATGATAGTCCGGCTATTCGGACACCCCCTAGTCCGGGACTCCCTCACCCCTACCCCCCCCCCTTGATCACCATATATCGCCTATTCCTTCTCTATACTGCTTTCAGTTAATCCTATTCTGATGCATGGCCTATCATTGTTGCTACAGTTGTTACCCTTACCTGTTATCCTACTGCTTAGTATAGGATGCTAGTGTTCCATCAGTGGCCCTACACTCTTGTCCGTCTGCCATGCTATACTACTGGGCCGTGATCACTTCGGGAGGTGATCACGGGCATACGCTACATACTTTATACTGTTACATTACTTATGATACTGTTCGGAGATGGGGGCTGAAGGGGCAGGTGGCTCCATCCCGGTAGAGGTGGGCCTGGGTTCCAGACGGCCCCCACAGTTACTTTGTGGCGGAGCGACAGGGCAGGTTGAGACCACCAAGGCGAGAGGTGGGCCTGGCCCTGGTCGGCGTTCGCGGTTACTTCAAAATAACACGCTTAAAGAGATCTTGGTATTTGATCTGAGTCTGGCCACTGGCCTATACGCACTAACCAACTACGCGGGAACAGTTATGGGCACTCGATGTCGTGGTATCAGCCGAAGCCTTCGTGACATCAGCAACTGAGCGGCGCGTGCTGGATTAGACTGGAATGCCTGCTAGGCTAGGTCTGCTTCGTCACAGACGCAACATGCAGTGTGCAATGGGCGATGGGCCTGCACCCCCGGCGCATAGGATTTAGACCGGCGTGTTGACCTCTCTCACAGCCTAGGTGAGGCTGCGACGTGTTGATCTTCCGAGGCCGGGCATGACCCAGGAAAGTGTGTCCGGCCAAATGGGATCGAGCGTGTTGGGTTATGTGGTGCACCCCTGCATGGAAGTTTATCTATTCGAATAGCCGTGTCTCTCAGTAAAAGGACGACCCGGAGTTGTACCTTGACCTTATGACAACTAGAACAAGATACTTAATAAAACACACCCTTTCCAGTGCCAGATACAACCCGGTGATCGCTCTCTAACAGGGCAACGAGGAGAGGATCGCCGGGTAGGATTATGCTATGCGATGATACTTGGTGAACTTACCTTCTACTCTCTTCTACATGCCGCAAGATGGAGGCTGCCAGAAGCGTAGTCTTCGACAGGATTAGCTATCCTCCTCTTATTCTGGCATTCTGTAGTTCAATCCACCGATATGGCCCTTTACACATATACCCATGCATATGTAGTGTAGCTCCTTGCTTGCGAGTACTTTGGATGAGTACTCACGGTTGCTGTTCTCCCTCTTTTCCCCCTTTCCCTTCTACCTGGTTGTCGCAACCAGATGCCGGAGCCTGAGAGCCAAACGCCGTCACGACGGCATTTACTCCTACTACTAATCGGAGGTGCCTACTACTACGTGCAGGTCACCGACGACCGGTGAGTAGTTTAGGAGGATCGAGGCAGGAGGCTGCGCCTCTTCGATCTGTATCCCAGCTTTGTGCTAGCCTTCTTAAGGAAAACTTGTTTAACTTATGTATACGTACTCAGATATTGTTGCTTCCGTGACTTCGTCTATGATTGAGCACTTGTATTCGAGCCCTCGATGCCCCGGCTTGTATTATGATGCTTGTATGACTTATTTATGTTTTTAGAGTTGTGTTGTGATATCTTCCCGTGAGTCCCTGATCTTGATCGTACACGTTTGCGTGCATGATTAGTGTATGATTGAATCGGGGGCGTCACACGTTGTGTGACAAATTTGAAGCATGAGGTGTTTCTTTGATTGCCTTCCTTATTTGTGGAGGTCGGGATCGCACGATGGTTAACTCCTACCAACCCTTCCCCTTGGAGCATGCACGTAGTGCTTGGTTTTTAGGACTTGTAGATTTTTGCAATAAGTATGTGAGTTCTTTATGACTAATGTTGAGTCCATATTATATGCACTCTCACCCTTCCACCATCGCTAGCCTCTCTTGTGCCGCGCAACTTTCGTCGGTACCATAAACCCATCATTTACCTCCCTCAAAACAGCCACCATACCTACCTATTATGGCATTTCCATAGCCATTCCAAGATATATTGCCATGCAACTTTCCACCGTTCCGTTTTTTATGACACGCTTCATCATAGTCATATTGCTTTGCATGATCATGTAGTTGACATCGTATTTGTGGCATGGCCACCATTCATAATTTTTCATACATGTCACTCTTGATTCATTGCACATCCCGTACATCACGGAGGCATTTACATAGAGTCATATTTTGTTCTAAGTATCAGTTGTAATTCTTGAGTTGTAAGTAAATAAAAGTGTGATGATCTTCATTATTAGAGCATTGTCCCATGTGAGGAAAGGATGATGGAGACTATGATTCCCCCACAAGTCGGGATGAGACTCAAGACGAAAAAAAGGAGGCCATAAAAAAAGAGAAAGGAGAAGGCCCAAATTAAAAATAATAATGAGAGAAAAAGAGAAAAGGGGCAATGTTACTATCCTTTTTCCACACTTGTGCTTCAAAGTAGCACCATGATCTTCATGATAGAGAGCCTATTATGTTGTCACTTTCATATACTAGTGGGAATTTTTCATTATTGAACTTGGCTTGTATATTCCAATGATGGGCTTCCTCGAATTGCCCTAGGTCTTCGTGAGCAAGCAAGTTGGATGCACACCCACTTAGTTTCTTTTGTTGAGCTTTCATACACTTATAGCTCTAGTGCATCCGTTGCATGGCAATCCCTACTCACTCACATTGATATCTATTGATGGGCATCTCCATAGCCCATTGATACGCCTAATTGATGTGAGACTATCTTCTTATTTTTGTCTTCTCCACAACCAACATTCTATTCCACCTAATGTGCTATGTCCATGGCTCGCGCTCATATATGGCGTGAAAGTTGAAAAAGTTTGAGAATGCGAAGTATGAAACAATTGCTTGGCTGAAACCGGGGTTGTGCATGTGAAAGAAATATGCCCTAGAGGCAATAATAAAGTTATTATTTATTTCCTTATATCATGATAAATGTTTATTATTCATGCTAGAATTGTATTAACCGGAAACATGATACATGTGTGAATACATAGACAAACAGAGTGTCACTAGTATGCCTCTACTAGACTAGCTCGTTGATCAAAGATGGTTATGTTTCCTATCCATAGACAAAGAGTTGTCATTTGATTAACGGGATCACATCATTAGGAGAATGATGTGATTGACTTGACCCATTCCGTTATCTTAGCACTTGATCCTTTAGTATGTTGCTATTGCTTTCTTCATGACTTAAACATGTTCCTATGACTATGAGAGTATGCAACTCCCGTCTAGCGGAGGAACACTTTGTGTGCTACCAAACGTCACAACGTAACTGGGTGATTATAAAGGTGCTCTATAAGTGTCTCCGAAGGTACTTGTTGGGTTGGCGTATTTCGAGATTAGGATTTGTCACTCCGATTGTCGGAGAGGTATCTCTGCGCCCACTCGGTAATGCACATCACTTAAGCCTTACAAGCATTGCAACTAATGAGTTAGTTATGGATGATGTATTACGGAACAAGTAAAGAGACTTGCCGGTAACGAGATTGAACTAGGTATTGAGATACCACGATCGAATCTCGGGCAAGTAACATACCGATGACAAAGGGAACAACGTATGTTGTTATGCGGTCTGTCCGATAAAGATCTCCATAGAATATGTGGGAGCCAATATGAGCATCCATGTTCCGCTATTCTTTATTGACCGGAGACGTGTCTCGGTCATGTCTACATAGTTCTCGAATGTGGGGTTCCGGCAAACCCTTAAGGTTCAAACACTGGGTGCGCGCGAAGTCTTTCCCTCCTACCGATCTACGCCCTAGCTCGCTAAGATCTCGCGGACGAACTCGACGAACTCGCAACACAGAAAGACACGAGGTTTATACTGGTTCGGGCCACCGTTGTGGTGTAATACCCTACTCCAGTGTGGTGGTGGTGGATTGCCTCTTGGGCTGATGATGAATAGTGCAAGGAAAGAACAGCCTCCTGAGGTTGAGGTGTTCTTGTGGCTAGGCTCTCGATCGGGTCAGATCAAGCTAAGATGAGATGCCTCTACTGTGGTGGCTAGCTCTACTTATATAGGCCCTGGTCCTCTTCCCAAATAATGAGCGGGAAGGGAGCCAACAACGGTGGGCGAATTTGAAGGGGGACAGCTAGTACAAGTTGTCTTGACAAAAGTGGTCTTCGCCTGCGAAAAGCTCTGGTGGAGACGCCATCTTGGGCTCCACGATGACCTCCGTCTTTCCGTCCTCCTGGTCTTGGTCTCGTTGCACCAATATAGCAACCTTTGCCTGATGCCTCGGTACTCTCGCCTGCGCTGGCCTCCTTAGCACCAAAGAGTAAACTAGGACGCTGCGCGCGCTGGCGCCTGCCTGGCGCCGGCCTGGTGCCGTGCGTCATGGCTCACGTCACGAGGGCCTCGTGAGGTTTTCCCTGCCTTGATATCTCCACTCCTCGTGAGCCCTCCTGACTAGGCCGCTCCAGATGAGGTCTTGCGCCATCCGGCTCGCGAGGCTTGGACCCTCGCGAGGGTCTTGAATGCCTTGTTGATGAAGATGGGCCGTACGACCTGCTGCTTAGACATGTTGTGGGCCGCAGGCAGGCAAGTCTGGGGACCCCCGTTCCTAGAACGCCGACAGTAGCCCCCGGGCCGAAGGTGCGCTCGGGCTTGGCCTCGTGGCGAAGCCAAGGGTCAAGTTCGGAGCACCGCGGGCCCCAAAAGCCTGCGGCCTCGATCGACGCGTGGCGGTTGATTGGACGTGGTCGTCTCCGCTTCCCCACGCTGCCTCGGCAACTGCACGACTTGACAAGTCCCTGCGACATGCAAGGAAAACCATCATTACCTAAGATCGTGGGAGACGTCGATTGGCCTTCTCTTGCTATAAATGAGGATTGGGGCGGAGCCCCCGTTGCCCATCTCTTCCTTGCATGCTTGCTTTTTCTTCCCCACTCCACTGCTGACAACAATGGCGCCACGAAGGAAGCTCTCTGCCTCCGATAAGGGGAAGGCCCCTCGCGAGGGCCCCAGCTCCCCGGCGCCCAAGCGTGGGCGTGGCCGCCCGCGCAAACACGCCGCGACTCCCACCGTGGCCCACCGCCGAGACGGTGCCGCAGCACGCGGTGTGGGTCACTCCAGCCATGGCGGTCCAGTTGATGAGGGGAGGCGTGCTATGGTGGCGCTGCCTCCTCATCCGTGCTTCCACTCGGCGGAGGTGTTGCTGGAGTTTGTCGTCTGGTCGGAGAACCTGGCCAACAACTGGCTCCAACTTCCGCGCTTCTTTGCCGGTGAACTGCCGGCCTCTGGTCCAGGCGGACTCTGGCTGCATGCGGATGGCTTCTGCAACAAGGCCTCTTGGGTTGCGGTCGAGACTTTCGCCGCGGGCAAGATAGCCCTGGCCCGGGGCTCGCAGACGTTCGCTCGCGCGCGCGGCCTGGGCAAGCGGTGCACGCTCCACTTCAAGTATGACGGTGGATCGACCCTCTATGTGAGGGTGTTCGGAGAAGATGGTCGCCACGCCGGGTGCTGCCCCGAGACGAACGACGGTGAGGAGGTGCTCGGCCTTGGTGATGGTCACGACGAGGATGAGGGCGAGCCTGCCCTCGGCGGCGACCGCGTCTCCTCCAGCTACGGCGGCTCTTCCTCCGGTGACAGCTCCAGCAGCGGTGGCTACGACCAGCCGCCACGCCATCACGCCCGCTTCGAAGGAGGCAGCGGGCCATCTCGCCGTTGTGCCTGCGTGAAGCGCGAGGAGGGGTCTGGCTAGGCTCGGGGCGTCGTCGAGGGACTGCCCTCGCGGATTGCTGCAACACCGCTTTGTTTAGCTTTTTCCTTCTTTCCTGTATCAGAAAACGAAACCAGTATGTGCCCAGAGGGGCATGTATCGAACTGTGGTTCTTTGGTTAATGCACCGTGCGTGTTATCCCCATGCTGTGTTGTTATTTTGCGCAAAGATAACTTAACCTGGCGCGTTTGGGACGCCCTTTCCCTCACGAGGTGTCTGTGTTTGCTCGGAAACTGCAAAAAAATCGTTAGAGGGTGCACTAGAGGATTTTCCGTCCACCCAAGCCTTGACTTGGCACTTTGTATCGCAGTACCCCAGGGGCACGGATTAGGAGAGATGCGCCAGCTTCCAGGCTCAAACGAGGGTGGCCCGCGAGAAGGCAGAGAGAAGAAAAATGCTCGCGAGGGCACCTGCCTAGCCCCCTCGCGAGGTATGCGAGAGAGAGAACATGAGCAAACCAAAGCCGAAAAATGCGGTAAAAGGCTAGGGAACCAAATCAGCAACGAACACCAAGAGCAACTTCGATTAAGGAAAATCAAGCCAACTACGGAAAGCAAATGAAAATCTGCATCCGACACCTAATCTAGTCTTCACGTCTTCTCACCAGCGCGGAGCTAAGTGCTGTCCACTAGGCGTGGGAGGGAGCCCCAGGGCCTGAGGTCGGCGCTCCTGAGACTTCGGGGCATATACAGCCCCAACTCATTATTACGTGAGAGTGTCACGGCGGTGATTCTTCACAGGCACCGGGCCTTGTTCACAGGCTCTGGGCCTTGCTTCTCAGGCTCTGGGCCTTGCTTCATGGGTAGAACTTCCGGAGGTGCTGGATGTTCCAGGCGTTGTGGATAGGTGTTCCTTCTTGCGTCTCCAGGCGCACGGCGACAGGCCTGGAGATGTGGATGACCCTGAACGGGCCCTCCCACATGGGCGAAAGTTTGTGCAGCCCTTCCCTGGAGAGGACCCGTCTCAGGACCAGGTCACCCGTCTCGAGCGTCCTGGAGCGAATGTTGCGGCAGTGGTAACGCCACAGCGCTTGCTGGTACCTTGCCGCCCTTAATGCAGCTTCGCGACGACGTTCCTCCCCCAGCACGAGATCCACCCCCGCGTGGCGTCCTGCTGCGTTTCTTTGAACGCTAGGACTCGCGCGGAGCGATGCTTGACCTCGTGAGGAAGGACTGCTTCAGCTCCGTAGACGAGGAAGAATGGAGTCTCGTCCGTTGGCCTGGTGGCGGTGGTTCGGATGGACCACAACACGGACTGGAGCTCGTCATGCCAGCCCCTGCCGCATGCCTCCAGCTTCTTCTTGAAGGTCCTGGTCTTGAGGCCCCTCAGGACCTCCGTGTTGGCGCCTTCGGCCTGACCGTTACTCCTGGGGTAGGCCACCGAAGCGTAGCAGATATACGTTCCAAGGTTAGCACAATAGGTTTTGAAGAGGTTGCTAGTAAACTGTGAACCGTTATCTGTGATGATGTGGTTGGGGACCTCGAAGCGGCTCACGAGGCCCTTGGTGAACTTGATAACAGAGTGATAACCCACAAGTGTAGGGGACCGCAACAGCTTTCGAGGGTAAAGTATTCAACCCAAATTTATTGATTCGACACAAGGGGAGCCAAAGAATATTCTCAAGTATTAGCAACTGAGTTGTCAATTCAACCACACCTAGATTACTTAATATCTGCAGCAAGGTATTTAGTAGCAAAGTAATATGATAGTAGTGGTAACGGTACCAAAAGATAACGACAACAAAAGTAATATTTTTGGTATTTTGTAGGGATTGTAACAGTAGCAACGGAAAAGTAAATAAGCGTAAACCAGTATATGGAAAGCTCGTAGGCATTGGATCGGTGATGGATAATTATGCCGGATGCGGTTAATCATGTAACAGTCATAACATAGGGTGACACAGAACTAGCTCCAATTCATCAATGTAATGTAGGCATGTATTCCGAATATAGTCATACGTGCTTATGGAAAAGAACTTGCATGACATATTTTGTCCTACCCTCCCGTGGCAGCAGGGTCCTAATGGAAACTAAGGGATATTAAGGCCTCCTTTTAATAGAGAACCGGAATAAAGCATTAGCACATAGTGAATACATGAACTCCTCAAACTATGGTCATCACCGGAGTGGTCCCGATTATTGTCACTTCGGGGTTGCCGGATCATAACACATAGTAGGTGACTATAGACTTGCAAGATAGGATCAAGAACACACATATATTGATGAAAACATAATAGGTTCAGATCTGAAATCATGGCACTCGGGCCCTAGTGACAATCATTAAGCATAGCAAAGTCATAGCAACATCAATCTCAGAACATAGTGGATACTAGGGATCAAACCCTAACAAAACTAACTCGATTACATGGTAAATCTCATCCAACCCATCACCGTCCAGCAAGCCTACGATGGAATTACTCAAGCACGGTGGTGAGCATCATGAAATTAGTGATGGATGATGGTTGATGATGACGACGGCGACGAATC
This sequence comes from Aegilops bicornis, assembly GCA_021605145.1. Lineage (NCBI taxonomy): Eukaryota > Viridiplantae > Streptophyta > Magnoliopsida > Poales > Poaceae > Aegilops > Aegilops bicornis. The sequence continues at coordinate 106,709,971 of CM038671.1, forward strand.
CCCCTCTCCGGAGCCCCGAATGGACTCCAGATCTGCCCTCCCGAGAGGTTTTAGCGCTTGGCGGCGGCTCCGTATCGTAAAACGCGATGATTTCTTCTCCTTGATTTTGTTCTCCCCGAAAGCAAATATATAGAGCTGGAGTTGGCGTCGGAGGGGCTCCAGGGGGCCCACCGGGTAGGGGGCGCGCCCCCACCCTCATGGACAGGGTGTGGGCCCCCTGTTCTTCATCTTTGGCAAGGATTTTTTATTATTTTTAACTAGATGTTTCATGGAGTTTCAGGTCATTCCGAGAACTTTTGTTTTCTGCACATAAAACAACATCATGGCAATTCTGCTGAAAACACCGTCAGTCCGGGTTAGTTCCATTCAAATCATGCAAGTTAGAGTCCAAAACAAGGGCAAAAGTGTTTGGAAAAGTAGATACGACGGAGACGTATCAACTCCCCAAGCTTAAACCTTTGCTTGTCCTCAAGCAATTCAGTTGATAAACTGAAAGAGAAAAAAAAACTTTTACAAACTACGCTTTGTTCTTGTTGTTGTAAATATGTAACGCCAAAGATTCAGGTTTTCAAAGAAAGATTATAACTAACCACATTTGCAATAATTCTCAGGTCTCATGTTTACTCATATCAATGGCATAATCAACTAGCGAGTCATAATAATAAATCTCGGATGAAAACACTTCCTCAAAACAATTATAATATGATATAACAAGATGGTATCTCGCTAGCCCTTTCTAAGACCGCAAAACATAAATGCAGAGCACCTTTAAAGATCAAGTTCTAACTAGACATTGTAATTCATGGTAAAAGAGATCCAATCATAGTCATACCCAATATGAATTAACAGTAATGGATGCAAATGACAACTGTGCTCTCCAGCTAGTGCTTTTAATAAGAGGGTGATGACTCAACATAAAAGTAAATAGATAGGCCCTTATTTGAGGGAAGCGAGGATTTGTAGAGGTGCGAGCTCGGTTTTGAAATAGAGATAAATAATATTTTGAGCGGCATACTTTCATTGTCAACATAGCAACTAAGAGATGGCGATATCTTCCATGCTACACACACTATAGGCAGTTCCCAAACAGAATGGTAAAGTTTATACTCCCCATCCACCAACAAGCATCAATCCATGACTTGCTCGAAACAACGAGTGTCTCCAACTAGCAACAGTCCCAGGGGGAGTTTTGTTTGCCATTAATTTTGATTTAGTTTGCATAAAGCATGGGACTGGGCATCCCGGTGACCAGCCATGTTCTCGTGAATGAGGAGCGGAGTCCACTCCTCTTGAGAATAACCCGCCTAACATGGAAGATAAGGACAACCCTAGTTGATACATGAGCTATTCGAACATACAAAACATAATATTTATTTGAAGGTTTAGAGTTTGGCACATACAAATTTACTTGGAACGGCAGGTAAATACCGCATATAGGAAGGTATAGTGGACTCATCTGGAATAACTTTGGGGTTTAAGGGATTGGATGCACAAGCAGTATTCCTGCTTAGTACAGGTGAAGGCTAGCAAAAGACTGGAAAGCGACCAACTAGAGAGCGACAACAGTCATGAACATGCATTAAAATTAATATACGTTGGATGCAATCATGAGTAGGATATAATCCACCATGAACATAAATATCGTGAAGGCTATGTTGATTTGTTTCAACTACATGTGTGAACATGTGCCAAGTCAAGTCACTTAAATCATTCAAAGGAGGATACCACCCCATCATACCACATCACAACCATTTTAATAGCATGTTGGCACGCAAGGTAAACCATTATAATTCATAGCTAATCAAGCATGGCATAAGCAACTATGATCTCTAATTGTCATTGCAAACATGTTTATTCATAATAAGCTGAATCAAGAACGATGAAGTCATCATATTTACAAAAACAAGAGAGGTCGAGTTCGTACCAGCTTCGCTTATCCCAATCAATTCATCATATATCGTCATTATTGCCTTCCACTTGCACGACCGAATGATGTGAATAATAATAAGAGTGTACGTGCATTGGACTAAGCTGGAATCTGCGAGCATTCAATAAACAGGAGAAGTCAAGGCAATATGGGCTCTTGGTTAAATCAACAATAATGCATATAAGAGCCACTTCAACAATTTAGTCGCGGGCTTCTCCTATCGACCCCCAAAGAAAAGAAAGGAAATAAAACTATTTACACGAGAAAGCTCCCAACAAGCAAAAGAAGAACGGGAAATCTTTTTGGGTTTTCTTTTTAATTATTACTACTACAGCAAGTAAAGTAAACTACTACTTTTTTTTTGGTTTTCTAAGGTTTAACAGACACACAAGAAGAAAGCAGGAAAAAGAAAATAAACTAACATGGATATTACAGTGAAAGAGTATGAGCACCGACATCTAGAAATGAGGGTGTGTAAACATAAATGTAATGACGGTGGGAAATATGTACTCCCCCAAGCTTAGGCTTTTGGCCTAAGTTGGTTCATTGCTAGGGATGGCCTGGCGGATATCCGTAGGTGTAGCTGGGGTCGTACTGTGATGAAGAGGACTGTGACTGCCACTGGCTGGCAGCCATCTCCGGATCCCACGAATAAACAGACTGGCGTGGAGGCTCGTATTGTGGTTCCGGTGCCGGGGCTGGTGCAGGATTCCGGTAGGCTTGAACGGCCGCCCACGGAACGAGGTAAGGACCTTCAGACAAGTTCAACAAAGAAGGAGAAGGCAAAGTAATAGTCTCGGGGTGATGTTTATTAAAGTACAATTTATATTTAAGCCCCCCCTTCCCTGCCCTTAACAATAAAATCATGCGCTAGCATACTACTATAATCTAAATAAGCACTCGGCAGCAATTTTTCTTCTTTCTCATAAAGCCTAATGGGTATGTTAAAATGTGCAGCTAGGCGCGAAGCATAAATACCTCCAAAGATGGGGCCTTTAGTGTGGTTCAAACTTAACCGTTTAGCAATAATTCCGCCCATACTAACAGTGTTATCGCGGTATAAACCATGGAACAAAATGATAATATCAGGAACACTAAGGTTTCCACAGTTTCTGCGACCAATCAAGCAACGACCAGTAAATAAGGCAAAGTAGCGTAAAACAGGAAAATGTATGCTAGTGATTCTTGCATCGGAAACCTTCCTGGTTTCCCCCACAGTGATGGAGTTAATAAATTCTTCCACATCCTTACGATGTGGTTCATCTAAGGTACCCTCAAAGGGTATTTTGCAAACCTCGCAAAATTCACCTAGTGGCATCTTCTTAACAATGTCATATAAATGAAACTCTACTGAAGGAGGTGATTCCTTAGGATAATAGTAGAAGTTTTGCACAAAAGTATTAGTGAGTAAGAGATACTGATGACGTTGGTCGCGGAGGAAGTCGGTGAGGCCAGCATTCTCAATCAATGAATAAAAATCCTCATAAATCCCGGCTTGTCTCAAGAAGTCATCGGAAGGCCATTCACATGGCCGGACCTCCGCGGTACGAGATAAATTATATTTGGGCCTCTGTGCTTCTTCATTTTGCTTTTCCTTCGAACTTCGGCTCGATGAGCCCCTCAAAAGTCTCTTCATTATTTTCTGAAATATTCTGAAATTTTTAGTAACTTCAAACAAAAGTGAACAAAGCTCAAAGAAAATTGATAGCAACTACTCCTACAAGTGCCTAGAGGATATATCATGCATTAGAACTACTTGAACCATATAAGTTTGTCATGCAAGCTCAAGAACATGGTCACCTATGCAGCACAAATTTGCAATGAATAAAGCACTAGAACAAAAACTAATTGGACCAATGGAGGAGTCACATACCTAGGAACAATCTCCCCAAGCAGTTTTGTGAGAGGTGCTTTAAGCAAGGAGATAGAAAATCACAGCAAAGTGAGCTAGAACTTGTGCTTGAACCAGATATTCGTGTTTGTGGGAGGAAGAAGAAGAGGATGGGTGCAGGAATAAGTGGAGGAGGGCCACTGTGGGCCCACAAGGCGAGGGGCGCGCCCTGGTGGGTAGGGCGCGCCCTCCACCTTCGTGGCCAGGTGGCAGCTCCCCCCGCAGTGTTTTCAGTTCCATAAATCCTCAAATATTTCAGAAAAAATCATATTAAATTGGTATGGCATTTGGAGGACTTTTATTTTAGGGGTATTTTTATATTGCACAGATAAATCAGGAAACTGACAGAAAAATACTATTTTTACTTTATTTCAACTGAGTAATAGAAAGTATAAAGAGGTTGCAGAGGGTTGTGCTTCTAGTTTCATCCATCTCATGCTCATCAAAAGGAATCCACTAACAAGGTTGATCAGGTCTTGTTAACAAACTCATTCCTATTGACATGGAACCGGAGAAATTTCGAATAACACTATGTTACCTCAACGGGGATATGCACATCCCCAATAATAAGTATATCATATTTCTTCTTGACAGTAGGAAGAGGAAATTCAAAACCTCCAAATATAATCGATGGAACTTTTCCAATAGAGTTGATACTATGAACTTGAGGTTGTTTCCTCGGAAAGTGTACCGTATGCTCATTACCATTAACATGAAAAGTGACATTGCCTTTGTTGCAATCAATAACAGCCCCTGCGTTATTCAAAAAAGGTCTTCCAAGAATAATGGACATACTATCGTCCTCAGGAATATCAAGAATAACAAAGTCCGTTAAAATAGTAACGTTCACGACCACAACAGGCACATCCTCACAAATACCGACAGGTATAGTAGTTGATTTATCAGCCATTTGCAAAGATATTTCAAGAGGGTGTCAACTTATTCAAGTCAAGTCTACGATATAAAGAGAGAGGCATAACACTAACACCGGCTCCAAGATCACATAAAGCAGTTTTAACATAATTTCTTTTAATGGAGCATGGTATAGTAGGTACTCCTGGATCTCCAAGTTTCTTCGGTATTCCACCCTTAAAAGTATAATTAGCAAGCATGGTGGAAATTTCAGCTTCTGGTATCTTTCTCTTGTTTGTAACAATATCTTTCATATACTTAGCATAAGGATTCATTTTGAGCATATGAGTTAATCGCATACGCGAAAAGATAGGTCTAATCATTTCAGCAAAGCGCTCAAAATCCTCATCATCCTTTTTCATGGATGGTTTGGGAGGAAAAGGCATGGGTTTCTGAACCCAAGGCTCTCTTTCTTTACCATGTTTCCTAGCAACAAAGTCTCTCTTATCATAACGTTGATTCTTTGATTGTGGGTTATCAAGATCAACAACATGTTCAATTTCTACATCATTGTCATTACTAGGTTGAGCATCATCATGAACATCATCATTAGCATTTTCACTACGTTCATGTTCATTACCAGATTGTGTTTCAGCATCAGAAATGGATATATCATTTGGATTCTCAGGTGGTTCAGCAATAGGTTCACTAGAAGTTTGCAAAGTCCTATCATTTTTCTTTTTCTTCCTTTTAGAAGAACTAGGAGCATCAATATTATTTCTCTGAGAATCTTGCTCAATTCTCTTAGGGTGGCCTTCAGGATACAAAGGTTCCTGAGTCATTCTACCAGTTCTAGTAGCCACTCTGACAGCGTAATCATTTTTCTTACTATTCATTTCATTGAGCAAATCATTTTGAGCCTTAAGTACTTGTTCTACTTGAGTGGTAACTATAGAAGCATGTTTAGTAATGAGTTTAAGTTCACCTCTAATATTAGCCATATAATCACCCAAGTGTTTAATCATATAAGCATTGTATTTCAATTGTCTACCAAAATAAGCATTGAAATTTTCTTGTTTGACAATAAAATTATCAAACTCTTCTAAGCATTGCCTAGCAGACTTATAGTGAGGAATATCACCTTCATCAAATCTATAGAGAGAATTTACCTTTACTACCTGTGTCGGGTTATCAAGACCTGGAGGTTCTTCAATAGGTAATGGATTAAGATCATGTGTTTCTTCAACAAAGTGTAAATTAAGACCGTGTATTTCTTCAATAGGAGGTAAATTCTTAACATCCTCAGCTTTAATACCTTTTTCTTTCATAGATTTCTTTGCCTCTTGCATATCTTCAGGACTGAGAAATAGAACACCTCTGTTCTTCGGAGTTGGTTTAGGAATAGGCTCAGGAATTTGAGCAGGAGCTGGCTCAGGAGGTGCCCAATTTTTTTCATTTGTCAACATATTATTCAATAGGATTTCAGCCTCATCCGGTGTTCTTTCCCTGAAAAGAGAACCAGCACAACTATCCAGCTAATCTCTGGAAGCATCGGTTAGTCCATTATAAAAGATATCAAGTATTTCATTTTTCTTAAGAGGATGATCAGGCAAAGCATTAAGTAACTTGAGAAGCCTCCCCCAAGCTTGTGGGAGACTCTCTTCTTCAATTTGCACAAAGTTGTATATTTCCCTCAAGGCAGCTTGTTTCTTATGAGCAGGGAAATATTTAGCAGAGAAGTAATAAATCATATCCTGGGGACTGCGCACACAACCATGATCAAGAGAAATAAACCATATCTTAGCATCACCCTTTAATGAGAACAGAAATATTTTAAGGATATAAAAGTAACAAGATCTCTCATTATTGGTGAACAGGGTGGCTATATGATTTAATTTAGTAAGATGTGTCACAACAGCTTCAGATTCATAGCCATCAAAGGGATCAGATTCAACTAAAGTAATTATATCAGGATCAACAGAGAATTCATAATCCTTATCGGCAACACAAATAGGTGAAGTAGCAAAAGCAGGGTCGGGCCTCAGTCTATCATTAAGAGATTGCTTATTCCATTTAGCCAATAACCTTCTAAGATCATAGTTACCTTTGCAAGCGAAAATAGCAGCAGAAGCTTCTTTATCAAAAATATAACCCTCAGGAATAACAGGCATGTTTTCATCATCAATTTCATCAACATGATTAGTTTCAATAATTTCTTTCTCTCTAGCCCTAGCAATTTGTTCATCAAGAAATTCACTAAGGGGCACTCAAGCATAGAAATAGTTTCATCATAAGTATCATGCATAGCAGAAGTGGCTCCATCAATAACATGCGACATATCAGAACGAATAGCAGAAGCAGGTTTAGGTGTCGCAAGCTTACTCAAAACAGAAGGTGAATCAAGTGCAAAGCTAGATGGCAGTTCCTTACCTCCCCTCGTAGTTGAGGGATAAATTGTTGTCTTAGCGTCTTTCAAGTTCTTCATAGTGACCAGCAGATATAAATCCCAAGTAACTCAAAGAATAGAGCTATGCTCCTCGGCAACGGCGCCAAAAATTAGTCTTCATAACCCACAAGTGTAGGGGATCGCAACTGCTTTCGAGGGTAAAGTATTCAACCCAAATTTATTGATTCGACACAAGCGGAGCCAAAGAATATTCTCAAGTATTAGCAACTGAATTGTCAATTCAGCCACACCTGGATAACTTAATATCTGCAGCAAGGTATTTAGTAGCAAAGTAATATGATAGTAGTGGTAACGGTAGCAAAAGATAACGGCAAAGAAAAGTAATATTTTTGGTATTTTGTAGGGATTGTAACAAGAGTAACGGAAAAGTAAATAAGCGTAAACCGTATATGGAAAGCTCGTAGGCATTGGACCGGTGATGGATAATTATGCCGATGCGGTTCATCATGTATGATCATAACATAGGGTGACACATAACTAGCTCCAATTCATCAATGTAATGTAGGCATGTATTCCGAATATAGTCATACGTGCATATGGAAAAGAACTTGCATGACATATTTTGTCCTACCCTCCCGTGGCAGCAGGGTCCTAATGGAAACTAAGGGATATTAAGGCCTCCTTTTAATAGAGAACCGGAACAAAGCATTAGCACATAGTGAATACATGAACTCCTCAAACTATGGTCATCACCGGGAGTGGTCCCGATTATTGTCACTGGGGTTGCGGATCATAACACATAGTAGGTGACTATAGACTTGCAAGATAGGATCAAGAACACACATATATTCATGAAAACATAATAGGTTCAGATCTGAAATCATGGCACTTTCGGGCCCTAGTGACAAGCATTAAGCATAGCAAAGTCATAGCAACGTCAATCTCAGAACATAGTGGATACTAGGGATCAAACCCTAACAAAACTAACTCGATTACATGATAAATCTCATCCAACCCATCACCGTCCAGCAAGCCTACGATAGAATTACTCACGCACGGCGGTGAGCATCATGAAATTGGTGATGGAGGATGGTTGATGATGACGACGGCGACGAATCCCCCTCTCCGGAGCCCCGAACGGACTCCAGATCAGCCCTCCCGAGAGGTTTTAGGGCTTGGCAGCGGCTCCGTATCGTAAAACGTGATGATTTCTTCTCCTTGATTTTTTCTCCCCGAAAGCAAATATATAGAGTTGGAGTTGGCGTCGGAGGAGCTCCAGAGGCCACCAGAAGGCGCCCCACCCTCGTGGATAGGGTGTGGGGCCCCTTGTCTTCATATTTGGCAAGTATTTTTTATTATTTTTAACTAGATGTTACGTGGAGTTTCAGGTCATTCCGAGAACTTTTGTTTTCTACACATAAAACAACAGCGTCAGTCCGGGTTAGTTCCATTCAAATCATGCAAGTTAGAGTCCAAAACAAGGGCAAAAGTGTTTGGAAAAGTAGATACGACCGAGACGTATCATAGAGCCGGCTGGAATGGTACGGACGGCTTCCACTTCCGCCCACTTGGTGAACTTGTCGATGGCGATGTAAACATAGCGGTAGCCCCCTGGCGCTCGGGGGAACGGGCCTAGGATGTTGAGCCCCCAGAACGCAAACGGCCATGTGAGCGGGATAGTTTGGAGGCCCTGATCAGGCTGATGGATTTGCTTGGTGTGAAATTGGCAAGCTTCACAGGACTTCACTAGCTCGGCCGCGCCGTTTAGTGTCGTAGGCTAATAGAACCCACTGCGGAATACCTTGCCGATGAGGGTCCGTGACGACAAATGGTGTCCGCAGTCACCACCGTGTATGTCAATCAGCAACTCCCTTCCTCGATCACTGGGTATGCAGCGCAGCGTGACATTATTTGGCCGTTTCCTGTATAACTCGCCACCTTGGATATAGTATGTCATGGCTTGCCATGTTGCGTGCTCCGCGTCCTCTTCCTTCTCTGGCAGCGTCTCGTGCGTCAGGTACTCCTTGAACTCCTTGGTCCAGCATTCCTCCTGGGGCTTGAGCGCCAAGAGCGGCCGAGCTCCTGAGGCCGGGCCACAGGCTGGGGCTCCCCTGGTCGGGGGTTGTGGGAGCTCCTCCCGAGGCTGGGTCGTGTTCGAAAGAGGTGGCGTAGCTGATGACTTGACGAGCCACTCCTCGAAGACACCGGGCTCTTGCAGTTGCCGCTTGGACGCTCTCTTTGCGATGTCGTCGGCTTCCTTGTTGGTGTCCCGGGGCATGTGTTGTAGCTCAAGGCCTAAGGACTGTTTTTCCATCTTGCGCACCTCCGCGAGGTAGGCCTCCATATGCTCGTCCTTCGGCTTGTACACCTTGTTGGAGAAGTTGATGAGGAGTTGCGAGTCGCCTTTGATGGTTAAGCGCTTCATCCCTAGAGCCGCCGCATCCTTCAGGCTAGCTATGAGGCCTCCATATTCTGCGATATTGTTGGAGACCTTCTCGCCGTGCTAAAAACAGAGTTGCACGGCGTAGTAGAGCTTGTCCTGAGTGGGTGAGACGAGCACTGCTCCAGCCCCCGCACCCTGGTGCGTGAAGGCGCCATCGAAATACATGACCTAGCTGTCCGGTGCCTCGCTTCCTGGGGAGGTGGACCGGTCTTCTCCTTCCTCAAGAGCCGGGGCATCTATCCATTCTGCCACAAAATCGGCGAGCGCGGCTCCCTTGATGACCCTAGTAGTGCTGAACTCCAGCTAGAATGCTTGCAACTCGATGTTCCACTCAGCAACCCTTCCGGCTGAGTTAGGGCTCCTGAGTACCCTCTCTAATGGGTAGGCTGGGACAACCTTGATGGGGTGGCCCTGGAAGTAGTGTTGTAGCTTGCGCGAGGCCACCAAGAGTGCGAGCAGGAGCTTTTAAGGCATGGGCTAGCGCGCCCTCGCGTCCCGCAGTACGGTGCTGACGAAGTACACCGGGTGCTCGACAAGGGCTGGCACACTGTCGAGGCTCGGGTCCTGCGGAGATTGTGGCATACCCTGAGGCGGTGGGTTTCCTGAGACCTGTCCGTCCTCAAGAGCTTCTGCGACATTGCCCCGCTGAGCTTGGTCTCCCGCCGCTGATGGCTTTGTTGCGCCTTCCTAACCCCGCGCTGCTTCAGCTCTGGCTTGGTGCGGCACACCCTTGTCTTGGTGCTCCCCCCGAACCGCCACCAGCGCCACGCTGGCGGAGTACGGTGTGGTGGCAAGGTAGAGCACCAGAGGCTCGAGAGGCCGCGGTGCCACCATCATCGGGGGGCTGGTGAGGTATTTCTTGAGGTCTTGGAAGGCCCGGTCGGCCTCCGGGGTCCACTCGAACGGGACCTTCTTCTTCATGAGCTTAAAGAAGGGTAGGGCGCGCTCGCCTAGCTTGGAGATGAAATGCCCTAACGCGGTCACCCGCCCTGCTAGCTTCTGCATCTCCTTGAGGGTCTGCGGTGGGCTCATGTCTTCAATGGCCTTGATCTTCTCTGGGTTTGCCTCGATCCCTCTGTGGGATACGAGGAAACCCAGTAGCTTGCCGGAGGGGATGCTAAATACGCACTTCTCCGGGTTGAGCCTCAAGTTCACTTACCGCAAGCTCTCGAAGGTCTCCTCCAAGTCTTGAATCAACGTCCTCGACTCGCGAGATTTGACCACTATGTCATCGACGTAAGCCTCTGTGTTCCTCCCGAGCTGCCGCCCCAGGGCAATGTGCATCAACCGCTGGAAGGTGGCGCCTGCGTTGCGCAGCCCGAAGGGCATACAGGTCTAGCAGTACACCCCACATGGTGTCAGGAAAGTTGTCTTCTCCACATCTTCCACCGCCATCTTGATCTGATGATACCCCGAGAACGCGTCCAGGAAGCACAGCAAGTCGCACTCGGCGGTGGAATCGACGATTTGGTCGATGCGCGGGAGCAGGAACGGATCTTGGGGATAGGCTTTGTTGAGGTTGGTGAAGTCGACGCACATCCGCCCCTTCCCGCCTTTATTTGGCACTACAACAGGGTTCGCCAGCCATTCAGGATATCGAACTTCCCGAATGGCGCCTGCCGCCTCCAGCTTGCGCGTCTCTTGGATGACGAAGGCCTGCTTCTCAGTGGACTGCCTTCTGGCTCGCTGCTTCACGGGGCGTATGTTGGCGCATACTATTTGATGATGCTGGATCACCTCTCTCGGGACCCCTACCAGCTGATTGGGCTCCCATGCGAATATCTCCTTGTTCCCGCGCAAGAACCTCACCACGGCTTCTTCTTGTCCCGGGTCAAGGCCGACCCCTATGGTGAAGGTGGCCCCCGAAGACCCATCCTTCTTGACCGGCACCTGCTTGGCTTCCTCATTGTCTTGGGTGAACAACTGCTTCTTCTTGGTAGGCGCGGCCTCCTTGGCCTCGTGAGTACCGGCGCCGGCCGGCTGTGCTGCCGCCACGGTCTTGAAGGCGAGCCTAAGCGTCGTCATGGCCTCCTTAGTGTCCCCCTCGATGGTGAGGACACCCTTGCTTCCTGGCATCTTCATGAGGTTGTAGGCTGGATGGGTCGCCGCCATGAACTGAGCGAGAGCTGGGTACCCGAGGATGGCGTTGTACGGGAGACCGATGCGGGCGATGTCGAAGTCCACCAACTCAGTGCGGTAGTTGTCGCGTGTGCCGAAGGTGACAGGGAGGCGGATCTGCCCCAAAGAGTGGGCAACTCGACCACCCACTCCTGAAAAGGGCTTGCTGAGGCTGAGCCGCTTGGGCGGCATGTGGAGAAGGCTGAAGACTTCTACGAGGAGCAAGTTGAGGCCAGCACCACCGTCAATGAGGGTCTTGGTGACGACCATGTTGCAGATGGTGGGCATACAGTGCATCAGGAGCATGCCGGAGCCGGTGGTGGAGCCGGGGTGGTCTTCTGGGCTGAAGGCGAGGTCGGCCTCTGGGCTGCCCAACCTGGCGGAGCCCCCGAGCGCTTGGAGACGGCCCCGATCCGACGGAGGAATGGCTTGACGTGATGATCTGACGGCGGTGCTTGGGAGCCACCCAACAGCGCCGCGACTGGCAGGCGCCCGGCATCACAGAGCGCTGTGAAGAGGTTGCGGAGTTCCCCCAGGATGCCACTGTGGATCCCGGGAGGTTGAGGAGGAGGCAGAGATTGGGACGGCGCCGGAGAGCCCCCTGCGGCGAGGACGAGCTCGGCGACGCGGTCGAGCCACTCCTCATAGAGGCCGTCAACGGGGCGGTAGCGCAGGAGTTCATTCGCCGCGAGGAGCGCGGCCCGTGCCTCCATGGGAGCGCGGTGCGCGTGAGACGAAGAACCGGCAGGGGTCAGCGACGGAGTAGCGGTGCGGCCGTCCTGCTGCACCGAAGGATGGAGCGAGGACGCCTACTGCTTGTTCCCCGCCGGGCCGGTGGCAGCGTTTGCGGCGGGAGACGGAGAACAACAAGGTGGCCCACCAACAGGAGCCGTCTGAGCGACGCGGGCGGTGAGGGCAGCCTGACGCTCGGCTCGAGCACGGCGAGCGACCGCCATGGAGACGATGGAGCGACGGAGCGATGAACTGATGGAAGGGAGGCAACGGCGCACCCCTACCTGGCGCGCCAAATGTCGGATGTGGGGTTCTTGCAAACCCTTAAGGTTCGATTTCTTTGGGGTGCGGCGTGAAGTCTTTCCCTCCTACCGATCCACGCCCTAGCTCGCTAAGATCTCATGGACGAACTCGATTTAACTCGCAACACAGGAAGACACGAGGTTTATGCTGGTTCGGGCCATCGTTGTGGTGTAATACCCTACTCCAGTGTGGTGGTGGTGGATTGCCTCTTGGGCTGATGATGAACAGTACAAGGGAACAACAGCCTCCTGAGGTTGAGGTGTTCTTGTGGCTAGGCTCTCGATCGGGTCGGATCAAGCTAAGATGAGATGCCTCTACTTTGGTGTCTAGCTCTACTTATATAGGCCCTGGTCCTCTTCCCAAATAATGAGCGGGAAGGGCACCAACAACGGCGGGCGAATTTGAAGGGGGACAGCTAGTACAAGCTGTCCTGACAAAAGTGGTCTTCGCCTGCGAAAAGCTCTGGTGGTGACGCCATCTTGGGCTCCACGATGACCTCCGTCTTGCCGTCCTCCTGGTCTTGGTCTCATTGCACCAATATAGCAACCTTTGCGTGATGCCTCGGTACTCTTCACCTGCGGTGGCCTCCTTAGCACCAAAGAGGAAACTAGGACGTTGCGTGCGTTGGCGCCTGCCTGGCGCCCGCCTGGTGCCGTGCGTCACAGCTCACGTCACGAGGGCCTCGTGAGGTTTCCCCGCCTTGATATCTCCGTTCCTCGTGAGCCTGCCTGACTAGGCCGCTCTAGATAAGGTCTTGCAACGTCCGCCTCGCGAGGCTTGGACCCTCACGAGGGTCTTGAATGCCTTGTTGATGAAGATGGGCGTCTGACGGCTCGCCGCTTAGCCACGCCAGGCCGCAGGCACGCAAGTCTGGGGACCCCTGTTCCCAGAACGCCGACAGTATTGAGATACCGACGATCGAATCTCGGGCAAGAAACATACCGATAACAAAGGGAAGAACGTATGTTGTTATGCAGTTTGACTGATAAAGATCTTTGTAGAATATGTGGGAGCCAATATGAGCATCCAGGTTCCGCTATTGGTTATTGACCGGAGACATGTCTTGGTCATGTCTACATAGTTCTCGAACCCGTAGGGTCCGCACGCTTAAAGTTCAATGACGGTTATATTATGAGTTTATGTGTTTTGATGTACCGAAGGTAGTTCGAAGTCACGGATGTGATCACAGACATGACGAGGAGTCTCGAAATGGTCGAGACATGAAGATTGATATATTGGACGACTATATTCGGACACCGGAATGGTTCCGGGGGTTATCGGATATATACCGGAGTACCGAGGGGTTACCGGAACCCCCCGGGGGTTATTGGGCCACATGGGCCCAAGTTGTGGAAGAGGAGAGGCGGCCAGGAGGTGGCGCATGGCCCCCCTTGCCCCAATCCGAATTGGGAAAGGGAAGGGGGCAGCGGCCCCCCTTCTCCTTCCTTCTCTCCACCTCCTTCCCCCTTCTCCTAGTTGGAATAGGAAAGGGGGGCAAAACCTACTTGGAGTAGGATTGCCCCCCCCTTGGGCGCGCCTCCTCCCCTTGGCCGGCCCCCTCCTCCTCCCCCCCCCTTATATACGGAGGAGGGGGGCACCCCATAGACACAACAATTGGTCATTGATCTCTTAGCCGTGTGCGGTGCCCCCTCCACCATATTCCACCTCGGTCATATCGTAGCGGTGCTTAGGCGAAGCCCTGCGTCGGTAGAACATCATCATCGTCACCATGCCGTCGTGCTGACAGATCTCTCCCTCAAAGCTCGGCTGGATCGGAGTTCGAGGGACATCATCGAGTTGAACGTGTGCTGAACTCGGAGGTGCCGTGCGTTCGGTACTTGATCGGTCGGATCGTGAAGACGTATGACTACATCAACCGCATTGTGCTAACACTTCCGCTTTCGGTCTACGAGGGTACGTGGGCACACTCTCCCCTCTCGTTGCTATGCATCACCATGATCTTGCGTGTGCGTAGGAATTTTTTTGAAATTACTACATTCCCCAACAAAGGGCATCTCGAGCTGTGTTTTATGCGTTGATGTTATATTCACTAGTATAACAAAAGAGAGTTGTTGTCGATACAAGTAATACTGCTTACCAAAGATGTCACACTTTGGTTCGGGCAAGATTGTTGGATGAAGCGCCCGAACCGACATTATGCGACGCTTACGCGAGATCGGTTCTACCGACGTGCTTTGCCTGAGAGGTGGCTGGCGGGTGTCAGTTTCTCCAACTTTAGTTGAACCGAGTGTGGCCACGCCTGGTCCTTGAGAAGGTTAAAACAGCACTAACTTGACGAACTATCGTTGTGGTTTTGATGCGTAGGTAAGAACGGTTCTTGCTCAACCCGTACCAGCCACGTAAAACTTGCAACAACAAAGTAGAGGACGTCTAACTTGTTTTTGCAGGGCATGTTGTGATGTGCTATGGTCAAGACATGATGCTATATTTTATTGTATGAGATGATCATGTTTTGTAACCGAAGTTATCGGCAATCGGCAGGAGCCATATGGTTGTCGCTTATTGTATGCAATGCAATCGCTACTGTAATTGCTTTTACTTTATCACTAAGTGGTAGCGATAGTCGTAGAAGCAATAGTTGGCGAGACGACAACGATGCTACGATGGAGATCAAGGTGTCGCGCCCGATGACGATGGTGATCATGACGGTGCTTGTAAATGGAGATCATAAGCACAAGATGATGATGGCCATATCATATCACTTATATTGATTGCATGTGATGTTTATCTTTTATGCATCTTATTTTGCTTTGATTGACGGTAGCATTATAAGATGATCTCTCACTAAATTTCAAGATAAAAGTGTTCTCCCTGAGTATGCACCGTTGCCAAAGTTCGTCGTGCCCAGACACCACGTGATAATCGGGTGTGATAAGCTCTACGTCCATCTACAACGGGTGCAAGACAGTTTTGCACACGCAGAATACTCAGGTTAAACTTGACGAGCCTAGCATATACAGATATGGCCTCTAACACCGAGACCGAAAGGTCGAGCGTGAATCATATAGTAGATATGATCAACATAGTGATTTTCACCATTGAAAACTACTCCATTTCACGTGATGATCGGTTATGGTTTAGTTGATTTGGATCACGTGATCACTTAGATGATTAGAGGGATGTCTATCTAAGTGGGAGTTCTTAAGTAATATGGTTAATTGAACTTAAATTTCTCATGAACTTAGTATCTGATAGTATTTTGCATGTCTATGTTTTTGTAGATAGATGGCTCGTGCTGTTGTTCCGTTGAATTTTAATGCGTTCCTTGAGAAAGCAAAGTTGAAAGATGATGGTAGCAATTACACGGACTGGGTCCGTAACTTGAGGATTATCCTCATTGCTGCATAGAAGAATTATGTCCTGGAAGCACCGCTAGGTGCCAAACCTGCTGCAGGAGCAACACCAGATGTTATGAACGTCTGGCAGAGCAAAGCTGATGACTACTCAATAGTTCAATGTGCCATGCTTTACGGCTTAGAACCGGGACTTCAACGACATTTTGAACGTCATGGAGCATATGAGATGTTCCAGGAGTTGAAGTTAATATTTCAAGCAAATGCCCGGATTGAGAGATATGAAGTCGCTAATAAGTTCTATAGCTGCAAGATGGAGGAGAATAGTTCTGTCAGTGAGCATATACTCAGAATGTGTGGGTATAACAATCACTTGATTCAACTGGGAGTTAATCTTCCGGATGATAGCATCATTGATGTAATTCTTCAATCATCGCCACCAAGCTACAAGAGCTTCGTGATGAACTATAACATGCAAGGGATGGCTAAGACGATTCCCGATCTCTTCGCAATGCTAAAGGTCATGGAGGTAGAAATCAATAAGGAGCATCAAGTGTTGATGGTCAATAAGACCACCAGTTTCAAGAAAAGGGCAAAGGGAAGAAGAAGGAACTTCAAGAAGAACAGCAAACAAGTTGTCGCTCAGGAGAAGAAACCCAAGTCTGGACCTAAGCTCGAGACTGAGTGCTCCTACCGCAAGCGGTGGTCACCGGAAGCGGAACTGCCCCAAGTATTTGGCCGATAAGTAGGATGGCAAGGTGAACAAAGGTATATGTGATATACATGTTATTGATGTGTACCTTACCGAGCTCGCAGATAGCACACGGGTATTTGATATCGGTTCTGTTGCTAATATTTGCAACTCAAAGCAGGGACTACGGATTAAGCGGACACTGACTAAGGACGAGGTGACGATGCGCGTGGGAAACGGTTCCAAAGTCGATGTGATCGCCGTCGGCACGCTACCTCTACATCTACCTTTGGGATTAGTTTTAGACCTAAATAATTGTTATTTGGTGCCAGCGTTGAGCATGAACATTATATTTGGATCTTGTTTGATGCGAGACGGTTATTCATTTAAATCAGAGAATAATGGTTGTTCTGTTTATATGAGTAATATCTTTTATGGTCATGCACCCTTGAAGAGTGGTCTATTTTTGATGAATCTCGATAGTAGTGATACACATATTCATAATGTTGAAGCCAAAAGATGCAGAGTTGATAATGATAGTGCAACTTATTGTGGCACTGCCGTTTGGGTCACATTGGTGTAAAGCGCATGAAGAAACTCCATACTGATGGACTTTTGGAATCACTTGATTATGAATCACTTGGTACTTGTGAACCATGCCTCATGGGCAAGATGAATAAAATGCCGCTCTCCAGAACTATGGAGCGAGCAACTGACTTGTTGCAGATCATACATACTGATCTATGTGGTCCAATGAATTTTGAAGCTCGCGGCGGGTATCGTTATTTTCTCACCTTCACAGATGATTTAAGCAGATATGGGTATATCTACTTAATGAAACATAAGTCTCAAACATTTGAAAAGTTCAAAGAATTTCATAGTGAAGTAGAAAATCATCGTAACAAGAAAATAAAGTTTCTATGATCTGATCGTGGAGGAGAATATTTGAGTTACGAGTTTGGTTTACATTTGAAACAATGCGGAATAGTTTCGCAACTCACGCCACCCGGAACACCACAGCGTAATGGTGTGTCCGAACGTCAGAACTGCATTTCTTTTACTAGATATGGTGCGATCTATGATGTCTCACATCGATTTACCGCTATCATTTTGGGGTTATGCTTTAGATACGGCCGCATTCACGTTAAATAGGGCACCATCAAAATCCGTTGAGACGCCGCCTTATGAACTGCGGTTTGGCAAGAAACCAAAGTTGTCGTTTCTTAAAGTTTGGGGCTGCGATGCTTATGTGAAAAAGCTTCAACCTTATAAGCTCGAACCCAAGTCGGAGAAATGTGTCTTCATAGGATACCCAAAGGAAACTGTTGGGTACACCTTCTATCACAGATCCGAAGGCAAGACATTCGTTGCCAAGAATGGATCCTTTCTAGAGAAGGAGTTTCTCTCGAAAGAAGTGAGTGGGAGGAAAGTAGAACTTGATGAGGTAATAGACCTGCTCCCTTATTGGAAAGTAGTTCATCACGTAAACCGGTTCTTGTGACGCCTACACCAATTAGTGAGGAAATTAATGATGATGATCATGAAACTTCGATCAAGTTGTTCTTGAACCTCGAGGGTCAACCAGAGTAAGATCCGCATCAGAGTGGTACGGTAATCCTGTTCGGAGGTTATGTTACTAGACCATGACGAACCTACGAACTATGAAGAAGCGATGGTGAGCCCAGATTCATGAAATGGCTTGAGGCCATGAAATATGAGATGGGATCCATGTATGAGAACAAAGTGTGGACTTTGGTTGACTTGCCCGATGATCGGCAAGCCATCTAGAATAAATGGATCTTCAAGAAGAAGACTGGCGCTGAGGTAATGTTACTGTCTATAAAGCTCGACTTGTTGCAAAAGGTTTTCGACAAGTTCAAGGGATTGACTACGATGATACCTTCTCACCCGTAGCGATGCTTAAGTCTGTCCGAATCATGTTAGCAATTACCGCATTTTGTGATTATGAAATTTGGCAAATGGATGTCAAAACTGCATTCTGAATGGATTTACGGAAGAAGAGTTGTATATGATGCAACCATAAGGTTTTGTCGATCCAAAGGGAGCTAACAAAGTGTGCAAGCTCGATGATCCATTTATGGAATGGTGCAAGCCTTCGGAGTTGGAATGAACGCTTTTGATAGTGTGATCAAAGCATATGGTTTTATCTGAGACTTTTGGAGAAGCCTGTATTTACAAGAAAGTGAGTGGGAGCTTTGTAGCATTTCTGATATTATATTTGGATGACATATTGTTGATTGGAAATGATATAGAATTTCTGGATAGCATAAAAGGATATTTGAATAAGAGTTTTTCAATGAAGGACCTCGGTGAAGCTGCTTATATATTGGGCATCAAGATCTATAGACATAGATGGAGACGCTTAATTGGACTTTCACAAAGCACATGCCTTGACAAAGTTTTGAAGAAATTAAAAATGGATCAAGCAAACAAAGGGTTCTTGCCTGTGTTACAAGGTGTGAAGTTGAGTAAGACTCAATGCCCAACCACTCCAGAAGATAGAGAGAAAATGAAAGATGTTCCCTATGCTTCAGCCATAGGCTCTATCATGTATGCAATGCTGTGTACCAGGCCTGATGTATGCCTTGCTATTAGTTTAGCAGGGAGGTATCAAAGTAATCCAGGAGTGGATCACTGGACAGCGGTCAAGAACATCCTGAAATACCTGAAAAGGACGAAGGATATGTTTCTCGTTTATGGAGGTGACAAAGAGCTTGTCGTAAATGGTTACGTCGATGCAAGCTTTGACACTGATCCGGACGATTCTAAATCACAAACCGGATACATGTTCTTATTGAATGGTGGAGCTATCAGTTGGTGCAGTTCTAAACAAAGCGTCGTAGAGGGATCTACATGTGAAGCGGAGTACATAGCTGCTTCGGAAGCAGCAAATGAAGGAGTCTGGATGAAGGAGTTCATATCCGATCTAGGTGTCATACCTAGTGCATCGGGTCCAATGAAAATCTTTTGTGACAATCTTGGTGCAATTGCTTTGGCAAAGGAATCCAGATTTCACAAGAGAACCAAGCACATCAAGAGACGCTTTAACTCCATCCGGGATCAAGTCCGTGGGAGACATAGAGATTTGCAAGATACATGCGGATCTGAATGTTGCGCACCCGCTGACTAAGCCTCTTCCACGAGCAAAACATGATCAGCACCAAGGCTCCATGGGGGTTAGAAGCATTACTGTGTAATCTAGATTACTGACTCTAGTGCAAGTGGGAGACCGAAGGAAATATGCCCTAGAGGCAATAATAAAGTTATTATTTATTTCCTTATATCATGATAAATGTTTATTATTCATGCTAGAATTGTATTAACTGGAAACATGATACATGTGTGAATACATAGACAAACAGAGTGTCACTAGTATGCCTCTACTAGACTACCTCGCTGATCAAAGATGGTTATGTTTCCTATCCATAGACAAAGAGTTTTCATTTGATTAATGGGATCACATCATTAGGAGAATGATGTGATTGACTTGACCCATTCCGTTAGCTTAGCACTTGATCGTTTAGTATGTTGCTATTGCTTTCTTCATGACTTATACATGTTCTTATGACTATGAGATTATGCAACTCCCGTTTACCGGAAGAACACTTTGTGTGCTACCAAACGTCGAAACATAACTGGGTGATTATAAAGGTGCTCTACAGGTGTCTCCGAAGGTACTTGGTGGGTTGGCGTATTTCGAGATTAGGATTTGTCACTCCGATTGTCGGAGAGGTATCTCTGGGCCCACTCGGTAATGCACATCACTTAAGCCTTGCAAGCATTGCAACTAATGAGTTAGTTGCGGGATGATGTATTACGGAACGAGTAAAGAGATTTGCCGGTAACGAGATTGAACTAGGTATTGAGATACCGACGATCGAATCTCGGGCAATAACATACCGATGACAAAGGGAACAACGTATGTTGTTATGCGATTTGACCGATAAAGATCTTCGTAGAATATGTGGGAGCCAATATGAGCATCCAGGTTCCGCTATTGGTTATTGACCAAAGACATGTCTCGGTCATGTCCACATAGTTCTCGAACCCGTAGGGTCCGCACGCTTAAAGTTTGATGACAATAATATTATGAGTTTATGTGCTTTGATGTACCTAAGGTAGTTCGGAGTCCCGGATGTGATCACGGACATGATGAGGAGTCTCGAAATGGTCGAGACATGAAGATTGATATATTGGACGACTATATTCAGACACCGGAATGGTTCCGGGGGTTATCGGATATATACCGGAGTACCGGGGGGTTACCGGAACCCCCCTGAGGGTTATTGGGCCTCATGGGCCCAAGTGGTGGAAGAGGAGAGGCGGCCAGGAGGTGGCGCGTGGCCCCCCTTGCCCCAATCCGAATTGGGAAAGGGAAGTGGGCGGTGGCCCCCCTTCTCCTTCCTTCTCTCCACCTTCTCCTTCCCCCTTCTCCTAGTTGGAATAGGAAGGGGGGGGGGGCAAACCTACTTGGAGTAGGATTGCCCCCCATTGGGCGTGCCTCTCCTCCCCTGGCCGCCTCCTCCTCCCCCCTTTACATACGGAGGGGGGCACCCCATAGACACAACAATTGATCATTGATCTCTTAGCTGTGTGCGGTGCCCCCCTCCACCATATTCCACCTCGGTCATATCGTAGGGGTGCTTAGGCGAAGCCCTGCGTCGGTAGAACATCATCGTCGTCACCACGCCGTCGTGCTGGCGGAACTCTCCCTCAAAGCTCGGCTGGATCGGAGTTCGAGGGACGTCATCGAGTCGAACATGTGCTGAACTCGGAGGTGCCGTGCGTTTGGTACTTGATCGGTCGGATCGTGAAGACGTACGACTACATCAACCGCGTTGTGCTAACGCTTCCGCTTTCAATCTACGACGGTACGTGGACACACTCTTCCCTTTCGTTGACCTCAATCCACTTGGAAGAATTGTTTTTCACATGACGCAATCAACATATACAATCTCAACAAAGAGGGAAAAAGCAAAACAATGAGCGATGCTCCGCAATGAGACCTCTGTCCATGGTGGTGAACAACCACTAACCACCGACTCCAGTTGCACACATGTTACTGCCACCAACTCCTGATCCTATGGAGGTTAAAGTATATATTTAAGTACGAAGCCAATGTGTATACAACTACATAAATCTATACTAATTGACCAGAAAACTTCGTCATTCAAGGAACACATCATTCTAGATGAGTGTCAATCCAATTTTCGAGGCAATCGAAACTCTTGCTCTTGACATTATGTTGAAGAAGAGTGAGATCTCCTTTTAAAAGGTACTTCCCGGCGGCAAGAGCAGGAGTTTCATTATGAAAAGTCTTGCTAGTTCTTTGGTTCCAAATATTCCAACGGCCTAAGATAATGATGCCCACAAAATTTTCATTGGATGTTCTTTAGAAGCTAGTATGAAACATTTCCTTCGAAATGTTGTGCAAATGAATTGCTTTTGTATAAAATCATATTGGATTCAATCCTACAAATAGGAAATTAAATTCTTAGGGCTTCCTTGAGTAAGAAATTCCATAAGTTTATAGAGGATTTAAATGCTAATGATTTTTTTCCTACGGAGGTTGTTTGATTCACATGATTCATTTAGAAAAAAAAAATCGTAAGCATTCTTTTGCACTCTATTTGGGAGCAAAAGCTACTGCTCTTTCTTTGTTTCTCCAGGGATGTGTCAAACATCTTTGACGGCAATTCATGTAGTTTTCTGTTCCTATAGAATCGAGAGTGCATGCTATTTTAATCTTATGTTTCCTCTATTCATGTGTTTTGCGAAGTAATTATCATTTCAATTGATGCGAGAATCGTTAGGATGCCCATTGAATCGTCCACCAAGAGCACACGCCACGGACGAGATTTAATTCAGTGACACCAGGAAGACGAGACATAAAGATCCCTTTGTTCTGAGCTTCTGATCAGTTGCGTGTGCATGCATGTGTATCTTTCGCCGTCGCCTCCAGCTTTGGGTTTGGTATATCTGACAAATGTAGTACTAGTGAGCACCATCTTTCAGCCAGGCAGGGCAAAAAAATTAGGGCGCACACACACAGACCAACTTTCTTGTCTCAAAAGTGGAAAAAAGGCCCGGATGGAAAGGCAGGCATGATTTCCCGAAGAATGATGGGCTCCCGGCTCAATTTTATTGTTAAGGGGGGAAAGTTGAGGTGAGTGAGTGGTAAAGCGGGGCTAAGCAAAAGCGGCAGCTTTCTGCCATTTACGCTCGCATCATTGGCCCATTGATTGAATTCACAGCCTGATATGCCCCATCGAGATCAAACTCCTGCCCCTGATGGGTACAGACTGTGTATAGTATTGGCCTTCCATGTCATTTTTTATACCGGTGAGAAGAGTAGTGTCCGGGTAGCTTCCAGTTAACCAATATTTCTTGAAGTTGATTGGGGGGTGGGGGGGGTGGGGGGGGGGGGCAAAAGGGCATCTTGACAATTAATAGTGGGGGTTTGCTTACACTCACTAATTAATTAAGCATAGTGTCTCCATTCATAGTATTGCAATTGATTATTAAGTGTTAGTGTGACAAAAAGTACAGCTAAGCTATTGGCTAGTAAAGCATTTGTAAGTTACTTTGTCTGAAGATTATATACTACAAGTACTAGCACAAGACAGTTCGGGCAGCTAGCTGAATTAGCTCATTGGCTACTGCTCTACATGGCTGTGGTGAAAGCCTGGCTGGAGTAGCTTGAAATGTCAATCAAGGCTTGCGTTGCATGCGCCAGTATGTGCACTCCAGTAGTACTACTACTGGGGGGATAGTGCTGAGTATAATGTTTATTAGGAAAGACGAGATAGACTAGGATTTGTTCCCATTGTCTTTGACTTCAAGTCGATCATCAGACTTCTATATATACGCCTGCGAGGCTCAAGCAATACAACAACTATTCCTCTAAATCCCTCTCTCTCTTCTAACATGGTATCTATCGCAGGTCGATCCTAAACCCTAGCCACCGCCGCTTCAAGACCAAGGCCGCCCAAGGTCGGCCTCCATGACCGCCACGGGCCGCGCCAGAGATGGTTCGGCCGCCGGCCGTGTTGGCCGGCTGCCCTAGAGAGTCTTTTTCCCGATCCTTTGATCCGGGTTTTTCTCTCTTTTGTCGGTCGCTTTGATCGGCGTCTACTTTTTAGTTTTCCGATCTATTCTTGATCGGTTTGCGTCGCCCACCGCCGCCGACCCAGACGCCTCTACTCCAACACCGACGCTGATTGGCGCCTTCTTCACCAACTTCGGCCTCGCTGGCGTCTGCTGTCGCGTCTGCCGTCGGTCGCCCCGACGCTGGGCGGCTCACATCGCCCACGCATGGCCTCACGGCCGCCACGACCCGGCGGCCACGCCATGCGCGGCGTTCTTCACCGCCGCTGTAGCTGACGGCCCGCCCGTCGATCCACGCCGCCGTCACCGCTTCGCCCGACCGGACTCGTGCATCACCCCGACCCGGCGTTTCGCCATGCGCGGCGCTAATCATAGCCGCCATTGCCGCCGGGCTTCATCTCGGACTCCGCCACCACCACGCTTCCACCGAAAAGCGCCCCCGACCTCGCCAGCGACCGCTTGATCACCCGCCGCCGCCGCGATCCGCCTCATCTACGCCGCGACCTGGCCCGTCGATTCACGCGCGCCTCCACAGTCCCGTGAAGATCGTCTTCAAGTTCGGGCGCCTCCACCGATCGAGCAACGGGTCGCCGCTGCGTCTCCCGTCGGCCGCAGCTGGCCGCCGCCCGTGGTTCTTCTCCCGCTGCACCGACCCGCGACACCATCGGCCACCTCTTTGGGTCAGAGTGCGCCGCCCGCGCTACCGCCGCCCGAGGCGCCTCTCCGTGCCGTCCCGTGGCTGCACCGACCCTCGCGCACAGACGCTTCGTCGGCCAGAAGCGGCGTGGCACGCGTCCACGCCGCCGCCTCGAGGCCGCCCACGCGTTGCACCACCCCACGCCCGCTGCCGCCCGCTTCTTCGCTGTAGCACCGCTGCCCGCGGTCCTCGCGACCGCCCCGAGGTCTTCCGTCGTTGCCCGACCCGCCCGCCGCAAGGCCGCCGCCTTTTCGGGCCATAGCGCCGCGGCCCGCGTTCCACCGCCGTCCCCGCGCGTCGACTTCCTTTGGCATGCACCGCACCACCTCCTTTGGGGCGGGAACGCCACCGTCCGCGCCGGTCTTCGTCACGCTGTCAGGGTTCTTCGCCTACTTCGAGCACCGCAGCCGCACTCCTAACCTAGCCGTCGCCGCTCTTCTTCGGCCGCCGCTACCCGTAGCCGCCGCAGCCGTCCACCCTTCGCCGTCTTCGTCCGGCACCACCCGTCCGCCAGCGTCGCCGTCATCTACACCGACCACTTCGTCTACTCCGACAACCGCGGCGACATCGGCCTCAGCGCTGATTGGCCGCAACCGTCGTCGAGTCCTTCTCTGCCGCCTCTCCGACTTCTCCGACATGGCGTCTCTGCAGGTGTCCTTGTCTCACGCATGCCCGGTGGCCGGGTAACACCGATGCGTTTTCGCCCATGACGTGTCCCCGGCTCGGCAAGCCCGGTGCGGCGCTTCATCAACTTCGTCTTCGTCTGCTTCACGCATGCCCGGTGCCGGCAACACCGACGCCGCCTTCGCTTCACGATGTCCCCCGGGTTGGCAACCCCGCGTCGTCAACATCATCTACTTCCTTGCGCACCACTACTTCGACACCATTGTGCCCATGACTAACTCGGCGCCTCCTTGCGCCCGCGGCTCCATGGCGACTTCCTCGACACCGGCTACCCCGACTCGACATCGACCACGGCATTCTTCGCACGGCTACCTCGACCACGGCTCCACCACCCACGCTCTCGGCTACCTCGACAAACGGCACAAAGGGCTATCGCGTTGCTTGAGCAACCTCGTCGGTTGCCACGACTCCGCGATGCGTCGACCGTTACGACTGTGGGGGGTGTCCGTCGGCTTGCCTTCGGATTCTTCTCCGCCTCACCGCTCACGCCGCTACCGCTAGGATCATGGGGTGTTGAGTATAATGTTTATTAGGAAAGACGAGATACTAGGATTTGTTACCATGTCTCAGACTCCAAGTCGATCGTTGTCTTTCAGATATATATACGCCCACTTGCGCCAAGAATACAACAACTATTCCACCAAATCCCTCTCTCTCTTCTAACAGATAGTACTGGGGTGACAGGGTTGTGCCAGGAGCTATATATACATCAGCGTAGGTCAGCGAGGCAACAAGACGAGGTGCAACACATTTTGAGGCAAAGGGGTCAGCCCCAGCCCCCAATTAAAGGCTTTGGGACCGCCGGGAAAGCGAGAAAACTGATCCCTGGCCTCGCCTGATCGGCTGCTTTCCAACCACACCATGCATTGTCATGGATGAGTGTGTACGTATCGCCATCGCCCTGGGCCAAAACCATCTTTTTCACCGGACACCCGTACGTACGCTACGTTCCATCGAATGATCGATTCGACGGGCCGTGACCACACATCAGATGATACGATTAATATACGCACACACGCACGTAGGTAGGTAGCAGACTAGTTTTTTTCGAACGAATGCTCGAGAAAAGGCCGGCTTTGAATTAACAAAGCCAAGCAGACTCTAAGTTACTGACCCTCTTTGATTTAAATGGTTTTTATTTTGAAAATAGAGTTTTAGAATCCTAGGAGATTTTATATATTGATCACATCATACGGGTGGATAATGAGTGACTCGGGCACTCGACTCGTTAGAACTCGCTAATAAGTTAACGTGTTAGCTCAACTCAGCTTGGTAACATAACAAGTCGAAATACAAACTCGGATCTACTCATTTAACTCGCGAGCTAACCTCTTAAATTCATTACACGGGTGAATGGATATGTGTATGTTTTTAAATGGAGGCAAAAGCTTTGCATCATCTCATTAATAAAGAAGAAGATTTGACCAGGTTTTAAGGGAGGAGCATCACTCCTTCACTCTCGAAACAGACGTTTGCCCCACTTTATATATAAACAACAACATCGAATAGTATACGGCCAAACGATACAATGTGATGAGAAGACTCTCTTACAACGGACCATCACTTCTCCACAAATGGAAAAAAGAAAGCCTATTCACGCGGCATGATAGAACTTAAATGCTTAGCCCATGCAGAGATCCAATCCTTGGCCTCATTCTTAATGTGATCGATGATAAGCGACGACATGGTGGATTTGTTTCTGAGAACTATCGTGTTTCTTTCATTCCATAGCTCCCAGACCACCAACATCAACAGCATTGTCGTTGGGCGTCTTCTATGGCCACCCCTGAGCGGCATGCCCCCCTCCCCCCACACCAAGTGTGGACCGAGGGAAGCGTTTGCCAAGCCGCGGTGGCAATCTCCGGCGTCCCAATCCAAGATTTGACGGCATTCCAAATGCGGGTGGAGAACCTACATTTTAATAGCATGTGCACCGCCGACTCCAGCTCGCACTTGCAGAGCTAACATAAGCCGTAGTTAGGCCACTCTCTCCTTTCCAAATGATCAGCCATCCAAATTATGTTTTTGAGGACAAGCCAAGCCAAGAATTTGCATTTGGGAGGTTCCCTATTGCCCCAAATTGGCGGCACCATGACGATATCAATCGTCCCATGAAACTGGGGTTTGTTGGCGAACACCGCGGAGAACTTGTCGTCGGCGGTGAGCTTCCAAACAATGGCATCAACAATGTCATCGGGGAGTTGGGCTTATTGTAAGATTGCCCACAATGCGCAAAATTACATGATGTGGTTGACCAAGAGCCCGCTAGACATATCAATCTTCTTAAGAGCATCTTCAACAGCCGCGCGATATAAGCGCCGCGCTGAAAAAATACAGATTTTTGCGCGCCGCAGCCGCTCCGGGGGCTCTAGCGGGGGCGCAAAAAACATGCGCGCGGCATAAGTAGTTCAGCGTGCAGGGCGAAGCCGCATCGCGCGCCTCTTATTTTGTGTGCCCGCTTCCGCACGCTGCACACTCGAGCGCCACACAGACCCTCTTCGCCAGCGCCTTCGCGCTCACGCCGGGCGACTTGTTCGATGACGGCTGCGCCGACATCCCCCTCACCCATTCCTACACCCGCGACCCCTCCTCCGCTGCCACCGGCGCAAACCCTAGTGCAGGGAGCTTTGGCTTCGCCTCCGCCGATGCTCCTCCAAGCATCGGTGCCGCGCGTGGCCTTTTTATGCCGCCACGGATGATGATGTGATGTGGCATGATTTTGGACATTTATGTCATGAAATTGTTTGGGTGATTTTAACTATGCTATGTCTTGGTTTGATGTTTGAAATGTGACCATATTGTCTCCAAAATGAACAAATTGCAAGCGCGCGTCTGCGGGAGCGCGACGCGTGTGCAATTTTTTGCAGCGGCCGCTGGAGGCAGCGCTCCGCTACGCGTAAAACCTGACGATTCCGACGTTGTAAACTATTTTTTTAGCGCGCCGCGCGTTACACGCGTGTTGGAGATGCTCTAAGCCAAAGAAGGTTGTTATGTTGTGATCCAAACCTGAACCCGCAACCGGTCGGTGACCACCGTAGATCCATGTATTGACAGTGTCACCTCGACGTGGAGGTCGCCAAGATCGGGGAGGAATGATCAGTCAATGACACCTCCGCTGCTCCCGGCCAGGGTTGGCGTTGGCCAAGGCGGCCCTCCGCAAGACACAAGAGGAAGCCGAGGCTCCTCTACGAGCATCAGGCATTGGCCAAGTCGGCCCTCCGCATGACACAGGAGAAGCCGAGGCTCCTCCGCGAGCGCCACGTGGTGGCGGGGCAGGGCTGTCGCGCCCTTCTATCGCTGGAAGGACCACTCCGACAACAAAGAAAGACGGACGGTGATTTAAGGTGCTGTCAGCCAGCCCAGCCAGACATACAAAGTGATCATACGCTACAAATTAGTTTGTTTTTTTAGGTTTTAGTTGAACGGACAAAACATCGTCTGATTTATCTAAATTATATCGAACTTATGTCCATTTGCATGAATTCTATCGTGTTTGCATGAATTATATCCGAATTTGTATGTGTTACGGGCGGAGGTTTCGGGTAACCGTTGGATGGCCGACCCCGTATCACTCTCAGCGGACCCTTCGTATGGCATCTCCAACACCGGCTCCCGGAACGAACATAGTATCTGTTCGGCGTACCCATACTGCACTAGGTTTATGTAACTACTTGTACCACCCAATAGTCTATAAATTGATGGGTACAAGCGGATAGGGCATCATATGTCAACATTTCGCAGAAAACAGTTCATTTTACGCAGGACAGAAATCTGGGATTTGAAACAGGGCGTGTGTGTTTGAATTGGAGCCTAGCTAGCTGATTTCCTGCGCACGTGAGCTCGATTTCGCGCGTCACTCATCGATCTTTGCATGTACCCCGATCTAGTGATGTACGCCTGTACCCTTGCCGTCAGATGAAAGGCCTCGCAGTTCAGATTTTTGCATGTCACGGCTCATGGGCCTCACTTTCAGGTCAGGTCACCCGGCCGAACGCATGCATAAGGAAAATATATCATCGTTACCGTGCGTCAAACACATTAGGAGACATAAACAAAATTTCAACCTGTAAAAGTCGAGCCCTTAATTAACGCAGGAAGCTTAATTTTGGGCACAAGGAAATATTGGAAAATTGTTGGAGCCTTGTATCATAGGTAGCCCCGTCTCATGCATGCTCGGATGAGCTGGTTATTCAAAACATGGTGGTTCGTTGTAGGTACAGTAGATGTAACAAGTGATAACGACTTATGGTATGGTCATGGGCCCTGTGTTCGGTATCTGCTGCTGGTTTGTGTATGTCACTGCCACATGATTTTTACGAGTTAGTGGCCCCTGAAATAATGTAATTTGTTGTGGTAACAAATGTCCCGTTTATTGTATGCATATAGCAAAACAATGGCCGAAAACGTACGGTTGGAGACTCGGTGACGATCAGTACGTGGATTAACTATAATTCGGCGCATATATAATATAATATCAACTCTATCTCGGAGACGTTTGCAAAGTGTCATGCATGATGAACATCTAGCGTCCTGTAGCGGACGGACGGACCATGTTGGGCGTTGGCTCGCTCTGGCGAAACCAACGTCGTTATCATCTTCTCGTGCGTTTCGGCATTCCTGTCATGTAGTCCATGGCATTCTCGACCGGGCAGTTGGCACACACACTATTGTACTTCGCTACTCCCACTACCGCCATTCATTCATATTCATATCGTACTGCCATCCAACTTGTCGGCGATGCAGACGGTCGGGAGCTATGCTCGTCCATGAGAAGTGTTCGAGAGAGACTTGGTTAAATCTCAGCGATCAAACCGAGCGGGTAGTACTGTTCGGTAGCTGCCCGAGCTTTGGCATTTGAGAATCGGGTGGTCTCCGTGCAGAAGAAAGCAAGTACGGGCCGCCAAGGGTCAGAGTCCAAAGAATGTCCGACCGGACGATGGGATGCATGCCACGTCCACGACAAGGACAGAGCAAGCGCTTGGGGGCCTTGGGGCGGCAGCGGCACGAGATGAATAGCGGTTTCGTGCTCCGCGGTCGCGAGCCGCCATGATGTCACTTGTCACTTGGCTCCGGTTTGTGGTTGTGGCCAAATTGCTCTGAAAATGATTTCTTCGAGAAAAAGGTGTTTCTATTGATTTAAAATAAAACATGAAATAAATACAAAAAATAAATGACCACACACTTGGCCTCTATAAAGTTAGGACGTGTTAAGGAACGTAGCATGCAATTTTAAAAAATTTCCTACGATCACGCAAGATTTATCTAGGAGATGCATAGCAACGAGAGGGGAGAGTGTGTCCACGTATCCTTGTAGACCGAAAGCGGCAGCGTTATATTAACGCGGTTGATGTAGTTGAACGTCTTCACGATCCAACCGATCCAAATACCGAATGTAT
The DNA here is from genome assembly GCA_021605145.1 of Aegilops bicornis. NCBI lineage: Eukaryota > Viridiplantae > Streptophyta > Magnoliopsida > Poales > Poaceae > Aegilops > Aegilops bicornis. The sequence goes on from CM038671.1 coordinate 106,740,554, forward strand.
GGCACCTACGTGTTCAGCACACGTTCAGCTCGATGACGTCCCTCGAACTCTTGATCCAGTAGAGGGTCGAGGGAGAGTTCCGCCAGCACGACGACGTGGTGACGGTGATGGTGATGTGGTCCGCACAGGGCTTCGCCTAAGCACTACGACGCTATGGCCGGAGGAGTAAACTGTGGAGGGGCACCGCACACGGCTAAAGAAATCTTGGTGTGCCTTTGGGGTGCCCCCTGCCCACGTATATGAAGGAGGGGGGAGAGAGGCCGGCGGGCAGGAGGGGCGCGCCATGGGGAGGGGGTCCTACTTCGACTCCTAGTCCAAGTAGGATTCGCCCCCCCCCCCCTTTCCTTTTCTCCACCGGAGGGAATAGGAAAGAGAGGGAGAGGGAAAGGGAAGGGGGGCGCCGCCCCTCCTCCTTGTCCAATTCGGACTCCCTAGGAGGGGGGGCGCGGCCACCCCCCGCGGGTTTCCCTCTCTCTCCCTTAGACCCATGTTGGCCCAACACTTCCCCGGGGGGTTCCGGTAACCCCTCGGTACTCCGGAAAAATACCCGAATCACTTGGAACCGTTCCGATGTCTGAATATAACCTTCTAATATATTAATCTTTATCTCTCGACCATTTCGAGACTCCTCGTCATGTCCCTGATCTCATCCGAGACTCCGAACAAACTTCGGTCACCAAAACACATAACTCATAATACAAATCGTCATCGAACGTTAAGCGTGCGGACCCTACGGTTTCGAGAACTATGTAGACATGACCGAGACACATCTCCGATCAATAACCAATAGCGGAACCTGGATGCTCATATTGGCTCCTACATATTCTACAAAGATCTTTGTCGGTCAAACCGCATAACAACATACGCCATTCCCTTTGTCATCGGTATGTTACTTGCCCGAGATTTGATCGTCGGTATCATCAAACCTAGTTCAATCTCGTTACCGGCAAGTCTCTTTACTCGTTCCGTAATGCATCATCCAGCAACTAACTCATTAGTCACATTGCTTGCAAGGCTTATAGTGATGTGCATTACCGAGAGGGCCTAGAGATACCTCTCCGATACATGGAGTGACAAATCCTAATCTTGATCTATGCCAACTCAACAAACACCTTCGGAGACACCTGTAGAGCATCTTTATAATCACCCAGTTACGTTGTGACGTTTGATAGCGCACAAGGTGTTCCCTCCGGTATTCGGAGTTGCATAATCTCATAGTCAGAGGAATATGTATAAGTCATGAAGAAAGCAATAGCAATAAAACTTAAACGGTCATAATGCTAAGCTAACGGATGGGTCTTGTCCATCACATCATTCTCTAATGATGTGATCCCATTCATCAAATGACAAACACATGTCTATGGTCAGGAAACTTAACCATCTTTGATTAACGAGCTAGTCAAGTAGATGCATACCAGGGACACTCTGTTTTGTCTATATATTCACACATGTACTAAGTTTCTGGTTAATACAATTCTAGCATGAATAATAAACATTTATCATGATATAAGGAAATATAAATAACGACTTTATTATTGCCTCTAGGGCATATTTCCTTCAGTCTCTCACTTGCAATAGAGTCAATAACCTAGATTACATAGTAATGATTCTAACACCCATGGAGTCTTGGTACTGATTATGTTTTGCTCGTGGAAGAGGCTTAGTCAATGGGTGTCGTGGTTTTGTCACGACAGATGTCCTTAGTGTCAGGACTTAGTCGCGAGGCCAACGCATCTATGTGGTAGCTTGAGAGGGGTTGAGCGGAATCGAGAGACGCAACACAAGACAAGGATTTAGACAGCTTCGGGCCCCGGGAAACATCATTCGGTAACAACCCTACATGCTGTTTGTGGCTAGGTCTCATTATGATCACGAGGGAGTCACCGTAAACCGGCTCTCCTCTAGTTGTGTCTAGCCCTATAGATTATTGAGCTTCTTGCTTCTTGCCCCCTCTCTTCTGGGAGCCCTGCCCCTCCTTATATATGTCGAAGGGGCGAGTTACATGTGGAGTCCTATTAGGATTAGGACTAGTCTATCTCTAATACAAACCGGATACAAGTCCAGGTCTTAACTCCTTGTAAGACAAATATTCCTCACGCCTTTCCTCTTAAACCGGCCCACCATAACATGAGCCGGCCTTCTGGGCCTTGGGCTTTGTCACCGTCTGTCCCGCCCTCCGGGTTACCAGTGAATCATAATGTTCAGTCAGGTTGTTTGTAAACCATCTGGTCTGTGCGGGTTGCCGGTGAATCACCAAGTGTCAGCGGGGTCTCGAATAAACCGCCAAGTCCGGCCGGGTTATACTTCCGGCCGGTTTATGCCGCGGGGTATATCCCCGACATTAGCCCCCAGTTTAATTTGGATTTATCCATGTTAAACTGATCCTGTAAAATAAACACAAGAACAAACTTGACAGATAAAGCTCCGGGTTAAGAATTCTTGTAAACCGGCATCTGATCATCCTCAAGTCCTTGTCATTTCCTCTTTTTAGAAAATCCGAGTCAACAAGCCAGCTTCATACTCAATTTGCTAACATTGGTTTCTCACAGAGAAATATTGTGAAGAATAATCCACTTGAGTCGGCTTCCAAAGTGCCGATTTAAGAAATATGAGTCTTGAAATACTCATCTGATATTCAGCTGGTTTGAAGATGTAAAACTTGCCGGTTTAATATTACCAAAATTGTCGGGTTATAAAAACTGATAATTTCGGGTCATGATTGTTTCCAACGCCGGTTCGTGATTGTTGCCAACGCCGGTTCATGATTATTGATGACGTCGGGTTATGATTGTTTGCAGACATTGGGTCATAATGATTGGTGATGCCGGGTCAATCTGGTTTCCTCAAAACTGAAAATCAGAAGATTTTTCTCCCTTACATCCATATTACCTGTAGCCCCCAAGTCTTGAACAGAACAAAGTGATGATTTGAGACTTATTTCCATATAATTACTGCCACTTCGAAGAAATCCATGTTGTTTATCTCTAGTAAAACTGAATACTCCATATATGTAGCCCCCAAGTACCAGGTTGTCATGCTTGCAGCAACCTGGGACTTGTAATTGCTTATAAAAAGTTCAATCAGTGTAGCCCCCAAGGGTCGGGTCATTATGCAATAATGAGCAGGGACTTTGTAAATATAATCATGTAGACTTGAGCAGTGATGTGTAGCCCCCAAGGGCCGGCTTAGTAAGAAAACATTGAACCGGGACTTGATATATACTTGAATGTTTGACAGGAGCAATCGGTAGCCTCCAAGGGTCGGCTCACTATGATATGATGAGTCAGGTCTTCAATAAGATGAGCAAAAAATGACTTTGCATTAGCCCCCAAGTGTCATGGTGCATGCTCGCAGCGACATGAGACTTGCATATGCGATATAAACTCAATTTAAATAATGTAGCCCCCAAGTGCCGGGTCGTAAGCCTGCAGCGAATCGGGACTGTTCCTTCAATTGTAGAATAAATCATATCCTTTAATAAAATAATATCCATTGCGCTAAAGCGACTTTGAAAACCTCAATAATACCGGTTATTAATAACCATAATAAAAATCCAGCCATGTTGGCTATTCAAGATAATATAACCCGGTATGAAAACCTTATTCATTCAATATCATAATGAAAATTCAGCCAAGTTTGGCTATTTGAATAATATAACCCAATGATTTATAAGCGCATGATTCCAAAGACGCAATCCAAATATATACTGGCGACTTATAGTCAAAAGCCACGCCGGTTTAACAAACACCGGATAATTTCTCATCATATACTGGCGACTTATCGTCTTAAAGCCAGGCCGGTTTAATAAACACCGGTGATTTATAATCATGCTTTATTCAACCTGTTTCTGCATACAACAAGTTTAAAGTGTCCTGGCGGTTTACCGCCGGACGGGTCATAATGTCCAACATATAACCTGGGTTTATAACCAAGGCTGCACTTAAGAATAATCAAATATGAAATATATCATACATGTGACATTGAATCACATCGTTGGTTTACCAACTTTTTGTATTAAGGGTGATAACCCAAATCTTGAGTACTGATAACTCTTTCCATAATATGCCAGTTTATGATAAAACCGTACCGGGTTGTGATAAACACCGGATTATCCATATATAACACTGGTGACTGATAGTCGAAACCAGACCGGGCTGATAGTCTCTGGACTATAACTTGATCGTGTACTGACAACTTGTAGTTGAAAGCCGAGCCGGGTTGATAAAAGCCAGTTTGAAAGCATCACAAATCTTATGAAAACAAAGAAAACTTAGCAAAGGCAACTAAAAACCGTTGTAGTCAAGGCTTTTCACGGGCTGCCAGGCCCCAAATTCGAGGCTTTTCATGGGCTGCCAGGCCACTGAGTTAAACCATTTTTGCAAAGCCTTTTAAGATGGTCGGCAATCCTTAACCAATCATCGTTTTAACTTGACAAGTCCAGGGTCTGTATTTTGGAGTAACTTGTCAAAGTTCGAAGGTGAAGGAAATATGCCCTAGAGGCAATAATAAAGTTATTATTTATTTCCTTATATCATGACAAATGTTTATTATTCATGCTAGAATTGTATTAACCAGAAACATGATACATGTGTGAATACATAGACAAAACAGAGTGTCACTAGTATGCCTCTACTTGACTAGCTCGTTAATCAAAGATGGTTATGTTTCCTAGCCATAGACAAAGAGTTGTCATTTGATTAACAAGATCACATCATTAGGAGAATGATGTGATTGACTTGACCCATTTCGTTAGCTTAGCACTTGATAGTTTAGTATGTTGCTATTGCTTTCTTCATGACTTATACATGTTCTTATGACTATGAGATTATGCAACTCCCGTTTACCGGAGGAACACTTTGTGTGCTACCAAACGTCACAACATAACTGGTGATTATAAAGGTGCTCTATAGGTGTCTCCGAAGGTACTTGTTGAGTTGGCGCATTTTGAGATTAGGATTTGTCACTCCGATTGTCGGAGAGGTATCTCCGGGCCCACTCAGTAATGCACATCACTATAAGCCTTGCAAGCATTGTAACTAATGAGTTAGTTGCGGGATGATGTATTACAGAACGAGTAAAGAGACTTGCTTAACGAGATTGAACTAGGTATTGAGATACCGACGATCGAATCTTGGGCAAGTAACATACCGATGACAAAGGGAACAACGTATGTTGTTATGCGGTTTGACCGATAAAGATCTTCGTAGAATATGTGGGAGCCAATATGAGCATTCAGGTTCCGCTATTGGTTATTGACAGGAAACGTGTCTCGGTCATGTCTACATTGTTCTCGAACCCGTAGGGTCCGCACGCTCAAAGTTCGATGACGGTTATATTATGAGTTTATGTGTTTTGATGTACCGAAGGTAGTTCAGAGTCCCGGATGAGATCGGGGGCATGACGAGGAGTCTCGAAGTGGTCGAGACGTAAAGATCGATATATTGGACGACTATATTCGGACATCGGAAAGGTTCCGAGTGATTCGGGTATTTTTTGGAGTACCGGAGAGTTACGGGAATTCGCCGTGGGCCTTATTGGGCTCTAGGGGAAAGAGAGAGAGAGGTTACGCCTCCAAGGCCTAGTCCGAATGGACTAGGGGAGGGGCTGCGCCTCCTTCCTTCTCTTCTCTCTCCCTTTCCTTGACTCCTACTCCTACTACTTGGAAAGGGGGAATCCTACTCCCGGTGGGAGTAGGACTCCTCCTAGGGCGCGGCATAGAGAGGGCCGGCCCTCCCCCTCCTCCACTCCTTTATATACGGGGAAGGGGGCACCCCTTGGAGACACAACAATTGATCGTTTGATCTTTTAGCCGTGTGCGATGACCCCCTCCACCATAGTCCACCTCATTAATACTGTAGCGGTGCTTAGGCGAAGCCCTGCGCCGGTAGAACATCATCATCGTCACCACGCCGTTGTGCTGACGAAATCTCCCTCAACACTCGGCTGGATCGGAGTTTGAGGGACGTCATCGGGCTGAACGTGTGTGAACTCGGAGGTGCCGTAATTTCGGTGCTTGATCGGTCGGGCCGTGAAGACGTACGACTACATCAACCGCGTTGTGCTAATGCTTCCGCTTTCGGTCTACGAGGGTACGTGGACACACTCTCCCCTCTCGTTGCTATGCATCACCATGATCTTGCGTGTGCGTAGGATTTTTTTGAAATTACTACGTTCCCCAACAGTGGCGTCCGAGCCTAGATTTTATGCGTAGATGTTATATGCACGAGTAGAACACAAGTGAGTTGTGGGCGATACAAGTCATACTGCTTACCAGCATGTCACACTTTGGTTCGGCGGTATTGTTGGATGAAGCGGCCTGGACCGACATTATGCGTACGCTTACGCGAGACTGGTTCTATCGACGTGCTTTGCACACAGGTGGCTGGCAGGTGTCAGTTTCTTCAACTTTAGTTGAACCGAGTGTGGCTACGCCTGGTCCTTGAGAAGGTTAAAGCAGCACTAACTTGACGAACTATCGTTGTGGTTTTGATGCGTAGGTAAGAACGGTTCTTGCTCAGCCCGTAGCAGCCACGTAAAACTTGCAACAACAAACTAGAGGGCGTCTAACTTGTTTTTGCAGGGCATGTTGTGATGTGATATGGTCAAGACGTGATGAGATATAAGTTGTTGTATGAGATGATCATGTTTTGTTGAAGCTATCGGCAACTGGAAGAATCCTTATGGTTGTCTCTTTATTGCATAAGATGCAAGCGCCAAATAATTGCTTTACTTTATCGCTATGCGATAGCAATAGTTGCAAGAGCAATAGTTGGCGAGACAACCATGTGACGACACATTGATATAGATCAAGATGATGGAGATCATGGTGTCATGCTGGCGACGATGGAGATCATGACGATGCTTTGGAGATGGAGATCAAAGGCACAAGATGATGATGGCCATATCATGTCACATATTTTTGATTGCATATGATGTTTATCTTTTATACATCTTTTTTTTGATTGACGGTAGCATTATAAGATGATCTCTCACTAAATTTCAAGATAAAAGTGTTCTCCCTGAGTATGCACCGTTGCCAAAGTTCGTCGTGCCCGGACACCACGTGATGATCGGGTGTGATAAGCTCACGTCCATCTACAACGGGTGCAAGCCAGTTTTGCACACGCGAATACTCAGTTTAAACTTGACGAGCCTAGCATATGCAGATATGGCTTCGTAACATCGGAGACCGAAAGGTCGGCGTGAATCATATAGTAGATATGATCAACATAGTGATGTTCACCATTGAAAACTACTCCATCTCACATGATGATCGGTTATGGTTTAGTTGATTTGGATCACGTGATCACTTAGATGACTAGAGGTGAAAGTGCAATATTGCACTAAAGTGTTTTTGACATTGATGACAACTTCATTTGTGTTTCTAGCCACATGCTCTAAGTGTTAACAGCCCCGATTAAGCTAAAAGTGAAGCATGGATGGTTATTTCCTCTCTTATTGGAAAAAGGGAAAGCGGTGCGCTCAAGAAAAGAAGGGTACCTTAAAGTTTTCTTATTTCTTGAGTCCTTAGGGCATCCGCACTATTAAGAGGTGGTGCATCATAAAAACATCCGGGGAATCAACTTGCCTTCTCACATTGATCTAAAAATCCTAGTGCCAAGTTTCTGTTCAGGCCGGAACTTCCGGGGACCGGAATGTCCGGGAAGGGTCCGGGAAGCTTCCGGGGTACCCAGAGAAACTGCACTTTTGTGCAACCTCTCTATGTAGCACGGAACCTCGCCGGACCCTGGCCGGAACTTCCGTAGCCCGGAACTTCCGGGCACCGGAATTTCCGTCCCCTGTTTCAGCAGCTTCCGAGGTACTACTGAGTGGTGCAAACTCTCTATGTAGCTCGGAACCTGTCCTGAACTTGGTCGAAACTTCCGGTGTCCGGAACTTCCAGGCTACGCAGAAATCTGCCTCCAACGGCCAGATTTCATCCCCACCTATAAATAGTCTTCTTCTTCCTCACGAAGGGGTTGACGACTCCATTTCTCTCACCTCCATTTTTAGACCTTGATTTCTTGGAGATCTCCCTTCCTAGCCAACCAAAGCTCTTGATCTTTTGGGAAGCGAAGGAGAAGTGCTCGATCTACACATTCACTAAAGCGAAAGTTGATTCCCCCTTGTTTTTGTGGTGCTTCTTGTTACTCTTGGAGGTTGGAGACTCCTAGGCGGTAGGAGTGCTCCGGCGAGGAATCGACCATTGTGATTTCTCCCGGAAAGTTTGTGAGGGTTTGGAGACCACCCCAATGTCTACCACTAGTGGTTGAGAAACGCCTTCGTGGTGTTGTCTCAAGGAGAGAATAGGGTGAGCCTTCGTAGCGTTGGTGTGCCTTCGTTGTAACATCCACCTCTCTAAACGGTGACATAGCTTCCCTCCAAGGAAGTGAACATCGGCATACATACTCGTCTCTCAGAGTTGCGGTTATTCCTAACCCTAACTCTCTACTTGTGGTTACTTGTCTCTTAGCACTTACTTATCTCATCTTGTGCTTGCTTACTCATATATTTGTGTCACTTGATTATCTTGCTTAGCTCATTAGTATCATACTTGCAATTGTTAGGCTCACTTTCATTTTCCGCATTATTGCCTAAAATTGCTTAATAATAATTAAAATTTGTAATTGTACCTATTCACCCCCCCCCCTCTAGGTCCATCTCGATCCTTTCAATTGGTATCAGAGCCTCGTGCTCTATTCTTGTGGCTTAACCACCCGAGAGCGAGATGAAACCGGATGGGACTCCACAGTTGTAGATCCTAAGGATAAAGGCGAGGCTTCCTCTGAAGTCAAGTCCTTTATGTCGGAGGATCTAGAATGGGCCCTTGCTAAGCAAAAAGAGGAGCATGATGCTTCTCTTGAGGCCTTGGTCCAAATGAGATTAGCCACGTTGTCCACGGTGCTTGCACCACTCTTGGGTGGTGCTGCTTCAAGGCCAACTGTGCCTACTCCACCACTTGGTCAACAACCTCCTAGCAATGAACACGCCCGGTGTTCCTTGGCTTTATGCAAGACCTCAGGTTGAGAAACCAAGATATAATCCTCAAGGCAAACCTCCTTCGCTTAGTGCCACTTCCGATTTTGCTTTGTGGAGAGTTGCTATGCAGGATCATCTTCGACATGGAAACGATGAAATGCTGGAGATCATTGAGTATGGCTATCATGTGGTTGATCCAAAGAACCCCACACCAAGAGAAATATATGAAAAGAACCTCAATGACACTACAATCATGTGGATAAGGAGAGGTATGAATGAAAAGCAAAGGAGACCGTTCATACACATCACAAGTGCCAAGGAACTATGGGAAACTGTTGTACGATCCAAGACTAGCACTTCTACCCTCCGGAGTGCTCAATATGAAATTGCCAAGGGGCAATTGCAAAACTTTTGTATGGAGAAAGGTGAAACCCCCAATCAACTCCATGAGCGTCTCATGACTCTCCTTTGCCGATATTGAGTCATGTGAGTGTGACAAGACACAAGATGGATTCAACATGACTAAGAGGTTCCTTGTGGATAAGTTACTTCATGCTCTTGCTCCATTTCACCATCAAATGGTGTGGGACATAAGACAACACCATACCTTCAAGGAAGTGACTACAGATGACATCGTATCCACCTTTGAACTATTTGAAGAGTCAAAGACTAATGCCACAAAACATCTTGCCATGCATGGTTCCTCGTCATCAAAGATCAATCTTGCATTGAAGGCCAAGCATGTATGTGAACATGAACAAAGTGAAGAAGAAGAAGAAGAAGAGGATGATGAAGATGGTGATGAGATTGAATCCGACGAGGGCCCTTCATATGAAGACATGGCTCTTTTTGTCAAGAAGTTTAGCGCGGGAAAATTCAAAGGAAGATTTCAAAAGAAGAAAATAAGAAAATGCTACAACTGTGAAGAAACCAATCACTTCTCCAACGAGTTCCCTTATGAGAAGAGAGAAGATAAACCAAGGTTTCCCAAGACCTTTCCCAAGAAGAAGTTGCCAAATCCTTTGAACTCCAAGCTCAAGAAGAGAGATGGAAAGCAATGGTTGCTCAAGAAGAATCCGATCCGGATGATGTTAGTGGCGTTGCCGGAGTTGCACAAGACTCTCAAAACACTTTGAGATTAGTAAACAAGAGTGGTGATGTGGTCACCTACAACTACATGAAAGACTACAAGGGCAACGCTCACAAGTGCCTAATGGCAAAGGCCGTGGTAGAAGATGGAGAGGGCGAAAGCTCTCCTGACAAGGTCAAGGTAACTCCACGATCAAATCCTCCTCTTTTCACTCCTTATACTCCTAGTGATGAGTATCTTGATGCGGAGGATAGTTATGAGGATGATGATCTAAATGATCCTATGCTTGCTAAACTTAATAAGTTCATGTGCTCTCTCAAAGGAAAGAAGCTCACTATGTTTCAGATATGCTTATGGAGATGGTGAGTAAGCACACCATCACCATTAAGGAACTCGAAACCCTCGTCACCGAGGAAAAGGAAAATGTGAAATCCTTGAGCGGAAAGTCCAATATGAGGAAGCACGAAATGATGAACTATGCTTAAAAATTGGTGCAAATGTTGATGTTCATACTAAAGATCTTGCCTCCTTGAAAAAGGCTATTGACTCTTGTGAAGAGTTGATGAATGATAAAAGTAAGCTTGCGAAGTCTCATGCTTCTCTCTCTAAGGATTGTGAGCTTCTATCCGTGTCTCTCAAGACTACGGAAGAAGAGCTCACCCTTCTTACCAAGAGTTTTGAGATGCTCAAACTTACTTATCTTGAAACTCTAGCTAAGGCTTACTCATCCCCTATTATCAATGTTGATGCTTGTTCTACTAACTCTAGTAGTGATCTAGCATCTATTCTTGAGGAGAATCGTTTTCTCAAAGCTCAAATCGAGAAAGGGCTCATGACATGTGCTCAAGGGCAAAAGAACCTTAATGAAGTATTGAGCCAACACAATGAAGTGTTCGCCAAAGAGGGACTTGGGTTTGACCCAAGCACAAGCAAGAAGAAGACGTCCTCTCAAAAGTGCACCACCCCTCTAAAAGAAACTTTTGTACGAGAAGGGCACTAGGAGAAAGGTAAGGTTGTAAGTGGGAAGGCCACAAGGGCATGCCCACTCTCAACAAGCCAAAGAGTTCATGCCTCCATCCTATGTACTTCGTAAGACTAAGGATGGAGAAGTTTATGCAAAGTTTGTTGGTCCTCGAAATGCATTTCGGTTTTATGCTATTTGGGTCCCTAAGACCCTTGTGACTAACTTGAGAGGTCCCATTGCAAAATGGGTGCCTCTAACCTAGTAAAAAATTGTGTGTAGGTTGCCTTCTCCGGTGGAGTAAAATGGGTGATTGATAGTGGATGTACCAATCATATGACCGGAGATAGCAAATTGCTCTACGATTTCATGGAAGCAATTCAACCATTTATGGGCATTATGTTTGGTGGAGGATCAAAAGGACAGGTACTTGGGTTGGGGAAGGTGGCTATCACAAATGACATGTCTCTTGCAAATGTCATGCTTGTCCAATCCCTTAAATATCATTTGCTTTCTATTCGTCAATTGGCTTACATTGGTTATGATACACTATTTGGACTAACGGATGTGAAAGTCTTTAAGAGAGATACTCTCGAAGTGGCCTTTGTTGGAGTGTTGGATGGCAACCTTTACACGGTTGATTTCTCGAAAGAGAGTACATTCCGTGCAACTTGTCTAATGGCCAAGGCCGACAAGGGGTGGCTATGGCATCGCCGGCTAGCCCATGTCGGCATGAGAAATCTTCAAGATCTCTTAAAGGGTAATCACATCCTTGGACTAACAAATGTCTCTTTTGAGAAAGATCGTGTGTGTAGTGCATGCATAGCCGGGAAGCAACATCAATCAAAGCATCCACCCAAGAACATTGTGTCTACTTCAAGGCCTCTGGAGCTTCTTCATGTGGACCTCTTTGGGCCTCCTTCATGGGATAGTCTTGGTGGGAAAAAGTATGGACTTGTCATTGTTGATGATTACTCAAGATATACATGGGTGTTCTTCCTCAAGTCCAAGGACGAGACGAAGATCACCTTCATTGATTTTGCCAAGCAAGCACAACGCAAGTTTGACAAAGAAATCTTGGCAATAAGAAGTGACAATGGATCTGAGTTCAAGAACTATACCTTGGAAGAATTCCTTAGTGATGAAGGGATTGTGCATCAATATTCAGCTCCATATACTCCTCAGCAAAATGGTGTAGCCGAAAGGAAGAACCGTACCCTTTGTGGAGATGGCAAGGTCCATGTTGGATGAATACAAGTCACCACATAGTTTTTGGGTCAAGCTGTCAACACTGCATGCCATGCATCAAACCGGCTCTTCCTCCGCACTATATTGGAAAAAGACTCCATATGAGCTCCTAACTGGGAACAAGCCAAATGTCAAGTACTTTCGTGTATTTGGGTGCAAATGTTTCATCCTCAACAAAAGAGAACGGTTAGGAAAATTTCAATCCAAAACCATTGAGGGCATATTCGTTGGCTATGGATCAAACTCTCACGCATATAGAGTCTACAACAAATCCAATGGATGTGTTGTAGAAACTTGTGACGTGGTGTTTGATGAATTTAATGGCTCCCATGGGGAGCAAGTTGATCTAAGTGATGTAGGTGAAGAAGATTCCTCTCAAGATATTTTAACCATGGGTGTTGTTGCACTTCTTCCAATGGAACAAGAACCTCATGATGAAGAAGAAGAAGAGGGAAGTCTCACACATCATCAAACTACTTCAACACCCCTACCATCACAAACTCACATTGTTCAACCGATGCCCTTAGTCCAAGTACAAGAAGATGATCAAGTTCCTCTTCATGAGAATCTTCAAGAACAAGATCATCATCAAGGGCAAGAACAAGAAAGTCCAATCATTGATGATGAACCTCAACAAATGCAACATGTACAAGAAGATCTTCCACCACACATTAATGATCCGTATGTTGAGGACGTGGATGATGGACATGAAGTTGAACCTCGCGAAACATTAACCTCCATCATGCCTCGTGTGGCCGGTCGTGTTGATGTTGATAAAATCCTCACCGGCATATCGGAAGGTAGAGTCACTCGTAAACAATTGACTAACTTTTGTGCTCACTTCTCGTTTGTGTCTAGTGTTTAACCTCTCAAGGTACAAGATGCATTGATGGACAACGATTGGCTCGTTGCTATGCAAGAAGAGTTGAACAGTTTTGAACGCAACCAAGTGTGGTCATTAGTCAAGAGATCAACTACGAAACACAATGTCATTGGAACAAAATGGATTTTCAAGAACAAGCAAGATTAGAATGGTATAATCATCCGCAACAAGGCAATGTTAGTGGCTCAAGGGTACTCACAAGTTGAAGGTTTGGACTTTGGTGAGACCTTTGCCCCCGTTGCCCGTCTTGAATCCATTCGCATCTTACTTTCTTATGCTGCTTTCAATGGATTTACATTGCATCAAATGGATGTGAAGAGTGCTTTCCTTAACGGTCCTCTACAAGAAGAAGTATATGTGTCACAACCACCTGGGTTCGTTGATCCCGATCACAAAGACTATGTGTATAAACTTCATAAGGCTCCGTATGGCCTCAAACAAGCACCTCGTGCTTGGTATGATCATCTTAAGAAGTTTTTACTCGATGATGGCTTTGTGAGAGGGGTGATCGATCCCACTCTTTTTACTAAGATGGACAAGGGTGATTTGATCTTATGCCAAATCTATGTAGATGATATAATTTTTGGTTCTCCTAACATTCATTTGTGCAAGAAGTTTATGGACTCCATGACCAAGAATTTTGAAATGTCACTCAATACGGATTTGAAGTTCTTCCTTGGATTTCAAATTCAACAATTTCAAGAAGGAATTTTCTTGTCTCAAGCAAAATACCTCAAGGATATCCTAGAAAAGTTCGGCATGACTGATGCTAGTCCATGTAAGACACCCATGCCAACCAAAATTGTATTCATCAAGACACCAACGGTATCCTTTTGACCCATCTAAATACCGCTCTATGATTGGTTCATTGCTTTATCTTTGTGCATCTAGACCCGGACATCATGTTTAGTGTATGCATGTGTGCTAGATTTCAAGCTTCCCCTAGGGAAAGTCATCATAAGGCGGTTAAGCATATTCTTAGATACCTTGTTCACACCCCAAAGTTTGGTCTATGGTACCCCAAGGATGCTAAGTTTGATCTCATCAGGTATACGGATGCGGATTGGGCTGGAGACAAGGTGGATCGTAAGTCCACATCTGGTGCATGTCAGTTTCTTGGACGATCCTTGGTAAGTTGGTCCTCGAAGAAACAAAATTGTATTGCTCTCTCTACCGCAGAAGCTGAATACATTGCTGCCGCGAGTTGTGCAACTCAGTTATTATGGATGAGGCAAACTTTGAAGGATTACGGTATCACCTACAGACATGTGCCTCTTCTATGTGATAATGAAAGTGCCATCAACATTGCTGAGAACCCCAAGGATCATCTCCGCACCAAGCACATTGATATTAGATATCACTTCTTGAGACATCATGTTGAGAAGGGTGATATTCACATTGATCACATTGGTACAAATTTGCAACTGGAAGATATTTTTTACTAAACCCTTGGATGAAGCAAGGTTTTGTCGACTTAGGCGTGAACTTGGTATCTTGGAGCTTGACAATATTATGTGAAATCTAGTACCCATTCATGCATTTTCATAATGTCGTGTCTAGATGTAGGCATGTATTTAGGGGGAGACACTCAACCCATGAGTTATCTCACCCTATATGATGCATAAATAAACCAAACACTCTCAAAGTTACTATGTTATCACTTTGTGACCTAGTACTTTAAATGATGGAGTTGTGATCTTGGGCTCAAGGTTAAAATCTTCGCAGTGCCAAGTCACACATACTCAAACATGGTGGACTCGGCCCACCGCCCTCTCCTAGAGAGGCTGGACTTAAAATCTTCATTTCTTTTTCTGTGTGTTTGTCCGGTGTTTTTCTCTCTATTTGAGTGCTCTCGTTGTTGCTCTTGTGTTTTGCCCCTAGCTCTCTCATCTTAAAACCATCTGATCTTTATCTAGTGCACAAGCTTCAAATCATCTCCACATAAATGTTGATGTGGTGTGTGGTGTCTTGGGAGCTTTCGGACCCCCACCCTCTAGTTCTCAGGAGTTCAGAGATACTGTAATCTCCCTGGATATCCCGGAACTTCTGGGGTGGGGCCCGGAACTTCCGGCCGCCGGAACTTCCGGCATTGCAGAACTTGAGGCGTCATGGTCGTGGGCACATATCATGGGCAGGAGATAACCAAGGGGTTCCTTCCCCCCCCCTTCTCCTCTGTTCCACTGCTCTCTCTCTCTCCCTGCGGCACCCCTCACCCATCGGCGACTTCCGAGCGAGCTGTCGGCCCCCAGAACCTCCGGCCCCTTCTTCCCCTTCATCGTGCTTGGAGGGGATCTGTCCTCTCCACCATCTCCATGGAGGAAGGTAACCTAAGCTTCTCTCTGCTCTCTCTAGTTTCCTAGGGATTGTAGGCTACGCTTATGGTTCTAGGATAAACACAAACTTCACACTCTCAAGCCTGCATCCACTTTAGATCTGCAGTGCTCCATGACATTCATTTCTCGATTGGTCGATCCATGCCCGTCCCCTGCTTAGATTCGGAAGGAACCTTGCGACCATGCTGGTGCCCGGAACTTCCGGGTAGGCCGGACCTTCCGGACTCGCTAGGGTTTTCGTGTTCCGGCTGGGCCGGTACTTCCGTTGGCCAGAACTTCCGGGTTCCCCGGAACTTCCGGCTTCCGGAACTTCCGTCCCTCCCCGGAACTTCCGGCCTAAGCAGAGTTCTTTCAAAATTTTCGACCAGTGAGATTCTTTGATTTTTTTTTGAGGCTTGTGTACTTATTCTATCCCCATGTTATTCTCTATCTCTGGTAGCAGGAAGGTCCGGTTCGCGTGCTCACTCATCCAAGGTATATGAACGAAAAACCAAAGCTAGGGTTAAGAAGACAACAACTGATGTTTTGGGGCGTGAGAACATGTTTGACTGCCATCCTGAGGAAGATGCTGAGGCTGGAGACAGTGCATCTCCTCCTCCTGCTCCTGCCCACTCCAAGAAGAGCCACAAAATTTGGCGTCTTCTTAAGAACATGTTTTGTCTTCAACAAGATATGCATAAAAAGCAGTGGGAGGAGCACAAGTCTAGGAAGGAGAGCATCAAGGCTCTTAAGGATGGTATGTGTGCATCTGGTATGAACATTGCTCACGGCTCCGAGTCTCATGTGACTCCTTTTGAGAAGTACCAGTCCAAGTTTGCTCGGTTTGATGTTGAAGCCGGCGATGAAGCCTCTTCTCACCGCCCTCATGGCTCAGATTCTTCTGGAGAGTCGTCTGAGGACCCTTCTGCGTCCCTCTCCTAGGGGGTGTTTGTGCATTCCTCCATCTTCCCTTTTTGCCATCTAGGTGACAACAGGGGAGATGTTGTGGTGCTTGATAGGGCTTATCATTTTATCTTTGGTTATCTGCCTATTTACCGATGTTCCTTGAACCTTTATTTTTATTTGCCTTCATTTGAATTTGAATTTGAACTTGCTATTTGAACCTATTTATGTGTCGTTAATTAATCTATCTGTGTGTGAGAAACTTATGGCAAGGAGGTTACATGGCATATTCTATTTGCTCATATTGTAAGAGATATCTATCAGGCTAAGATTATATCTATATATGTACCCTCACTATGAAGAACAAAGGTTAGTAAAGTGTTCTATGTCGATATAACATTCTTGTGTGGGTATGTATAGTGATAGGGGGAGAATCCTCTATCCATGTCATTTCATTTCAAATGCAATCTTAAAATAAGGCATGGGTTGTGGGGGAGTACCTCTCCTGTCATTAAAGTTGCTTAAGTCTGTATACACTTTATGAGTTTACCCTTTCAAGCATTGTTGTCATGTATGTCAAAAAGGGGGAGATTGAAAGTGCAATATTGCATTAAAGTGTTTTTGACATTGATGACAACTTCATTTGTGTTTCTAACCACATGCTCTAAGTGTTAACAGCCCCGATTAAGCTAAAAGTGAAGCATGGATGGTTATTTACTCTCTTATTGGAAAAAGGGAAAGCGGTGCGCTCAAGAAAAGAAGAGTACCTTAAAGTTTTCTTATTTCTTGAGTCCTTAGGGCATCCGCACTATTAAGAGGGGGTGCATCATAAAAACATCCGGGGAATCAACTTGCCTTCTCACATTGATCTAAAAATCCTAGTGCCAAGTTTCTGTTCAGGCCGGAACTTCCGGGACGGCCGGAACTTCCGGGACGGCCGGAACTTCCGGGGACCGGAATGTCCGGGAAGGGTCCGGGAAGCTTCCAGGGTACCCAGAGAAACTGCACTTTTGTGCAACCTCTCTATGTAGCCCGGAACCTCGCCGGACTCGATCGAATCTTCAGAGTCTTAACTTCCGGGGCGGCCGGAACTTCCGGGCACCGGAATTTCCGTCCCCTGTTTCAGCAGCTTCCGGGGTACTACTGAGAGGTGCAAACTCTCTGTGTAGCCCGGAACCTGTCCGGAACTTGGCTGGAACTTCCGGTGTCCGGAACTTCCGTCTGTGTCCGGAACTTCCGGGCTACGCAGAAATATGCCTCCAACGGCCAGATTTCATCCCCACCTATAAATAGTCTTCTTATTCCTCACGAAGGGGTTCACGACTCCATTTCTCTCACCTCCATTTTCAGACCTCGATTTCTTGGAGATCTCCCTTCCTAGCCAACCAAAGCTCTTGATCTTTTGGGAAGCGAAGGAGAAGTGCTCGATCTACACATTCACCAAAGCAAAAGTTGATTCCCCTTGTTTTTGTGGTGCTTCTTGTTACTCTTGGAGGTTGGAGACTCCTAGGCGGTAGGAGTGCTCCCATGAGGAATCGACCATTGTGATTTCCCCCGGAATGTTTGTGAGGGTTTGGAGACCACCCCAAGGTCTACCACTAGTGGTTGAGAAACGCCTTCGTGGTGTTGTCTCAAGGAGAGAATAGGGTGAGCCTTCGTGGCATTGGTGTGCCTTCGTGGTAACATCCACCTCTCTAAACGGTGACGTAGCTTCCCTCCAAGGAAGTGAACATCGGCATACATCCTCGTCTCTCGGAGTTGCAGTTATTCCTAACCCTAACTCTCTACTTGTGGTTACTTGTCTCTTAGCACTTACTTATCTCATCTTGTGCTTGCTTACTCATATATTTGTGTCACTTGATTATCTTGCGTAGCTCATTAGTATCATACTTGCAATTGTTAGGCTCACTTTCATTTTCCGCATTATTGCCTAAAATTGCTTAGTAATAATTAAAATTTGTAATTGTACCTATTCACCCCCCCCCCCTCTAGGTCCATCTCGATCCTTTCAAGAGGGATGTCTATCTAAGTGGGAGTTCTTAAGTAATATGATTAATTGAACTTAAATTTATCATGAACTTAGTCCTGGTAGTATTTTGCAAATTATGTTGTAGATCAATAGCTCACGTTGTTGTTTTCATATGTTAATTTTGATATGTTCCTAGAGAAAACTATGTTCAAAGATGTTAGTAGCAATGATGCGGATTGGATGATCTGAGGATTGTCCTCATTGCTGCACAGAAGAATTATGTCCTTGATGCACCGCTAGGTGACAGACCTATTGCTGGAGCGGAATCTGTGACGTTATGAATGTTTGGCTAGCTCAATATGATGACTACTTGATAGTTTAGTGCACCATGCTTAACGGCTTAGATTCGGGACTTCAAAGACGTTTTTGAACGTCATGGACCATATGAGATGTTCCAGGAGTTGAAGTTAATATTTCAAGCAAATACCCGAGTTGAGAGATATGAAGTATCCAACAAGTTCTATAGCTAAAAGATGGAGGAGAATTGCTCAAATAGTGAGCATGTGCTCAGATTGTCTGGGTACTACAATCACTTGAATCAAGTGGGAGTTAATCTTCCAGATAAGATAATGATTGAGAGAGTTCTCTAGTCACCATCACCAAGTTACTGGAACTTCATGATGAACTATAGTATGCAAGGGATGACGAAAACGATTCCCGAGCTCTTCATGATATTGAAATCGACGAAGGTAGAAATCAAGAAAGAGCATCAAGTGTTGATGATTGACAAGACCACTAGCTTCAAGAAAAGGGCAAAGGGAAAGAAAGGGAACTTCAAGTAGAATGACAAGCAAGTTGTCACTCCCGCGAAGAAGCCCAAAGCTGGACCAAAGCCTAAAACTGAGTGCTTACACTGCAAAGGAAATGGTCACTGGAAGCGGAAATGCCCTGAATATTTGGTGGATAAGAAGGATGGCAAAGTGAACAAGGGTATATTTGATATACAGGTTATTGATGTGTACCTTACTAGTGTTTATAGTAGCCCCTAAGTATTTGATACTTGTTCGGTTGCTAAAAATTAGTAACTCGAAACAGGATTTACAGAATAAACAGAGACTAGTTGAGGGTGAAGTGACGATGTGTGTTGGAAGTGGTTCCAAGATTGATATGATCATCATCGCACACTCCCTATACTTTCTGGATTAGTGTTAAACCTAGATAAATGTTATTTGGCATTTGCGTTGAGCATGAATATGATTTGATCATGTTTATTGCAAAACGGTTATTCATTTAAAGTCAGAGAATAATTGGTGTTCTGTTTACATGAATAAAACCTTCAATGGTCATACACCCAATGAAAATAGTTTGTTGGATCTCGATCGTAGTGATACACATATTCATAATATTGATGCCAAAGGATGCAAAGTTGATAATGATAGTGCAACATATTTGTGGCACTGCCGTTTGGGTCATATCGGTGTAAAGCGCATGAAGAAACTCTATAAAAATGGACTTTTGGAATCACTTGATTATGAATCATTTGATGCTTGCGAACCGTGCCTTATGGGCAAGATGACTAAAACTCCGTTCTCCGGAACAATGGAGCGAGCAACTGACTTATTTGAAATAATACATATTGATGTATGCGATCCAATGAGTCTTGAGGCTCGCGGCGGGTATCATTATTTTCTGACCTTCACAGATGATTTGAGCAGATATGGGTATATCTACTTAATGAAACACAAGTCTGAAACCTTTGAAAAGTTCAAAGAATTTCAGAGTGAAGTGGAGAATCATCGTAACAAGAAAATAAAGTTTCTACGATCTGATCGTGGAGGAGAATATTTGAGTTACGAGTTTGGCCTTCATATAAAGCAATGTGGAATAGTTTCACAGCTCACGCCACATGGAACACCACAGTGTAATGGTGTGTCCGAACGTCATAACCGCACTTTATTGGATATGGTGCGATCTATGGTGTATCTTACCGATTTACCACTATCATTTTGGGGTTATGCATTAGAGACAGTTGCATTCACTTTAAAATAGGGCACCATCAAAATCCGTTTGAGACGACGCCTTATGAACTGTGGTTTGGCAAGAAACCAAAGTTGTCGTTTCTTAAAGTTTGGGACTGCGATGCTTATGTGAAAAAGTTTCAACCTGATAAGCTCGAACCCAAATCGGAGAAGTGCGTCTTCATAGAATACCCAAAGGAAACTATTGGGTACACCTTCTATCACAGATCCGAAGGCAAGATATTCGTTGCTAAGAATGGATCCTTTCTAGAGAAGGAGTTTCTCTCGAAAGAAGTGAGTGGGAGGAAAGTAGAACTTGATGAGGTAACTGTACCTACTACCTTATTGGAAAGTAGTTCATCACAGAAATCTGTTCCCTGTGACTCCTACACCAATTAGTGAGGAAGCTAATGATGATGATCATGTAACTTCAGATCAAGTTACTACCGAACCTCGTGAGGTCAACCAGAGTGAGATCCGCACTGAGTGGTACGGTAATCCTGTTGCGGAAGTCATGTTACTAGACCATGACGAACCTCACGAACTATGAAGAAGCGATGGTGAGCCCAGATTCCATAAAATGGCTTGAGGCCATGAAATCTGAGATGGGATCCATGTATGAGAACAAAGTATGGACTTTGATTGACTTGCCCAAATGATCGGTGAGCCATAGAGATTAAATGGATCTTCAAGAGGAAGACGAACGTTGATAGTAGTGTTACTATCTACAAAGCTAGAATTGTCGCAAAAGGTTTTCGACAAGTTCAAGGTGTTGACTATGATGAGAGTTTCTCACTCGTATCTATGCTTAAGTCTGTCCGAATCATGTTAGCAATTGCCGCATTTTATGAAATCTGGCAAATGGATAAACAAAATTGCATTCCTTAATGAATTTATTAAAGAAGAGTTGTATATGATGCAACCAGAAGGTTTTGTCAATCCTAAAGGTGCTAACAAAATATGCAAGCTCCAGCGATCCATCTATGGACTGGCGCAAGCATCTCGGAGTTGGCATATACGCTTTGATAAGTTGATCAAAGGATATAGTTTTATACAGACTTGCGGTGAAGCCTGTATTTACAAAAAAAGTAAGTGGGAGGACTACATCATTTCTGATAAGTATATGTGAATGACATATTGTTGATCGGAAATAATATATAATTATTCTACAAAGCATAAAGGAGTGTTTGAAAGGAGTTTTTCAAAGAAAGACCTTAGTGAAGCTTCTTACATATTGAGCATAAAGATCTACAGAGATAGATCAAGACGCTTGATAAGTTTTTTCAATGATTACATACCTTGACAAGATTTTTGAAGTAGTTCAAAATGGAACAGTCAAAGACGGAGTTCTTGCCTGTGTTACAAGGTGTAAGATTGAGTAAGACTCAAAGCCCGACCACGACAGAAGATAGAAAGAGAATGAAAGTCATTCCCTATGCCTCAGCCATAGGTTCTATAAAGTATGACATGCTGTGTACCAGATCTATTGTATACCCTACACTGATTTTGGCAAGGGAGTACAATAGTGATCTAGGAGTAGATCATTGGACAGTGGTCAAAATTATCCTTAGTGGAATAAGGATATGTTTCTCAATTATGGAGGTGACAAAAAGGTTCGCCGTAAAGGGTTACGTCGATGCAAGCTTTAACACTGATCCAGATGACTCTAAGTCTCAATCTGGATAAATATTGAAAGTGGGAGCAATAAGATAGAGTAGCTCTGTGCAGAGCATTGTTGACATAGAAATTTGCAAAATACATATGGATCTGAATGTGGCAGACCCGTTGACTAAACTTCTCTCACAAGAAAAACATGATCACACCTTAGTACTCTTTGGGTGTTAATCACATAGCGATGTGAACTAGATTATTGACTCTAGTAAACCCTTTAGGTGTTGGTCACATGACGATGTGAACTATGGGTGTTAATCACAAGGTGATGTGAACTATTGGTATTAAATCACATGGTGATGTGAACTAGATTATTGACTCTAGTGCAAGTGGGAGACTGAAGGAAATATGACCTAGAGGCAATAATAAAGTTATTATTTATTTCCTTATATCATGGTAAATGTTTATTATTCATGCTAGAGTTGTATTAACCGGAAACATGATACATGTGTGAATACATAGACAAAACAAAGTGTCACTAGTATGCCTCTACTTGACTAGCTCGTTAATCAAAGATGGTTATGTTTCCTAGCCATAGACAAAGAGTTGTCATTTAATTAACGGGATAACATCATTAGGAGAATGATGTGATTGACTTGACCCATTTCGTTAGCTTAACACTTGATCGTTTAGTATGTTGCTATTGCTTTCTTCATGACTTATACATGTTCCTATGACTATGAGATTATGCAACTCCCGTTTACCAGAGGAACACTTTGTGTGCTACCAAACATCACAACATAACTGGGTGATTATAAAGGTGCTCTACAGGTGTCTCCGAAGGTACTTGATGAGTTGGTGTATTTCGAGATTAGGATTTGTCACTCTGATTGTCGGATAGGTATCTCTGGGCCCACTCAGTAATGCAGATCACTATAAGCCTTGCAAGCATTGTAACTAATGAGTTAGTTGCAAGATGATGTATTACGGAACGAGTAAAGAGACTTGCCGGTAACGAGATTGAACTAGGTATTGAGATACCGACGATCGAATCTCGGGCAAGTAACATACCGATGACAAAGGGAACAACGTATGTTGTTATGCGGTTTGACCGATAAAGATCTTAGTAGAATATGTGGGAGCCAATATGAGCATCCAGGTTCCGCTATTGGTTATTGACAGGAGATGTGTCTCGGTCATTTCTACATTGTTCTCGAACCCGTAGCGTCCGCACGCTTAAAGTTCGATGACGGTTATATTATGAGTTTATGTGTTTTGATGTACCTAAGGTAGTTCGGAGTCCCGGATGAGATCGGGGACATGACGAGGAGTCTCGAAATGGTCGAGACGTAAAGATCAATATATTGGATGACTATATTCAGATATCGGAAAGGTTCCGAGTGATTCAGGTATTTTTCGGAGTATCGGAGAGTTACGGGAATTCGCCGGGGATTATATGGGCCTTATTGGGATTTAGGGGAAAGAGAGAGGAGAGGCTGGGCGCCCCCCCCCCCCCTCCAAGGCCTAGTCCGAATTGGACTAGGGGGGGGGGCTACGCCTTCTCCTTCTCTTCTCTCCCTTTCCTTGACTCCTACTCCTACTACTTGGAAGGGGAATCCTACTCCCGGTGGGAGTAGGACTCCTCCTAGGGCGCGCCATAGAGAGGGCCGGCCCTCCCCCTCCTCCACTCATTTATATACGGGGAAGGGGGCACCCCTTGGAGACACAACAATTTATCGTTTGATCTTTTAGCCGTGTGCGGTGCCCCCCTCCACCATAGTCCACCTCGATAATACTGTAGCGGTGCTTAGGCGAAGCCCTGCGTCGGTAGAACATCATCATCGTCGCCACGTCGTCCTGCTGACGAAACTCTCCCTCAACACTCGGTTGGATCGGAGTTCGAGGGACATCATCGGGATGAACGTGTGCTGATCTCGGAGGTGCCGTAGTTTCGGTGCTTGATCGGTCGGGCCGTGAAGACGTACGACTACATCAACCGTTGTGCAGTTAACGCTTCCGCTTCGGTCTCACAGTGCGTGGACACACTCTCCCCTCTCATTGCTATGCATCACCATGATCTTGCGTGTGCGTAGGAATTTTTTTGAAATTACTACGTTCCCCAACAGAAGGGTCATACCAGGTTTACCTGGGCGGCGCGACTTACTTAAAGAGGCAGATTAACCCGGGGTTTTAGGTGTATACACCAGGCTTCCAAGTCATGGCTTGATAGCCCATTACAAGTGTAGATTCTAGGTTCATTGCGATAGCAAAGAATCTCCAAGTAACGTTTTGAGCTATGCTCAGTGGGTGCCTATGTTTGAGTTGTTGTTTTTTTTTACAACACTCTCTTTGGCCCCGGTTTTGGCGTTGAGCCGATCAAGAGGTGTGACTGTGGTTCGGATACGATCAAGCCCCAAAGTGATGTTGTGGCATTGCGCCGATAAAGAGGTGTAGCTATGGTTCAGATACGACCAAGCCCCCAAGTGATCAATAATATGATAAGCCAATAAGGCGGAATACCCATGTTTGAACCGCGCATCATGGCAGCATGTCCTCTTCGGCAACCTTTAACTTTTTGCAAGAGATAAATTCTTCTTGAACCGTGATTTTTTAACCTGATATTAAGAGCTTCAAAGCTTTGTGGGAGACATCTTTCCCTTGAACCGGATTGTAAACCGAATATTTGAGAGCTTCAGTGAGACTGACTTCCCTTGAGCCGGATTTTAAACCGGAGTCATTTCTGATGACCCGGAAGTTTCTTCATTGAGCCGGGATTTTGTAACTGTCATATACTATCTAAACCGAAAATTCTCTGATGGCCTTTAAATTTTCATCAATATAACATTAGTCTCCGGGATCGGGTTATCTTTCCCTCCATCGTCCTGGGGTTCTTAAATTTGCTGAAACTGGCAAGATTTGCTGAGTCATGTCATCGTAGCCCCTGAGTCTCGAAGGTGACTCGAGGATTTGGCTTGAGAATCTCCATATTTGACCGTGATATAAACCGGTATAACTTGTATATCATTGTTGTTGATAGCACGATGTGAATCCACATAAAGTTGTGGTGACTGCAGCTGGTTATAAATGACCCGGTACGAGCCGTGTCAGCAACTCGGCCAATGGTTCCTTCCAACTGGCGATTTGAAGTTAACCAAAATTGTAGTGGCGGTGACTTGTGCGCCTGCCCATTGAGCCATCTAGTGCAAACGGTGATTGATGATAATTTGCCTCCAATTTGAAAGAAAACCAGGCTACGCAAGCTGTGACTTGCTCATACCCAATAAACATCTCATGCAGACAGGTGTGGCCCGGTGTGTTGATGTAGACCATGCCGTGAGAGACGGACGGTAAAGACAACCTCATAATCATAAGTAGCTCGGACAGATGAATCGGCCGCATGTCACGGCATTGCAAGCTGGTGCGGACGGGCAAAATCGGCACCAGTGTTGTAAACCAGCACGGACGGTCGAGTTAATGTAGACCGGGTCCGCAGAGGCGGCGGCTTTGTGCACGTCCATTGAACAGCAATCAAACGTGATCCCGGCAAGTCGATGTAGACCGGGCCGCAAGGGCGGCGACTTGTGTGCGTCCATTCATCATGTAATATGTCTCAGACTATCGCCAGGCGGAATATTATCCACCCGTGCTCAATACCCGTGGTATAAACCACATTTGTAATGAATAATGATCCTGTATACAAGAATATACAAATCAAAGTAATTTGTTCTTTGACAAAAAATAACACGTGCTAATAAAATAGACTTTAGATGGATAGCACCTGATTCGTTTAGGCCGGAAATAACCCGCCATGAAGTTGATGATCACTAGGTGAAACTGAAATCACTCACGGGTGAGTCGGCCGCGGGAGCAGACAGATGAGTCGGCCCGGTGTTGTAAACCGGTGCGGACGAGCAAGTTATCCTCCGCGTTGTAAACCGATGCGGACGTGTGAACCGGCGGCGAAGGCGGACGGGCGAGTCGTCCGTGGTGATGTAAGGTGGTGCGGACGGGCGAGTCGGCCGGCGCGTTGATGTAAACCGGACCGCAGGGGCGACGGCTGTATATAACAACATTATAGGGCAGAGTGGTTGTTTTCCAAAAAATAATAAGTACTGATAAAAGTAAACTAGATGGATATCACCTGATGTTTTTTGTCGGATGAACGCAAATACTGGGAATCAAAGATATAGCAAATATTTGATGTGGCCGTAGCACCATAACCCCTTTCTCTTTTAAACAAAATAACTGCAGCACCACGCCCCCTTTTCTTGTCATGGATAACGGAGTAATAGCTGATGATTTGACTTTGGTCTTCACACACAAAGCAGCAGCGGTAGATCAATGCTTGCCTCGGGACTTGACGATCCGGCGAAATTGGTTTTCAACGGAAACGCGGGTCTTGACGATTTTCTATCCGATCGCTGATCCGGACGAATGACGGTTGATTTCTTTTGAACCCGAATCTCGTGATCCCAGATCCAAAGTGGAACAGAAAATTTGATTCACCCAGCAATTGCCCAGATCTGACTTAAACTGCTGATAAAGAACATAGCCCATGTAGACTTCTTCCAGACTGGCTCTCCCTTATTGGAAAAGCTGTGAACATTCAGATCTGTATGTATTTTGCAAATCTCTATGTCTCCCTCCTTGACTTGATTGCGGATGGAATTGAAGCGTCTCTTGATGTGTTTGGTTCTCTTGTGAAATCTGGATTCCTTTGCCAAGGCAATTTCTCCAGTATTGTCACAAAAAAAATTCATTGGACCCAATGCACTAGCTATTATGCCTAGTTCGGGTATGAACTGCTTCATTTGCTGCTTCCGAAGCAACTATGTACTCCACTTCACGCATAGATCCCGCCACGACGCTCTGCTTGGAACTGCACCAACTGTCAGCTCCACCATTCAATATAAATATGTATCCGATTTGTGACTTAGAGTCATCCGGATCAGTGTTAAAGCTTGCATCGACATAACCATTTACGACAAGCTCTTTGTCACCTCCATAAACGAGAAACATATCCTTAGTCCTTTTCAGGTATTTCAGGATGTTCTTGACCGTTGTCCAGTGATCCACTCCTGGATTACTTTGGTAGCTCCCTGCTAAACTTATAGCAAGGCACACATCAGGTCTGGTACACGGCATTGCATACATGATAGAACCTATGGCTATAGGGAATGACTTTCATTTTCTCTCTATCTTCTGCAGTGGTCGGGCATTGAGTCTGACTCAACTTCACACCTTGTAACACAAGCAAGAACCTGTGACGCCTGGATAATTAAGCTACAATAATTCCCTGCTAATGATGCCATGTCACCATGATTACCGTTAATTAAACTCGCATTGATTCAAACGGGATTCAAATTCAAATTTAATCTAAAGCCAAACACTAAAAGTTCTCAAACATTAAAACTAAAATGTTCTAAATGTGAAAATAAATGCAAAGGCTTATTGGCAAAGGAATCAACTTTTTATAAAATATTTAAATGCCCTTATTTAAATAAAACTGCAGCTTAGACAAATAAATAAATGCCTTTTTCAATTAATAAAATATTAACTAAGTTATTTAATTGCCCAAAACTATTGGGGCAGTGGCTTGTTTACTAAAACTAAATTAGGTACAACTTTCGTATTTTACAAATCTATAATAAAATAAAATAAACTAAAAGAAAAATAAACAATAGGTAAAAGGGGAAAATAGAGAAGTGGCACATTGAGCTTATGCGTGCTGGAAACAGTGCGGCCCAGCTCCCCTAAGCCACCATCGTCCTCCTCCTGTTCACCGCGCCTCGTGGACGACCCGAGCACGTCCATGGCCGGGATTGCCACGCGCCAGCCATCCCCCGGTTGCCTGGTGGATAAGAGCACCCTGGTGCCCCTCCCCCGAAACCCTAGAACCCCACTCCCCTTCCCTCGCGTGCTCTCTCCCTCGCTCTCCCATATCGCCCTGAGCCCGCCGCCAAGATCCGACGTAGGCGCGGCCACCATGCTCCCCACGCCTCGCCGATGAGTCCACCAGCTCCGCCTGCTTCCTCACTCCCTCTCTGACCAAGGCTTCAAGCTCGGCGCCACCACAACCCCGGGGATCGAGTACTTCCTCGCCTACGGTCGCTGGCGCTCCTCCGCCAATTGTCGACGCCCTGCTACTCCTACGCACTCACCGGGCCTATGCGAGCCTCCTCGGTGAGCACTGCATCTTCCCCTCCGTTTTCCCCTTGCCAAGTAGCCTCTAGCCACGGCACCCGCCATGGCCGGAGCCCGAGCTCCCGTGTACGTGCTCTGCTGCTGATGCGCTATTTGTTGTTGCTTGCTGCTCCTTGGCGCCTCCCACACCCACCACCACAGCCGCCAGCGTCCACCACCGCTCCACGCGCCCGCCCGCCTTTGCTCGTCGGCTTTAGCCGAGCCGCCTCCGCGACGCGCTCCCTGGCCTTCCCGCCTCGGGCTGCCGCTGGCCGCCACCGCCGCCGTTGGCGGGGCAGCGCCTGCTCCCTGCGTGCCACTGCGGCTGTCGCTGAGGCCCCACTGCCTTGATGCCGCGGTCGTGGCCGGCCCCTGCCTTGAGCGAGCGCAGGCAAGCAGCTTCCCCTGGTCGTCTCTGTCTCCGCCAGATCGGGCTGGCCCTGGCTAATCGAGGATTAGTTTAGGACTAATTCCCCACTGATGGCCCACTGACATGTGGGGCCCCCACTGTCGGTGTCAAAACCGGAGGATCTCGGGTAGGGGGTCCCGATCTGTGCGTTAAGGCTGATGGTAACAGGAAGCAAGGGACACATATGTTTACCCAGGTTCGGGCCCTCTCGATGGAGGTAAAACCCTACTTCCTGCTTGATTAATATTGATGATATGGGTAGTACAAGAGTAGATCTACCACGAGATCGTAGAGTCTAAACCCTAAGAGCTAGCCTATGATGGTATGATTGTAATTGGGATCGGCCTTCTATGACCAACCTCTCCGGTTTATATAGACACCGAAGAGGGCTAGGGTTTACATGGAGTCGGTTACAAGGAAGGAAATATAATATCCGGATCGCCAAGCTTGCCTTCCACGTCAAGGAAAGTCCCATTCGGACACGGGCCGAAGTCTTGAGTCTTGTATCTTCACGTTTCAATAGTCCGGACGTTGTACGCAGTCCGGCTGTCCGGATACCCCCTAATCTAGGACTCCCTCACCCACCACTAATTAGCATAAATGATTCTTAAACTAAAATTAGTTTACCCTGTGACACCAACATGTGGGCCCCTTTTGACCATGTTGAGCAGTCAACATTGACTGGTCAACTGCTGACTGTACTAGCTGACTAGGCCCTCTGGACCCACTGTCATACACTTAGACTAGCCCACTTGTGGGTATACATAGTAGTCTGCCTTATTTTAAATATTTGAATTAACTAGTTAAAGAAAGTCCAAAAAATCATTAAAACTTGGATAAATCATATTAAATAATCCGTAGCTCAGATGAAAATAATTTATATATGAAAGTTGCTCAAAACGACGAGACGAATCCGGATGCGCAGTCCGCTCATCCGCCACACATCCCTAGTATAGCAAACACACAACTTTCCCCCTCCAGTTCATCTGTCCGAAAACGTGAAACACCGGGAATACTTTCCCGGGTGTTTCCCCCCTTCGCTGGTATCACCTACAACCGTGTTTGGGAACCCCTAGAAACGCTCATTGTCATGTCATGCATCGTCATGCATATGTTTGCATTATATTTATTGTTTTTCCCCCTCTTCTCTCGCTAGACTCCGAGACCGGCGCCGCTACTACCCAGTACGACTACGGTGTTGACGACCCCTTCTTGCCAGAGCAACCAGGCAAGCCCCCCCTTGATCACCAGATATCGCCTATTCTTCTCTCTACTGCTTGCATTTGAGTAGTGTAGCATGTTACTGCTTTCCGTTAATTCTATCCTGATGCATAGCATGTCCTTGCTACTACTGTTATTACCCTTACCTGCAATCCTACATGCTTAGTATAGGATGCTAGTGTTCCATCAGTGGCCCTACACTCTTGTCCGTCTGCCATGCTATTCTATTGGGTCGTGATCACTTCGGGAGGTGATCACGGGCATATGCTATATACTTTATATTGTTACATTACTTATGATACTGTTCGAAGATGGGAGCTGAAGGGGCAGGTGGCTCCATCCCGGTATAGGTGGGCCTGGGTTCGCTGACCCCATCGTTACTTTGTGGGCGGAGCGCAGGCGGTTGAGACCACCTAGGAGAGAGGTGGGCCTGGCCTGGTCGGCATTCGCGAATACTTCAATTAACACGCTTAACGAGATCTTGGTATTTGATGCGAGTACGGCCATCGCCTATACGCACTAACCAACTACGCGGGAATGCTTATGGGCACTTTCGATGTCGTGGTATCACCGAAGCCTTCGTGGCGTCGGATCGAGCGGCGCTGCGTCGGATTGGACCGTAAGCTGCTCTTGTATTAAGGGGCTAGGTGCGCTTTCGGCCGCCCTCGCAACATGCAGGTGTGCAATGGGCGATGGGCCTGCACTTCGCGCCATAGGATTTAGACCGGCGTCTTGACCTCTCTGTTGTGCCTAGGTGGGGCTGCGGCGTGTTGATCTTCCGCGCCGGGCTTGACCCGTAAAAAGTGTGTCCGCCAAATGGGATCGAGCGTGTTGGGTTATGTGGTGCACCGCAGGAAGTTTATCTATTCGAATAGCAGTGATCTTCGGTAACAAGACGACTTGGAGTTGTACCTTGACCTTATGACAACTAGAACCGGATACTTAATAAAACACACCCTTCCAAGTGCCAGATATAACCTGGTGATCTCTCTCTAACCAAGGCGACGAGGAGGGGATTGCCGGGTAGGTTTATGCTATGCGATGCTACTTGGTGAACGTACCATCTACTCTCTTCTACATGCTGCAAGATGGAGGCTGCCAGAAGCGTAGTCTTCGACAGGACTAGCTATCCCCCTCTTATTCTGGCATTCTGCAGTACAGTCCACCGATATTATCCCTTCACACAGATACCCATGCATATGTAGTGTAGATCCTTGCTTGCGAGTACTTTGGATGAGTACTCACAGTTGCTTTTCTCCCTCTTTTCCCCCTTTCCATTCTACCTAGTTGTCGCAACCAGATGTTGGAGCCCAGGAGCCAGACGCCACCGTCGACGACGACTCCTACTACACCGGAGGTGCCTACTACTACGTGCAGGCCGTTGACGACGACCAGGAGTAGTTTAAAAGGATCCCAGGCAGGAGGCCTGCGCCTCTTTCGATCTGTATCCTAGTTTGTGCTAGCCTTCTTAAGGCAAACTTGTTTAACTTATGTTTGTACTCAGATATTGTTGCTTCCGCTGACTCGTCTATGATCGAGCACTTGTATTCGAGCCCTCGAGGCCCCTGGCTTGTATTATGATGCTTGTATGACTTACTTTACTTTTAGAGTTGTGTTGTAATATCTTCTCGTGAGTCCCTGATCTTGATCGCACACATTTGCGTTTATGATTAGTGTACGATTGAATCGGGGGCGTCACAGAACCCTTTCTTTGACTGATCCATTTTGAACTTCTTCAAAACTTTACCAAGGTATGTGCTTTGTGAAAGTCCAATTAAGCGTCTTGATCTATCTCTGTAGATCTTGATGCCCAACATATAAGCAGCTTCACCGAGGTCTTTCATTGAAAAATTCTTATTCAAGTATCCTTTTATGCTATCTATAAATTCTACATCATTTCCAATCAACAATATGTCATCCACATATAATATCAGAAATGCTACAGAGCTCCCGCTCACTTTCTTGTAAATACAGGCTTCTCCAAAAGTTCGTATAAAACCATATGCTTTCATCACACTATCAAAGCGTATATTCCAACTCCGATATGCTTGCACCAGTCCATAAATGGATCGTCGCAGCTTGCACACTTTGTTAGCACCTTTAGGACCGACAAAACCTTCTGGTTGCATCATATACAACTCTTCTTTAAGATATCCATTAAGGAATGCAGTTTTGACATCCATTTGCCAAATTTCATAATCATAAAATGCGGCAATTGCTAACATGATTCAGACAGACTTAAGCATCGCTACGGGTGAGAAGGTCTCATCGTAGTCAACTCCTTGAACTTGACGAAAACCTTTCTAAACAAGTCGAGCTTTGTAGACAGTAACATTACCCCGGGTAGTTTTGTCAAAATATTGTGGGACTTTACCTGCAGTACCATGGGTTCTACCCAGCCACCCCGGTACGAGCTGTTCAAATCAAGAATCACCCCTTCCACTTCGGAATATTGGGCAGCAGTACACATCCCTCCCGTAGACCCCAACCAAGATCCAACGGAGGTTTCCTTCGTAAAGAAATCTATGCTAACCCCACGCTTGGCCATAGAAGCTGCTGCAAAAGAAGCGACTGCTCGTCTTCGATCCGTAGTACCCTATGCCCGCGAGCGAGGATATTATTACTTTCCGAGCCGCAAAGACCCGGAGGAGTAACATCTTTTCGGTGGGTGGATTGAGAGAGACCGGTGCTAGCCAACCTTATCCAAAGACATCATCGCTCAAGAACATTTGAACCAATGAGTAATGGATTATCTCCAGTCTCGCTGATTTGAACCCTCAGATTGCCATCGGCAGACCACTGAGGCCCGACCCGGAGAGATGCATACATCGACTGGTCAATCCACTTCCTCCGATAGAAGAGGAGTGTATTCCATTGCCAGAGACATTTTCTCGAGACCCTGTCCAGTTACCATCCTCATTTTAGACGTCACTACCGTGTTGGTAGTTCAGCATTTAATATTACGTTGTAACTTATGCTTAGTACCTTAAATTTGTGCGACGAGTCAAGTATTTCAGTTCCTGCTTATATGAGTAGTTTTCCTTGAGATTAACATGTGTAACCGCGAAGAGAATCCTAGAATGAGATTTCTTTTCCCCGAGTTGCTGCATCGTTTATCCCCTCACTACGTAGTTTATTTTTATTCACGCAAAGACCACGGCAATGAGACTCACAACCGCTTCGGACACATATGGAGTATTTGTTTTTCTCAACGGCTCTTAGCAAATCTCGAGGACGAGATTTTTCTTAAGGGGGTAGTAATTGTAACACCCCAAAAATTTAACCAGGTTTTAGTTATTAAAATTTTGCCAAGAGTTTAAAATTTTTGCCTGCAAGAATATCTCTGTTGATTTCAAAACTTTTCTTTTATTATTAAGGAGTTTTTCCCAAGTGGGTCCTTCCAAAACATATTGGACTTATATGCCCTCCCTTTAAAAACATCTCTCAATCAGTAGATTTATTTATTAAGTTATTTCACCCTGAGCTTTATTCATTAAAATGACTTGTTTTAAGTTTTGGAGCTCCTTTTTGTACTACAACCAGTTGATGAACTTAACTAAAAATCCAACCAAAATTTGGAGATGTCATGTGATGTCTCTAAATCACTTTTGTGCAATAATATATTTCATTCATTGCATATTTTGAGTGCTACACATGTTTTTCTTCTCTGGTCTAGTGGACAATTTTACACTACAACCCTTTTAAATATTTCTTTCTAGCTTCCACCAAAATTATGGGATGTTAGTAGCAGCATATGATTCCACTTTGTGCAAAAATCCAGGGATGTTATTTGAAATTTTTGAGTGAATCAACCTCATCTCCATTCTGGTCCAACATGATGATTTGTACAACAACCATAGTCTTGCTTGCTCTTTGGCCCTAGACTCTTTCTCCTACTTGTAGTCCTCCATGCAAAACCCCTAAGTCCAGGAGCATGCACTCATTTGATCATTCTTGGTTCATGTTATAATGCCATCCACCTCCTGTCCAGATTTGAAGTTCTGCAAAACTTGCACTAGCAAGTTTGTGCTTTTCACAAACTAACCCCACCACCCTCTTGTGCATCCAAGGAGACACTGATCTGGAAGTATTGGCCACTCCAAGAAATGCCTAGGTGCCTGTGGCATTTTGTCAAACACCTGGAGGGATGAACTGATTTGACATGAGTTGTTGTTGGCATTGTGAACTTGGCCACCGACCAAACCACCTTGTCCCTTGAGTTTCACTCTATCTCTAACCTAGTACTGATGCTTGCCAACCTCACCTGTGACCTGTAGCATGCCACGGCATTGTACCGAACACCTTCCGTGTGTGCACTGGACGCGCCCAGAGCGCGCGTATTGCACGAGTCGCGCCCGAGCCGACACGTCGCGCCCCTGGTATTTGGCCGCTCTGCAGCGCCACGCCACGCACTCCCCTTCCCACAGCAACGCGCCAAGCCGTCCTGGCAGCCAACAGCGCCGCTGTCAGAGCCTTCGCGGGACGCTAGCGGCCGCGGCGCACCCCTGCCTCCATCGGTGCCGACATGCCGCCCGGCCTTCGCCACTGCCCCTTAAGCATCTCCACCACCGGCTTCGTCCCCTAGCGGCAGCGTGCCACGCCATCGCCCCTTACTACGTAAAGACGGTTCGCCATCGTCCTTATCGCCCGGCCGCCTCGGAACCGACCTCCACCGCCTATATAAGGGCCCCGAGCTCAATCGAGTTCTCGAGCAACCTCATATGATCACCCTAGAGCTACCGCGCTGCCGAATGAGAGGGAAGGCCATCTTCCCCGAGTCCGGCCGATTCGGTCGCCGCCAAGTTCCGACCGATTCCGTCGCCACCAGTGCCTCTCCCTCTCCATTCTCTCCACCAAGAGCTCTCCCTCCCTCTCGTGAGTGCAACCCCACGCTCGATTTTGGTCGGAAACCACCGTAGCCCCAAACCCACTATCCACCCGAACGCCTCCTCCGCCATGGCTTCGTCGTGGCGACTCCGTCCCACATCGGCGACCATGGCGGGTACCCACAGACTCGTCTCGACCCTCGAGCACACCCATGTCCTCAGATCGCTAAGGACGCCCCGTTTGCTTAAGCAAATCCTCGCCGAGCTCCGCCTGCTCGGTCAGAGGGGAACGACAGCAGCGTGGCTGGTCAAACCCGATGGGCAGCAGGCCCACCGTCGATGACTCCAGCCTTTGTCCACGCAGGAGTAAGTGGAAGCGCCTTTTCCGAATACACCTTCGACGTGTTTTTCTTTTAAAACGTTTACTTTTCTGTTTTATTTTAAAAACAGATTTTGACCAAACTTTGACCTGTTGTATCTTTTTAAATACAACTCCAATTAAATTGATTCTTTTTCCTACCTCTTTCAAATATTGTCTAGTTTATTTTAAGATTTATTTGAAAAATTTTCAAAACAACTTTTGTGCTGTTTTTATTTTTGTGTGTTAATTCTTTTATATTTTCAAAATAGGATTTTTGAAGAAAGGAGAATTATTTCAAGAGTTTGAAATGCACCCTGCCTTCCCATGACCTGAAGGCAAGCATTCTGAACCCCGGCATAATATTTTTGTGTGTTCGTTGACACGTTTATAACATCACCTCATTTCGTAGGACTCGTTATTTCATGTGATATGATCATGTGCATGGATGCATATTAGTGATTTCCATGCTGTTGGGAATGAACACACTTGTGACGATAATCATCCTCATGTGCCTTGCATGCATGCGGAAGAAGTCCGGAAAACCCCCGCCTTGGGTAGGCATGAGTTTGTCGCCGGTCTCTGTCCGGAACGGTTATGTCGGTATGGCATAGTAGGGTATAGTGAGCGGTGATTCTGTTGGTTGAATTATTTTCATTATACATGTCATGCAGGAAATTTATAAACCTCCCGAGTCGACCCTAGCTCGAGTCTTGTTCCAAAGAATCCCCATACTTGTTTCAGATTACCACTCGTCTCTACAACAAGTAGAGTACGGTTCGATAAGTTGTCAACCTCTTTCTAGCACACACCGCATGAGAGGCCAGGTGGAAGATAACGGTTGTAGCCGGTAGGCGTGCCACCTGGTCCGGGGCATGGGTGTTTCGGTTGAGACCGAGAGGGAGGCCACCCCTTAGAGCGCTGTAATATAAATTTGATCCCATGCTACGCGAGGTTGTAGCCTCCTACTTAGAGTTTGCTTGGCGGTGTCGTGGGTGATTCCAGACACGTGTGAGTTAAGCTGGTGTGTGCAAGTTAGGTGTGTTTTCAACAAAAAGACCGTAGACGGAATTAGTCCCGATGGACTAAAGGAATCCATTACTCGTGGGTAAAGAGTACACCCTCTGCAAAGATTAAACCTATTCGAATAGTCGTATCCATGGTTAAGGATTACAGTCTGGGATGGGTCAAGTGTCGGTCTTCGGAGGTGAAACTGTTAAATCAGAACTGATATTACGACTTGCGACATGTGGTAATGATGATTATTATTTTGTTGTGGACTAACCCGTGATATTATTGGTATTATCGAATATCCCTGGGATGGTTCTACCTCCTGGATATTCACTATGATTGTTTTTCTTTTAAAGCCCTTTATGTGGTGTCGCTCGACGCCTCGATCGTGGCATTTCTTTTAAAGCCCTTTATGTGGTGTCGCTCAGACGCCCGACAGTGGCATTTCTGTTAAAGCCCTTGAGGTGGTGTCGCTCGACGCCCGACCGTGGCATTTCTTTTAAAGCCCTTTATGTGGTGTCGCTCAGACGCCTCGATCGTGGCATTTCTTTTAAAGCCCTTTATGTGGTGTCGCCAGACGCCCGGATCGTGGCATTTCTTTTAAAGCCCTTTATGTGGTGTCGCTCAGACGCCCGACAGTGGCATTTCTTTTAAAGCCCTTTATGTGGTGTCGCTGAGACGTCCTACCGTGGCATTTCTTTTATAAGCCCTTTATGTGGCGTTGCTTCAGACGCCCGCTCGGTGCCTTTTATTATTGTTATGTTATTGCATTTTCACAAATAACCTGCTTACATGCATCAGAGATTCATATACCTTTTGTGACTGACGTCATGAGCATAAATATTTCGGAACATCGTTGTTATATTATTCCCGTGTTCATAATGTTTGTGAGTACATTCAAAGTACTCACTGGCTTGTCCCTGTCTATTATCTTGGCCAGATTCCTTGCGCGGAAAGGAGCGACCGTGTTGACAGCCCCGGAACCTAAGCAACGGTGATAGCAGCCTCGCGAAGATAGGAGTTAACCTGGTCAGCTGTTCCCGTGGGAAATGGAGTCCCAGAGACACGGATGATTTACAACCCGCTTCCGCCATCAACCGCTAGAAACCATTTGTTGTACTCATTGCACTGTAATGGTCTTGTACCACATATTTTTGTGTTTTTCTTGGAGTTTCTGTATCAAGTTGGTGCCTCATCAGCTAACATTAATCCTGGGGCTGATGAGCACAAGGGCCATTTTCTAGGAATTAATACCCGAAGAATCGGTCCCCACAAACTTGGTATCAGAGCCAGGCTGACCATTGGCTAATCCTATCCCAGCCAGGTCGATAAACTTAGGCAAAACAACCTACCAGACCTAACCAAACCCCAGCCAAGCTTCCCGTGCAAGATAGCCACACAGTGACCCCGACACATTTGGCTGTCGGTGCCCAACCTATCAGCCTAACCGTCAATCACGCGCCAGTGACCGGTGCCTATAACGTCTCATTCGCAAGCGTGCGAAGGAAGGCTTCTTTTCCTTTTTCTATAAAATGGGCACACTAGCCTCTACCCAGCTCAAAGACAGCCTCTACCCCAAAGATAGCCACAATGCCCGGTCCCGTAGTGCACAATGAGACCACGACAACCAACCTTGGAGGTTTTGTGACCATACTGCAAACCTCACCCGTCGTGCCTATGCGTTAGAAGAGCCCCAGAATATGTTGTGTACCAAGGACCCATGGGCGGTGAAAGCCGTCAATTTTGGGCCATCAGTGCACATCTACGGTGAGGGGTGCATCGCTGTAACGCCTCTGTGTTCACCGGAAGAACAACTTCCTTTGAGCCACAAGCCATCCAGCTAGCTGCTCGAGAGGCTATAGTTCAACTCCGGCAGTTGTCGCCCAGAGTTAACTGTCGCTCATTCTACTACTACCCCAGGCGTGAAGGGTATGGTAGACCACCCCAAGTTGCCAACGGAAATCACGAGACGGATCCCGCATTGTTGCACCTAGTGCGCTATGTAAGTGCACTAGAGGCATTGTTCAATCAAATCACTATTGATCTGATCACAGCTCGAGGAGAGCTGGTTCGCCGAGCCCCGGTAAGCAGAGAAACCGAGGCCGACACCGACAACCCAGTCATGCTGTTCGGACACCCGATTGATACCCTGAGGTTAGCCCCAGCCATCATCCAAGATACTATGATGACCCCAGAAGTGCTTCGTCGCCTTTTGGGAACACACTCCAACGGGATTGTGGCCAACAATCCCCGCGATGGTCATCATAGCTACCCCGACCCTGCAGTTCCTCCACCATCTCCGGCTAATCCCGACGGTGAGACCCGTGGAGAAGCCTCAGCATCCTCAAGGCAGGCTCGTTTAGATGTAAACGAGGTAGACTAAGTCACCCGAGTAGTGCCGAGTCTCGGTGTATTCTCGCTTTGTAATCATGTGACCTTGCGAATTAACGCAACCTCGTTGTTATGCCCCAGCTTTTAAATAGTAGCCTTGCATATTTTTCGTCGGTAGCTTGA
The DNA here is from genome assembly GCA_021605145.1 of Aegilops bicornis. NCBI lineage: Eukaryota > Viridiplantae > Streptophyta > Magnoliopsida > Poales > Poaceae > Aegilops > Aegilops bicornis. The sequence goes on from CM038671.1 coordinate 106,779,050, forward strand.
TTGCATGTTTTTCCAGCACAGACTACAGACAACCCGACAACCCCACGGTGATACGTCACACCGAGTGAAGTATGTACTGTGACTTTGACCTCGACCCTTGGAGCTAAGTCGGCAAAAATTATTACCTTTCACCACGGTAAAATGACCCAGCTCGGTAGCTATAAAAAGGCCACCTCGTGACCTTACCAAGCACCCCGCACCTTGTGCACCACCCTCACAACCTTTTACCTACCATGTCGAGCCCTAGTATTTATCTGAGAACCCCAGATGCAACCCCGGTAGTTTTGTCAAAATATTGTGGGACTTTACCTGCAGTACCATGGGTTCTACCCAGCCACCCCAAAGACTGAGTTGTTCAAATCAAGAATCACCCCTTCCACTTCGGAATATTGGGCAGCAAGACACATCCCTCCTCAGTAGACCCCCACCAAGATCCAACGGAGGTTACCTACCCAGGGAAAACTATGCCAACCCCCCGCTGGGCCAGAGAAGCTGTTGCAAAAGAAGCGACTGCTCATCTTCGATCCGCAGTACCCTATGCCCGCGAGCGAGGATATTATTACTTTTCGAGCCGTGCAGCACCCGGAGGAGTAACATCTTTTCCCGGTGGGCAGATTAAGAGAGACCCAGTGCTAGCCAACCTTATCCAGTACATCATCGCTCAAGAACATTTGAACCAGCGAGTAATGGATTATCTCCAGAGTCTCGCTGATTTGAACCCTCAGATTGCCATCGGCAGACCATTGAGGACCGACCCGGAGAGACGCATACATCGCTGGTCAATCCACTTCCTCCGATAGAAGAGGAGTGTATTCCATTGCCAGAGACATTTTCTCGAGACCCTGTCCAGTTACCATCCTCATTTTAGACGTCACTACCGTGTTGGTAGTTCAACATTTAATATTACGTTGTAACTTATGCTTAGTACCTTAAATTTGTGCGACGAGTCGAGTATTCCAGTTCCTGCTTATATGAGTAGTTTTCCTTGAGATTAACATGTGTAACCGCGAAGAGAATCCTAGAATGAGATTTCTTTTCCCCGAGTTGCTGCATCGTTTATCCCCTCACTACGTAGTTTATTTTTATTCACGCAGCACCACGGCAGCAGACTCACAACCGCTCGGACGCATATGGAGTATTTGTTTTTCTCAACGGCTCTTAGCAAATCTCGAGGACGAGATTTTTCTTAAGGGGGGTAGTAATTGTAACACCCCAAAAATTTAACCAGGTTTTAGTTATTAAAATTTTGCCAAGAGTTTAAAATTTTTGCCTGCAAGAATATCTCTGTTGATTTCAAAACTTTTCTTTTATTATTAAGGAGTTTTTCCCAAGTGGGTCCTTCCAAAACATATTGGACTTATATGCCCTCCCTTTAAAACATCTCTCAATCAGTAGATTTATTTATTAAGTTATTTCACCACGAGCTTTATTCATTAAAATGACTTGTTTTAAGTTTTGGAGCTCCTTTTTGTACTACAACCAGTTGATGAACTTAACTAAAAATCCAAGCAAAATTTGGAGATGTCATGTGATGTCTCTAAATCACTTTTGTGCAATAATATATTTCATTCATTGCATATTTTGAGTGCTACACATGTTTTTCTTCTACGGTCTAGTGGACAATTTTACACTACAACCATTATAAATATTTATTTCTACATTCCACCAAAATTATGGGATGTTAGTAGCAGCATATGATTCCACTTTGTGCAAAAATCCAGGGATGTTATTTGAAATTTTTGAGTGAATCAACCTCATCTCCATTCTGGTCCAACATGATGATTTGTACAGCAACCATAGTCTTGCTTGCTCTTTGGCCCTAGACTCTTTCTCCTACTTGTAGTCCTCCATGCAAAACCCCTAAGTCCAGGAGCATGCACTCATTTGATCATTCTTGGTTCATGTTATAATGCCATCCACCTCCTGTCCAGATTTGAAGTTTGCAAAACTTGCACTAGCAAGTTTGTGCTTTTCACAAACTAACCTCACCACCCTCTTGTGCATCCAAGGAGACACTGATCTGGAAGTATTGGCCACTCCAAGAAATGCCTAGGTGCTCGTGGCATTTTGTCAAACACTGGAGGGCATGAACTGATTTGACATGAGTTGTTGTTGGCATTGTGAACTTGGCCACCTGACCAAACCACCTTGTCCCTTGAGTTTCCCTCTATCTCTAACCTAGTTCTGTTGCTTGCCAACCTCACCTGTGACCTGTAGCATGCCACGGCATTGTACCGAACACCTTCCGTGTGTGCACTGGACGCGCCCAGAGCGCGCGTATTGCACGAGTCGCGCCCGAGCCGACACGTCGCGCCCCTGGTATTTGGCCCGCTCTGTAGCGCCACGCCACGCACTCCCCTTCCCACCGCAACGCGCCAAGCCGTCCTGGCAGCCAACAGCGCCGCCGTCAGAGCCTTGGCGGGACGCCAGCGGCCGTAGCGCACCCCTGCCTTCGTCGGTGCCGACAAGCCGCCAGCGCTCGCCAGCTGCCCCCTTAAGCATCTCCAGCTCAGCCGCAGCTTCATCCCCTAGCGCGCGTCGCCGCCACGTCGCCCTTACTACAGAAAGACGGTTCGCCGTCGTCCTTATCGTCGGCCGCCTCGAAACCGACCTCTACCGCCTATATAAGGGCCCCGGAGCTCAATCGAGTTCTCGAGCAACCTCATATGATCACCCTAGAGCTACCGCGGCCAGCCGAATGAGGAGGGAAGGCCATCTTCCACGAAGTCCGCCGGTTCGGTCGCCGCCAAGTTCCGGCCGATTCCGTCGCCACCAGTGCCTCTCCCTCTCCATTCTCTCCACCAAGAGCTCTCCCTCCCTCTCGTGAGTGCAACCCCACGCTCGATTTTGGTCGGAAACCACCGTAGCCCCAAACCCACTATCCACCCGAACGCCTCCTCCGCCGCGAAGCTCGTCGTCGGCGACTCCGTCCACATCGGCGACCATGGCGGGTACCCACAGACTCGTCTCGACCCCCTGAGCACACCCATGTCCTCAGATCGCCAAGGGACGCCTGCTTGCTTCAAGCAAATCCTCGCCGGAGCTCCGCCTCTGTTCGGTCGAGAGGAACGACGCAGCGTGGCTGGTCAAAGCGACCGATGGGCGAGCAGGCCCACCATCAGTGACCCAGCACCTGTCCACGCAGGAGTAAGTGGAAGCGCCTTTTCCGAATACACCTTCGACGTGTTTTTCTTTTAAAACGTTTACTTTTCTGTTTTATTTTAAAAATAGATTTTGACCAAACTTTGACCTGCTGTATCTTTTTAAATACAACTCCAATTAAATTGATTCTTTTTCCTACCTCTTTCAAACATTGTCTAGTTTATTTTAAGATTTATTTGAAAAAATTTCAAAACAACTTTTGTGCTGTTTTTATTTTTGTGTGTTAATTCTTTTATATTTTCAAAATAGGATTTTTGAAGAAAGGAGAATTATTTCAAGAGTTTGAAATGCACCGTGCCTTCCCGTGACCTGAAGGCAAGCATTCTGAACCCCGGCATAATATTTTTGTGTGTTCGTTGACACGTTTATAACATCACCTCATTTCGGAGGACTCGTTATTTCATGTGATATGATCATGTGCATGGATGCATATTAGTGATTTCCATGCTGTTGGGAATGAACACACTTGTGACGATAATCATCCTCATGTGCCTTGCATGCATGCCGGAAGAAGTCCGGGAAAACCCCTGCCTTGGGTAGGCATGAGTTTGTCGCCGGTCTCCGTCGGAACGGTTATGTCCGGTATGGCATAGTAGGGTATAGTGAGCGGTGATTCTGTTGGTTGAATTATTTTCATTATATATGTCATGCAGGGAAATTTATAAACCTCCTGAGTCGACCCTAGCTCGAGTCTTGTTCCAAAGAACCCCATACTTGTTTCAGATTACCATTCGTCTCTACAACAAGTAGAGTATGGTTCGATAAGTTGTCAACCTCTTTCTAGCACACACCGCATGAGAGGCCGTGGTGGAAGATACTGGTTGTAGCCGGTAGGCAGTGCCACCTGGTCCGGGGCATGGGTGTTTCAGTTGAGACCGAGAGGGAGGCCACCCCTTAGAGCGCGGCAATATAAATTTGATCCCATGCTACGCGAGGTTGTAGCCTCCCGCTTAGAGGTTGCTTGACGGTGTCGTGGGTGATTCGGACACGTGTGAGTTAAGTCGGTGTGTGCAAGTTAGGTGTGTTTTCCACAAAAGACCGTAGACGGAATTAGTCCCGATGGACTAAAGGAATCCGTTACTCGTGGGTAAAGAGTACACCCTCTGCAGAGATTAAACCTATTCGAATAGCCGTGTCCATGGTTAAGGATTACAGTATGGGATGGGTCAACTGTCGAATTCTTTGAACTTTTCGAATGTTTCAGATGTTTCAGTCTGGGATTACAGTCTGGGATGGGTCACTCTGAAATTCTTTGAACTTTTCGAATGTTTCAGACTTATGTTTCATTAAGTAGATATACCCATATCTGCACAAATCATCTGTGAAGGTCAGAAAATAACAATACCCGCCGCGAGCCTCAACACTCATCGGACCGCATACATCAGTATATATTATTTCTAATAAGTCAGTTGCTCGTTCCATTGTTTCGGAGAACGGAGTCTTAGCCATCTGGCCCATGAGGCATGGTTCGCAAGCATCAAGTGATTCCAAAAGTCCATCAGCATGGAGTTTCTTCATGCGCTTTACACCAATATAACCTAAACGGCAGTGCCATAAATAAGTTGCACCATCATTATTAACTTTGCAGATTTTGGCTTCAATATTATGAATATGTGTATCACTACAATCGAGATTCAACAAAAATAGACCACTCGTCAAGGGTGCATGACCATAAAAGATATTACTCATATAAATAGAACAACCATTATACACGGAGTGACAAATCCTAATCTTGATCTATGCCAACTTACCAAACACCTTCGGAGACACCTGTAGAGCATATTTATAATCACCCAGTTACGTTGTGACGTTTGGTAGCACACAAGGTGTTCCTCCGATATTCGGGAGTTGCATAATCTCATAGTCAGAGGAATATGTATAAGTCATGAAGAAAGCAATAGCAATAAAACTTAAACGGTCATAATGCTAAGCTAACGGATGAGTCTTGTCCATCACATCACTCTCTAATAATGTGATCCCGTTCATCAAATGACAACACATGTCTATGGTCAGGAAACTTAATCATCTTTGATTAACGAGCTAGTCAAGTAGAGGCATACTAGGGACACTCTATTTTGTCTATATATTCATACATGTACTAAGTTTTCGGTTAATACAATTCTAGCATGAATAATAAACATTTATCATGATATACGGAAATATAAATAACAACTTTATTATTGTCTCTAGGGCATATTTCCTTCAGGTCGCGCACGCCAAACATCAATGCACACACACTAAAAACATGCCGACAAATAACAAAGTCGTAAAAGATCAAAACTATGCGTAAGCGAGAAAAAAACCCGGTCAAAATGGCGACCGACAAACTACAAGAATGGTCATATCCGTGACAACCATCTCTTGACAACACAGAGACAATGAGGTTCTTCAACAAAAACACGTTCAAGAAGGGAATGACGCTCAAGTGTCATCGCCATCGGATCCAACCAGCAAAGGCATGAGGCTTTTCACCCTGAAGAGCTAGTCTAAGTATATCCGAGCAAATTCTTCAACAAGGTAACGACGTAAAAACATTGTCATTGCCACGTAAAACCAACTTGGGTTAGACCTAGGATTTTCACCCAAGAATTCAAGACCTGGTATTCGAAAAGCACGACTAAATCAAAGAAAATCATGTGCTGTCGCCACCATTTTTTCGCGACCCTAGGAGCGACATGTGTTGAACTCCCGCTGTCGCCACTACAATACCATACCCTCTGCATCATTCTGTCGTACATAGATTGCATTTCCTCGTTGAAAACAAATTGAACGGATAAAGAACCGCCAAAATCAACGAAGGAGCCTTCCGACTGCATCCCACAATTACGCGTGTATGAGCCTCCAGCAGCGGCCACCGGATATAAAGAGAGGAACATTATTAAAAAAAACCTTTCTATTGCCACCGCAAATCCGTGCCGAGGGTATGGCCGCAAACCTGAGTATCCATCACGCGGACCATCACAGTCGTCGGAGCACATCATCGCAGACTGCCACCTTGCCGGAGGAAGCACCGCCCAGACCTGGAGGAGGTGGCGAATAGGACAGCGTAATCCCTCATGGGAACATCCGACGGCAATGGAGGACGAGACTCCATCGGAGACGACTCAAGCGGAAGCAAAAAGGGGAAAGGATCTGCCTTTGGCAAAGGAAGCTGGTCGAGATGGGAGATCGCTCGCTACCATTGTCTGCCACCGAAAGATTTGCCTGATGGCGCCAAACATCGATGGCTAGGAAGGAAGGGGGGGAGGAGGCTCCTTGGCGGCGAAGATTAGTAGTCGCAAGAATCGCCCTAGGGAGCAACGATGGGGGCGTTCAGATCCTTCTTTTTACAATTTGTGTTGCTTTGGAAATGATGGGCCATGAACGGATGGAGTCGGTCTTTGGATAATTCCTTTGAAATTTGTTGAATATCTAAGCAATATTATATTTAGTTTAATCCATAACAACTCTAGATAAAACATAATAATCAGTGTATGATGAATCAATTGAAAGTTTGTCGATCAAACGCGCACCCACCGTTGGTCATGACCGTGTATTTGGGCTGGCCAAAGTAGCGCATGCTCTCTCTTCCTTTTTTCAATTACTAAGAAACAAAGTCAACTAATAAATAACACGACTGACCGAATGGAAAATCTCTCTATGTTCAAGACTAATTAAACATGTTGCATGTGGTGCATCTTTTTATTGCTTCATGCAACGTTTGCATTGATAAGCAATATCACACGAGGCGCAATTTTTCTCAGGAATAGATAATGGCCCTATCTAGATGCAAATGTATTTAAAACCGAATGGAGTAATGACGATGGAGTCCATTTTTTTAGAACGATGGAGTTGATTCTCTGAGAATTGGTGTGGTATTGATGTTTATGTCGCTCACATAGGTGAGTCAACCAAAGGTTGAGGAGTTCGTAGAAAAAAAAATGTTCAAGTTAGCCGAGAACAGGTCAATTCAAAATTACAAACTGTTTCCTTGTGTTTGTACTTGGGCGAGCCCAAATACTAAGAAAATATTAAATCCTGATTTTCTTTTTTTTCAATTTTTTCTTTATTTTTCGTTTGGTTTTCTTTTTTTATGTCAGTTCTTATTTTCCTTTTATTTTAATATTTTATTTACATTTATTTTTCATTTTGCGAACATGTTTTCAAATTAATGGATTTTTTAAAATCATGAATAATTTTTCATAATATAGAAATTTTAGGAAATCATGAAGAAATTTCAAATTTGCTAATATTTTTTAGAAATTCATGTGCATTTTCTGAAACCATGAACATTTTTCGAAATTGCGGACATTTTTCTTACAAATTCACGAATTATTTTTGAAATTGCTAACATGTGAAACTCGTGAACATTTTTTAATTGTCTACTTTTTAAAAAATTCATTAACATATTTTATACGAATAACCTTTTTTAGATGCATGTTTTTTGTTCTAATTCATGAACTCTTTCTGAACCGATAAACTTTCGTATAAATGTAGGAACAATTTTTAAAACTCGTGAACGTTCTTTGAATTTGTGAATATTTTAATTAAAATCATGAACAATACTCGAATTTGCAAACATTTTATGAAATCCTTCATATTTTTCAAATTTCTGATTATTCTCTGTATTCATGATTTTTTTTTCGAATTAAGAGCTTTCTTAGTATTCTGCTCGTTTTTTTGAATTTGAGATTCATGAACAGTCTAAAGAAAACAGAGGACACATGAAAAAAAAACACAGGAGCACCCAACCCGCACATGGGCTAACGGAAAACATGGTCGCAGGGGGGTGAGCGAAATAGGGGCTCCCCCACGAGGCAACTAGTGCTGGGAGCTCCTATGCAGCGCTGCAAGCGCCCGTTAACGATCCGGTGCCTGCAGCGCTGCTAGCATGGGCCGGCCCACTAGTGTGCTGCCCCAATTGTTTACAGATTTAAATAAAAAAAGTTTCATCCATTTTAAAATAAAATTTAATATATTTAAAAAAGGTTTATCAATTTTGAAAAAGTTCATCAATTTTAAAAAAAGTTCAATCAAATTGAAAAAAAGAGTTCATCCAATTTAGCAAAAAGTACATTAATTTTCCAAAAAGTTCATTAAATGTGAAAAAAGTTCCAAAAAAGTTCATGTATTTTTCGAAAAAGTTTGTTGAACTGAAAAAAGTTCATAAATCTAAAAAAAGGTAATCCATTTTCAAAAAGAAGGTCATCAAATTTCAAAAAAGTTCATAGATATTCAAGAAAGTTCATCAATCTAAAAAAGCTGCTGAAATTTAGAAAAAAAATCATATAAATTGAAAAACGTTCATGGTATTTTCAAAAAAGAAATTGTCAACCGGCGCCTAGATAGGCCGGCCCATTTACGGACACCACAGGCGCCAGTTAACAGAAATGCACGTTAACTGGCGTCTGTGGCGCCAAATAGGAAATGCTACGAGTGCTCCTATTCCCCGCCGCCGCAGGAGGTGGTAAATCCTATTTGACCCTTATTAGCGTCAAATATATATTTTGTGCGTTTGCTACGCTGCCTCATATTCTTTGTTGTTTTTTTCTTTCTATTTTGATATTTGTTTCGACTGTTTTTGTTATTTTTGTTATTTTCCTCCTTTTCTAATTTTTATCTAGTATCCATTTTATTTTTGTATTTTCTTTTTTGAAATACATGGTGAACATCTTGTCAGTACGCATTAAAAATTTGTTAGACATATGGAGAATATATTCTTAATAAACAGTAAACCTTTTTGGGTATATGTTGGAGTTTTTCTAATATACAGTAAGCATTTTTAATGTATGTGGAACTTTTCTAATGCACATAGAACATGTTTTACAAATACAGACCAAACATTTTCAGGAGAAACAAAGAGAAAATCATCCAACAGTGTCTTTTTGGGGAAAAGCAACAGAGAAAAAACAGAAGGTAAACACGCTCAAGTGAGCTTTGCTTCGGCGCCCATTTGTGCTCAGGCAACGCTAATGAGCCGACCCTGGTCACCTCCAACCAGAGACCCTAAACGGACGTCTGTTTTATTCAGATTTTATCCGTTTGGATCGGTAAAACAGACATGCACGTCCGGATGTGGTTGTGGGCGTCAATGTGCCCAACCGGCCGTCGCATCCTAAATTTTGTCCTCTTTAGGACTTCCAAATTTAGACTAAATAGGCATTGCAAATATTTTTAAATTATATATATTACAATAATATCCACAAAGTCTCAAGACCACACGTTCAAACTAAACTTGAAATTAAAAAGATATAAAAAAACTAGATTAAGGGTTGTCGCCGCCGTGGCCGTGGCCGTCTTCAGTCGTCCTTGGTGAGGTCAATGTAGTGCGACGACTGCCACAGGTGGGCTCGTGGCTGCTGCCAAGCGGGAGGCGCCAACAACACCTCTGGCCGTGGCTGGGACGGTGACCATGCCTCGACGCCCACCCACGAGGGCGTCACGGAGGCATACTTCGGCCTACACAGCATAGTCTCCGTCCACGACCACGCCTGGCCCACCAAGGGTTCCAGGCCGTGGGGCTAGGGTTTGCGTGTCAAGATTCGAGGAGGCACGCAACGCTGAGAGTGGAAGTGTGTGCACTCTCGGTCAACGACTTTCACCTTAAAGCGACACGGAAGAGGGGGGTCGGATGGCTGACAAGCGGGCCCAGCCACGCATGCAGCTTAAATGAAGTAGGTGGACGACAAACATGCGGGCTCCATGTCGGACAAGTAATGGACGTGCGCGCGTCCATTCGCTGTCCGTCTAGGAGCAAACCAGGAGTAAGTTTGCTTCAGAAATAATTGAACATAATTTACGAATGCGGTCGCGCGTTGGGCCGTCGCGTCTATCCGTCTGGGCCGGAGCGGACACAGATAGAGGGGTCTAGCGTTGGAGATGACCTAAGAAGTGCGCATGCACCATCTCCTGTTGTCTGGTTGAGATTTTTTTTTTGCACAGTTTTTCACCAGATTTATATATTTCCTCCATCAACAAAAATAGTATAAATTTAGGAAACGTTCATGGAAGAAATGTTTGAGAATTTGATAAATATTAGTGAACTTTATAAATTTTCCGAATTTCAAAAAAGTCCACAAATGCGGAAAATATTCACGAATTGTATTGAAGTTCTAAATTTAGAAAAAAAAATGCTTACCACTACATAAAATATTCATTAAGTGTAGAAATACTCTAACTTTAGAAAATGCTTGCACTTTGTAAATATTTTAACAAATTCTAAAAATATTGAAAATAATCGTAAATTTAGAATATGTTCTAATTTTAATAAAATTACCATGATTTCAAAAATTATTACAAAATTTGGAAATGTTTATAAATTTGTAAAATAGAAAAAAAATGTGACAACAAACCCAAAATAAAACCTACAGAAAGAAACATAGGAAAACAAGCGAGCGTGGGCAGGTTCTAATGGGAGAAAGACAAGGAAACCCAATAAATGGGGTGCACGTTTGTCATGTACGCAGAGCGTGGGCAGGTTCGAAAATTAAGAACATTTTTTTCAATTTATTAAAAATGTATACTATTTGAAAAAACCATTGTGAGCATTTTTTAAAAGAATTTCCTTTAATCGGTGAACATTCCTAGACTCAAAGAACATTTTTTTTTCGAAATTGGTGGAACAAATTTTGAAATTTACAAACCTTTTTTGATTTAATAATTTTTTTGAAATGCATGATAATTTTTTGAATCAGCGGAAAATTTATGAATGAATAGACTATTTTGTAAGTCACTAATAGTTTTTGAATTTTTAGGATATTTTTCCATTCATGAACAATTTTTGAATTGAAGAATTGTTTTTTCATTTCATTAACCTTTTCTAGGATACAAACTTTTAAAAAAATAATGAATATTTTTCGATTTTCCCATACATTTACTTTTCAAAATGTCAAATATTTTTCGCATACAAAATAGCGAGCATTTTTTGTATCCGCAAACAGTTTTGGATTTAGTAAGCATTTTATTTCAAAATTCCTGTTTTTTAATTGTTGGAACTTTTTTGAAGTCCCAAATTATTTGATGTATAAAAAAGTAAAATTTTAAATAAAAATAAAATTAGAAACGAAGTTTAAAAATTAGGCCGCTCGGACATGCGCCGTTCCAAACGGGCGCGTTGCGTCTTTTCCTAGCATGCGGAGAATAGTATAGGAGGTTCCTGCTGCAAGGGCCGGCCCAGCAGGGAATTCCTCTTTGTGAAACATTTTTATCAATTATAGGTGGCGTTTCTTAAAAAAATCAATCACAGGTGGCATAATAGAGGGGCTATTGCTTCTGGCGGTACGTCATTAAAATTGCCCACAAATTTGCAAAATATCATCCATCAATGCTACCTATAAATGATAAAACGACATTTTACACAGGTGTCTGGGCCCTCCCATGGATTAGGGTCTTCGTATACTGCATGGGCCGAGACATGTCCTTGCGCCATCTTTTTTAAATAATCTATTTTTTGTTCTACTTTAAATAATTTGGGACAAAAAAATCAGAAGCTAAAAAACAGAGAATTTTGTAGTAAAATCTTTAATAAATCATAATTTATTTTGTGGGTTCAAAAAATGTTCACGATTTTGCAAACAAAAATTTCCTTAAACAAAATATATTGGAAATTGTGAAAACAAATGTTTGTGTAATAAAAAAGTATTCACGATTTTTTAAAAGTTCGTGTATTATAAAATATTAATTAAATTGAATAAATTTATACAACTAAACAATGTGCATCAACTGAAAAATATCCTAAAAATTCAACAAATGTTCATGAGTTACAAAATAGTTTTTTCACACTTAAAATATTCGCTGATTCAAAAAATAATTTTTAAATGAAAAAATGTTTGGGAATTTCAAAAAGAATTCCAGCATTATCCGAAGAAATGTTCGTGATACCAAATAGAAAACTTTTCATAATTTTTTAAGAAGAGATTGGAGTCGGTATAAAATATTCATGAATTCAAAAAATGTTTTTAATTTTTGAAAATGTTCAATAAGTTGAAAAATGTTCATGATTTTGAAAAAAGGTTCGTGATTTGTAAAATCGTTCAATATTTCAAGAAATTGAGAGTGATAATTTATCTCGGTGATGCTGCCAAATGTGGTCATGAATATCAGAGCTTATAAAAAAAATTCGTTGCAAACCACAGACCCTTTTGCTAGTAGAACAAACAGGCACTCCCACAATGAATTCCCTATTTCACGTATGCTCCGGCAAATTGGCGGAGCTACGCAGAGGCTAGCGAGCTGAAGCACTCGGTGGGCTGGGTTCATTATAGTAGTTCTTTGTGGCAATTTAAAACGGTTTTTATAGATTTTGGGAACCTTCTAAATGTTATTCTAATTTTAGTTTTTTTATTCTAGAAGGTTCCTGAACCGGTTATTTTATTTTTAGTTTTTAATTTTCTATTAATTTTTCTTTTTCATTTTGCTTTTGCCTTTTTCTTTTTCTTCGAACATTCATTTTTCGTTTTTTATCCTTTTTATTTTCTATATTTTAATTTTCCATTTTTATTTTTCTTGTTTATATTCCTTTCACGACAGTTGTTTAATTTTTTTAAAATGTTGCATTTTTTAAAATTTATTCATTTTTCCTATTTTCAAACTAAAAAATATTCGTATTTTACAAATCTTTTCAGAAATTAGGAATATTTTCCTGTGTTCGAAATATTTTTCAGAAATTGCAATATTTTTTATTTTGAAATTTGTTTTCTTCTTTGTAATAAATATTCGAAAATTAGCACATTTGTTAAAAAAATGTTCTTTTAGTAGAAAAATGTTGCAGCTTTAAGTTTTTGTTTAGAAACACGAAAAAATAGAATTTAGATAATTGTTTGCATCTTTTAGAAAAACGTTCCCATTATTAAAATTTGTTCACAAGTTCAAAAATGGTTCGGAAGTTTTTTTGAAATATTCTCATTTTTAAAACAAAGTTTGTAATTTTGAAAAGTGTCCGCGTATTCAATTTTTTGTGTTTTCCAGAATTCTTCATAATTTTGATAAATTTTCCCATTTTCAATTTTTATTCGTAATTTTAAAAAAATATTTTGAGATTCCCAAAGCTGTTCACGTTTTTACAAAATATTCAAGTTTTTAAAAATTCATTCACAAATTTGTAAATTTTTTGTATTTTAGAAAATTGTTCTCTTTTCGTAAAAAATGTTCAGATCTTCCAATTTTGTTTGCAAATGACTAAAAATGTTTGAAACTTCAAATTTTTCATTCTTTTTAAAAACATTTGATATAAAAGAATTTACTCATTTTTCTGATTTTTAATAACATGCTCGAATATTTTAAAAAGTCTACCAGAGTAAAAAAATCACCTTCACAATTATTTCTTGTTTTTTGAATATGTTCTTAAGTTTTTGAAAATCTATATGAAATTCCAAATTTTGTTGGGGTTTTTCATTAACTTTCATGTTATCTGAAATAGGTTCAAATTTTAAAAATCTTTATGCTATAGTAAACGTACAGTAAATGACATGCAACGGGGAATATCCCGCAATAGTAAGTTCTTAAATAAGTTCGCGGTGCGTGTTTATCCACCGGTGGCCATTTGCTCTAGTGGCTAACAGTTCTCGTGGAGCAGCGCGACGTCACGGGCTCGATTCTTAGCGGTATCACTTTTGATTTTGCGATTTTTACTGCTGTAAACACAACTCGTGGTGCCTCTCAGTGGGTCGGCCCAGTTGCATGCCTCCTGTGCGTCGCGCTCGCTATTCGCCGCAAAATGCGACACATAGGAGCTCCCTTCCCACGATCCGAGTAAAAAAACTTGTTTGAAATAAAAGGGCCATCATCAATCATGGAGTCTTCCTCGTCTCATAAAGTCCTGGCGCTGAGATGGTCCGCATAAAGAAATTTCTCGAACAAACAGAACAAAACATCGTAAACCAAAGCACATATGAAACTCTAGGTCAGAAGTGCCGCACTCTTAAGGCAACTCTAACAGAGTCGTCATATTGGTACAATCGCCATAATAATTGTTCGTATGACGATTATGTTTGAAATGGATGGTCTAGTAGAGTCACCATACGGCCTCGACCGCATATTTTATGGAGGCGGATCCAAATCGAGCTCTCGAGCTTTCATATTGTCATTCGTACGACAGCTGCTTCCGCCCCTGCCAATTTCCCAACCGATTTTCCCCTACCTCGTGGTTGTCACACTAACCCGCACCAGCCCTTCTCAAGTGCCACTCGTCCCGTTATCTTTGCCCTTCCTCATTCCCACCCAACTAAGCACTGTCAACCATGTCGCGAAGGCCGTGCTGTCCTCACATACCTTTCCTTGGCCAAACTAAAGAGGACCGCTGACAATGTATAGCACCAGCGGTGGCCCATATCGATAAGTCAGACGATGGGCCATCCACAGGGCCCTAAAGTCCCGGATGTCCCGAGGGCCAACGACCATGGAAGGAGCCTTCCTTCTAGAGGGAATCTTACCTTGGCGTACAAGTTAGGGGCTCCTCGTCAGGTTAAGACTTTAAGTCGGTTAGTAGGACGTGTAACCCTAGAACTCGTCATCCTTTATAAGGCGAGGCCAAGGGTAATTTGAGGCATCTTACATCTAGTCATCGCCTCGGTAGCAACATATCCATGCATATTGTCACCCTCTAAAACAAGGAATTTCCACACAATCAATCAAAGCAAAAAAGCAAGAGTAGGGTATTATCTCCACAATGAGGGCCTATACCGCAAAAATCACGCTAGATTTGACTGTCGCGTGGATCTCTGGCATGGGAAATGAGGAGTAATGATAACGATGGAGCAAGGCAATCACTGGGAATAGAACCATCTAGGGACCAGTGCCTGGTTGAGGCAGGACTTTGACTTGGCCCAAACGGCCAGGAAACCCGTTAGTCGGAACCCTTATTGACACCATATGGTCTCGTGGACTAGGCGGCGCTTGCCACGTTGACCCCCCACCATGTGGGCCCTTGTAAGTGCATAAAGTGCCCCCTTAGTGGTTTTGTAGTATTGAAGACAAATAGGTTGATGGACTAATGTGTTTGTGAGTGTATATAGGTGTTATGGTCCCTGAAGACTTAGTTTAACTGACGGAAGACGAAATTGGTACGGCCTCTAAAGAAATGGATGTGAAGACTTTGAAGCTTGAATACTTTGTTTTCATACTTTCTCTTCTTCTTATTCGAGTCATAGGAGAAATTGTACTGTTAACATGGGTCTAAGTGAAACATATTTCATATTTCCAATGTGATGCCGAAACCTATACATATACTTGTCGCTTCTAGTGAAGCCTTTGGAAACCGCCGGAACAGTTGACGACTTTGCTAGAGACAAGGATTTAAGTTCATCTAGTCACGATTTAATTTCCTCACCGAGGAGTTAGGATTTTGCCAGTGCGATCTTCCCATCACGAGGAAATTGAGTGCCCGGACGAAATTGATAGTTCAATTTTCAGACCATTTCTGCATGACGTGCGTCACCGTTGAGTGGATCCTTCTCCTGACAACAGTCATGTCTGAAAGGGCATTAATGACATTTCCTGTCGGGTTGCCCCTGACTATAAATAGCTGCCCCCTACAACCACTTGTTGGTTGGCTGCTCTAGAGAGAACTTGACACTTGTCATTTGAGAGCAACCCTTCCTCTGGCGACTTTGAGAAAAACCCAAGTGAGGAAAAAACCAACCAGAGCCAAAGTGATTTAGCATCACTGAAGAGATTGATCTGGGTGATCCGGCGCCTGTTACCTTTGAAGACCGTCATTCTTCCAGATGGTTAGGCTATTGGAACATGGGATTGGAACCAGTTAAAATTGGAATTTCATCAGAAGTTCTATCCTATATATGCATCTGGTTCATTGTGATTGGAATTATATATATAATTTTTGGCCTCATGAAGGAGAAAGTATTGCTCAAGCTTGGGGGAGGCTTAAGTACATGATGCATACATGCCCCAGTGATGAGCTCTAAAGAGAAATAGTTATTCAGAATGTTTATGCTCGGCTTTCTCATAATGATCAATCCATGCTCGATTCTTCTTCTACTGGTTCCTTGATGAAGAAAACTATTGAATTCAAACGGGGTCTTCTTGAAAGAATTAAAAGTAACTGTGAAGATTGGGAATTCAACAAAGGTAAAGAGTCATGTATAAAACTTGAGTTTTATTGTGTTAAATCTTTATGGAAACCGACGCTTTTCATAAGTTTAGTGCTAAAATATGGACTTGACTTTGAGGTAGTAGCTTCCTTTTGTGAATCATTTGCTACTTATGATTATCTCCCTAAGGAGAAGTGGTTTAAATTTCATCCACCTATCGAGGAAAAGTTTGAGGAACCTGTTATAGGTAAAGATGAACAATTATCTATAATATTGATCCAGTTGTGCCTACTGCTTATATTTAGAAACTACCTTTTCCTGTTAGGATTAAGGAACATGCTAAAGCTTCAACCCTGGTCAATAAGAGTAATATTAAAACATCTAAGCCCTCTGAACAAATAAGTGTTGAACCTAATGTTGCTATGGTTAAAGATCTTCTGGTTGATAATATTGATGGCCAAGTCATATATTTCTGTAATGAAGAACCTAGGATTGCTAAACGTGATCCTAAATATAAAAATAAACATGTCATTGGCATGCCTATGGTTTCTGTTAAAATAGGAGATCAGTGTTATCATGGTTTATGTGATTTGGATGCTAGTGTGAGTGTTATTACTTTTACCTTATATCAAGAGATTATGAATGCTATTGCACCTATTGAGACAGAGGACATTGATGTTACTATTAAACTTACAAATAGAGATACTATTTCACCGCTTGGGATTGTTAGAGATGTCGAAGTCTTGTGTGGTAAGATCAAGTACCCTAGTGATTTTCTAGTTCTATGTTCTCCACAAGATGATTTTTGTCCCATTATATTTGGTAGACTTTTCCTAAATATAGTTAATGCTAAGATTGATTGAAATTGGGAAACAGTTAGTGTTAATGTTGGTGATGTATCTCATGAGTTTAATTTCTCTTAAATTTTGTAGACAACCTCATGATAAATAATTGCCTAGTAAAGATGAAATTATTGGTCTTGCTTCTATTGTCGTACCTCCTACTGATCCGTTAGAACAATACTTGCTAGACCATGAAAATGAAATGCGCATGAATGAAAGAAAGGAAATAGATGAGATATTCTTTAATCAAGCACATATCCTTAAACATAATTTACCTTCTGAAACTCTTGGAGATCCTCTCCCACCTAAGAGTGATCCTGTGTTTAAATTAAAGAAATTACCTGATACACTGAAATATGCTTACCTAGATGAAAAGAAGATATATCTTGTTATTATCAATGCCAACCTTTCAAAGCATGAGGAAAAAAGGTTACTTAAAACTCAAAGGAAGCATCATGCTGTTATTGGATATAATCCTGATGATCTTAAGGTCATTATTTTCACTCTATGTCAGCACAAGATTAATATGGAGCCAGATGCTAAACTAGTCGTTCATCATCAACGTCGCCTGACTCCTAAAATGAAGGATGTGGTAAGAACTGAGATATTAAAGCTTCTGGAAGCAAATATAATTTATCCTATAGTTTACAGTAGATGGGTAAGTCCTGTTGATATTGTTCCTAAGAAAGGAGGCATTACTGTTGTTCCTAATGACAAAAATGAACTTATAACTGGCTATAGGATGGAATAGATTTCAGAAAACTAAATGAAGCTACTAGAAAAGATCATTACCCCTTGCCTTTTATTGATCAAATGTTAGAAAGATGGTCTAAGCATACACACTTCTGTTTCCTAGATGGATATTCTGGTTTCTCTCAAATACATGTGTCAAAACAGGACCAAGAGAAGACTTCTTTTACTAGTCCCTTTTCAACTTATGCTTATAGACGTATGCCTTTTGGTTTATGCAATGCACCTGCTATCTTTCAAGGATGTATGAACGATTCTATGATTTTTGTGAAAAGATTGTTAAGGTATTCATGGATAATTTTTTGTTTATGGGACTTCTTTGATGATTGCTTAAGCAACCTTGATCAAGTTTTGCAGAGATGTGAAGAAACTAATCTTGTCTTGAATTGGGAGAAGTGTCACTTTATGGTAAATGAAGGTATAGTCCTTGGGCAAACAATTTCTGAAAGAGGCATTGAGGTAGACAAAGCTAAAGTTGATGCAATTGAGAAAATGCCATGTCTTATAGATATAAAAGGTATAATTAAGAAGCTTCCTTGGTCATGCTGGTTTTTATAGAAGGTTCATTAAAGATTTGTCTAAAATTTCTAGGCCTCTTACTAATCTTTTGCAAAAAGATGTTCCATTTGTTTTTGATGATGATTGCGTAGAAGCCTTTGAAATACTTAAGAAAGCCTTAATTTCTGCACTTACTGTTCAACCACCTGATTGGAACTTACCCTTTGAAATTATGTGTGATGCTAGTGACTATGTTGTTGGTGTTGTTCTAGGACAAAGAGTTTATAAGAAATTAAATGTTATTCATTATGCTAGTAAAACCCTAGACAGTGCTCAAAATACTTATGCTACTACTGAAAAAGAACTTATAGCAGTTGTGTTTGCTTGTGATAAATTCAGATCTTATATCGTTGATTCTAAAGTTACTCTTCACACCGGTCATGCTGCTATTAAATATCTTATGGAAAAGAAAGATGCTAAAACTAGGTTGATGAGGTGGGTTCTTTTGCTACAAGAATTTGATTTGCATATTATTGATAGAAAGGGAGCTGAGAATCCCGTGGCTGACAATTTGTCTAGATTGGAAAATGTCCTTGATGACCCATTGCCTATTGATGATAGTGTTCCTGATGAACAATTAGCTATTATAAATACTTCTCCCAATACTTCTTGGTATGCAGACTATGCTAATTAGATTGTTGCTAAATATATACCACCTAGTTTCACGTACCAACAAAAGAAAAAGTTCTTGTTTGATTTGAGACATTACTTTTGGGATGACCCACATCTGTATAAAGGAGTAGATGG
This sequence comes from Aegilops bicornis, assembly GCA_021605145.1. NCBI lineage: Eukaryota > Viridiplantae > Streptophyta > Magnoliopsida > Poales > Poaceae > Aegilops > Aegilops bicornis. Next base: position 106,798,134 of record CM038671.1, read on the forward strand.
TGTTATTAGACGTTCTGTACCTGAGCATGAACAAGAACAAATCCTGCAAAAGTGTCACTCCGAGGCATACGGAGGACAACATGATGGAGACATAACTTCACATAAGGTACTACCGTCTGGTTTTTATTGGCCTACTCTTTCCAAAGATGCACGTAAGTTCGCCCTCTCCTGTGATGAATGCCAAAGAATTGGTAATATTGGTAGATGTCAAAAAATGCCTATGGATTATTCACTTGTTATTGAACCATTTGATGTCTGGGGTTTTGATTATACGGGACCTTTTCCTTCCTCTAATGAGTATACACATATTCTAGTTGTTGCTGATTATGGTACTAAGTGGGTAGAAGCTATTCCAACTAGTAGTGTTGATCCTAACACATATATTAAAATGCTTAAAGAGGTTATTTTCCTGAGGTTTGGAATCCCTGGATATTTAATGACTAATGGTGGTTCACATTTTCATGGCGCTTTTCGTAAACTTCTTTCTAAATATGTTGTTAATCATAGAATTGCATCGCCTTATCATCCTTAGTCTAGTGGTCAAGTTGAGTTGAATGATAGAGAAATCAAATTAATCTTGCAAAAGACCGTTAATTGATATAGAAAGAATTGGTCTAAGAAACTTGATGATGCACTATGGGCTTGTAGAACTGCTTATAAGAATCCTATGGGTATTTCTCCGTATAAAATGGTTTATGGAAAAGCATGCCATTTACCTCTAGAATTAGAACATAAAGCTTATTGGGCAATTAAAGAACTTAATTATGATTTCAAACTTGCCGGTGAAAAGAGGTTATTTGACATTAGCTCTCTGGATGAGTGGAGAACCCAAGCTTATGAAAATGCCAAGTTGTTTAAATAAAAAGTTAAAAGATGGCATGATAAAAGAATTCAAAAATGTGAAGTTAAGGCAGGTGATCATGTTCTACTGTACAACTCTCGTCTCCAATTTTTTGCAGGAAAACTTCTCTCCAAATGGGAAGGACCCTATATCATCGAAGAGGTTTATCGCTCGGGAACTATCAAGATCAATAATGTCGAGGGCACTAATTCGAGAGTGGTTAATGGACAAAGAATTAAGCATTATATCTCAGGTACACCTATTAATGTTGAAACTAATATTGTTCAAACTATGACACCGGAGGAACACATAAGAGAGACCTTCCAGGACACTCCAGAATCCTGGAAAAGAGTTGGTATGTGATACGGTAAGTAAAATGACTCCAAAAATTCCATAAAAAATATTTTTATCCGTTTTGGAATATTCGAAAAAATACAAAAAACAAGAAACAACCAAGATGACCCACGAGGAGGTCACAAGGCAACATGGCGCGCCGGGTTGCCTTGTGGGCTCCTCGTGTGCCTTCCCGACTCCGTTTTCTTCCCGTACACTTGTTTCACAAGATAGTTTTTTAATATATACTCCAGTATGTTTTGACCACTATATCGCAAGTTTCTCATCTGTTCTTGTTTGATGTTGTTTTCTGCCAGGCTTCCCAAGCCAGGCATCATATCTTCCTCCTCCTCCAACAACGTGGGAGACGATGCTTAGTTGATGCAGATGGAACTCAGGAGAGAGGAGGTCAAGGAAGCCACCATGGAAGAAGATGAACGAGATTCGCTTGAGGTCCACCCTCCGGCTTCAGAGAGGGGCACTCTAGCTGGCATCTCCACTACTCCCAATCCCCATCAGGCCATGAGAACGACAAGTAACCAAGAAAGCCAAGAGGTACAAGAAGGGCTTGCCCCTAGGAGGCCCTTACATAGGTTACACCGGAATAAGTTTCATAATTTGGTTCACAACTATGGGATTGAAAATACTCCTCATATGCACATACCTTCCAATTGGGATATCTCTCAATCAAGTGAAAGTGATGCAGGAAAGAATTCATAGGGTCTAGAAAATAAACACATTGTGGCTGAAGTGCAAAAGAATGCCGAGATCATTCGTCATGTGCTCCAAAAATTTAGAGTTTGAGAGAGATATATGTGAACATTATGAGGACAAGCCTACCACTTCATCAACACCATCATCACCGAAGAAAGACACTTGAGTACATGGGTATGGGCACCACCCTAGGCTTGTGCCAAGCTTGGGGGAGGTGCCCCGGTATCTTAGTTCGATCCTTAGTTATTTTGTGATTTAGAAGAATAAAAGTTTAGTATGAGCTAGTTTTGAGTGCTTGTTTCGTGATCTATCTATCTATATAATCGAGTTTGGGAGTTATATAATAAAGAGTAGTCTGAGTTTTGCCCCTTTACTTTTATGTTTCAATCTTAGCAATGAAAATAAGAAAAATATCATATGCTAATCCCATGGGATGTAATGACTTTACATAAAGAAAAGTATAATTGATAAAATTTATTGGAAGTTAACAAACATAGTATTGGTCACATATAAATATACTGACTTGGACATCTTTTATGATTGTGAGCCCCCATTAAATATTCTATGTCAAATAGTGAGTTATGTTTGCTTATATTCACATAGAAGTTACATTGTCATGGATCCTCCAACATGTGGTGATTGCTTACTATCTTTTGCTAGCTAAAAATCCACACTAAGTAGAGATACTACTTGTGCATCCAAAACCCTTGAACCCAGTTTCATGTGATGAGAGTCCCTATATCTACCTATGGATTGAATAAGATCCTTCAAGTAAGTTGTCATTGGTGCAAAAGCAATAAAAATTGCTCCTAAATATGTATGATCTTTTATTGTAAGCGAAAATAAGCTTTGTACGAATTGTGATCACTACAAAAAAAAGACACATCCGTGATATTTTGGGCCGAACGAAAAAAATTCTTGTCATACTTATGACACTTCTATGACGATAATTGTGACAAAACCCGATATTATCATAGATGTGGTGGGGTCCTACTTCTATGACAAAAAATCATGACAAAAAATGGGCTTTTCGTCCTAGTTGGGCCGGAGACGCAGCTGCATGACATTCTTTGGGCCGTCCATGACGGAAAAAACCGTGGTAGAAGTGATCGGGGTGTTCCTGGTTACGGTGGGTGGTAGGGGCCGAGTGATGCACGTTTCTCTCATACACGCACGTGCGTGGGTGCAAGGCGTTGGGATCTAACTAAACCTGAGCGAGGCGTTGGGCTCTAACTGAACCCGAGCGATTGCACTTCAGTTACGCTACATCGAACTCGAGCGGTCGATCGATGGTCGTTAATCGAACCCGACCGAGTGATTCCTTCACGCCGCCGCTAATCGAAGCCGATCGATCTTTGCCTCTGGATGAACAAATGAGTGTTCTTTGGGGGGGGTTTGGATGAACAGTTCGGTGGGGGTGGATGAACAGGACCCGTGGTGTTGCCTCTAGATGAGCGATGAGCGTTCTTTGGGGGTTTGGATGAACAGTTCGGTGGGGGTGGATGAACAGGACCCCGTGGTGTTGCCTCTGGATGAACAGGACCCCGATCGGTCGAGCCGGTTGGGGCTGGATGAACAGGACCCCGTGGAGGGCTGGATGAACAGGACCACCCCATGGAGGGCTGGATGAACAGTAGACGGTGGAGGGCTGGATGAATAGTAGCCCGTGGAGGGGTGGTTGAACAGGAGCCCGTGGAGAGGGCTGGTTGAAAAGTAGCCGGTGGAGTAGCGCGCGGTGGAGGCTGGATGAACATGAGCCCGTGGATGAACAGTCGTAGGTGGAGGCTGGAGGAGGTCGACGGTGGATGAGCGAGTCTGTAGGCCGGAGGGGTCGACGGTGGAGATGAACGGTATCCCGTGGAGTCCTGCTTTTGGCGGTACGCCACACCCCTCCGATGAACAGGACCCCGTTTGACCGTAGAAGCGCCCAACACAAGTCTGTTTCCTCTGTTTTGCGGTATGCCACACCCCTCCCGATCAACAGGACCCCCGTTTCAACTGTAGGAGGCCCGTTTCCTTCGTTTTGCGGTACGCCAGACCCTCTCGATGAACACGATCCCGTTTTGAATGTGGCCGGTCGAACACAAGGCCGTTTCCTCCGTTCTACGGTACGCTAGGCCTCGTTTCCATCGGCTGTTCCGTCCAAGCCGGTTGGCTCCCACACGTTCCGTTGCCTCCCGATGAACACGGTGCATTCCATTGCCTCCCCATGAACACGACGACGACGCAGTTTCTCCGTTCCGACCCAACCATGTACACGAGCCCTGGTCGTACGTACGCGCGAGTAGGCGTTCGAGACCCCGCCCATATGTACGTACGTGGCCATATTTACTTTCTTGCACTCGCCGCCAGACGTGCGTGTACATGCTACGTCGCGGCGCCTCTACTACGACACGGCGCGCTCTACATCGACTAGTATGTACGTACATGTTCGCGACTAGAATGACAACGCCACGTATGCTTCGACCGTGGGTCCCGACCGCCGAGCACTTCCTTGCGTGCGAAGATGTAGCTGGTGGGTCCCAGCAATGTGGGGCGAATCGCTTTTTTGCCCGGACGCACTTCCTTGCGTGCGAAGATGTAGCTGGTAGGTCCCAGCAGTCAGGGGGGAAATGTTTTTTTTGCGAAATACGGTGGCCCGTCCGGTGGGTCCTAGCTGTCAGGTGCAGGAATAATTATTTTCCGCATAATAAGGAGGCACTTCCTTGCGGCTGCCGTGGACCCAGCTGTCAGCCTCTCCACGTACAGTACGCTTCCGATGTAAGTCAGTCGTTGACCACATTGACCAGGCCACGCCGAGAGCACCAAGGCGGTGGACGACAGCGAGGCCTAGGAAGGGGACGACGCGGAGCCAGGGAAGACACGGCAGTGGATGCCCACGCGGAGTGGAGTACGAGGGTTCACTGGTTCAGCTGTGGTGTGAGGCTGCCGTCGCTGCAGAATAACAGGGGGTATGGGTGAGTAGAGGGATGGCCTGGCCGGCGGTGGGAGCAGTAGGGGGCGGTGAGGCCTCCGTGGCATCACAGCCGGCCATGAGAGGCAGGAGCATGCGGCCCGACCGGCGCCGCTTTGGGCGGCTGGAGCAAGAAGACCAGAGGTTGAAGAAGCACTACGACCGTTGTATAGACATCGTACGGTCACTGGACCTAGAATCGTTCATATTGACTAAGTTGACAAAGCACTCCGTCCCCGTCAAATTAGTAGGCCCACGAGTCAGCCTCCCACCAAGGTGGGTCCCAACTAGCAGGGGGAGTATTCATTTTTTTGTGCGTAATAAGGAGGCACTTCCGGTGGGTCCGAGCTGACAATGGGGAACGTTTTTGGCGAATACGGTGGCCCGTCCGGTGGGTCCCGGCAGCTGTGGGGAAACGTTTATTTCGCCAAATACGGTGGCCTGCTCGGTGGGTCCTCGCCGGTGGAGGAATAATTATTTTCCGCGTAATAAGGAGGCACTTCCTTGCGGCTGCCGTGGACCCAACTGTCAGCCTCTCCACGACAGCACTCTTTTGATGGAAGTCATTCCTTGACCACGTTGACCATGCCGCACCAAGAGCACCAGGGCGGTGGATGATGGCGAGGCCTAGGAAGGGGACGACGCGGAGCCGGGGAAGACGCGGCAGTGGATGCCCACGCAGAGAGGAGTATGAGGGTTCACTGGTTCGGCTGCGGTGTGAGGCTGCCGTCGCCCGCAGAATAATAGGGGTGTGGGTGAGTAGAGGATGCCACGGCCAGCGGTGGGAGTAGTAGGGGCGGTGAGGCCTGCACGGGAGGCGGAGTAAGCGGTCCGCCGGCGCCGGATTTGGCGATCGAGCAAGAAGATCAGAGATTGAAGAACACGACGGCCGTTGGATTGACATCCAACGGTTACGTCGCTAGAATCGCTTTGTTGACGTATATAATAACTAAACAAATCTTGCATACGCGTCAACTTAATAGGCCCATAAGTCAGACCATTCCCTCTTTTTTAAATAATTCATATATAGCTCATTGCGACTTCTTATGCAATTTATTGCAGTCCTTTTTTTGGTTGGCCAGGGCCAATTTCGCATATTTCTATGGGTTCCAAACTATTTTTAATACCGAAATGTCGAGCCAGATTTAAAGTACTTTGAAGATATATTTAAATTAGGTTAATGCCCAGTGAAATAGGAATCTGAAAATGTGAAAAAATTCAGAAATTATAAAGTAATTGCCAATTTGTCATTTGTTTTTATATTTACAACCCATTTCATATTACTTTCAAGATTTGTAGGTGGAGTTGCAGCCCATCAGGGCGTAGAAAAATAAATAGGTCTAGATTGGGTATTCTTCAGAAAAAACAGCTGGGCTGGTCATATGGTGAACATAAAATATAAGCCTGGGCTAGACGGGCCACAGCCCAGTTCAAACCCTGCTCCGTCTCAACAATAACAAAAAAATACTGCTCGAGCAGCTACGTCCCAGTGTGTCACCGATCTTGTGATGTTCTCTTGTCTATTGACTATATACGCCACAATGTCGTGGGTCCCGGATGTCGTGAAAACACTAGGAGGAATCATTTTATTTTTCCATACGCTGACATGGTGGGCCCGTACCGTCATCCTCTCCACGTACTTCTGCCGATTCCTGTTGTTTGTTGACCATGTTGACAATGCGAGAGGGCGGCGCCGCGGTGAGCGCACCAAAGCTCGCGGAGGACGATGACGAGGCCTCGGACGTCAGCATTAACGATTTAGGAGACGGTGGGGCGGCGATGCGTGGGCTGAGGCACAGCCAGCCGTGGGAGGCGGAAGCAGGCGGCCCCGCCGGCGCTGGTTTGGTTTTGGCGGCTGGAGGAAGACATGATCAAGAAACACGACAGATCGTAAAAGCAGCAGGAGTACTTAACAACCTTAATCAAACCAAGCAAGGGCACTTAACAACCATAGCTGAAAGCAGTATGAGTACTTATATAGGTTCAACTGCATAAAGCACGCCTCTAACAAAGTGCTACTTTGCCTCTGATTAACCAAGGGTGAGGCCGCCAAGCCCTGTGACAAGGCCGGTGCCACCAGCGCATCCACAACCTTTCCGAAAGTGGCTTCATCTCGCAATGTGGTCAATAAACAGGATATTCGCTTTAGAGCCATGGAAAAGCAGGAACATAATCTTCATCCTATTCTCCAAGATGGACGGGCCTTCATTATTTGAGACCACCCATGAATAAGTATCTTTTCACCTCCAAGGGGAATGGAGTAGGTCGACATAAACATCATGTTGTGACCAAGCGCAAGTCTGACCCGACCATGGTCAGGCATCTGTATAGGAACAATAGAACTGGCAGTTTCTGTTTCAAGAAGATCATAGCTGTAAAACTGTGTATAAGCAATAGTTTATGAACAACATATATAACTTAAAACAGCTCGTACCATAAGTTTCTCGACATAGTTGGACCTGTTCAACGAGTGCAGCAGTGGCACACATATCCCACGTGGCCTTCCACCATTGAAACGCCCCACAAGGACCTCAAGACGATCAATAAAGTGTAGGAACTTGTGGATGTCGCCCGATCAACTTCAGTGCCATCAAGAACAGCCGAGTTGTTCTGAATCAACAAACGAGCAGCCCGCTTAACTCTTAAAAAGCCTACACGTGCCACCAATTATAAGAAAATATTAGTTAAAAGTAGCATCTTCGTGAGAGATTCGTTGCTACTTCTAAAGTTAAATTGTGATTAGTTAGACAGAATAGGTGGATTAAGAAGTAATCGAGGCAACAAGCAAGAACCAGATACAAAACTAACATGGATGAACAATTGGAACGACGCCGGGTGGAAAATCGCGGTGAAGATGAGACCAGGTTCTCGCTATTTCCATCAACATTCGTGGCGCCAACTTTTAGTCCGTAACACTTGAGAAAGTTTATGCAAGTTCGCCATAAGAAAAGCGGTGATCTTCTTGGTTCATGAACCCAACTCGAACTTATATCCATGGCTTGTCTTCACTGTGACCATTAAACCGGTGTATTCAGTTATGGCAAGGCCGAGCATCTTGAGTACATGTGTTCGGGCAGAGCAAATAATGCAATCGCAGAAAAATAATATGAGAACACGATGTATTCCCTATCCAAATCTAGAAATAACTTCCTCCTTCACGCCGTTGTTGACCATCGATCTTTGGTAGTACCTTTTATCCAAATATAGCAATCCAAATTTCCAAATTAGTCGACAAGATGTTAAAAAACCCACCCTCCGGATAGAAAAGAGGATTCTAGGAACATATTGTGCATGTTTTAAAATCCTGTGTTAGGATGAGAAGGAACAAGTGTGGCGTCTCACGAGGGCGCAGAAACACTGTAGGGTCCTCGCACTTTGGGCAATCGCAAATGAAACACACTAGATTCAAGAGGAAGAAAAATGCATCAACGGGCGGTACTGCCATCCTAGGATTACCCGACCAAGGGACTTGGATTTATCGATGATGGATGAAGAATTCGTACCTGGTTCTCCATGAGAAAACCCTATGCAATCGCCGAGAGGGAGTTTTCTCTGAACAAGCAGACGAGGGAGAAGGGGATTCAGGCCCAGTGAAATATTGCCGCTTCGTCCGTCCAACTTACTGCTAAAGCTGGAAAGGGGTGGTTTGTGATTTGATAGCTCATTAGGCATTACTGTGGCGCTACGACCGGGGTGTGTCTACCGTGCAGTTGTGCACTCTAATTTGTGCATATGGCACATGGACCCCGTTGCCGGATGCCCCACATATCAGCGAAAGGAAGTAGAAAGACAGGAGTAAGTAGTTACACAAAAATATATTTTTGACAGAGAGATACTCCCTCTATAAAGAAATATACAAATCTTTTATATCACAACTTTATACATAAGAAAAATCAAGGGGAATATATATAACATATATAATTATAAAAAACAGAGTTGTTTTTAACACAGTATAGACGAGTTGGTGATGATGGTGTGCTTGCCATCCTGCAATATAGGCCGTCCGATTTATATCTGACGGATAGGAAGAAAACTATGGCAATTTTGCAAAAAGGTACCCACATACCTCGCCACATTTGCAAATAAGGCCTTCCCTCGTTCATCCTTTTCTCTCCCAAGATAAAATACTCATACAAATGCATCTTGATGTTACGTGCAACGCACGAGCATTATGGGGGTTCAGCTAAGAATATAATACTTAGACAGGCTCACGATTCTGGACTTTGGGCCCGCAGGCCCACCCTGCATGTTTGGGGGCCCATGTGTTCTACCTCAGCGCTTTTCATATTGCAAGCGACCGGTACGGAGCTAGTTTTAGATGATGTCGCAAGGCGAATACACAAAATTGAATAAAGCACGACAGCTGTTGGAAGGAAATCGAACGACAGTTCCTAACCAGCAATGAGAGTTGCAATTCTATCAACGATATACCATGTGATAAATAATATTGTCATATTACTTATACACACAGGACACTTGTTTCACCATGCCAGATTATTACATCAAAATCTCTCGTAGGATAGATCAGTTCGGCAGTTGCGTGCTGCTACTGAAGAATTTCAAAGTTGATTTGGACCAGCTCTCCTTGCCGAGAAAGTTCGATTTTGAGATCATCCCCTACCGCAAGATATGATTTAGATTTGATCCTTGACCATCCTTTAGCATCAATCACCATGCGACCATCCTTTGTACTTACGGTATATATATTGAGCAGGTTCATTCACACCGAGGTTGCGCATGGTAAGAGAAACTTGGCCGCTGTCGCCCGAATTGTTGAACGACTCCCTCGTTGCTCTAGGAATTCTGTTTGCAAACAAGAAGACATACCCAAACAGTTAGATCAACACAGTGAATCATGCGAAACAACATGGAAAGAAAAAAGAACGAAACACTTGGGCGGCTAATGCTTACCAAGAAGGTGGACATGTCGGTTTTTGTAAGGACTTTGGTATATGAAGTGCGAATCGCAGCCCATCTATTGCCGGTGCAAGCTCGTTTCGTTGCTTGCCAGACGGGCCGGAGCAGATGCAAGTGCAAGTGTTGGTGCAGTGTCAAGCCGCCACCGCCGGAGATGGTGCTCCTTGTAGAGCTGGTGGTGGTGTCGGAGCAGGTGCCAGTGTCGATGCCCAATCCTACGGTAGATCAGCCTGATCCGCTGACGCGGTCGGTGCCCAATCCTCAGCTGGATCAGACTAAGCTGCTACCGTTGTCAGTGCTAGAGCAACTTCCGGTGCTCGATCCATTGCTGAAGGTGGTACTGATGTGCGAGACAGGGGTGATCATGTCTGGTCTGCTATGATCAGTTTTCTAACTTGACTAGGCTTCGTGACCGTGATCCAGTTTTTTCTTCATTTCTTTTAAACGCGAGAAGGACTAGTTGTGGCGTTTTTGTTAAACCAAACTTCAATTCATCATAGGGATTCAGCTTGTACTCAGACAACAGACTGATAGAATTTTTTCCAGTAATATAAGTAATGGACAATGCCTTCGTTACTGACACGACATAAGAAGTGAAACCTGCAAAAATAGCCATCGTAGAGCAAACCAAATGGTTTATTCTGTGATGAATGTCACATGGCAAAACCTGCATCATAAAATTGCAGGAAAAGAAAGAAAACATGACATTAAATCAATAAGATTTAGACAAGAAATCAATAAGATTTACTCGATGTGACATGAGTGAATCCTTACCAGAAATCACTATGTTGAAGTACTAAATGGAAGATTGATCGTCCAACCACGGGTGGCATGCAGGGGCCCCCGCCTACTCCCACAAGGTGATGTCCAAAGGTCGTGACAAATCGTATGGACCGAACATCCATGGACCGGAAATCTTGGTGGGTGCGATAAACCCTGCAATGCATACAGGATATTGGAGTGTAACCATAATTGATAAGCCGTCCCTCGCAAAAAGATGATCTGGATACTTCAAAATATACAGATGAATTGAGTGGACAACCATTAACATAGACCGTTCTCGTGGATGACCACACACCAAAAGCGGCAAGATTAATAAACAATACAGGTTCACAAACACAAATCAAGTAATCGAACAATAGTACTTACTACAGACAAGCAAAGTTGCACTAACTAAACTCTACAGACTATTTCTTGCCACCGACCTACGGGATGAACCCCGCATAACTGACTAGGCCATGGACTTTGTGAGAGATGTCTACATGCACAATCACCATCTCGTCAACCTTGGAGAACCTAACAGAGTGGTCTTTCCACTCATAAACATGATCATGAAGACATGCCGCATCAGATTTGTTGGGAAGCTTTACAAGAACCACACCCTTCGTAATCGAAGGCACAACCAGGAAATTGTTGTGGTCAAGTACAACCTTGAGAACACGCCTGACAACAATGCTATAGGAAAACACTAGTTCAGGACACGTGGCGACAAGGACACATCAGCTGGATAGTTTAGCAGTAGAAATCATCCTCAGGTCTTCCAGTTCACATGGCATGACTTTGAGAACTTCATCTCCACCACGGACCTGGTTCTAATTCAAACAGAAACCATATTTTATTACTACCTCCGTTCAGAAATATAAGATGATTTTCGATATTATACTCCATATATGACTACATATACACACGGAAATGAATGAACAAAGACACTAGAACATGTCTTCAAAGGCATGAGAGCATAGGGATTACTTGCAATATCCAAAACACAAGTTACTGAGGCAAATATACCCTCTTCAAAGGTAGCATTGATCTTCATAGTATTTCTCCGACCCAAAATTCTTGCCTTAGATTTGTCTAGATACGGATGTATCATTAGATACATCCGTATCTAGACAAATCTAAGACAAGAAATTTGGGACAGAGGGAGTAGTTGAAAGTAATCTATAAGAAATCAGTGTCAACTCTCACATGTTTTGGTCAAAAGAGGAATTTAGAACCGTCATTTGGCACACAAAATCACATGCAAGATCACCCGAAAAGTTGTACTACTAGTACTAGTACTGCGTGTTAGATGAAAAACACGATCAAGATCGAGAAAAAGATCGTCAGAAGAGATATTACCTGGACTTGCTTAATGAGGGATCCCGGAGGGGGGCTTGGACATGGCGATGGCTTTGAGCTTGTCTGCGGTAGTCTCGACGGGGTGCTTGCGCTTCTTCGTACCATGAGCCTCGGCGGTTTTGGCCAGAGCCATAGACATCACTTCGGCCGGTGCTACAGCGTCCATCAAGAAACTGTCAAATAGAAATAAAAGAAAAGAAACCATAATCACAAACCCAAAACAAGAAAAGAGAGGGAGTTATAGGATTAGTCTCGGGGTTGCAAGACCGGCCTTGGCCGTAATCAACACCATTGATGCGCTCACCTTTCCTTCTTTGGCAGAGAAGAACAATGGCGTAAGGTGTCGGGTTTTCTTGAAGAAATGAGGAACAAGATGAGGGAAAAGCAAGTTGGGTAGAGAGGAAGCTGAGAGAGAAGAGTGAAATGATAGTTGCTTCGTCCGTCCAACTTACTGCTGGAAAGGAGGGGGTTTTGTGATTTGACGGCTCATTGGGCATTACTGCGATGCTTCGATCGGGGTAGTCTACCGTCACTCTACTAAGGAGTAATTTAGTGCATGGCTGGTGGACCCCGATGCTGGCTGTCCCACACGTCGGCGAAAGTGAGTAATTTAGTGCATGGCTGGAGGAGGATCCGCACGGTAGAGCGTGTCCACTGTTTTTCTGAAGGAAAAATGATTACAACAAGTGTTTCCACTCTTACGATGGAGGAGTGCGAAACACGGCAGCCACTTGAACATACACAGTGCTCCTACTACTTCTACTAGGCATCTGTAGTGGTTCATACATCAGTACTACATAATCTTGTTGCTAGTGTAGTAAGATATGACGACAACAAATGATGTTGTGCGCATGTCAACTATATGAACAGTAATGTAGTAACATAGTACCGCTTTCTCGACTATCCGGTCGAGAATGAACGGTGAGATCAATGTTAACAGAACTAGGTCTACAGCGCACGGAGAGTACGGTGCTACATCACTCCACGAAACATGAACCATATGAAGCATGAATAGTGTTAGGCAGGGTGTATGAATGGTGCACGGGATGGGAGCAAAAGTTCCCTTCTCGACCCACATTTGGGTGTTTGGCAGAGTGCATGAAGGGTGCATGAGTCCACACTAGTAGGTTAACACAAATACACGAAGAGGAAACAACTATATTGAGATGAGAATGCAACCAAACACACCCACACGCTTTGTGCTACAAAGGATCGATCTGCACTGCTTGAGTTTGATCCAAGCTGTCATGTTATGCCGAGACATGGACATGCCCATGCAGAGGGCGCCTAAACACCACCAAGTCCCTCTCGCTTCTCGAGGCGCACGATGTTGGTGATGCAGGGGCGAAATGGCTGAAAGGCAATGCACCCACGGGAAGGCGGAGGGAGCCATCGAGGAGCGGGAATCTTTTGGTTTTCACCATGGTAAAACACCACCGACGACTTCTCACATCGTGAGCGATGGGTTTTACAGCGGAGTCATCATGACTAATTGCTGCCGCGCCGCTCCCCGCCAATCAAAAATTAAAAATCACGCTACCGCTCCCGTCAATCAAAAAAATAAAAATCCTGCCGCACTCATCCAGAGCAACGCCGTGGTGGATATTTAAATTTACCTGCCGGCAAGTAGATAAAAAAAGGGGTGAAAAAACAAATGTGGCGGCGGCCTAGCTAATCGGTCGAACTAGCCCAACTAGCTAGCCATCGTGCTTCACTGATGTACTCGGCGGGAGAAGTGGTCTTTCGTGATTTGACGACTCATTTACTTGCTTCGGCGAAAACGCGCGGTAGGGCATCCCACGCCAGGAAGAATATATGCGTGCACCACCCGGGAGGACCCCGAAACCGCGCGGTAGGGTGTGCCATGTCTCGGCACAGAGGAAAAATGGCGTGTAAAAATATACTGTATCAGACGTAGTACCTATGGTTCAACCTCGGTCAGTCGGTTGAAAACACCCCAGTAGCCACACAGCTTCATCATGCTAATGTGGCACGGAGGATAGGTGTGGTTAGCTCCGTCTCGACCAGCCACAACGTCTCTTGTTCTAGGCAATTCTTCTATTTTCCAAGCTTTTTTAGTTGTAATAACACCACGGCAAGCTAGCACCGCTCTTCGTGTGTGCCCGTGCAAAGGTTAGATGATGGAGAGAAGAGAGAGATCGCAGACCTGGGACCCACCAGTAAGTGAGTCAACGGTCATGCACGTGTTGACGAGGCACTCCCTCTACTCTACTCAACGTAATACTGTATAAAATCAAGTTATGGGACAAAGCCAACAACCGTTGTTGTTTCAGGCTATCGACTTACGCTTTGTAGTCCAGGTTGCCAGTTCAAATCTCGTCTTTCAGATTTGTTAGTTTTAGGTCCAAATTTGATTAATGACAAGTGGGACCCCCGTGTGTTGTTCCGATATTTCAGTGTAGGATGGTTTTTTGAATAAACACTTTGCGTGGTTAGACAAGTAATGACACAACTTACACGTATTTTGCAAGTTTACGAACAAAAATGACAGTGGCATAGAATATCACATCCACCCCGCAGCTTAGATGCTATGGTGATACGAGTTTTTACACCGTTGGAAGTGAGATCCAATGGCTTGGGAGTAGTCTTTGTAATTATGCGCAATTTCCAAACTCTCCAAAGTTTTTTTGCAAATAAAACATTCAGGCCTCGTGTGTGCCGCTGCATCTTGGATCCAACGGCTCCCCGTTGCTCATATTAGGTGCTCCCCGTAGCTTAATTACCCGCTACGGTGATATGAGCATCTAGGTCGTATGATCAGTGATCAGATGGCACATGCGTAGTACTTGTACTTTCTACGCAATTCCCAAACTCTCTCACCCGTATATTGCAGAAACATTCAAACCTCCTACTATGGGCCGTTAGATCTCCGTGAACTCGTATCACCATATAATCTATGGTGCGGAGCACCTCATATTCTCCCGCGAGAAAACATAAGGTGCTCTCGCAGCTTGGATGCTATGGTGATACGAGCTTCGAGGTCGTTTGATCTGAGATCCAATGGCATCTGAACAGTCTTTGTGCTTGTAAGCAGTGGCCGAACTCTTTGGGGGCTTTTCTATAAAAAACCATTCGAACCACCGAGGAGGTGTTGGGTCACAAATCACACGGCTCCGAAGAGCTTGTATCACCAAAGCATCTAAGGTGTGGTAGCACATGATATTCTTACATACAAGAGAATATGATGTACTCCTTCATCTTAGATGCTATGGTGATACGAGCTTCGAGGTCGTTGGATATGGGATCCAAGGGCATCTGAGTAGTTTTTGTACAAATTGTGTGCAATTCTCAAACTCATCAAGGTTTCCTATAAAAATATTAAGACATCATGTGAGCTGCTATATCTCAGATCTACAAGCTCCAAGCAACTCATATCGGCATATAACATCTAAGGTATGGGGGCACATGATATTCTCCCGGGGAGGAGGGGTGGGGGTGCACAACCAATCGGTGGTTGGGAGGGTGGGGACAAATATAATCTAAACAACCCTAAACAGAGCTTCACAATTTTATCTAAGGTCGAGGGGGTGACCCCCGACAATCATAGCTCCGCCTAATTAAACACAACATTTACATGTCTTGTAGTACTAGACATAATATTCATGTTTCAGTTTCATGTTCGCTTTTAAATATTGAATTGAGGACCATGCATGTCTTACATTTTACTCCTTCGTTCGTAAATATTAGTCTTTTTAGAGATTTCAAGTGGACTAGCACATACGGATGTATATAGACATATTTTAGAGTGTAGATTCACTCATTTTGCTCTGTATGTAGTCGCTTGTTGAAATCTCTAAAAGACTAATATTTAGGAACAGAAGGAGTATTTTTGAATTCGTGTCATACATGCATGGTGTAACATCCCAAAATTCTAAAATTTGGATGTTATAATAATTAAAATAGATAGATTTGATTGATTGCTTGATTGATTGACTGAAAGTGAGTGAATTCGAAACTTTTTGAAAGTTAAATGAGAGGGAATAAAAGGACTTTCCCAAACTTTTCATTTTTGCTTATATGATCTTCGGGAATTCAAATTCTTTTCAACACAAAACCTTAGAGAGAAGATGATATGACTTCTTCCATTTAAATAAATGAAAAGGGTTTTGAAAAGATTTGAATTCTGTTTGGAAATATTTCAAATTTTTGAAACTTTATGCAACTCAATGATTTTCAAGAGCAAAGATAAAATGACTTCTTCAAAACATATGAAATATGAGTTGGGAGTTTCAAAGAATTAAATTCAAAGTTCTTTTGAATTTATTTTTCAATTTGGAGTTATTGGAGTTTTATTCAAATTAGTTTCTCCAAAAATAAAATATATGGAAAATAGGGTAACATGATTCCCTACCTCAGAAAAATGGAGAGAAATCAATTTGAATTAATTTTGGTATTTTTAAAATGATTTTCAGTGGATTTCATTAGGGCAGAAGCACTTTTTGTTTTATCTGATTTTGTGTGGATTTTATTTGGCATTATAAAAATGACCATCTTGTAGGAAATCTTTTTCTGCAAATTTTGATATATTATATGCCTATATAATATTTTTATTTATTTGGTTTTATTATTTTTTATTTGTCTCTGTTTAAAAACAAAACAAATGTTTTTAAAAAATCTGCAGCGCTTGGGCCAAAGCCGAGCCAGCCGGGCCGGGCCGAGGCCAAGGCCATCGCATGCACGCACCAAGGGAGCCAGGAGCCGCCAAGGTTTCCTATTCTTTTATAAATCCTAGTAGGATTTGATCCTCACACGTTATTCCGCTTTTTTACTCCTAGGATTCCTAATCCTAGTCTATTTCTTGTCCCCTACCCCAAGCAAAACCCTCCCTCCCCAATATAAATACCCAAGCACCCCCTCCAACACATAAAATCAACTCCTCTCCTCTCCTCTCCTCTCCAGAAGCAGCAAAGACAAAGACCACCACTGCGCCGCTTGCCGCCACTTGCCGCCGCCGCCGCCCTACACCACCGCCGCCACGGCCTCGACCTCTCCCGAGGTTTATATGATCTCCTCTCCACCGTCCCGTGATCTCCTTTCCTCTAGGAGCAACCGCAACATCGGATCCGATCTTCTTCCCCAACTCCGACGACTACTCCGGTGAGATCCACGAAATCCCGTAATTCATTTTTTTTAGAAAATAGCAACCTTAGAAAATTCATATCTTTTAGAGTTTTTAGTATTTTTGAGTGATTCCAATTGCTATGTGTCACAAATTTGCTGAAGTTTCTGTTAGTGTCTCTGGATTTCAAATTTGAGTAGTTTAAATTTGAATTTGATAAGTTTTGTTCAGATTAGTATTTTGGCCATAACTTGAGTTTAAAAGTAGGTTTTTAATTAATTCTTTTTGCTCCTGGTCACTTGTGATATTTTTTAGCTGTAGGATTTAGTTCGGTAATTTTGGAGTATTTTAAATTAGATTTTTAGTAAAAGCAGTACTGTTTTGCTTATATAGTTGTTTTAGTTATGTAATTATTGTTTTTAATTATTTTAGTTCATTCCTTTTGTAGATTTTCACTTGTTGTTATATGTTTATGTTTAGCTACAGTAGATAAATTTTTGTAGTTATATATTAGTGTTTAGCTACTGTTTTTGTAATTGCTTGTTTAGTTCATAGTGATAGTGGATAAAAATAGTTTTATTAGTTTTAAAAGTAATTCTTTTTCCACTTCAAGTTATATTGTTTTTGTTTCTGTCATTTGTGAACACATTAGTTGTTATATTTATTTAGTATAGTTTATTAATGTTTTAATAAATGATTTGCTGTTATAGTTGTCTTAGTGTTTTGCTAGTTGCTATATTTGTTCTAGTATTAACTAGATGGTTATAGTAGTTTTATATTAGTTCTTTTTGTTAGTTATTAAATTAGTAATTTATTTTCTGTTATTTTATTAGATTTATATTTTCTTTGCTGTAAAAAAATGTTAGAGTAATTTAGTGATGTTATGTTAAGATTTGTGTGAGTTGGTCACCACTAGTTTTTCCTTGAATTTTTCTTTCGAAGTTTTTCCTTTGGTTTTCGACTTGGTTTTCTTTGTTGCTTTTATTTTGATTGAGTATTGTTATGATTGATAGAATTGATTGCTAGGATGATTGCTTATATGATTGTCTGTTTAATATAGATTTTCAAAGGAGTGACGAATAGTTCTACCAAGTCTTTATTACGAGAGCGTTATTATCTTCATCAAGTAATACCGAGCAAGTTCACTTTGACCATGTTTTTCATACCTATGTGTTTTATTGCATCTAGTGTCATCTTCGCAACAATCCCTCCAAAGAGTGACATTGAATCCTTATACTTGAGTAGTATGCATGAGGTAGGAACCCATCACCCTGTTACCAAGCCCGGGACGTTATTTATTTTAATGCTACGCTATAGTAGACGGGGTTGGTATGAGTGCTCGAGAGTGGTGTGAAGAAGGAGGACTCTATGTCAATGACGACAACTCCATGATGGCATCTGCAAGGACTGCATTTTCAAGGCCTCAAGACTTCAAGACTCGAGACAAGAATTCAATACACACTACTGGGCGAAGGACGGTTGACGGGCACCCTGGAGAATCCGGTGGTTGGCGGGATGCATGGAGAAGCGCCATGACATCTTGCGGAAAGCTTCACCCAGACTCAAAGAGACAGAAGAATACTTCATGCCGGAAGCTTACCTGTGCAACCGCAAGTCACTATGGGCTCTGGCTTGGTTGACCTTAGTTGTGACTGCTGGGGCGGTGCTAGCAGATGTAGAACTACGGTAGGATTGAATGAGCACCGGACAGTGGTCAGGGGAACTCTTCGGAAGACCATGTTTCGGTCATCTTGTTCTCAAACACCCTGAAGTGCGAGAACGTAAAAAGAGGGATCGAATCTTGCGGGTAAAGTGTACAAACCTCTGCAGAGGGTTTAAACCTAATCGATTAGCCGTGTCCCCGGTTACGGACAATTTGAGCCTCTGGACTTGGATCTATCTCGGAACTCTCAACACCGTATTGATAACTTAATTGTGGGCAACTTATGATGATTTTGGGCCATGAGACAACGGTTGGCGGAACCATGTCATGATAGAAAACTCCATAGTACAGACTCCTAATATTCCTTTGTTATAGGGAAAATAAAACCAGCTTTTATGAAAAAACATAAGACACAGAGCCACAAAGCCATATTGCATATAGAATAGTATTATCATCTGCTTTCTCATGTTGTGATCTTGCCGGTACATTCAATGTACTGACCTACACGGCTGCAACTTATCATGTTGCAGATATTTTACTTCCGACGAGTAAGAGTACGCAGTGGTTACGGTCTACACTCAACCTGCCGATGGCGTTGATGGGACTCCACACCCGACTATTTGTTTCCATTGTGACTTATGAGGTATATATCAGTTTTACGTTAATTATACATGTGATTGCACTTTGATATATACATTGATGTACTGTGTGTGCCAAAGACATCTTGATCCGAGGATGGCACAAAGAACACGTAGGCTTGACCGTCTGAGGTCGGGTCGCTACACATGGTTTGGAAAAATAGATGCACTATACTTGTTGGATTGTTGTTGTGTTCGTGTGTGGGTGTCTCTCTCTCTCTCTGTGTGTGTGTGTGTGGTCATATGCTTGATACATACAAAGTTTTCTCACCTCCATATTGTTCATCTTTTAAATTTGAATTTGCATTAAAAAACTTACCAGGGATACCATGAAATGTGAAATCCACGTTGAGATCACTATATCACAAACTCACTCTAATTCAACAACCCGTCATAAATCAATTACCACGTTGAGATTAGTATTTGCAAGGAAAATACGGGCATTGTAATACACACAGATTCGTTCGGCAATTTAAAAGGTTCATGTCGTATTCTCGAATGGTAGGACCCAACGGCGTACCAGCCAGACCTTGGCTCGCGTTGATCCTAAAAAAAACCGGGCTCGTGTCCTTCTGGTGGCGTGCGTGGTATGCACATTAGGCAACCCCAACCAGTCGAGCCTCCGCGTTTCGAGTCGAAATATCTGGCAGCCAGAATTCCAGCCCTAGGAAATTCCCCTCATGTCCCCGGTCCATAATGACTACCGATGAACAACGGAGGGATGCTTTACTAACTAGACACGCGTTACCTACCGTGCGAGCACGGTTCACTGCCCTCGGTCGCTGCTCGCCAAGGTCACCCGTCAACTGCATTGCCTAGTACTACTACTACTACACCAGGATGAGCACAGAATTGAGCCCGTTTGTTCGTGCCTAGTACTTGAGTTAATATATCAGGCAATGCACTGGTACGAAGGGATTATACTTATGTTCTGCATATATAACTTGTCTAAAGTCTAACTAAGCAAAATGTTTGACCAAATCCTTTCTTAAGAAATACAATGCATGTATGTATGGCTTGAAAATTTATTGCATGATGTAGGTTATGATATTGTTTGAATCCTGGATCTTAAATTTCAGAAAATCCAAAAGTGACCATAAATTCTTGAAATCGAGCATGGTCACGTGATATGGCACAAATATTACTTCGTAATTTTTTTATTCAATTTGAGACAAGCTGCTTATGACAAGTTGCACAAATGAAGAGCCAAGATATTTTGGAACAAAGACCTGTCACGTTAAGGCAAACACTTTCACTATTGAAACCGTGGGCGTTTACATGCCGCCATGAGTCCCGCTTCTCATCGACAGGTGCCGTCCGAGCAAGCGTGTGAGTCGACGGAGGCGCCATGAGCGCATCAGCTGCGCCGACCGACATGGAGGCGCTGGCGAAAGGCATCACTGCAGGCTCAGCGAGAGGCGAGCCCTTTGACTAGGCTCCGCCGCCCACCTTCGTCCCAACTGCTCCCACTTTTAATGTCGCCGGCGCCGCAGTTTAAAATCAACCCCGCACTACCCGGTATCGCTACAATCTTCTCTCTTCCTCTCCGATTCTCCTGTCATCTACCTCCAACCAGCCTGACCTAAACGTACGCCATGCCGCATCACGATGGTCTGCCCTTAGTCTTCCAGTTTCCTGAGGAAGACACCCAGCCGAGTCTCAAGAACATAAGGCGCTTTGGGACGAGCTTGAATCGCCTTGCGGGAATACGCCGCTGTCCTGCTCCTCGTTCCGGCTCCGTCGCCTCATTGCGCCCGGCGCCCATCCCGTGGCATTGATGGGCCGAGCTGCACATTGTCGCCGAAGCTTGATGCCACGGGGTTCCACGAGGTCCCGCCGACTTTCACGCGCCTGCACCTGCCAAGATGCGCACAAGGCAATCGACGCAAGACGCTTGCCGGTGCCCATGCACTGCCAACAAGATGCCGCTGGCGATCGACGCAGACGCCTGCGTCTTGGTGCCCGTGCACACGAATGTCTTCGCCAGCCGTTGGCAGCGCCGCTTCGCGGGTGCTAGTGCCCCTCGAAAGCATGGATGGCCGCCATCGACCGCTTCCTTGCACCAATGCCAGTCGCCTCCTCCCGCCAGTTGACTCGCTCCGAAGTCCGGAACATTTTGGCCTTCCTTAAAGCTAGGCTAACGTCCAGGAGTACGCCAACAACGACGCAAGGCGCCGCTGCCGCCGTCGGTCAGTGGCCCGACGACACACAGAGCATGGCAGAGGAGCCGCTTCCCACCGCAAGACGCCCCCGCCGCCGCCGCGTAATCTAAATTTGCTATGAAAAACGTTCGGATTGCCATGCTTAAAATCCGAACGTTTATCATTTCCGTTTATTTTAGATTGATCGTCGTATAATTTAAAGTCGGAGTCAGACTGAACTAAATCTATGGTTTGATCGATTGAATGTTCTGCTAGAGCCGTATCAAATTAAATATAAAACGTCATCAAGCCACATGTATTCCTTGTCATCCAACGACCTAGACGTCTTCAATGTAGAGCGCTCAACGCGTTTAGCGTGCAGTTAATTTCATGCCAAAATAGTGCTAATCACATAATAACACGCAAATAATATCCTACTTAATATCCGCATGCACTTAATATAATTCAAAATTAACGTGCATTGCACGTACACACTAACTAGTGCTGCTAGCACATGAAACTGGTGCCGTAACTCAGAACGCTGGCCCGGACATGGTCAACGGCAACATCGCTCATGAAGTTCTTCGTGTTTGCCGTGCGTCCTAAACGCAGAAGGGAGGAGAGAGAGTGAGAGAGCACACATGGAACCCACCAGTAAGTGAAGGCGAATAGTACTAAAAATAATATTACATGTTATCAATTAAATAGGCTGTGGTAATATAAAAACATTATGTGAACAAAGGGAGGTACAACAAACATTGTTGTTCTAAGTATGTTGCCTATTGACGCGGCGGCTTGAAGGCCCCGGTCACTGCTCGATCCCTGGCCCTTTATTTTTTAATTTTTATATGGGTCCAAATTTGTTTCATGACATGTGGGCCCCTCAGTGCGTGGTTTGGAGCACTTTAATTTGTGGGTCGAAATTTGTTCCATTCCAAGTGGACTATCGGTGTGTAGTTTTGTAGCTTATTTATAATAATTAAAGAGAACAACAGAGTTTTTTTTGCAATAATACCATGGTGTGACATTGAAGGCGAGAAAGGACGTGCGAGAGAGCGATGACCGAGCCAGAGGGAAATCAACTAGGGGAGTTGCGCGGGTTGCAACAGTGTTTTGAGTAGTTGTGGGCCGAATGCTACGAAAATATAATCTAAACCAACCGGAATAAATGCCTACACAAATTAATCCAAGGTTGGAGTGCCCCTCGCAATGTAAATAGCTCCGGCTTTGTGAGGGATGGAGAGGTAGCTTCAATGTGTGGAAGATACAGCGTGAGAAAGCGAGGTCAATCGAGAGACATATATATATAGAGACAAAGTGAGTGTGGTCCGACATTCATTGAACAAATATATATGCTCTGGAGAGATATTGTCCAATTGAGCTTTTGGCAAGGGTGAGGGCTGTAGGATAGAGCTTGAGAGATGATCAAGTCACAGACGTGTAGATATACTTTGTGCGTGGGAGGAAGCAAGGTCAATCGATCACATAGGATCGTTGTGTGATCGAAAGAGTGAGACGGGTTGGAGAGAGTGACCTAGATAGACAATGTGCGTGAGAGAGTATACAATGTGAATAAGTCGAACTGGGCTCAAACATGGTGATATATCGTTTTTGTCCGAGAAAGAGCAAGGTCAATCAAGGCATACAAAGAGAGAGAGAGAGGGAGAGAGAGAGCGAGCGTGCCCCGCCATGAGGTCGAAAGAGTGGGGGCGACTTCAATGGACTGACCTAGATAGACAATCTGCGTGAGAGAGTATAGAGTGTCGATCGAGGCCCAAACAGGGAGATATATCATTTGTGTGTGAAAGAAAACGAGGTTAAACGAGACTCAGATAAAGAGAGCGAGATTGAGCGAGTGTGGCCCGCCGTGCGGAAGAAAGAGTGAGACCGTCTCGAGGGAGTGACCTATATAGACAACGTGCGTGCGTGCACACGAGAGGTTGGGGGGCTAGATAGGCAATGCATGTATTTAGCGCGAGAGGGTGAGAGGGAGAGACAGAGAGAGAGAGAGAGAGAGCTCGGCATGGGGTGCAATGGCGGGTGTGTGAGGTAAATACATTTCGTAACATAGTGGAAAAAGGGGGTTGTGTAGTTGAGAGAGTTAGAGATCGAAACATGGAGAGAAAGAATGGATGTGTGTTGGAAACCGATAGCTTCCTAAGGTGGTTAGGAGAGGAAGATTGACCGATACAGAAGTATGTAGCGTAAAAGGGGGGGGGCTAAAAACAACATTTGAATGTAGATAGTACAAGACTTAATATCGATGTTTCAATTCGGTGTACATTGTAAGATTTGAACTGAGGACCATGCATATGGGTAATTATTTCGAATTCGTGCCATACTAGGTTTCAAAAAGTTGACATTACTCGATTTATTGTGCTATTTTGTAGGTCATATGTTTGAATCCATTCAAAAGTTTTCTCACTACCATGGTGTTCATCATATACATATGAATTTGTATTAAAAAAGTAGCATGGATAAAGTGAAATGCGAAATCCACGTTAGAATTGGAGATCGCTATGTGACACACACTCTAATTCAAATAACTAATTATGTGACACACACTCTAATCCATGTTAGCGTGGATACCGTGGATACCATTTCAATATTTTTTTCAGATAACTCCTCATTAATTAATTTATAGTATCTCATTTCGAATGACTAATTATCGCAAGGAAAACACGGGCATGGTAATACATACATATTCATTTGCAAATGAAACAAGATTCGTTTGCATTCTCAAACGTAAGCGCACCAGGCAGACCAGGGTCGTGTCGTGGTGGTCACGTGTGTCGGACGGACGCTTAGCACCCAGCCACCCACCCCCTCCCTCCCTCCCCCCCCCCCCAAAAGGACGGCGACAAAATAAGTTCGCGCTTCCATGTTTTAGATTAAAATATCTGGCGGCCCCAATTCCAGCCCTGCAAAATCTCCCTTCTCCACTGTCCCCTTCCGCGCCCAGATTGCTCAAATCCCTAATTCGCCGCCAACCCAAGCAAAGTTCGAATCGCCCCTCGTCTCATATCTTTCCCCACCTCTGTGCCGGACAACGACGACGAAGACGATGGTCGCGCTTCACCACTGCACCAGAGCTACCTCATCTACGCCCTCGTCCACCGCACCAGGTGGTCCACCAACAACGTCGGCCGCTGCAACCGACATGCCTCACAGACACCGACTTCCACCGCATCAGGTGCGCTTCACCGATGCTGTCTCCCAGCTCACCGAGGCTACTTCACCGAGCACATCGTCGCACCTCCGCCCCCCGAGGCCGCTGGGGCTTCAACAACGGTCTCGTCCATCGCATCATTGCGCTCTGCTGCCACTCAAGATCTACATCCGTGCGCGGCCAGCCAACGCCAGTGCATCACCCTCAACGGCTCTGAAGTGACCCGCACTCTAGCTAGGCGAGCATGCCCAAACGCCAGCCCGAACTAGGTATCCACACATCACTCCCTTGTGCACTGTTCCAACGATGTTTGGATATCCTTTCACTGCTCTCTTAGCTTACACGCTTATCCAACTATGACTTTAACTCTTATTTCTTCTGGAGATATCATCTGAAACAAGCAAATCCAATTTTTAGCGAAGCATGACGGTGCTACGGGATCTGGTACACATCCTACACACCCGTATAACCTTGTAAGTATCTGTCCTCCGGTACAACAGCAAGGTCGATTCCTCTTATTTGATCAGCCATTCGCCGTGTAAAAAATGCAGAGGAGGATGCAAGGAGCACAAGGCCTGCACATCCAAGAAAGTGGTAACATGGACTTGTACATGGAACATCCCAAGCGCAAGCAGAGCTGCAGTGAGCCTATACAACGAGTTAGCGTAAGTCCCTGCATTTCATTTAATCCGCACTGGCATTCGTGTATGATTTGTGTGCAGTGGTGGATCCACGAATTCAAGTTACCAGGGACGAACATTTAACTTAAAAAATACGAAGGCACTTGCACTCCGGAAATCAACATAACTTGAGAAATGTGAAGCTACATGCACTTTGAAAACCAGCTAATGATCCAAAGTAGTTCATATTATAAACACTAAATGATGCAAGCACCAAAAACACAAAATGCAACATGGTGTACAAGGACTACACACACGGTCTGTACCTGCTTGAATTATTCGTTCTCTGGCTGAAAATATCAAAGTGTAATTGCACCTATAACCGGTCATGCAAACTGCATATCAATATATCTATCCTGCAAGAAGTATGCCAATAGTTTCAAACAACAGATTAGAAAAGTATTTATGCTATGTTGTCATGATACGGGACTTTCCGGTAGATGGCCTCGACGCTTCCTCAAGCCATGAAAATGCACTATAATTTGCTTGTCATCAATGCTCGCAAATCTCTATGTCTCTCTCAACATAGCAGATCATCATTAGACACTAAATCCTTCAATGGGAGCTTGCAAAATGCTTGCATTAGATGCCTCATTAGACACTATATGTTCATCACCAGGAGCATGTAAAATGTTTGCATCAAATCCTTCATTAACAGTTTGTTCATTAGACACTTGTGCTCAAGAACAACATGAGCTTGGATGTTTGCACGGAAACTTGATTAGATACATCAAATTGATCGATTCGGTATTGATTGGGGGAGTTATAAAATATGTAGAAACTGGTTTCATTTTCTCATAGATTCCCTACATACAAGCAGTTTTACAACACCGTCAGGTTTAACTATTGGGCAGAAATTGAAGAGTTGAATTAGATATAATCAGGGATGTGATGTACCTGCTCGTTGCGCATGCTATTCTTGCAAGCTGCGACTGTCCATTTGCGCAAGCTCGATGCCATGCCCGTGCTGCCGCCGCTGCCTCCCATGCAGGCTACACCCAGGGTTGGATCTTCATATTCTTGTCCTTCTGTTCACTTGAAGCCCGACTACCACCCTCCAACGAGGGCGCGAGGAAGTGCTGTGTCGGTCTGTCCAGCGGCGGCTAGGTTAGGAGCGAATTAGACTGGAGGCTGGAGCAGACGAATTGGGATTTTTCCTGCTGTCGATCGATATAGGAGGCACTCATTTGGGCCGTGAGCCTGATATAGGGCCTGCCTTGCACTTATGTTATTGGCCTATCCAAATTGAAACATTTTTCTTCATTTTTTACATTGCCTGCTCGTGCATTGGGACAAACAAAACTAGCCTGGGCCAACCTGGACGACTCAAACTAGGTGCACACTGAGCCACCCGAGGCGGCACCATACCAGCCCCTATGGTGGCGTCGCCCCTTTTTGCGTGTATGATAGGGGTAGTGAAAAATATTCCAGTGGCGCTTTTGATTTACCCACATAATGGTTGAATTGCTTGTTTCTATGAATAGAGTTTGCCAATAATGTGAAGGATGCCAGTCTTTTCATCCTATTGTAGATTGCTTAGATCTCGATATGCCAAAAGTAATCGCATGGAATATACAGTAAAAGCCAGTGCGATGTGTGTGGCTACAACTAGTCTGACTACACGTCCTCATATAACATATCAAGGACCCACCATCTTGCCAGATTAACCATTCGACTTACCAATGCAGTGTGGGAAGAAAGAAGTATTGGGACTGCGTATCCAAGCAATTGATTGCATGGACTCCTTCGTACAACCTTGTAAGCGAAAAAGAAGTTGTCGTGTGCCTGTATAAAGAACTAGCGTAAGTTCAGTTACCTGCTTCTCGGAATTTTAGTTAGCCACTTATTGCAAAATTGTTCAATTACGTTGATTGGCTTAATTTAGTTTGCTTCTAATTACATAATGCCACAACCTATTAATCCTATTATAGACTGCGCCTATCTATGTGTTTGATACTTACTGTTAAGAATTACCTGTTTGCCTGAACTTAAATAGCTACTTGTTTGTTTAACTGCTTTGCTTGCAACAACGGGTTACAATGATGTTAATAACTACTTTTCAACATCGAATTGAAACTCTTTAATTCCTTGTTTGTTTAATCGGTTTGTTGTTATAACTCCCAGTTGAGATGTTTTGCTAACTTCAACTTTTACGAATCCAATCGAACTTTAATGGCAAAACAGGTTAGCCCAAGATCAAAGAGTGAGGTCCCCATGGACATTGTATCATCCCACAACAAAGGGCACCGCCCAATCGTGCATTATGAATTGCCAACTGCGATGCTCTAGAGGCTAAACTAGTGGTAGAAAGAGATTCCATACGCACTTAGAGATGAAGTTGACATGTTGAGGAAGAAAACAACACAATCAGTAGCAGTACTCAAGACAACCATTAAATATTTGGTGAATTTCAAAACGAAGCAAGCTAAGACTGACCACATTGTTAAGGTCCTGAAGGAAAAAGGGAAATTAAATTCCCACTTGGTAAATCATAGGTGAAATGTTCTTTCCATCGTTGAATAACCTTTGTGTTGTTTGTTCATGTAATCAATCAAACCATTTGTTTTAGAGATCATGTAATAATTGTTTTTTTTGGTTTGTAATTTTATTTGAGCACAAGTCTGTATTAATTGATAAAACTCGAAGACATTTCATTTTGATTGCTGTGCCAGACCTACAAATATGCCAATTGGGCTGAATGTGCATTCAACAATAATAGTAGTATAGATGGACCATAAGTGGCACGCATCGGAAAGGGCCAAGATGCTGTAGTATCTTGGCTAAAAAAAGGATGCTGCTGTAGTAAAGAAAGGTACAGCGGCCTGGCTTATGTATGTTAGTTGATATTATTGATCCATATACTCTATAAGTGTTTATATGTCTGTTAGTTTCGTACATTCTTGGTTGATTGACTCGGTATTTGAATATTGATACATCGCTTGTGTACATATCTAAATGGGAGTACACATTATGCTGCGTGTGACATTTGAGTTGGACATGAAGTGTTCCGAATATTCGAATTCACCTTAAACTGGATTCTAGCTTCTGAATTTGAGTATCGGCATTTGTAAACCATATTCATATATCACAGTGGAATACATCTTTGTCGTCCTTTTGAAGATATATAAAAACACATAGAATGATTTATAAAGATTCGTATAGGAATACAAAATGGATTCGAATTGAGTTGCTGTGGTAAACGTGGATGCTTATTGTCCCAAAATTCGAAAGAAGCAGCAAAATGTCCACTCCCATGTCGGCTGCCCGAAGCCAAGTGTTTGGGAGATGGAAATTACTGTCTACCCATTACACGGACAATCCGTCGACCCGATTTCCACTGCTCTAAATAGGGGTAGGATAGTAACTTCAATTAGACATGACACGACCGCCTCTGAGCCCATTCCGACACGGTGGCGCCAAACATGGGCGGCAAAACACATTTGATTCAAGCTCGTCCGAAATACCTCTGTTTCTCCCTCCATTTCCCCATTCATACACGGTCGGCGGCAAAACAAACTCGACTCAGCCGAAATCGATGTAGGCAAATATTTCCAATAGGGGCTGGTTTGTAACTTCACTCAGACGTGACACAACCGCCCTACCTGTCAGCCCCATTCATACACCGTATGCCAACCATGGGCGCCAACCACCCTCTCCTCGCCGAAATCGCTGTGGGCAAATATTGGCGAGATGCGAGATTACCGTCAGATCACCAACCGACGAGACGCCCAAATTTTAAACGGGGCTAAGTTCAGAACTTTCCCATATTTCGCATAAGCGGCCCCAAAAACATGGTTCCCCATACCTCTCCCTCCATTTTCCCATTCATACACCGTCCGCGCTAGAACACCATCCCCACACCAGCCTCCGTCCGCCACCCCATCCATCGCCACCGTCCTCCACCACATACATCACTGCCGTCCTCCACCACATCCATCACCACCGTCCTCCACCATGCCGGAGCGCCTACCAAGACTATGTCGTCCACTGCTAGAGATGGACGTTTCTCATCCACGGCGACGGACCAAGAGCCTTGCATCACGTCCTCTCGCTTCATCGGGCGCGTCGTCCTCTTTGCCGGGCCGCTCATACGACCTTCTCTTCCACCGCAGAACGGACTTATCCCCGATGCACCCATCTACCGTCGCAGATCTGCTTCAACGCCACCGACAGCCATCGCACTTCGATGCCTACACGGCGCCGCAAGAGAGGTGGTACTTCATATCTCCTCAACTTTTTGATCTCAACCGTAAAAATAGATCTTAACTTGGTTACTCTACTTTCTTTTCAACTCTTAGAATTTAGTTTTTAGTTCGAAGCAAACAATGGCTGCTAAATATCATTTCTCCGGTTTCCCCATTTTATGATCACTATACGATCAGAATACGTGCTTCGTGTCATAATAGCACTGCTCGACCCATCAAGCTAAATAAGCTTAGTTGTTCAAATACGAATCAAATATTATTAAAACAGATTCGTTTAATTGGTCAGCTAAATGTTCCTAAATTAGTTTTGAAAATGCATGTTCACCGCTCGGGTGTGTATCTCTACAGGGTGCCCACGGTGGGCCGGCCCACCCTGGGATTTTGGGTCGTCCCAGGCCCCGATTCCCCTATGTTCTGCTCCGCACTTATGATCTCTACTCGCCCCCAGCCGCCTGCCTCGCCGGCGACTTGCCGTCCCCGGACGACATGACTCTAGGAGGAGACGCCAGACTAACAGGAGGTCAGGAGCCGCTCGCCCAACAGCGTCACCGCTGCCCGGGCGCGCCGCCGTGCCTACCTTCCCAAATTGCTCAGTGGCTCAAAGTGCAACACCTACTAAGCCAACCTGATTTATCCCGAGATAAGTCCTCAACACTCAAAGAACCACTCCTCATCACCCATTTTCTAATTGATTCATTACTCATTAGGCAGGACTGTCATTAGGGTTTGTTGTGTGCTCAGTGCTACCTACACTTAATGGTTCAGATGTATTTCGGTAATCTTTAGTACCTGTAAAGTTCACAGTGTTCTCAAAATTCCGGCCCTAGGAACAGATACTAGTCATTTTGGATTGTTGGTCGTAGTGACATTGACCTAGATTACTACTGCAAGCCAGGTTTGTTGACAATTTTACTTGTCTTTCTTACTCATTCAATATAATATCCAATTATTCACGTCGATTAGTTGCAAACAATAAGTGCTAGACAAACTTATTGATTCAGATTTTGGACGGTCTCTTACTGCAGTTACAATTCTGCATACTTGTCCTAGTAAGCTCACAAGTAAATGATTGATTCACTACATCTATGCTTGCCTTGTCATATTTGTATCAATATTCTTTTAGGGTGGACCACCCTGTTTCTAAATACTGCAACCGTAGACATGCATGAATAGTATTTCTCTATGTGATCTCTTCCATCATGTGTGGGCAACGAACACTTCATTGTATAGAAAGAAGGTGTCATTTCCAGCTTTTACATAGGCTTCGATCTTTTACATGGAATACAATCTGCCTACTTGCTTTGTGTTGCACTACCAACACTCCACCCTTGAAGCTAAACATTATGCCACTCATAATTCCTTAGTTTATTTTTTCAAATACGAATTTCATATGATTCTAATGTTCCTACTTCAGTTTTGAAATGTGTATGCACTGTTATAGAGACATAAGGGGTTTGTATTTCGTGTGGGTCCGTCAAGACGGTTGGGGGTGAACTTTGCATATGCACGGGTTTATAGGGAGACACTCTTCGAGTTGAATCAGCAATGCATTCCATAGATAATCTGACTACTTTTTATGTTTTCATGAATCTCAGATTCTGAACAGCATCATAATGATTATGAGCTTGCGCGCATGAAAATAATAAAGCAGAACAATGCCATGGCTGTCAAACTTGGCATTAAGGAACTGAAATCAAGTTTGGATGCAATGCAATGCAATGCAAACGCTCTCCACCCTCTGATTCATGCTCGTAATATGATCCTAACAAAGTGATTACGAGCTAGAGGGAGACCTAAGTCAATGTAGCTCCCTAGTGGAGGAGTCGAGGAAGATGCCCTATCTTATTCACCCATCAAGGTGCTTGCTCTAACTTTCCAAGGTTATATTTGTCGCATTATATCTTGCAAATCGATGCTTTGCATTGCTTCTACTTTGTTGAACTGCCATTAGCTTAGTTTACACATCGTGTATGTGAATATGCCCCGCCTATCCATTTCCAAAGTACATATTCCATCTGTCATCATACCATATTTATCCATTCAAATGATGTTCTTGTGTATCGATGTTCAAAAGGAAGAGGGCGATTGTCGATCATGGAGGAGCACAAGCAAAGTATTTGGAAAAGGTAGTGGCACCGATAAATCAAATAGCCCATTAGGTGTAGTTGCAATATCACGACCCACAAAACATCCCAACTCTAGCAGACTCTAGCCCTACTACACCGGGTCATTTCGATGCCCCAACTCAATGCATCCCCAAATCGCAACAAACATTATGATTATGCCGCTTGACATAGCACCAACTCTCTACGACGCAAAACCCCCATTCCAAAGAAAGAGTACACCAAATCCAGTTGCCAAATCCCTTTCCGAACGGAGAGAGCCCCAATTGCAAAGAAATAGGACCCCTGTTCCATCTCTTCCCAGTTTAGAAGACAAAGCTTATATTGTTGTCAGGAACTTTGTGCGCATCTTTCCTTCAGAACAATTTCCAGTCTTCCCCCGCAACTTACGCGTAAGTAATGTACTAATGTTATTCATGGCCATTACTACATATGTTTCTGCTGACAGAAGACACAAGATTTCATTCTTTTAAATAGGCGAGGACCAAACTGGATTGTGAAGACGAGCAAGGGTTGGTTGCGTTTTTCAAGCACTCGTTGATGAAGTATCGTTCCTACCTAAGGCAAGCGCACTTCGATGGCAAGCCTCTAAACGAAATTTTTGTAAAGTCTCTGGTGCTACATTTATCCGACGGTGACTGGAATAATCTTGTTACACATTGGTCTCTACCTGCAGCGTAAGGTACTATCTATGATATCACATCACAATTTGAACTACATTTACGCATTTGCCTTAATGTCTCACTTGTACGAAAAATCAAGAAGCGTAAGAACATTCATTCTCAAGGGACCACAGAATCTTGCAACTATACCGCATTAATCGCATTGCTCTTGTGAGTACCTCTTGCCTGTATGACCATACTTACTTTCATAGCTGTTTTATTATGTAGCATCACTGCACATGTTAGCCTCGTTATCATCCATTTGGTGGACATTATAAGATCCGTATGGACTCTTACATAAATTTAGAATCAACCCAATGCTTTTGAAGAGGTTTAGCTCTGCAGTCCTCTTGTAAGGACTGAACGTCGTCTATCACTGTACTTACATTAACAGCTACTCCCTCCGTCCCATAATATAAGAACGTTTGTATAGTACACTAGTGTTCAAAACACTCTTGTATTATGGGAAGAGGGATTGGTTCATTGTGAAGCATTCTGCATCTTATCTCCCTCGCCCACATTTACTAAAAAAGATCAGATCTATATTTAATCTTACCAAAAAAGTATACACAGACAATGCCAGTGCAGAAGTGTAGCCCATTGCTCTTGTCAGTACATCTTGTCATGTAATGCTTGTACTTCCAGGGATTGGTAGTTGATTATGTAGCATCAATCTGCATATTATCTTCATTATCCTCTATCCCTTCTAGTATTATCATATCCATAATTACTCTCTACAAAACGTAGAGTACAGGAAATGCTTATGAAGAAGATTATGTGCTGAAATTCTTGAGTTATCCTTCCCTTGACATGGAGAAGGGCATTATAAAGCCGGTGTTAATTGTTATTGTAAGTCAGTCCTTCTAAAGCCTTTATCCTCAATTGCTATTTAATTTGCTCATACTCCCTATTGTTTACTGCTGTTTAGTTTGCTGTTTCTACCAAAATGCATGTTCGCAAGAATCGTAAGTGCTAAGTTTTACTTGTAAAACCAAATTCCTTATTCATACCATGCACATTACTCAATACTTCCTATGTGTATGCTTGTTTTTGTGGATCTATAATCCAGTGTGGTGAAGCAGCCCACGCTTGCACCTTGTCATCTCCTCGCTTTATCTTACTGATGTGGCTGATGATATGAACAACATGCCATGCACATTAACCAAAATAGATACAATGATTTTCTTTGCCCTTCATCTATGCTTGTTATGTTGACATGGTAATCCAGTAGTGTGGTGAAGTGTCGGTGTCAAAACCGGCGGATCTCGGGTAGGGGGTCCCGAACTGTGCGTCTAGGCGGATGGTAACAGGAGACAAGGGACACGATGTTTTTACCCAGGTTCGGGCCCTCTCGATGGAGGTAATACCCTACCCTGCTTGATTAATATTGATGATATGGGTAGTACAAGAGTAGATCTACCACGAGATCGTAGAGGCTAAACCCTAGAAGCTAGCCTATGGTATGATTGTTGTTCGTCCCACGGACTAAAACCCTTCGGTTTATATAGACACCGAATAGGGTTAGGGTTACACAGAGTCGGTTACAATGGTAGGAGATCTACATATCCGTATCGCCAAGCTTGCCTTCCACGCCAAGGAAAGTCCCATCCGTACACGGACGAAGTCTTAAATCTTGTATCTTAATAATCCACGAGTCCGCCAACGGTGATAGTTCGACTATCCGGACACCCCCTAATCCAGACTCCTCAAGAGCCCCGAACCAGGCACCAATGGCGATGAGTCCGGCGCGTAGATTGTCTTCGGCATTGCGAGGTGGGTTCTTCTCCAAATTCCATATACTTGTCGAATAGTGTCCGGCTTCTGATAAATGCTGCGCTCCTTGGCTTCCACGCCCAATAATGGCCATCTTCCACGTGTTTGAATGAATGCGAAAAGCCGTGGTATTTTTACACTTATCCCCTAGCTGCGCAAAATGAGCCGCCTATAAAAGGGACGAGGATCTAGATCTGAGTCACACCAACCCTCCGCTGAAGCTTTCATCGGAGCGCCTTGACAAAAATCCATTCCATCATGGACGGTCGACGCGGCTCCTCCTCTCGCCCCCAAATTTCACCGAAATTGGGAGAGATGCTCAGTCCTGCATAGTGAGCTAGTGACACTCCAAACCAAGGGATTTCTTCCCCCGGCCTTCATGGTTCCGGTTCAAGCCGGACTTGCCACCTACAAGGCCGGAAAGCAAGCGGAGAGTGTCCCCGATCCCTCTAAAGGAGAGCGGGTATGCTTTGTCTCTTATCTAGTAAGAGGACTCGGATTTCCAACTCATCCGTTTCTCCGGGGGCTCTTGGAGTTCTACGGCCTCCAGTTGCACCACCTTACGCCTGCCTCTATTTTGCACATCGCGGGCTTTGTGGCCCTTTGTGAACTGTTCTTGGGCGTCGAGGCTCATTTTGCGCTGTGGAAGAGATTATTCTGCCTTGTACCCCATTCTCATGAGGGGTCAATATATCAAGTGGGCGGAGCCGAACTATGGCGCATCGCCGGACCGGATATCTATCCGGAACCCGAAGAAGGCGTCCAAGATTGGCCTTGAATGGTTTTACATGGAGGACGCCCCGCCACCGGATCCTCGCTCGGATCAGCCTTCCGGAGTTTAGCAACGCCTCAAGAAGCGCCTAAGCTGGCGCCTCATGAGCCCCTGTGAGGGAAAATGACCGGACGTCCTTTACTTGATGAGCCGAATAAGATTACTGGCTCATGCCGGATTGACCATGATTGGAGTCATGGCAATCTGCATTATGAGGGGAGTACAGCCGCTCCAATATAGGAGCCACCCCATGTGGGACTTCAACGGAGAGGACGATGCCACCCGCCATGGCCGCAAGGGGCCGGGATCGGTCACCGAACTGGTGAAGACCTTGTCCGCCATGTATAAAGGGGAGGAGGAGGATTTTCTCCGCATCAGTCCACTGAGTGGGTTTTCTTCGAATAATCCTCGAAGTTGGGTAAGCAAACATCTTTGTGGCCTGTCCGATCCATGTTTCCGTGGTTAAATATCTCATTTCATGGTTTCTATGCAGGAACTGCGCCGGGCCGTGGAGAAGATACACAGCCCGCCCCCACAACCCGAGGATTCGGAACGGTCCCTCGATCCGGCCTCCGAAGAGGACCCGGATATAAAGGCGGAGCTGATCGACGGGGTGTTCCACCAACTTAGCATCGACAATGCTTTGGTTTCCATTACGGCCGACTACCCCGGATTATTTCCGGCCTCCCAGGTAACCGTGACCGAAGTCCGGATACCATGACCCACCCGTGCTTTACTTCTAATCACCACGTATTTGATGGTGTTTCGCAGGGGGTGCCTTCAGAACGGGAAGCCGAGCCCGCCGCGGCCGTCCAACAAGGGGCAGCTCGGCCCAGCAGGCGGAAAAGAAGTGCGGTACGACTCGAGACGTCGCCGCAACGGTATGATTTGCCATCGTGTTTTAAGGAGAGGTTCCTGGGAGGCACACTGACGCTCGTGGTTTTTTCAGGAAAAAGAGCGCACGCCGGACTGAGTCCGGAGAAGTTGCCAATCGGAGCCCCGCCAACCAGGCTCAAAAGCCGAGTCCGGAAGGGGGTACAAACACGAGGCATGCATCGGATGCTCCTCCAACGGAGGATGCCGACAGACTGTCCGCCACCAAATCGGAGGTGGAGAGCGCCATGAATCATAGGCGCCGCCGGACTATTCTACGTGACGCATGTTTCTCCCAAGAGGCGTTGGACGCCTTTAGTTCGGGAGAAGCGCACCTCCGTGCCGCTCAAGATGGCCTAGCTGAGCCACGGAGCAGTATGTGAAAGACATACGGGTAAGGAATTTTGATGATTATATATGCCAAGAGTCTCCGAGACTTAAAATAGTTAGGATAACTGATTTAAGGATCATTTGGAATGCAGGTTCTTACCGAAAAGAATACCCGTTTGTCCCAGAGCTTGAAGAGTGCAAGGCCCAACTTGAGGCCAAGATCGTCATGACCGGGAGGCCATGAAGACCCCCTCTGGTAATATATGCCCTTCAAAGTAGAAGTAGTTTCGCAAAGTGCGGCGTGTGCATAAATCTGATATTAACATTGCAGATAGCACCGGGATGGATCCGGACAAGCAACAGCTCCTGCACCAGCTAAAGGCCGGCGAGAGTGTGCTTACGAGGGTGCGGCAGGAGAAAAATAACCTCCAAGATGCCAACACCCAACTGGGTGAGGAACTAAAGGATGTTCGTGCCCAGTTGTCTGACCAGTAAGGAGAATCGACGGCTTCGTCGCGGCATTTTCAATAAGTGCTTAAACGAACTTTGAAAGAGTTCGGCGAGGAAGGCGACTAACATAAACATGTATGTAGGTTTGCTCACAGGTCGTCCTGAGGAGGAGATGCCCAGTTCTTCGGGTGATCTTCTTCCCGAACTGCGTCAGCTGCACGAACGAGTTCGGCAGGTGATGAAAGGCGTCGCCCAGGCCTTGTCGCCATCTATCTCCCTGCCCAAAGGCATTGGGGAGCTGGCAGAGCGGCTCAAGGAGCACGGCGGCGCTTCCGACTATGGAAGATATCGGCCTGCCGTCAAGGCGCCAGGGAGGCCTGGGCCATGGTAAAGACGTGGTACACGAAGGCTGACCCAAACCACATGGCCGAGGTCGAACCTATGGGGCCTGATGGGAAGGAGATCCCTGTAAGCTTAGTGTACGGCCAAGTAGAATTGGCGGCCAAGTATTCCCAGCAAGATTGTAAATTAGATAGCCTATTAGATGGCATTGAGGAGGAATACAATTAGTCGAGTTGACTATGTAATTGAATATGACATGAAAAATGTCTTCTAGCCGGATTGTAGATCGTTTGTCCTAGCGGACCTTTTTGCTTCGACCTCGGGACCCAATAGTCCAGAGTGTGTCCGAATACCCTCGCGGTTATGTAAGAACCGGGGCATGCATGGAGACAAGGCGTAGGGGTCATTATTGATGTATCAGACAAGTGCCCAACTAGTTATGTTATATTACATGGATAGTAAGAAACATCTTCCAGGAGAATAGTTCCGTTAAGGGTTCCTTTCCACAGGAGGCATGCCCTAAAGTGCATGTCCAAACTGCTAAGAAAGCAGAAAATCATCCGGGGCAGATGGATAAATAGTTAAAAATCATCTTTCAGTTCACCGACCGAATATTCCCTTAAGAACGCTTAGCTTTCGGCTTCACCCGGTCGAGGTACACATCCGGTGACCCGGCAAGAATAATCGCAGAGGTGCTCCCTTTACCACCTAGCCGAACAATCGGGAACGTAGGGGTAAGCACAAGAGCCAGGCAACCCAGCTTGGCCAAAACTTAAGTCATATCGATGCATATAATGGTGAGTAAAAGGTACATGCGGAAGTTTGACACATATTTTGGGCATGAAGCCCGTATAAATAAGCTTCTGTTAAAGAAGCCCCCAGGTATAATGAGCGCGGGCAGCGCGTCAAGTATATCTTGAACAAAGCGCAAACGAGCCTCTAAAGGCTTCAAGAAGAAGGAGGAGGAAGGAGAGAAATAAAAGACAGCAAAAATAGAAAATGTGGACGGAGGAAGGAGATTTAACTCGAGTCCGCGCTTAGGCCTAGAATCTTCAGACGGGCTGCGTTCCATGGGTTCGGCTCGAGTCGGTTATCCGTCGCGTTTCGCAGACGGTATGCTCGCCGGTTAGGACCTGGTCGATGATGAAGGGACCTTCCCATTTGGGCTTGAGTTTGTCCTTTTCTTGTCCGTGAGCGTAGAACTAGTTCGCCAACGTTGTAAGCTTTGGCCCGCACCTCCTCGCTTTGATATCTTCGAGCCTGCTGTTGATAAATGCGAACGAGCTTTTGCCACGCCGCTCCTCCTCCAATGCGCCTAAACTGTCCCGCCGATCGAGCTCGGCTTCTCTTTCTTCATACATGCGCACGCGAGGTGAGTCATGAATTATGTCGCAGGCAAGACCGCCTCTGCGCCGTACCACGATAAAAAATGGTGTGAATCCGGTAGTACGATTGGCGTGGTCCGTAGCCCCAGAGTTCTGTAGTCGAGCTCCTCAACCCGGTCGTGTTAGATTCCTTGAGGGACCGCACTAGTCCGGGTTTAATGCCACTCATGATTAGACCGTTTGCTCGCTTGACTTCACCGTTGGTTTGAGGGTGATAGACTGAGGCGTAATCGAGCTTGATGCCCATGTTTTCGCACCATAATTTGACCTCATCGGCCGTGAAGTTGGTGCCGTTATCAGTGATGATACTGTGGGGGACGCCGTAACGGTCCACTACCCCTGATATGAAGTCTATCACCGGCCCGGATTCGGCCGCTTTTAATGTGCTTGGCCTCTATCCATTTGGAGAATTTATCCACCATGACCAATAGGTATTTTTGCTTGTGGGTTCCTCCCTTAAGGGGTCCAACCATGTCAAGCCCCTGCACATGAACGGCCAGGTGATGGGTATAGTTTTGAGGGCGGTGGGTGGCATGTGGCTTTGGTTAGCAAAAAGGCTGGCAACCGATGCATCATTGGACTAAATCTCAAGATCTGCCCGGCCGTCGGCCAATAAAATCCTGTCTGAAGGCCTTGCCTACAAGGGCCCTGGCTGCGTGGTGCCCACCCAGTCCGGCATGAATTTCAGCCAGGAGGTTTCGCCCTTCCTCTTCGGAGATACACCTTTGAAGGACTCCTGTTGTGCTTTTATTATAGAGCTCTCCCTCATGGACTTTATAGGCTTTGGATCGCCGTACTATGCAGCGAGCCTCATTTTGGTCTTCAGGGAGTTCCTGCCTAGTTAGGTAGGCTAGGAATGGCTCCGTCCACGGGCGATGACCGCCATTATTTCGTGGGCGGAGGGTGTTATCTCGGTGGCGAGCCTCCGATTGTGTCGAAGTGTCCGGTGTCGCATGCGGTTGGGTCCGGATTGTTATTTCCGGACTCCCTTCCCATAGTACGGATGGCTTGAACAGCCGTTCGGTGAAGATGTTGGGCGGGACGGCATCGCGTTTTGCGCCGGCGCGCGTTAATACGCCCACCGCCTGGTTGTTATCCGGGCTATATGATGAAATTCGAGCCCTTCAACCATGCCGACATTTTTAGGACCGCATTGCGGACGCTGCCATTTTAGATCTTTGGCATCAAAGTCTCCGTTTATTTGAGATATCGCGAGGTTCGAATCTCGCGCACCTCTAGGCGTTTAATGCCCATGGAGACTGCCATCCGGAGGCCGTGCAGAAGGGCCTCGTATTCGGCTACGTTGTTGGAGTCCGTGTACATTATCTGAAGGACGTATTGGACTGTGTCCCCGGTTGGGGACGTCAGGACGACGCCAGCCCCCAGGCTGGCCAACATTTTGGAGCCGTCAAAGTGCATGATCCAATTGGAGTATGCGCCGTACTCTTTAGGGAGTTCAACTTCGGTCCATTCGGCCACGAAGTCGGCCAAAACCTGCGACTTAATAGCTCGTCGTGGCTTATAGGTTATGTCGAATGGAAGGAGCTCTATGGCCCATTTAGCAATCCCGCCCATCGCGTCGCGGTTGTTTATAATGTCGTTAAGAGGTACTTCGGAGGCTACCGTTATCGAACACTCTTGAAAGTAGTGTCGCAGCTTCCGGGATGCCATGAACACCGCGTATGCTATCTTTTGATAATGTGGGTACCGGGACTTGCATGGGTTAGGACAGTGGACACATAGTAAACCGGTTTTTGAAGAGGGAACCGGTGTCCGTCCGTTTCTCGTTCGACGAAGAGCACCGCGCTGACAACTTGATGTGTTGCGGCGATATATAATAGCATTGGTTCGCCCGTGTTTGGCGCGGCCAGGGCCGGATTTGTTGCCAATATGGCTTTTATTTCTTCGAGTCCGGCCGTGGCGGCATCCGTCCACTCGAAGTGTTCGGTGCACCGGAGGAGGCGGTAAAGGGGTAACGCCTTTTCTCCCAAGCGGAAATAAAGCGGCTTAGAGCCGCCACGCATCGACCAATTTTTGGATTTGTTTGAGGTCTTTTGGAATATCCAATTGTGACAGAGCTTGGATCTTGGCCGGTTTGCTTCAATTCCTCTACGGACACAATGAAGCCCAAGAGCTTTCCTATTGAACGCCAAAGAAGCATTTTTCCGGATTGAGCTTAATGTCATATTTTCAGAGATTGTCGAATGTGAGCCTCAAGTCGTCTACTAGAGTTTCGACATGCTTTGATTTGACGACCACGTCATCTACATATGCTTCCACTGTTTTGCCTATCTGGTTTGCCATACATGTCTGAATCATGCTACGATATGTTGCTTGGCGTTTTTGAGCCCGAAGGGCATTGTATTGAAGCGAGAATGGGCCGTATGGAGTGATGAATGCTGTTGCGGCTTGGTCTGCTCCGCCATCTTGATTTGGTGGTAGCCGAGTACGCGTCGAGGAAGCACAATGAGTCGTGGTCCTCAGAAGCGTCGATAATTTGATCAATGCGAGGGAGGGAAGGGATCCTTTGGGCAAGCCTTATTAAGGTCTTTGAAATCAACACATAGGCGCCAGATTTATCCTTCTTTGGTACCATCACCAGATTTGCTAGCCAGTCCGGATGTTTTATATCTCCGATGAATCCGGCTTCGGAAGTTTGGCTAGCTCCTCTCCCATGGCCTTGTCTCTTGGGTTCGGAAAAGCCAAGAGCCTGTTTGATCGGCTTGAATCCTTTTAGGGTATTTAGGCTGTGCTCGGCCAATGACGTGGGATTCTGGCATGTCCGAAGGGTGCCACGCAAATATGTCCCGATTTTCTCGTGAGAAATTCTCGTAGAGGCGTCTACATCAGGGTTTAATTGTGCCCCAATGGAGGCCGTCTTTGCGGGGTCCGTTGGGTGGACTTGGAATTTGACTATTTCATCCGCTGGTTTAAAAGAGGTGGACTTGGATCTTTTATCAAGTATCACATCGTCCCTATTCACCGTGGAGCGCATCGCCGATGAGTTCCTCGGCCGCTAGGGCTTCGGATAGTGCCTCGAGGGCTAGTGCGGCTGTCTTGTTTTCGTGCGTAGTGCTATGTTCGGATCACTAGCGAGAGTGATGATTCCGTTAGGTCCGGCATTTTAAGCTTCATGTACCCATAATGGGGTATAGCTTGAAAAATTGTGAATGCCTCTCGCCCTAATAAAGCGTGATATCCGCTCTTTGAGCAGGGCCACTTGAAATGTGACCTCCTCGGACTGTAATTGTCCGTGAGCGAACACTATGTCTAGTGTGATTTTTCCTGCGGCAAAGATGCTTCCCGGCTAGGGATTATTCCTCTAAAGGTTGTGCTTCTTCGCTCAATGCGGTTCCAATCTATTTCCATTTTTTGGAGGGTTTCCTCGTAGATGAGGTTTAGTCCGCTGCCGCCATCCATGAGTACCTTAGTAAGGCGAAAGCCGTCCACTATTGGAATGAGAACCAATGCGGCTGGTGCTCGAGCTGTTCGGAATTTGGGTTCGTCACTGGCATTAAAGGTAATAGCCGTGTCACTCCATGGATTTATTGTTGCTACTTGGTAGACATCGGCAAGGTTGCGGAGTGTTCGTTTCCGCATGTTATTTGATGCGAAAGTCTCGAAGACTGCTAATACCGTCTTTGGTCTTCTTTGGCTGGGATTACGAGGCTAAAAGCTCTTCGCCACTTTTGGCCACCTGCCGTAGTATCCAACATGCTCGAAGGCTATGAGTTGGAGTGGCGCCCTCTGTGCTATGAATTTTGCATGGTCCGTTTAGCCAACCCTCCAGTACGGTTTCGTACCCTTTAGGGGGTTTTTGTTTTTTGATGTTTAACCCAAGTGCTTGGTGATGATGCACCCTCTTATTTCGGACTAGGGATGTATTCGGGGCCGGATTATCCCAAAATTTACTTTCGGTTTTCCAAGCACTCTCCATCGTGACAAGATTTTTTTGTACTATGGTCACCAAATCAGCAAAGCTTGTAATTTCGCGACGACTTATGGCGTTTATGATTCCCTTGTGCGTGCAATTATTGCAGAAAAGTGAGATTGCGTCCTCCTCTCGGCAGTCCTTTATCCTGTCCATAACCAAGAGGAATCTGGCCCAGTAATGATGTATTGTTTCAGCGGGCTCTTGCCGAATTCGGGATAGATCGCTAATGTTTGGGTGGGCGGGTGGAACTAGATCCGGAATCCCGTCAAATTTAAGACTCAGGGGCCGAGAAGTTTCCGAACTTGGAAGTTTGGATTTTTGAATGCTATCCAATGAATCCAACCCGCCGCCTGACTTTAGGTTCAGGGCTTGATCGACATCCGTCCCTCTGCGGGAATTCGGCATGGAGGGATCGGGAACCGGACGTAGCTAGTCCTTAAGATGGAAGAAGAGTCGTCGTACTGCTCCTCTACCACAGCAACATGATGGGTAGCCTGGGAGAGTTGATCTCTCTCGAGATCGGTTTTAGGCTCGATCTGGTCGTGATCTGTGGCGACTCCTATGCGGCGATGCGATCCAAGAGCTCGTTTACGGAGGAGATCTCAATCGGATCTAACTGCTCGGCAAGTTCCGAGTTAACGCGAAGATTGGTTTCGATGACCCGAGAAGTCATCGTCGGTGCGGTGGCCGAACTGACGGTCATAAGAAAACCACCTAACCCAAGAGTCTGACCGGTGGCCAAGGCTCCTTTGGCGATAGTATCGTCTTTAAAGACGGGATGAGGCATCCTTCCTGACGGCGACGGCACAGAGGAACTCTCAATGAAAGCACCAATGTCGGTGTCAAAACCGGCGGATCTCGGGTAGGGGGTCCCGAATCGCGCGTCTAGGCGGATGGTAACAGGAGACAAGGGACACGATGTTTTTACCTGTGTTGGGCCCTCTCGATGGAGGTAATACCCTACTCTGCTTGATTAATATTGATGATATGGGTAGTACAAGAGTAGATCTACCACGAGATCGAGAGGCTAAACCCTTGAAGCTAGCCTAT
Organism: Aegilops bicornis; assembly: GCA_021605145.1. Classification (NCBI taxonomy): domain Eukaryota; kingdom Viridiplantae; phylum Streptophyta; class Magnoliopsida; order Poales; family Poaceae; genus Aegilops; species Aegilops bicornis. The sequence goes on from CM038671.1 coordinate 106,841,283, forward strand.
GGTATGATTGTTGTTCGTCCTCTGGACTAAAACCCTTCGGTTTATATAGACACCAAATAGGGTTAGGGTTACACGTAGTCGGTTACAATGGTAGGAGATCTACATATCCGTATCGCCAAGCTTGCCTTCCACGCCAAGGAAAGTCCCATCCGGACACGGGACGAAGTCTTCAATCTTGTATCTTCATAGTCCTGGAGTCCGGCCAACGGTGATAGTTCGGCTATCCGGACACCCCCTAATCCAGGACTCCCTCATGAAGCTCCCCGCATTATGAACAATGCCAAATTATGCTATTAATATTTTGAACTTACTCTTTATTTTCTAATTTGAAATTGGATGGAATTGACAAAGATGATTATCTTTGTTTATACACGCAAAACACATCATCTCTCTCGCTTTGTTTTGTGGTGATATGCACGATGGCATGCACAAGTTCTTGAAGGTCATGCGCCAAACCCAACATATATTGCAGCAAAGAAGGCAAAACATCTTGAAGATAGCGAGACAACCCCAAAGTCTTGTCTTGATGCGATGTTCAAGTTACTTGAGACTAGCAAGACAAGCTCACATAATTCGTTATGCGAATCGGTTCAACTTCTTGATCCCAAGTTCTAGCAGAAAGGCATTCTGCAACTCAACTTCGACTTGAAGTCCTATCTCTAAGAAAGATTGCGGAGAACACCAATGAGAACCTCATCGCTAAACAGCTACACCTGGAAGCTATGACCGACATGCTAGGCCGGCCTCATAACCTTGCTCAGTAGCTTGCGCAGTAGTTCCCGTGCAAGGCTAACCTTTCTTGAACTGTCTAGGAAGTGGTCTCGGTTTAGTATTATTTTGTTACGCTGCAATGGTGCCCAGTTTTTGTAATCTGCTTCTTCGTTGCGTGTTATGATCACTGGTGGCGAACTTCGATGCCCAGTGGATGTAATATACCATAAATCCTTTATTGTATAGTGTAGGTTTATTATTAGTTACTATGCCGTAATTTCTTTATTGTATAGAGTAGGTTTGTTCTTAATTCCTACTAATTATCGCCATCATTCGCTATCTGAAAAAAATCAGATGTAGTCGATCGGGCGAAACATTTGCCTCTAACGGGCCTCGGTGTTTAGCGGGCCACAATTGGGCCGGCTGCATCTTTCTTGGGCCCGAATCATTGGGGCCTTCACACTTCTTGTGAGGCCCACAACTTACACCAGCCTATATTTTAGTTGGGCCTTTTGTGGACCCAGCACTTAGTTTAGCCCAGGTAGCGTTGGGCCATTAACAGGCTGAATATTGTACTGGCATGTTACGGCCCACATGAAACCATGGGCCTTTAGCAGGCCGAAATGCATATTGGGCCTCAATTTTCACTAGTCGTCAACGGGCCTTCAGCAGGCTGAAATGTAGACCGGGCCTTTTTGGGCCCAGTTATATCACGGGCAGTTACAAGGCCGAAAAATATCTCGGGCCTTAGTTGGCCCACTGCTATCATGGGCCTTTAAGAGGCCAAAAGCTTAGTACATACATCAACAGGCCGAATTATGCGACAGGCCTTTAACAGGCCCAAGGTCACGTTGGGCTTAGCTGTTGCCACCTTTATCATGGGCCGTTAGTGGGCCCGATGTCCTGTCGGACCATATATGGCCCATGGGCAGCACGGGCCATTCCCAGGCCGAAAGTCACATCGGGCTGAAATGGGCCCATGTCTACATCGGGCCTCTAATAGGCCGAGAGTCACTGGGCTGTAATTGGGCCCAAATATTTGGCGAACAATTAACAGGCCAGATCTGGCTTTGGACCATAAATGGGCCCAAATATTTGGCGAACAATTAACGGGCCAGATCTGGCTTCGGGCCATAAATGGGCCTTTATTAAGCAGGCTGTTATTGGGCTGGCCCACTAGTACCTGAGTAAGTACTACGGGCCTTTGACGGGGCCGACCTTTTTAACCTATATGGGCCTCTATTGGGCCGTGCCACATGTCGACATATCATAGGCGCTTTGGGTCCAATGAGTGGATGACATCTGTCCCAACGGTGAGCCGACACGTGTTTCTTCCAGCCAATGATGATTTTACACGTGGAAAATCCCCATTGGTCGGGGCTGTTAACGGGTTATCAGATCCAAAACCGGACCCGATAGCTTAACGGTGTTCCGTTACGGTGGATGCCACATGTCGGTCACCCTTGACGAAAGCACTTCTGTGACGTGCGATTTATCGTCATGGAAGTGGACACTTCCGTGATGATAATTTTGGTAATGTCATGGAACACTTCTACGACAGCACAGGTATAGAAAACGTGACCTACTATGACAAACACGTATCATCACGGAAGTGTATTTTTTGTAGTGGATGGTAAAGGAATAAAAGCGACAGACTGCATAATAAAGGTTGCTATCATAAGGGAAACATAAAGTGACGTTCCTTTACATTAAGAGCTTGCACATCCAAAAATAAAAAGCGCATGACAACCTCTACTTCCCTCTGTGAAGGGCATGTCTTTTACTTTTCTGTATTTACCTTTTTATGCAAGAGTCAATAGTGTTCTTTTCTATTCCATTTTTATTCTTCTCTTTGCAAGCATAGTGCGGTGGGGAACGATCTAGGGACATATATGAGGTATTATTGGTGACATTGCCCTCGAGGTAAATGAGTTGCAAGGTGAAATTATAAACCCCCATCTTTCTTTGTGTCTGATTGAAACTTCTGCTCCATATATTTATGCCACGAGTGTCAGCAATCATAGAAGATCATATGATAGTTGAGTATGTGGACTTGCTAAACAAAAGATCTTACATAAGATTCTTCACGAGAATATGATGAATTGTAATTGTTTCATTGACTAAGAACATAGTTTGTTAGTTTTCAAGAAAGTTTATGTTTTATACTTTGATATTGTGATGAATTGTTACTTGATCATGAGAAGTTTTATGATATACTTCTGCTATAATAATGATCATGATGCTACTATGTCTGTATTTTGTTTTTATCTACACCTCTCTCTCTAAACATGTGGGCCATTAGTTAACTAGTTTTCGAGGGGTTGTAACTTAAACTTTGGATTCTAGGAAATCCCCTTTATATAATAGGCTGAGCCCTAATTTTATAGAAGATTCCAGGTCATAATCTTAACCCGTATCATACTCTAGCTCTTATTGATCTTGTTCTCCATGTTTAGGGAAGTCCTCCTCCTGGGCCTCCACATGAGTTGACCCACTGAGTCATGTGAGAGCTGGCATCCCGTCGGGTCTCGTTCTGGGCCTTCGGCCTTCTATGGCGTAGCTCTTCGGTGACCCGGAGATGGTGTGACTCATGGAGCTCATAGGTTCCAATACCAGGTCACATTTATGTTGGGTCTTATCTGTGGGGAATATCGCCAACACCAAGCCTGTCCCCACACCCTCTAACTTCCCATATGAGCCCTAGTTGTGGCCGCCATGAGTTCAGGCCCGTTTAATCTGAGAGTAATCAAAATAAAAAAAGCCCCCCCTCTCTATTGCAGATGTCAAACCTATGACTCGCCTCTGCCTGTAATGCCGCATCGTCATGGCTCTGACTCGCTCTTTGCAAGGTATTCCACGGCCAGACGCATCATTTTTAACTTGGCCTCATGCGATATCTCTTCTCTCCGCAAGAATGAGTGGTGCGATTTGGAATTACAAGCAACTGAGGGCTAGCAAAACAAAACATTTTCTTATTTCAACTACTCTGTTCATTCTAAAATTCTTTCTTTAGATTTGATACAGATGTATCTAGTCATGTTGATACATCTGTATCTAGACAAATCTAAAATCACGTAGATACATCTGTATCTAGACAAATCTAAGACAAGAATTTTGAAACGAAGGTAATATATAAGAGTATCTACAACAGGCACCTCAAACCCGCCTCATACACCTAGGAGGGATGCCAGTCACCGTCCGGTGTCATGAATTTTCACCCAGACAGGGTCCTTAAATGGGCAAAACACCTGGGTTGAACGACACCCCTCATATCCATAACAAATATGGGGCGGATACGGGGGCACCCGAGCGCGCTCGGGCACGCCCGCCACGTTGGACCTGACAGCCCGACCCCACCGCCAATTGCACCAAATCCACCAACCCTTCATCCTCCTCCCACTGCCCTCCAAGCTCTTCCGCGCCCGAGCCCTTGTCGTCCTCCACCCTTGCACCCCATCCTCATCACCGGTCCCGATCCAGAGATGTCGTCCAGCTCATCGCCGACCGCCGCGACAGAGACGCAGTCCTCCTCATCCATCGACGTCCCTTCGTCGGCTAGGTCTTGCAAGGCGAAGAACGTCGCGCGTAAGTTGCGATGATAGTGTTAGCAAGAGAGGGAGGCGGCGGCTTCGTAGCGAGGCTCGGACATGGTCAACACAGATTACATCGTCTGACCCTGTTGGGACAGAGGATGATTCTATGGCCAGCTCGGCCATTACGGAGAGCTTTCCACTGATGCAGATGAGGGAGTCCTGGATTATGGGGTCCTGGGTGTCCATACTATTTGATATGGGCCGGACTGATGGGACGTGAAGATAAAAGTAGAAGACTTTTCCCCTGTGTCCGGGTAGGACTCCCATATGCGTGGATGGCAAGCTTGGTGTCCGGATATGATATTTCCTTCCTTTACAAACCGACTATGTACAACCCTAGGCCTCTCCATGTGTATATAAACTGGAGGGGTTGGTCCGTAGAGATCATCAGAATTCTCATAGGCTAGGGTTTAGCCATTACGATCTCGAGGTAGATCAACTCTTGTAACCCCTATACTCATCGAATATAATCAAGCAGGAAGTAGGGTTTTACCTCCCTTAAGAGGGCCCGAACCTTGGTAAACATTGTGTTCCCTTTGTCCCCTATTAACATTGATCCTCATACACACAATTCGGGACCCCCTACCCGAGATCCGCCGGTTTTGACACCGACATTGGTGCTTTCATTGAGAGTTCCACTGCGTCGTTGACAAAAGGATCGATGGCTCGACTTGTCATCGGTGATGATGCTGTTTCCGGGGAGACTTTTATCCCTGGTCAACTCTTCATGTTTGGCGGCTTCGCTCTGCAAGCCAGTTCAACTGGTCACCTCAAGCAGATCGACAGCTACGCCCCTGGTCACCAGATCAGGTTTGGAAGTTTGAATTACATCGCTGATATCCAGGAGACTTTATCTTCGAAGGATTCTAGGCCTCGGCCGCCGCTCCTCATCTACATGAAGGAAACCCGTCGGATCCACCATCAGATTCCACTCAAGGATCGACTCTCGTGCCTGCTTTGGCCTTAGATCCAGAGCGGACCACTCTGTCTGAAGACAGGAGGATAAACCCCACCGGACTCTCTCCCTCTGTAGAGCTTCTTGCTCGATACCCAGAGGTGATCATGCTATCAGCAAGCCCAGAGTAAAACAAAACTCTCCCTGTCATCGGGAAGCCAGACTCATCTTTGGATGCCAACTCCAAAGTCTTGAGGTCAGCGTCCACTGAGCTTGGTCAAGTGGTGATTACCGGACCCAGCTCCATAGATCCTCAGTCACCGATCCAGCTTTTGCTCCTGAACGAGGCGCTGGACCTAATGCAATCTCTCGCCATCACCGAAGCTCCACTTCCAAACTACGCCCAGCCTGAACTGGGGGCTGAGAGGGGGAATTTTATGCCCCACCCACCACCCACTTAATAGCCAGTGTCGAGGACCTAACCGACATGCTAGACTATGCCTTTGAAGACATCGATGGTATGGACGACGATGCCGGGGCCGAACTAGGCCAAAACCCCCTATCACTGGGTGTTGGACGGTCACTTCTACTTACGATGTATACATGGTGGATACACTCGAGAAGAAGGACGACGATGGCACTCAAGATCCGATTGAGGACAAGCCCGTCGAGGCACCACCTAAGCGCCGATGTCAGCGGCGCCGCTCCCGATCGCGTCGGGAAAAGGAAAGCAACACCGACACCGGAGATAATGACACTCTGGAGAATGCCGAAGACTCAGACCACCCCATAGAGCCTGTGTTAGAGCAGGATGAGTGGGAGGAGGGACAAGTAAACCCCGACGAACTTGACAATCACGAGGATTCAGAAGATAGTAACTATCTACCGGCCTCCAGGAGGATGTCAGCCTCGGTAATGAAGATTTCATCATGCCAGAGGAACCCCTCGAACAAGAACGCTTCAAGCGACAGCTCATCGCCACTACGAGGAGCCTGAAAAAGAAACAACAATAGCTTCAAGCCGAACATGATACACTCAATGACAGATGGACCAAGGTCCTGGCGGCCGAAGAATACGGCCTCGAGCATCCGACAAAGAGTTATCCACAATGCAGGCTACTACCACAATTTGACGACGAGGCCCTTGAGCCAATACCATCAAGATACAATCATGCTGATCAACCGGATTGACCACCAAGTGGACGAGACAAAGTGGATAATTAAGCCGAATACCAGCCCGCGCCCCCTCGCCGTAGAGGCAAGAAGACAGCGGCTCCGGGCTACATGTACGACTTACGTCAGGACCTGGACAATAGAGCCGGCCAGACCAGATCAATCTATGGATCAAGGGGACGTGCCCCAACACGAGACGACGGCCATCAAGCCTGGCGCGACAAGCACAACCAAACTCGGGCCGGGAACCGGACACATATGTCATCCGAACTTCGTCGCGATGTTGCCCAATATAGAGGCGCCACACACCCCATGTGCTTTATCGATGAGGTAATGCAGCACCAGTTTCTGGAAGGGTTTAAACCCGTAAACATCGAGGCATACGATGGAACGATAGATCCCGCTGTATGGATTGAAGATTTTCTTCTCCACATTCACATGGCTCGTGGTGATGATCTCCAGGCCATTAAATATCTTCCCCTAAAGCTAAAAGGACCAGCACGACACTGGTTGAATAGCCTCCCAGAGAACTCCATCGGCAGTTGGGAGGACTTAGAGGATGCCTTTCGGGACAACTTCCAAGGCACTTATGTCCGGCCACCGAACACTGATGACATAAGTCACATACTCCAGCAACCCAAAGAGTCAGCCCGCAAACTCTAGACTCGGTTTTTAATTAAAAAGAACCAAATTGTCAGCTGTCCAGACGCCGAAGCCTTAGCGGCATTTAAACACAGCGTCCACGACAAATGGCTTGCCCGACACCTTGGTCAGGAAAAGCCAAATACTATGGCAGCTTTGACTGCACTCATGACCCGCTTCTGTGCGGGCGAAGATAGCTTGTTGGCTCGTAGAAGTAACAGTACCAGCGACCCTGGCACTTCTAAGGCCAGGGATGACAATGGAAGGCCACGACATAGCAAAAATAAGCGTCGAAACAACAATGAAGAAACCAAGGATAGGCGGTCAACACCGATTCATCGGCTGCAAGCCCAGTTAGTGGAAGAAGCAGTTCAAAGGAAATAGAGACGGCCCGTCCAACTTAGATAAAATACTAGATAGGCCCTGTCAAATCCATGGCACCCCTGACAAGCCTGCCAACAACACCAACAGAAACTGCTGAGTTTTGAAACAGGCCAGTAAATTAAATACCGAACACAAAGGGAAAGGGCCTCAAAGCGAGGACGATGATGAGCCTGCCCTCCGAACACAGGGGGACAGAAGAAGTTTCCCCCCCAGGTGAAAACCGTGAATATGGTATATGTCACCCACATCCCCAAAAGGGAGCGCAAGCGCACATTATGGGACGTCTATGCTGTAGAGCCTGTTGCCCCCAAATTCAACCCATGGTCGACTTGTCCGATCACCTTTGATCGCAGAGACCACCCAACCAGTATCCGTCACGGAGGTTCGGTGGCCCTGGTCCTCGATCCAATCATCGATGGGTACCATCTCACTAGAGTCCTTATGGACGGCGGTAGCAATCTTAATTTGATCTACCAGGACACTATCCGTAAAATGGGTATTGACCCATCAAGAATCAAGCCTAGCAACGCTACCTCTAAAGGAGTGATACCCGGCGTGGAGGCCCGCTGCACAGGCTCCTTAACACTGGAAGTGGTATTCACCTCTCCAAATAACTTTCGAAGTGAAGATTTGATCTTCGGCATCGTCCCTTTCAGCAGTGGCTATCACACACTGCTCGGACAAACTGCTTTCGCCCACCTCAATGCAGTCCCACATTATGCTTACTTAAAGCTCAAAATGCCCGGACCACGCGGCGTCATCACAGTCAATGGAAATATGGAGCGCTCCCTCCGTACTGAGGAGCACACCGCGGCCCTAGCAGCCGAGGTACAGAGCGGCCTCATCAAGCCGAACAGCTAATCGGTCATCAAGACCCATGACACCGCTAAGCAAGTTCGATCAACATTACAACATGATAGCTCAGCGAACCCAGATCTTGAATAGCAGTTCAGCCTCCGTCGACCGCCCCATAATGTTGCGGCATACGTACCACGCGTGCATAATTATGCACTTAAAATACCTTGGGTAGCGCCGGACGCATACTGCAGAACAGGTCTATAGTACGGCTTGAACCTATTCGGACCTTGACCTTCTCTCTCTTTTCCTCTTTACTACAGGTTCATTAAAAACCTACCTACTCTACGGTGGTACATGGGCTCTTTTTAGGTTCCCCTTTCTTATAGATGACCATCGCCTTTTCCTCTCAAAGGATTTTTCACCAAGGAGAAACGGCGTAGACGTGCGGCAGGGCGCCACTGGGATCTTCAAAATCACTGCTTTCTGGCCATGTGTAAAACTTTCCTTGTGTAAACTATCGGCATATCAAATAGCCTTGATATTCATGGCATTATCTGTAATATCACGTCTCGGCGTATTAACCAGGATATAAAGGAAACAGTTGGTCACCACTTTTGTTTGGTACTGATTTATTGTGTCATCTGTATTCCCTCCTTACTTCAGAATGCCACACGCACCTCAATCCGGACTTCAACCCTGGGGGTTGTATCCGGCCCGACACATTTTAAAGTCCGAACTACTATGAGGTACCCTTCGGTGTCCCGAATATTGCATTATATGCATCGGCTCCGAATCATGTCTTTCGTCTATAGTTGGGTTGCCCGGCTCCTGTGGTTACCACCTTATGTTCCATTTCTTGTAAGGGAAGGAATTATTTTGGGACATTTGGTATCTAAAAGAGGAATTGAGGTTGATCAAGTAAAATTTGAAGTAATATCAAAACTTCCACCACCTGTAAATGTGAAGGGAGTGAGGAGCTTTTTGGGACATGTTGGGTTCTATAGAAGATTCATAAAGGATTTCTCCAAGATAGCCAAACCCCTCACTAATCTCCTAAACAATGATGTTAAGTTCAACTTTGATGCAGAATGTGAAAAATCCTTCAACTTGCTCAAGTAAGCATTGGTCACTGCTCCAGTTGTGCAACCTCCTGACTGGGAATTACCATTTGAGATAATGTGTGATGCAAGCGACTTTCTTTGTAGGTGCGATGCTTGGACAAAGAAAAGGAAAAGATTTGCATGTAATATACTATGCTAGCAAAACACTTGATGATGCTCAAGCTATTTACACAACCACCGAAAAGGAGTTGTTGGCAGTAGTGTATGCCTTTGACAAATTCAGGCAAAATCTCGTGGGATCTCATTGTGTAGTTTACACAGACCACGCTGCAATAAGATATTTACTCAGCAAGAAATAAGCCAAGCCAAGGTTAATTAGATGGATACTCTTGCGTCAAGAATTTGATGTGGAAATCAAGGACAAGAAAGGAGCTGAAAATGCTGTGGCAGATCACTTGTCGAGATTGCAAAATAATGCAGTAGACTCCTTACCTATCAATGATGTTTCACCAGGGAACAATCTTATGCAAGTGACTAGTATACAAAACTATACACCATGGTACGCAGATATAGTTAATTATTTGGTCTGTAACAAAGTTCCTACAGATTTTGGGTATCAAAAGAAGAAGAAATTCCTATTAGATATGAAGCACTTCTTTTGGGATGAACCTTACTTATTCAAGCATTATGATGATGGTATTGTTCGAAGATGCTTGCCGGAAAGTGAAACTAAAAGTGTAATCTATCATTGCCATTCATCCCCTTATGGAGGTCATGCAAGTACTCAAAAGACTCAAGCAAAAAATTTGCAAGCAGGATTTTATTGGCCAACTTTATTCAAGGATGTACATTCCGATATTGAAGCTTGTGATCCTTGTCAGAGAACTGGAAATATTTCAAAAAGGCAAGAGATGCCTCAAAAAGGAATTCTTGAAGTAGAGCTCTTTTATGTATGGGGAATTGATTATGTTGGACCCTTGCCATCATCAAAAGGGTACAAATACATATTAGTGGCAGTGGACTATGTGTCAAAATGGGTTGAGGCTGTTCCAACCGTCAATGCTGATTCCAAGTCAGTTTGCAATTTATTCAAGCAAGTGATCTTTCCAAGATTTGGTGTGCCACGGATTGTTATCAGCGATGGAGTAACGCATTTCAACAACTCTCAACTAGAATCTCTCTTAGCATAATATGGAGTTCATAATCACAGAATTACAACTCCATATCATCCACAAGCAAATGGACAAGTGGATCTGTCTAATAGAGAAATAAAGGCTATCCTCGAGAAGGTAGTATCAAAGTCAAGGTCTGACTGGGTACTAAAATTACCAGACACACTGTGGGCATATAGGACAGCTTATAAAACACCAATTGGAATGTCACCATTCAGGTTAATATATGGAAAATCATGCCATCTACCCGTTGAACTTGAACACAAAGCTCAATGGGCACTAAGGAAACTCAATATGGACCTTGATACAGCAGGAAAACATAGAAAACTTCAACTCTGAGAGATGGAAGAACTGAGAGCTGACTCTTACGAGAGTGCAAGAATCTACAAAGAAAAGACCAAGATATGGCATGATAAGCATATATTGAGGAAAGAATTTCATCTTGGACAGTTGGTATTGGTCTACGATACTAGGTTTCATTTATTTCCCGGTAAATTCAAGTCAAGATGGTATGGCCCTTGCAAGGTGAAGAAGATTCTGAAAAGTGGTGCTATCCAAGTGCAAAGTACTTCTGGAGGTCTCTTCCTCGTAAACGGTCAAAGACTGAAGCCCTACATCCCTAGAGACACACCTCTAATTTCTGAAGATGAGAATGCAAGCGAAGATCAAGACATGGAGAAGGAAATTCAAGAAGGCGAGGGGAGCCAAGAGGTGGTGTCAATCCCTGCAGGACCCTGACCCCACTGAAGAGACATGGTCGAGCTAAAGACCTGAAACAAGCGCTTTTCAGGAGGCAACCTGAATTTTTAATAAGTTCTTTTCCTTATTTAGTTTTCATAGAAAAGTGTTTATGTGTTTATGTCTTTCTTTTTCAGCGAATAAAGGCAAGGGGAGCACAAACAGGGAACTCAAACAGAGAAGAGTGGAGAGAAGAAACTAGGGGAGAAGATTATACAAATACCAGGTGATTCTGTTCCACTTGAAGCAACCTTTAGAAAATTTAGTATGAGGACTGGTATTTAATTGCATTAAAAATCTTTCTTTTTACGCATTGTGACACGTTACTCATCACTGCAAAGTAGGATTCACCCCAAGAAGATTGTTGATTCTCTTAATACTAAAACTATGCAGATGTATTCTTCTTATGGTAAATTGGGATAATGAATACTTTTACCTCCGTGTAAATGTTCAATGGGAATGCCTTGAGTCTAAGTGAAACCCTCTTGATGAATTGATGTCTTTGGTCTCGATTGTCCCAAGTTAAGCTAAATGGCGGTGGCACTTAAGTAGTAACTATGATCTCTCGGATACGTGAGTGCGTGAAAAATAGTGCCATTAGCTATGGATTTCTCTTTCAGTTACTCCTGTTTTACTTAAGCTAAGTAATTTTCGTATAAATAAATAAAATATTTATAATAATTTTAAGTCCGATCGACCTACAGTAGCATGCCATGTTCCCTGGATCGCTGGCTTGTGAAATCTGGTAGATTGGACTGTAAAACATTTATATAAAAAATGCTAATAATTGTCGAACCAGGTGTATACCATGTTCTCTGGATCGGTGGTATGTTCCTTTGGTGAGACAATAACTAAAAAAATTCTATAATTGCCGAACCAGGTGTATACCATGTTCTCTGGATCGGTGGTATGTTCCTTTGGGGAGGCAATAACAATTTTTTTTCTAATAATTGGTCGAGCCAGGTGTATACCATGTTCTCGGGATCGGTGGTATGTTCCTTTGGCGAGACTGATATAATTTCATCACTTGTGCTTTAAATTCAATAAGTAACTTGTTTTTCTAATTGATTTTGAGGTCCCAGCTTATCTTAGGGCTGAAGACGCAGCCAGTTCTTGATTAATAGGATTCACTTTCACTCAAGGCCATTGACTTGGAACATTTACAATGTGTTATAAATTATTGCTTATCGCAATTTAGCTTCAGTAGAGTACAGTTGCCTAGTTCCAGTATTGTCGGAATTACTATCTATCCAAAAGTGCATCTTTACTAGGCAGTGTGGGTAGTGTCACCATCATTTTCCTTTACTTGAGGACAAGCAAAGATCTGGGTGTGGGGGAAATTGATAGCACATTTATGCATATAGTATTTTAAGCCCTTTTGCATCTCAAATTAAACATATGATCACAGTAATTACTTATAAAGTACTCATGCTTGTAGAAATATTCATATTATGGTATTTCTTACAACACTTCTTCATATTTTGCAGAACCGGTGCGTTTAGGCACCCAAACTTCTTCGAAAGTGGTTTCCACACTTAACCAGGGATCAACTTGGAGAAGAATTCAGCTCTGGAGGGGGCAAACTGAAAAAGTGCTAGAAGAGGTCATGCGCACCCAGTCAGACAGAGTGGAGGTAGCGTCTGATTGCATGCGTGAGAAGAGCTGGATCCAGAGGCGCGACCGACCAGACGACCTAGCCGATCCCACGCGTGACCCCAAATACACAAAGCAGAGGAGTGGGGGTCAAAGGAGAGGAGACTACAGGGGGCTGACTGCTTTCTCTCGTCTTCCACGCTACTCACCTACCACCAGATCGAACAAGGGGATCGAGGGGAACCAACAGAAGAACCAGATCGAAGGAGAGAGAGGGAGAAGAGGGTGCCGGGAGACTGGCGGTGGCGCCCGATCCACCGCTCCTCTCCAACGACGACGCTGACCTGCTGCACTTCCTCGTCTCCAACGACGACGCCGACCTGCTACACTTCCTCGTCTCCAACCTCAAGATCGACCGTCGCTACTCAGCTCCAATTCCTGCTGCTGCGACCTCCCTGACCGACGATCTCTGCCACTTGTTCTCTCCTCCTCCTCGCTGCTGAGAGGGAGAGGATCGACCAGAGGCCAGGGGCGTCGGGCCTTCTGGTGCTCCACGCAAGATCGTCTCCAACGTGCCTCTGCTGCTACTCTTCTTCGCCTGCAACATCTACAGCTTCGAATCGAAGATCATCAAGACCCATAGGCTCTGAACCTCTCTCTTCTCTTGTTCCTGTTCTCTGAATATATGAACTCTTGGATCTGAAAATTACTCTGTTACCTGTGTACCTTTGCTGAAACCTCATGTATCCTTGCTGAATTGTTGTGACACTTGCTGGATATTAAGTTAGTAGTTATTCTCATGTGGGCTGCTGTCACTTTAATTGGTTGCATGAGTTTTGTGTGATGTCTGAACCATCTTCCATGTGCTAGTTTTATTTTTCTGTTTGATTACAAGAAAACCACTAAAAAAAGAGACAGTCCTATTTCTGAACCCTTTACCTTTGCTGCATATTATTTTGTTTTACCTTGCTCTAGTAGCTGCTTGTTGTCACTGTGGTTTGATTCATCTGTTCCGTTGTTCCGAATGTTTCAAATGCATGCTTCGAAGTTCTAGATCCCTATGAAGAACACGACATCCGTAGTTTGGGCACAAAAACGCACCGGTTCTACAAAATATGAAGAAGTGTTGTAAGAAATATCATAATATGAATATTTCTACAAGCATGAGTACTTTATAAGTAATTACTGTGATCATATGTTTAATTTGAGATGCAAAAGGGCTTAAAATACTATATGCATAAATGTGCTATCAGCTTACCACCTTATGTTCCGCTCGTTCGGCTAAGGTAGTAAAGGAAGAACTACTGCGATTGTATTTCCGGCTCATCCGGTGAAATACCTCAGTAGAGAAAGCTGAAAACTGACTGTCATGATAAAGCGAGAGCTGGTCGGCGATTCGGTGACTTAGTCTTATACTACAATCGCTAGCGATTCACGCTGTGTTATACAAGGGGCTGGTCTTCGCCCAGCCGCGCGGAGCAGGCACCATAGTACGGATGGCCGCACACGCACCAGGGGCTAGTTCTTAGCCCCACAGTCAAACTCCTATGGCCAAGTGAAAGTCATAAAGTCACATAGTCTGATTGCCTGGTTCACCTCGCGGACGCCTCCTTTACGAACCAAGACATTGGATAAAGTGCGGTCACGCGTTATAACACCCCACAAAGATCTGCGTAAATTTGGCAAACAACTGGCAACTTTCAAAAATAAACAACCGCACAGGAGGAAAAATCACTTGAAACAAAAGGATTAGCATAGATATATTACAAGCCTGGGTTCATAACATAGTTTTTACAACCCGAATACATCTACTCAAATATGACGTCCTTCGAGAATTGGCCCTCTACTATTTGGGCCCCTACCAGGAAGTCTTCAAAGTACCTCTCCGGCTTGCGGTGGTCCTTGCCTTCGGGCGGGCCTGCGGTTGCCACATCGGTGGCCTTCATCTTTGCCCAGTGCATCTTGACGCGGGCGAAGGCCATCCGAGCACCCTCTATGCAGGCCGAGCGCTTCACAGCATCATCCCGGGGCAGTGCGTCGACAAGCCGCTTCACCAAACCGAAGTAGCTACAGGGCATTGGTTCGTCTGGCCAAAGCTAGGCTATTAGATCCTTCACGGCCAAACCGGCCACCCTATGCAGCTCCATCAGTTGGTTCAGCTGGTCGTTCAGGGGCGTCGGGTTCTCCAGCGCAAGATACTGCGACCACAACAGCTTCTCGGTCAAGTTCCCCTCCTGAGCTCAGAAGAACTGTGAGATATCAGCAGCACTCCTCGGAAGATCCACAAATGCGTCTGGACAACTCCATACTCGAGTAAGCAAAGCGTATCTTTGACCTCCAAAAGTACTTTGTAAAAGAAAGGCCTTACCAGCCGCTATCTGCTTTGCCTGACGGATCTCCTCCCGAGCACTCCGGGACTCAGCCTGCGCCTCTTTAGCCTCCTGGAGGGCTTTGGCGAGTTCGGTCGATTGGGGCGAAGTCTTCTCCTCCAATTCCTCGCATTTGAGGATGGAGTCTTTGAGATCCTACTCGACTTCGGCCACCTGAGCTTCATGTTGGCGGCGGGCGGCCTGCTCGGTCTTCAGCTCTGCAGCCGCTTTGTCAGCAGCTACCTTGTTCGGCTTTGCCTCTTCTTGGGCTTTGGCAAGGGCGCCTTTGAGGGTCTCGACCTCAGCTGCCCCAACTATGCTCATAGTCAAAGCATTACATGAGTTAGTCTCTGAACATAGCTATCACTTATGATATACAACTACACTTTTAACGCTATATGCATACCTTGTGTTTCATTGAACCGCTTGTTAATGCGGTCGATCTCTTCATCGGCCAACTAAAGCTTCCGATTGAATTCTTACACTTCCGCGGCCTGGGCGGTCGCTGCCAACATGGAAGCCTGTTACAATAATAGAACAATATGTTAACTCTACCGAATACTATATGGATCCTCTGTCCGTTTTTTCAAACCAGACAGAGCCTCAGGGGCTACTGTCTATATACAGGTATATTCCTCTATATGAAACAAAAAATGTTTAGGACATTACATCGCATACCTCAAAGCCTATCAGTAGGCTGTGGAAGGCTTCGTTCAGTCCGCTCTTACCAGACTGGACCTTCTCTACTACCGCACCCATCAGGGTGCGGTGCTCCTCCATGATGGAAGTATGTTGCAGTGCTTCTGATAGAGTATTCGGCACCTCCGGATTGGTGGAGGTCACAGACGAAGCCGATGCTCCCCCCTCTTTCAAAGGGAGTTGCCCACCTGATCCCGGAGCCGCATTGGTCTACGGAATGGTGTCCGGCTGGGGTCCGGATTGCTGGGGGTCCCCGCCGTCGACCACCATTGGGGTTGCTTCCCCTATGTCTTCGGCGGCCAAGGTGTTAACCTCGGGTGCCTTCTCGACAGCCTCGCCCGCCCCTCCTCAGCCAGGAGAAGTCCTTCGATAACACCTCATGTGTCATCCATGGTGACAAAGTAGGAGGCTCGTGGCGGCGTCTCGCTCTCTGCCATCTCGGGTGGTAGAGAGGTCCCCTCCGATAATGGAGTGTTCGGGAGCTCGCATGGAGGGCTGAAGAACACATAGAAAAATAGCTTATATAATAGCAAGGGAGGATTAAAGATAAACAATGAGTATCCCAATACTTACGATGCGGCCGGGGGCTTCGCCCTGGGAGGCTTCTTGCGGACTGGTTCATACTCTGAGTCCGAACTGTCTTGGGGGATCACTTTCCCCCTCTTGGGCGCCTCCCCCTCCGGGTCTTTGGAGGCCGTCCTCTTCTTCTTCCCCCCCTTGCGGGGGGAGTCGCTTTCCACCACCTCCTCCTCTTCTTCCTCGTCTCCCTCGTGGGAGGAGAGGGCTTCGGTCTCTCTGGACATTGCGTTCGAAGGACCCTTGTGGCCGGGGCTGCCTTTGGCCTCCTTGCCCTTCTTCTTCTTGGTCTACTTTTCCGACACTTGATACGGCGCCGGTACCAGCATCTTCGTTAGCTGGGGGGTGGCCGGGTTCTCCGGTAGCGGTGCCGGAGAGTCGATCCGCTCCACCTTTGCCGTCCAGCCCTGTACGGAAAGAGGATAATGTAAATATTTATCATCATCTGAAGTGTTAGCTAAATAAAGTCTTCAGAAAGGTTATGCTTACCGCCGAGGCTGGGTTCTCGCTATCAAGGCTGATGTCTTCGGTCTTCATCGGCCAACTCTTCTGGGCCTTGAAAAGCTGCTTCCATATGTCTTCGTGTGTGGTGCCGAAGAAGTGCTTCATGGTCCGGGGCTCATCCGGATAGAACTCCCACATAGGGGAGGCCCGGAGTTGGCAGGGGAGGACACGACGGAAGAGCATCACCTGGATCATGTTTAGTGAGTCCAGTATTTTTTCCCAACACATTGGAGATGCGCTTTTGTAGCATCATCACCTCCGACATGGACCCCCAATCAAGGCCCTTGGTGGTCCACGAGGTGAGTCTCGTCGGGGGTCCGGATCTGAAGTCCGGTGCGGCCGCCCACTTGGCATCGCAGGGTTCGGTTATGTAGAACCACTTCTGCTGCCACACCTTGACTGTCTCCATGAAGGCCCCTTTGGGCTAGATGGCGTTGGGAAGCTTGCTCACCATAGCACCGCAGCAGTCCGCGTGCTGCCCGTCGACAACCTTCGGCTTCACATTGAAGACTTTGAGCAATAGGCCGAAGTATGGGGGGATTCGGAGTAGAGCCTCACACATGACAATGAACGCCGACATGTGGAGGAAAGAATTTGGGCTAGATCATGGAAATCTAGCCCGTAGTAGAACATGAGGGCCCGGACAAAGGGATGGAGGGGAAACCCTAGACCTTGGAGGAAATGGGGGATGAATACTCCATTCTCGCCGGGCTCCGGAGTGGGGATGACCTGGTCTCTATCAGGAAGCACTACAAAAAAAGACACATCCGTGACATTTTGGGCCGAACAATTTTTTTTTCTGTCATGCTTATGACACTTCTATGAGGATAATTGTGACAAAACCCGGTATCATCATAGATGTGGTGGGGTCCTACTTCTATGACAAAAAATCATGACAGAAAATGGGCTTTTCATCCTGGGCAGGCCGGAGGCGCAGCTGCATGACATTCTTTGGGCCATCCATGATGGAGAAAATCGTGGTAGAAGCGAGGGCGAGTGACGGTGTCCTAGACTAGGGGGTACTCACCGCGTCGTCTCCCGATCAGTTGGATTGGGCCGAGGATCCCCATGGTCGTATACTCATGGGCCAGTCCGGACAGTTGCCGCATACAAGGAAGAATCAACAAGACTTGGCGATCAAGACAAGGACTCCTCCCCACTGGCGTATTCGGCTAGGACTCTTGTTATCCTAGGCCTCTTGTGCATTATATAAACCGAGGCCAGGCTAGTCGATAGACAATCTCATATATACAACAATCATACCATAGGCTAGCTTCTAGGGTTTAGCCTCTTTAATCTCGTGGTAGATCCATTCTTGTAACACACATCATCAATATTAATCTAGCAAGACGTAGGGTTTTACCTTCATCAAGAGGGCCCGAACCTGGGTAAAACATCGTGTCCCTTGTCTCCTGTTACCATCCTCCTAGACGCACAGTTCGGGACCCCCTACCCAAGATCCGCCGGTTTTGACACCGACATTGGTGCTTTTATTGAGAGTTCCTCTGTGTGTTCGACAAAAGGTCGATGGCTCGCCCGCAGGTCAACTGCGACTTTGGCATATTCGTCACCAGCTTGACTGGTCACCTTGGTTCGACCAAGGACTGTGCCCTACCTCCGATCGTCATGTTCGGACGAGGGCCTTCATCAACATCAACTCCGATCTCTATCAAGGTCATGGAGGAATAATCCAGGGAGCCCGGGGGCTCAACGTCAACATTGCCCTCGGGCGTCCGTACTGTTTTTCTGGACAGCGGACTTGTGTCCGCCGCCACCGCCTCCTCAAGCGTCGTTTTAACGATTGCTTCGGTGGAATTGTGCGGAATTGAGTCTACAACAACCCTGGAAAATTTCGTCGAGTTCCGATGGAGGAATCTCTGGCAATCTCCGATATACCGGAGCCGCATTGAATCTGGATGAGAATCCGGACGAGTTTAGGGCGTGGTGTCCAACTTCTAGCTCGGACTTCCTTTCGAAGATCCAACCGTTGATCGGCTACGGAATTCCTATATCTACCACCCCTCCAAATTTCAGCTCGATCCGACCGTCCAAACTCCGGGAACCTTCCGATTAGTGCATCACTTTTTGGATCTGTTTTCTGCGCGAAACGAATCCGACCCGAGTTCCTCTTTTTTATGAACGGGATTTGGACATCCTTTTGAAGGAAGTTTTGTATGGGGTATAGTGTTTTGTTTCGAACACATCGCACTAACTTTAAGATCTTTTGAACATGATCTTCAATATCATCTTTGGTGTCAAACCAGTCCGCAATATTGCTCCACGGTACCGACTGCGCTAGACATCGTCGTCACTTTGTTGAGCCGAGCTCAACTTCTTCGGATCATCATCTCGGCAAGCCGAACAAAAGTCCGGCATCGCGAAGGATAAATCATCACCAACATCGCCGCCCCACGGATTACACGGAGCGGGCATAGCGGCATCGCCGCACGGTCGCTTCATCAAGCCGGCATCGACCACGTCACGACCTGCATCGGCAGGGCCGCACTATTGCTTCTTCAAGCTGGTGTCTATCACGCCGACCTACTTCGACATCTCGGCTGGACCGGGGGCTTCGCCATCTCTTCATCAACCTACTCCGGACACTTCGGCGTCACTAGCCGACCGAGCAATGGGTGCGCGGATCGAGTCTCAATTTTGGGAATCACCTTCCTTCGGATTGCTACAACAAATAAACCAGGTGCTATTAATCCTAGTATTTCTTTTTTCTTGTTTGGGTTAATTCTTCCCAAGGAATTATTACTCTGGTTTGTCCATCATATGTACACAGGTCTATCAAATGGTGGCCGCATTATTGACGGTCGCATGATGTTTCGGTCAGTTTCCGTACATAGTCCGGCGAATGCCGCATCCGGAACTCGGACCGACCTGTGAATCCAGGCTTTGCCACGCCTTTATTGCATTACACCAACGACCTGCATCGACATTGACTTCGGCGCCAGGCCATATTTCTTTTATTACTCACTTTGCATAAATTATTTATTATGCAACGATTTTTTTTATTATTACTATTATCTCTGGTTTGCACTATTTTTTGTGCACAGGAAAATGATCCAGCCGGACTATATCCTTTAAAGTCACCTCGGTGGGACGGGGTCTTCGTCAACACTTCACTACCCCATGCCAGGGACTTTGGCATCACTCTGCCGTCCTGCATTGACCGTGCTATGTCACCACTTCACAGTGCCGAGCTCTTTGCTCCGCCACCTCAGGATCGGCTTGGGGGATGGAACCTTGTCCCGCATCAAGCTCGGACCGCGTCGTCAATACCGAACACATTAACCAGCTAAGTTGCCTTCATGCTCAAAGTTTTCAATTTTTAACTTGTGTTCGGCTCGACCAAGCATTATACTTTTTTGGAAAAAAAGTTGCTTGTAAAATTTTTCCTTCCATACTTTGTTTGCACATACTTGACGCGCTACCCGCGCTCAGTATACAGGGGCTTCTTTAACGAAGCTTATTAATTCGACTTTATGCCCAACACATGTGTCACACTTCCGCATGTACCTTTTATTCACCATTATATGCATCGATATGAATTAAGTTTTGGCCAAGCTGGGTTATCTGGCTCCTGTGCTTACCCCTACGTTCCCGATTGTTCGGCTAGGTGGTAAAGGGAGCACCTCTGCGATTATTCTTGCCCGTCAGGATGTGTACCTCGACTGGGTGAAGCCGAAGCTAAGCGTTCTTAAGGGAATACTCGGTCGTTGAACTAAAAGATGATTTCTTACCTATTCATTTACCTGCCCCGGATGTTTTTCTGCTCTTTTTCGCAGTCAGGACATGCACTTTAGGGCATCCTCCCAGTGGAAAGGAACCCTTAACGGAACTATTCTCCTCGGAAGATGTTTCTTACTAACCATGTAATATAACATAACTAGTTGGGCACTTATGCGGTAAAGCACTAATGACCCCTACGCTTTGGTCTCCACGCATGCCCCAGTTTTATAACCGCGAGGGTATTCGGACACACTCCGGACTATTGGGTCCAGAGGTTGAAGCGAAAAGGTCCGCTACGACAAACGATCTACAATCCGGCTAGAAGGCATTCTACATGTCACCTTACATTATATAGTCAACTTTTACCCAAGTCACTTGGGGGTTCTTATGTTTATTTGAGCCATTTCATACTAAGTGTTTTTCTTCTTAGTCGTTGCAAAGTTAAAGCACGGCAGAAGCACCTTTTTTTTTCTAAAGTCCAATTTTTGGATTGGCACCGAACACTTGATCTTGTTCGGACGTCAAGTTTTTACTGACATTTTTTGGTTTTCCCAGCTTTTGGCACTTTTAAACCATTTGTGTGTTTTCAGCACAAGTCTCGCGAAACGCCGGACACCTTTAGAGATTCGGCAAAAACATTCTCGGATATTGCTATATATGCATCAGTTTGAATTGTGTCTTGATTCAATAGTTGGGTTGCGGCTCGCGCTTGCCTCCTATGTTCCGCTTTGTTCGGCTAGGTGTGCAAAGGGAGAACCACTGCGATTGTGCTTCCGGCTTGCATGGTCAAGCACCTCAGTGGAGAAAGCCAAAACCGATCGTCATAATAGGTGTAAACTGGTCAGCGATCCGATGACTATATTAAATGACGGGCCATTCATAACACCGGCGAAGTTATTCCGGCTTGACCTCGATCGCCCGAACATTGCGGGGCTAGTAATCGCCTCCCAAACTAAATCCTCAATATTTTGCTCTTACATTGGAGCTGAGGTTTCATGATCATGCTTAGCATGACAATCCAAAGAAAGGAACCGATAGCGGGACTATTTTCTTTGGAAGACATTTCTTCTGTTAAACAGTAATATAACATATCTCTCTGCGTACCTTTGTTTATAAAACCGTATGGCCAGATTGCCTTGTTTGTCGTAAATCTTTTCCCTCATAAAAGGCTTTATAAAGTAGGACAAACACTCCTCGGCTACTGGCCGAGGAGGTTGAAGCCGATGGTCGGTCAACAAAGTTTTGTACAATGCGGATCCGAGCATTAATGACATAAAGTACTTGGATACATAGAGTCATTACACATAATTTGTGATTTTACTATGGATATCGATCCTTAATTCGCCACCGTGCCGTATTAAGGCTCGGGGCTACTGGGCTTCGGGCTTATTATTTACAAATATTAAAGGGCACATCAATCCCACGATCTAGTATTGCCACCCGACCCGGTGTCTCGGGGGCTCTTGCATTGCTTGTTCTATGCGAGAAAATTTTAAGTCTGTCTGATTTCCGAGGAGATTTTGATCCTCGGGTTGGTCGGCCGCACCCAACCCGAGTCTCGAGGACTGAGCACGCCGCTTTTTGTGTCCTAAAGTATTTTGCCGAGTTAGGACTTGATCCTCAGGCCAATTTTGCAAATCAACCTGAGCCTCAGCGGCTAATGGGATCAGCGGTCTTACGTCATCCTTCAGGTGCATCTCGGGTTTTAGACCGATACCCACCTTGAGGGCTACTGGCTATGTATCTCGGCAGAGAATAAATTGCACCAATCAAAAATATTGACAAAAATTGGCCCACATTCGGGGTGGTGCACCACCTCGGAAGCGGTCCGGCATAAAGTTCGGGCGCTAGTGGCTGGCTCCATAGAGGGCATTTCCGGCATTAAGCTCGGCTAAACTCCTTCAAACTTCTTTGAACCAAGGTGATTTACGACACCTCGGACACAGTCCGACGTTGGAGCTCGGATACAGTCCGGCGTTGGAGCTCGGATACATAGTCCGGCGTTGGAGCTCGGATATAGTCCGGCGTTGGAGCTCGGATATAGTCCGGCGTTGGAGCTCGGATACATAGTCCGGCGTTAGAGCTGGGAAGCAGTCCGGCATTGGTGCTCGGCTGCAAAACATACCTCGAATGTAGTCCGGCGTTGGAGCTCGGACGCAAGAGGACGCTGCCGCCCGGGAACAACTTCAAACCCGAGGCGTGGCATAAAAATAACAAGGCATTGATAAAGGCCGTAAACTTAAAGGGGCTCCTTGGATACCTGACGTGTAAACTCGTCGAATGCATTTCGGCGATCCTCAAGATCGAAGATGAGAAGATTTGTTGAACCAGTTTTCAAGACCGACGACCGAAGATGAAGAACAGTTTGGAAGAATCGAGGAGCGTCCCCAACTTGAAGACCGGTTCAGGGAGCTACTGACGGTGTCCTGGACTAGGGGGTACTCACCACGTCGTCTCCCGATCAGTTGGATTGGGCCGAGGATCCCCATGGCCGTATACTCACGGGCCAGTCCGGACAGTTGCCGCATACAAGGAAGATTCCACAAGACTTGGCGATCAAGACAAGGACTCCTCCCCCCCCGGCGTATTCGGCTAGGACTCTTGTTATCCTAGGCCTCTGGTGCATTATATAAACCGAGGCCAGGCTAGTCGATAGACAATCTCATATATACAACAATCATACCATAGGCTAGCTTCTAGGGTTTAGCCTCTTTGATCTCTTGGTAGATCCACTCTTGTAACACACATCATCAATATTAATCTAGCATGACGTATGGTTTTACCTCCATCAAGAGGGCCCGAACCTGGGTAAAACATCGTGTCCCTTGTCTCCTGTTACCATCCGCCTAGACGCACAGTTCGGGACCCCCTACCCGAGATCCGCCGGTTTTGACACCGACAGCGAGGAAAATATCGGGGGAGTTCCCGGTTACGGTGGGTGGTCGGGGGCCGAGCGATGCGTGTTTCTCTCGTACGTACGTGCGTGTGTGCGAGGCGTTGCGCTCTAACTGAACACAAGCGAGGAGTTGGGCTCTAACTGAACCCGAGCGATTGTACTAGCTACGTTACTGAACCCCGATCGATCCCTTGCTGTTAACTGAACCCGAGTGATTCCTTCGCTACTACTGCTAACTGAAGCTGATCGATGCTGCCTCTGGATGAACAGTGAGCGTTTTTGGGGGGTTTGGACGAACAGTTCCCTGTGGGGGGTTGGATGACAAGGACCCCGTGGTAGTAGAGGCCATTGCCGCTGGATGAATAGGACCCTGATTGATCGAGTCGGTGGATGAACAGGACCCTGTGGAGGGCTGGATGAACAGGACCCCGTGGAGGGCTGGTTGAACAGTAGACGGTGGAGGGCTGGATGAACAGTAGCCCGTGGAGGGGTGGTTGAACAGGACCCCATGGAGAGGGCTGGTTGAACAGTAGTCGGTGGAGGAGCGCGCGGTGGAGGCTGGATGAACAGGAGCCCGTGGATGAACAATTGCAGGTGGAGGCTAGAGTAGGTCGACGGTGGATGAACAGGAGCCCATGGAGGCAGTCGACGGTGGATGAATAGTAGCCCGTGGAGGCAGACGACGGTGGAGATGAACAGTATCCCATGGAGTCCCGTTTTGCGGTATGCCACACCCCTCCTGATGAACAGGACCCCTGTTTAGACCGTAGCGCTCCAACATAAGTCTGTTTCCTCCGTTTTGCGGTACGCCACACCCTCCCGATCAACAGGACCCCGTTTTGACCATAGGAGGTCCGTTTCCTCCGTTTTACGGTACGCCAGACCCCTCCCGATGAACAGGATCCCGTTTCCACCGTGGTCGGTTGAACACAAGGCCGTTTCCTCCATTCTGCAGTACGCCAGGCCTCGTTTCCATTGGCTGTTCCGTCCAAGCCGGTTGGCTCCCGATGAACACGACGTATTTCGTTGCCTCTCGATGAACACAGCGCATTCTGTTGCCTTCAGTATGTGCGTACACGTTCGCGACCAGAATGACAACGCTACGTATGCTTCGACCGGGTGGGCCCCGACTGTCAGGCACTTCCTTGTGTGCGAAGATGTAGCTGGTGGGTCCCAGCAGTCAGGGGGGAAACATTACTTTTGTGAAATATGGTGGCCTGTCCGGTGGGTCCCTGCTATCAGGTGGAGGAATCATTATTTTCTGCTAATAAGGAGGCACTTCCTTGCTGCGGCTGTGGACCCAGCTGCGAGCCTCTCCACGTACAGTACTCTTCCGATGGAAGTCATTCCTTGACCACGTTGACCACGCCGCGCCGAGAGCACCAGAGCGGTGGACGACGACGAGCCAGGGAAGACGTGGCAGTGGTTGCCCACGCGGAGAGCGAGGGTTCACTGGTTCGGCTGCGGTGTGAGGTTGCCGTCGCCGCAGAATAACAGGGGGTGTGGGTGAGTGGAGGGATGGCCTGGCCAGCGGTGGGAGTTGTAGGGGGTGGCGACGCCTCCGCGACATCACAGCCTGCCACGGGAAGCAGGAGCACGCGGCACGACCGACGCTGGTTTGGGCGGCTGGAGCAAGAAGACCAGAGGTTGAAGAAGCACTACGACCGTTGGATGGACATCGTTCGGTCACTGGAGCTAGAATCATTCATATTGACTAAGTTGACAAAGCCCTCCGTCCCCGACAACTTAGCAGGCCCACAAGTCAGCCTCCCACTATGCTGGGTCCCAGCTAGCAGGGGGAGTATTCATTTTCTTATGCATAATAAGGAGGCACTTCCTTGCGTGCGAAGATATAGCTGGTGGGTTTGACTTGTCAGTTGGGGGAACGTTTTTTTCACGAAATACAGAGGCCCTTCCGGTGGGACCCAGATGTCAGGTGGAGGAATCATTATTTTGCGCGCAATAAGGAGGCATTTCCTTGTGTGCGGCCATGGACCCATTTGTCAGCCTCTCCACGTACAGTCCACGTCCGATGGATGTTGTTCGTTGACCATGTTGACCACGCCGCGCCTAGAGCACCAGGGCGGTGGACGACGGCGAGGCCTAGGTTGGGGACGATGCGAGCCAGGGAAGACGCGACAGTGGATGCCAACACGGAGAGGAGTACGAGAGTTCACTGGTTAATTGCGGTGTGAGGCTGTCGCCCTTGAGAATAACGGGGTGTGGGTGAGTAGAGGGATGGCCCGGCGGTGGGAGTAGTAGGGGCGTGAGGCCTCTGCGGCAAAGACACCCGGCCATGGGAGGCAGGAGCAGGCGGCACGACGGACGCTGCTTTGGGCGGCTAGAGCAAGAAGACCAGAGGTTGAAGAAGCACGACGGCTGTTGGATGGACATTGTACGGTCACTGCAGCTAGAAACGTTTATATTGACAAAGTTGACAAAGCCCTTGGTATGCGTCAACTTAGTAGGCCCACAGGTCAGCCTCCGAAACGGTGCGCCCCAGATGTCAGGGGGAGGAATCATTTTTTGGGTGGCTGAAGCTAGAATATCCGAGATTGAAGAAGAAGCACGACATCCGTTGGATGGACATCCAACGGCCACTCCTGCTAGAACCGTGTGTTGACTATAAGTTGACAAAGCCTTGCATACGCGTCAACTTACTTTCTTTAGGGGACGCATCAACTTAGTAGGCCCACAAGTGTGTGGCAGAGAACTTATAGCCCATTTGCGATTTGTAAGAATGTACAACCCATTTTTGAATTCTAATGGAATTTACTACAACCCATTTATAGTTTGTTAAAAGTACATCCCATTTTCTAGCTAGGACAACGATTAATAATTTCAACCAACCGTTCAAAATAGAATTCAATAAAATTTCCCACATTTTGATGGGATCCGAAATATTTTTATCCCGAAATTTCTAGTCAGATTAAATACAATTTCACTATAAATTTGTATTACGTAAAAATCCAACGAAACATTGCGCGCAACAATTAGATAAATTAAATTAAAATTTTCAAAATCCAAAAATAATATTTTATAAACTAATTACATGTTTGGTGCATTTTTATAGTTACTGCCCAGTTTTTATAATTACATCTCATTTAATATTTCTTAAAGCCCATTTTCCTGTTAAGCCTAATACATCGCTCCTAGGAAAGATTTGCAGCCCAGCGGGGCGGAGAATAACAAGTTGACCTTGCACAGGTATTCCTAAAAAAAGTATAGCTGGGCTAGCCATTTTCAGCTTGAAAAATTTAATATCTGGGAT
Source organism: Aegilops bicornis (assembly GCA_021605145.1). NCBI lineage: Eukaryota > Viridiplantae > Streptophyta > Magnoliopsida > Poales > Poaceae > Aegilops > Aegilops bicornis. The sequence goes on from CM038671.1 coordinate 106,868,095, forward strand.
GGATATCGGCTGGGCTGGATATTCGGCTTTGGGCTAGACGGGCCACCCGCTTGATTAATACCCTGCTCTCCTCTAAACAACAACGAAAACATCGCTCAAGAAAAACTCTGCAGTGCTCACACCTCAAAAACACAAATACTGCTCGATCTGCTTAGTCCCAGCTGTCGGCCGCTCCTTGTGCAATTCTCTCGTTTATTGACTACATAGGTTGACAATGGTGTTCGACCATGATGTCAGGAAACCAGGAGGAAGCAAAAAAAATAGTTGTACATAATAAGGGGCACTTGCGTACGTACGGCTATGGCCCTAGTGGGTCCCTACCGTCATCCAGTCAAAATAAAGTCATCTCCTGAATCCTCATGTTCGTTGACCATGTTGACAATCCTCGGCGCCACGGCGAGCGCAACAACTCGAAGGACGACGAAGAGGGCCTTGCGGGCCCTACGGATGGTCTGATACAACGCCCGCTACTCATTCAGGAAGCCAGGATCACCGGACACCTATGAGCACCTTCGAGAGACTGAGACGACATGAAACGGTAAGGCCGCGCTTGGGAGCTCTGGTTTATTTCACATATGTATTAAGATACAAGTGTAATTTACTCGTCACCGGAAACAACGCGTAAAATACAGGCGTAATGAAACCGAGGGCCCGAGGTCTGTAAGTAAAACCGGCGGGTTACGCATGTAATTTGAGAGACCAGTGTATATTTTACTAGTCAAAATCGACCAACCAAGCGCTTCGCCCGAGACCATCTGCTTTTATTTACAAGCGTCAGTTTTACAAGCAGTTTTGGTTGGAAAACGACGATCCAATCACGGCCTAAGATGATGAGTTGGTCGGAAGATCATATGGTTTCACCTCTAACCTACCCGACTTGTCGTATAGGCTATGAATGAAACATAAGACAATGAACTTCTTAAGCACATAAACAACGGAAGAGGATGATCTTCATAACATGCAGATCACAGGAATTAGCTCAACATGCAAAACAATATGAAGCATTATTCTCAGGAGGCACGGTGAACAGCTCGTGGTGCCGCATGCCGCAACATTCCAAGCTCCACTTTGCAATCAAACTCACAAGGCCTGGCATTACATAGACAACATTCAGAACAAACTCTTAAAATACCTTACATAAGTCAACATTCATGTGACTATGCATCTCAACAGAGTAAATATTTCTGAACTGAAGACAGGAATAGGAAAAAACGATCGACGTTGCTCACAGCAAAGGGAATCCCACTCAAAAATATCAAATGCATGTCTTCTGGCTAACATCAATGAGCAAAATTTGACAAGGTTTTCCAATTCCAATATGTTAAACTAATGTCTTCTTGCTAACATCAATGATTAAACTTTGATAAGCTTTTCCCGTTCAAAATATGTAATGCCTATGATTGTGGAACAGGCAGGGTTTGTCATCAGTTTGCCAACTGATAGTATGGTGGCTCAAGGTGACAACGAATGATTAGAGAACCATTCGATGTATTGTGCATGATGAAGTATTATGGAGGACACAAACCATCTGAACATTTTGTACAGTTCCACTAAAATCAAGCTGAGCATCCCTGTGGATTTCATATCTATATGCTGCAAGAAAACAAAGACACATCAACACACACATGAATATTGGCCCCAGTGTCAACCCACCAATCGGTGGACTAACAAACTGAAAGTACGGTAAACAGATTACCATACCCAGATGCCCCATCATTGTTGCTTAGAATGACATTGACAGACTTGGAGTCCTGTCATGGCTTCTTGTAATTGTTTGGGCACTTTTGCCCGATGCACTCCACGTCTTGTAGAGTTGCCTATGCTCTCTACAGACTAGTCATGTCACCAGCGTCTACTAATACTACGTAAAGCTTCTCGATCATTCCTTGTGTAATGTAGCGCATAAGCAGTGGATCGCTTCTTTTACGCAAAGTGGTAAGACCAATCTGGACCCACTAATGCAGCAGTTTGCCTTAGACACATTGGCTCCTTTTGTGCAGTTTAACTAAAATCAAAGTCGGAATAAAACCGAGCTTTAATTTGATATCCCTGTAAGCAACAATAGGTATAAGGTAAACAATTACTGAGAAATGACGGTTGATGACTTGTACTCCCAGAAGAAAAACATCTACTGATCTACCTTATCTTAATGGGAAACAAAGTAGGAGAGTAGCAATTCTCAGTCTGTGTGATGCATTCATATTAACTGAGACATTATCTTAACAATGCCTTGTTTCAACATGTATAAAGAACGACAAAGCAGAAAAGTACCATTCCTAAAACTATGCGACTGATTCATTTTAACAGAGACATTATCTTAACAATACCTTGGTTAAACATGTAGAAAGAACTACAAAGCAGTGATAGTACCATTTGTAACATCAGAATCGATATATAATAATAGAGACATTATCTGAACAATACATTTCTTAAATATGTACTCCGTCGATCCCTAACGTAAATGGTACTCCTCCGATCCCTAACACGTGTTGCAGTTTTGAACTAAGATTGATGAGTTAATTTCGAGGAAAGTCGATCGAAAGTCGGTAATTGACCTTTCAAGACCAAAATTTGAAACAACTCGTGAGGAAGATCTCAAAGAGATCTCAACATATATATGGAAATCCGGTCTCATTTTGTGCAGTTCCACCAAAATTAAGCGAAGCAAAATGTCACAATAGCAACAGGTTGAATAGATATCCCTTTTTAACAGAGGCAAAAAAGAAATCATTACTGGCCAATAAAGGAGGATGAAACATGCGGCCACAAAAATGGTAATCCCGCCAATCCCTAACAAGTGTTGCAGTTTTGAACTAAGATTTAGTAGTTAATTCTGAGAGTGGCATTGCTTAATTTTACCAGCAGCATTAGATTAACAAAAAAGCATAAACAGTTCGATGGGAGAGTGGGCGCAACAACATCATGTGCTTCCATCTACTTATAAAGGGGGTGATGCAGAGTTTTGTTGTAACAAAGAAACAAGCATCATGTCTGGGTTGGAACAATTTTTGCCCACTTAATGGTAAAAGACAGCATTTCAATAGCTTCAATTCAACATTTATCGAAAACAGTACCAATACAAGTAGCACAACATCTCAAAGCACACCGCAGCATCATGTGGATGAAAGTCGGTACTGACCTTTCTTGACCAAGATTTGAAACAACTTGCGAGGAGGACTTGAAAGAAATCCCAACACATATATGAAAATACATGATCTCCTTTTGTGCAGTTCCACCAAAATTAAGCAAAGTCGCTGGTGTGACATTCAAGTTGAACTGCAAAAAACACTCTTAAAACATAAGTGTTTCACGTAGCGAAGCAAAATGTCGTAATGGCAACAAGTTGAATAGATATCCCTGTTTTAACAGAGGCAAAAAAGGAATCAATTACTGGCCAATAAAGGAGGATGAAACATGCGGCCACAAAAAATGGTAGTCCCGCCAATCCCTAACAAGTGTTACAGTTTTGAACTAAGATTCAGTAGTTAATTCTGAGAGTGGCATTGCTTAATTTTACCAGCGGCATTAGATTAACAAAAAGCATAAACAGTTCCAGTGGAGAGTGGGCGCAACAACAACATGTGCTTCCATCTACTTATAAAGGGGGTGATGCAGAGTTTGTTGTAACAAAGCAACAAGAATCATGTCTGGTTTGGTCCCATTTTTGTTCACTACTTAATGGGAAAAGACAGCAATACAATAGCTTCAATTCAACATTTATTTAAAATAGTACCAATACAAGTAGCACACCATCTCAAAGCACACTGCACAATCATGTGGATGAAGGCCTGTACTGACCTTTCATGACACGAGCATTGTAAAATACGAATCTACCAACATGAATAGGAAATCCAATCTCGTTTTGTGCAGTTGCACTGAAATCAAGAAAAGTTGCCGGTGTGACATTTAAGTTTACTATAGCAACAAGTTGAATAGATATCCCTGTTTTAATAGAGGCAAAAAAGGAAACAATTACTAGCCAATAAAGGAGGATGAAACATGCAGCCACAAAAAGAAGCATCTACCTTATCTTGATGGAAAACAAAGTATAGGACAGTAGCATTTCTAAACGGTTGCATTGATTCATATTAACAGAGAAATTCTCTTAAAACAACATTTGTTAAAAATGTAGTTTACTTTTAACAGTGGCATTGCTTCAATTTTCCAGCAGCATTCTTAGATTAACAATAGCAAAATAGTTGTATGGGACATGGGACATGCCAGCACCATGTGCGTCCACATGTATAAATGGGTGATGCAGAGTATGTAGCCAACCAGCATATCTGCGTTGGTCCCATATTTGTTCTCTTTGAACCTTTTTCCTATGTGAGGGTAGCCAATCTAGTCCTGCACAAACTACCCGACACCCCAGTTTCTTTCCCTTTTCAACAAAGAGATCGGTTCCTTACATATGTGTGTACTGGGTTACCCCTTTTTCCCTTTTTGACCAACAAAGCGGCTGGATAGCCAGTCTATAATACTTTCCCTCCCTCGTTTCCTCATTGAACCACATCCTAGATTCATGCTCCACCCCACTGCACCCTTCTTTCCTCTTTGAACCAAGACCAAGATTCGACTACAGAATCGAAAAAGATCCGCATGCAGCTAGAGCAATGACGGTTTCAAAGAAACTTTTACCTTAGGGTCGTCGGGATGTGGCAAGGCGTGCAGCGGGAGGCCAGATCTTCCCACCTATGTATGGCAGGAAGGAAGAAGGGGTCGGTGGCCCTCCCGCACAGGCGCTGGGTGAAAGAGAATAGCGCAGCCGGCAGTGGATTGCCTCCCTCGCCGAGGGAGATAGAGTGAATGTTGCACCTCCTCCCCTTCCTGGTGCGACGGGATCCAGACGCCTCCTTCACCAGCTGTGAGGGGGGAGAGAGAGACAGAGGCCAACACAGTCTTGTTTAGATCTGGTGAAGAGGGTGAGAGACTGTGAATATAGCAAACCCTACCAAAGGAACGGTGAGCCTCCAGCATGTGTATATGTATGTAGTGCAGCGAGAGTGTGGAGAGTGCAAACCCTAGCAAACAAGCGCTGAGGCTCCAACTTATATAGTGTACTATATATGTACTGTATTACAGATTTGAGCTCGGTGCCTGCACACACGCCTTTGGTACATGTATGACAGGTGGGCCAGCCACACCCAAAGGCAGGTGCACTAAGTCAATGAAGCTGCGTCCATATAGTACTCATGTATACTACTAATATATAGTGGAGTGGTTTTCTTATTCTCTCCATAACAATCGTTTTAAATTGTGTAAGTACGAGACAAAACTCTTTATTTAACGTGCCAGTGAAGAAAACTACTACTTCCAATGAACTAACGATCCACGCGTCCTGGTCGCACTTCCTGTCCTTCACGTGCGGTACACTACCCTCCCTTAAGTGAACAACCACACATGCGCCAAATTATCGAAAACGTGTGGGAGTGTATACAACTAAAGAACTTTAATTTCAATTATCAGAAAGGTTTGAGAGTATGTACAGTTTGCCCTCTCTCAATAATTATGGTTTGTTGTGTTCGGCCTATACTTGGTCAAACTTTACAAAGTTTGATGATAACCCACAAGTATAGGGGATCTATCGTAGTCCTTTCGATAAGTAAGAGTGTCGAACCCAACGAGGAGCAGAAGGAAATGATAAGCGGTTTTCAGCAAGGTATTCTCTGCAAGTACTAAAATAAGTGGTAACAGATAGTTTTATGATAGGATAATTTGTAACGAGGAACAAGTAACAAATGTAAATAAAGTGCAGCAAGGTGGCCCAATCCTTTTGTAGCAAAGGACAAGCCTGGACAAACTCTTATATAAGGAAAAGCGCTCCCGAGGACACAGGGGAATATCGTCAAGCTAGTTTTCATCACGTTCATATGATTCACGTTCGATACTTTGATAATTTGATATGTGGGTGGACCGGTGCCTGGGTGTTGTTCTTACTTGAACAAGCATCCCACTTATGATTAACCTCTATTGCAAGCATCCGCAACTACAACAAAAGTATTAAGGTAAACCTAACCATAGCATGAAACTAAGGTTTAAGCTTCTGTCACTCTAGCAACCCATCATCTACTTATAACTTCCCAATGCCTTCCTCTAGGCCCAAATAATGGTGAAGTGTTATGTAGTCGACGTTCCACATAACACCACTAGAGGCTGACAACATACATCTCATCAAAATATCGAACGAATACCAAATTCACATGACTACTAATAGCAAGACTTCTCCCATGTCCTCAGGAACAAACGTAACTACTCACAAAGCATATTCATGTTCATAATCGAGAGGGTATTAATATGCATAAAGGATCTGAACATATGATCTTCCACCAAATAAACCAACTAGCATCAACTACAAGGAGTAATCAACACTACTAGCAACCTACTAGTACCAATCCGGACTTGGAGACAAGAATTGGATACAAGAGATGAACTAGGGTTTTGAGAGGAGATGGTGGTGAAGATGTTGATGGAGATTGCCCTCTCCCGATGAGAGGAGCATTGGTGATGACGATGGCGATGATTTCCCCCTCCCGGAGGGAAGTGTCCCCGGCAGAACAGCTCTGCCGGAGCCCTAGATTGGTTCCGCCTCGTGGCGGCGGAGTTTCGTCCCGAAAGGTTGCTTATGATTTTTTCCTCGATGAAAGACCTCATATAGCAGAAGATGGCCATCGGAGAGCCAACAACGGGCCCACGAGGTAGGGGGGTGCGCCCTGGGGGGTAGGGCGCGCCCCCACCCTCATGGACAGGTGGGCCCCCCTCTGGTGAACTTCTTCAGCTGGATATTTTTTATTATTTCCCAAAATGACTTTTGTGGAGTTTCAGGACTTTTGGAGTTGTGCATAATAGGTCTCTAATATTTGCTCCTTTTCCAACCCAGAATTCCAGATGCCGGCATTCTCCCTCCTTATGTAAACCTTGTAAAATAAGAGAGAATAGGCATAAGTATTGTAACATAACGTAATAACAGCCCATAATGCAATAAATATCGATATAAAAGCATGATGCAAAATGGACGTATCAACTCCTCAAGCTTAGACCTCGCTTGTCCTCAAGCGAAAGCCGATAACGATAAATATGTCCCCATGTTTAGAGGTAGAGGCGTCGATAAAAATAAAATACAGATATGAAGGCATCATGATTATTCTCATAACAGCAACATAAATAGATATTGTCATATGATTTCTTATGTTCAAGTAATAATCCATTCACAATGCAGAGCATGAATCATAAACTTTATTGAGAACCAACAAACTATAATCTCAGTCATTGAAGCAATTGCAATTTATCATAACATTAGAAAGAGTCTATGTCAGAGCTTAATAGCAAGTCCACATACTCAACTATCATTTAGTCTTTCATAATTGCTAACACTCACGCGATACTTGTGGTTACGGAGTCTTAATCGGACACAGAGAAAGATAGGGGCTTATAGTTTCGCCTCCCAACCTTTTACCTCAAGGGTAATGTCAACAATAATAACTCATGCTCCCCTACATCCAATTAGATATATCAATCAGGATCTTTCCAACATACTATGCTTGCCAAAGGATAAAATGTAAAAAGGAAAGGTGAAGGTCACCATGACTCTTGCATAAGATAGAGGATAATAATAGAAGATAGGCCCTTCGCAGAGGGAAGCAGAGGTTGTCATGCGCTTTAAGGGTTGGATGCACAAAGTCTTAATGCGAAAGAACGTCACTTTATATTGCCACTTATGATATAAACCTTTATTATGCAGTCTGCCGCTTTTATTACTTCTACATCACAAGATCGTATAAAGCTTATTTTCTCCCTCACTAATAAATCATACATATTTAGAGAGCAATTTTTATTGCTTGCACCGATGACAACTTACTTGAAGGATCTTACTCAATCCATAGGCGTGTATGGTGGACTCTCATGGCAAAACTGGTTTAAGGGTTTTGGAAGCACAAGTAGTATCTCTACTTGGTGCTGAGAATTTGGCTAGCATGAGGGGGAAAGGCAAGCTCAACATGTTGGATGATCCATGACAATATACTTTATCTCCGATATAAGAAAACATAACCCATTATGTTGTCTTCCTTGTCCGATGTCAACTCTTTAGCATGTCATATTTTAATGAGTGCTCCCAATCATAAAAGATGTCAATGATAATATATTTATATGTGAAATCTCTCTTTCCTTATTACTTCCTATTAATTGCAACGATGACCAAAGCTATGCCTGCCAACTCCCAACAACTTTTAATCATCATACTCTTTCTACGTGAAGTCATTACTCTCAATAAGATCAATATGAACTCTTGTTTCTTTTTATTCTTTTCTTTTATTCAATCAAGATCATGGAAAAACAATCAAGCCCTTGACTCAACACTAATCTTTATTATATAGCTCACAGACTCGATTACATAGAGAGATCATAAAACAAAACTCAAAACTAGATCATGTCATAAACTTTATTCTACTAGATCAACATACTACTAATAGGATCGAACTAAGAAAAACGGTAAAGATAGGAGTGTGATGGTGATACGATATCGGGGCACCTCCCCCAAGCTTGGCAGTTGCCAAGGGGAGTGCCCATACCCATGTGATTATGTCTCCTTTCTTTGGTGAAGAAGGTGGAGGTGTCGTTGATGATGCGGGCTTGTCGTCCATCTTCCAAGGCATAGGCTCACCATCATAGAAGGATGATCGAGTCTCCGGAATCCTCAAATCTGTAGCCAAACTCATCCTTTTGAATCTATATTCATACTCACAGTTTTGGTTTTGCATGTCATAGATTTGGGCTTGAAGGTGTTCGATCTTCTCATGAAGCTTGAAGATGGTCTCCTCGATGTTGTCGGTATCCAGCTTGTGTTTGTCGGTAAATTCCGCGATCATCATGTGGTTGGAGTTGAGTCCACATTCCACCATCCCCTGGCACATGAAAACTTGTTGCTCCATTGCTTCGAGCCTCGTCTCCATGCTTCCGGTGTCAGGACCCCGATTCCAAATCACATCGACCTAGCCGGTAACACCTCATATCACTTTGCGGCCTCACGCACGGTATTCCCACGGGTGTCGCCTTACCCTGGCCCGGGACCGTTTGCGTCTTTTGGCTCACGTATATGACAGTGTCGCTAGCATCCACATGATAAAGAACCGGGCCGACATGGCTAGTCGTGAACCCAAAGCGGCACTAACCTATGGGGACAAGCATACATGAATCACATCGAGCATGTCGGTCATCAACGTATAGATTAGGGCTGTAACCTTTGGGCTAACAGGACTCGGTGAACCGGCATGTGAGCTAAGCGAGGACTCGAATAACACCGTAGCGCCATTTCCCGAAGAACGGACATAGGAGCGATGTGAAACACATGCCGCCGATCAAGTGTCCAAGCGGTAGTCTTTGGGCTAGCAGGACTCCGGTGAACCGGGCTATAGCGGACTACTATCGCTCGGAAGCACGAGACTACATTTCCCCATATGAGAGGCTGCCAAGGATAAACAACTAGTTTGTCGGATCCCACTCATATCAAGCATTTCAATCATACACGCAATATGCCCGATATGAATAAATACAACAAGGCATCACAACAAAACTCTACAACTCAAGGTACTTTACTTAGAAGGCTCAGGAGCCATACATAACATATCCATACAGGTAGGGGTCACATGACCCAACACTCAAGTCATACAACATACAAGCACATGCGGAAGCAAACTAGTCCGAGTACAGACTTTAAAAAGAAAGAAGGCTTGTTGAAGCCTTTCTATCTACAGTGGTCCTTCACAAGCCTTGGATCACCACCTGGGTGGCTAGTTCACTCGTCGATGTCAAGGTCTACATAGAACCCATCGGAAGGGGCAGTGTTGTCGTTTGAAAAACATTAATTAAGCAAACATGAGTACGGAGGTACTCAGCAAGTCTTACCACAGAATCCTATCATACATGCACATTCTCAAGAAGGTGGTGGAGTTATTTGCAGCAAGCCAGCTTTGACTCTTGGCTAAGCTATCCTACGTGACACCACTTGAAAAGCATTTGTCGCACACGAGTCCACTACTCACCATCACAATACTCCACCGTGGATCCTCTCTCGTCAACCTACGAGAGGGCCATCCGCGGTACTCACACTTGTCTTGAGGCTTTAGTAGTATCCATTTACTTGTCTATGAACTGATATAGGTAACCCAGAAGTCCTTCTCCGTGGACACGGCTATTCGAATAGATCATATTAACCTGCAGGGGTGTACTTCTTCACACACGCTCTCACCACTTACCGCGTTTACACGACATGTACTCGGCAACCTTCAAGCGGAAGCCCAACGTGGGTGTCGGCCACAGCCTACCTAAACACACAAGTCCCAAGTCCAGGTTTATCGCCTATTCGGGTTCCATCCAGGGAGTCCGCCGAGGTTTCCCATACGGCCCCGAACGATGTGTCTGAGGTTCCCGAGACACCAAGCAGGCGAATCGGTACAGACCCACGGTGCCTACCGCAACACAACCCACCCCTACGGTCAGTGTTGCATGCGGCCCCCAGCATGCTACAAACACCAGAAACTACTTGCAACTCCCGGACTGAGGACAAGAGTGGTTAAGAAGCCGAGAGGGTCAATTAAGGATCCCAATGCGTGGTAGTAACTGTTTCATGGATCACAAACACAGATCTCAGTTCTTAGGGACGGCTTCAATGAAACAACCCACCATGTACTCCTACATGGCCTCTCATCGATACCTTTACCAAAACGTGTTCAACACTTTCACTCTCGAACCCGACACAACCTTTCACTCTAGTTCATCATCCCGATGAGCGGACTGACACAACTCTAAGCATAGCAAGCATAGTATGGTAGGAAACACAAACATGGCTCAATCAACTCCTACACATACTAGTGGGTTTCATCTAGTTACTGTGGCAATGACAGGTCATGCAAAGGAAGTGGGTTCAACTACCGCAGCACACAACAGTTTGAATCGCGTTGTCTTAATGTAGTAAAACAAGAGCAGAAGCGAGAACATGGGTTTGTATCTGAATGATCAATGGGTTGCTTGCCTGATGGAGTGGTGGTAGGATACTGCCCTTCAGACGGATAGTCGGGATTATCCTCGAGGCGAGAACCTATCACGAAAGACATACCGAAAATAAACACACATGGCAATATGCAACAATATGATGCATGCTATGACATGGCAATATGGATGTGTATTGGCCTAATGCAAGCTGAATCAAAAAGGAATGAACTCATTTGAATCAAAGATTCAAATGCTAGCTCATTTAAAATAGTCCTAAAGGTGTAATATATTATTCTGCTTAAACAGCAAGGTTAACTTGTTTTATCATGCATGAAACCTGTACCAATGGATAGAATGGATTTTTCTGATCATTTTCATATATAAATCTTTGCATTTGGAGTTACTGATTAAAAGTTATGAATATTTGAAGTTTGAACTATATTACGGAATTTCCTATATTAGAATAAATCCAAAGAATTGATTTATTAAATCGACCATGCGTCAGCATGACGTCAGGGTCAACGGAGACGTCCAGGTCAAACCTGACTGTGGGTCCAGGTTGTCAGGGTAATTAGCTTAACTAAAATATTGATTAAAACTAATCCTAATTAGTTAGCAGGGCTGGGCCCCACCTGTCATTGACTCATCAGAGTCAACCAGGGCCCACCGTGGTCAAAGTCCACGTCGGCTGCACCGGCGTCAGCCGCCAGCGAGCCCCGACAGCGGCGGAAGTGAGTTTGGCCATTCCGGCGACCAAACGAGCCGCGGAGGGTGGCTATGGGTAGGCTGGGTTGAGCCGCAGCTCTTGGTGGAGTGGGTTGGGGTCGGGGCAGCCGGAATCGGCGCCGGCGACGACCTAGGCGGCCGCCGGAGTTCGGCCGAAGGCGAACTCGAGGCTAGAGGGGTCGGAGAGGTGCGGGGAGTGCTTGGTTAGACGCTACGGAGTGTGGTGAGTACGTTAGACACCAAATGGTGGCCGGAGGGTGACCGGGAGCACGTCGGCGACGAGCTCCGCGGCGGTGAGTGCGGTTGAGCTCTGGGAGGTCACTACACAGCTCGGGAGCAAGAAAGGAAGGAGGGAGATGGCTAGGCTCACGAGGAACTCGGAGGAGCACTCAGTGCGGTCGGGACGGGCCGAGCGGCAGCGGCGTTGAAGGGGATCTCCGGCGACGGTGGACTCGGCGAAATCGGTGCGGTCGACTCGGGCTACTCGAGCACTTGAGGCTCAGCTAGCTCGACGTAGTTGGGGGCGGCGGAGCTCCTGGACACGGTGAGGAGGAGCACGGACGGCGGGGAGCACGTCTACGGCGATGGTGCGGCGGCGGTGGCGTCGTCCATGGCGGGGAGCGTGAGAGAGAGGAGCCGGGGAGGAGCGGAGGTGTCCGGGGGGTTCGGGGGAGAGAGGAAGGACGGTCCACGTCACGGCTGGGCGAGGGGAGCGGCGAGGCGGCGACCAGGTGCGTGGCACCCATGCGGTGCTCGCCCGAGCACTGGTACTGCTGGCCGAGCCAAGAAGCTTCGCTGGTGCTTCTTTGGGCAGCCAGTGGGCAGGTAGGTGGCGCCAGTAAGTGTTTCCTTCCTGTTTTTGTTTTCTATTTTTACGCAACTTTGTGGAGTTTTAAAAATACTAAAACAGTTCCAAAAATCACCAAACTGCTCTGGTCCTTTGTTGGAATATTTCCAACATGAAACATTTCTGTTTGGGAATATTAGGGCATTTGTAATATTTTATATAATTTGAAATGCTCAAACTCAAATACTTATGATTTAATTCAAAGACCTTTGGATGACCTAGAAAATGGTGCACCACTTTTGGCGGAGGCTCGAACCAAAGCAAAAATGATGAACATTTTGAAGGGCATTTGAGTTCATTGAAATAATTTTTAGTAAACCCTAGTTGAATTAAGAGGGTTACGGGGTTTCTGTCTTCCCCATTTCAAATTCAAATGAAATTTAAACATGATGCACACACTAACGCATGGTCTAAGCTGGGATGTGACAACTCACCCCCACTCAAAAGAATCTCGTCCGAGATTTAGGATCTGTTGTGAAAAAGGTGGGATACTCAAGTCGAAGGCGATCCTCCCTTTCCCAAGTTGCTTCTTGCTCGGAATGGTTTGACCATTGAACCTTTAGAAACTTGATATTCGGCGCCGAGTGGTACGCTCGGCTTGATCAAGAATCTGACGGGATATTCTCGATAGGTGAGGTTATCTTGGAGATCAAGCGTTTCGTGGTCCACTCCACGGATAGGATCCGAGAAGCAACGCCTGAGTTGGGAAACGTGGAAGACATCATGGACTCTGGAAAGATGCGGAGGTAGTTCCAATTGGTAGGCAACTTCTCCTCATTTGGCAAGAATGCGAAAGGGTCCAATGTAACGAGGAGCCAACTTGCCTTTGATACCGAATCGATGGGTTCCCTTCAAAGGAGTAACCCGAAGGTAAGCCTTCTCGCCAATTTCATAAGCTATAGGCTTATGCTTGTGGTCATATTGGCTCTTTTGACGAGATTGGGTTGTTTTCAATTTCTCACGAATAACGCGAACACCGCTTCTTACGCTTCTGAATCATATCCGGCCAAAGAGTTGTGTCTCCCGGTTTACGACCGATTAAGAGGCGTTCGACATTTCCGTCCATAAAGAACTTGAAAGGAGCTTTGCCCAAGCTAGCTTGATAGCTATTGTTATAAGCGAACTTCGGCGAATGGAAGGCATTTCTCCCAATTCATGCCGAAAGAGATGACAGAATCTCAAGCATATCCTCTAGGATTTGATTGACTCATTCTACTTGACCACTTGATTGAGGATGGAATGCGGTGCTAAAAGAGAGACGAAGTTCCCATAGCATTTTGGAAACTTTCCCAAAATCGAGAGGTGAAGAGACTTCCACGATGCGAGTTAATCTCCAATGGAACACCATGAAGAGACACTATTCGAGAGATGTACAAATCAGCTAGGCGGCTAGCGGTTATACTCTCACGAGCAGTAGGAAGTGGGCTACTTTGGAAAGACGATCGACGACAACGAAGATAGCATTATTCCCTCTCTTGGTCCTCGGGAAACCCGGTAATGAAATCCATACCGATTTTATCCCATTTCCATTCAGGAATTTCCAAAGGTTGAAGGGTACCAGGCAGGCCGTTGATGCTCGCCTTAACTCGACGACGACGTCGCAATTAGCAATGTATTGAGCGATTTCTCTCTTCATCCTAGTCCACCAAAACCTCTGGCGTAGGTCTTGATACATTTTAGTACTACCGGGATGAATGGTGAGAGGAGAGTCATGAGCTTCGTTAAGGATCGATTGTCGTAGCTGTTGTTTCTTGGGAACCACCAAGCGGTTCTCAAAGAAGACAACACCTCGTTCATCTATGGAGAAACACTTAGCAGCTCCGCTAGCAATGTTCTCCTTGATCCGAGATATTCCTCTATCATACCGCTGAGCAGCTATGATTCGATCCATAAGGTTAGGTTTCGCCACCAGGGTGGAAAGGAATCCTCGAGGAACAATGTGAAGATTAAGCTTACGAAATTCCTCGTGGAGAAATGGTTGACTTTGTTGTAACATCAGATTGTTACAATAAGATTTGCGACTTAGTGCGTCGGCCATGACATTGGCTTTGCCTGGGGTGTAAGATATTCCTAAGTCGTAATCTGTAATCAACTCGACCCAACGTCTTTGCACGAGATTCAAATCCGGTTGGGTGAAGATATATTTTAGACTTTGGTGATCGGTGTAAATTTACATAGCGATTACCAAGAAGGTAATGTCGCCAGTTTTGAGTGCATGAACCAACTGCTGCAAGCTCTAGATCGTGTGTGGGATAATTATCCTCATGTGGACGAATCACGGGAAGCGTAGGCAATCACATGACGATCTTGCATGAGTATGCAACCTAGTCCTTGTCGCGAGGCGCCGCGATAGAATAATAAAGTCCTTAGAAATCTGGTGGAACAAGTACGGAGCAGATGTCAGCGTCTTTTCGGTTCTGAAAGCTGAACTGACCGTGGTGTCCATTCGAACTTCTTATCTTTCTTGAGGAGTTCGGTTAGAGGTTTAACAACTTTAGAGAAATTCTCGATTTAAGCGACGGCAATAGCTCGCTAAACCGAGAAAAATCCGAACTTGCTTGACCGATTCAGGTGGAGTCCACCAAGGACGGCTTGAACTCGCCGGGATTGACGGCAATGCCCTTACCGGAGATTACATGGCCTAGGTAGGTCACCCGCAGCCGTAATTCACACTTGGAGAATTTGGCATAAAGGCGGTGCTCTCGAAGTTTCATCAATACTAGCCTTAGATGTTCGGCATGTTCTTCCTCATTCTTGGAGTAGATGAGTATATCATCGAGGTATACCATGACGAATTTATCCAAATACTCCATGAAGATTGAATTCATTAACCGAGAAAAGGTGGCTGGAGCATTGGTTAATCCGAAGGACCTGACGGTGTACTCAGATTGGCCATAACGGGTAACAAAGGCCGCTTTTAGGAATGTCCCGTTCTTGATTTTGATTTGATGGTAGCCCAACCTCAAATCCATCTTGAAAAGACCGAGGATCTAGCGAGCTGATCATACAGTCGTTGATCCCGGGAGCGGATACTTGTTCTTGATAGTGACCAAATTGATGTGTCGGTAATCCACAACCATCCGATCCGTACCATCCTTCTTCTTGACGAAGAGGACGGGCAAGCCCATGGAGATGAACTAGGACGGATGAAACCCTTTTGCAAGGACTCATCGAGTTGCTTCTTAAGTTCGGCTAGTTCTAGGGGTGCCATCTTATAAGGTCTTCTAGAAATTGGGACGGTTCCGGGAACAAGATCTATCACGAACTCGACATCCCCGCTGTGGAACACTGGCAGTTCTTTGGAAAGACATCCAGGAAAATCACGGACTACCGGAATATCTTCGAGGTCCGGAAGGGGTTGGCATTTAAGGAGTAAAGTCGGGCGCTTGGACACTCGGGTTAAAACATTAACCGTCTTGCCGAAGGATGAGTGAGTTGAGCAGTTCTAGTAGAGCAATCAATCTTAGCATAATGGGCTAACATCCACCCATACCCAAGATGATGTTTATGTCCGAGGACTTGAGAGCTATTAGGGAAGCAAGAAAAACTAATCTGTCGACAAGAATTTCATTCCCATGACTTATTCTAGAGGTTTGCCATCTAGAACCAGGGTCTGAATTTCCATGGAGGTGTGCATGTCACGAGAATCGTGGTGTTGTGCAATCGAGCATAGCTCTCGAAATAAATGAATGAGATGCTCCAAGTATCAAAAAGAACAGCTTGGGATGACAATTAACAAGGAGCGTACCGAGAACGACGTTGGGATCCTCATAGGTTTCCTCAGCTGAGACATAGTTGACGTGGCCACGAGCAGTGGCAGCTGGTTTAGCATGGAGCACCTTTCCTACTGGCTTACCACGGCCAACAGATTTTCCGATCTGACTGGGGTTGTTCTGGGGACACTCATGGATGTAGTGGCCCGTCTCTCCACATTTGAAGCAAGTTATCATATTGGGCGTGGGGCAGCATTAGCAGCGGGCCTCCATAAGTCTTGGGCGGAGCATATTGCTGGTTGGGGTGAGGCGCCTCAAAGGATGGCCTCGGGGTGAACCTGGGTGGCGAGCAAGATTTGGAATCCAAACCCGGCGCTTCGAGATCGAGCCGGATGAAGATCCAGAGTCACGGATATGCTTGCGTGAAGCTTCAAAATCAGACCGCCAGTTTAACCGATAGCCTTATTGACTAACCCGGAAAGGAGGTGCACTCATGCAGACGGAGATCACGACGAAGCTCGGGCTAAGTCCCTTGCGGAACCTTGCTCGCTTCTTGGCATCGGTAGAAACTTCTTCAGAGCATAACGTGCTAATTTCCCAAACTCACGGCCGTAAGTATCCACCGTCACCTACCTTGGGTGAAATTGCAGAATTCCTCCCTTTGCGATCCATGAGACCTTCTGGGATGTGATGCTCACGGAAAGCGGCACTAAATTCAGCCCAAGTAGTAATTTGTCCAACCGGACGCATAGCCTCATAATTCTCCCACCAAAGGCTAGCAGGGCCTTCGAGGTGATAGGCAGCAAAAGTAACCTTATCGGCTTCAGCCACGTTAGCGTAACGCAGCTTGTGGTTGATCTTTGCGAAGCCAATCATCCGCGTCGAGAGGCTCAACGGAATATTTGAACTTCGTGGATACAGCTTGACGAAGTCATTGAGTGACACCGAATCATTTCTTGGCTGGCGTGCGGTGTTTTGATCAATCCGCTCCAAGATGGCGATTGGTCTCACGCTTATTATGCTCGCTTCCAAAGATAACCTCGGCCAAAGATGGCGGTTGAGGCAGATTTAAATTTCCACTGCTCTTCCGCCGCCTGCCGAGCGGCAGGATTGTTATGGTGTTGACCATCCTGGGAACAAAACAATGGTTTAAACCAGGATGGCAGAATTTAGCAAGAAAGTGCGGAATGCAATGGATAACACGGAATGCAGAGATGTTCATCAGTATGACATGGTAATATAAAACTGCCATATATATACCAACGGTCATACACACCATACATAGTTTAGTACAAGCCCGACGGAGTACAACTATCGTGAAAGGCGTTACATCTCATCGGAAGCATTCCAACTCCTATACATTATTTTTCTACACTTAGGAATGATACACACTAAGTCATATTCCACAAGTCACGCAGGACGGCGGAAATACAACTATTACAATACTAGGGATACTACTACTACTCGACAGCTCCGTAGTAGTCCTCATAGAAGTCACCACCCAAGCTCGAAGTGGAACATGATCATCCGGAAGCAGAGGCGATCTGTGGAGCTTGCGGACCAAAGGGGCTCGAATGTGGACGTGGTCCAACAAACGGCGGCAGACGAGGTCCACGAGGAGGAGTGATGCCTCCTACCTCACGCCACGCCATAAAGTCTGGCAGACCAGCCCGCACTGGGTACAAGTCCCTCATGTCCATGTATCCGGCTTGCACGGCAGGTGCAAACCGAGTCAGAGTAACCTAGTGATCAGCACGGGCATTAAAGAGCTCCATACGCAAGGCCCGGTTTTCACGGTCCTTGTCTTCTAGCATCTCCGTGGTGGTGCGAAGAAGTGAGTTCTCATGGGATGCATCGCTGTACATACCCTGAAGGTAACCATGCGCCTGTGGAGGGATGCTGGCATGTAGCGGAAATCGGTGTTGCCTGACAAAGGCGATTCTGGCTCGAATAATAGTCATCATTGAATAGGCTGCATCTTGCACGGACATCCCAATAGTGATCCCAAGACCATAAGAACAGTGAGCGGTTCGGTGGCTCGGGATAAGATGGATAAATCTGACCGTACGAGATATTGGCTTTGATTAAAATCCCTAAACCGCTCCTCGACGGTATATTCAGGATACCATCGGTAACCGGTCTCGACCATCACCGAACCAACATTGCCGTGTGACCACACACATCAATGCAACGGGTCGCATTTAACCACTTGGTTACGGGGACGGGTGGCCATCCGAAAGCACAGCCACAATGCAAAGACATTAGAATTTCTAGGAAAAATCGGGCAGCATAACATCTCGTAAATGCTCAAAAAAGCAGATTCGAGACATTCATAATCAGATTGCAAAGCCACACAACAACATCATATCAAGGTTACGGTTCAACCGGTAGCATACCAAAAATAATAGAAACTGAATCGAGGATGTAACCAACAATCCTATAAGTTACTACGGATTAGTAACACGTGAACTGATAGAGAGAAGAGAGCCTAGTCCTATACCCACGTAGAATGAGAAGAGGATGACTCGGATCAGAGGGCATAAGGTAAAGGAGTAAAAAGAGCCTTACGTTCCCTCCCACAATCAATTCCCCTACATATAACTAAAGCATTTCTAGACTCAACATCGACCAGTTTGGCTTAGCGAACCTACAGGCAGCCCTGCTCTGATGCCAACGCTGTCCGGACCCCGATTCCAAATCACATCGACCTAGCCGGTAACACCTCATATCACTTTGCGGCCTCACGCACGGTATTCCCATGGGTGTCGCCTTACCATGGCCCGGGACCGTTTGCGTCTTTTGTCTCACGTATATGACAGTGTCGCTAGCATCCATATGATAAAGAACCCGGGCCGACATGGCTAGTCGTGAACCCAAAGAGGCACTAACCTATGGGGACAGGCATACATGAATCACATCGAGCATGTCGGTCATCAACATATAGATTCGGGCTGTAGCCTAGGCTATGAGGACTCCGGTGAACCGAACATGTAGCAGCTAGGCGGGACTCCGAATAACACCATGTGACATTTCCCGAAGAACAGGACATAAGGAACGATGTGAAACACATGCCGGCTAGTCAAGTGTCCAAGCGGTAGTCTTTGGGCTAGCAGGACTCCGGTGAACCGGGCTGTAGCGGACTACTATCGCTCGGAAGCACGAGACTACATTTCCCCATATGAGAGGCTGCCAAGGATAAACAACTAGTTTGTCGGATCCCACTCATATCAAGCATTTCAGTCATACACGCAATATGCCCGATATGAATAAATACAACAAGGCATCACAACAAAACTCTACAACTCAAGGTACTTTACTTAGAAGGCTCCGAGGAGCCATACATAACATATCCATACAGATAGGGGTCACATGACCCAACACTCAAGTCATACAACATACAAGCACATGCGGAAGCAAACTAGTCTGAGTACAGACTTTAAAAAGAAAGAAGGCTTGTTGAAGCCTTTCCATCTACAGTGGTCCTTCACAAGCCTTGGATCACCACCTGGGTGGCTAGTTTACTCGTCGATGTCAAGGTCTACATAGAACCCATCGGAAGGGGCAGTGTTGTCGCCCTAAAAACATTAATTAAGCAAACATGAGTACGGAGGTACTCAAAGAAGTCTTACCACGTAATCCTATCATACATGCACATTCTCAAGAAGGTGGTGGAGTTATTTGCAACAAGCCAGCTTTGACTCTTGGCTAAGCTATCCTCACGTGACACCACTTGAAAAGCATTTGTCGCACACGAGTCCACTAATCACCATCACAATACTCCACAGTGGATCCTCTCTCGTCATCCCACGAGAGGGCCATCCGCGGTACTCACACTTCTCTTGAGGCTTTTAGTAGTATCCAATTACTTGTCTATGAACTGATATAGGTAACCCGAAGTCCTTCTTCGTGGACACGGCTATTCGAATAGATCATATTAACCTGCGAGGGTGTACTTCTTCACACGCTCTCACCACTTACCGCCGTTTACACGACATGTACTCGGCAACCTTCAAGCGGAAGCCCAACGTGGGTGTCGGCCACAGCCTACCTAAACACACAAGTCCCAAGTCCGTGTTTATCGCCTATTCGGGTTCCATCCGCAGGAGTCCGCCGAGGTTTCCCATACGGCCCCGAACGATGTGTTGAGGTTCTGAGACACCAAACGGGCAAATCGGTACACCGGCCACGGTGCCTACCGCAACACAACCCACCCCTACGGTCGGTGCTAAGGCGGCCCCAAAGATGCTACAAACACCGAAACTAATTGCAACTCCCGGATGAGGACAAGAGTGGTTAAGAAGCCGAGAGGGTCAATTAAGGATCCCAATGCGTGGTAGTAACTGTTTCATGGATCACAAACACAGATCTCAGTTCTTAGGGACGGCTTCAATGAAACAACCCACCATGCACTCCTACATGGCCTCTCATCGATACCTTTACCAAAACGTGTTCAACACTTTCACTCTCGAACCCGACACAACCTTTCACTCCAGTTCATCATCCCGATGAGCGGACTGACACAACTCTAAGCATAGCAAGCATAGTATGGTAGGAAACACAAACATGGCTCAATCAACTCCTACACATACTAGTGGGTTTCATCTAGTTCTTGTGGCAATGACAGGTCATGCAAAGGAAGTGGGTTCAACTACCGCAAAGACACAACAGTTTGAATCGCGTTGTCTTAATGTAGTAAAACAAGAGCGAAGCGAGAACATGGGTTTGTATCTGAATGATCAATGGGTTGCTTGCACGATGGAGTGGTGGTAGGATACCGCCCTTGAGACGGATAGTCGGGATTATCCTGAGAGGCGTAACCTATCACGAAAGACATACCGAAAATAAACACACATGGCAATATGAAACAATATGATGCATGCTATGACATGGCAATATGGATGTGTATTGGCCTAATGCAAGCTGAATCAAAAAGGAATGAACTCATTTGAATCAAAGATTCAAATGCTAGCTCATTTAAAATAGTCCTAAAGGTGTAATATCTTATTCTGCTTAAACAGCAAGGTTAACTTGTTTTATCATGCATGAAACCTGTACCAATGGATAGAATGGATTTTTCGATCATTTTTCATATATAAATCTTTGCATTTGGAGTTCTGATTAAAAGTTATGAATATTTGAAGTTTGAACTATATTCTAGAATTTCCTATATTAGAATAAATCCGGTAATTGATTTATTGCGTCGACCATGCGTCGATGACGCGTGGTCAACGGAGACGTCCAGGTCAAACCTGACTGTGGGTCCAGGTTGTCAGGGTAATTAGCTTAACTAAAATATTGATTAAAACTAATCCTAATTAGTTAGCAGGGCTGGGCCCCACCTGTCATTGATTCATCAGAGTCAACCAGGGCCCACCGTGGTCAAAGTCCACGTCGGCTGCACCTGCGTCTAGCCGCCAGGCGAAACGACGCGGCGGAAGTGAGTTTGGCCATTCCGGCGACCAAACGAGCATGGAGGGTGGCTATGGGTAGCTGAGGTTGAGCCGCAGCTCTTGGTGGAGTGGGTTGGGAGCTGGGGCAGCGGAATCGGTAGCCGGCGGCGACCTAGGCGGCCGTCGAAGTGCGGGGAGGGCTTGGTTAAGCCTTCTGAGTGTGTTGAGTACGTTAGACACCAAATGGTGGCGGAGGGTGACCGGGAGCACGTCGGCGACGAGCTCAGCGGGCGGTGAGTGCGGTTGAGCTCCGGGAGGTCACTACACAGCTTCGGGAGCAAGAAAGGAAGGGAGGGGAGATGGCTAGGCTCACAGTGGAACTCGGAGGAGCACTCGGTGCGGTCGGGGACGGGCCGGAGCGGCAGCGGCGTTGAAGGGATCTCGGCTGACGGTGGACTCGGGCGAAGTCGGTGCGGTCGACTCGAGCTACTCGAGCACGCGGGGCTCAGCTAGCTCGACGTAGTTGGGGGCGGCGGAGCTCCTGGACACGGTGAGGAGGAGCACGGACGGCGGGGAGCACGTCTACGGCGATGGTGCGGCGGTGGTGGCGTCGGCCATGGCGGGGGAGCACGTCTACGGCGATGGTGCGGCGGTGGTGGCGTCGGCCATGGCGGAGGAGCGGAGGTGTCCGGGGGTTCGGGGAGAGAGGAAGGACGGTCCACGCCGCGTTGGGCGAGGGGAGCGGCGAGGCGGCGACAGTGCGTGGCACCCATGCAGTGCTTCGCTGCCGAAAGCACTGTTGCTCGTCAAGCCGAGCCAAGCTGGCACCGGTGCGGCCGGGCCGGGCCGCAGTGGGCAGTAGGTGGCGCCAGTAAGTGTTTCCTTCCTGTTTTCTTTTTCTATTTTTCTACAACTTTGTGGAGTTTTTAAAAATACTAAAACAGTTCCAAAAATCACCAAAGCGCTCTGGTCCATTGTTGGAATATTTCCAACATGAAACATTCTGTTTGGGAATATTTGGGCATTTGTAATATTTTATATAATTTGAAATGCTCAAACTCAAATACTTATGATTTAATTCAAAGACCTTTGGATGACCTAGAAAATGGTGCACCACTTTTGGCGAGGCTACGAACCAAAGCAAAAATGATGAACATTTTGAAGGGCATTTCAGGTTCATTGAAATAATTTTAGTAAACCCTAGTTGAATTAAGAGGGTTACGGGGTTTCTGTCTTCCCCATTTCAAATTCAAATGAAATTTAAACATGATGCACACACTAACGCATGGTCTAACCGGGATGTGACAACTCACCCCCACTCAAAAGAATCTCGTCCGAGATTTAGGATCTGTTGTGAAAAGGTGGGATACTCAAGTCGAAGACGATCCTCCCTTTCCCAAGTTGCTTCTTGCTCGGAATGGTTTGACCATTGAACCTTTAGAAACTTGATATTCGGCGTCGAGTGGTACGCTCGGCTTGATCAAGAATCTGAACGGGATATTCTCGATAGGTGAGGTTATCTTGGAGATCAAGCGTTTCGTGGTCCACTCCACGGATAGGATCCGAGAAGCAACGCTGAGTTGGGAAGCGTGGAAGACATCATGGACTCTGGAAAGATGCGGAGGTAGTTCCAATTGGTAGGCAACTTCTCCTCATTTGGCAAGAATGCGAAAGGGTCCAATGTAACGAGGAGCCAACTTGCCTTTTGATACGAATCGATGGGTTCCTTCAAAGGAGTAACCCGAAGGTAAGCCTTCTCGCCAATTTCATAAGCTATAGGCTTAGGCTTGTGGTCATATTGGCTCTTTTGACGAGATTGGGTTGTTTTCAATTTCTCACGAATAACGCGAACCTGCTCTTACGCTTCTGAATCATATCCGGCCAAAGAGTTGTGTCTCCCGGTTTCGACCAGTTAAGAGGCGTTCGACATTTCAAATCCATAAAGAACTTCGAAAGGAGCTTTGCCCAAGCTAGCTTGATAGCTATTGTTATAAGCGAACTCGGCGAATGGAAGGCATTTCTCCCAATTCATGCCGAAAGAGATGACAGAATCTCGAAGCATATCCTCTAGGATTTGATTGACTCATTCTACTTGACCACTTGATTGAGGATGGAATGCGGTGCTAAAAGAGAGACGAGTTCCCATAGCATTTTGGAAACTTTCCCAAAATCGAGAGGTGAAGAGACTTCCACGGTCAGAGTTAATCTCCAATGGAACACCATGAAGAGACACTATTCGAGAGATGTACAAATCAGCTAGCTGGCTAGCGGTTATACTCTCACGAACAGGTAGGAAGTGGGCTACTTTGGAAAGACGATCGACGACAACGAAGATAGCATTATTCCCTCTCTTGGTCACGGGAAACCCGGTAATGAAATCCATACCGATTTTATCCCATTTCCATTCAGGAATTTCCAAAGGTTGAAGGGTACCAAAGAGCCGTTGATGCTCTGCCTTAACTCGACGACGCACGTCGCAATTAGCAATGTATTGAGCGATTTCTCTCTTCATCCTAGTCCACCAAAACCTCTGGCGTAGGGTCTTGATACATTTTAGTACTACCGGGATGAATGGTGAGAGGAGAGTCATGAGCTTCGTTAAGGATCGATTGCCGTGTAGCTGTTGTTTCTTGGGAACCACCAAGCGGTTCTCAAAGAAGACAACACCTCGTTCATCTATGGAGAAACACTTAGCAGCTCCGCTAGCAATGTTCTCCTTGATCCGAGATATTCCTCTATCATACTGCTGAGCAGCTATGATTCGATCCATAAGGTTAGGTTTCGCCACCGGGTGGAAAGGAATCCTCGAGGAACAATGTGAAGATTAAGCTTACGAAATTCCTCGTGGAGAAATGGTTGACTTTGTTGTAACATCAGATTGTTACAATAAGATTTGCGACTTAGTCGTCGGCCATGACATTGGCTTTGCAGGGTGTAAGATATTCCTAAGTCGTAATCTGTAATCAACTCGACCCAACGTCTTTGCACGAGATTCAAATCCGGTTGGGTGAAGATATATTTTAGACTTTGGTGATCGGTGTAAATTTACATAGCGATTACCAAGAAGGTAATGTCGCCAGGTTTTGAGTGCATGAACCCTCGCTGCAAGCTCTAGATCGTGTGTGGGATAATTATCCTCATGTGGGCCTTGGCTGTCCGGGAAGCGTAGGCAATCACATGACGATCTTGCATGAGTATGCAACCTAGTCCTTGTCGCGAGGCGTCGCAGAGATAATAAAGTCCTTAGAGAAATCTGGTGGAACAAGTACGGGAGGCGGATGTCGGCGTCTTTTCGGTTCTGAAAGCTGAACTCGCACTGTGGTGTCCATTCGAACTTCTTATCTTTCTTGAGGAGTTCGGTTAGAGGTTTAACAACTTTAGAGAAATTCTCGACGAAGCGACGGCAATAGCTCGCTAAACCGAGAAAAATCCGAACTTGCTTGACCGATTCAGGTGGAGTCGATCAGGGCGGCTTGAACTCGCTTCGGGATTGACAGCAATGCCCTTACGGAGATTACATGGCCTAGGTAGGTCACTTACGGTAGCCGAAATTCACACTTGGAGAATTTGGCATAAAGGCGGTGCTCTCGAAGTTTCATCAATACTAGCCTTAGATGTTCGGCATGTTCTTCCTCATTCTTGGAGTAGATGAGTATATCATCGAGGTATACCATGACGAATTTATCCAAATACTCCATGAAGATTGAATTCATTAACCGAGAAAAGGTGGCTGGAGCATTGGTTAATCCGAAGGACATGACGGTGTACTCGTATTGGCCATAACGGGTAACAAAGGCCGTTTTAGGAATGTCCCCGTTCTTGATTTTGATTTGATGGTAGCCCAACCTCAAATCCATCTTGAAAAGGCCGAGGATCTAGCGAGCTGATCATACAGTGTCGTTGATCCCGGGAGCGGATACTTGTTCTTGATAGTGACCAAATTGATGGTCGGTAATCCACAACCATCCGATCCGTACCATCCTTCTTCTTGACGAAGAGGACGGGCAAGCCCATGGAGATGAACTAGGACGGATGAAACCCTTTTGCAAGGACTCATCGAGTTGCTTCTTAAGTTCGGCTAGTTCTAGGGGTGCCATCTTATAAGGTCTTCTAGAAATTGGGGCGGTTCCGGAACAAGATCTATCACGAACTCGACATCCTGTCGGGTGGAACACAGGCAGTTCTTTGGAAAGACATCCAGGAAAATCACGGACTCTGGAATATCTTCGAGGTGCGGAAGGGGTTGGCATTTAAGGAGTAAAGCTGGCGCTTGGACACTCGGGTTAAAACATTAACCGTCTTGCCCGAAGGATGAGTGAGTTGAGCAGGTTCTAGTAGAGCAATCAATCTTAGCATAATGGGCTAACATCCAGTCCATACCCAAGATGATGTTTATGTCCGAGGACTTGAGAGCTATTAGGGAAGCAAGAAAAACTAATCTGTCGACAAGAATTTCATTCCCATGACTTATTCTAGAGGTTTGCCATCTAGAACTGTGGGTCTGAATTTCCATGGAGGTGTGCATGTCACAGAATGTGGTGTTGTGCAATCGAGCATAGCTCTCGAGAAATAAATGAATGAGATGCTCCAAGTATCAAAAAGAACGATTGCGGATGACAATTAACAAGGAGCGTGCGAGAACGGCGTTGGGATCCTCATAGGTTTCCTCGGTGAGACATAGTTGGCGTGGCCACGGCGATGGCAGCTGGTTTAGCATGGAGCACCTTTCCTCTTTGGCTTACCACGGCCAACAGATTTTCCGATCTGTTGGGGTTGTTGCAGGGACACTCGCGGATGTAGTGGCCCGTCTCTCCACATTTGAAGCAAGTTATCATATTGGGGCGTGGGGCAGCATTAGCGGCGGGGCCTCCATAAGTCTTGGGCGGAGCATATTGCTTTGGTTGGGGTGAGGCGCCTCAAAGGATGGCCTCGGGGTGAACACAGGTGGCAGAGCGATGTTGGAATCCAAACCGGCGCTTCGAGATCGAGGCCGGATGAAGATCCGAGTCACGGATATGCTTGCGTGAAGCTTCAAAATCAGATCGCCCAGTTTCGCAATCGATAGCCTTATTGACTAACTCGGAAAGGAGGTGCACTCATGCAGACGGAGATCACGACGAAGCTCGGGGCTAAGTCCCTTGCGGAACCTTGCACGCTTCTTGGCATCGGTAGAAACTTCTTGAGGAGCATAACGTGCTAATTTCCCAAACTCACGGCCGTAAGTATCCTTTGTCGACCTACCTTGGGTGAAATTGCAGAATTCCTCCCTTTTGCGATCCATGAGACCTTCTGGGATGTGATGCTCACGGAAAGCGGCACTAAATTCAGCCCAAGTAGTAATTTGTCCAACCGGACGCATAGCCTCATAATTCTCCCACCAAAGGCTAGCAGGGCCTTCGAGGTGATAGGCATCAAAAGTAACCTTATCGCCTTCACCCACGTTAGCGTAACGCAGCTTGTGGTTGATCTTTGCGAAATAATCATCCGCGTCGAGAGGCTCAACGGAATATTTGAACTTCGGTGGATACAGCTTTGACGAAGTCATTGAGTGACACCGAATCATTTCTTGGCTGGCGTGCGGTGTTTTGATCAATCCGCTCGATGGCGATTGGTCTCACGCTTATTGCGTTCTGCTTCCAGCATAACCTCGGCCAAAGATGGCGGTTGAGGCAGATTTAAATTTCCAGCTGCGCTGGCTTCTGCCTGCCCCGGAGCGGCAGGATTGTTGCGGGTGTTGACCATCCTGGGAACAAAACAATGGTTTAAACCAGGATGGCAGAATTTAGCAAGAAAGTGCGGAATGCAATGGATAACACGGAATGCAGAGATGTTCATCAGTATGACATGGTAATATAAAACTGCCATATATATACCAACGGTCATACACACCATACATAGTTTAGTACAAGCCCGACGGAGTACAACTATCAGGAAAGGCGTTACATCTCATCGGAAGCATTCCAACTCCTATACATTATTTTTCTACACTTCCGGAATGATACACACTAAGTCATATTCCACAAGTCACGCAGGACGGCGGAAATACAACTATTACAATACTAGGGATACTACTACTACTCGAGACAGCTAGTAGTAGTCCTCATAGAAGTCACCACCCAAGCTCGAAGTGGAACATGATCATCCGGAAACAGACGATCCTGTGGAGCTTGCGGACCAAAGGGGCTCGAATGTGGACGTGGTCCAACAAACGGCGGCAGACGAGGTCCACGAGGAGGAGTGATGCCTCCTACCTCACGCCACGCCATAAAGTCTGGCAGACCAGCCCGCACTGGGTACAAGTCCCTCATGTCCATGTATCCGGCTTGCACGGCAGGTGCAAACCGAGTCAGAGTAACCTAGTGATCAGCACGGGCATTAAAGAGCTCCATACATAAGGCCCGGTTTTCACGGTCCTTGTCTTCTAGCATCTCCGTGGTGGTGCGAAGAAGTGAGTTCTCATGGGATGCATCGCTGTACATACCTGAAGGTAACCATGCCCCGAGGGAGGATCTTGGCATGTAGCGGAAATCGGTGTTGCATAGCAAGGCAGTTACGCTCGAATAATAGTCATCATTGAATAGGCTGCATCTTGCACGGACATCCCAATAGTGATCCCAAGACCATAAGAACAGTGGAGCGGTTCGGTGGCTCGAGGATAAGATGGATAAATCCTGACCGTGCACGAGATATTGGCTTTGATTAAAATCCCTAAACTGCTCCTCGACGGTATATTCAGGATACCATCGGTAACCGGTCTCGACCATCACCGAACCAACATTGCCGTGTGACCACACACATCAATGCAACGGGTCAGACGAACCACTTGGTTCTGGGGACGGGTGGCCATCTGAAAGCACAGCCACAATGCAAAGACATTAGAATTTCTAGGAAAAATCGGGCAGCATAACATCTGTAAATGCTCAAAAAAGCAGATTCGAGACATTCATAATCAGATTGCAAAGCCACACAACAACATCATATCAAGGTTACGGTTCAACCGGTAGCATACCAAAAATAATAGAAACTGAACTGAGGATGTAACCAACCATCCTATAAGTTACTACGGATTAGTAACACGTGAACCTGATAGAGAGAAGAGAGCCTAGTCCTATACCCACGTAGAATGAGAAGAGGATGACTCGGATCAGAGGGCATAAGGTAAAGGAGTAAAAAGAGCCTTACGTTCCTCCCACAATCAATTCCCCTACATATAACTAAAGCATTTCTAGACTCAACATCGACCAGTTTGGCTTAGCGAACCTACAGGCAGCCCTGCTCTGATGCCAACGCTGTCCGGACCCCGATTCCAAATCACATCGACCTAGCCGGTAACACCTCATATCACTTTGCGGCCTCACGCACGGTATTCCCATGGGTGTCGCCTTACCATGGCCGGACCGTTTTGCGTCTTTTGTCTCACGTATATGACAAAGGTGTCGCTAGCATCCATATGATAAAGAACCGGGCCGACATGGCTAGTCGTGAACCCAAAGAGGCACTAACCTATGGGGACAGGCATACATGAATCACATCGAGCATGTCGGTCATCAACATATAGATTCGGGCTGTAACCTGGCTATGAGGACTCGGTTGAACCGGGCTGTAGCTTGAGCTAGGCGGGACTCGAATAACACCGTGACATTTCCCGAAGGGACAGGACATAGGAGCGATGTGAAACACATGCCGGCCAGTCAAGTGTCCAAGCAGTAGTGCTTTGGGCTAGCAGGACTCCGGTGAACCGGCTGTAGCGGACTACTATCGCTCGGAAGCACGAGACTACATTTCCCCATATGAGAGGCTGCCAAGGATAAACAACTAGTTTGTCGGATCCCACTCATATCAAGCATTTCAGTCATACATAATATGCCCGATATGAATAAATACAACAAGGCATCACAACAAAACTCTACAACTCAAGGTACTTTACTTAGAAGGCTCGAGGAGCCATACATAACATATCCATACAGATAGGGGTCACATGACCCAACACTCAAGTCATACAACATACAAGCACATGCGGAAGCAAACTAGTCTCGAGTACAGACTTTTAAAAAGAAAGAAGGCTTGTTGAAGCCTTTCCATCTACAGTGGTCCTTCACAAGCCTTGGATCACCACCTGGGTGGCTAGTTTACTCGTCGATGTCAAGGTCTACATAGAACCCATCGGAAGGGGCAGTGTTGTCGTCTGAAAAACATTAATTAAGCAAACATGAGTACGGAGGTACTCAGCAAGTCTTACCACAGAATCCTATCGTACATGCACATTCTCAAGAAGGTGGTGGAGTTATTTGCAGCAAGCCAGCTTTGACTCTTGGCTAAGCTATCCTACGTGACACCACTTGAAAATCATTTGTCGCTTTACGAGTCCACTAATCACCATCACAATACTCCACCGTGGATCCTCTCTCGTCATCCCACGAGAGGGCCATCCGCGATACTCACACTTATCTTGAGGCTTTTAGTAGTATCCATTTACTTGTCTATGAACTGATATAGGTAACCCAGAAGTCCTTCTTCGTGGACACGGCTATTCGAATAGATCATATTAACCTGCAGGGTGTACTTCTTCACACACGCTCACCACTTACCGCCGTTACACGACATGTACTCGGCAACCTTCAAGCGGAAGCCCAACGTGGGTGTCGGCCACGACCTACCTAAACACACAAGTCCCAAGTCCAGGTTTATCGCCTATTCGGGTTCCATCCGCAGGAGTCCGCCGAGGTTTCCCATACGGCCCCGAACGATGTGTACAGGTTCTGAGACACCAAACGGGCAAATCGGTACACCCCACGGTGCCTACCGCAACACAACCCACCCCTACGATTGCCGTTAAGGCGGCCCCAAAGATGCTACAAACACGAGAAACTAATTGCAACTCCCGGATGAGGACAAGAGTGGTTAAGAAGCCGAGAGGGTCAATTAAGGATCCCAATGCGTGGTAGTAACTGCTTTCATGGATCACAAACACAGATCTCGGTTCTTAGGGACGGCTTCAATGAAACAACCCACCATGCACTCCTACATGGCCTCTCATCGATACCTTTACCAAAACGTGTTCAACACTTTCACTCTCGAACCCGACACAACCTTTCACTCCAGTTCATCATCCCGATGAGCGGACTGACACAACTCTAAGCATAGCAAGCATAGTATGGTAGGAAACACAAACATGGCTCAATCAACTCCTACACATACTAGTGGGTTTCATCTAGTTCTTTGTGGCAATGACAGGTCATGCAAAGGAAGTGGGTTCAACTACAAGACACAACAGTTTGAATCGCGTTGTCTTAATGTAGTAAAACAAGAGCGAAGCGAGAACATGGGTTTGTATCTGAATGATCAATGGGTTGCTTGCACGATGGAGTGGTGGTAGGATCGCCCTTCAGACGGATAGTCGGGATTATCCTCGGAGGCAGAACCTATCACGAAAGACATACCGAAAATAAACACACATGGCAATATGAAACAATATGATGCATGCTATGACATGGCAATATGGATGTGTATTGGCCTAATGCAAGCTGAATCAAAAAGGAATGAACTCATTTGAATCAAAGATTCAAATGCTAGCTCATTTAAAATAGTCCTAAAGGTGTAATATCTTATTCTGCTTAAACAGCAAGGTTAACTTGTTTTATCATGCATGAAACCTGTACCAATGGATAGAATGGATTTTTCTGATCATTTTTCATATATAAATCTTTGCATTTGGAGTTCTGATTAAAAGTTATGAATATTTGAAGTTTGAACTATATTCTAGAATTTCCTATATTAGAATAAATCCGATAATTGATTTATTGCGTCGACCATGCGTCGACATGACGTCGTGGTCAACGGAGACGTCCAGTCAAACCCGACTGTGGGTCCGTTGTCAGGGTAATTAGCTTAACTAAAATATTGATTAAAACTAATCCTAATTAGTTAGCAGGGCTGGGCCCCACCTGTCATTGATTCATCAGAGTCAACCAGGGCCCACCGTGGTCAAAGTCCACGTCGGCTGCACCGGCGTCTAGCCGCCGGCGAGCCCGAGGCGGCGACTTAAGTGTTTTTGGCCATTCCGGCGACCAAACGAGCCGCGGAGGGTGGCTATGGGTAGCTGGGGTTGAGCCGCAGCTCTTGGTGGAGTGGGTTGGGGTCGGGGCAGCCGGAATCGGCGCCGGCGACGACCTAGGCGGCCGTCGGGGTGCGGGGAGGGCTTGGTTAGACGCTACGGAGTGTGTTGAGTACGTTAGACACCAAATGGTGGCCGGAGGGTGACCGGGAGCACGTCGGCGACGAGCTCCGCGGCGGTGAGTGCGGTTGAGCTCCGGGAGGTCACTACACAGCTCGGGAGCAAGAAAGGAAGGGAGGGAGATGGCTAGGCTCACTGTGGAACTCGGAGGAGCACTCGGTGCGGTCGGGACGGGCCGGAGCGACGACGGCGTTGAAGGGGATCTCCGTGACGGTGGACTCGGCGAAGTCGGTGCGGTCGACTCGAGCTACTCGAGCACGCTGGGCTCAGCTAGCTCGGCGTAGTTGGGGGCGGAGCTCCTGGACACGGTGAGGAGGAGCACGGACGGCGGGGAGCACGTCTACGGCGATGGTGCGGCGGTGGTGGCGTCGGCCATGGCGGGGGAGCACGTCTACGGCGATGGTGCGGCGGTGGTGGCGTCGGCCATGGCGGAGGAGCGGAGGTGTCCGGGGGGTTCGGGGGAGAGAGGAAGGACGGTCCACGTCGCGGCTGGGCGAGGGGAGCGGCGAGGCGGCGACCAGGTGCGTGGCACCCATGCGGTGCTCGCCACGAGCACTGGCTGCTCGTCAAGCCGAGCCAAGCAGCTGGCAGTGCGGCTTGGCTGGGCCGGCAGTGGGCCGTAGGTGGCGCCAGTAAGTGTTTCCTTCCTGTTTTCTTTTTCTATTTTTCTACAACTTTGTGGAGTTTTTAAAAATACTAAAACAGTTCCAAAAATCACCAAACTGCTCCTGGTCCATTGTTGGAATATTTCCAACATGAAACATTTCTGTTTGGGAATATTTGGGCATTTGTAATATTTTATATAATTTGAAATGCTCAAACTCAAATACTTATGATTTAATTCAAAGACCTTTGGATGACCTAGAAAATGGTGCACCACTTTTGGCGGAGGCTCGAACCAAAGCAAAAATGATGAACATTTTGAAGGGCATTTCAGTTCATTGAAATAATTTTTAGTAAACCCTTGTTGAATTAAGAGGGGTTCTGGGGTTTCTTGTCTTCCCAATTTCAAATTCAAATGTAATTTAAACATGACGCTCACTCTAATGCATGGTCTAACTGGGATGTGACAACTCACCACCACTCAAAAGAATCTCGTCCCGAGATTTAGGATCTGTTAATGAAAAGGTGGGATACTCAAGTCGAAGACGATCCTCCCTTTCCCAAGTTGCTTCTTGCTCGGAATGGTTTGACCATTGAACCTTTAGAAACTTGATATTCTGACGTCGAGTGGTACGCTCGGCTTGATCAAGAATACGAATGGGATATTCTCGATAGGTGAGGTTATCTTGGAGATGAAGCGTTTCGTGGTCCACTCCACGGATAGGATACGAGAAGCAACGCCTGAGTTGGGAAACGTGGAAGATATCATGGACTCTGGAAAGATGCGGAGGTAGTTCCAATTGGTAGGCAACTTCTCCTCGTTTGGCAAGAATGCGAAAGGGTCCAATGTAACGAGGAGCCAACTTGCCTTTGATACCGAATCGATGGGTTCCCTTCAAAGGAGTAACCCGAAGGTAAGCCTTCTCGCCAATTTCATAAGCTATAGGCTTATGCTTGTGGTCATATTGGCTCTTTTGACGAGATTGGGTTGTTTTCAATTTCTCACGAATAACGCGAACCTGCTCTTCTGCTTCCTGAATCATATCCGGGCCAAAGAGTTGTGTCTCCCCGGTTTACGACCCGATTAAGAGGCGTTCGACATTTCCGTCCATAAAGAACTTCGAAAGGAGATTTGCCCAAGCTAGCTTGATAGCTATTGTTATAAGCGAACTCGGCGAATGGAAGGCATTTCTCCCAATTCATCCGAAAGAGATGATGAAGCTCGAAGCATATCCTCTAGGATTTGATTGACTCGTTCTACTTGACCACTTGATTGAGGATGGAATGCGGTGCTAAAAGAGAGACGAAGTTCCCATAGCATTTTGGAAACTTTCCCAAAATCGAGAGGTGAAGAGACTTCCACGGTGCGAGTTAATCTCCAATGGAACACCATGAAGAGACACTATTCGAGAGATGTACAAATCAGCTAGCTGGCTAGCGGTTATACTCTCATGAACGGGTAGGAAGTGGGCTACTTTGGAAAGACGATCGACGACAACGAAGATAGCATTATTCCCTCTCTTGGTCACGGGAAACCCGGTAATGAAATCCATACCGATTTTATCCCATTTCCATTCAGGAATTTCCAAAGGTTGAAGGGTACCGGCAGGCCGTTGATGCTCTGCCTTAACTTCGACGTGCACGCCGCAATTAGCAATGTATTGAGCGATTTCTCTCTTCATCCTAGTCCACCAAAACCTCTGGCGAGGGTCTTGATACATTTTAGTACTACCGGGATGAATGGTGAGAGGAGAGTCATGAGCTTCCTTAAGGATCAGTTGTCGTAGCTGTTGTTTCTTGGGAACCACCAAGCGGTTCTCAAAGAAGACAACACCTCGTTCATCTATGGAGAAACACTTAGCAGCTCCGCTAGCAATGTTCTCCTTGATCCGAGATATTCCTCTATCATACCGCTGAGCAGCTATGATTCGATCCGTAAGGTTAGGTTTCGCCACCGTGGTGGAAAGGAATCCTCGAGGAACAATGTGAAGATTAAGCTTACGAAATTCCTCGTGGAGAAATGGTTGACTTTGTTGTAACATCAGATTGTTACAATAAGATTTGCGACTTAGTGCATCAGCCATGACATTGGCTTTGCCTGGAGTGTAAGATATTCCTAAGTCGTAATCTGTAATCAACTCGACCCAACGTCTTTGCCTGAGATTCAAATCCGGTTGGGTGAAGATATATTTTAGACTTCGGTGATCGGTGTAAATTTCGCAACGATTACCAAGAAGGTAATGTCGCCAGGTTTTGAGTGCATGAACCATCGCCGCAAGCTCTAGATCGTGTGTGGGATAATTATCCTCATGTGGACGAACTGTCGGGAACCGTAGGGCAATCACATGACGATCTTGCATGAGTATGCAACCTAGTCCTTGTCGCGAGGTCGCGATGAGATAATAAAGTCCTTAGAGAAATCTGGTGGAACAAGTACGGAGCAGATGGCGGCGTCTTTTCAGTTCTGAAAGCTGAACTCGACTGTGGTGTCCATTCGAACTTCTTATCTTTCTTGAGGAGTTCGGTTAGAGGTTTAGCAACTTTAGAGAAATTCTCGTGAAGCGACGGCAATAGCTCGCTAAACCGAGAAAACTCGAACTTGCTTGACCGATTCGGTGGAGTCGATCAAGGACGGCTTGAACTTCGCCGGGATTGACAGCAATGCCCTTACCAGAGATTACATGGCCTAGGTAGGTCACTTACGGTAGCCAGAATTCACACTTGGAGAATTTGGCATAAAGGCGGTGCTCTCAAGTTTCATCAATACTAGCCTTAGATGTTCGGCATGTTCTTCCTCATTCTTGGAGTAGATGAGTATATCATCGAGGTATACCATGACGAATTTATCCAAATACTCCATGAAGATTGAATTCATTAACCGAGAAAAGGTGGCTGGAGCATTGGTTAATCCGAAGGACATGACGGTGTACTCAGATTGGCCATAACGGGTAACAAAGGCCGTTTTAGGAATGTCCCGTTCTTGATTTTGATTTGATGGTAGCCCAACCTCAAATCCATCTTGAAAAGATCGAGGATCCAGCGAGCTGATCATACAGTGTCGTTGATCCCGGGAGCGGATACTTGTTCTTGATAGTGACCAAATTGACAGTCGGTAATCCACAACCATCCGATCCGTACCATCCTTCTTCTTGACGAAGAGGACGGGCAAGCCCATGGAGATGAACTAGGACGGATGAAACCCTTTTGCAAGGACTCATCGAGTTGCTTCTTAAGTTCGGCTAGTTCTAGGGGTGCCATCTTATAAGGTCTTCTAGAAATTGGGACGGTTCCGGAACAAGATCTATCACGAACTCGGCATCCCTATCGGTGGAACACTGGCAGTTCTTCTGGAAAGACATCCGGAAAATCACGGACTACCGGAATATCTTTGAGGTGCGGAAGGGGTTGGCATTTAAGGAGTAAAAGCTGGCGCTTGGACACTCGGGTTAAAACATTAACCGTCTTGCAGAAGGATGAGTGAGTTGAACAGTTCTAGTAGAGCAATCAATCTTAGCATAATGGGCTAACATCCAGTCCATACCCAAGATGATGTTTATGTCCGAGGACTTGAGAGCTATTAGGGAAGCAAGAAAGACTAATCTGTCGACAAGAATTTCATTCCCATGACTTATTCTAGAGGTTTGCCGGGGAGGGCTTGGTTAGACGCTACGGAGTGTGGTGAGTACGTTAGACACCAAATGGTGGCCGGAGGGTGACCGGGAGCACGTCGGCGACGAGCTCCGCGGCGGTGAGTGCGGTTGAGCTCCGGGAGGTCACTACACAGCTCGGGAGCAAGAAAGGAAGGGAGGGGGAGATGGCTAGGCTCACAGGGAACTCGGAGGAGCACTCGGTGCGGTCGGGGACGGGCCGGAGCGGCGACGGCGTTGAAGGGGATCTCCGGCGACGGTGGACTCGGGCGAAGTCGGTGCGGTCGACTCGGGCTACTCGAGCACGCGGGGCTCAGCTAGCTCGACGTAGTTGGGGGCGGCGGAGCTCCTGGACACGGTGAGGAGGAGCACGGACGGCGGGGAGCACGTCTACGGCGATGGTCTGGCGGTGGCGTCGGCCAAGGCGGGGGAGCGCGAGAGAGAGGAGCCGGGGAGGAGCAGAGGTGTCCGGGGGGTTCGGGGGAGAGAGGAAGGACGGTCCACGTCGCGGCTGGGCGAGGGGAGCGGCGAGGCGGCGACCAGGTGCATGGCACCCATGCGGTGCTCGCCGAAAGCACTGGCTGCTACTGGCCGAGCCAAGCAGCCATTGGCCATGCTGCTGGCCGGGCCGGCAGTGGGCCGGTAGGTGGCGCTGTAAGTGTTTCCTTCCTGTTTTTGTTTTTCTATTTTTCTGCAACTTTGTGGAGTTTTTAAAATACTAAAACAGTTCCAAAAATCACCAAACTGCTCTGGTCCATTGTTGGAATATTTCCAACATGAAACATTTCTGTTGGGAATATTTGGGCATTTGTAATATTTTATATAATTTGAAATGCTCAAACTCAAATACTTATGATTTAATTCAAAGACCTTTGGATGACCTAGAAAATGGTGCACCACTTTTGGCAGAGGCTCTGAACCAAAGCAAAAATGATGAACATTTTGAAGGGCATTTCAGGTTCATTGAAATAATTTTTAGTATACCCTAGTTGAATTAAGAGGGGTTCTGGGGTTTCCTGTCTTCCCCATTTCAAATTCAAATGAAATTTAAACATGATGCACACACTAATGCGTGGTCTAACTGGGATGTGACATCCGGTCCCCTTGGGTCCCTCAACATCGCGGATGTGCAGCAACCCATCACGCATCTCAATGGATTGAGGGTGTTGCAGCACCTCCGCGAGGTAAGGGTTGATGACCTTCTCAAAGAACTTGTCCTTGGAGGCGCTTGGGGACATCTTTGATAATCTAGATCTGTTAGAAAAACAGCTCGAAGCAAGAACAGAGGATAATTGCATGATACAGGGGTCAAAACCTTCGGGAGAATATATAATGAATTTTCACCAACCAAAATACGTATCGTGCAAGAAAACGGAGTCCAGAAGGCACACGAGGAGCCCACGCGGTAGGGGGGCGTGCCCAGGGGGGTAGGGCGCGCCCTCCACCCTCGTGGGGCCCTCGTGTCCTTCCCGGACTGCTACTTATTTTTCTATTTTTCTAAATATTCCAAGACGGAGAAATATTGCCTTAAAAATTGTTTTGGAGTCGGTTTACTTACCGTACCGCATACCTATTCCTTTTCGGAGGCTGAAACGGCTGGAAGTGTCCCTTATGTATTCCTCCGGGGTTACGGTTTCAATAACATTGGTTTCGACATTTATAGGATTACCTGAGATATAGTGTTTAATTCTTTGACCGTTCACCACCTTCGGATTTGTGCCCTCGAAGTTGTTGATTTTTATGGCACCGGAACGATAGACCTCCTCGATAACATAGGGGCCTTCCCATTTAGAGAGAAGTTTTCCTGCAAAAAATCTTAAACGAGAGTTGTATAGCAATACATAATCACCTACATTAAACTCACGCTTTTGTATCCTTTGTCATGCCATCTTTTAACTTTTCTTTAAACAACTTGGCATTTTCATAAGCTTGGGTTCTCCATTCATCAAGTGAGCTAATATCAAATAACCTCTTCTCTCCGCAAGTTTGAAATCATAATTGAGCTCTTTAATAGCCCAATAAGCCTTATGTTCTAGTTCGAGAGGTAAGTGACATGCTTTTCCATAAACCATTTTATACGGAGACATACCCATAGGATTTTTATATGTAGTTCTATAGGCCCATAATGCATATTCTTTCTAGACCTATTGACAGTCTTTTGCAAAATTAATTTGAGCTCTCTATTACTCAATTCTACTTGACCACTAGACTGAGGGTGATATGGAGATGCAATTCTATGATTAACATCATACTTAGCAAGCATTTTTCGGAAAGCACCATGAATAAAATGTGAACCACCATCAGTCTTTACATATCTAGGGACTCCAAACCTCGGAAAAATGACTTCTTTAAGCATTTTAATAGAAGTGTTATGATCAGCACTACTAGTTGGAATAGCTTCTACCCACTTAGTAACGTAATCAACAACAACTAAAATATGTGTATATCCATTAGAGGCAGGAAAAGGTCCCATATAATCAAAGCCCCAAACATCAAATGGTTCAATAACAAGCGAATAATTCATAGGAATTTCTTGACGTCTACTAATATTACCAATTCTTTGACATTCATCACGAGATAAGACAAACTTACGGGCATCCTTGAAGAGAGTAGGCCAATAAAAACCGGATTGCAATACCTTATGTGCAGTTCTATCTCTAGCGTGGTGCCCTATAAGCTTCGGAGTGACACTGGCGTAGGATCTGTTCCTGTTCATGCTCAGGTACACAATGTCTCATAAAACCATCTACTCCTTCTTTATAAAGATGTGGGTCATCCCAAAAGTAATGTCTCAAATCATAGAAAAACTTTTTCTTTTGCTGGTATGTGAAACTAGGTGGTATAAATTTAGCAACAATGTAATTAGCATAATCAAGAAACCACGAGTACTACGAGAAGCATCTATGACATTTAATTGCTCATCGTGAAAGCTATCATCAATAGGTAGTGGGTCATCAAGAACATTTTCTAACCTAGACAAGTTATGCGCAACGGGTTCTCGGCTCCCTTTCTATCAACAATTTGCAAATCAAATTCTTGTAGCAAGAGAACCCATCTAATGAGTCTAGGTTTAGCATCTTTCTTTTCCATAAGATATTTAATAGCAGCATGATCAGTGTGAATAGTTACTTTAGAATCAACAATATATGGTCTGAACTTATCACAAGCAAATACAATCACGGTTCTTTTCAGTAGTAGCATAGTTTCTTTGAGCATTGTCTAGAGTCTTACTAGCATAATGGATAACATTTAATTTCTTATCAACTCTTTGACCTAGAACAACACCTACATCATAATCACTAGCATCACACATAATTTCAAAGGGTATATTCCAATCAGGTGGCTGAACAATAGGTGCGGAAACCAATGCTTTCTTAAGTATTTCAAATGCTTCTACACAATCATCATAAAAGAAAAATGGTATATCTTTTTGTAATAAATTAGTCAGAGGCCGAGAAATTTTTGAGAAGTCCTTAATGAACCTCCTATAAAATCCGGCATGACCAAGGAAACTTCTTATACCTTTAATGTCCTTGGGACATGGCATCTTTTCAATAGCATCAACCTTGGCTTTATCAACTTCAATACCTCTTTCAGAAACTTTATGCCCCAAGACAATACCTTCATTGACCATAAAGTGGCACTTTTCCCAATTCAAGACAAGATTAGTTTCTTCACATCTCTGCAAAACTCTATCAAGATTGCTCAAGGAATCATCAAAAGAAGATCCATAGACAGAAAATTCGTCCATGAAAACCTCACAAATCTTTTCACAAAAGTAAGAGAATATAGCCATCATGCATCTTTGAAAGGTAGCAGGTGCATTACATAAACCAAAGGGTATACATATATAAGCAAAAGTACCAAAAGGGCAAGTAAAAGTGGTCTTTGATTGATCTTTAGCTGACACATGTATTTGAGAGAAACCAGAATAACCATCTAGAAAGCAATAATGTGTATGTTTGCATAGTCTTTCTAGCATTTGATCAATAAAAGGTAAGGGGTAATGATCTTTCTTAGTGGCCTATTTAATTAACGGAAATCAATCACCATCCTATAACCTGTAATAATTCTTTGCGGAATCAATTCATCTTTATCATTAGGAACAACAGTAATACCTCCCTTCTTAGGGACACAATGGACAATACTTACCCACTGACTATCAGCAACGGGATAAATTATACCTGCCTCCAGAAGCTTGAGTATTTCTTTTCTTACCACTTCTTTCATTTTAGGATTCAGCCGTCGTTGATGATCACAAACCGTTTTGGCATCTTCTTCCAAATTTATTTTATGTTGACACAGAGTGGGACTAATGGCCTTAAGATCATCAAGAGTATGTCCAATAGTAGCACGGTGTTTTTCAGAGTTTTCAATAATATTTCTTCTTCATGCTATGAAAGGTTAGCACTAATAATAACAGGATATATCTTCTTTTCATCAAGATAAGCATATTTAAGATTATCAGGCAACGACTTAAGCTCAAACACGGGATCACCCTTGGGTGGAGCAGGATCCCCTAGGATTTCAACAGGTAAATTGTGTTTCAGAATAGGTTCCTACTTAAAGAATACTTCATCTATTTCCCTTCTTTCATTCATAAACATATCATTTTCATGGTCTAGCAAATATTGTTCTAAAGGATCGCTAGGAGGTACGGCAATAGAAGCAAGACCAATAATTTCATCCTTACTAGGAAATTCTTCTTCACGGTTTTTATCTACTAAATTTAGAGAAATTAAACTGATGAGTCATATCATACAAGCCAATAGTAACAACATTCTTTTCGCAGTCTATCTTAGCATTAACAGTGTTCAAGAAGGGTCTACCAAATATAATGGGACAAAAGCTATCTTGTGGGGAACCAAGAACAAGAAAATCGGCAGGATATTTAGTTTTCCGACACAAGACTTCAACATCTCTAACAATTCCCATTGCTGATATAGTATCTCTATTGGCAAGTTTAATTGTGACATCAATATCTTCTAACTCGGCAGTGCAATTTCATGCTTAATTTCTTCGTATAAGGCAATAGGTATAACACTAGCACTAGCACCCATATCACATAAGCCATGATAACAATGATCTCCTATTTTAACAGAAATAACTGGCACGCCTACCACAAGTCTATGTTTATCTTTAGCACAAGGTTTAGCCATTCTAGCAGTTTCACCGCAGAATTGAATAACATGCCCATCAATATTATCGGCCAAGAGATCTTTAAGAATAGCAATATTAGGTTCAACTTTAACTTGCTCAGGAGGTGTATAAGTTCTAATATTGCTTTTACGAACCACAGTTGAAGCTTTAGCATGATCCTTTATTCTAACAGGGAAAGGTGGTTTCTCAACCTAAGAAGTAGGAACAACAGGATCATTATAAAGTGAAAATCTTTTCTTCAACTTTAATAGGTGCAGCTACTTTTACTTCTATGGGAGGATGATATTTAAACCACTTCTCCTTGGGGAGATCAACATAAGTAGCAAAAGATTCACAGAAAGAAGATACAATCTCAGAGTCAAGTCCGTATTTAGTGCTAAATTTACGGAAAACATTGGTATCCATAAAAGATTTAACACAGTCAAACTTAGGTGTCATACCTGACTCCTTACCTTCGTCGAGATCCCAATCTTCAAAGTTGCGTTTAATTCTATCCAGTAAATTCCATCTAAATTCAATAGTCTTCATCATAAAAGAGCCAACACAAGAAGTATCGAGCATGGTGTGATTGTTTTCAGAAAGCCGAGCATAAAAACTTTGAAGAATTATTTCTCTTGAGAGCTCATGATTGGGGCATGAATATAACATTGATTTAAGCCTCCCCCAAGCTTGAGCGATGCTTTCTCCTTCGCGAGGCCAAAAATTATATATATAATTGCGATCACGATGAACAAGATGCATTGGATAATACTTCTGACGAAATTCCAATTTCATTCGTTTATAGTTCCATGATCCCGTGTCATCACATAGCCTATACCATGTCGATGCATCTCCCTTCAAAGATAAAGGGAAGACCTTCTTCTTAACAACATCATCGGGTATACCTGCAAGCTTAAATAATCCACAAACTTCATCCACGTATATTTGGTGCTCATCAGGATGCTTTGTTCCATCTCACCGTAAAAGTATTAGCTAGCAGTTTTTTAACATACCCGAGGAACTTCAAAGGAAGATTCCCGAACAAGCCCCTCAGAGGATTACTTTCCATAGTAACAAGTGACAAGAAATTTCAGCACACTATATAAATTTTTCCTTACCAAATTCCACCTACCAAAGGCGCTTCACTCCCGGCAACGGCGGAAAAGAGTCTTGATGACCCACAAGTATAGGGGATCTATCGTAGTCCTTTCGATAAGTAAGAGTGTCGAACACAACGAGGAGCAGAAGGAAATGATAAACGGTTTTTAGCAAGGTATTCTCTGCAAGTACTGAAATAAGTGGTACGGATAGTTTTATGATAGGATAATTTGTAACGAGCAACAAGTAACAAAAGTAAATAAAGTGCAGCAAGGTGGCCCAATCCTTTTGTAACAAAGGACAAGCCTAGACAAACTCTTATATAAGGAAAAGCGCTCCCGAGGACACATGGGAATATCGTCAAGCTAGTTTTCATCACGTTCATATGATTCGTGTTCGGTACTTCGATAATTTGATATGTGGGTGGACCGGTGCCTGGGTGCTGTTCTTACTTGAACAAGAATCTCACTTATGATTAACCTCTATTGCAAGCATCCGCAAATACAACAAAAGTATTAAGGTAAACCTAACCATAGCATGAAACATATGGATCCAAATCAGCCCCTTACGAAGCAATGCATAAACTAGGGTTTAAGCTTCTGTCACTCTAGTAATACATCATATACTTATTACTTCCCAATGCCTTCCTCTAGGCCCAAATAATGGTGAAGTGTTATGTAGTCGACGTTCACATAAAACCACTAGAGGCTAGACAACATACATCTCATCAAAATATCAAACGAATACCAAATTCACATGACTACTAATAGCAAGACTTCTCCCATGTCCTCAGGAACAAATGTAACTACTCACAAGCATATTCATGTTTATAATCAGAGGGGTATTAATATGTATAAATGATCTGAATGTATGATCTTCCACCAAATAAACCAACTAGCATCAACTACAAGGAGTAATCAACACTATTAGCAACCTACTAGTACCAATCCCGGACTTGGAGACAAGAATTGGATACAAGAGATGACCTAGGGTTTTGAGAGGAGATGGTGCTTTGGTGAAGATGTTGATGGAGATTGCCCTCTCCCGATGAGAGGAGCATTGGTGATGACGATGGCGATGATTTCCCCTCCCGAGGGAAGTGTCCCCAGAACAGCTCTGCACGGAGCCCTAGATTGGTTCCGCCTCGTGAAGCAGAAGTTTAAATCTAGAAGATTGCTTATGCTTTTTCCTCGATTTAAAGACCTCATATAGCGTAAGATGGCCATCGGAGAGCCAACAATGGGCCCACGAGGTAGGGGCGCCCACAGGGGTAGAGGCGCCCCCACCCTCAAGCACAGGTGGGCCCCCCTCTGGTGATCTTCTTCCGCTGGATATTTTTTATT
Source organism: Aegilops bicornis (assembly GCA_021605145.1). Lineage (NCBI taxonomy): Eukaryota > Viridiplantae > Streptophyta > Magnoliopsida > Poales > Poaceae > Aegilops > Aegilops bicornis. The sequence goes on from CM038671.1 coordinate 106,911,821, forward strand.
ATTTCCCAAAATGACTTTTGTGGAGTTTCCGGACTTTTGGAGTTGTGTAGAATAGGTCTCTAATATTTGCTCCTTTTCCAGCCCAGAATTCCAGCTGCCGACATTCTCCCTCCTCATATAAACCTTGTAAAATAAGAGAGAATAGGCATAAGTATTGTAACATAACGTGTAATAACAGCCCATAATGCAATAAATATCGATATAAAAGCATGATGCAAAATGGACGTATCATTTGACTTCAGTCAAATCTAATATGCGGAATAAATAAAAGTAGAGGGCTACTACATCCATCTGGGTTTTTAGTCCACACCATTTTTTAATCAAAGTTAATAGCTGGAAAAATAAAATTACAGGGTAGCTGAAGACAAAGTTGTGAGAAGGCTTAGAAATCAATACAAAACTTATGCTCATAGTACCAACGTCGATCCTTCTTCGAGGAAACATTTGGTTCATAGCCAATTGTGTGATTGCACCAACATGAAAGACAACTGCGTCTCCAACGCAAACAAGCAAAGAGCACTAATGGAAGACAACTTGTTTTTCGTCGAAAATTGATCAGCTTCACCAGCCGCCGCAACCATGAGGCGCAACCATGAGCATTGATAGGTAATCGTGGTGATGCATCATCCATTTGGCATCAAGTTTTGATGAGGCACCTATTAAGTGCGACAAATCCTCACTGTGGTCTGTTTGTTCTCATTAATCAAGCTCGAGGAAGGAAGAACCACGTGGCAGAGGACAGTGAGGTGGAACAACAATGGCCATCCAATTTTGTGCAGTTCCACTAAGATTGAGGAAGACATGCCCGGGTATGGAGATACGCATCGCTGTTTGCAAAAATATGAAAAAGGGATATAGTGTTGTTACTTTGTTTTGGCAGTGGTACAAGATTAACAACGACATCTGAATTGTCAATAAGAATTAATGAAAAGTACACCAACAAACAGAAGAATCATGATTATCTTGATGGGAACTAAACCATGATACCCGAGAAAAAAAACATTTCTTCATTTAACCAGTGATAGTATTAGATTAGCAGCAGCAATAGGAGCATATGGACAATGACCACACAACCACCATGTACTTTTTGTCGAAACAACATGTCTCCACCGAGGCATAAATCAAGACAAATTTTCAAGTGGCATTTCCTCTATAATAGTAGGTGATGTTGGACCAGCCGACGAACCCTAGCTACTATACATGGGGATCTGGGGAGTAGTCGCATAGAAGAAAACCCACATGCAGCGATGATACGTCTCCAACGTATCTATAATTTATGAAGTATTCATGCTATTATAGTATCCGTCTTGGATGTTTATGGGCTTTATTATGCACTTTTATATTATTTTTGGGACTAACCTATTAACCCAGAGCCCAGTGCTAGTTCCTGTTTTTCCCTTGTTTCAGTGTTTCAAAGAAAAGGAATATCAAACGGAGTCGAAATGGAATGAAACCTTATTGAGAAGTTATTTTTGGAAGGAAAGCTACCCGATAGACTTGGAGTGCACATCAAGAAAGAAACAAGGGAGCCACGAGGTAGGGGGGGTGCGCCCACCCCCCTAGTGTGCGCCCTCCACCCTCGTGGGCCCCTCGTGGCTCCCCTGACGTATTTCTTCCTCCTATATATACCCATATACCCTAAAAACTTTGGAGAACAGAATAGATCGGGAGTTCCGCTGCCGCAAGCCTCTGTAGCCACCAAAACCCAATTGGGACCTTGTTAGGCACCACGGAGGGGAGGGAACCTCACCGGTGGCCATCTTCATCATCCCAGCGCTCTCCATGACGAGGAGGGAGTAGTTCACCCTCGGGGCTGAGGGTATGTAGCAGTAGCTATGTGTTTGATCTCTCTCTATCTCTCTCTCTCTCTCGTGTTCTTGATTCGGCACGATCTTGATGTATCGCGAGCTTTGCTATTATAGTTGGATCTTATGATGTTTCTCCCCCTCTACTCTCTTGTAATGGATTGAGTTTTCCCTTTGAAGTAATCTTATCGGATTGAGTCTTTAATGATTTGAGAACACTTGATGTATGTCTTGCCGTGCGTATCTGTGGTGACAATGGGATATCACGTGATTCACATGATGTATGTTTTGGTGACCAACTTGCGGGTTCCTCCCTTGAACCTATGCATAGGGGTTGGCACACGTTTTCGTCTTGATTCTTCGGTAGAAACTTTGGGGCACTCTTTGAGCTTCTATGTGTTGGTTGAATAGATGAATTTGAGATTGTGTGATGCATATCGTATAATCATACCCACGGATACTTGAGGTGACATTGGAGTATCTAGGTGACATTAGGGTTTTGGTTGATTTGTGTCTTAAGGTGTTATTCTAGTACGAACTCTAGGGCTATTTGTGACACTTATAGGAATAGCCCAACGGATTGATTGGAAAGAATAACTTTGAGGTGGTTTCGTACCCTACCATAATCTCTTCGTTTGTTCTTCACTATTAGTGACTTTGGAGTGACTCTTTGTTGCATGTTGAGGGATAGTTATATGGTCCAATTATGTTATTATTGTTGAGAGAACTTGCACTAGTGAAAGTATGAACACCAGGCCTTGTTTCCTAGCATTGCAATACCGTTTACGCTCACATTTACCACTTTCTACCTTGCTGTTTTTATATTTTCAGATTACAAAAACCTATATCTACCATCCACATTGCACTTGTATCACCATCTCTTCGCGAACTCATCGCACCTATACAATTTACCATTGTATTGGGTGTGTTGGGGACACAAGAAACTCTTTGTTATTTGGTTGCAGGGTTGTTTGAGAGAGACCATCTTCATCCTACACCTCCCACGAATTGATAAACCTTAGGTCATCCACTTGAGGGAAATTTGCTACTATCCTACAAACCTCTGAACTTGTAGGCCCAACAACGTCTACAAGAAGAAGGTTGCGTATTAGACATCAAGCTCTTTTCTGGCGCGGTTACCGGGGAGGTGAGTGCTTGAAGGTATATCTTTAGATCTTGCAATCGAATCTTTTTGTTTCTTGTTTTAGCACTAGTTAGTTTATAAAAGAAAATTACAAAAAATGGAATTGAGTTTGTCTCATACGCTTCATCTTTTTAATATCTTTCGTGAGTATGATGGAAAGGAAAATTGTGCCAAAGTGTTAGAAGAAGAATGTATTAAAATGTTTGGTACTAAATCTTTGAATGATGAGCATGATTGCAATGTTGTTAGTATGAACTCCTTGAATATCCATAGTACTAATGATGATTGCACTAGTTATGATGAAAATGTCTCCTATAAACATGTCAATTTTTGTGGAGTGCATTGGGTTTGCAAGTATACACCCAATAGGGAAGATAGATACTGCAAGAGGCATAAGTACTTGGAAACTAAATTGTTGCAAGAAATTCTTGATGTTTGTGTTGAAAAATCAATATTTTTCGCGCCCCTTGTGAACTTTGCAATGAACATGGTCATTTAAATCTCCAATGCAAATTGTTTCATGACCGAATTGTATCAAAAAATTGTGATAATTTGATTACCCTTGAGCATCATAAAGAGCTTAGTCTTCTTTGGGGTATGTGGAAATGAAACGTATAACTGAGGGTATTCCCAAGTTTAATCTTGATAGATTTCTTGATTTTGATCTAGAGAAGATTTATATGTATTGTGCGGTGAATTGCATTGAAAATCCTTATATTGCCAATTACATAAAGAAAAGAAAACAAATAGAGGATGAAGAGAATACTAACGAAAGGGAAGAGACTTCCCAATATCCTCCTATTATTTCTTATGATGAATCAGGTAACGAGGAGGAGCCTTCTATTCAACCAATCTCATTAATAAGGAGCTCCAAAGGGAGGATTGAACCCACACATGATGTTGTGAAGAAGAAGAAAAGGAAAAGTAAGAGAGGTAAAAAGATATCTCTCCCAAATAATGTTGCTCCTATTATTGTTGTGCTCCATGAAAATGAATCAAAAATAATTGTGGAAGATGATGCACTTGATGATGATCTCGTTATGCCTATTGCTTGTTGTGATGATTATGATTGGGAAGATAATGATACTTATTATGATCTTGAAAATATTTTTGGCACTTGCCTGGAAGAATATGATGATAATTGCTATAATATTGGTGCTATCCATACTATTAATGATGAGAGTGATTATGCTTATTATGTGAAAAGGCCCAAGCTTGGGGATGTTATGTTTGATGAAGATGATGTTTTTGAGAATATATTTGCTGCAATTAATGTTTGTCCCAAGCTTGGGGAAGCTACATTTAATGAATATGATATTTTTAGCCTCCCAAGTTTTGATATGCAAATTTATAATGATGATAGCCTGCCTCCTACTTATGATGATTATATTGACGAAAGTGGGTTTGGAAGAGTGTCAACTTTAGGAAGTAGTGATCCCACTATTTTGGAGGATGTTGAATCTTATAATATTTATGAAAGTGGATTTGGAGATGTCATGACTTTATTTAGTGATGTTTGGAGAGGTCATGACTTTATTTAGTGATGTATCCACTACTTCGGAAGAGGTTTCAATCGATTATGATGAGAACAAAGTTGCTACTTATGATGATTATTGTGATGAAACTTATGCTATAAAAAGTAGTGATGATTATATCTATAAAACTTGTCATGATTATGATTACCCTTTTTCTGAACATTACTCTTTTAATATGGAAACAATTTATAATATTCGAGTCTCTTATGATACTCCCACCATTCCGAATAAGAAGAATTTTGCTTATGTGGAGAGTAGTAAATTTTCTATGCAAGTAGATCATGAAAAGAATGCTTTAGGTTCTGGTTATATTGTTGAATTAATTCATGATGCTACTGAAAATTATTATGAGGGAGGAATATATGCTTGTAGGAATTGCAATAATATCAAGTTTCCTCTCTATGTGCTTAAAGTTTTGAAGTTATGCTTGTTTTGCCTTCCTATGCTAGTTGATTATTGTTCCCATAAGTTGTTTGCTCACAAAATCCCTATGCATAGGAAGTGGGTTATACTTAAATGTGCTAGTCATATTCTTCATGATGCTCTCTTTATGTTTCAATTCTTATCTTTTATGTGAGCATCATTGAAATCATCATGCCTAGCTAGGGGCTTTAAACGTTAGCGCTTGTTGGGAGGCAACCCAATTTATTTTAGTTTCTTGCTTTTTGGTTATGTTTAGTAATAAATAATACATCTAGCTTATGTTTATATGTTGTTTTGTGTTTTAATTAGTGTTTGTGCCAAGTAGAACCTTTGGTAAGACTTGAGTGAAGTCTTTATGATCATGCTATAAAAAACAGAAACTTTAGCGCTCACGAGATTAGCTAAAACAATTTACTGGAGAGTGATATTTAGTTGATTCTTTTTGCAGATGATTACTATACAAATTCCTCAGGTCCACCAATTTATTTTAGAATTTTTGGAGTTCCAGAAGTATACGTTTGATACAGATTACTACAGACTGTTCTGTTTTTGACAGATTCTGTTTTCATTGTGTTGCTTGCTTATTTTGATGAATATATGGCTAGTAAAATAGTTTATAAACCATAGAGAAGTTGGAGTACAGTAGATTTAACACCAATACAAATAAAGAATTAGTTCATTAAATTACCATGAAGTGGTGTTTTGTTTTCTTTCGCTAACGGAGCTCACGAGATTTTCTGTTAAGTTTTGTGTTGTGAAGTTTTCAAGTTTTGGGTAAAGGTTCGATGGACTATGGAATAAGGAGTGGCAAGAGCCTAAGCTTGGGGATGCCCAAGGCACACCAAGGTAATATTCAAGGATAACCAAGAGCCTAATCTTGGGGATGCCCCGGAAGGCATCCCCTCTTTCGTCTTCGTTCATCGGTAACTTTACTTGGAGCTATATTTTTATTCACCACATAATATGTGTTGTGCTTGGAGCGTCATTTTATTTTGTTTTGTTTTGCTTGCTGTTCGAATAATATCCCAAGATCTGAAATTCTTAAATGAGAGAGAGTATTCACATAGCTACATAATTATTTAACTACTCATTGATCTTCACTTATATCTTTTTGGAGTAGTTTGTCATTTACTCGTGTGCTTCTCTTATATCCTATGAGTAAATGGTTGAATGATTTGAATGTCATAAATCTGAAATTATATATGTTTCATATGTTTATCCCATGGGGAGTAATGCCTTCACATATAAGAGTAGAGGTGGTAAATTTATTGAAGGTTAGCAAACATTGTATTGGTCACTTGAACAATTCATGAAAGAATATTGAAGGAAGAGAGATTTCACATATAAATATACTATCTTGGACATCTTCTATGATTGTGATCCCCATTAATTATTTTCAAACCTGAGCAAATTAGTTGAAGTTGGACAAGGAAGACAACATAATGAGTTATGCTTGGGTATATTTGTATAAGTTATATTGTTTTGGATCCTCTAAGATGTGGTGCTTGCTATTTGGAATCCTTTGCTAGCCAAAATATCTGTACTAAGCGGGAATACTGCTTGTGCATCCAAATTCCTTGAACCAAGTTTCTTCCATGAGTGTCCACCATATCTACCTATATGCGGTATTTACCTGCCGTTCCAAGTAAATTTGCATGTGCCAAACTCTAAACCTTGAAATAATAATCTGTTTTGTATGCCCGAATCACTCATGTAGCGACTACAGGTTAGCAGTATCTTCCATGCTAGGTGGGTTATCTCACGATGAGTGGACTCTGCTCATCATTCACGAGAAAATGGCTGGTAACTGGGATGCCCAGTCCCATGATCAAAAGATCGAAATCAAATAAAAAAATAATTGTAAACAAAATTCCCCCAGGTTTGATATTAGTTGGAGGCACCCGTTGTTTCGGGCAAGCCATGGATTGATGATTGTTGGTGGAGGGGGAATCGCCAATAATGTATGTAGTATGGAAGATATTGGGAACTCTTGGTCATTATGTTGACAATGAAAGCATACCTCTCAAAATTATTTTCATCTCTGTTTTGCTTCGAGCTCTGGCACCTCTGCAAATCCCTGCTTCCCTCTGCGAAGGGCCTATCTTTTACTTTTATGCAAGAGTCAGTAGTATTCCTTCTCATTCCAACCTACTCTTTAGTTCGCAAGCATCATGTGATGGAAAGATCTAGGCATATATGGCAATTCAAATACATTTGAGCATGAATTATTACTGTTGACATTACCCTTGAAGTAAAAGGTTGGGAGGCGAAACATTAAGCCCCTATCTTTCTCTGTGTTCGATGAATACTATTTGTTCTAAAAATATGCTTTGAGTGGTAGCAATCATGGAAGACTAAATGATAGTTGAGTATGTGAAGTTTGCTGAATCAAAGCTCCGACATAGACTCTTCCTGAAAATAAGATTAATTGTTATTGTTTGATGACTAATAACACGGTTTGTTTGTTTTCAAGAAAGGTTATGATCTATACTTTAACATGTGAATAGTTTGTTACTTGATCATGCAAAGTTCTATGAGTTGAGATACTGTTATGACATATAATGATGCTAGAAAAGGTGATTGGAATTATCATTGATCAAACTTATGCACTTGCTAGCATTCACACTTCATAAATTATTTCTTTTATCATTTACCTACTCGAGGATGAGCAGGAATTAAGCTTGGGGATGCTGATACGTCTCCAACGTATCTATAATTTATGAAGTATTGATGTTATTATATTATTCGTCTTGGATGTTTATGGGCTTTATTATGCACTTTTATATTATTTTTGGGACTAACCTATTAACCCAGAGCCCAGTGCCAGTTCCTATTTTCCCCCTTGTTTTAGTGTTTTGAAGAAAAGGAATATCAAACGGAGTCGAAACGGAATGAAACCTTCTGGAGAAGTTATTTTTGGAAGGAAAGCTACCCGATAGACTTGGAGTGCACGTCGAGAAAGAGCGAGGGAGCCACGAGGTAGGGGCGCGCCCACCCTCGTGGGCCCCTTTGTGGCTCCACGACATACTTCTTCCTCCTATATATACCCATATACCCTAAAAACTTGAGGAACAGAATAGATCGGGAGTTCCGCCACTGCAAGCCTCTCAGTAGCCACCAAACCCAATCGGACCCTGTTCCAAGACCTCACGGAGGGGGAACCCTCACCGGTGGCCATCTTCATCATCTCGGCGCTCTCCATGATGAGGAGGGAGTAGTTCACCCTCTGGGCTGAGGGTATGTACCAGTAGCTATGTGTTTGATCTCTCTCTCTCTCTCTCGTGTTCTTGATTTTGCACAATCTTGATGTACCGCGAGCTTTGCTATTATAGTTGGATATTATGTTGCTTCTCCCCCTCTACTCTCTTGTAATGGATTGAGTTTTCCCTTTGAAGTAATCTTATCGGATTGAGTCTTTAATGATTTGAGAACACTTGTTGTATGTCTTGCGATGCGTATCTGTGGTGACAATGGGATATCACGTGATTCACTTGATGTATGTTTTGGTGACCCACTTGCGGGTTCCGCCCATGAACCTATGCATAGGGGTTGGCACACGTTTTCGTCTTGATTCTCCGATAGAAACTTTGGGGCACTCTTTGAGGTTCTATGTGTTGGTTGAATAGATGAATTTGAGATAGTGTGATGCATATCGTATAATCATACCCACGGATAATTGAGGTGACATTGGAGTATCTAGGTGACATTAGGGTTTTGGTTGATTTGTGTCTTCAGGTATTATTTTAGTATGAACTCTAGGGCTGTTTATGACACTTATAGGAATAGCCCAACGAATTGATTGGAAAGAATAACTTTGAGGTGGTTTAGTACCCTACCATAATCTCTTCGTTTGTTCTTCACTATTAGTGACTTTGGAGTGACTCTTTGTTGCATGTTGAGGGATAGTTATATGGTCCAATTATGTTATTATTGTTGAGCGAATTTGCACTAGTGAAAGTATGAACCCTAGGCCTTGTTTCGTAGCATTGCAATACCGTTTACGCTCACTTTTACCACTTGCTACCTTGCTGTTTTTATATTTTCAGATTACAAAAACCTATATCTACCATCCATATTGCACTTGTATCACCATCTCTTTGCCGAACTAGTGCACCTATACAATTTACCATTGTATTGTGTGTTGGGGACACAAGAGACTCTTTGTTATTTGGTTGCAGGGTTGTTTCAGAGAGACCATCTTCATCCTACGCCTCCCACGGATTGATAAACCTTAGGTCATCCACTTGAGGGAAATTTGCTACTGTCCTACAAACGTCTGCACTTGGAGGCCCAACAACGTCTACAAGAAGAAAGTTGCATAGTAGACATCAAGCGACCTGGGGAGCTGGACCAGTACAAGAAGTTATACCTCAAGTGGGCGAGATGTCGCTTAGGCGGGCGGGCAGGATCTGCCCACACGACGACAGCGAACAAGGGCGCGGAGGACCTTCGTCCATGCTAGCGCCGGCTCAGAGAGGACGGTGCACATCGGCTTCTTCCGTCGCTGACTGCGACAACGTCAACGCTGCACCTCCTCACCCCCCGCAGCGGACAGGATTCGGCCGGATCTGTGACCACCGGTGAGGAGAGAGATAGAGTGGACACTGTCATCTTGTTTTGATATGGAGAGGGCGAGAGAGCGAGACGCAAGAAACCCTATCAAACAAGAGGCTATATATACAATGGAGTAAAAAAATCTCTCCATAGCAGTGGTTTTAAATAGAATACACGCGTTCCCGAAAAAAGAAACGAAAACTGGCCAAGAAAGAAAACACGATCAAAAACACGCCCCCGCTTCCAGGTTGTGAGAGTCGTCGCGCACACACACATAGACATAGACATGCATATCCGTGTTTACGTAAAATTCCATTTCCATCTCCATCTCCATCTCCAATCATATTTGTCCAACTGGCACATTATTTACGTTGTTAATTATATACGCATCAATATTAACGTACAACATCTCTTGTTTGCGGGCGTCCGGACCGCTGCCACGCCCGCTCCTGACCAACCCTAACCCTCTTCATCACCAGCGCGTGCTTCCCGCCCGAAACGGTCAGTGACGCATTCATGCCCGGCCAGAGCGGATGCAACATCTCACTGGCGCCGGCATTGAAGCGGCGCGCCGGCCGAGAGAGCGTCGCCCGTGCCACTTCTCGGTGCACGCGACTACTCCATTGTCGGTGTCAAAACCGGCGGATCTCGGGTAGGGGGTCCCGAACTGTGCGTCTAAGGCGGATGGTAACAGGAGGCAGGGGACATGATGTTTACCCAGGTTTGGGCCCTCTCGACAGGGGTAATACCATACTTCCTGCTTGATTGATCTTGATGATATGAGTAGTAAAAGAGTTGATCTACCACGAGATCGTAGAGGCTAAACCCTAGAAGCTAGCCTATGGTATGATTGTTGTTGTATATCTCTATCGAGTAGCCTGGCCTCGGTTTATATAATGCACCAGAGGCCTAGGATAACAAGAGTCCTATCCGAATACGCCGGTGGGGGAGGAGTCCTTGTCTTGATCACCAAGTCTTGTGGAATCTTCCTTGTACGCGGCAGCTGTCCGAACTGGCCCATGAGTATACGGCCATGGGGGTCCTCAGCCCAATCTAACAGATCGGGAGATGACGTGGTGAGTACCCCCTAGTCCAGGACACCGTCAGTAGCCCCCTGAACCGGTCTTCAAGTTAGGGACGCTCCTCGATTCTTCCGAACTGTTCTTCATCTTCGCTCGTCGGTCTTGAAAACTGGTTCAACAAATCTTCTCATCTTCGATCTTGAGGATCGCCAAAGTGAATCCGAAGAGTTTAGACGTCGGGTATCCGAGGAGCCCCCTTAAGTTTCCGGCCTATATCAATGCCTTGTTATTTTTATGCCACACCTCGGGTTTGAAATTGTTCCCGGGAGGCAGTGTCCTCTTGCGTCCGAGCTCTAACGCCGGACTGCATTCGAGGTATCTTTTGCAGCCGAGCACCAATGCCGGGCTGCTTCCGAGCTCCAACGCCGAAATGTATCCGAGCTCCAACGCCGGACTGTGTCCAAGCTCCAATGCCGGACTATATCCAAGATGTCATAGATCATCTTGGTCCAAAAAAGGTTGAAGGAGTTTAGCCGAGCTTAATGCCAGAAATGCCCTCTATGGAGCTAGCCGCTAGCGCCCGAGCTTTACGCCGGACTGCTTCCAAGGTGGTGCACCACCCCGACCGCGGGCTGACTTTTTGTGAATATTTTTAGCTGGTGCAGTTTATTCTCTGCCGATGTATATCCAGTAGCCCTCAAGGTGAGTATTAGTCTAAAACCCGAGATGCACCTGAAGGCAAGCATAAAACCGCTATTCCCAGTAGCCCCTGAGACTCAGGTCGATGCGCGAAATCGGCCTGAGGATCAACTCCTAGCTCGGCAGCATACATAGGAGAATAGTGATCGGCGAACGGGCCCCTAAGACAGGGTCGTGAGAAGTCGCCGTGATATATTAGTTTGATGCTAGTTAGGTCCAGATGGTACTTATTGTTGTCCAAAGACGCGCTTTCCCATAGTTCGATCAAGCCAAACACTGAGCCCTTTGAATTTTCTGCATTGAATAGGCAATGCAATAGCCCCCGAGACACTGGTCGGGTGGCAACACCAGATCAGGGGATCGATGTGCCCCTTTAATATTTGTCAATAATGAGCGCAAAGCCCAGTAGCCCCCGAGCCTTAATGTGGGCACGGGTGGCCGAATTAAGGATCGATATCCAGAGTAAAATCACAGATTATGTGTAATGATTCTATGTATCCAAGTACTTTACATCATTATTTTGACTCCATTATGACTGTTTATCTGTTGAAAGTGGCCCATCGTCGGCCTCTACCCCTTGGCAGATACTATGCAGGGTGTTTCCGCAATAAAAAAACAACCCTTAGCCGATGTCTCGGTGCCTGAAGGCGGTTGTGTTAGCGGAAACGGGGCAATCAGATATGCGGGTTTTATAACTTTCGCTTAGTCATAGGAGCTTTAAACTGGGTAAGCTAGCTATGAGCCCCCGGTTAGTGTTCGACGACATCCGAAGTCAAGCCGTAAACACTTCAGCCAATGTTATGAATGGCCCGTTATTTAACATAGTCATCGGATCGCTGACCAGTTTACACCTATTGTGACAGTCAGTTTTCGGCTTTCTCCACTGAGGTGCTTAACCATGCGAGATGGAAGCACAATCGCAGTGGTTCTCCCTTTGCACACCTAGCCGAACAAAGCGGAACATAGGAGGCAAGCACAAGAGCCGGGCAACCCAACTATTGACCAAAGACACAATTCCAAACCGATGCATATATGGCAATATCTGAGAGTGTTTTTGCCGAATCTCTAAAGGTGTCCAGCGTTGCACTACGAGACTAATGCTGAAAACACACAAATAGTTTAAAAGTGCCATAGGCTCAAAAAGCCAAAAAACTTATTCAAAAGTTTAACGTCCGAACTAGATCAAGTGTTCGGTGCCAATCCGAAAATTGGACTTTAGAAAAAAAAGGTGCTTTTGTCGTGCTTTAACATGACACATCCTATCTCAAGACTTCAAGCGGGTCAGCCTACGGCTTCAACCTCCTATCCCGAACGTGGAGTACTTCTCATTAGGCCAGTTTAGCAAACTAAATTCTAGCGGCTTTGAGAGAGAAATTAGGCTCCTCAGCTAGAGACCACATACTTGTGTCGAAAAAAGGAATTATAAATAATAATAATAAAAACTTTGCAACGACTAAGAAGAAGAACACTTATTATAAAACGACTCATATAAATTTTAGAGCCCCCAAGTGACTTGGGTAAAAGAATTTTATATATAATGATTGTATGTACCGAAGAACTTATATCATATATGTGTTCACCCGAACTTTAAACGCATCTTAACCGACCGTCGGCTTCTCCCTCTTCGGTCAAGGACCGAAAAGTGTTATGTACTCCACCTGTCGAGAATATCAACAGTGTTTTCGATAACCAGGCAGGCCATAAGGCTGTAACAGATAAAGCGCGCTCAGGGAACTTATGCTATATTACTGACAGTGTAAGAAGCATCTTCAAAGAAAATAGTACCCCCACCGGTACCTTTCTTCGGTGCTCATTGTTACTATGAGACTTGTGCAATAGATTTTTTGTACTCATGAGTTCCGTTGTGTGCCGACCATAATTGAAAACAATAAGAGCACTAGCTTTCGGCTTCACCCAGTCTGAGGTCCGGCTCGGATGAACCGATCGTGACAATCGCAGAGGTGCTCCCTTTACTCCCTAGCCGAACAATCGGGAATGTAGGGGTAAGCACAGGAGCCAGGCAACCCAGCTTGCAAATTGCTTAAGTCAATATGGTGCATATTGTGGCGCAATACACGAACAAGGAACAAAGCCGTACAAGTATACTCATATGCAAGAGGAAAAGCTCCATCAAGGGAGCCCCCAAATAAACGGGGTATTTGAATATGTGCGTCACAAACAAAGTTTCGACAAGGAACTTTGTCACAAAAGACTTTGTGCCGAAAAGTTTAATGCTTGGTCGAACCAAACAAAATTTAAAACTGAAAGTTTTTGAGCATGAAATCAACTTAGCTGGTTAATGTGCTCGGTGTTGATGACGTGATTCTGGCTTGTGGCGGGACGAAGACGCCCATTGATCTGTGAAAGATCCGACAAGGTTCGCAGTCCTCGGCATGGCCGAGGTCCCAGCCCCCAGGCCCAGGGTGTCCGAGCAAGGGGTTCGGCACTCTGGAGTAGTGACCACCTAACGCGGTCAAAATCGATTACCTGCACACATAAAACAGTGCGGTCCAGGAAATAATAATAATATATATAATCCTTGCATAATTGCTTTACACAAAAATAATTTATTTAAAGAAATGTGGCCTGGCACCGAAGCCAATGTCGATGCAGGGCGTCAGCGTGACGCAGTGAAGGCGTGACAAAGCTTGAATTTGCAAGGCGGTCCGGGCTCCGAATGCGGTGTTCGCCGAACTATGTACGGAAACTGACCGAACCACCACGCAACCGTTTTTAATGTGGCCGCCATTTGATGGACCTGTGTACAGATGATGGAACGAACCAGAGTAATAATTCCTTAAGAAAAATAAACCCAACAAGCAAAAATTGTTACGATTAATAGCACCTGGTTTATTTGTTGTAGCATTCCGAAGAAAAGCGACTCCTAAAGTCGGGAATCGATCCGCGCACCCATTGCTGATGGGCGATAAAGCGATGGCCTGATGATGCTGGCAAAGGTTGTCTTGCCGAGGCGAAGCCCTCGGTTCAGCTAACGTGATGAAGCTGGTCGGCTGGTGATGCTGAACTCACCGGAGTATGTTGATGAAGAAATAGCCAAGTCCCCGGTCTAGCCGAGGTGACGGAGCAGGCCGGTGAGGAGTTGTTGTAGCTTCCATGTCAGCCGAGGTGTTGAAGTAGTTCGGCGTGATGGGCATTGGCTCGAAGAAACAGCGATGCGACCATGCCGACCCAGGTCGTAACTTGTGACGCGGCCAATGCTGGTTTGATGAAGTGACCATGCGGCGATGCCGGTGTGCCTGTTCCGTGAAATCCGTGGGGCGGCGATGTTGGTGATGATTTATCCTTGGCGATTCCGAACTCTTATTCGGCTCGCCGAGGTGACGATCCGAAGAAGTTGAGCTCGGCTTAAAAAGCGACGATATGTCTAGCGCAGGTCGGCAGTCGTGGAGCTATATTGCCGGACTGGTTTGACACCAGCGTGATGGCGAAGATTACCTCAGAGGAGGATTATAATTTTACAAGCGCGTGTTAAAAACAACGCACAATACCTTCGAAGAAAATACCTTTTAAAAAGGTTGTCAAATATCACGTTCATAAAGAAACATGAATTCGGGTCGGATCCGTATTCGCGCAGGAAACAGATGTGGAAAGTGATGCACTAATCGGAAGGTTCCCGGAGTTTGGACAGTCGGACCGAGCTGAAATTTTGAGGGGTGATAGATATGAGAATTCCGCAGCAGATGAACGGTTGGATCTTCCAAAGGACTTCCGAGCTGGGCTCTGGAGATCACGCCCTAAACTCGTCCAGATTCCTGTCTGGATTTGACAGGGCTCCGGTATATCATAGATTGTCAGAGATTCCTCCATCAGAACTCAAAGAAATTTTCCAGGGTTGTTGTAGACTCGATTCCGCACAATTCCACTGAAGCGATCGTTAAAATGACACTCGAGGAGGTGGTGGCGGCGGATACATGTTCGCTGTCCAGAAAAACAGCACGGTCGCCCGAGGGCAATGTTGATGTTGAGCCCCCGAGCTCCATGGACGATTCCTCCATGACCTTCATAGAGATCGGAGTTGGTGTTGATGAAGGCCCTCGTCCGAACATGACGATCGGAGGCAGGGCATAGTCATTGGTCAAGCTAAGGTGACCAGTCGAGCCAGTGACGAAGATGTCAATGTCACAGTTAATCTGCAGACGAGCCATCGATCCTTTTGCCGATCACACAACGGAACTCTCAATGAAAGCACGAATGTCGGTGTCAAAACCGGCAGATCTCGGGTAAGAGGTCCCGAACTGTGCGTCTAAGGCGGATGGTAACAGGAGGCAGGGGACACGATGTTTACCAAGGTTCGGGCCCTCTCGACGGAGGTAATACCCTACTTCCTGCTTGACTGATCTTGATGATATGAGTAGTACAAGAGTTGATATACCACGAGATCGTAGAGGCTTAACCCTAGAAGCTAGCCTATGGTATGATTATTGTTGTATATCTCTATCGACTAGCCTGGCCTTGATGACCCACAAGTATAGGGGATCTATCGTGGTCCTTTCGATAAGTAAGAGTGTCGAACCCAACAAGGAGCAGAAGGAAATGATAAGCGGTTTTCAGCAAGGTATTCTCTGCAAGTACTGAAATAAGTGGTAATAGATAATTTTGTGATAAGGTAAATTGTAACGAGCAACAAGTAACAAAAGTAAATAAGGTGCAGCAAGGTAGCCCAATCCTTTTGTAGCAAAGGACAAGCCTGGACAAACTCTTATATAAGGAAAAACGCTCCCGAGGACACATGGGAATATCATCAAGCTAGTTTTCATCATGTTCATATGATTAGCGTTCGGTACTTTGATAATTTGATATGTGGGTGGACCGGTGCTTGGGTGTTGTTCTTACTTGAACAAGCATCTCACTTATGATTAACCTCTATTGCAAGCATCCGCAACTACAACAAAAGTATTAAGGTGAACCTAACCATAGCATGAAACATATGGATCCAAATCAGCCCTTACGAAGCAACGCATAAACTAGGGTTTAAGCTTACATCACTCTAGCAACCCATCATCTACTTATTACTTACCAATGCCTTCTTCTAAGCCCAAATAATGGTGAAGTGTTATGTAGTCGACGTTCACATAACACCACTAGAGGCTAGACAACATACATCTCATCAAAATATCAAACGAATACCAAATTCACATGACTACTAATAGCAAGACTTCTCCCGTGTCCTCAGGACAAACGTAACTACTCACAAAGCATATTCATGTTCATAATCAGAGGGGTAATAATATGCATAAAGGATCTGAACATATGATCTTCCACCAAATAAACCAACTAGCATCAACTACAAGGAGTAATCAACACTACTAGCAACCTACTAGTACCAATCCCGGACTTGGAGACAAGAATTGGATACAAGAGATGAACTAGGGTTTTGAGAGGAGATGGTGCTGGTGAAGATGTTGATGGAGATTTCCCTCTCCCGATGAGAGGAACATTGGTGATGATGATGGCGATGATTTCCCCCTCCCGGAGGAAAGTATCCCCGACAGAACAGCTCTGCCGGAGCCCTCGATTGGTTCCGCCAAGGTTCCGCCTCGTGGCGGCGGAGTCTCGTCCCAAAAGGTTGTCTCTGATTTTTCCTCATTGAAAGACTCCATATAGGAGAAGATGGGCATCGGAGAGCCACCAGGGGGCCCATGAGGTAGGGGGCGCGCCCCAGGGGGGCGCCCCCGCCCTCGTGAGTAGGGTGTGGGCCCCCTAGCCTTCATCTTTGGCGATGATTTTTCTTTATTTATTTTAAGATATTCTGTGGAGTTTCAGGACTTTTGGAGTTGCACAGAATAGGTCTGCTATATTTGCTCCTTTTCCAGCCCAGAATTCCAGCTGCCGGCATTCTCCCTCTTCATGTAAACCTTGTAAAATTAGAGAGAATAGCCATAAGTATTGTGACATAACGTGAAATAACAGCCCACAATGTGATAAATATCGATATAAAAGCATGATGCAAAATGGACGTATCAACTCCCCCAAGCTTAGACCTCGCTTGCCCTCAAGCGAAAAGCCGATAACAATAAATATGTTCTCATGTTTAGAGGTAGAGGCATCGATAAAAATAAAATACGGACATGAAGGCATCATGATTATTCTCATAACAGCAACATATATAAATTTGTCATATCATTACTTATGTTCAAGTGATGATCTTTTCACAATGCAAAAGTATGAACCAGAAACTTTATTGGGCACCAACAAATTATAACCTCAGTCATTGAAGCAATTGCAATTTATCATAACATCGGAAAGAGTCTATGTCAGAGCTTAAAAGCAAGTTCACATACTCAACTATCACTTAGTCCTTCATAATTGCTAGCACTCACGCAATACCTGTGGTTATGGAGTTTTAATCGGACACAGAGAAAGATAGGGGCTTATAGTTTTGCCCCACAACCTTTTACCTCAAGGGTAATGTCAACAATAACAATTCATGCTCCCCTACATCCAATTAGATATAAATATATATATATATATATATATATATATATATATATATATATATATATCATGTTCTTTCCAACATGCTGGGCTTGCCAAAGGATAAAATGAAAAAGGAAAGGTGAAGATCACCGTGACCCTTGCATAAGATAGAAGATAATGATAAAAGATAGGCCCTTCGCAGAGGGAAGCAGAGGTTGCCATGCGCTTTTATGGTTGGATGCACAAAATCTTAATGCAAGAGAATATCACTTTATATTGCCCCTTGTATGTGGAACTTTATTATGAAGTCCGTCGCTTTTATTACTTCCACAACAAGTTCGTACAAAGCTTATTTCTCTGCACTAATAAGTCATGCATATTTAGAGAGCAATTTTTATTGCTTGCACTGATGACAACTTACTTGAAGGACCTTACTCAATCCATTGGTAGATATGGTGGACTCTCATGGCTAAACTGGTTTCAGGGTATTTGGAAGCACAAGTAGTATCTCTACTTGGTGCTGAGAATTTGGCTAGCATGAGGGAAAAGGCAAGCTCAACATGTTAGAGGATCCATGACAACATACTTTATCTCAGATACAAGAAAACATAACTCATTATGTTGTCTTCCTTGTCCGACATCAAATCTTTAGCATGTCATATTTTAATGAGTGCTCCCAATCATAAAAGATGTCAATGATAATATATCTATATGTGAAACCTCTCTCTCCTTATTACTTCCTATTAATTTCAACGATGACCAAAACTATATTTGCCAACTCCCAACAACTTTTAATCATCATACCCTTTCTATGTGAAGTCATTACTTTCAATAAGATCAATATGAATTCTTTGTTTCCTTTTATTCTTTTCTTTTATTCACCCAAGATCATGGCAAAATAATCAAGCCCTTGACTCAACACTAATCTTTATTATATATATAGCTCACAGACTCGATTACATAGAGAGATCATAAAGCAAAACTCAAAACTAGATCATGCCATGACTTTATTCTACTAGATCAAGATACTACTAATAGGATTGAACTAAGAAAAACGGTAAAGATAGGAGTTGTGATGGTGATACGATACCGGGGCACCTCCCCCAAGCTTGGCAGTTGCCAAGGGGAGTGCCCATACCCATGTGATTATGTCTCCTTTGCTGGTGAGGGAAGTGGAGGTGTTGTTGATGATGCAGGCTTGTCGTCCATGGCCTCCTTGATCCTTTCATCCTTTTTGATCTCCATGGGTTCTTCCCTCTTCATCACCTTCTTCATTAGCCAAGCATCTTTGTCACCATTGTCGGAGGAGGGGGACAACATGATGCCTGGCCTTGACAATCCTGACAGAAAACATCTCGAAACAAGAACAGAGGATAATTGCGTGATACGGGAGTCAAAACCTTCGGGAGAATATATACTGAATTTTTACCGACCAAAATATGTATCGTGCAAGAAAACGGAGTCCGGAGGGCACACGAGGTGCTCACGAGGTAGGGGGCGCGCCCAGGGGGTAGGGCGCGCCCTCCACCCTCGTGAAGGCCTCGTGTCCTTCCCGGACTTCCACGCATTTTTCTATTTTTTTAGATATTCCAAAACAGAGAAATATTGCCTTAGAAATTGTTTTGGAGTCGGTTTACTTACTGTACCACATACCTATTCCTTTTCGGAGTCTGAAACGGTCTGGAGAGTGTACCTTATGTATTCCTCCGGGGTTACGGTTTCAATAATATTGGTTTCAACATTTATGGGATTACCTGATATATAATGCTTGATTCTTTGACCGTTTACCACCTTCGGATTTGTGCCTTCGAAGTTGTTGATTTTATGCCACCAGAACGATAGACCTCCTCGATAACTTAGGGACCTTCCCATTTAGAGAGAAGTTTTCCTGCAAAAAATCTTAAACGAGAGTTGTATAGCAATACATAATCACCTACATTAAACTCACGCTTTTGTATCCTTTTGTCGTGCCATCTTTTAACTTTTTCTTTAAATAACTTGGTATTTTCATAAGCTTGGGTTCTCCATTCATCAAGTGAGCTAATATCAAATAACCTCTTCTCACCGGCAAGTTTGAAATCATAGTTGAGCTCTTTAATAGCCCAATATGCCTTATGTTCTAGTTCGAGAGGTAAGTGACACGCTTTTCCATAAACCATTTTATACAGAGACATACCCATAGGATTCTTATATGCAGTTCTATAGGCCCATAATGCATCATCAAGTTTCTTGGACCAATTCTTTCTAGACCTATTAACAGTCTTTTGCAAAATTAATTTGAGCTCTCTATTACTCAATTCTACTTGACCACTAGGCATGGGTGATATGGAGATGCAATTCTATGATTAACGTCATATTTAGCAAGCATTTTACAGAAAGCACCATGAATAAAGTGTGAACCACCATCAGTCATTAAATATCTAGGGACTGCAAACCTGGGAAAAATAACTTCCTTAAGCATTTTAATAGAGGTGTTATGATCAACGCTACTAGTTCGAATAGCTTCTACCCACTTAGTAACGTAATCAACAACAACTAAAATATGTGTATATCCATTAGAGGCAGGAAAAGGTCCCATATAATCATAGCACCAAACATCAAATGGTTCAATAACAAGTGAATAATTCATAGGCATTTCTTGACGTCTACTAATATTACCAATTCTTTGACATTCATCACAAGACAAAACAAACTTACGGGCATCCTTAAAGAGAGTAGGCCAATAAAAACCAGATTGAAATACATTATGTGCAGTTCTATCTCCAGCGTGGTGTCCTCCATAAGCTTCGGAGTGACACTTGCGTAGGATACATTCTGTTCATGCTCAGGTACACAACGTCTAATAACACCATCTACTCCTTCCTTATGAAGATGTGGGTCATCCCAAAAGTAATGTCGCAAATCATAAAAGAACTTTTTCTTTTGTTGGTATGTGAAGCTAGGTGGTATAAATTTAGCAACAATATAATTAGCATAATTAGCATACCATGGAGTGCTACGAGAAGTGCTTATGACATTTAATTGTTCATCAAGAAAGCTATCATCAATAGGTAGTGGGTCATCAAGAATATTATCTAACCTAGATAAGTTGTCTGCAACGGGGTTCTCAGCTTCTTTTCTATCAACAATATGCAAATCAAATTCTTGCAGCAATAGAACCCATCTAATATGTCTAGGTTTAGCATCTTTCTTTTCCATAAGATATTTAATAGCAGCATGATCGGTGTGAATAGTTAATTTAGAATCAACAATATAGGGTCTGAATTTATTACAAGCAAACACAACTGCTAAAAGTTCCTTGTCGGTAGTAGCATAATTTCTTTGAGCATTGTCTAGAGTCTTACTAGCATAATGGATAACATTTAATTTCTTATCAACTCTTTGCCCTAGAACAGCACCTACAGCATAATCACTAGCATCACACATAATTTCAAAGGGTAAACTCCAATCGGTGGCTGAACAACGGTGCACGAGACTAATGCTTTCTTAAGTATTTCAAATGCTTCTACACAATCATCATCAAAGACAAATGGTACATCTTTTTGTAATAAATTAGTCAGAGGCCGAGAAATTTTTGAGAATTCCTTAATGAACCTCCTATAAAACCCGGCGTGACCAAGTAAACTTCTTATACCTTTGATGTCCTTGGGACATGGCATCTTTTCAATAGCATCAACCTTGGCTTTATCAACTTCAATACCTCTTTGAGAAACTTTGTGCCCCAAGACAATACCTTCATTAACCATAAAGTGGCACTTTTCCCAATTCAAGACAAGATTAGTTTCTTCACATCTCTGCAAAACTTGATCAAGATTGCTCAAGCAATCATCAAAATAGGATCCATAGACGGAAAAAGTCGTCCATGAAAACCTCACAAATCTTTTCACAAAAGTCGAGAATATAGCCATCATGCATCTTTGAAAGGTAGCAGGTGCATTACATAAACCAAAAGGCATACGTCTATAAGAAAAAGTACCAAAAGGGCATGTAAAAGTAGTCTACGATTGATCTTTAGCCGATTACGGTATTTGAGAGAAACCAGAATAGCCATCTAGAAAGCAATAATGTGTATGTTTGCATAATATTTCTAGCATTTGATCAATAAAAGGTAAGGTGTAATGATCTTTCTTAGTAGCTTTATTTAATTTGCGGAAATCAATTACCATCCTATAACCTGTAATAATTCTTTGCGGAATCAATTGATATTTATCATTAGGGACAACAGTAATACCTCCCTTCTTAGGGACACAATGGACAGGACTTACACAATCGACTATCAAAGAACGGGATAAATTATACCTGCCTCCAGAAGCTTGAGTATTTCTTTTCTTACCACTTCTTTCATTTTAGGACTCAAACATCGTTGAGGATCACGAACTGGTTTGGCATCCGCTTCCAAATTTATTTTATGCAGAGATAGAGTGGGACTAATGCCCTTAAGATCATCAAGAGTATATCCAATAGCGGCACGGTGCTTCTTCAGAGTTTTCAATAATCTTTCTTCTTCATGCTCTGAAAGGTTAGCACTAGTAGTAACAGGGTATATTTTCTTTTCATCAAGATAAGAATACTTAAGATTATCAGGCAACGGTTTAAGCTCAAACACGGGATCACCCTTGGGTGGAGGAGGATCCCCTAGGATTTCAACAGGCAAATTATGTTGTAGAATAGGTTCCTGTTTAAAGAATACTTCATCTATTTCCCTTCTTTCATTCATGAACATCTCATTTTCATGGTCTAGAAAATAGTGTTCCAAATGATCACTAGGAGGTGCGGCAATAGAAGCAAGACCAATAATTTCATCCTTACTAGGCAATTCTTCCTCACGATGTTGTTTACTAAATTTAGAGAAATTAAACTCATGAACCATATCATCCAAGCCAATAGTAACAACATTCTTTTTTTGATCTATCTTAGCATTAACAGTATTCAAGAAGGGTCTACCAAATATAACGGGACAAAAGCTATCTTGTGGAGAACCAAGAACAAGAAAATCAGCGGGATATTTGGTTTTTCCACACAAGACTTCAACATCTCTAACAATTCCCATTGCAGATATAGTATGTCTATTGGCAAGTTTAACTGTAACATCAATATCTTCTAACTCAGCAGGTGCAATATCATGCATAATTTCTTTATATAAGTCAATGGGTATAACACTAGCACTAGCACCCATATCACATAAGCCATGATAACAATGATCTCCTATTTTAACAGAAATAACAGGCACGCCTACCACGGGTCTATGTTTATCTTTAGCACAAGGTTTAGCAATTATAGCAGTTTCACCACAGAATTGAATAACATGCCCATCAATATTATCAGACAAGAGATCTTTAACAATAGCAATATCAGGTTCTACTTTGACTTGCTCAGGAGGTGTATAAGTTCTAATATTGCTTTTACGAACAACAATTGAAGCTTTAGCATGATCCTTTACTCTAACAGGGAAAGGTGGTTTCTCAATATAAGAGGTAGGAACAATAGCATCATTATAAATGACAGTCTTTTCTTCAACTTTAATAGGTGCAGCTACTTTTACTTCTACGGGAGGATGATATTTAAACCACTTCTCCTTTGGGAGATTTACATAAGTAGCAAAAGATTCACAGAAAGAAGCTACTATCTCAGAGTCAAGTCCATATTTAGTGCTAAACTTACGGAAAATATCGGTATCCATAAAAGATTTAACACAATCAAACTTAGGCGTCATACCTGACTCCTTACCTTCGTCGAGGTCCCAATCTTCAGAGTTGCGTTTAAGTCTATTCAATAGATTCCATTTAAATTCAATAGTCTTCATCATAAAAGAGCCAGCACAAGAAGTATCGAGCATGGTGTGATTGTTATCAGAAAGCCGAGCATAAAAATTCTGAAGAATTATCACTTTTGAGAGCTCATGATTGGGGCATGAATATAACATTGATTTAAGCCTCCCCCAAGCTTGAGCGATGCTTTCTCCTTCGCGAGGCTAAAAATTATATATATAATTGCGATCACGATGAACAAGATGCATAGGGTAATACTTTTGATGAAATTCCCATTTCAATCTTTTATAGTTCCATGATCTCGTATCATCACATAGCCTATACCATGTCAATGCGTCTTCCTTCAAAGATAAAGGAATGTCCTTCTTATTAACAACATCATCGGGTATACCTGCAAGCTTAAATAATCCACAAACTTCATCCACGTAGAGTAGATGTTCATCAGGATGCTTTGTTCCAACTCCTGTAAAAGTATTAGCCATCAGTTTTTCCATCATACCCGAAGGAACTTCAAAAGGATTTCCATTTCCAATAGGTTCAGTAGGTCGAGGAGAAACTCTTTGCTCTACTGGACGGGGTGAAGATACCCCGAACAAGCCCCTCAGAGAATTACTTTCCATGGTAACAAGTGACAGAAAATTTCAGCACACTATATAGAGTTTTCCTTACCAAATTCCACTTACCAAAGGCGCTACACTCCCCGACAACGGCGCCAGAAAAGAGTCTTGATGACCCACAAGTATAGGGGATCTATCGTAGTCCTTTCGATAAGTAAGAGTGTCGAACCCAACGAGGAGCAGAAGGAAATGATAAGCGGTTTTCAGCAAGGTATTCTCTGCAAGTACTGAAATTAGTGGCACCAGATAGTTTTGTGATAAGGTAAATTGTAACGAGCAACAAGTAAAAAAATTAAATAAGGTGCAGCAAGGTGGCTCAATCCTTTTGTAGCAAAGGACAAGCCTGGACAAACTCTTATATAAGGAAAAACGCTCCCGAGGACACATGGGAATATCATCAAGCTAGTTTTCATCACGTTCATATGATTCGCGTTCGGTACTTTGATAATTTGATATGTGGGTGGACCGGTGCTTGGGTGCTGTTCTTACTTGAACAAGCATCCCACTTATGATTAACCTCTATTGCAAGCATCCGCAACTACAACAAAATTATTAAGGTAAACCTAACCATAGCATGAAACATATGGATCCAAATCAGCCCCTTACGAAGCAACGCATAAACTAGGATTTAAACTTCTGTAACTCTAGCAACCCATCATCTACTTATTACTTCCCAATGCCTTCCTCTAGGCCCAAATAATGGTGAAGTGTTATGTAGTCGACGTTCACATAACACCACTAGAGGCTAGACAACATACATCTCATCAAAATATCGAACGAATACCAAAATTCACATGACTACTAATAGCAAGACTTCTCCCGTGTCCTCAGGAACAAACGTAACTACTCACAAAGCATATTCATGTTCATAATAATAGGGGTAATAATACGCATAAAGGATCTGAACATATGATCTTCCACCAAATAAACCAACTAGCATCAACTACAAGGAGTAATCAACACTACTAGCAACCTACTAGTACCAATCCCGGACTTGGAGACAAGAATTAGATACAAGAGATGAACTAGGGTTTTGAGAGGAGATGGTGCTGGTGAAGATGTTGATGGAGATTGCCCTCTCCCGATGAGAGGAGCGTTGGTGATGATGATGGCGATGATTTCCCTCCCGAGGGAAGTGTCCCAGCGAGCAGCTCACGGAGCCCTAGATTGGTTTCGCCAAGGTTCCACCTCATGGCGGCGGAGTCTCGTCCCGAAAGGTTGTCTCTGATTTTTTTTTCTCATCGAAAGACTTCATATAGGATAAGATGGGCATCAGAGAGCCACTAGGGGGCCCACGAGGTAGGGGCGGCGTGGGGCGCCCCCACCCTCGTGAGCAGGTGGTGTGGGCCCCGGCCTTCATATTTGGCGATGATTTTTCTTTATTTATTTTAAGATATTCCGTGGAGTTTCGGGACTTTTGGAGTTGCATGAATAGGTCTCCAATATTTGCTCCTTTTCCAATTCCAGAATTTCCGGCATTCTCCCTCTTCATGTAAACCTTGTAAAATAAGAGAGAATAGCCATAAGTATTGTGACATAACGTGAAATAACAGCCCATAATGCGATAAATATCGATATAAAAGCATGATGCAAAATGGACGTATCAGGCCTCGGTTTCTATAATGCACCAGAGGCCTAGGATAACAAGTGTCCTAGCCAAATACGTCGGTGGTGAGGAGTCCTTGTCTTGATCATCAAGCCTTGTGGAATCTTCCTTGTATGCGGCAGCTGTCTGAACGGGCCCATGAGTATACGGCCATGGGGGTCCTCGGCCCAATCTAACAGATCGGGAGATGACGTGGTGAGTACCCCCAAGTCCAGGACACCGTCATCCGTGTTCAAAGTTCTTGCGAGTCCGTGCTAGAGCTAGTTGTCCTCCCCCAACTCGTCAATCTTTTCCAGTAGTGCTAGTACTCCATGGCGTGATCCATCGACAAGCAGGCGGAAAAGTTATTGCATACTCGCTTTGCGGTGAGTGGCATGCCGAGCGACCGTGTGGGGTGGAGCCATGGAGGAGGGTGAGATACGAACGCGACAGACGTGATTTAAACGTTGGTTTTGCTCGATGGCGCGATCCAACGAAACGAAAAGTTGGTTTCTCTCCGTTTCCATTTTTTCTCCGAAAAAACGGAAACTCTCCACTTCATTTTCATTCCTACTCCAAGGTTGCCCCGTTACAACATCCATCAAATACAAAGGAAAACTAACACGCATGCTGATGCATCTCAATGATTCACAGATCATAACCAATTTTTACTTCACAACTAAAGACAAAAGTTGTGAGAGCGTGTACAAAAGAAAAACTACTAATGGAGTCACTACGACTTAAACCCTAAACCCTAAACAAGATTTAATTTCCTGTCTAGGTAGAACCTGTCGAAGGAAAGACGGCTGGCACCCTCGGATCATACGATGCCTTTGTGCAGTTCCACTAAAATGGAGGTGAGCATCCCTGATGGCAAGGATATTGAAGAAGTCTGATTAGAATAATAGTTTTGGCACTAGTTCATGAGACATAAACTCATCACCAATAGAAGCCAGTAGAAGTAGAGAAAGATCGACATGGAGATGGAGCTACGAGGGGAGCTGCGGAAGTGGAGCAAGCCGGCTCCAAAAGGAAGATGTACTCCTACCTGGATCGCCGGGCTGCAGCTTGAAGAGCGGTTGGGATGCGGCATCAGCCCATACCATGAGGACCCCCGATTGGGATGCACCGACTGTGGGTTTTCTCCCTCGCCGATGTCGACCGCTGAAAGTGCAACTATCCCTAGGTGGTTTTGGTAATTCCTAACAACATATAGCTCATTGAGCTAACATCATTCCAAGATGAATATTTTAGGAAAAGCTCAATGGATGGCATGGCATGGATGAGAAAAGTGGATCCCTCAAAATGCTAAGGATAAAAGGATTGGCTCAAGCTCAAAAGCTCAAGACTCTACATTTTATATTTTAGTGATCCAAGATCACATTGAGTCTGTAGGAAAAGCCAATACTATCAAGGAGGGATGAGGTGTTGCTTAATGTGTTTCTTGCTCTACAATGCTTAGTGATATGCTCCAAAACCCTCAGCTACTTTCTCATATCCACATATGACCTAAACCCAAAGTCAAACTCGGCCCTACCGATTCTTTCTACACGGCCACTAGATTTGCTAAATCGGTCCGACCGAGTTTATCAATTCGGTCCCATCGAGTTTGGCAAGTTGTGTGTAACGGTTAGATTTTGTGTGGAGGCTATATATACCCCCTCCACCTCCTCTTCATTCGTGGAGAGAGCCATCAGAACAAACCTACACTTCCAACTTGCTATTTCTGAGAAGGAACCCCCTACTCATGTGTTGAGGCCAAGCTATTCCATTCCTACCATATGATCTTGATCTCTAGCCTTTCCCAAGTTGCTTTCCACTCAAATCTTCTTCCCACAAAATCCAAATCCTGTGAGAGAGAGTTGAGTGTTGTGGAGACTATCATTTGAAGCACAAGAGCAAGGAGTTCATCATCAACACACCATTTGTTACTTCTTGGAGAGTGGTGTCTCCTAGATTGGCTAGGTGTCACTTGGGAGCCTCCGACAAGATTGTGGAGTTGAACCAAGGAGTTTGTAAGGGCAAGGAGATCGCCTACTTAGTGAAGATCTACCGCTAGTGAGGCAAGTCCTTCGTGGGCGGCGACCATGGTGGGATAGACAAGGTTGCTTCTTCGTGGACCCTTCGTGGGTGGAGCCCTCCGTGGACTCACAAGCAACTGCTACCCTTCGTGGGTTGAAGTCTCCATCAACGTGGATGTACGATAGCACCACCTATCGGAACCACGACAAAAACATCCGTGTCTCCAATTGCGTTTGAATTCTCCAAACCCTTTCCCTTTACATTCTTGCAAGTTGCATGCTTTACTTTCTGCTGCTCATATACTCTTTGCATGCTTGCTTGAATTGTGTTAAGATCTCTTGACTTGTGCTAAGATAGCTAAAATATGCCAAAGACTAAAATTGGGAAAATGATACATTTTTATTTGGTCAAGTAGTCTAATCCCCCCCCTCTAGACATACTTTCGATCCTACAACCGCGTCTACGCAGAACATTGTTCCCTTCCCCCAGCGGCGGGATCAGGCTGGATATGTGACTAGCAGTGTGGCCACCGTCGTTCTATGCTTGTGAAGAGAGCAACCCAAGCAAGCAGGCTTGTAGCTTAGGTTCCTGCTAGTGTATATATAGTGGTTTTCTTTTTCTCTCCATATAAACCATTTTATATTGTGTACGTGTCATTGAAGAGTGAAATGATGGTTGCTTCTTCCGACTAATTTACTGTGTGATTTGACTGCTCCTTAGTGGCCCCTACACGTACTCCCCCTACGTGTATGACCGTTCCTGAGTCTCACTTGTACTTATCTCCATTTTCTTGCATGACACGTAGACAAGATGTGCATAGAGGAATTTTGTTATTGCACATTGTTACGTAGTACTGTACTACTAGTACCTACTTCCTCCTTCCGGTTCACTACTGGTACTCCCTCCGTCCTGGCTTATTGGTCCCCTTTGTACTCAATTCATGGGCTGATTTTCCTCAAGAAATTGTCTTTACCAACGTATTAATATCGGAAATGCATGCGTGAACAACGAATGAATAAACCTTGCATGGAACGTTTTGACAATGCATTGACTTACGAACGTGTGAATGTGAGGGACTACAACCTCGTGCATGCATGCAACAATCACACGTATAGATCGATGCAAAAACGCGCGCGGCGCCCTAATGCATGCATGTCCGAGCACACGACGGAACACACACGGTCATGCTCAAGTGCTCAACCTACACGTGCATGCACACACATACTCAGCCAGGGTGAGCTAGTGACCGTATAAACACCAGAAAATGTATATATTGAGCGCAATGAGCGTATTATGAAGTCCACTGACCACATTTTTACAAATATACAGTGACAAACAATGTATTTATCTCGTTAAAAATTAAGCCATATTAACCGGAAAGGAGGCAGTACGGACTAGCATTACTTTGTTGTGTCCCGTCAACTTGCCAAACGAGGAGAAGCTTGCGCGTGGTGGCTCACAGGACAAGGAGAAACTTTTGACTAATGCAAGCTCTCGCTCGCTCAGGCGGTGGACGTGCAACAGTCGGTGTCAGATTGCCAGAAGCATACACTATACTAGTACTATTATTGTTCGACTTCCCGAAGAGGCGAACAGCCAAGCGCAAAGTTTACTAGTAGTACTAGTACAACTAGTATAGAGGTATGTACTATACTACTAGGAACCGGATGGAGGAGCGTCTGCACTCTTATTATATTTTAGAAATGTGATTAAGCAATCTTCAACACATTTGGTTCTCTTCGAGGGTTCTCGCATGTGATAATGGAAGTTGATTGCATGGAACACTCGCCATAATTCTTGCTCATATCCTATTACAAATAGGAGCGCTCAGTAATATTTTCTGTTTTTTTTGTTATTCAGCATGTAAACAGGTCACCAAACCTTGCGGCACATCTTTGTGCGAACCGTGCTTGCTGCACTTTGAATGTGGCCGAGAGCTGGCTTGATGAAACACTTCGCTTCCTTCTTCTTTTTTTGCGGGGTACCTCGCTTCCTAGTGACCAGTCTCTTGGCTAATCGTCCTAAGAATGCTTATATATGAATAAATCTCGCTCATTTACCCGCAAAAAAGATTATGCCATATTAAGCGGAAAGGAGGGAGTATGGACTAGCACTACTTTTTGGTGTGTTCTGTCAACTCGCAGAATGAGGAGAAGCTTGCAGGACAAAGTGAAGCTCACTTACGCCTTTTGACTAATGCAACCTACCCTCGCCCAGGCAGTGGACATGCATCAGTTCATTCGGTGTCAGATTGCCAGAGACATACACTGTAGTACCCAACATGCGGAGTACCATCATTGTTCGACTTCACGAAGAGGCGAAGAGATAGGCGTAAGGTTTACTAGTATGAGTACTACTACTACTATAACCGCATGGTGGAATGTCTGTACTCTTATTTTATTTTAATCTTTGATAAAGTACACGTTTATTCGGGAGAAGGGCGGAAAACGGCAGCCCAATAGTATAGTATTAAAAAACAACGAACATGTAATGATGATATCGATCAACCATGCTCGAATATATCTTGGCCTCCGTGCGAGCCCGTCTGTGTCTTCTCGCTCCTCGTCTCTCTCAATGAACGGCGGGTTGGCCATTTTTGCTGTCAATTGAGATCGGTTTGCTCACACTCCGGTCCCACATGTCAGTGATATGCCAAGATGAGGTGCGTTGAATGACTGGCCATAGGCGTACTTGGTTTCGCACCTTCATACTACTCCTCCCTCCGTCATAGTTTACAGGGCGCACTTCATTCTGATGCATTTCTCTCAATGCATTTCCACCACCAGAGAGACTTTAGACGCGTTTGGTTTAATGCTCAATTAATTAGGGCGTGGTAACCGTAATCAAGTCCACAATTTTCTCTCGATGTACTACGGAGTGGAGTAAGTGCATGCATGTGTGTACCCGTGGTGGAAGCACTACATGCAGGTGTGTATGCATTATTTCCTCTAGTAATAGACGCCGTGCTATAACTAACAATGCTATTTTTCAGGTCGATCACTAGTCGCCTTGGTCCCAGAGATTTTTTTTGAAGCGCGCTATATAAACAGTGACAGATGGAGTAGCATGAGCGGATTCAAAGAAGAGCGTATTGATGGTTGCTTCTTCCAAGCAACTTATAGTGGGAAAGGTGGGGCTTATGATTTGACTGCTCATCACTCACTATTAACGCGGCGCAACGGCCGGGCTGAGTCTCCCATGCGGTTGTGCACTACTCCCTCGGCTCTTAAATATACTCCGGAGTATTTGTCTTTCTAGAGATTTCAACGAGTGACTACATACGAAGAAAAATGAGTGAATATACACTCTGAAATATGCCCATTTGAAATTTGTAAAAGACAAATATTTAGGAACGGAGGAGTATAATTTTGTGCATGGCACATGGACCCGGATGCTGAAGAGGCTTCTTATCAAGCTTCTAGCATTTGTTTACATAATTGATGTACTATTCAAATAATTTTCCAGCGACATGAAATTGTAAAATGCTCTGAGCTTTTAGCTTTTGTTTCGTGTTTCTTGCCATCGATGCTCTTTCGGAAACAATAAAAAACTAACTTCCTTGCTAATGCATCTCAATGATTAGCAGATCAGAGCTAATATTCACATCACAACTGAATACAAAGTTGTGAGAAGGTGTCAAATTAAAATTGATCCATGCTTTCATTGGCAGCAACGTCCCCCCAGCTTTGTCTAAATCAACAAGGCATGTTGGGGAAAAAGTAGCTATCTGGTGCATGCAACATTCTGATCATTTTGTGCAGTTCCACTAAAATAGAGCTGAGCGTCCCTGTTCCAAAGATATTAAGTGTGAGTACGATAATAGAGGACTGCTGATGAAACAATAAACACATAAATAGTTGGAGAAGATTAATAAAATAGTTGCAGAAGATTAGGCTCGGAGTTGGATGAGGAGGATAGAGAAAAACCAATCTCCCTTTGTGCAGTCGCACTAAAATGTAGAGACGTTGCCCGTGTGACATTTTAGTACAACTGCACAAAATAATCTTAAGAAAAAAAGTGATTTGTGCAGTTCACCAAAAGGTCGCAATTGCAACAAGGTGAAATGGATAACCCTATTTGCAAATAAGAGTTAGAAAGAATCAATTACTGGTCAATAACACGAGTTGAAGACACATACGTCGACAAAAAAGAAGCATATTCCATGTAATAAGGGAAGATAACAACACGGTTGTGTTTGTCTGAAACTGTGTGAGGACGAGATTGCAATATGGAAAGTACGCCGAATGAGCTACGTTTTGGGCAAACAACTATGGAAGATCCACGTGCAAGATTTTCCACATGTAGCGTCGTGGGAAGACGGGCAGTGGAGCAAGGCTGGAGGGGATACCTGGGGGTCGTCGGGACGTAACTAAGTGAGCGGCGGAGGGCGGGGTCTGCCCATACTGCGGCATCAAGTAGGTGGCGTAGGCCCTACCGCGCCAGAAATTGGTCAGAGAGAACGGCGGGTACCGCAGATCGGGACGTGCTGCCTCGGCACCGTCGAACGAAGAAACGATGCACATCCTCCCTTTCCGCCGGCGGACGGGATGCGGCCGGATCAGCGACCAACGGTGAGAGAGAGAGAGAGAGAGGCCACCACCGCCTTGTTTGAGATACTCTGAAGAGAGATAAACCCAGGCAGGCAGGCTCCATTGTATATAGTGGAGCGGACTACCTTTTTCTCCATAAAAATCGTTTTATATTACGTATGCACGTGCCATTGAGCGATATAACTTTATTTAAAAATAACGCGCCAACGCATCAAGTTGAACTTTGTTTCGTGCACGCGTGGTACACGACCTACGTAGGTAAACAACCACTACACGCGTTCAAATTAGCACATGGGCTGCCATTTCGTACAGAAATGAGCTCCACCGTGTACCCGCACCGAGTGTGGCTGGGCACGAAGTGTGAGTACGTGCACCTATTCTCTTCGTGTACGTACACCACCTACGTGGGGTTGTGTGAGAGAGATACAAACGTAGAGAGATATAGTGCGTGGGTTCGTGAGTGTTTTTGGGGGGGTGGGGGTCAATCAAAAAATATAGCATATGCAATGTGTGTGAAATAGAGTCCTGGATATATCATATATATAGAGGGGGCGATCCACGAGAAGAGAGTGGAGTTATCATCGGCTTGAGTTATCCATAGAATCGAAGAGAGGGATCATGTGTGTGTTTGTGTGCGCGATCGATAAAGAGTGCCATCGAATTTGTGTGTGGCCACGTCAAAGATATAGAGTGGCTGGCCTACTGGAACGTGAGAGGGGACATGTGTAGTTTGTCTCTGTGGCATGGATACCTACCTACAAAGCTCGACTATCGGTGTGTGGTGGGGGAGGCCTAATTAATTATAGAGGTACAATGGCTGGTATATTTGTGGAGGAGGAGAAAGGCCTACCTTATGTATTAAGGGAGATCGATCGGCATCCATGCCTATGTGTAGGAGAGGAATAAGGTTGGGAGAGAGACAGAGTAGAGTGTTGGAGGGGGTGGTAGTGGAGTTGCTTCTAACAAATGGTGGGAGAGGCTTGCTAGACAAACGGAGGGCACGCCTGCATTATCAATAAGAGAGGGGATGGTTGCCTGTCTGTGCATGTATAGGACCTTGAAGTATGTCTAGAGGGGGGTGATTAGACTACTTGACCAATTAAAAACTTAACCTTTTCCCATTTTTAGACTTTGGCAGATTTTAGCTATCTTTGAACAAGTCAAGCAATCTTCACGCAATTCAAGCAAGCATGCAAAGAGTATATAGGCAGCAAAAAATAAAGCATGCAACTTGCAAGAATGTAAAGGGAAGGGTTTGGAGGATTCAAACGCAATTGGAGACACGGATGTTTTTGTCGTGGTTCCGATAGGTGGTGCTATCGTACATCCACGTTGATGGAGACTTCAACCCACGAAGGGTAACGGTTGTGCGAGTCCACGGAGGGCTCCACCCACGAAGGGTCCACGAAGAAGCAACCTTGTCTATCCCACCATGGCCGTCGCCCACGAAGGACTTGCCTCACTAGCGATAGATCTTCACGAAGTAGGCAATCTCCCTGCCCTTACAAACTCCTTGGTTCAACTCCACAATCTTGTCGGAGGCTCCCAAGTGACACCTAGCCAATCTATGAGACACCACTCTCCAAGAAGTAACAAATGGTGTGTTGATGATGAACTCCTTGCTCTTGTGCTTCAAATGATAGTCTCCCCAACACTCAACTCTCTCTCATAGGATTTGGATTTGGTGGAAAGAATATTTGAGTGGAAAGCAACTTGGGGAAGGCTAGAGATCAAGATTCATATGGTTGGAATGGAATATCTTGGCCTCAACGCATGAGTAGGTGGTTCTTTCTCAGAACTGGTAAGTTGGAAGTGTAGGTTTGTTCTGATGGCTCTCTCCATGAATGAAGAGGAGGTGGAGGCGTATATATAGCCTCCACACAAAATCTAACCGTTACACACAATTTACCAAACTCGGTGGGACCGAATCATAAAACTCGGTCGGACCGATTTAGTAAACCTAGTGAGCGTTAGGGTTTTCGATGGGACTGACATGCAACCTGGTAGGACCGATATGGTTAGGGTTAGGGCATAACGTAATCTTGGTGAGACCGATTACACAAACTCGGTGAGACCGAATTTGGTAATTAGCTAACCAGAGAGTTGGTCGGAGTAAACTTCGGTGGGACCGATTCGCTCTTTCGGTGACACCGAAAAGTTCTGAAAAGGGACACAAAGAGTTTACATTGCAATCTCGGTGGGACCGATCGCTCACTTCGGTTAGACCGAAAGCGTTCTGAAGGGAAATAGAGAGATTACAATCCCATCTCGGTGAGACCGAGATCCCTATCGGTGAGACCGATTTGCCTAGGGTTTGTGGCGATGGCTATGACATTTGAACTTCGGTGGCGCCGGATAGAAAAAAATCGGTAGGGCCGAGTTTGACTTTAGGTTTAGGTCATATGTGGATGTGAGAAAGTAGTGGAGGGTTTTGGAGCATATCACTAAGCACATGAAGCAAGAGGCTCATTAAGCAACACCTCATCCCTTCTTGATAGTATTGGCTTTTCCTATAGACTCAATGTGATCTTGGATCACTAAAATGTAAAATGTAGAGTCTTGAGCTTTTGAGTTTGCGCCAATCCTTTGTCCTTGATATTTTGAGGGATCCACTTTCATCATCCATCCCATGCCATTCATTGAGCTTTCCTGAAATATTTGTCTTGGAATAGCATTAGCTCAATGAGCTATATGTTGTTATGAATTACCAAAACCACCTAGGGATAGTTGCACTTTCAATCTCCCCTTTTTGGTAATTGATGACAACATATAGATCAAAGCTTCGACAAATGATAATAAGATTGAAAAACATCGTCGCTTTGAGAAGTATGTGATAAGCAAGAGCTCCCCCCGAAATTTGTGCATATTTTAAGATTTGCTTTGGACTGCAAATGCACAAGGAATTAGGCTCATGGGTTACACTTCCATGTCACATACATCTTGGTGGAGCGCTCAAAATAATAAAGATTGAATACATGCACTCATCACCAAGCACAGTGAATGATCGTATAAGGATAAGTAAGATAATAACATATAACAAGCATAAGTGTAGCTTATGATCAAACACATGATCATCAATGTCTCACAGGTAAAAGCATAGTATCTCAAGCAATCAAAGCAAACGAAGTTCAACCAAGAAGACAAGAGAGAACAAAAGCAAATATCTCTCTCTCTCTCTCGAAGCCTATGATCTATACATTTTTCTCCCCCTTTGGCAAGAAGTTACCAAAGAGTTCCTAGAAAATGCATAGGACTATATCGTCTCTCAGGCTTGGTCTTCTGGTGGTGGTGTAGATAGAACTCCAAGGACGAAGGCATCAGTAGATGTGGAAGGAGCTGAAGGAGTTGGTCTTTGGAGCTGGTTCTTGTTGGAGTTGTAGCTGGAGCTGATGAAGTGACTACGGTGGTGGCTCTGTGGCCGATCTCCGAGCTCGTGGCACTCTGGCAAATGCATCAGTCGTTGTTTTGCCCTTCCTCTCTGCATGTCATCCTGTAGCTGCTCCACAGCTGACTGAATCTCAGTTACCTTGACATCAAGATCATAGAATTTTTGTTCCATGATTCTTTCCAGGCTCTCCTGGTTTTGAGTTAGGGTGGCCAACCCTTCTCAATCCGCAGAGTTGATGCTATCAAGTAACCAAGCTGCTCTCGCTTGTTCTTGAGAATGTCAGATGCCTCTGCTTGAGTTGGCATCTTGGCAGCCTTCTCTTTCCTTGCTTTCTCCTTCTTCTTCTCTTGCGCTTCTACTAATGATGGTTCATTCTCAGTCATGACAACTTGATTGTCCTCAAAGTCAGGATAGAGAACCATGTGTTCCTTATCCAACAGATACTTCCGTGTGCCCATCTTTGAGTTAATCAACTCCACGAATACGTGGGGCATATCCACGGCTCCTCTTCCGGTCTCTTTGCTGTCCTCTTGATAGTTTCAACTATGAGGCTCATGACCTTGAATTTTGAGGCACATAAAAATGTGAAGCAAATTGATTGCATGCCCTCTGATCATGTTGTGGTCACCTGATTTGGGCAACAGAGTGTACCTTAGGATCCAGTTGATCGTAGGCAGCCCTGACAGAAGAAAATGAACTGATCCAAACTTGAAAGTCTCAAGTGCATCATCTGGGATCTCCTTTTACATCTGTGACATTGAGTTGTGTCCCATCTTCTTCTTGGCATAAATGTCCAAGTTATCTTCACTTTCCTTGGGGGCATTGATCAGACTTGCCCATTCCTCTATGGTTGGCGGTATCTTGTTCCTTGGACATCCAAACTATCACGCCATCTGGATAGAAATGCGATGTGGAGTAGAATTGCATAATGAGCTCGTCATTCCAGTTAGTGAGCTTACGCCTCGACAAAATCTGCAACTCCACAAGCCTTTGAAGGCATCATACACTTCAGGATAGTGTTCTGCATTCTCTTGAATGTAGGTCTAGTCGACCCACCTCATATCACAAACTATGGGCTTCTTATCCAATAAGATGGTCTCATAGAAGTCCTGCTGCTCATTGGTGTGGAACCTGTAATCTCTGATAGTCCTTCTCACGGTGGCATATGGATCGACTCTCTCCATAGCCTTAACCCTTGATCTCTCACGGTCTTCATGTTCTCGACCACAGGATGAGCATCATTGTGATGGAATCTTGGGCTTGAGCTTCCTTAGGACCTGCCCTTCTTCCTCTTCCTCAGCATCAACTTCAGGCATTGGGGCCTTGTTCTTCTCAGTTGCTGGTATACATCTGGTATTTCTCTTTGGTGCACTCTTGGGCTTAGGGGCAGCTTTGGGCTTCAAGTTGCAACCCACGATTTTATGGCATCACCCATCAGCTTTTGTGCCTTGGGTGCTGGTTCAGCAACCTCTTCTTCTTCTTCTTCCTCCATCATAGAAGGCTTCCCAATCACTCTGGCCATGGTCTTCTTGACCCTTTCCTTCCTTTTCTTTCCTTCAGCAGCAACAGGTTCTTTGGGTTGGGATTCACGAAAGTGCGTTATATCGACTAGAGGGGTGAATAGGCGATTTTTATGAATTCTTCAATGAGGAATTTTCGGTGAGGAAATTCCTAAGTGAAGAACTACTTGCAGCGGAATAAGTACTCAAGTAAGCATAACGAGAATCGGGCATGGTCATCATGAAGAAATGAAGACAATCAAAGAGTACGAGAAAGCGTAAACACAGGGATAGCACAAGATGAAGACAAATGGTGAAGAATTGAACTGAGGAAATTGAGAAAGTCTTGATCAAAGTCTTCAAA
Source organism: Aegilops bicornis (assembly GCA_021605145.1). Classification (NCBI taxonomy): domain Eukaryota; kingdom Viridiplantae; phylum Streptophyta; class Magnoliopsida; order Poales; family Poaceae; genus Aegilops; species Aegilops bicornis. Next base: position 106,949,234 of record CM038671.1, read on the forward strand.
CACATATATGAACGAACACTCAACACAAGAATGAGGAAATGAAAGAGTTGAGGAAATAGAACCGATTAGGTTGGTGAAGACAATGATTTGGTAGACCAGTTCAAGCTACTTTGTCTCGGTTATGCGTCTGGTTGGGCGGCTGAGTATTTAAACTTCGAGGACACACAGATCCGGACACCCGATCGTGAGCACGCAGCTCAGGACACCAAGTCCTCACCGTATTCTCCTTGAACTAAGGTCACACAAACCTCGTCCAATCACTCGTGGTAAGTCTTGAGCGACTTCCAAACCTTCACAGACTTGGTCACTCGGCGATCCACAATTCCTCTTGGATGCTCTAGACCATGACGCCTAACCGTCTGGAAGAAGCACAGTCTTCAAAGGTAACAAGCGTCGGATCCACGCAGGATTAATCTCTTCAGTGATGCTCAATCACTTTGAGTTTGTAGGGGTTTGGTTTTGGGTTTTTCCTCAGTCGATGATTTTCGCTCAAAGTCCTCGGAGGATGGGTTGCTCTAAAATGACAAGTGTCAAGTTCTCTCGGAGCAGCCAACCAGCTAGTGGTTGTGAGGCGGCTATTTATAGCCTAGGGAGCAGCCCGACATGATAAGACATAAATGCCCTTCAATGATATGACCGTTAGGTGGATAAGATATTTTGGGACAGGCGCAAGAAGACAAAGAACGGTCGGAAATTTGACTCTCAAATTCCTCAGGGATATCATGTTCCTCATTGTGTAGGCATTCCGCACTTGCAAATTCCTAACTCCTCGGTCAGAACAAATTCCTCAGCGACCAGAAGAACTTCTTCTTTGTCACTAAAGAAATTGACTGAGTTGTATGAGATTTCCAAAGGCTTCACTCGAAGGGATTGGTAGGTGTAGGATTTTGAGTTGAGAATCACATGGAAATTTTTCCTTAGTATTTCCTCGACCCCTTTAACGAAGACGGTGTTTCCTATGACTCAAGAAAGAGAAAGCGAAACTACGAAAACAAAAGTCTTCATGCTTCATGTTCCTCAAATGAATACCAAGTCTTCAAGGTCACACCAATTTCTTCACTTTCAAAGTCTTGAGAATATCAAAGTCTTGATCGAAGAACTTCATTTTTAGGGTCGACTTTCTCTGTAAATATCAAACTCCTCATAGACTTATAGACCTGTGTACACTCATAAACACATTAGTCCCTTAACCTATAAGTCTTCAATACACCAAAATCACTAAGGGCACTAGATGCACTAACAATCTCCCCTTTTGGTGATTCATGACAATATAGGTTAAGTTTTCTACGGTGATATACATTTGCTGTGTAAATACTGATATTGAGGAATTTGATTGCAAGATATAGAAGAACTCCCCCTGAAGATGTGCATAGTGAGGAATTTTGCTTTTGATGCATTGCACATTTGAAGAGTTGAATCATGGAGATCTCCCCCTATATATTATAATTCATACACGCATTTGACATACAATATGAAGAATTTGAAATGCATGATGAAATATGGTGACTGATGTAGTTCGACATCGTGTATTAACATATAATGAGGAATAAGCATCTTGAGGAACACATCAAAAGTATCGAGAGCACCATCGGGTTTAAGATTACAACTCGATCCAATAAAGTTTCAGAAGAACGAGAGTTGTAACTTAGCAAAAAACGCCCATATAGTAGACCCGCTTGAAGACTAACTCACATTTCTCCCCCTTTGTCATCAAATGACCAGAAGGATTGAAACTGAGGACTAACGCCTCAAGAATTTCAAGTTGATGAAGGGCGCCCGGCGTTGTCGGGGTCGGTTGTCGTAGTAGGGCCTGCCGCAGTGTCGTCCAAGTCTTCATTTTCATCAGTGTCGCACGATGAAGAATAGGAGCTGGCTACCAAGAAAGGAACCTTGACCTTCTTGAATTTCTTCGGTGGAGGTATAGACCAGTCAAATTCTTCCTTGAGACCCATTATCTTCAGTTCTTCTGCGTTGTAGACATTAGAAAGAACAGCCCAGGTGCGGTTGAAGGTTTCATGGAGGTAGTATTGGTTTTTCTTCACTGCATTGTGTGTTGAGGTCATGTTGTGAAGAATTGAACCAAACCGACGCTTGACCCATTTATGGTTGCGATCAACCTTCCGATGAAGACCGAGGAGTAACTCACGATCGGTCATCACCACAGGTCTTTGTGGCTTGAGGATTTTGCTTGGCTGAGGTATTGGCGGCAGTGTCATGTGTGGCAGAGTCATCATTGGTGGAGTAGGATGCAGCTTTGCGAAATTGACCATCCAATGGACAAATGCCTTCATCTATCACAACAATTGCCTTGCCCTTGTCATCAGCTAAGGAAAATGTCTGTTTGAGGACTTCAATTGGAGGCAAGTAGCTGCAGTGGTTCTGATGAATCTCATAATCCAAGGTGCATAAGGCTTCAGCTCAAAAGGTGACATAGCAATGTTTGCCAGAGTCCTCATGAAGAAATCATGGAAGTTGACGGGAACGCCATGAATGATATTGAAAAGCATATTCTTCATGATGCCAACGACTTCTTCATCATTTGATTCGTGGCCTTTGATAGGACTCATTGCCTTCGTCGAGAATCACGATAGACGATCCGAGGCACATCTGATAATTCCTTGACGAAGAATTTGGTTCGAGGTGCCTGTCCTGGCATCAAAGGCTTCATCAGCACTTGCATGTAATGAATTGAAAGCTCAGGTTCGTTGTAGATGCAACAAGCACTGAGGGAGTCCCGGATTAGGGGGTGTCCGGATAGCCGAACTCTCATTGTTGGCCGGACTCCTGGACTATGAAGATACAAGATTGAAGACTTCGTCCCGTGTCCGGATGGGACTTACCTTGGCGTGGAAGGCAAGCTTGCCGATACGGATATGTAGATCTGCTACCATTGTAACCGATTACATGTAACCCTAACCTATCCGGTGTCTATATAAACGGAGGGTTTTAGTCCGTGGGGACGTAAAAACAATCATACCATAGGCTAGCTTCTAGGGTTTAGCCTCCTTGATCTCGTGGTAGATCTACTCTTGTACTACCCATATCATCGATATTAATCAAGCAGGAGTAGGGTATTACCTCCATCGAGAGGGCCCGAACCTGGTTAAAAACATCGTGTCCCTTGTCTCCTGTTACCATCCATCTAGACGCACAGTTCGGGACCCCCTACCCGAGATCCCCCGGTTTTGACACTGACATTGGTGCTTTCATTGAGAGTTCCTCTGTGTCGTCGCCATCAGGTAGGATGCCTCATCTCGTCTTTAAAGACGATACCATCGCCAAAGGAGCCTTGGCCGCCGGCCAGACTCTTCGGCTAGGTGGTTTTCTTATGACCGCCAGACCTCTCGAGTCATCGAAACCAATCTCCATGTCAATTCGGAACTTGCCGAACAATTAGATCCGATCAAGCTCTCCTCCATAAACGAGATCTTGGATCGAATCGCCGCCCTGGGAGTCGCCACAGACTACGACCGGATCGGGCCTAAAACCGATCTGAGAGAGATCAACTCTCCCCAGGCTACCCATCATGTTGCTGTGATAGAGGAGCAATGCGGCGATTCTTCTTCTATCTTAAGGACTAGCTACGTCCGGATTCCTGATCCCTCCATGCCGGATTCCTGCGGAGGGATGGATGTCGATCAAGCCCTGAACTTAAAGTCAGGCGGCGGGTCGGACTCATTGGATGACACTCAAAAATCCAAACTTCCGAGTTCGGAAACATCTCGGCCCCTGAGTCCTAAATTGGACGGGGTTCCGGATCTAGTTCCACCCGCCCACCCAAACATTAGCGATCTCTCTCGAATTCGGCAAGAGCCCGCTGAAGCGATTACATCATTCTTGGGCGATTCCTCCTGGTTATGAGCAGGATAAAGGACTGCCGAGAGGAGGACGCAATCCCAATTTTCTGCAATAATTGCACGGACAAGGGAATCCTAAACGCCATAAGTCGTCAGCGAAATTACACGCTTTCTTGACTTGGTAACCATAGTACAAAAGTCTTGTGCGATGGAGAGCGCTGGAAAACCGAAAGTAAATTTTGGGATAATCCATTTGAATACATCCTAGTCCGAAACAAAAGGGTGCATCATTATCAAGCACACGGGTTAAATACCAAAAACCAAAACCCCTAAAAGTGCGGAACCGTCTTTGGAGGGTTGGCTAAGCGGACCTGCAAAATTCATAGCACAGAGGGCGCCACTCCAACTCATAGCCTTGAGCATGTTGGATACTACGGCGGTGGCCAAAAGTGGCGAAGAGCTTCTAGCTTCAGAATCCCAGCCCAGCAACACCAAAGACGGTGTTAATAGTCTTCGAGACTTTCGCATCAAATAACATGCGAAAATGAACACTCCATAACCTTGCGAAGTCTACCAAGTAGCAACAATAAATCCATGGGTGACACGGCTATTACCTTTAATGCGGTGGCGAACCTAAATTCGAACTGCCGGGCACCGGCCGCATTGGTCCTCGGCCCGATAGTGGGCGGCTTCGCCTTACTAAGGTACTCATGGATGGCGGCAGCGGACTAAACCTCATCTATGAGGAAACCCTCCGAAAAATGGAAATACACTTTGGAGCCGCATTGAGCGAAGCAGCACAACCTTTAGAGGAATAATCCCTAGCGGGAAGCATGCTGCACAGGGAAAAATCACGCTTGGGCGTAGTGTTATTTCGCCCGGACAATTACAGGTCGAGGAGGTCACATTTCAAGTGGCCCCATTCAACAGCCGGATATCATGCTTTATTAGGACAAGAGGCATTCACAATTTTTCAAGCTATACCCCATTATGGGTACATGAAGCTTAAAATGCCGGACCTAACGGAATCATCACTCTCGCTAGTGATCCAAACATAGCACTCATGGCCGAAAACAAGACAGCCGCACTAGCCCTCGAGGCACTATCAAAGCCCTAGCGGCCGAGGAACTCACCGCGATGCGCTCCACGGTGAAACGAGGACGATGTGATACTTGATAAAAGATCCAAGTCCACTTCTTTTAAACCAGCGGATGAAATAGTCAAATTCCACGTCCACCCAGCGGACCACGCAAAGACGGCCTCCATTGGGGCGCAGTTAAACCACGATGTAGGCGCCGCACTATGAGAATTTCTACAAGAAAAGCTGGGACATCTTTGCACGGCACCCTTCGGATATGCCAGAATCCCACGACGGTGGCGAGCACAGCCTAAATATCCTAAAAGGATTCAAGCCGATCAAACAGGCTCTTGGCGCTTTTCGAACCCAAGAGGCAGACCATGGGAGAGGAGCTAGCCAAACTTTTGGAAGCCGGATTCATCGGAGATATAAAACATCCGGGTGGCTAGCAAACCTGGTGATGGTACCAAAGAAGGATAAATCCTGGCGCCTATGTGTTGATTTTAAAGACCTTAATAAGGCTTGCCCAAAGGATCCCTTCCCCTCCCTCGAATTGATCAAATTATTTGGCCTTCTGACGAGACCACGACTCATTGTGCTTCCTCGACGCATACTCTGGCTACCACCAAATCAAGATGGCCGAGCCAGACCAAGCTGCAACAGCATTCATCACTCCATACGGCCCCTTCTGCTTCAATACAATGCCCTTTGGGCACAAAAACGCCAGCGCATCATATCAGCGCATGATTCAGACATGTCTGGTGAACCAGATCGGCAAAACAGTGGAAGCATATGTAGATGACATGGTCGTCAAAACCAAGCACGTCGAAACTCTAGTAGACGACTTGAGGCTCACATTCGACAATCTTCGAAAATATGACATTAAGCTCAATCCGGAAAAATGCGTCTTGACGTTCGGTAGGAAAGCTCCTCGGCTTCATTGTGTCCGGTAGAGGAATTGAAGCAAACCCAGCCAAGATCCGAGCTCTGGCACAATTGGATATTCCAAAGACCTCAAACAAATACAAAAATTGGCCGGGATGCGTGGCGGCTCTAAGCCGCTTTATTTCCCGTTTGGGGAAAAAGCGTTACCCTTTACCGCCTCCTCCGCCGCCGAACACTTCGAGTGGACGGATGCTGCCTGGCCGGACTTCGAAGAAATAAAGGCCATTTTGGCAACAAATCCGGTCTGGCCGCGTAGCGATGGGCGAACCAATGCTATTATATATCGCCGCAACACATCAAGTTGTCGGTAGCGGTGCTCGTTGTCGAACGAAGCAGACGGACACGGTTCCCTCTTCAAAACCGGTTTATTATGTGTCCCTTGTCCTAACTCCATGCAAGTCCGGTACCCACACTATCAAAAGATAGCATACGCGGTGTTCATGGCATCCAGAAGCTGCGACACTACTTTCGGGAGTGTTCGATAACGGTAGCCTCAAGTACCTCTTAACGACATTATAAACAATCGCGACGCCGACGGGCGGATTGCTAAATGGGCCATAGAGCTCCTTCCTTTCGACATAACTTATAAGCCACGACGAGCTATTAAGTCGCAGGTTTTGGCCGACTTCGTGGCGAATGGACTGAAGCGAACTCCCTAAAGAGTACGGCGCATACTCCAATTGGATCATGCACTTTGACGGCTCCAAAATGTTGTCCGGCACTGGGGCTAGCGTCGTCTGACATCCCCAACCGGGGACACGATCCATCGTCCTTCGAGATAATGTATACGGACTCCAACAACGCAGCGAATACAAGGCCCATACGCACGGACCTCCGGATGGCGATCTCCATGGGCATTCAACGCCTAGAGGTGCGCGAGGATTGAACCTCGCAATATCTCAAATAAGCGGAGACTTTGATGCCAAAGATCCGAAAATGGCAGCGATCGCAATGCGGTCCTAAAAATGTCAACCGCAGTTGAAGGGCTCAATTTCATCATATAGCCGGGATAACAACCAGGCGGCAGATATATTTCCACGCATCGGTGCAAAGCGCGATGCCGTCCCGTAACATCTTCACAGGAACGGTTGTTCAAGCCATCCGTACTATGGGAAGGGGAGTCCGGCAATAACAATCCGGACCCAACCGCACTGCCTGACGCCAAACACTCTGGCACAACCGGAGGCTCTACCTCCGAGATAACACCCTCCGCTCATGAAATAATGGCGGTTATTTCCCCGTGGACGGAACCATTCCTAGCCTACCTAACTAGGCAGGAACTCCCCGAAGACCAAAATGAGGCTCGCTGCATAGTACGGCGATCTAAAGCCTATAAAGTCCATGATGGAGAGCTTTATAAGAAAAGCACTATAGGAGTCCTTCAAAGTTGTATCTTGAAGAGGAAGGGCGAAACCTCTGGCTGAAATTCATGCCGGTTGGGTGGGCACCACGCCGCAGCTCGGGCCCTTGTAGGCAAGACCTTCCGTGCAGGATTTTATTGGCCGACGGCAGGCGGAATCTTGAGGACTTAGTCCAGCGATGCGTCGGTTGCCAGCTTTTTGCTAACCAAAGCCACATGCCACCCACCACCCTTAAAACTATACCCATCACCTGGCCGTTCGCGGTGTGGGGGCTTGACATGGTTGGACCCCTCAAGGGAAGAACCCACAAGCAAAAATACCTATTGGTCATGGTGGATAAATTCACCAAATGGATAGAGGCCAAGCCTGTTAAAACGGCCGAATCCGCACCGGTGATAGACTTCATATCAGGGGTAGTTAACCGTTACGGTGTCCCCCACAATATCATCACTGATAACGACACCAACTTCACGGCCGATGAGGTCAAATCATGGTGCACAAACGTGGGCATCAAGCTCGATTACGCCTCAGTCTATCACCCTCAAACCAACGGCCAAGTCGAATGGGCAAATGGTCTAATCATGAGCGGCATTAAACCCAGACTAGTGCGGTCCCTCAAGGAATCTAACACGCCTTTGGGTTGAGGAGCTCGACTCCGTACTCTGGGGGCTGCGGACCACGCCGAATCGTACTACCGGATACACACCATTCTTCATGGTGTACGGCGCAGAGGCAGTCTTGCCCTGCGACATAATACATGACTCACCTCGCGTGCGCATGTATGAAGAAAGAGAAGCCGAGCTTGACCGGCAGGACAGTTTCGACGCATTGGAGGAGGAGCGCGACGTGGCAAAAGCTCGTTCCGCATTCTATCAACAGCAGGCTCGAAGGTATCAAACAGGGAAGTACGGGCCAAAGCTTATAACGTTGGCGAACTAGTTCTACCCCTGCCGGACAAGAAAAAGGATAAACTCAAGCCCAAATGGGAAGGTCCCTTCATCATCGACCAGGTCCTGACCGGCGGAGCATACCGTCTGCGAAACGCATCGGATAACCGACTCGAGCCGAACCCATGGAACGCAGCCCATCTTCGAAGATTCTATGCCTAAGTGCCGGACTCCAAGTTCGTCTCCTTCCCCTGTCCACATTTTTTATTTTTTATTTTTTGATGTCTTTTATTTCTCTCCTTCCTCCTTTTTCTTCTTGATGCCGCTAGAGGCTCGTTTGCGCTTTTTTCGCACACACTTGACGCGCTGTCCGCGCTCATTATACCTGGGGGCTTCTTTAACAGAATCTTATTTATACGGGCTTCATGCCCAACACATGCGTTAAACTTCTGCATGTACCTTTTATTCGCCATTATATGCATCGATATGACTTAATTTTTGGCCAAGCTGGGTTGCCTGGCTCCTGTGCTTACCTCTACGTTCCCGATTGTTCGGCTAGGTGGTAAAGGGAGCACCTCTGCGATTATTCTTGTCGGGTCAGCCGGATGTGTACCTCGGTGGGTGAAGCCAAAGCTAAGCGTTCTTAAGGGAATATTCGGTCGGTGAACCGAAAGATGATTTTTAACTATTTACCCATCTGCCCCCAGATGATTTTCTGCTTTCATAGCAGCTTTGACATGCACTTTAGGGCATGCATCCCAGCGAAAGGAACCCTTAACGAAACTATTCCCCTGGAAGATGTTTCTTACTACCCATGTAATATAACATAACTAGTTGGGCACTTGTCCGACATACAGCAACAATGACCCTACGCCTTGTCTCCATGCATACCCGGTTCTTATATAACCACGAAGGTATTCGGACATACTCGGACTATTGGGTCCCGAAATTTGAAGCGAAAAGGTCCGCTACGACAAACGATCTACAATCCGGCTAGAAGACATTTTTTTCATGTCATATTTTTACATAGTCAACCGGACTCACTATATTCCTCCTCAATGCTATCTAATAGGCTATCTAATTTACAATCTTGTTGGGAATACTTGGCGGCCAATTCTACTTGGACGTACACTAAGCTTACAGGGATCTCCATCCCATCAGGCCCCACAGGTCCGACCTCGGCCATGTGGTTTGGGTCACAACCGTGTACCACGTCTTTACCATGGCCCAGCCTCCTGGCGCCTTTGACGGCAGGCCGATATCTTCCATAGTCGGAAGCGCCGCGTGCTCCTTGAAGCCGCTCGCCAGCTCCCCAATGCCTTGGGCGGGGAGATAGATGGCCACAAGGCTGGCCAATGCCTTTCATCACCTGCCGGACTCGTTAAATGCGGTGGCATAATCGGGAAGAAGATCACCCTAAGAACTGGGCATCGCCTCCTCGAGGCGACTGTGAGCAAACCTACATACATGTTTATGTTAGTGGCCTTCCTCGTGAACTCTTTTCAAAGTTCGCTCAAGCACTTCTTGAAAATGCCGCGGCAAAGCCGCCGATTCTCCTTCTGAGTCGGAACAAGCTGAGCACGAACATCCTTTAGTTCCTCACCCAGCTTGGTGTTGGCATCTTGGAGGTTATTTTTCTCTGCCGCACCCTCGTAAGCACGCTCTCGCCGGCCTTTAGCTGGCGCAAGAGCTGCTGCTTGTCCGGATCTAGTCCGGCGCCATCTGCAATATTTTTGTCAGATTTACAAACCCGCCGCACTTCATAAACTATTTTTTTAATGCATATATTACCAGTGGGGGTCTCTACGGCTCCCCCTATAGCGGCTCGTGCGGCCTCAAGTTGGGCCTTGCATTCTTCAAGCTCCTGGGACAGTCGGGTATTCTTTTCTGTAAGATCCTGCATAACAAATGATCCTTAAATCAGTTATTCTAACTATTTTAAGTCTCGGGGGCTACTGGCATATATAGCTGTCAAATTTCTTTACCCGTATGTCCTTCACATACTGCTCCGTGGCTCTGGCTAGACCATCTGGAGCGGCACGGAGGTGCGCATCTCCCGAATCGAAGGCATTCAAGGCCTCCTGGGAGAAACATGCGTCATGAAGAACTATCTGGCGGCGCCTGTGATTCAAGGCGCTCTCCACCTCGGAGTTGGTGGCGGACAACCTGTCGGCATCCTCTGTCGGAGGAGCATCCAACGCACGTCTCATGCTCACCTTGGCCTCCGGACCCGGCTTTGAAGCCTGGCCGGAGAAGGTTCGATTGGCAACCTCTCCGGACTCAGTCCGGCGAACGCTCTTTTTCCTGAAAAGAGCACCAGCGTTAGTACGCCTTCCAGGAATCAATCATGGGAGTCTGGTGACACGCCATACCGTTGCGGCGGAGTTTCGATCCGGACCGCACTTCTTTTTTAACTGCGGGGCTGCTGCGCCTTTGTTGGCGGCCGCCGCTCGGCTTCTGCCTCGAAGGTACCCCTGCGAAGCACCATTGGTATCTGGTGATAAAAAATAAGCATGGATGGGTCATTATCGGTTTTGGGATCTCGGTCTCGATTACTGTGAGGCTGGAAGTATTCCGGGGTAATCGGCCGTAATGGCAACCAAAGCATTGTCGATGCTAAGTTGGTGGAATACCCCGTCGATCAACTCCACCTTTATATCTGGATCCTCTTCGGAGGTCGGATCGAGGGACCGTTCTGGATCCTCGGGTTGTGGGGGCGGGCTGTGTATCTTCTCCACAGTCCGGCGCAGTTCTCTTGAAACCACGAAATGAGATATTTAACCGTGGGAACATGGATCGGATAGGTCATAAAGATGTTTGCTTACCCAGCTTCGAGGATTATTCAAGAAAACTCCTTCGATGGATTGACACGGAGGAAATCCTCCTCCTCCCTTTATACATGGCAGACAAGATCTTCACCAGTTCGGTGACCGATCCTGCCCTTTATGACCATGGCGGGTGGCATCGTCCTCCCTGTTGAAGTCCCACATGGGGTGGCCCCTGTATTGAAGCGGCTGCACTCCCCTCATAATGCAGATTGCCATGACTCCTATCATGGTCAATCCGGCATGAGCCAGTAACCTTATTCGGCTCATCAAATAAAGGACATCCCGGTCATCTTCTCTCTGAGGGCTCCGAGGGCGCCAGCTTAGGCGCTTCTTCAGAGGAGCATTGCTGAACTCCGGAAGGCCGGTCCGAACAGGACCGGCAGCGGGACGTCCTCCATGTAAAACCATTCCGAAGGCCAGTCTTCGGACGCCTACTTTGGGGTTCCGGATAGGTATCCGGTCCCGGCGATGCGCCATAGCTCGGCTCCGCCCACTTGACATATTGACCCCTCATGAGAACGGGGTACTAGGAAGAATATTCTCTTCCACAGCCCGAAATGAGCCTCAACGCCTAAGAACAGTTCGCAAAGGGCCACGAAGCCCGCGATGTGCAAGATGGAGGCAGGAGTAAGATGGTGCAATTGGAGGCCGTAGAACTCCAAGAGCCCCCGGTGAAACGGATGGATTGGAAATCCGAGTCCTCTTACTAGATAAGAGATGAAGCATACCCGCTCTCCTTTACAGGGATCGGGGACGCTCTCCGCTTGCTTTCCGCCCTTGTAGGTGGCAAGTCTGGCTCGAACCGGAACCATGAAGGCCGGGGGAAGAAATCCCTTGGCTTGGAGTATAACTAGCTCGCTATGCGGGACTGAGCATCTCTCCCAATTTCCGGGCTGAGGGCTGGGAACGCGAGAAGAGGAGCCGCGTCGACTGTCCATGATGGAATGGGCGTTGGTCAGAGGCACTCCGATGAAAGCTCGCAAAGGAGGGATGGTGTGACTCAGATCTAGATCCTTGCTCCTTTTATAGGCGGCTCATTTGCGCGGCTAGGGGGGTAATTGTAAAAATACCCTGGCTTTTCGCATACATTCAAACACGTGGAAGATGGCCATTATTGGGCGTAGAAGCCAAGGAGCGCAGCATTTATCAGAAGCTGGACACTATTCGACAAGTATATGGAATTTGGAGAAGAACCCGCCTCGCAATGCCGAAGACAGTCAACGGGCCGGACTCATCGTCATTGAAGCCTGGTTCGGGGGCTACTGAGGGAGTCCCGGATTAGGGGGTGTCCGGATAGCCGAACTCTCACCGTTGGCCGGACTCCTGGACTATGAAGATACAAGATTGAAGACTTCGTCCCGTGTCCGGATGGGACTTACCTTGGCGTGGAAGGCAAGCTTTGCGATACGGATATGTAGATCTCCTACCATTGTAACTGACTCTATGTAACCCTAACCTATCCGGTGTCTATATAAACCGGAGGGTTTTAGTCCGTAGGACGAAAAAACAATCATACCATAGGCTAGCTTCTAGGGTTTAGCCTCCTTGATCTCGTGGTAGATCTACTCTTGTACTACCCATATCATCAATATTAATCAAGCAGGAGTAGGGTATTACCTCCATCGAGAGGGCCCGAACCTGGGTAAAAACATCGTGTCCCTTGTCTCCTGTTACCATTCTCCTAGACGCACAGTTCGGGACCCCCTACCAGAGATCCGCCGGTTTTGACACCGACAAGCACCATCAAGGGGAGGACTGAGTGGGAGGGCACGAAGCACTTCAGTTGCTGGTGCCTTGTAGTGAGTATTTTCTGTCATCCAGTCCAATACCCATGAGTTCACATCTTCAGAATCTCCGGTGATGTGCAGCATCGCATATAATTGAAGAATGAGTTCTTCATTCCAATCACAGATGTCAGTGTAGAAATTCAGCAATCCTGCATCATGAAGAACACTGAGGACTGGCTCGAAGCCTGGCAGAGATTCCATGTCCACATGAGGAATATGTGCATGATCGAAGACTTTGTCTTTGTTGAATAGCATAGAGGAATAGAAGTTGGCTTGACTAGCAGTCCAGAAACACCTCTTCCTTATGCGAGCAGAGTCATATGGGTTGTAGTCAGTGAAGAATACATGCTCGCCGAAGAAATCTTTAGCCTTGAAATTTTGCTTCGTTGAGAATGGATTCTTTGGCTTTAGCAGTGGAGTGTCAGTGAGTTGCATCACTACCTCAGGAATCGCAATCTCAGGTTCTTCAGGCTGAGGATTTTCTGGTTCCTCTTCATATGCAGTCTGCGTGTTCATAGGATCAGCAAGACGGTTCTTCAAAGACACTAGTGGCTGGAATTTCTTCATGCACGGATGAGTTGGGATGAGTTTCTTGAGCCCATTTGAACCGTTGGTGCAGGGACCGAGGAATCTGTTGGATTGGGGTGAAGATTGGAGAATTGGGATGCCGACTTTCCCAAAAGTCATCGCTCATCACAAAGGCGTGGTGCATCCAATAGTCACGTCTTCGTCTTCAATTTCCTCAACACCAGCCTCTTCAGCTGTGAACTGAGGCATAGGCGAGGAAATGATTGGTGTTGAAGGGATTGCATCCACTTCAATTTCTTCATCAATCTGCTCTGACGAAGCAGCAGAATGGCACTTGGAAGGCGACCTGTTTCTTCTTCGGACTTGGCCGAGGACCTCGTCCAGCAGTTGCCTTTTTCTTCAGCAGAGTGGGGCCTGATGAAGAATTTGGTGCAGCTGAGGAACTTGCTTAGACACCAGAGGCAATAGAGATGCATGCAGTCCTTTGGCACGTGGCCAGATGCACAGGTGTTGAGGACTTTGGAGGAGCTGCTGAGGACTTTGTAGGAGCTGAGGATTTGGGAGGAGCAGGAGCAGCATGAGGAATCGGCCGTGAGGGCATTGAAGATTCTGGCCGTGAGGGCATTCTTTGAGGATTTTGGCCGTGAGGGCACTTTGTTGGTGAAGCACTTGGCTTGTCTGTTGGCTTCTTTGCCATTGATCTTCCGGCTGAACAGGGGCCTCGGTGTCGCCAGCAGATGTGAGTCTTCATTGAATTTCCTCTTTGCTTCTTTGGCTTGTCTCGCCAACTTGGCTTGGCGCTTGGCCCATTCTTCAGAAAGTCCTCACCACGCTTGATCTTTGGTGGGGTTGACTTCTTGGCCAGGTTCCAATGGGGCTCTTGGGCATGAAGGATTCAGTCTGAATTTCTTCATGTACTTTGGAGTAACATATCTGTACTCCCTCCATTCCCTTGCCCATCTCCTTTCAATCCTCTGAATGCACCTTGCGCTGATTTTTGTTTTCCTTGCCAAACTTGGCTTCATCAGTGTGCAATAGTCGGTATATGTCCTCGGGTATCTCGAAAGCAGTCATGACCTCAGGCCTCTTTCCTCCTTTACGTGGCTTCTTTCCTTCGCCATATTCTTCAAATTGAGGAATTTGAACAATCGAATTCTATGAAGAAGTATGCAACTTTTCTTCGAGGAACGCCGCAAATGAGTTAAGTTGATGAGAACCTAGTGATTCAGCGGCGGACATGAGTACCGTGAATGGAGTATAGTTGCGAGGAATTTGGAGAGGTCATATCGTTCTCGTAAGGTTTTTCAAAAAGAACTAGTTTGAGGAATTTGACCAGATGAGCCTTGAAGAATTTCACTAAGCGATCTTTGTCTTAGGTTCCAGAGTTGTATAGATCGAGGATCCACACAATTGAGGAATCTTGAAGAAAAATCATTGCTTAGAGAAACGAATCAAGAGCATATTTCGTTTGAGGTGTTCATATGTGTGAAGATTTGAAGAATAAACACCTTTGAAGATTTTCAGGAAGGTTTCAGAATCAAAGAGAGTAATAAAAGTAACTTTTAATTACCCGGACTGAAGAACACGACGAACTGAAAAGTGTAGATTAGAAGTTCGTCAGTTCAGATCTCCCACGCCCTAACTTGGCGGAGGAAGACAGCTACGGCAGCGGCAGAGTGAAGATCTCCGCGGTCGGGCGCGAAATCTGACAGTGACGAGGTCGAGGCAGTGAAGCTCTTCCTCACCGGCGACGATGGAGTAGCGGCGGCGCTAGGGTTTGAGAAGCTCGAGCGAGAGAGAGAGCGGTCGAGCGGAGTAAAGGAAGTGAGGAAGGGGATAGGGGGTATATATAGCCACGGTGAAAAACTGTTCGCCCGAAGATTTTGGACGAACGTGCCCCTGTCCCTTCTCATTCGCTTGACATGTGTCACCCACGTACTGAAAAGTGGAGACTGTGTTAGATCGTGGGTGAATAGATAAGTTTATCATGGGATGCGGAACGGTTTGAGCGGCAAAGCCGAAAGTTTGGATAAGATAAGTTAAAAGTTTCGTTCGCAATTTCTTTAGCTGACAAGGACACAGTGAAGATTTTGAACGAGTTTCAAATAGAACGCACATGAAGAATTTGTGAATAGATTGGGTTGAGTATAGCATAGAGGGGGAAGGGTCCGATCACGTTCACTTAGCAGAAAAAGCAACTTAAAGAAATAGCCATAAGTGAATGCTGTAGAGGACATAAACCCATATATATATATATATATATTTATATATTTATATATATATATAGTCAATGAAGAAAGACAACAGAAATAGTGAAGATTTTGCAAAGTTGAAGAATTTGAAAAACTGAAGAATTTCAAAACTGAGGAAAAACTCGAATTGAAGATTTTCAATTTTGGTGGCGGCATGTCCCACCGTATAAGAATGATGATTTCAGACACCGCGTACAATTATCGTAGGGTTCTGAGAATCAAATTCTTCATTAATTTCTTCACACTTAGAGTGTTATTCTTCATTGATTGAAGAAAAACGTTTCTTCATCTGTTGCACATCTAAGTCATCAATTTTGCATAAGTGTCAGGATGTGTGTCCTTTTCAAAGAACATTCGAAGATTCTAAGATATTTAGCTCACAACGCAACTTGCTAAATCTCTTCTCATCCAAGGGCTTTGTGAAGATATCGGCAAGCTGTTCTTCAGTCTTCACATGCTCGATGGAGATGTCGCCCTTCAACACATGATCACGAATTTGAATGTGCTTTGTCTTCGAGTGCTGAACTGGGTTGTGAGCAATCTTGATGGCACTCTCATTGTCACAGTAGAGAGGCACATTCTTCACGTTGATGCCGTAGTCCTAGAGAGTTTGCTTCATCCACAACAATTGAGCACAATAAGAGCCAGCAATGTACTCAGCTTCCATGATGAGATGATTATCTGTGATTCTGTTTCTTCGAGGACCAACAGACCAAAGATCGTCCGAGCAAATGACAAGTACCAGATGTTGACTTGTGGTCCACACGATCACCAGCATAGTCAGAGTCAGAATATCCAATGAGATCAAACGTAGAGCCCTTGGGGTACCATAATCCTAGTGTTGGTGTGTGAGCTAGATATCGAAGAATATGCTTCTGACCTTATGGTGTGATTCCTTCGATGTAGCTTGAAATCGGGCACACATGCAAACACTAAGCATTATATCTGGCCTAGATGCACATAAGTACAATAGAGAACCAATCATGGAGCGGTATACCTTGTGATCAAGTCAATACCATTTTCATCGGTGCATAGATGGCCATTTGTGGGCATAGAATTTTGACGCCTTTGCAATCTTGCATGCCGAATTTCTTGAGAACATCTTTGAGGCATTTCTCACGAGATATGAATATGCCATTGTGTTGTTGTGAATTTGAAGACCTAAGAAGAATTTCAATTCTCCCATCATAGACATTTGATATTGTTCACTCATCATATAGGCAAATTCATCACTATAATGTTGGTCAGTACAGCCAAATATAATATCATCAACATATATTTGGCACACAAACAGTTCACCACCATATGATTTAGTAAAGAGAGTAGGGTCGAGTGAACCGGGTGTGAAGCCATTCTTCACGAAGAATTCCTTCAATGTATCATACCACGCCCGTAGAACTGTTTGAGGCCATAGAGGGCCTTGTTGAGTCTGAAGACTTTGTCGGGATTCTTTGGATCTTCAAAACACAGGGGTTGAGCAACATATACTTCTTCCTCAAGCTTACCATTGAGGAATGCACTTTTCACATCCATTTGATATAAAGTGATATTATGATGGTTAGCATAAGCAAGTAATATGCGAATAGCCTCAAGTCTAGCAGCAGGTGCAAAAGTTTCATCCAAATCAATTCCTTCAACCTGTGTGTAGCCTTGAGCTACAAGTCGTGCCTTATTCCTCACCACAAGGCCATTTTCATCTTGCTTGTTGCGGTAGATCCACTTTGTGCCAATGATATTATGCTTGCGAGGATCTGGACGTTTGACCGGTTCCCGGACATTGTTGAGCTCGAACTGATGTAATTCTTCTTGCATTGCTGAATCCACTCGGGCTCAGAATTGCTTCATCTACCTTAGTGGGCTCTGTGGATAGAGACAAAAGCATAGTGCCCACAAAAGTTAGATAAATGTGAAGCTTTGAGCGTGTAAGAGGACTGGCGCTTCAATGTCATTGATGATCTTGTCAACTTGCACTTCTTTTGCAACGCGAGGATGAGCTATTCGTCGTCGAGGAATTTGATCAGCATTTTCTTGAGCACCATTTTCTTGACATTATCTTGGTGCATCAGCTCGACGTTCTTCGTGTTACGGAATGAATTCTTCTGCAGATTCTTGAGGGAATTACATCCTCAGTAGCCTTGAACTTGATAGATTCCTCTGGTGCAGGTTCATCTATCACGGAAGGTAGGTGCTCTCTTTGCGAGCCATTAGTTTCATCAAACCGCACATCTACAGCTTTCAACAATCTTGTGAAGAAGCGATGTTGAAGACTACTGTAGGTGTGCGAGTCCTTTCCGTAACCAAGCATAAAACCTTCATGTGCTTTCGGTGCAAATTTAGCATTGTGATGAGGATCTCTAATCCAGCATTTTGCAATCAAGACTTTGAAATAACTCACATTGGGTTTCTTGTCAGTGAGGAGTTCATAGGCAGTCTTCTTGAAGAATTTGTGAAGATATACTCTATTGATGATGTGGCACGCGGTATCAATTGCATCAATCCAAAAACGACGAGGCGTTTTGTATTCATCAAGCATAGTGCGAGCCATCTCAACAAGAGTTCTGTTCTTGCGCTCCACGTCGCCATTTCTTTGAGGAGTATAGGGAGCAGATAACTCATGAGTAATACCAAGTTCATCAAGATAGTCATCAAGACCGAATTCTTGAACTCAGTTCCATTGTCACTCTGATGTGCCTGATCTTCACACCAAAGTTGGTTGAAGCCCTCGAGGAAAATCGTTTCAAGACTTCCTGCACTTCATGTTTGTAAGTAACAATGTGTACCCATGTGTAACGAGAGTAATCATCAACAATAACAAAGCCAAATAGAGATGCATCATTAGTGACTCACGAGTAATGATTAGAACCAAAGAGGTCCATGTGAAGCAATTGAAGGGACGAGTAGTGGTCATGATAGTCTTCATTTGGATGCTTGGCCTTGGTCATTTTTCCAGCTTCACGGGCTCCACACAAGTGATCCTTGAGGAATTTGTCATTCTCAATGCCAATGACATGCTTCTTCTTTGCAAGCGTGTGCAAATTCCTCATGCCTGCGTGACCAAGTCGCCGATGCCATAGCCAGCCTTCTGAAGCTTTTGCAAGTAGACACACGGCTGGTTGTGGTCCTGTAGAGAAATCAACAATATACAAGTCTCCTCTCCTAAAGCCTTCGAAGACTTTGGAATTGTCAACTTCCATAATCACAACACAACGATACTTGCCAAAGATAACAACCATATCAAGATCACAAAGCACTGAGATCGACATGAGGTTGTATCCTAAGGACTCAACAAGCATGACTTTGTCCATGTGTATGTCCTTAGAGATCGCAACCTTACCAAGACCCAATACCTGACTTTTGCGTTTGTCAGAGAAGATGATATGATTCAGATGTGACGGTGATAAGGGAGCATCCATCAATAGATTCTTGTCACCAGTCATGTGATTTGTACATCCACTATCGAGGACCCACTCATTGGCTTTGGGTTGATCATCCTTGTCACCCTTTGCCATGAGACATGATGCAGAAGATGATTATTCTGGTTCGAAAGTCGTCATTTTGAGAGATTCCTTGAAGTCCTCAAACCAAGGATCATGACGGGTTCGATGACCTTCATAGACGTCAGAGATTCGGTCCCAGATAAGCTTCGCATTGCAAAGATGCATAATGCGCTTGAATTCATCTCTGGATAGGCAGGAACAGATGATGTCCTTCGCCATGATGTCAAGTCGAGTGTACTTGTGAGTGTCATCAGCGCCTGCCTTCTTACATAGATCGGTAAGACCAATCTCAGTGACGGTCCATAGCTCGTTGTTCATAGCCATGAGGCGCTTCCTCATCATGGCCTTCCACTTGGGATAATCATGACCGTCAAAGATAGGGCATGTCACTTTCTTCATACCTGCAGTCGACATAACTAAAACTCCAGGTGGTTAAACCAAAATCACACGTAGAACAAGGGAGTACCTTGCTCGATACCAATTGAAAGTGCGTTATATCGACTAGAGGGGGTGAATAGGCGATTTTTATGAATTCTTCAATGAGGAATTTTCCGGTGAGGAAATTCCTAAGTGAAGAACTACTTGCAGCGGAATAAGTACTCAGAAGTAAGCATAACAGAATGCGGGCAAGGTCATCATGAAGAAATGAAGACAATCAAAGAGTACAGAAAGCGTAAACACAGGACAACACAAGATGAAGACAAACAGACTGAAGAATTGAACTGAGGAAATTGAGAAAGTCTTCAGTCAAAGTCTTCAAACACATATATGAACGAACACTCAACACAGTAATGAGGAAATGAAAGAGTTGAGGAAATAGAACCAGTTAGGTTGGTGAAGACAATGATTTGGTAGACCAGTTCCAACTGCTGTCCCAGTTGTACGTCTGGTTGGAGTGGCTGAGTATTTAAACTCGAGGACACACAGTCCCGGACACCCAGTCGCTGAGCACGCAGCTCAGGACACCAAGTCCTCACCGTATTCTCCTTGAACTAAGGTGTAGCGACCCGACCTGAATGGGTCAAGTCTCTGTGCTCAGGCGTCATCCCTGGATCAGTAATGCTGACACCACACAGTACTTCGAAGGATTTATAACAGAGTAGCAATCACACACTTATTACATCGTTGTCCAAAAGAGGACTTATTACAATAAATATGGCTTAAGGCCATCTAATAACGATAACAGCGAAAGACTTGGAAGATAAGTGAGTCCGTCAACTCCGGTGCATCACCGAGTATAGAACCACGACCTAAAGCACCTTACTAAATGCGTCAAAAAGTCTGCAACATGAAAGTTGCAGCCCGAAACGGTCGACACATGGAATATCTGGCAATGTAACACATAGAGAGTAATGAAGTAATAAGCCTATACTACATGCATATATGGCGGTGGAAAAGCTCTCTGATTCTGATTTTGCATAAAGCCAGTTTTCCCTCATCGCAAAGGAATAAAAATGTTTAACTATCATGGTGGTTGTTAAACATTGAGAATGGTTGACAACATCCTCAATCCCAATTAAAAGTACTCATTAAAAACCCAACAATATTAATTAGAGTAACATGTTGAGATTCACATGATATTCAAGTACTAGATACTCAAGATGTCCATAACCGGGGACACGGCTAATCATGATTAGTTTATACACTCGCACAGGTTTGCGCACTTTTCCCCACAAGACTCGATCGCCTCCGCTTGGTTCTCGCACTACATGGTGTTTGAGAGGCGGATGACCGAGACATAGTCTTTCGAAGCGCTAGCACCTTACTTGTGGGTAGACAGTACACCTACTTTCCCCTACATCCGCTAGTCTACCCGTAAGAGTTCGCACAACTTAGTCAACTATGCCAGAGCCCATAATGGCTTGTGGCTGCACACGGAAGTTACTAGCATGAATGATCTTATGATCCCTTTGAGCACAGGTGGCGGTCCGAAGAAATCTGAGCAAGTCTCGATAGAAACCAGGTGCCTCAATCCACCCAGATGTGTGTTTAAGTTGCCACCTTAAATAAACCATTAATTAACAATCTCACATTTGTCATGGATATTCACTCACCCAATCCACGTCTACTAGCATAGCATGGCATAATAAGCAAACGTAGAAGTAACTCCCAAGGTTTCATAAGTAAAACAGTAATAGGTACTACCTCAATCTACTTCCCATCCCACAATTTAATTAGATCCTAACCATGCAAGTGTTTGAGGATTGATCTAATGCATAAAAACTGGGTAGTAGAAAAAGTATGATCAAGTGTTACTTGCCTTGTCGACGATCCATGAAACCTAGAGATTCAAATAACAAGCGGCGACTCGGTGATCGATCACAGACAAACAACAGGCATACAATAAGTATTCATCTAATGTACAGGTAAATCTCGAATAAAAGATCTGACCAGAAAGTTCAACTTAAGAACCTTGGTTGCAAAAGAATCGAATCAAATAAAGCAACGAAAAACATCCGGCGAAAGAAAACAGCTCGGTTCTAGCAAGTTGAAACTAGGTCAAAATTTTACAGTAGCAAAACTTTGTTTAAGTTGATTAGTCGGAACGGCGGTTTCGAAATGAAACTCCAGGCGCTTGAATCACCTGATTCTGATAAACGAGCGAGAAGATAAACTAGAACGAAGATCGGATCTGAAATCGTGATCAGAAAATAGCGGATTGAGTCCGATTAAAAGAAAAACGACGAACGGTTAAACGAACGGACGTTCGTTAACCAGGAATAACCGGTGATCTCGTTCGTTAAGACGAACGGTCCGGCGAACGCTGGCTAAACAAAACCGGAAAGAAAAACCGGCGAGAAAAACCGATCTAGGGTTTCGGAAAGAAAACCGAAACGAAAAACTGATCTAGAAAACCGGAACGGAAATCGGAACGGAAAAGAAAAGGTGACGCGGCACGGGGCTAGTACCTCAAGAGGCGAGGGGCTCCGGGCGGGCGGGCGTGCGGCGGGCGCGGCATAGGGCGGCGGGCGGGCTATGGCGGCGGGCGACTGCACACCGCTGTCATGGAGGAGAGGAGAGGAGAGTTGATTTGATGTGTTGGAGGGGGGGTGCTTGGGTATTTATATTGCGGAGGGGAGGGTTTTGCTTGGGGTAGGGGACAAGAAATAGATTAGGATTAGGAATCCTAGGAATAAAAAAACGGAATAACAAAACGGGATCAAATCCTACTAGAATTTGTAAAAGAATAGGAAACTTGGGGCTCCCTGGCTCCCCTAGGTGCGTGCGTGCGTTGGCCTTGGCCTTCGGCCGGCCGGTGGCTTTGGCGGCTTGGGCCTTTGGCCCAAGGCGCTGCCCTTTTTTTTTAAACGGTTTCGCGCGTAGACAAATAAATAAAAAGAATCTAAACGAACTCCGAAATTAATAAAGTAAACTTTCCCCGACTCCTAAAAATGAGTCGAACAAAATGAACTTTAACACGGGGCCAAAATGCAATTTTTGAAAACACGCATTTTTCCCTAAGGCAAATAAAAAGCGAAAAACTCCACAATAAAAATCTTATTTGATTTTTTTTATTTAACCTTCATTACTTCTTTATTTTGGGAAAGTCATTTTATTCCCTCTCTCATATTTTGATAGTAGAAATATTTGAAGATAAAATAAATAAAATCAAATGATCCTATTTTCAAAATTTGAGAAAACTCAAATATGAAAATAATGAAATCTCCAACTCTCTCCGAGGGTCCTTGAGTTGAGTGAAATTTCTAGGATCAGCAAAATGCAAGAAAATATGATATGCATAATGACTTAATGTATAACATTCCAAATTGAAAATTTGGGATGTTACAAACCTACCCCCCTTAAGATGAATCTCGCCCTCGAGATTCGGGTTGGCTAGAAAATAGGTGAGGGTGGTCCTTGAGCAAATCCTCTTCTCTTTCCTGTGGCTTCATCCTTAGTGTGGTGGCTCCAATTGAACCTTGCAAAACTTGATAACCTTGTTGCGAGTAACTCATTGGCATAATCGAGAATCTTGACTGGTTTCTCCTCATATGTTAAATCATCCTTCAACTGAATTGCTTCAAGTGGCACTTTGTATCTCTTAACGGTACTTCCGCCATCTCGGCGTGACATCTCTTCACCGAGAAACATGGAATACATCATGAACTCCTGACAGTCCCTCTGGCAATTCCAGCTTATAAGCAACTTCTCCCATGCGTTGCAAAATCTTATATGGTCCAACGAAACGTGGTGCTAATTTTCCTTTAACTCCAAAACGCTTAACTCCTCAAGCGGGATACTCTAAGATAAACTCTGTCTCCAACTTCATATACTATCGCCTTGCATTTTGAATCCGCATAGCTTTTCTGTCTGGACTGGGCTACTTTGAGCCTATCACAAATCAACTTAACCTTCTATTCAGACTCCTTAACCAAATCTGGTCCAAACAACTGACGGTCCCCAGCTTCGTCCCATGATAACGGTGTCCTGCACCTCCTTCCGTACAAAGCCTCGAAAGGTGCCATCTTCAAGCTGGTTTGGTAACTGTTGTTATAAGAAAACTCTGCATACGGCAAGTTATCATCCCAACTAGATCCATAATCTAGTGCACAAGCTCTCAAAGATATCCTCCAAAATCTGATTGACTCTCTCGGTCATCCATACATGCGTGGGTGGAAAGTTGTACTGAATTCCAGCCTGGTTCCCAATGTTTCTTGCAACTGATTCCAAAACTTTGAGGTAAATTGGGTTCCTCTATCTGATATGATACTCCTCGGAACTCCATGTAAACACTAAATTATGGTCATGTATATCTTTTCCAACTTAGCACTGCTATAGGTAGTCTTGACTGGAATGAAATGAGCTACCTTCGTCAAGCGGTCGACTATAACCCAAATCGAGTCATATCCTGAACGAGTCTTTGGCAAACCTGTGATGAAATCCATGCCTAGTTTATCCCACTTCCATTCGGGTATTGGCAATGGTTGCAACAATCCTGGCCGGCTTCGATGCTCCGCCTTCACTCTCGACATACATCGCAAACTGCTACATACTCCGCGATATCCTTCTTCATTCCGGTCCACCGTAACGCTTTCCTTCAAATCCAAATACATCTTGGTATTTCCTGGGTGAATCGAGTAGGGTGAATCATGTGCTTCTTGCAAAATCAACTTCGATCTCCGGGTCATTTGGCACATAAACACGGTCCTCAAACCATAGGGTATCGTGCTCATCCTCACGAAATCCCTTAGCTTTTCCTTCGCTCATTTTCTCCTTTATAGAGGCAACTTCCTTATCCGCCTTTTGAACTTCTCCGATTTTGTCCATCAACGTAGACTTAATCTCCAATGCTGCTACATAGCATCTCGTAACTATTTCCAAACATATCTCTCGAAGGACCTCGTCTAACTCATTGGGTATACCTCCCATCATTAGGGTATTGACGCGTGGCTCTTACGACTCAATGCGTCTCGCTACAACGTTAGCCTTCCGAGGTGATAATGCAATCTCATATCATAATCCTTGATAAGCTCCAACCATCTCCTCCGTCTCGAGATTTAATTCTTTCTGCGTGAAGATGTACTTCAAACTCTTGTGATCCGTGTACACCTCACAATGATTTCCAATGAGAAAATGTCTCTGTGTCTTCAATGCATGCACAATGGCTGCTAACTCCAAATCATGTGTGGCATAATTCAACTCATGAGGCTTAAGCTGTCGTGAAGCATACGAAACAACTCTTCCTTCTTGCATAAGCACTGCTCCAAGTCCTCGACGTGAAGCGTCGCAATACACCTCATAATCCTTGGTCCGATCCGCAAAATTAATAATCGATGAGGTAACCAATCTTTTCTTCAACTCCTGAAAACTTGCCTCGCAGTCCTCAGTCCATATGAACTTGGTATCCTTCTTCAACAATTCTGTCATAGGCTTTGCAATCCTTGAGAAATTCTCAATGAATCTTCGGTAGTACCCTGCAAGTCCAAGGAAACTCCGGATCTCTCCAACTGTCGTTGGTGCGTCCCATTTGGTTACGGTCTCAACCTTTGTGGGGTCAACTGCTATCCCTTCTCCGGATATAACATGTCCAAGAAATCCAACTTCCTTTAGCCAAAACTCACATTTGCTGAACTTGGCATATAACTGATGTTCCCTTAGTTTCTCCAAAACCAATCACAAATGTTCCCTATGTTCCTCTTCATTCTTCGAGAAAATCAAAATATCATCTATGAACACCACTTTAACTTATCCAAAAACTCCATAAACACTTTGTCCATCAGGTTCATGAAATAGGCAGGCGCGTTAGTCAGTCCAAATGACATAACAGTATATTCATACAATCCATATCTCGTGGTAAATGTTGTCTTGGGTATGTCCTGCTCTCGAATCTTCAACTGATGGTACCCTGATCGCAAATCGATCTTGGAAAACACTTTAGCTCCTTGCAAACGATCAAACAGATCATTTATCATTGGTAGTGGGTACTTGTTCTTGATTGTTACTGCATTCAATCCACGATAATCTACAACCATCCTTAACGATCCATCCTTCTTCTCCACTAACAGTACGGGTGATCCCCAAGGCGAAGAACTTGGGCGTATATAACCTTTATCCAATAGCTCTTTAATCTGCTTCTTGATTTCCGCCAGATCCTGTGCGGGCATCCTGTATGGTCGCTTCGATATTGGGCCTGCACCGCAAAAGCTCTATCAAAACTCAATGTCTCTATCCGGTGGCATTCTCGCAATTCCTCAGAAATCCATCAGGAAATCCTTCACCACCGCACCTCTTCTCGCACAACTCCTGATAGGCAATTTACATGAGCTCTCCTCGGCTCATGCCGTGATACATACTTAATCCTTCTTCCTTCTGGTGTTGTGAGAAAAATCGTCTTACTTGCGCAATCGATGTTTCCTCCATACATCAACAGCCAATCCATACCGAGAATCACATCAAATCCTTGGGATTCCAAAACTATTAGGTCCGAGGGAAAAACATAGTGTCCAATCCTTAATGGCAGTCGATCACACCATATACTAGC
This sequence comes from Aegilops bicornis, assembly GCA_021605145.1. Taxonomy (NCBI): domain Eukaryota; kingdom Viridiplantae; phylum Streptophyta; class Magnoliopsida; order Poales; family Poaceae; genus Aegilops; species Aegilops bicornis. The sequence continues at coordinate 106,975,176 of CM038671.1, forward strand.
CATGTATTCTGCTGCTGAATCAACTGAGTGATCTCTGGCGGGAAAAACAAATCTGGGGTCGCGTCTCGGAGGCATCTGATGGGTTTAGGAAAGACGAGAAATTAAGAATAGAGTGGGGTCTAAGGAGAAACACTACCCAAATGTATATGCGCAAATGCACACAAAATCACTTCATTCAATTCAAACAAAGGGCTTACAACGATCTAACTATCGCAAAAGTGCGTGAACAAAATGTTACATGGAGGGAATACTACTAATATGTGGGGGTCATCTATTAATTTGAACCGGTGGAAGACTCCATGATGTCTGCTCCTGCTTCATCTTCAAAGTCGGGTTCACTTGGATCCGAATCGGTGTCGTTGATGTTGATATAGTTGCTCGGACAGTCGACGTACTTGTCTTCATTCTTGAGCGCCAACTTCTTCTTGAGTTCTTCAATCTCATACTTAAGATCGTTATTGTGTCTTGCTAAAGCTACGATCTCGTCCATGTAGTCCTTACGTGTAGACTTTAGTTCTTCTTCAAGTTCGATGATCCTTCCCTTCGCATCCTTCAATTCGATCATATCATTGCACATCTGGTTCTCCTGGTGTCGAATGTGCTGGTTTAAGTCCTGGATGAAAGCTGCAATGGATCTATCCTTCTTGGTGCTGACTATCTCCAATTGTTCATCTCTGCGTCCACAAATCTGATAGATGGTGTCCTTGAGGTCTTCTTGGTAAATTTCTCCAATGCGTCCCATGGTGATATGAGCTGCCATGTTCTTTCCAGACTCTGTGTTGGTGCAATCGAAAACACTATCTATAGGCTTGGTGATTGGGGCGAATGTCCTTCCGGAACATGAGCTTGAATCTTCCAGCTCCTCTTCGTGCAAGAGTGGCGTTGAAAGTCCCGATGAAGCTTGGTAGTCCAATGTTCAGGTACTTGGTGACTTCCTTCAAGTGAAATCCAAAAGGTGTGCCTTCATCTAGTTGGGCGTACTTCATCTTCGCGTCCTTCATCCTAAAGAGTGGAAAAGATGAGGAGTTAGAAAATGAGAAGAGAGTAGTGATCTATGGCTTTAACTTAGTGGTCGTGTCCTATAGTCAACGTGTGCTCTGATACCATCTCTGTAGCGACCCGACCCGAATGGATCAAGTCTCTGTGCTCACGCGTCATCCCTGGATCAGTAATGCTGACACCACACAGTACTTCGAAGGATTTATAACAGAGTAGTAATCACACACTTATTACATCGTTGTCCAAAAGAGGACTTATTACAATAAATATGGCTTAAGGCCATCTAATAACGATAACAGCGGAAGACTTGGAAGATAAGTGAGTCCATCAACTCCAGTGCATCACCGAGTATAGAACCACGACCTAAAGCACCTTACTGCCATTCTAAAAAGTCTGCAACATGAAAATTGCAGCCCGAAAACGGGTCAGCACATGGAATATGCTGGCAATGTAACACATAGAGAGTAATGAAGTAATAAGCCTATACTACATGCATATGTGGCTGGTGGAAAAGCTCTACGGTTATAGTTTTGCATAAAGCCAGTTTTCCTCATGCAAAGGAATAAATTTGTTTAACTATCATGGTGGTTGTTAAACATTGAGAATGGTTGACAACATCCTCAATCCCAATTAAAAGTACTCATTAAAAACCCAACAATATTAATTAGAGTAACATGTTGAGATTCACATGATATTCAAGTACTAGATACTCAAGATGTCCATAACCGGGACACGGCTAATCATGATTAGTTTATACACTCTGCAGAGGTTTGCACACTTTTCCCCACAAGACTCGATCGCCTCCGCTTTGGTTCTCGTGACTACATGGTGTTTGAGAGACGGATGACCGAGACATAGTCTTTCAGAAGCGCTAGCACCTTACTTGTGGGTAGACCAGTACACCTACTTTCCCCTACATCTGCTAGTCTACCCGTAAGAGTTCGCACAACTTAGTCAACTATGCCAGAGCCCATAATGGCTTGTGGCTGCACACGGAAGTTACTAGCATGAATGATCTTATGATCCCTATGAGCCTGGGTGGCGGTCCGAAGAAATACAGGCAAGTCCTGATAGAAACCAGGTGCCTCAATCCACCCAGATGTGTGTTTAAGTTGCCACCTTAAATAAACCATTAATTAACAATCTCACATCTGTCATGGATATTCACTCACCCAATCCACGTCTACTAGCATAGCATGGCATAATAAGCAAACGTAGAAGTAACTCCCAAGGTTTCATAAGTAAAGAAGGTAATAGGTACTACCTCAATCTACTTCCCATACCACAATTTAATTAGATCCTAACCATGCAAGTGTTTGAGAATTGATCTAATGCATAAAAACTGGGTAGTAGAAAAAGTATGATCAAGTGTTACTTGCCTTGCTGACGATCCGCGAAACCTAGAGATTCGAAATAACAAGCGGCGCACTCCGGGTGATCTATCGCAGACAAACAACAGGCATACAATAAGTATTCATCTAATGCACAGGTAAATCTCGAATAAAAGATCTGACCAGAAAGTTCAACTTAAGAACCCTGGTTGCAAAAGAATCGAATCAAATAAAGCAACGAAAAACATCCGGCGGAAGAAAACAGCTCGGTTCTAGCAAGTTGAAACTAGGTCAAAATTTTACAGTAGCAAAACTTTGTTTAAGTTGATTAGTCGGAACGGCGGTTTCGAAACGAAACTCCAGGCGCTTGAATCACCTGATTCCGATAAACGAGCGAGAAGATAAACTAGAACGAAGATCGGATCTGAAATCGTGATCAGAAAATAGCGGATTGAATCCGATTAAAAGAAAAACGACGAACGGTTAAACGAACGGACGTTCGTTAACCGGGAATAACCGGTGATCTCGTTCGTTAAGACGAACAGTCCGGCGAACGCTGGCTAAACAAAACCGGAAAGAAAAACCGGCGAGAAAAACCGATCTAGGGTTTCGGAAAGAAAACCGAAACGAAAAACCGATTTAGAAAACCGGAACGGAAATCGGAACGGAAAAGAAAAGGTGACGCGGCATGGGGCTAGTACCTCGAAGAGGCGAGGGCTCGGCGGGCGGGCGTAGAAGCGGCGTCGGGCTATGGCGGGCGGCGGGCTGCTCTTCTTCGGAGGAGGAGAGGAGAGGAGAGTTGATTTGATGTGTTGAGGGGGGCGTGCTTGGGTATTTATATTGGGGAGGGAGGGTTTTGCTTGGGGTAGGGGACAAGAAATAGATTAGGATTAGGACTCCTAGGAATAAAAACGGAATAACAACGGGATCAAATCCTACTAGGATTTGTAAAAGAATAGGAAACTTGGGGCTCCTAGCTCCCTAGGTGCGTCGTCGTTGGCCTTGGCCTTCGCCGTCGGTGGAGCTTTACGGCTTGGGCCTTTGGCCCAAGGCGCCATGCTTTTTTTTAAACGGTTTCGATGCAGAAAAATAAATAAAAAGAATCTAAACGAACTCCAAAATTAATAAAGTAACTTTCCCGACTCCTAAAAATGAGTCGAACAAAATGAACTTTAACACGGGCCAAAATGCAATTTTTGAAAACACGCATTTTTCCCTAAGGCAAATAAAAAGAGAAAACTCCACAATAAAAATCTTATTTGATTTTTTATTTAACCTTCATTACTTCTTTATTTTGGGAAAGTCATTTTATTCCCTCTCTCATATTTTGATAGTAGAAATATTTGAAGATAAAATAAATAAAATCAAATGATCCTATTTTCAAAATTTGAGAAAACTCAAATATGAAAATAATGAAATCTCCAACTCTCTCCTAGGGTCCTTGAGTTGAGTGAAAGTTCTAGGATCAGCAAAATGCAAGAAAATATGATATGCATGATGACTTAATGTATAACATTCCAAATTGAAAATTTGGGATGTTACATAAGGTCACACAGACCTCGTCCAATCACTCGTGGTAAGTCTTCAGGCGACTTCCAAACCTTCACAGACTTGGTCACTCGGCGATCCACAATTCCTCTTGGATGCTCTAGACCATGACGCCTAACCGTCTGGAAGAAGCACAGTCTTCACAGGTAACAAGCGTCGGATCCACGCAGGATCAATCTCTTGATGATGCTCAATCACTTTGGGTTTGTAGGGGTTTGGTTTTTGGGTTTTTCCTCACTCGATGATTTTCGCTCAAAGTCCTCGGAGGATGGGTTGCTCTAAAATGATAAGTGTCAAGTTCTCTCGGAGCAACCAACCAGCTAGTGGTTGTAGGGGGCGGCTATTTATAGCCTAGGGAGCAGCCCGACATGATAAGACATAAAGGCCCTTCAATGATATGACCGTTAGGTGGAAAAGATATTTTGGGACAGCTGGCGCGCATCACAGCAATGGTCGGAAATTTGACTCTCAAATTCCTCAGGGCTATCATGTTCCTCACTGTAGGCAATCCAGATGGCGAATTCCTAACTCCTCGGTCGAACAAATTCTCAAATGACGGAAGAACTTCATCTCTCACATCAAGAAATTGACTGAACTGTATGATATTTCCAAAAGCTTCACTCGTTGGGATTGGTTGGTGTAGGATTTTGTGTTGAGAATCACATGGAAAATTTTCCTTAGTATTTCCTCGACCCCATTTAACAGTACGTTGTTTCATATGACTCAAGAAAGATAAAACGAAACTACGAAAACAAAAGTCTTCACGTTTCATGTTCCTCAAATGAATACCAAGTCTTCAAGGTCACACCAATTTCTTCACATTCAAAGTCTTCAGAAAGTCTTAAGAATATCAAAGTCTTCAGTCGAAGAACTTCATTTTTAGGGGTCGACTTTCTCTCAGAATATCAAACTCCTCATAGACTTATAGACCTGTGTACACTCATAAACACATTAGTCCCTTAACCTATAAGTCTTCAATACACCAAAATCACTAAGGGGCACTAGATGCACTTACAATTCCAAAGAAGCTTGAGTGGAGACTCTGGCTTTGGACATTGGTTGTCTACCTGCTGGCCTTTTGATCTTCATTCCAGGCTTAACTGATGTTGAGCTATACTCCTTCTTGAGCACTTTCTTCTTTGAACTGGCCTCATCCTCAACTGCCACATAATCTTCATCCTCAGACTCTGAGGTCTTCTTCTTTCTTGTCCTTGTGGCAGCCTTGGGCAAATTACTGGGAGTGCTTCTGCTCCCCTCATCTGAGCTGCTAGAGGGACTAGTGCCCTCACTCATGTGAACCTGCTCTTCTGACCTGTTCTGGCTGTCACTTTGGTCTAACATGCTGCACACACTGATTGCTGACCCTGTGAATAGCTATAGATGAGGTAGAGTGGATGAGCATCACAAAATGCTGAGATTTTTGCAAAAGAATGATTCAAAAAACTTAGTTTTAGTTTTCCACAGAAAGCATTTCGGATCTACCGAGTTTTAAACTCGGTGATATCGAAGTAGTTTTGGAACCTAAACTAGTGAACTCGGTCAGACCGAGTCACAGTTCGGTGTCACCGAGACTGCTAGGGTTTCACAAAGTTCTAAAATCGGTCACACCAATTTGTAATTCTCGGTCAGAGCGAGACTTACTAGTGCAATGGCGTTAGCCAGATCGGTGGGACCGTGTTTTTCAACTTGGTGGGTCCGAGATGGTTTCAGCGGAAACCTAACCCTAAATTTTCGAATCACAACTATTCTAAGGATTGTTTTGACTGGATAGAGGTGTTTCAATCGTGGCAAGATGCATTACGAACACAATGTGCTGAGAATCAGACGAGGATAGCACTGTGATCGAGTTCATACCCTAGTTCGGCGGTGAACTCGCTACAGTGGCAACAGCGGAGAAGAATTTCGTTGACGGCGGTGGAGCCCAGCGGCTGGAGGCGGCTGGCAACGAAGTCGACGATCCATAGACCTAGTAGGCAGAGCGAGCTATGCGCGGGCGAGGAGTTTCGGAGAAAGTTTTCTAAAATTTTCCCGAATATATAGCCCGACACTGTCGGTGTGTCCGAGTTGAACAACTCGGTGGCACCGAGATGCATAACTGTTAACAGTTACAACAACTCGGTGTGACTGAAAAGTTCAAATCGGTTGCACCGAGATTGAAAACCATGAAAATGGACCAAGATCGACTTAGTGATCTCGGTATGACCGAAATGGAGGAATCGGTCAGACCGAAAATCACAAAGAAGTTTTGGAAGTTTAAGTCTATGACGAATTGGGGACTCCGAGTGCTCCTCACACAGAGTGGTTCGAATCTGACTTGATCAAATTTTGTGATGTAGCATGAATAGAGTTTGAGACGATAAAAGCATAGATAGCTAGAGAAGGTTCTTAGGCATCCTTGTCCATCCACTTGGCCAAAGAGAAAGAAACCAATCAATCAAAACAACAAGTGGATGTCCTCGAATGAGTTAAATATGCAACCAATATGCTCACACAATAAAATGACAAATGAAATATGTGACAAAGCATGCACAACCAATTCTAGCATCTATCTAACAATTGGCGCTGACTAGGTCATCTACATATGAGTATATTGACTTAGGAGTCAAATGAGAACATTTGATCATAGGTCATACTCATCGTTTAAGATCCAGTGGGGTTACCACTTTTACATAAAGCATTTATGTGTTCACATCATTGGAGTTGCTTTGAGTCAAGTCTTAGACTTAAGCTCCCCCTAGATGTGAGATCCCCCCTTAGAGGGATAAACTAACCTTGGGTGTTGTCGATGATGACTTCATGTAGGTGTTGAAGATGTGGATGCTCAATGTTGATGTAGATCTTTTGGAGCAATCCTTTGGAGTGAGTTGCACTTTCAATACCTACATGGGTTAGTCCCACAAGGAACAAACAAGAATATCCATAGACATAGAGTGATGCACATACAAAATGATGTCCATGAAAACTTTAGGTTACCTTGTCCCTTGCCTTACCAACATGAGGGTTTTGTGACTCCTTGAACTAGTGCAAGATATGGAAGTTGATTGCACTTGTCCTTGCCATAAGATATGAGTGAAAAATGTTGGCGGAGTCACCCTCAAGAACTCTCTAGTTCTTATTCTTCTAGATCCACATCATCTTGATGGGAATCCTTGGTGTAGTAGTTGTGCTTGATGAAGTAGAACTTGACGTAGTCTTGGGAACCCACTAGACCAAGGCCTTAGGCGCTTCTTCAAATGCATTAATCTCCTCATGAAGCTTGTCCTTGCCCTTGTTCTTGTGGTCTTGTGGTGGAAGATCATCTTGTGCTTGTGTTCCCTTGAAGGAAGTAGGATCATACTTCTCTTGTTGAGGAACAAACTTCGTCTTGGGGTATTTATCTTCTTCCCACTCAACTCCATTGGCATTGAACTTTCATTCAAACCCAACACCTTGATTCTTCCGGTGCCTTCCTTGCTTGCGTACAATTTCCTCAAATTGCTTACTCCTGACAAGGCTCTTGTATACACCTTTCTCTATAATTCCCTTCAATAAGCTGTTTTCTTGCTCAACTGTAACTTGGCTAAGAGAATTATTAGTGGAATCAAGAGAGCTACTAGAAGCAACAATATTGGATTTAGCATTGTTATTGTTACTACTATAAGAAGAATCTTTCTTGTTCTTGTTGCTAGACTTGACTTGAGGCATGTAAGTAGATAAGAGTAAACGCTTGGCAATATAAGAAGAACTTTTCTTACGGAGATCATCATTAATCGCTTTTAGGAACTCATGCTCTTGCTCAAGATTGAGCTTTTCAAAGCGTAACTTCTCATGAGCCCTTAAAAGTTCTCGATGATCTTCGAAGATAGTTTCATGAGCTAACTTAAGAGTGTTTAGTTCTTTAGTTAGACGCTCAATCTTCTCCTTATCATTGTCATTCGTTTCATCTTGGTTGGCATGATTAATTGACGTTTCATCATAGTATTCATCACTAGAGTTGTCAATAAGTAAATCATCATCACCTAGCAAGTCATCTTCATCACTATTAAAATCAACATACTCGGGGTGTGTTACCTTAGGACCTTTAGCCATGAAGCATCTTCCAATTACTTCATTTGGTGATTCAAATATGTCGTAGGAGTTGGTTGACACAAGTGCTAAACCGGCAACACCTTCATCTTGAGTGTATTCGGAGTCGGAGTGATAGCTTCTCTCGGAGTGATTTTCGGAGTCGGAGTCGGATACCCATTCACCAACATGAGCTTGATGTATTCGTTTTGTGTAGCTCTTTGATGAATTGTCCTTCCTTTCCGAATTCTTGCTTCTCCGTGAGGGTCTTCGTTCATAATGATCATCTCTACTCCTTCTCTCTCTTGGTGGTGATTCTTCTCTTCTACTTCTTCTCTTAGGAGAATCTTCCCTTCTTTTGTAGGGTGCCGTACACTCATTGGAATAGTGTCCGGGTCTCCCACAATTGTAGCAATTTCGCTCTCGACTAGAAGATCTTTTGTCATTGTAGGACCTTGACTTGGAGCTTCTTTCTTTTCTTCTACTCTTGTAGAATTTGTTGAAGTTCTTCACCATTAAGCTCAATTCTTCGTTGAAGGTTTGTTTCTCACTTGATGATGTGGGGGCTTCACATGAGGCTTTGTAAGCACCACTTGACTTGTTGTGAAGTTCCTCCTTATCCTTGAGTGACATCTCATGAGCAACAATTCTTCCAATAACTTCCGTTGGCTTGAGATCTTTGTAATTTGGCATCATTTGGATCAATGTGCACACGGTATCATATTTTCCATCCAATGCTCTTAGGATCTTCTTAATGATGAATCTGTCGGTCATCTCTTCACTTCCTAAGCCGGCAATCTCATTTGTGATAAGAGCAAGCCTAGAGTACATTTCAGCGACACCTTCACTATCCTTCATTTTGAACTTGTCAAGCTGACTTTGGAGCACATCCAACTTGGATTCCTTGACGGAGGCAGTACCTTCATGCATATCAATCAAAGTATCCCAAATTTCCTTTGCATTCTCAAGACGGCTCATTTTGTTGAATTCTTCGGGGCACAAGCCATTGAAGAGGATATCACAAGCTTGAGCGTTGTATTGCAACATCTTCAACTCTTCCGCACTAGCTTCACGGTTCGGTTCTCTCCCATCAAAGAATTCACCTTGCAAGTTAATACACACAATAGCCCAAACGGCGGGGTTATGTCCGAGAATATGCATTTTCATCTTATGCTTCCAACTAGCAAAATTAGTGCCATCAAAGTAAGGACCTCTATGGTGATAATTTCCCTCGCTAGACGCCATACTCTCCTAGGTTGTGTAGCGACCTGACCCAACATCGGTCAAGTCTCTGTGTCTGTACCATCCCAAGATCATGCTGGTACTCACAAAGACATCGATAAAGTAATCAAAGTTCAATCACACCTGAATTTTATTACACGATTCTCACATAGAGTCTTTATTACAAGGGAATAAATTCGGCTCAAGGCCAACTCATGAGAAATAAACTACTAGTGCTGCGGAAGCGCCGAGGTAAAGCGAGTCCATCCGACTCCAAAGGGCAATCGCCAAGCGCGAGCGTAGCCTCACTCTGATCGGAATATATCTACGCAACATAATACGTTGCAGCCATGTAGGTCAGCTTTTGGAATAAGCTGGCAAGTCATGAAGAATAACAATAATAAAGTTACTACCTCTATATGCATTTTGGTGTGGAGCTCTAAGTTTCATCATTTTATGTAAAGCCAATTTTATCCTACTACAAAGTGGACTTATTTGCAAATTACTACAAATTGTTGGTAGTTATTGAGATGGTTCCGCCAACCAATATCTCGCTCCCAAATTATTAAGTCATAAACCCTCAAATTAATTCATTAGTTTTAGTGTTGAGATATCCGAATACTTCCAAGTTCCAGAGGCTCAAATGTCCGTGAATCGGGACACGGCTAATCGATTAGGTTATAACTCTGCAGAGGTTTGCGCACTTTCCCATAAGAATCATTCCCTCCTTTTAAAGTCTTCGCACTTCATGGTGTTTGAAGACGGACGAATGAAACAGGGTCTTCCAAAGAGTTCTTCCGCCACCGCCGGTACCCATCCAATCCTACCGTTCGTCTACTTCTCGTAGTACCGCCCACCAGCGTCACTACTTAGGGTCAACCCAGCAGAGCCCATAATGGCTTGCGGCTGCATGTAAGCTTCGGTCATGGGGCATCCATCCTTCTCTTAGTGGCTGGGTGAAGCTTTCCGCAGGATGTCATGGCGCTTCTCCATGCATCCCGCCACCACTGGGTGCTCCAGGTGCCCGTCAACCGCCCTCCACCCAGTAGTGATTTTCCGAAGTCCATCTTGATCATTGTAGTTCATGGGGTTATCATCATCATTGACTCTCACATCTTGCTTATGAATATCACTCATACCAAATCCCGTCTCACGAGCATAGCAAAATAACTACTACGTCCCGGGTCATGGTAACAAGGGGATTGGTTCATCCTACCACATGATACTACTCAAGTTTAATGACTTCAAGATTTCACTACTGCATGCATGGTGGGGTGGTGACAACTACTAATGCACAAAAACATAGGTATAGAAATAACATGATCAAAACTTGCCTTGCTGATGATCCTCGTAAGCTAAAGAGTCGTAGTAGCAAGCTTCGCACTCCGGAAACTCTACCGAGACAAACAATGAACACAATAAGCAAAACAATAGGATCACACAACATAACAAAAATAACATAGCACAACAAAGCAACCAAAACCAAATCCAAAGGAAAAACTCAAAGAAAAATCACTCAAAGTTTCCTACTTCAAACAATAGCTAAAAATAGTTTTTATATAACAAAAATTCCTTAATATAACCTAATCATGGTTTTAGGTTAACTTAACAGAAAAGGATTCACTAAGCAACTAGGTGCAAAAGAATTATTTAAATATCTATTATAAAACTCATTTTAGGCCTAATCAAATTTCTATTAAGAAAATTAATTATAAACCTTTATTAATTATAAATAAAAGTTCATCTAATAGAGTGACAGAAACTAACCTAGAATAACTAATCACAAGTTAAAAATAAATTAATTTACTAATTTATTAATTAGGAAAACAGGAACTAGTCAATTAATTAGGATTAATAGGATTCTGCCTAGAATTAATTATTTATTAATCCTAAAATACCCAAGTTAATTTCTAGGGTTTGGCAATGTCAAAATAAAGTGGTTGCAAAAGAATCAAGCAAAAATAATTTTTCTAACTAAAATTATAGCAGATTTGCTATTCTGACTAAAACAATATTAAAGCATTTTTTTATTATTTTTAACATAGCTAAATATATGTTTTTCAGAAACTACATAAAATTTGCAATCCAACAAAAAAAGAATCATTCAAAAATATTAAACAGAATAAAAGATATACATTTTTGAAATTTGAAACAAATCGGCTAAAACAGAAAATCGAAATACAAAGAAAAGCCCAATGGGCCTATATCATGCACTAGGCGTAGTTTAGTCTAAACGGCCTAGGGTTAACTAACAACGAACCGGTCTAAACAAAATAAACCTAACTTAAAAAATAAACCGCCGGCCGTCCGGTTTTCTAATAAAACATACCCCTTGGGGCTTCTAATCCTAACCACACGATTGGGATCGGACGGGGAGGAAGGGGACTCACGGACTCGGCTGACGGCGGCGGCGCGGCGGGCGAGAGTGCTCGGGCGTTGAGTCGTCGGGCGAGAGGCGAGACGTCGGGAGGTGCGGGGAGCTCGGGGAGGGTTCGGTGGTGTCGGGAAGGTCGGGTGCACCAGAGCGGGCGACGGCGAGGGTTTTAGCGGAGGTGAGCTCGGGCTCCGGCGTTTCGGGAGAGAGAGGAGAGGGCTCCCATGAGGCTAAGGGGGGAATGGGGTGCGGGGCTTGGCTTATATAGCCAGTGGCCTCGGCTCCTCTTCGAAGGGATCGGGCGTCGGGGATCCCGGATCCTTGGGATCCGGTGGATCTCCCATGAGGTTCAAGCGTGGGCGAGGGAAGACGACGGGTGGGGCCACGGGTCGCTGAGAGAGAGAGGGGGAAGGTTCGATCGGTCGACCGAATCCTAGGAAGATCGGGCGAGGGGGCGCGGCGGTCGGGCTGGCCTGTTGGCCTAGTGGGCCGGTTGGTGGGCAGTCTTGAGGAGGAGGGAGGTGGCGCTGGCTGGGCACAGGTGGTTTGGCGCTCAAGGGTTTTTCTTTATTTTTTAATTAAAACAAAACCAAAATAAAACCTAAACTATAAATATTTTATATAGGGTATATATATACCAAAATGATCAGGGAATATTCCCTTTCATTTGAACATTTTTCCAAAGGCAAAATCCAAACTTTATAAAAATCCATTTTTTTCAAATTCAAATAAAATTCAGATTTGAATCCAAATCTTTTGGCAAGGTTTTCCTCTGATATTTTTGGAGTGTCATGTTTGCTCTTCTCATACTTTTGATCAAGTATTCATCAGACTTAGTTTTTGAAATGTTTCCCACATGCCAAAGTTTGAATTCAAATTCAAAACTCAAATTGCTCTGAAACTTCAAATGGCATTCAAATTCAAACAGGATGCATAGGATGCTTATCTATAATTGTAAAACATTCCAAATAGGAAATTTGGGATGTTACAAACCTACCCACCTTTTAAGATGAATCTCGCCCTCGAGATTCGGGTTGGCTAGCAAATAGGTGCGGATGGTCTCGACGAAGGTCTTCTTCGCTCCTGTGTGGCTTCTTCCTCGGTGTGGTGACTCCACAGCACCTTGCAAAACTTGATGACCTTGCTGCGGGTGACTCTGCTTGCAGTCTCGAGAATACGGACGGGTTTCTCCTTGTAAGTCAAATCGCTGTCGAGCTGTATGGCCTCTAGGGGCACTGTGTCTCTCAACGGAACATCGGCCATGTCGGCATGACACTTCTTCAGCTGAGAAACATGGAAGACATCATGAACTCCGGACAATCCTTCCGGCAATTCCAACTTGTATGCAACTTCTCCACGACGCTCGAGGATTTTGTAGGGGCCAATGAATCGGGGTGATCAGTGCATCCAACGGTGACTAGCTCCCTTCCGATTTTGCGGAGCCAATCATCAGCCACAATCGGCTCAGTGCTACTAGAGAACACTGGTGGATTCAACCTCAGAAATCGAGTCAAGTTGTCCACAGTGGGTGGTGGTGGTGGCGGTGGATTGTTGGCGGTGTTGTTCGATTCTGAATCGAGTTGCATCGGTGCATTCTGCTTTGGAGCATTTGGGTGAGCTCCGGGGAAACCAAAGGTCACGCCTCTGAGGCATCCGTGTTTTGGAGTGGGTGAGAAAATTAGAATAGAACAATGGTCTATAAGGAATAACACTACCCACATGAATGCACAATCATAACACACCAATCATTTATTCATTCCACTCAAACATGGTTCAAACTCGATTACAAAAGCTCATGACTAATCGAAGGAAAAACATCGGCCTAACTGATCGACGAAAAAGTAAAAGATAACATGGTGGTCGACTAAAAAGTCTTCATCAGTGGCGCCTCTTCTTGGGGTTTCCTTCGGTGGTACTCCCTTCGAAATCCTGATCATTGCTCACGAGGGGTGCTTCGTCTCCACTCGGGTAAAGGTCCTCTCCCAAGTCCATCTTCTCCTCAATCGCGGCAAGCTTCATCTTTAGGTCGTCGACTATCTCCATGAAGTCCGTGATTTCTTCCTCATGGCCAAGGAAGTCTGCGTGCCTTCTCCTCCAGCCCGATTCATGGAACAAAAGCTTCCGTGTGTCTTCGAGTTACGGCGAAGTCCGAATCTCCGCTTCACGAGAAGACACTCCAAGTCTGGATGTAAGAAAGAGTGGAATCGTCCTCGATGGTACGGATGATATCTCCATTCCTTGCCTGCGAGAAACCATGGCGAGGTCTCGAGTGATCGAGCTCGGCCCTCAGATTCTCTCGGAGATGTCCAAGTGCTCGGTAGATCGCCACGTCCCTTCCGATGATCCAGTTGAACTCGATGAACTCAAAGTTGATAGGCTCCGTGTGTCCTCCAAAGGTTCTCCCTGGGATATGCACCTCAATCAGAAGCGGGTGTCCGTCGGAAGTGCATTAGTGGGTTTCCGTGATCGAGGGCGAGCAATCTTCAGCAGCTTCACCATCTGGACCAGCTTCCTTCCGAAGGGCATCGTCTCATCGGGCCGGCGTAACTCGGTAGCAAAACTGGGGTGAACTCGACGGCCATCTAGAATGTTGCAAAGGGAGAAGAGTCGAATAGAACAAGGAAGAATTATAGAATGAAAGGGGTTCAAAGTAAATGGTCTCGCTATGGCTTTCCGATCCTAGGGGTTACGATCCTACGGTCGGCGTGTGCTCGATACCATCTTCAGAGCGACTGACCCAACATCGGTCAAGTCTCCGTGGTTCCGTACCATCCCAAGATCATGCCGGTACTCACAAGACATCGATAAAGTAATCAAAGTTCAATCACACCTGAATTTTATTACACGATTCTCACATAGAGTCTTTATTACAAGGGAATAAATTCGGCTCAAGGCCAACTCATGAGAAATAAACTACTAGTGCTTGGAAGCGTCGAGGTAAAGCGAGTCCATCCGACTCCAAAGGGCAATCGCTAAGCGCTGAGCGTAGCCTCACTCCCCGATCGGAATATATCTACGCAACATAATACGTTGCAGCCATGTAGGTCAGCTTTTGGAATAAGTCGGCAAGTCATGAAGAATAACAATAATAAAGTTACTACCTCTATATGCATTTTGGTGTGGAGCTCTAAGTTTCATCATTTTGCGTAAAGCCAATTTTATCCTACTACAATGGACTTATTTGCAAATTACTACAAATTGTTGGTAGTTATTGAGATGGTTCCGCCAACCAATATCTCGCTCCCAAATTATTAAGTCATAAACCCTCAAATTAATTCATTAGTTTTAGTGTTGAGATATCCGAATACTTCCAAGTTCCAGAGGCTCAAATGTCCGTGAATCGGGACACGGCTAATCGATTAGGTTATAACTCTGCAGAGGTTTGCGCACTTTCCCGCAAAGAATCATTCCTCCTTTTAAAGTCTTCGCACTTCATGGTGTTTGAAGACGGACGAATGAAACAGGTCTTCCAAAGAGTTCTTCCGCCACCGCCGTACCCATCCAATCCTACTGCTCGTCTACTTCTCGTAGTACCGCCCAGCCAGCGTCACTACTAGGGTCAACCCAGCCAGAGCCCATAATGGCTTGCGGCTGCACGTAAGCTTCCGGTCATGGGGCATCCATCCTTCTCTTAGTGGCTGGGTGAAGCTTTCCGCAGGATGTCATGGCGCTTCTCCATGCATCCCGCCACCACTGGGTGCTCCAGGTGCCGTCCAACCGTCCTCCACCCAAAGAGTGATTTTCCGAAGTCCATCTTGATCATTGTAGTTCATGGGGTTATCATCATCATTGACTCTCACATCTTGCTTATGAATATCACTCATACCAAATCCCGCCTCACGAGCATAGCAAAATAACTACTACGTCCCGGTCATGGTAACAAGGGGATTGGTTCATCCTACCACATGATACTACTCAAGTTTAATGACTTCAAGATTTCACTACTGCATGCATGGTGGGGTGGTGACAACTACTAATGCACAAAAACATAGGTATAGAAATAACATGATCAAAACTTGCCTTGGTCGATGATCCTCGTAAGCTAAAGAGTCAGAGTAGCAAGCTTCAGACTCAGGAAACTCTACCGAGACAAACAATGAACACAATAAGCAAAACAATAGGATCACACAACATAACAAAAATAACATAGCACAACAAAGCAACCAAAACCAAATCCAAAGGAAAAACTCAAAGAAAAATCACTCAAAGTTTCCTACTTCAAACAATAGCTAAAAATAGTTTTTATATAACAAAAATTCCTTAATATAACCTAATCATGGTTTTAGGTTAACTTAACAGAAAAGGATTCACTAAGCAACTAGGTGCAAAAAGAATTATTTAAATAGCTATTATAAAACTCATTTTAGGCCTAATCCAATTTCTATTAAGAAAATTAATTATAAACCTTTATTAATTATAAATAAAAGTTCATCTAATAGAGTGACAGAAACTAACCTAGAATAACTAATCACAAGTTAAAAATAAATTAATTTACTAATTTATTAATTAGGAAAACAGGAACTAGTCAATTAATTAGGATTAATAGGATTCTGCCTAGAATTAATTATTTATTAATCCTAAAATACCCAAGTTAATTTCTAGGGTTTGGCAATGTCAAAATAAAGTGGTTGCAAAAAGAATCATGCAAAAATAATTTTTCTAACTAAAATTATAGCAGATTTGCTATTCTGACTAAAACAATATTAAAGCATTTTTTTATTATTTTTAACATAGCTAAATATATGTTTTTCAGAAACTACATAAAATTTTCAATCCAACAAAAAAGAATCATTCAAAATATTAAACAGAATAAAAGATATACATTTTTGAAATTTGAAACAAATCGGCTAAAACAGAAAATCGAAATAAAAAGAACAAGCCCATTGGGCCTATACTGTGCACGCGGGGTTGTTTAGTCTAAAGGGGCCTAGGGTTAACTAACAACTAACCGGACTAAACAAAATACACCTAACTAAAAAAAAATAAACCGCTCGGCCGTCCGGTTTTCTAATAAAACATATTCTTCGGGGCTTCTAATCCTAACCACACGATTGGGATCGGACGGGAGGGAATTCGGGACTCACCGGACGACGGCGGCGGGCGGCGAGAGTGCTTCGGGCGTTGAGTCGTCGGGCGAGCTTGGCGAGACGTCGGGAGGTGCGGGGAGCTCGGGGAGGGTTCGGTGGTGTCGGGAAGGTCGGGTGCACCAGAGCGCGACGGCGAGGGTTTTGGCGGCGGAGGTGAGCTCGGGCTCGGCGTGCAGAGAGAGAGAGAGGGGCTCCGGCGAGGCTAAGGGGGAATGGGGTGCGGGGGCTTGGCTTATATAGCCAGGCCTCGGCTCCTCTTCGGAAGGGATCGGCGTCGGGGATCCGGATCCTTCGGGATCCGGTGGATCTCCGGCGAGGTTCGAAGCGTGGGCGAGGGGGAAGACGACGGGGTGGGGGCCACGGGTCAGTGGGAGAGAGAGGGGGAAGGTTCGGTCGGTCGACCGAATCCTAGGAAGATCGGGCGAGGGGGGGGCGCGGGCGGTCACTGGCCGGGCCTGTTGGCCTAGTGGGCCGGTTGGCTGGGCAGTCTTGAGGAGGAGGGGGAGGTGGCGCTGGCTGGGCCTGGGTGGCCTGGCTGGCGCCCGAAGGGTTTTTCTTTATTTTTTTAATTAAAACAAAACCAAAATAAAACCTAAACTATAAATATTTTATATAGGGTATATATATACCAAAATGATCAGGGGAATATTCCCTTTCATTTGAACATTTTTCCAAAGGCAAAATCCAAACTTTATAAAAATCCATTTTTTCAAATTCAAATAAAATTCGATTTGAATCCAAATCTTTTGGCAAGGTTTTCCTCTGATATTTTTGGAGTGTCATGTTTGCTCTTCTCATACTTTTGATCAAGTATTCATCAGGGCTTAGTTTTTGAAATGTTTCCCACATGCCAAAGTTTGAATTCAAATTCAAAACTCAAATTGCTCTGAAACTTCAAATGGCATTCAAATTCAAACAGGATGCATAGGATGCTTATCTATAATTGTAAAACATTCCAAATAGGAAATTTGGGATGTTACAGGTTGTGAAACCAAGGCTATGACCACCAAAAGCTATGGAAATCAAAGCAAATGGAGACCAAAGCTATGATACCACTTGTAGGACCTTGAAGTATGTCTAGAGGGGGGGTGATTAGACTACTTGACCAATTAAAAACTTAACCTTTTCCCAATTTTAGACTTTGGCAGATTGTAGCTATCTTTGAACAAGTCAAGCAATCTTCACGCAATTCAAGCAAGCATGCAAAAAGTATATAGGCAGCGGAAAATAAAGCATGCAACTTGCAAGAATGTAAAGGGAAGGATTTGGAGGATTCAAACGCAATCGGAGACACAGATGTTTTTGTCGTGGTTCCGATAGGTGGTGCTATCGTACATCCACGTTGATGGAGACTTCAACCCACGAAGGGTAACGGTTGCGTGAGTCCACGGAGGGCTCCACCCACGAAGGGTCCATGAAGAAGCAACCTTGTCTATCCCACCATGGCCGGCGCCCACGAAGGACTTGCCTCACTAGCGGTAGATCTTCACGAAGTAGGCGATCTCCTTGCCCTTACAAACTCCTTGGTTCAACTCCACAATCTTGTCGGAGGCTCCCAAGTGACACCTAGCCAATCTAGGAGACACCACTCTCCAAGAAGTAACAAATGGTGTGTTGACGATGAACTCATTGCTCTTGTGCTTCAAATGATAGTCTCCCCAACACTCAACTCTCTCTCACAGGATTTGGATTTGGTGGAAAGAATATTTGAGTGGAAAGCAACTTGGGGAAGGCTAGAGATCAAGATTCATATGGTTGGAATGGAATATCTTGGCCTCAACACATGAGTAGGTGGTTCTTTCTCGTAACCGGTAAGTTGGAAGTGTAGGTTTGTTCTGATGGCTCTCTCCACGAATGAAGAGGAGGTGGAGGGGTATATATAGGCTCCACACAAAATCTAACCGTTACACACAATTTACCAAACTAGGTGGGACCGAATCATAAAACTCAGTCGGACCGATTTAGTAAACCTAGTGACCGTTAGGGTTTTCGGTGGGACCGATATGGTTAGGGTTAGGGCATAACGTAATCTCGGTGAGACCGATTACACAAACTCGGTGAGACCGATTTTGGTAATTAGCTAACCAGAGAGTTGGTCAGGTAAACTCGGTGGGACCGATTCGCTCTTTCGGTGAGACCGAAAAGTTACGAAGGGAAACAGAGTGTTTACATGGCAATTTCGGTGGGACCGATCGCTCACTTGGTTAGACCGAAACGTTACGAAGGGAAACAGAGAGATTACAATCCCATCTCGGTGAGACCGAGATCCCTATCGGTGAGACCGATTTGCCTAGGGTTTGTGGCAGTGGCTATGACATTTGAACTCGATGGCGCCGGATAGAAAAAAACGGTAGGGCCGAGTTTGACTTTAGGTTTTGGTCATACGTGGATGTGAGAAAGTAGTGGAGGGTTTTGGAGCATATCACTAAGCACATGAAGCAAGAGGCTCATTAAGCAACACCTCATCCCTTCTTGATAGTATTGGCTTTTCCTATAGACTCAATGTGATCTTGGATCACTAAAATGTAAAATGTAGAGTCTTGAGCTTTTGAGTTTGAGCCAATCCTTTGTCCTTGATATTTTGAGGGATCCACTTTCATCATCCATGCCATGCCATTCATTGAGCTTTCCTTAAATATTTGTCTTGGAATAGCATTAGCTCAATGAGCTATATGTTGTTATGAATTATCAAAACCACCTAGGGATAGTTGCACTTTCAGCATGTGCGTGCGAGAGACGGGTCAGGAGGCATGCACGAATGATGAGGGGGGATGATATGGCTGTGGTAAGCAGACATAACTACATAGGAAGATCAATCGTCCTTTGTCAGAGAAAGGAGAGACATAACTTATGAGGTACGTTGATCGATGGGTGGGCGGAAATAGTTAAACTCGACCTAGGTATATGTAGGGAGATCGATCGGTATACATGCATGTATGTGTTAGAAGCAAATAAGGCCCGGGGAGAAGGATAGAGAGAGAGGGATGCATCTAGGAAGTGGTGCGAGAGGCATACTATATCGAGGGGGAAGGAGTGTGCGAGTACGAGATCGATGAAAAGAGTGGTGGGAGTGAGGCATGGATGGTGAGAAGAGAAGAGGGGAAGCTTGTGTTTGTGGTAGACACACCTGGCTAGAGAGGCATATAGATCGATGTGTGCCGTAAACAAGGAGTTGGGGGGCCTACAAACACCGTGGGTGAACGACCTAAAGTGAAAATACGAATTTGCGCGATGGAGCTTGAGAATGCTGAGGGAGGGTGAGAGGGATGCGGGTGTGTGCATGCACGAGAGAAAGTTAGCGCTAGCTACAAAGATAAGAGGATTGTGTGGGTGTAAAAGACGAATAGAGATCATAATTCATTATAAAAAGTGAATTTGGATATTTGAAGAATTTATCGTAGTGTTTTAAATCGACGCATGCGTGAATATATATAACGGTGATACACATGGTGTGGTTATGAACATGTTATACTACATATAATATATTTTATCTCTACTCTTATAAAAAACAGAGTTGTTGATGATGGTGTGCCTGCCATCCTGCAATATAGGACGTCTGATTTATATCTGACGGATAGGAAGGAAACTATGGAAATTTTGAAAAAATATACCCACACCCCTCTCCATATTCGCAAATAAGGCATCCCCTTGATCATGTTGATGTTCCGTGGAACGCATGGTCATCTTGCTAGTACTATATATAATATATAGAACATTGATTATAATTTGGGCTAATGTGTGGCTTTTGCAGCTCAGGGCTAAATACTTGTCATAATGTAGGGGCGGAGCACTATACTTTGTGTGATAAACACGGTGTACGTATGGAACATGGTTTAGATTATGAATATATAGTTAGTACATCAAATGTACTATTATTTCGAATCAACATCAAGTGTATTCAAAAAATTGAATTCGAGTTCATATAGTACACATAGTTCATATCTATCTCTATAGTAATCATGTGGTGTGTTGTTAAGGTAATACACGAATGATGGTTGAAGTTGGTAGCAATCCTGATTGTAGATTCTTATTGAAATAAAGAATTCAAATTCAGTTCGAATTGCAGCGGTAGTATAACATTTGGAATGCACTAAAATGTTGGCATGAGTAGGTTACATGCATTATACAGCCAACGAAAAAATTTAATTGGACATAACATGGATTCATACTCCCTCCTTCCATCTATATAGGGCCTAATGCGTTTTTTAAGACCGCCTTTGACTATTGACAATATTAATAGTACATGACATGCACAATGTGAAAATTATATCATTGAAAGCTCCTTTCACACACGAATTTAACGGTGTGCTTTCTGTAAGTTGCATGTCATATATTATTGCTCTAATATTTGGTCAAAGTTAGCCTCGGAAAACGCATTAGGCCCTATAGAGATGGAAGGAGGGAGTATCTTTGAATAGCATTTGTATAGTAAAACGGGACAAGACTCTCTCTTTGTGTGGTGTGAATAGTTTTTATATTTTTGTTTTTTTGTTGAGGGAAGTGCAAATTGATTTTGTACGTACAAGTACAATATTACACGTTAGGCTTGTCCCTAAATTCAACCCCGCGCCTTGTTATATCCTGAAAATTCAGATATCGTGCTCCCAAAACTGGCGCTTTCACAACCCGCGCCTTGCTATTCCGAAATTACAACGCACGCGAAAACTCCCTCCAGCTGCCAAATCCCGACACGCGAAATCCCCCTTCTAACCCTGAGCCGAAAGGGCCGCTAGTTCAAATTGGTGGGGGTACTTTTGTAACACACCCTACATTTTGGACAAGCGCGTCCCTAAGTCATGGTTCCCCCCTCCCATCGCCTCCTTTTCGCCATTCAAAATCTAGCCGCCATAACCTCTCCGCTCCAGACGCGAAACCCCACCCTCCTCCATCCGCCACCTCACCGCTGCCCAGCAGGAGCCTCTTCCCCGACGACATCGTCCACCGCAACAGCTCGACGTCCCTCATCCGACTCCCGGGATGAGGATCCGTCGTCCATCCCGCCGTCCCGCCGGTTCATCCGCCCCGTCCTCCACCTCCAAGGAGCTGCTATGACGATCGCCTCGTCCATCGCGGCTGCCCCATCCCCACAGCGCCGCCTTAACTGCTCCACCGGAACTGCAGCATCCTCACCGACTCCTCGAACGAAGCTGAGGCCTACTCGGTGCCACCAAAGAGGTTGTACACTCATTGCATCGCACCTTCTCCTTAACTGGACCTCCCGATGCCGACGGTGCTCCATCCCGCACCCCCATGGAGCGACACCTCGAAGCCGGCGTCGCGGGTGACATCTCCACGGCAGCTCTCCCCTAGTGCGAGGCCCCTTCGGCGGTGGTGTCCATACCAGTCTGATATGCGGCTGCTACTCCGGCTCTCGCTCACTCGCTCGCGCTGCTGTTGCTGCCCTCCCCCTCGCTCGTGTTGCTGCTCCGCTCCGATTTAGCTACACTTCAGTCGACTGAATCGACTTTTGGGTCAGTTGATTTTCAGGGGGTGAGGGGTCTCGCCGGAGTTAAGGAAGAACCACCCGCAGCGGGGAGGGGGCTCGCCGGAGAGGTACCTGAGGGAGTCCTGGATTAGGGGGTGTCCGGATAGCCGAACTGTCACCGTTGGCCGGACTCCTAGACCATGAAGATACAAGATTGAAGACTTCGTCCCGTGTCCGGATGGGACTTTCCTTGGCGTGGAAGGCAAGCTTGGCGATGCGGATATGTAGATCTCCTACCATTGTAACCGACTCTGTGTAACCCTAACCCTATCCGGTGTCTATATAAACCAGAGGGTTTTAGTCCGTAGGACGAACAACAATCATACCATAGGCTAGCTTCTAGGGTTTAGCCTCCTTGATCTCATGGTAGATCTACTCTTGTACTACCCATATCATCAATATTAATCAAGCATGAGTAGGGTATTACCTCCGTCGAGAGGGCCCGAACCTAGGTAAAAACATCGTGTCCCTTGTCTCCTGTTACCATCCGCCTAGACGCATAGTTCGGGACCCCCTACCCGAGATCCGCCGGTTTTGACAAAGACATTGTTGCTTTCATTAAGAGTTCCTCTGTGCCGTCGCCGTCAGGAAGGATGCCTCATCCCGTCTTTAAAGACGATACTATCGCCAAAGGAGTTGGCCACCGGGTCGACTCTTCGCTAGGTGGTTTTCTTATGACCGCCAGTTCGCCATCATACCGACGATGACTTCTCGAGTCATCAAAACCAATTTTAACGTTAGTTCGAACTTGCCGAGCAGTTAGATCCGATCGAGCTCTCCTTCAGAACGAGCTCTTGGATCGCATCGCCGCCTCGAGTCGCCACAGACTACGACCAGATCGGGCCTAAAACCGATCTTGGAGAGATCAACTCTCCCCAGGCTACCCATCATGTTGCTCTGATAGAGGAGCAATACGGCGATTCTTCTTCTATCTTAAGGACTAGCTACATCCGGATTCCCGATCCCTCCATGCCGGATTCCCGCAGAGGGACGGATGTCGATCAAGCCCTGAACTTAAAGTCAGGCGGCGGGTTGGATTCATTGGATAGCATTCAAAAATCCAAACTTCCAAGTTCGAAAACTTCTCGACCCTTGAGTCTTAAATTGGACGGGTTCGGATCTAATTCCACCCGCCACCCAAACATTAGCGATCTATCCCGAATTCGCAAGAGCCCGCTGAAACAAGACATCATTATCGGGAGATTCCTCCGGTTATGGACGGATAAAGGACTGCCGTTTAACGACGCAATCTCACTTTTACGCAATAATTGCACGGACAAGGGAATCCTAAATGCCATAAGTCGTCATGAAATTACACGCTTTGCTGACTTGGCGACCATAGTACAAAAGTATCTTGTGCGATGGAGAGTGCTTGGAAAACTGAAAGTAATTTTGGGATAATCCGCCCCGAACACAGCCCTAGTCCGAAATAAAAGGGTGCATCATCACCAAGCACCTGGATTAAACATCAAAAAACAAAAAACCCCTACAGGGTACGGAACCGTACTGGAGGGTTGGCTAAACGGACCCTGCAAAATTCATAGCACAGAGGGCGCCACTCCAACTCATAGCCTTCGAGCATGTTGGATACTACGGTAGGTGGCCAAAAGTGGCGAAGAGCTTCTAGCCTCAGAATCCCAGCCCAGCAACACCAGTATGGTATTCACAGTCTTTGATACTTCCGCATCAAATAATATGCGGAAACGAACACTCTGCAACCTTGCCGAAGTCTACCAAGTAGCAACAATAAATCCATGGAGTGACACGGCTATTACCTTTAATGCCAGTGACGAACCCAAATTCCGAACAGCCCGAGCACCGGCCGCTTTGGTTCTCAATCCAATAGTGGATGGTGGCAGTGGACTAAACCTCATCTACGAGGAAACCCTCCGAAAAATGGAAATAGACTGGAACCGCATTGAGCGAAGCAGCACAACCTTCAGAGGAATAATCCCTAGCCAGGAAGCATGCTGCACAGGAAAAATCACCTTTGGGCGTAGTGTTATTTCGGCTCACGGACAATTACAGGTCCTGTGGAGGTCACATTTCAAGTGGCCCCGTTCAGCAGCGGATATCACGCTTTATTAGGGCGCGAGGCATTCACAATTTTTCAAGCTATACCCCATTATGGGTACATGAAGCTTAAAATGC
Organism: Aegilops bicornis; assembly: GCA_021605145.1. Lineage (NCBI taxonomy): Eukaryota > Viridiplantae > Streptophyta > Magnoliopsida > Poales > Poaceae > Aegilops > Aegilops bicornis. The sequence goes on from CM038671.1 coordinate 106,999,416, forward strand.
CCGGACCTAACGGAATCATCACTCTTGCAAGTGATTCGAACATAGCACTCCGCGCCGAAAACAAGACAGCCGCACTAGCCCTCGAGGCACTATCTGAAGCCCTAGCGGCCGAGGAACTCACTAAGATGCGCTCCACGGTGAACAGGGACGGTGTGATACTTGATAAAAGATCCAAGTCCACCTCTTTTAAACCAGCGGATGAAATAGTCAAATTCCAAGTCCACCCAACGGACCCTGCAAAGACGGCCTCCATTGGGGTACAATTAAACCCTGATGTAGACACCGCACTACGAGAATTTCTACGAGAAAACTGGGACATTTTTTCCTGGCACCCTTCAGACATGCCAGGAATCCCATGTCGGCTGGCGAAAGCATGACCTAAATATCCTAAAAGGATTCAAGCCGGTCAAACAGGCTCTTCGTCGATTTTCCGAACCCATGAGACAGGCCTTGGGAGATGAGCTAGCCAAACTTCTTGAAGCCGGATTCATCAGAGATATAAAACATGCTGACTTGCTAGCGAATCTGGTGATGGTACCAATGAAGGATAAATCTGGCGCCTATGTGTTGATTTCAAAGACCTTAATAAGGCTTGCCCAAAGGATCCCTTCCTCCCTTGCATTGATCAAATTATCGACGCCTTCTGAGGACACGACTCATTGTGCTTCCTCGACGCGTACTCGGCTACCACCAAATCAAGATGGCGGAGCTGCACCAAGTAGCAACAGCATTCATCACTCCATACGCCCATTACGCTTCAACACAATGCCCTTCGGGCTCAAAAACGCCGGCGCAACATATCAGCGCATGATTCAGACATGTCTGGCAAACCAGATCGGCAAAATAGTGAAGCATATGTAGATGACGTGGTCGTCAAATCCAAGCATGTCGAAACTCTAGTAGACGACTTGAGGCTCACATTTGACAATCTCCGAAAATATGACATTAAGCTCAATCCGGAAAAATGCGTCTTCGGCGTTCCACCGGAAAGCTCCCCGGGTTCATTGTGTCCTAGAGAGGACTTGAAGCAAACACAGCCAAGATCCGAGCTCTGTCACAATTGGATATTCCAAAAGACCTCAAACAAATACAAAAATTGACTGGATGCATAGCGGCTCTAAGCCGCTTTATTTCCCGTTTGGGAGAAAAGGCGTTACCCCTTTACCGCCTCCTCCGGCGCACAGAACATTTCGAGTGGACGGATGCCGCCACGGACGGACTCGAAGAAATAAAAGCCATATTGGCAACAAATCCGGTCCTGGCCGCGCCCAACATGGGCGAACCAATGCTATTATATATCGCCGCAACACATCAAGTTGTCAGCGCGGTGCTCGTCGTCGAACGAGAAACGGACGGACACCGGTTCCCTCTTCAAAAACCGGTTTACTATGTATCCACTGTCCTAACTCCATGCAAGTCCCGGTACCCACATTATCAAAAGATAGCATATGCGGTGTTCATGGCATCCCGGAAGCTGCGACACTACTTTCAAGATTGTTCGATAATGGTAGCCTCTGAAGTACCTCTTAACGACATTATAAACAACCGCGACGCGACGGGCCGGATTGCTAAATGGGCCATAGAGCTCCTTCCATTCGACATAACCTATAAGCCACGGCGAGCTATTAAGTCGCAGGTTTGGCCGACTTCGTGGCCGAATGGACCGAGGCCGAACTCCCTAAAGAGTACGGCGCATACTCCAATTGGATCATGCACTTTGAAGGCTCCAAAATGTTGGCCGGCCTGGGGGCTGGCGTCGTCCTGACGTCCCCAACAGGGTACACAGTCCAATGCGTCCTTCAGATAATGTATATAGACTCCAACAACGCAACCGAATACGGGGCCCTTCTGCACGGCCTCCGGATGGCAGACTCCATGGGCATTAAACGCCTAGAGGTGCGCGGGGATTCGAACCTCGCGATATCTCATATAAACGGAGACTTTGATGCCAAAGAACCGAAAATGGCAGCGTACCGCAATGCGGTCCTCAAAATGCCAAAGACGGTTCAAAGGGCTCAATTTCATCATATAGCCCGGATAACAACCAGCGGCGGACATATTGGCACGCATCGGTGCAAAACGCGATGCCGTTCCGCCTAACATCTTCCCCGGAACGGCTGTTCAAGCCATTCAGATTACGGGAAGGGGAGTCCGAAATAACAATCCGGACCCAACCGCATCGCCGACACAATCGGAGGCTCGCCACCGAGATAACACCCTCCGCTCACGAAATAATGGCGGTTATCGCCCGTGGATCGGAACCATTCCTAGCCTACCTAACTAGGCAGGAACTCCCGAAGACCAAAATGAGGCTCGCTGCATAGTACGGCGATCCAAAGCCTATAAAGTCCATGAGGGAGAGCTCAGAAGAAAAGCACAACAGAGTCCTTCAAAGGTGTATCTCCGAAGAGGAAGGGCGAAACCTCCTGGTTGAAATTCATGCCGGACTGGTGGGCACCACGCCGCAGCCCGGTCCCTTGTAGGCAAGGCCTTCCAGACAGGATTTTATTGGCCGACGGCCCGGCAGATGCGCAGGATTTAGTCCAACAATGTGTCGGTTGCCGACTTTTTGCTAACTAAAGCCACATGCCACCCACCGCCCTCAAAACTATACCCATCACCTGGCCGTCATGTCCTGGGGCTTGACATGGTTGGACCCCTTAAGGGAGGAACCCACAAGCAAAAATAATATTGGTCATGGTGGATAAATTCACCAAATGGATAGAGGCCAAGCCTGTTAAAACGGCGAATCCGGACCGTTGATAGACTTCATATCGGGGTAGTGCACCGTTATGGTGTCCCCCACAAAGATCATCATCGATAACGGCACCAACTTCACGGCCGATGAGGTCAAATTATGGTGCAAAAACATGGGCATCAAGCTCGATTACGCCTCGCCTCTCACCCTCAAACCAACGGCCAAGTCGAGCAAGCAAACGGTCTAATCATGAGCGGCATTAAACCTGCACTAGTGCGGTCCTCAAGGAATCTAACACGACCGGGTTGAGGAGCTCGACTCAGACTGGGGCTGCAGACCACGCCCGAATCGTACTACCGGATTTACACCATTTTTTATGGTGTACGGTGCGAAAGGCGATCTTGCCTCGCGACATTATTCATGACTCACCTCGCGTGCGCATGTATGAAGAAAGAGAAGCCGAGCTCGATCGGCAGGACAGTTTGGACGCATTGGAGGAGGAGCGTGACGTGGCAAAAGCTCGTTCCGCATTTTATCAACAGTAGGCTTGAAGATATCAAAGAAGGGAAGTACGGGCCAAAGCTTACAACGTTGGCGAACTAGTTCTACGCTCACGGACAAGAAAAGGACAAACTCAAGCCCAAATGGGAAGGTCCCTTCATCATCGACCAAGTCCTCGACCGGCGGAGCATACCGTCTGTAAACGCATCGGATAACCGACTCGAGCCGAACCCATGGAACGCAGCCCGTCTACGAAGATTCTACGCCTAAGCGCCGGACTCCAAGTTCGTCTCCTTCCTCCGTCCACATTTTCTATTTTTGCTGTCTTTTAGTTCTCTCCTTCCTCCTCCTTCTTCTTGAAGCCTTTCGAGGCTCGTTTGCGCTTTGTTCGCACATACTTGACGCGCTGTCCGCGCTCATTATACTTGGGGGCTTCTTTAACAGAAGCTTATTTATACGGGCTTCATGCCCAACACATGTGTCAAACTTCCGCATCTACCTTTTACTCACCATTATATGCAGAGATATGACTTAAGTTTTGGCCAAGCTGGGTTGCCTGGCTCCTGTGCTTACCCCTAAGTTCCCGATTGTTCGGCTAGGTGGTAAAGGGAGCACCTCTGCGATTATTCTTGTCGGGTCACCGGATGTGTACCTCGACCGGGTGAAGCCAAAGCTAGCGTTCTTAAGGGAATATTCGGTCGATGAACTGAAAGATGATTTTTAACTATTTATCCATCTGCCCCAGATGATTTTCCGCTTTCTTAGCAGTTTGGACATGCACTTTAGATCATGCCTCCCAAATGAAAAGGAACCCTTAACGGAACTATTCTCCCTGGAAGATGTTTCTTACTATCCATGTAATATAACATAACTAGTTGGGCACTTGTCTGATACAGCAATAATGAACCCTACGCCTTGTCTCCATGCATGACCCGGTTCTTATATAACCGCGAGGGTATTCGGACACACTCCGGACTATTGGGTCCCAAGGTCGAAGCGAAAAGGTCCGCTATGACAAACGATCTACAATCCGGCTAGAAGACATTTTTCATGTCATATTCAATTACATAGTCAACTCGACTCATTGTATTCCTCCTCAATGCCATCTAATAAGCTATCTAATTTACAATCTTGCTGGGAATACTTGGCGGCCAATTCCACTTGACCGTACACAAAGCTTACAGGGATCTCCTTCCCATCAGGCCCCACAGGTTCGACCTCGGCCATGTGGTTTGGGTCAGCCTTCGTGTACCGCGTCTTTACCATGGCCCAGGCCTCCCTGGCGCCTTGACGGCAGGCCGATATCTTCCTTAGTTGGAAGCGTCGCCGTGCTCCTTGAAGCCGCTCTGCCAGCTCCCCAATGCCTTCGGGCAGGGAGATAGATGGCCACAAGGCCTGGCCGACGCCTTTCATCACCTGCCGAACTTCGTTTGCAGGTAGCCGACGATTCGGGAAGAAGATCACCAAGAATCGGGCATCTCCTCCTCGGGACGACCTGTGAGCAAACCTACATACATGTTTATGTTAGTCGCCTTTCCTCGCCGAACTCTTTCAAAGTTCGTTCAAGCACTCTTGAAAATGCCGCGACGAAGCCGTTGATTCTCCTTTACGGAGTCGCATAACCGGGCAAGAACATCCTTCGCCTCCTCACCCGGTTGGGTGTTGGCATCTTGGAGGTTATTTTTCTCTGCCGCACCCTCGTAAGCACGCTCTCACCAGCCTTTAGGCTGGGCGAAGGAGCTGTTCCTTGTCCGGATCTAGTCCGCGCCATCTGCAATATTATTGTCGGGTTTACACACCCGCCGCACTTCATAAACTATTTATCTTTTGAAGCATATATTACGGAGGGGTCTCTGTGGCTCCCCTCAGAAGCGGCTAGTGCGGCCTCAAGTTGGGCCTTGCATTCTTCAAGCTCCGACAGTCGGGTATTCTTTTCTGTAAGATCCTGCATAACAAATGATCCTTAAATCAGTTATTCTAACTATTTTAAGTCTCGGGGGCTACTGGCATATATAACTGTCAAATTTCCGCACCCGTATGTCTTTTACATACTGCTCCATGGCTCTGGCTAGACCATCTTGAGCGGCACGGAGGTGCGCATCTCCCGAATTGAAGGCATTCAAGTCCTCTTGGGAGAAGCATGCGTCACGTAGAACTGTCTGGCGGCGCCTGTGATTCATGGCGCTCTCCACCTCGGAGTTGGTGGCGGACAATTTGTCGGCATCCTCTGTCGGAGGAGCATCCGACGCACGCCTCGTGCTCGCCTCCGCTTCTGGACCTGGCTATTGAGCCTGGCTGGCGGAGGTTCGATTATAACCTCTCCGGACTCGGTCCGCGAGCGCTCTTTTCTGAAAAGAGCACCGGCGTTAAGTACGCCTTCCAGAATCAACTCGGGAATATGGTGACATGCCATACCGCTATGGCGGAGTTTCGATCCGGACCGCATTTCTTTTTTTCTGCGGGGTCAGACGCCTTTGTTGGCTAGCCGCATGGCTCGGCCTCCAGCCTCGAAGGCACCCCCTGCGAAACACCATAAAAACGTGGTGATTAGAAGTAAAGCACGGGTGGGTCATGGTATCCGGACTTCGGTCACGGTTACCTGGGAGGCCGGAAATAATCCGGTAGTCACCGTAATGGCAACCAAAGCATTGTCGATGCTAAGTTGGTGGAACACCCGTCGATCAGCTCCACCTTTCTTTCCGGGTCCTCTTCGGAGGCGGATCGAGGAACCGCTCGGAACCTCGGGTTGTGGGGCGGGTTGTGTATCTTCTCCACGGCCCGGCAGTTCTCGCAGAGAAACCATTAAATGAGATGTTTAACCACGGGAACATGGATCGGACAGGCCACAAAGATATTTGCTTACCCAACTTCAAGGATTATTCGAAGAAAACCCGCTCAGTGGATTGACGCGTAGAAAATCCTCCTCTTCCCCTTTGTACATGGCGGACAAGGTCTTCACCAGTTCGGTGACCGATCCCGGCCCTTTGCGGCCATGGCGGGTGGCATCGTCCTCCCCGTTGAAGTCCACATGGGGTGGCCCCTATATTGGAGCGGCTGCACTCCCCTCATAATGCAGATTTCCATGACTCCAATCAAGGTCAATCCGGCATGAGCCAGTAATCTTATTCGGCTCATCAAGTAAAGGACGTCCCGATCATTTTCCCTCTGGGGGCTCCGCGGGCGCTAGCTTAGGCGCTTCTTCAGAGGAGCGTTGCTAAACTCCGGAAGGCCGATCCGAACAGGATCCGGCAGCGGGACGTCCTCCATATAAAACCATTCCGAGGGCCAGTCCTCGGACGCCTTCTTTGGGGTTCCGGATAAGTATCTGGTACCGGCGATGCGCCATAGTTCGGCTCCGCCCACTTGATATATTGACCCCTCATGAGAACGGGGTACTAGGCAGAATAATCTCTTCCACAGCGCAAAATGAGCCTCGATGCCCAAGAACAGTTCGCAGACAGGCCAATGGGCCCACGATGTGCAAAATGGAGGCAGCGTATGGTGGTGCAACTGGAGGTCAGAGAACTCCAAGAGCCCCGGAGAAACGGATGGATTGGAAATCCGAGTCCTCTTACTAGATAAGAGACAAAGCATACCCGCTCTCCTTTAGAGGGATCGGGACGCCTCCGATTGCTTTCCGCCCTTGTAGGTGGCAAGTCCGGCTCGAACCTGAACCGTGAAGGCCGGGGGAAGAAATCCCTTGGTTTGGAGTATAACTAGCTCGCTATGCGGGACTGAGCATCTCTCCCAATTTCTGGGCTGAGGGCTGGGAGCGCGAGAGGAGGAGCCGCGTCGACTGTCCATGATGGAATGGGTTTTTGTCAGAGGCGCTCCGATGAAAGCTCGCAGAGGGGGGATGGTGTGACTTAGGTCTAGATCCTCGTCCCTCTTATAGGTGCCTCATTTGCGCAGCTAGGGGGGTAAGTGTAAAAATACCCTGGCATTTCGCATTAATTCAAACACGTGGAAGATGGCCATTATTGGGCATAGAAGCCAAGGAGCGCAGCATTTATCGGTTTGGACATCGCTGCTCGACAAGTATATGGAATTTGGAAAAGAACCCGCCTTGCAATGCCGAAGACAATCTACGCGCCGGACTCGTCGCCATTTGATGCCTGGTTCGGGGGCTACTGAGGGAGTCCTGGATTAGGGGGTGTCCGGATAGCCGAACTATCACCGTTGGCCGGACTCCTAGACCATGAAGATACAAGATTGAAGACTTCGTCCCGTGTCCGGATGGGACTATCCTTGGTGTGGAAGGCAAGCTTGGCGATGCGGATATGTAGATCTCCTACCATTGTAACCGACTCTGTGTAACCCTAACCCTATCCGGTGTCTATATAAACCGGAGGGTTTTAGTCCAGAGGATCTAACAACAATCATACCATAGGCTAGCTTCTAGGGTTTAGCCTCCTTGATCTCATGGTAGATCTACTCTTGTACTACCCATATCATCAATATTAATCAAGCATGAGTAGGGTATTACCTCCATCGAGAGGGCCCGAACCTGGGTAAAAACATCGTGTCCCTTGTCTCCTGTTACCATCCGCCTAGACGCACAGTTCGGGACCCCCTACCCGAGATACGCCGGTTTTGACACCGACAGTACCCCATTATCTATCTTAGGGTTCTGGGTGGGGTGCTGCTCGCCGGCGGTGGGGGCCCGGTGGTGGGGCGGTGGCGTGGGGATCGCCGGAGACAAAGCTTGGCTCGGGGGCTAGAGGGTTGGCGGGGCGTGGCGGACTGACGGTGGGGAGTTGTTTCGGGGCGGCAGCGGACCGGTGGAGGGGAGTTGTTCCGTGCGGCGGCGGACCGGCGGTGGGGAGTTGTTTCGGGGCGGCGAGGCGGCGGCGGACCGGCAGTGGGGAGTTGTTTCGGGGCGGCGAGGCGGCGCGGGGTTCGGCCGGTGGTGGCTGGCGGCTCAGGGGGTGCAGGTTGAAGATGAACTGCAGGCCCTCCCTAAACTATCCCATGTGAAGTGCGTCTTGCGTTCAGTTTCGAGAGTAACATTCAGATTCCACAGTAAATTTCAGCTTCGACACTTAAGTTCAGAGTCAAAAGTTTTTACCTCATCTGTTGTAGTCAGGTGGTTTTTGGTGATGTAAATTTTACATCTATCACTTTTTGGTAATGCATTTTACATCATATATTGGAGATGATATTAGAATTCCACTTGAGATTAACGATGTCTGTCTTGTGCTGCTTCAGCCTTGACGTCTTACGGCTCACCGGAGCTGCCCCAACGACGGAACAATCCATCACAATAGAGCAGTGCCTTGGATGCCATTTACAGATTCCTCAGATCTTCCTCCACACCTCTGACAGCCACCTCTGTCTCAACTTCTTCAGCAACCACCCAATGATGCTGAGGACGACACGGCTACGGCAAAGAGGTTGTACACTTGTCGCATCACTTATTACTCTACATTCATGTCGATCCATTAGGGTTATTGTGGTTCACGGAAAAACATAGCAATAGGAAATTTTCCTATGGCACTCTAATATTCAATTACTCATGCAATTTGTTGAAAGGAATGGAGCAAAAATCCACCTGGACCTACTTTTCAAAATCCTATGCATGGAAACAAGACCAAGTGCATTAGTGGCAGAATAACATTCTAACTGTACACGCTTTCATATGGTTTCACTTTATTTTGGCTTGTTTCTTTGCATTCCTCTGCTCCTCCAATTCTTGTGAACCAAACACCCAAGTTGATGTAAATCCTGTTCACAAATGCTCTGTTTCCCATGTGCATTCCTATCATATTCGGTGTTTTTCCTCCTATCCCTGCGTTTTTAGAATCATGCATGCCAAATGAGCCCTTGCTGTAATTACTTTAGTTAAGGTGTAGGTGTCGAAGAAAACTTTGTGTGGTTTGTCCCGCTCCGCCGCCAAGTCATCCACCTCACCCGAGTTGCTCCATCGATGTAAGCATCCACCAAACCAGACATCATGACTCGACCGCCTTTCGTTGCCTCAGATCTCCTTCCTCGCCGCCGCACCCACAAGAACGGCATCACCATCATCGACTCAGCAGATGAACCTGAGGAGTACACGGGTCCACAAGAGAGGTCGCACTCTTTTGTTTTTGCTTATGTTATGCATTGCTTAATATTACCTGCTACTTTATTGTCATGTTCACCTCTTAGACTACAAGTCAGGTCCAAATTGATGTTCAAACTTGAGTTCTAAGTTAGTTGTGGGGCACTGATATGTCTCCAACGTATCTATAATTTATGAAGTATTCATGCTATTATATTATCCATCTTGGATGTTTAATGGGATTTACTATGCACCTTTATGTTATTTTTGGGACTAACCTATTAACGCAGAGCCCAGTGCCAGTTTCTATATTTTTCCTTGTTTCAGTGTTTCACAGAAAAGGAATATCAAACGGAGTCCAGATGGAATGAAACCTTCGGGAGCGTGATTTTTGGAACGAACGTGATCCAGGAGACTTGGAGTTGAAGTCAAGGAAGCTGAGGTGGCCACGAGGTAGGAGGCGTGCTCGCCTGGGCGCGCCTCACCCTCGTGGGCCCCTCGTGGCTACCTCATCGACTTCTTTCGCCTATATATATATATCCATATAACCTAAAAACATCGGGGAACACAATAGATCGGGAGTTCCGCCGCCGCAAGCCTCTGGAGCCACCAAAAACCATTCGGGACCCTGTTCCGGCACCCTGCCGGAGGGGGGATCCCTCACCGGTGGCCATCTTCATCATCCCGGCGATCTCCATGACGAGGAGGGAGTAGTTCACCCTCGGGGCTGAGTGTATGTACCAGTAGCTATGTGTTTGATCTCTCTCTCTCTCTCTCTCTCTCTCTCTCTCTCTCTTGTGTTCTTGAGGTGGTACGATCTTGATGTATCGCGAGCTTTGCTATTATAGTTGGATCTTATGATGTTTCTCCCCCTCTACTCTCTTGTAATGCATTGAGTTTTCCCTTTGAAGTTATCTTATCGCATTGAGTCTTTAATGATTTGAGAACACTTGATGCATGTCTTTCATGTGCTTATCTGTGGTGACAATGGGATATCATGTGATTCACTTGATGTATGTTTTGGTGATCAACTTGCGGGTTCCGTGACCTCGTGAACTTATGCATAGGGGTTGGCACACGTTTTTGTCTTAACTCTCCGGTAGAAACTTTGGGGCACTCTTTGAAGTACTTTGTGTTGGTTTGAATAGATGAGTCTGAGATTGTGTGATGCATATCGTATAATCATACCCACGGATACTTGAGGTGACATTGGAGTATCTAGGTGACATTAGGGTTTTGGTTGATTTGTGTCTTAAGGTGTTATTCTAGTACGAACTCTATGATAGATCGAAGGGAAATAATAGCTTCATGTTATTTTACTACGGACTCTTGAATAGATTGTTCAGAAAGAATAACTTTGAGGTGGTTTCGTACCCTACCATAATCTTTTTGTTTGTTCTCCGCTATTAGTGACTTTGGAGTGACTCTTTGTTGCATGTAGAGGGATAGTTATATGATCCAATTATGTTATTATTGTTGAGAGAACTTGCACTAGTGAAAGTATGAACCCTAGGCCTTGTTTCAACGCATTGCAATACCGTTTGTGCTCACTTTTATCATTAGTTACCTTGCTGTTTTTATATTTTCAGATTACAAAAACCTTTATCTACCATCCATATTGCACATGTATCACCATCTCTTCGCCGAACTAGTGCACCTATACAATTTACCATTGTATTGGGTGTGTTGGGGACACAAGAGACTCTTTGTTATTTGGTTGCAGGGTTGTTTGAGAGAGACCATCTTCATCCTACGCCTCCCATGGATTGATAAACCTTAGGACATCCACTTGAGCGAAATTTGCTACTGTCCTACAAACTTATGCACCTGGAGGCCCAACAACGTCTACAAGAAGAAGGTTGCGTAGTAGACATCAAGCTCTTTTCTGGTGCCGTTGCCGGGGAGGTGAGTGCTTGAAGGTATATCTTTAGATCTTGCAATCGAATCTTTTAGTTTCTTGTTTTATCACTAGTTTAGATTATAAAAGAAAACTACAAAAAAATGGAATTAAGGTTGCCTCATATGCTTCATCTTTTTAATGTCTTTCGTGAAAATAAGGATTCCAATAATTGTGCTCAAGTGCTAGAAGAAGAATTCATTAGAATGTTTGGCACTAAATATTTGAATGATTAGCATGATTGCAATGTTGTTAGTACAAATTCTTTGAATATCCATGATGCTAATGATATGCAAAGCCACAAGCTTGGGAAGCTATGTTTGATGAGGATGATATTTTTTGTCCCCCAAGTTTTGATGAGCAAATTTATTATGATGAAAGCATGCCTCCTATTTATGATGATTATTGTGATGACACATATGCTCTAAGGAATAAGGATAACCATGAAACTTATCATCATGATTTTAATTTTCAATTGGATTATGCTTCACATGATAGTTATTTTGTTGAGTTTGCTCCCACTATTCCGAATGAGAAGAATTTTGCTTATGTGGAGAGTAATAAAATTTCTATGCTTGTAGATCATGAAAATAATGCTTTAGGTGCTGGTTATATTGTTGAATTCATTCATGATGCTACTGAAAATTATTATGAGGGAGGAATATATGCTTGTAGGAATTGCAATAATATCAAGTTTCCTCTCTATGTGCTTAAAGTTTTGAAGTTATGCTTGTTTTGCCTTCCTATGCTAGTTGATTCTTGTTCCCATAAGTTTTTTGCTCACAAAATCCCTATGCATAGGAAGTGGGTTAGACTTAAATGTGCTAGTCATATTCTTCATGATGCTCTCTTTATGTTTCAGTTCTTATCTTTTATGCGAGCATCATTGAAATCATCATGCCTAGCTAGGGCGTTAAACGTTAGCGCTTGTTGGGAGGAAACCCAATTTTTATTTTTGTTATTTCTTTTTGGTTCTGTTTAGTAATAAATAAATCATCTAGCCTCTGGTTAGATGTGTTTTTAAGTTTTAATTAGTGTTTGTGCCAAGTAAGACCTATAGGATCTTCTTGGATGATAATTATTTGATCTTGCTGTAAAAGACAGAAAATTTCTGCTCACGAAAACAATTGTTAAAAATCACCAGAAAGTGATAAAATACTGATTCCAATTGCAGTAGATCAATAATCAAATTATCTAGGTCTTCCTATTTTGGTAGATTTTTATGAGTTCCAGAAGTTTGCGTTTGACACAGATTACTACAGGCTGTTCTGTTTTTGACAGATTCTGTTTTTTTTTGTGTTGTTTGCTTATTTTGATGAATATGTGAGTAGTATCGGAGTGTATGAACCATAGAGAAGTTGCAATACAGTAGATATTACACTAATATGAATTTATAATGAGTTCACAACAGTACCTAAGTGGTGATTTATTTTCTTATACTAACAGAGCTCATGAGATTTTCTGTTGAGTTTTGTGTTGTGAAGTTTTCAAGTTTTGGGTAAAGATTCGATGGACTATGGAATAAGGAGTGGCAAGAGCCTAAGCTTGGGGATGCCAAAGGTAATATTCAAGGACAACCAAGATCTTAAGCTTGGGGATGCCCCGGATGGCATCCCCTCTTTCGTCTTCGTTCATCGGTAACTTTACTTGGAGCTATATTTTTATTCACCACATGATATGTGTTTTGCTTGGAGCGTCATTTTATTTTGTTAGTATTTGCTTGCTGTTATTTAGGATAATGTTTTGCATCTCTAGTTTCAATAAAAATGTCGAGGATAGCCTTTACCATGCTTATTTTGCAAGTATACATGTTGCTGTTTCAAAACAGAAAGTTTACCGCTGTTGCAAAAATTCCTAGAAAAGTAAGAATATGATAAAATGTTGAAAATTTTTGCATTTGTAGCTCTGATAAATTTTCTGCAGTGTGGTAGAATTTCATAATGTTTGGAGTTAGGGAAGTATGATGAATCTTGCATTCTTTACAGACTGTACTGTTTTGGCAGATTGCTGTTATGTTTGCATATGTTTGCTTCTTTAATGATTATATTTGAGGATAGGAGTATTAAATATGCAGAGGCATTTAGTATTAAATGTTGAATCATAATTTTAGTGATTTGTTACAGTAGAAAATGATAAGGTTTTTGCATTGGTTTATACTAACTTACCTCACGAGTTCTTGTTGAGTTTGGTGTGGATGAAGCTTTCGAGATTTAGGAAACCGTGATATGAGAGGAATTAAGGAGACAAAAAAGCTCAAGCTTGGGGATGCCCAAGGCACCCCAAGATAATATTTCAATAAGCCTCAAGCATCTAAGCTTGGGGATGCCCCGGTAGGCATCCCACCTTTCTTCTTCAACAATTATCGGTTAGTATCGGTTGAGCCTAAGTTTTTGCTTCTTCACATGATGAGTGCTATCCTTGAAATGTCGTTTTATTTTGTTTTGCTTGCTGTTTGAATAAAATACCAAGATCTGAAATTCTTAAATGAGAGAGAGTCTTCACATAGCTACATAATTATTTTACTACTCATTGATCTTCACTTATATCTTTTTGGAGTAGTTTTTCATTTACTCGTGTGCTTCACTTATATCCTATGAGTAAATGGTTGAATGATTTGAATGTCATAAATCTAAAATTATATATGTTTCATATGCCCTTCCCATGGGGAGTAATGCCTTCACATATAAGAATTAGAGGTGGTAAATTTTTTGAAGGTTAGCAAACATTGTATTGGTCACTTGAACAATTCATGAAATAATATTGAAGGAAGAGAGATTTTCACCTATAAATATACTATCTTGGGCATCTTCTATGATTGTGAGCCCCATTAATTATTTTCAAACCTGAGCAAATTAGTTGGAGTTGGACAAGGAAGATAACATAATGAGTTATGCTTGGGTATATTTGTATAGAAGTTATATTGTTATGGATCCTCTAACATGTGGTGCTTGCTATTTAGAATCCTTTGCTAGCCAAAATATCTCAGTACTAAGCGGGAATACTGCTTGTGCATCCAAATTCCTTGAACCAAGTTTCTTCCATGAGTGTCCAACATATCTACCTATATGCGGTATTTACCTGCCGTTCCAAGTAAATTTGCATGTGCCAAACTCTAAACCTTCAAATAATAATATGTTTTGTATGCCCGAATCACTCATGTAGCGACTAGGGGCTGTCAGTATCTTCCATGGTAGGTGGGTTATTCTCACGATGAGCGGACTCCGCTCATCATTCACGAGAAAATGGCTGGTAACTGGGATGCCCAGTCCTATGATCAAATGATCAAAAACAAAATCGCCAATAATTTAAACAAAACTCCCCCAGGAATGTTGATAGTTGGACGGCCCCCGTTGTTTCGGACAAGCCGTGGAGTGTGAATGTTGGTGGAGGGGGGTGTAAAAACTTTACCTTTCTGCGTGGGAACCGCCTATAATGTATCTAGTATGGAAGATATTGGGAACTCTTGGTCGTTATGTTGACAATGAAAGCATACCTCTCAAAATTATTTTCATCTCTGTTTTAGCTTCGAGCTCTGGCACCTCTGCAAATCCCTGCTTCCCTCTGCGAAGGGCCTATCTATTACTTTTATGCAAGAGTCAGTAGTATTCCTTCTCATTCCAACCTACTCTTTAGTTGGCAAGCATCATGTGATGGAAAGATCTAAGGATATATGGCCATTCAAATATATTTGAGCATGAATTATTATTGTTGACATTACCCTTGAGGTAAAAGGTTGGGAGTCGAAACATTAAGCCCCTATCTTTATTTGTGTTCGATGAGTACTATTTGTTCTAAAAATATGCTTTGAGTGGTAGCAATCATGGAATACTAAATGATAGTTGAGTATGTGAAGTTTTTTGAATCAAAGCTTTGACATAGACTCTTCCTGAAAATAAGATGAATTGCAATTGTTTGACGACTGAGAACATAGTTTGTTAGTTTTCAAGAAAGTTTATGATCTATACTTTAACATGTGAATAGTTTGTTACTTGATCATGAAAAGTTATATGAGTTTAGCTATTGTTATAACATATGATGATGCTAGAAAAGGTGATTGAAATTATCATTGATCAGACTTGTACACCTGCTAGCATTCACACTTCATAAATTATTTCTTTTATCATTTACCTACTCGAGGACGAGCAAGAATTAAGCTTGGGGATGCTGATAGGTCTCCAATGTATCTATAATTTATGAATTATTCATGCTATTATATTATCCATCTTGGATGTTTAATGGGCTTTACTATGCACTTTTATATTATTTTTGGGACTAACCTATTAACCAAGAGCCCAGTGCCAGTTTCTGTTTTTCCCTTGTTTCAGTGTTTCACAGAAAAGAATATCAAACGGAGTCCAAACGGATTGAAACCTTTAGGAGCGTGATTTTTGGAACAAACGTGATCCAGGAGCCATGACGAGGAGGGAGTAGTTCACCCTCGGGGCTTAGGGTATGTACCAGTAGCTATGTGTTCGATCTTTCTCTCTTTCTCGTGTTCTTGAGGTGGTACGATCTTGATGTATCGCGAGCTTTGCTATTATAGTTGGATCTTATGATGTTTCTCCCCCTCTACTCTCTTGTAATGCATTGAGTTTGCCTTTGAAGTTATCTTATCGGATTGAGTCTTTAAGGATTTGGGAACACTTGATGTATGTCTTGCATGTGCTTATCTGTGGTGACAATGGGATATCACGTGATTCACTTGATGTATGTTTTGGTGATCAACTTGCGGGTTCCGTGACCTCATGAACTTATGCATAAGGGTTAGCACACGTTTTTGTCTTGACTCTCCGGTAGAAACTTTGGGGCACTCTTTGAAGTACTTTGTGTTGGTTTGAATAGATGAATCTGAGATTGTGTAATGCATATCATATAATCATACCCACGGATACTTGAGGTGACATTGGAGTATCCAGGTGACATTAGGGTTTTGGTTGATTTGTGTCTTAAGGTGTTATTCTAGTATGAACTCTATGATAGATCGAACAAAAAGAATAGCTTCATGTTATTTTACTACGGACTCTTGAGATCAGAAAGAATAACTTTGAGGTGGTTTTGTACCCTACCATAATCTATTTGTTTGTTCTCCGTTGTTAGTTACTTTGTAGTGACTCTTTGTTGCATGTTGAGGGATAGTTATATGATCCAATTATGTTATTATTGTTGAGAGAACTTGCACTAGTGAAAGTATGAACCCTAGGCCTTGTTTCAACGCTTGCAATACCGTTTGTGCTCACTTTTATCATCAGTTACCTTGCTGTTTTTATATTTTTAGATTACAAAAACCTATATCTACCATCCATATTGCACTTGTATCACCATCTCTTCGCCGAACTAGTGCACTTATACAATTTACCATTGTATTGGGTGTGTTGGGGACACAAGAGACTCTTTGCTATTTGGTTGTAGGGTTGTTTGGGAGAGACCATCTTCATCATACGCCTCCCACGGATTGATAAACCTTAGGTCATCCACTTGAGGGAAATTTTCTACTTTCCTACAAACCTCTGCACTTGGAGGCCCAACAACGTCTACAAGAAGAATGTTGCGTAGTAGACATCAGGCACATATCGAGGCAGCAATGAATAGCATCTCTGTCTAATATCTAGTTCGCCTAGGGTATGCCTATGTTGTTCATCTTGGGTGGGAAACAAATAGTAAAGCAATCATCATCTGTTTTTATTAAATTAAAGCAATCATCAGCCTGCTATTATTATTTTTGGGTCCATCCACTGGTTGTTACCATTACTCTAGATTTTTGCATGCTCTCCTTACATAATCTCACTATATTTTTTTGTATGCATGTCAGGTATTGTACATAGTCTTGCTGAACATGTAGAGAAAAAGAGAAGAGTTTTGCGCGGCAATACAATGTCATGCAGACATCGCCCCATGGTGGGTTCAATGGTAAACGGTCCCCTCCCCTCTCCAGATTGTAATCCAGAGGAAGATATCTGTTCTGAGGCGGATTCAGACATAGCTGACCACTCCTATTTACCCCAAGGTGTTTGCTCTAACTTGGCATGATGATGTTAGTCATATCATGCATATGTTGCCTTGTAGTGCCTACTTTCGACATCATATATGTCATCTGCTTAGTTTAGACATGTTATGTAATGCCACCTGTTTAGTTTCAATATCATATATGGGAATTATGCAGTCTCATGTCTTTTAGCCAGCCATAATATATGTGAAATGTGCAATGCCATCCTGTTTAACCATGCATCATATATTTGAATGATATCTAACCCATCCTTTTCTTCACTAAATTTCCATTTGTCGACAATGTTTGTACATTAAACAACTCTTCCTGTGAATCAACCATTTGAGTGGGTGATGGAAAAATCTGGAATGAAAACAAGGCCTTCAGAGCAGACAATGCTACCTGTCGAAGCAGATCTCTTGCTGGGTCCCAATAGCTCCTCAAAGATGGATTCAGAGACAGATGACCAGTCCTATTCCCCCACCGAGGTGTATGCTCTAACTTGGCACAGTTCTACTGCTCATATCATGCATATGATGTCTTGAATTGCATAGTTTAGACATCATATACACAATATTCAACACCATGTTCTTAGTTCAGACATCATATATGCGAATGCCCTTCGCTTAGCATATAAATCACATAGGTGAATTAAATCATGCGATCCTGGTTACTTAGATAACATGTATGTGAATTATGTCATGCGATCCTGTTTAGTTAGTCATCATATCTTTGAATTATGTTATGCTATGCTATCCAGTTTAGATAGACGTCATATATGTGAAATTATGTCATGCTATCCATTTTAGTAAAACAATATACATGTCAATTATTTAATGCCCTCTTTTTTCCACACTATCTATTGCATCTGTCTCTCATACAATGTCTGTACATTCAACTATGTTTCCTGTTTATCAGCCATTTGAATTGGAGCGGATGATGGCAGTATCTAGCGGAGTAAAAACACGGTCTTCAAATAAAACAGTGCTACCTCTTTGTGGAGATAGCACCCCGGTTGTACATGCACAAGAACCAGCCCTACCACACATAACCCAGACTCTCGCAGATTTTGCCCCTACTGCGATGGACAGAGAACCAGCTTCACCCAATCTAACCCCAACCCCAGCAGATTGTAACCCAGTTCCTGTTGACACAACACCATCTCCACCACAGAGCTCCCAAACAAGAGCAGTTAGTAAGGCAGCTCCAGCGCCCAAAGCGCTAGTACTACCTAGGCGAACCCCAACTCCACCAGTTAGTACACCTATTCCTGTGGAGGAAGCACAACCAACCATTCATAGTTTAGCATCTATCGCATTTGATGTTGTTAAATCCTATGTGCATATCTTCCCATCATGGAAATATTATACTGAATATGAAGGAAAATGCCAGTTGTAGGTGTTTGTCCAGGAGTTATGCGTAAGTAATGTTATTCATGGCAATTACTTTGCTTTATCCCATACATTCTACCTACATGATGGTTATAATACATCAAATTTTCCCATTTTTCTCTATAGAGAAGGACCAATTTGGAAACTCGGGATGAGATAACCTGTGCTAATACCTCTTCAAGAATGCTTGGTGGCGATATCGTAATTACACGAAGAAAACGTGCTTCATCGGCAAAGAAACTCATCAAATTCCCTTACGTTCTCCTGAGACACATTTACTGGACGATGACTGGGAACGCCTTGTTCTTTACTGGTCCCAAACCAAGAATGTGGTAAGGTCTATGAGCAAATTTTATTTTAAGTACTATATGCTTGCGTCTTACTATACTCTGTTCATGTAGAACAAGCGCTTAAACCTGAAGAACAACTGTTCTCAGTTAAGATTCCATTGCTATTGTGCATACTGCTTTGCTCTTGTATCACTATATTTAATCATACAAACTTATTTTTAAATTGAACGATCCAATGGAAACTCCAATGGCACAACAGGTATGTTTACGCATGTTTCTTTAATAGGTTTACTCTTATAAATAGCTCTGTTGATTTCAATTTCAATTGTGTATACAGTTGACTTCTCATTTCATGCACATTACTAGCATCATAACAGGGCCAATAGTGTTGTTGTACATGTAGACCCGTGGTACCCATCTGAAATCTTGTTGTGCCGTGTAGTTTCCCATGCTTTGTATTCTTTCAGTGCTGCTTTCTCTGGAAGTGATATGATTTGAACCGTGTCTCTATTTTGATTTGGCAAGACAATGCAGTGACCATATGACATAGATATAATGCAGTGACCACTGGATTATGGGGTCCTCAGGTGCCTGGACTATTTGATATGGGCCGGACTGATGGGCCGTGAAGATAAAAGAAGAAGAATTTTCCCTCCGTGTCCGGGTAGGACTCCCATATGCGTGGAAGGCAATTTTGGTGTCCGGATATGTTATTTCCTTCCATTACAAACCAACTCTGTACAACCCTAGGCCTTTGCGGTGTGTATATAAACCGAAGGGGTTGGTCCGTAGAGATCATCAGAATTCTCATAGGCTAGACAGCTAGGGTTTAGCCATTATGATCTTGAGGTAGATCAACTCTTGTAACCCCTATACTCATCGAATATAATCAAGTAGGAAGTAGGGTTTTACCTCCCTTAAGAGGGCCGGAACCTGGGTAAACATTGTTTTCCCTTTGTCCCCTGTTACCATTGATCCTCAGACACACAGTTTGGAACCCCCTACCCGAGATCCGCCGGTTTTGACATTGACAGCAGATGCCAGTGGTTGATGTATGTGAGTCGCAACAGCTCGTCCGGGTGCGGATGAGCATGGACATCGGCGGCGCCCGGGCTGCCCTCGACATGTTCAACGGAATGACAGAACAAGAGTCGGTATGTTTTCTTTGCTCCTGTTTGATTAATTTTTTACATAGACCACTAGTTCATCTCGCACATGATGAATGCTTGCGAACCATGATCATGTAGGGGACGTTCTTGTCGAACATGATCGATGACAATGAAGATCCGACCAAAGTGGAGTGTGAATTGGAAGGCACCACCACATTTGAAGTTGGGGCAACATCCGATCCCAATCCGAGCAAGAAGAAGAAGAAGACCAATATGGCGAAGGCAAGAGGCCTGAAATTCTTAAGATTTGAGGAAATCTTGTTGGTCAAAGCTTGTTTGGCCACATTAATGCATACAATTGCTGCACCAAGCAAAAGGGGGAACACATATTGGGAGAGGATTTGGAAGGAGTATCACGAACAAAATAAGTATGTGGAGCCGCATCCTATCACAGTGACGGATCCAGGATGCAAAGTTACCCGGACGGATTTTTATAGAAAACAAAATTTTAGAAGCCACAATGCAATGAAATAAGAGAATCAACTAAATTAATTCGCAAAGTAGTATGGATACAGACAAGCCGATAATATTTTTCAAAGTAGTTTCATTCTCAAGGAGAAAAAATATAACATGGCAGAAAATTCATATAAGGTCTGCTTCATCTTCTTAGGTTCGTATAGCGTCAAGTTTAATAGTACTAATTAACTTTCAGTACTTAACTACGAAGAATGATTCTACTGATTTTTTTTAAAGAAATATAGAAGAAGGACAACAAAAAATTAGGGAAGAATAAACGAA
The DNA here is from genome assembly GCA_021605145.1 of Aegilops bicornis. Classification (NCBI taxonomy): domain Eukaryota; kingdom Viridiplantae; phylum Streptophyta; class Magnoliopsida; order Poales; family Poaceae; genus Aegilops; species Aegilops bicornis. The sequence goes on from CM038671.1 coordinate 107,020,126, forward strand.
CTTGCTGTTTGTTGTCTCTAATGGCTGATCGCTTGTAGTTTTAAGTGGGCCAGTTGGTGGTGCCGATGCAACCTCCCGTACGGACGGCAACTGGATTCCTCTTCTTCACCATCGATCACCATCGGTTGGGAAGGGCCTGGGCAGCACCGCGGCGAGGCAGCAGGCCGGCAATGTAGGGTGCCACGTCATGGAGGCGAGGCAGAAATCAAGGGCATCGTGATCGCGATATGGGCCGATTTGGTTCCTATTGACAGATAAGGCATTCATGTTAAAAGAACTTTACAAAAAATAATGGGGTCACGTACTCACACATTCAATTGGGCCTTAGTCATTGGCCCACCTTACAACTTACTAAGCGAATCGTTATCTTCTCATCTCCCTGCTCCTGCTCGTAACTTACACCGATTGAACCTCACAAGAGCTGCTCTCACCTCTCATGAAACCATTGGAAAGCGCAGTAGGGTTACCCTAGGTTTAGAAAATTTACCCGGGGCGGCTGCCCCTACATGACCCCACGCTGGATCCGCCCGCAATGTGGCATCTCTCCAACATCGAGGCGGGTCATTCAAGGGGAATTAAACAAGTACATCGGCTACTACTCACAAGTGACCAAACACTCTCAAAGTGGGATGGAAATGGCAACTCACGTAACCTCAATTGCTTCATCTTGTCGTCATTTGCATATGCTTCTTATCTTTGCATTCTCGTGCTCAAACATTGATACGTTGATTTTGCATCATGTTTTCATATTGATATTTATTGCATTATGGGATGTTATTACACATTATGGAACAATACTTATGCCTTGTCTCCCTTATTTTACAAGGTTTACATGAAGAGGGAGAATGCCGGCAGCTCGAATTCTGGACCGGAAAGGGTGCAAATCTGAGAGACCTATTCTGCACAACTCCAAAATTCCTAAAAATTTACGGAGAATTATTTTGGAATATATAAAAATATTGGGCAAAAAATACCAGAGGGGACCCACCAGGTGGCCACAAGGGTGGGGGCACGCCCTACCCCTGGGCGTGCCTCCCTGGCTTGTGGGCCCCCGGGCAGGCCTCCGGTGCCCCTCTTCTGCTATATGATGTCTTTTGACCTGAAAATAAATCGGAAGAGTGCTTTCGGGATGAAGCGCCGCCGTCTCGAGGCGGAACTTGTGCAGTACCAATCTAGGGCTCCGGCGGAGCTGTTCTGCCGAGAAACTTCCCTCCCGGAGGGGGAATTCGAAGCCATCGTCATCATCAACGATCCTCTCATCGAGAGGGGGTCAATCTCCATCAACATTTTCACCAGCACCATCTCCTCTCAAACCCTAGTTCATCTCTTATATCCGATCTTTGTCTCAAAACCTCATATTGGTACATGTTGGTTGCTAGTAGTGTTGATTACTCCTTGTAGTTGGTGCTAGTTGGTTTATTCAATGGAAGATCGTATGTTCAGATCCTTAATGATAATTATTACTCCTTTGATCACGAACATGAATATGCTTTGTGAGTAGTTATGTTTGTTCCTAAGGACATGGGAGAAGTCTTGTTATAAGTAATCATGTGAAGTTGGTATTCCTTCGATATTTTGATGAGATGTATGTTGTCTTTCCTCTAGTGGTGTTATGTGAACGTTGACTACATGACACTTCACCATGATTTGGGCCTAGGGGAAGGCATCAGGAAGTAATCAGTAGATGATGGGTTGCTACTTGCTAGAGTGACAGAATCTTAAACCCTAGTTTATGCGTTGCTTCGTAAGGGGCTGATTTGGATCCATATGTTTGATGCTATGGTTAGGTTTATCTTAATTCTTATTTCGTAGTTGCGGATGCTTGCGAGAGGGGTTAATATAAGTGGGAGGCTTGTCCAAGTAAGGACAACACCCAAGAACCGGTCCACCCACATATCAAATTATCAAAGTAACGAACGTGAATCATATGAGCATGATGAAAACTAGCTTGAGAGTAATTCCCATGTGTCCTCGGGAACGCTTTGCTTTATATAAGAGTTCGTCCAGGCTTATCCTTTGCTACAAAAAGGATTGGGCCACCTTGTTGCACCTTTGTCACACTTGTTACTTGTTACCCGTTATGAATTGTATCTTATCTCAGAACTATCTATTACCGATAATTTTAGTGCTGGCAGAGAATACCTTGCTGAAAACCGCTTGTCATTTCCTTTTGCTCCTTGTTGGGTTCGATACTCTTACTTATCGAAAGGGCTATGATAGATCCCCTATACTTGTGGGTCACCATACATATATCGTTTGCTAGATGGCGGTGGTGGCCACTTGGTATCACGAGGTGGAGAAGAAATTGCCGGCCCCATGGATCCCGGGGTATCCAGACCCGTCGCCTTGACCCGGTATGACGCATAGCGAAGGCCCAACAGGGGCCCGCCGATGGGCGCCATGAGCAAGACCCTCGTGAGGCTCTAGCATCCCGAGCCCCCCTCTTCAGGAAGCAGGCGAACGAGCCTGGCGCAGCAGGGTCGCGGAGATCCTCGCGAAGCTGCCTCCCTGAGGCAAGCAAGTCAGGGGCAATTTGGCCCGGTCATGCGGTGTTGCGCCCACCACATGGATGACGCGTGCAAACAACGAACATCGGCAGGAGCCACGCTAGCAAACGTGGACGAAGAGGTTTCCCCTTTGGTGCTTGATACGTCCATTTTGCATCATGTTTTCTTACTGTTATTTACAATGTTTTTATCCATAATAATGCTTTTTGGAGTAATTATAATGCCTTTTCCCTCAAAATTTGCAAGGTACACACCAAGAGGGAGAATTTCGGCATCTGGAAATTTGGACCTGAAAAAGCTACGTCAGGCCACCTATTCTGCACAACTCCAAATGAGCTAAAACTTCACGGAGATTTTTTGGATTATTTAAGAAATATTGGAGCCAATAACCACCAGAGAGGGCCACCTGGTGGGCACAGCCCACCTGGGCACGCCAGGCCCCCCAGGCGCGCCCTAGTGGGTTGTGGCCTCCTCGGCCCACCTTTGGTGCCCATCTTCTGGTATATACGTCATTTTGACCTAGAAAAAATAAGGAGAAGGCTTTCAGGATGGAGCGCCGCTGTCTCGAGGCGGAAATTGGGCAGGAGCACTTTTGCCCTCCGACGGAGCGATTCTGCCAGGGGAACTTCCCTCCCGGAGGGAGAAATCATTGTCATCATCATCACCAACAACTCTCCCATCTTGGGGAGGGTAATATCCATAAACATCTTCAATAGCACCATCTCATCTCAAACCCTAGTTCATCTCTTGTATTCAATCTTGTTACCGGAACTATAGATTGGTGCTAGGGGGTGACTAGTAGTATTTATTACATCTTGTAGTTGATTACTATATAGTTTATTTGGTGGAAGATTATATGTTTAGATCCATGATGCTATTTAATACTCCTCTGATCATGAGCATGTTTATTATTTGTGAGTAGTTACTTTTGTTCTTGAGGTCACGGAGAAATCATGTTGCAAGTAATCATGTGAACTTGATATGTGTTCGATATTTTGATAGTATGTATGTTGTGATTCCCTTAGTGGTGTCATGTGAACGTCGACTACATGACACTTCGCCATATTTGGGCCTAAGGGAATGCATTGTGGAGTAGTAAATAGATGGTGGGTTGCGAGAGTGACAGAAGCTTAATACCTCGGTACTCCGCGCCTGCGCCTGCCTCCTTAGCACCAAAGAGGAAACCAGGGCGCTGCGCGCGCTGGCGCCCGCCTGGTCTTGATCGTCATGGCTCACGTCACGAAAGCCTCGCGAGGTTTGCCCCGCCTTGATATCTCCGCTCCTCGCGAGGCAGCCTGGTGAGGCCGCTCCAGAGGAGGTCTTGCATCGTCCGCCTCGCGAGGCTTGGCCCCTCGCGATGGTCTTGAATGCCTTGTCGATGAAGATGGGCCGTACGGCCCGCTAGCTTAGCCACACCGTGGGCCGCAGGCAGGCAAGTCTGGGGACCCCCTTTCCCAGGACGCCGATAGTTGCCCCCGGGCCCAAGGTGCGCTCGGTCTTGGCCTCGAGGCGAAGCCAAGGATCAAGTACGGAGCGCCGCGGGCCCCAAAAGCCCGCGGCCTCGGTTGACGCGTGGCGGTTGATTGGACGTGGGCGTCTCCGCTTCAGTGCCATTCCTGCCCAATGTGGACCTTGCTCAGCAGCCAGGACCACATAAGGTTTCAGGAGGAGGGACTTCCTCTTACGACGTGGAAAATGGTGCTTGCGGTCCTGACGGGTGCCCCTCTGCCAGACGACATGCCCAGGAAGAGTTGTCTGTTGTACCGCTGCGAGAACAAGGCCGAATTTGCCGCGAGCATGCCCTCCTTTGATGAGTGGGGGCTGCGCCCGATCAGCCTGGTGGGGCCCTGCGAGAACCCCGTTGACGTGGTCCCTTTCCTTGCTGCCGGTGTCGAGCTCGCACCAAGTGAGGGTGTAGGAGGGCGAGCTCCGACGGAGGCCGTTGGCCCAAGCGCTGAGGAGCACATGTCGCGTGGTGATCCTGGAGCGTCGTCCTCGGGAGCTCATGGTCCCTTCCCTGGGGCGTCGATTACTGAGGCGATGCAGCATGTGGTTCCCGAGGTCAAAGCCCCGGGAGCCTCGGGAGGTCGTGGCGAGACGACATCCGACTGTTCACCGCAGCTAGGCACCCCTGAAGTTGTCCCTCCAAGCTCTTCTTCAGCCCCGCCTTGCACCGGCCGCCACATCCAGCGCTTCGGTCGGCTTTGCATGGACTTCGAGGAGCTCCGCAAGAGGAAAGGATCCCCGAGCGGCAATAGCATCTTCGGGCCGTTGAAGCGGCGAAAGTACTTCGCTGTCGACGAGTAAGTACTACACCTTGCGATTCCTTGATTGCTGCTTTCCTTCCTGACGCTAGCTCTTCAGGACCCCTTCTGCCAGGGCCATTGGGTCCCTCGTGAAGCAATCCCCGCTTTCCTCGGCTCCCCGTCGGCCTTGAGTACCCCGAGCTTGCACATCGCGCCCGGAGCGGGGCCGGTCGAGGAGGTGCGCTCGCCTTCTTGGAGCCTTGAATCTGTGGCTTCGCTGCCCTTCCTGCACGGTCTGGCTTGGAGCCTGGCGAGCGTTCCCCGATAACCTCCTCTTGTCATGGGCGGCAGCTGGTTGGGTTTGGCATGCAACTCTTCTTCAGGCGGCGGGCCCCGACCGGCCGGAGCTTCTCGCGAGGTTGGGCGGGCGCCTAGAGCGGCACCAGCCCCCAGCCCCCTGCCGAGAGGCAGTGCGCCACTTGATGTTCCGCCTATAGCCCCCGAGGTGGAGGACGAGGTGGGCCATGCGTTCGAGTCTGAGCGCGGGCGAAGCGTCGTTCGCCATGAGCTCTTCCAGGAGGCAATGGGTGCGATGAGCCGACTTGGTGAAGAACTTGCGGGTGTCGATTCGCGCCTTGAGGCTGAAGGTCTTCAGCTGGCGGAGTGGCGTAAGCTGAGGGTGGCCGTCAACCTGGGACGCCACCAGCGTGATCTTGACGCTGCGAAGGCCGAGGCGTCCTTTAAGATTTCTCGTGAAGCTTGCTCCCGAGCCTTGGAGGAGGCTCGCGAGGCCAACCACCGTCGCGAGGCTGCGGAGGAGCGCGCGTGGGACCTCCAGGCCTGGAGCGTGTCCCTCGAGCACCAGGTGGAGGCGCGCAGGGCCGCCCTTGCGTCACTGAGGGGGACGCCCGCAGAAGAAGAGGAGGTCCGGAAGCGTGAGGAGGCACTGGATCTGCAAGCCGTGGAGCGCAGCCTTGAGCTTGAACGACTGGAGACGAGGGAGCGTCAAGTTGCTCAGGCGGAAGATGCCGTCGGAGCTCGCGAGGCCAAGATCCAGGAGGAAGTCGATCCTCAGGTGGCTCGGGTATGCGTGGATCTTGAAGGTCGGTATGACTTGAAGCTGAAGCTCGCGGGAACGGAGGATGCGGGCAGGGCCGCGGCCCTCACGCCCAGGCTCGGTGAAGCAGAGAGGCGCGCGGAGGCCTCGGCCGTCGCCCTGGCCGCGGCGCAGACGGACTTGGCCTCCGCCCGCGCCGAGCTGCTTTTGCTTCATAAATGGGTTGATGACGCCGAGGCCGTCGCGCGGCGAAATAGGGAGGAAGTGCTGGAGAGGCGGATGCTGGATCGTGTTCACACTCCCATGCTTCAGAATCTTGAACAGGGCCAACACTACCACAGGCCATGTGCATGTGGCGAACGCCCCCCATCCTCAGGTGAATGACTACGCCAGTCACCTCTGCTTCTTCACCGACGTGGTGACCCGCCTGGAGGCCTGAGCAGACGAAGCTCACCGGCTCGTGGAAGAGAGGAGTGGCGGCCTTCTCGAGCGCACTTTCTCCCGTGTCTTCAGCCATCTCCTGAATGCCAACCCCGACTTCGATTTCAACGCCACCATCGCCCCCGTTCCCACGGTCGTCCGGGATGACCTGGCGCGGTGGGTAGAGGACAACATGGACGCGTTGGTCAGGGCCTTCACTTCAGATGACGACGCAGTGGTGGTCGTCGCAGACGGAGGCGACGTGGTCGATGATGGGGACGCCTGTGCTGGTGTTGGTGGTGACGGTGTCAACGACGGCGATAGCGACGCGAGCAGCGCGTCCGAAGACGACGCGGAGGATGCGGCGAGCGACGTATCTGGCTAATTCCTCGTTCCTGTATTGCTTCACCCTGTATGCAAAAGCTCGGGCGTGGCCCCAAAAGATTGTGAGAGCATTTTGAGAGGGGGAGCCCCTCATGTAAACAAATCTTGATTTCTATTCCTTTATGCTGAACCGAGGGTGCATTCTGGTTGGTCATGAGTCTGACGGCAAGTTTTGCCGTTGTGGCTTACCTTAGCTAGGACAGGCCCTGAATCAGATTGTAAGGTCGAGAGCCGCCATGGGGCTCCTGAAGGGTCTGCTGACTCGCCCGAGTGGGCCTCGCGAGGTTCCTGCGTCAATCGGCGCGCGTGGCGCGCGTGCTGTGCCCAGCCCCGCTCGCGAGGGGCCCGCGAGGGGGAGGCGGTGAGCGTGAGCTCCAGAACAAGGCAAGAACCAGATAGCAAGAAATCGCTTGAACGAGAAAATTCACCCCCCGCACGCAATGACGAAAACTCGACTTCAACTCAAATCCAAATCCAGAAAGCAAGGCTACAAAAGAAGAGATCCAAAGCAAATGGCCGCTTCCGGCGCCGAGTCTAGTCTTCTGGTCTTCGAGTCTTCTCACCAACGCGGAGCTAAGTGCTACCACTAGGCGTGGGAGGGAGCCCCAGGGCCTGAGGCCGGCACCCCTGAGACTCCGGGGCGTGTACAGCCCCACTCATTATTACGTGAGAGTGTCACGGGCGGCGAGCTTCACGAGACCGGGCCTTCTTCACAGGAACCGGCCTTGCTTCATATTGCCAGAAGAGGGCCCCGCCTTGCGCCACCCTCGACTACCTTTGAGCCGACCGGCAACCTGGACGACACAAAGGGGGAAAGGGATCGCCAGTGGTGCCCCCGGCGACCACGGGTCCTTTGCCGGGGGAAGGCTCGCCAGCACCTCCCCGACAGAGGGCCTACCTCCGGACGTTGCCTGGCTTCGCGCGACGTGGGGAGAGGCCTTGCTCCTGGCTCCCTCCGCGTGACCCCTAGAGTGCTTCCCCCGGCGGAAGGGATACTGCTGTGTCGGGGTCGTCGACCCACGTTGTGACCTGATTCACTTGTAGCCCATGGTTAGCATAAGCCTGCCCCTGAGAGATTAGTGGTACCCTAAAGTTGTCGTTGCTGGCGTGATCGTCGCGGTTCTCCGTTGGTTCCTGGAAGGCTTCAACTTCCAGCGCCCCTTCTTCCCAATCCTCTCCGAGGAATGAGCCAAGGTACTCCTCTGGTGCCTACCCCTGGTCCATCATGCAGGGCACATAGGCTTCCGGGGCCGTCACGCCAAACACCTCGCCGTAGTGCCCCACACTCCATGTTGCCCGGCCCAGCGTGGCGTCCTGAGGATGGTAACGCGGCATACCACTGGGACCATGGGAGGCGACGCTTGTACCCATGCTTGTCGCGGGCGGCATTGGGGCGGTGGAGCCCCCGGCGCCAGCGTCTTTGGTGTTGACGAAGCCCCCAGGCGCACCCGATGGCGCATGGTTGCGGAGAGGCCCGCCGTGAGACCCCGTAGTGGACTGAGAAGGAAGCTGATAGCAGAAGGGCGGCGTTCTCGATGCCTCTGCATCCAGTAGCTCGGCAACGCGCTCCAGCAGTGCATCCCGACCGCTTTCCATCAGCCAGCACCGCAGCAGCTCTCGCGCCACCGTGAGCGTTGCCCGCATGTTTGCCTGCTCCTGCCGTGAGTGCAGCGCCATTGTTGCGGCGTGGCTTGCCGCCCTTGCAGTGGCTCGTACTTTCCGTGTGGTGAGGGTAAACGACGCCTGGCCACGCCGCCCGTGCCCCGTAGCATTGGACGGCGTTCGTGCCGCCTGGAGCGCGGGGTCAAGATCTTCATGGGCAGGTGACACCGCTAGGGCTGGTCAAGCTGCCCTGCGGTCGGAGTCTGGCCTTGGATTTCTGGACATCGGAGCGTAGGGCATCGGTGGATCGGTCGGCGAGGAAGAGGCTCCGGCGCAACCCTACCTGGCGCGCCAAATGTCGGATGTGGGGTTCCGGCAAAACCCTTAAGGTTTGAACTCTGGGGTGCGCGCGAAGTTCTTTCCCTCCTATCGATCCACGCCCTAGCTCGCTAAGATCTCATGGACGAACTCGACGAACTCGCAACACAGAAAGACACGAGATTTATACTGGTTCGGGCCACCGTTGTGGTGTAATACCCTACTCCAGTGTGGTGGTGGTGGATTGCCTCTTGGGCTGATGAAGAACAATACAAGAGGAAGAAAGGCCTCCTGAGGTTGAGGTGTTCTTGTGCTCGGTGAACTTGTGTGGGTGAGAACTCGGTCAGTTGCCGATCCGATGCCCCCTACGGTGGTGGCTAGCCCTACTTATATAGGCCATGGTCCTCTCCCCAAATATTGAGCGGGAAGGGAGCCAACAACGGCCGGAAAATTTGAAAGGGGACGGCTAGTACAAGCTATCCTGACAAAAGTGGTCTTCGCTTGCAAAAGGCTCTGGTGGTGACGCCGTCTTGGGCTCCATGGTGACCTTCGTCTGGCCGTCCTGCTGGTCTTGGTCTTGTCGCACCGATATGGAAACCTTTGCCTGATGCCTCGGTACTCCGCGCCTACGCCTGCCTCCTTAGCACCAAAGAGGAAACCAGGGCGCTGCGCGCGCTGGCGCCCGCCTGGTCTTGATCGTCATGGCTCACGTCACGAAAGCCTCGCGAGGTTTGCCCCGCCTTGATATCTCCGCTCCTCGCGAGGCAGCCTGGTGAGGCCGCTCCGGAGGAGGTCTTGCGTCATCCGCCTCGCGAGGCTTGGCCCCTCGCGAAGGTCTTGAATGCCTTGTCGATAAAGATGGGCCATACGGCCCGCTAGCTTAGCCACGCCATGGGCCGCAGGCAGGCAAGTCTGGGGACCCCCGTTCCCAGAACACCGGCATTATCTTGCTATCAAACTACTCTGCTACTTACAATTTTAGCACTTGCAGACATTACCTTACTAAAAACTACATGTCATTTTCTTCTGCTCCTCGTTGGGTTCGACACTCTTACTTATCGAAAAGAGCTACAATTGATCCCCTATATTTGTGGGTCATCAAGGGTATTTTCGGGCGCCGTTGCCGGGGAGTGAAGCGCTTTTGGTAAGTGGAATTTGTTAAGGAAACATTTATATAGATTGCTGAAATTTATTATCACTTGTTATTATGGAAAACAATCCTTTGAGGGGTTTGTTCGGGGTATCTTCACCTCGTCGAACCACAATTAGCTACCCTCAACCTACTGCACCTACTGAAAATATTGAATATGAAATTCCTTGGTATGATAGAACAACTGCGAGCTAATCCTTATGCAGGAGATGGAACCGAACATCCCGATATGCACTTGATATATGTGGAACAAATTTGTGGATTATTTAAGCTTGTGTTTACCCGGAGATGAAGTTATGAAAAGGTTTTCCTTTATCTTTGAAGGGAAAATCATTGGCGTGGTATAAGCTAGGCGATGATATTGGATCATGGAATTGGAATCATTTGAAATTGGAGTTCCACCAAAAAAATTATCCTATGCATCTAGTTCATCGTGATCAGAATTATATATATAATTTTTGGCCTCGTGAAGGAGAAAATATCGCTCTAGCTTGGGGGAGGCTTAAGTAAATGTTATATTCATGCCCCAATCATGAGCTCTCAAGAGAACTTATTATCCAGAATTTTTATGCTCGGCTTTCTCGTAATGATCAAACCATGCTTGATACTTCTTGTGCTGGTTCTTTTATGAAGAAAACTATTGAATTCCAGTGGGATCTTTTAGAAAGAATTAAACGCAACTCTGAAGATTGGGAAATCGATGAAGGTAAAGAGTCAGGTATTATGCTTAAGTATGATTGTGTTAAATCTTTTATGAATACCGATGCTTTCCAAATATTTAGCACTAAATATGGACTTGACTCTGAGATAGTAGCCTCCTTTTGTGAATCATTTGCTACTCATGTTGAACTCCCTACAGAGAAGTGGTTTAAATATCACCCACCTATTAAATAAGAAATTAAAGAACCGGTACCAGTTAAAGAAGTGACTATACTTTTTAATGTTGATCCAGTTGTTCCTTCTGCTTATATTGAGAAACCACCTTTCCCTGTTAGGATAAAGGAACATGCTAAAGTTTCAACTGTGGTTAACAAAAGCTATATTAGAACACCTAAACCTGATGAACAAATTAAAGTAGAACCTAGCATTGCTATGGTTAAAGATCTCTTGGAAGAAGATATAGATGGGCATGTTATTTACTTCTGTGAAGAAGCTGCTAGAATTGCTAAACCCGATAAAAGGGATAAACATAGACCAGTTGTTGGCATGCCTATCATTTCAGTTAAAATAGGAGATCACTATTATCATGGTTTATGTGACATGGGTGCTAGTGTGAGTTCTATTCCTTGCACTTTATATCAAGAAATTAAGAAAGACATAGCACCTGCAGAGATAGAAGACATAGATGTTACTATTAAACTTGCCAATAGAGACACCATATCACCTTGTGGGATTATTAGAGATGTTGAAGTCTTGTGTGGAAAATAAAATACCCTACTGATTTTCTTGTTCTTGGTTCCCCACAAGATGACTTATGTCCTATTATCTTTGGTAGACCTTTCTTGAACACAGTTAATGCTAAGATAGATTGCAAGAAACAAACTGTTGGTGTTAGCTTTGGTGATGAGTCTCATGAGTTCAATTTTTTCAAGTTTAGTAGAAATCATCATGAAAAAGAATTTCCTAATAAGGATGAATTAATTGGTCTTGCTTCTATTGCTGTGCCACCCACTGATCCTTTAGAACAATACTTGCTAGACCATGAAAATGATTTACATATGCATGAAAGAAATGAAATAGATAAGATTTTCTTTGAACAACGTCCTCTACTTAAACACAATTTTTCTATTGAAACTCTAGGAGGTCCACCTCCACCTAAAGGTGATCCTGTGTTTGAATTAAAACAATTGCCAGACACTTTGAAATATGCTTATCTCTATGAAAAGAAAATATATCCTGTTATTATCAGTGCTAACCTTTCAGAACATCAAGAACAAAGATTATTGAAAGTTCTAAGGAAGCACCGGGATGCTATTGGATATACTTTGGATGATTTAAAGGGCATTAGTCCCACTCTATGTCAGCACGAAATTAATATGGAACTTGATGCTAAGCTGGTTGTTGATCACCAACGTCGGTTAAATCCGAAGATGAAAGAGGTGGTAAGAACGGAAATATTAAAACTTCTGGTTGCAGGTATAATCTATCCTATAGCTGATAGTAGATGGGTAAGTCCTGTTCATTGTGTCCCTAAGAAAGGAGGTATTATTGTTGTTCCTAATGATAAGAATGAACTTATTCCTCAAAGAATTGTTACAGGCTATAGAATGGTAATTGATTTTAGAAAATTAAATAAAGCTACTAGAAAAGATCATTACCCTTTGACTTTTATTGATCAAATTCTTGAAAGATTATCTAAGCACACACACTTTTGCTTCCTTGATGGATATTCTGGCTTTTCACAAATACCTGTTTCTCAACCTGATCAAGAAAAGACCACTTTTACTTGTCCTTTTGGAACCTATGCTTATAGACGTATGCCTTTTGGTTTATGTAATGCACCTGCTACCTTTCAAAGATGCATGATGGCTATATTCTCTGACTATTGTGAAAATATTGTTGAGGTTTTCATGGATGACTTTTCTGTTTATGGGAAGTCCTTTGATGACTGTTTAAGCAATCTTGAGCGAGTTTTGCAGAGATGTGAACAAACAAATCTTGTCTTGAGTTGGGAGAAGTGCCACTTTATGGTAAATGAAGGCATTGTCTTGGGTCATAAAGAGGTATTGAAGTGGACAAAGCTAAGGTTGATGCAATTGAGAAAATGCCATGTCCAAAGGACATCAAAGGTATTCGTAGTTTCCTAGGACATGCTGGTTTCTATAGGAGATTTATTGAAGACTTTTCTAGAATTTCTAGGCCTCTTACTAATATTTTGCAAAAGGATATTCCTTTTTTATGATGATTGTCTTGAAGCCTTTAAAACACTCAAGAAAGCCTTAATTTATGCACCTATTTTTCAACCACCTGATTGGAACTTGCCTTTTGAAATTATGTGTGATGCTAGTGATTATGCTGTTGGTGCTGTTCTAGGACAAAGAGTTGATAAGAAATTGAATGTTATTCATTATGCTAATAAAACTCTAGACAGTGCCCAAAGAAATTATGCTACAACTGAAAATAATTCTTAGTGGTGGTGTTTGCTTGTGATAAATTTAGACCTTATATTGTTGATTCTAAAGTAACTATTCACACAGACCATGCTGCTATTAAATATCTTATGGAAAAGAAAGATGCTAAACCTAGACTCATTCGGTGGATTCTCTTGTTACAAGAATTTGATTTACATATCATTGATAGAAAAGGAGCTGAGAACCCCGTAGCTGATAACTTGTCTAGGCTTGAAAACGTGCTTGATGACCCACTACCTATTGATGATAGTTTTCCGATGAGCGATTAGCTGCAATAAATATTGCTAAAAGCACTCCTAGGTATGCTGACTATGCTAATTACATTGTTGCTAAATATTTACCACCTAGCTTTACATATCAACAAAGAAAAAAAATTCTTCTATGATTTAAGACATTACTTCTGGGATGACCCACATCTTTATAAAGAAGGAGTAGATGGTATTATTAAGCGTTGTGTACCTGAGCATGAACAAGGAAAAATCCTACGGAAATGTCACTCCAAGGCTTATGGAGGGCATGATGCTGGATATAGAACTGCTCATAAGGTATTGCGATCTGGATTTTATTGGCGTACTCTCTTCAAGGATGCTCGTAAGTATGTCTCATCTTGTGATGAATGCCAAAGAATAGGTAATATCGGTAAGCGTCAAGAAATGCCTATGAATTATTCACTTGTTGTTGAACCATTTGATGTTTTGGGATTTGATTACATGGGACCTTTTCCTTCCTCTAATGGGATTACACATATTTCTGTTTTTGTTGATTATGTTACTAAATGGGTAGAAGCTATTCCAACCAGTAGTGTTGATCACAACACCTCTATTAAAATGCTTAAGGAAGTTATTTTCCCAAGGTTTGGAGTCCCTAGATATTTAATGACTGATGGTGGTTCACACTTTATTCATGGTGCTTTCACTACGAAAAAAAGACACATCCGTGACATTTTGGACCGAACGAATTTTTTTCCTGTCATACATATGACACTTCTATGACGATAATTGTGACAAAACCCGGTATCATCATAGATGTGGTGGGCTCCTACTTCCATGACAAAAAATCATGACAGAAAATGGGCTTTTCGTCCTGGGCGGGCCGGAGACGCAGCTGCATGACATTCTTTGGGCCGTCCATGACGGAAAAACCCGTGGTAAAAGCGAGGGGGAGGAAAATTTTGGGGAGTTGCTGGTTACGGTGGGAGGTCGGGGGCCGAGCGATGCGCGTTTCTCTCTTACGTACGCGCATGTGTGTGAGGCGTTGGCTCTAACTAAACCCGAGCGAGGCGTTGGGCTCTAACTGAACCCGAGCGATTGCACTGCAGGCTACGCGTTACTGAACCCGAGCGATCGATTGATGGCTGTTAACAGAACCCGATGGAGCGATTCCTTCGCTACTTCTGCTAACTGAAGCCGATCATTTGGATGAACAGTGAGTGTTGCGGGGGAGGGGGGGGTGGATGAACAGTGAGCGGTGGCGTTGCCTCTGGATGAACAGGACCCCGTGGTGTGGAGGGCTGGATTAACAGTAGACGGTGGAGGGGTGGCCGTGGAGGGGTGGTTGAACAGGATCCCGTGGTGTGGAGGGTTGGATGAACAGTAGACGGTGGAGGGGTGCCCGTGGAGGGGTGGTTCAACAGTAGCCGGTGGAGTAGCGCGCGGTGGAGGCTGGATGAACAGGAGCCCGTGGAGGCTAGAGGAGGTCGACGGTAGCCCGTGGAGGCCGGAGGAGGTCGACAGTGGAGATGAACAGTATCCCGTGGAGTCCCGTTATGCGGTACGCCACACCCCTCCCGATGAACAGGACCCCCGTTTCGACCGTAGGAGGTCCGTTTCTTCCATTTTGCGGTACGCCACACCCCTCCCGATCAACAGGACCCCCGTTTCGACCGTAGGAGGTCCATTTCCTCCGTTTTGCAGTACGCCACACCCCTCCCGATCAACAGGACCCCTGTTTTGACCGTAGGAGGTCTGTTTCCTCCGTTTTGCGGTACGCCACACCCCTCCCGATCAACAGGACCCCGTTCCGAACGTAGGAGGTCCGTTTCCTCCATTCTGCGGTACGCCAGGCCTCGTTTCCATCGCCTGTTCCGTCCAAGCCCTCCCGATGAACACGACCACGCATTCCGTTCCAACCCAACCGGTTGGCTCCCACGCGTTTCGTTGCCTCCCCATGAACACGACGCATTCCGTTGCCTCCCCATGAACACGACGCGTTCTGTTGCCTCCCAATGAACACGATGATGACGTTGTTTCTTCGTTCCAACCCAGCCATGTACACGAGCCCTCGCCGTACGTATGCGCGAGTAGGCGTTCGAGACCCCGCCCGTATGTACACATACGTGGCCGTATTTTCTTTCTTGCACCCTGGCCGCTGTACGTACGTGTACATGCTACGTGTGCGCCTCTACATCCACCAGTACATATGTACGTACACGTTCGCGACCAGAATGACAATGCTACGTACGCTTCGACCAGGTGGGTCCCGACTGTCAGGCACTTCCTTGCCTGCGAAGATGTAGCTGGTGGGTCCCAGCAGTCAGGGGGCGAATCATTTTTTTTGCCCGGACGCACTTCCTTGCGTGCGAAGATGTAGCTGGTGGGTACCAGCAGTCAGGGGGGCGAATCATTTTTTGCCTGGACGCACTTCCTTGTGTGCGAAGGTGTAGCTGGTGGGTCCCAGCAATCAGGGGGGAACTTTTTTTGCGAAATACGGTGGCCCGTCCGGTGGGTCCCCACTGTCAGGTGGAGGAATAATTATTTTGCGCGTAATAAGGAGGCACTTCCTTCTTTGCGCCATGGACCCGGTATCGACCTCTCCACGCGATACTCTTCCAATGGAAGTCGGTCGTTGACAACATTGACCACGCCGTGCCGAGAGCACCACGGCGGTGGACGACGGCGAGGCCTAGGAAGGGGATGTCACGGAGGCAGGGAAGACTTGGCAGTTGTTTCCCACACGAAGGGGAGTACGACTGTACGAGGGTTTACTGGTTCGTCTGCCGTCGCCGGAGAATAACAGCAGGTGTGCGTGAGTAGAGGGATGGCTAGGCCAGCGATGGGAGTACGGTGGGGCGGTGAGGCTGTGGCGGCAAAGACAGGCCAGGGAGGAGGGAGCAGGCAATCCCGTCGGCGCTTGTTTGAGCGGCTGGAGCAGGAAGAGCAGAGATTGAAGAAGCACGATGGCTGTTGGATGGACATCCAACCGTCACTGCTTGTGCGTCAACCTTTTTTTTGGAAAGCCTCAAATCTGTGGAAAACAGCATACAGCCCATCTGCCATTATTTCTAATAATTTACAGCCCATTTGCTAATTTTTAAGGTTCTTTTTTGGAGCCCATATTCTTTTTATTAGCATTACAGCCCATATTGTGGCCACGGTTAAAAAAATATACGAAATTTTGCATATTTCGGTGCGGTCCGAACTGTTTTTAATCCCGAAATTTCGATTCACATTCAAATTGAGTTTAAAAATAAATGTATATCAATATAAAATTGAACAAATTCTTCATGCATAAAAATTAATGTAATTTAAAATCTTGAAATGAAAAAAATATATTTGAAACTAATTGCCGGTTTGATGTGTTTTAAAAATGTACAGCGCATTTCTCATTATTGATGGGCCATTTTCTCGCCAAATGAAAGCTCTCCTCGTCTTGAAAGATTTGCAGCCCAACAGCCCGACAAAGCGACTTACTTGGCAAATCACAAAAAATCGGGATGTGGCCGTGGACCCAATTGTCGGCCTCTCCACGCATGATACTCTTCCGATGGAAGTCGTTCCTTGACCACGTTGACCACGCCGCTGGAGAGGACCACGGGCGGTGGACGCACGACGAGGCCTAGGAAGGGACGACGCGAGCCGGGAAGACGCGGCGTGAAGCTCACAGAGAGGAATCTGAGGCTTCACCGGTTCAGCGGTGTGAGGCTGCCGTCGCGCAGGCCCGGCTAGCGGTGGGAATAGTAGGGAGGCGGTGAGGCCTCCGCAGCAAAGACAGCCGACCACGGGAGGCAGGAGCATGCGGCACGACCGGCGCTGCTTTAGGCGGCTGGAGCAAGAAGTCCAGAGGTTGAAGAAGCACTACGGCCGTTGGATGGACATCGTACGGTCACTGGAGCTAGAATCGTTCATATTGACTAAGTAGAGAAAGCCCTTCGTCCCCTCACAACTTAGTAGGCCCATTAAGACAGCCTCCCACCAAGGTGGGTCCCGGCTAGCCGGGGAGTATTCATTTTTTGTGCGTAATAAGGAGGCACTTCCGGTGGGTCCGAGTGACAATGGGGAACGTTTTTTTGCGAATACGATGGTTCGTCCGGTGGGTCCCAGCAGTCAGGGGGAAACGATTTTTTCGCAAAATACTGTTGGCCCGTCCGATGGGTCCCCGCTATCAGGTGGAGGAATAATTATTTTCCGCGTAATAAGGAGGCACTTCCTTGCGGCTGCCGTGGACCCAGTTGTCAGCATCTCCACGTGACAAGATTTCTTCCGATGGAAGTCGGTCGATTGACCACATTGACCACGCCAAGGCCGAGAGCACCACGACGGTGGATGACGGTGAGGCCTAGGAAGGGGACGACGCAGAGCCGTGCAAGCACGGGAGGCGTGGAGCAGGCGGTAGCACGCCCGCCACGGAGGCGAGCAAAGGCACGATCGGTGCTGCTTTGGGCGGCTGGAGCAAGAAGACCAGAGGTTGAAGAAGCACTACGGCCGTTGGATGGACATCATACGGTCACTGGAGTATTGACTAAGTTGACAAAGCCCTCCGTCCCCATCAACTTAGTAGGCCCACAAGTCAGCCCAACAATATGGTGGGTCCCAGCTAGCAGGGGGTATTCATTTTTTTGGGCGTAATAAGGAGGCACTTCCTTGCGTGCGAAGATATAGCTGGTGGGTCCGACCTGTCAGCGGGGGGAACGTTTTTTTCACGAAATACAGAGGCCCTTCCTATGGGTCCTAGCTGTCAGGTGGAGGAATAATTATTTTACACGTAATAAGGAGGCATTTCCTTGCGTGCGGCCGTGGACCCAGCTGTCAACCTCTCCACATACAGTCCACTTCCGATGGATGTCGTTCATTGACCATGTTGACCAGGCCGCGCCGAGAGCACCAGGGCGGTGGACGACGGCGAGGCCTAGGAAGGGAACGACACGGAGCCAGGGAATACTCGGCAGTTGTTTCCCATGCGGAGGAGTACGAGGGTTTACTGGTTCGTCTGCCGTCGCCGGATAATAACATCATGTGTGGGTGCGTAGATGGATGGCTAGGCCAGCGATGGGAGTACGGTGGGGCCGTGAGGCCTGCATGGCAGCATAGCCGACCGCGGGAGGAGGGAGCAGGCAGTCCCGCCGGCGCTTGTTTGAGCGGCTGGAGCATGAAGAGCAGAGATTGAAGAAGCACGACATCCGTTGGATGGACATCCAACGATCAACGCTTCCTCGTGTGTTCACTAAGTTGATGTATGCTATGCAGGCCAACCTTTTTTTTATGAAAGCATACGCGTCAACCTGTAGTAGGCGCACAAGTCAGCCTCAAATATGTGGAAAACAGCATACAGCCCATCTGCCATTATTTCTAATAATGTACAGCCCATTTGCTAATTCTTAAGGTTTTTTTTGGAGCCCATCTTCTTTTTGTTAGCATTACACCCCATATTGTGGCCACGGTTAAAAAATATACGAAATTTCGCATATTTCGATCCGGTCAACTGTTTTTCATCCAAAAATATCGATTCACATTCAAACTATTTTGAAAAATAATTTATATAAATATAAAATCCAAATAATTGTCCATGCATAAAAATCAATGGAATTTAAGATCTTGTAATGAAAAAAATTGAAACTAATTCCGGTTTGATGTGTTTTAATAATGTATGTGCCATTTACGGGCAAACCGAATGAAACTCTCATCGTCTTGAAAGATTTGCAGCCCAGCAGGGCCAGGGCCGATAAAGCAAGTAGGCCTTGTTTGGGTACTTCTTTAAAAAAAATAGAGCTGGGATAGCCATTTTCAGCAAGAAAAAAACACAACTGGGCTCATGATGTGGTAAACATAAATAAAACCCTGGCTAGACGAGCCACAGCCCCTGCACAGCCCCGTTGTTACCCTGATCCATCGCTAACACTAGTATAAATAACAACTGCTTGTTCCTCAAAAAAAACTGCATGACTTGCTGGATCCCTGGTGTCAGCCGCTCGTTGTGTAATTCTCTCGTTTATTGACTACGTTGACAATGGCGTGAGCCCCAGATGTCCAACCATTAGGTGGAACCATATTTTTGGGCTTGTACTATAGAGGCACTTGCTTGCGTACTGCCATGACACTGGTGGGTCCCTACTGTCATCCTCTCCACGTATAGTCATCTCCTTGTTCCTCTCGGTTGTTGATGACGTTGACAACGCAAGAGGGCGGCGCACCGCGCACGGCGAGCGAACCAAGGCCGCAAGGTGGAGGACGATGGCGAGGCCTCGGACGAAACGAACAGGAGCCGTTGAAGATGCGCCGGTCCAGTCGCAGGCGGAGGGGAGTAGGAGGGTTGACTGGTTCGGGCATGGATGCGTGTTGGGGCTGACGTCACCGGAGAATAACAGGACGTGTGGGGGAATAGAGGGAGGGACTGGCCAACGTTGGAGGGTATGTACGGTAGGGCGGCGGAGGCGCAGCCACCATTGGAGGCGGGAGCAGGCGGAGCCGACGGGGTGGTTTCGTTTGGGCGGCTGGAGGAAGAAGAAGACAAGAGATAGAAGATACACGACATATGTTGGATGTCAATCCAACGGCTGGTAGGCAGAATCGTTTGTTGACTGGCTAGTAAATCGACACCACCTTGGATAGGCTATTTCTCGCTGGGTCCCAAATGTCGAATCCAAATCTGTCACTACCATGCAACCTTTCCTATGAAAATTTACAGCCCATTTGATGTGCTAGTTCGAAATAAGTTTGTGGGTGCTGGTGGGGGCTAATCACTTGGCTTTTGTAATGCACAGTGAGCTCAAGCAGCCGGCGTGAGTGATGTTATTTCCCTTGGTTGTGATATTTTACAATATTTCACTCTAAATTAAACGAATGGCAAGCCATTTGCCTTGTTTCAAAGAAAATATGACAGTCACAACCGAGTTGAAAAGGGCAAGAACATCTAACTCCAGCCTACAAACTATACAAAAGCACGAGGATTGATTGTTCATCAGGTTTACAAAAAAACCCAGATTGAAAAGGGCAACAACATCTAACTCAAAGATCGCTTTTCGGCAGTCACGATCAAATGGATCGGTCAGTCCATAGAATGAACATCCCGGGTCGTAAAATTCATCGGATTATGACCACAATATGTTGTAAATAGAAGCCCGCACGCTCGTAAGCTCTTTTGCCCACCTAAAACTCCTTTTTTGCTCTTCGACATACCCATCCGTCAAAACCATGTCTTTGATAAACTTAAGCCCGATGGACAATAGTAACCTCGCATTCAGCAGGAAGAATGTGACAAAACCTTTGTTTGCACGGTTGGCTACATATCATTCTAGCGTTATTGTCTTCAATCGAATCTCATGAGAAGTGAGAAAATCCCGATGCTTATGAATCCACCGATTGGTTATAACTTTCTTACCCAGTCCTGTTGCCTAAATAGACATGAAGATTGAAAAGCGATTAAGGTCTAAAAGAAGAGTGTTGAAAGAGCAACAATTTGAACGATTAATTCTAGTACACTATATGCGGGCTTCCAATGTGCGTGAAATTATCACCTTTATATACAACTTCTCCAGACATGGAAAGCATTGCAGCAAGTCAATAATCTTGTTCAGATCAAAACTATTCATTGGATATATAAGATCTTGACAGAACCCAGCACCATTGATAGGCCATCCATGGAGAAACTCTTCATTGAGCATAGAACATAAGATTAGTACAAAATGTGTACTCCAAGATGATATATAAATTATGCGCAGAAATTTAAAATGCAGCTTATGGTTACAAGTGTAGATGATAATATAAAGTACCTGAAGAACTGTGGAGCCAAACACCATATTGAAATGAGCATAGAGATCATGTATTACACCCAAGGTCTCCAGTTTAGGCACAGAGAGGACGGTTATTTGCAACGGTGAATAACTAGAATCAAGGATCAACCTTTGAAGTGAAAGGGCATCTTGGATGATGAGCTGCCTTCCGTCAAAGAAATTCCAATTCTTACAAGGTTAGGCGACTTTATTTGGAGACAACCCATTCTAACTGTGAAAACAAGCACCAAGCACTCCAAATACAGGAAACTGGAGTGGATAATGATGTGCAATGAGGCCTCCGATATACGAACCCGCACAAGTGAAAGTTTCTTGAGAAATGGGAGTCGAAGGTTTAGTACCAGATTGTGCAGTAGGTAGCACAATGCAATGGTGGTGGTGTGGAGAGAGGAGGAAAACCGCGAGATGGACATCGGTGCTGAGGGCACAAGTTCATGGCATTCGGTATGTGGTATGTGATTTCCAGGGGAATAGTAGAACTCAAGCAGCTGTAGTTCTGTGAATTCAGGGGATTTCAGCCAAAGGCCCACCGCAGGTGGCATGGTATGCTTGCTCAGGTAGCATGACGGGATGCAGAGGCTTTGAATGGAGCCCTGGTGGGAGTAGATGATGGATCTGGGGATTTCAAAATCATTGAAGAGAGATAGCTGAGGACAGTCGAGATTAAGGGGCATGGCGCACCATAGAGGGCGCCACCGTATTGAGAGGACTTGGGTGCGGCAGCAATCCTTGGTGGGGAGAAGCGAGATGATCTCCCCAAGGATGGCGTCCGGGAGATCGCTGATGCGGTCCACCCGAGATTCTACGGTTCCCGGGATCCGGTGGGGCGGGTCAACGCTTCTCCCCAAGACCGCGGGTCTGGGATCTACAACAAAGGCCGCCAAGTGGAGCCTCATCTTCTTGGCGCTGGGGTCAGCCGACTCCATTTTCCTCGAGGGCGTCGCGTCGTGCTCACGGATTTGAGCAGAGTAACGAATGATGAGCCTAGTTGTAGTGCGAGCGAATAAGAAGGGGAGCTAGGGGTTTTCTGTAGGAGTGAGGAAGAAGGGGAGCTGGGATTTTCTGTAGAAGTGAGGTGAGGAATTTAGGGGTACGAGTGGAGCGAGCTGACGTGAGGTGGGTGGGAGCGAGGAGGAAGAAGAGCACCTGTGTTTTTTGGGGGGTGGTGTCTGGGTGTGGGTAGCGCCTTTTGAATTGATTTTACTATTTACTAGTGTGGATTGGCTGTTTTGTCTTGGGCCTAGAGAAACAATTACTACTAGTACAGTGGAGACACTCTACAGCTACCCAGAAAAACAATTACTACTTGTACAGTGGAGACACTCTACCGCTTCTGGCTCCTCCTAGGTCATTGAAATGTCTCCCTCTACTGAATGTCATTATACCTTTGTTCACCGACATGCGGGCCATGCAGCACGCGGGCCCAAATGCCATCCACCAAATTAGAAGGCAGTATGCAGGCAGAGAGTCACCCCGGTCAGAAGGCCGGGCAAGAACGGGCCGTCAGATCACAAAACCCCACCTCCCCGCAGTCTAAGTTTGACGGACAAAGCAACCATCATTTCACTCTTCGCCGAGTCCCTTCTCCCTCACCGTCTTCAAGAAAGGCAGCACTCAGATTCCGCCAACGTTTCTTCTCTCCCAACGAAGGGAATGTAAGAGGATCTGTGATGTTGGTATATTTTCGTTCAGAGAAAAATAAAAGAACTTTTGCAAAGCAGTAACCGATCCTCACTCTCTTTTTTGTTTCATTGTCATTGCGATTGTGTTTTCCTTTCAGTGGTCTCCTAGTATTCGTTAGTTTCATGATGGACCAAGGAGAACCAGGCAAAGATCTGCCGATATTGGAGCAGACGCAGGAGGCTGATCCCCATGAGACAGAGAGCTCCAAGAAGATGGAGGCAACCAACGAGCCGACCCCAGACACGCCACGGCCACTCTTGAGATGGTCAACGCCCGCTTGAGGTTACAGCCCCGTGGCACCGCAGGAGCAGTTTTCCCCCTTCGAGGATGTGCCCCGCTGAGCTGCCCAAGGTGATTTCCTTCTTTGCCGATCTCGATTGTGGTTTTTCATCTAAGTATGTGGTGATTTTTTTAGAAAAGAAAGTATGTGGTTATTAATAATGCAAAATTTTATTAGCTTTGATACCATGCTATATATAGTGGTTTAAATAACTTGTGTTTCTTATACTGAAAAGTAATTCAAAATTTGTTTCTGTTTCAATTAGAGCCACGATGCGCATAAGGATTGTGTGGTTGTGCATGTCACTTGCTATGAGGCGGACGACCTGAATATATGCGCTGGGAAAACAGAGTTCTTAGGCTGTTGGATCCTGGAAGCCATTTGCGGTTATACCAATGAAGAGGTGTATTCCAGCCTCACTGTTGTCAGGCGTGTTGTCCAGGGTGTACTGAAGCACAAGAAGTCCAAAGCTACTCCTTCGTTTGTGAGGCATACTTTTCTTGTCAAGCTTATGCAGGCAGATGACATGGCATGCCTCCACAAACAAGTTTATCAGTGGCAAGGCCACAAGGTTGTCTTCATGAAGTTTCACAGATTGAGGCTGTCAAGGACGCCCTCGATGATGTTCATGGCAAGGTCCGCCTTGTGTCCAGCCCAAATTAGATCGAGGCATGAAATAGTTGCCCCAGCTAGTGTTTAATAGTAGTTTGGATTGTGTCTAATTATCCGAACCTTGCTCATTATCGACCCCTCCGGGCTAGTACTGCTGTTTGAATCCGTCTATGGGAACTGCCGCTACTTTTGTGTGCCCGTGAATCATATAAGCAACTATGTATCTTGTTACGATGGTTCATGCAGTTAATTGAGGCCACAATGTAATAAATTCCAAACATTCAACGCTAGTCCAGCTCATGTGGAACACTCACATTAAACTCGTCTTCGTAAAAATCTTGAAAAGCATAAGTTAAGCAGTTTTATACATCTCAATGATTCATAGAACATAACAAACATATACTAGTTCACAAAGAAAAGACAAAGTTGTGAGAAGGTTTAAAAATCAGGAAAAACAAACAAGGCTTCTTCCGAGCAAAGGGCCTCCGGCAGCTTAAATTTCCTGGAGTTCACTCTGGTTTTTTCTTGTTGCCACCATCCGTGGTTAGGTTCTCTCATTCCGAATAACCAATTATAATTGTGGTCTCAGTTGGAATGCTGAATCGAACCATACAAAGGTAATCTTGACCAGTGAAATTCTTGTGCATTCCACTAAATTTAAGCACCGCTATTTGCAGAAATAAGCTGACCATAATGCCTCTTGTCCGTGCACTTTTGTCCAAAAACCCGTCAAATGCGGTCGTGCGTGACTAGTCCTCGGTCCATGGATGAACCGGTAGAAAGTGCATTCCGGACTAGGATGCGCTTGTTTTCGCCGTCCTCGCACCGCAATCAGGAAGTAAAACGCATTTAATCAGCTTCGTTTAGATTATGCTGGTCATTCTACCTTAGTTACTACCAATGTAGGGATACCTTGAAGACGGAGGTTAGACGACGGCAACGAGGGATAGCCATCTCATTTCTTGCAGCTTGTACTAAAACCGAGGTGTGTGCTTTTGATTGCGCGGATAGAAATGATACGGAGACGACATCCCAAACGATATGGAGACAGACATCCCTATTTGCGCAAATACGAAATATGGTTATTTAAACAAAGGATGATATTACTACTTTCCCCGCTTTCCTCTTAGAACCAAGTCCTAGATTCATGCTACAGCTTTCCCACTTTCTTCCCGCTTGAACCAACGCTTTGAGTTGACTGTATGAACTAGCTTTACTTCTAATAATAGTAGAAGTCTAGGTGGCTTTGGAACAGCGGACGGAAGTAGAAAAGGACCCACACGAAGGGGGAAGAGCTGGGGCAGTAGAGCAAGGTAGGTTTCGAAGGAATATATACCTGAGGGTCATCGGCATGTGGCAAAGACGGCGTCGGGAGGCCGCATCTTGGCCACAATACCGCAGGGAGGAAGAAGGGGTCGGAGGCCCTCCCGAGCCGGCGCTCTCTCAGAGAGAACGGCACGGCCGCCGATCGGGATGCACGGGCAGCCGTTGGTCTCCTCCCTCGCCGCTGACGACAGCGTGAATGATGCACCTACACCCCCGCCTTTGCCGAGGTTGTCCGGCCGACTTGTGACCAGCCGTGAGCTGAGAGAGAGAGAGTGTGGCCACCTATGTCTTGCTTAGATCCGGAGAGCATGAGAGAGTGAACGAGAGGAACCCTAGTAAAGCAAGCGCTAAGGCTCCTGCTTTTATATATAGTGGAGTGATTTTGTTGTACCGGCTTCAAAAAATGCGCCCCACGTGTACCGGCAGTGGGTGTGAGAG
Source organism: Aegilops bicornis (assembly GCA_021605145.1). Lineage (NCBI taxonomy): Eukaryota > Viridiplantae > Streptophyta > Magnoliopsida > Poales > Poaceae > Aegilops > Aegilops bicornis. Next base: position 107,045,285 of record CM038671.1, read on the forward strand.
AACTAGTGCGTATGCGTGCACCGCTTCTCTTCGTGAGAGTACAATATATACTATGCCCAAAGAACGTTCGCCGCAAGAGTAATAATATAAGTGTGTGACGTGTGAGCTAAAATAAAATGTGTGTGCCGTCTTTTGTTTTTTAGAAGTTCTGAGGGTAGGGTGTGAAGAGCACATACGTGCGTGACGTCTACCTGCAAATAGATGATGGGTGCCACGTGCGAGTCCGCGAGAGGACTCGGGAGAGTTGTGACTCGTGAGGGTGCGTGTGCGTGAGACAGAGGGGGGCACGTATCAATGCAATGCATGTGTCCGTAAATCATTATCCGACAAACGTTCGCCACAAGCCTTTTCCCCGACGAACGCCAGAAGAACCGTTAGATCGGCATCCGATGCTGTCGGTTTTGCCATGTCATTTAATGTAACAGCCACTCCTCCTACACACAAATCTTCCATGTGAGTGTTAGCAATCGCCAGATGCTCCCTCCGTTCAAATGCAAAGGTATATAGCTTTATTGAAAATTAGAACCTCGCAAATTTTTACCGAAGTTTTCATGTACCAAATTGCACATGTAGAATACCTCAGTATATATCATTTCATTCATCTTCGAGAGGTAACTATAAAGATGGGTGAGGAGTCTACAAAGAAAGACCATCGTATCACCCGCAACAATTTCAACCATCCTTTAGTGTCGAGGAATATCATAGGAACTCTATATGATATGATTTTCATAGGAATTTTTTCCTTTAGAGCCAATTGGTTCATAGGAATAGATTCATATACTCTACATTTCAAAGGAAATAAACATGATATCATTTCTATAGCTTTAGAGCCACTTGGTTCATATGAATGGATTCCTATACTCCCTTAATTTCAAAGGAAAATAAACATTAGCATATATTCAATAGAAAAGTTCCTATGATATGAACCAAATTACATCTCTTTACTAATCCCTCCTCATAGGACTTGAGATACATGTCATCTCTAGATTCAATAGAAAAGTTGCTATGATGTGAACCAAATGAAATCTATTTTCCAATCCCTACTCATAGGAATTGAGATCCTCCATGTCATCTCTTTCCCTACAACTTCCATGTATACATCTTCTATTCCTAAATAGATAGTACAACCCACTAGTAGCTTTTTTCCAAAACATGCAACTATGGCACAAGAACTATATAGTGTGCCAATAACTTTGAAAGATGGTCATTGGATGAAGCTAACCCGACAAAGGCAGTAGATGGGGAAATCCGAGCACCATCGGCCGTTGGATATCATCAACATTCCACCAGATCCGCCACATGTACAATTTAGAAGACTCCATGGTTGAACTTAAGCATAATGCACAAACCTCAAAACACAAGCACTTCTCCTTTGTTCTAGAATATTCTGTATCATAATTGATTATTTTTTCTAAATGAATTGCCATTATTTGTTTTTTACTTTATGATTTACAATGCACAACCCCATGAATCTTAACATTTTTATATAACTAATTGATTTTGAATGAGATGAACTATAAGAACTAAACGAACATATACATCATGCATATATGACTCAAAGCTTTACATGCTATAGTGTGTATTTATTCATAATTTGGTTTCAAAATCTCATGCGTTCAATACATGTGTACCTTACTAGTTTTGAGTAGAGTAGCAAATTTCACGCTGCCCCGGTATATCAAAATGCAGGGCCCATGCATCATTGCCTTCGTCGAACCCACGCCCACAATTTTTGTACGTGCTATATCTCCACTGGTCCCCGAACCCGAAATGCTGCCTCGTTCCTGTAAAACCAAGCGGCCCACACATATTTAAGGCGTCGACTCGAGCCCGTTTACTACGACATGGCCCCGCACGCCGTAGTACTCCTACAAACCCTACCGCCGCCCTCATCATCGGTTTTCTTCAAGAGGACGAGGGAGAAGCCGATTTGTAGTGGAGGCGCTTTCAAAAAAAGGATCTCAGAGTGGAGACCCCTACCCTAGGATGCCCTAGGTAGCTGCCGCACACATCATTGTTTTCTCTTTTCTTTATGCTCTTGCACGCTAGAGTGAAATGATGGTTGCTTCGTCCGTCCAGCTTAATGCGGGAAAGGTGGGGCTTTGTGATTTGACCCTTCATCGCTCATTTTCTACTATCAAGCGCCACGACCGGGTGCCTCCAATTCCAACCGCTGTTCGAATCTGTGATTTGGTGCATCGCACGTGGAACAAGACGGTGGATGAGCCACATGTCCGCCAAAGGGGTCTGTTAAGTGTGTAGCCATTTCGTGCAAAGCGGATCGACCGCTTGAGTTGCTACGCCAACACGACAGGAGCAGCCTACCACTTGGTTTTTCTCCTTGGTGAATCCCGACTATATTGATCTAAAAAGATACATGCTGAACTACCCTCTCCGTCTCGGTTTTTTATTTGTAGGCGTCTCGGTTTATAGGGCCCGCACGTAGTTCTAGATCATCCATTTGACTAACTAAATATGAGTTACTATGTCACAAAAAGTATATCATTGGATTCTTATTGGTTGATATGTGAAGAAACAAGAAACAGGTAGAAGTTAATGCACCGTGCCATAGTATTTTGGGATTATTTGGTTCTCGTGATGACTTACTCACCTAGACCGAGGGAGTAGTTGTATTTAAAAGTCGAGGGCGGGGCTTTTCCTGCGTGGTAGGCGGGGCAGTTCCGCCTAGTCGGTTCGACAGAGACGCGAGAAGATGAGGGAGTAGGCTGCTGCAAATGTAGGGCTATGTGATTTGACAACGAGTTACTACTGAACAGGTGGGGCCCCGTGATTTGACTTGCCATTATCATTTAAACTGCGGCGCTACGACCGGCATGAGTCTCCTGATTCCTGACCACCCCCATACAGGTGCCTCTCCCAATGCTCCACCATGTAGTAGTAGAGGTTGGCTCTTCCATGAGAGCCCACTTCTCCACTTTTTCCTTGCCTCTCTTTCCTCCACATATGCAAAAATGCCATGTAAAGCGCACTATTGTACTTACTTGCTCCTACAGGTGCTTAAACTTGCCACATAGGCATTAAGTCTGATGTGGCAAGTTAATAAAGAAGAGAGAGACTAGTTTGGTGACCCAAGGAAGAAACGGTGCTAAGCGCGTGTACCTAGGTGAAAAGACAATTTTGAGTCTATAGCTAATTAAATGAAGCAAACTTAGCAACACCATTTCATTGGAAGAGGTCACTCCTTGGCAAATGCAATGAATACTAGTACTCCCTGTGTCCCATTATATGAGAACATTTTTGACACTACACTAGTGTCAAAAATGTTCTTATATTATGGGACGGAGGGAGTACGAAGAAAGAGATAGAGAGGACTAAAAAAATACACTTATAGCCAACCTTATAGCCAACCTTGTTGTAGTATGAGTGACTAAGTGATGACTATGTATGACATGCCAACATCGGATAGCCTAACGCACGCGTGTTAAATCTCCAAGGGCGCCGACTGCCATGAAACACGATGGTCGTGGTAGGCGCGACCATGATACGGGCTGCTGACAGCCCTTGGATCTGAGATCAAACGGTCGCATGCTAAGTTGCTGAAAATTTGCGGAATAACCCTCCAGGATAGGATATTCACCCATAGGTCTAGAATCACACCATGCAACCGTTCGATCTCAGATCCAAGGGCTGTCGGAAGCCCGTATCATGGGAGAATGGAAAGCCACTACCCTGCCGTTCGCACGCCGGGCAGTTCGCTTCCTACTCGCCCCGCACGCCCTTTAATAATACGGCGGTTCGCTCCTAGTCGTCCTGGCCCATTCACATTGCGGCAGTTCCACTAATCCTAACCCTCCTCCCAAATCCATGGCGCCCCAAATCTCCCCGATCGGGCGATGATTACAAGGTTAGAACCATCACCCGGCGATGAGTTCGACGTCATCTACACCTGCATTTCCGCGATGGTGAAAGGATGCCTTTCGCTTTCAGACGCATGTTCAAAAACTCACATGATGAGTGGGTCGCTGGGCTAGATGTTGAGTACACCACGGCCGTGGGACGAGAGAAGGATCTAAAGGACGAAGAGAGGAAGAAGCCCGCCGTGATCCAGGTTTGCGTACATAATGTTTGCTTGGTCTACCACATATGCCATGCCGACGTTGAGTGCCAAGATTTTAAGAACTTCCTCGAGGAAAAAACAGTCAAATTCGTTACTTTAGACTTTAAGAATGACAAAGAAGTCCTGCGTCGAATAGGCCTCATTGTAGGCAACCCCTTCGACCTCCAGAAGAATCGGCTGGTGCCCTCTCGTCAGCCTTCAATGCTGACCCTGGCAGGAGCCATGGTTCATCCTTCATACGGTAAACCTGAGAAACCTCCATACACGTTTCATCGTCATGCATGGCAGCGGAATGTACTAGATATAGACCACATACAGTACGCTGCAATGGATGGCTACCTTTGTTTCAATATCTACAAGGGCTGGATGAAGAGCAACAGCCAAGTTGGCGGTTCAAGCAAAGAAGTATCGGCCAAGAGGAAGAGGGACAAGGACGAAGTCGAGGACGTGGACGAGGACTCCGAATAAGGTGGCAATGTCGTTGCTCATGGTGGTTCTAAACTTCTAATGCAGTGTCTACCGGATTAGTTGCATAGTTTAATTTCAGGTGTGCTTAGTTTAATTTGAGGGGTGTGTTGTGCTGAGCCCCCAGCATAACTATGTTATGTTTCTTCTCATTACTTTAACTCTTCAGTATGTACATACTAGTACTAGTATTTCTTTAATAGAATTTAGCACCCCAATTAAGCACGTACTAGCTTTTTTAATAGTACTATATGCATAATTTGGCGACGAGCGCTCTCTATATGTACCACATTTTTTAAAATTCCAATTTTTGCTCCATGGCGCAATCCATCGATAGTGGAGTACTACTGTACAAAAATATACATTTTTTAAAAGGCTAGCATACTGTTCATCATATATATATAGCCATTTAAATTCTCAACCTAGAACGACGTGCATGCCATGTAGTAAACTGATACAGAGGAAGTATAGTAAAAATGAGGTGATTTTACCAAGCGATCGACGGGGGAGCATGACCTGTCATGCGGTCCCACGTGTCATCATGTACCAAGGCGATGCGCGTGTCCCTCTTGAGGCGTATAATACTAGTACGTGGTTTGAGATGATGTCGAACCAAGTGTGAAATAATGGTTGCTTCGTCTGGTCTGGGAAGGTGCAGCATTGTGATTTGACGTCTCATTGCTCATTACTACTAATGGGCCGGTACGAGTAAAAGGCCCCCCCCGCTGTTCTCAAGACCGTTATTTGGTGCTTGACACATCGACCGGTTGCTATATGTCCCACATTTCGCATGGTGAAGTACAGAATTCATGAAAGGGAGCGTTGACGGAGGAGTATACTACAGAATTCATGAAAGGGCGCGACTTAGTTTTGGAAAAATCTGTTTTTACGGAGTACGTACCCACTAGGGTTTATGGGGCTCATCTAACCAACATTCGTTTTTCCGTTTGATAAGTCCAAATTCTACTATACTAGTAGTAGTACCATTACATGTTGGATTTCGAGGTGCGTTAGATCACACGACGCAAGCAGTGTCAAGAGGAAACTAACCAATGCATGTACAAGTTCATGGAAATTTAGTGGTCATTCATGCATTCGCTCTAATTAATGCCTAGGTAAACATAACTTCTTGAGAAAAACGAGCGTCTTGTGCAAACTACTTAAATTAATTCGACCACTCAACGTCTACCTTGGTTGGAGAGATTTTGAAATTGAGACATAAACTAGAAAGGAGGGAGTAGTAACTTTTGTCTCAATTACTATTTGTGGCCTTGTATAGATGCAAAATGTATTTTTTATAGTGGCCTTGTATAAGTAAATAGAGGGAGTACTAACCAAAGTACGTAGTAGGGACGAGGAGTAAACGGAGGGAGTAGTAAAATTTTCTCCTCGTCCTGCGAGCCACCGCGCGCGTGGGCGAGGGAGCGGGCGTAAGGCGTCAGAGTAGTAAGCTTCACCTCATCCTGCGAGCCACCGCTTACATGGGGGAGACGGTGTACTAAGCAAGTTTCTCCTCGCTCTGCGAGTTGACGGGACACATCAAAAGTACTCCAGTGTATAGAGCCTTGCCTCTAAGGTAGGCCCCACATGGTTTGCCTCTTTTCTTAATTTAACATAACACGTCAAGTCGCAATTTGTTTGTTCACCCGTGCTAGACGATCCTTCCTCCACCAAGTGGACAACCAGTACACATGCCAAATTACCACGTGGGATGCCTTTTTCGTACAGAAATGAGCTCCACCGTTTACCCGCGCGGGTGTGGTTGGGAAAGAGACGGAGTACGCGGCGCCTGCATGCGTGCACCTCTTCTCTTCGGCACGCCCCCACCTACGTGGGTGTGTGTGAGAGAGATACAAACCTAGACATAATGCGTCAGTCCATCCCCATGCCTCCGCTTGATCCGACCACCACCACCACCACGGCACCACGCCCCACTCCTCCTCACCTTATCTCTCATATTTCTCCCTTCATTTTTATATACAAGGGGCCACTATCAAAATTACAATTTGCAGATATACAAGGCCACTAACACTAATCGATGCAATATTAATGGTGTTTGCCTCGTGGTACTAGCAAAGGAGGACATTAATCCCTTGCATGCATGCGGGAGTTTGTAAAAAAATGCATCTTGATGTTCCGTGCAATGCATGGGCATCTTGCTAGTCCATGAAAACAACACATTGCAAAATTCCACGGCGAACGAGGGATTTGAATATGTTGGGAGGGGTTGTTTGGATCTTGCCCAGGGTAGCCAAAATATTGCCGACCCTTTTGTCCACCGGTGCCTTTGCCACCGATGAACGAGGAATGGCTCGGGTGCTCATGCTATCATGCATCCTCCAAATACAAGACGTTGGAGACGAGCTCGCACGATCTGTGTTTTTTGTCCCACAACGCCGCCTCGAGCTGCCCACAGACCGACTGACCCGCAAATTACGCCATCCAACCGTAGCCGCACACATTATGACAGCAACTCAACCAACCGGACGAAATTCATGCAAACACGTAGACAAACTGATATTTCATATAAAGAACGACGGAAATCATATAAAATACCAGATTTTCATACAAACATGACGGATTTCATTACATTCAAATGAACTACACGGTGCTAGTTCTGGACAGCACAGGTATATAATACCTGGCCTAAATGGTCGCCTCACGATCAATTTGTGTTCCTCATGTCCGGCAAAGACGATCATCGGACTGCCGGAGCGGGAGGTATATGCTTCAAAGACAAAGGACGGCTCGCTTCCCCATCGCCCAACAGATATCATTGGCTGGTGCCGAAGATGATGGTGGCCGGCACCGGTTCGAGTTCATCACCGGCCACTACTTTGCCATGGCCGGCACCGGCTCGAGTTCATCCTAACATTCCCCTCTTCCATGGAGCCCATGCGGGGTCGACGAAGGTCCTCGCAACAAAAGGATCCGGTAAGACACCTGTTGTGTACGCCGGCGTCGCCTCCGCGGTGCCCTTCATGGGACCCAAGCGGCGGCGGCCTCCCGTGTTCTACTTCTCCTCGATGATGGCGGCGGACGCGGAGGCGCTGGCAACCGACTCGTCGCTCTCCGCGCACCCGGCTCAGCTGCTTGCATGGCGCGCGCCGCCGCATGGGAGTCTCGCCACGTAAACGGGAGACGCGGTATGAGGCGGCGGCGTGGACGACAAAGAACGACGCCATGCGCCGCTCCTCGCCGAGCTGGCTCGAGCGGCGAAGTTCTTGAACCGCTGGCCGGCTTGGGGCGGCAAATCGATCCGCTGGGCGAGGGAGGGAGGTGGATCAGCGAGCTGCATAGCTCAGATCCGGCGGGCTACCCAGCCGGCTTGGATACGGAATAACTACTCTTCAGAAGTCATTGTAAGTGTGGACAAAATGGTGGAGGAGATAGGGGAGCGGCGGGGGTGTGCGATTCTTGGCCGGCGTTTGGCCTCGTTTAAATAGGAGATTAAATAGACGGAGGACGGGAGGAGCTCGGCCGGCGTTATGCTTAACGCCGCCCGGTCATGAATGAGCGTGAGTCGAGTGGGTTTCTCGGCTTCCACAGGCGGGTTTCATGGAGGCGTTTGAATGCGGCACGAGGCGTGTTCAGTCCGGCGTGCCGCGAGTGACGCCTCGACTCGACCTAGGACACCGTGCCGTTCTTCCACTAACGCAGGGCTCTTTGGGTGCATGGCCCGCATGTCAGTGACCCAACGCAAGCAGCGCACAGCAGAGGAACCTTTTGTGGGCCAGGGCGGTCAGAAGCGGCATTTCATAAACCGATGATTGTTCATTGAGTGTGACATCATCTTTTTCATGTAGTTAAGCCTACTATGTTGATAGCCCGTTCGATACATTGTGATTCATAAAGACCAATGCAAACATCAATGTTCTGCTTATCATAGATAAGATTGATTAATACCCGTAACAATCCATGTCCTTAACAAAGGGTGCATGCACGTATGGGTTGAGCGTGTGTCTTGTGTCGCGTGTTGTGTGCATGCAGGCGTGCGAGTGTTCCGTGCGTGCAAGGGTGCGTTTCAGTGTTGCATGCATGGGTGCGTACGTGCGTGTGTTCGTGAGTGCATGTGTACGTGTCAGTGTTGCACGCCAAAGATGCGGCGTGTAATGCGTTATGTATGCGTGTTAGTGTTGCACGCCGACATGCGTGCGTGTCTTACGTGCGTGCATGTGTACGTGCGGGGTGAGGCTACACGTCAGTCGACTGAATTTTTCATCTACATGATCTTGAGATTTCACGAAGTCACCATAGGTGCCTCGTAGTCAAGTGGAACGTCTCCTCCCACTGAACGTACATCACCGGAAAATACTGAAATTAACACAAGATAAATGCGAGCACCGGGACTTTAACCTTGGTGGGCTCGAGAAACCATCGTCCTCTAACCATCCAACCACATCTTGGTTAGCACGACAAAATGTATGTGGTGACCGTGATGAGCTTATTCTGAAGTCCAGTTGACCATATCGTGGCTTTCGCTTCAAATACAATGACCGTAAGTGTCGCCAACAAAATACGGAGCACGCATCAAATGCAAAGTCCACGGTGTCATCAACAAAATATGGAGACGATCGTGAGCTAGATACCATTGTACTATTGTATATGCTTATTTTCATAGTGGCCGATTGCGTGTGTGGTGTGGTGGGCACATCATTTCTAGTTGTGGTGGGTCAACATGAAGACTCATGGGTCGGTTCCATCCTGCGCCACATATAGGTTGGACCGAGACGTGTTATACGGAGACCCACGTGGAGGACTCGGCGTACAACACGAAGCTACCAGAGTCGCGGAGGACTCTATCCCCACTGGTGATAAGCCGACTATATATGATTTGTAACCCTAGGCCCGTAGTATGTTATACAAGCTTGGGGGCTAGTTCGTCGATAGTATACACACACGCACAATGCCTGGTATTCACGTGTACTGTGTACACACCCTATCACTAATATATAGTACCGTGAGTAGGCTCTTTTTTCAACTGCAAGGGTCCGATCCGAACTAGGGTAAAACTTTGCATCAGATTACCATCCAGCCTAACAGCCGTGGATATCCTACATGAATGATATGATGAAATCATATCTGCCAACTACTATTAGAGAGGTGTGTCGTGGGGGGCACAAATGTAGAGAGGCCTAAAGACAATGTGCATGCGGGAGACACGTAGGCACATATATGTACGTATAGAGGGCTAGTAGAGACCGTGCATGTGTATATATGCATGTGAGAGAAATAGTGTTTTCCAACTGAGATTAGTGAAAAGAGTGGTACATAGTAGTCAGAAAGAGAGAGAGAAACAGACAGAGCATGTGCGTGAGACACCCCGACACCCTGAGAGAGATTGTGAGCATGTGCGAAAGAGAAATGCCAATGCACATAAAGTGTTTGCATTTATGCGTTAGATAGAGAGATATATAACGCGTTTGTGAGAACGGGGCGAGGCTTAGTGCATCTACGTGTAAAAGGTGGTTCTACGCATTAAATTAAAATATAAATGGCATTATTATTTTTGGATGAGATCATGAATTTTGCAAAATTGTGTATGGACGAAAATCGGTCTATCACACACCCATACTCTATTGAATTCTAGCATGTGCATGTGTTTATTTCATATTATCGGTCCATAGAGTGAGAGCGGTTTGAAATACAGGCAATGGATGCTTTTACAATTCATATATAAACATTAATTAGTGCACTCCATGTTGTTAGTGTGAAGCACTTTATACATTTGTCACTTGCATGGATACATTCCAAATTGCTAGCTACGAAATAAAATACATGTCGAATTCAACATAAAGGGGGTTCAAGATTGAATTGTGAGGGAAGTGCATTCATCTATTTGAACCCGAGATAATGGCATTTGTAAATCAGATGTAAAAGGGGGCATCAATCTTTGTTGTGAGTTTGAACATGTTGTATATATTCATACGCATATCTAACTTTTTTTTGCAACCAAGGAGATTATACCTGGAACCATGCATGAACTGAGGTAAGTTGCATATTTTTTAATATATACTTGTGTACAATGTACATTAAAATGTACCCCCTCCATTCCAAAATAATCGTAGCTTTAGGATTTTCAAGAGTAAAGATTTGTGAAGTTTGACAAATCCTGAAAGTTCAATTCAAGAGAACAGAAAACGTTAATGCTTCTGCTCCCAAATATTGAACGAAGCGCCAAATAGGCCTCTGGTCACCCGAAACCGCGCGAGACTAATGTTTTGGTGGTAGGACATTACTATCCCGACTTCGCCCGTGCAGCCTATCGGCCCGATGTCCAAAGGTCTAAACCGGGGTAGGTTTGTAACTTCACCAAGACGCCAGTCTCAACCGCCTTCGAGAAGCATTCATACGCCATGGGCGCCTAAACACCCATGCGCTCGGCCGAAATCTATCCCGCCCACATTTGGGACACCTGACATGAGTGTCCTACCCCCAACCCGCAATATGTCCAAAATATTTAGATGGGGGCAAAGTTTGTAACTTTCCCCAAATTTCAAACAAGCGCGTCTCAAACCGAAACATTGTTCCCCTTTAGTTCACCGCCTCCCTCTGTTTCCACATTCATACTCCGTGGGCGCGAAAACGCCCTCTCCACCAGCCGCGAAACCCTAGCCTCCTCCGTCCTCCACCCCATAGCGGCCAATCCACCGCCGCCCTCCTCCATCATGCCGGAGCCGGTACCCCGACGTTGTCGTCCAACGCAACCGCAACCGCAATGCCCTCAAGGACTTAGCAGCTGAAGCCGAGGCAGAGCTGCCTCCACGACGCCGACGCCAACGCGGCGCTGCATGCAGAACCACTCCGACCACGCCGTCCTGCGCCTCACCGCTGCGGCTCCACTATCGCCACCGTCCACCGCACCGGAGCTGTTCCAGCTATGCCGTTGTTCGCCGCCGGATCTGCTTCCCGCCACGATGACGGCCACCACACCACACTCAACAACTTGGCCATGGGTTCGTCCAAGGCTGCACCATCCTCCACAACTTCGGTTTTCGGCGAACAACAAGATCGTCGGAAAATGAAGGAGGACACAGAATCGCCAGCAGAAAGAGGTACTCCTCTTCCCTTATTCAGCAAATCTTACTTCTCCGCCACACCATATTCATCCCACGAAAAGAAACTAGTTGAGCGCTTCATCGTGCATCTTCTTCGTGATACTAAATGCACAAGGTTTCCTCGCTTTTACTATTTCACCTTTGCTAGAGGTCAAGAGTCTACCGGATTTCAATTCGTGGTCACGAACCACAATTAAAAGAAGCAAGACACCGCTTAGACGCCAAGCACCTAGTCCGTCTGTTCCCCGGGAAGCGGTGCATCGGTGTCTATCATAGGGGTGTGGGCGCAGGAGGCTGCTTGCGCCCGATCCGGAGGTCGGCGGGCTTGAATGGATGGTCGGGGCGGTGCCAAGCACGTGATGCGGTGAGGTCGAGGGGAGGGCACAAGCAGGGGAGGAATACTGGGCCGGTGGTCGCTGGCGTTTCGAGGAAGATCGTCAACACTGACTGGCTGGAGGTAGATGAAGGCGATCTGCCCGTTCTTTGTACATCGGACTGTGCAGAAAAATGGACTGACCTATTTGCTTTCAAATCATTGTTATTTTCATAGAATCCTGTAGTAATTGAGTGTGCCATGCATGTTATAGAGCTATCATATGTCTCCGTCATTTATTTCTCACCGACCTGCTATCTCGCTACCTTTACACTGCATACTAATTGTGCACACACTTCACCCATACTCACACTATTGTTTTTTTATGCATGGGTATTTCAGACTCTGACGCAGTGTTGATGAATGCAGAAAAGAAAAGACAGAAGTCGCTCCAGTGTAATTCGAAGATAATCACTAAGCGTTTCAGCGCTCTAATGGGTGCAGTGTTAGAGATAGTAAACGTAGCTCTGCAGTTGATGATCTCAATTGCCACACACAACCATCCCAGGTGCTTGCTTTAACTTCGCGCTGTCAAATGTGGTTGCATGTTGCATATGGTGTTGATACGTCTCCAACGTATCTATAATTTTTGATTGCTCCATGCTACTTTATTTACTGTTTTGGACTATATTGGGCTTTATTTTCCACTTTTATATTATTTTTGGGACTAACCTATTAACCGGAGGCCCAGCCCAGAATTGCTGTTTTTTGCCTATTTCAGTGTTTCGAAGAAACGGAATATCAAACGGAGTCCAAACGGAATGAAACCTTCGGGAACGTGATTTTCTCACCGAACGTGATCCAGGAGACTTGGACCCTACTCCAATAAGTTACAGAGGAGGTCACGAGGGTGGGGGCGCCCCCCCCCCCTAGGGCGTGCCCCCGGCCCCGGGGGGCCCTGTTGCTCCAATCGACGCATTCCTTCCTCCTATATATACCTCACGCACTTCAAACGATCAGAACAGGAGCCAAAAACCTAATTCCACCGCCGCAACCTTTTGTATCCACGAGATCCCATCTTGGGGCCTGTTCCGGAGCTCCGCCGGAGGGGGCATCCACCACGCAGGGCTTCTACATCATCACCATAGCCCCTCCAATGAAGTGTGAGTAGTTTACTTCAGACCTTCGGGTCCATAGCTAGTAGCTAATGGCTTCTTATCTCTTTTTAGATCTCAATACAATGTTCTCCCCCTCTCTCGTGGAGATCTATTCGATGTAATCTTCTTTTTGCGGTGTGTTTGTTGAGAACGATGAATTGTGGGTTTATGATCAAGTTTATCTATGAACAATATTTGAATCTTCTCTGAATTCTTTTATGTATGATTGGTTATCTTTGCAAGTCTCTTGAATTATCCGCTTTGGTTTGGCCAACTAGATTGGTAGTTCTTGCAATGGGAGAAGTGCTTAGCTTTGGGTTCAATCTTGCGGTGTCCTTTCCCAAAGGATGTAAGGGGCATCAAGGCACGTATTGTATTGTTGCCATCGAGGATAACAAGATGGAGTTTTTATCATATTGCATGAATTTATCCTCTACATCATGTCATCTTGCTTAAGGCGTTACTCTGCTTTTTAACTTAATACTCTAGATGCATCTGGATAGCAATCGATGAGTGGAGTAATAGTAGTAGATGCACGGTGAGTCGGTCTACTTGTCTCGGACGTGATGCCTATATACATGATCATACCTAGATATCCTCATAACTATGCTCAGTTCTATCAATTGCTCAACAGTAATTTGTTCACCCACCGTATAATACTTATGCTCTTGAGAGAAGCCACTAGTGAAACCTATGGCCCCCTGGTCTATTATAATCATATCAATCTCCATTACTTTAATACTTGCTTTGTTTTTACTTTGCCTTTTACTTTTCACTTTGCATCTCTATATCAAAAAAATACCAAAAATATTATTTATCATCTCTATCAGATCTCACTCTCGTAAGTGACCGCGAAGGGATTGACAGCCCCTAATCGCGTTGGTTGCGAGGAGCTATAGTTTTGTGCACGTACGAGGGACTTGTGCGTAGCCTCCTACTGGATTGATACCTTGGTTCTCAAAAACTGAGGGAAATACTTACGCTACTTTGATGCATCATCCTCTCCTCTTCGGGGAAATCCAACGCAGTGCTCAAGAGGTAGCAAGAAGAATTTCTGGCGCCGTTGCCGGGGAGGCTTACGCAAGAGCAAGTCAAGACTTGGAATCCTAACAACAAGCCACTTTTGGCATCGTTAAAGTCTACTTACCAAGTACCCATCACAATCCCTATCTCCCGCATTACATTATTTTCCATTTGCCTCTCGTTTTCCTCTCCCCCACTTCACCCTTGTCGTTTTATTCGCCTTCTCTTTCCCAATCTCCTCCTCTTTTTCCCGTTTGCCTTTTTCTCGCTTGGCTTTTGTTTGCTCGTGTGTTGGATTGCTTGTTTGTCGCGATTGCTCAAGATACTACCAAATGGTGTGACTTCACCAATACCAATAATAATGTTTCCTTAGCACTCCGATTGCTCCTCTTGCCAATACTGAATCTTGTGAAATCAATATTGCTTTGTTGAATCTTGTTATGAAAGATCAATTTGCCGGCCTTCCTAGTGAAGATGCCGCTACTCATCTGAATAGCTTCGTTGATTTATGTGATATGCAAAAGAAAAAGATGTCAATAATGATGTCGTTAAGTTGAAGCTATTTCCGTGCTAAAGCATGGTTTTCATCGCTGCCTAAAAATAGTATTGATTCTTGGAACAAGTGCAAAGATGCTTTTATCTCTAAGTATTTTCCTCCCGCTAAGATCATCTCTCTTAGGAACGATATTATGAATTTTAAGCAACTTGATCATGAACATGTTGCACAAGCTTGGGAGAGAATGAAAATAATGATACGTAATTGTCCTACTCATGATTTGAACTTGTGGATGATTATACAAAACTTTTATGCCGGATTGAATTTTGCTTCTAGAAATCTTTTAGATTCGGCCGCGGGAGGCGCTTTTATGGAAATCACTCTAGGAGATGCTACTAAACTTCTAGATAATATTATGGTTAATTATTCTCAATGGCATACCGAAAGATCTACTAATAAAAAAGTGCATGCGATAGAAGAAATTAATGTTTTGAGTGGAAAGATGGATGAACTTATGAAATTATTTGCTACTAAAGGTGTTTCTTCTGATCCTAATGATATGCCTTTATCTACTTTGATTGAGAACAATAACGAATCTATGGATGTGAATTTTGTTGGTAGGAATAATTTTGGTAACAACGCGTATAGAGGGAATTTTAATCCTAGGCCTTATCCTAGTAATTCCTCTAATAATTATGGAAATTCCTACAATAATTCTTATGGAAATTTTAATAAGATGCCCTCTGAATTTGAGACTAGTGTTAAAGAATTTATGAGTTCGCAAAAGAATTTCAATGCTTTGCTTGAGGAGAAATTGCTTAAAGTTGATGATTTGGCTAGGAACGTTGATAAAATTTCTCTTGAAATTGATTCTTTAAAGCTTAGATCCATTCCTCCTAAGCATGATATCAATGAGTCTCTCAAAGCTATGGGAACTTCCGTTGATGAGTGCAAAGAAAGAACCGCTAGGATGCGTGCTTCCAAAGATGCCTTTATTAAAGCGTGTTCTTTGAATTCCTATGAAAATCAAGATGAAGATCTAAAAGTTATTGATGTGTCCCCCATTAAATCTTTGTTTTGCAATATGAATCTTGATGAAACTGAATATGATCTTCCGTTACCTAGAAGGCGTTCTAAGAATTCGGAGTTTTTAGATCTTGATGATGAAATTGATAAATGTGGGATTGAAAGAAATAAAAACCAAGATGTTGCTAAACCCACTATATTGGATCTCAAGGAATTTAATTATGAAAATTGCTCTTTAATTGATTGTATTTCCTTGTTGCAATCCGTGCTAAATTCTCCTCATGCTTATAGTCAAAATAAGGCCTTTACCGAACACATTGTTGATGCCTTGATGCAATCTTATGAAGAAAAACTTGAGTTGAAGGTCTCTATACCTAGAAAGCTCTATGATGAGTGGGAACCTACTATTAAAATTAAAATTAAAAATTATGAGTTTCATGCCTTGTGTGATTTGGGTGCTAGTGTCTCTACTATCCCCAAAACCTTGTGTGATTTGCTAGATTTTCGTGACTTTGATGATTGCTCTCTAAACTTGCATCTTGCGGATTACACTATTAAAAAGCCTATGGGAAGAATTAATGATGTTCTTATTGTTGCAAATAGTAATTATGTGCCCGTAGATTTTATCGTTCTCGATATAGATTGCAATCCTTCTTGCCCTATTATTCTTGGTAGACCTTTCCTTAGAACGATTGGTGCAATTATTAATATGAAGGAAGGGAATATTAGATTCCAATTTCCCTTAAATAAGGGCATGGAACACTTTCCTGGAAAGAAAATAAGATTACCATATGAATCTATCATGAGAGCCACCTATGGATTGCCTACCAAAGACGGCAATACTTAAATATATCCTTGCTTTTATGCCTAGCTAGGGGCGTTAAACGATAGCGCTTGTTGGGAGGCAACCCAATTTTATTTTTAGTTTTTTTGCTTTTGCTTCTGTTTAGGAATAAATAATCCACCTAGCCTCTGTTTAGATGTGGGTTTATGTTTTAATTAGTGTTTGTGCCAAGTTAGACCTATAGGATCTTCTTGGATGATAGTTATTTGATCTTGCTGTAATTTCCAGAATCTTTCTGTTCACGAAAACAATTGTTAAAAATCACCAGAACGCGATAAAATACTGATTCCAACTTCTTCTGATCATAAAACAAATTTTCTAGGTCTTCCTATGTTGGTAGCATTTTTGGAGTTCCAGAAGTTTGTGTTAGTTAAAGATTACTACAGACTGTTCTGTTTTTGACAGATTCTGTTTTTCGTGTGTTGTTTGCTTATTTTGATGAATCTATGGCTAGTAAAATAGTTTATAATCCATAGAGAAGTTGGAATATGGTAGGTTTAACACCAATATAAATAAATAATGAGTTCATTACAGTACCTTAAAGTAGTCTTTTTTTTCTTTCTCTAACGGAGCTCACGAGATTTCTATTGAGTTTTGTGTTGTGAAGTTTTCAAGTTTTGGGTAAATTCTTTTGATGGATTATGGAACAAGGAGTGGCAAGAGCCTAAGCTTGGGGATGCCCATGGCACCCCCAAGATAATTCAAGGACACCAAAAAGTCAAAGCTTGGGGATGCCCCAGAAGGCATCCCCTCTTTCGTCTACTTCCATCGGTAATTTACTTGGAGCTATATTTTTATTCACCACATGATATGTGTTTTGCTTGCAGCGTCTTGTATTATTTGCGTCTTTGCTTGTTAGTTTACCACAATCATCCTTGCTGTACACACCTTTTGAGAGAGCCATACATAAATTGGAATTTGATAAAATACTCTGTGTGCTTCACTTATATCTTTTGAGCTTGATAGTTTTGCTCATAGTGCTTCACTTATATCTTTTGAGCGTGATAATTTTTGCTCTAGTGCTTCACTTAGATCTTTTAGAGCATGGTGGTGGATTTGTCTTAAAGAAACTATTGATCTCTCATGCTTCACTTAGATTATTCTGAGAGTCGTTAATAGCATGGTAATTTGCTTAATATTAATATACTTGGTATTCAAGATATGTGAAACTTTCATTTGAGTGCGTTGAATACTAAGAAAAGTTTGATGCTTGATAATTGTTTTGAGATATGAAGATGGTGATATTAGAGTCATGCTAGTTCAGTAGTTGTGAATTTAAAGAATACTTGTGTTGAAGTTTGTGATTCCCGTAGCATGCACGTATAGTGAACCGTTATGTGATGAACTCGGAGCATGATTTATTTATTGATTGTCTTCCTTATGAGTGGCGGTCGGGGACGAGCGATGGTCTTTTCCTACCAATCTATCCCCCTAGGAGCATGCGTGTAATACTTTGCATTGATAACTTCTAGATTTTTGCAATAAGTATATGAGTTCTTCATGACTAATGTTGAGTCCATGGATTATACGCACTTTTTCCCATCCTTCCACCATTGCTAGCCTCTCTAATACCGCGCACTTTTCGCCGGTATCATACACCCACCATATATCTCCTCAAAACAGCCACCATACCTACCTATCATGGCATTTCCATAGCCATTCGGAGATATTTTGCCATGCAACTTTCCACCGTTCCGTTTATTATGACACGCACCATCATTGTCATATTGCTAGCATGATCATGTAGTTGACATCATATTTGTGGCAAAGCCACCATTCATAATTCTTTCATGCATGTCACTCTTGATTCATTGCATATCCCGCAGACATCACGGAGGCATTCATATAGAGTCATACTTTGTTCTAAGAATCGAGTTGTAATTGTTGAGTTGTAAGAAAAATAGAAGTGTGATGATCATCATTCTTTGGATCATTGTCCTAAGTGAGTAAAGGATGATGGAGACCATGATTCCCCCACAAGTCGGGATGAGACTCCGGACGAAAAATAAAAAAAGAAAAAAAAGAGGCCATAAAAAAGAGAGGAGAAAAGGCCCAAATAAAAAAATGAGAGAAAAAGAGAGAAGGGACAATGCTACTATCCTTTTACCACACTTGTGCTTCAAAGTAGCACCAAGATCTTCATGATAGAGAGTCTCTCATTTTGTCACTTTCATATACTAGTGGGAATTTTTCATTATAGAACTTGGCTTGTATATTCCGATGATGGGCTTCCTCAAATGCCCTAGGTCTTCGTGAGCAAGCGAGTTGGATGCACACCCACTTAGTTTCTTTTGTTGAGCTTTCATATACCTATAGCTCTAGTGCATACGTTGCATGGCAATCTCTACTTACTCACATTGATATCTATTGATGGGCATCTCCATAGCCCGTTGGTACGCCTAGTTGATGTGAGACTGTCTTCTCCCTTTTTGTCTTCTCCACAACCAACATTCTATTCCACATATAGTGTTATATCCATGGCTCACGCTCATGTATTGCGTGAAGATTGAAAAAGGTATGAAAATGTTAAAGTATAAAACAATTGCTTGGCTTGTCATCGGGGTTGTGCATGATTTAAATATTTTGTGTGGGGAAGATGGAGCATAGCCAGACTATATGATTTTGTAGGGATAACTTTCTTTGGCCATGTTATTTTGAGAAGACATGATTGCTTTGTTAGTATGCTTGAAGTCTTATTATTTTTATGTCAATATGAAATTTTGTCTAGAATCTTTCGGATCTGAATATTCATACCACAATTAAGAAGATTTACATTGAAATTATGCCAAAGTATCACTCGGCATAAAAAATTCTCTTTTTATCATTTACCTACTCAAGGACGAGAAGGAATTAAGCTTGGGGATGCCTGATACGTCTCCAACGTATCTATAATTTTTGATTGCTCCATGCTACTTTATCTACTGTT
Organism: Aegilops bicornis; assembly: GCA_021605145.1. Taxonomy (NCBI): domain Eukaryota; kingdom Viridiplantae; phylum Streptophyta; class Magnoliopsida; order Poales; family Poaceae; genus Aegilops; species Aegilops bicornis. Next base: position 107,064,671 of record CM038671.1, read on the forward strand.
TTGGACTTTGTTGGGCTTTATTTTCCACTTTTATATTATTTTTGGGACTAACCTATTAACCGGAGGCCCAGCCCAGAATTGTTGTTCTTTTGCCTATTTCAGTGTTTCGAAGAAACGGAATATCAAACGGAGTCCAAACGGAATGAAACCTTCGGGAACGTGATTTTCTCACCGAACGTGATCCAGGAGACTTGGACCCTACTCCAATAAGTAACAGAGGCGGTCACGAGGGTGCCCCCCTAGGGCGTGCCCCCCTGCCTCGTGGGCCCCCTGTTGCTCCACCGACGTACTCCTTCCTCCTATATATACCTACGTACCCCGAAACGATCGGAACAGGAGCCAAAAACCTAATTCCACCGCTGCAACCTTCTGTATCCACGAGATCCCATCTTGGGGCCTGTTCCGGAGCTCCGCCAGAGGGGGCATCCACCACGGAGGGCTTCTACATCATCACCATAGCCCCTCCAATGAAGTGTGAGTAGTTTACTTCAGACCTTCGGGTCCATAGCTAGTAGCTAATGGCTTCTTCTCTCTTTTTGGATCTCAATACAATATTCTCCCCCTCTCTCGTGGAGATCTATTCGACGTAATCTTCTTTTTGCAGTGTGTTTGTTGAGACCGATGAATTGTGGGTTTATGATCAAGTTTATCTATGAACAATATTTGAATCTTCTCTGAATTCTTTTATGTATGATTGGTTATCTTTGCAAGTCTCTTGAATTATCCGCTTTGGTTTGTCCAACTAGATTGGTAGTTCTTGCAATGGGAGAAGTGCTTAGCTTTGGGTTCAATCTTGCGGTGTCCTTTCCCAAAGGATGTGAAGGGGCAGCAAGGCACGTATTGTATTGTTACCGTCGAGGATAACAAGATGGGGTTTTTATCATATTGCATGAATTTATCCCTCTACATCATGTCATCTTGCTTACATGTTACTCTCTTTTTAACTTAATACTCTAGATGCATGCTGGATAGCGGTCGATGAGTGGAGTAATAGTAATAGATGCAGGCAGGAGTCAGTCTACTTGTCTCGGACGTGATGCCTATATACATGATCATACCTAGATATCCTCATAACTATGCTCAATTCTTTCAATTGCTCAACAGTAATTTGTTCACCCACCGTAGAATACTTATGCTCTTGAGAGAAGTCACTAGTGAAACCTCTGGCCCCCGGGTCTATTTTCATCATATCAATCTCCATCACTTTAATACTTGCTTTGTCTTTACTTTGCCTTTTACTTTTCACTTTGCATCTTTATATCAAAAAAATACCAAAAATATTACTTATCATCTCTATCAGATCTCACTCTCGTAAGTGACCGTGAAGGGATTGACAACTCCTAATCGCGTTGGTTGCGAGGAGCTATTGTTTTGTGCAGGTACGAGGGACTTGTGCGTAGCCTCCTACTGGATTGATACCTTGGTTCTCAAAACTGAGGGAAATACTTACGCTACTTTGCTGCATCATCCTCTCCTCTTCGGGGAAATCCAACGCAGTGCTCAAGAGGTAGCAGGTGTCTAGCTTGTATTGCTTCCAATTTGGTTAAATTGCATCTGCTTACTTTACACATTATACCTTTGATAATGCCATGCCTTCCTGTTTTTGATACATACTACATATGTCTATTAACCATGTTCGTACATCAAACTAATGCTCTTTTGTATCCCTCGTCAATCACTTATGATGAGACAACACCGGGTGGGTTATCGTGAGACGCCCTACTCGATTAAAGAGTGCAGTGTAATCCTCCCCACATGATTCTCAAGAAACGGCAAGGCTAAATGAATATAGTCAACGTAGCTCTCTAGTTGATCACCGAATTCCCCACACCACCATCGCAGCTGCTTGCTCTTACTTGGCAAAGTGTGATATGTGGTTTCATGTTGCATATGGTGTCTACCTTGTAATGCTTCTAATTAGGGTAAATTGCATCCGCTTAGTTAACACATTATACCGTGAATATGACATGCCTTCCTGCTTTTGGTACATACTACGCCTTTCTATTAACCATGTTCTTACATCAAACTACTTTTCTTGTGTATCCCTCATCAATGCTCCTAATTTTTAAATTGCATCTCCTTAGCTTACACATTATACATGTGAATATGACACGCCTTCCTGTTTTTGGTACATACTACATCCGCCTATCACACCACGTTCTTACATCAAACTTGTAACATCCCAAATTTTCAATTTGGCATGTTATACATAGGTCATTCATGCATATCATATTTTATTGCATATTCATTTGCTACCCTCGAAAATCCTAAGCAACTCAAGGACCCTCGGAGAGAGTTGGGGATTTTTTGATTTTCACATTTGAATTTTATCAATTAATGAAAGTCGAGGATATTGATTTTAATTATTTTCTCTCCGGAAAAATATTTCAAGTTTAAAATAAATGAGGGAGATAATATGACTTCTCCAAAATAATTGAAATAAGGAGGAAAAATGTTAAAATCATTTTTGGGATTTTATTTTTACTTATTTGGAATTTTATTTGTCCTAGAAAAAAATTGCACGTTTTAAAAAGTTGCATTTTATGGGCCAAGAAAAGTACATCCAGTTCTAAATATTTTATTTAGACGGAGAAAAATTATTTTGGAATTTTTAGATTCTTATTTATTTTTCTAGGAATTTTTCTTTTGGCGGAATGATTTTAAAAAAACGAAACGGACCCGCGCCCGACTGGGCCAAAGGCCCAACCGAGCCAGCCCGGCCCACGAGCGCCGCCGCCTCCCTCTCCGCGCGTCGCCGAGGGGAGTCCGAGCCGGACTCCACCCCCGGGCGCCCCCTTCCCCAAGCCACCGCCCGCCCCCGCCCCCTTTAAATGCAGCCGCCCCACCCCGCCAACACCCGCCACCACCACCCGCCTTCACGAGCCCGAGCCGCCCGAGCCGCCCGTGTCGTCGCCGCCGCCTTCCCGCCGCCTTGCCGCCGCCGTCGCCGCCCCCTCGCCGACCCGCCCCATCCATCCGGACCAGCGAACGCCGCTTACGGACGCGCCTACGGGAGGTACCCGACCCGCCGCCGTTTTTTTTGAAAACCTTCGGTTTTTTTAAAACCCTAGATCGCTTTTTTTATAGATCGGTTTATTTTCGCCGGTTTATTTATTTAACGAACGTCTGCTCATCCGCTCGTTCTAACAAACGCTGTTCACTGTTTAAGTTCTGTTAACGAACGTTCATTCGTTTAGCAGTTCGTCGTTTTTCTTTTATTCGAATTATTCCGCGGTTATTCTGATCGCGATTTCAGATCCAATTTTCAAACATGTTTATCTTTTCGCTCGTTTATTGGAATCAGGCGATTCAAGCGCCTGGAGTTTTGTATCGAAACCCTCTTTCCGAATAATCAACTCAAACCAGTTTTTATCATTGTAAAATTTGACTCTAGTTCAGATTAGTAAACGGACCTTGTTTTTCTCGCCGTTTGAGTTTCGTTGTTCCGTTTGGTTTAATTCTTTTTGCAAACCGGAGTTCTTAAGTTTAACTTTCCGGTCAACCTCTTTCAGTTGAAGTTTCGTTTGTACATCTTTGTTTGTTGCTTATGTATGTATTGTTTGCTTGCGATAGAATTCCCGGAGTGCGAAACGTGTTACTACGAGTCTCTAGGATTTACGGATCGTCAGCAAGGCAAGTAACACTTGATCATATCTTTTCCTACCCAGTTTTTATGCATTAGTTTCAACCCTCAAACATTGCATGATTAGGATGTCATTAATTTGTGGGTTGGGAAGTAGATGATGAGGTAGGAACCTATTGCCCTGTTACTTTCAAACCCTTGGGAGTTACTTCTACGTTATGCTTATATTGCCATGCTATGCTCGTTGACGTGGACTGGGTTTGAGAGATATTCACGACAGATGTGAGATGGTTAATTAATGGTTTACTTTAAGGTGGCAACTTAAATACACATCTGGGTGGATTGAGGCACCTGGGGAACCCAGTGTTGTCTCTGCTTTTATTTTGGAAATCCCGGGTACCCGTGTGATCTTCCTATGGACCGCCACCTGTGCTCAAAGGAACTGAGATTATTCATGCTAGAAACTTCCGTGTGCAGCCACAAGCTATTATGGGCTCTAGCATAGTTGAGTAAGTTACGTGAAGCTCTCGAAGAGGTAGATCAGCAGGTAGTGGGTTTTATAGGTTTGGTATGATCTATCCGGAGTAGAGAGTTAATGTTTACGAAAGATCGTGTCTCGGTCATCCGCTTTCTCAAACACCATGCAAAGGCGAGAAACCAACGGAGGCGATCGAGTCTTGTGGGGAAAAGTGCGCAAACCTCTGCAGAGTGTACAATCTAATCATGGTTAGCCGTGTCCCGGTTATGGACAATTTCGAGTATCTAGTACTTGAGTATTCACATGTATCTCATCACTCTAAGTTAATATTGTTGGGTTGTTAATCACTGTAATTGGGATTGAGTTGGGGTTATACCTTCTCAATGATGTTTCAACCACCATGATAGTTAAAATAAAATTTATTCCTTTGACATAGGGAAAAATTGGCTTTTTGCAAAACTGTAACCATAGAGCTTTCCACCAGCCATATATGCATGTAGTATAGATTATTCTTTCATTACTCTCTATGTGTTACATTGCCAGCATATTCCATGTGCTGACCCGTTCTCGGGCTGCAACATATTATGTTGCAGACTTTTCAGACGAGGAGTAAGGATTGGTAGGTCGCTGCTGCGGCTTTCGCTTATGCCGTTGGAGTTGATGGACTCACTTTATCTTCCAAGCCTTCCGTTGTTATCGCATTAGATGGCCTTAAGCCATGTTATTGTAATAAGTTCTCTTTTGAGACAGTCCATGTAATAAGTGTGTGATTGCTACTCTGCTTATAAATCCTTCGAGTACTGTGTGTGTCAGCATTACCGATCCAGGGATGACACAGAAGCACAGAGACTTGACCATCTGAGGTCGGGTAGCTACAAGATGGTATCAGAGCACACGCTGAGTGTACGACACGACCACTAAGACAAAACCATAGGTCACTCCTCTCTACTCATTTCTGACCTCTCTCCATTTTTCCACTCTTTAGGATGACGGAGATGAAATACAAGTTTGCCCAACCGGATGAAGACACACCTTTGGACGCCACTTGAAGGAAGTCACTAGGTACCTGAATATTGGAATACCAAGCTTCACCGGACGCATAACGCCACCTTACCGTAAGAAGAATCTGGAAGATTCAAGCCCTAGTTCCGGAAGGACGCTTTGCACCAAGCACGGAGCCCATAGTATGTGTTTTCAATGCACCAACATGGAGCTTAGGAAAGAGTATGGCAGCTCACATTACCATGGGACGCATTGGAGAAGTCTACAATAAGGAGCTTAAAGACACCATATACCAAATATGTGGGCGCCGAGACGAGCAATGGGAAGTAATTAGCACCAAGAAGGATAGATCCATTGCAGCTTATATCCAGGAGCTAAACCAGCACACTCGACGTCATGAGAACCAGATGTGCGCAGACATGCTGGATTTGAAGAAGGCGAAAACTAAGATCATCGAGCTGGAGGAAGAACTCAAGTATACACGTGATGGATATGAGGAAGAAATCAAAATACTACTGGAGAAAAACGACGACCTAGTCAAGAAGATTGGAGTCTTCATGGGAGGACCAGCACCCAAGGAAGAGGAGCAAGAAGAGGAAGAAGACCCCGCTTGTCCAGACAACTACATCATCATCGCATTTACACCGACTCAGATCCAAGTGATGATGACTATGAAGACGGTTTGGAGCAGACATTATGGAGTCTTCCACCGATCAAAATTTCTAGATGACCACCAAATATTAGTAGTATTTTCCCCATGTAACTAGTAGTAGTTGAGCACTTATGCGATAGTCCTAGATCGTTTTGTATGCCTTGCTTGCTTGATTGAATGAATGTGTGTTTGCCTCATGTGCATATGGGTAGTGTTTTCTCACTAGACCTCTTTCTATTTCTAATCTCTCCCTCTAAACCCTCGGATGCCTCCGAGACGTGACCCGGTTTTGCTTTCCCACCGGAGCTCACTCGCTTGATCCAACAAAGAATACCTTGATGCAACTGCTAGTTCGTAACTGTGGCAATGACAACAACAACAACAACAACAACAACAACAACAACAACAACAACCCGCCGCCAAAGGGACAATTTAGCCTGCTTTTCTAAGGTTACAACCGCCGGTGTTTTCCAAAGAGCACCGAGCCAATAGTTGCAGATGACTGGTTACGCCAGTATTGGAAGGAGTTAACCACCGCAGGATGCACAGATGTCGAGAGAGTGCGCTTTGCCGCACATCAATTGGATGGACCAAGCCGCATGGTGGGAGAATTACACAGCTACTTTTCCTATAGCCAATGTCACTTGGGACCAGTTCAACAAGCTTTTCGCACGGCCCATGTTTCAACCGGAGCCATGCAGATAAAGAAGCGTGAGTTCCGCAACTTACGCCAGGGGAATCGTACTGTGGCTCAGTACGTGGATGAGTTTAGCAAGTTATCACGCTATGCCCCTGATGATGTGGCCACAGATGCCGCAAAGCAAGAGAAGTTTATGGAAGCGCTGAATGATGAGATGAGTATGCAGCTGATGGTGGCAACTTTCAACAACTACCAGGAGTTGGTAGATAAGGCCCTAATGATTGAAGGAAAGCAGCAAAGCAAATTGAGAGTCGAAGAGGAAGTATGGACAAGGGAAGTATAACTCAGAGCTCACCGAAGCCTCGCTTAACCCCAAACTCGGGAGGACTAGTTCATAACCATGGAGGACATAACCATATCGAGGAGGATCGCATAATGGTGCGAAGAATGGGAATGGAAATGCAGCCAACAATAATCGAATCGCTCAAACCCAGCTACACCCGCCAAGAGAGACTTGAGCCAAGTTATTTGCTTTAAGTGCGGGAAAACAGGCACTATGCCAACGACTGCCTGGAGGAAAGAATGGAAACGGAAATGGGAGCCTTTGGGAAGAAGCCCAATCCATTCAACAAAGGACAAGTGAACCACGTTAACGTGGAGGAAGTTGAAGAGCAGCCGGATGCGGTAATAGGTAAGTTTTTGGTTCAGTCATTTACCGCTATTGTTCTTTTCGACATCTGGTGCATCGCATTCATACATATCAAGGGATTTGTGGATAAGTATAAGTTACCAACCTGCACTTTAGAACCCCTCTTTTAGTGAGCTCGCCTGGAGCAGAGTACATGGCTAGCAAGTGGTGCACCCAGATACCCCTAATCATTGGCACGCATGTTTTTCCGTCCGACCTAATTATCTTGGAGTCGCAAGGATTGGATGTGATATTAGGTATGGATTGGATGTCAAAGTTTGGAGGAAGTATTGACTGTGCTAGCAAGTCAATTTATCTTACCACCCCAGAGGGAAAAAGGATTAAGTATGTATCTAGGCATGTGCCTAGGAGGAGCCAAGTGAATACCCTCACGGGACCTGTACAAGAAGAAGTACCTGTAGTGAAGGATTATCCAGATGTTTTCCCAGAAGAGTTACCAGTTATGCCACCGGATCGAGACATCGAGTTTCTGATAGAACTAATACCAGGTACAGGGCCAATATCAAAGATACCCTATCGGATGCCCGCAAATGATCTGGAAGAAATTAAGAAGCAGATCAAGGAGTTATTGGAGAAAGGTTACATTCAAGAAGTTCATCGCCTTGGGGAGCACCAAGATACTTTTGGTGGAGAAGAAGGATAAATCTCGAGGATGGTTGTTGATTACCGAGCTCTGAATAAAGTAACGATAAAGAACAAGTATCCCTTACCGATGATTAATTATCTGTTTGATCAGTTGCAAGGAGCTAAGGTGTTTTCTAAGATCGATCTACGATCAGGATACCATCGGTTGAAGATCCGAGAAAAGGATATACCAAAGACAGCGTTCACCACTCGATATGGATTATATGAGTATACGGTCATGTCATTTGGACTGACTAACGCCCCTGCCTATTTTATGAGTATGATGAACAAAGTGTTCATGGAATATTTGGACAAGTTTGTTGTGGTGTTTATCGATGATATTATGGTTTACTCGAAGAACGAAGAGGAGCACGCAGAACACCTACGCTTGGTTCTTGAGAAACCTGTGGAACACCGGTTATATGCCAAATTCAGCAAGTGTGAGTTTTGGTTGAAGGAAGTTGGATTTCTTGGGCATGTTATATCGGAGAGGGTATAGCAGTAGATCCCAAAGAAATTTAGTCGATCCATCGAATGGTTGGCACCCACTTCCCAATGAAGTTTCAGCTTTCCTTGGACCGGCAGGATATTATCGGAGATTTATTGAGAATTTTCCAAGATTGCTAAACCAATGACAGAGTTGTTAAAGAAGGATACCAAGTTCAAATGGAATGAGAGGACTGTGAGACAAGCTTCCAAGAGTTGAAGAAGCGGTTGACTACAGCCCAGTGCTGACATTGCCAGATATACATAAGGAGTTTCAAGTGTATTGTGATGCCTCTCGCTTGGGACTTGGATGTGTTCTTATGCAGGAAGGAAAAGTTGTTTCGTATGCCTCACGACAACTGAAGCCTCATGAGTTGAACTATGCCACGCATGATTTGGAGTTAGCAGCTGTGGTACATGCGTTGAAGACCTGGAGACATTATCTCATGGGAAACCGTTGTGATGTGTACACAGATCATAAGAGTTTAAAGTACATTTTCACACAGAAGGAGTTAAACCTCAGACAAAGGAGATGGTTGGAGCTTATAAAGGATTACGATATGAAGCTACACTATCATCCAGGAAAAGCCAAAGTTGTAGCAGACGCTTTAAGTCGGAAAAGTTATGCCAATATCCTTAAGGGTAGAGGACTACCAAAGGAGTTAGCAGAGGATATTATGGAACTACAGTTGGAGATTGTTCCAAGAGGTTTTCTTGCAACAATGGAGGTTCAGTCGACCTTGTTAGACAAGATTCGAGAAGCTCAGAAGGAGGATAAAGAGATTGCTGAGATAAAGGAAAAGATGGGCAATGGAAAAGCCAAAGGTTTTCGCGAGGATGAGCACGATACCTTGCGGTTTGAGGATCAGATTTATGTGCCCAACAATTTGGAGATCAAGAAGTTAATACTTGAAGAGGCTCATGACTCACCATACTCGATTCACCCCGGAAACACCAAGATGTATTTGGACTTGAAGGAACGTTTCTGGTGGACTGGTATGAAAAAGGATATTGCCGAGAATGTAGCCGCCAGATGTATGCCGAGAGTGAAGGCCGAGCATCAAAAGCCGCCAGGACTGTTGCAGCCTATGCCAATACCCGAATGGAAGTGGGGCAAGCTTGGCATGGATTTTATCACCGGATTACCCGTAACCAAAAGGATATGATTCAATATGGGTAGTAGTGGATCGGTTGACCAAAGTAGCTCATTTCATCCCAGTGAAAACAACTTATACAAGTGCCAAGTTGGCCAAGATATATATGACCGGGATAGTATGTTTGCACGGAGTTCCGAGGAGTATCAGACGATAGAGGAACACAGTTTACTTCAAAGTTTTAGCATCGGCTACACGGACTTTGGGTACCAGATTGGAGTTTAGTACCGCGTTCCACCCATGCATCAGACGGGATGACAGAGAGAGTCAATCAGATTTTGGAGGACATGTTGAGAGCACATGCGCTAGATTATGGATCTAGTTGGGATGACAATTTGTCAGACGCACAATTCTCATACAACAACAGCCTACCAAGCCGCTTTGAAGATGGCACCGTTCGAAGCTCTGTATGGGCCTTGAGATGTAGAACACCATTGATGTGGGACGAGGTTGGAGACCGTCGATTGTTTGGACCAGACTTGATCAAAGACTCAGAGGAGAAGGTTAAACCGATCGAGAGACAAAGCTAAAAATTGCTCTGGCCTAGATGTAAGAGTTGCGCAGATTCAAAACGCAAGGAAGTAATCTATGAAATCGGAGACAGAGTATATTCATGAGTATCACCCCTGAGGGGAGTGAAACATTTTGGAGTAAAAGGAAAGTTAGCCCCAAGATTTGTGGGACCGTATCGTGTTTTGGAACGAATGGGAGAAGTTGCCTACAAGCTGGAATTACCTGAAGGACTGTCAGGAGTTCATGATGTGTTTCACGTATCACAACTGAAGAAGTGCCACGCTGAGATGGCCGACATGCCATTGAACGATACAGTACCTTTGGAGGCGATTCAGCTGACTGATAATCTAACTTATGAGGAGAAGCCAGTAAAGATTTTGGAGTTTGATAGCCGAGTCACTCGCAACAAGGTGATCAAGTTTTGCAAAGTTCAGTGGAGTCACCATACCGAGGAGGAAGCCACCTAGGAGCGAGAAGATGATATTCGCAAGGACCATCCGCACCTATTTTCTAGCCAACCCGAATCTCGAGGGCGAGATTCATCTTAAGGGGGGTAGGTTCGTAACATCCCAAATTTTCAATTTGGCATGTTATACATAGGTCATCCATGCATATCATATTTTATTGCATATTCATTTGCTACCCTCGAAAATCCTAAGCAACTCAAGGACCCTCGGAGAGAGTTGGGGATTTTTCGATTTTCACATTTGAATTTTATCAATTAATGAAAGTCGAGGATATTGGATTTTAATTATTTTTCTCTCCGGAAAAACATTTCAAGTTTAAAATAAATGAGGGGAGATAATATGACTTCTCCAAAATAATTGAAATGACGGAGGAAAAATGTTAAAATCATTTTTGGGATTTTATTTTTACTTATTTGGAATTTTATTTGTCCTAGAAAAAATTGCACGTTTTAAAAAGTTGCATTTTATGGGCCAAGAAAAGTTCATCCAGTTCTAAATATTTTATTTAGACGGAGAAAACTTATTTTGGAATTTTTAGATTTTTATTTATTTTTCTAGGAATTTTTCTTTTGGCGGAATGATTTAAAAACGAACGGACTACTCGACCGGGCCAAAGGCCCAAATGAGCCAAAGCCGCCCACGAGCGCCGCCTTCCTCTCCGTCAGGCCTTGAAGGCGTGGCACGGACGCCGAGGAGTCCGAGCGGACTCCATCCCCGGCGCCTTCCCAAGCCACCGCCCGCCCGCCCCTTTAAATGCCGCCGCCCACCCCGCCACCACCCGCCACCACCACCCGCCCGGGAGCGAGCCGCCCGAGCCGCCGGAGCCTCGCCGCCACCCCGCGCGTCGCCTTCGCCCGCCGCCGCCCCCTCGCCGACCCTCGCCCCACCGGACCCGCCGCCGCCGGACGCGCGCCTCGCCGGAGGTACCCGACCGCCATGGGTTTTTTAAAACCTTCGGTTTTAAAAAAACCTAGATCGTTTTTATAGATCGGTTTATTTTCGCCGGTTTATTTATTTAACGAACGTCCGTTCATCCGCTCGTTCTAACGTAACGCGTTCATCGCTTTGTTCTGTTAACTAACGCTCGCTCGCTTAGCGATTCGTCGCTTTTCTTTTATTCGAATTATTCCGGTTATTCGATCGCGATTTCAGATCCAATTTTCAAACCTGTTTGTCTTTTCGCTCGCTTATCGGAATCAGGCGATTCAAGCTACCGGAGTTTCAGATCGAAACCCTCTTCCGAATAATCAACTCAAACCAGTTTTTATCATTGTAAAATTTGACTCTAGTTCAGATTAGTAAACGGACCTTGTTTTTCTCGCCGTTCGAGTTTCGTTGTTCCGTTTGGTTTGATTCTTTTTGCAAACCGGAGTTCTTAAGTTGAACTTTCCGGTCAACCTCTTTCAGTTGAAGTTTCGTTTGTAAATCTTTGTTTGTTGCTTATGTATGTATTGTTTGCTTGCGATAGAATTCTCGGAGTGCGAAACGTGTTACTACGAGTCTCTAGGATTCACGGATCATCGGCAAGGCAAGTAACACTTGATCATATCTTTTCCTACCCAGTTTTTATGCATTAGTTTCAACCCTCAAACATTGCATGATTAGGATGTCATTAATTTGTGGGTTGGGAAGTAGATGATGAGGTAGGAACCTATTGCCTGTTACTTTCAAACCCTTGGGAGTTACTTCTACGTTATGCTTATATTGCCATGCTATGCTCAGAGACGTGGATTGGGTTTGAGAGATATTCACGACAGATGTGAGATTGTTAATTAATGGTTTACTTTAAGGTGGCAACTTAAATACACATCTGGGTGGATTGAGGCACTGGGGAACCCAAAGGTTGTCTGCTTTTATTTTGAAATCCCGGGTACCCGTGTGATCTTCCTATGGACCGCCACCTGTGCTCAAAGGGAACTGAGATTATTCATGCTAGAAACTTCCGTGTGCAGCCACAAGCTATTATGGGCTCTAGCATAGTTGAGTAAGTTACGTGAAGCTCTCAAGAGGTAGATCAGCAGGTAGTGGGTTTTATAGGTTTGGTATGATCTATCCGAGTAGAGAGTTAATGTTTCGAAAGATCGTGTCTCGGTCATCCGCTTTCTCAAACACCATGCAAGGCGAGAAACCAACGGAGGCGATCGAGTCTTGTGGGGAAAAGTCATAAACCTCTGCAGAGTGTACAATCTAATCATGGTTAGCCGTGTCCCCGGTTATGGACAATTCTGAGTATCTAGTACTTGAGTATTCACATGTATCTCATCAGTCTAAGTTAATATTGTTTGGTTGTTAATCACTGTAATTGGGATTGAGTTGGGGTTATACCTTCTCAATGATGTTTCAACCACCATGATAGTTAAAATAAAATTTATTCCTTTGACATAGGGAAAAATTGGCTTTTTGCAAAAACTGTAACCATAGAGCTTTCCACCAGCCATATATGCATGTAGTATAGATTATTCTTTCATTACTCTCTATGTGTTACATTGCCAGCATATTCCATGTGCTGACCCGTTCTCCGGCTGCAACATATTATGTTGCGCATTTTTCAGACGAGGAGTAAGGATTGGTAGGTCGTTGCCGTGCAGCTTTCGATTATGCCGCTGGAGTTGATGGACTCACTTTATCTTCCAAGCCTTCCGTTGTTATCGCATTAGATGGCCTTAAGCCATATTATTGTAATAAGTTCTCTTTTGAGACATTCGATGTAATAAGTGTGTGATTGCTACTCTGCTTATAAATCCTTCGAGTAATCGTGTGTATCGGCATTACCGATCCGAGGATGACATGTATACGTAGACTTGACCATCCGAGGTCGGGTCGCTACAAAACCATCGTTCTTGTGTATCCTGCGTCTATCACTTATGATGAGACAACACGCTGCGTGGGTTAATATGAGACGCAATACTCTTATAAAGAATGCAATTTCATCCTCTCCACATGATTCTCAAGAAACAGCAAGCCTAAATGAAGATATTGAACGTTGCTCTGTACCTGAAGACAGCACTTCCCCTACACCATCATCACAAGTGCTTGCTCCAACTTCAGCATGTGATATGTGGTTGCATGTTGCATACGGTGTCTAGCTTGTAATGCTTCTAATTAGGGTAAATTGCATCTGCTTAGTTTACACACTATACTGTGAATATGACATGCCTTCCTATTTTTGGTACACACTACATCTATGTGTTAACCTTATTCTTACATGAAACTACCTCTCTTCCGTATCCTGCATCAATCACTTACGATGAGTCACCTTTATTTGTTGCATATTGCATATTATTTCTAGCCTGTTGCCATGTATTGCTTCTAGTTTGGTCAAATACATTTGTTAGGGCACCCTTTTAATTTGGCAGAGTGATATTAGTTTCATCTTTCATATGGTTTCTAGCTTGCATCGATTCTAACAAGTTCAAGCACCTTGTGCTTAGTTTACACTTTATACATCATACATGTAAATATGTCATGCCGTCTTGTTTTTCATACATATTCCATCCTCCTATCATGCGGATGCCTTACATGAATGTAGTGTTCGTTAGTATCATGCATCAATAAGTTCTGAAGAGCAAATTTTATTCCTTTTTCTTGTGGGTTTGACTTGACAAGGCAAAATTAAGAAAGATGAAGGAAAAGAGTAAGGAAGGAGATGATGGTGGTCCTCTGCAGTAACGTAAATGGAGCATCTGTACCGATTCTCCTGGTACTGATAGTGCATTACATGGTCCAAGTCTCCGCTCCCCTACTCCACCATCCAAGGTGCTTGCTCTAACTTGGCGGTGTGATATTTGGTTGCATGTTGCATATGGTGTCTAGCTCATATTGCTCCTAATTAGTGTAAACTGCATCTGCTTAGCTTACACATGATACATGTGAATATGACACGCTTTCCTGTTTTTGGTACATACTATATCCGTCTATCACACCATGTTCTTACATGAAACTACTCTTCTTGTGTATCCTGCATCAGTCACTTATGATGGGACACCTTTAAGTTGGCAGTGTGATATTGGTTTTGCGTCTTGAATATGATTTCTAGCATGTATTGCTTCTAGTTTGATGAACGCCACCTATGATGAGACAGTTTTAACTTGGCGAGTGATATTGATTGCACCTTCCATATGGTGTCTTGCGTTGTTTCTAATTTGTTGAAGTGACTTCGCTTAGTTACCACATCATAGGTGTGAATATGTCAAGCTGTCCATTTTTTCATACATATTCCATCCTCGTATCATGACTTTGCCTTTCATCGAGTAGTGTTCACAAGATTATCATGCATGAATGAGTTACGAAGAGCGAATGATAATCCATATTCTAGTCGGAATGACCTCACAATGCAAAATCAATAAAGCTGAAGGAAATAGGCAAGGCATTGGATGATGGTGGTCCTTCAGAGCAACTCAAACGGAGGTTCTCTCTGATTCTACTCCGCCATCCTCCCAACAAGATTCGCAAGACAACGCAAGGCTAGACAGTCAACATAGTTGTGTAGATGATGAGCACATCTCCCCTACTCCACCATCACAGGTGCTTGCTCTAACTTGGCACTATTATATGTGGTTGCATGTTGCGTATGATGTCTAGCTTATATTGCTTCTAACTTTGTTGAATTGCATATGCTTACTTTACACATAATGCCTGTGAATATGACATGTGTTCATGTTTCTACATCAGACTACTATTCTTGCATATCCCGCATCAGTCACTTATGATAAGGCACCTTTAAGTCGCCACTGTGATATTGGTTGTGTCTTGCATATGATTTCTAGCATATACTGCTTCTAATTTGTTGAAATGCCATACGCTTTGAACTTGGCGAGTGATATTGGTTGCATCTTTCATATGGTGTCTAGCTTGCAGTGCTTCTAATTTGTTGAAATGCCTTCTTCTTAGTTACCACATCATATGTGTGAATATGTCACACCATCCTATTTTTCATACATATTCCGTCCTCGCATCATGTGTTTGCCTTTCATCCGAGTAGTGTTCATCAGTATCATGCATGAATGAGTTCTGAAGAGCGAATTTTATTCCTTTTTCTTATCGGTTTGACTCCACAATGCAAAATCATTACAGCTGAATGAAATTAGTCCGACAGTGGATGATGGTGGTCCTTCGGAGCAACTCAAACAGGGGGTCTCTACAGATTCTACTTCGCCATCCTCCCAACAAGATTCGCAAGACAATGTATAATTTGGACGGTACCAACGTAGCTGTGTAGATGATGAGCACATCTCCCCTACTCCACCATCACAGTGCTTGCTCTAACTTGACACTATTATATGTGGTTGCATGTTGCGTATGATGTCTAGCTTGTATTGCTTCTAACTTGAATTGCATCCGCTTACTTTACACATAATGCCCGTGAATATGACACGTGTTCTGCTTTCTAGAACATACGTGTGCGTGATGAGCACATCTCCCTACTCCACCATCACGGTGCTTGCTCTTACTTGGAACTGTTATACGTGGTTGTGTTTTCCGTATGATGTCTAGTTTGTATTGCTTACGATTATGTAGAATTGCATCTGCGTAGCTTACAACTTATACCGCAACGATCACTTACCCATTAGACACATTTAACTCTGGACCCAGCGTAGGTTGCATCTTGCATTGTCTTCTAGCTTGTACCGCTTCTAATTTCTTGAAATGGCACTTACGACGGGACACTTTTTACGATAGAGTGATATTGGTTGCATGTTCATATGGTGCCTAGCTTTCATTTCTTCTAATTTTGTTGAAATGCCTTCCGCCATCGTTTTTTTCATACATATTCCATCCTCCTATAAATGCGTGTGAATATGAAATGCTGTCTTTTTTGTATATATTCCATCCTCCTATCCTGCACTTGCCTTACATCAAAGTAGTGTTAAATACGTATCATGCATCAACCAGTTATGCAGAGCTAATTTTATTCATCTTCTTGTGGTTTTGACTTCATAAGGCAATATCGTAAAATAGGAAGGAAAAGAGTAAGTTAGGGGATGTTAGTGGTACTCCGCACCGACGCAAACAGAGACTCTCTAGATTTGCCACTGCTATCGCTAATGAAGTTGAAGTCCCAAGTCTACATGATGAGTTCATCTCCGCACTCCACCATTGCGGTGTGCTTGCTCTAAGTTGACATGTGATAATTGGTTTCATGTTACATATGTTGTCTAGCATGTATTTCTTTTATTTTGATTAAATTGCACCTGCTGAATTTATACGTTATACATGTGCATATGACATGGCTTTCTATGTCTAGAATACCCTGCATCTATCTATCATACCATGTTCTTACATCAAAGTACTGCTTTTGTGTATCCCGCATCAGTCACTCATGATTGGACGCTTTTAACATGGCAATTTGATAGTGGTTGCATCTTGCATTGATTTCTACGTTGTACTGCTTCTAATTTTTCGAATTGCCACTTATGACAAGACACTTTTAACTTGGCAGAGTAATATTGGTTGCATCTATCATATGGTGTCTAGCTTGCATTACTTCTATTTTCTTGAAAATCCTTCTGCTTAGTTTGCACATCGTAGCTGTGAATATGTCACGCCGTCCTGTTTTTCTTACATATTCCATCCTCATACAGTTGTCTTACATCAAAGTATTGCTTGTACGTATCATGCATCAATGAGTTACGAAGAGTGATTTTATTCTTTTGTGTTGTGGGTACAGCTTGACATGGCAAAGTCAAAAAGAGCAAGGAAAATAATATAGTATGGAGTCGTTACTCATCGGGTGAAAATGAAAAGGTTCTGTCGTCGAGATTCTGCTGGTACTTATATTGCAGAAGAAGTTCCAAGTCCACCGGCAAAATCAACAAACACAGTATCACCAGCTCCACCAGCTGCAGCATCCGCTTCAACTGCATCAAAGATCTCAACCAGTTACTCGTTCGCTTTGCTCCGGAATCGCCGGTTCCCAAGCTGCCTTCACACCTAACACTACTTCCAAGCACCGCCGACACAACAAGACTTGGCAAGATCAGATGAACCTCATGAGCATCAACACCAAGACGGTACTGACCGAGTCAAGTTGCGATTGCATGCTCCTTTATATGTACTCTCACGCTTTGATGTACACTAACACTTTCCATATTCGTTGTTGAACTAGCACCACGACGCAAGCGGAAAGCAGACATCGTGGGTAATGCTTGACAGATTAACAAAATCTAAAGGAGGAAGAATGGAGATCCATTTTGAGGCAGGTTTAAAAGGCCACGTGATGCTCTGAGTCGCCCAAATTAGTATCGAGGCAGCCGTTGCCGTTAGGTGTCATGCGGCGTATCCTCCCAACGTGGATCCAAAGACAGGAATGAGAAACACAATACCCAGTTTAACACCTTCCTTGACCATTTATCCGTAAGTAATGTTATTCATCGCAATTAGTAATATTGTCTTGCTCATCCCATACTTTCTAGCTTCCTCCTAATAAGACACATTCTTTTTCAAGATGAGGTTCAAGTTGGATCCGAAAGATGATGCAACTAAACAAGCATGCACTCATGTTTTTCTACCGCTTCATGACAAAGATCGGTACCACCTTAGAAAATCTCACTTTGAAGGCAAGGCTAACAATGAAATCGCCCAAACATCTCCAGTGGAATATATTACAGATGAAGACTGGACAACCCTCGTTAAACACTAGTCTGATCCAAAGTATCAGGTAGGCTATATGTATTTGATCAGACCACATATTGAACTTTTATGTATGTATGTGCCTTACAAGTGTATCTTCTTCTAGGCTAACTGTTTGAAGAACAAAACCAACCGTTCTAAAGTGAAATTCCAACACACAACAGGATCTCGTAGCTATATTGCACACTGCGAGGCTTTTGTAAATATTTGCTACTTCCGTTTTTGTTGTGCCATATTATCGTATCTATATTGACTTGTTCCAAACACAGAGGAAAGCCCGTGCGGACCAAAAAGAACCTGAACCGAATGCAGTGCAAATCTTCAAGGATTGCCACACCAGCAAGATGAAGGGCGTGAGCACACCAGTTCAAGCCGCTGTTGTAAGTCCTTACTCCTCCTGCCTTGAAC
Source organism: Aegilops bicornis (assembly GCA_021605145.1). Lineage (NCBI taxonomy): Eukaryota > Viridiplantae > Streptophyta > Magnoliopsida > Poales > Poaceae > Aegilops > Aegilops bicornis. The sequence continues at coordinate 107,083,016 of CM038671.1, forward strand.
TGATTGGTACTGTGATGTGTTCATTTAACTACTTGGTTTGCAGCCAATGTTAGTTACTCTGTTCAAATTTATACACAATTGTCTTAACGTATCATTTCACTTTAAATGGTTTAAAAGAGATGAAGGATATTCTTTTGGTCTTGATCTGTAATCTAGTTGTTATGTTCACGTGCGCACACAATGATAAAATAGCCTGTTTTGTTTTATATCTGTTTGCCCATGATATGAATGATGTCATACTATGTTCATCCTACTTTAAACCATGTCTCTTTATCCTTAGATGTCAACGAATGTGAGGAAATAGACAATACAGTAGGCATGCTACATGGACATATATTCCGAACGTGATTTTATTATGTAGTTGGCACTACAATACATGCTAATGTATTACAGTAGTTCACCAAAATAAGTTATGTATAAATGTTTAACCTACTTTGTTTGTTTTTGTCTCATTAGTAACTTATCCGGTACACTAATCTACAAGTTCAAACTTTCATGAAGCTATGGAACAAATGATTGAACAGCCACAACCACCTGAAGGTGACGAGGCTACTACAGGCACAATGTCACCTCTTGCTGCAAGGTCGTCGGTATCTCTCCACTAACAAAGTGCAAAAAGCACCTTCTGCGTAATTCGGGTTGGTTGTCAAGGTAACCTCATCCAAATCGCCCTCTTGAACAAACTCTTCCTGCTAGACAGAGTGATATATATGTGCTCCGGACACAAGTCCAATCCCTAATGGACGTCGTTTCGGAAACAAGAATAGTGGTTGAGAAATTTCGTCAAGATATGAATGGTTTTGAAACCAGACTATCAGACATTCGCTTCGTTGTTGAAGAGCAATGGCGGAAAAAGGTGGAGATCGTGATGTTCCATCAGACTCTACAGCCTGAACCATTAGCACTCAGGTCAAATGATATGTGCTTCTATACATCTGATGGTGCTTTTATCTGGAAGGACTGTAAACTATATGCCAACAGGCCTTTTGTTGTATGATTGGAATTTATTTTGTTGTGATACAACATTTATGATCTTGCCACAGTGCTACATGTAATTACGATGCTATTTTTGTATAGTGTAGGTTGATCTTAGTAATGTATTCAATCGAAAGCTTCATAGGAGCCCAACATGCCAACATTCGTCGGGCCCATTCCAATTGGGCTAAAAGCGATTCTGGGCGAAATTGGCATGTAGCCCACTAAAAATATCCGGGCTTAAATTAGCATAAGCTTTCAAATTTTTCTCGGTAGGCCCGTGCCCATAGTGGGCCTTTAATGCACCTAAACATAATTTGGGCCCTCAAGAAAAATAGGCCGCTTACAGGTGTAAATATCTCGAGCCCATAAAAACATGGGCCTTTAATAGACCGAAGCGAGATTGGGCCTGATTGTGCCAAATAACCCACTGGACTTAGCAGGCCGAAATGGTGGCCCATTTACGATGCGGATATTTGACAGGCCGAAATTCGGACGGGCCATAAATGCGCCGACCTAATACACGGGCCTTTAACAGGCCGGAACTTCGGTCGGGCTAGATTATCGTCATTTTTATATGGGCCGTTAATGGGCCCGATATGACGTTGGGCCACATAAGGCCCATGGTTTATGTCCGGCGTTAACAGGCCGAAAATGACAATAGGCCGAAAGTGGCCCAAATCTTTAGTGGGCCTCTAACAGGCCGAATGACAGACATGGCGGAATATGACCCAAATCCTTCACGGTCGTTTATGGGCCGAAAGTTTTGATGACCTGTAAATGGGCCCAAATGAAGCCGGACCTTTAACAGGCCGGAAATACACCGGGCCGTAATTCGGCCCAATTACTTAGCGGACTGTTAACGGGCCAGAAGTGACCATGGGCTGCATTGACGACAAGTTTAGACCAGACTGCTGATTGACGGCCGATTTGGACAGAGAATGTTGGGCCTTTTAGTCGGGCCGGCCCATTATGGTCTGCAGAATCTTGTGGGCCTTTTAGCTGGGCCGCCCATTGTGGTCCATAAAATCTTGTGGGCCTTTATTTGGTCGGTCCATTATGGTCCGCTAAATTTTGTGGAGCCTTTAGTTGGGCCGCCCATTATGGTCTGCTAAATCTTATGGGCCTTCGGTTGGTCCGCCCATTTAAACTTTATGGGCCACTTTTGGGCCGGTCCAGCTAAAGGCCCACAAGTTTCTGCAGACCTTTATGGGCCGGCCCAGCTAAAGGACAATGAGAATTTTACACGTGGAAAATCGGTATTGGCCGTGGCTGTTAACGGGTTAACGGATCCAAAATCCGACCCAATAGCTTAACGGCGTTCCGTTACGGTGGATGCCACGTGTTGGTCACCCTTGACAAAAGCACTTCTGTGACGCGCGATTTATCGTCATGGAAGTGGACACTTCCGTGATGCTAATTTTGGTAATGTCGTGGAACACTTCTACGACAAAGACAGTATGACTATCTTGATTCTGTCATAAATTTGTCATGGATGTACATGCATGACAAAAAACGCGACCTACTGTGACAAACATGTATCATCACGGAAGTGTATTTTTTTGTAGTGTTTCCGTAAAATGCTTCCTAAGTATGTTGTTAACCATAGAATTGCATCACCTTATCATCCTCAGTCTAGTGGTCAAGTTGAACTTAGCAATAGAGAAATAAAATTAATTTTGCAAAAGACTGTCAATAGGTCCAGAAAGAATTGGTCTAAGAAACTAGATGACGCACTTTGGGCTTATAGAACAGCATAAAAATCCTATGGGTATGTCTCCTTATAAAATGGTTTATGGAAAAGCTTCTCATTTGCCTCTTGAGTTAGAACATAAAGCATACTGGGCAGTTAAAGAACTCAACTATGATTTCAAACTTGCTGGTGAAAAGAGGCTATTTGATATAAGCTCATTAGATGAATGGGTAACCCAAGCTTATGAAAATGCAAAGTTATTCAAAGAAAAATTTAAAATATGGCATGACAAAATAATCCAAAAGCGTGAGTTTAAATTCTGAGAATATGTTCTTTTGTACAACTCTCGTTTTAGATTTTTATGCAGGAAAGCTCCTCTCGGAATGGGAAGTCCCATATGTCATCGAGGAGGTTTACCGGTCCGGAGCCATAAAAATAAATAATTCCGAAGGTACTAACCCGAAGGTTGTCAATGGTCAATGAATAAAGCATTATATTTCAGGTACGCCTATTATTGTTGAAAGAAATATTATCCAAACTTTGACACCAGAAGAGCACATAAAAGACTCCTTCCGGAACACTCCAGAATCGTCAAAATAAGGAGGTACGTGATACTGTAAGTAAACGGACTCCGAAAAATCTGCAAAAATATATTTTTTGTCAGTTTTGGAATATTTTAAAATTTTGGAAATATAGAAACTTCCAGGAAGCGTCCCCTGGTGGGCACAAGACACCAAGGCGCGCCAGGCATGCCTGGCGCGCCCAGCTGGGTTGTGCCCACCTGGGACACCTTCCGTACTCCATTTTTCTTGCATGTACTTGTCCTCCAAGATAAAAAAAATCTATATATACTTCCCGAACCTATTAACCACCGCATCAGGGAGAAAATCCTCTGTTCTCTTTTCTTGCTGTTTTCTACGTAGATCTGAAAATATGTCATCCCAAGACTCCGACGGAGAGAGCGATGTCTCACATCTCATTGCAGATCCAAAGACCTATGGGGACTTATCTTCTTATGGTCGAACCATCGATGACGGAGGATGCTCACTTGATGAGGATCGATGATTCAAGCTCGGAGGAGGAGGATGTCCCTCTACCTCAACCAGGGGATATGTACATGAAGTTCAAGAAGTCCGGTCTCCCTAAAAGGGCTAACCGGTCTAATAACCGATCTATTCCTCTTCGTTTTAGGCAGAAAAGCAAAGGGGATTTATGTGGCAAGATCTTAAAGCTAGAGTTGGAGGTCGATCATTTAAAGGAGGAGATTGCTCTCCTCAACTACAATATGAAAAAGTTGAAGGCCTCTTCTTCATCACCAACACCATCTTCTTCACCACCAAAGGAGAACTGAGTATCGGGTATGGGCACTCCGCTTGGCTTCCGCCAAGCTTGGGGGAGGTGCCCCAGTATCGTATCATCCCACTATCCTTTTGCTTTTACTTATGTTAGTTCGATCTTTTTGGTTTAGATGAAATAAAGTTGATCCTTTCTTCTTTGAGAGTTTGCTTAGTGATCTATCATTGTAATCGTGTGCAAGTTATATAATAAAGTTTAGTTTGAGTTTTTGCTTCCTTTCCTTTCATGTTCCAAATAAAGAAAAGAATTAATAAAGAAAGAAAAAGAGAAAGGAAATAAATTAATAAGATTATATACTAATCCTATGGTAGGTGATAGAACCACATAAGGAAAAATATAAGTAAGAAAATTTTATTAGAGATTGACAAGCATATCATTAGTCAATGATGCAACTCATGAAAGAAATTAATAAAGGAAGAGAAGATTCACATATAAATATACTATCCTACAAATCTTTTGTGATTGTGAGCCCACATCAAAATATTATATGCCAAAATTGTTGACATTGGACAAGGAAGACAACTTAATGGTTTATGTTTGTTTATATTCACGTAGAAGTCATATTGTCATAGATCCTTCAACACGTGGTGCTTGCCCCTATCTTTGCTAGCCAAAAATTCCGCATTAAGTAGAGATACTACTTGTGCATCCAAAACCCTTAAACCCAAATCTTTTTCAAGTGTCCACCATACCTACCTAGGGATTGAGCAAGATCCCTCAAGTAAGTTGTCATCGGTGCAAAAAGGCAATAAAAATTGCTTCTAAATATGTGAGATCATTTAGTGTAAGAGACAATTGAGCGTTGTACGAACTTGGATGACAAAGAATAAAAGCGACAGACTACATAATAAAGGTTGTCATCTTAAGGGGCAATACAACATGACATTCTCTTGCACTGAGGGATTGAGCATGCAAACAAATAAGCGCATGGAAACCTCTACTTCACTCTACGAAGGGACTATCTTTTACTTTTATGTATTTACTTTCATGCAAAGAGTCAAAGTTTTCCTTCTAATCCTTTTTATTTTCTCTTTTGGCAAGCATCATGTGGTGAGGAAAGATCTAGGCACATATGTCCAGTTGAATATAGATAGCATGAGTTATTATTCTTGACATCACCCTTGAGGTGAGTATGTTGGGAGGCAAAACTATAATCCCCCATCTTTCTATGTGTCTGGTTGAAACATTTTGCTCATAGGTACGAGGTGAGTGTTAGCAATCATAGAAGACTATATGATGGTTGAGTATGTGGACTTGCCTAAAGGCTCCGACACGTGACTCTTCCTGAAAAGATGATGAATTGTAGTTGCAAAGTTGACTGAGAACATAGTTTGTTGGTTTCTAATAGAGTGTTTGCTTTATACTTCGATTATGTGATGAACTGTTACTTATTCATGGGAAGTGTATGATAAAAGTTCTATGATAAAAGTCCTATGTTTAATTTTGTTGATGTTATAATAATCAACATGATGCTTCTATGTCCGTATTTTGTTTTTATCGACACCTCTCTCTCAAAGCATGTGGACATTTTATCGATTTCGGTTTTCGCTTGAGGACAAGCAAGGTCTAAGCTTGGGGGAGTTGATACATCCATTTTGCATCATGTTTTCTTACTGTTATTTACAATGTTTTTATCCATAATAATGCTTTTTGGAGTAATTCTAATGCCTTTTCCCTCATAATTTGCAAGGTACACACCAAGAGGGAGAATTTCGGCAGCTAGAAATCTAGACCTGAAAAAGCTACGTCAGGCCACCTATTCTGCACAACTCCAAATGAGCTGAAACTTCAGGGAGATTTTTATGGATTATTTAAGAAATATTGGAGCCAATAACCACCAGAGGGGGGCCAACAGGTGGGCACAACCCACCTGGGCGCGCCAGGCCCCCACGCGCGCCCTGGTGGGTTGTGGCCTCCTCGGCCCACCTCCGTAGACCATCTTCTGGTATATAGGTCGTTTTGAACTAGAAAAAATAAGGAGAAGGCTTTCGAGATGGGGCACCGCCGTCTCGAGGCGGAACTTGGGCAGGAGCACTTTTACCCTCCGGCTGAGCGATTCTGCCGGGGGAACTTCCCTCCCGGAGGGGGAAATCATCGTCATCATCATCACGAACAACTCTCCCATCTTGGGGAGGGCAATCTCCATCAACATCTTCAACAACACCTTCTCATCTCAAACCCTAGTTCATCTCTTGTATTCAATCTTGTTACCGTAACTATAGATTGGTGCTAGGGGGTGACTAGTAGTGTTGATTACATCTTGTAGTTGATTACTATATGGTTTATTTGGTGGAAGATTATATGCTCAGATCCATGATGCTATTTAATAATCCTCTAATCATGAGCATGTTTATTATTTGTGAGTAGTTACTTTTGTTCTTGAGGTCATGGGAGAAATCATGTTGCAAGTAATCATGTGAACTTGATATGTGTTCGATATTTTGATAGTATGTATGTTGTGATTCCCTTAGTGGTGACATGTGAACTTCGACTACATGACACTTCACCATATTTGGGCCTAAGGGAATGCATTGTGGAGTAGTAAATAGATGGTCGGTTGCGAGAGTGACAGGAGCTTAAACCCCAGTTTATGCGCTATTTCGTAAGGGACCGATTGGACCCAAAAGTTCAATGCTATGGTTAGAATTTGTTCTTAATACTTTTCTCGTACTTGCGGATGCTTGCGGGAGGGTTAATCATAAGTAGGAGGTTTGTTCAAGTAAGAACAGCCCCTAAGCACCGGTCCACCCACATATCAAAGTAGCGAGCACAAATCAAACCAACATGATGAAAGTGACTAGATGAAATTCCCGTGTACTCTCAAGAACGCTTTGCTTATCATAAGAAACCGTTTTGGCCTGTCCTTTGCCTCAAAGGATTGGGCTACCTTACTGCATACTTATTGCTACTATCGTTACTTGCTTGTTACAAATTATCTTGCTATCAAACTACTCTGCTGCTTACAATTTCAGCACTTGCAGACATTACCTTACTGAAAACTACGTGTCATTTCCTTCTGCTCCTCGTTGGGTTCGACACTCTTACTTATCAAAAAGAGCTACAGTTGATCCCCTATACTTGTGGGTCATCAGTGCTAGGGGAGCAAGGCAGCTCTCCAGTTCCCAAAGCAATCACCAAAGGTTGCCCGATCAATGAAAGAAGACCAGGACGACGGGTGCGCATGGCGGAGGTCATTACCGAGCCCACCAGCGCGTCATGGATAATGGCTTTGCAGGCAAAGACCACCTTTAGTACGGATAGACTGCGCCCTTGTCCCCTTTCAAACTGGCAGTTGTGTGGCAACCCTTCCCGCCATTGTTTTCGGGGGAAGAGGACCAAGGCAGCGTAAAAGAGGGCAAGGTGGTGTTGTATAAGGGGAACGATCCATCGGCCACTTGAGCCCCAACCTCTGTAGTCTCTCTCGCTCTCGAGCAATCCCAACCAAGCAGGAGTAGGGTTTTACACCGCAAGGTGGCCTGAACCTGGGTAACCACTGTACCCTCGTTCCGTCCTCGCTAGCTCGCTCTTGTCATAGCATCGCCATGGTTAGTTGTTGGTAAGGATGAAGTGGCAGAAGAATCTCACCGCAGTTCCCGAACCTTAGGGTCCCCAAAGTCCCGTTTCCGACATTTGGCGCGCCAGGTAGGGGTGCACTGCCGTTCTTCTGCTCTACTCCAGCTTCTGCTATGCCAGCTTCATGGCCGACGCTCGCCACGAGCGTGCCGAGTGCAGGGCAGGACGTGTAGCCCAGACGGAGCATGCGGTCCGCTGGAACCGCCGCCACCCTGCCGGGGCTGCGGCGGCCACCGCCACCGGCCCTGCTGTCCGCGAGCAGGAGGACTCCACCCTGCACCCCTCCGTGCAAGCCGACGGCCGCACTGCCTAGGCCTCATCCTCCCTCGCCCACCGTGGTCCCCCGAACACGCAAGTCGCGCTGCTCATGGCGCGCGAGCTGCTCCACTACCGCCAGGCCGATGCTGGCTACGATGCTTGGCTTGGTCGCATCACCGAGCTCGTCAATGCCGCTCTACTCGGCCGACGTTGGCTACGATGCTCTAGCGCCCTCCCACTCGCTCCGCCCTCCATCGTCTCACGCTGGGGACGTGGTGCACAGTGCACCTCCACCGCCACCCCTGCACGACGGGCTCGGCGAGCCCCGGCGTGACGCGCGAGCACCAATTTGAGATGAGGCTAGCTGCCAGATCATCTGTCGCGCGCCGCCTGATGCGCGCATGCTCCTCGAGAAGCAACACCAGAACCGTGCCATCCTCGCGGGAGGAGTTCCCTCGAGCGGCGTGGTGATGTTTGCTTGAACTACGTCGGCATTTCCCCAAAGAGGAAGGGGTGATGCAACACAACAACGGTAGGTATTTCCCTCAGTGATGAGACCAAGGTCATCGAACCAGTAGGAGAACCACGCAAAACTATGCGAACGACACCTGTACACAAATAACAAATACTCGCAACCCGACGTATTAAAGGGGTTGTCAATCCTTTTCGAGTAACGGCGCCAGAAATTGGCAAGTTGAAGGGATAAAAATATGCTAGATGGGATAAATAGATCTCAAATAAAATAAGGTGCAGCAAGGTATTTTTGTATTTTTGGTTTAATAGATCTGAAAATAAAAGCAAATAAAAATAGATCGCGAAGGCAAATATAATAAAGAAGAGACCCGGGGGCCGTAGATTTCACTAGTGGCTTCTCTCGAGAAAAATAGCAAACGGTGGGTAAACAAATTACTGTAGGGAAATGATAGAACTTCAAATAGTCATGACGATATCCAGGCAATGATCATTACATAGGCATCACGTCCAAGATTAGTAGACCGACTCCTGCCTGCATCTACTACTATTACTCCACACATCGATCGCTTTCCAGCATGCATCTAGTGTATTAAGTTCATGGAGAAACGGAGTAATGCAATAAGAACGATGACATGATGTAGACAAGATCTATTTATGTAGAAATAGACCCCATCTTGTTATCCTTAATAGCAACGATACATACGTGTCGGTTCCCCTTCTGTCACTGGGATCAAGCACCGTAAGATCGAACCCATCACAAATCACCTCTTCCCATTGCAAGATAAATAGATCAAGTTGGACAAACAAAATCCAAATATCAAAGAAGAAATACAAGGCTATAAGCAATCATGCATATAAGAGATCAAAGAAGACTCAAATTACTTCCATGGATAAAAACATAGATCTGATCATAAACTCAAAGTTCCTCGGATCCCAACGAACACACCGCAGAAAGAGTTACATCATATGGATCTCCAAGAGACCATTGTATTGAGAATCAAAAGAGAGAGAGGAGGCCATCTAGCAACTAACTACGGACCCGTTGGTCTACAATGAACTACTCACGCATCATCGTAGAGGCACCAATAAACATGATGAACCCCTCCGTGATGGTGTCTAGATTGTATCTGGTGGTTCTGGAACTTGCGGCGGCTGGAATTGATTTTCGTCAACTCCCCTAGGGTTTCTGGAATGTTGGGGTATTTATAGAGCAAAGAGGCGGTGCGGGAGGCCACCGAGGTGGGTACAACCCACCAGGGCACGCCTGGGCCTCCAGGCGCGCCCTGGTGTCTTGTGCTCACCTCGGGCTCCCTCTTTGGTACTTCTTTGGCCCACTAGATGTTTTCTGGCCCAAAAAAATCCACAAAAAGTTTCGCTGCATTTGGACTCCGTTTGATAATGATTTCCTGTGATGTAAAAAACAAATGTAAAACAACAAGCGCACTGGGCACTATGTCAAAAGGTTAGTACCAAAAAATGATATATAATGATTGTAAAACATCCAAGAATGATAATATAACAGCATGGAACAATCAAAACTTATAGATACGTTGGAGACGTATCAGCATCCCCAAGCTTACCTGCTCGTCCTTGAGTAGGTAAATGATAAAAACAGAATTTTTGATGTGGAATGCTACCTAACATGTTCATCACATATTCTTTTCTTTGTAGCATGGACATTTGGAATTTTATATGGTTCAAAGCAATAATCTAGTTTTGACATGAGGACATTAATACTCAAGCATATCAACAAGCAACCATGTCTTTCAAAATATCAACGCTAAAGCAAGTTATTCCTAGCCCGTTATGCTCAATCATTGATCCATTCATGAAACACACTCGCATATTAGCTACACCCAATGCTCAAGTACGATCATAGTTCCCCTTAGTTGGTGCTTTATAAGAGAAGATGGAGACTCAAATAAAAATAAAAATTGCATAAAGTAAAAAAAGAAAGGCCCTTCGTAGAGGGAAGTAGGGATTTGTAGAGGTGCCAGGGCTCAAAGTGAAAAAGATAGAGACAAAAACATTTTGGGAGGCATGCTTTTCCTGTCAACGAAAACGACCGAGTAGTTCCCAATACTTTCCATGCCAGATATATCATAGGCGGTTCCCAAACAAAAAATAAAGTTTATTCCTTTTTCAACCATACTTTCACTTTACATGGCTAGCCGTATCCACGGGTGCCTTCCATACCAACACTTTCCAAGGAATTTGTTATTTGACAACATAAAGTAAATTAATTTTTCATTTCGGGACTGGGCATCCCTAATACCTTTGCCGTACTCTCGTGCAATGACAAGTGAATAAACACTCATCGTGAGAATAACACATCTAGCATGGAAATATATTAGCCACCGCCGCTTTCATGAGCGGTACGAGCACACAAAAGAGAAGTTTATTTTGGAAATTAGAGATGACACATACAAATATGCTTAGAACGGCAAAAGAATACCACATATAGGTAGGTATGGTGGACTCATATGGCAAAACTGGTTTAAAGGATTTTGGATGCACAAGTAGTGATCATACTTAGTGCAAATGAAGGCTAGCAAAAGATTGAGAAGCGACCAACCAAGAAATTCCTTTTGATGTTTGCTTGAACTACATCAGTATTTCCCCAAAGAGGAAGGGATGATGTAGCACAGCAATGGTAGGTATTTCCCTCAGTGATGAGACCAAGGTTATTGAACAAGTAGGAGAACCACGCAACACTATGTGAATGGAACCTGCACACAAATAACAAATACTCGCAACCCGACGTATTAAAGGGGTTGTCAATCCCTTTCGGGTAACGGCGCCAGAAATTGGCAAGTTGACAAGATAAAAATATGATAGGTGGGATAAATAGATCTCAAATAAAATAAGGTGCAGCAAGGTATTTTTGATAATGTTTTCCTACGATGTAAAAAACAACAGAAAATAGCAACTGGCACTGGGCACTATGTCAATAGGTTAGTACCAAAAAGATGATATAAAATGATTATAAAATGATTGTAAAACATAAAAGAATGATAATATAACATCATGGAACAATAAAAGATTATAGATACGTTGGAGACGTATCACATGGGCAGCCGTGCTTTCACCAATGAGCTCCGTCGGGTGGCCTGGCCCACAAAGTTCAAGCCGGAGCTGCCTCCGCGCTACGATGGCACCCCGAACCCTGCGGAATTATTGCATCTCTATGCGTTGACCATCTTGGCGGCGGACGACGATGATAAGGTGATGGCGAACTGGTTTCCCATGGCCCTCAAGGACGACTCGCGCTCCTGGCTCATGAACCTCCCCAAGGCTTTGATCTCCTCATGGGACAAGCTCTGCAACCAGTTCATCGCTAACTTTGACCAACCCCATGAGTCCCCCGAGGGTTACCAAGGGCCTCACGCAGTAGCCTACATCCTTGGCGGGCCCAGGCCCCCGTGTCTAGTCTCCATTTGAAAGTGCAACTAATCCCCGGGTGGTTTTGGTAAATTATAACAACATATATCTCATTGAACTAATGTCCATTCAAGATAAATATTTTAGGATGTTCAACGATTGGCATGGAAATGGATTGGCATAAGCTCAAGACTCTTCATTTTTGTTTAAGTGATCCAAGATCACATTGGGTCCATAGGAAAGCCAATACTATTAAAAGAGGATGAGGTGTTGCTTAATGATCTTGTTGCTCAAGTGCTTAGTGATATTGCTCCGAAACCCTCGGCCACTTTCTCTATCCAAATATGTCCAAAACCTAAACTCCAACTCGTCTGCACCGATTCTTCCTAACCGGAGCCAGCGAGTTCAACTGGACTTAGCCACTACCAAAATTCTAACAATTCAATTCCACCGATATGGATCTCGATCTCATCGAGATGGCCTTGCCACCTTTGTGTTGCTTGTTGCAATTATTTCGGTCTCGCCGAGAATTGCAATCAGTCCAACCGATATGATGGATTTGGTGCCACCGAGATGAAGTTTTCCCTAAGCCCTTGCACATCGGTCCCACCGAGTTGTTCCCGTCGTCCCATCGAGATTCCTAACGTTCATATTTTTACACACGGTGCCACCGAGTTTTCTGATCAGTGCCACTGAGATGGGTCAAAAGTGTGTAACGGTTGGATATTGTCTGGAGGCTATATATAACCCTCCACCCCTTCTTCCTCATTGGGGAGAGCCATCAGAGCGTGCCTACACTTCCACCATTCATTTTCTAAGAGAGAACTACCTACTCATGTGTTGAGATCAAGAGAGTCCATTCCTACCATTTGAACCTTGATTTCAAGCCTTCCCCAAGTTGCTTTCTACTCAAATCCTCCTTCCACCATACACTACTGTAGGATGCTCCTAAGGAACACTACGATCATAGAACCTTCAACGAAACTGTGTGCGATGCAATAATCGCAAACGGTGGTGTAAAAAACCGTCAAAAAGTTGCAAAACGTTTGCGATGACGGATGCATCAAATACGGCTTAGATTTTGGTTGCATGTGTGATGCAGGGCATACAGTTCAGTTCAATGAACTGTTTGCAATGAGGAAGAAGAATGGAAACGGGCAGCCAGATGAAGGCATGTGCGATATACGGCATACAGTTCACTGGGATTAATTGTTTGTGATGAGGCCGAACAACAGAAATGGGCAGCTACATAAAGGTGTGTGCGATTGAGGGCATACGCTTCAGAAGGATTAACTATTTGTGATTAGGTAACAGAACAGAAACGGTCAGCCAGATCAAAGTGTCCGCGATTGATCGCATACGCTTTACACGGATGAACTGTTTGCAATTAGCGACAACAAAAAGAAACAGTTAGAAAGATAATGTGTGTGCGCTAGATGGGCACACATTCTAATTAAACCAAGCGTGCGCGATGGTAATAACGAGCGCGCACGGTTCTTGGAACAAGACGTGTGCTGACATTGCCTATTGCGGTGCACCCTATAGTGTTAACGCCACGTACGCGGCTGAGAAAGCGTGCCCACATTATACCGTCCAGGAATAGTGCTGCACTTAGAAATTATAGAACCATCAATAAATTTTGAGCCTGCATCCCGTCACATTCCAAATTGCAAACCTGTTCACACCAATCAAAACCTAAACAGTTTCCCACTTAGGAGCGTATTAGTACTCGGTTATAAATACTACTACTCCAAGATGGCTGCACATTCCTCCTCAACTCCTCATCCACAAAAATAAACAAGTCATTCATCATTGTTCCCTTGCGTCTGCCATGGCCAGCGTGAATTCTGGTCGAGAGGTTGCCACCAGGGAGAGGCGAGCATGGAAGCGGAAGCACGAGAGATGTCCCGCCTCGCCGTGAAAGCAGCCGACCTGTCCCGCCGCGTGGCCGTAGCAGCACAGAGGTCCGGCCGCGCCGCCGAAGCAGCACAGAGGTCCCGCCGCGCCGTCGATGCAGCAGACTGGTCCGGCCGTGCCACGGAAGTAGAAGAGATGTCTTGCAGCGCCGCGAATGCAGCAGAGATGTCCTCTCGCGCCGCGGAGGCCTGGGAAAATATCTCGCGGGCACATGAGGACTCTTACAGGCGCATGCATGCCATCGTCCTTAGCAAGATGGATTAGATCTCCGGCTGAGCGAGGTTGCAGGATGACATGAAAGCCTCGTTTGAACAGGCTACCGGTGTCATCCGGCAACTAAATGAGAGCAATGCTAAGCTCCGGGCCGAGCGCGACCTGCTCTGGGCGAAGATCGTCGGAAGTGCGGAGCAGCAGGAGGAGACCACTGCCTTGTTGAAGAGGACCGGCCTCATTGTCGAGAAACTTATGGACGAGAATGCCATGCTACACACCAAGCGCAAAAGGCTGGTGGAGGAATCCGTGGATGCTCTCAAGCAGCATCTTGAGGACACGGAAGAGCTCATCGCCGCTCGCCGCGGAGACTAGTTCCCGCGGCCTGCGGCAAGGCATCAACAAAGCAGAGATCAGCGAGCCAGATCGTTGTCTTCCTTCTTCTTTTGCCATTGTGTATTTCGGACATTGCCGCATGTGCCTTTTTTAATTTTGTTCCTAAATATGTAAGACAATTATTATCCACTGTCATCGTCCTTATATTCATCATGCTTGCTATAAGTCGCATTCGATGCTATATAGGTCCGTCAGATCTTACATCAAGATCCGTGCAAAACTTTCTTTTCATATTTTCATTTTTCTCTCTTAAATCTCAGTCCGGTGAGACATAGCCACGTCATGAAACAGGGGCTCGGGCGCCATTAATGGAGACGTTGGGAGGGAGGTGCACGGCAGATAGAGGTCAAAGCGATCTCCTCCCGATGAGCACGCACAGGGGTCTCATCGCACGCCTCCCGTACTCAAAATAGCTACCCCGCATGGCACCTCCTAGCCAATAAAAAAAGAGGACGCGTGGCGGTACGTAATTGGTAAGTAGAAAGCCCACGGTTTCAATAATGGTTGTGTTTCCGGTTTGTAACGTGACAACAGTTGTTCCAAAGTGACTTTCTTGATTGTTAACGTGTGCACCTACGCAAATCGGACAGAAAAATTACCACAGCATGTTGGTGCCATGTCATGACACCATGCCAAGTTTCATGATCTTCAGGCGTGTTTTGGATTTACAGAAATTAAAAAACCAAGTTTCTCAATCTTTCCGGTCGAGCCACGATGCCCAGATGTTTGAATTCGATTCCCATTTCTTGCATGGGACCTAAGCATGCACCCAAGGACACAAATTTGATTTTTCAACCAATTTATATGTACTGGAGCATGTGCATGTATTTCAAATTTGAATTATGCACATAAAATGCCTAGAAAACCCAGTTAATGTATAAAAATGTCCAAACGAACCCTGAATCCAAAATTAGCGCAACACTCCTGTTGTTCTATGTTGACGCTAGAATTTTTTTTGAAAGCAATAATAGGCAATGGATATCGTTTCATCCCCAAAGGTGGCACTTTCCCTACCGAAACCATCAGGCTTGTTGTTAGAAGCTCTGGTTTGTGAGAAGCTTATACCCAAAGCTGCCCCAAATGGGACAATTTTTTTACCACGGCATGTTGATGCCGCTCCATGATAGCATGCCAAGTTTCATGAATTTTAGATGAGTTTTGGATTTACTAGAATTTAAAAACCAGGTATCCCAACGTTTTGCCGGCAATCAAAAGTGCCCTAATGTTTGAAATTCACACCCATTTCTTGCATGGGACCTAAGAATGCACCCAAGGGCACAAATTTGATTTTTCAACCAATTTATATGCACTGGAGCATGTGCATGTAGTTCAAATTTTAATTACGCACATAAAATTCCTAGAAAACCCAGTTAATGTATAAAAATTTCCAAACGAACCTCAAAAAAATTCCAAAACTTAATAAAACACTCCTGTTGTTCTATGTTGACACTAGAAATTTTTTGAAAGCAATAAGAGGCAACGGATATCATTTCATCCCCAAAGGTGACACGTTCCCTACCAAAACCATCAGGCTTGTTGTGAGAAGCTCTGGTTTGTGAGAAGCTTATACCCAAACCTGCCCCAAATGGGACAAAAAATTTACCACGGCATGTTGATGCCGCTCCATGGTAGCACGCCAAGTTTCATGAATTTCAGACGAGTTTTGGATTTACTAGAATTTAGAAACATGGTATCTCAATGTTTTGCCGGCAATCAACAGTGCCCTGGTGTTTGAAATTCATTCCCATTTCTTGCATGGGATCTAAGCATGCACCCAAGGACACAGATTTGATTTTTCAACCAATTTATATGCACTGGAGCATGTGCATGTAGTTCAAATTTTAATTATGCACATAAAATGCTTAGAAAACCCAGTTATTGTATAAAAATGTCCAAACGAACCCCAAAAAATTCCAAAAGTTAACACAACACTCTTGTTGTTCTATGTTGACACTAGAAAATATTTGAAAGGAATAAGAGGCAACGGATATCATTTCGGCCCCAAAGGTGGCACGTTCCCTGCCGAAACCATCAGGCTTGTTGTGAGAAGCTCTGGTTTGTGAGAAGCTTATACCCAAACCTGCCCCAAACGGGACAAACTTTTTACCACGGCATGTTGATGCTGCTCCATGATAGCATCCCAAGTTTCATGAATTTCAGATGAGTTTTGGATTTACTAGAATTTAAAAACATGGTATCTCAATGTTTTGCCGGCAATCAACAGTGCCTTGGTGTTTGAAATTCATTCTCATTTCTTGCATGTGACCTAAGCATGCACCCAAGGACACAAATTTGATTTTTAAACCAATTTATATGCACTGGAGCATGTGCATGTAGTTCAAATTTGAATTATGCACATAAAATGCCTAGAAAACCCAGTTAATGTATAAAAATGTCCAAACGAACCCCGAAAAATTCCAAAACTTAACACAACACTCATGTTCTTTTATGTTGACACTAGAAATTTCTTGAAAGCAATAAGAGGCAATGGATATCGTTTCGCCCCCAAAGGTGGCACGGTCCCTACTGAAACCATCAGGCTTGTTGTGAGAAGCTCTTGTTTGTGACAAGCTTATACCCAAACCTGCCCCAAATGGGACAAACTTTTTACCACGGCATGTTGATGCCGCTGACATGATAGCATGGCAAGTTTCATGAATTTCGGACGACTTTTGGATTTACTAGAATTACAAAAACAAGTACGTCGACGTTTGCAGGAGAGCCACGGTGTCGTGGTGTTCGAAATTCATCCCCATTTCTTGCATGGGACCTAAGCATGCAACCAAGGACACAGATTTGAATTTTCAAGCAATTTAGATGCATTAGAGCATGTGCATGTAGTTCAAATTTGAATTATGCACATAAATGCATTGAAAACTTAATTAATGTATAAAAATGTCCGAACGAACCCCGGAAAATTCCAAAAATTAACACAACACTCCTCTTGTTCTATGTTGACACAAGGAAAAAATTGAAATCAAGAAGAGGCAACGGATATTGTTTCGTCCAGAAAGGTGAAGCGTTCCCTACCAAAATCATCACACTTGTTGTGAGAAGCTTATACCCAAACCTGTCCCAAATGGGATAAAAAATTTACCACGACATGTTGATGCCGCTCCATGATAGCATGCCAAGTTTCATGAATTTCGGACGACTTTTGGATTTACTAGAATTACAAAAGCATGTATGTCGAGGTTTGCCGGAGAGCCACGGTGCTGTGGTGTTCGAAATTCATCCCCATTTCTTACATGGGACATAAGCATGCAACCAAGGACACGGACTTGAATTTCAACCAATTTAGATGCATTAGAGCATGTGCATGCAGTTCAAATTTGAATTATGCATTGAAAACTCATTTAATGTATAAAAATGTCCAAACGAACCCCAAAAATTAACACAACACTCCTGTTGTTCTATGTTGACACTAGGAAAAAAATTAAAATCAAGAAGAGGCAACGGATATTGTTTCGTCCAGAAAGGTGAAACGTTCCCTACTGAAACCATCACACTTGTTGTGAGAAGCTATGTGCATGTAGTTTAATTTTGAATTGTGCACCTGAAATGGCTAGAAAACCAATTTAATGTATAAAATGTCCAAACGAACCCTGAATAATTCTAATTCTTTTACGACACACATATAGTTGCATGTTCACTGCAGATAAAAGTTCTAGCAATTCAAACACCATCCATTGCCGTTGTGACCCCATTATGTAATTCAAATCAAGATGAAAAATCAAGTAGATCCCACATAGTTTATTATCACCAACTGTGTGAGATGCAGTACAAAATATCCTGGAGCACTGCTGGTGTATAGTACGCCTATGGCGTACGCAAGAAGGTGTGTCGGCTACAGTCCACGGACGGCGTGTCAAGCACACTAGCTGGTCCCCAAATTCTTCCGCCTCTGCATCCCTCGCAATCTCAATAATATTACTGCCTCGTAATCTTGAAAATATCTACCGCCTGGAAGGTTTTAATGTTTGATAGCACATGATTAGTATGTGCGGACCGTGTGCGATGTCTGTTAGTCCCGCTCTGCTTCAGTCCCTTGATTAAAATTTTCAGTACCCCGGCATTTTACTCCCGCCTCTGCATCCCTCGCAATCTCAAAAATATCTGCTCTCCCTTGATCCAAATTTTTAGTAGCCCTGCCTTGTCACTCCCGCCTAGTAAAATTTTCAGCTGCCGCAGTATTTCCTCAAACACCACCTTGCCCTCCCTCCACGGACACCACACACTCCCCAAAACCTCTGCTCACAGAGACACACGCCACCCCTGAAACCATTGATAGGTCACCGCCATCGCCGCCGCCTCCATCATCAACCTCTGCCTATGTGCCGGGGAGCTCGAGGAGCCAATGGCCAAAAAGAGGTTTGTCGTGGCCTTTTCGCCCGATGCCGGTGAGGTGGCCACCGAGGTGTCCCCATCGTCCTCCACGGGCTCGATCCGCCATCGCCGGTCCCCCGATCCGCCTGCCGTCGTGCCCCTACGCTGGTTCGAGGACTTCCCCGTCCTCCCTCGGACCCGGCAGCCGACGAGGTCCTACCTCGGGGTCCAGCAGCGGCGGTGGGGGACGTGGGTCCCTGAGATTACAAATCGGGAGTCCCACACCCGTCAGTGGCTTGGTAGCTTCCACACGGCCGAGCTCGCAGCCATGGAGGACGACCGCTGGCAGGTCCGCTACCACGACGCGGCGGCTAGGATCAATTTCCCCTTCAGCACACGTCCGGTCGACCTCGTTTCGCCGGAGCCATGGGTGGTGGGCTCGGCTATGGTGCGGGAGGACCACCGACGAGGCCTACATGCAACAGCTCCGCCGGCAGCACCCGGAGCTCGTGGAGGCGGAGCGGGCGATCTTTGCCGGCGCGGAGGGCGGCGAGGTTATCAGGCTCTCCTCCGATGACGAGGTCGAAGGCGGCGAGGACGGCTGCGTGGAGGGCGGCGAGGTTATCGTGCTCTCCTCTAATGATGAGGTCAAAGGGGGTGAGGACCGCGGCGCGAAGGGCGTCCAGGTGCGCCCCGAGGATGAGGAGATCGACCTAGATGAGTGGAGGAGTGCCTTCCCCAACGACCCCGACGACGGCATCGGCGCGGACCTGGCTCGCGGCACACCGTACATGACGAGGAAGGATTGGCTCGACCTCTACTTCGATCGAAAGTAGTTTAGCTTAGTTTAAATTTATGTTTTATTTTCGGTTATGCAAAACTATCTATGTTTATGTTTGAATGCATGCTACTTTCGGTTGAACCTGCTTTGAACTTGATCAAATTGAAGTTTACAACATTAAGTTTAGGGGATCGACTAGAAAAGGCCTTCGTGGATATACATTAAGTTTACAACATTAA
This sequence comes from Aegilops bicornis, assembly GCA_021605145.1. NCBI lineage: Eukaryota > Viridiplantae > Streptophyta > Magnoliopsida > Poales > Poaceae > Aegilops > Aegilops bicornis. The sequence goes on from CM038671.1 coordinate 107,102,595, forward strand.
GTCGTGGGTTGAAGTCTCCATCAACGGGGGCGTACGATAGCACCACCCATCGGAACCATGCCAAATCTTCGTGTCCCCATTGCATTTGCCTTCTCCAAACCCTTCCCTTTACCTTCATACGCAACAGTTTACTTTCCACTGCTATACTCTTAGAATTGCATGTGTAGGTTGATTGCTTGACTTGTCATAATTGCTAAAATCTGTCCACCATTAAAATTGGGAAAAAGATAGGTTTTTATTTGTCAAGCAGTCTAATCACCCCCCTCTTGACATACTTTTGATCGTACGCCATTCCAAGTAGTTCTCTCGTGGGGTGAACGCCGCCCTCCTGAGGCCAGAAACTGCGCGACCCCTCAAGTGGTCGCAGTACGTCATCACCTTCGACTCCGAGGACCACCCCAAGTCCTCGCCCGCCGCAAGCGCTCTCCCTATGCTGTGCACTCCCACCATCAGCAATGTTGCGATCACCAGGACCCTCACCGACGGGGGCGCCGTCCTCAATGTGATCTCCATCGAGACCTTCGATACGCTCCAGGTGCCCTACGACCAGCTGATGTCGACTAGTCCCTTCTCCGGGGTGAATGATGTTTCTACCATCCCCCTGGGGCAGGTGCGCCTCCCCGTCACCTTTCGCACCCGCTACAACTACTGCACCGAGCTCATTGAATTTGATGTGGCACCCATTGGCCTGCCGTACAATGCCATCCCGGGGTACCCGACACTCACCAAGTTCATGGCGGCGACCCACCCCAGTTACAACGTCCTCAAGATGCCTGGCTGCGGTGGTGTCATCTCCATCTCCTGCGATGAGAAGGACACGGTCTGTTCCCTCAAGCGTGCCTACAAGGCCACCGCAGCCGTGCACTCAGATGGCGAGGACGCTGTCAAGCCCCCAGAGATTGCGCCCGCAAGGAAGAAACAATTGTTGCTTTCTCAAGATTGCCCAGAGGCAAAGAAGGTGTTGACTGACGGCAGCGCCTCAGGCCCTGCCCTCACCGTCGCCACCTGCCTTCCTCCCGCATAGGAAGGTGCGCTCATCGCCTCCCTTCGGGCAGGCTCGAGTGTCTTCGTCTGGAGGGCATTTGACTTGTCCCGTGTGATGAGGGAGATGATCGAGCACCTCTTGGCAGTGTGCCTCAGCGCAAGCCCCATCAAGCAAGGAGCACGGCGCCTGGCGCCTTGCGACACGCCACTCCGAGTGGCCCGTCAGCCTGATCATCGTCCCCAAGAAGGGCGGCAAGGAGCGTATGTGTGTTGACTTCATGAGCCTCAACAAGGCTAGCCCTCAGGACCCCTCCTGGCCGGCGCACGCCGGCCGCAGCGTGGGTCTCACTCCTGGTTGCACCCGCATGCCCTTCTACCTGAGGAACGTTGGCGCCAGCTTCCTGCGGCAGACACTGGTCATGATGGGGCCATGCGAGCCTTCTGCCCCTCGTGAGCCCCCTGGGTGTCGAGATCCCATCGGCCCTTGAGGGACGAGCTCCCGCGGTGTGCCTCGTTGAGCGACTCGATGCTCCCATAGTGCCATGTTGCCAGGTGACTTTTGGTTTGTTCGAATTGGGGGCGCCCCATGCTACTTCTTGAGCTTGCGTTGGTTTTTCCCTTGAAGAGGAAAGAGTGGTGCAGCAAAGTAGATATAAGTATTTCCCTCAGTTTTAGAACCAAGAGGTATCAATCCAGTAGGAGAGAATGCACAAATCACCGAATACCCGCACAAACAATCAAACAACTTGCACCCAACGCGATAAAGGGGTTGTCAATCCCTTCACGGTTACTTGCGAAAGTGAGATCTGATAGAGATAGATAAACGATAAAGTAAATATTTTTGGTACTTTTGGTTTATAGACCGGAAAGTAAAAGATTACAAAATAGTAGATCGGAAACTTATAAGATGGAAAATAGACCCCGGGGCCATAGGTTTCACTAGAGGATTCTCTCAAGATAGAAAATAATATGGTGGGTCAACAAATTACTGCCGAGCAATTGATAGAAAAGCGCAAAGTTATGATGATATCTAAGGCAATGATCATGAATATAGGCATCATGTCCGTGTCAAGTAGACCGAAACGATTCTGCATCTACTACTATTACTCCAGACATCGACCGACTCCTTCCTGCATCTAGAGTATTAAGTTCATGAAGAACAGAGTAACGCATTAAGTAAGATGACATGATGTAGAGGAATTAACTCAAGCAATATGATGAAAACCCCATCTTTTATCCTCAATGGCAACAATACAATCGTGCCTTGCTGCCCCTCATCCTTTGGGAAAGGACACCGCAAGATTGGACCCAAAGCTAAGCACTTCTCCCATTGCAAGAAAAACCAATCTAGTTGGCCAAACCAAATCGATAGTTCGAAGAGAATTACAAAGATATCAAATCATGCATAAAAGAATTCAGAAAAGATTCAAATAATATTCATAGATAAGCTGATCATAAATCCACAATTCATCGGATCTCGGCAAACACACCGCAAAAGAGTATTACATCAAATAGATCTCTCAGAAAATCGAGGAGAACATGGTATTGAGAATATAAGAGAGAGAATAAGCCATCTAAATACTAGCTATGGACCCGTAGGTCTGTGGTAAACTGCCCATGCTTCATCAAAAGGGCAATAGAGTTGATGTAGAAGCCCTCCTTGATCGAATCCCCCTCCGGCAGGGTGCCGAAAAAGATCCCTACATGGGATCTCACGGGTATAGAAGGTTGCGGCGGTGGAAAAGTGTTTTCGTGGATGCCTCTGGTGGTTTGGGGATATTTGGGAATATATAGGCCGAAGAATTAGGTTAGGAGGGTCACGTGGGGCCCACAAGGGTGTTGGTGCGCCCTCCGTCCTTGTGGCCACCTCGTGGCTCCTCCGACTTCATCTCCAAGTCTCCTGGGTGTCTTCTGGTCCAAGAAAAATCACGCGAAGGTTTTATCCCGTTTGGTATTCCTTTTCTGCGAAACTCAAAACAAGGGAAAAAATAGGAAATGGCACTGGCTCTAGGTTAATAGGTTATAAAATAGCATATTAATGCATATAAAACATCCAAAATAGATAATATAATAGCATGGAATAATAAAAAATCATAGATATGTCGGAGACGTATCACCCCACGGGCTGCGTCAACCTCAAGCTGACCCGTGCCAGACAAGGCAACTGTCTCACTTTTTGGTTGTGTAAGGAATCTTATTTATGCTTGATAAGCTTATGTTGCCTACGTAACTGTGAGTTTGGTGCAATGCCACCACGAGAGCGTCGGGCGCCCGTGACTCCTCTCCTAGCCGCTCCATGAAAGAGGGATCGGCACGGCACCTGTGCTCGGGTTCGTCCCTGCAGCGTCGCTAATTCATCCAAGTGATTGAGCTCTGACTCGTGGGACTGGCCCGTGCACGTCACCTCACTAAGATCCTTGGTGCCTTGCCTCTTTGTGAAACAGTCTCGAGAAACTTGGCAAGCGCGCGTCGCTCCCCGTATTGCAGATTTTGTCAACATGCAGCTACACCTAGAGCCAGACACTCGGGAGCTCCGCAGGCAGCGCCTCGCGTGCCGACCGGTGATGGCTGCTCCCTCGGACGGCCTCGCAATGCCAGGCCTCGAGGGGCGCACCTCGAGAGCTGCGCAGACCCCTCACGAGCCGCAGCTCGCTCTGCACCGCCCTTCGCAAAAGCTAAGTCTAACCACTTCACGGGACGCAACTGTCGACACTAAAGCTCCCTCTTGTCGTGACCTCGTTAAAGTTAAGCTCCTCTTCTTTCGTGCAAGCCGCTTGCACGTCAAGGGGGAGCTTCCTGAGCATCGCGCCTCAGGGGCCCTTACTAGCTCTCGGTGCCACTCACCTCCTGGCCTTGTCCAGGCATCGTGACCTGACATACCAGTGACGGTTGAGGTTCACACGGGGGCTGGGTCCTAACAACATAGATCACTAAGGCGAGCAAGAAAAAGAAGGGCGAGCCTCGCGAGGGGACGTCGGGAGGGAACATATGGTCACACTACAAAGGCATTAATCTAAAAACATGAAAGCCAGTATTTCTCCCCCCCCCCATGGGGCCCACGTCGGTCTGGTGTAGGAAAAGGAGCAAAATAAAGGAGGCACGGGTAGGGCACGGCCATCTTGAGGACTCTAGCTCGGGCGCCGCCTGCGCCTAGTCGGAGTCTTCATCCTCGATCTTGACAGGAGGGGAGCTATCGTCGCTTCTGCTTCCTCCGAAGGGGGGCCCTGTCGCTGTCGCCGCCGCCGTCATTGCTGGAGGAGCTGCAGCAGCTGCCGTCGTCGCTCTCCATGCAGCAGTCCAGGTGGTCGCCGAAGATCCCGAAGATCTTCATGAAGAGCGTGGCGGCCCCATCAAACTTGAACTGGAGGACGTGGCCCCGCTTCAGGCCACAGGAGAATGACTGCCCCCCCCCCCACTTCAAGAACATGAAGCTTGTGGGGGTGAACTCTGTGGCTACCCAGGAGGGGCCATTGCAACAGCCGTCAGCCTGCACCCACAGGCCCAGCGGTGTGCGATCCGCCATTGCCTCCGGGAGCCGGATCCAGGTACAGGGTGAACGGTGCATATTCATGATGAACTCGCGGGCCGCTTCAGATGAGTGGCTCCCTGCCTGGGAGGAAGGGCGGCCGCGCCGCCTCGGCCACCTCGCCTTCCGCGCCCATGGTCGGGAGCGGTGCCCCTCCCATAGCCGATCGGCCCAATGTCGGTGGCTGTAGGAGAACGCCGGCGGCCCCGCGGTGACACCCGGGGCGTTGCGACGGAAGCACGTGCACATCCTCTTCCCCTCGCCAATGCTGCAGAAGCTTGCCTGGATCAAGGAGCAGGAGAAGGAAGATGAGCAGGGAAGTCCTCCTCCCTCGTCTTTATAAGCACGCAAGGGAAGCAATGATGGCCTTGCGTCGTGCGCGGGCAGACTTTATGTCAGCCCGGGCAGTTACCGAGGCGTCGTGGGGGGAAGTGGGGGCGTTCCACGTTCCATCGCCCGCCACGCGTCGTGCCTGGCCCGCTGGCGGTTAGGGCCCACGCCGTTAGTTCCAAATCTAAATGTGAAAACTAGTGCACCTAAGCACGACGATCATGGTATAATCCACCATTTTATATGGGGTGGTGGTAGTTCAAACGGTGGAGATAGTTCCAACAGTGGTTGGACTTCCTACTTTAATTCACCGCCCCCTGATTGGCGGAAGCGTGCGCATCGCAGGCCCGGGGCTACTGTCGGGCCCATGGATCCCGGGGTATCCAGGATCGTCTGCCTACGGCCTAGGCTGCGGTGCATGGCGAAGGCCCAACAAGGGGCCCGGCGATGGGCGCCACGAGTAAGACCCCTCGCAAGGCTCTAGACTCCTGAGGCCCCCTCTTCACGAAGCAGGCGAACAAGCCTCGCGTAGCAGGGTTGCCGACAGCCTCGCGAGGCTGCCTCCCTGAGGCAAGCAAGTCAGGGGCAGTTCGGCCCGGTCGCGCGGCGCTGCGCCCACCACATCATGGATGGCGGCTTTGTAGGCGAAGACCACCTTTAGTCAGGGTAGACTGCGCCCTTGTCCCCTTTCAAACTGGTCGTTGTGTGGCAACCCTTCCCACCATAGTTTTCGGGGGAAGAGGACCAAGGCAACATAAAAGAGGGCAAGGTGCCACTGTAGAAGGGGATCGATCCATCGGCCACTTGAGCCCCAACCTCTGTACTCTCTCCCTCGAGCAATCCCAACCAAGCAGGAGTCGGGTTTTACACCGCAAGGTGACCCAAACCTGGGTAACCACCATGCCATCGGTACGTCCTCACTAGCTCGCTCTCGTCGTAGCCTCGCCGTGGTTAGCTGTTGGTAAGGACGAAGCGGCAGAAGGAGCTCACCCCAGTGCCCGAACCTTAGGGTCCCCGGAGCCCCATTTTCGACAAAAACCATTTGCTTTTAGCCATTGTTGGATCATATTGAATGGCAAGCCGAAGTGGAACCAAGTTGTGGCCGATCTCAAGTTCGGCAAGAAGAGGAATGATGGCTCAAGCTCCCACCAATCAATTGGGTTAGAAGAAGAAGAGGATGATGTTGTCGTCACGAATGGAAAAGCCACCGTGCCAAAGGATAACTAACAAGTCATGAGAAATAAGTGGGAGAAGGCACGGGCCTTCCGTGACGTTGCAGCTACAAAAATGTCATCCACATGGATGGGCATTTTTCGATGAGAGAACAAGAAAGAGGAGATGTATAAGCTCATGTTTGGATGCGCAAAAGGAGAGGATGGAGTGGGACGAGAAGAGGGCAGAGAAGAAGCTCGAAATTGAGTGGGTGAAGATCGAGTTGGAGAAGCAACATGCGGTGATCAAATGGGAACTCGAGAAGGCCAATTCATTTGGCGACATTGAGCTTGAGAAGGAGAGGTTGCAACTTAGACGGGACGTGGAGGATACGAATATCATGTTGGCGGACAAAACCCTCTTGGATGATCATGCAAATAAGTTTCTATCGGACTTGAAGAAGGAGATCAACAGCCGCAGGGAGTACGAGGCGGCGAGGGCGGCTGGCAGCTGCGATGACGCAGCCGGACCTGAGTGGAAGCGAGCTACCGGATGCAAGCGAGCAGACGGCGGGATGCATTTCGCTGGAGCGGGGCGCATTCCGCTCGAGCAAAGCGCCGGCCCGGCGATCAAGTCATTTGTCGTGCTTGAACATTGATTTCATTTTGGCTTGTCCGGTTTTGTTGAACTATGATTTGATGTGGCTTTGTTTCGAACTGTTGAATTCGAACAATTTGTATCATATGATTGACGTGCATGGATTGCATGGATTTGAGGATCGACATTTAAAGCATATGTGGATGTGCAGCGCAACATATGAGGGGTCGGCGGGCGTTGTCCGCGGACGCACCCGGACGCGTATAGGAGGCCGGATTTGCCAAGTCCGACTGTAGATGCTTTAATGGTGCACATATCTAGACAAATGTAAGACAAGAATTTTGAAATGGAGATACTAATATACTTCCTCCGTTTCTAAATATAAGTCTTTCTAGAGATTCCACTATAGACTACATACAGAGCAAAATGGGTGAACCTATACTCTACATACATCTGAATGTAGTCTTTATAGTGGAACCTCTAAGAGTATCTACAGCCGGACGCCTCAAACCCGTCTCATATGCCCAGGCAGGCCGCCCGGTCATTGACTGGTTCCGTTTTTTGGACTCAGACAGACGCCTCAAACGGGCCTCAAACGCCCGGGCTGACCGGCACCCCCCATATCCAGCCCAAATATGGAACGGATATGGGGGCGCCCGGGCACGCCCACCACATCGGATCCGACCCATTCTGGCCCACCCGACCCCACTTATATTCGCCCCCATCCGCTCGCCAGAGCAAACCCTAGCCACTTCACTCCACTCTCCTCCGCCACCGGAGCTCACCTCCGGCGGTTTCCGGCCTTCTCCGCCATGGTAGTCAGCGGATCGGACTCCGACCAGTCTGGATCCGTTGACTGGGGTGTCATCCCGTGTGGGTTGGAGGAGGCAATGACAGTCCGCAATGCACTCCGTCGCTCGCGGGAGGACAGCACTTGACCGATGGACGGATCCGTCCGCCACGACGCCATAGCGTCGGCTCACCGGGCGCTCGGGTCCTGTGGTGCTGGATCCTCGCGGTCCCGGCAGATTCGGCTCGATCTGTACTGCGTCTTCGACCGGTACTTCCGCGAGAAGGACGGCAAGGACAGCCGTGGGTGAACTTCACCATAGCCAAACATGCCAAATATTGGTAGTCCGATGGCATGTTTAGTGTAGTGTGATGAAGTAGCCGAACGACGTGTGTGCGTCGACATAGTTGCATGAATTTGTATGGATTTGAAATATGGTAATTGAGGTGTCCAGATGTGGATTACATTATTTGAGGGGCGCCTGATCAGTGCCCGCGGATATGCCTGGACGCGTCCGCGGCGTTTGAGGGACCGGATTTATCAAGTCCGGCTGTAGATGTCCTAAAAAAACTTATATTTAGAAACGAAAGAAGTATAATAGTGCACATCAGTTAGAGGCAGCCAGTAGTACGTGCCGAGCGAGTGGAGCATGCAAGTGGACGAACCCCCGGCGCGGCTTTGCATGTACGGGGGGCGGTCAGGAATCGGTGGGCGATCTGCGAGGCTCAAACCACCAGGTTTGTACACATATCGATCAGAATCAGATATGACGATGATGCAAATTTTTACAGTATTGTTGCACAGGGGCTCGTACTACCAGGAGTAGATTACTGTACCTAGTGTACGTGTTACGGTCTTAGAGAGGGCCTCGCTGGCCATGCGCGCGCGGTTAAAAATAAAACAGACTCCGCGATAGATGCCAAACGAGTTGCACGCTGACACGCTGACAGGGTCCGCCGAGCCCCGCAGAAGCGGACAACCGGTGTTTAATGAGACGAAATTGGAAATTTGGAGCACCCCAGACATTTCTCTGACAGTTTTACGTGGCTTGACATGAGGAGCCCGTCACCTTCAATTGTTTGCTGCCTTTTCTTCCTCGGGAAGAAGACGACTACGGGACGAGCAGCAGCAGCAGTGTTTTTCAGAGCGGCCCATGGCTAATAATAAATGCCTGCTGCCCTGCAGGAGTAGTAGTAAGTAAAACTGTGTGCACGGGTGAACAGTGTGGGATCGTGTGCAGCTTGTCTCGTTCGGCATGGCGCTGTATGAAATTTCGCGTCAGCTGCACGTAGTATACGTATTTTATTTCCCGCCGGGAATTAAGCGGCTGGCACGTGCGACGTACGCCATGGATCACTGGCTCGGAGCCGATCCGGCCAGGCTACCGCCGCGTGCAATGCCTTTGAGTGTTAGCAACCGCACGTCTTTACTCTACGTCTCTCCCGTTTCTTCTCCTCAACGCAACGTACGTAAGAATCAACGGCCCGTATCGACCGTGAAAGACACCGGAAAAAATCGCCGGTCAGGTAAAACATGTACTAACTCTAACCATCCATGTGGACTACCGTGTGGGATTTACGACGAGGTAGTTTACGATGCACGCGGGGCGTTTGAGTGACCGAATTAGCTATGAGTAATGCTAGACTTATGCAGGGATTCTTACGTACCTTACATAATTGATGATTTTGGCAGTTTTTAATTCGTCATTAGTTGGGGGCACGGGCCCACCCTTAAAATCAGGGGCAGTTTTGATTAGCGTTTAGCAAATTACGTAGGTTACGTAAGTGTCGTTTGTAGGTGTAGCATTATTGATTAGCTATCAGGCTGTAGATGCTCTAACCATTCATGCTTCGTCGTCTTCATGTATAGGTGAGTGAATTACAAAAAACCACCACATTTGAAGTTCTCATCCCGAATTGCCACCACATTTCTTGCGCGCCCCAAAAATCCACCTCTTTTCTTGCAAATTTTCTTAATAAACACTGATGATCAGTTTAAAGTGATTAATCTGATTTCTGACAGCCTGGGCCAGCCGTAAGCAGCGTGGCATAAAATTGTCAACATCGTTTGTTGACTGTTAATTTGGACGGAGGGCCCACTTGTCAGCACCCTTATCTCTCCCAAACCTTCTTATTCTCTTTTGAGGCATTCCATCAAACAGCTTGGGTGCATCCAACGTTGTCGCCGCCCTCAAGCTCGCGCTGCTGCACGGCCCGCCAACTACCGCCGCACCAAGGAGGGCGCCGTCCCCGAGCCGCGTGGCCGATGCATCCATGTAGGTCGTCTCGCGCCGCCTCCCGCACCGTTCCGAAGTTGCACGGCCGCCGCCTTCGTGCAGGAGCAGTCGCGAGTGAGGCCGCCGCCCGATGTCAGTGTGGTCGCCACGACAAAGCGGCAAGAGGCAAGGCAGCGATGGACGCAATCATCCTTGGTTGGAAGGTCGACACATCGTCTTCACGGTGCGATGGCGGGGAGACGGCCATGGCGAGCCGTGTGTCACGCAGCGCTTCTCGCTGAAGTGTAGCCATGGCGGCCCGTGTGAGAGCGGTGAGGAGGTGGGTAGAATGAGGAGGGTGAGAGGAGCGAGAGAATGGTGGAGGCCACAGCTGGGCTCACCTTTCGTCAGGCGGTGTTGATGCGATCGGTGGCGATCAGGAGAACTGAGAAGGAGGTCTTTGGGGAGAGAGAAGGAGAGGAGGAGAGAGGGAGGCGAAGCGCTGGGCCGGGCGGGCTCGCCAGTGGCATGTCGGAGGAGTGAGCGGGGGCCCCCGGCAATGCGGGAGTGTTGATGCGGGCTCACCGGCGACGACCAGTCGCATGAGAGGTAAGGGTGGGTGACGGGTGGGCCCTTTGTCTAATCTTATAACAGGTCAACAAAAAAATGTTGACAATTGTGTGCCACGCCAGCGCTTACAGCAGGCCCGGGCTGTCAGAAATCAGATTAATCACTTCAAACCGGCCATCAGTGTTTATTGAGAAAATTAACAAGGAAAGAGGTAGATTTTTGGGGCGCGCAAGCAATATGGTGGCAATTCCGGATAAGAACTTCAAATCTGGTGGTTTTTTGCAATTCATTCTGTATAGGTAGAATATATATAATTTTTATCCTATGATCCTGTTATTCCACCGTGTTACATAGTACTTCATCCGTTTTAAAATAATTGTCGCAGACTTAGTATAAAGTTATATTAACTTCGTATCAAATGCGAGAAACTGGGACTGGTATAAAAATTTGAACAGTTAACCATACAAATGATTAATTACTCTATCTCGCGTTTCCGATAGTTAAGGCAGGGGGAACTACAAATCATTTGCAGAAACAGAAAAGGGAAAAAAGACCCTCTGGTTCAGCTTCATGGCTTACAGTATCATCTAAACTTTCAGAAAAAGGAAGTGCTACTCTTAGAAAGGATTTGACAAGTTTCATTCAGTTCATCTGGCCTCAATATTGGTTCTATACTTGTATGCTAGGCTCGCTAGGTCCAACCCTTGCCATTCACAGCTTGTGGTTGAAGTTCCGCCGTACCGAGCGAGACTGATGCGCATTTCGATCATTGCCGGGCAAAGCAGCCATTAGGGTTCCAAGTTCGTGCTGACGTCCCCCTCCATTACCCACCCCCCACCCCGGTACTTGAATATGTTATCTCCCTGCAATAGACTAATCGGCTTCCAAGCATGATTATACGGCAATCATGTGGGGTAATCACTAGTTAATTTAGCGCCAAACAAAGAACGTCACACCAGGACAAAACAGAAGCAAGATTTTAAATAAAGTGGGCAAGCAAAGAGGGGTTTTTCAAACAGCTAAGTTGCTGATGATGTCTGCGAAACTCAACGCCTAAGTAAAGTAATAATCACATTTAGGTCCAGCCTTTTCGTCACAACACCCCCGCTAGAGTTCCATCCTACGGATTGTCTTGCCACCCGTGCGGTACAGCTTATTTATCCTGTTGTTTCTCACTCCACACCCTTGATAGTCTTGAAATTACAGAGCTCATGGTTCCCTTCATATGTACATACACGGAGACGGAGACGGAGACGGAGACGAAGCGTGCACGCGCACGTGCGAGGGAGTCGCCGGAGACGACGGGGAGCAGGGGATCCGGCTGCTAGCTAGGCGCGGAGGGCTCCGACCTCTCGGAGGCGTGGGACGAGGAGGCCGCTGAGGTGGAGCCCCATGAGGCCCTCCAGGCCGCCCACCGGCGCGCCCCCGACGAAGAGCGCCGGCACGGCCGCGTGGCCGCCGGCCTCCACCGCCGCGAGCTCCTCGGCGGGGCCCTCCAGCTCGATGACGGTGGCGTGCGCACCGACGGCCGCGAGGAGGCTCTTCATGACGTGCGCCATGTAGCAGCCGCGCCGCGCGAAGATGACCACGGGGCTCTCCCTGACCAGCCGCCCGAACCGCTGCGCCGGCGCCTCCTCCTCCCCGGCCGGGTCTATGGTCAGCCCCCGCCGGATGCCCGCCACCGCCTGCATGCTCGCCTCCCGCCGCCGTGAAGAGAAGCAACACGCTTGCAGCTAAACTGGCAGACGACGCCTGCTGAGTGCTCACCGTGAATGAATATCTATCGGTATCGATCCGTAGGAGGTGGAGAGGCGAGCCCGGCGAGGCGTTTATATATAGAGGCCGGAGCGCGCACATGGGATGGGAGGTGACGTCGGGCGGGCGATGACAAGGAGCCGTGGGGCCTGAGGTTGCGTCACGTGGCCGGAGACGGACAGCAAAGCGGGCATTAAAATTCAGCACCACCACGTACTAGTAGACTGTAGAGCACCAAAGTATCCTCCCTCCCTCCCTCCCACCCCTACCACCGGACGGGACGAATTACGCACTCCATACGCCAGGGAAATGGACGTCCGTTTTATGCTTCCCTTTTCTTCTGGGAGTGGCATTTTTTTCTTTTCGGATTCGTTGCGGTTTGGTGAGCGGGATATGCGGGGCAACGCGAACCACCCGTCCATCGCCAGGGGAGATTCTTCTGCGTCGTGAGGCTTGGAGGAGATGCCGGCATCGAAACTCGCCGGGCGCATGGTACCGTCGATTGTCCTCCGCCGATGCGACCGCGGCCTTGAATTTGGCACATGGACGGGTGCAGTGCCGGTGCCAGTGCGGGCCGCAGCAGGTCGTTGGGCTTCGTCAAACGAGCTGCTAGTACAACACACACAGTGCGGCTGCCACGTGAGGCCAAGCGTGAAACATGCCCCCATGTTTCCACGACGGGTCGACGCCGACGCCGACGCCGACGACGACGACGAGAGTGGGACTGTGCGAGACGAGGGCGCTCGGTAAGCTGGCGTCACCAGGCCTACGCAGGCAACAGTGTCACGGCTAAGGCTAATTAATCTCGGCCCAGCTGCCTCTACGTGACCACACGCGCGCCGGGGGTCGGTCTCGTGCCGCAGTCTGCTGCTCCGATCCGTCTCTCGGAGGCCGGCCGGCGGAGAGGCTGACCGGTGACGTCCACCCTCACCTCAGCTCGTCGCCTTGCGGGCCCCGGGCGGGACGCGTGGCGCGCCCGGCGTCCGGTGACGTCGCTGTTGCCCCGCCGCTCCGGGCAAGCCTTAGTGCGCCGTCCAACGTCAGGTCGATCGAAGCACCGCCACCACCCCCATCGCCCGGAGGCGACAGCACGGGCCAGATTTGCCCCGCCGGTCGGTCGCATGGCCGTGTCGCATATTCCCGCTGCGCTGCGACCCCAGATCTTTTTTCTAGTTGTGCACACAGATCGCCGTACGGTCACATCCACCGCACTGTGTGCCACGGCACGGTCGCTGAGCTTTGCACTTCGCCCTTCCTGGCTGTGGCTGACTGGCCAGCCCTGGCCGCGCGCGACCAAGTTGAAGCTGAAGTTGAAGTAGTACATAGTATCCCGATCGATCGGTCCATGATGCCCGGTGCGTAGGCGTTGCGTCGGCTACAGGGGTTGTGTTGGTGCTAGGCCGGCCGATCCGACTGCTTGATTTGCGCCGTGATGTCAGCTCATACGCACGCACGCTGTCCGTACAGTGATCGATCCACCCCCGATCGCTGGCGAAGGGTGATCGGGAGGAGGCGGGTAACCTTGCCCGCGTTAGCCAACTCCAGCGCGGCCATCACTGTCCGGATGTATGCATTTGAGAGTAAACAAACACATCGACGATTTATCTGCGGCGTGGCGGACTTTTTACATTTTATGTCCGTTTTTGACTCATCCTCGGCCCAAGTTTGGGTTGCTTTTGAGGTGAAACGGACAGCGCGCGGACGGGCGGGACGCGCGCGCTTGTCTTTCCCTGACCCGTCCATCGGTGGCACAAAGCACCACCCCGGCGCCCTATTTCGCGCCATTTCCTCCCAAATTCTCCCACGCCATGCCCACCACCCTCCCTGTCCATGGCCGATGCCCCGCCGAATTCGAATTCCGGCAACCAGGCCGTCAACCCGCCCGGGAAGGTGAAGAAGAAGGCGGCGGTGGCGGCCAAGGGTCCTTAGAAGCCGCGGTCGGAACTCATGTCGGCCGAGCTCACAAAGCTAGACGCGGAATCGGCCAAGAGGAGGAACCGGAGGGCGGCGGCCAAGGGCAAGAACGCCACGGCCAAGTTTGCCACCGAGCGCGATGCGTTGGAGGCCGCGCGGCGCAAGGCCGACGTCGACGAGAAGGAGGACATCGTCAACAAAGCGCACGCCCTCCTCATGCTTGGGATTTGCCGTCCGGCGGGTTTCTCGGCAGCGCCCGTCGGCCCGACGAGCGCAGGCTCGTCGGTCGCCAGGCCTCCGCACTGCCCGTCGCTGACGTCGCGGGCCATGCCTTTGTCGCTCGGTTTTTCTCTGCCAAGGCACGAAGGCCAAACCCGTTTCTCGGGGTCGCCGGACGTTGGGGTGATCGCGCCGTCCACCCCGCGCCCCTTGGCCGTCATCGACCTCAACGTCACGTCGGGGTCCAGCAGTGGCGGCCGACCGCCCGTCGAGATGCAAAGAAAGCAAGCACGGTCACCGTTTACGGGCACCATGCCGTCGCCCCGCGTCCTGTTCGACGAAATGCCAACACCAACGTCAACGGTCAACGACCCCTTCTACAACCAGTTCATGGAGAATGTGATCTACGAGGGTGGGCATGGTGGTGCCTATGATCCCGAGGAGACCCAAAGTCAGGATGGCCGCGCCCAGTACGTTGCCGATGAAGACGATGAGGCCCACGCCCATGGTGACTACGACCATGGTGACTCGTGGCATGAAGATGATGAGCAATCGTACGGGATCATACTCACAAGAGGAGGACAAGTTGATTTGCCAAAGTTGGATGGAGGTTGGCCAAGATCCGAGGACCGGTGCGCAACAAAAGGGACTTGTTTTTTGGACAAGAGTTCATAAAACATTCCATGAAAGAAAGTTGTTTGCGCCCTACCAATTTTTGAGCGGCCGTGGCATCACCTCGATACAAAAGAGGTGGTTGTTCATCCAACAAGAATGCAACAAGTATTGTGCCGCACTTGAGAGCGTTGAAGCACGGCCCATGAGTGGTCTCGGCATTGGGGACATGGTATGCTCTCTTATCTTTCGTTGCTACGGCCATGAGACTTCGGCCTTCTATATGTTTGCATGTTCAATTGTTGTTGATCGTGTGATGTAGGCATTTCAATCTTTGGAAGCATTCAAGGCCCCAAGTTCAACAATTGGACGCATGGTTGGATGCTCATCAACAATTGCCCCAAGTTCAAAGATCAATATCGTGAGCTTCAAAGGAAGAGAAGCAAGAAGACGGTTGCGTTGTCCGGAGGTGGAGATGGTGAGGCGTTGAAGAGGCCGAGGGGCAAGACCAACTCCAAGATTGACAACATACGTGATGCGTCATCCATGGCCTTGCATGAGACTTTGCACGACATGATGTCTCAAAAGGATGTGAAGGATGCGAAAAAACGACAAAGCAAGGACAAGCAAATGAAGCAATACCTAGAGCTTCAAAGGAAGAAGCTTGAGATGGAGGAGGCAGCCAAGAAGAGGAAGATCGACATGGAGAAGGCGTCCCGGCAAAGGCAGCTCGACATCGAGGCTGTCAATGTCACGGCCAGGCAGAGGCAGCTCGACATCGAGGCCACCGATGCCACAATCAAAGCAAAGGAGGTGGCCCTAGCGATCATGAGTGTGGACTTGACCAAGATGAGCGAGAAGATGAGGAGTTGGTTCCAGGCCAGGCAGAAGGAGATGTTCGACGCTGACGGCCTGAACTAGGTGGTCTGTTTGTCAGTGGCCGTTCTTTTTGGAGGCTGGCATGGGTGCCAGCCGCTGGGCCGCTGGCTGTGTGCCAGCGAGAAACCTATTCATTTTGGGGGCTGGCTGTGTTGCCGGTGACAAAACTATTCATTTTGTAGGCTGGTTCTGTTGCCGGCGAGGACGTGTAGGTGGGTTGTATTGCCGACGTGAACTAGGGCCGCTGGTATGAACTAGGGAATGGTTTATTCGAAAATTGGCGTTTGAAAAAGGAGGCAGACAGGATGGCTTCCTCCCTCGCGTTCGCCGCGTGCCTCCGGCCCTTTCTCTTCGCCGTGGTGTGATGTCACGCCGCGGAATACGTCAGCAGATCTGTGCAAAAATTATTCTCTCTAGGGTGGTATGTGGAACTTGTTTTGCAGAGCCGGACACTATCCTTGTGTTCAAAACCTTCTATGAAGTATTCGGAGGAGGAACCCGCCTTGCAATGCCGAAGACAATATGCGCGCCGGACTCGTCGTCATTGAAGCCTGGTTCAGGGGCTACTGAGGGAGTCCTAGATTAGGGGGTGTCCGCATAGCCGAACTATCACCGTTGGCCAGACTCCTAGACTATGAAGATACAAGATTGAAGACTTCGTCCCGTGTCCGGATGGGACTTTCCTTGGCGTGGAAGGCAAGCTTGGCGTCTGGATATGTAGATCTCCTACCATTGTAACCGACTACGTGTAACCCTAACCCTATCCGGTGTCTATATAAACCGGAGGGTTTTAGTCCGTGGGGACGAACAACAATCATACCATAGGCTAGCTTCTAGGGTTTAGCCTCTACGATCTCGTGGTAGATCTACTCTTGTACTACCCATATCATCAATATTAATCAAGCAGTGAGTAGGGTATTACCTCCATCGAGAGGGCCCGAACCGGTAAAAACATCGTGTCCCTTGTCTCCTGTTACCATCCGCCTAGACGCATTCGGGACCCCCTACCGAGATCCGCCGGTTTTGACACCGACATTGGTGCTTTCATTGAGAGTTCCTCCGTCGCCGTCACCTATAGGCCCGATGGCTCTTTCAATCATCAACAACGACGCGGTCCAGGTGAGACTTTTCTCCCGGACAGATCTTCGTGATTCGGGCGGCTTTCACTGCGGGCCAATTCGCTAGGCCATCCGGAAGCAGATCGAAGCTACGCCCGCCATCAGTCGATTTGGAAGCTCGAACTATACGGCCCGATGTCCGCGGAGATTTGATCTTCGATGGATTCGAACCACAGCCAGCGTGCCGCCTTTGTTTCGATGGGCACGATCTAGCTCGCCGTCGAACAAGGTCTCGAGGTCGCGACTGAGTCCGCCCGACTCCTTAGCTCGGGCCGACTCCCCGATCGAGGACGCGTGGTTGGACACCGCCTCGGGGCTACGATCTCAACGACGATTGAGTCGAACTCCATCCCTGTCGCTGCGAAGACCGTGACTCGGTGCGGACTCCTCTCCGGACTCCAGAACCCTCAGCGCCTCTGCCATAATCGAATCCGATTGGCGCCGGTTATGGAGTTCATCGCGGACATCTTTTCAAAGACTCGCCCTTTGGCGACATCCTGAATTCACTAAAGTCTCTCTCTTTATCTCGAGAGCCCTGGCGGACTACGGACAGGAAGGTTGGGATGCACGACGGCGAAGAAATTCAACGCCCACCCACCACCCACTTTGTAGCCACCGCCGATGATTTAACCGACATGCTCGACTTCGACCGAAGACATCGACGGTATGGATGACGATGCCGGAGGCGACCAAGACCAGCGCCTACGAGTGGCGGAAGGCCACCTCGTCATATGACATATACATGGTGGACATCCCAAAATATGTGAATGGCGATGGAACAACGGAGGGTGACCCCTCCAAGAAACAACCCAAGCGCCGACGTCAGCGGCGCCGCTCTAAATCCCGCCACAGCAAAAACGGTGATTCCGGCACGGGAGATAATAACACCGGACAAAGGTCTGAAGACAACCCCCTCCAGCAGGATTCAGCGCAGGAGGAGGAAGAAGCAAGACTGCACGACAGTGCGGCAGAAAGAGAGGTAGAGGATGATAATTATGCGCCTCCCTCCGAAGACGAGGCAAGCCTCGACGACGACGAATTTGTCGTGCCTGAGGATCCCGCCGAATAGGAGCGTTTCAAACGCAGGCTTATGGCCACAGAAAGCAGCCTCAAGAAAAAGCAGCAACGACTTAGAGCTGACCAAGACACGCTAGTCGACGGATGGATCAAGTCCTTGCAGCCGAAGAGTATGAACTCGAACGCCCCTCCAAGAGATACCCCAAACGCAGGCTGCTACCCCAATTAGAGGAAGCAGCACCCAAACCTGCATCACCAGCGCATGAAGCGGCCGACCGGCCACCCCGTGGTCGCGACAAAGAGGCCTCTAGACCCTCCATCCAAGCCGCACTCCGGCGTGGCTCGAAAAGTACCAAGGCACGGGGAAACACGCCAGACCTGCGAGACATATTGGAGGACAAGGCAAGGCAAACAAGATCGATCTACAGATCGCGTGGGCGCCCCACAACACGTGATGATAACCGTCACGCCGGATATAGCATCTCCGGCCGGGCCGAACACAGTAGACAAAGCTCATATGAGCTACGTCGTGATATAGCCCAATATCTGAGGCGCCAAGACACCCACTATGCTTCACAGATGAAGTAATGGATCATCAAATCCTCGAGGGCTTCAAACCCGTAAACATCGAATCATACGATGGTACCACAGATCTTGCGATGCGGATCGAGGACTATCTCCTCCATATCCACATGGCCCGGTGATGATCTACATGCCATCAAATACCTCCCACTCAAGCTTAAAGGACCAACTCGGCATTGGCTCAACAGCTTGCCGTGAGAATGAATTGGTTGTTGGGAGGACACGGAAGCCGCATTCCTTGATAACTTCCGGGGCACATATGTGCGACCACCGACGCCCGATGACCTCGGCCACATAATTCAGCAGCCGGAAGAATCGGCGGACAATTACGAACACGGTTCCTAACCAAGAAAAATCAAATCGTTGATCGTCCGGATGCAGAGGCCCTTGCAGCCTTCAAACATAACATCATGACGAGTGGCTAGCCCGGCACCTAGGACAGGAAAAGCCTAAATCCATGGCAGCCCTCACCACACTCATGACCCGCTCTTGCGCGGGAGAGGACTGCTGGCTAGCTCGAAGCAACAACTTGGCCAAACACCATGGTAGTTCGGATACCAAGGACAGCAATGGCGGTCGCGTCGCAACAAGAACAAGCGCCACATTAACGGGCGATAATCTTTGAAGATACGGCAGTCAACGCCGGATTCAGAGGCCCTAAACCCGTCACGGAAGAAGCCATTCAAAAGAAATACCCAGGCCCGTCCAACTTGGACCGAATACTCGATCGCTTGTGCGGATACATGGCACCCCGAAAACCAGCCAATCACACCAACAGGGATTGTTGGGTGTTCAAGCAAGCAGGCAAGCTAAGTGCCGAACTAAATGACAAGGGGCTGCATAGCGATGACGAGGAAGAGCCCCGGCCGCCGAACAATAGAGGACATAAGGGCTTCCCCCCACAAGCGCGGACGGTGAACATGATATACGCAACCCACATACCCAAAAGGGAGCGGAAGCGTGCACTAAGGGACGTATATGCGATGGAGCCAGTCGCCCCGAAGTTCAACCCATGGTCTTCTGCCCGATCACCTTCGATCGAAGGACCACCCCACTAGCATCCGTCCACGGCGGTTTTCGCCGCATTGGTTCTTGACCCAATTATCGACGGATTTCACCTCACTAGAGTCCCGATGGATGGCGGTAGCAACCTGAACTGCTTTATCAGGATACAGGCGAAAAATGGGCATAGACCCTCAAGGATTAAACCCACAAAGACGACCTTTAAATGCGTAATACCAGGTGTAGAGGCCAATTGTACAGGCTCAGTTACACTCGAAGTGGTCTTTGGATCCCCGGATAACTTCCGAAGCGAAGAGTTAATCTTCGACATAGCCCCGTTCCGTAGTGGCTATCATGCACTGCTTGGACGAACCGCATTTGCAAAGTTCAATGCGGTGCCGCACTACGCATACCTCAAGCTCAAGATGCCAGGCCCTCGAGGAGTAATCACGGTCAATGGAAACACCGAACGCTCTCTCCGAACGGAGGAGCATACGGCGGCCCTCGCGGAGGAGGTGCAAAGCAGCCTCTCACAGCAATTCTCGAGTCCGACCACTAAGCGTCCGGACAACATCAGCGGCGCCGGAGTAACCTACAACAAGACCGCTGGCACGATCCAAGCACGCCAGAGTAATCCGCCCAACCCCAGCTCTCGCGAAATTATGGTTAAAGATTACGCTGCGACATAACTACGCCCGGAGATACCATGGGCATAATGGGAGGGCACGACCACGGCACGCCTGCACGCGGCTCAACCGCACTGGGGCTCCGATTGTGTCATTCTTTTCTTTTTCTTTTACTTTCGGGACTCTGTTCTCCGGAAGTTCGTCCGCATTCGCGCCGAATACACGATGCAACAGCCAGGGAAGTAGAAAACTGCGTCGAGTGTCCAGGTGGTCTCTACTACGAGCATTATACCTGTTTTACATACCATCCCGCAGCTTACCCCTGGAGGGGGACATGTTAAATAGTCCCACCCCTTGCTTATCGCACAATTTGTATCGCTCGCTTTTATTTGCGCTTTCTTTTTAATAACCAATATATAGCTCTTGCCTTTTATTGCATTCTTTACCATTATATATGTTCATTTATGACATTGCGCAACCGTACAATTTGGTACGGCTAATACACCAGGGGCTTAAGTACCCCAAAAGTATGGTGTGATAAGTCCGAACACTTTCACAAGTGCGGCACCCCGAACTTATAGCATTATATGCATCGGCTCCGAATCATGTCTTGGGTCAATAGTTGGGTTTGCCCGGCTCCCATGTTTTGGTACCTTACGTTCCGTTATATCGGCTAAGATAGCACTGGGAGAACCACTGCGATTGTGCCCCGGTTGAGCTGGGTTGAGCACCTCAGTGGAGAAAGCTAAAACTGACCGTCATGATAGGGCGAGAGCCGGTCATTGTTCGAGAGGTTTCTTCGAGTCCCTAAAGACTTATGCCGCTTAGAGCGAGGAACCGGCAATGTCCGGCCAAAGGCGTGGATAGCGCCCGAACTCGGTCTTCGAATACTAGGGGCTTCACGAAATTTAAAATTATAGAAATCTATCGCAAAGTGAGAGTGTTCAAGCATTAAAAGTCCGGTTGCATAGTTCGTTGCGTTGAGCGACTCACTCGATGCACCCAAGAATGTGAACAAGATCGCACAAGTTTATCCCGAACACCCCAAAGACTCGTGGCATGGGGCTGAAGCCAACGACTTGCCATCTCTCAAATTTGATAAACGGCCGCCTGAAGGTAATATTTTAAATTAGCAAGCGTTGCTTAGCGCATATGAACAAGTTTTCAGCGTCTGGGATAACAAATGCGAGTCTATTCAAAATTACATCCTTGGAGCACTCATCCGCTTATACGGCGGGCACCCTTCAGACGCCCTCATAGTATATTTCGGCGTGCGATGCTCCTTGCCCTTCGGTGGCCCGTCCGTCACAAGCTTCTCCGCATCCAGCTTTTGCCCAGCAGCACTTTAGCAGGCAAGGCCCGACAGGCACCTTCAATACTGACGGAGCGCTTGATGACTTCATCCCATGGACAAAGGCGTCCACCAGCCGCCGCACTAGCCCAAAGTAGCTCCTGTGCATGGCTTCCAATGGCCACAGCCCGAACTATGAGGCCCTTCATGGCCTGTTCGGCGACCTTGTGGAGCTCGACCAGCTGCTTCAATTTGGTCGCTTAGGGGCACCGGATGTCCGGCTTGACATACTGAGACCAGAACACCTTCTCCGTCGAGCTCCCCTCCTTGGCGGTAGAACGCGGCGACATCGTACACTACGGGGCATATCTGTGAATGCTCCTGGAGAGCTCCGAATCCGGGTAAGTAATAGGTAATTCACTTTCACATGCTTGCTTTGCATAAAGAATTCCTTACCCGCCGCTATCTTTTTTATTGATTCAATTTCTTGGAGGGCTTTTTCGGCTTCGGCCTTAGCGGCTTTGGCACTCTCAAGAGCCGAGGCGAGCTCGGACTCTCGAGTCTTCGAGTCATGCTCCAAACTCTCGTGTTTTTCCACGAGAGCCTGGAGCTCTTGCCGCACATCCGCCACCCGCTCCTCCTGCCTCTCTCGCTCGGTGCACTCCGCGGCCGCTCTGCTTTCGGCCGCGGACACCGCTTCCTTTAGGGTAGCCACCTCGTTCGTGGCCCCTACAATACCCACGTTATTCCTGTCATTTTTTGCAACCAAATCCTTTCTATAAGGTATTTCTTTAATAAGGTATTACTTACCTTCCTTGTCCTCGAGCTGCTTCTTAGCAAGGCTGAGCTCGTTCTCGGACCGCTCGAGGCTCTGCTTCAATGCATTGACCTCCGCGGTCGGTCTGGGCAGAGGTCAGCAGTGCAGCCTGCATTCCCATATTGACATACTTATGTTAGACTCACAGATATATTTTTAGATCCTTAGTCCGACTTTTCTTTCCGAACACCGAACTAAGCATCGTGAGCTACTGTCTATGCGGTAATATTTTTACATATTCTAAACTTACCTCAAAGCCCGTTAGAAGGTCGGTACAGACTTGATCGGCCCGCTCTTGGCGGATCGAACTTCTCGGATCACCACGCTCATAACGGTGCAGTGCTCCTCCTCGATGGAGGCGTATTTGTTAAGCGCCTCCAAGAGCTATTCGGTGCCTCGGTTGGACGGAGGACACCGGCGTCTTACCCTTCCTCTGAAGGGACCGCTTCCGGACTCGGAACTGAAGGTTACAGTATGGAGTCCGGATGAGGGTCGGGCTTAGAGCCCCGGGGTCTCGCCCCACGCGCTGGAGTCCGGGAGGTTGCCTTGCGGCGCCTCTGCGCCACCTCCTCTTGACCAGGCCCCTTGGGGCCCCACCTCAGCGTCGTCTGGCGTGAGGTGAGGAGGCGGCCGGGAGTGAAGTACTCTCCATTTCCGATTTAACTTCGAGTGGACCCGCTCGACGGTGGCGAAGCCGCTTGGGCGGGCTGCATGATTGTTCGGCATTAGAGAACACTATGCAATGACAAAAAGCCATGGGGATCCGGACACTTACGATCTCGCCGGGGGCTTGGCCCTTGTTGGCCACTCCTCCTCGTCGTTGTCGGCGTTGGTGGAGAAGTCCGGAGGAAGGGTCCTTCCCTTCTTGGACCCTCCGGCCTCCCCAGTTGGGGCGGCTTTCCTTTCCTTCTCTTCACTGGGAGAGGCTTCTTTTTCCTCCTCCTCTTCCTCAGAGGAGGATTCCGCCTCAGAGTTGTTGGGCGGTGAGTCCGACAGCACCTGGCGCCGGGAGCTCCTTCGAGTTCCCGTGGCCTCCTTCTTGGCCTTCTTCTCCGGCACCACGTGAGGTGCCGGAGCCAGCAGCCCCGTCAATCGGGCGTCCGCTGGGTCTTCTGGAAAGGGGCCGGACAGTTAATCTGTCCGGACGTCTTCAACCAGTCCTGTCAAAGGTTAGGGAGTTTTAGATCCTGCATAGACTCAAAAACTATGAAAAAAGAGTCCTATAAAGGGTAAAATAACTTACCTCGCTGGCTTGACGCTGCGAGCTGAATCCGCGATCTTCGGTAACGGATGTGGGAGCCTCGGCGCCCTTGAACAGCACCTCCCAGGCGTCTTCGTACGTAGTGTCGAAGAGTCTTTTAAGAGTTGGGTGTTGTGCCGGATCGAATCCCACAATTTGAAGGCCCGTTGTTGGCATGGGAGAATCCGGCGGATGAGCATCACCTGGATTACGTTGACAAGCCCGAGATTCTTGTCCACCAGGTTTCGGACGCAGTTTGGAGTCCGGATAGCTTCGTCTGAATCCCCCACGCCGTGCTCGCCTCCTTCCATGATGTGAGCCGTGTGGGGAAGCCAGATCGGAATTCGGGGGCCGCCGCCCATTTAGAATCGCGGCTCGGTGATGTAGAACCACCCCGATTGCCACCCCTTTATGGTCTCCACAAAGGAGCCCTCGAGCCATAGGACTTTGGCCATCTTGCCAACCATGGCACCTCCGCACTCCGCTTGGCGGCCACCCACTACCTTCGGCCTGACATTGAAGATCTTTAGCCATAAGCCGAAATGGGGTTGGATGCAGAGGAAGGCCTCGCACACGACGATGAACGCCGAGATGTTGAGGATGAAATTCGGGGCCAGATCATGGAAGTCCAGGCCGTAGTAGAACATGAGCCCCAGGACAAATGGGTGAAGTGGAAAACCTAGTCCGCGGAGGAAGTGGGGGAGAAACACCACCCTCTCATGGGCCTGGGGGTTGTAACAAGCTGCCCCTCGTTGGGTAGCCGGTGCGCGATGTCGCTGGACAAGTATCCGGCCTCCCGCAGTCTTGTGATGTGCCCCTCCATGACGGAGGAGGCCATCCACCCGCCTCCGCTCCGGACATAGTTGGAGAAGGTTGAGGTGGGATGTGCGGACTTGGGCGCTGGAGCTCGGTCGCGGAAATGGATGAGCAAAGGAGGAAGAAGGCGAGGTGAAAAGGTGGATCCTTATCCCTTATATGGACGGAAGCTATGCGTCCCCCGCCAGCCTGGTAAAACTCGTTTATCTCCCAAGCGCCGTAATCAATGGCGCGGATGGGTTACCCACGTCCGTATTGATGAGAAACCCGGAATAAGGGGGCACGATCTCCGCTTTGATAAGACGTGCCAAGGAAACCGCATCGCTAAACGCGCTGAGGTGGAACAGTAAAAAGGATTCATATAAAGGCATGGCCGTGGTGTGATGTCACGCCGCGGAATACGTCAGCAGATCTGTGCAAAAATTATTCTCTCTACGGTGGTATGTGGAACTTGTTTTGCAGAGCCGGACACTATCCTTGTGTTCAAAACCTTCTATGAAGTATTCGGAGGAGGAACCCGCCTTTGCAATGCCGAAGACAATATGCGCGCCCGGACTCGTCGTCATTGAAGCCTGGTTCAGGGCTCTTGAGGAGTCCTAGATTAGGGGTGTCCGCATAGCGAACTATCACCGCTGGCGGACTCCTAGACTATGAAGATACAAGATTGAAGACTTCGTCCGTGTCCTGGATGGGACTTTCCTTGGCGTGGAAGGCAAGCTTGGTGATACGGATATGTAGATCTCCTACCATTGTAACCGACTCTGTGTAACCCTAACCCTATCCGGTGTCTATATAAACCGGAGGGTTTTAGTCCGTAGGACGAACAACAATTATACCATAGGCTAGCTTCTAGGGTTTAGCCTCTCTAATCTCGTGGTAGATCTACTCTTGTACTACCTGTATCATCAATATTAATCAAGCAGGAGTAGGGTATTACCTCCATCGAGAGGGCCCGAACCTGGGTAAAAACATCGTGTCCCTTGTCTCCTGTTACTATCCGCCTAGACGCACAGTTCGGGACCCCCTACCCGAGATCCGCCGGTTTTGACACCGACACCGGGCATCGGCTGCGTCGCCGACGCGCGGGGCGACTCGGGCAACACCATCCGAGGAAACACAGATGAGCCGGTGCTGGCCGCGGCCACGACGGCGTTGACGAGGCCGTGCTGGCCAGGGTTTAACCCTAGGTACATTAGCGCCTCCCTCGTTGCCGCGCGACGCGGGCGTTGGTGGCCTCCTGCTGCGCGGCGACAGCGATGGTGGCCGCCGCGATGGCTTCCTCCCTCGCGTCCGCCGCGTGCCTCCGGCCCTTTCTCTTCGCCGACTCCCTTGCCCGCTCGTCGGCCGCCGGTTTCTTCTTCGGCTTGGGCGCGGCGGCGGTCTTGCGGGGGGCACGACGCTTGCCTTTGCCGGAGGGGGCGGACATGATGTCGGACGAGGCGAGGCCGACGGCGGCATTAAGGTCGGCGTCCATGGCGGGTGGAGGGAGCGCGCGCGGGCGGGAGGATTTTGGGGAAAGTGGAGGAAAATGGTGGAGGCTGCCACTAACGAGCGGGCCAGGGGGAGGAGTGGCGGGCGCGCGCATTCGTCACGTGTCCGCGCCGACGCAAATCCGGCTAAAATTGAGCCAGGAATGGGTCGGTGACGAAAGCTAACGCAGCGTCCGCTTTGGAGTCGGCGTTTGGCCGATTTTTCTTCGTCGATCGATGCAAACGGACGCGCGTGGATGAAATGGTCGTCGCGTTGGAATTGCTTTTAATGCTCTTACACAGCTAGCTTCTGTAAAACTTTTGCAGAGATTTACTAACGAGAGTACAAACGGAGCGCTCAAAATCCGTGAGAATTGTAGTTGCCCGATCGAGGGCCCTAGAAACACTGAAGCTTAGATTTGGCTCCTCGACGCAAGCAAGATGTCGGCAGTCGAAGCAAAGGTCAGCAGCCATGTTGCGGCAGTACGTTAGTGTCGCCATAGGCGCTAGGCGGGCAAGCAGGTAGGCGCGCATCGGGATGCATGCCGGCCACGTCAACCAAATTCATTTCACCCGCTGCACATGACCGAATGCGGCGTACGTACGTACGTGGGGCAAGAGGCCAAGGACTTGGCGTATGCGCAATGTTCTAAACAGCAATCACATGCTAACGATGCTCGCTGTCTTATTTTAAAAATTATTGCGATTTGACAGCATATTTTAACCCCCGCTGGCCCGTGGTATATGCCTACACATGTGGCCGCTGACGCATCGATAGGGGAAATTGTTAGGGTTCTTGTTAACAAATCGGACGGCCAGTTTTGGTTAGCTGCTCCATGTACTAATCGGAAACAATTCATGTTGGCTTGACAGCTACAGAAGTTGAGGACACGGCAACAAGTGTGGGCGTCTCCAGCCATACATGGTGGCCCATAGTTATATGGCCTCCTCCCCGACGATGTCTAGTGGCAGTAGTTTTCTTATCCCGAGGAGGGGAGGGGATGGATACATTTTGGTGGGAGGAAATGCCGCCTTTTCTGCCTCGCAGTCGTCGCAGCACTAGCGTGATTAGATAGCTTAAGATTGCACTAATAGACAGCCAGGACGACGAAGATAGATGGTGCCATGCGCACGTTTCATGCTCCACGGCTCACCTCACCTCACCTTTGTGTCACCCCCACTACCGGTCGATGGCTGCCACCTCCGGATGGAAACGAATGCATGACTCGGAATCTCTTCCGGTGACGGCTGAATCTTCCGGGAGTACTGACCCCAGTGAAAAGCAAGCCGATGTTCTCTGCGACAGCGCAGCGGCCAAGGAATTTTGCTGGCTGCTGGCTTATGTGTCATCTGTATATAATCAGGCTAGGTTAAGGTGATTTTTATCTATGCAGTTTCGGAGCCCTATCTTGTGTGCGCGTTCCGATGAACTGTGTTAACTTTGGGTGACGTTGATCAGCAGTGATCTGATTCCGGTTAGCTAGAGCCAAAGCGAGTTAGGCAGGACGGCCGTGGACAATAATTGAAGCGCTATAATTGGAACGCACACCGGATTTGTCTTTTTCTTTTCTTGTTATCTTGGCGTTACCTCGCTATTTCTGGTTTTCTTTTATAATATAGTTTGTGTTTTGTCACAGCAGGACCGAGCCAGTGTGTGTCGCGTCCTGTCAAATATAGACGTGGGTTAATGAGTGCATGGGCCATTGCATTATTGCGTTTCCAGAGCCTATCTTTCGTCACCATGCACCAGGACATCACCATATCACCTCGTCATCCTCCTTTTAATTTTTTTCTTTCTCTTTGGAGTTCAAGTATGAACACGCTGTCCATCTTTTTGTCACCAACTTTGGGTCTTCTCTTTCCAAGAATTTCAGAAACATATAACAGCAGAAATGTAGAGTGTGAATATCACACGTCATGTTGCATTACACAACACATACATGAATTAAAACACATAAGAGCTCATTTGGTTGTCGGGGATGGCAAACCCTGGGCAGTAGACCCCATGGGGGTTTTTTCCTTGCTCACTTGCAATCCCCGAGCCACCAGTGAAAAAAGGGAGATAACTTGCAGAATTCGTAAGAAGAGGAAGAGATGATGCTCACGTTCGTGCATTTGGAGCCACAACTCATGAGACATGAATTGCAGAAACATGACGAGGTGGGTGGTGAACTGGTGATGATGGACTAGTAGTGGGATGGGGGAGAGGGCTCACCTGGCTCGAATGAGGAGGAGGAGGACCGCCGGGTCGTCGTTGTCCATTGGAGAGCTTCGGAATAGGGTCTGGAGGGAAGGAGAAGGACCATCACTGGGTCATCGCCGTCGTGGAGGGCAGAGGAACTTGCATCGCTTTGGGAACCATCACCGGAGGAAGATGGATCCGTCGCTAGCGAAGGGGATCGACAAGTGTTGCGCCGCCGCCGTTGCCTCGAGGGATTTCTCCCCGACCCCAAGAGGCATGGACTATTTCCCCATGGAAACGACGCGGACCGGGGAGGAAAAACCGTGGCGGGAAAGTGACCAAATGCGTCGTGGGCTTTCCCTGGACTGACTTGTCTCGTGGGTTGCACGCCCTGGTTTTCAACGGGGACCGAAGGGATTCCGGACAACCAAACGAGCCCTGGATGACTGAATTTTTAGCTATGACGCCTATTGATTCGAGCATGAGATCGTTGGTCTCCCAAAATGCAAGCCTTTTGTCTTCCTCGCTCGCAGTGACCGCCTTTGGATGGCGGAAATGCTCCCAGCTCAATTATGGGCCTTGCCAACTATGCAAGAGTGTAGGGCATCCAATGCACCCTTTGAGTTTTGAATGATTTTCACAAAGTAGGTATGAGACTAATGGGTTTGTGAGTATACATAGGTGAAAGTCCTTGAGGACTTGGTTCAACCGAAGAGTTACAATCTCTAAAAATATTGTAAAACATTCAAGTCTTTGGAATTTTCAGTGAAGAATTAGAAGTTGTACTTAGACATTGTTTACTAGTTCCCTTATTTCTGTATTGAGTCAAGGGCAAACTATTCTATTAAGGGGGGTCTAAGTGAAAGTTAGATTTAAGTCTTTGTGTTTCCTCAATGATAACCTATTTCTTTAGTGAGTGAAGATCCGGAAATCCCCTTCCAAGCGAGATAATTAGTTTCAATGTATTCTAGACATCATAATTAATTGATTTTACTTTGTCTACATTATGTCATCTTGCTTAAAGCAGTACTATGTTTGTCATGAACTTAATACTTTGAGATGCATGCTGGATAGCCGTCTTGGGGTGGAATAATAGTAGTAGACACACTACAAAAAAATACACTTCCGTGATGATACGTGTTTGTCACAGTAGGTCACGTTTTCTGTCATGTATGTACATCCATGACGATTTTATGACAAAATTAAGATAATCATACCTGTGCTGTCGTAGAAGTGTTCCATGACATTAGCAAAATTATCATCACGTAGTGTGCACTTCCATGACGATAAAGCGCACGCCATAGAAGTGCTTTCGTCAAGGGTGACCGACACGTGGCATCCACCGTAACGGGTCGCGGTTAAGCTATCGGGTTCGGGTTTGGATCCGATAACCCGTTAACAGTCCGGACCAATGGCGATTTTCCATGTGTAAAATTATCAATGGCCAGAGGAACCACATGTCGGCTCACCGTTGGGACAGATGTCATCCACTCATTGGACCGAAGGTGCCTATGATACGTCGATACGTGGCACGACCTGGCATAGGCCCATTCCAGTGAAAAGGCCGACATGTTTGACTTGGTCAAAAGGTAGCGGGCCGGCCCACGGAAAGCCTGTTAACGGTCTGTTCGCATATAGCCCATTTACAGCCCGCTAACTCACGGCCTGGAATTTGGCCCAGTAGCGTCATCTGGACCGTCAATATGATTCCAACCCATTGTAACTTCCGGCCAATGTATGGCCCATGACGTCTTTCGACTCATAGGAGGCCCTTTGTAACTTTGGGCCCATTAAAGGCCCAAGATGAAACTGGCCCATAATGAACAGTGTATCGCTTTATACCCATTAGCGGCCCATTATTCCATCAGCCGTTTCTAGCCCGTGTTAACTTTTGGCCTTCTAAGGGCCCATTTATTCTTGGGCTCATTTCTAGAATTCGGTTAGTTACGGTCCGTTACTGGCATGTTCCGTTTGTGGGCCAAATTCAGCCTGTGGTTACAGTCGGCCCGTTTGTGGCCCGTTAACCCGTTGGGCTGTTTTCATAGCGTCATCAAATACGACCTATTAACAGCTCCTTATGGTCCATGAATAGTACGACCCATATTTGCCGAAATGATTATACGACCCGTAGAAGGCCCATGGATCCGACGACCCGTAGAAGGCCCATGGATCATACGGCCCGTAGAAGGCCCATGGATCCTACGGCCCGTAGGAGGCCCATGGTTACAATAGTCCATGTGTTGCCATGTTTATTGTGGCCTAGTTACCAAAAATAGGTTATTGTGGCCACTAGAAAAATGTGGAAAAAGAACTGCAGTGACTACAAGCAAACAACTAAACAAGACAATAAGGAAATAAATAAGCAAGCAATTAACGCTAGGCTATTGCGACTATTACCCATATTACATCCACTGGGATCAAAGTTTGCCACCAGTGCAAATATATGAACAAAGCAGCGTATTACATACACTGGCCGTCTAAATTGGCCACCAGTGCAAATAAACGCGGCAGCAAAACAAGTTCATAACTGAAACAACTTCAGAAGAGCTCAAGAAACGTTATTCTGGGTATCCACCATGCTGGCAATAAGCTTAGCAAGCTTATTAGCTTTGTCCTGTTTGGCGCTAAAATCCTCCAACGCTTGTTGTTGCACCAGAAAGTATGCATCTGAATGCTCCAGGGACTTCGCAGTCCTTCCGCTTCTTGTCGCAGACACCTGATCGATATCTTTCAGCTTGTAGTTGAGACTCAAGAAACCGAACTGATTCAGACGGTGAGTATGAATAGCTTCGCCAAATGTAGTGGCCAAGAACTCAAACACTAAACCAAGACAGGACTTTGGGGTTGTCTCACTTTGTCTTCAAGATAGTTTTCCTTAGCTGTTTTATCAGCTTTGTTGGAGACCAACAAGGATGTCTCACTATCCTGAACCTTATCTGCATTACTTCCTTTACCATTGCTTAATAAGGCACTCTTCCCCAATATTCTATCAACATTCTAAAAGAAGAAACAAGCAGACACATTACAGGTTTAGCATGTACTAGTATATGAAACTCATTTCGGTGAACCAGTTCATTAGTAAGGTGGACAAGATTAAACTACCAACTCTCTATTGCCAAGTAGTACTTTATAAAAGCATCAAACAAACATATATCTATGTCTTATGGTTACTGCATTGTCTTGCCAAATCAAAATAGAGACACGGTTCAAATCATATCAGCTCAAGACAAAGCAACACTGAAAGAATACAAAGCGTGGGAAACTACATGACACAACAAGATTTCAGATGGGTACCATGGGTCTACATGTACAACAACACTATTGGCTCTGTTGTGATGCTAGTAATGTGCATGATATGAGAAGTCAACTGTATACACAATTGAAATTCAAATCAATAGAGCTATTTATAAGAGCAAACCTGTTAAAGAAACATGCACAAACATACCTGTTGTGCCATTGGAGTTTCGATTGGATCCTTCAATTTAAAAATAAGTTTGTATGTGTAAATACAGTGATACAATAGCAAAGCAGTATGCACGATAGCAATGGAATCTTAAATGAGAACAGTTGTTCTTCAGGTTTAAGCACTTGTTCTACATGAACAGAGTACAGTAAGAAAAAGCATATAGTACTTAAAAATAAAAAATGAGCTTATAGACCTTACCACATTCTTGGTTCGGGACGATCTGAGAACAAAGCGTTCCCGATCATCGCTCAAGAATGTGTCTCAGGAGAACATAAAGGAATTTGATGAGTTTCTTTGCCAGTGAATTACATTTTCTTTAGGTAATTCCGATACTGCCACCAAGCATTCTTGAAGATAGTAGAGGTATTAGCACAGGTTACCTCATCCTGAGTTTCCAAATCGGTCCTTCTCTATAGGGAAAAATGGGAAAATTTACTGTATTATGACCATCATGGAGGTAGAATGTATGGGACAAAGCAAAGTAATTTCCATGAATAACATTACTTACACATAACTCTGGACAAACACACCTGAATCTGTCATTTTCCTTCATCTTGAGATAATATTTCCATGATGGGAAGATACGCACATAGGATTTAACAACATCAAATGCGATAGATGCTAAACTACAAATGGCTGGTTGTGCTTCCTCCACAGGAATAGGTGTACTAACTGGTGGAGTTGGGGTCCGCCGTGGTAGTACTGGCGCTTTGGGCACTGGAGCTGCCTTACCAACTGCTCTTGTTTGGGAGCTCTATGGTGGAGATGGTGCCGTGTCAACAGGAACTGGGTTACTATCTGTTGGGGTTAGGGTTTGATTGGGTGAAGCTGGTTCTCTGTCCATCGTAGTAGGGGTACAATCTGCGAGAGTCTGGGTTATGTGTGGCAGGGCTGGTTCTAGTGCATGTACAACCGGGGTGCTATCTCCACAAAGAGGTAGCACTATTTTATTTGAAGACGTATTTTTACTCCGCTAGATACTGCCATAACCCGCTCCAATTCAAATGGCTGATAAACAGAAAACATAGTTGAATGTACAGACATTGTATGAGAGACAGATGCAACAGATAGTGTGGAAAAAAGAGGGCATAAAATAGTTGACATGTATATTGTTGAACTAAAATGGATAGCATGACATAATTTCACATGTATGATGTCTATCTAAACTGGATAGCATAGCATGACATAATTCAAAGATATGATGACTAACTAAATAGGATGGCATGAGATAGTTATATGATGTTTTTAGTAAACAGGTTCGCATGACATGATTCACATACATGTTATCTAAGTAATCAGGATCGCATGATTTAATTCACATATGTAATTTATATGCTAAGCAGAGGGCATTCACATATATGATGTCTCAACTAAGAACATGGTGTTGAATATTGTGTATGTGATGTCTAAACTATGCAATGCAAGACACCATATGCATGATATGAGCAGTATAACCGTGCCAAGTTAGAGCATACACCTCGGTGGGGGAATAGGACTAGACATCTGTCTCTGAATCCATCTCTAAGGAGCTATCGGGACCCAGCAAGAGATCTGCTTCGACACGTAGCACTGTCTACTCTGAAGACCTTGTTTTCACTCCAGATTTTTCCATCACCCACTCAAATGGCTGATTCACAGGAAGATTAGTTTAATGTACGAACATTGTCGACAAATGGAAATATAATGAAGAAAAGGATGGGAAAGATATCATTCAAATATATGGTGCCTGGTTAAACAGGATGGCATTGCATGTTTCACATATATTATGGCTGGCTAAAAGAAATGAGACTGCATAATTCCCATATATGACATAGAAACTAAATAGGTGGCATTACAAAACATGTCTAAACTAAGCAGATGACATATATGACATCGAAAGTAGGCACTGCAAGGCAACATATGCATGATATGACTAACATCATCATGCCAAGTTAGAGAAAACACCTCGGGGGGTAAATAGGAGCGGTCAACTGCGTCTGAATCCGCCTCAGAACAGATATCTTCGTCTGGATTACAATCTGGAGAGGGGGCAGGGTTTGCCATCGAACCCACCATGGAGCCGTGTCTGCATGACATTGTATTGCCGCACAAAACTCTTCTCTTTTTCTCTACATGTTCAGCATGACTGTGTACAATATCTGACATGCATACGAAAAAAATATAGTGAGATTATGTAAGGAGAGCATGCAAAAATCCAGAGTGATGTTAACACCCAGTGGATGGATCCAAAAATAATGATAGCAGGGCTGATGATAGCTTTAATTTAATAAAAGACAGATGATGATTGCTCTACTATTTGTTTCCCACCCAATATGAACAACATAGGCATACCCTAGGTGAACCAGATAATAGACAGAGATACTATTCATTGCTGCCTCGATATGTGCCCCATAACTAATTTTAAAAATCAAGTTTGAACATTAATTTGGACCTGACTTGGAATCTAAGAGGTGAACAGGATGATAAAGTAGCAGGTAATATTAAGCAATGCATAACATAAGCAGAAACAAAAGAGTGCGACCTCTCTTGTGGACCCATGTACTCCTCAGGTTCATCTGCTAAGTCGATGATGGTGATGCCGTTGCGGTGGGTGTGGGCGACAAGGAAGGAGATCTGAGGGGTGAAAGACGGTCAGGATTCGTGATGTCTGGTTTGGTGGATGCTTATGTCGATGGAGCGGCTCAGGTGAGGTGGACGACGTCGCGGCAGGAGCAGGACAAACCACACAAAGTTTTCTTCAACACCTACGTGTAACTGAAGTAATTCTGTAAGGGCTCCTTTGGCTTGCAGGATTTTAAAAACGCAGGGATAGCAAAAACAGCGGAATAGGATAGGAATGCACGTGGGAAACGGAGCATTTGTAAACACAGGATTTCTGTCAACTTGGGTGTTTGGTTCAGAGGAATTGGAAGTTCAAAGGAATGCAAAGAAACATGGTCAAATTAAAGTGAAACCATATGAAAGCGTGTATAGTTGGAATGTTATTCTGCCAATAATGCACTTGGTCTTGTTTTCATGCATAGGATTTTGAAAAGTAGGTCCAGGTGGATGTTTTGCTCCTTTCCTTTCAACAAAATGCATGAATAATTGAATAGTAGAGTGCCATAGGAAAATTTCCTATTGCTATGTTTTTCTTCAGTTTTTCCTTTGAACCAAAATTGCCCTTATGGATCGACATGAATGTCGAGTAATGTAACGCCCCGGATTCGATGCGCCAGGTTCTGCCAGTTATTCGCCATCGTTGCCATGTCATTTGCTTGTGTGTTGCATTTTGCCATGTCATCATCTGCATTCCATATCATGTCATCATGTGCATTTCATTTTGCATACGTGTTCGTCTCCTCTTGAATTATTCTATTTGTCAGATATTTCTTTCTTACCCATTCGGAGTATGTCAGGAGTTGTTTTTTCCATTTACGGTTTCTGGGTTATGTTTGACGTAAGTAGGAGTTCAGGATCACTTCTTGATCATTGCTAGCTTCACGACCGTTCCTTTGTTTCTCTTCTCGCTCTCATTTGCGTATGTTAGCCACCATATATGCTTAGCCGCTGCTGCAACCTCACCACTTTACCCCTTCCTTTCCCAAAGAAGCTTTGCTAGTCTTGATACCCATGGTAATGGGATTGCTTTGAGTCCTCGTGGCTCCTGATTACTACACCACCGATTGCAGGTACAGGTTTGCGATGATCATGACGTGAGAGCGATGTTTGCTTGTATTAGAGTTCTTCTTCCGCTTCTTCTTCGTTCAGGGATAGGTTCTGTGTCGGCACTGGGCTAGGAGGTGGATATTGTTTGAGTTTACATTTTATGTTTCATCCGTAGTCGGATGTTGATCTTGTATATGATGTGATGTTGTATTCGTGTGGCATTGTATGCCTTATGTATGTATCCCCATCTATTATGTAATGTTGATGTAATGATATCCACCTTGCAAAAGCGTTTCAATATGCGGTCTATCCTTGGTGGCACCTTCGAGTTCCTTTTGGATAGGGTCGCATATTGGGCGTGACAAGTTGGTATCAGAGCCTCGACCGACCCTAGGAGCCCCCTTGATTGATCGTGTAGTTTGGCCGTTGTTGAGTCTAGAAAAAACTGGTTTTCAGAGTCTAGTTATATCGGAGAGTAGGAATTCTTTTTACTCCTCAGCCCCTTCGCCGCTCTGGTAAGGAATCTTGACGTAGGTGTTTTGAATTACTTCTCTTCCCCTTCAATTTTTTATTTAGGATCACGCAGTTGGTTTTCCGGTAGTTGTTCCTCAGCTCTTTTTATCTGGTGCATTTCTCGTCAAGTTGACTCGAGCCTCTTCATCTTTGAGTTCAATCCTCAGTTGTTTTCTTTCCCACCCGCCCACCCTTCTTCTTCTCGAAACCGGAGTCCGTAATCGAGTA
The DNA here is from genome assembly GCA_021605145.1 of Aegilops bicornis. Classification (NCBI taxonomy): domain Eukaryota; kingdom Viridiplantae; phylum Streptophyta; class Magnoliopsida; order Poales; family Poaceae; genus Aegilops; species Aegilops bicornis. The sequence goes on from CM038671.1 coordinate 107,138,153, forward strand.
TCCATCCTACTCGTGCGAAGTTTTTGCTCTCTTTCCTCAATCCTTTTCAACGGTGTTTTCTCTTCAGTGGGCCCTAACCCACAGGTCTTTTTCCAGGATCTTACCTGACTCTTCTGATTTTCTCGGAGTTATTCCCAAATTATTTTCAAAGTTTGACGTAAGAATGAATTATCATCAGCCATATTCCTTCTCCAAGATTGCTTTCAAATTCTTTTCATTATTGGCTCAACCTCTTCGCTTTTCATTCTACCAGAGTATCTCAACAATTTTGGTGGTGTTTATCGTCGTCCTTGAAGACCGAAGAAGAGTTTCTCTTAAATCTTGCTCCATTCTCTTCAAGATTCATGGTTCTAGCTTGATGTCATCCTCTCATAATTGTTTTCGATTGTGGGAATTCTTTTCACCCATCCGGAGCATTTCATGAGTTGTTTCCATTTCTTTCCTCCGAAGGCCATCATGTCATAATTCTTCATTCATGTAGCTATCATTTTCCAAATCTTACCGGTGATTCGTTCAAATATCCTCTAATCAGTTCATGATCTCTTCATTCTCTTGTATCTAAATTCTCTCAAGCATCTTCATTCGTTTTCCAATTCTTCCCGGTGAATTGTGCCTTTGCTACGTTCATTTTCAATTCTTATGGTGGTTCGTTCAAGATTTCACTTCCTTTGTTATCATATTAATTCATTCATTCTTTCCAAATTCCAACGGTGGTTCCATCAATACCTTGTCAAGTTTGCACTATATCTCTTTTCAATCCCTCAAGAAGAATAAGTAGTATGCCAAATCCATTGTTTGTCATCAATTTAAATTGGTGAAGGATACGCATAACGTAATTCTTATTTTTGTTTCATCCAAGTGATCTAGTTTCTTCTTTCCAGAGTTATTCATCATGTCACATTTCTTGGTTCGAGATGCTTCATCTTTTCTTCTCCAGATTTTCAAGTTTTTTCCGCTTTATCTCATCGTGAAGCTCCATCTAAATCATCGCAAGGCTTCACCTGGTGTTTTCAACTTCTCCTTCTTTTTATCATCCTTTTATTACCGGAGTTCTTCATAGAGGCTCTACATGGTGGCTCGTCAAGGATTCTTTTAATTATTCAATTGTTCTTCAAGATTTACATCGAAGTTATGATCCGCCAAGCTATACTCTAAAATAAACATGGTGTTCAACACATGTTTTGTTTTGAGGAGTTCAAGTATTCTTCTTTTGCATTTCGAAGTGCAATTCTTTCTACCTTATCTTTTGAGATGGTGTTATGTCATCCTTGGCAATTTCTCCTCGTGCTTCATGATTCACATATTGTCAAGAATGAGGTATTTTAAATCCATCAATCCCTTTGTTGGAGTTATCTTGGGTCATATTTCACCTAAAGCCTTCCAGTGGGAATGTTGCTATTTGTGGTGCTTGTCAATGATCCAAGTTACCTCTTTATCATCTTGGTGGAAGAAGTGTTCATCCCTTCGTCGATCTAAAGCAAGCAATTGTTTCCTTTAGTGGTCGGTTGTCACCTCATAATGTTGAGATGTTTCCATAAGCCCACTACAAACTTATTCGTTTCGTTGTTGGTTTTCCAACAACTTCGTTCAATTCTTATTTGCAAGGATGCTTTCCAAGATCATTTGTGGCAGAAGTTGGCATTTTCTTCTCCATTCTTTTATTTCAATGATCTATTTTCTATTCTTTCTTCCGGAGGCATGGTGATGTTGCTCTCTTCACTCATCATCTCAAATTGTGAGGATCGTGTTCTTTTCATGCTTATCCATTTAACCGGAGTGTTGTCTCATCTCTTCAAGTTCTTTTCATCTTATCAAGTTTTCCTTCTTCGTTCAGTCGGAGTGCTGCCCAAATTATATCAATCTTATTCCTTCTCTATCTAGTTTTAACCGGAGTGGTTTCAATATCGATCTTATCACTAAAACTCTTGGTTCTCGTCGTATCCCTTGTTCCTCTTTTCTAACAGAGTGTTTTCAACTTTGCTCATCTTCGTTGTTTTTCTCTCTTTCATTTGTTCAACCTCTCAAGGTTCTTTGGTTTCACTCATTGGTCGAAGAAGCAACTTGTTTTACCTCTTCTCTTCCTCTTTCGTTTCCCTCCGGTGCCATCCTAGATCTCGGGACGAGATCCTCTTGTAGTGGTGGAGTGTTGTAACGCCCCGGATCCAACTTTCCATATTCGTAACTCCAACTCTTGCCTTTTCCGGAGAAGTGATATGTTTTTTCCTCCGTGGTTGGGTTTTGTCTGTTGTTTTGCATTGTGTTCATGTCGTGCATCTCATCTCATAGCATCTTGCGCATTGCATCTGCATGTTTTCATAAAACATGCATCCGCCAGAAGTTGCCGCTCCTCGCTTCTCTTCGCTATGTTAGTTGACCGCTCCGAGACCAACCGAAGTTTTCGATTACCTCTACTGCACAACCACCTAACCTCTCTTGCCATTTCGCAACACCCTCGTGTGCGTGTCCGAAACTTACCCGAACCCAACCTGCTCAGTCATCACCATTGCATTCGGTTCATCCCCTAACATCTATAAAACATCTTCGTTTTGTTTATTGGACTTCCTAACCTATTTATCTCGAACCGTCCGATCGAAATCGTAGGGATGAGATATCCCCTAATCTAAATTCATCTGATATGAATATCAGCCCAACCCTAGATTCTAGGGGCTTGTCCCATCCACCAAATCCGCTCACCCACCGCCGCTACTCCTCTTCCTCCTCGGGATCCCTTCCAAACCAATCCACCTCGAGCTCTTCGCCCAACCAACCACCAAGCCGATCCAAAAATCCATCCCCGACCAACCTCACCGGCCTCTGCTCGATCCACCCCTACAGCCGCAGCCACCCGAGCTCGTCTTCTCGCGCGTGTAGCCGTCCGAGCCTCCCCTGGCTCCTCTACCTCGCCTCGTCGTCCGATGACCGGCGCCGCCGCCGGCGACCACGGGTTAAGCTTCGCTGCCTTTCCCCTCCTCCTGTGGTTTCTCTGCCTTCCTCGTCTCACCTCCCTATCTCTCTTTCTCTGCTCAAACAGGAGTGCCCCGAGCCCGTCGTCCAGAGCCCGAGGCTCCATCTTCCACGCCCTCGTCCATGAGCACTGAGGCCCTGCCTCCTCGTTGCCTCGCCCCTCCCCGAGACCCACCTTCGTCCCGAGCACCCGCAGATGCTCCTCGCCTCGAGCACCAGCGCTCCAAGGCCGGCCTCCTGCTGTTCGTCATCGCCGGAGCTCTGCACGCTGCAAGCCGCGACCTCCCCGTCCACACCCGCTCTTTTCCTAGCCTCCTCGCAAGGCCCTTGCGCGCCGCCTTCCTCGAGCCGGAGCTCGACCTGCTGCAGCGACCACTACCGGTGACCAGGACCAGGCCGTTCCTCTCTCCCCATCTTCCTCCCTTCGTTGATCTCCCTCCGTCTCACGATCTCCCTCTCTCTTTCTCTGTTTCTCTTACAGGACGTTGTTGCCATGGCCTCAAGCCGAGCCGCCCTCGAGCTCCTCCGTCCAGATCCGGATCTCCTCCGCCGCCCTTGCCCGTTCTGGCCGGATCACGCCGCCTGGGCCCCGTCCCCGGCCACCGGTGCCCTCGCCGGAGACCATCTGCGCCGCCCGCTTCGATCCTGCGCCTACTGCCGCTCGCTGAACCAGCTCCTCGTCCGCTTTGCTGCTTACATTCTTGAAAGATGAGCAGCTCGCCCGCTCGCCCCGTTGACCGTAGTCGAGCGTGGGCCGCATCCCGCGCCAAGCCAAGCCAGATCCGGGCCAAGCCCATGGTGAGCATCAGATATCCAGCGCCCCTGTACACTATTGGGCCAGCAGATTCGGCCCGTAGTGTTTTTTTCCTGCTGCTGCGATTTTCGCATTTATCCAGAGAACGTCTGATTTGCAGAAAAACCCTCATGTTCATGCATTTAAAATCTCACAAACCATGCATCGGATTAAAACAACTTATATATGCAAAATGCTTAGTTTTTCATCTAGTTTCATAATATGCTATTTTCATCCATGTTTAAAATGTTTAAATTGCTGTTTGCATTAATTTGTTTAATTGCCATGTTTAACAACTCTAAAATTGTGTATAGGGCAGAACAGTACCAAATTTGAAATATGCACATAAGGATTTTCCGGAATTGTTGTTTCTTATTTCCGGCCTCATTTAAACTTGCCTAAATAGATAGTTTACTTATGCTTCACCTCTTGCCATGTTTAACAACATTTAATATTGTTTGGTAGCTTAAACGAGATCAAACTAAATAATTGCATGTGGTGTTTTTTCAATATGCAACTCGTTGCATATTGAGCTCCACTTAATTTGTAGTATTGTTTGTTGCACTTTGCCATGCCATGCCATGCTATTTCGACCGGACATGCATCATACTTGATTGTGCATCGTGCCATGTTTATGCTTGTGCATTTACCATGTTGTTTGTTTCTTTCCGGTGTTGCTTCTTAGTTCCGGTAATGTTGCGACTGTGAGGATTCGCTCGACTACTCCCGTTTATCTTCTTCATGGACTCGTTCTTCTTCCTAGCAGGATTTCAGGCAAGATGACCGTCACCTTGGATCTCATTACTATCATTGCTATGCTAGTTGCTTCGTTCTATCACTATGCTGCGTTACCTACCACTTGCTGCTCAAGCCTCCCAAATTGCATGAACCTCTAACCTTTGTTACCTTCCTAGCAAACCGTTGTTTGGCTATGTTACCGCTTTTGCTCAGCCCCTCTTATAGCGTTGCTAGTTGCAGGCGAATATGAAGATTGCTCCACGTTGGTTTATGTTTATATTGGGATATCACAATATCTCTTATATTATTAATGCATCTATATACTTGGTAAAGGGTGGAAGGCTCGGCCTTATGCCTGGTGTTTTGTTCCACTATTGCCGCCCTAGTTTCCGTCATATCGGTATTATGTTCCCGGATTTTGCGTCCCTAACGCGGTCGGGTGATTTATGGGACCCCTTGACAGTTCGCTTTGAATAAGACTCCTCCGGCAAGGCCCAACCTTGGTTTTACCATTTGCCTCACCACCACCTACTTTCCCTTGGGAGTAATTAACCCAAGGGTCATCTTTATTTAGCCCCCGGCCGTGCTTCTCTAAGTGCCGGTCCGAACCGAGTCACTCATGGGCCACCTTGAGGCAACCTCGAGGGTTGGTTTTACTCGTAGCTAGTCTCATCCGGTGTTGCCACGAGAACGAGATATGTGCAGCTCCTATCGGGATTGTCGGCGCATCGGGCGGCTTTGCTGGTCTTGTTTTATTCTTGTCGAAATGTCTTGTAGCCGAGATTCCGAGATCGATCGGGTCTTCCGGGAGAAGGAATATCCTTCGTTGATCGCGAGAGCTTATCATGGGCTAAGTTGGGACACCCCTGCAGGGTATAAACTTTCGAGAGCCGTGCCCGCGGTTATGTGGCAGATGGGAATTTGTTAATGTCCGATTGTAGCAAACTTGAAGTAAACTCTTCTAAAATACACAAATCGGTAATAAATGCGTGAGTGTCTCTTTTCGGGGTTGATCGAGAGGAGAACACGGTTTCGGGTTATGTTTGACGTAAGTAGGAGTTCAGGATCACTTCTTGATCATTGCTAGCTTCACGACCCGTTCCTTTGTTTCTCTTCTCGCTCTCATTTGCGTATGCTAGCCACCATATATGCTTAGCCGCTGCAACAACCTCACCACTTTACCCCTTCCTTTCCCAAAGAAGCTTTGCTAGTCTTTATACCCATGGTAATGGGATTGCTGAGTCCTCGTGGCTCACAGATTACTACACCACCGGCCAGGTGTACAGGTTTATGGCGATCATGACGTGAGAGCGATGTTTGCTTGTATTGGAGTTCTTCTTCCGCTTCTTCTTCGCTCAGGGGATAGGTTCCAGTCGGCCTGGGCTAGCAGGGTGGATATTGTTTGAGTTTCTGTTTATGTTTCATCCGTAGTCGGATGTTGATCTTGTATATGATGTGATGTTGTATTCGTGTGGCATTGTATGCCTTATGTATGTATCCCCATCTATTATGTAATGTTGATGTAATGATATCCACCTTGCAAAAGCGTTTCAATATGCGGGTCTATCCTTGGTGGGACCTTCGAGTTCCTTTTGGGTAGGGTCGCATATTGGGCGTGACAAGTAATAAGTGATGTGACAAGTGCACAACCTCTTTGCCGTAGCCGTGCCGACCTCGGCATCATTGGATTGGTCGCTGAAGAAGTTGAGGCAGAGGTGGCTGTCGGAGGTGTGGAGGAAGATCTGAGGAATCTATAGACGGCCCAGAGCACTGCTCTATTGTGATGGATGGTTCCGTCGTTGGAGCAGCTCCGGTGAGCCGTAAGACGTCGAGGCTGAAGCAGTACAAGACATGCACCGTTAATCTCAAGTGGGATTCTAATAGCATCTCCAATAGATGATGTAAAATACATTACCAAAAAGTGATAGATGTAAAATTTACATCACCAAAAAACACCTGACTACAACTGTTGACTCTAGACTTAACTGTCGAAACTGAAATTTACTGTGGAATCTGAATTTTACTGTCGAAACTAAACACACTGGTAGCACAGAGGCACTTCACATGTAGTTTAGGCCACTCGAGCACTAGTACTAGAGAAATAGTGATCTAAATCAGTAGGCGATCGAGCGTGAGCAGATAGCAGCCGGAGCAGCAGCGCCTGGAGGAGGAGCGCAAACTAGAGCCAGAGCAGCTCCTCGTGTAGCCACAGTAGCCCATGTACCAGCATTAGCAACGCAAGCGAGAGCAAGAGCAGAGCAGCAGCACGAGCGCGGGGGAGAGCAGAGCAGCAGTGCGAGCGAGCGAGAGCTAGAGCAGCAGCATCATCGCGAGGGAGCGAGCAAGAGTAGGAGCAGAAGAAGAAGAAGGAAGGAAGCGAGAGCCGGCGCAAGAAGAAAGACGAAGCGAGCGAGCGAGAGGCAGAGCAGCAGCAGCAGATCCGGCTGGTATGGACGCCGCCGCCGAAGGGGGCTCGCATTGGGGGAGAGCCGCCGTGGAGATGTCGCTCACGGTGCCGACTTCGAGGTAGCTGCGCCATGGGGATGCAGGATGGAGCACCGTCGGCGCCGGGAGGTCGAATTAAGGAGAAGGTGAGATGCGATGAGTGTACAACCTCTTTGGTGGCGCCGAGTAGGCCTCGACTTCGTCCGAGGAGTCGGTGAGGATGTTGTGGTTCCGCTGGAGCAGGTTAAGGTGACATTTTGGGGATGGAGCATCCGCAATAGACGAGGCGATCGTTGGAACAGCTCCTTGGAGGTGGAGGACGGGGCGGCTGAACCGGCGGGACGATGAGATGGACGACGGATCCTCATCCGGGGAGGTGGATGAGGGACGTCGAGCTGTTGCGGTAGACAACGGGGAAGAGGCTCCGGCTGGGCAGCGGTGAGGTGGCGAACAGAGGAGGGTGGAGTTTCGCGGCTGGAGCAGAGAGGTTATGGCGGCCTGGGATTTCGAATGGCGAAAAGGAGGCGATGGGAGGGGGTCTCATGGACTTAACACGGCAGATGTCCTAGCGTAAGGACTTAGTCATGGAGTCATCGCAACTAGGTTAGCTTAAAGGGGTTAAACGGGACAAAGGACAAAAAGAGTTCATACTGGTTCGGCCCCTTGCGGTGAAGGTAAAGGCCTAATCCAGTTTGGGGTTGTATTGCTTGGGCGTCGATTACCAGGGAGCGAATACGCTTGACCTACCTCTGGATCTCTTGTTTCTTGCCCTTAACTCGCCGCCGGGTCACCCCTCTATATACACAGGTTGATGCCCGGCGGCTTACAGAGTCCCGACCGGCTCATACACAACGTGTCCGGCTCGGTGACTAACTAAGCTTGCCTTACAATACAAGCCATACATATGGCGTTTCATCCTCTTGGGCCTTAAGTCGCCTCTAGGTCTTGTGTAACATCCCAAATTTTCAATTTGGAATGTTATACATTAAGTCATCATGCATATCATATTTTCTTGCATTTTTCGATCCTAGAAAATTTCACGCAACTCAAGGACCCTCGGAGAGAGTTGGAGATTTCATTATTTTCATATTTGGGTTTTTCTCAAATTTTGAAAATAGGATCAGTCGGATTTATTTGTATTTATCTTCAAATATTTTTCCGATAAAAAAAATAAGAGAGGGAATAATATGACTTTCCCAAAAATTTAGGAAAAATGAAGATTTAATAAATAAATCAAATTTTGGATTTTTCGGAGTTTATTTGCTTTAGGGAAAAAATGCGTATTTTAAAAATTTGCATTTCGCCCCGTATTAAAGTTCATTTTGTTCGACTCATTTTTAGGAGTCGGGGAAAATTTATTTTATTAAAATTGGGGTTCGTTTAGATTTATTTTAATTCGTTTTTGGTTTTAAAAAAACCGCTACCGACCGGGCTAAGGCCCACTGACGGCCCATCCCTTGGCCAGGCCCAACCAGCCCCTTGCCGCCTCCCTTGGGAGGAGTCCCGCCGCCGCCGCCACCGAGTCCCCTCGGCCACGCCTCGCCGCCGCCCTCCCCAAGGCAACCCTCCTCCTTATAAGCCGCCACCCCTCGACCCACCCCACCGCCCGTCACCGACCCGCCCGCCGCCCGACGCCCCGAGCCGCTTCGCCGCCGCTGTCGACGACGTGCGACCCGCCGCCGCCCGTCGCCGACCCCGCCGCCGCCCGCCGAGCCCACCCCATCCCGCCGGAGCCCCGGTGCCCCGCCGGCGACCTTGCCGGAGGTAGCCACCGCGCCCCTTGCCCGGTCCGGTTTTGTTCTAAAAAAAACCGTCCGGTTTTCTTTTGTTGTTCGGTTTTTTTTAAAACCCTAGATTGGTTTATTTTTCTTTTTCTGTTTTAGCTACTTAACGAACGTTCACCGATCCGTTCGTTTTAACGAACGTGTTCAACGGTTAATTTCTGTTAACGAACGTCCGTTCGTTTAACCGTTCGTCGTTTTTCTTTTAAATCGGATTTAATCCGTTATTTTCCGATCTCGATTTCAGATCCAATCTTCGAATTAGTTTATCTTCTCGCTCGTTTATCGGAATCAGGTGATTCAAGCGCCTGGTGTTTCGTTTCGAAACCGCCGTTCCGATTAATCCACTTAAACAAAGTTTTGTTACTGTAAGATTTGACCTAGTTCAAATTGCTAGAACCGAGCCGTTTTCTTTTGACGTTCGACTTTCGTTGCTTTATTTGGTTCGATTCTTTTTGCAACCAGGGTTCCTAAGTTGAACTTTCTGGTCAGATCTTCTATTCGAGATTTACCTGTGCATTAGATGAGTACTTATTGTATGCTTGTTGTTTGTCTGCGATAGATCACCGGTGAGTGCGCCGCTTGTTACTTCGAGTCTCTAGGTTTCATGGATCGTCGGCAAAGGCAAGTAACACTTGATCATACTTTTTCTACTACCCAGTTTTATGCATTAGATCTATTCCTCAAACACTTGCATGATTAGGATCTAATTAAATTGTGGGATGGGAAGTAGATTGAGGTAGTACCTATTACTGCTTTTACTTATGAAACCTTGGGAGTTACTTCTCCGTTTGCTTATTACGCCATGCTATGCTAGTAGACGTGGATTGGGTGAGTGAATATCCATGACAGATGTGAGATTGTTAATTAATGGTTTATTTAAGGTGGCAACTTAAATACACATCTGGTGGATTGAGGCACCTGGGAACCCAAAGGTTGTCTGCTTTTTTTGGAAATCCCGGGTACCCGTGTGATCTTCCTATGGACCGCCACCTGTGCTCAAAGGGATCATAAGATTATTCAAACTAGAAACTTCCGTGTGTAGCCACAAGCCATTATGGGCTCTGGCATAGTTGACTAAGTCATGCGAACTCTTATAGTGGTGGACTAGCAGATGTAGGGGATGTAGGTGTACCGGTCCACCCATCGTAAGGTGCTAGCGCTTCTGAAAGACTATGTCTCGGTCATCCGTCTCTCAAACACCATGTATTGCGAGAAACCAAACGGAGGCGATCGAGTCTTGTGGGGAAAAGTGTGCAAACCTCTGCAGAGTGTATAAACTAATCATGATTTGCCGTGTCACCGTTTATGGACATCTTGATTATCTTGTACTTGAATATCATGTGAATCTCAACATGTTACTCTAATTAATGTTATTGGGTTTTTAATGAGTACTTTTAATTGGGATTGAGGATGTTGTCAACCATTCTCAATGTTTAACAACCACCATGATAGTTAAACAAATTTATTCCTTTGCAGTAGGGAAAAACTAGCTTTATGCAAAACTGTAACCGTAGAGCTTTACCACCAGCCATATATGCATGTAGTATAGGCTTATTTCCTTCATTACTCTCTATGTGTTACATTGCCAGCATATTCCATGTGCTGACCCGTTTGGCTGCAACTTTCATGTTGCAGACTTTTCGCATTTACAGTAAGGTGTTTTAGGTCGTGGTTCTATACTCAGTGATGCCGATGGAGTTGATGGACTCACTTATCTTCCAAGTCTTCCGCTGTTATCGTTATTAGATGGCCTTAAGCCATATTTATTGTAATAAGTCCTCTTTTGGGACAACGCTGTAATTAGTGTGTATTTGCTACTCTGTTATAAATCCTTCAATCTTGTGTGGTGTCAAGACATCGATCCAGTGGATGACGCCTGAGCACAGAGACTTGATCCATTCGGGTCGGGTCGCGACATCTTGGGTCGTCAATGGGCTTGCTATGACCCGCCATGTTCCTTGATAAGTCACCAGTGGTATAACTTGGCTCCTCCTGGGCGGTTCATACCCAATAGTTATATCCCTAACATTAGGCCCCAGGTTAATTTGAACTTGTTCATATCAAACTTCAATACCTGACTTGTCAAAATCTTGCATCTTTTTAATAAACTTTGCTATAACCCGCCATGACGTCAGCTCACAGAATCTTCTTAAACCGCCGTGATGTAATTTCGCATTAATATCGCGCGAAGCTCAAAACACCTTAATTGATACTTATCTTAATGAGCATCCCGAAAACCGAGGCATCCGTATAGCCACATGATGATTTTAGCCTCCTCGATTCCCGCGCATGCCTTGTATCCACCCCCTTATAAATAGGGATAGGGGTCTTTATCTTTTTCCCCTTCGTTTCCTCCTTCATCTTCCTTCCTCGCACAGCCGCATTTCAAGACTCGAGCTCCGCCATCGCGACCTCCGAGGCCAGCATCAACCCAGGCCGCTGCATCGACCTGATCGGACCAGAGAACTCCGGCGCGCCACCGCAGCTCCTCATCACCTGTAAGTGCACCCCCCCCTTTCATCTCAGATCTGTATTAGGGTTTGGACCGCTCGTCGGTGTTCTTGCCGTTCTTGCATTGTTTCCCTTAGCTTTGACAGCGTTCAATCTGGATAGGCCATAAATCTTGTGCGGAAGTAGTTTTACCATCATTTTCATCGTTAGAATAGCATCTCTCCATAGAAGATCTCCTCAGAATATCCACACTTTTTCCACTGCCGCCACCTTAGGCTAAAATTTCACTGCTTTTCTGAACTGCCACAGTCCAAAATTATAGATTTAGCTTGTAAAACCTGTTTGTTCACCACTTAACAAAAAAATTCTCTTGAAGGATTTAAAGTATCAAAAACTGCCATGGCGGCTTATGACATAAACTGTAACCCCTCATATAACAATAGGCCCTGTTTAAGCCGCCATCATCCTCGATAATCTAGCAATATCCTTCTGGTTTAACTAAGCTGGCTTATAACTTAACATTTTGGCTTGGCAACTGCATACTCTGAACTGTATCTCCATAACCATTAACTTTGCATAGCGGTTTAAATTCCAATTTGTATCTTGCCCAATGTCTGTTGGTTTAATAACATCTTGAATCACCTTGTGTAGACCGTGCACCCAGTCATGGCTAAGACCGTCACCTCATGCGACTGGGTTCCATCCATCGTTAATGAGGCAATGCTCCAAGAGTATGTCAAGATTGGCTTCTTACCAGCAAAGAACATCATTCACTGGCGTGTTCCAAAACCGGACGAAGTCAGACCTCAGCCACATGATGATGAAGTTATCGTTTTCACTGATCACATGAACCGGGGCTTTTCACCGCCCGGGTCAAAATTCTTCCATGACATTCTATATTTTTTTCCAACTTCATCCTCAAGATATTGGGCCCAATTCCATTTCAAATATCTGCACTTTCCAATTTTTTGTGAAGTATACCTTTAAGAGGAACCCAGCATTGAACTCTTTAGAGAGTATTTTTACTTGAACCACCAAAATGAATTCACTGATGGGCCCAGCCAGGAGCTTGGAGGGATCTAAATTCAACGACGCAGAGATGCCATTTTTCCTTATGCTAAAATTCCAAGCCATCCCAAGGATTGGAACCAAACCTGGTTCTACTGCAAAGATACTTCTCTTGTTGATGAGAACCCCTTGCCAGGCTTTCATGACCAACGGCTCAACCCAAAGCACCCTCTCCCCGACCGGCTTTCCACTGCAGAACGGGCCAAGCTTGCACCTACCTTCTCAAAGGTTAGATCATTACTGGGCAATGGATTGATCGGGGTTGACCTGGTTCGATGCTGGGTAGCTTGGAGGATCATACCTTTAAGCCGCCGGTACGGTTTAATGTGTACATATACTGGTGCTACCTCTTGAGCACTGCGTTGGTTTTCCCTTGAAGAGGAAAGGGTGATGCAGTAAAGTAGCATAAGTATTTCCCTCAATTTTTGAGAACCAAGGTATCAATCCAATAGGAGGCCACGCACGAGTCCCTCGCACCTACACTAAAAAATAAATCCTCGCAACCAACGCAATAAAGGGTTGTCAATCCCTTCACGGTCACTTACGAGAGTGAGATCCGATAGATATGATAGGATAATATTTTTGGTATTTTTATGATAAAGATGCAAAGTAAAATAAAAGGCAATAAAAATAACTAAGTGTTGGAAGATTAATATGATAGAAAATAGACCGGGGCCATAGGTTTCACTAGAGGCTTCTCTCGAGAGCATAAGTATTACGGTGGGTGAACAAATTACTGTTGAGCAATTGATGTAATTGAGCATAGTTATGAGAATATCTAGGTATGATCATGTATATAGGCATCACGTCCGAGACAAGTAGACCGACTCACCTTTTGCATCTACTACTATTACTCCACATATCGACCACTATCCAGCATGCATCTAAAGTATTAAGTTCATAAGAACAGAGTAACGCTTTAAGCAAGATGACATGATGTAGAGGGATAAACTCATGCAATATGATATAACCCAATCTTGTTATCCTTGATGGCAACAATACAATACGTGCCTTGCTGCCCCTATTGTCATTGGGAAAGGACACCGCAAGATTGAACCCAAAGCTAAGAAACTCTCCCATTGCAAGAAAGATCAATCTAGTAGGCCAAACCAAACTGATAATTCGAAGAGACTTGCAAAGATAACCAATCATACATAAAAGAATCTAGAGAAGATTCAAATATTGTTCATAGATAAACTTGATCATAAATCCACAAATCATCGTCTCAACAAACACACCGCAAAAGAAGATTACATCGACTAGATCTCCACAAGAGAGGGGGAGAACATTGTATTGAGATCCAAAAAGAGAGAAGAAGCCATCTAGCTAATAACTATGGACCCGAAGGTCTGAGGTAAACTACTCACACATCATCGGAGAGGATATGGTGTTGATGTAGAAGCCCTCCGTGATCGATGCCCCCTCCGGTGGAGCTCCAGAAAAGGCCCCAAGATGGGATCTCACGGGTACAGAAGGTTGCGGCGGTGGAATTAGGTTTTTGGCTCCGTATCTGGTAGTAAGGGGCTACGTAGGTATATATAGGAGGAAGAAGTACGTCGGTGGAGCAACATGGGGCCCACGAGGGTGGAGGGCGCGCCCCCCTACCTCGTGTCCTCCTGGTCGATGCCTTGACCTAGGGTCCAAGTCCTGTGGATCACGTTCGTTCCAAAAATCACGTTCCCGAAGGTTTCATTGCGTTTGGACTCCGTTTGATATTCTTTTTCTGCGAAACTCTGAAATAGGCAAAAAAAAACAGCAATTCTGGGCTGGGCCTCCGCTTAATAGGTTAGTCCCAAAAATAATATAAAAGTGTATAATAAATCCCAATAATATCCAAAACAGAATATAATATAGCATGGAACAATAAAAAATTATAGATACGTTGGAGACGTATCAAGCATCCTCGAGCTTAATTCCTGCTCGTCCTCGAGTAGGTAAATGATAAAAACAGAATTTTTGATGTGGAATGCTACTTGGCATAATTTCAATGTAATTCTCTTAATTGTGGTATGAATATTCAGATCCGAAAGATTCAAGATAAAGGTTTAATATTGACATAAAAGTAATAATACTTCAAGCATACTAACTAAGCAATTATGTCCTCTCAAAATAACATGGCCAAAGAAAGTTCATCCCTACAAAATCATATAGTTTAGTCATGCTCCATTTCCGTCACACAAGAATGCTCTCATCATGCACAACCCCGATGACAAGCCAAGCAATTGTTTCATACTTTAGTAATCTCAAACTTTTTCAACCTTCACGCAATACATGAGCGTGAGCCATGGATATAGCACTATGGGTGGAATAGAATATAATGATGGGGGTTATGTGGAGAAGACAAAAAAGGAGAAAGTCTCACATCAACGACGCTAATCAATGAGCTATGGAGATGCCCATCAATTGATGTTAATGCAAGGAGTAGGGATTTCCATGCAACGGATGCACTAGAGCTATAAATGCATGAAAGCTCAACAAAAGAAACTAAGTGGGTGTGCATCCAACTTGCTTGCTCACGAAGACCTAGGGCATTTGAGGAAGCCCATTGTTGGACTATACAAGCCAAGTTCTATAATGAAAAATTCCCACTAGTATATGAAAGTGACAAAACAAGAGACTTTCTATCATGAAGATCATGGTGCTACTTTGAAGCACAAGTGTAGAAAAAAAGGATAGTAGCATTGTCCCTTTTTTTGGCCTTCCTTTTTTAATTTAGCGTTTCTCTCCTTTTTTTGTTGGGACAATGCTCTATGAATGATGATCATCACATTTCTATTTATTTACAACTCAATGATTACAACTCGATACTAGAACAAAGTATGACTCTATATGAATGCCTCCGGCGGTATACCGGGATAACAATGAATCAAGAGTGACATGTATGAAAATTTATGAATGGTGGCTTTGCCACAAATACGATGTCAACTACATGATCATGCAAAGCAATATGACAATGATGAGCATGTCATAATAAACGGAACGGTGGAAAGTTGCATGGCAATATATCTCGGAATGGCTATGGAAATGCCATAATAGGTAGGTATGGTGGCTGTTTTGAGGAAGATATAAGGAGGTTTATGTGTGAAAGAGCGTATCATATCACAGGGTTTGGATGCACCGTGAAGTTTGCACCAACTCTCAATGTGAGAAAGGGCAATGCACTGCAATCAAGAGGCTAGCAATGATGGAAGGGTAAGAGCGCGTATAATCCATGGACTCAACATTAGTCATAAAGAACTCACATACTTATTGCAAAAATCTACAAGTCGTCAAAAACCAAGCACTACGTGCATGCTCCTAGGGGGATATATTGGTAGGAAAAGACCATCGCTCGTCCCCGACCGCCACTAATAAGGAGGACAATCAAAGAACACCTCATGTTTCAAATTTGTTACATAACGTTTACCATACGTGCATGCTACGGGACTTGCAAACTTCAAAACAAGTATTTCTCAAATTCACAACTACTCAACTAGCACAACTTTAATATCACTACCTCCATATCTCAAAACAATCATCAAGCATCAAACTTCTCTTAGTCTTCAGCACACTCATAAAAAAGTTTTTTACTAGTCTTGAATACCTAGAATATTAGGATTATCTAAGCAAATTACCATGCTGTTTAAGACTCTCAAAATAATATAAGTGAAGTATGAGAGAATAATAGTTTCTATAAAACAAAACCACCACCGTGCCCTAAAAGATATAAGTGAAGCACTAGAGCAAAAACTATATAGCTCCAAAGATATAAGTGAAGCACATAGAGTATTCTAATAATTTCCGAATCATGTGTGTGTCTATCAAAAAGTGTGTCCAGCAAAGATGATTGTGGTAAACTAAAAAGCAAAGTCTCAAATAATACAAGACGCTCCAAGCAAAACACATATCATGTGGTGAATAAAAATATAGCTCCAAGTAAAGTTACCGAGGGAAGTAGACGAAAGAGGGGATGCCATCCGGGGCATCCCCAAGCTTTAGCTTTTTGGTGTCCTTATATTATCTTGGGGTGCCTTGGTCATACCCAAGCTTAGGCTCTTGCCACTCCTTGTTCCATAATCCATCAAATCTTTTACCCAAAACTTGAAAACTTCACAACACAAAACTTAACAGAAAATCTCGTGAGCTCCTTTAGCGAAAGAAAACAAAACACCACTTCAAGGTACTGTAATGAACTCATTCTTTATTTATATTGGTGTTAAACCTACTGTATTCCAACTTCTCTATGGTTTATAAACTATTTTATTAGCCATAGATTCATCAAAATAAGCAAACAACACACGAAAAACAGAATCTGTCAAAAACAGAACAGTCTGTAGTAATCTGTAACTAACGCAAACTTCTGGAACTCCAAAAATTCAGCCAACATAGGACGACCTAGAAAATTTGTTTATTGATCAGCAGCAATTGCAATCAATATTTTATCACGTTCTGGTGATTTTTAACAATTATTTTCGTGAACAGAAAGTTTCTGCAATTTTCAGCAAGATCAAATAACTATCATCCAAGAAGATCCTATTGGTTTAACTTGGCACAAACACTAATTAAAACATAAAAACACATCTAACCAGAGGCTAGATCAAATATTTATTCCTAAACAGAATCAAAAAGCAAAAAAACTTAAAAATAAAATTGGGTTGCCTCCCAACAAGCGCTATCGTTTAACACCCCTAGCTAGGCATAAAAGCAAGGATATATCTAGGTATTGCCATAATAATAGGATAGATCAGTAAAACTCATTTCATATTCTCTATGTTCAGCAGCGAGTTATCTTTGAGGCAAGCAAAAGTAATCAAAAGGACTAAATTTAATGGGACAAAAGTCCCCAAGATCAACTTTAGGAGGTATAGGTTCCTCCTTTGGCCCTTCGTATTGCACAACCAATTCATCATTATAAGCATTCTTTTGGCACAACTTTGTGAGCCTATATTCGAGTGAATATCCTAGCTCATTATTTCGAATAGCAAAGTCATTATGAAGTTCAGAAATTCTATCAACTAGAATATTGGTAGGAACCTTTTTTCTAAGGTTTTCATTCAAAGCAACATAGTCTAGAGATTGAAAACGCATTATTTCTTCTTGATCAAAGAGGATAGCCTCTACGGGAGGACGGCCAGCGTCCACCCTATAATCATAAAGATTTCTTTGGCCTCTTTTATTATAAATCTAAACTCATGAGCCAAAAAGATAGCAGCGGCACGCTTAACAGAAGAATGCTCAATATTAGAAAATTCTAGGAAAATCCTTTGCATGCAAGGATGTAAGTGCATAAATTGTCTTTCAAGTTCAACTACAAGCATGGCGATAGCGTCCGCAAGACTACTAGTTCTATGAAGAATAGAACTACCCATAGAAGGCAAAGCACCGACACAAGTAAAGAAATCTTGGATAACTCCTTTTCCAATAATATTACCACTACCAATTCGGAATTTTTTTGTATGTAAGATAGGGGGTTCTTCAGCAGGAGCATCAGAATTTTCCATGATATTATTATTGTCCATATCGACAATAATTTCCCCAATTTCAGACATAACGGCAGAAAGAGCAAGGGGCAAAAAGAGAGAGGAAGGCGGACGGAAAAGAGAGGGCGAATAAAACGGCAAGGGTGAAGTGGGGGAGAGGAAAACGAGAGGCAAATGGCAAATAATGTAATGCGGGAGATAAGGGTTTGTGATGGGTACTTGGTATGTTGACTTTTGCGTAGACTCCCCGGCAACGGCGCCAGAAATCCTTCTTGCTACCTCTTGAGCACTGCGTTGGTTTTCCCTTGAAGAGGAAAGGGTGATGAAGTAAAGTAGTGTAAGTATTTCCCTCAGTTTTTGAGAACCAAGGTATCAATCCAATAGGAGGCCACGCACGAGTCCCTCGCACCTACACAAACAAATAAATCCTCGCAACCAACGCAATAAAGGGGTTGACAATCCCTTCACGGTCACTTACGAGAGTGAGATCCGATAGATATGATAGGATAATATTTTTGGTATTTTTATGATAGAAAAGGAAATAAAAATAACTAAGTGTTGGAAGATTAATATGATGAAAATAGACCAGGGGGCCATAGGTTTCACTAGAGGCTTCTCTCGAGAGCATAAGTATTACGGTGGGTGGACACTTACTGTTGAGAAATTGACAGAATTGAGCATAGTTATGAGAATATCTAGGTATGATCATGTATATAGGCATCACGTCCGAGACAAGTAGACCGACTCCTACCTGCATCTACTATTATTACTCCACACATCGACCCCTATCCAACATACATCTAGAGTATTAAGTTCATAAGAACAGAGTAACGCTTTAAGCAAGATGACATGATGTAGAGGGATAAACTCATGCAATATGATATAAACCCCATCTTGTTATCCTCGATGGCAACAATACAATACGTGCCTTGCTGCCCCTCATCCTTTGGGAAAGGACACCGCAAGATTGAACCCAAAGCTAAGCACTTCTCCCATTGCAAGAAAGATCAATCTAGTAGGCCAAACCAAACTGATAATTGAAGAGACTTGCAAAGATAACCAATCATACATAAAAGAATTCAGAGAAGATTCAAATATTGTTCATAGATAAACTTGATCATAAACCCACAATTCATCGATGCGAACAAACACACCGCAAAAGAAGATTACATCGAATAGATCTCCACAAGAGAGGGGGAGAACATTGTATTGAGATCCAAAAAGAGAGAAGAAGCCCTAATAACTATGGACCCGAAGGTCTGAGGTAAACTACTCACACATCATCGGAGAGGCTATGGTGTTGATGTAGAAGCCCTCCGTGATTGATGCCCCCTCCGTGAGTTCGGGAAAAAGGCCCCAAGATGGGATCTCACGGGTACAGAAGGTTGCGGCGGTGGAATTAGGTTTTTGGCTCCGTATCTGGTAGTTTAGTGGTACGTAGGTATATATAGGAGGAAGAAGTACGTCGGTGGAGCAACATGGGGCCCATGAGGGTGGAGGGCGTGCCCGGGGGGGTAGGCGCGCCCCCCTACCTCGTGTCCTCCTGGTTGATGTCTTGACGTAGGGTCCAAGTCCTCTAGATCACGTTCATTCCGAAAATCACGTTCCCAAAGGTTTCATTCCGTTTGGACTCCGTTTGATATTCCTTTTCTGCGAAACTCTGAAATAGGCAAAAAACAACAATTCTGGGTTGGGCTTCCGGTTAATAGATTAGTCCCAAAAATAATATAAAAGTGTATAATAAAGCCCAATAATGTCCAAAACAGAATATAATATAGCATGGAACAATAAAAAATTATAGATACGTTGGAGACGTATCAACTGGTGACCCCAAAGAACCGCTGTGTTACAGTTCAACACGTTTGACTGTGAAAGCCATCTATGACATGACCAAGACTCTTCTCAATGAAATCTTGGAGAGTTGCAGCAAAGTGGGATTGAATCCTTTATGTACACTCAACCCGGCACCGGATGTAAGTTTATCCGGTTTATATACTTTACTTCATTGTTCATAAAATCTGGAAATCCCCAACCTTTACTGTAATTTGTTGCAGGCTGGATCCGCCTTTTGGAATAAGAAATATGATGAAAAAGCTGCAAAGAAGGCCAGGGCTGAGGCCAAAGCTGCGAAGAAGAACAAAAATAAAACCACTACTGATGATATGTTCAATTTGGACAAAGATGACGAGTCGGAGGTACACCTTGATTCCCTTGGCTCTTTTTTCATTCATCTTATTGACACTGATTGCTATCAGGATGATGCGGAAGCCAGCCAAGCGGGTGATGACGAGGTAACTATTATTTCCTCCGACTCAAAGCCCTTGCCAAGACAGAAAATTCGACGAGTGATCCGGAAAGTAAGGTTTTCTAACCCTTTAGCTCACTTGGATCCCAACTTTATTTTGAAGCAACAACAACATGAGAACCGGCGTAGAACCCGGACCAGTGGAGGCGGAGAACTTTCCTCCAGTTTACCTAACACACCAGCCCCACGCAAGCGCCGGAATGAGGTACTTCAACATTCCAACTTTATGTATTCCAAAGTAGGCCTTATTCATCAAGTATTAAAACCTTCTGACTCAAATTACTAGGGGATCTCTCACTCTTCGTCTGGCGATTCATCTCAGACTCAGCTTCCGGCTTTCAAGACTGCCCCTGGGTACCAACTTTATCTATGTTTTTCAACATCTCGAAATTTATACTGACTTTTTGGAATCCCCTTGCAGTGGGAAATCAAAGCCTAGCAAAAAGGATAAAATGAACAAGCCAACAGAAGATCCCAAGACTCATGAACCAGAAAAACAGGCACCAATATCTCGAGGCCTCAGGCAAAGAACAGGAAGAACATCTTTGATGACCCGCCACCAAAAAATCCTGGTACCTCTACTGAGCATATAGTTGTCAATCCCTTGGGTGCTGAACCGCCAAGCCCAATCAAGCCTTCAGAACCAGACTCTGAAGAAGTTATAATCACTGGCACTGGTTTTCAAGAACCGGGGAACCCTATTGCTTTAGCAAAAAATTCTGCCAAGGAAGGATTGATCGAGAGGCGTAAGGTCAAATTTGACATGGACAATTATTCTCATCTGAATATTAGCAAAATCCTCCCCGGCTGTCTCAGTCAAGTACATAGCAGCCATGATCTGGAGATTGACATGGTCAAGCACATACATCAGAAACATGAGGTATCAAATTTCGCTAAGATATACTCCTTCAGCCCCCAAGTCTAGTGAATATGCTTAGAATAAAATATACTGTTGACTTGTTATATAGGCTTTTGACTATGCCTCTGAATCAAATCCTGTAGCCCCCAAGGGCCGGCTTAAACTTATGAAGATAAGTCAGGACTTTCAAGAATCAACCTTGCACCTGTAGCCCCCAAGGGCCAGCTTAAACTATCTAGTTGAGCTAGGTCTTCTGTTAATAAATGATCAACTTCGCAACTGTAGCCCCCAAGGGCCGGTTGAATCCATATGAATAAACTGGGACTTATCATTGTCATAAAAAAAATCTCATTTAGTCATGCATGCAAACCGGGCTAATTTTGACAATTATGAACCGGGGTCATCTGCCATAAAATAAACTGTGTATGCATTAGCCCCCAAGTGCCAAGTGTTATTGCTTGCAAAGGGCTTGGGACTTATCAATATGTATTGTTCCATAAAGAAACTTTCTGCACCCATTAGCCCCCAAGTGCCAAGTGCTATTGCTTGCAAAGGGCTTGGGACTTATAAATATATACTGCTTCATAACTATGCATACTTGTTTTGACCTTTTCTTTTAGGAAGCATCCAGTCAATTTTAATCTCAGTTGACTGATTTAAAAACCCGGCTTGGAGCACAAGAAGCTGAAACCCGGAAGGCTGACTCCAAGTTCAAATTTAGCTTGGATGAAAATGAAAACTCAAAACTAATTTTAATACTGAGAAGGCGCCTGGGCTGAAGAGAAGGTTGCCCTGATCCAAAGGGCTGAAAAGGCTGAGGCCTCATTGGAAGAAGTCACCACAGAACTTACTGGGCTGAAACATCGTATCAATCAGATGATCTTTGCTATTTTTGGTAAGATCTTTTATAATGTAGTGACTTTCCATCCTCCATGTTCTAAACCGTCAGTTGACTTAATCATAATATGCCATGCAGGTCCCAGAAGCAGCAATCTTGGGAAGGAAATGCAGATAAAGCTCAAGGCGGTTTACACCTTAGTAGAACAACTATACACTAGAGCCCAACGCACGATAGCCACCATCTCCCCAAGTAATCAAGCACCATCTCTTCTCAACAACGTCTTAAGCCAACTTTCTGTCCTGCCTGCCAGAATTGAAGAAAAGAAACGGTCGGCTGCTAGAGCTGGTGCCATTACGGCTTTAAGCTGGGTGAAGGCATGGCAGTCAGAATTAGACCCGGCCGTGCTAGCCACTAGCTGCCCTAGCTTAAAAGAGGACGGGTCTCCGTTTGATAAGAAAGACTTTGTTGTGTGTGTGAAGGAGATGCGTCCCTTGGCGAGCTTGCTTGTTGAAGAAACAAATCTATCCAAATATCAGGCGACTTATACCACAGAGAACCAGAAAATGCCCATGCCGGCTTACAAGATTGCAGACCTTATCCCTCCAATTCGTAAGTACACTTTTGCCCCTGAAATCGATTCGTCTGAGCTTATCGATGATGAAGCTGAATTTCAAGCCTTGGCTGGCATCAATTGGTCATCGCCTGACTTCCACACGGTGGAGGGAGAAGAAGAACCGGTGCGGGATGACCCGGAATCTTCAAACCGCCAAGACCAGGAGAACTGATCCGATGTACGGTTGTCAATTGTCATCATCAAGCATTGCTTGAAAAAAACACTTATCCCTTTTGGGCCATCAGATGCCTTGTAATAGGCTAGTTAAAAAATTCTGATCTGTCGTGCCATCATGCACGTTTTGTTTGCATAACACTGTTGATCCGTCATTTGAAGATCTGCCACTTATGCTCATGATATCATCAATTATGCAGGTCAGATTTATCATTTTTCCTGCACACAAACATATCACGAGTGCCCTGGCGGTTTACCCCAGAGCGGGTCACAATACCCCATATAAAAACCACTCATGACTAAATAGTCCATAACCAGGGCCGGTTTAATCACAACCTCATATCATAATAAATAAATATCATACTTGTGATATTTTTTCATACTGTCGACTTGTCATACGTCGTGTAGTAAAGATAATAGTCCAAAGACAGAAGCACAACGCTCTATTCAATTTCTTCATACTGCCGGCTTATCAACGCCGCACGCAGCAAGGGGTAGCATCCGAAAACTTAGAGCACAACACTCTTAAGTACATAATCATCATACCCTGGTGACTTAAAGTCCACAATAAAGATGGTTTAACAAAACTCTGAATTAATTCATACATGAACCATAAGGCAACGTGGCCCTCATCGGTTCTCAGTCATGTATTAACATGTCACAAGAGAAGAACCTCAAAAAATGTTCAAATCAAATATAAATCAGAAAATAAGGCTTTCATAGGCTGCCGAGCCTCAAAGTCAAGTGCTTTTCAAGGGTCGCACAACCGCTAAGTTAAACCTTCATTCAAAACTGTAAGCCGGGCCTCACATGACCAATCGCCATTTTAACCTTGACAAGTTCAGGGTCTTTATAAGATTGACTGCCAAGAGTACGGCGAGTCATTCCAGGTTTACCTGGGCGGAGTGGCAGACTTACAAAGGCAGGATAACCCGGATTTTTTGGTGAATACACCTGGCATCCAAGCCTATTACAAGGGTCAACAAAGCTCTGTTCATTAACAAGGAGCCCCCAAGTAATATTTCAATTCCAGGCGTACAAGCCAGATCAGCAGGGTAGTCATAGTTGTGCTCAATGAGCAGGAAACCCCCAAGTATTTTGTAATCATGGCGTACAAGCCGGACCAAGAGGGTAATCATAGCTATGCTCAATAAGCAGGAAGCCCCCAAGTGATCATATGAAGTGACAATAAAGACTCATATTCTCAGAAATGAAATGACAGAGGCCCTGAATTCAGGGATGCCGGCTTTATTATATTCATCATAATATATACATTGTCAAAATATGTACATCACAAGAGCCGGTGGCTCAAGTGTAATAAGGTCGAAGATGAGAAATATTCCACGGCCGGCGGGTCTCCTCCTCCGACATGCGTGAGTCCTTGTGGTCTCGAACATAGATAAGGTAGTATTATCCGTTGTTCAGATTTTTGCTGACCACTAAGGGCCCTTCCCAAGGTGGGGATAACTTGTGCATATCAGTTTGATCCTGGATGAGCCGGAGCACCAAATCCCCTTCTTGAAAGGTTCTGGTTTTTACCCGGCGGCTATGATAACGACACAGATCTTGCTGGTAAATCGCCGAACGAGCCGCCGCACGGTTACACTCCTCATCCAACAGGTCAAGAGCATCCCGACATGCCTTTTCATTATTAGCTTCAACATAAGCCGCCACACGGGGCGAGTCATGACGGATGTCACTAGGGAGAACTGCCTCTTCTCCATAAATGAACAAAGGCCTGTAATCCGTAGATCTATTGGGGGTAGTATTGATACTCGATCACACTGAGGGCAATTCCTCCACCCAACAACCGGGCGTCCTCTGCAAAGGGACCATAAGCCGGGGCTTGATACCTCTCAATTTTTTTTAATTGGCTCTTTCAGCTTGGCCATTTGACTGGGGGTGAGTGATACGTCTCCAACGTATCTATAATTTTTTATTGCTCCATGCTACTTTATCTACTGTTTTGGACTATATTGGGCTTTATTTTCCACTTTTATATTATTTTTGGGACTAACCTATTAACCGGAGGCCCAAATTTAATTGCTGTTTTTGCCTATTTCAAAGTTGTTTCAAGAAATGTAATATCAAACGGAGTCCAAACGGAATGAAACCTTCAGAAACGTGATTTTCTCACGGAACGTGATCCAGGAGACTTGGACCCTACGCCAAGGAACAAGAGAGGCGGTCACGAGGGTGGGGGGCGCGCCCCCTGCCTTGTGGGCCCCCTGTTGCTCCACCGACGTACTCCTTCCTCCTATATATACCTACGTACCCCCAAACGATCAGAACAGGAGCCAAAAACCTAATTCCACCGCCGCAACTTCCTGTATCCACGAGATCCCATCTTGGGGCCTGCTCCGGAGCTCCGCCGGAGGGGGCATCCACCACGGAGGGCTTCTACATCATCACCATAGCCTCTCCGATGAAGTGTGAGTAGTTTACTTCAGACCTTCAGGTCCATAGCTAGTAGCTAGATGGCTTCTTCTCTCTTTTGGATCTCAATACAATGTTCTCCCCTCTCGTGGAGATCTATTTGATGTAATCTTCTTTTTGCGGTGTGTTTGTTGAGATCGATGAATTGTGGGTTTATGATCCAGCTTATCTATGAATAATATTTGAATCTTCTCTGAATTCTTTTATGTATGATTGGTTATCTTTGCAAGTCTCTTGAATTATCCGTTTGGTTTGGCCAACTAGATTGGTAGTTCTTTCAATGGGAGAAGTGCTTAGCTTTGGGTTCAATCTTGCGGTGTCCTTACCCAAAGGATGTAAAGGGTTGCAAGACACGTATTGTATTGTTGCCATCGAGGATAACAAGATGGGGTATTTATCATATTGCATGAATTTATTCCTCTACATCATGTCATCTTGCTTACAAGCGTTACTGCTTTTTAACTTAATACTCTAGATGCATCTGGATAGCGGTCGATGAGTGGAGTAATAGTAGTAGATGCGTAATCGTTTGGTCTACTTGTCACGGACGTGATGCCTATATACATGATCATACCTAGATATACTCATAACTATGATCAATTACATCAATTTCTCAACAGTAATTTGTTCACCCACCGTAGAATACTTATGCTCTTGAGAGAAGCCACTAGTGAAACCTATGGCCCCCGGGTCTATTCTCATCATATCAATCTCCATCACTTTAATACTTGCTTTGTTTTTACTTTTCCTTTTACTTTTCACTTTGCATCTCTATGCCAAAAATAATAAAAATATTATCTATCATCTCTATCAGATCTCACTCTCGTAAGTGACCGTGAAGGGATTGACAACCCCTAATCGCGTTGGTTGTGAGTAGCTATCGTTTTGTGCAGGTACGAGGGACTTGTGCGTGGCCTCCTCTCTTGGATTGATACCTTGGTTCTCAAAAACTGAGGGAAATACTTACGCTACTTTGCTGCATCATCCTCTCCTCTTCGGGGAAATCCAACGCAATGTTGAAGAGGTAGCAAGAAGAATTTCTGGAGCCGTTGCCGGGGAGTCTACGCAAAAGTCAAACATACCAAGTACCCATCACAATCCCTATCTCTCGCATTACATTATTTGCCATTTACCTCTCGTTTTCCTCTCCCCCACTTCACCCTTTGCCGCTTTATTCGCCTCTCTCTTCCCAATCTCCTCCTCTTCTTCGCGTTGCCTTTTCCTCGCCCCGCTTGTTTGCTCGTGTGTTAGTTTGCTTGCTTGTCGTTATGTTTGAAATTGGGGAAATTATTGCCGATATGGGCGATAATAATATCATGGAAAATTCTGAAGCTCCTGCTGAAGAATCCCCTACCTATCATACAAAAAGATTTCGAATCACTAGTGGTAATATTATTGGAAAAGGAGTTATTCAAGATTTCTTTACTTGTGAGGGTGCTTTACCCTCTATGGGTGGTTCTATTCTTCATAGAACTAGTAGCCTTGCGGACGCTATTGCCATGCTTATCGTTGAACTTGAAAGGCAATTTATGCATATGCACCCTTCTATACAAACAATTTTCCTAGAATTTTCTAATATTGAACACTCCTCTGTTAAGCGTACCGCTACTATCTTTTTAGCTCATGAATTCAGATTTATAATAAAAGAAGCCAAAGAAATCTTTGCGCATTATAGGGTGGACCCTGGCCGTCCTCCCATAGAATCTATCCTTTTTGATCAAGAAGAAATAATGCGTTTTCAATCTATCGACTATGTTGCTTTCAATGGAAATCTTAGAAAAAAAGTGCCAACCAATATTTTAATTGATAGAATCTCTGAGCTTAATGATGATTTAGCTATTCGAAATAATGAGCTAGGATGCTCTCTTGAGTATAGGCTCACAAAGTTCTGTCAAAAGAACGCTTATAATGATGAATTGGTTCTGCAATACGAAGGGCCGAAAGAGGAACCTATACCTCCTAAAATTGATCTTGGGGACTTTTGTCCTATTAAATTTAGCCCATTTGATTAATTTTTCTTGCCTCAAAGAAAACTTGATGTCGAACGTAGAGAATATGAAATGAGTTTCACCGATCTATCTTATTACTACGGCACCACTTAGATCTATCCTTGCTTTTATGCCTAGCTAGGGGCGTTAAACGGTAGCGCTAGTTGGGAGGCAACCCAATTTTCTTCGTGTTTTTTTTTGTTTTTGCTTCTGGTTTGGAATAAATAATCCATCTAGCCTCTGTTTAGATGTGGTTTTATGTTTTAGTTAGTGTTTGTGCCAAGCTAGACCTATTGGATCTTCTTGGATGATAGTTATTTGATCTTGCTGTAATTTCCAGAAACTTTGCGCTCAGTGCCAGAATTATTAAAAATCACCAGAACGTGATAAAATACTGATTCTAATTGCTGCTGATCAATAAAAAATAATTCCAGGTCGTATAATTTTGGTAGATTTGTTTGAGTTCCAGAAGTTTGCGTTAGTTACAGATTACTACAGACTGTTCTGTTTTTGACAGATTCTGTTTTGCGTGTGTTGTTTGCTTATTTTGATGAATCTATGGCTAGTAAAATAGTTTATAATCCATAGAGAAGTTGGAATACAGTAGGTTTAACACCAATATAAATAAAGAATGAGTTAATTACAGTACCTTAAAGTAGTCTTTTGTTTTCTTTCTCTAACGGAGCTCACGAGATTTCTATTGAGTTTTGTGTTGTGAAGTTTTCAA
Source organism: Aegilops bicornis (assembly GCA_021605145.1). Classification (NCBI taxonomy): domain Eukaryota; kingdom Viridiplantae; phylum Streptophyta; class Magnoliopsida; order Poales; family Poaceae; genus Aegilops; species Aegilops bicornis. The sequence goes on from CM038671.1 coordinate 107,165,798, forward strand.
GTTTTGGGTTAATTCTTTTGATGGATTATGGAACAAGGAGTGGCAAGAGCCTAATCTTGGGGATTCCCATGGCACCCCAAGATAATCCAAGGACACCAAAAGTCAAAGCTTGGGGATGCCGGAAGGCATCCCTCTTTAAATCTACTTCCATCGGTAATTTACTTGGAGCTATATTTTTATTCACCACATGATAAGTGTTTTGCTTGGAGCGTCTTGTATTATTTGCATCTTTGCTTGTTAGTTTACCACAATCATCCTTGCTGTACACACCTTTTGAGAGAGCCATACATAAATTGGAATTTGATAGAATACTCTATGTGCTTCACTTATATCTTTTGAGCTTGATAGTTTTGCTCATAGTGCTTCACTTATATCTTTTGAGCTTGATAATTTTTTGCTCTAGTGCTTCACTTAGATCTTTTAGAGCACGGTGGTGGATTTGTTTTAAATAAACTATTGATCTCTCATGCTTCACTTAGATTATTTTGAGAGTCGTTAATAGCATGGTAATTTGCTTAATGTTAATATACTTGGTATTCAAGATATGTGAAACTTTCTTTTGAGTCGTTGAATACTAAGATAAGTTTGATGCTTGATAATTGTTTTGAGATATGAAGATGGTGATATTAGAGTCATGCTAGTTGAGTAGTTGTGAATTTAAAGAATACTTGTGTCGAAGTTTGTGATTCCCGTAGCATGCACGTATGGTGAACCGTTATGTGATGAACTCAGAGCATGATTTATTTATTGATTGTCTTCCTTATGAGTGGCGGTCGGGGACGAGCGATGGTCTTTTCCTACCAATCTCCCCCCCTAGGAGCATGCGCATAATACTTTGCTTTGATAACTTCTAGATTTTTGCAATAAGTATATGAGTTCTGTATGACTAATGTTGAGTCCATGGATTATACACACTTTTTCCCATCCTTCCACCATTTCTAGCCTCTCTAATACCGCACACTTTTCACCGGTATCATACACCCACCATATATCTTCCTCAAAACAGCCACCATACCTACCTATTATGGCATTTCCATAGCCATTCTGAGATATATGGCCATGCAACTTTCCACCATTCCGTTTACTATGACACGCTCCATCATTGTCATATATTGCTAGCATGATCATGTAGTTGACATCGTATTTGTGGCAAAGCCACCGTTCATAATTCTTTCATACATGTCACTCATGTTTCATTGCATATCCGGTACATCACGGAGGCATTCATATAGAGTCATACTTTGTTCTTAGTATCGAGTTGTAATTGTTGAGTTGTAAGAAAAATAAAAGTGTGATGATCATCATTATTAGAGCATTGTCCCAAGTGAGGAAAGGATGATGGAGACTATGATTCCCCCACAAGTCGGGATGAGACTCCGGACGAAAAATAAAAAAAAGATAAAAATGAAAAAAAGGAGGCCATAAAAAAAAGAGAAAAGGCCCAAATAAAAGAAATGAGAGAAAAAGAGAGAAGGGACAATGCTACTATCCTTTTACCACACTTGTGCTTCAAAGTAGCACCATGATCTTCATGATAGAGAGTCTCTCATTTTGTCACTTTCATATACTAGTGGGAATCTTTCATTATAGAACTTGGCTTGTATATTCCAATGATGGGCTTCCTCAAATTGCCCTAGGTCTTTGTGAGCAAGCGAGTTGGATGCACACCCACTTAGTTTATTTTGTTGAGCTTTCATTTACTTATAGCTCTAGTGCATCCGTTGCATGGCAATCCCTACTCACTCACATTGATATCTATTGATGGGCATCTCCATAGCCTGTTGATACGCCTAGTTGATGTGAGACTATCTTCTCCCTTTTTTTCTTCTCCACAACAACCATTCTGTTCCACCTATAGTGTTATATCCATGGCTCACGCTCATGTATTGCGTGAAGATTGAAAAAGTTTTGAAAATGTTAAAGTATGAAACAATTGCTTGGCTTGTCATCGGGGTTGTGCATGATTTAAATATTTTGTGTGGGGAAGATGGAACATAGCCAGACTATATGATTTTGTAGGGATAACTTTCTTTGGCCATGTTATTTTGAGAAGACATAATTGCTTAGTTAGTATGCTTGAAGTATTATTATTTTTATGTCAATATGAACTTTTGTCTTGAATCTTTCGGATCTGAATATTCATACCATGATTAAGAAGATTTACATTGAAATTATGCCAAAGTATCACTCCACATCAAAAATTCTCTTTTTATCATTTACCTACTCAAGGACGAACAGGAATTAAGCTTGGGGATGCCTGATACGTCTCCAACGTATCTACAATTTTTGATTGCTCCATGCTACTTTATCTACTGTTTTGGACTATATTGGGCTTTATTTTCCACTTTTATATTATATTTGGGACTAACCTATTAACCGAAGGCCCAACCCAGAATTGTTGTTTTTTGCCTATTTCAGTGTTTCGAAGAAACAAAATATCAAACGGAGTCCAAACGGAATGAAACCTTCAGAAACGTGATTTTCTCACCGAACATGATCCAGGAGACTTGGACCCTACGCCAAGGAACAAGAGAGGCAGTCACGAGGGTGGGGGGCGCCCCCTGCCTCGTGGGCCCCCTGTTGCTCCACCGACGTACTCCTTCCTCCTATATATACCTACGTACCCCCAAACGATCAGAACAGGAGCCAAAAACCTAATTCCACCGCCGCAACTTCCTGTATCCACGAGATCCCATCTTGGGGCCTGTTCCGGAGCTCAGCTGGAGGGGGCATCCACCATGAAGGGCTTCTACATCATCACCATAGCCTCTCCGATGAAGTGTGAGTAGTTTACTTCAGACCTTCGGGTCCATAGCTAGTAGCTAGATGTCTTCTTCTCTCTTTTTAGATCTCAATACAATGTTCCCCCCCTCTCTCGTGGAGATCTATTCGATATAATCTTCTTTTTGCGGTGTGTTTGTTGAGATCGATGAATTGTGGGTTTATGATCCAGCTTATCTATGAATAATATTTGAATCTTATCTGAATTCTTTTATGTATGATTGGTTATCTTTGCAAGTCTCTTTGAATTATCCGTTTGGTTTGGCCAACTAGATTGGTAGTTCTTGCAATGGGATAAGTGCTTAGCTTTGGGTTCAATCTTGCGGTGTCCTTACCCGATGTGAGAAGGGGTTGCAAGGCATGTATTGTATTGTTGCCATCGAGGATAACAAGATGGGGTATTTATCATATTGCATGAATTTATTCCTCTACATCATGTCATCTTGCTTAAGGCGTTACTCTGTTATTAACTTAATACTCTAGATGCATGTTGGATAGCGGTCGATGAGTAGAGTAATAGTAGTAGATGCAGAATCGTTTCGGTCTACTTGTCACGGACGTGATGCCTATATACATGATCATACCTAGATATACTCATAACTATGCTCAACTCTATCAATTTCTCAACAGTAATTTGTTCACCCACCGTAGAATACTTATGCTCTTGAGAGAAGCCACTAGTGAAACCTATGGCCCCCGGGTCTATTCTCATCATATCAATCTCCATCACTTTAATACTTGCTTTGTTTTTACTTTGCCTTTTACTTTTCACTTTGCATCTCTATACCAAAAATACCAAAAATATTATCTATCATCTTTATCAGATCTCACTCTCGTAAGTGACCGTGAAGGGATTGACAACCCCTAATCGCGTTGGTTGCGAGTAGCTATCGTTTTGTGCAGGTACGAGGGACTTGTGTGTGGCCTCCTCTTTGGATTGATACCTTGGTTCTCAAAAACTGAGGGAAATACTTACGCTACTTTGCTGCATCATCCTCTCCTCTTCGGGGAAATCCAACGCGGTGCTCAAGAGGTAGCAGTGAGCCACTGACGATACATCAAGGCGAATATGCTCTCGTTGAAAAAATTCTTTCATAGCACCCTTGGATAGATTAGTGCCACTATCAATGATAATACTGTGGGGAAAACCAAAAAGGTTTTTCACCTTTTTGATGAACTGAACCGCTGTTGCCGCATCACACTTACTGACCGGCTCTGCCTCAACCCACTTTGTGAATTTGTCAACCTCCACCAGAAGGTGGGTGCTTTTATCTTTGGACCGTTTGGAAGGTCCAACCACATCCAGCCCCCAGACTGCAAACGGCCAAGTAATTGGAATCATCCGCAATTCTTGAGCCGGCACATGAGCTCGTTTTGAAAATTTCTGACAGCCATCACATTTACTGACTAGATTCTCTGCATCAGCATGAGCCATCAACCAATAAAATCCATGACGGAAAGCCTTGGCTACGAGGGACTTAGAGCCGGATGATGACCATAATCTCCTTCATGAATCTCTCGTAAAATTTCACAGCCTTCCTCAGGAGAAACACAACGTTGAAACACCCCTGTGACACTGCAACGGTGCAACTCTCCATTGACAATACTCATTGACTTAGACCGCCGTGTTATCTTCCTGGCCAATGTTTCATCCTTAGGTAACTCGCCCCGAGTCATATAAGCCAAATATGGAACTGCCCAATCAGGAATAGCATGAAGAGCCGCCACCAGTTGTGCCTCCGGGTCAGGAATAGCAAGATCTTCCTCTGTAGGCAACTTGACTGAAGGGTTATGCAGGATATCCAGGAAAATGTTAGGTGGCACCGGCTTACGCTGGGACCCTAACCGGTTCAAAGCATTAGCCGCCTCATTTTTCCTGCGATCAACATGTTCCACTTGATAACCTTTGAAATGACCAGCAATGGCATGAACCTCGTGGCGATAAGCCGCCATGAGTGGATCCTTAGAATCCCAAGTGCCTGAAACTTGCTGAGCCACCAAATCCGAGTCACCACAACACCTCACTCGGCTTAGATTCATCTACTTAGCCATCCGAAGACCATGGAGCAAGGCCTAAAACATAACAAAATTTATCGCCTCGTGGGGAAGTTAAGACAACTCCAGCCCCCGAGCCGTCCAACTGTGTGGATCCATCGAAGTGAATAGTCCAATATGTGTTATCCGGCTTATCTTCAGGCATTTGCAGCTCTGTCCAATCATTGATGAAATCCACAAGCGCTTGAGACTTGATGGCTGTGCGAGGCATATATTTCAAACCATGGGGTCCAAGTTCAATGGTCCACTTGGCTATCCGACTTGTGGCCTCTCTGTTTTGAATAATATCCTCTAAGGGAGCAGAACTAACCATAGTGATGGGATGACCAAGGAAATATTGCTCGAGCTTTATACTAGCCATTAACACCCCATATACCAGCTTCTGCCAATATGGATACCTCTGCTTGGATTCAATAAGCACCTCACAGATATAATAAACCGGCCTATGAACCGGATGTTCCTTGCCTGCTTCCTTCCGTTCCACCACAATCGCCACACTGACAGCTCGGGCATTAGCAGCCACATATAACAGCAATGGCTCTTTATCAATAGGAGCAGCAAGGATTGGTGGCTCGGCCAACTGTTTCTTCAAGGCTTCAAACGCCTCATTAGCAGCATCACTCAAGACAAAGTGATCTGTCTTCTTCATCATCTGGTACAGAGGGATAGCCTTTTCACCCAAACGGCTAATGAACCGGCTCAAGGCCGCAATACGACCCGTCAGGCGCTGAACATCATTGATACATGCCGGTTTAGCCAAGGAAGTAACAACCTTGATCTTTTCCAGGTTAGCCTCAATGCCTCTTTCAGAAACCAGAAAACCCAAGAGCTTGCCTGCTGGTACGTCAAAGACACACTTGCCGGGTTAAGTATCATCTTGAAGACCCGGAGATTGTCAAAGGTCTCTTTCAAACCATCTATCAGGGTTTCCTTCTTCCTGGATTTCACAACAATATCGTCCACATAAGCATGAATTTTGCGCCCAATCGGACCATGAGGCAAGTTTGAACACACCGCTGGTAAGTCACCTGGGCGCTCTTGAGCCCAAAAGGCATAGACACATAGCAGAAGGCTCCAAAGGGAGTGATGAAAGCTGTCTTCTCCTGGTCCTTAACTGCCATCTTGTTCTGATGATACCCAGAATAAGCATCCAAAAAACTCAAAGCGCTCACAACCCGCCGTAGAATCAATAATCTGATCAATACGAGGGTGAGCAAAAGGATCCACCGGACAAGCCTTATGAAGGTTTGTGTAATCCACACACATGGCCAAGTACCATTTTTCTTAAGTACCAGCACCGGGTTAGCCAACCATTCAGGATGAAAGACTTCAACAATGAACCCAGCTGCCAAGAGACGGGCCACTTCTTCACCAATGGCCTTACGCCTCTCTTCGTTGAAGCGTCGAAGGAATTGCTTGACCGGTTTAAACTTGGGATCAACATTGAGAGTGTGCTCAGCGAGTTCCCTCGATACACCTGGCATGTCTGATGGTTTCCATGTGGAGATGTCTCGGTTCTCACGGATGAACTCGATGAGCGCGCTTTCCTATTTTGGATCCAGATAAGCATTGATGTTGAACTGCTTGGATGAATCATCAGGAACAAAATCAACCAACTGAGTGTCATCCGCTGACTTAAACTTCAACCGAGGATCATGCTCCATAGTTGGCTTCTTCAAGGATGTCATATCCGCCGGGTCAACATTATCCTTGTAAAATTTTAACTCTTTTGTTGCACAAACAGACTCAACATAAGCCGCATCACCTTCTTCACACTCCAAGGACATCTTCCGGCTCCCATGCACTGTAATGGTACCCTTGTGACCCGGCATCTTGAGCTGCAAATAAACATAACAAGGCCTTTCCATGAACTTAGCATAAGCCGGCCGCCGAAATAGAGCATGATAAGGGCTCTTGATTTTAACCACCTCGAAAGTCAATGTCTCCAATCTGGAATCATGATCATCACCAAAAGCCACTTCCAATGAAATCTTGCCCACTGGATACGCTGACTTACTAGGCACCACGCCGTGAAACACAGTGTTCGACGACTTAAGATCTTTGTCAGTCAAGCTCATGCGACGAAAGGTTTCATAGTAAAGAATGTTGATGCTGCTACCCCATCCATGAGTACCTTAGTAAATCTGTATCTTCCAACCTGAGGCGCCACCACTAGAGCTAAGTGGCCCGGATTATCAACCCGGGGCGGGTGATCCTCACGGCTCCACAGAATAGGATGTTCAGACCATCGCAAGTAACGGGGAACGGTCGGCTCAACTGCGTTCACCGCCCTTTTATGGAGCTTCTGATCCCGCTTACACAAACTCGTGGTGAAGACGTGATACTGTCCACTATTCAATTGCTTCGGGATTCCCTTGACTAGACTGTTGATTAAAACCACCTTGATTGCCTTGGCCGTGGAAGCCAGAGTTTGAACCGCCACCACCAAAGCCAGGTCCGTGAGAGCCGAATCCTGGACCACCATTCGGGCCATGATTGCTCTAGAAAAAATTGGAGCTCCTATATTCCTTCATGATGAAGCAATCCTTCCACAAATGAGTGGTCGGCTTCTCATGCGTACCATGCTTTGGGATGGGCTGATTCATCATTGCCTCAACGTTAAATTTTGGTCCTCCAAACCGGGTTGGTTTTCCCTTGCGATGCTGATTATTATTCTGCGTATTGGTGTTAGCCACAAAGTCTAAATTACCATCAGCCTTGCGCTTACCATTGCCACCTTGACCTGTCGGGTTATGCTGTTGTCCTTTTGTATTGCTGCTCTTCTTTCCCTTACCCGGCTTCTCATCATCAGACTCGGGGTCCTTGGTACTATCAGAGTCGGCATATTTGACGAGAGCCGCCATCAGCTCCCCCATGTAGTTGCAGTGGAGTTTAAGCCGCCCCAACTTCTGCTTAAGGGGGATGAAACGACAATTCTTCTCCAACATCAAGACTGCTGAACCGGCATTGATACTATCCAACGAGTGTATGATGGGTGAGATCCAGCGCACCCAATGGGTTGTTAACTCGCCCTCACCTTTGACACAAGAATCCAAGTCCAAGATTGACATAGGCTGCTTGCACGTGTCTTTAAAATTCTGGATAAAACGGGCTTTCAACTCTTCCCATGACCTAATGGAGTTAACAGGTAGCCCTTTCAACCAAGTACGAGCCGGCCCATCCAACATCATGGTGAAATACTTAGCACACGGAGCATCGCTAACATCCAGCATCTCCATGCCCATCTCATAACTCTCAATCCAAGCTTCAGGGGGTTGATCTGCTGTGCAATTAGGCACCTTACGAGGACACCTGAAATCCTTAGGCAAACGCTCGTTACGCAGAGCCGGCACTGAACATGGCACACCCAAGGTTCTAGAGGTCACACGTGCCTCCACCGAAGCTAAAGGATAAATAGAAGATTGTTGTTGAGTCGTTAGCTGAGCCAACAACCCGTCGACGCGCTCTGCCCTGATCCACTAATGTCTGAGCATCAACACCACCGCGCGCTGGGTCATGCCCACGAGGCTGGTTACGGTGATGTTCACTGCTCAAAACTGCTGGTGAGTCAATGTGCCTGCTATAACTCCGGCTTGGACGAGGGGTTGAGTGAATTCTTTCAAGGCTGTATGAATAAGCCGCATGTTGATCCAATGCTGTCTGAAGAAGCTCTCTAGCCCTTTGCGTCTCAATCGCAGCTGGAGACTCGCCTTTAACTGGGAGAGCCACCAAGCGTGCCGCCGCAGCAATCATATTATCCAAAGGGTTAGAGTAATGACCCGGTGGTGTTGGAACGTGCTGAGGTGGAGTAGTATTGAAACGAGGCGGATCCATCGTGCGCGGCTGAACCGACGCTCTAGCCCTGGGTGCCTCAACTATCCGATTTACCACCGGCGGGTCACTGGTCCCTGCCCCAGGCATGTTGAATAAGTTTCTCGCCTCATAAACCGGAGGTAAACGAGTCTGGTGCCTCCTCCTCATGATTTCATTTGAAGCGTTTTGATCTAATGTGAGCTGGAAAGAGTCTGCCTGAATCTGTTGAGCCTGAGCATCCAAAGCAGCTCGCTCCGTGGCCATCCTAGCGTTCTCACCCGCTAGTTCCTCCTTAGCTTGAGCTATCTCATCCCATAGCTTTGCAACATCTACCTTATGATGTTCTTGACTATCTGGGGTTATCTCCATCTCCATGAAAGTCGCCAAAGCCTTCAATAACTCTGTTTAAACCTGAGTCGGCGGGCGTGCAGAGCCGCTAGCACCAGCCGCCGCCGCAACCGCTGAGCTAGAGGTCATAGCCGTGGCGGTTGTTGAACCAAGCACCGGTTGTGTACCGACCATGAAGATCGCCACCCTGTTCGGCGGCTCATAGGGGTCCAGAATACTGTCGCCATCGGAACAACCCCCAAGCCGACCATCCTGTAGTTGATACATTGAATTGGTCTCACCGGTTGACGACTCACCATCGGAGTAGATGGCCGTCTCACCACCAGACACAGATCCTTCCTTAAATTCCACCCCACGGATGCAACCAACAAAGGCGTGCTTCACGGCGGGTTGAACCCGGGCGGGTCGTGCACGCTGAGCCGTCTCGATGATGTCGGTGCAGGTGTCCGACTCAGGGCCCGGTTCGCCAATCTTGCCGATGAAGACGTGGATTCCGCCGAAGGGGACCCAATACCTGTACTCAATTGAGCCGGCCTCGGGCCCCAGCCTGCATCATCGATGTAGATATTGCCGCGATGACTCTTGGTCATCCAGCCCACAGCGTATCCCTTTATCCCTTCGAAGCTGCCCTTCAAGAACTCGAAACCACCATGCGCCAACTGTCGTGGACTTAACACGACAGATGTCCTAGCGTAAGGACTTCGTCGTGGAGCCATCGCAACTAGGTTAGCTTAAAGGGGTTAAGAGGGACAAAGGACACAGAGAGTTCATACTGGTTCGGCCCCTTGCGGTGAAGGTAAAGGCCTAATCCAGTTTGGGGTTGTATTGCTTGGGAGTCGATTACCAGGGAGCGAATACGCTTGACCTACCTCTCGATCTCTTGTTTCTTGCCCTTAACTCGCCGCCGGGTCACCCCTCTATATACACAGGTTGATGCCCGACGGCTTACAGAGTCCCGACCGGCTCATACACAACGTGTCCGGCTCGGTGACTAACTAAGCTTGCCTTACAATACAAGCCATACATATGGCGTTTCATCCTCTTGGGCCTTAAGTCGCCTCTAGGTCTTGGGCCGTCAATGGGCTTGCTATGACCCGCCATGTTCCTTGATAAGTCGCCAGTGGTATAACTTGGCTCCTCCTGGGTGGTTCATACCCAATAGTTATATCCCCAACAGGGGGAACCATGACTTAGGGACGCGCTTGTCCAAAATGTAGGGTGTGTTACAAAAGTACCCCCACCGATTTGAACTAGCGGCCCTTTCGGCTTAGAGTTAGAAGGGGGATTTCGCGTGTCGGGATTTGGCAGCTGGAGGGAGTTTTCATGCGCGTTGTAATTTCGGGATAGCAAGGCGCGGGTTGTGAAGGCGCGAGTTTTGGGAGCACGATATCTGAATTTTCGGGACATAACAAGGTGCGGGTTGAATTTTAGGGACAAGCCTAATGTGTAATATTGTACGTACCAAATCAATTCGCACTTCCCTCAATGAAAAAATGAAAAAAAAATAAAAATATTCACACCACACAAAGAGAGAGTCTTGTCCCGTTTTACTATACAAATGCTATTCGAAGCTATGAATCCATGTTATGTCCAATTAAATTATTTCGCTGGCTATATAATGCATGTAATCTACTCATACCAACATTTTAGTGCATTCCAAATGTCTATACTACCGCTGCAATTCGAACTAAATTTGAATTTGTTTCTCTATTTGAATAAGAATCTACAATCATGATTGTTGCCAACTTAAACCATCATTCATGTATTACCTTAACAACAGACCACATGATTACTATAGAGATAGATATGAACTATGTGTACTATATGAACTCGAATTCAAATTTTTGAATACAATTGATGTTGATTCCAAATAATAGTACATTTGAAGTACTAACTAGATATTCATAATCTAAACCATGTTCCATACGTACACCGTGTTTATCACACAAAGTATAGTGCCCCGCCCCCTACATTATAACAAGTATTTAGCCCTCAGCTCCAAAAGCCACACATTATCCCAAATTATAATCAATGTTCTACATTATGATATCTTCTTCAAATATCGGAATCCACTTTTTTATAATGAATTATGATCTCTGTTCATCTTTTACACATTCACGATCCTCTTCTCTTTGTAGCTAGCTAGCGCTACTTTCCATCATGCATGCACACGCCCGCCCCCCTCTCACCGTGCCTCAGCATCCCCTCCATCACGCACATTTGTTATTTATCTTTAGGTCATTCACCATGGTGTGTTTAGGCCCCCCGACTCCTTCTTTCCGGCACACACCGGTCGATATACTGCTACGTCTTGAGCTTGCGTTGGGTTTCCCCGAAGAGGAGAGGATGATGCAGCAGAGTAGTGTAAGTATTTCCCTCGGTTTTTTGAGAACCAAGGTATCAATCCAGTAGGAGGCCACGAGCAAGTCCCTCGTACCTACACAAAACAAATAACTCCTCGCAACCAATGCAAATAGGGGTTGTCAATCCCTTCACGGTCACTTACGAGAGTGAGATCTGATAGAGATGATAGATAATATTTTTGGTATTTTTGGTATAAAGATGCAAAGTAAAATTAAAGGCAAAGTAAAAAAGCAAAAGCAATAATAAAGCGTAGGAAGATTAATATGATGAGAATAGACCCGGGGGCCATAGATTTCACTAGTGGCTTCTCTCAAGAGCATAATTATTCTACGGTGGGTGAACGAATTACTGTTGAGCAATTGACAGAATTGAGCATAGTTAAGAGAGTATCTAGGTATGATCATGTATATAGGCATCACGTCCGATACAAGTAGACCGACTCCTGTCTGCATCTACTACTATTACTCCACTCATCGACCGCTATCCAGCATGCATCTAGAGTATTAAGTTAATGAAAACAGAGTAACGCCTTAAGCAAGATGACATGATGTAGAGGGATAAATTCATGCAATATGATAAAACCCCATCTTGTTATCCTCGATGGCAACAATACAATACGTGCCTTGCTGTCCCTCATCACACCGGGAAAGGACACCGCAAGATTGAACCCAAAGCTAAGCACTTCTCCCATTGCAAGAACTACCAATCTAGTTGGCCAAACCAAATGGATAATTCGAAGAGACTTGCAAAGATAACCAATCATACATAAAAGAATTCAGAGAAGATTCAAATATTGCTCATAGATAATCTTGATCATAAACCCACAATTCATCGGTCTCAACAAACACACCACAAAAAGAAGATCACATCTAATAGATCTCCACGACAAAGAGGGAGATCATTGTATTGAGATCCAAAAAGAGAGAAGAAGCCATCTAGCTACTAACTATGGACCCGAGGGTCTGAGGTAAACTACTCACACTTCATCGGAGAGGCTATGATGATGATGTAGAAGCCCTCCGTGCTGGATTCCCCTTCCGACGGAGCTCCGGAACAGGCCCCAAGATGGGATCTCGTGGATACAGAAAGTTGCGGCGGTGGAATTAGGTTTTTGGCTCCGTATCTGATCTGTTGGGGGTACGTAGGTATATATACGAGGAAGGAGTACGTCGGTGGAGCTTCGGGGGGCCCACGAGGTAGGGGGCGCGCCCTAGGAGGGGCGCGCTCCACCCTTGTGGCTGCCTCCCTCCTTTCTTGACCGAGGGTCCAAGTCTCCTGGATCTTATCTGATGAGAAAAGCACGTTCCCGAAGATTTCATTCCGTTTGGACTCCGTTCGATATTCCGTTTCTTCGAAACACTGAAATAGGCAAAAAACAGCAAATCTGGGTTGGGCCTCCGGTTAATAGGTTAGTCCCAAAAGAAATATGAAAGTAGAAAATAAAGCCCAATATAGTCCAAAACAATAGATAATATAGCATGGAGCAATCAAAAATTATACATACATTGGAGACGTATCAGGCATCCCCAAGCTTAATTTCTGCTCGTCCTCGAGTAGGTAAATGATAAAAAGAGAATTTTTGATGCGGAGTGCTACTTGGAATAATTTCAATGTAACTCTTCTTAATTGTGGTATGAATATTTAGATCCGAAAGATTCAAGACAAAAGTTCATATTGACATAAAAATAATAATACTTCAAGCATACTAACTAAGCAATTATGTCTTCTCAAAATAGCATGGCCAAAAAAAGTTCATCCCTACAAAATCATATAGTTTAGTCATGCTCCATTTTCTTCACACAAGAATGCTCTCATCATGCACAACCCAGATGACAAGCCAAGCAGTTGTTTCATACTTTAGTAATCTCAAACCTATAAACTTTCACGCAATATATGAGTGCGAGCCATGGACATAGCACTATGGGTGGAATAGAATATGATGATGGGGGTTATGTGGAGAAGACAAAAAAGGAGAAGGTCTTACATCAACGAGGCTAATCAACGAACTATGGAGATGCCCATCAATTGATGTTAATGCAAGGAGTAGAGATTGCCATGCAACGGATGCACTAGAGCTATAAATGTATGAAAGCTCAACAAAAGAAACTAAGTGGGTGTGCATCCAACTTGCGTGCTCACGAAGACCTAGGGCATTTGAGGAAGCCCATGTTGGAATATACAAGCCAAGTTATATATGAAAAATTCCCACTAGTATATGAAAGTGACAACATATGAAACTCTCTATATGAAAAACATGGTGCTACTTTGAAGCACAAAATATGAGACTCGCTATATGAAGAACATGGTGCTACTTTGAAGCACAAGTGTGGAAAAAGAGATAGTAACATTGCCCTTTTATTTCTCTTTTTGGGGCCTTCTTTTTTCTTTTGGCCTTTCTTTTTTTTGGGACAATGCTCTAGAAAATGATGATCATCACACTACTATTTGTTTACAACTCAATGATTACAACTCGATACTAGAACAAAGTATGACTCTATATGAATGCCTCCGGCGGTGTACCGGGATATGCAATGAATCAAGAGTGAAATGTATGAAAGAATTATGAACGGTGGCTTTGCCACAAATACTATGCCAACTACATGATCATGCTAAGCAATGTGACAATGATGAATGTGTCATGAAGAACGGTATGGTGGAAAGTTGCATGGTAATATATCTCGGAATGGCTATGGAAATGCCATAATAGGTAGGTATGGTGGCTGTTTTGAGGAAGATATAAGGAGGTTTATGTGTGAAAGAACGTATCATATCACGGGGTTTGGATGCACCGGCGAAGTTCGCACCAACTCTCAATGTGAGAAAGGGCAATGCATGGTACCGAAGAGGCTAGCAATGATGGAAGGGTGAGAGTGCGTATAATCCATGGACTCAACATTAGTCATAAAGAACTCACATACTTATTTAAAAAATCTATAAGCCATCAAAAACCAAAGCACTACGCACATGCTCCTAGGGGGATAGATTGGTAGGAAAAGACCATCGCTCGTCCCCGACCTCCACTCATAAGGAGGACAATCAAATAACACCTCATGTTTCAAATTTGTTACATAACGTTTACCATACGTGCATGCTACGGGACTTGCAAACTTCAACACAAGCATTTCTCAAATTCACAACTACTCAACTAGCACGACTTTGATATTATCACCTCCATATCTCAAAACAATTATCAGGCATCAAACTTTTCTTAGTATTCAACACACTCATAAGAAAGTTTTTACTATTTTTGTATACCTAGCATATTAGGATTGTTTAAGAAAATTACCATGCCATTTAAGATTCTTAAAATAATCTAAGTGAAGCATGAGATATCAATAGTTTCTTTAAAACAAATCCACCACCGTGCTCTAAAAGGTATAATTGAAGCACTAGAGCAAAACTATATAGCTCAAAAGATATAAGTGAAGCACATAGAGTATTCTAACAAATTCCAATTCATGTATGGCTCTCTCAAAAGGTGTGTACAGCAAGGATGATTGTGGTAAACTAAAAATCAAAGATGCAAATAATACAAGACGCTCCAAGCAAAACACATATCATGTAGTGAATAAAAATATAGCTCCATGGGCATCCCCAAGCTTTGACTTTTTGGTGTCCTTGGATTATCTTGGGGGTTCCATGGGCATCCCCAAGCTTATGATCTTTCGACTCCTTGTTCCATAATGCATCAAAAGATTTCACCCAAAACTTGAAAACTTCACAACACAAAACTCAACAAAAATCTCGTGAGCTCCGTTAGCGAAAGAAAACAAAAGACCACTTCAAGGTACTGTAATGAACTCATACTTTATTTATTTTGGTGTTAAACCTACTGTATTCCAACTTCTCTATGGATTATAAACTATTTTACTAGCCATAGATTCATCAAAATAAGCAAACAACACACGAAAAACAGAATCTGTCAAAAACAGAACAGTCTGTAGTAATCTGTAACTAACGCAAACTTATGAAACTCCAAAAATTCAGCAAAAATAGGACAACCTAGGAAATTTGTTTATTGATCATCAGCAATTCGAATCACTATTTTATCACGTCCTGGTGATTTTTAACAATTGTTTTCGTGAACCGAAAGTTTCTGGAAATTACAGCAAGATCAAATAACAATTATCCAAGAAGATCCTATAGGTTTAACTTGGCACAAACACTAATTAAAACATAAAACCACATCTAAACAGAAGGAAGATGTATTATTTATTCCTAAACATAAACAAAAACAAAAAAACTAAAATAAAATTTGGTTTCCTCCCAACAAGCGCTATCGTTTAACGCCCCTAGCTAGGCATAAAAGCAAGGATAGATCTAGGTATTTTCATCTCGATTCTTAATTCTTTTAGCGACATTATGCTCGAATCCGGGAGGTTCTTTACGCTTCCCTTCATATTCTGAAATCTTAAGATCTAAAGAGTCCAACCGCTTATTGCAAAGGGTAATCAACATATTCATACGGTGGAGATTCCCGCTAACACTCTTAAGAGGCTCAAGAGACTTTTGTAAAATTTTAGTTACTTCGCAAATTTTCTCAAAAACTTGCGTTTCCTCTTGGGTATGATGAGGACCCTTTTGTTGAGTTAGAGTTCCTACTATACCTTCTATAATTTCATGCGCGATACTGGGATCAATTTCAATAAAATTGCCTTTGGTAACGCAATCCAAAAGTAGTCTTTGAGACATATTAAGTCCAACATAAAAGTTGCGAAGCAAAATTATGAAATTCACTTCTAGGGTGCAATTACGATAAGATTCCATCATTCTAAACCAAGCATCCTTTAAGTTCTCTCCTTGTTTTTTGTTTGAAGTGAAGAACCTCAAACTCGGGGGACAAAAGAGCACAAACAAGACTAGCCATAACGACAAGCAAACGAGAAAAAGGCAAACCGAAAAGAGAGGGCGAATAAAACGGCAAGGGTGAAGTGGGGGAGAGGAAAACGAGAGGAAAATGGCAAATAATGTAATGCGAGGGGTAAGGGATTGTGATGGGTACTTGGTATGTTGACTTTTGCGTAGACTACCCGACAACGGCGCCAGAAATCCTTCTTGCTACGTCTTGAGCTTGCGTTGGTTTTCCCCGGAGAGGAGAGGATGATGCAGCAGAGTAGCGTAAGTATTTCCCTCATTTTTTGAGAACCAAGGTATCAATCCAGTAGGAGGCCATGCGCAAGTCCCTCGTACCTACACAAAACAAATAACTCCTCGCAACCAACGCGAATAGGGGTTGTCAATCCCTTCACGGTCACTTACGAGAGTGAGATCTGATAGAGATGATATATAATATTTTTGGTATTTTTGGTATAAAGATGCAAAGTAAAATAAAAGGCAAAGTAAAAAAGCAAAAGCAACAATAAAGTGTAGGAAGATTAATATGATGAGAATGGACCCGGAGGCCATAGATTTCACTAGTGGCTTCTCTCAAGAGCATAAGTATTCTATGGTGGGTGAACGAATTACTGTTGAACAATTGACAGAATTGAGCATAATTATGAAAGTATCTAGGTATGATCATGTATATAGGAATCATGTCCGAGACAAGTTGACCGACTCCTGCCTGCATCTACTACTATTACTCCACTCATCGACGGCTATCCAACATGCATCTAGAGTATTAAGTTAATGAAAACAGAGTAACGCCTTAAGCAAGATGACATGATGTAGAGGGATAAATTCATGCAATATGATAAAAACCCCATCTAGTTATCCTCGACGACAACAATACAATACGTGCCTTGCTGCCCCTACTGTCACTGGGAAAGGACACCGCAAGATTGAACCCAAAGCTAAGCACTTCTCCGATTGCAAGAACTACCACTCTAGTTGGCCAAACCAAACGGATAATTCGAAGAGACTTGCAAAGATAACCAATCATACATAAAAGAATTCAGAGAAGATTCAAATATTTCTCATAGATAATCTTGATCATAAACCCACAATTCATCGGGCCTCAACAAACAAACCGCAAAAAGAAGATTACATCGAATAGATCTCCACGAGAGAGGGGAGATCATTGTATTGAGATCCAAAAGAGAGAAGAAGCCATCTAGCTACTAACTATGGACCCAAAGGTCCGAGGTAAACTACTCACACTTCATCGGAGAGGCTATGATGATGATGTAGAAGCCCTCCATGGTGGATTCCCTTCCAGTGAGCTCGGAACAGGCCCCAAGATGGGATCTCGTGGATCTGAGAAAGTTGGCGGTGGAATTAGGTTTTGGCTCCGTGTCTCGATCTGTTGAAGTGCGAGGTATATATAGGAGGAAGGAGTACGTCGGTGGAGCTTCAGGGGGCCCACGAGGCATGGGGGCGCGCCCTCCACCCTCGTGGCCGCCTCCACTTGACCGAGGGTCCAAGTCTCCTGGATCTTATCTGATGAGAAAATCACGTTCCCGAAGATTTCATTCCGTTTGGACTCCGTTTGATATTCCGCTTTCTTGAAACTTGAAATAGGCAAAAAAAACGCGAATCTGGGCTGGCCCTCCGGTTAATAGGTTAGTCCCAAAAGTAATATAAAAGTGGAAAATAAAGCCCAATATAGTCCAAAACAATAGATAATATAGCATGGAGCAATCAAAAGTTATAGATACGTTGGAGACGTATCATATATCTCTCTAGCCAAGTGTGCCTACCACAACCACACACTTCCCCTCTTCTCTTCTCACCGTCCATGCCCCCCTATGTCCAATACGGTTCCATGCAGGTGCACACTGCCACCCCTCTTTTCATCGATCTCATATTCGCACACTCCTCCCCCATTATCGGTGTCAAAACCGGCGGATCTCGAGTAGGGGGTCCCGAACTGTGGGTCTAAGGATGATGGTAACAGGAGACAGGGGACATGATGTTTACCCAGGTTCGGGCCCTCTCTATGGAGGTAATACCCTACTTCCTGCTTGATTGATCTTGATGATATGAGTATTACAAGAGTTGATCTACCACGAGATCGTAGAGGCTAAACCCTAGAAGCTAGCCTATGGTATGATTGTTGTTGTCTATCGACTAGCTTGGCCCTGGTTTATATAATGCACCAGAGGCCAAGGATAACAAGAGTCCTAGCCGAATACGCCGGTGGGGAGGAGTCCTTGTCTTGATCGCCAAGTTTGGTGGAATCTTCCTGATATGCGGCAGCTGTCCGGACTGGCCCATGAGTATACGGCCATGGGGGTCCTCGGCCCAATCCAATAGATTGGGAGATGACGTGGTGAGTACCCCCTAGTCCAGGACACCGTCAGTAGCCCCCTGAACCGGTCTTCAAGTTAGGGACGCTCCTCGATTCTTCCGAACTGTTCTTCATCTTCGGTCGTCGGTCTTGAAAACTGGTTCAACAAATCTTCTCATCTTTGATCTTGAGGATCGCCGAAGTGCATCCGAAGAGTTTACACGTTGGGTATCCGAGGAGCCCCTTTAAGTTTCCGGCCTTTATCAATGCCTTGCTATTTTTATGCCACGCCTCGGGTTTGAAGTTTTTCCTGGGAGGCAGTGTCCTCTTGCGTCCGAGCTCCAACGCCGGACTGCATTCGAGGTATCTTTTGCAGCCGAGCACCAATGCCGGACTGCTTCCAAGCTCCAACGCCGAAATGTATCCGAGCTCCAATGCCGGACTGTGTCCAAGCTCCAACACCGGACTATATCCAAGATGTCATAGATCATCTTTGTTCAAAAAAGGTGAAGGAGTTTAGCCGAGCTTAATGCTGGAAATGCCCTCTATGGAGCTAGCCATTAGCGCCCGAGCTTTATGCCGGACTGCTTCCAAGGTGGTGCACCACCCATCATGGGCTGATTTTTTGTGAATATTTTTAACTGGTGCAGTTTATTCTCTGCCGATGTATATCCGTAGCCCTCAAGGTGTGTATCAGTCTAAAACCCGAGATGCACACAAGGCGAGCATAAAACCGCTATTCCCAAAGAGTTTCGAGACTCGGTCGATGCGCGAAATCGGCCTGAGGATTAATTCCTAGCTCGGCATCATACATAGGAATAAAAACGCAGTGTAATATATTAGAGATAATAGTGATCGGCGAACGGGCCCGTGAGAGAGGGTCGTGAGAAGTTGCCGCAATATACTAGCTTGATGCCGGATAGGTCCATATGGTACCTATTATTGTCTGAAGACATGTATGCGCATAGTTCGTTCAAGCCGAACACTAAACACTTTGAATTCTCTGCATTGAATAAGCAATGCAGTAGCCCCCGAGACACTGGTCGGGTGGCAACACTAGATTATGGGATCGATGTGCCCCTTTTAATATTTATAAATGATGAGCACGAAGCCCAGTAGCCCCCGAGCCTTAATGTGGGCACGGGTGGCTGAATTAAGGATCAATATCCAGAGTAAAATCACAGATTATGTGTAATGATTCTATGTATCCAAGTACTTTACATCATTATTTTGACTCCATTTTGACCGTTTATCAGTTGAAAGTGGCCCATCGTCGCCTTCTACCCCTTGGTAGATACTACGCAAGGTGTTTCTGTACTAACAAAACAACCCTTAGCCGACGTCTCGGTGCCCGAAGGCGGTTGTGTTTAGCAGAAACGAGGCAATCAGATAGGCGGGCTTTAAAACATTCGCTTAGTCATAGGAGCTTTATACTAGGGAAGCTAGCTATGAGCCCCCGGTTAGTGTTTCAGCGACATCCGAGGTCAAGCCTAAACACTTCAGCCAATGTTATGAACGGCCCGTCATTTAACATAGTCATCAGATCGCTAACCAGTTTACGCCTATTGTGACAGTCAGTTTTCGGCTTTCTCCACTGAGGTGCTTGACCATGCGAGCTGGAAGCACAATCGCAGTGGTTCTCCCTTGGCACACCTAGCCGAACAAAGCGGAACATAGGAGGCAAGCACAGGAGCCGGGCAACCCTACTATTGAACGAAGACACAATTCGAAACCGATGCATATATGGCAATATCCGAGAATGTTTTGCGAATCCCTAAAGGTGTCCGGCGTTAATCGGGAGACTAATGCCGAAACGCACAAATAGTTTAAAAGTGCCGTAGGCTCGAAAAGCCAAAAACTTATTCAAAAGTTTAATGTCCGAACTAGATCAAGTGTTCGGTGCCAAATTGAAAATTGGTCTTAGAAAAAAAAGGTGTTTCTGTCGTGCTTTAACATGACACATCCTATCTCGAGACTTCAAGCGAGTCAGCCTATGGCCTCAACCTCCTATCCCGAAGGCGGAGTACTTCTCGTTAGGCCAGTTTAGAAAACTTTAGCGGCTTTGAGAGAGAAATTAGGCGCCCCGGCTATTGACCGCACACTCGCGTCGAAAAAAAGGAATGATAGAAAAAAGACTTTGCAACGACTAAGAAGAAGAACACTTATTATAAAACAGCTGACATAAATTTAAGAGCCCCCCAGTGACTTGGGTAAAATAATGATTGTATATACCGAAGTACTTATATCATATCTATGTTCACCCGAACTTTAAACGCGTCTTAACCGACCGTCGGCTTCTCCCTCTTCGGTCAAGGACCGAAAAGTGTTATGTACTCCACCTATCGAGAATATCGACGGTGTTTCCGATAACCAGGCAATCAGGTCATAAGGCTGTAACAGACAAAGCGCGCTCAGGGAACTTATGCTATATTACTGATGAAGTGTAAGAAGCATCTTCGAAGAAAATAGTACCCCCATCGATACCTTTCTTCGGTGTTCATTGTTAATATGAGACTTGTGTAATAGATTTTTTGTACTCATGAGTTCCGTTGTGTGCCGACCATAATTGAAAACAGTAAGAGCGCTAGCTTTCGGCTTCACCCAGTCTGAGGTCCGGCTCGGGTAACCCGATCGTGACAATCGCAGAGGTGCTCCCTTTACTCCCTAGCCGAATAATCGGGAACCTAGGGGTAAACACAGGAGCAAGGCAACCCAGCTTGCAAATCACTTAGGTCAATATGGTGCATATTGTATGAATAATACGAACAAGGAATGAAGCCGTACAAGTATAATCATATGCAAGAGGAAAAGCTCCAGCAAGGGAGCCACCAAGTAAACGGGGTATTTTAATTTGTGCGTCACAAACAAAGTTTGGACAAGGAGCATGAAGGCAACTTAGCTGGTTAATGTGTTCGGTATTGATGACGCGGTCCGAGTTTGATGCGGGACAAGGTTCCATCCCCCAAGCCGGTCCCGAGGTGACGCCAAAGGATATAGTCCGGCTGGATCATTTTCCTGTGCACAAAAAATAGTGCAAACCTGAGATAATAGTAATAATGATAAATTAAATTAAAAAATAAAAATTGATGCATAATAAATAATTTATGCAAAGTGAGTAATAAAAGAAATATGGCCTGGCGCCGAAGTCAATGTCGATGCAGGGCGACGGCGTGACGCGGTGAAGGCGTGGCAAAGTCTGAATTCTCGTGTCGGTCCGAGTTCGGATGCGCGTCACGGACTATGTACGAAAACTGACCGAACCACCATGTGACCGTCGTTAATGCGGCCACCATTTGACAGACCTGTGTACATATGATGGCAAACCGGAGTAATAATTCCTTGGGAAATAATGAACCCAAACAAGCAAAAAATACTAGGATTAATAGCACCTGTTTTATTTGTTGTAGCAGTCTGAAGGAAGGTGATTCCCAAAATTGGGACTCGATACGCACACCCATTGCCTGATGGGTGATGAAGCGACGGCATGGCAATGCTGGTAAAGGTTGGCTTGCCGAGGCAAAGCCTCTGGTCCAGCTAACGTGACGAAGCCGGTCGGCTAGTGACGCCGAAGTCTCCGGGGTATAGGTTGATAAAGAGATGGCGAAGCCCCCGGTCCAGCCGAGATGTCGAAGCCTCGATGTCAGCCGATGTGTCGAAGTAGGTCGGTGTGATGGACACCGACTCGAAGGAGCAACAGTGCGGCCCTGCCGATGCAGGCCGTGACGTGGTCAATGCCAGCTTGATGAAGTGACCGTGCGGCGATGCCGGTGCGCCCGCTCCGTGTAATCCACGGGACGCCGATGTTGGTGATGATTTATCCTTTCCGATGCTGAACTCTTGTTCGGCTTGCCGAGATGATGATCCAAAGAAGTTGAGCTCGGCTCAACAAAGTGACGATGTGTTTAGCGCAGGTCGGCGGCCGTGGAGCAATATTACCGGACTGGTTTGACACCAGCATGATGTTGAAGATCATGTTCAAAATATTTTACAGTTAGTGGGATGTGTTCGGGAACAAAACATAATACCCCATACAAAACTTCCTTCAAAAAGGATGTCCGAAATCCCGTTCATAGAAAAGACGAACTCGGGTCGGATTCGTTTTATGAAAAGAGATCCGAAAAGTGATGGACTAATCGGAAGGTTCCCGGAGTTTGGACGATCGGATAGAGCTAAAATTTTGAGGGGTGGTAGATATAGGAATTCCGCAGCCGATCAACGGTTGGATCTTCCAAAGGACGTCCGAGCTAGAAGCTGGACACCACGCCCTAAACTCGTCTAGATTCTCGTCCAGATTTGACATGGCTCCGGTATATCGCGGATTGCCAGAGATTCCTCCATCGGAACTCGACGGAATTTTCCAGGGTTGTTGTAGACTTAATTCCGCAAAATTCCATCGAAGCAATCGTTAAAACGACAATCGAGGAGGCGGTGGCGGCGGACACAAGTTCGTTGTCCAGAAAAACAGCACGGTCGCCCGAGGGCAATGTTGGCGTTGAGCCCCCGGGCTCCCTGGATGATTCCTCCATGATCTTGATAGAGATCGGAGTTGATGTTGGCGAAGGCCCTCATCCGAACATGATGATGGGAGGTAGGGCGCAGTCCTTGGTTGAACCAAGGTGACCAATGAGCCGGTGACGAAGATGCCGAAGTCGCAGTTGATCTGCAGGCGAGCCATCGACCTTTTGCCGAACACACAGCGGAACTCTCAATGAAAGCACCAATGTTGGTGTAAAAACGGCGGATCTCGGGTAGGGGGTCCCGAACTGTGGGTCTAAGGATGATGGTAACAGGAGACAGGGGACATGATGTTTACCCAGGTTCGGGCCCTCTCTATGGAGGTAATACCCTACTTCCTGCTTGATTGATCTTGATGATATGAGTATTACAAGAGTTGATCTACCACGAGATCGTAGAGGCTAAACCCTAGAAGCTAGCCTATGGTATGATTGTTGTTGTCTATCGACTAGCTTGGCCCTGGTTTATATAATGCACCAGAGGCCAAGGATAACAAGAGTCCTAGCCGAATACGCCGGTGGGAAGGAGTCCTTGTCTTGATCACCAAGTCTTGTGGAATCTTCCTTGTATGCGGCAGCTGTCCGGACTGGCCCATGAGTATACGACCATGGGGGTACTCGGCCCAATCCAACAGATCGGGAGATGACATGGTGAGTACCCCCTAGTCCAGGACACCGTCACCCATCGACATAGTAGGCCTCTCGCACCTCCTCCTAGCCGCACCCCTCTCCTCATGTCCGTCTCTCTGGACCTTATTTGCTTCTAACACATGCATGCATGTATACGCACCGATCTCCCTACATATAGCTAGGTCGACTATAATTATTTTTCCCCAAGCACTGATCGACTTACCTCACTAGTTATGTCTCTCCCTTTCTCGGACACACGACAATTGATCTTCCTATGTAGTTACTTCTGCTTACCACAACCATATCGTCCCCCTCATCATCCTTGCATACCTCCTGTCCCGTCTCTCACACGCACGTGCATAGACAGGCAGACATCCCCGGCCCTCTCTTACTGACATTGCACTCGTACCCTCCGTTGACTAGAAGGCCTCTCCCACCATTTGTGAGAAGCAACTCCACCACCAACCCTCCAACACTCTACCTTTGTCTTTCTCCCAACCTTATTCCTCTGCTACACAAATGCATGGATGCCGATCGATCTCCCTCAATACATTGCTAAGTCTCTCTCCTTCTCCACACATATACTAGTCAATCTACCTCTCTATAGTTAGGTGTCTGCCCCCTCCCACCCCCCCACATGCACCGATAGTCGAACGTTGTAGGTAGGTATCCATGCCACAGAGAAAAACTGCACCTCTGCCCTCTCACATTCCAGAAGGCCAGCCGCCCTGTATCTTTGATGTGGGCAAAGACAAATTCGTTGGCACTCTTTATCGATCGCGCACCCACACATTTCATCCCTGTTTTCGATTCTATCGATATCTCAAACCCTCCACTCTCTTCTCGTGGATGCTCCCTCTATATATGATATATCCATGACTCTGTTTCACACACATTGCATATGTTACTTTTTTTGTTTGAGATATCATCGACACATTGCCTCTGTTTCGCACAAACCATCTCTCTCACACCCACCCACGTATGTACCTGCACCTAAAGAAGAGGTGCACCCACGACGCACGTACTCACGTCTCGTTCCCGGCCACACCCGCGCAGGTACATGGTGGAGTTCATTTCTGTATGAAAAGGCAGCCCACGTGATAATTTGACGCGTGTAGCAGTTGTTTACTCGAAGGAGGGTCGTGTACCACGCGTAGACAGACGAAAGTTTGACTTGACGCATTAATATTAAATAAAGTTATATTCCTCAATGGCACGTACAAAATATAAAACGATTGTCGTCGGAAAAAAAGAAAAATCTGCTCCACTATACACAATGGAGCCTGCCGGGGTTTGTCTCTCGTCACACCATCTCACACAAGGCGGCGGTGGCCTCTCTCGCTTATCGTTGGTCACTGATCAGGTCGCATCCCGTCCACCGACAGAAAGGGAGGATGTGCATCCTTTCTCCGTTCGACGGCGTTGAGGCAGCACGTCTCGATCTGTGATACCCGCCATTCTCTGTGACCAAGCTCCGGTGCGGTAGGGCCTCCACCACTTGCTCGCTGCCGCAGTATGGGCAGATCCCTACCACCGGCGCCCTCCTAGTTACATCCCGACGACCCTCAGGTACAGCTTCCTCCGTCCTTGCTCCACTGCCCATCTTCCCACGTTGCTTTATGTGGACCTTCTTTAGTATTTTGCTTAAAACGTATCTCGGCCGGTGTACTTTCCGTCTTGCAATCTCGTCCTCAAACCGTTTTTGATAAAACACCATGCTGCTATATTTCCCTTATTACATGGAATATGCTTCTTTTTTGTCGGCGTATGTGTCTTCAACTCGTGTTATTGGGCAGTAATTGTTTCCTTTCTACCTCCTTTTGCAAACAGGGCTATCCATTTCACCTTGTTGATATTGCGACCTTTTGGTGAACTGCACAAATCACTTTTTTTTCTTAAGAGTGTTTTATGCAGTTCCGCCAAAATGTCACACGGGCAACATTTTTACATTTCTGTGGGACTGCAGAAAGGGAGATTGGTTTTGCTATCCTCCTCATCCAACTCCGTGCCTAATCTTCTCCAGTAAGTAGTTAGTCCTAAAGAGAGATCGCAGAGGTGATTGGCTTCTATTTGTGTGTGTTATGTTTCATCATCTAGTTCCACTTTTATTGTAATCACACTGACTGAATATCTTTGCAAACAGGGATAATCAACTCGATTTTAGTGGAGCTGCACAAAATGATCGGATTGTGATGTCCTCCATACAGCTCTTTTTTGGCTACAGACCTGGGTGAAACTAGCTGCCAACCAATGAACACTGTTCCCAGGAAATGGAGCCATACCTACGAACAACATCAATCAATTATATATTTTTCTTTATTTGTACACCTTCTCACAACTTTGTCTTCAGTTGTGATGCGAATATTGGCGCTGATCTGTGAACCATTGAGATTCATTAGCAGCCATGGTAGTTTCATTTGTATTTGATGGAAGGTTGTAACGAGACAATCTTGAGGCAAGTGGACGCATGAATCCTCAGTTGAAACCTTTTTTTTCCTGCGGGAACCAAAGTTGAAACCTTCATAGCATCACAGTACAATTTCATTATGCTCGAAAATTATGCGTACATATAAACAAATGCTGAAGGACTGATAGCAATGCCAGAGACAATTCAACTTCATTTCGCCGACATGTGGGACATCCTTCATCTGGCTCCACCTGCCATGCAGCAATATTGAGTGCACAACTGCAGGGAAAGATTCACCCCGGTTGTTGCGCTGCAGTAATAATGACTAGTGAGAAGTCAAATCACAGAGCCCCACCTTCGCCACAGTAAGTTGCTCAGACGAAGCAACCATCATTTCTCTCTTTGTTGAATCCGCTGGTACTCCAATATTCCCAGAGTAATAAGTTGCTCGGGCGAAGCAACCATCACTTCACCTTTCCCACAGTAAGTACTACTACCTCCTTTTTTATTCTAGAAACAACCACACGCGAATATTGGACGGTAGCAGCACAACAACTGAATCAAAAATCGAAACCAACCAATGAATTACTACTAATGGTGAGCGTTTGCTAGTATCATGTACTCCGTCTGTCCATGTATATAGGGCTTAATGCGTTTTCCGAGACTAACTTTGGCGCTGTTTGGATCCATTGGTTAGAGTTATTTTGAGCTAGTTGGGGCTCAAATACCCTAAAGTACCCAAACATGTGGGTTAAATTGGAGCAAGTTGCACCAAACCCACCAAAAAAACTATCCCTCCCAAGAGGTGCTAATTGGAGATAGTTCTCAATGGGCCCACTAAAAAATCACTTCTCTCTCTATCCCGCCAGCCAAGTGGTGCTAATTGGAGCTAGTTATCATGGGGCCCACTGAAAAATCACTTTTCCCTCTCCATCAAGTGCATTTATTGTCAATCTAACCCTATCATCCAAACACCTCTTTGGCTAGAGTTAGTTCAGGGCTAGTCATGATTTAGTCTAACTTCTAGCTAAGTTAGAGTATCCAAACAGGAGCAGTATAGGACATGCAACTTGCTCAAAGCATACCGTCAAATTCGTACGTGAAAGGATCTTTTTTTTGAAAGGAACGTGAAAGGATCTTCGAATGATAGAATTTTCAAATTATATAAAATCTTATCAATAGTCAAAGGCAACCTCGAAGAATACATTAGGCCCTATATAAAATCTTATCAATAGTCAAAACCAAGTGTTACTACTACACCAAACAAGTTCAAAACGAGAAACTGGACCCACTCACGGCACGACACGCCTGTCCGTCGGTCAAAGCGCTTCCTCTTCTTAGCATAACAATAGAGTACAGTAATTTTTTAAGAATGCTCTTGGCATGTCGCTAACATGTGATGAGTTAACCGACCTCAGTAGATGGCAAAACCGCCAGCCCGCCGCACTTTGAGAGAGACGAGGAGCAAGAAGCAATACAGGCTGGTGGACTACTAGAGCTAGGTGTCGCACGGAGGCCAAGAAATACGGGTGATAGCTTGGGTTGGCCATGTATGATGTAACTACACTGGGTTTCTGTGTTTCAGACTCTTCCGGTCTACTGTGGAGAAGATTGGGTAGATTTTGTATCGCCGAATAAAAATATTAACGAGTCCAGATGCTCCACCGTGAGGTTTCATCCTCCTTTTCGGTCGTCGGAAAGCGTTCTTCTAAGTTTTGCCGACACGTGGGACATCCAGCATCCAGGTCCATGTGTCATGCAAGAAAATGGAGTTAAGTATAGTAGGAGAGACTCACCAACAGTCACGAACGTAGGTGGAGTACGTGCATGAATCACCCGAAAAAAAGGAATACGAGCACGAAGAGAAGAGGTGCAAGCACCGACGCGGGTACTCTTTGCCTCTCTCCATAATACTCATGCGCGGGTACATGGTGAGCTCATTTCTATATGAAGAGGAAGCTCACCAGATAATCTGGCGAGTGTAGTAGTTTTTCATAGGAACCACGCGTGGAAGAATCAAAGTTCGATCATGACGCGGTGGCACGCTTTTTATAAATTAAGTTATTCTACTCGATGGCACGTACGCAACGTTATTTCTTAATGGAATGTGAATCGTGCATGCACTGAATGATGGAGCACGGGATGGTAGCCATGTATGCCAACATGGTAGTCAATTATTTTGCCAGAGTCAGCTATCACACCCCCACGTCAATGTACCCACTAAAAACAAGTTAGACTTGTTCAGTTCAACCGCCTCCCTTGGTGTTTGGAGAGGAATTGGCCGTCGCGAGGCGGTTCTATGGGTGGGCAGGCGGCAAAAAACAGGGGAAAACACATGAACCAGCTAGACGAGTGATTTGGTTGATTTTATATCGCTGCATAATATAAAATATTATGAGTGCAGATGCTCCACCGCGAGGTTCCTTGCTCCTTCTCGGTCGTCGGGAATCTATGTTCTTCCACTCTTTTTTTTGACGTGAGCTTTGTTCATCCTTTTGCCAACACGCGGGACATCTAGCATCAAGGTGCATGTGTCATCCAAGAAAATGGAGATAAGCAGTGCGTAAGTGAGTCGTGCACTTCGATGGCACCTAGTACTACGCAATATTTTTTCTCTTCGGTGGCACGTGAATAGTGCACGTACTCAATGACGGAGCACGGGATGGTAGCCATGGACATGGTCGGCCCTTTTTGGAGAGAGTACTAAATAACTTTGATGTGTCTCGTCAACTCGCAGAACCACGAGAAGCTTGCTTACTACGCCTTCTCCCTCTGCCATCGCCAACGCGTGCGCGGTGGCTCGCAGCACGAGGAGAAACTTTTGCCTACAAGCGGTGGACGTGCAGCAGTTCATTTGGTGTTAGACTGCCAGAAGTAGTACTACTATAGTACCATCATTATTGTTCGACTTCCGGAAGAGGCGAAGAGCCAAGCGCAAGGTCACCTACTAACCTAGTACAATATACTATAGCCAAAGCTGGTCCACATTTTTAGAGCATGGTTAATTAATAGACGGCTCTTGCAGCGGCACATCATTTAGAGCAAGTATTGTCTTCGTAGGAACTTAAAACGCATGAATAGGAAAATTATGAGGGGGTGTCTCCAACAGTGTTCCTCGGCTTGCACCTAGCATCACGGTGGTCGTACTTGGAGTCATTCATCTGGTACACGTGGCATCTCAGATCTGGACACAAGGTGACGTACACCGTCAAGGTCCACGGTTAAGGGGTCAGGGCGGACGCGACCTCTCACTGCGTCCGCCATTTGAAGTGGCACGCCGGCCCAGGGCACCGCCGGCTGCACTCCCAGTTGTACCTGCCTCCTCACCGCATTCAAAAACCTACATTTAAACCCGCATGAAATGCGAGAAACCCACTCCGGCCACACACGTCCGTTCAGGAGCAGGACGCCGGCCAAGCTTCTCCTTCCACCATTTTGTCCACTCTTTCGGCGGCGCCGACGAGCAGGAAGAGCAGTTCTCCGGCATAAAAGCCGTCTGGGTGGCCTGCCGAGCCCGGCAGTTACGAGCGAGGCTGCTCGCTGCTCCACCTACCTCCCCTAGCCCGTCGGAGGCAGTTGCCGCACTAAGCCAGCGCGTGGTTCTGCAGCTGGCTGCTCCAATACATCTCGAGAAAGAGTGCCGACTTGCTCCACACCGGCTTGTCGGGGAGCACGGCAGCACGAACATCGTTGCTGCCCTCGACGCCGCCGCGTCATACAACGCCTCCCGTGTCTGCGACTGCGCCATCCACCGTCGACGCGCGCGTAGCCGTGCCATGTAGGCAGAGAAAGAAGCCGCCATGGATGTCGACGAGGTGACGCGGCTACGCCGATGTCGACGAGGTGACGACCCGCACGCCCCCGCCTGCCGCCATCATCGAGGAGAAGTAGAACACGAGAGGCCGCCGCCGATTGTATCCCATGAAGGCCACCGCCGAAGCGACGCCGGCGAATACAACCAGTGTCTTGCACAATTCTTCTTCAGCTGGATGCTGGAGGAGGACAAAGAGATCGGGCGGCGACTATTTAGATTAGGTATATTAATTCTACCAGGCTGGTTGTAATGGGAGTATCATAAGTAGTATCATGCATGCCAGCTAGTAGGCAAATTTGATGAGGTGGCGTAGAATTAAATGAAGAAAGAGAGGGTTGAGTATCATATTATGATACCATATGGAATTAAGTTACTCCCACTGTGGTTAGTCTTAGGTCTTGTTCGGTTCAACCTCCTTCCATTGGGTTTGGAGAGGAATGGAGGGGAATTTGGCTTGTACATGACTTAATCCCCCCCACAATCCTTGTTAGTTCCTGTTAAAACCCCTTGAACCGCACATGCCCTTAAGGTTAAAAATAACTGGGGTTACAGAGGACAGGGTACAAACTTCATGGATCTAAAGGTGAGGGTTTGTTTCTGACTAGCTCTACAACCTCAAGGTTTATAAATGAGACTTCACTCTCCCCTCACGCGCACGCCCGGGTACACTCACGTTGGAGAGCCTTTGCACACGAAAAGGCAGGCAACGTGATAATTTGAGACATCTAGTCGTCCACTTAACGTGGGGTCTGGGACCAAATGTCAGCCATACCAAGTGCGACCTGAACGCAGTAACGCGGTTATTGATCGAGTATCTTTTTACTGGTACGTTAAATGAAAAATATATGGCTACGCGCGTATTAAATTTAAAATGATCACCACAGAGGGAAAAACAATTACTACTCCACTAGTCCACTTCGGGACTTGCTTGCTAGGGTTGTTCTCTTCTTCTCACTCTCTCACCCTCTCCAGACCTAAACAAGACCGTGGTGTCCACTCTCTTTGTCTCTCGCTCTCTCTCTCTCTTCTCTCCGGTTGACACAGATCCGCCGAATACCTTTTGCTGGTGGTCGCTGGTGGCGAGGGAGGAAGCCAACGCGTGCCGTCTTCTCTGACCTGGTGTCAGCGTGGGAGGTCCTCCTCACTCTTGCTCCCCGCCGTCGAGTTGGCAGATCCCGTCGCCTGCCTCGCCACATCCGCCGACTGAAGGTATAACCTTTTTTTAGAACAGGCCTTGTTCTAATGGCCCAAGTCCCCACGTTCTTGCATCCCTTTTTTTCATCAAGTTAGGATTGCTCCCCACGTCGTTGCATCTTGCATGTGGATATTCTTCTAGTATTACAAAGCTCTCCATGTAGCTAGCTCCGTCGGCTTGTCAAACACTCGGACACCACCTAATTTTTTACTTTTAGAGGAAATAAGGTACTGCAGATACTGGCTAACGAACCGATCTCTTGGTTGGAAAGGGAAATAAAGATGTTGGCCTGACCGGTCTCTTGGTCGAAAAAGAACAGAAAGTGTGGGGGGGTGTTGGGTCGACAATGCAACCGAGAATGAGCACGTCTAGATTTCTTGTGGTCACATAGGAAAGGTCACTGACGAGAACAAAAAATGCACAAATCTAGACATGCTTTGCATGTTTGCCGCACTCGGCAACACCTACGCCTCAACACTTTATGCCTCAGTGGATGTAAAACGTGTTTGTGCCTCCCCTATCCCTATGCCCTTACTGCTGCTGTTAATCTAACATCACAGGTAAAATGAAACAATACAACTGTTAATGTGATGTCGATGTTAAGTAATGCTGATGTCAATCTATTGCCATTGATAAAATGAATAAATGCCACCACTGTTTTATGAAATGCTTCTGTCTTGCTTTATTTCTCATAAAGAGTGTTTTGGGCCGTTACACTAAACTCTGACACTGGTAACATAGATACATCTCCGTTGAACTGCACAAAATTTAATTGCACAGTGGTTGACACGACGATGTTTTTCTCCTCTCTGTATCACCCTTCGTTAGAACGATCGTTCCTGTTAACCGTGCACGTATGTACTGATCAAGTGCTACTCCCAATCTGTCATCACATAGTCATAATGCAATTGTTATGCATGTTAATGTAAGCCCCCGTTAATCTAGTGCCAGTGTTGATTTGATGTGATGGCACTTCTTAGTTAATGGAACTTTTTCATACTATCACTGTAATGCCATTGATAACATATGAGATGCTGCTGTTAACCATATGCTGCTGCAAAAAAAATGACACTGCTTAAATAACCTTGTTACATATTTGTGCAAACAGGGTTGTCTATCTCCATATGGTGTCTATTTGTGAAAACGGAAGCACAAACCTCAATTTAGTGGAACCTGCTGTCAGCTGACCTCACGGTGCTCCAGGTATTCCTACATCCGTAACTAGGTAGAATGACTAACGCAAGATGAAATAAGCTTATTCGTACGCTGACTTGCTGTTTGCAGTGTGGAACAAACCTGTCATGTGTGGAGGAGCAAACAAGCATTGCAGCCGTGCCATCGACGCAAGATAAAAGGGACCGAGTCATTGATGGCCTGGCCGGCGAGTAGGGGTCGTGCAAACAGCGGTGCATTATTTTAGTGGAACTGCACAAAAAAGATATTGGGGTTAGTCGGACAAACTTTCTACAGCCACACAGAAGGAATTGCGCTGATCGATTGGATAGAATTTCCTCCGTGACATCATTGGATATCCCAAGGTGGAAATCAACTAACCACCTATAAAGTTATGCATAATCTTCCTCACGCAGGTCAGTATCCCCTTCGTCCAGATGATCGTGTTTTGTCATGCCAAGCTATTGATATGTGCTACTATTTTGCGACACCGTTTAAGTACAGCGCTTTCCGATCTTTTCACAATCAGGACAATGAAGATGATTTCAGTGGAACTGCACAAAATGGCCTGATGTTGAGTGATTTCTATTGCCTCCTCTGTTTGCTGCAATGTGTATGCGTAAATTGCAAGATGAGCCATCAAGCTAGCTATGGTGTTGCCAACATGCTCAAAGTGCACGCAACATTGAGCAGAAAGAAGCATGCCCAGGAAATTAATGCGTGTGTAGGGAGGCCCATATTTATTAAAGAGGGGGCGGTCCCAGAAAAACCCTCCTTCCTCCTTGCTTCCACTTATACTGCAGCTCGCTGGACTCTCCCACTTCCGTCGCCCCCCAATTCCTGCCGCTCCCCATCTTCCTCACTCGTACAGAAAACCCCTACTCACCTTCTTCCTCACTCGTACAGAAAACGCCTGCTCCTCGTCTTCCACTCCTACAGAAAACCCCAGCCCTCCTTCTTCCTCACTCGCACTGCCACTAGGCTCGTCTCTGGCTACTCTGCTCAAACCCGTGAGCTCGACATGATGCCCGCAAGGAAAATGGAGTTGTCTGGCCCCAGCACCAAGAAGATGACGCTCCCGCCAGCGGCGACGCTGGTTGTAGATCCCGCACCCGGCAGCGCGGGGAGAAGCGGCGAGCCCCCCCCCCCCCACCAGCATCTGAGGAACCCGTAGAATCTCCAATGGACCGCATCAGCGATCTCTCGGATGACATCCTTGGGGAGATCATATTGCTTCACCCCACCAAGGATTCCTGCCACACACAAGTCCTCTCAACTCGGTGGCACCCCTCAATCTTGACTGTCGTCAGATATCTATCCTTCCTGAATTTTATATCCTTAGAGCCATCGTCTCCTCTCACCAGCAGGGCCCCGTTCAATGCCTCTGCATCCCAACACGCTACCTGCTGTGCATAACCTGCACGGTGGAGGCTTGGCTGACATCCCCTAAATTTGAAAAACTCCAGCAGTTTGAGTTCTACCATTACCACGAAAGCTCCATACCATGAACCGAACACCAAGAATTTGTGCCCACACCACCATTGTCCATCTCGTGGTTTTCCTCCTCTCTCCAGAGCGCCACCTTCGCCCGATGCCATCTACCAGACGATCTGGTACAAATGATTTGACTCCCATTGCTTAAAAAACTTTCGCTTGTGGTGGTTTATCTGTCGGAGGCCTCACTACACAGCATCATCCACTCTAGTTGCCCTGCCCTGGAGCGCTTGCTGATTGTTTTGGGAATAGAAATCCCTATCAGTTGTGTCCAAATAAATCGCCTCACCTTAAAAGCATTGGAATTTGTTTTGGAGGACATCGGCTCATCGTCGAAGATGCCCCTTCACTTCAAAGGTTGGTCCTTGATGATTGTTATAAACCTTCGCAAATAACTGTTGTCTCTACGCCCAAACTGGAGTCCTTGGGTGTAGTTAGTGATCCGTTTAATGATCACTAGAAGTTGGTGTTTGGCTCCTCACTTTTTCAGGTACCGTATATTATCATCTACACATTTGTAATCATAAGCTGCATTTTTCATTTGTGCGCATAAGTTTTATATCATCTTGGAGTACACTTTGGGTATTAATATTATGTTATATGCTCAATGAAGAGTTCTTCCATGGATAGCCTATCAATCTTTCTTTGGATTACATCAAGATCTTATATATCGGAATGTTTAGTTTTGATCTGAACGTAATTATTGGCTTGCTGCGATGCTTTCGATCTCTAGAGAATTTATATATAAAGGTGATGATTTCATGCACACTGAAAGCCCGTATATATTGTACTAAAATTAACCGTTCAGTTGTCGCTCTTTCGACATACTCTTTTTTCAGACCTTAACTGTTTTCAATCTTCATGTCTACTAAGGCACTGCTAACACATGGAGAAAAACTGTCGGCGTTTTGGGAACGGGGGTACCCAGACTTGCCTGCCTGCGGCGTGGCTCAAGGGGTGGCCCAGCACGGCCCATCATCATCAGCACAAGCTCAAGACCCTTGCGAGGGGCCAAGCCTCGTGGGGCGGACGACAGGAAGCTTCCTCAGGCACGACCTCGTCAGGCTGGCTCGCGAGGAGGCGGAGAGATCAAGGCGGGGTACCTCACGAGGTGCCCATGACGCAAGCCATGACGACCAAGGGCGCCAGGAGGGCGCCAGCCCACACAGTGTCCTCATTTCCTCTTTGGTGCAAAGGAGGCAAGCGCAGGCGAGAGCATCAAGCAAAGGCAACCGTTTCGGTGCAACAAGACCAAGACCATCACAACGGCAGGAAGGAGGTCATCATGGAGCCCAAGCCGGCGTCACCGTCAGAGCCTTTGACAGGCGATGACCAACTTTAGTCAGGATAAGTGTACTAGATGTTCCCCTTCAAAATGGCCAATTGTTGGCGCCCTTCCCGCTCAATATTCGGGAACAGGCCCAGGGCCTCTGCCTATAAATAGGACTAGCCTCCCACAGGGTAGAGGGATCCGGAATCCAGAACAGAGCTAGAGGTCAAGCAATCTAGAGAGAGAGAGAGAGCAACCGAACTCCCCCTAGCACTTCGTCGTACCGGCCAAGAACAGACCCTCACGAGGCTGTCCTTCCTTGTATTGTTCATCATCAGCCCCTGAGGCAATCCACCACACCACACACTGGAGTAGGGTATTACACCACAATGGTGGCCCGAACCAGTATAAACCTTGTGTCCCTTGTGTTGCTCTTTGTGTAGTTTAGATCCTTGCGAGGCGACGAGGTGCAGGTAGGTAGGGGGTGAGATCTCCGCATGCACCCCAGAGTTCGAACCTAGAGGGTCTGCCAGAACCCGAAATCCGACATTTGGCGCGCCAGGTAGGGGTGCGCCGGAGCTTTCCCTTCCACCGACCCGCTCTCCGCCAACATCGCGGTTCGCCCTATGATGAGTGGCGCGCCACCCACTCTGGTCGCCCGGTAGCGCGAGGGGCGGGGGCTCGAGCCTTGGCCCGGCCTGCGCGACAGTCTTGTGGCGAACAAGTTCAAGCCGGAGATGCCACCGCGCTACAACGGCACGACATATCCACTGGCTTCCTACTGGCGTACGAGGAGGCCGTCCTCGAGGCAAGAGGCGACGACAGGGTCATGGCTAACTGGCTTCCCATGGCCCTCACCGGTGCCCCGCGCATGTGGCTGCTCCACCTGCCAGCGGCTTCCGTGGCCTCTTGGGAGGAGCTGCGTGACCTCTTCCTCACCCAGCACGCTGCGCCGGCGCCCCCGGTCGTCGCAGCTCTCCTGGGCGGCTCGCAGGCGCCACCTTCAGGCCGCCACGTCAAGCCATTCGTCCACCAGATCGGCGCTGCCTCCGCGCAGCATGGGGCTCCTCCGGGTCGGTCGGCACCTAAGGCCGATCTGGCCTTCAGCTCGGAGGACCACCCCTCCAACTCAGCTCGCCGGCGCGCTCCCAATCTTGTGCACCCCACCATCTGCCAGGTGGCCATCACCAGGACCCTCATCAACGGCGGCGGGCCTCGGCATGCTCTCGGTTGAAGCCTTGACCTCCTCCACATACCGGGCCAGCTTCAGCCTAGCAGGCCCTTCTTAGGCGTCGGAGGCGGTTCAACCAGCTCCCTGGGGCAGATCCGTCTTCCGGTGACCTTCGGCACCTACGACAACTTCCGCACGGAGCTAATCGACTTCGACATCGCCCCCATAGGCCTCCCATACAACGCCATCCTCGGCTACCCAGCACTAGCCCGATTTATGGCCGCGACTCACCCCGCGTACAACCTCATGAAGATGCCCGGGAGCAGCGGCGTCCTCACCGTGTCCGGAGATGCCGGGGATGCATTGCAAGTGCTCAAGCTCGTCTTCAAGACTGCGGCGGCGGCACAACCCACCGGCTCAGACGCCCCTAAGCCCAAGGGGGCTGCGCCGGCCAAGAAGAAGCAGCTGTTCACCCAAGACAAGGCAGAAACCAAACAGATACTGGTCGACGAGGACGGGTCCACTAACGCCACCTTCACCATAGGCGCCAACCTCCAGCCCGAGCAGGAAGAGGCCCTGATCAAGTTCCTACGCACGAATAAGAAGGTATTCACATGGGAACCTGATCAGTTGGCAGGGATTCCGAGAGGCGTAATCGAGCACCACCTCAACGTGTGCCCCAACGTACGCCCCGTGAAGCAGAAAGCGAGACGGCAGTCCACTGAAAAGCAGGCTTTCATCGTCCAAGAGACCCGCAAGCTAGAAGCAGCAGGGGTCATCCGCGAGGTCCGATACCCAGATTGGTTGGCTAACCCGGTTGTCGTGCCAAAGAAAGGGGGGAAGGAACACATGTGTGTCGACTTCACCAACCTCAACAAAGCCTGCCCGCAGGATCCATTCCCGCTCCCTCGCATCGATCAGATCGTCGATTCCACCGCCGAGTGCGACCCGTTATGTTTCCTGGATGCGTTCTCTGGCTATCACTAGATCAAGATGGCGGCAGAAGACATGGAAAAAACGGCTTTCCTGACCCTGTGTGGAGTGTACTGCTACACATGCATGCCGTTCGGGCTGCGCAACGCAGGAGCGACCTTTCAGCGGCTGATGCACATCACCTTGGGCCCGCAGCTCGGGAGGAATGTTGAGGCTTACGTCGATGACATTGTGGTGAAGTCTCGGGAGGCCAGGACCCTGATACAAGACCAGGAGGAAACCTTCACGAGCCTCAACGCAGTCAACCTGCGGCTCAACCCGGAGAAGTGTGTGTTTGGGGTCCCCTCGAGCAAGCTCTTGGGCTTCCTCGTGTCCCATCAGGGCATCGAGGCTAACCCAGAAAAGGTCAAGGCAGTCGAGGACATGAGCCCGCCGAAGACCCTCAGAGAAATGCAGAAGCTCACTGGGCGCGTGACCGAACTAGGATGCTTCATCTCCAAGTTGGGGGAACAAGCGCTACCCTTCTTCAAGCTAATGAAGAAAAAGGGCCCCTTTGAATGGACTGAAGAGGCCGACAAGGCGTTCCAAGATCTCAAAAGGTACTTAACCAGCCTTCCGATAATGGTGGCCCCGCACCCCCAAGAGCCCCTGGTGCTCTACCTTGCAGCCACCCCCTACTCTGCTAGCGCAGTCCTGGTGGCAGTTAGGGAGGAGCGTTGGACCAAAGCCGCGGCAGCTGCCCGGGTCAAGGCGAAGCAGGATCAAGGGGGCCTCACAGAGACCACTACCACAGCCGAGAAGGATCAGCCGCCGCAGGGAAGCGCACTCGGAACAGAAGAGACCCCTCCCCCTGACGACCAGCCACTGGGGGCTCCACTGTCTCAGGAGGCGCCACGGCCTCCGGAGGACGCCAACAACACCAACACTCCCAACCTCGTCGAACACCCTGTGTACTTCGTCAGCACAGTGTTGCGGGACGCGAGGGCGCGGTACCCCATGCCCCAGAAACTCCTCCTCGCGCTCTTGGTGGCCTCGCGCAAGCTGCGGCACTATTTTCAGGGCCATCCCATCAAGGTTGTCTCGGCGTACCCCTTGGAAAGGGTGCTCAGGAGCCCCAACTCGGCTGGAAGAGTCACTGAGTGGAACATCGAGTTGCAAGTGTTCCAGCTAGAATTCAGCACCACCAGAGTCATCAAGGGAGCCGCGCTAGCGCACTTCATGGCGGAATGGACGGAGGCGACGGGCCTCAAGGCTGATGAGGATCGATCCCTCTCCCCGGGAAGCGAGGTACCGGACGGTTGGATCATGTACTTCGACGGGGCGTTCTCCAGACACGGCGTGGGAGCTGGCGCAGTGCTTATATCTCCTACTCAAGACAAGCTCTACTATGTCGTGCAGCTCTGTTTCCAGCACGGAGAAAAGGTCTCAAACAACATAGCAGAATATGAGGGCCTGATAGCAGGCCTGAAGGCCGTGGTTGCCCTGGGAGTGAAGCGACTTACCATCAAGGGTGATTCACAACTCCTCGTCAACTTCTCCAACAAAGTATACGAGCCGAGGGATGAGCACATGGAAGCCTACCTCGCGGAGGTCCGCAGGATGGAGAAGCAATTACAGGGGACTGGAGTTGCAGCATGTGCCTCGTGGCACCAATCAAGAGGCGACGACATCGCCAAACGGGCATCCAGCGGCTACCTCGGGGAGCCCGGCGTCTTGGAGGAGCGGCTCTTCAAGCCCTTAGCAACACCATTCTTTGTCAAGCACGGTGCAGCCTCGGGAGGAGCTCCCCGACCACCGCCTCGGGAGCCCAGTCTGGCCTGGCCTCGGGAGCGCGTCTGCTCCTAACACTGGAGCCTCAGGAGGGGTGCTGGATCACAGAGCTCCGGAGCTACCTGACGCAAGGGACCTTGCCCGAAAAGGAGGAGGAAGCGGAGCGTGTGGCGCGGCAAGCCACGGCGTACTGCATCAGGGATGGAGAGCTCTACCGGAAGCGACCAAATGATGTGTCCCTGCGTTGCATCTCCAGGGAGCAAGGGAAGGAGCTGCTGGCAGACATACACGGTGGAGACTGTGGGCATCATTCGTCATCACGGACCCTCGTTGGCAAGGTGTTCCGCAGCGGGTTCTATTGGCCCACCGCGCTCAACGATGTTGTGGAACTGGTGAAGGCTTGCGAGGCCTGCCAATTCCATGCCAAGAAGATCCATCAGCCAGTGGGAGGTCTGCACACTATACCCCTCTCGTGGCCATCGCAGTATGGGGGCTGGATATCCTGGGCCCGTTTCCTCGGGCCCCAGGAGGCTATCTTTACCTCTATGTCTCCGTGGACAAGTTCACCAAGTGGGCTGAAGTGGAAGCCGTCCGCACCATCCCCGCAGGTTCTGTGGTCAAGTTCATCAAGGGCATCGTAAGCCGGTTCGGGGTGCCGAACCGCATCATCACCGACAACGGTTCGCATTTCACCTGCAACCTCTTCAAAACATACTGTGCTAACCTTGGGGCCTTGGGTATGCTACGCTTGATAGTGCACCCACGGAGCAACGGTCAGCCGAAAGGGCCAACGCAGAGGTCTGAGGGGCCTCAAAACCGGGACATTCAAGAAGAAGCCGGAGGCTGCGGCAGAGGCTGGTGCACGACGAGCTTCGATCCGTGTTGTGGTCCATCCGCACAACCGCGACCAAGCCGACCGGGCGAGACCCGTTCTTCTGGTCTATGGAGCTGAAGCAGTCCTCCCTCACGAGGTCGACGTTGTTCCGCACGGGTCTCGGTGTTCGACGAGGCGCTGGGGACGGACCTCGTCTTTGGGGAGGAGCATCGTCGAGAAGCAGCGCTTCTGACGGCAAGGTACCAACAAGCACTGCGGCGATACCACTGCCGCAACATTCGCCCCAGGACTCTTGAGGTAGGGGACCTCGTGCTCAGACGGGTTCTCTCCAGGGAGGGACTGCATAAGCTTTCTCCCATGTGGGAGGGCCCGTTCAAGGTTGTTCATGTTTCTAGGCCCGGCTCCGCGCGCTTGGAGACTCAGGAGGGGGTGCCCGTCCAGAACGCGTGGCATCCAGCACCTCTGGAGGTTT
This sequence comes from Aegilops bicornis, assembly GCA_021605145.1. Taxonomy (NCBI): domain Eukaryota; kingdom Viridiplantae; phylum Streptophyta; class Magnoliopsida; order Poales; family Poaceae; genus Aegilops; species Aegilops bicornis. The sequence continues at coordinate 107,206,005 of CM038671.1, forward strand.
TACCCCTAAAAAGGCCCGGTGCCTGTGAAGAAGGCGAATGCCTGTGAAGTTGTTGCATTCTGGAAAAGGCACGGTGCCTGTGAACAAGGAAAATGCCTGTGAACCTTATCTTTCTGAGAAAGGCCCGGTGCCTTGAAGAAGGCGAATGCTTGTGAAGTTGTTGCATTCTGGAAAAGGCCCGGTGCCTGTGAAGAAGGAAAACGCCTGTGAAGCTTATCTTTCTGAGAAAGGCCCGGTGCCTGTGAAGAAGGCCAACACCTGTGAAGCTCGCCGCCCGTGACACTCTCACGTAATAATGAGTTGGGGCTGTACACGCCCGGACTCTCGAGGCGCCCGACCTCGGGCCACAGGGCTCCCTCCCACACCCAGTGGCAGCACTTAGCTCCGCGCTGGTGAGAAGACGTCGAAGACTAGATTAGGTGCCGGACGCGGCTTTTTTTCATTTGCTTTCTGCAGTTGGCTTGTTCATTCCCATTTGAAGTTTTATTGAAGGTGTTGTCGTCTTTGGCTTGAGACTCTTTGCCTTCTTCGCTCTCCTACCTCGATTTCTCTCGCGCGAGTCTCGTGAAGGAGCAACACGGGCGCCCTCGCGAGTGTTTTCTGCCCCTACTGTTTGAGGCTTCCCTAACCGGGTTCGCTACGGGAGCACCCCTCCAGTCCGTGCCCCTAGGGCACCGCGACGCGAACACAGGACCTGGGTCGGTCGCCTCCACGACTGAGGCCGAAAACTACCTCTCCTGGCTAATGTTTGCAGGTCATGAAGTGTTCGACAAGACCTCGGCCTCGGGAGGCGAAGACCGCGACAGGTCGCCCCCAAGCTAAGTAATTTCAACGCACAGGCGTGTGGCACAGAAGCCTAATACAAAAATAGCGGAAGCAGTACGATAATTAAACAGCAACAGTCCAAGCACGCCCCCGTGGGGCCCTACACTACTGTCTCCTTGCGCGGGAAAAGTAAAATAACAAGACAGGCGCGGCTCGCTTGACACCAACTCGCGGCGGAAGCTCGAACTGCCTCCGGAGCTCAAGCGGACTCCCTCTCGCGCTTCACCGAGGCGCGACGGCGGGCGGACCCGCTACCTCCCTCCAGCGGTAGCGCGGCTGGTCACGGCCACCGCTGGAGGAGCCGCTGTCCGAAGAAGAGTCGCCGAAGCTTGACGAACCCCGAGCACCGCCAACCACGCGCGCGCCGTCATCTTCGTCCCGATTGTCGCTGGGGCTAGGCCCATGGCCGCGGTCGTCGTCCTCGGGGCAGCATCCAGCACGGAGATCGTCTTCCCCGAACACCCTCACATAGAGGGTGGTGTCGCCGTCGAATTGAAAGTGCAGAGTGCACCGCCGGCTCAGACCTCGCGCGCGGGCAAACGTTTGCCAGCCGTGGGTCAGGGCCACGCTCCCAGCGGCAGAGACCTCCAGCGAAGCCCAGGAGGCCCGGCTGCAGCAACCGTCCTCCTGGAGCCAGAGGACGCCTGGGGCTCCGGCCGGAAGTTCACCTAAAAGGAAGCGGGGGAGCTGGAGTTGTGGCTGAGCGGCTTCACCGACCATACGACAAACTCCGGCAGCACCTCTGCCAAATGGAAGCGTGGCCTAGGGGGTCGTGTGGCTGTAGCGCGCCCCCATCAACGGCCTGACACCCGTCACCGCGCGGGAGATCGCCTACACGGCCGCGAGAAGCCGCTACGGGAACCACAGGGTGCTTGCGAGGACGGCCTCGACCGCGCTTGGCTGGGGGAGAGTCAGGCTCCACCTGGCGGGCCTCTCCCTTCTTCGCGGCCAAGAACCTCTTAGGCGGAGCCATGGAGAAGAAGGAGAAGCAAGAAGAGATGGACTGGAAGGGCACGCGACGTTCCGTACTTATAACCGGGGAAGGCCAACCGACGACCTCCACGATCACAGGTAATCATGACCCGCTTTGCACGCAGGGACGTGTCAATTCATGCAGTCGCCGAGGCATCGTGGGCAAGCAGACACGCCCACGTCCAATCAACCGCCACGTGGCGCCCAAGGCCGCAGGCTGTTAGGGCCCGCGGTGCTTCGCACTTGCCCCTTCGCTTCTCTGCTCAGCCAAGTCCAGGTGCGCCTTGGGCCCGGGGGCTACTATCGGCGTTCTGGGAACGGGGGTACCCAGACTTGCCTGCCTGCGGCCTGCGGCGTGGCTCAAGGGGTGGCCCAGCACGGCCCATCTTCATCAGCACAAGGTCAAGACCCTCGCGAGCGGCCAAGCCTCGCGGGGAGGACGACAGGAAGCTTCCTCAGGCACGGCCTCGTTACGTTGGCTCGCGAGGAGGCAGAGAGATCAAGGTGGGGTACCTCACGAGGTGCCCATGACGCAAGCCATGACGACCAAGGGCGCCAGGAGGGTGCCAGCCCGCGCAGCGTCCTCATTTCCTCTTTGGTGCAAAGGAGGCAAGCGCAGGCAAGAGCATCAAGCAAAGGCAACCATTTCGGTGCAATAGGACCAAGACCATCACAACGGCAGGAAGGAGGTCATCGTGGAGCCCAAGCCGGCGTCACCGTCAGAGCCTCTGACAGGCGAGGACCAACTTTAGTCAGGATAAGTGTACTAGATGTTCCCCTTCAAAATGGCCAATTGTTGGCGCCCTTCCCGCTCAATATTTGGGAAGAGGCCCAGGGCCTCTGCCTATAAATAGGACTAGCCTCCCACAGGGTAGAGGGATCCGGAATCCAGAACAGAGCTAGAGGTCAAGCAATCTAGAGAGAGAGAGAGAGAGAGAGAGAGAGAGAGAGAGAGCGACCGAACTCCCCCTAGCAGTTTGCCGCACCGGCCAAGAACAGACCCTCGCGAGGTTGTCCTTCCTTCTATTGTTCATCATCAGCCCCTGAGGCAATCCACCACACCACACACTAGAGTAGGGTAGGGTATTACACCGCAATGGTGGCCCGAACTAGTATAAACCTTGTGTCCCTTGTGTTGCTCTTTGTGTAGTTTAGATCCTTGCGAGGCGACGAGGTTCATGTAGGTAGGGGGTGAGATCTCTGCGTGCACCCCAGAGTTCGAACCTGGAGGGTCTGCCGGAACCCGAAATCCGACAAAAACGTATAACCAATCGGTTGTGTAATGAGCACCAGGGTTTTCTCAGTTCTCATGACATTAGTTTGAGGACAATAACGATGGAAGGATATGCATCCAACTAGGCAAACATAAGCTTTGTCACATTCTTCCTGTTGAATGCAAGGTTACTATTGTCCATGAGGCTTAAATTTTACAACAACAGATTTCTCACGAACGGACACGTTGAACAGCAGAAAAAGAAGTTTCAGGTGGACAAATGGGCTTCTAAACGTGCTCGGCTACTATTTACAACAAATTGTAGTCATCCTCCAATAATTTTTTTTGCACAGGATGTTGATTTTATGGATCAGACCGATCCATTTGTTTGTGACTGCAAAAAAGAGTGGTTGGGTTAGATGTCATTGCCATGTTCAATCTGGGTTTTGTCTAAATTTGATGAACAATTAATCCTTGGGCTTTTCATACCGTTTGTAAGCTTGAGTTACATGTTGTTGCCCTCATACTCCCCTCCGCCTGCCACTACACTGCCGCATCTTCCACGGCTCCTGTTTGTTCCCGTCCGAGGCCTCGCTGTCGTTCTCTGCCTTGGTTCGCTCGCTGTGCACACCGCCGTCTGGCGTTGTCAACATGGCCAACAATCGAGATGAATTAGGAGGTGACTGTACGTGGAGGGGCTGACAGTAGGGACCCACCAGGGTCATTGCATTACGCAAGCAGGTGCCTCGTTATTACAAGCCAAAAATTACTTCCTCCTAATTGTTTAACAACTAGGTCCCACGCCATTGTCAATGTAGTCAATAAACGAGAAAATTACACAACGAGCGGATAACACCAGGGACCCAGCAGCTCGCCCAGTTGTTCTTTAGTTTTAGAGACGGAGCTTAACTGAACGCTGTGCGGGGGCTATGGCCCGTCTAGCCCACACTTACGCTCTTATTTAAGCACATGACGAGCCTAGTTTATATCTTTTTTCTTTATGAAAATGGCTAGCCCAGTTCTTTTTTGGAGAATACCCAACCGAGGCCTACTTGCTTTTCTCAGCCCTGCTGGCCTGCAAATCTTTCAAGACGAGGAGGGATGTAAGTAGTAAGAAATGGGCTTCCCCAGAAAATGGGCTATAAGTTGTAAGAAATGGGTTGTAAATTTTTAAACCAAAGCCAACCGGCAATTACATTCAAATATCATTTTTCTGGATTTCTCTACTCTTATAAAAATCAGAGTTGGTGACGATGGTGTGCCTACCATCCTGCAATATAGGCCGTCCGATCTATATCTAATGGATAGGAAGGAAACTATGACAATTTACCCGCACTCCTCTCCACATTTGTAGATAAGGCTTTCCCTCGTTCATCCTTTTCTCCCACAAGATAAACTACTCATATAAATGCATCTTGATGTTCCGTGCAACGCACGGGCATCTTGCTAGTCAAGATTTTAAATTTCATTCATTTTTTGCATAGAATTGTTTTTGAATTTTATTTTGATATAATTTTTTAAAAATTATTTTTAACGTGACTCGAAATTTCGTGATTAAAAGAGTTCGAACCCCACCAAAATATGCAAATTTTCGTTGAATTTTTTAGTAGTGCCCAGAATATGGTCTGTAATGCTAATGAAATGAATATGGGCTTCAAAACATCTTTAAGAAATAGCAAATGGGCTGTAAATTATTAAATGGCTAATGGGCTGTATGCTGTTTTCCACAGATTTGGAGGCTAACTTCTGGGCCTACTAGGTTGACGATGACGCTGTCCTAAAAAATATTTTGACGCGTACGCAAGGCTTTGTCAACTTAGTCAACACAGAGCAGTGACTGTTGGATGTCCATCCAACAGCAGTCATGCTTCTTCAATCTCTGATGTTCCTGCTCCAGCCGCCCAAACTAGCGCCGGCGGGACTGCCTGCTCCCTCCTCCTATGGCTTGCTGTGCTGCTGCCAGGCCATCCCTCTACCCACCCGCACATCCTATTATTTTCCGGCGACGTCAGCCTCACCCCGCGGCCGACCAGTCAGCGCTCATACTCCCCTCAGCATGGGCATCCGCTGCTTTGGCTTCGCCGGCTCCGGATCATTCCCTTCCCGGGCCTCGCCCTCGTCCACCGCATTTGTGCTCTCGGCGCGGCATGGTCAACATGGTCAACAAACAACAACCATCGAAAGAGCGATGTAAGCGGAGATGCTGACAGTAGGGACCCACACAAGCAAGTGCCTCCTTATTACGTGCAAAATAATGATTCCTCCACCTGACAGCTGGGACCCACCAGAAGGGCCTCTATATTTCATGAAAAAGCGTTCCTTCCGCTGACAGCTCAGACCCACCAGCTATATCTTTGCACGCAAGGAAGTGCCTCCTTATTACGCACAAAAATAAATACTCCCCCTGTTAGCTGGGACCCACCATAGTGAGAGGCTGACTTGTGGGCCTATTAAGTTGACGCGGGCGTAGGGCTTTGTAAACTTAGTCAATATGAACTATTCTAGCTCCAGTGACCGTACAATGTCCATCCAACGGCCGTGGCGCTTCTTCAACCTCTCGTCTTCTTGCTCTAGCCACCCAAACCAGCGCCGGACGTGCCGACTGCTCCTGCCTCCCGTGGCCGGTTGTGCTACCACGGAGGCCTCACCGCCCCTACTACTTCCACCGCTGGCCAGGCTATCCCTCTACTCACCCACACCCCATGTTATTCTGCGGCGACGACAACCTCACACCGCAGCCGAACCAGTCAACCCTCGTACTCCTCTCTGCGTCGGCATCCACTGCCGCGTCTTCCAGGGCTCCGTGTCTTCCCCTTCCTAGGCCTCGCCATCGTCCACCGCCTTGGTGCTCTCGGCGCGGCGTGGTCAATGTGGTCAAGGAATGACTTCTATCGAAAGAGTGTTGTACTTGGAGAGGCTGACAGCTGGGTCCACGGCCGCAGCAAGGAAGTGCCTCCTTATTACGCGCAAAATAATGATTACTCCACCTGACAGCAGGGACCCACTGGACAGGCCACCGTATTTCGTGAAAAAAAAGTTTCGCCCCTGACTGCTGGGACCCACCAGCTACATGTTCGCACGCAAGGAAGTGCGTCCATATTACGGGCAAAAAAATGATTCTCCCCCTGACAGGTGGGACCCACTAGCTATATCTTCGCACTCAAGGAAGTGCCTCATTATCCTGCCTGACAGTCGGGACCCACCTGGTCAAAGCGTATGTAGCATTGTCATTCTAGTCGCAAACGTGTACGCACATACTGGTCGATCGGTGTCTGCAGGCTTCAGCGATGAACTGTGGCCGAGTAAGGAAGGGCATGTGTCGTAGTAGAGGCGCGAACGTACCATGTACATGTACGTACAGCCAAGGTGCAAGAAAGTAAATACGGCCACGTACGTACATACGGGTGGGGTCTCGAACGCCTACTCGCGCATACGTACGGCCAGGGCTCATGTACATGGAGAGGGCAGCGGAGAGCAGCAAGGGCATCCTTTTCATCGGCAGCCAACCGGCTGGGTCGGAACGAAAAAACTGCGCTATCGTGTTCATCGGGAGGCAACAGAATGCGTCGTGTTCATCGGGAGCCAACCGGCTTGGACGGAACAGCCGAAACGAGGCCTGGCGTACCATAGAATAGAGGAAACGGCCTTGTGTTCGACCGCCTACGGTCGAAACAGGATCCTATTCACCGGGAGGGGTTTGGTGTACCGCAAAATGGAGGAAATGGACTTCTCTTTGACCTCCTACGGCCGAAACGAGGTCCTAATGATCGGGAGGGGTGTGGCGTACCGCAAAATGGAGGAAACGGACTTCTCTTCGACCTCCTATGGTCGAAACGGGAGCCGTGTTCATCCGGAGGGGTGTGGCGTACCGCAAAACGGGACTCCACAGGCTACTGTACATCCACCGTCTACTGCCTTGCTCCAGCCTCCACGGGCTACTGTTCATCCACCGTCGACCTCCTCCAGCTCCACCGACGACTGTTCATCCACGGCGTCTCCCTCCTGCCTCCACCAGCTACTGTTCATCCACGGGGTCCTGTTCATCCAGCCTCTACCGATCCTCCACCGGCTACTGTTCAACCAGCGCTCTCCACGGGTTCCTGTTCAACCACCCCTCCATGGGCTACTGTTCATCCAGCCATCCACCGGCTACTGTTCAACCAGCCCTCCACCGGCTGCTGTTCATCCAGCCCTCCACGGGGTCCTGTTCATCCACCCCCAACCGGCTCGATTGGGGTCCTGTTCATCCAGCGGCAACGGCCTCTACTACCATGGGGTCCTGTTCATCCAACCCCCACCGGGAACTATTCATCCAACCCCCAACAACGCTCACTGTTCATCAAGAGGTAGCAGGTTCGATCGGATTCAATTAGCAGCAGTAGCGAAGGAATCGCTCGATCGGGTTCAGCTAATAGCCATGGATCGATTGATTGCTCGGGTTCAATAACGCGTAGCAGTGCAATCGCTCGGGTTTAGTTAGATCCCAACGCCTCGCTCCCACGTGCATACGTGTACGAGAGAAACACGCATCTCTCGGCCCGGACCACCCACCGTAACCGGGAACTCCCCGATATTTTCCTCGCCCTCACTTCTACCACGGTTTTTTCCGTCATGGACGGCCCAAAGAATGTCATGCAGCTGCGTCTCCGGCCCGCCCAGGATGAAAAGCCCATTTTCTATCATAGAAGTAGGAGCCCACCACATCTATGATGATACCGAGTTTTGTCACAATCATCGTCATAGAAGTGTCATAAGCATGACTGAAAAAATCGTTCGGCCCAAAATGTCACGGATGTGTCTTTTTTGTAGTGGCGTCAGTAAGTTTAATGGTCTACTTGTCACGGACATATTGCCTATATATTTATCATGCCGTGAAGAATCATCATAACTATGTGATATTCATCAGTTGCCCAACAGTTATTTGTTTACCCACCATTAATATGCTCGTAAGAGTGATGCCTCTAGTGAATCTATGGCCCCGGGGCCATCTTCCATATTTACTAAAACCCCAAGTTTTCTCACTGTTTTTATTTATTTTTATATATCTACCACTATCAGATTTAATCCATGCAATTGGCGAGAACAATAGGATTGACAACCCTCTTGCCTTCGTTGGATGCAAGCATTTGCTTTGTGTGTGTGCAGGTACCGTCTATCTTGTTTGTTTGGTGTATCCTATTGGTTCGATAAACCTTGGTTCTTAACTGAAGGAAATACTATCTGCTACTATACTACTTCATCCCTTTCCCTCCAGGGAAAACCCAACACTACACCAAGTAGCAGGGCTCAAACTCCAAGAGTAATAAGCATCTCAAATTTCACTTCCACATATCACCGGCGAGAACTGAAACCGATGCGACTAATGCAATAGCAAGAACACACGAAGTGCTCAAGTCCCTCACTCTCAAATCCTACCAAAGAAGCGAAAGCTATGGAGGAATATGAGAGGGGGAACAAGGAGAACACAAAAGAACTCCAAGATCTAGATCCGCAAGGTTCTCCTCACTAAGGGGAGAGATGGATTGGTGGAGAATGTAGATCTAGATCTCACCTCTCATTTCCCTCAAAAAGATGCAAGAATCATGGGAGGAATAGAGAGAAAGCAAGCTCCAATAGGTCAACAATGGTGGGGGGGGGGGGGAACTTGGTCAAAGTCGTTGGGGGCAACGGGCACGAATCTAAACATTACATTGCAGAAAAACACATGAGTGGTACAACCGCACCAGGGTGCGGTACAACCGCTTAAGGTGGAAATGCCAACCCGCGGTGCTTCGTGCGATACAACCGCTAGTGCCGCTGGTAGTACTGCTGAATAAATTCTGCAGGTACAACCGGATGGGTACCACCGTGTACCGCCCTAGTATCGGAACGGAGTCACCCGCGTGCGGTACAAGGGGCAATACATGGACCGGAACAACCGCTGAGTAGTCCAGAGTGTACTACCGTCTTAGACCATCGGTTATACTGCTAGAAAGATAGCAGCCAGGAGAACCAGGCGACTACCACCGAATACCGCCCAACCACCTAAAAGGAATCACCCTTTTCCAGTGGTTGGGGTGGTACATCAGCCAAAAAAACCACCTGGTAGTGCTCAATTAGGGCGGCTAAGTCCCTGGCGGTACAACCTGCTACAGAGAGCGATACAATCGCACCACCCAAACCTGGATCACTGCCTGGCCCGAGGGAATCACCCCTCGAGCGGTAGTTGTTCCTGAACCACGGGACAGCCGGTACAACCGCCAAGGAATGCGGTAGAAACCGCCTTGTCAGCAACAGAGAGAGGAAACAGGTTAGACCGAAACTATCATAACTTTAGTAGACAAACTCAGATTTCAAGAAACTCAAGCTTGATAGAAAGATAACGACAGGAGGAAATCTTTAGAACAAGCAAGAGTAATGTGCCAGTAATTTTGAAGTCTGAAACCTCCTAACGGTGTCCTGGACTAGGGGGTGCCAACCTAGTCAGCCCGTAGTACAAGGGCCGAGCTTATGGCCCACCGTTCTCTTATGGAAGGACTCTAGAAGCCTCATACTTCGGTGTGATCAAGTTGGACTTTAGCAAAGACTTGACGTGTACTCCTAGACCAGCGTTGGCCTGGCGGCATGTGTATCCCTAGATTTGTAACCAGCCATGTGTAACCCTAGGTACCCCTGGTGTCTATATAAACTTGGAGGTTAGGTTCCTAGGGAGGACGACACAATTACAACCATCTAGCCCTAGGGTTAGAACACAACTTATGATCTCGATGTAGATAAATCATGTACTCGATACACAACCATCAGTATAATCAAAGCAGGACATAGGGTATTACCTCTTCGAGAGGGCCTGGACCTGGGTAAATACTGTCTTTTTCGTCCCCTGTTACTCATAGATCCGAGATCCACAGCTCGGGACCCCCTACCCCGAGGTCTGCCGGTTTTAGTACCGACATTGGTTCTTTCTTGAGAGTTACATTGTGCGATCGACAAAGGATCAATGACCCACCTGCAGATAAATTCAATACCGACCGCGGTGACATCTTCGTCCCCGTCCAACTCTTTGCGTTCGGCAGCATTGTTTTGCACACCGATTCGGCGGGCCATCTCACCTAGATCAAAATTTTGCTCTGGACCGGGTTGTCATGTTTGGGACTTTGGAATACACCACGGATTCATGCGGCGAGCTAGTACTCTCTAGTTGGATGCCCGGCCTGACTGAGAGCCCACCACCTGACTCGGGCTCGACCCCAGAGCCTACCTCTGACCTGAACTACAGACCGAACCCCGAAGTGAGTCCAACCTCAGGCATGGAGCCAACTGTCGTGACACCAGACTCGGACTTGGGTGTGGACCTTGTCCTTCCCTCAGGCCTTGACCTCGACTCAAGCTAGAGCTCGGACCTGGCACCAAACTTGGATTGAATTCCCTTTGTTGCTGGCCATGAACCAGCCCTGCACAAATAGCACATTAAGTTCGCGTCAAGCGACCCACAACTTACGTTTCAGATTAGCCCGACCTACGACCAGGCCATGGACCTCGAGGAGTTGTCTCACCTTAATGAGATGCTGGATCGTATTTAGAAGCTATCGATCTCAAACGACCAGACCTTGATCTATGACAAGATCGGACTTAAAGCCGATGACAGGGAAATTTACATCCCACCCACCACCCACCTACCGTTGATGACTTGACCGATGTGTTGGACTACGTATCTTAGGAGGCCACCGACATGGATGAAGACGTTGGCGCCACACTTGGAGTGGCCACGCCCTCAAATCATACTGGAAGATGGGCCGCAACGTCCTCTAATGACGTCTATATGGTCGACACCCCCAGGAATCCCTCAAGACACCGTCGCCGATGCCCTAGAGGTACTGGCGGCGGCCCAAGCGGGTACAACACGGGCGCTGCCAATAACGGCACCACAACCAATTATGCCAAAGACCAGGGAAAGGACATTCAAGCCTCCCCAAGACGGGAAAATAGCCCCACGGGAACACCCGAGGATGAAGACCCTGATGATCTCTTCGACGGGGCCGTCAATAATTATTTAAGTCTGAGGAGGATGAGAGCCTCGGACCCGAGGAGTACATAGTCCCTGGAGACCCGCTTGAGCAAGAGTGGTTCAGACGGTGGCTGGTGACAACCACCAGAAGCATGAAAAAGAAGCAGCAACAGATGTACGCTGATCAAAACGAGCTCAACGACAAATGGGTGGAAGTTCTCGTAGCTGAGCAAGACCTCCAAGAACGGCGGGAGAGCGCACCCAAGTCCTACCCACACTGGCATTTGCTACCGGTATTCGATTATGACGCAAGGGACAACGTGCTCTTGACTTGTGGTCGTGCTGACCAGCCTGACCGCCCCCCTAGAGGATGCGATAGGCCATCAGGGGAACATAGGAACCCCCAAACAACAACACTCCATTACGGCAAGGATCATGTTAACTACCACGAGCCCTACAATGAACGCAAAAGGATAGAGGCCGATTGAGCGTCCCCATGATCCATTTACGGGTCCAGAGGGCACGCGCCAGCTAGGCTCGACGGTTATGAGGCCTGGTTAGACACGAATGGAAGAGCTCGGGAACAGGCTCAGGAACGGATTCCCCCGACGTCCGGCACAATATGGTCCAGTTTTGAGGGCCCGCTCACCCGATATGTTTCATAGACGAGGTAATGGAACATCAATTCCCGGATGGGTTTAAACCCATAAACATCGAACAGTACAACGGGATGACCGATCCCGCCGTGTGGATTGAAGATTTCCTCCTCCACATCCACATGGCTCATAGAGACGATCTCCACACCATCAAATACCTACCGCTCAAACTTAAGGGACCGGCAAGGCATTGGCTTAACAGCCTGCCTCCTCACTCCTTCGGGAGCTAGGAGGCCCTCGAGGATGCCTTTAGGGAAAACTTCCTAGGCACTTATGCCAACCTTCAGACGCTAACGACCTCAGCCACATTATTCAACAGCCTGGAAAGTCGGTGACGACCCACAAGTATAGGGGATCTATCGTAGTCCTTTCGATAAGTAAGAGTGTCAAACCCAACAAGGAGCAGAAGGAAATGACAAGCAGTTTTCAGCAAGGTATTCTCTGCAAGCACTAAAATTATCGGTAACAGATAGTTTTGAGATAAGATAATTCGAAAGGGGTAAGAAGTAACAAGTGTAACTAAGGTGTAGCAAGGTGGCCCAATCCTTTTTGTAGCAAAGGACAATCCTGGACAAACTCTTATATAAAGCAAAGTGCTCCTGAGGACACATGGGAATTACTGTCAAGTTATTTTTCGTCATGCTCATATGATTCACGTTCGTTACTTTGATAATTTGATATCTGGGTGGACCGGTGCTTGGGTGCTGTCCTTACTTGGACAAGCCTCCCACTTATGATTAACCCAATATTATCATGATTTGCTTATGGCGGGTGGCGTAAGCGACAGAAGCACAGACCCGAGTAAGTAGGTTGTTTGCGTATGGGAATAAAGAGGACTTGATACTTTAATGCTATAGTTGGGTTTTACCTTAATGATCTTTAATAGTTACGGATGTTTGCTAGAGTTCCAATCATAAGTGCATATGATCCAAGAAGAGAATATGTTAGCTTACGCCTCTCCCTCGTATAAAATTGCAATAATGATAAACGGTCTCGTTATCGATTGCCTAGGGACAAATAATTTTCTCATGACAAAAATCTCTCTACTAAAACTAACTTAGTTGTGTCTTTATCTAAACATCCCCTAGTTTTTATTTACGTGCTCTTTATTATCTTGCAAATCTATCCTACAACACCTACAAAGTACTTCTAGTTTCATACTTGTTCTAGGTAAAGTGAACATTAAGCGTGCGTAGAGTTGTATCGGTGGTCGATATAACTTGAGGGAATATTTGTTCTACCATTAGCTCCTCGTTGGGTTCGACACTCTTACTTTTCGGAAGGGGCTACAACTGATCCCCTATACTTGTGGGTTATCACCGCTCCCCTGAAGAAACCCAAAGCTGGACCCAATCCTGAAACTTAGTGCTTCTACTTCAAGGGAAATGGTCACTGGAAGCGGAACTGCCCCAAATACTTGGAGGATAAGAAGGATGGCAAAGTAAAAAAAGTATATTTGATATACATGTTATTGATGTGTACCTTACTGGTCTTCATAGTAGCCCCTGGGTATATGATACCGGTTCAGTCACTAAGATTTGTAACTCAAAACAGGAGTTGCAGAATAAACAGAGACTAGTTAAGGGCGAGGTGACGATGTGTGTTGGAAGTGTTTCCAAGATTGATATGATCACCATCGCACACTCGCTCTACCTTCGGGATTAATGTTGAGCCTGAATAAATGTTATTTTGTGTTTGCGTTGAGCATGAACAAGATTAGATCGTGTTTATTGCAATATGGTTATTCACTTAAGTCGGAGAATAATTGTTGTTTTGTTTACATGAATAAAACCTTCTATGGTCATACACCCAATGTGAATGGTTTATTGAATCTCGATCGTAGTGATACATATATTCATAATATTGATGGGAATAGATGCAAAGTTGATAATGATATTGCAACATATTTGTGGCACTGCCGTTTAGGTCATATTGGTGTAAAGCGCATGAAGAAACTCCATGCAGATGGACTTTTGGAATCACTTGATTGTGAATCATTTGATACTTGCGAGCCATGCCTCATGGGCAAGATGACTAAAACTCTTGCCTCTTCTTTATTCTTGTCGCATCGGTAACTCCTCGTTCTTCGAACACTTCATCCACAAAAACTCAACACAAAACTTTGTGAGATCCGTTAGTATACTAAAGCAAATCACTACCTTTAGGTACTGTTGCAAACTCATTCCAATTTCATATTAGTACTTTATCTACTGTATTCCTACTTATCCATGGTTCATACCCCCCGATACTACCCATGGATTCATCAAAATAAGCAATCAACACATAGAAAACAGAATCTGTCAAAAACAGGACAGTTTGCAGTAATCTGTAACTCTAGAATACTAATATTACTCCAAAAATGCTACCAAATTAGGAAAACCTGAGCAATTTGTGTACCAATCCAGAGAAAAAAGAATCAACTGAAAATCACGTTCCTATGATTTATTAAAATTATTTTCGAGCGTGCAAAAGTTTCTGTTTTTGTACTGCACAACATAAACAAGCAATCTAATCATCCTAAAACCAAAGCTTGGCACATTATTTTTATAATACAATGGATATATACAAGGAGATAATTATTTACAGAGAATCTTCCATGAAAAATTCTACATTTTTTCCGTGAGCATGAACACAAGTGCTCAAGGTCGACCCTCACTTCTTCAATGCATAACTTTCCAATCACTTCTCTTTTTGAAAAACTTTTTAGGCATAAGAGGCAAGTAATTTTTTTTTAATTTTCATTCTTTTAAAACTTTTTTGTATGTTTCACCCACAACTAAACAGAAACAAAAAGGGAAAACAAAATCTACTTCGTGAAGAAAGCAAACAAGCACACACGAGAATATCAACCCCCACGCTATTGCTCCCCGGCAACGGCGCCAGAAAAGAGCTTGATAATCCCCAAGTGCAGGGAATCATCGTAGCAATTTCCAAAGGTGGAAGTGATAAGTATGGAGTGTCAAACCCACAAGGAGCTAAAGGTAAGATCAATATTCTCTCAAGTCCTATCTGCCACTGATACGACTCTACGTACATCGAACGTTTGCTTCCAACTAGAAACGAGAATTAAAACTACGTTTTGGGTATGAAGAGGATAATTTTGCATGGTATCGGAAAGATAAAATATAAAAGTAGGTGCTGTTATCATAAAGTTAGAATATATTAATAAAGATTATAAATAGCGAGTGTGGAATAATGATGGGTCGGTGTGCAGAATTTCCTAGGCAATTGTTAACAAGACCGATAATCACTATTGCAATTTCATATGAGGGAGAGGCATAAGCTAACATACTTTCTCTTCTTGGATCGTATGCACTTATGATTGGAACTCTGGCAAGCATCTGCAACTGCTAAAGATCATTAAGGTAAAACCAAACCATAGCATTAAAGTATCAAGTCCTCTTTATTCCCATACGCCATGTCCCGCTTATCCGTGTTTGTGTTTCAGTCACTCACGCAACACAGACAATAAGCAAACCATGGACATATTGCAACACCCTACATCAGGAATCCCTCACGCTTGCGCGACACGGAGGGCACCATAGGACAGCACCAACATAAAACATACAACCTCATACCAATCTAGATCATCAATCAACCCAAAGACAAAGGATATCTACTCAAAACATCATAGGATGGCAACACATCATTGGATCATAATATGTAGCATAAAGCACCATGTTCAAGTAGGGATTACAGCGGGGTGCGGGAGAGTGGACCGCATGAAAGAGATGAGGATGGTGATGATGATGGTGATCTTGATGAAGACGATCACCGCGGCGATGATTCCCCTCCCGATGGTACTTCGGCGCCATCGAGAGAAAGAGGAGGAGAGGTTCTCCCCCTTGTGCTTCTCCTCCATGGCCTCCCCCCTGGATGGGGAGAGGTTCCCCCTCTGGTCTTGGCCTTCATGGCGATGATGGCCCCTCCGAGATCCTTCCCCATGGCCTCCGGTGATGATGGCCCCCTCCGGCAGGGTGCCAGAGAGGGCCTAGATTGATTTCTCGTGGCTACATCGTTGCGGCGGCGGAACTTCCAATCTGGGTTATTTCCCAAAGGTTTGTGTATTTATAGGAGAAGTTGGCGTTTATTTCACGTCAGGGGGACCCTCGGGGAGTCCACGAGGCAGGGGGCACGCTCCCCACCCTCGTGGGGCCCCCGTAACTCCCTTCCGATAGATTTTTGTTCCAGTATTTTTCATATTTTCCAGAAAAATTCTCCGTTGATTTTCATCGCGTTCTGAGAACTTTTATTTCCGCACAAAAACAACACCACGGTAGTTCTGCTGAAAACAACGCCAGTCCGGGTTAGTTCTAATCAAATCATACCAAAATCATATAAAACTATTGTAAACATGGCATGTATACTTCATAAATTATAGATACGTTGGAGACGTATCAATTTCTTAAAGAAGAGTTGTATATGATGCAACCAGAAGGTTTTGTCGATCCTAAAGGTGCTAACAAAGTGTGCAAGCTCCAGCGATCCATCTATGGGCTGGTGCAAGCATCTCGGAGTTGGAATATACGCTTTGAAGAGTTGAACAAAGCATATGGTTTCATACAGACTTACGGTGAAGCCTGTATTTACAAGAAAGTGAGTGGGAGCTCTGTAGCATTTCTGATATTTTATGTGGATGGCATATTGTTGATTGGAAACGATATAGAATTTCTAGATAGCATAAAAGGATACTTGAATAAGAGTTTTTCAATGAAAGACCTCGGTGAATCTGCTTATATATTGGGCATCAAGATCTATAGGGATAGATCAAGACGCTTAATAGGACTTTCACAAAGCACATACCTTGAATTTTTTTTGAAGAAGTTCAAAATGGAGCAGTCAAAGGAAGGTTCATGCCTATGTTACAAGGTGTGAAGTTGAGTAAGACTCAAAGCCCGACCAGGGCAGAAGATAGAGAGAAAGAATGAAAGTCATTCCCTATGCCCTAGCCATAGGTTCTATAAAGTATGCTATGCTGTGTACCAGACCTGTTGTGTGCCTTGCCATGAGTTTGGCAACGGGGTACAATAGTGATCCAGGAGTGGATCACTGGACGACAGTCAAAATTATCCTTAGTTACTTAAGAGGACTAAGGAAATGTTTCTCGGTTATGGAGGTGATAAAGAGTTCATCATAAAGGGTTACGTCGATGCAAGTTTTTGACACCGATTCGGATGACTATGAGTCTTGTCGGCGTTCTGGGAACGGGGGTCCCCAGACTTGCCTGCCTGCGGCCTGCGGCGCGGCTCAAAGGGGGGCCCATCACGACCCATCTTCATCAACACAATCTCAAGACCCTCGCGAGGGGCCAAGCCTCGCGGGGCGGACGACAGAGAGCTTCCTCATGCACGGCCTCATCAGGCTGGCTCGCGAGGAGGCGGAGAGATCAAGGCGGGGTAGCTCATGAGGTGCCCATGACGCAAGCCATGACGACCAAGGGCGCCAGGCGGGCGCCAGCCCGTGCAGTGTCCTCCTTTCCTCTTTGGTGCAAAGGGAGCAAACGCAGGCGAGAGCATCAAGCAAAGGCGTCCATTTCGGTGCAACAAGACCAAAGACCAGCCCAACGACAGGAAGGAAGTCATTGTGGAGCCCAAGCCGGCGTCACCACCAGAGCCTTTGACAGGCGAGGACCAAATTTGGTCAGGATAAGTGTACCAGATGTTCCCCTTGAAAATGACCAATTGTTGGCGCCCTTCCCGCTCAATATTTGGGAAGAGGCCCAGGGCCTCTGTCTATAAATAGGACTAGCCACACCCAGAGCTAGGGGGATCGGATCTGGAATAGCTTGAGCTTGATCTCATAGAGAGAGAGAGAGAGAGAGAGAGAGAGAGCGACTGAACTCCTCCAAGCAGTTCATCGCCCCGGCCAAGAACAGACCCTCGCGAGGCTGTTCTTCCTTGTATTGTTCATCACCATCAGCCCAAGAGGCAATCCACCACACCACAAACTAGAGTAGGGTATTACACCACAATGGTGGCCCGAACTAGTATAAACCTTGTGTCTCTTGTGTTGTTCCTTTCGTAGTTTAGATCCTAGCGAGGCGGCAGGGTGCGGGTAGGTAGAGGGCGAGATCTCCGCGCGCACCCCAGTGTTCGAACCTCAAGGGTCTACCGGAACCCGAAATCCGACAAGTCTCAATCTGCATGCGTATTGAAAGTGGGAGCAATTAGCTAGAGTAGCTCCATACAGAGCATTATAGACATAGAAATTTGCAAAATACATACGGATCTGAATGTGGCAGAGCCATTGACAATACCTCTTTCACAAGCAAAACATGATCTCAACTTAGTACTCTGGGTGTTAATCACATGGAGACGTGAACTAGATTATTGACTCTAGTAAAGTCTTTGGTGTTGGTCACATGGTGATGTGAACTATGGGTGTTAATCACATGGCGATGTGAACTAGATTATTGACTCTAGTGCAAGTGGGAGACTGAAGGAAATATGCCCTAGAGGCAATAAGAAAGATTTTATTTTATATTTCCTTATTCATTATAAAGATTTATTATTCATGCTAGAATTGTATTGATCGGAAACTTAAATACATGTGTGAATACATAAAAAAATACCGTGTCCCTAGTAAGCCTCTACTAGACTAGCTCGTTGATCAAAGATGGTTAAGGTTTCCTAACCATAGACATGTGTTGTCATTTGATAAGGGATCACATCATTAGGAGAATGATGTGATGGACAAGACCCATCCGTTAGCTTAGCATATGATCGTTCAGTTTATTTCTATTGCTTTCTTAATGTCAAATATATATTATTTGAACTATGAGATCATGCAACTCCCGTATATCGGAGGAATACCTTCTATGCCTATCAAACGTCACAACGTAACTGGGTGATCATAAATATGCTCTACAGGTATCTCCGAAGGTGTCTGTTGAGTTGGCATGGATCGAGATTAGGATTTGTCACTCTGTGTATCGGAGAGGTATCTCTAGGCCCTATCTGTAATACACATCATAAGAAGCCTTGCAAGCAAAGTGACTAAGGAGTTAGTTACAAGATGATGTATTACAGAATGAGTAAAGAGGCTTGCAGGTAACGAGATTGAACTAGGTATGAAGATACCGACGATCGAATCTCGGGCAAGTGACATATCGACAGACAAAGGGAATTACGTATGTTGTCATAAGGTTCGACCAATAAAGATCTTCATAGAATATGTAGGAACCAATATGGGCATCCAGGTTCCGCTATTGGTTATTGACCGGAGAGGTGTCTCGGTCATGTCTAC
This sequence comes from Aegilops bicornis, assembly GCA_021605145.1. Classification (NCBI taxonomy): domain Eukaryota; kingdom Viridiplantae; phylum Streptophyta; class Magnoliopsida; order Poales; family Poaceae; genus Aegilops; species Aegilops bicornis. Next base: position 107,224,900 of record CM038671.1, read on the forward strand.
ATAGTTCTCGAACACGTAGAGTCCGCACGCTTAACATTCGTTGACGATATAGTGTTATATGAGTTATATGATTTGGTGACTGAATGTTGTTCGGAGTCCCGGATGAGATCAAGGACACGACGAGGAGCTTCAGAATGGTCCTGAGGTAAAGATTGATATATAGTACGATACTATTTGGACACTGGAAGAGTTTTGGAGTGCACCGAGTAGTCATCGGATCAACGGAAGGGGTTCCGGACACCCCCGGGAGGTCTATGGGCCTAATGGGCCAAGAGAAGGGACACACCAGCCCACAAGGGGGCTGGCGCTCTCCTCTCCCTGGTCGCCGGCCCTAGGGGAAGGAAATTTGGAGGGTTGGCCCTCCTGCCTTTCCCTCCTCATGAGAGAAAGGAAAGGGGGGGGCTACCTCCCCCTGCCTTCCTCCCGCACACATACAAGGAAGGGGGCGCGGCTTGGGGCAGGAGCCCAACTGGGATTCGTCCCAACTTGGGGCGCTTCCTGGCTGCCTCCCCTCTCCCCCCACCTATATATATGTGGGAGGGGGTGTCACACATTACCACGACAATCTCCTAGCCGTGTGCGGCACCCCTCTCCACAATTTTGTCCCTCAGTCATATTTTTGGAGTGCTTAGGCAAAGCCCATGTGGAGATAGCATCACCACCACCATCACCACAATGTTGTGTTGCCTGAACTCATCCAGTACTTCGCCGTCTTGCTGGATCAAGAAGGCGAGGACATCATCGAGCCGAACGTGTGCTGAACGCGGAGGTGTCGTACGTTCGGTACTCGATCGATTGGATCATGAATAAGTTCGACTACATCAACCGCGTTAATAAACGCTTCCGCTTATGGTCTACGAGGGTACGTAGACAAACTCTCCCCTCTCATTGATATGCATCTCCATGGATAGATCTTGCGCATGCGTAGAATTTTTTTGTTTTCCATGCAACGTTCCCCAACATTAAGTACTATTGCAAACCCATTCATATTTTTTATTGCATTATACCTACTGTATTCTAACTTTACCATGGCTTATACTTCCCGATACAATCCATAGATTCATCAAGATAAGCACACAATGCAACGAAAATAGAATCTGTCAAAAACAAAACAGTCTGTAGTAATCTAAACTTTGACCATACTTATGTAACTGTAAATTCTGAACAAATTAGGACAACGTGGGAAATTTGTATATCAATAATGTGTAAAAAATAAGACTTTATCACCTTCCAGCAAATATTAACAATTCTTCTACTGGACACAACAGTTTCTGTTAATGCATAGAATCAAATCAACTATCACCCAAATAATCCCAAAGGCTTTACTTGGCACAAACACTAATTAAAACACTAAAACACAATTATAGGAGTAGCATAATTGCATATTTATTGAAAAATAGAAAAAAACAAAAATTAAAAGATAACTATCGGGTTGCCTCCCAACTAGCGCTATTGTTTTACGCCCCTAGCTAGGCATAATGCAAAGTTCAAGTATTGTCACCTTTGGTTTTTGTTCCATAGGTGGCCCCATGATTGACTCATATGGTGATTTAATTCTAGTTCTCGGGAAGTGTTTCATAGCCTTCTTTGACGGAAACTGAAATTTAATATCCCCTTCTTTCATGTCAATAACGGCACCTATAGTTTGTAAAAACGGTCCACCAAGTATGATGGGGCAAGACGGATTGCAATCCACGTCAAGTACAATAAAATCAACGGGAACATAGTTCCTATTTGCAAGAATAAGAACATCATTAATTCTACCCAAAAGCTTTTTAATAGTAGAATCCGCCAAGTTCAAATTAAGAGAACATTCATCCATATTGATAAAACCTAGCACATCACATAGACATTTTGGAATTGTGGGAACACTAGCACTCAAACCACATAAAGCATTGCATTCATAATTTTTAATCTTCACTTTAATGGTGGGTTCCCATTCATCATTCTAGGAATTGAAATCTCTAATTCTAACTTTTCTTCTAAAGCTTTCATCATTGCTTCTACAATATGTTTAGTAAAACTTTATTTTGTTCATACGCATTGGGTGAATTTAACATGGATTGCAACAAACAAATACACTCAATCAAAGAGAAACTATCATAATTAAAATCTTTGTAATCCAAGAGAGTGGGCACATCACTAGTTAAAGTTTTTACCCCTTCAAACCCACTTTTAGTAATTTGTTACATCAAGTTTTTCACCCTCCGAATCATGAGGACGCCTTCTAACTAAAGTTGACGCTTCTTTAGTCCTCTTATCATCAATTATAACATTACTAAACAAGTAATCAATAGAAGAAACACCAATCATTTTAGTCTCTTCAACATTACTACGAAAGAAACAGGGAGGCATCGCTTTTTCTAAAAAATCTCTTTTAGCTCTAAGCATAGCAGTTCTTTTCTTACTTTCATCCATAGAGACATATAAAGCTTTAACTGATTCATTAATGTCAACCTTGGGCGGCAAGATTTTAGTCTTAAGATTTCCCACATCATGAATAATTATATCAATGCTCCTAGACATATCATCAATTTTACTCAAATTTTCTTCTATCATAGTCTTGAAAACTTTTTGAGCATTGATAAATTCTTTAATATCACTTTCAAGATCAGAGGGCATCATATTATTATTATTATTATTATTATTATTATTATTATTATTATTATTATTATTATAGGAATTTCCATAATTATTAGAGGAATTTCTAGGAAACGGCCTAGGATTAAAATTACATCTATAAGCATTGCTACTAAAATTGTTTCGCGAGACAATATCATATCTACGGGATCATTATTTTGCTCAATCAAGGTGGACAAAGGCGCATCATTAGGATCAATAGTAGCATTTTTACTAGCAACCAAATTCATTAGAGCATCAACTTTATCACTCAAAGTACTAATTTCTTCAATAGAATTCACTTTTTTCACTTGGAGGAGCTCTTTCAGTATGCCATTGTGAATAATTTGCCATAATATTATCAAGTAGTTTAGTGGATTCACCCAAAGTAATCTCCATAAAAGTACCACCCGCGGTGGAATCTAAAAGATTTCTAGAAACAAAATTCAACCCCGCATAATTTTTTTGTATGATCATCCATAAATTTAAACCATGAGTAGGGCAATTTCTTATCATCAATTTCATCCATTCCCAAGATTGGGCAACAAGTTCATGCTCAAGTTGCTCGAAGTTCATAATTAGATTTCTAAGGGAAATAATTTTCACGGGAGGAAAATACTTAGTAATAAAATGCATCTTTGCACTTGTCCCAAGAATCAATACTATTTCGTGGCAAAGATGAAAACCAAGTTTGTGCGCGATCCAGCAAAGAGAAAGGGAATAATTTTAATTTCACAATATCATTGTCCACATATTTTTTTTGCATATCACACAATTCTACGAAAGTGTTTAGATGGGACATGGCATCCTCATTGGGATTACCAGAAAATTGCTCTTTCATAACAAGATTCAACAAAGCGGCATTAATATCATAAGACTCCGCACTAGCGGTGGGAGGAGAAATAGGAGCACTAATAAAATCATTATTATTAGTATTAGAGAAATCACACATTTTTTATTTTCTTGAGACATCGTGACTACGCAAAAGATCATGAGCAAACAAAAGATCAAAGAAGAAAAAGGCAAACGAAAAATATTTATGTATTTTTGTAAAAACTTTTAGAAGTGGGGGAGATGAAAAAGAGAGAAAAATGGCAAATAAAGTAAATGCAAAGAGATGAAAGTTTATGCGTAGGTACTTGATATATGTTGATGATGTCTCATCAGCAACGGTGCCAGAAATTCTTCGTGCTACTCGTGAGCTGCATTGGGATTTCCCCGAAGAGGAGAGGATGATGCAGTACAGTGGAGATAAGTATGTCCCTCGGTTATGAAACCAAGGTTATCAATCCAGTAAGAGAACCAAGCAACACTATAGAAACATAACCTGCACACAAACAACAAATACTTGCAACCCAACACATAGAGGGGTTGTCAATCCCTCAGTGGTATTGAGAACAAATAAATTGTATAAGTTTTGAAAAATAGATATAACAAAATAAAATAAATAAAAGGAAATTGCAGCAAGGTATTTTTGGTTTTAATATATGATAGAAAATAGACCCGGGGGCCATAGTTTTCACTAGAGGCTTCTCTCGAGAAAATAGCATACGGTGGGTAAACAAATTATTGTTAAGCAATTGACAGAAAAGCAAATGATTATGACGATATCCAAGGAAATTATCATGTATATAGGCATCACGTCCAAGATTAGTAGACCGACTCCTGCTTGCATATACTACTATTACTCCACACATCGCCCGCTATCCAGCATGCATCTAGTGTATTAAGTTCATGAAAAAATGGGGTAATCTTTTAAGCAAGATGACATGATGTAGACAAGATAAACTCACGTATGAATAAACCCCATCTTGTTACCCTTAATAGCAAAGGTACATGCGTGTCATGTCTCGTTCTGTCTGTGAGATTGAGCACCGCAAGATCGAACCCATCACAAAGCACCTCTTGCCATGGCAAGATAAATCAATCTAGGTTGCCAAACCAAACCAATAAATCGGATAAGAAATACGAGGCTATAACAATCATTCATAAAAGAGTTCAGAGAAAACTCAAATAATATTCATGGATAGATCTGATCATAAACCCAAAATTCATCGGATCCCAACAAACACACCGTACAAAGTCATTACATCAAATAGATCTCCAAGAACACCATGGAGAACATTGCATTGAAGATCAAAAACAGAGAAGAAGCCATATAGCTACTAACTACGAACCTGTAGGTCTGTGGTAAACTACTCACGCATCATTGGAGGGGCAACAAGGATGATGAAGAACCCCTCCGTGATGGTTTGCCCCTCCGGCAGAGTGTCGGAAAAGGCCTCTAGATTGGATCTCGTGGTTTTATTACTTGTGGCGGCAGAAAAAGTATTTCGTGGACTTCCCTAAGGGTTTTGGGATTCTAGAGTATTTATAGAGGCGGAGGTACGATGCTCGTGGGCCCCACTACCCACCAGGGTGCGCTAGAGGCCCCTGGCGTGCCCTGGTGCCTAGTTAGCCCCTCTTCCATCTTCTCGTGGCCTCTAGAAGCTTCCAAGGTGTCTTATCACCAGAAAAAAAATCTCCAAGAAGTTTCGTGGCATTTGGACTTCGTTTGGTACTGTTATTCTATAAAGTCAAAAAAAGCTAAAAACAGCAATTGGCACTGGGCACTAACTTAATAGGTTAGTCCCAAAAAATGATATAAAGTTGCTTGTACATGTATATAAAATGTCCAAGATTGATAATATAATAGCATGGAACAATAAAAAATTATAGATACGTCGGAGAAGTATCAGGGGGATGACCCCCGGGTAGGCTCAGGAGGCAAAAAAACACTTCAAAACATCGAGGCGGCCAACGCCCCTCAGTCCGGCTGCCCGGCCACCCCGGTTGGCTCGCCACCCGGCTGCTCCAGTCGGCTCCCCGTCCGGCTGCTCCAGCCAGCCAGCTGTGCGGAGTCAACCGCATCGTAACATCTGACACGACGCGGAAAAGACGGCCATACCATGGTCACTGCTATTAAAGTATACACCGTAGCCATGTCACTTCACTGCGCGGCAATAGTTCGGCACTGTTGACTAATAATGGTGCACTATAGCAGGCGTAATGCGTCACCTCGCATGACTCCCCAATAGTGTAGTTGGCCTCGTGTGCGACCCCTTGTCCCCTTAGCACCCCTTTATAAGATGCACTAGGGGAGCTCACGGAGGGCCGGCCTCAAGTGGCACTCATGCCCACTCACGCCCACTCACTCTCTCAGGCACACACTCTTACACCCACCCACACATGTAACGCAAGAAGCCCATGACTCTCTTCTCAGATACAACTCTACGAGCAACTCTGTACTACGTGCACATCGCATATACACTAGACATGCAGGACTAGGGGTGTTACCTCCCAGGGAGGGCCCCAAACCTGGGTAAACCACCGCGTGTTGTTGCCCAATCTCGTCCCGGATCTCCACTACAGCTTTGCTCTCACCTCTTCAAGCCATCCCATGGCATCTGCCCTGCGAGAATACCATGACAAAACTAAATCATTTTTCAGGCATTTGACACATAGGGGCTCCCAAAGAAGTTCCGTCACACTTTCCCTGCTTCATTATTAGTGAAACATTCTTGAGATTTATCATAATTTTCCCGTTAATGAGGCATTTTACTCCATCGTGATTTAATTTATTGGATTACTACTCGAGCTCTTCTGCTAACCGCATGGCACTAATTTTTATTGGTCATACTCACCAAGATTTTATTTGCTTTATAAGGAATAGTGTCGGAAGACATTTCTAATGATCGCCCCATTGATCTCATTTGCTCCACCACGAAGATTGTGGCCGAAGGAATTTATTACTCGCCTCACTGGCCACATGAATAAGTTGATCTGATAATCTCAGAATGCTTGTGATGACCTACAAGTATAGGGGATCAATTGTAGCTCTTTTCGATAAGTAAGAGTGTCGAACCCAACGACGAGCAGAAGGAAATGACAAGTAGTTTTCAGTAAGGTAATGTCTGCAAGTGCTGAAACTGTAAGTAGCGAGTAGTTTGATAGCAAGATAATTTGTAACGAGCAAGTAACGATAGTAACGACAAGTATGCAGCAAGGTAGCCCAATCCTTGTGAGGCAAAGGACATGCCAAAATGGTCTCTTATAATAAGCAAGGCGTTCTTGAGGGTACACGGGGATTTCATCTAGTCACTTTCTTCATGTTGGTTCAATTTGTGTTCGCTACTTTGATAATTTTATATGTGGGTGGACCGGTGCTTAGGTGCTGTTCTTACTTGAACAAACCTCCTACTTATGATTAACCCTCCCGCAAGAATCCGCAACTACGAGAAAAGTATTAAGGATAAATCCTAACCATAGCATCAAACTCTAGGATCCAATGGGTCTCTTACAGAATAGTGCATAAACTGGGGGTTTAAGTTTCTGTCACTCTCGCAACCCACTATCTAATTACTACTCCAAAATGCATTCCCTTAGGCCCAAATATGGTGAAATGTCATGTAGTCGACATTCACATGACACCACTAAGGGAATCACAACATACATACTATCAAAATATCGAACACATATCAAGTTCACATGGTTACTTGCAACATGATTTATCCTGTGACCTCAAGAACAAAAGTAACTACTCACAACTCATCAACATGCTCATGATCAGAGGGGTATTAATATGCATAATGGATCTGAACATATAATCTTCCACCAAATAAACCATATAGTAATCAACTACAAGATGTAATGAACACTACTAGTAACCCCCTAGCAACAATCTATAGTTCCGGTAACAAGATTGAATACAAGAGGTGAACAAGGGTTGAGATGAGATGGTGCTGGTGAAGATGTTGATGGAGATTGCCCTCCCCAAGATGGGAGAGTCGTTGGTGGTGATGATGATGATGATTTCCCCCTCCGGGAGGGAAGTTTCCCCGGCAGAATCGCTCCGCCGGAGGGCAAAATGCTCCTGCCCAAGTTCCGCCTCGAGGCGGCGGCGCTCCATCCCAAAAGTATTATTATTATTTTTTCTAGGTCAAAAGCACTTATATACCAGAAGATGGGCACCGGAGGTGGGCCGAGGAGGCCACAACCCACCAGGGCGCGCCAGGGGGGCCTGGCGCGCCCAGGTGGGTTGTGCTCACCTCGTGGCCCCCCTCCGGTGTTTATTGGCCCCAGTAATTCTTAAATAATCCATAAAAAATCTGTGTAAAGTTTCAGCTCATTTGGAGTTGTGCAGAATAGGTGGCCTAACTTAGCTTTTTCACGTCCAGATTTCCAGCTGCCAGAATTCTCCCCCTTAGTGTGTACCTTGCAAATTATGAGAGAAAAGGCATTAGAATTACTCCAAAAAGCATTATTATGGATAAAAATATCGTAAATAACAATAAGAGAACATGATGCAAAATGGACGTATCAACTCCCCCAAGCTTAGACCTCGCTTGTCCTCAAGCGAAAGCCAAAATTGAAAAGCATGTCCACATGCTTTGAGAGAGAGGTGTCGATAAAAATAAAAATACGGACATGGAAGCATCATGTTTATTATCGTAACAGCAACAAAATTAAACTTAAAACCTTTATCATACACTTCCCATGAATAAGTATAAAGCAAAAACCTTTATCATACGGACATGGAAGCATCATGTTTATTATCGTAACAGCAACAAAATTAAACATAAAACCTTTATCATACACTTCCCATGAATAAGTATAAACCTTTATCATCACATAATCAAAGTATAAAGCAAAAACTCTATTAGAAACCAACAAGCTATGTTCTTAGTCAACTTTGCAACTACAATTCATCATCTTTTCAGGAAGGGTCACGTGTCGGATCCTTTAAGCAAGTACACATACTCAACCATCATATAGTCTTCTATGATTGCTAACACTCACCGAGTATACATGAGCAAAACGTTTCAACCAGACACATAGAAAGATAGGGGCTTATAGTTTCACCTCCCAACATACTCACCTCAAGGGTGATGTCAACAATAATAACTCATGCTATCTATATTTAACTGGACATATGTGCCTAGATCTTTCCTCACCACATGATGCTTGCCAAAAGAGAAAATAAAAGGAATAAACAGAAAACTTTGACTCTTTGCATAAAAGTAAATACATAAAGGTAAAAGATAGGCCCTTCGCAGAGGGAAGCAGAGGTTGCCGCGCTTATTTGTTTGTATGCTCAATCCCTTAGTGCAAAAGAACGTCACATTACATTGCCCCTTAAGATGACAACCTTTATTATGCAGTCCGTCACTTTTATTCTGTCATCCAAGTTCATGCAACGCTCAATTTTCTCTTACACTAAACAATCTCACACATTTAGAAGCAATTTTTATTGCCTTTTTGCACCGATGACAACTTACTTGAGGGATCTTGCTCAATCCCTAGGTAGGTATGGTGGACACTTGAAAAAGAATTAGGTTTAAGGGTTTTTGGATGCACAAGTAGTATCTCTACTTAGTGCGGAATTTTTGGCTAGCAAAGATAGGGGTAAGCACCACATGTTGAAGGAGCTATGACAATATGAATTCTATGTGAATATAAACAAACATAAATCATTAAGTTGTCTTCCTTGTCCAACATCAACAATTTTGGCATATAATATTTTGATGAGTGATCACAATCACAAAAGATTTCTAGGATAGTATATTTATATGTGAATCTTCTCTTCCCTTATTAATTCTTTCACGAGTTGCATCATTGACTAATGGTATGTTTGTCAATCTCTAATAAAATTTTCTATTTATACTTTTCCTTATGTGGTGCCATCACCTACCATAGGATTAGTATATGATCTTATTGATTTATTTCTTTTATTTTGTTTGCTTTCTTTCTCTTTTTCTTTTCCTTATTTGCAACAGGAAAGTAAAGAAAGTAAAAACTCGAACTAACTTTATTATATAACTTGGACACGATAACAATGATTGATCACTAAGCAAACTCTCAAAGAAGAAAAGATCAAACTAAACTTTATTCGTCTAAGCAAAATATTGAACTAAGATAAGTAAAGGCAAAAAGATAGCGGGATGATACGATACCGGGGCACCTCCCCCAAACTTGGCGGAAGCCAAGGGGAGTGCCCATACCCAATACTCAGTTCTCCTTTGGTGGTGAAGAAGGTGATGGTGGTGATGAAGCGATCCTGTCCTTAAGGGTCAAAAGATCCTGAAGCCGATGGGTGATGCTCCGGAGATAGGTGATATGCTCTTGATGCCTTGTCTCCCTTGATAGTGTCCGTAGGCTCCTCCCCCTTCGTCTCGATCCTCATCAGCCAAGAATCTTCTTCCATGTGGTTGGAGGAGCCAGAAGACATGATGCCTAGCTTGATAAATCTGACCAGAAACATCAAGAAAAGAGAACAGAGGCTTTTCTCCACGATTCGTGGTTAACAGGTTCGGGAAATATATATAGATATTTTATCTTGGAGGACAAGCATATGGAAGAAAAACGAAGTACGGGAGGTGTCCCAGGTGGGCACAACCCACCTGGGAGCGCCAGGCATGCCTGGCGCGCCCTGGTGTATTCTGCCCACCAGGGGACGTGTTGGTGTCAAAACCGGCGGATCTCGGGTAGGGGGTCCCGAACTGTGCGTCTAAGGTCGATGGTAACAGGAGAAAGGGGACATGATGTTTACCCAGGTTCGGGCCCTCTCTATGGAGGTAATACCCTACTTCCTGCTTGATTGATCTTGATGAATATGAGTATTACAAGAGTTGATCTAACACGAGATCCTAATGGCTAAACCCTAGAAGTCTAGCCTGTATAATTATGGTTATGAGTATATTGATCCGGACTAAGCCCTTCGGTTTATATAGACACCGGAGGGATCTAGGGTTACATAAGGTCGGTTACAGAGAAAGGAATCTTCATATTTGGTCGCCAAGCTTGCCTTCCACGCCAGGGAGAGTCCCATCCGGACACGGGTGGAGTCTTCGGTCTTCGTATCTTCACAGCCCATCAGTCCGGCCCAAGGCTAACAGGCCGGACGCCCGAGGACCCCTTAGTCCAGGACTCCCACAGGACGCTTCCTGGAAGTTTCTTTATTTCCCAAATTTTAGAATATTCCAAAACTGGCAGAAAATATTTTTATAGATTTTTCGGAGTCCGTTTACTTACTGTATCACGTACCTCCTTATTTTAACGGTTCTGTAGTGTTTCGAAGGGACTCTTTTATGTGTCCTTCCGGTGTCAAAGTTTGGACAATATTGCTTTCAACATTAATAGGCGTACCTGAGATATAATGCTTTATTCGTTGCCCATTGACAACCTTCGGGTTAATGCCTTCAAAATTATTTATTTTGATGGCTCCAGACTGGTAAACCTCCTCGATGACATATGGGCCTTCCCATTTTGGGAGGAGTTTGCCTGCAAAGAATCTGAAACGAGAGTTGTACAAAAGAACATATTCTCCGACTTTAAACTCACGCTTTTGAATTCTTTTGTCATGCCACCTTTTAACCTTTTCTTTGAATAACTTTGCATTTTCATAAGCTTGGGTTCTCCATTCATCTAATGAAGTTTTATCAAATAACCTCTTTTCACCAGCAAGTTTGAAATCATAGTTGAGTTCTTTAACTGCCCAGTATGCTTTATGTTCTAACTCAAGAGGCAAATGACATGCTTTTCCATAAACCATTTTATAAGGAGACATACCCATAGCATTCTTATATGCTGTTCTATAAGCCCAAAGTGCATCATCTAATTTCTTAGACCAATTCTTCCTGGACCTATTGACAGTTTTTTGCAAAAATTAATTTTATTTCTCTGTTGCTAAGCTCAACTTGACCACTAGACTGAGGATGATAGGGTGATGCAATTCTATGGTTAACATCATACTGCAAGCATTTTACTTAAAAGCACCATGAACAAAGTGTGAACCACCATCAGTCATTAAATATCTAGGGACTCCAAACCTTGGGAAAATAACTTCCTTAAGCATTTTAATAGAGGTGTTGTGATCAGCACTACTAGTTGGAATAGCTTCTACCAATTTAGTAACATAATCAACACCAACCAAAATATGTGTATACCCATTAGAGGAAGGAAAAGGTCCCATGTAATCAAATCCCCAAACATCAAATGGTTCAACAACAAGTGAATAGTTCATAGGCATTTCTTGACGCTTACCAATATTACCTATTCTTTGGCATTCATCACAAGATGAGACATACTTACGGGCATCCTTGAAGAGAGTAGGCCACTAAAATCCAGACTGCAATACCTTGTGAGCAGTTCTATCTCCAGCATGATGTCCTCAATAAGGTTCGGAGTGACATTTCCGAAGGATTTGTCCGTGTTCATGCTCACGTACACAACGTCTAATAATACCATCCGCTCCTTCTCTATAAAGATGTGGGTCATCCCAAAAGTAATGTCTTAAATCATAGAAGAACTTCTTTTTGTTGGTAAGTAAAGCTAGGTGGCATATATTTAGCAACAATGTAATTAGCATAGTCAGCATACCAAGGAGTACTATTAGAAACGTCTATTGCAGCTAACTGCTTGTCAGGAAAACTATCATTGATAGGAAGTGGGTCATCAAGCACATTTTCAAGCCTAGACAAGTTATCAGCTACGGGGTTCTCAGCCCCTTTTCTATCAATGATATGCAAATCAAATTCTTGTAGCAAGAGAACCCAATGAATAAGTCTAGGTTTAGAATCTTTCTTTTCCATCAGATATTTAATAGCAGCATGGTCTGTGTGAACAGTTACTTTGGAATCAACAATGTAAGGTCTAAACTTATCACAAGCAAACACCACTGCTAGGAATTCCTTTTCAGTAGCAGCATAATTTCTTTGAGCACTGTCTAGAGTTTTACTAGCATAATGAATAACATTCAATTTCCTATCAACTCTTTGTCCTAGAACAGCACCAACAACATAATCACTAGCAGCACACATAATTTCAAAAGGCAAGTTCCAATCAGGTGGATGAACAATAGGTGCAGAGATTAAAGCTTTCTTGAGTGTTTCAAAGGCTTCTAAACAATCATCATCAAAAAGAAAAGGGATATCCTTTTGCAAAAGATTAGTGAGAGGCCTAGAAATTTTAGAGAAGTCCTTGATAAATCTCCTATAGAAACCAGCATGACCTAGGAAACTACGAATACCTTTGATGTCCTTGGGACATGGCATTTTCTCAATTGCATCAACCTTAGCTTGGTCCACCTCAATACCTCTTTCAGAAATTTTATGACCCAAGACAATGCCTTCATTAACCATAAAGTGGCACTTCTCCCAATTCAAGACAAGATTTGTTTGTTCACATCTCTGCAAAACTCGATCAAGATTGCTTAAACGATCATCAAAATATTTCCCATAAACAGAGAAGTAATCCATGAAAACCTCAACAATCTTTTCATAAAAGTCAGAGAATATAGCCATCATGCATCTTTGAAAGGTAGCAGGTGCATTACATAAACCAAAAGGCACACGTCTATAAGCTTAAGTTCCAAAAGGACAAGTAAAAGTGGTCTTTTCTTGATCAGGTTGAGAAATAGGTATTTGTGAAAAGCCGGAATATCCATCAAGGAAGCAAAAGTGTGTGTGCTTAGATAATCTTTCAAGCATTTGATCGATAAAAGGCAAGGGGTAATGATCTTTTCTAGTAGCTTTATTTAATTTCCTGAAATCAACTACCATTCTATAGCCTGTAACAATTCTGTGTGGAATAAGTTCATTCTTATTATTAGGAACAACAGTAATACCCCCTTTCTTAGGGACATAATGAACAGGACTTACCCATCTACTATCAGCTATAGGATAGATTATACCTGCTTCCAAAAGTTTTAATATTTCCGTTCTTACGACCTCTTTCATCTTCGGATTTAACCGACGTTGGTGATCAACAACTGGTTTAGCATCAGGTTCCATATTAATTTTGTGCTGACATAGAGTGGGACTAATGCCCTTTAAATCATCAAGAGTAAATCCAATAGCAGCTCGGTGTTTCCTTAGAACTTTCAATAATCTTTCTTCTTCATGCTCTAAAAGGTTAGCACTGATAATAACATGATATATTTTCTTTTCATCAAGATAAGCATATTTCAAAGTGTATGGTAGTTGTTTTAATTCAAACACAGGATCACCCTTAGGTGGAGGAGGACCTCCTAGAGTTTCAATAGCCAAATTGTGTTTAAGTAGAGGGCGTTGTTCAAAGAAAATATTATCTATTTCATTTCTTTCATGCATATGTGAATCATTTTCATGGTCTAACAAGTATTGTTCTAAAGGATCGATGGGTGGCACAGCAATAGAAGCAAGACCAATTAATTCATCCTTACTAGGCAATTCTTTCTCATGATGTTTTCTACTAAACTTGGAAAAATTAAACTCATGAGCCTTATCACCAAAGCTAACACTGACAGTTTGTTTCTGGCAATCTATCCTAGCGTTAACTGTGTTCAAGAAGGGTCTATCGAAGATAATGGGACAGGAGTCATCTTGTGGAGAACCAAGAACAAGAAAATCAGTAGGGTATTTTACTTTCCCACACAAGACTTCAACATCTCTAACAATCCCAACTGGTGATATGGTATCTCTATTGGCAAGCTTAATAGTAACATCTATGTTTTCTACCTCAACAGGTGTTATGTCTTTCATAATTTGTTGATATAATGAGTGAGGAATGGCACTCACACTAGCACCCATGTCACGTAAACCATGATAACAGTGATCTCCTATTTTAACTAAAATGACAGGCAGTCCAACAACTGGTCTATTTCTATCCCTTTTTTCGGGTTTGGCAATTCTAGCAGCTTCTTCACAGAAGTAGATAACATGCCCACATCTTCTTTTAAGAGATCTTTAACCATAGCAATATTAGGCTCGACTCTAATTTGTTCGTCAAGTTTAGGTGTTCTAACATAGCTCTTGTTAACCACAGTTGAAACTTTAGCATGTTCCTTTATCCTAACAGGAAAAGGTGGTTTCTCAATATAAGCAGTAGGGATAGCTGGATCAACATTATAAAGTAAAGTTTCTTCTTTAACCGGAACCGGTTCTTTAATTTCATCTTTAATGGGTGGGTGATATTTAAACCACTCATCTTTAGGGATTTCAACATGAGTAGGAAATGATTCACAAAAGGAGGCTAGTATCTCAGAGTCAAGTCCATATTTAGTGCTAAACTTTTGAAAAGCATCGGTACCATAAAAGATTTAACACAATCATACTTAAGCTTTATACCTGACTCGTTACCTTCGTCGAGTTCCCTATCTTTAGAGTTGTGTTTAATTCTTTCCAAGAGATCCCACCGGAATTCAATAGTTTTCTTCATAAAATAACCGGCACGAGAAGTATCAACCATGGTTTGATCATTACGAGAAAGCCGAGCATAAAAATTCTGAATAATAATTTCTCTCGATAGCTCATGATTGGGGCATGAATATAACATTGACTTAAGCCTCCCCCAAGCTAGAGCGATACGTTCTCCTTCACAAGGCCAATATATATATATATATATATATATATATATATATATATATATATATATATATATATATATATGTCCGATCACGATGAACTAGATGCACAGGACAATTTTTTTGGTGAAACTCCAATTTTAAACGATTCCAATTCCATGATCCAACATCATCGCGTAGCCTATACCATGCCAATGCTTTTCCCTTCAAAGATAAAGGGAAAACCTTTTTCCTCACCTCATCTCCGGGTAAACCTGCAAGCTTGAACAATCCACAAATTTGTTCTGCATATATCAAGTGCATATCAGGATGTTCGGTACCATCTCCTGCATAAGGATTAGCTAGCAGTTGTTCTATCATACCTGAAGGAATTTCATATTCAATATTTTCAGTAGGTGCAGTAGGTTGAGGGGCAATTAATTGTGGTTCCGAATGAGGTGAAGATACCCCGAACAAACCCCTCAAAGGATTGTTTTCCATAGTAACAAGTGACAATAAATTTTAGCACACTATATAAATGTTTCCTTACCGAATTCCACTTACCAAAGGCGCTTCACTCCCCGACAACGGTGTCAGAAAATAGCCTTGATGACCCACAAGTATAGGGGGTCAATTGTAGCTCTTTTCGATAAGTAAGAGTGTCGAACCCAACGAGGAGCAGAAGGAAATGGCTAGTTTTCAGTAAGGTAGTCTGCAAGTGCTGAAACTGTAAGTAGCGAGTAGTTTAATAGCACGATAATTTGTAACGAGCAAGTAACGATAGTAACAACAAGTATGCAGCAAGGTAGCCCAATCCTTTTGAGGCAAAGGACAGGCCAAAACGGTCTCTTATAATAAGCAACACGTTCTTTAGGGTACACGGGAATTTCATCTAGTCACTTTCTTCATGTTGGTTTGATCTGTGTTCGCTACTTTGATAATTTGATATGTGGGTGGACCGGTGCTTAGGTGTTGTTATTACTTGAACGAACCTCCTACTTATGATTAACCCTCCCGCAAGCATCCGCAACTACGAGAAAATTATTAAGGATAAATCCTAACCATAGCATTAAACTCTAGGATGCAATCGGTCCCTTACGGAATAGTGCATATACTCGGGTTTAAGTTTCTGTCACTCTCGCAACCCACCATCTATTTACTACTCCACAATGGATTCCCTTAGGCCCAAATATGGTGAAGTGTCATGTATTCGACGTTCACATGACACCACTAAGGGAATCACAACATACATACTATCAAAATATCGAACACATATCAAGTTCACATGATTACTTGCAACATGATTTATCCCGTGACCTCAAGAACAAAAGTAACTAATCACAACTCATCAACATGCTCATGATCAGAGGGGTATTAATATGCTGAACATATAATCTTCCACCAAATAAACCATATAGTAATAAACTACAAGATGTAATCAACACTACTAGTCACCCCCTAGCAACAATTTATAGTTCTGGTAACAAGATTGAATACAAGAGGTGAACTAGGGTTTGAGATGAGATGGTGCTGGTGAAGATGTTGATGGAGATTGCCCTCCCCAAGATGGGAGAGTCGTTGGTGATGATGATGACGATGATTTCCTCCTCCGGGAGGGAAGTTCCCAGGGCAGAATCGCTCCGCCGGAGGGCAAAAGTGCTCTTGCCCAAGTTCCGCCTCGAGGCGGCGGCTCTCTGTCCCGAAAGTATTATTCTTACTTTTTCTAGATCAAAAGCACTTATATACCAGAAGATGGACACCGGAGGTGGGCCGAGGAGGCCACAACCCACCAAGGCGCGCCAGGGGGGCCTGGCGCGCCCAGGTGGGTTGTGCCCACCTGGTGCCCCCCCCCCCCTGGAGTTTATTAGCTCCAATAATTCTTAAATAATCCATAAAAAATCTTCGTAAAGTTTCAACTCATTTGGAGTTGTGCAGAATAGGTGGCGTGACGTAGCTTTTTCACGTCCAGATTTCCAACTGCCAGAATTCTCCCGCTTAGTGTGTACCTTGCAAATTATGAGAGAAAAGGCATTAGAATTACTCCAAAAATAATTATTATGGATAAAAATATCGTAAATAATAGTAAGAAAACATGATGCAAAATGGACGTATCATCTTGCAATAGTGTTCAAAACATCCGCGATAACTTCATGTCTATTAAGTTTGATGGGTACCTTCACTCAAGTAACACATCGCCTATGTTATTCAAGTTCAATAGAAACAAAGCCTTCCAGCCAGTGAGATGGGATTACCTAGCTTCTTGAGCTTTTACATAATTTTGGACTCTCAAGCATATTAAGTTGATCTTCTTGACCACAACCTTTTTTTGCGGGTGAAAAGCTTGTATTACTCAACTCATAGAATTACAATCATCGGCAGCTAGCTAGACAGTTTCCTCTGGATCAGAACCTAACCATGTCATGGTTCTACCTTTGGTACGAGCAAACTTAGCAAAATTGTCACTAACCCTATTTTGGGATCAAGAAATATGAGTAATACAGGATTCACGAAGACTCAAGAGATGTCTAATTTATGTAACTAGCGAAGAATAAATTGATCTATCAAGTTCTTTCGCCTGAATAACCTTTACTACCACAATTGAGTCCATCTCTATGGATATTGGAAGATCGCTTCTCTTAAGGAAAGGGAGAGACCCTCCATGCAGGCACACAATTATGCTTCAAGAGCAACTCTCCATGAAAACAATTCCCTACAGGCCAAGAAAATGAGATTACCCATGTTGTCCCTGAGTACCATGCCCGCTCCAGTAGAACCCTCATCGGAGAATGAGCCATCAATGTTCAGTTTAACCCATCCGGAGCAAGGGGGCTGCCAAGTTTCAGGGAGACAAACAGGTGATATCGCATGTGGCCACAAAAGTACATTATCATATGTAAGAATATGTTTTCCTTTAACCCGATCAGAAGCTAAGTCCACATTCAAGCCAAAGATTGAATCCGAATAGCTCACAAGAAAATGCTTCGAGGCTTAACGTGGTCTCGGGTGATCCTGTTGAGCATAGTACGGGTCTTGTCAAGGTGATCCAATCTCATCGGTACTATCTATGTCTGCATGGCAAAAACCGAGGTAACGTGGTCATCTCCCACAGGGTAGGTCCACAGTAGCTAAAACGGCAAAACCTAAGTGGAGCCCGTGGGTATGAAAGTGCAACTAATCCCCTAGTGGTTTTGTTAATTCATAACAACATATATCTCATTGAACTAATATACATTCAAGATAAATATTTCAGGATGTTCAATGATTGGCATGGCATGGACTAGAGATGTGGACCCCTCAAAATGGTAAGGACAAGGATTGGCAAAAGCTCAAGACTCTACATTTTTGTTTAACTGATCCAAGATCACATTGAGTCCATAGGAAAGCCAATAATATTAAAAGGGGATGAGGTGTTGCTTAATAATCTATTTGCTCAAGTGCTTAGTGATATTGCTCCAAAAACCCTCAGCCACTTTCTCTATCCAAATATGTCCAAACCCTAAATTCCAACTCGGCCCCATCAAAATTTCCCATCTGGAGCCACCGAGTTCATCTGGACTTAGCCCTGCCAAAACCCTAACAATTTGGTTCCACCTGTATGGATCTCGGTCCCACCGAGATGGCATTGCCAGCTCTTTGTGGCTTGTTGCAATCATTTTGGTCTCATCGAGAAGTTGCAACCAGTCCCACCGAGATAACTTGACTGATTCTCTGTTGCCTTGTTGCTTCAGTTCGGTCCCACCAAGATGATGCGATCGGCGCCACCGAGATGAGGTTTGCCCTAACCCAAGCACATCGGTCCCACCGAGTTGTTCCAGTCGGTCACACCAAGATTCCTAACGTTCATATTTTTGCACAGATCGGTGCCACCGAGTTTTCTGATCGGTGCCACCGAGATGGGTCAAAAGTGTGTAACGATTGGATTTTGTGTGGAGGCTATATATACCCCTCCACCCCTTCTCTCTCATAGAGGAAAGGCATCAGAACGTGCCTACACTTACACCATTCATTTTTTAGAGAGAACCACCTACTCATGTCTTGAGATCAAGAGATTCCATTCCTACCATTTGAACCTTGATTTCTAGCCTTCCCTAAGTTGCTTTCCACTCAAATCCTTCTTCCACCATAGCCAAATCTGTGTGAGAGAGAGTTGAGTGTTGGGGAGACTATCATTTGTAGCACAAGAGCAAGGAATTCATCATCAACACACCCTCTATTACCTTTTGGAGAGAGGTGTCTCCTAGATTGGTTAGGTGTCCCTTGTGAGCCTCCGACATGATGTGGAGTTGAACCAAGAAGTGTGCAAGGGCAAGGAGATCGTCTACTTCGTGAAGATCTACCCAAGTGAGGTAAGTCCATCGTGGGTGATGGCCTTGGTGGGATAGACAAGGTTGCTTCTTCGTGGATCCTTCGTGGGTGGAGCCCTCCGTGGACTCGCGTAGCCGTTACCCTTCATGGTTGAAGTCTCCATCAACGTGGACGTACAATAGCACCACCTATCGGAACCACGCCAAAAATCTTCATGTCTCCATTGCGTTTGCCTTCTCCAAACCCTTCCCTTTACCTTCATATTTAATGTTTTACATTCTGCTGCTATACTCTTAGAATTGCATGTGTAGGTTGATTGCTTGACTTGTCAAAATTGCTAAAATCTGCCCACAACTAAAATTAGGAAAATCATAGATTTTTATTTGGTCAAGTAGTCTAATCACCCCCCCCCTCTATACATACTTTCGATCCTATAGGGTACAACCTGTATTTCGGAAAATGTTTATTGCCATTAAAAAAGTGTATGATGTGTATTTCAGAAAATGTCACGGTGTATTCAGAAAGTGTTCAAAATCATGTATTCAAAAAGCTGTACATCATGTATTCGTAAAATGTGTTTCACATGTGCTCTAAATATGTACATTTTATACGAGAAAAAATTAGACATGAGTTAAAAAAACCAATAAAAAACACAAAGAAACAAAAAAAAAAGATAAGAAAAGAAGAAGAAGAGCAAGAAAGAAGCAAAGAAAACCAAGTATAACAACGAAAGAAAGGAAACAATAAAACCCAATGAGAAAAAACAAAGAAAACTAAAGTAAAATGAAGAAAGAAAGAAAAGGAAAAGCCAAAGAAATCAGTGAGGAAATAAATAAAAGCGACAAAAGAAAAAAAAACAAAATAAAACCGGACTGGGTGAAGGGAGCGCTTATGTCTCACGTCCAGCGAGTCAAGGCTTCCGACTAACAGAAGCGTGCGAGCATATGGGCTAGCCCAGTTCGCAGTAGTACACTGCCTCGTTTCCTTTTTTTCACATTTTTATTTCATTTTTTGATTCATTTGTTACTTTTGTTTACACTTTCAAATATTCTAAACATATATATTACAAAATAGACTTTATATAATATTTAGAAAAATATTAATCATGCATTTGAAAAATGTTGAATGTGTATACAGAAAATGTTGACCATGTATTAAAAAAAGATGAAATTTCAGATTATGTATATAAAAATATTAATCAAAGCATTTGAAAAAATGTTGAACAAGTATTTAAAAAATGTTAGACAAAGCATTTTAAAAATATTAAATGTGTACAGAAAACATGTTGACCATGTATTAAAAAAACTAGATGATTCCCCGCGCGTTGCTGCGGGACTCTTAGCTGACATTGAGGGTTTTGTAGTAAAATACTCTTTGTGTGCCAAAATAAGTGTCTTAACGTTATTACAACTTTGTACTAAAGTTGAGACACTTATTTTGGGACGAAGAGAGTAGAATACAGTGCTAAATTAGCATGGACAATTTTAAGAAAACAATTGATAATAAAGAGTATTTTATACTGGTTTTGTATATGTCAACGCTCAATCCTATTGGACTACCAATGCTTATTACCTAGGTTAGCTTGATTATCTAAGAGTACCAACTTTATTATCTGATCTTGCCCTTTATAGATGTATGTTAGAGGATAAAAAGGGTGGTGGGGGGATAGTGCCATTTATAAAGCCTAAACTAAGAAAGATATATTCTAGCATATTTCCCTTCAAAAGGCTATGGGGAACTTACTATTTTCATGAATACACAATCCCCATGCATCCATGTTAATTAAAGCGAGTAACTAAAATTCTTGAGAAACTTGACAAAGTAAAAATAATGTTGTCGCACCTACTGGATGACAGACTGCATCACAATTGTTTTGTAATGTAAAATAGAATAGTTTTCTGAATGGGGACTGTTAAATATTGCATTGGTCGAGAAAATAACTAAGACCAACACAAGTTAAATATTTTACATCTTCGCAAAACTTAGGAAGAAACTCTCACTAGACAATTGAATATAGTTATTATCTATTTCTTTGGTTGGGTTGCATGACTTGTACAACAGATCCTGCACCCTGATATTCATTTGAGAAATCCCAGTATTAGCTAGCTCCAGCTAGCCCATAGGACATAATCCATGAAAGAAATACCATCCCCAATTCGCCACCTTCCTAGAGGTGGATTGTGTTGAGCTATGCAAGTTGGTGGAGGCCAACTCGGAGGACAGGTTCAGGCATATGCATCTCATTCGACAGCTGAAATTAAAAATTCTGCAAGAAATGGAAATTCATAATATAAATATCAGTCATAATTAATTCTTTCATGGCTGAGTAGATTATCCCTCTTTTTCCAAAAAAAATGTAGTAGCACATAAGTACGTTCATACAATTATAAAGCATGTGTACAAACTATTTGCAAGAGAAAAAGATGCCTGTCTACAAACAACCCAATCTTATCATAAGCATCCAATGATCAAACAGAAGAAAATAAATTCTATGCTCCGGCTCCATATGGCATCAGGCCATTAGATGAAAATGTAAGAGAACATACATGGTAATTTAACTCGTCTGCATCTGTAGAGATTGCCTTCCTGAAAACAAAATTGGGATGGCAGATCAACATGGTCTACAGGATTGGCTCAGGCATTATTTATCATCCAGTTTTAAGAAGAGAAACAGTAGTACATCCTGCAACATGTACTTTGTTGCAAAAGAAAATCAGTATTCTTCGATGTTCCAGACAATAGTGGATGAAAAAACGAGGGAAATGTAAAACAAAAATTACAGTATGTTGGCGAGGAATCAGCGTTTGTGGACAGATCGCCTGACGGGCGTTACATCGGGGGAACTGACTGTTGGAGACGAACGACATTTTTGGGAAAAAAACCAGAAGTACATACGGGGTGTCGGTGACTTTACTGTTGGAGACAATTCGGCGTTTGTGGACAGATCATCTGATGAACGTGGCAGGAGAAGTGCTACGGCCGGTGAAGAACTGGATGGACATAGTATATCTAGCACATCGACCCGCTTCACCATCACTCCATAGATCCGTGCTTCAGAGTTCAGACGTCCATGCGTACTTGTGTGTCCGCTCACCGCGACCCCATAGAGAAAGTTGGCCTCACCAGCAAGGCAACGATTGATGGCGTGCTAATGGAAAACCTGTGTTGGTAGAAGCTGGGACAACAGCGTTGATGGAGAAGAAAGCAGAGGCCGGCCGGATCAACGGAAGTACAAACGGGGGAACGCCTGACTGCTGGTCACCACGCCAATGGGGAAGTGCAGATTCTATGAGTGGAAGGAGGGGTGCGCAGTACCTGAACCAGGAACCACCCGCCGAGGTTGCCCAACCTCAGGTCCAGGATGTAGCTCGTCCAGATGCAGGTCCGGCGCGAGCGGGCACGGCGATGGACCAGCATATGCTGCAGCAATCTTGGCCATGGTCCAACATCTGTTAAGGTTGAACTTGTGTCGGCCACCATTCTGATTGCGACGACGCTGCTTCAAGCTCTTCATGGCCATCTGCGCTCTTGTATTCATGGTCCTTCACGTCTCTGCATCTCGAATCGGCCGAGCGGCGGCATGCGGAAGGCGGAAGGAATAAGCACCCACCGGTGGCTGTGCGCAGCCAGCGGCGTCCGTTTCGGAGTGGACTGGCGAGCGTGGGAGGAGCCATCGCGCACCGATGGAAGATCTATTAGACGAACTACTAAGAAGACGAAGCAGGGAAGGCCGTAGTGGTTCCTAATTAAAGAAGAAGGGGAATTGCAAGGGAAACAGGAAGGCACCGAATCTGCGGCTGCGTTGGTGGTTTCCCGGAGGTGAGGAGCCGAGGAAAGGTGGAGCCAATGCAACGCAAGGGGCCACACGTGATTAATCAGGATGAGAGAATTGGTTGATGGACCATGCCTATGAACTTAGCGATTTTAAGAAGAAAAAAAATGCTGACATGGTGTAGTGACGTGGAAGCCTACATGTCAATATAATTGGTAGTAGTGGGTTTGATGATGTGGATAGCTTGCATGTCAAGAGAAATATGATAGTGGGGATGAATTATTTAGGTATTATAGATGATGAAAGTTCTTGATCATATATATATAATGTTAATCTTCATTTGAAAAATGTAGGACAAGTATTTGTAAAATATTGATCAAGCATTTGAAAAATGTTAGATGTGTATATAAAAAATGTTGACCATGCATTAAAAATTGATGAAATTTGTAGATCGTGTATATTAAAATGTTAATCAAGCAATTGAAAAATGTTGAACAAGTATTTGTAAAATGTTGATCAAGCATTTGAAAAAATTTAAATGTATATAGAAAAATGTTGACAATGTATTAAAAAATGATGAATTTTTGATCATGTATATAAAAAATTTTAATCAAGAAATTGAAAAAAATGTTGAACAAGTATTGAAAAAGCTTAGTCAAGCATTTTGTAAATGTTGAATGTGTATAGAAAAAATGTTCACAATGTTTTCCAAAAAATGTTAATATTGCATTTAGAAAATGCTAATCAAGTATTTCAAAAAATGTTAAATGTGCATAGAAAAAAAGCTGACAATGTATTAGAAAATGTTAATCTTGTATTTAAAAATCTTTATCAAACATATGAAAAAGTTTAAAAGTGTGTGTAGGACAAATGTTGACCATGTATCAAAAAAATATTAATCTTGTATTTTAATAATGTTAAAGCATTTGGAAAATGTTTAAAATGTGTATTAAAAAATGTTGAGCATGCATTAAAAAATGTTAAATTTGTATTGGAAATTTTTTAGACATGTATTAGAAAAATGTTGCTAACATATAAGAAAAATGTAGAATTAAACCAAACGAAACAAACCAAACTCAAAAGAAAAACAAAAAAGAAAAAGCAAGAAAGGAGAAGAAATTAGAAAAACATAAGGAAAACAAAGAAGAAGAAAAAGGAAAACAAAAAGGTGATGAAAAACAAGAAAGAAAAAAATCGAAGAAAAAAGGAAAAAGGAAAAGCCTAGTGAAAAACCGAGAAAGTAATATGAAAATAAAACAAAAAGAAAAAAAGAAAAGAAAAAAACAATGAAAACTGCGAGAAAACAAAAGAACAAACAAAATATAAAGACCTGGAAAAACGGAAAAGAAACAGGGGAAACTCGACTCATTTCTACTTAAGAAAGCCCGACCTACTATTTAGTCACAAACGGGAGTCTAGCGTAGTGGCTAGCTGCCCTCACGATCAACTAGGGGACCAAGATTCGAATCCTCCGTGGGGCGTGTCACTCTCTTTTCTTTATCTTCCTATTTCTATTAACTGTCCGCTATTGGCTTGGCCTGTTGCTGTAGCTTCGACGCGAAAGATCCGTTTGTTGGTCTCGCTTAAAGTGAGGTATAGTTGCCGTGCGGGGTGAAGGTAGCAATGTTTACTAGCTAACGGCAAAAACTACTATGCTAAATGGCCAGCCCGCTATTGGTCAACCGTAGGCGATTCCTGTTATGAATCGGTATGGGTGTCACATAGCTGTCGCACCAAGGACGCATACAGTATCGAGAAGACTGTTTCTTTCAATTTTGTTCGTTCTTTTTTCCTTTTATCCTTCTACTAAATTTATTTATTTTTTAAAAATACTCTAATAAATAATTTAAAACTTAAAGTACTAAAATTTAAAATAAGTAAATAATTAAAAATGGTAACACAGTGCAAAAAATTGTTAGTGTCAATTTTAAAAAATGTAGATAACATTTCAAAGTTTTGACATTTGAAGATGTTCTACACATATTCAAAACAATGGACAAACACATATATTTGAGAAATGTTAAATGTGTATGAAAAATATTCTAGAAGAATACAAAAATGTATAACACATATGAAAAAAGTAGACATCTAAAACATATAACTAAAAAATGTAATCATTTATTTTAAAATGTTAACATGTAAGGAAAATATTCCTGGTGTATAGAAAAATGTACAACGTGTGTGAAAAAATTTTACGAGGTGTATGGAAATAAGTAGACATGAAAAGAAATAAACAAAAATGTTGATCATGATTTTAGAAAATGTTAACCATGTGTATAAAAAAAGTTCTTGATGTATAAGAAAAATCTACAACGTGTATGAACAAATTTATGTCCAAATGTATGTTTGAAAAATTGGTTAATCATGTAGTTAAAAAATGTTAAGGGTATAAAATGTTGAATATGTATACTAACATTTGTTATGTGCATGAAAAAGAAAATACACATCAAATCATATATTTGAAATAATGTAGTCACGTATTTTAAAATGTTCAATGAGACAAAAATGTGCAGATGTATTTGAAAATGTTTGTTTTATTTTAAAAATGTTGATCATGTATAAAATAATGAAAGGGTAAGAAAAACCTCATGAAAGCTGTAAAAAATAATGAAAAATTAAAGAAAACCTATAAGACTGAGAAATATAAAATAAAAAAGAAATCAAATTAAACCAATACAAAAGGGAAAACATGAAAAGAAAAAACACAAAGAGAACGAAAAACCAGGAAAGAAACATAGAAAACCAAGAAACAAAAATAAAAGAAAAAATAGTTAAACCATGAAAGAAACAAATAAAAGAGAAAAATAAATAAAAAACAACATAGAAATGAATAAAAGAATTAATCAATGCAAATTGGGAAATAAACAAAGAATAGAAAAATTCTAGGACAAATGAGAAAGAAACGAAGAAAACTGATGCAAAAATAAAGAAAATAGACAAACCGAAAAAGGGAAGAAACAAAGGAAACCGAAAGAAAAACAAAAGAAATGAAAACGCGACTACCAATAGTTGCCCACTAGTGCGATCGAGCGGCGGCCTGAAAAAGTAAGTATCTGTCCCCCGCGATTCAGCGCTCGAGAAAGGAAAGCGACCACCAACCAACGCGATCGAGCGACCAGTCCCGATACACGCAAATGTATGAGAGAAAAGTCATCCGCATGCTCCCACATGGCCAACTGTACCTACCCAGCCCTCCCACGCCCGCTCGCCCCCATGCCACCACGGTTCCTTCTTCTTCTCCATGAAAGAAGGGATCCAAGGCCCTTCTTCCTCCTCCTACACAGCTGTCATGGCAACTCCAAAGTAGAAGAAGAAGCTGCTTCAAAAAAGATCTAAGGGCAGGGTGGTCAGAGCCATACCAGGCAGGAACACCAAGGCAGGTAATTTCCCTCCCTTCTGCCCCTCTTCACTTCCCCCCTTATTCTACTGCATATGCCAACCCCCTTCTCCATGGATCTAGCAAAAATCCATGGAGAAGCTGCTTCAAAAATAGGTGGATCTGGCAAAATAGACATCTAAAACATATAACTAAAAAATGTATAACACATATGAAAAAAGTAGACATCTAAAACATATAACTAAAAATGTAATCATTTATTTTAAAATGTTAACATGTAAGGAAAATATTCCTGGTGTATAGAAAAATGTACAACGTGTGTGAAAAAAATGTACCAGGTGTATGGAAACAAGTAGACATGAAAAGAAATAAACAAAAATGTTGATCATGATTTTAGAAAATGTTAACCATGTGTATAAAAATGTTCTTGATGTATAAGAAAAATCTACAACGTGTATGAACAAATTTATGTCCAAATGTATGTTTGAAAAATTGGTTAATCATGTAGTTAAAAAATGTTAAGGGGTATAAAATGTTGAATATGTATACTAACATTTGTTATGTGCATGAAAAGAAAATACACATCAAATCATATATTTGAAATAATGTAGTCACGTATTTTAAAATGTTCAATGAGACAAAAATGTGCAGATGTATTTGAAAATGTTTGTTTTATTTTAAAAATGTTGATCATGTATAAAGTAATGAAAGGGGTAAGAAAAACCTCATGAAAGCTGTAAAAAAATAATGAAAAATTAAAGAAAACCAATAAGACTGAGAAATATAAAATAAAAAAGAAATCAAATTAAACCAATACAAAAAGGGAAAACATGAAAAAGAAAAAACACAAAGAGAACGAAAAACCAGGAAAGAAACATAGAAAACCGAAGAAACAAAAATAAAAGAAAAAATAGTTAAACCATTAAATAAAAAAATAAAACATATAAAAATAAATAAAAAACAAATAAGAAATGAAGAAAAGAAAAAATATATGCAAAATGGGAAAGAAACAAAGAATAGAAAAAATCTAGGACAAATGAGAAAGAAACGAAGAAAACTGATGCAAAAATAAAGAAAATAGACAAACCGAAAAAAGGGAAGAAACAAAGGAAACCGAAAGAAAAAACAAAAGAAATGAAAACGCGACTACCAATAGTTGCCCACTAGTGCGATCGAGCGGCCGGCCTGAAAAAGTAAGTATCTGTCCCTCGCGGTTCCGCGCCCGTAAAAGGAAAGCGACCACCAACCAACGCGATCGGCGACCAGTCCCGATACACGCAAGCGAAGGAGAGAAAAGTCATCCGCATGCTCCCACATGGCCAACTGTACCTACCCAGCCCTCCCACGCCCGCCGCCCCATGCCACCACGGTTCCTTCTTCTTCTCCATGAAAGAAGGGATCCAAGGCCCTTCTTCCTCCTCCTACACAGCTGTCATGGCAACTCCAAAGTAGAAGAAGAAGCTGCTTCAAAAAAGATCTAAGGGCAGGGTGGTCAGAGCCATACCAGGCAGCAACACCAAGGCAGGTAATTTCCCTCCCTTCTGCCCCTCTTCACTTCCCCCCTTATTCTACTGCATATGCCAACCCCCTTCTCCATGGATCTAGCAAAAATCCATGGAGAAGCTGCTTCAAAAATAGGTGGATCTGGCAAAATAGACATCTAAAACATATAACTAAAAAATGTATAACACATATGAAAAAAGTAGACATCTAAAACATATAACTAAAAAATGTAATCATTTATTTTAAAATGTTAACATGTAAGGAAAATATTCCTGGTGTATAGAAAAATGTACAACGTGTGTGAAAAAAATGTACCAGGTGTATGGAAACAAGTAGACATGAAAAGAAATAAACAAAAATGTTGATCATGATTTTAGAAAATGTTAACCATGTTTATAAAAATGTTCTTGATGTATAAGAAAAATCTACAACGTGTATGAACAAATTTATGTCCAAATGTATGTTTGAAAAATTGGTTAATCATGTAGTTAAAAAATGTTAAGGGGTATAAAATGTTGAATATGTATACTAACATTTGTTATGTGCATGAAAAAGAAAATACACATCAAATCATATATTTGAAATAATGTAATCACGTATTTTAAAATGTTCAATGAGACAAAAAATGTGCAGATGTATTTGAAAATGTTTGTTTTATTTTAAAAATGTTTATCATGTATAAAGTAATTAAAGGTGTAAGAAAAACCTCATGAAAGCTGTAAAAAAATAATGAAAAATTAAAGAAAACCAATAAGACTGAGAAATATAAAATAAAAAAGAAATCAAATTAAACCAATACAAAAAGGGAAAACATGAAAAAGAAAAAAACACAAAGAGAACGAAAAACCAGGAAAGAAACATAGAAAACCGAAGAAACAAAAATAAAAGAAAAAATAGTTAAACCATGAAAGAAACAAATAAAAGAGAGAAAAATAAATAAAAACAACAAAGAAACGAAGAAAAGAAAAAATCAATGCAAAATGGGAAAGAAACAAAGAATAGAAAAAATCTAGGACAAATGAGAAAGAAACGAAGAAAACTGATGCAAAAATAAAGAAAACAGACAAACCGAAAAAAGGGAAGAAACAAAGGAAACCAAAAGAAAAAACAAAAGAAATGAAAACGCGACTACCAATAGTTGCCCACTAGTGCGATCGAGCGGCCGGCCTGAAAAAGTAAGTATCTGTCCCCCCGCGGTTCCGCGCTCCAGAAAAGGAAAGCGACCACCAACCAACGCGATCGAGCGACCAGTCCCGATACACGCATAATGTATGAAGGAGAAAAGTCATCCGCATGCTCCCACATGGCCAACTGTACCTACCCAGCCCTCCCACGCCTGGCCGCCCCCATGCCACCACGGTTCCTTCTTCTTCTCCATGAAAGAAGGGATCCAAGGCCCTTCTTCCTCCTCCTACACAGCTGTCATGGCAACTCCAAAGTAGAAGAAGAAGCTGCTTCAAAAAAGATCTAAGGGCAGGGTGGTCAGAGCCATACCAGGCAGGAACACCAAGGCAGGTAATTTCCCTCCCTTCTGCCCCTCTTCACTTCCCCCCTTATTCTACTGCATATGCCAACCCCCTTCTCCATGGATCTAGCAAAAATCCATGGAGAAGCTGCTTCAAAAATAGGTGGATCTGGCAAAATAGACATCTAAAACATATAACTAAAAAATGTATAACACATATGAAAAAAGTAGACATCTAAAACATATAACTAAAAAATGTAATCATTTATTTTAAAATGTTAACATGTAAGGAAAATATTCCTGGTGTATAGAAAAATGTACAACGTGTGTGAAAAAAATGTACAAGGTGTATGGAAACAAGTAGACATGAAAAGAAATAAACAAAAATGTTGATCATGATTTTAGAAAATGTTAACCATGTGTATAAAAAATGTTCTTGATGTATAAGAAAAATCTACAACGTGTATGAAAAAATTTATGTCCAAATGTATGTTTGAAAAATTGGTTAATCATGTAGTTAAAAAATGTTAAGGGGTATAAAATGTTGAATATGTATACTAACATTTGTTATGTGCATGAAAAGAAAATACACATCAAATCATATATTTGAAATAATGTAGTCACGTATTTTAAAATGTTCAATGAGACAAAAAATGTGCAGATGTATTTGAAAATGTTTGTTTTATTTTAAAAATGTTGATCATGTATAAAGTAATGAAAGGGTAAGAAAAACCTCATGAAAGCTGTAAAAAATAATGAAAAATTAAAGAAAACCAATAAGACTGAGAAATATAAAATAAAAAGAAATCAAATTAAACCAATACAAAAAGGAAAACATGAAAAGAAAAAAACACAAAGAGAGCGAAAAACCAGGAAAGAAACATAGAAAACCGAAGAAACAAAAATAAAAGAAAAAATAGTTAAACCATGAAAGAAACAAATAAAAGAGAGAAAAATAAATAAAAAACAACAAAGAAATGAAGAAAAGAAAAAATCAATGCAAAATGGGAAAGAAACAAAGAATAGAAAAAATCTAGGACAAATGAGAAAGAAACGAAGAAAACTGATGCAAAAATAAAGAAAACAGACAAACCGAAAAAAGGGAAGAAACAAAGGAAACCAAAAGAAAAACAAAAGAAATGAAAACGCGACTACCAATAGTTGCCCACTAGTGCGATCGAGCGGCCGGCCTGAAAAGTAAGTATCTGTCCCCAGCGGTTCCGCGCTCCGTAAAAGGAAAGCGACCACCAACCAACGCGATCGAGCGACCAGTCCCGATACGCATAAGCAGAAGGAGAGAAAAGTCATCCGCATGCTCCCACATGGCCAACTGTACCTACCCAGCCCTCCCACGCCGCCGCCCCATGCCACCACGGTTCCTTCTTCTTCTCCATGAAAGAAGGGATCCAAGGCCCTTCTTCCTCCTCCTACACAGCTGTCATGGCAACTCCAAAGTAGAAGAAGAAGCTGCTTCAAAAAAGATCTAAGGGCAGGGTGGTCAGAGCCATACCAGGCAGCAACACCAAGGCAGGTAATTTCCCTCCCTTCTGCCCTCTTCACTTCCCCTTATTCTATCAAGATATGCCAACCCCCTTCTCCATGGATCTAGCAAAAATCCATGGAGAAGCTGCTTCAAAAATAGGTGGATCTGGCAAAATAGACATCTAAAACATATAACTAAAAAATGTATAACACATATGAAAAAAGTAGACATCTAAAACATATAACTAAAAAATGTAATCATTTATTTTAAAATGTTAACATGTAAGGAAAATATTCCTGGTGTATAGAAAAATGTACAACGTGTGTGAAAAAAATGTACCAGGTGTATGGAAACAAGTAGACATGAAAAGAAATAAACAAAAATGTTGATCATGATTTTAGAAAATGTTAACCATGTTTATAAAAAATGTTCTTGATGTATAAGAAAAATCTACAACGTGTATGAACAAATTTATGTCCAAATGTATGTTTGAAAAATTGGTTAATCATGTAGTTAAAAAATGTTAAGGGGTATAAAATGTTGAATATGTATACTAACATTTGTTATGTGCATGAAAAGAAAATACACATCAAATCATATATTTGAAATAATGTAATCACGTATTTTAAAATGTTCAATGAGACAAAAAATGTGCAGATGTATTTGAAAATGTTTGTTTTATTTTAAAAATGTTGATCATGTATAAAGTAATGAAAGGGGTAAGAAAAACCTCATGAAAGCTGTAAAAAATAATGAAAAATTAAAGAAAACCAATAAGACTGAGAAATATAAAATAAAAAGAAATCAAATTAAACCAATACAAAAAGGGAAAACATGAAAAAGAAAAAAACACAAAGAGAACGAAAAACCAGGAAAGAAACATAGAAAACCGAAGAAACAAAAATAAAAGAAAAAATAGTTAAACCATGAAAGAAACAAATAAAAGAGAGAAAAATAAATAAAAAACAACAAAGAAATGAAGAAAAGAAAAAATCAATGCAAAATGGGAAAGAAACAAAGAATAGAAAAAATCTAGGACAAATGAGAAAGAAACGAAGAAAACTGATGCAAAAATAAAGAAAAGCAGACAAACCGAAAAAGGGAAGAAACAAAGGAAACCAAAAGAAAAAACAAAAGAAATGAAAACGCGACTACCAATAGTTGCCCACTAGTGCGATCGAGCGGCCGGCCTGAAAAAGTAAGTATCTGTCCCCCCGCGGTTCCGCGCTCCAGAAAAGGAAAGCGACCACCAACCAACGCGATCGAGCGACCAGTCCCGATACACGCAAACAGAAGGAGAGAAAAGTCATCCGCATGCTCCCACATGGCCAACTGTACCTACCCAGCCCTCCCACGCCCGCTCGCCCCCATGCCACCACGGTTCCTTCTTCTTCTCCATGAAAGAAGGGATCCAAGGCCCTTCTTCCTCCTCCTACACAGCTGTCATGGCAACTCCAAAGTAGAAGAAGAAGCTGCTTCAAAAAAGATCTAAGGGCAGGGTGGTCAGAGCCATACCAGGCAGGAACACCAAGGCAGGTAATTTCCCTCCCTTCTGCCCCTCTTCACTTCCCCCCTTATTCTACTCATATGCCAACCCCTTCTCCATGGATCTAGCAAAAATCCATGGAGAAGCTGCTTCAAAAATAGGTGGATCTGGCAAAATAGACATCTAAAACATATAACTAAAAAATGTATAACACATATGAAAAAAGTAGACATCTAAAACATATAACTAAAAAATGTAATCATTTATTTTAAAATGTTAACATGTAAGGAAAATATTCCTGGTGTATAGAAAAATGTACAACGTGTGTGAAAAAAATGTACAAGGTGTATGGAAACAAGTAGACATGAAAAGAAATAAACAAAAATGTTGATCATGATTTTAGAAAATGTTAACCATGTGTATAAAAATGTTCTTGATGTATAAGAAAAATCTACAACGTGTATGAAAAAATTTATGTCCAAATGTATGTTTGAAAAATTGGTTAATCATGTAGTTAAAAAATGTTAAGGGGTATAAAATGTTGAATATGTATACTAACATTTGTTATGTGCATGAAAAAGAAAATACACATCAAATCATATATTTGAAATAATGTAGTCACGTATTTTAAAATGTTCAATGAGACAAAAAATGTGCAGATGTATTTGAAAATGTTTGTTTTATTTTAAAAATGTTGATCATGTATAAAATAATGAAAGGGGTAAGAAAAACCTCATGAAAGCTGTAAAAAAATAATGAAAAATTAAAGAAAACCAATAAGACTGAGAAATATAAAATAAAAAAGAAATCAAATTAAACCAATACAAAAAGGGAAAACATGAAAAAGAAAAAAACACAAAGAGAACGAAAAACCAGGAAAGAAACATAGAAAACCGAAGAAACAAAAATAAAAGAAAAAATAGTTAAACCATGAAAGAAACAAATAAAAGAGAGAAAAATAAATAAAAACAACAAAGGAACGAAGAAAAGAAAAAATCAATGCAAAATGGGAAAGAAACAAAGAATAGAAAAAATCTAGGACAAACGAGAAAGAAACAAAGAAAACTGATGCAAAAATAAAGAAAACAGACAAACCGAAAAAAGGGAAGAAACAAAGGAAACCGAAAGAAAAAACAAAAGAATTGAAAACGCGACTACCAATAGTTGCCCACTAGTGCGATCGAGCGGCCGGCCTGAAAAAGTAAGTATCTGTCCCCCCGCGGTTCCGCGCTCCAGAAAAGGAAAGCGACCACCAACCAACGCGATCGAGCGACCAGTCCCGATACACGCAAACAGAAGGAGAGAAAAGTCATCTGCATGCTCCCACATGGCCAACTGTACCTACCCAGCCCTCCCACGCCCGCTTGCCCCCATGCCACCACGGTTCCTTCTTCTTCTCCATGAAAGAAGGGATCCAAGGCCCTTCTTCCTCCTCCTACACAGCCGCCATGGCAACTCCAAAGTAGAAGAAGAAGCTGCTTCAAAAAGATCTAAGGCGTGGTGGTCGAGCCATACCAGGCAGCAACACCAAGGCAGTAATTTCCTCCCTTACGCCCTCTTCACTTCCCCCCTTATTCTACTGCATATGCCAACCCCCTTCTCCATGGATCTAGCAAAAATCCATGGAGAAGCTGCTTCAAAAATAGGTGGATCTGGCAAAATAACCCCACCCTCCCCCCATCGGTGTCATATCTACAACTGGAAACAAGTACCACGAATTACGGTGCAACTAATCATGGATAGAGGCCTACTATTTCCTTATTTGTGCAACTAAACACAAGTCATTAGGTTTAGTTGCACAGCTTGCTAGTTGCACACTAAACATGGTTTGAGACCAACTTTACTGAGCATTTTTCTAACATGCATGCCAGCCAAGTTTCCCCCACCTAGATGTGTTAAACAAGCCAACTAAAGTAAGTTCAGTGGCCAACTGAAACATGATTCTAGCCAACCCAATATGCATTGTTGCCAAAACCTAAACATGCATTGTAGCCAACGGAAAATGCATAAGTGTGCAACTGAACATGCATCCCAACCAATCGAACACAGATTACAGCAACTCAGCATGCATGCTGGGCAAAACTGAACATGTATTCTGAGTGAATACTATAGAAAACCTGAAGTATATGTGCAATAAAAACATGTATCCTGGCCAACTGAACATGCATGTTGTCCAACTGAATATGCATCCTGGCCAACTGAAACATCTTTGCTAGCCAACTGAACACACTGACTGTCCAACTAAACATGCATGCTGGCCAACTGAAAAAATGCATCCTCGCCAACTGACACATCTATTCTAGCCAAAACCAAAAATCTGTAGTACGACAACGAAAACACAAGAAACTTTTGTACATAGCTAATGAAACCACAAACCATATTAAAATAGTCACGCATATATTCTTGTCCCACACATATATTCTGGTCCCAAACCTACTGCAAAGCTATAGTATAAAAAATATGTTCAATATACTAGAAGTAAAAGCAGAAACGGCGATGAAAAACATATATCTATAATCTGTCATCCAATTCTTCTTTTTTCTTTCACCTGGATTACCCCGTCTCAATTGTGGCATCAAATTATGTCCAAATTATGTGCAGAAAAATCTAGATCAGCTCCCTGCCAACAGAAAAATTGCAGATCATTGCAACAAACAAAGGAAAAAGTCAGAAAAACTCTGTACTAAAAAAAGTCATGTTCTTGCCAACTATTTACTGCAAACTGTGCAACTAACATAACAAGGCTGTGCAAAAAAATGCATACGTGTTATAATAAAAGATTCTGCTATAGAGATGTTGCTTTTCGAGCTAAGATTGTCATAAAATGGTTTGCAACTACCTATTTACTAAGTTTTTAGGTTGTTTGAAACACTCTTTGATGATTAAAACTTGACATCACTTCCTTCTTTTTTGTATGCAGTGGATGTGTGGCAGCAGCCAGGAAAAGGAAAAAAATGCTTGATCTCAATGAGTTGCCTCCTGATCTCAATGAGCTTCCTCATGATATGGATGAGCAGCAACCCAGCATACCGCAAGGAAATTGGACCGAAAATGGGCGCTCTGTTTACTACACGCAGACAAGTCGTGGGCCTAACCCTATGGGCCATGACAGTGTGGCAGGGAAGTCATCAACTTGTGGTGCCCCTGTAGTGGTGTCTTTGCAGTCAGAGAGCCATACTCTTGATGACACGGGCATCAAGGCAAATGTTCTGGTCCAACCAGGACTGAGCTTAGTCTTTGGCTGTTAGCAGTCTTGTGCAAGGAGAAGAAGGAGAAGATGAGGCTGGTTCTCAGCCAATGGAACCCTATGTTGGCATGAGGTTTGACACCCTTCAAATTACTAAGGATCACTACAAAACCTACTCCTTACGGATGGGTTTCTCTGTCAAAATGAACACCTCTAGGCGGACATGCATTGTATTGGTAAAACAACAGTTTTGTTGCAACAAGTAAAAGAAGCCAAAAGCTGATGATGGAGGAGCTGAGGCTCCTCCTTTCCTGGACCGTATACCAGATCCAAAACCTATTGACACTGATGAGGAAATGGAAGAATAACCTCCAATATTTGCTGAAGAGGAGGCTGGTCCTAGTAAGAAAACGAAGAAATGAAAACGCGAGACAATAAAGCAGACTCAATGCAAAGCAAAAAATGTTGGTGAAGCTGATGGATGGGCGATGGGAGGTGACACACTTTGTTCGTGACCACAATCATCCGTTGGTGAACAAACCTTCGTTGTCCAAATACTTGAGATCCCACCAAGGCATCTCTCCTGATGAAAAGGAGTTTTTGCGCATCTTGTATAACTACAACTTGACTACAGGTGTGTTTCTATATCCCTTATGTAATTAAGTTTCCCTCTAGGCAGTCCGATGTGCAAGCTGTTATGAATCTTGGTGTGCAATTAAAATGCCTTAAGTGTGCAACTAGATTACCTTCACTGTGCAACTACATAGTGTTCCTGTGCAACTAGATTACCTTCACTGTGCAACTACATAATGTCCTGTGTGCAAAATGAAAGTGTTTTTTAAAAGGTGCAGCTGGTTGTCAATTTCCTGCAACTACCTTCTGTGCCAACACATATCGTATTATTGTGTAGCTGGATGTGTGCATTCGTGAGAATAATAAAATGTATATGTTTCTTTTTGTATTATGCAGGACGTATGATGCATGTAATGGCAGAGTTCTATGGATGTGAGATGATGGTGCCATTCGGACCAAAGGCAATAACAAATATGTGTACAAGTTTCCATAGAGATGACACAAAGGAGGGTGACATGATTGAGACAATTGCGCACTTCAAGGATATACAAAAAACAGATCCAGACTTCTTCTATAAGGTGAAATATGATGAAGAGGACAGAGTTGTCAACATATTTTGGGTGGATGGCTCAGCTTGAAAAGCTTATGCGGAGGCGTACCACGATTGCATATCGTTTGACACCACCTACATGACCAACATGTACAATATGTCGTTCACGCCCTTCATCGGAATAAACCGACATGGCCAGTCTTTCATCTTTGGGTTGCGGCGTTTGTGAGGCAGGAGTTGGCATCAAGCTTTGATTGGGTCTTTCGAGCATTCCTAGAGGCTATGGATGGCAAACCTCCTGACAACTTCATAATCGATCAGGATGGGGCAATGAGGCAGTCAATATAGAGCATCTTTCCAACCACAGTGCATCGCTGTTGTCGATGGCACATCATGAAAAAGGCTCAAGAAAAAGTTGGTTGGCTGTTGTGACGGAATCCAGGGCTCTCTGATGATTTCAACTACTGTGTTGACTTCAGCTTCACTATAGACGAGTTTGAGCAGAATTGGGCTGGGTTAATGATGAAGTACGAGGCTATGACACACACACACTTTGAGAAGTTGTACGTATACAGGTCAACTTGGGTGTCGTGCTACTTCAAACACAGGTCTTCCCCTTCCTGCAGTCTACACAACGTAGTGAGGGGTTCAACACCGTCCTAAAAAGATATGTGAACCCACACAACTCAATGCTGAACTTCGTCAAGCAATATGAAAAAAATTCAGAACCACGTCCTTGCCAAGGAGGGCTGCAATGATTACAGGACTGAACACCTTGAGATTGAGCTATGGTCCAACTTCCCAATAGAGAGGCAAGCTTACGAAACCTACACTAGGGACCTTTACCGCAAGTTCAGAGAAGAGTTTGAGCTGATTGGACGTTATAATGCGTTCCAAGTTGGTGCTGACCTTTTTGAGCTCAGACCGAACTAGGAATTTTATGCCAAATATGGTTCTCGAAACTACTTGGTGCAGGCAAGGGTGGAGGAGGGTTCCTATTTGTGTGAGTGCTGCAAAATGGACAAGGACGGCATGCTCTGTTGCCACATCCTCAAGGTGTTCACCCATATTGGAGTTGATGTCATACCGGAAAGGTACATGCTAAGACGGTGGACACCTACTGCTGTCCCTAGTGCGCTAGGGACCGGGTATGAGCAACTGGATAAAATGCCCCCTCAATTAAAGAACCAAATAAGGGAGAGAAACATGATATTCAATTTTTGGAAACTAGCCAAGTTTGCGAGTGGCTCACGATGCAAAGACAGAAATTGTATACAAGCATATGCGCGGAGCACGTACCGAGATTGGCCACCTGAACAAGTCCAAGAAAAAGAAAAAAAACAGCTGCTGCTACGGGGCCATCAGATGATGGCAACCCTCGAGGACCTCCTCCACCTCTAGGCAGCACTCAGGGGGCTCATCATCCAGGTAATTACCTGCCCCAAACTCCCGATCTAACTAGGTGTGTAACTTCAGTTGCACACGTCATGGTGCCTAGTTGCACACATCATGGTGCCCAGTTGCACAGAACAGGCTGCCTGGTTGCGCACGTTGTATGTGTTAGTTCGAGCATCAAGATAACACAATTAACTTGTTTTTCCTGTTCTAGCTATAGGTGATGGAAACCCTCGAGGTCCTCCTCCACCTCCTGGCCGTACACGGCATGCTCCGCCACCTCCTCCCCCGCCTGGCCCAACAAGCAGTTTCCCGCGTGCTCCTCCCAATGGATCTACAGGCAGCACTAAGGGGGCTCATCGTCCAGGTAATTACCTGCCCCAACTCCCCATCTAACTAGGTGTGTAACTTCAGTTGCACACATCATGGTGCCCGGTTGCACAGAACAGGCTACCTAGTTGTGCATGCTGTGTTAGTTCGAGCATCAAGATAACGCAACTAACTTGTTTGTCCTGTTCTGGCTATAGGTGATGGCAACCCTCAAAGACCTCCTCCCCCGCCTGGCCCAACAAGAAGTGCCCCGTGTGCTCCTCCCAATGGACCTACAGGCAGTACTCAGGGGGCTCATCACCTAGGTAAATACCTTCCCCAACTCCCAACAAAACTAGGTGTGCGACTTCAGTTGCACACATCATAGTGCCCAGTTGCACAACACATGCTACCTAGTTGCGTGCGCTATGTTAGTTTGAGCATCAAGATAAAAAACTAACTTGTGTTTCCTGTTCTGCCCATAGGTGATTACAATCCAAGTACCATGACGGGCCGCGTTACTACAGGTGTTTTTTAACTTAACTTGTACACAACAACCAGTTAGTTGCACAACATGGGCTGTGTGGTTGCCTGAGAATATCGATGCATGGTTGCACAACAAAAAAAAATACTAAACTTTTTATATGATTATTACACAGGTGATCGTGATGGTCCTACTACCCCGTTGGAGGCTGCATCCCCTGCACAAGCTTCTGATGATTTTGTGCCCAGGGATCCTCCAAGGTCTACTACAAAGGGTAGGGCAATGAGTCGACGGTACAAATCAGCGCTGGAGCTACACCCAAAGAAGAAAAACAAATGCAGCCAGTGCCAATCTACAGAGCACACTGCTGGTGTGTGTCCGCTCAGGCTGTTGTGATTCTCTTTCATCATTTGTAGCTTTGGGACAAAAAAGGAAAAGAATGATGTTTTTTGAGCAATGTTGGGACCAAGTGGACACATTCAGCATCTATGATTTCTCTTATCTAATTTATGCTCCTTAAATTAGTTCATGCATTGTGTAAAAAAGGTTGCTATTTGTGTCTTTGTTTGCAACTGGTTAAATATTTACTTGTTGAATAATTGTATGTCCAGTGCTCCTAATGTGTCAACAAAAGTGATGATATTGAGTTGCAAAACGGAATTACTACTAGTGTGCAACAACAAAATCTGCTCAAAAATTATGCAAACCAGCAACTTCCTCCATGGGGAAAAGAAAGAAAAAGAGTACTGGCATAGTCCTTGTCGTATCTCAGCAACTTCCTCCATGGGGCGCAGTTGTGCGGGCTGGTGACCCAATCATATGCCAGCCTCTTCCTGATGTTGGGTACTTACTTGGGTTCGTAGTTGGGCAGTTGGCTACCGTTCCACTCGGTGGCGTTAAGCAGTGCGAACAGCCCACACTCATTGCTACGGTGGGTAAAAAAAAGAAAATTTGTCAAAGAAAATTAAAACCAATAAAGATAATGCATTCTGTGCAACTGCTTATGTGCCACTGTGCAACTACTGATGTTCTACTGTGCAACTGCTTATGTGCCACTGTGCAACTACTTATGTGCCACTGTGCAACTGACTAGATAATCCATGAGAAACTCATAAAAATGAAAAACATATTGCAGACTAGTTCTGTGTCCTAAAAAACTAAAGATTGCACAAGTAGAAAAATGTAAAAACTACAAATTGATGGTAAGAAATTGAGAAGAATGCCATGCTTAATGTCTTACTTGCCGAGCTGCTTCGGTACGTCAATGTCAATAATCTGGAAGTGCTCGATGCTGAACTTTGGGTAATGCTTCCTCCATAGGTGGTGTATTGCCCCCGCGATGGTAGAGGCGGTGTTCATCGACTCAATGTTGTCCAGCTTCCTGTTTGAATCAAGAACTTTGAAGCGTCCGTCCCTCAAGTTGACATTGAAGACCCAATAATGCCTCCCTCCCTCTTAATCATTTATATCAGCGCGCTCGAGCACTGGCAGCATGACCTGCACGCGGGAACGATTAAGACACAGATACACGGTGTAGGTAAGAAAAACAGTAAAAACAACTTGGTGAAGTTAAAAACAGGTTGCCAGAAAGTATTTGCCAACTAAAAGATGTGTCATGTGCAACTGAACATGTTATGAGTGCCAACTAAGACATGGATCATGTGGGCACAACACTCACCAAGTCTTGCTTGTCGAGACGGTTCTTGTGATCAAATTTCTTGTTTATCTCATTCACATTGTAGATCCCTTGCTGTAAATTGGTCTGCAGAGATTATAAGCATGCCTCAAACTCCTTACTAGATGAAAGGACTCCCTGAATTGGTAAACAAAAGTTCTACAGAAAAAAGAGGGGAAAAAGGTTTTGAAAAAACTTACAGAAAACCTCAGTGGAATAACAACCTTCTTTGACCCTTCTGGTAAGTTATCCATGATGTGTAAGATTCCAGTCTCAATAACAATTCTTGACAGCCATTGAACCGGCTTCATGGAATCAACTAACTCCTTTAAAGAAATGCAGGAAGTACCATACCTGATTATCTCAGGGCTGAATTTTTTTAAAGAAATAAAAAGACAAGTTAGCTTGAAGGGTCACAGCAACAACAAAAAATGTGTATGAAATTAAAACAGAATAGTGTGCAACTAAAAGAACTGTTCTGTGCAACATGCTCTGCTTGCTATGCAACTAAGTGGGTGGTACTGTGCAACTGAAAAAGATATGTATGTAGGCTGGGAGTTGGTTTACCTGGTAAGCTCATCATTTGCTCCTGGGTGATGCCTGACCCAATACATCAGGGCAGGTAAAGCTTATTGACTGCCTCATTGGGGGTGAATGTCTTCTTCTTGTTATAGTCAATGAATGGGGACCTTTGAGATGCTGCGGGCCTTATTACCCTCCTCTGTCTTCGTGCAACAGGTGGTCTTGAAGAACTGCTCGTGCCAACTTCTGGTTCTGTGCATATGGGTGTGTGGCAATTGTTTGGTGATCCAACATCTGGCTCTTGAGCTATTGCCTTGCCAGCATCAGCAGCATCGCATCCTTCATTCACAGCTGCTATTTCCAACTCACCCTCATCTATGGCAACCACACCGGCTTCCGCTGTTTCTGCTGCTGGAGCATCACCATCTATGCCGAGGTCAAAAGATGGTGCATCGCAGAACCAATCACCATGATAGCTGTAAGAGTTTGATCTCCGTATGGGTTCAAGGCCCAGGGCATCTCCTTGCGGCACATACATGGGTGCATCATTCACTGACTTGGTTCGCAATAGTGTTGTAGTTGGCGGCCTTGGAGGCTTGCACCTACTTATAATGTTGAAGACATCCTCTTGTGTTAATGAGTGCTGAAAGTCGGCTCTTGGTGATGCAAGCTTGCTTGGCTGCTGTGTGCTATCTCTTGGGGACGGCACTTTGGTAGTTTGATCACCTCCTTTCGTGTTTGGAATTGAAGCATCTCTATGAGTAGGCACCTTGGGGCTTGCAGTTGCAGCGGTGCCTTCCTGGGCAGCAGTGGTGGTTTTGACTGTGACCACGCTGCTAACTGACACATCAGTTGGCACACTGGTATCTTTAGTTGGCATCTTTCCAATCTGAGTTGGCAGCAACCTAGCAGAACTTGGCACCCGTGCATCAATGGCTGCGGCACGCAGTTCTGTCTCGTCTCTAACCCCCAAACCTTTTGTGCCCTGTTCCCCCTTTGTGCCCTTGGCAAACTTGACAATCTTTTGCTGCTTAGGTGGTTTAGGTGGGACTGTTGAAAGAGGAGTCTTCCCCTTGATCTGTTTAACTCCTGTGATGGTGGTTGGTATGCGCTTTCGATCTTGTTGGCATATCAGTTTGAACCACAGCTTCCTTGACCACATTTATTTCAGCATCTGCACTCACCATCTTCTCCTTGGTTTGAGGCAACTGCAGATTCTTCTTCATTGAAACTGCTTTGCGCTTCTGGACCACGTGAGGGTTTGAAACAGACGCTGAGTTGCTCTTGCTGGAGCTTAGATCTGGAAGCTGCTTCAAGTATTCCTTATATTTTTTTCTTTGAATGAACCCAGTCAAGACCCTTTCCTGCTTCCTCCATGTCAATATGATACTTTTCAGCTTCACTTGATAAGAACATGCTCTTATCAATGGCAAAGTTGATCTTCTCACACATCTCTTTGTCGCTAAAATCTGGCACGGGAAAGGTGGTTGGCAAAGCTGGCTTCAAGTTGCAGAGCTTGAACATATCAATGCTGCCCTAAGACTCTGCTTCGTCATTTTTCTTTGACTTCGACAAATCCTTGTCTTTCCAGCAAGTTTTGTCAATCAACATCTATAGTGTGCTCCTGCTGCTCAATGAATTGCTGCTGCTGGTAGGGGTGGCAGAGCTGCTAGTCCTC
The DNA here is from genome assembly GCA_021605145.1 of Aegilops bicornis. NCBI lineage: Eukaryota > Viridiplantae > Streptophyta > Magnoliopsida > Poales > Poaceae > Aegilops > Aegilops bicornis. The sequence goes on from CM038671.1 coordinate 107,267,601, forward strand.
CTGGATGTGTTGTCGCCTGTACCACCAGAACCAGGGGCGTTGTCATCATCATCGCTGCTGTCGCTGCCTCCATTGGATACCCCTTGATCATCACCATTACCATCCTCGTCTTCTTCATCGTCATCTTCTTCCCCCTCACTGCCATCAACTGCTGCACCTTTGTCTTCTCCCCCCTCACTGCCATCAACTACTGCACCTTTGTCCCCGTCCCCCTCTTTGGCCTCATCTTCTTCTTCATCCTACTCTTCCTCACTATCTTCTTCCTTGTCCTCCTCCTCTTCCTTTTCCTCTTCTTCTTTCTCCTCCTCTTCCTCCTCCTCCTCCTCCTCCTCCTCCTCCTCCTCCTCCTCCCCTGCGTCTTCTTCTTTGTCATCATCATCATCCTCCTCCTCCTCCTCCTCCTCTGATTCATCCGCATCTGTGTCCTCGTCATCGTCAACATCTATCGCTGCTACCATTTCCTCATCTTCTTCTGACTCCTCCTCAACAAACTCTTCCTTTTCTTGTATAGTTGAACCTCGTCTCTTTCTTTTTGGAGCACGGCGTGACGTCCCGGTTCCCATTGATGGCTGCTATACATAGGGATCAATATCCGGCTCCTCGTCATCGATCTTGGCAACAGATTCAATGAAGGTGCCAACCTGTTCAGTTATAGCCTTGCACAGGTCATTAACCACTTTGGCAGTATTTGCCTTTTTCTGCATCAACACACACAAAAATTTAGTAATGATTCAGTTAGAAAAAAATTAAAAAGGAAAATGTCTGTAACTGACCATGATGTGTTAAGCAACCCGACTAAGACACATTTTCTAGCCAATTAAAAACATGATTCTAGCCAACTACACATGCATTGTGGCCCAAACTAAAAACATGCATTCTGCCAAGTTGATGCCATTGGTTGCAAATGAACACATTGACTGTCCAAAGAACATGTGCAACTACAAAAGCTTATATGTGCAACTGAACATACATCCCAGCCAACTGAATCATGCATTCTCGCAATTAAAAAGGCATACATGTGCAACTGAACATACATCCCAGCCAAAAGAAAAATGTTGGTAACTGATACAAACTTCTGTATGCAAAAGACTAACCTGCGGATTGCAGGTTATTGGTAACTTGGATGCCACGAATGCTTCAGCTTGCAAAATACCATAACAGTGGTGTCTGCTCCGTGCCTCTATACTCCTCTTTAAGCTGATGTGAAAAAGATAAAAAGAAAAGAACAAGGTTATCAAAACAGATTTGTGTGTTGAACGAAACCAAACATTATAACCTGTGCAAATACAACAAGATACTGGGTAGACAATTCGATTCTACATATATGCAACTGAACAAAGACATAAAAACTATGCAACCCACATGGCACGTAAAAAAAGTTTCTACCAATGATGTCACACATCTGTGCAACAAGATAAGTAAATCTGTGCAACTTAAAACAGATGGTGTGCCAATTGAAAATGAACATGTGTGCAGATGCCAAACTTAAAGCTACAAGTTGTGCAACTACATGCATTATTGTGCCAACTGATGACAGTTTTTTGTGCAATTTCCAGAAAACTGACCAGACATCAAAAGAACATAAAAAGAAGACACTGTTGGAAAAAACAAAGAGAACTCACTTGTAATTTGCCGAACACACCAGGAGAGATCGTGTCGTTCTTGATCACCTTGGCAATTAGAATACTATCCCATGCATTCGCTCGTATCGCGCAGTTGCTTACTGGGATATCATGGACGAGCACATCAAGGTATAGTATCTGCACCAGACCCAACAAAGGAATATCCAAGCTCAGTTATTATGAGGAGTATTTCAGCAAACTATAACTGCAGAAAAGAAGAAGAACACATGGAAGTGGTCGTTTTCACTAATCATCAAGTGATACAAGCAGCAACAGACGGTTTGCTTCTCCTGGTCAATGTTCCGAAAAGCTTCATTTATGTGTTCTGCTACAAAGAGGCAGATGTTTGTGTTCTTTAGCATTTCATGATCTAGCACAAGTCCGTAGCACTTTGGGCTGAGCTCCAGGGCCGTGGTTGGTGCAAGAAAAATGCTTAAGGCAACCGCAAGCCAGGCCATAAAGAATGTGTCATCCGTTCTTCCAGCCATATCCTGAATCATCTTGCACCATGTAGTGATCTGGGGATGAGAATTTCCAGTTATGTTGAAAGCCTGTCTGAGTCTCCTAGTGGCATCCTTGTCAACTAAATATCTGACTCTTTGACCCATGTTTGGGAGATCAAATACCCTGTGAACACTGTCAGCATCGACACGGATCCTTCCCCTTCCTGGGAAAACCATTTCAGAGCTCTCTGGCTGGTAGGACTACACCAAGAACTTAGTGAGGTCCGCTGGAAGTGTGTCTGTGAAGTTCAATAGGCCCTCGGAAAACCTCGAAACTAGCTCTGACTTCTGCGGTGGGGATAGAGAGGCGTTGAAATTTGCAAACCGCGCTGGTGATACCCTTATCCTGCCCGCTTGTGATGGTCGCTCCACATCTTCCCTGCAGCCACCTCAACTCCTTCACCGCTGGCCTGTTGATGAGAAAATAAAAACATTAAGGAAACATTAAACACAAGAGAAAACACAGGAATGAAAAAAAACTAGCAATCATCATTTGGATCTGTATTGCAAAAAACTATATATTCATAAAATGGATCATGCCAACTAATATGATGCATTTGTGCAACTAATAAAGCTCATGATGACAACTAAAGACTACCAGTGTGCAACCTTAAAAAAAACTAAGAAAATATACGAGACCTGGCAACTACAAAAAGTTCTAGGGGATGTGCAACGATAAGAAATGATATTGCAACAAGATAACAGCAACTAAAAAAAGGTTTGCAAGGAACTATTCAATAGCTCATAAACACACACAAAAACCACATACCTCAGCATCTGCTGCGGAAGATGCGACAGCTCCTCCAGCAACTGCGTTGCCTGCACAAAAAAATTGACCAGCGATGTCAACTATAAGATGCCAACTTGTCAATTACAAGATGCCAACTAATGCCAACTAATGTCAACTGTATTTAGATCAAGATGACCAGAGATGTCAACTACAAGATTGTTATTGACCAACTAAAAACAAAAATAGTGGTGCCAACGGCTGCATAATTTCATCAGCGTCTAATAAGCGAGAAACACTTATATTCAAGAATTTACTTACCCTAGAAGATGACTCAGCTCCCTTTCCAAGTGTTGCACGTCTAGTTCGCTTTACAACACGAAACTGATCAGCATCCTAAGAAAAATAAAAAACATGAGCATGGGAAAAAACAAAAAAATGTTATATGATCCAAACAAAACCAAAAAAAGGGGCTTGTGTCATCAGCATGCCACTTACCTCAACTTCCTCTCCCTGCTGAACACTCCGCGCATGTCATGGCTGGCGATTAGCAGGACGCTTCGAGTTCCGGCGAAGCGACTGACTTCCAGAACGCTGATTAAGCAACCAAAGAAAACATGAAAAAAGGAAATTAGCATACGTGCATAACTTGAAAACAACTCAAAAACACAGAAAAAAGTGGAAAAATACATCTTCTTCATTGCCATCCGCATCTCCTCCTATTATAACCATTTTTGCCCTACGGGGGGAAATACAACAAAAGAAAATATAGTTAAAAAATGTGGAAACAAACTAGAGAAATCATAGAAGGTTGCTTTGATCTGCAGAAAACATGTGGACAACCAACTATAAAACATGTGGATAACCAACTACTACAGTGATGCAGCCAACTGGGCAGTCAACCTTGTGCAAACTGGACAACATATAAGCCAACTAAGTTTAACTGTGGCAAGTAATAACTAGGCAGAAAATAGTTAACTAAAGGCAACAAGCTCATTATGATAAACAATGGCATCATAAGCAATCAAGAGGCCCCAACTAAAAGAGGCCCTAGTTGCACACAGCAGGGGAAAAACATACGAACAATCAGATCCAGCACAAAAGGCTGGTAGAAAAAATCAGTAGACTATATTGGACAATTGTCAACTATTGGTACTAATTTGCACAAGTGATGATCTCTATTTGCACACAGTCGAATAAAAACACGTGGACCACCACATCAACCACAAGGCTGGCACATTGGGTACACTATATTGCAAAAATTGGCAAGCATTGGTGCTAAATTGCACAAACAAGGGTTCCTAGTTGCACACAGCAGCGGGAAAAACACACGGACCACCAGATCAATCACAAAGGCTGGCAGCTTGGATAGAGAATATTGGGAAATTGGCAAGCATAGGTACTAATTTGCACAGGTAATGGTCCCTAATTGCACACAACAGGGGAAAACAAATGACCCAGGAGATCCACCACAAGGCTGCCACATTGGGTACACTATATTGCAAAAATTGGCAAGCATTGGTGCTAAATTGCACAAACAAGGGTTCCTAGTTGCACACAAGAAGGGGAAAACACACGGACCACCAGATCAATCACAAAGGCTGGCAGCTTGGATAGAGAATATTGGAAAATTGGCAAGCATAGGAACTAATTTGCACAGGTAATGGTCCCTAATTGCACATAACAGGGGAAAAACACATGACCCAGGAGAACCACCACAAGGCTGGCACATTGGCTATGTTATCTCAAAAATTGTCAACTACTGCTCCTAATTTGCACGCAAGGGGCAACAGAGTTGCACACCGCGGGGGGAAAACACCAGATCCACCGCGAGGTTACAATCCACAGACGAGGCTCTATCGCCGCGAACCACTCATCCTCCCTGAACCACTCATCCCGTACATATATGCACGAGCTCTCCCCCTAGGACTCCCCTCATCGCAAACAAAACGACGGGATGAGCACAACCCTAACCCACCCCTGCCAATCCGGCGGTTTCTCAAACAAAGTAGTTCGCGGGGGTGACCTCAACCTCGCCGAAAAATGACCTCCCTAACCCCAACCGCGACCTCGAGTTCGACCTCTACCTCGACCTCCCTGACAACGACCGCGACCTCACCGGAAAACGAGCGACCTCACCAGAAAAAAGGAGGGTGGGCGAGTAGAGAAACAAGCAGGGACGAAGAACGAGGAGCACACGTAGGAGCAGTACTTGTGCCGCCGCGGACGACGACCCTTGCGGCGCGCCCCGCCGTCGACCACAACCCGGCGGATTTGGAACCGCCTCCGAGCACCAACCAACGGCGAAAGCAAAGGGGGGGGGGAAGAGGAGGAATGGGCCGCGAGAGGTGGGGGGTGGACGGGGTAATGGAACGAAATTCGAAACCGCCGCCCACTACGCACGACGGCTAATACGCTAGAGAACTGCCTAATCCTCTATGACATGTGGGTCCCACGGGGGGTTTATCTCGCGCGGCGCGGCACAATCGGACCAGGCGACCGGTCCACGCGCGTGTCCGAGCAGCACGGCCCACACCACCCGACCAGGGGACACATGGACACAACGCGCCGTCGATCGGGACGAGATCGAGCGGCTCTCGTTCGGCCGCTCGTTCTCTTTGTTTAGCGCGTGGCCACTTTTTAGATTTTGGGTCCTCTATGACATGTGGGTCCCATGGGGGTTTATCTTGTGCGGCGCGGCGCAATCGGACTAGGCGACCGGTCCACGCGCGTGTCCGAGCCCCTAACCCACCCGACCAGGGGACACCTGGACACAACGCGCCGTCGATCGGGACGAGATCGAGCGGCTCTCGTCCGGCCGCTCGTTCTCTCCGTTTAGCGTACGGCCACTTTTTAGATTTTGAGATGAAAAAAAATACACAGAAAACTGCGGCAGCGAACACACCAAACAGCGAGGGACCGAGCGTGAACAAACGCTAAACATGGCCCCCCAGTACTGCACAGCACATAATCCTTAAAAACAAGTACTGCACGCCACACGGAAAGTTTCAGGCGAGGCAGGAGTTACTCTTGCTGTAGGCGAGATATAGTTCTCGCGCCGGGCAGCAGAACTCCGTTTTCACATTTCAGTTTATGGGCCGAAGGCCATTGCAGATATTCGGCCGAGGTTTGATGAGCTGTGTTTGTCTCAAAAAGAGGAGTGCGTTTGTAAAAACAAAAGTGAAAAGTATATTTCTCAAATTAAAATGAAAAGTCGATATCCGCTAACAAGGTCATTTTGAGTACAGATATTTCTCCCCGATCGCCGCCACTATATGTGTGTAGTATACTACTACCAGTGTACAAGTACCATATACTAAGCGCTTTGAGTAGGGATATCTCTTCCGTTGAACTTTGTACTACTTGGAGACAGGGATGGACATGTCATCACACGCGTGAGAGTATATATATGCAATAATGCTACACACACGGATTAATACGGGCGTTTTACTTAATTTTCCACAACCATAACTCTCTCCCCTCCTGATTTTCAGGGAGTGGGCCCTTTCTCACTCGTTTAATCCAATCTCAAACGCCCATGTTAGCAGCTCCGTAAAACCTGTAAGGCTAGTCATAGTGGGAGTAACTCAGCAAGTAACATAGCGTACGTCGAGAAAATTCTGCTTATGTGGCAAGTAATTAATGAGAGATGGTAACATAATATGTTACTGTAACATAGTATTTTCCAAAACAAAATAAGTGTACAAATTAATAAATAAAGCCGTCTATGATACTACTATTATGTTACTTTGCATTATGGAGGTAGTAACTTAGACTAGTGTCATACTCCCCACTATGACCAGCCTAAAAAAGACCCCCGTGAGTCTAGCATTGCTCATATATACTAGTGGATCACGCGCCGAGGACAGGTCGCGTTGCTGTGCACTGATGTTTCTTGATTCAGGTCTGCTGCGTGGTGGGGCTATACAATTAGTTTTGTCATGACAAATGGCTCTTCTTTTAAGGGACCTGCAAGGGGCCTTTATATTGCGTTGGTTTGTTCTTTGCATCACACTTGTCTAGCATGCTGACAACGCTTGGCATGTAGTCTCTTCCACAAGTCATAAAGAATGTAAACTTGAAAACTCGAGTATGCACTGATCAGAGCAGAATAAAGATCAAAGTCAGGATATTGCCTATTCTCCCATTTCTGATTTCGCTCAGAGATCCAGCGATTGACTATTTTTTTTTTGACTATGAAGTCATTTCAGTCTTGTCCACGCCATTTAGCTTTTATACAGCCAAATTGATCATCACATCCACATCCTAAACCGAACGTTGCAGATGAAGCTACCTACCGCCCCCACCCGCGAGAGAAGCAAATTCAGTCATTACGCCTATAATGACAGGAACAAATTCAATAACCATATAGAGGACCCTAAAGGGGAACACGGCTGGCTTCTTTTGCCTCCCTCTCGGCCGCATCAGCGTAAAAAATGCTTTCATGTCCTATAACAATAGGATGGGCATGAAATAATAGGAAAATAACACGGAGAGAAAAGGTCACATATCTACGGACCAGTATCTTCTTCACTACTGCTCAAACATGCCCGACAGGAGTTTCTTCTACAGGATATCCCCTGGCTCTTCACTACAGCCCGAAACATGTCCGACAGGAGTTTCCCAATGCAGAAATCTAATAGAAGAACCATCACCAAAAATGGATCAATATAAAGACATCTTTATACAAGCCAAAGAGCAAGGGGCAGTGGAGTATGCGGCCTAAGCGAGGCACTGATCAAAGTAAGACAATGGTAGCTCAACTCACCGGCTTCTTCAACTGCTTTCAGAAAATAACAAAAGTGGCATATTATGTGCGGAAAACTAAAAAGAACCAACATTCATGAAGTAAATGAAGGTCTTACCAATTTCGTTGGTCCTCTCGAGCGAAGCAGACAAGCCGTGGAAGCTTCGCGATTACATGGGCGGCAGCATTACATTCAGTTGGCTGGAAAACAACAAGACAACGCTATCGTTGGGAAAAATTTGAGGACCTGAAATGAAATGTCTTCTTAATCATTCGAACTGTAGTTCCATCCAACCAAACCAGATATTTGCATAGGCACAACAGAGAACGGAACATAGGTCTTAGCTAGTAAAACATCAACACCTTTGCCAACCAAGTCATGCTCCACATCGACCAAGAATACCATGCCAACAACATAGCTTCTCCCGCATCCAGGATCGGTAACCGGCACATGCATCTCATCAGAAAAAGGAAAAACATGTAAGGCACATAATTGATAGTACAGTAATGAAAGAAACCATGGCCTATAAAGAAGGAATCGACCTTGGGCTTGCGGTTTTGCCTGGGCAACCTTCCTTGGAACACCTATAAACATTCCTCACACGATAGAAACCATCATTTTGGTTCGGCTGCAAACCATCAATTTTAATGTTGGACTTGAATCTTTTACCCTGATCATCGTGGAATCACCGTCAACACGCATGATGTTAGGGTACGTGATGGGCCTAAGAGTTAATTAGAGATAATGATCGCTTGCTTAGGGGCAAGTAAAGCCTTGCTTGGGAGTCAAGTAAACCTCTCTATATAAAGAGAGAAGATTTATCAATCTAATCAAGCAAGAATTAAGAAGGAAATCCCCTTCCCTCTTGCCCGGCCGTGGGCAAAAAGGCCCCCGGCCGGCCCTCTTGCGCCCTCCTTCTAGCAGCAGCATAACAATTTGGTATCATCTAGCTTCGATTCGATCATGTCTTCACTGCCGCCCAACCCGTCTCTCCCGCTTCCGGCGACCACCACGCCCGTCGCCCCGCTCCTGCCCGCGCCGGGCTCCTCCGTCGCGCCCGCCCATGCCGTCCTCACCCCGGAGGAGGTGTCCGGGGCACTGCGGGACTTAACCCAAGCGGTCCAGGAGATCCGCCTGTTCTTGGCCGGGTCCTACAGGCCGCACCCGGTTGTGCCGCCCATTGCCGCCACCGCGCAGCCGTGGCAGCCGCCGCACCAAACGGCCTCCACCGCGCTCGCCGGGCCGCTGCAGCTGCCATCCACAGCCACCATCGCCCCGCCCTGGCTGCAGTGGCAGCCGCCGCGCCCGGCGCTCCGTCGCGGCGATCGTTACTGCTTGCCGGCGCAACACCGCGGCCGCTGCATTGCAGCAGCCACCACCGGTCAGCTCCGGGCCCGCATCCCCCGCGCCGGCGGGAGTCCCGATCCACCAGGTCCGGTTCCCGCCCTCGCTGTCACCGCTTCCGTCTTGGATCGCTACCCGCCACGTGTCGGCGGTGGTGAGGCTGCAGGCTGCTGCGCGCGGCTTCCTACCGCGTCGGCGTGTTCGGGAGATGCGTGGTCTGCAGCTGTCGCTCCTCCAAATTGCTCTTCGCGGCGCAAAGGACCTCGATCTCGTCCGCTGCGTCGGGGATCTTGGGCATACGGTTTCCCCCACGGGCGGCGGGCATGCTGTTTTTCCCGCGGACAGCGACCTCAAAGTCTGCGACATCGGCGGTTGGGGTGGGGCGCACCCCTCGTCGTCATTCTCCATCACAAGCCCTCCACTCTTCCCTGTGCGGCGCAGACCAATAGCCATACACATGCACTCCTTTTGTCCAGGTGGTGTCCATGGAATCCAGGTGGCTGTACACGTGCACGTCCGACATGCGGATGGTGTCCACTTTTTGTTAAGGGGTCCAAAATGAAGCGTCCCAGTCCATTTCAGGTTGAGAGTAATAAAACAAGCCGAGATGTAATAGGCTTGTTTGTAGGTGTTAGGTTTGTGTTGCGTCGAGTCATGGTTATAAGTTGGTTAGGCTGCAGCTCGAGGACAAGCTGCATCTCCAAGTGGGGTGTAGTGTTAGGGTACGTGATGGGCCTAAGAGTTAATTAGAGATAAGGGTCGCTTGCTTAGGGGTCAAGTAAAGCCTTGCTTGGGAGTCAAGTAAACCTCTCTATATAAAGATAGAAGATGTATCAATCTAATCAAGCAAGAATTAAGAAGGAAACCCCCTTCCCTCTTGCCCGGCCGTAGGCAAAAAGGCCCCCGGCCGGCCCTCTTGTGCCCTCCTTCTAGCAGCACCATAACACATGATGTCAACAGTGAATCATAAATTAAACAAATTTAGAAGTAGGCATCAATGCCCATATTCAAAACAACATGGACTCTATCGAACAACACCACTGGATAGGAAAGATCAGCTCCCCGATAGTGTCACTGACCATGCCATCGACATTAGCCTATTCACATCTTTTCTTAGATACTCCTCCGAGTCCTCTCATATCTCTAAAATAATCAATATGATTTAGACGTCATCTGTATGTAGAATAACACTGGGTCATATAGTCACCTAATGCAAGTGCCATAGTCACCTCAAGGAAGGGTCTAAAATCTGAGGTAATTATTCACATCCAAAATTACACACTGAAATCTGAAATGAGGTTAAAAAATCACCAGAACTGGCTGCAAATTATGATTTTGTTACAGAACATACAAACCTAATGATTTGGCTCTAGCAAGAAAAATTCAAAACTAACAAAAGGGGACACGAAAAAGATTAAGCACATGAACTTGAGGCGGCAATGGGCTGAGGTGGTGGTAGTGAAAAGTATGATATCTATCTAAGCATAACATAAAGTGGTTGGGCGACAAAACCAAACTAAACTTTCAACTTTCGATGTCAAAATCACCAATAATCATAGCTCCATCATGCATATGAAATTCACACATAGACCATGCATAGGAAATTCAGATAGCACCTCTTAGTTTCCATACATCAAGCACTGAAATCAGAAAAAAAAATCACACAACATCTCTGACGATGAAAGCGTGGTCTGCCAGCAGACAGCAAGAGATCTCCAGAACACTGATAAAACCAGGATGCTACTTCTACCAATTTGATTCCATTCACACACAAAATCCAAATGTCCATGATCCATCAAAAAAATACATGCTTGCATACATGCATCACAAGTTTAGAACTTCATAAGCACATTTGGACGACAGTCCTCTAGAGATGAAGGAGACCTGGTAGAGAGGTCTTCTTATAACGATATAATGTAATTTGTCCTACAGTTATTGCAGATCGAAGTCATTATCTGCAGCGGACGAAATTTCCATAGGCCAGTACAAAAGAACTTACTCGGATATTGCTAATGAGGAAAACCTTGGTCCTCCCAACATCGGATTCAGCCATCTGACCCAGCATGTAGCGAACTTGTATTTTCATTTTCTGTAGATTGAACGCTAGACTGGAAGATATATCACCAAGAATGGAAACTCGACATTAGGACTATAATATAAGAAATAACTTGACTAGACAGTGATGACATACTGGATTAAACTAAATCCTTTAGGCCCCTATGTAAACCTAGGTTAACGAAGAAACAAATTCCAAAATAAAACATCACTTAGAATCCTCTTTTGCTGGCTTGCAGACAGTCCAGTGCTAATTAAAGTTAAGTTCAATAACTTTGTGAATATGCAATAGTAGAGAATAACAGCGTCCTCCAATTTGATATCACCACAGGAAAATAAAATAGATTGCTAAATATAGTATAAATTGGTCAAAACTTGCTACTTGGACAGTGATAGGGAAGAAACACTCACAAATTCAGATATCTCCCATCTTGTGTTGGGGCTTGCCTGCTCCTTGCACTCCTGCAGCTGATTGCGCATTACCATAAGTGTGTATTGACAATGGCGGCCACCGGTGCGTCGAAAGGCGCTTAGGTGACATTCGCATAGAGAAGGTCGGCATTGGCCTATTCGTGGAGGCCATGCCTACAAAGATCGTGGAAGGCGGCGGTTTGGACTTTGGAGACAACGTGACGTGCCGGAGACGATGGCGAGAGGAGGCACAAAAACATCGACTATATACCCGCATCCACCGTTCGCTCTCTCATCATGCCGTCGAGAATCACACATGGCCAAATAACACCACACACCCAATGACCCGTAAAGTAAGCTCCTAAAGGTCGGCACCGGAGATCGACGAACCAATGTCGATTAGATACGACGCACGCAAATCCACACATGGTGCCTCCATAACCAAAACAGCACGCGAACCCCACATCGACCAAACATCCACGCAATGCACTTCGCTACCCTCATCCCGCACAAAAACCAAAATCCCCTTCCCCCCAAAAAATTAAATCCATAGTCCACCCAAGCACACAGCATTATCACACAAGGAACGCAATAATCACTATACAAAGGAACTGATACAGAAAGGGAAGAAATCAGACCCTTAAACGCAAAGACAGGAAGTCAAGAAGAAGAAGAGGAAACCCGCAAGCGGCTGCCGCCCTCCACGACTCCACTCACCCAGCAGATCATAGAGATCGACACGAGGATGAACACTCTGACGATAGAAGCAGCACACTCCTGCGAGAAAAGAACACCGCCGCCCTCTGCGAATTGAAGACAAGGGCACGCCGCCGCCTACGCCTTCGCCAAAGTGAACGCGAGAACAGAAGCAGGCAGCCACGCACGCTGCACACGCCACCTCACCTTAACAAGCCCATTTAGAACCGACATCCCCAGAACCAGGCCCACTTACCGCCTATACACTTTTCTCAAAAGAAAAAAGAAAAAACTTACCGCCTATACATAGCCCCGACTCACCTCACGCGATGTGTCGCTGAGCTGATAGCGACGGCGTGCCAGCGTGCTTTGCCTGGCCACATGCGAGTAGTATATTGCTACCGCTTCCCCAAAAAAAAAAGTATATTGCTACCGCAATCCAATCCACGTCGGACGCGGCTTGGTCGTCGAGTTAAAGGCGCTTGATTCGTGGGATCAAAGCAAAAGGCATCTCTGGTTGCTCGCCCATGATCATATTGGACCGATCCTTGCCGTCCGATCGTCCTGGCAGTCTCTCGCGTGTGAAGTTTTGGTTTGACCGCGGCGAGGGAGTCGGCGAGATCCAATCGACGATAGGATCGGGGAAAGCATGCGCGTAAATAAAACCTGCGGGTGCTTTTCACCGGCCCGTCAAGTTCACCGGTGCTTTTGGCAGTGCCAATTGTCACCCACGCCCACGTGGGCGCCTACATGGCCCATGAAGAAGACAAGATAAAATCGGATAAAATCGGAGCTCAGGACGAGACAAGAATCATATGATATCCGGTCCAACGTGGGTGCATTACCGGTGCTGTCCAGATGTCCAGTCCAGCTGTTGCTGTTGGAGGGCCAAGTGGTGAAGAAATTGTCAAGACAAGAGTCCAAGTCACTGGAGCTCGAAAGAGAGTAACAAATCGCGGCTCATATGCGCTGATGCGGACCCACGTATTTCTGGGAGGGACCCCCGAGCTCGCTCGGCGTTCACGTAGACTTTGACCCGACTTTGATCCGGTCGATCATTTTTGGAGCGATGCCTTTCCAACCCTTTCCCGGGTGGAATGGAAGCCGCGGCAGCATCTGCATCTGTGCTCTCTCGCCTGTTGTTGCCTGGCTCTTTCTTTTACACGGGCACAGACGTGTCGGATCTGGCTCGTGTGCGTGTGTTCTATTGCCCCTTCGGCTGATTGATCGATCGCTTTCGGCTCCCAAATCGACCGCGTGGGACGAAGGGAATATATGATCAGGTGCAGCTTGGAGTGGGAGCAGACAGCAGGCCGTTGTTTGTTTTGGGTTGTGATTGGCCACTTGTCTGTGGGTTCTGACTGATCCCCTTTGTTTGTTTTACGCTCCTTCTTGTTGCTTATTGCTTATTGCTGCACTAGTTGTCCCGCTTCCACCGTAAGCAAAGTCAGTTTTCTCAGCTCTGACCACCATTTCTTATCAGAATAGTAGTGTACATTTTCTTGCTCTTTTTGTGAAGGAGGGGAGGGCGAACTTTCAGTAAACAATTATATACACGACAAAGGTGCCTCGGGCCTCTTTTTGATTTCCTTGAATACATTAGAGCATCTTCAGCCGCGCCCCCAACAGGCCCCTCAAGATGTTTTTTTAGCGCCGGCGCCCGAAAATCGGCCCAGTCGTGCTCCCAGGATCTCGTTTAGCGCCGGTTTGGGCCGAAATAACAACCGGCAAACCCGAGCCGAACCCAAGCGCCCGGGGGTCGCCTGGGGGCGCCGGCCGAATCGTAAAGGGGCTTGGGGCAGCTCTGTCGGCGAGAGGAGACCCTTTTCCCGCCTTTTCCCCCTGCTTTCCCCCCTCGGCTTCCCTCCCATTCTCCCATTCCTCCCGCCAATCTCCTCCTCCTCCCCTTCGGCCGGCCGCCATGCCGCCGAAGAAGTACGTGGTCCCCCGCGACGCGACGGATGCCACCGCCGCCGCCACCACCCAGCCGAAGCAGAGGAAGCAGAGGGCGCTATCGTCCAAGCCCTCGGGCATGTCTAAAGCCGACTGGAGGCGGAAGTTCAACGCCGGGAGGCTGTCACCACCGACCGGCGGAACAGGGCCAACGCCAAGAAGGCCCGGGACAGGGTGGCACTTGCGGCTGCGGGCGGTGGCGGAGTAGGCGGATCGCGCGGGGATGATGAATCCATCCGGCGGCCACGGCCCGTACGTACACCGCCATTTGGTCGGGACTGAGATGGAGGCCGAATTGCTAGTCGAATTCCTGACGAGCCGGACCATCATGCTACGGAGTAGTCCGGACTCGCTTGACGCTGTCCGGGAGCTTGGGCGCTAAATTAATATTCTGCTTGATAAGGCCGCTCTGTACTTCCGCTGCCAGGGCCGCGGTGTGCTCCTCAGTACGGAGGGAGCGTTCCGTGTTTCCATTGACTGTTATGACACCGCTTGGTTCGGGCATCTTGAGTTTGAGATAAGCATAGTGTGGCACCACATTGAATCGAGCGAATGCAGTTCGTGCGAGAAGTGCGTGATAACCACTGCGGAAGGGGACGATATCGAAGATCAAGTCTTCGCTTCAGAAGTTGTCTGGGGATCCGAAGACGACTTCCAATGTGATTGAGCCCGTGCATTGGGCCTCCACACCTGGTATTACTCCTTTAAAGGGTTGATCCTTGATGGGTCGATGCCCATCTTCCGGTCCGTGTCCTGATAAAGCAGGTTAAGGCTACTGCCACTGTCCATAAGGACTTGTGTGAGGTGGAATCCATCAATAATTGGGTCGAGGACCAGTGCGGCAGAACCTCCGTGCCGGATGCTGGTCGGATGGTCCCTGCGATCGAAAGTGATCGGGCATGACGACCATGGGTTGAATTTTGGGGTGACTGGCTCTATCGCATAAATGTCCCTGAGCGCGCATTTGCGCTCCCTTTTGGGGATATGTGTAGCATATATCATGTTCACCGTTTTGACTTGGGGAGGAAATTTCTTCTGTCCCCCTATGTTCGGCAGACGGGGATCCTTGTCGTCGTCCTCACTTTGCGACCCCTTCTCCTTGTTCTCGGTATTTAACTTGCCGGCCTTGTCGGCGTTCTGGGAATGGGGGTCCCCAGACTTGCCTGCCTGCGGCCTGCGGCGTGGCTCAAGTGGGGGCCCAGCGCGGCCCAGCTTCATCAGCTCAAGCTCAAGACCCTCGCGAGGGGCCAAGCCTCGCGGGGCGGACGACAGGAACCTTCCTCAGGAGCAGCCTCCTCAGGCAGGCTCACGAGGAGGCGGAGAGATCAAGGCAGGTTACCTCACGAGGGTGCCCCATGACGCAAGCCATGACGATCGAGGTCGAGGCGCCAGCGGGCGCCGACTGCTGCAGTTGTCCTCGTTTCCCCTTTGGTGCAAAGGAGGCAAGCACATGCCAAGGCATCAGGCAAAGTTTAGCGCTTCGGTGCAACAAGACCAAGACCAGCGGAGCGGCAGGACGGAGGTCATCGTGGAGCTCAGGACGGCGTCACCGTCAGAGCCTCTTGCAGCCGAAGACCAACTTTAGTCAGGATAAGTGTACTAGATGTTCCCCTTCAAATTTGCCAATTGTTGGCGCCCTTCCTGCTCATTATTTGGGAAGAGGTCTAGGGCCTCCCTCTATAAATAGGACTAGCCACCACAGAGAGAGGGGACGGGTCGAACCTACCACAGAGAGAGAGAGAGAGAGAGAAGCGACTGGACTCACCCAAGCAGTCCATCGCACCAGCTCAAGAACACCCCCTCGCGAGGCTGTTCTTCCTTTGTACTGTTCTTCATCAGCCCCAGAGGCAATCCACCACACCACACACTGGAGTAGGGTATTACACCACAACAGTGGCCTGAACCAGTATAAATCTTGCATCTCTCGTGCTATTCATTGTTCCTAGTTTAGATCCCTTGCAAACCATCAACACGTGAGCTGGTAGGGGAAAGATCTCCGTGCGCACCCCAGAGTTCGAACCTCAAGGGTCTGCCAGAACCCGAAATCCAACATTTGGCGCGCCAGGCAGGGGTGCGCCGGAATCTTTCTTCTGCTGGTCGCGTGCGATCTTCCGTCATGTCCATGGCTGACGCTCGCCGAGCCCGCGCCGAGTGTCGGGCTGCTCGCGCCGCCGAAGTCGCCGGACGGCTCCGTCGGCGGACGCCCCGTCGTTTCGTCGCCGCCGCTAACGCCCCACCGGCCCGGGCGGGGAACGAGCAGCATGCCTGTTGGGGGAGCTGCGCGACCGCCGCCATCGCTGGCCGGGCGCTTCGGCCGTCGTCAGAACTTTCTGGCGGCTCACTGGCGCCACCTTCGAGCCGCCACGTCAAGACATTCACCCGCCAGATCGCCACCGCCTCCAAGCGCCAGGGAGCCCCGCCGGGCTGGGTGGTGCCCGAGGCCGACCTGCTCTTCAATTCGGACGATCACTCCTCCAACCCTACCGGTTCGGGTGCGCTTCCGATGCTGTGCACCCCCACCATCTGCGAAGTGGCTGTCACCAGGACCCTCATCGACGGCAGAGCCAGCCTCAACGTGCTCTCTGTGGAGGCCTTCAGCCTCCTCCATGTGCCACCAGAGCGGCTCCAGCCAAAGAGCCTTTTTTCAGAGTCGGAGCGGTTCCACCGCCTCCACAGGGACAAGTCGCCTCCCGGTGACCTTGGCACCCGCGACAACTTCCGCAAAGAGCTGATCGACTTCCACATCGCCCCCATCGGCCTCCCCTACAACGCCATCCTCGGCTACCCGGCCTTGGCCCGGTTCATGGCAGCAACTCACCCGACGTACAACCTCATGAAGATGCCCGGGAGCAGCGGCGTCCTTACCGTGTCAGGAAACACCGGAGATGCACTACATGCGCTCAAACCTATTTTCAAGGCGGCTGTGGCGGCACGGCCCACTAGCGCTGACGCCCTCGAGCCCAAGGGGGCCGCGCCGTCCAAGAAGAAGCAGCTATTCACTCAAAACAAGGCGGAAACCAAGCAGGTACCAGTCAACGAGGATGGGTCCACTGACACCACCTTCACCATAGGTGCAAACCTCGAACCCAAGCAGGAGGAGGCCTTGGTGAAGTTCCTGCGTGCAAACAAGAAGGTGTTCGCGTGGGGACCTGATCAGTTGGCAGGGGTCCCGAGGGGCGTGATTGAGCATCACCTCAACGTGTGCCCCAACGTGCGCCCCGTGAAGCAGAAGGCGAGGCAACAGTCCACAGAGAAACAAGCTTTTATCATCCAAGAGACCCGCAAGCTAGAGGCAGCAGGGGTTATTCGCGAGGTCCGTTACCCGGATTGGCTGGCCAACCCAGTTGTCGTTCCAAAAAAGGGGGAAAGGAACGTATGTGTGTCGACTTCACCAACCTCAACAAGGCCTGCCCACAGGATCCATTTCCGCTTCCTCGCATTGACCAGATCGTCGACTCCACCGCTGAGTGTGACCTGCTTGTGCTTCTGGATGCCTTCTCAGGCTATCACCAGATCAAGATGGCGGTAGAAGACGTGGAAAAAACAGCTTTCCTGACCCCATGCGGAGTGTACTGCTATACCTGCATGCCGTTTGGGTTGTGCAACGCAGGCGCGACCTTTCAGTGGCTGATGCACATCGCCCTGGGCCGACAGCTCGGGAGGAATGCTGAGGCGTACGTCGATGACATTGTAGTGAAGTCTCGGGAGGCGAAAACCCTGATATAGGACTTGGAAGAAACCTTTGCGAGCCTCGATAAAGTGGACCTGTGGCTCAACCGGAGAAGGAATAGGAGGCGGAGCGTGTGGCGCCGCAAGCCACGGCCTACTGCATCAGGGATGGAGAGCTTTACTGGAGGCGACCGAATGACGTGTCCCTACGTTGCATTTCCAGAGAGCAAGGGAAGGAATTGCTGGAAGACATACACGACGGAGACTGTGGGCATCACTCATCGTCACGAACCCTCGTTGGCAAGGCGTTCCGCAGCGGGTTCTACTGGCCCACAACACTCAACGACGTGTTGAGCTGGTAAAGGCTTGCGAGGCCTGCCAATTTCACGCCAAGCAGATCCATCAGCCGGCGGGAGGTCTGCAAACTATACCCCTCTCATGGCCATTCGCAGTTTGGGGGCTGGACATTCTAGGACTGTTCCCTCGGGCGCCAGGGGGCTATAGCTACCTCTACGTCGCCGTGGACAAGTTCACCAAGTGGGCTGAGGTGGAAGCTGTCCGCACCATCCCAGTGGGCTCTGCGGTCAAGTTCATCAGGGGCCTCGTGAGCCGGTTTGGGGTGCCTAACCGCATCATCACCGACAACGGTTCATAGTTCACCAACAATCTCTTCAAAACGTACTGTGCTAACCTTTGAACGCAGATATGCTACGCTTCGGTGGCGCACCCCCGGAGTAACGGCCAGGCCGAGCGAGCCAACACGAAGGTCCTGAAGGGCCTAAAAAACAGGACCTTCAAGAAGAAGCTGGAGGCCTGCGGCAGGGGCTGGCACGACGAGCTCCAGTCCGTGCCGTGGTCCATCCGCACGACCGCGGCCAAGACGACTGGCGAGACCCCGTTCTTCCTCGTCTACGGAGCAGAAGCCGTCCTCCCTCACGAGGTCAGCGTCAGCTCCGCACGGGTCTGGCGTTCGACGAGGCGCAGCAGGATGCCATGCGGGACGGATCTCGTCTTTGGGGAGGAACATCATCGAGAGCCCTACCGCGGCGGCAAGGTATCAACAACAGCGCCATGGGCGATACCACTGCCGCAACATCCACCCCAGGACTCTTGAGGTAGGGGACCTCGTGCTCTGACGGGTCCTCTCCAGGGAAGGGTTGCATAAGCTTTCTCCCATGTGGGAGGGCTCGTTCAAGGTTGTTCATGTTTCCAGGCCCGT
The DNA here is from genome assembly GCA_021605145.1 of Aegilops bicornis. Classification (NCBI taxonomy): domain Eukaryota; kingdom Viridiplantae; phylum Streptophyta; class Magnoliopsida; order Poales; family Poaceae; genus Aegilops; species Aegilops bicornis. The sequence goes on from CM038671.1 coordinate 107,286,548, forward strand.
CTCCGCATGCTTGGAGACTCAGGAGGGGGTGCCCATCCCGAACGCGTGGAACATCCAGCATCTCCGGAAGTTCTACCCTTGAAGAAAGGCCCGGAGCCTGTGAAGAAGGCCAACGCCTGTGAATCTCATTTCCCCGAGAAAGGCCCGGAGCCTGTGAAGAAGGCCAACGCCTGTGAAGCTCATTTCCACGAGAAAGGCCGGAGCTCGTGAAGAAGGCCAACGCCTGTGAAGCTCATTTCCTCGAGAAAGGCCCGGAGCCTGTGAAGAAGGCCAATGCCTGTGAAGCTCATTTCCCCGAGAAAGGCCTGGAGCCTGTGAAGAAGGCCAATGCCTGTGAAGCTCATTTCCCCGAGAAAGGCCCGGAGCCTGTGAAGAAGGCCAACGCCTGTGAAGCTTCGCCGCTGTGACACTCTCACGTAATAATGAGTTGGGGATGTACACGCCCGGAGTCTCCGGAGAGCCGCCCTCGGGCCTCGGGGCTCCACGCCTTGATGGCAGCAGTTAGCTCCGCGCTGGTGAGAAGACGTCGAAGACTAGATTAGGTGCCGGACGCGGCTTTTTCATTTGCTTTCTGCAGTTGGCTTGTTCGTTCCTATTCGAAGTTTTATTGAAGTTGTTGCGTCCTTGGCTTGTGACTCTTTGTCTTTTTCGCTCACTTGCCTCATTTTCTCTCGCGCAAGTCTCGCGAGGGTGCAACGCGGGCACCCTCGCGAGTGTTTTCTCGCCTCGCTGCTTGAAGCTTTCCTATCCGGGTCCACTACGGAGCACCCTCCCAAATTGCGTGCCCCACGGGCATCGCGACGCGAACACAGAACCTGGGTCAGTCGCCTCCACAACCGAGACCGGAAGCTACCCCTCCTGACTAATCCTTGCAGGACACAAAGCGCGCGGCGAGGCCTCAGCCTCGGGAAGCAAAGACCGCGACAAGTCCCCCCGAGTTAAGTAATTCCTGCACGAGGGCATGCGGCACAAAAGCGCAACACAGGAATAGCGGAAACAACATGCTAATTAACAGCAACAGTTCAGCACACCCCCATGGGGCCCTACACTACTTTCTCTTTGCGCAGGGAAGGGAGAAAAAAAATAGGCACGACTTGCTCGGCGCCAACTCATGATGAAGGCTCAGATTGCCTCCGGAGCTCAGTCAGACTCCTCCTCGCGCTTCACCGAGGCGCGACGGCGGGCTGACCCGGTACCTCCCTCCAAGCGGGCGCGACGGCACGGGGGCTGGTCGCGGCCACCGCTGGAGGAGCTGCTGTCCGAAGAAGAGCCGCCGAAGCTCGACGAGCCCCGAGCACCACCGACCACGCGCCTGCTGTCATCTTCATCCCGATCATCGCCGGGGTTGGGTACACGGCCGCGGTCATCGTCTTCGGGGCAGCACCCGGCACGGCGACCGTCTTCTCCGAACACTCTCACGTAGAGGGTGGCGTCGCCGTCGAACTTGAAGTGCAGGGTGCACCGCGGCTCGAGCCACGCCGCGGCAAACGTTTGCCAGCCGCGGGTCAGGGCCACATTCCCGGCGACGGAGACCTCCAGCAAAGCCTAGGAGGCCTGGCTGCAACAACCGTCCGCCTCAAGCCAGAGGCCGCCCGGAGCGCCGGCCGGAAGTTCACCTACAAAGAAGCGGGGAAGCTGGAGCCAGGTGCTGGTCGGCTCCACCGACCACATGAAGAACTCCAGCAGCACCTCCGCCGAGTGGAAGCGCGGCCTAGGGGGCCGCGCAGTCACGGCGCGCCCCCCATCGACAACCTGGCGCCCATCGCCGCGCAGGGGATCGCCTCCACGACCGCGGGAAGCCGCTACGGGAGCCACAGGATGCTTGCGAGGACGGCCTCGACCGCGCTTGGCCGGGGAGAGTCAGGCTCAACCATGCGGGCCTTTCTCTTCTCCGCGGCCGAGAACCTCTTCGATGGAGCCATGGAGAGAAAGGAGTAGCAAGTGGGGATGGACAGGAAGGGCTTGCGCCATTCCATACTTATAGCTGGAGGAGGCCAACCGTCGGCCTCCACGATCACAGGTAATCATGACCCATTTATGCGTGCAGGGACTTGTTAAGTCATGCGGTTGCCGAGGGATCATGGGGAAGCGGAGACGCCCAAGTCCAATCAATTGCCACGTGGCGCCTGAGGCCACAGACTGTTGCGGCCCGCGGCGCTTCGCACTTGCCCCCTTCGTTTCTCTGCTAAGCCAAGTCCGGGCGCACCTTGGGCCCGGGGCCATCAGAGGCGTTACGGGAATGGGGTCCCCAGACTTTGCACTGCGGCTGTGGGCGTGGCTCAAGTGGGGTACCAGCGCAGCCCAGCTTCATCAGCTCAAGCTCAAGACCCTCGCGAGGGGCCAAGCCTCGCGGGGCGGACGACATGAACCTTCCTCAGGAGCAGCCTCGTTAGGAAGGTTCACGAGGAGGCGGAGAGATCAAGGCAGGGTACCTCACGAGGGTGCCCCGTGATGCAAGCCATGACGATCGAGGTTAGGCGGGTGCCAGCCTGTGCAGTGTCCTCGTTTCCCCTTTGGTGCAAAGGAGGCAAGCACAGGCCAAGGCATCAGGCAAAGGTTACCGCTTCGGTGCAACAAGACCAAGACCAGCGGAGCGGCAAGACGGAGGTCATCATGGAGCCCAAGACGGCGTCACCGTCAGAGCCTTTGGCAGCCGAAGACCAACTTTAGCCAGGATAATTGTACTAGATGTTCCCCTTCAAAATGGCCAATTATTGGCGCCCTTCCCGCTCATTATTTGGGAAGAGGTCTAGGGCCTCCCTCTATAAATAGGACTAGCCACCACAGAGAGAGGGGACGGGTCGAACCTACCAGAGAGAGAGAGAGAGAGAGAGAGAAGCGACTGGACTCACCCAAGCAGTCCATCGCACTAGCTCAAGAACAGCCCCTCGCGAGGCTGTTCTTCCTTTGTACTGTTCTTCATCAGCCCCGGAGGCAATCCACCACACCACACACTGGAGTAGGGTATTACACCACAACGGTGGCCCGAACCAGTATAAATCTTGCGTCTCTCGTGCTGTTCATCGTTCCTAGTTTAGATCCCTTTAAAACCATCAACGCGTGAGCTGGTAGGGGAAAGATCTCCGTGCACACCCCAAAGTTCGAACCTTAAGGGTCTGCCGAAACCCGAAATCCGACAGGCCTGTTTAAAGACCCAACAACTTCTGTTGGTATGATTGGCTGGTTTATCGGGGGTGCTGTGGATCTGACATGGACGACCGAGTATATGGTCCAAGCGGGATGAGCCCGGATTGTTTCTTTTAAATGGCTTCTTCCACTGGCTGGACTTGGAGCCACTAAATCCGGCGTTGACTGCCGTGTCATTGGTATAATCACCGTTGCTTCGATGCTTGAGTCTGTTGTGTCGGGGCTTGCTGTCGGCGTTCTGGGAACGGGGGTCCCCAGACTTGCCTGCCTGCGGCCTGCGGCGTGGCTCAAAGGAGGCCCAGGATGGCCCATCTTCATCAACGCAAACTCAAGACCCTCGCGAGGTGCCTCAGGCCCATGACATAAGCCATGATGACCAAGGGCGCCAGTCGGGCGCCAGCCCGCGCAGCGTCCTTCTTTCCTCTTTGGTGCAAAGGGAGCAAGCGCAGGCGAGAGCATCAAGCAAAGGCGTCCGTTTCGGTGCAACAAGACCAAGACCAGCCCCAACGGCTGGAATGCAGTCATCATGGAGCCCAAGCAGGCGTCATCACCAGAGCCTTTGGCAGGCGAGGACCAACTTTAGTAAGGAAAAGTGTACCCGCTGTTCCCCTTCAAAATGGCAATTGTTGGCGCCCTTCCCGCTCAATATTTGGGAAGAGGCCCAGGGCCTTCGTCTATATAAGTAGAGCTAGCCACCATAGGAGGGAGACGGAGGATCCGCCATTCGGAATCCAGAGAGAGAGAGAGATAGAGACCCGATCCTCAAGCCAGAGCGACGGGATACCACTTAGAGGTTCATCACACCCGCCAAGAACAGACCCTTGCGAGGCTGTTCTTCCTCAGTCTTATTCCTCATCAGCCCAAGAGGCAATCCACACACCACACACTGGAGTAGGGTATTACACCATGATGGTGGCCCGAACCAGTATAAATCTTGCGTCTCTTGTGCTGTTCTTGTTAGTAGTTTAGGTCCTTGCGATTCGGCGAGGTACGAGACGGTGGAGGGTTGGATCTCCGCGCGCACCCCAGAGTTCGAACCTTAAGAGTCTGGCCAAACCCGAATCCGACATTTGGCGCGCCCAGGTAGGTGCGCGGAGTCCGCATATACGCCACCTCGTGTCCTGTCAGATCGCCATCGCCATGACCGGCGACCAAGCGGGCAACCCCGACCCTTGGGCGGCGTGGCCCGCCCACGCAGAGCCGCTCGCCTCGGGCGACCCCGTGCCCCAGGCAGCTCGCGGACAGGCCTCGATGGCTCTCACCGCGGATAAAGCGCGATCGTCGGCAAGAGCCTCCAACCACGCCGACCACATCACCGTACACCCGCCGAGCAGCGAACTCGAGGGCCGCGCTCACGGTGGCCCGATTGTCGCCGCAGTCTGAAAGGTGCTTGGAGAGCGGCCGCATAGCGTCTTCTTTGGAGCGAGTGGCGGAGCTCGGGCTTCGCCGCCTCGGGGGCTCACCCTTCGCACCCAACTCCCACCTCGGGCCGAGGACGGCCCAGACGGGGGCTCCACGCGTGCCTGCTGGCTCCAAAGCTACTCCAACACCGGGCGAAAGCCAGCTGTCGGCCGGGCGGCGGGTTGCCCCCGCCCGCCCGCGGAGAAGAAGGACTCGACGCAACTCACGGCCCCTGGTGGACCGCATTGCCACCACCCCACGACGGGCGCATCGAGCAGAGCAGCAAGGCACGCTCAGCACTACGGCGTGGCCTTCGGGATGACGGCGCCGGAAGAATACGTGCCCCACATGATGGACCAGGGGCACCCGCATGAGGGAGAACAAGACTCGCTCCTCAGCCCAATCTGGGGGGATGAGGCGCCAGAAGCCGCGCTCTTCCAGGAGTCTCGAGATGGTCCCACTGGTCACGCCGGGGGCGACGATTATCGGGTACCGCTACTTCCTCAAGAGCAAACATACGCTAACCATAGGTCGCAGGAGGTACAGGTCGCCACGACGAGCGGCTGCCCGCCTCAGCCTCTCCTACCCCTCGGGAGGGGACGCAGGGGCTGCCGGAGAGGGGCAAAGATCCGACATCACCACCGCGGTGTTGAACAAAGGCGTTCTCAGAGGAGGTAGGCCCTCTGCCGGGAGGTGCCTCGGGGCCTGCCTGGCGGAGGACCCGTGGTCGTCGGGGAACTGGCGACCGCTCTACCCCACCAGCGGCGTCCGGGTTTCCGGTCGTCGTTGGTGGCACTAGAGTGTGGCGCAAGGCGGGGCCCTCGTCTGGGGATATGAAGCAAGGCCGGTACCTGTGAAGAAGGCCCAGTGCCTGTGAAGCTCGCCACCCCGTGACACTCTCACGTAATAATGAGGGGCTGTACACGCCCGGAGTCTCAGGGTGCTGCCTCAGCCCTGGGGCTCCCTCCCACGCCCAAAGAAGCGACACTTAGCTCCGCTGGTGAGAAGACGCCCAAGACTAGACTAGGTGCCGACGCCGCCTTTTTCTGCTTTCATTGGTTTTCCCTCTGTCGTTTTCCCCTATTGGATTTAAGTTGAATTTGAGCTTGAAGATTTGGCGCCAGATTCGGGAAGGGGTGCTTAGTCTCGTTCGAGCAAATCTCTCACGTTTTCGGTTACGACTCCGCCTCAGCTGCCTCCCCTCGCGAGCCAGGCCAGGCCAAGCTTGCGCGCAGCCCAACCTGTCACCGCCGCGTCCTCTCCGGAGGGTTTTTACTGCAGGTCCTACGGATTCGATCAGTGGGCACTCAGATCGCCTCAGCCTCCCACAGGTTATCTCGGGGCTCAAATTTAAACAAAGGTAAACCATCCAACTAAGCGCGCTTAGCCAATCACTTGGCGCAGCGGCGTATGGGCGTTGTGACACCTGCTAATCTGAAGAACACAAGTTTTACATGAGGGCTCCCCTCCCAAAAATGCTCTCACCTCCATCAGGCCAAAACACGAGTTCTATTCATGCAGGGTAATGGAACAAGGACTATACATGATCGATCGGACAAATCCCCAATGCATCCTCGGGAGCACCTCCCGAGCCGTTGCTGGTGTCGCTGGCCTCGCCCGTTCTTTGTCTGCGTGATCGTCGGCGGCGTGCAGGCCGTTCACCACGCCTCTCATCGGCGGCCACGACCATGCCGTCGTCGTCCAAAGCGAAGGCCGGACGAGGGCATCCACGTTGTCTTCCACCCGGTCGCCAGTCGCCCCGGACGGCTGGGGAAGCTGGGCGATAACTGCGTCAAAATCGAAGTGAGGGTCCATGGCCGGAGATGGTGAAGACGCGAGAGAAGGCGCGCCCGAAAGCAGCGGCGGATCCTCTCCTCCACCAACCTGTTGGCCCCGACCGGCCGCGCCTCCGCCGCCACCACGTCGATGAAGAACTGAAGGTTGCCGGCATAGTTAACGCGTGCGGCTGGCCCTCTGCCGCCTCGCAGATATTATCCAAGGCTACGTTAGCTCTTTCCGGGCGTGGCGAGCATGGGGCGATGCTCGTGCTCCAAGATTCGGCCACGACGCATCTCGTCCGTGATTACGGCGCGAACAGCCTCGGCCTCCTCCACTACCGGGCGAAGAAGGAGCGCCTCGGCCTGAGAGGTGGTGGACTCCCTCTGCGCCACCTCGAGGGCGGCCCGAAGAGCATCGGCTCGCCGCGTCGCCTCCTCCAGTTTGGCCCTCAAGGCAGCAATCCTGCCCTCAGCCTCGGCCTTGATCAACCCCAACCGCTCCTCAAACTCGCGCTCGAGGTTCGAGCGCGCCGCCGCCACTCGGCGTCCGACCTCCTCCATGACACGGGCTTCCCATGCTGCAACCTCGTCCTCTGCCCGCGTCGCCAAGCGCTCCCTCGTCTCCAAGCGCTCGTACTCACGCGCGCGTTCGGCGGCTTCAAGCGTCAGCGCCTCTTCACGCTTCTGGAGCTCCGCCGAGTCGCCAGAGGCCACCTTCATCGACGCAAGGGCTGCCTCGCGCAGCTCCGCTTGCTCCTCCAACGAGTGGCACCAGCCGTGGCTTCCCGTGCCCGCTCCTCCGCCGCCTCGGCCGCCTGTTAGCTGCCGGGCCTCCTCGGCGGCCCGAGAACAGCCTCCCGAGAGGCTGCCACGACGCCTTGGCCTCTTCATCATCAAGCTCATGTTGGCGGCAGCGCAGGCGGCGGCGCCCTCCTCAGCGCCTCTGTGCAACCAGGCACAGGCCCTCGGCCTCAAGGCGCGCGTCTTCGTCAGCAAGCTCTTCACCAAGAAGGCTCACCGCGTCGGCCGCCCTTCGAAGAAATCCCTGGCGATGGGCGCGACGCTTCCGGGCGCGCTCGCGCACGTCCTCCACACCATCGACCGCCCCAGACGGGCGCCGGGAGCCGAGAATCAACACTCCCCCTCCGGGCAGGGGGCTGGGGGCTGGCACCCTCGCGACGGCCGGGCCAAGCGCCCGAAGCCCGGCACAGAGCCAGCCCATCCCAGACGAGGGCGCAGGAAGCGCCTCCACCCGGGCGAAGAAGGAGCGCCTCGGCACGAGAGGTGGTGGACTCCTCCGCGCCACCTCGAGGGCGGCCCAAGAGCATCGGCTCGCCGCGTCGCCTCCAGCTTTGGCCCTCAAGGCAGCAATCCTGCCCTCGGCCTCGGCCTTCATCAACCCCCACCGCTCCCCAACCTCGCGCTCTCGTTGCGCGCGCGCCGCCGCCACTCGGCGTCCGACCTCCTCCATGACGCGGGCTTCCCATGCTGCAACCTCGTCCTCTGCCTGCCGCCAAGCGCTCCCTCGTCTCCAAGCGCTCGTACTCACGCGCGCGTTCGGCGGCTTCAAGCGTCAGCGCCTCTTCACGCTTCTGGAGCTCCGGCGAGTCGCCAGAGGCCACCTTCATCGACGCAAGGGCTGCCTCGCGCAGCTCGGCTTGCTCCTCCAACGAGTGGCACCGGGCCAGGGCTTCCCGTGCCCGCTCCTCCGCCACCTCTCGCCGCCTGTTAGCTGCCGGGCCTCCTCGGCGGCCCGAGAACAGGCCTCCCGAGAGGCTGCCAACGGCCTTGGCCTCTTCATCATCAAGCTCATGGCGGCAGCGCAAGGCGGCGGCGCCCTCCGCTCGGCGCCTCATGCAACGAGCACGGGCCCTCGGCCTCAAAGGCGCAGCGTCTTCACAAGAAGCTCTTCACCAAGAAGGCTCACCGTCGGCCGCCCTTGAAGAAATCCTGGCGATGGGCGCGACGCCTGGCAAGGCGCTTCGCAGACGTCCTCCACACCATCGACCGCCTGCACGGGCGCCGGAGCCGAGAATCAACACTCCCCTCCGGGGGGCTGGGGGCTGGCACCCTCGCTGACGGCCGGGCGCCGCGCCAAGCCACCTCGAGCCAGCCCATCCTCAGACGAGGGGCGAGGAAGCGCCTCAGCCAATCGTCGCCCACGACCGGGCGAAGCCCACGGCAGGCTAGCTATGCCTCGGGAAGGCTCGCGAGGAAGGATCGCGAGGTGCGCAGGGCCACGACGCGCCTCGGGACGGTTCACCTCCCCGGTCGCCCTCACCACAAGGGCTCCACCGCTTGGAGCACTCGAGGACTGGGGAGGGGGCGAAGCCGGGGAGGACGGCTCCTCACCCATCTCCTTGAGCTCGACAGGAAGGGGCCTGCAGGGCAGGGATCAGTACAAGCAGCAGAAGAATCAAGAGCTGAAGAAGGAGAAGGCTTACTCGTTAGTAGCAAAGTACTTCCTGCGCTTCAAAGCGACATAAGGGTAATCATCGCCTGTGGCCTCCTTCTCTTCCGGAGGGCCTCGAAGTTCGCGCGGAAACGACCCAAGATTTGAGCGCAGGGATCAGCCTGCGGCGAGGGAGAAGCATCAAGGCGACCCGCGTCAGGGGCGTCCGCCTGACGCGCGCTGCTGATCACCTCACCAAGAGAAGCAGTAGGGGCCTCGGGGGCTTCATCCGCAGGCGCCTGGTGGCTGCCTGCCGCCCTCGGCCACGGGCGGCATGAGCCTCGTGAGCTGCCCCACTGGCGCCGCCTGGCTGTCACCCGGCTGGGGTCCTTCGGCCTTTGGCGGCTCGTGCCTCCCTGCTCCGCCTCTTGAGGAGGAGCCGCCTTGGCCGACTGGAAGGGCTGTCACCACCACTGGATTCTCGTGAGGCCCCTGGAGACCAGCGGGGCGCAGCCCCCATTCATCGAAGATAGGCATCTGGTTCACCAAATCACCCCTGTTCCGGCAGAGGTACAACAAGGCCCCTTCATGCCGGATGCCACCGGGGTTAGGATCGCCAGTCAGGACCAGGAGCACTTTCCTTAGCGCTTCAGGCGTCAGGTCTTCTTCCTGGAGCCTCATACGATCGCCAGGCCCGCTGAAGGCCGACATCCGGTGGGAATGGCGCTGGAGAGGAGCAATGCGGCGCATTAGGAACTCCTTCACCACTATGGGCGCTGTCACAACAAGCGACCTCAGGAACGCGAAGCGGCGCCAGACAAAGATGAGCCGAGGGCTCGAAAGTGTCTCCTGGCCCCAGCCTGAATTGGGGACAGCAGGCGAGGTCAGCTCAGATAGCAGGGGGCTGGGCACCCCCACATTCACGTACAACCACCTCTTGTGGAACTCAGCCGCGGGCGGAGGCAGGCTGAAGTCAATCCCTGAGGCCGCTGTCTCCGGCGCGGCGACGAAGCTCACGCACGCCGAGCATTGAGTGGGGTCGACAAGGCGCAGAGAGAAGAAGTGGCGCATCAAGGCAACCGAGGGAAGGATGCCCATCATTGCCTCACAAACGGCGAAGACCAAGAGGAGAGTAATGGACTCGGGACCCGGATGCATCATGTGGATCGATAATGGGAAAGCACGACATTGAAGAAATCGAGAAGGGGGGAACCAGTCCGCCCATTGTATGCGTCGAAATACCGGACCTCGGTGACTATCCTGTCGATGGCGAAGTGGGGCCAGCGGGTGCCGTAAATCCTCCGCATTCGTTGAAGGAGGTGGCGAGCCGAACTGACCTTGCCCAAGCCCTCCAGATTGAGTATGATCGACGGTCGAAGCGGAGGCAGCCGTGGCGCGGCGAAGCGAGGCGGCGTGGGTTTCTTCCCTTTCCCCTTCTTCGCCGGAGCCATGGCGTCGAAAGGGGAAGGGGGATTTGAGATTGGATTGGAAATGGAAGCCGGAGTTCGAGAGAGGGAAGGACCGGAGCGCACAAGCAGCAGAGAGGGGAACAGATGTGTGCAGGCGTGTCCGCCTAGCAAGGCACGAAATAAGGAGGCGTGGGGAACAAAGGTGCCGCCACGCCCAATCAGCCGCAACGCTGCCGCCCAAGGCCGCAGGCTGTTAGGACCCGCGACGCTTCGCACTTGCCCTTTCGCCTCTCTGCTCGGCCAAGTTCGGGCGCGCCGTGGGCCCGGGGGCTACTGTTGGCGTTCTAGGAACGGGGGTCCCCAGACTTGCCTGCCTGCGGCCTGGCTCGAAGGAGGCCCAGGATGGCCCATCTTCATCAACGCAAACTCAAGACCCTCGTGAGGGGCCTAGCCTCGCGGGGCGGACGACCAAGAGCTTCCTCAGGCACGGCCTCGTCAGGCTGGCTCATGAGGACGCGGAGAGTTCAAGGCAGGGTACCTCGCGAGGTGCCCATGACATAAGCCATGACGACCAAGGCCGCCAGTCGGGCGCTAGCCCGCGTAGCGTCCTTCTTTCCTCTTTGGTGCAAAGGGAGCAAGCGCAGGCGAGAGCATCAAGCAAAGGCGTCCGTTTCGGTGCAACAAGACCAAGACCAGCCCCAACGGCTGGAATGCGATCATCGTGGAGCCCAAGCAAAGGCGTCATCACCAGAGCCTTTGGCGGCGAGGACCAACTTTAGTCAGGATAAGTGTACCTGCTGTTCCCCCTTCAAAATGGCCAATTGTTGGCGCCCTTCCCGCTCAATATTTGGGAAGAGGCCTGTGGCCTTCGTCTATATAAGTAGAGCTAGCCACCATAGGAGGGAGACGGAGGATCCGCCATTCGGAATCCAGAGAGAGAGAGAGAGAGAGAGAGAGAGAGAGAGAGAGCCAGAGATACAGACCCGATCCTCAAGCCAGAGCGACGGGATACCACTTAGCGGTTAATCACACCCGCCAAGAATGCACCCTCATGAGGCTGTTCTTCCTGTATCTTATTCCTCATCAGCCCAAGAGGCAATCCACACACCACAATAATCGGAGTTGGGTATTACACCACGATGGTGGCACGAACCAAAGATAAATCTTGCGTCTCTTGTGCTGTTCTTGTTAGTAGTTTAGGTCCCTGCGATTCGGCGAGGTACGAGACGGTGGAGGGTTGGATCTCCGCGTGCACCCCAGAGTTCGAACCTTAAGGGTCTGCCGGAACCCGAAATCTGACACTTGCCGTTGCTATTTCTGGCTTCAGAGGTGCCAGGGTCGCTTGCATTGTTATTTCTACGGGCTAGCCAACTATCTTCGCCCGTGCAGAAGCGGTTCATGAGTGCCGTGAGGGCTGCCATGGACTTCGCCTTTTCTTGGCCGAGGTGTCGGGCGAGCCATTCGTCACAGATGCTATGCTTAAAGGCCGCTAGGGCTTCGGCATCCGGACAATCGACAATCTAGTTCTTTTTAGTTAGGAACCTAGTCCAGAATTTCCTGGCTGACTCTCCGGGCTGTTGAACTATGTGACTTAAGTCATCAGCATCCGGAGGTCGGACGTATGTACCTTGGAAGTTTTCATGGAAGGCGTCTTCCAGGTCCTCCCAGCTGCCAATAGAGTTTTCTGGCAGGCTGTTTAACCAGTGCCGAGCTGGTCTGAGTTTTAGCGGGAGGTATTTGATGGCATGAAGATCATCACCGCGGGCCATGTGAATATGGAGAAGAAAATCCTCAATCCATACCACGGGATTTTTTGTTCCATCATATGATTCGATATTCACGGGTTTAAACCCTTCTGAGAATTCGTGCTCCATTACTTCATCAGTGAAGCAGAGGGGGTGTGTGGCGCCTCTATATCGGGCCAAGTAGCGGCGTAGCTCGGATGAAGTCCGTCTGCGGTTTTCGGCCCAGACATGGTTATGCCTGTCATGCCCGGCTAGATAGCCATCGTCGCGCGTCGAGGCACGTCCCCGCGATCCGTATATCGATCTGGTTTGACCTGCTCTATTTTCCAGGTCCTGCCGCAGGTCGTATGTATATCCCCGAGCTATTGTGTCTCGATCTTTACAGCGAGGTAGAATGGGCTGGTGTTCGGCTTGAGTTGCCGTTTTGTCCCGACCATGTGGTGGTCGGTCTGCCGCGTTATGTACTGATGGTACGGGCTCAAGTGCCTCGTCGTTTAATTGAGGTAGCAGTTTACGCTTCGGGTAACTTTTGGTTGGGCGCTCGAGGTCGTATTCCTCGGCTGCTAGGACATTAGTCCACCTGTCGTTGAGTAGATCTTGATCAGCTTGCAGCAGCTGCTGCTTCTTTTTCAGGCTCCTTGTAGTGGCTATTAGCCAGCGCTTAAAGCACTCCTGCTCGAGGGGTTCCTCAGGCACGATAAAGTCTTCGCCGTCGAGGCTCGCCTCCTCCTCGGAGAGTGGAGGATAATTATTGTCCTTCGAGTCTTCGTTTACGACCTGTTCATCAGGGCTAACTTTGCCATCTTCCCGCTTGTCCTGTTCGGAGGTTGGCTCGATGGGGTTTTCTTGGTCTTTGGTGTCGTCCAGAGAATCGTTGTCTCGCGTGCCGGTACTATTGTTTTTTCTATGGCGTGATTTAGAGCGGCGCCGCTGGCGTCGGTGTTTTGGTCGTGTCTCGGGAGGTATATCCTCAACTAGATTTTTTCTCGTTATCGCCACTATCCTGTTTGGGTGTATCTACCATGTACACATCATACGAAGAGGTGGCCGTCCAACGTCCGGTAAACGGCGGGTTTTGGGCCTGCTCTTCTCCGGCATCGTCGTCCATACCGTCGATGTCTTCGGAGCCGTAATCGAGCATGTCAGTTATGTCCTTGACAGTGGCTATGAAGTGGGTGGTGGGTGGGACATAAAATTCCCCGCTCTCAGCCCCTAGTCCGGGCTAGGCGTAGTTCGGACATTCCTCCTCTGTAATGACGAGGGATCGCATTAAGTCCAGAGCCTCGCTTAAAGGCGAGGTTTGGCCAGGGAGAAGAGAGTCCGTGGAGTACGGCGGGAAGGAGACTCCTCGGCCGAGCTCGCACGATGCTGACTCCGAGGGTTCGGAGCCAGTGTCCGGAGAAGAGTCCGGCCGCATGATGGTTGCCAGCGACACTACTTCCCCCGGCTCTCCTGTACTGGCCTTAGTGGCCGCAGATAGTCCGGCGGGCTCCAGAATCCCATCTTCGGACCCGGTGATGCGCTCCGGATCTAAGGCCAGAGCGGAGGTTGGGGTCGTGAACCCTCGGAAGATCAAGTCTCCTCGGATATCCGCGACATAATCCAGATTTCCAAAACTAATCTGGTGACCTGGGGCATAGCTGTTAATATGCTCTAGATGGCCAAGCGAGTTGGCCCGCAGTGCGAAGCCGCCGAATACGAAGATCTGGTCAGGGAGGAAAATCTCCCTCGGGGCAGCCTCGTTGTAGATGATTTATGGAGCCATCAAACCTTCTGGTGACGACATAGCAGAACTCTCAATGAAAGCACCAATGTCGGTGTCAAAACCGGCGGATCTCGGGTAGGGGGTCCTGAACTGTGCGCCTAAGGTTGATGGTAACAGGAGACAGGGGACACGATGTTTACCCAGGTTCAGGCCCTCTCAACGGAGGTAATACCCTACTTCCTGCTTGATTGATTTTGACGAATATGAGGATTACAAGAGTTGATCTACCACAAGATCGTAATGGCTAAACCCTATATGTCTAGCCTGTATGATTATGATTTCCCGTACGGACTAAACCCTCCGGTTTATATAGACACCGAATGGGCCTAGGGTTATACAGAGTCGGTTTACAAAGGAAGGAATCTTCATATCCGAATGCCAAGCTTTTCATCCACGCAAAGGAGAGTCCCATCTGGACACGGGAGGAAGTCTTCTATCTTGTATCTTCATGGCCCATCAGTCCGGCCCACATCACATAGGCCGGACGCCCGAGGACCCCTTAATCCAGGACTCCCTCAGGGGCCCTACCACAGACCAGACAACTGCCTAGCTGTGTGCGGTGCCCCCCCTCCACCGTTTACACCCCGGTCATATTTTCCTGGTGTTAGGCGAAGCCCTGCGAGGATCACTTCACCATCACCGTCACCACGCCGTCGTGCTGACGGAACTCATCTACTACCTCAACGTCTTGCTGGATCAAGAAGGCGAGGGACGTCGTCGAGCTAAACGTGTGCAGAACGCGGAGGTGCAGTGCGTTCGGTACTTGATCGGTTGAAGCACGAAGAAGTTCGACTACATCAACCGTGTTGAGGAACGCTTCCGCTTACGGTCTACGAGGGTACGTAGACACACTCCCCCCTCACTGCTATGCATCTTCATGGATAGATCATTGCGTGTGCGTAGACTTTTTTTTTCCATGCAACGATTCCCAAAAGTGGCATCAGAGCCAGGTCTATGCTTAGATGATATGCACGAGTAGAACACAAAGAGTTGTGGGCGGTGATAGTCATACTGCTTACCACCAACGTCTTATTTTGATTCGACGGTATAGTGGGATGAAGCAGCCCGGACCAACCTTACATGTCCACGCACATGCGACCGGTTCCACCGACAGACATGCAACTAGTTTTACATAAAGGTGGCTGGTAGGTGTCTGTTTCCCCTACTTTAGTTGAATCGAATTTAACTACGGCCGGTCCGTGAAGAAGGTTGAAACAACAAAGTTGATGAAACACTGTTGTGTTTTCTTTGGGTTCTTGCTAGAAGCCCGTAGCAGCCACGTAAAACTTGCAACAACAAAGTAGAGGATGTCTAACTTGTTTTTGCTGGGCATGTTGTGATGTGATATGGTCAAGACATGATGTGATAAACGTTATTGTATGATATGATCATGTTTTGTAAGTTATCGGCAACCGACAGGAGCCTTATGGTTGTCTCTTTATTGTATGAAATGCAAACGCCATGTAATTGCTTTACTTTATCACTATGCTATATCGATAGTTGTAGAAGCAATAGTTGGCGAGACGACCACGACGCAACGATAGAGATCAAGGTGTCGAGCCGGTGACGATGGAGATCATGATGATGCTTTAGCGATGGAGATCAAAAGCACGAGATGACGATGGCCATATCATGCACCCAAGGACACAGATTTGATTTTTCAACTAATTTATATGCACTGGCGCATGTGCATGTAGTTCAAATTTGAATTATGCGCATAAAATGCTTAGAAAACCCAGTTAATTTAAAAAAATGTCCAAACAAACCCCGAAGAATTCCAAAATTAAACACAACATTGCTGTTGTTCTATGTTGACACTAGAAATATTTTGAAAGCAATAATAGGCAACAAATACCGTCTCGTCCCCAAAGGTGGCACGTTCCCTACCGAAACCATCAGGCTTGTTGTGAGAAGCTCTGGTTTGTGAGAAGGTTATGCCCAAACCTGCCCCAAATGGGACAAAAAATTTACCACGGCATGTTGATGCCGCTCCATGATAGCATGCCAAGTTTCATGAATTTCAGACGAGTTTTGGATTTACTAGAATCTAAAAACCAGGTATCTCAGTGTTTGCGGTCGAGTGACGGTGGCAGGGTGTTTGAAATTCATTCCCGTTTCTTGCATGGGACCTAAGAATGCACCCAAGGACCCATATTTGATTTTTCAACCAATTTATATGCCCTGGGGCATGTGCATGTAGTTCAAATTTGAATTATGCACATAAAATGCCTAGAAAACCCAGTTAATGTATAAAAATGTCGGAACGAGCCCCGAAAATTTCCATAATTTAACACAAAATTACTGTTGTTCTATGTTGACACTAGGAAAATTTGAAAGCAATAAGAGGCAACATATATCGTTTCATCCCCAAAGGTGGTACGTTCCCTACCGAAACCATCAGGCTTGTTGTGAGAAGCTCTGGTTTTTGAGAAGCTCATACCCAAACCTGCCCCAAATGGGACAAAATTTTTACCACGACATGTTGATGCCGCTCCAAGATAGCATGCCAAGTTTCATGAATTTCAGACGAGTTTTGGATTTACTAGAATTTAAAAACCAGGTATCCCAATGTTTGTGGCCGAGTGACGGTGGCAGGGTGTTTGAAATTCATTCCCGTTTCTTGCATGGGACCTAAGCATGCACCCAAGGACATAGATTTGATTTTTCAACCAATTTATATGCACTGGAGCATGTGCATGTAGTTGAAATTTGAATTATGCACATAAAATGCCTAGAAAACCCAGTTAATGTATAAAAATGTCTAAACAAACCCCGAAAAATTACAAAATTTAACACAACACTCCTGTTGTTCTATGTTGACACTAGAAAGTTTTGAAAGCAATAAGAGGCAACGGATATAGTTTCGTCCCCAAAGGTGGCACGTTCGTTACCGAAACCATCAGGCTTGTTGTGAGAAGCTTTGGTTTGTGAGAAGCTTATGTCCAAACCTGCCCCCAAATGGACAGCAAATTTACCACGGCATGTTGATGCTACTCCATGCACTACTGTAGGATGCTACTAATGCGACACTACGATCGAAGACCATTCGACGATACTGTGTGCGATGCAATAATCACAAACGATGGTGAAAAAACACGTTAAAAAAGGTGCAAAATCTTTGCGATGGAGGATGCATCAAACGCGGTTCAGATTTTAGTTGCGTGTGTGATGCAGGGCATACGGTTCAGTTCAATTAACTATTTTCGATGAGGAGGAACAAAAGAAACGGGTAGCCAGATGAAGGTGTGTGCGATATACAGCATACGGTTCACTCGGATGAACTGTTTGTGATTAGGCAACACAAAAGAAATGGCCAGCCAGATCAAGGTGTGTGTGATATACGGCATGCAATTCACTCGGATGAACTATTTGCGTTGAGACAAGAGAACAAAAATGGTTCAACTTATCAAGATGTTTGTCATACGCGGCAAATAGGTCTGTAATCGGAAACATGTGTGAAGACCGATAACAACATAGACAATTACTGCTAACAAGTCGTGTGTGTGTTGTGAGCAAACGATTGCTGGTATACAATTGTGAGTGATTGATGAAAACATCACCGACGGGTTCCATTGTTTAGTCCGTGTGCGATGTGATTTTCTTTGTCCACTTTAACATCTACGCTCTGTCTATAGAGCATCAACATATATACTTAAAAAGACAACATTGCGTAACCAAATTAAGCATATAATTACACAAGTGACTACACACATAACATTTCCACACACCAAAGTAAGCAATTACATGCATACTAAAGTAGGAGAAATGAGGATCTAATCATCTACTTATTGTTGCGATGACGCTTGCCATTGCTTTGCTTCCGACTGGATCCCTAGCCGTTTTGGGGAAGGAGGCACTTCCTCATGTCAACGATCCGCCTGTACATATCGTAGCTCGTGTATGCCTCCTTGGCCGCGTACACGACGTGAGCTTTGTCGAGTTTCTCCATCCAGGCCGAGTGCCAGGCAAGCTTGTCCTTGTTGCACGAATCCTTCATGTCTCTGTAGTAGGGGTCGATGATGGCCTCGGCGAGGTGAACCAGTGAGTCCTTCTCATGCTCCTGTTGTCTACAGGGCACACGATGGAAGAAACCAACTGTGTGCAATAATGTCGAAGATCGCAGTTGAGATAGCTATACAGATTGTGTGCTGTGAGATCGACAAGGTAAACAGATTCGAGAATGGTTAATAAAATCTAAGACCATTGCATATTAAGGTCAAAATAGTGCTACCAATATACGAGTCTCATACAATGCCATTTCAACGATTGTACCACAAAAACTCGAAATATTACAAGGTTCAAATTCCAGAGTTATATGGCTCAAATTCGAAGATTACAAGGTTCAAACTGATATTAGAAATGAAATTCAGCTCATCAGCTGCAAACGCTCGCATTGATCCGCTGAACATGGATATCAGAGAGGTTCAAACTAATATTACCACTTCTAAGTCTGGTTTCGAAACCTCACAATTTTTGCAAAGGGGTCAGCCACTGAGAAGTCATGTATGGGGTTGACACGATGACTTCCGATTACTCTGTCATCTGAAGTTCCAAAATGAAATTCAGCATTTTTGGAGCCATGCTGCCGCGGGCGCCGACGCTGATCAACAAACCATTCAGTTTTGCAAAATAAATTTAGGGCAAACCTCATTTCCTTCAGCACCCTTGCTCTGAGAGCAAAGAACCTGGCGAATATAATCTCCGGTAAGGTCCCTCGGTAGGAGTTCAAAGTAATTTTTGAGAGATGCAGATCTAGGCATTTGACCTGATTGTTATATTGTATCACATTATCCACCACTGGGCCTAATCTTATCTGCAAAAGAAGAAAACGTGTTAGTGCCTACATGCACTTTTGAACATTACTATAGGCCTATTTGGTTTGCAGGATTTGTAAAATGCACTAACATGCCATCTTCGATCTGAGATGATTAACATGGGCATTTGATTACATTCTAGAAAAATGTAGCCTTCTTCACAAGAGGTTGGAGTGGATGAAAAGTCCCCTAAGAAAACTAGTACATATGAATCCAAAGGATAAATGCTTATTGATTGTAACCATATAGATCAAGCAACCAATATGGGGGGAGGGAACATGTATGTACTGAAATCCTCCAAAAGAATCCTTCAGACATCGTAGTACATTGTCATTGTAAACTTGGAAAAAGGTGTCACAAATTGAACTCCCTTATGGTTAACATTTAACAGGAAAGGAACATCACCTCGATTTATAGCTTCTCCAGGCACTGAAAGCATCTCAGGAAACTGACAACTTGCTCCAGGTTGGGGCCGATAGGTTCTAGTGCCAAGACCTTCACTGTGCGCAGTTTCGGGGTCAAGCTTGTTGAAATCATTTTTTGAATAACAGATGAACAAACATCTTCAAAATTAGAAATAATGTTAATTTGTAGAAGGAGAGGTAGAAGGCAGTTGTTGTACCTGAACGAGTGTGGATCCAATAACAAGTTCGAAGTATTTGTCAGACGAGTAGCCCACCACTAACAATTTCGGCGCAGAAATGACATTGATTCTTGTTGGACCTTCTTGATCAACTACAAGTAATCTCTCAAGTGCAGGTGTGTCTTCAATGACCATACCATGGTACACATCTTGTGATGTCTTCCTGCCGCAACAGCAACACACGTAAATAGTCCGGAGAGTCATGGAGGTGATGTGGAAGGTACTCAACCCATTGATCGCCTGAAGACGAAGGTACTCGATTGCAGTACAACCACGTAGCAGGCGCTCCATGTCACCATTTGAGACACAGACAACGACGAGCTCGAGGTGCTTCAGTGGTGGTAGAATAAGAGAGGGCGCGTCATTAAGGGTGGGGGGAATGGCAGTTCCTGAACTTGGTGACGCACAGCGTGGGCGCGAGGCGGAGTGCGGACGTTGGCAGCGACCGCATATGCCCATCAGCAAAAGTGAGCTCCTTGAGCTGATCTAGGGCGGGGATCAGAACCAGTCGTAAATCTTGGCTTGGTCCTTGCCGTTGGAACGGAACTTGCCCATTCTAAGGCCTCGGGTTGGGCCAAGGTGACTGCTGAGGATCTTGGAGAATGCATCCAAGCTTTTGCGATAGCCATGACAGAGCTCGTGGGTGTCGATGAGGTCGAGAGGGCTGGGGTTCCATAGGGGGTGCCAACGCCGGGAAAGGACGGTTGTCCGCGCCCCATATTTGATTGGGAGGAGGGAGATGATGACTGTCAACATATCACCGGGGAGGCTGTTGATGAAGTCTAGGCCTGCTGGAGTCGCTTGCAGTTCTAGCTCACCCCGCCTCAGCTTGTTGGTAGCCCCGTTCTCCTCCTCTGGAGTCTCCTTGTCAGCGACGCTTTCTGCAAGAAATGGGAGTACAGGGATTATTTAGTTAAAAACAGGGTAATAGAAAAGTGTATTGGTAACTAGAAGTTATTAGGTAGGAATATAGTAAGAAAAGGGAATAACAGGTGGTTGCTTAAATACTACACAATTCATTTGATATTGCTGGGTAAGTCAACATGCAGATATTGAAAAGAAAACTTACTTCGAACAAAGTCTGGACGGATGATATCGTCGGGGAAGTTACCATATATCTCATGACCAGACACTTTTATGTGCAGTGCAATTGTAGTGCCAGCTTTCAGTTCATAAAACTTAGAAATTTCTTTCCAAAAGCCAGTGCCAAAATAGGAGTCACCACATTCAGCAAGTCTTGCAGTAGCAACAATTGTAAATCCATGGTTTGTGTGCAGTATGACATCCCTGCAGTCCTGATTTATGTAAAGGGAAAGATTGTGCACTACAGATTATGTTGCATAGCAAGGGACGTGCTGCAGAAAATGGTAGGATTGTTAAAGAAAATATGGTAACATGCAAATATGGGCCCAAATTGAAAGAACTGTACAGCAATCGAAATCCAAGGACAAAAATTTATAATTGAGCAGATAGGGTAAACATGATGTCATGGAAATATGAGAGTAATCGAAAGAACAATACATCATTAATTTGCCTAATATAGAAACAAGAGGGAAAAAAATCCCCTTTGACGTATATGGTGCATGTGGCACCTTTTATCCAAATGTAGTAATATTTAGAATATGTTCAGAAAAGTAGGCCATGCGAGCTGATTTAGGGTGAGATTGAACATACCGCGCGCATCCTCAAGTCATCTGGTACGGTGAGATGGAATGTCTGGCGGAGGCCACAAGGTCCCAATATGTCCGCGCACTGTACACTATTTGAACGGAAGAAAACCCTCAAATAAGCTCGAATAAAAATGAATTCACGGTGATTTCGGCCGGTTGATTAAAGGAGGCAGATGAACTGGGATAAGAGATGAGATAATATCTCATTAAATTAGTTACCTTGTTGTCCATGAGAAAGAACCCTCAGTACGGCAGATTCCCCAACCGAGTGGAGCTGGGTTGACCGCGAGCAGCGTCGAGAAAGTCGATGGCGATAGTCGGCGGCAAGCGGAAGTGACGAAATGCGGTGGGCTTTGCCTGTAGCCTGGCGGCGGCGGCAGGCGTCGAGCTAAGTGTTTACCGCCGCGATAGGCGGTGCCATGCATAGACGCGGAGGAGCTTGTGCAGGTGTGAATGGGGACCGGAGGGGGTGGCAGACAGGGAGATGGTCTTTGTGATGTGGGGATGGTGAGGGTTTTCTTTTTTCTTTTTTGAATTGGGTGGTGAGGGTTTTCTGTCCCACAAAGAATTTTGGAGGCGACGGTTTGCTAGAGCCAACCGTGTTTGATTGACGCAACATGCAAAATGAAAGTCATTGCACACGGTTCCAATTTTGGGAACCGTGTGTGATTGACGTACTACCTCCGTCCTGGTTTATTAGTCCCCTTTGTAATTTTTACCAAATTTTGACCAAATATTTAACTAAGAAATGTTTATGCATGTCACCAAAAATTATATCATTGAACACTATGCTCAAATACCCATCCAACGATATAATTTTTGCTGACCTGCACTAACATTTTGTTAGTTAAACCTTTGGTCAAAATTTAACACAAATTACAAAGGGGACCAATAAACCAAGATGGAGGTAGATTCCATCAACGGAACTGGTTGCATCCATATCCCACGGTTAGACATAAATAAACATAGATTAAACATACTCAGACATAGATAATAAGCGTACACGTACACAAGCATAGTTCAAACATAAGTACATAGTTCAACCGTCATTAAGCATACTCAAGCATACTGTAGGACCTTGAAGTATGTCTAGAGGGGGGGGGTGATTAGACTACTTAACCAATAAAAACTTAACCTTTTCCCAGTTTTAGAGTTTGGCAGATTTTAGCTATTTTAGGACAAGTCAAGCAATCATCACAATTCAAGCAAGCATGCAAAGAGTGTATAGGCAGCGGAAATTAAAGCATGCAACTTGCAAGAAAGTAAACGGAAGGGTTTGGAGGATTCAAACGCAATTGGAGGCACAGATGTTTTTGGCGTGGTTCCGATAGGTGGTGCTATCATACATCCACGTTGATGGAGACTTCAACCCACGAAGGGTAACGGCTGTGCGAGTCCACGGAGGGCTCCACCCACGAAGGGTCCACGAAGAAGCAACCTTGTCTATCCCACCATGGCCGTCGCCCACGAAGGACTTGCCTCACTAGCGGTAGATATTCACGAAGTAGGCGATCTCCTTGCCCTTACAAACTCCTTGGTTCAACTCCACAATCTTGTCGGAGGCTCCCAAGTGACACCTAGCCAATCTAGGAGACACCACTCTCCAAGAAGTAACAAATGGTGCGTTGATGATGAACTCCTTGCTCTTGTGCTTCAAATGATAGTCTCCCCAACACTCAACTCTCTCTCATAGGTTTTGGATCTGGTGGAAAGAAGATTTGAATGGAAAGCAACTTGGGGAAGGCTAGAGATCAAGATTCATATGGTAGGAATGGAATATCTTGGCCTCAACACATGAGTAGGTGGTTCTCTCTCAGAAATGGTAAGTTGGAAGTGTAGGTTAGATTCGATGGCTCTCTTGCACGAATGAAGAGGAGGTGGAGGGGTATATATAGCCTCCACACAAAATCTAACCGTTACACACAATTTACCAAACTCGGTGGGACCGAATCGTTAAACTCGGTCGGACCGATTTAGTAAACCTAGTGACCGTTAGTGATTTTCGGTGGGACTGACATGCATCTCGGTGAGGCCGATTCGGTTAGGGTGAGGGCATAACGTAATCTCGGTGAGACCGATTACACAAACTCGGTGAGACTGATTTGGTAATAAGATTTCCAGAGAGTTGGTCAGGTAAACTCGGTGGGACCGATTTGCTCTTTTCGGTGAGACCGAAATGTTACAAAAAGGAAACAGAGAGTTTACATTGCAATCTCGGTGGGACCGATCGCTCACTTTGATTAGACCGAAACATTACGAAGGGAAACAGAGAGATTGCAACCCCATCTCGGTGAGACCGAGATCCCTATCGGTAAGACCGATTTGCTTAGGGTTTGTGGCAGTGGCTATGACTTTTGGAATCGGTGGCGCCGGATAGAAAGAATCGGTGTGACCGATTTTGGCTTTAGGTTTAGGTCATTTGTGGATGTGGGAAACTAGTTGAGGGTTTTGGAGCATATCACTAAGCACATAAAGCAAGAGGCTCATTAAGCAACACCTCATCCCTTCTTGATAGTATTGGCTTTTCCTATAGACTCAATGTGATCTTGGATACTAAAATGTAAAATGAAGAGTCTTGAGCTTTTGAGCTTGAGCCAATCCTTTGTCCTTAGTATTTTGAGGGATCCACTTTCATCATCCATGCCATGCCATTCATTGAGCTTTCCTGAAACAATAGTCTTGGAATAGCATTAGCTCAATGAGCTATATGTTGTTACGAATTACCAAAACCAGCTAGGGATAGTTGCACTTTCAATCTCCCCCTTTTTGGTAATTGATGACAACATATAGATCAAAGCTTCAACAAATGATAATAAAATTTAAATAACATCGTCGCTTTGAGAAGTATGTGATAAGCAAGAGCTCCCCTAAATTTGTGCATAGTTTTAGATTTGCTTTGGACTGCAAATGCACAATGAATTAGGCTCATGGGTTACTCTTCCATGTCACATACATCTTGGTGGAGCGCTCAAAATATTAAACAATGAATACATGCACTCATCACCAAGCATAGTGAGTGATCACATAAGATAGATAGGATAATATCAAGCATGCATAAGTGTAGCTTATGATCAAACACATGATCATCAGTGTCTCACAAGCATAGTATCTCAACCAAAAGCAAACAAAGATTGAAAAACCACCAAATAAAGCAAGAGAGAACAAAAGCAACACACACTCTCTCTCTCTCGAAGCCTATGATCTATACATTTTTCTCCCCCTTTGGCAAAAAGTTACCAAAATGTTCATAGAAAATGCATAGTGCTAGATCGACTCTCAGGCTTGATCTTCTGGTGGTGGTGTAGAGATGGCTCCTTGGATGAAGGCTTCAGTTGAAGTGGATGGAGCTGGAGGAGTTGGTGCTTTGGAGCTGGTTGCACTTTGGAACTGTAGGGGCGGTGGCTGGTCTTTGAAGTTGTTGCTCTAGTGTACATCATCGCACTGCAATCGACCTCTGGCTCTGGGCACTCTGCAAACACATTGGTGGTAGTCTTGCCCTTCCTCTCCTGCATGTCATCCTGCAGCTGCTCCACAACTGGCCCGAATCTCGATTACCTTTGACATCTAGATCATAAAATTTTTGTTCCTTGATTCTTTCCAGGCTCTCCTGGTTTGAGTTAGGGTGTCCAACCCCTTCTCAATCCTCAGAGATGATGCTATCAAGTAACCAAGCTGCTCCTGTTTGGTTTTCAAGAAATATTCAGATGCCTCCTCTTGAGTTGGCATCTTGGCAACCCTCTCCCTCTTTGCCTTCTCCTTCTTCTCCTGAGCTTGAACCGATTGTGGATCATCTTCATTCATGACAACCTCATTGTCCTCAAAGTCTGGATAAAGTGGAAAGTGTTCCTTATCCAACTGATATTTTCCTGTGCCCATCTTTGAGTTTATCAATTCTTGAATCTGAGGTGCATATCCACAGCTCCTCTTACGATCTGCTGCAGTCCTCTTGATTGTTTCAATGATCAAGCTCATGACTTTGAACTTCGTGGCACATCAAACACATGCAACATGTTGATGGCATGCCCTTTGATCATGTTATGGTCACCAGACTTGGGCAACAAAGTGTGCCTCGTAATCCAATTTATGGTTGGCAACCTGACGGCAGAAAAGTGAACTGATCCAAACTTGTGAGTCTCTAATGCCTTGTCTGGAATTTCCTTGTACATGTGAGCCATTGAATTGTGACCCAACTTCTTCTTTGGATAAATGTCTAGGTCATCCTCATTCTCCTTGGGGGCATTGATCAGACTTGCCCATTCTTCAATAGTGGACTGGTACCTTGTACCTTCAAACATCCAAACTATTCTTCCATCTGGGTAAAGTGTGTGGAGTAGAACTGCATGATAAGCTCATCATTCCAGTTGGTGAACTTCATCCAACAAAATCTGCAACTCCATAAGCAACAAAGCTGTCTTGCACTCCAGGATAGTGCTGTTCATTTTCCTTGATGAATTTCCAGTCAACCCACCTCATGTCACAGACTATGGGCTTCTTGTACAACAGAATTGTTTCATAGAAGTCCTGCTGTTCCTTTGTGTGGAACCTGTAGTCAACAGCAGTTCTTCTTCTTGAAGCATATGGATCTTCCATTCTCCACAGTCTCAGCCCTCAATCCTTCACGATTCTCATGTCCTCGACCACGGGATGGGCATCATTGTGGTCTCATTATCTTGGGCTTGAGCTTTCTTAGAACCTGTCCTTCTTATTCGAATCTTGACAACATTGGGCACTGGGGCTTTGTTCTTCTCAAAGAACTGGAATACTCCTAGTATTCCTCTTTGGAACTTGCTTGGCCTTGGAGGCAGCTTTGGGTGTTTCCTTGGGCTTGGATGTTGCACCTCGATCTTATTGCATCTCCCATAAGCTTAGCTGCCTTTGGAGCTGGTGCAAGCAAGCTCTTCCTCTTCCATCATGGAAGGTTGACCAACAATTTTGGCCATGGTCTTCTTGACCCTTTCCTTCCTCTTCTTTCCTTCAGCAGCTGGCTCTTTGGGATCAGGCCTTTTAGGAAGTTGAGTTGATGCTCTGGCCTTGGATATTGGTTGTCTTCCTGCAGGCCTTTTGGTCTTCATGTCTGGCTTTGTATTCTTTGCTGAGCCATATTCCTTCTTGAGCACCTCTTTCTTGGAAGTAGCCTCATCTTCCTCAAATTTTGTAATCTTCATCCTCTGAATCTGAAGTTCTTTTCCTCCTTTGCCTAGTTGCAGCCTTAGGCAAATTGCTAGGAGTACTTCTTCCCTTCATCTGAAGTTGAGGGACTAGTGCCCTCACTCAAGTCCATCTGCTCTTGACTGCTCGGCTGTCACTTTGATCAGACATACTGCAAAAGCTGATTGCTGACCCTGTGAAGAGTTATGGATGAGATAGAAAAGATGAGCATCACAAAATGCAGAGGTTTTTGCAAAAGAATGACTCAAAAGTTCAGTCTTAGTTTTCCACAGAAAGCATTCCGGATCCACCGATTTTCAAACTCGGTGATACCAAGCAGTTTTGGAACCTAAATCGATGATCTCGGTTGGACCGAAGTTTCACCGGTGGTACCGAGACTGCTAGGGTTTCACAGAATCCTTAAATCGGTTGCACCGATTAGTAATTCTCGGTCGCACCGAGAGTCACTAGTGCAATGGCATAAGCCAAATCGGTGAGACCGAGTTTTTCAACTCGGTGGGTCCGAGATGGTTTCGGCGGAAACCTAACCCTAAAAATTTGAATCACATCTAATCTATGAACTACTTTGGCTGGATAGAAGAGTTTCTATCGTGGCAAGAATC
Organism: Aegilops bicornis; assembly: GCA_021605145.1. Classification (NCBI taxonomy): domain Eukaryota; kingdom Viridiplantae; phylum Streptophyta; class Magnoliopsida; order Poales; family Poaceae; genus Aegilops; species Aegilops bicornis. Next base: position 107,313,083 of record CM038671.1, read on the forward strand.
AATATGAAAACAATGTGCCAGGAATCAGACGTTGATAGCACAAATATTAAGTCCATACCCTAACTTGGCGGTGGACTTGCTACGGCGGCAACGGCGGGGATGAAATCCGTTGACGGCGGCGGAGACCAGCGACAGGAGGCTGCTGGAGATGAGGAGATGATCCAGAGACCACGATGGCAGAGCGAGCTGTTGCGCGGGCGAAGGGTTTCGGAGAAATTTCCAAAATTTGCCCGTGGCTATATATATAGCTCGACTCTGTCGGTGTGACCGAGTGGAACAACTCGGTGGCACCGAGATGCATAACTGTGTTCGATTCTGCAAATCGGTGAGACCGAAAAGTTCAAATCGGTTACGCCGAGATTGAAAACTCAGATCAACTTGATGATCTCGGTAGGACCGAAATGGAAGGATCGGTCAGACCGAGAATCACTAAGAGGTTTTGGAAGTTTAAGTCTATGACGAATCGGGGACTCCGAAAGTGCTCCTCACACAGTGGTTCGAATCTGACTTGATCAAATTTTGTGATGTAGCATGAATAGTGTTTGAGACGAGAAAATCATAGATAGCTAAAGAAGGTTCTTAGGCATTCTTGTCCATCCACTTGGCACAAAGAAAAGAATCCAAACAAACAAAACAACAAGTGGATGTCCTTGAATGAGTAAAATATGCACCAACATGCTCACACAATAAGATGGCAATTGAAATATGTGGCAAATCATGCACTACCAATTTTAGCATCTATCAAGCAATTGGCGATGACTAAGTCATCTATATATGAGTATATTGACTTAGGAGACAAATGAGAACATTTGATCATAGGTCATACTCATCGTTTAAGCTCAGGTGGGGTTACCACTTTTACATAATGCATTAATGTGTTCACACCATTAGAGTTGCTTTGACTCAATTCTTAGAGTTAAGCTCCCCTAGATGTGAGATCCCCCTTAGAGGGATGAACTAACCTTGGGTTTTGTCGATGATGACTTCATGTAGGTGTTGAAGATGTAGATGCTCAATGTTGATGTAGATCATTTGGAGCAATCCTTTGGAGTGAGTTGCACTTTCAACTTGCCTACATGGGTTAGTCCCACAAGGAACAAACAAGAATATCCATAGACATAGAGTGATGCACACACAAGATTATGTCCATGAAAACATTAGGTTACCTTGTCCCTTGCCTTACCAACATGAGGGTTTGTGACTCCTTGAACTAGTGCAAGATGTGAAAGTTGATTGCACCTGTTCTTGCCAAAATGATATGAGTGAAGAATGTTGGCGGAGTCACCCTCAAGAACTATCTAGTTCTTTCTTCTTGGGATCCACATCATCTTGATGGGAATCCTTGGAGTTGTAGTTGTACTTGATGAAGTAGAACTTGACGTAGTCTTGGGGACCCACTTGAACGAGGCTTTAGGTGCTTCTTCAAATGCATCAATCTCTTCTGGATGCTTGTCCTTGCCTTTGTTCTTGTGGTCTTGTGGTGGAAGATCATCTTGAGCTTGTGTCCCCTTGAAGGAAGTAGGATCATACTTCTCTTGTTGAGGAACAAACTTTGTCTTGGGGTATTGATCTTCTTCCCACTCAACTCCATTGGCGTTGAACTTTCGCTCAAAACCAACACCTTGATCTTCGGTGCCTTCCTTGCTTGCGTACAATTTCCTCGAATTGCTTACTCCCGGCAAGGCTCTTGTAAACACCTTTCTCTATAATTCCCTTCAATAAACTATTTTCTTGCTCAAGTGTAACTTGGCTAAGAGAATCATTAGTGGAATCAAGAGAACTACTAGAAGCAACAACATTGGATTTGACATTATTATTGTTACTACTAGAGGAAGTATCTTTCTTGTACTTGCTACTAGACTTGACTTGTGGCATGTAAGTAGATAAGAGTAAACGCTTGGCAATGTAAGAAGAACTTTTCTTGCGGAGATCATCATTGATTGCCTTTAAGAACTCATGCTCTTGCTCAAGATTGAGCTTTTCAAAGCGTAACTTCTCATGAGCCCTTAAAAGTTCTCGATGATCTTCAAGATAGTTTCATGAGCCAACTTAAGAGTGTTTAGTTCTTTAGTTAGAAGCTCAATTTTCTCCTTATCATTGTCATTCGTTTGACTAGCATGATTAATTGACGTTTCATCATAGTATTCATCACTAGAGTTGTCAACAATTAAATCATCATCCACAAGCAAGTCATCTTCATCACTATTAAAATGAACATACTCGGGATGTGTTACCTTTGGACCTTTGGCCATGAAGCATCTTCCAACACCTTCATTTGGTGAGTTAAATATGTCGTAGGAGTTGGTTGACACAAGTGCTAGACCGCAACACCTTCATCTTGAGTATATTCGAGTCGAAAGTGATAGCTTCTCTCGAGTGATTGCCTGAGTTTGAGCCGGAAACCCATTCACCAACATGAGCTTGATGTCTTCGTTTTGTGTAGCTCCTAGATGACTTGTCCTTTCTTTCCTAATCCTTACTTCTCTGTGAGGGTCTTCGTCAGTAACGATCATCTCTACTCCTCCTCTCTCTTGGTGGTGATTCTTCTCTTTGCTCCTTCTTCTTGGAGAATCTTCTCTTCTTTTGTAGGGTGCCGTACACTCATTGGAGTAGTGTCCGGGTCTCCCACAATTGTAGCAATTGCGCTCTCGACTAGAAGATCTCTTGTTATTGTAAGACCTTGACTTGGAGCTTCTTTCTTTGCTTCTACTTTTGTAGAATTTGTTGAAGTTCTTCACCATTAAGCTCAATTCTTCATTGAAGGTTGGTTTCTCACTTGATGATGTGGGGGTTCACTTGAGGCCTTGTAAGCACCACTTGACTTGTTGTGAAGTTCCTCCTTATCCTTGAGTGACATCTCATGGGCAACAATCCTTCCAATGACTTCCGTTGGCTTGAGATCTTTATAGTTTGGCATCATTTGAATCAATGTGCACACGGTATCATACTTTCCATCCAATGCTCTTAGGATTTTTTTGATGATGAATTTGTCGGTCATCTCTTCACTCCCTAAGCCGGCAATCTCATTTGTGATAAGAGCAAGCCTAGAGTACATTTCAGCGACACCTTCACCATCATTCATTCTGAACTTGTCAAGATGACTTTGGAGCACATCCAACTTGGATTCCTTGACGGATTCGGTACCTTCATGCATATCAATCAAAGTATCCCAAATTTCCTTTGCATTCTCAAGACGGCTGATTTTGTTGAATTCTTCAGGGCACAATCCGTTGAAGATGATGTCACATGCTTGAGCGTTGTATTGCAGCATCTTCAATTCTTCCAAGCATTAGCTTCACGGTTCGGTTCTCTCCCATCGAAGAATTCACCTTGCAAGCCAATACAAATAATTGCCCAAACGGCGGGGTTATGTCCAAGAATATGCATTTTCATCTTATGCTTCCCACTAGCAAAATTAGTACCATCAAAGTAAGGACCTCTTCGGTGATAATTTCCCTCGCTAGACGCCATACTCTCCTAGGTTGTGAAACCAAGGCTATGACCACCAAAAGCTATGGAAATCAAAGCAAATGGAGACCAACGCCCGATACCACTTGTAGGACCTTGAAGTATGTCTAGAGGGGGTGATGAGACTACTTGACCAATAAACACTTAACCTTTTCCCAATTTTAGAGTTTGGCAGATTTTAGCTATTTTAGGACAAGTCAAGCAATCATCACACAATTCAAGCAAGCATGCAAAGAGTGTATAGGCAGCGGAAATTAAAGCATGCAACTTGCAAGAAAGTAAAGGGAAGGGTTTGGAGGATTCAAACGCAATTGGAGACACGGATGTTTTTGGCGTGGTTCCGATAGGTGGTGCTATCGTACATCCACGTTGACGGAGACTTCAACCCACGAAGGGTAGCAGCTGCCTTGAGTCCACGGAGGGCTCCACCCACGAAGGGTCCACGAAGAAGCAACCTTGTCTATCCCACCATGGTCGCCGCCCACGAAGGACTTGCCTCACTAGCGGTAGATCTTCACAAAGTAGGCGATCTCCTTGCCCTTACAAACTCCTTGGTTCAACTCCACAATCTTGTCTGAGGCTCCCAAGTGACACCTAGCCAATCTAGGAGACACCACTCTCCAAGAAGTAACAAATGGTGCGTTGATGATGAACTCCTTGCTCTTGTGCTTCAAATGATAGTCTCCCCAACACTCAACTCTCTCTCATAGGTTTTGGATCTGGTGGAAAGAAGATTTGAGTGGAAAGCAACTTGGGGAAGGCTAGAGATCAAGATTCATATGGTAGGAATGGAATATCTTGGCCTCAACACATGAGTAGGTGGTTCTCTCTGAGAAATGGTAAGTTGGAAGTGTAGGTTCGTTCTGATGGCTCTCTCCACGAATGAAGAGGAGGTGGAGGGGTATATATAGCCTCCACACAAAATCTAACCGTTACACACAATTTACCAAACTCGGTGGGACCGAATCGTTAAACTCTGTCGGACCGATTTAGTAAACCTAGTGACCGTTAGTGATTTTCGGTGGGACTGACATGCATCTCGGTGAGGCCGATTCGGTTAGGGTTTGGGCATAACGTAATCTCGGTGAGACCGACATACAAACTTCGGTGAGACCGATTTGGTAATAAGCTTTCCAGAGAGTTGGTCAGATAAACTCGGTGGGACCGATTTGCTCTTTTCGGTGAGACCGAAATGTTACAAAAAGGAAACAGAGAGTTTACATTGCAATCTCGGTGGGACTAATCGCTCCCTTCAGTTAGACCGAAACGTTACGAAGGGAAACAGAGAGATTGCAACCCCATCTCGATGAGACCGAGATCCCTATCGGTAAGACCGATTTGCTTAGGGTTTGTGGCAGTGGCTATGACTTTTGGAATCGGTGGCGCCGGATAGAAAGAATCGGTGTGACCGATTTTGGCTTTAGGTTTAGGTCATTTGTGGATGTGGGAAAGTAGTTGAGGGTTTTGGAGCATATCACTAAGCACATGAAGCAAGAGGCTCATTAAGCAACACCTCATCCCTTCTTGATAGTATTGGCTTTTCCTATAGACTCAATGTGATCTTGGATCACTAAAATGTAAAATGAAGATGTAGCGACCCGACCCGAATGGATCAAGTCTCTGTGCTCAGGCGTCATCCTGGATCGATAATGTCGACACCACACAAGATTTCAAGGATTTATAATAGAGTAGCAATCACACACTTATTACAGCGTTGTCCCAAAAGAGGACTTATTACAATAAATATGGCTTAAGGCCATCTAATGACGATAACAACGGAAGACTTGGAAGATAAGTGAGTCCATCAACTCCATCGGCATCACTGAGTATAGAACCACGACCTAAACACCTTACTCGTCGTCTGAAAAGTCTGCAACATGAAAGTTGCAGCCCGAAAACGGGTCAACACATGGAATATGCTGGCAACGTAACACATAGAGAGTAATGAAGGGATAAGCCTATACTACATGCATATATGGCTGTGGTAAAGCTCTCTGATTCTGATTTTGCATAAAGCTAGTTTTTCCCTACTGCAAAGGAATAAATTTGTTTGACTATCATGGTGGTTGTTAAACATCGAGAATGGTTGACAACATCCTCAATCCCAATTAAAAGTACTCAAACCCAATAACATTAATTAGAGTAACATGTTGAGATTCACATGATATTCAAGTACTAGATACTCAAGATGTCCATAACCGGGGACACGGCTAATCATGATTAGTTTATACACTCTGCAGAGGTTTGCGCACTTTTCCCCACAAGACTCGATCGCCTCCGCTTGGTTCTCGCACTACATGGTGTTTGAGAGACGGATGACCGAGACACAGTCTTTCAGAAGCGCTAGCACCTTACGATGGGTAGACCGGTACACCTACATCCCCTACATCTGCTAGTCCACCACTATAAGAGTTCGCACAACTTACTCAACTATGCCAGAGCCCATAATGGCTTGTGGCTGCACACGGAAGTTTCTAGTTTGAATAATCTTATGATCCCTTTGAGCCTGGGTGGCGGTCCATAGGAAGATCACACGGGTACCGGATTTCCAAAAAAGCAGACAACCTTTGGGTTCCCTGGTGCCTCAATCCACCCAGATGTGTATTTAAGTTGCCACCTTAAATAAACCATTAATTAACAATCTCACATCTGTCATGGATATCACTCACCCAATCCACGTCTACTAGCATAGCATGGCATAATAAGCAACGTAGAAGTAACTCCCAAGGTTTCATAAGTAAAACGGGTAATAGGTACTACCTCAATCTACTTCCCATCCCACAATTTAATTAGATCCTAATCATGCAAGTGTTTGAGGATTGATCTAATGCATAAAAACTGGGTAGTAGAAAAGTATGATCAAGTGTTACTTGCCTTGCTGACGATCCATGAAACCTAGAGACTCAAGTAACAAGCAGCGCACTCCGGGTGATCTATCGCAGACAAACAACAAACATACAATAAGTACTCATCTAATGCACAGGTAAATCTCGAATAGAGGATCTGACCAGAAAGTTCAACTTAAGAACCCTGGTTGCAAAAAGAATCGAATCAAATAAAACAACGAAAATCAAACGTCGAAAGAAAACAACTCGGTTCTAGCAATTTGAAACTAGGTCAAATTTTACAGTAGCAAAACCTTGTTTAAGTGGATTAATCGGAATGGCGGTTTCGAAACGAAACTCCAGGCGCTTGAATCACCTGATTCCGATAAACGAGCGAGAAGATAAACTAGATTGAAGTTTGGATCTGAAATCGAGATCGGAAAATAACGGATTAAATCCGATTAAAAAGAAAAACGACGAACGGTTAAACGAACGGGCGTTCGTTAAAACGAACGGCTCGGTGAACGTTCACTAAATAACTAAACCGAAAAAAACCGATCTAGGGTTTTAATAAAAACCGAACAACAAAAGAAAAACCGGACGGTTTTTTTAGAACAAAACCGGACCGGGGAGGGGCGCGGTGGCTACCTCCGGCGAGGTCGCCGGCGGGGCTCCGGGCTCCGGCGGGGTCGGGGCTCAAGGGCTGACGGGGGGGTGGGTCGGCGACGGGCGGCGGCGGGTCGCCTGGCGTCGGATGACGGCGGGCGGCGGCGAGGCGGGGCGACTCAGGCGGGCGGCAAGTGAGCGGGTGGTGGCGGGGTGGGTCGAGGGTGGGGCGGCTTATAAGGAGGGAGGTGGGGTTGCTTGGGGAGGGTCGGCGAGGCGTGGCCGAGGGGGACTCAGGCGGCGGCGGCGGCGGGGACTCCTCCCGGGCGGGGAGCGCGCGAGGGAGGGGCGCTGGCGGGCAGTTGGGCCCCCTTGGCCCAAAGGGCGATTTTTTTTTTAAACCGAAAACGAATTAAAATAAATCTAAACGAACTCCAAATTTAATAAAATAAAATTTCCCCGACTCCTAAAAATGAGTCGAACAAAATGAACTTTAATACGGGGCCAAAATGCATATTTTTAAAATACGCATCTTTTTCCCTAAAGCAAATAAACTCCGAAAAATCAAATTTGATTTATTTATTAAATCTTCATTTTTCCTAAATTTTTGGGAAAGTCATATTATTCCCTCTCTTATTTTTTATCGGAAAAATATTTGAAGATAAATACAAATAAATGATCGATCCCATTTTCAAAATTTGAGAAAAACCCAAATATGAAAATAATGAAATCTCCAACTCTCTCCGAGGGTCCTTGAGTTGCGTGAAATTTTCTAGGATCGGAAAATGCAAGAAAATATGATATGCATGATGACTTAATGTATAACATTCCAAATTGAAAATTTGGGATGTTACAAACCTACCCCCCTTAAGATGAATCTCGCCCTCGAGATTCGGGTTTGCTAGAAAATAGGTGAGGGTGATCCTTGAGCAAATCTTCTTCTCTTTCCCAGGTGGCTTCATCCTCAGTGTGGTGGCTCCACTGAACCTTGCAAAACTTGATAACCTTGCTGCGAGTAACTCACGGCATACTCGAGAATCTTGACCGGTCTTTCCTCATATGTCAAATCATCCTGCAACTGAATTGCTTCAAGCGGTTTGTATCCCTTAACGGTACTTCCGCCATCTCGGCGTGACATTTCTTCAATCGAGAAATATGGAATACATCATGAACTCTGACAGTCCCTCCGCAATTCCAGTTTATAAGCAACTTCTCCCATGCGTTGCAAAATCTTATACGGTCCAACAAAACGTGGGGCTAACTTTCCTTTAACTCCAAAACGCTTAACTCCTCGAAGCGGGGATACTCTAAGATAAACTCCGTCTCCAACTTCATATTCCATCGCCTTATGCTTTTGAATCCGCATAGCTCTTTCCGTCTGGACTGGGCTACCTTGAGCCTATCGCGAATCAACTTAACCTTCTGCTCGGACTCCTTAATCAAATCTGGTCCAAACAAGCGACGGTCTCGGCTTCGTCCCATGATAACGGTGTCCTGCACCTCCTTCCGCATAAAGCCTCGAAGGTGCCATCTTCAAGCTGGTTTGGTAGCTGTTGTTATAAGAAAACTCTGCATACGGCAAGTTATCATCCCAACTAGATCCATAATCTAGTGCACAAGCTCTCGACATATCCTCCAAAATCTGATTGGCTCTCTCGATCATCCCATCGATTCAGTGGGTGGAAAGCTGTACTAAATTCCAGCCTGGTTCCCAATGTTTCGCAGTACTGATTCCAAAACTTTGAGGTAAATTGAGTTCCTCTATCTGATACGATACTCCTCGGAACTCCGTGTAAACACACAATTCTGGTCATGTATATCTTTGCCAACTTAGAACTGCTATAGGTAGTCTTGACTGGAATGAAATGAGCTACCTTCATCAAACGGTCGACTATAACCCAAATCGAGTCATAGCCCGAACGAGTCTTTGGCAAACCTGTGATAAAATCCATGCCTAGTTTATCCCACTTCCATTCGGGTATCGGCAATGGTTGCAACAATTCTGCTGGCTTCTGATGTTCTGCCTTCACTCTCTGACATACATCGCAAACTGCTACATACTCTGCAATATCTTTCTTCATTCCGGTCCACCAGAAAGTATTCTTCAAATCCAAATACATCTTGGTATTTCCAGGGTGAATCGAGTATGGGGAATCATGTGCTTCTTGCAGAATCAACTTCCTGATCTCCGGGTCATTTGGCACATACACACGGTCCTCAAACCATAGGGTATCGTGCTCATCCTCACGAAATCCCTTAGCTTTTCCTTCGCTCATTTTCTCCTTTATAGAGGCAACTTTCTTGTCTGCCTTTTAAGCTTCTCTGATTTTGTCCATCAACGTAGACTGAATCTCCAATGCTGCCACAAAGCCTCTCGGAACTATTTCTAAATATAGCTCTCGAAGATCCTTGGCTAACTCCTTGGGTATTCCTCCCATCATTAGGGTATTGACGTGGCTCTTACGGCTCAATGCATCTGCTACAACGTTAGCCTTTTCGGGGTGATAATGCAATCTCATATCATAATCCTTAATAAGCTCCAGCCATCTGCGCTGTCTGAGATTTAATTCCTTCTACGTGAAGATGTACTTCAAACTCTTGTGATCCGTGTACACCTCACAATGATTTCCAATGAGAAAATGTCTCCATGTCTTCAATGCATGCACAACGGCTGCTAACTCCAAATCATGCGTGGCATAATTCAATTCAAGAGGCTTAAGCTGTCGTGAAGCATACTGAAATAACTCTTCCTTCCTGCATAAGCACTGCTCCAAGTCCTCGGCGTGAAGCGCCGCAATACACCCTCATAATCCTTGGTACGATCTGGCAAAATTAACCTTTGGTGAGGTAACCAATCTTTTCTTGAGCTCACGAAAACTTGCCTCACAATCCTCAGTCCATATGAACTTGGTATCCTTTTCAACAATTCCGTCATAGGCTTGGCAATCCTTGAGAAATTCTCAATGAATCTTCGGTAGTACCTGCGAGTCCAAGGAAACTCGGATCTCTCCAACTGTCGTTGGTGCTTCCCATTTGGTTCTGATCTCCACCTTTGTGGGGTCAACTGCTATACCTTCTCCGGATATAACATGTCCAAGAAATCCAACTTCCTTTAGCCAAAACTCACATTTGCTGAACTTGGCATATAACTGATGTTCCCTTAGTTTCTCCAAAACCAATCGCAAATGTTCCTTATGTTCCTCTTCATTCTTCGAGAAAATCAAAGTATCATCTATGAACACCACGACGAACTTATCCAAAAACTCCATAAATACCTTGTTCATCAGGTTCATGAAATAGGCAGGCGCGTTAGTCAGTCGAAATGACATAACGGTGTACTCATACAGTCCATATCTCGTGGTAAATGCTGTCTTAGGTATGTCCTGCTCTCGAATCTTCAACTGATGGTACCCTGATTGCAAATCGATCTTGGAAAATACTTTAGCTCCTTGCAAACGATCAAACAGATCATTTATCATTGGTAGTGGGTACTTATTCTTGATTGTTACTTCATTCAATCCACGATAATCTACAACCATCCTTAACGATCCGTCCTTCTTCTCCACTAACAAAGATCGGTGATCCCCAAGGCGAAGAACTTGGGCGTATAAAACCTTTATCCAATAGCTCCTTTATACGCTTTTTGATTTCCGCCAAATCACATGCGGGCATCCTGTATGGTCGCTTCGATATTGGGCCTGTTCCTGGCAAAAGTTCAATCAAAAACTCAATGTCTCTATCTGGTGGCATTCCTGGCAATTCCTCAGGAAATACATCAGGGTAATCCTTTACTACTGGCACCTCTTCCTGCACCACTCCTGATAGGCAATTTACATGAGCTCTCCTCGGCTCATGCCGTGATACATACTTAATCCTTCTTCCTTCTGGTGTTGTGAGCAAAATCGTCTTACTTGCGCAATCGATGTTTCCTCCATACATCGACAGCCAATCCATACCTAATATCACATCAAATCCTTGGGATTCCAGAATGATCAAATCTGCCGGAACACATGCCTTCCTATACTTAATGGCACTTGAAAACATCCTTGTTCCGGCCATATACTCCGCTCTGGTGAGCTTACTAGCAAAGGGGTTTTAAGAATCCGAGTAGGTAGACTATACTTCTCTACAAATCCCTTGATATGTATGAATGCGATGCACCGGTATCGAAAAGAACTAGTGCGATAAATGACTTAACCAAAAACTTACCGACATCGCATCGGGCTGATCTTCAACCTCCTCCACATCAATGTGGTTCACCTGTCCCCTGTTGAAAGGGTTGGGCTTCTTTCAGAGCTTCCATTGCCACCTTGGCCTTACGGACAGTCATTTGCATAATGTCCGGTCTTGGAACACTTGAAACAGGTGACATGGCTTAGGTCTTTCTTGGTTGGGGTTGACGGTGTGGTGCGGTTCTCTCCATTGCTTCCTCCATTCCCGTTCCCATTCTTGGTACCATTATGGTTGTGCGAATTACTTCCTCCATGGGTATGCTTGAAACCGAACTCCCCGCTTAGGGGTATAACGGGGCTTCTGCTGGGCTCCAGAGTTATACTTCCCCTGTCCATACTTCCTCTTGCGGTTCTCAATTTGCTGCTGCTTTCCTTCAATCATGAGGGCTCGGTCTACCAACTCCTGGTAGTTATTGAAACTTGCTACCATCAACTGCATGCTTAACTCATCATTCAGTCCTTCCAGAAACTTCTCCTGCTTAGCTGCATCTGTGGCAACGTCATCTGGGGCATAGCGTGCTAACTTACTAAAATCATCCACATACTGGCCAATAGTTCTTCCTCCTTGGCGTAAGTTGCAAAACTCACACTTCTTCATGGCCATAGCTCCTGCTGAGACATGGGCGGTCTTGGGAAAGCTTGTTGAAACTGATCCCATGTGACAGTGTCTACAGGGTAAGTGGCTGTAAAATTTTCCCACCATGCTGCTGCTGGTCCTTCAAGTTGGTGTGCAACAAACTTCACCTTCTCTCCATCTGTACATCCTGCAGTGATCAACTCCCTTCCTACCTTACGGAGCCAATCATCTTCTACTATCGGCTCGGTGCTACTGGAAAATACTGGCGGATTCAGTCTTAAGAAACGTGTCAGGTGATCCGCAGGTGGTGGTGGTGGCGGTGGGTTGTTGTTGTTGTTGCCTTGATTCTCGCACCAATGTTTGGATCAAAGTGTTACGCTCTTGGATCAACTGGGTGATCTCTGGCGGGAAAACAAATCCGGGGTCGCGTCTCGAAGGCATCTGATGGGTTTAGAAAAGACGAGAAATTAAGAATAGAGTGGGGGTCTAAGGAGAAACACTACCCAATTGTATATGAGCAAATGCACACAAAATCACTTCATTCCATTCAACAAAGGGCTTACAACGATCTAACTATCGCAAAAGTGCGTGTACTAAAATGTTACATGGAGGAAATAATACTAATATGTGGGGTCATCTACTAATTTGAACGGTGGAAGACTCCATGATGTCCGCTTCCTGCTTCATCTTCAAAGTCGGGTTCACTTGGATGCGAGTCGGTGTAAATGCGATGTTGATGTAGTCGCTTGGACAGCCGACGTACTGATCTTCATTCTTGAGTGCCAATTTCTTCTTGAGTTCTTCAATCTCATACTTAAGATCGTTGTTGTGTCTTGCTAATGCTACGATCTCGTCCATATAGTCCTTGCGTGTAGACTTTAGTTCCTCTTCAAGTTCGATGATCCTTCCTTTCGCATTCTTCAACTCGAGCGTATCATTGCACATCTGGTTCTCCTGGCGTCGAATGTGCTGGTTTAACTCCTGGATGAAAGCTGCAATGGACCTATCCTTCTTGGTGCTGACTATCTCCCATTGTTCATCTCGGCGTTCACAAATTTGATAGATGGTGTCCTTGAGGTCTTCTTGATAAACTTCTCCAATGCGTCCCATGGTGATATGAGCTGCCATGCTCTTTCCGAGACTCCAGGTTGGTGCACTGAAAACACTATCTATAGGCTTGGTGATTGGGGCGAATGTCCTTCCCTAACGTGAGCTTGAATCTTCCAGCGCTCCTCTTGAGCAGAGTGGCGTTGAAAGTCCGGTGAAACTTGGTAGTCCAATGTTCGTACTTGGTGACTTCCTTCAAGTGAAAACCAAAAGGTGTGCCTTCGTCCGGTTGGGTGTACTTGATCTTCGCGTCCTTCATCCTAAAAGAGTAGAAAAGATGAGGAGTTAGAAAATGAGAAGAGAGTAGTGATCTATGGCATTAACTTAGTGGTCGTGTCCTACAACGGCGTGTGCTCGATACCATCTCTGTGGCGACCCGACCCGAATGGATCAAGTCTCTGTCGAGGCGTCATCCTGGATCAAGAATGCCGACACCACACAAGATTTGAAGGATTTATAACAGAGTAGCAATCACACACTTATTACAGCATTGTCCCAAAAGAGTACTTATTACAATAAATATGGCTTAAGGCCATCTAATAACAATAACAACGAAAGACTTGGAAGATAAGTGAGTCCATCAACTCCATCGACATCACTGAGTATAGAACCACGACCTAAACACCTTACTCGTAAATGCGAAAAGTCTGCAACATGAAAGTTGCAGCCGAAAACGGGTCACACATGGAATATGCCGCAATGTAACACATAGAGAGTAATGAAGGGATAAGCCTATACTACATGCATATATGGCTGTGGTAAAGCTCTCTGATTACAGCTTTTGCATAAAGCTAGTTTTTCCCTCACGCAAAGGAATAAATTTGTTTAACTATCATGGTGGTTGTTAAACATTGAGAATGGTTGACAGCATCCTCAATCCCAATTAAAAGTACTCAAACCCAATAACATTAATTAGAGTAACATGTTGAGATTCACATGATATTCAAGTACTAGATACTCAAGATGTCCATAACCGGGACACGACTAATCATGATTAGTTTATACACTCTGCAGAGGTTTAGCACTTTTCCCCACAAGACTCGATCGCCTCCGCTTTGGTTCTCGTGACTACATGGTGTTTGAGAGGCGGATGACCGAGACCACAGTCTTTCGTAAGCGCTAGCACCTTACGATGGGTACACGGTACACCTACATCCCCTACATCTGCTAGTCCACCACTATAAGAGTTCGCACGACTTACTCAACTATGCGAGCCCATAATGGCTTGTGGCTGCACACGGAAGTTTCTAGTTTGAATAATCTTATGATCCCTTTGAGCCTGGGTGGCGGTCCATAGGAAGATCACACGGGTACCCCGGATTTCCAAAAACAGACAACACTTTGGGTTCCCCGGTGCCTCAATCCACCAGGATGTGTATTTAAGTTGCCACCTTAAATAAACCATTAATTAACAATCTCACATCTGTCATGGATATCACTCACCCAATCCACGTCTACTAGCATAGCATGGCATAATAAGCAACGTAGAAGTAACTCCCAAGGTTTCATAAGTAAAAGCGGGTAATAGGTACTACCTCAATCTACTTCCCATCCCACAATTTAATTCGATCCTAATCATGCAAGTGTTTGAGGATTGATCTAATGCATAAAAACTGGGTAGTAGAAAAGTATGATCAAGTGTTACTTGCCTTGCTGACGATCCGCGAAACCTAGAGACTCGAAGTAACAAGCAGCGCACTCCGGGTGATCTATCGCAGACAAACAACAAACATACAATAAGTACTCATCTAATGCACAGGTAAATCTCGAATAGAGGATCTGACCAGAAAGTTTAACTTAAGAACCCTGGTTGCAAAAAGAATCGAATCTAATAAAACAACGAAAATCAAACGTCGAAAGAAAACAACTCGGTTCTAGCAATTTGAAACTAGGTCAAATTTTACAGTAGCAAAACCTTGTTTAAGTGGATTAATCGGAATGGCGGTTTGAAAGCGAAACTCCAGCGCTTGAATCACCTGATTCCGATAAACGAGCGAGAAGATAAACTAGATTGAAGTTTGGATGCGAAATCGAGATCGGAAAATAACGGTTTAAATCCGATTAAAAAGAAAACGATTTAACGGTTAAACGAGCAGGCGTTCTTTAACAGAAATTAACCGCTAACAGCGTTCGTTAAAAACGAATGGCTCGGTGAGCGTTCACTAAATAACTAAACCGAAAAAATAAACCGATCTAGGGTTTAAAAAAAAACCGAACAACAAAAGCAACCCGGACGGTTTTTTAAAACAAAACCGGACCGGGGAAGGGGCGCGGTGGCTACCTCCGGCGAGGTCGCCGGGGCTCCGGCTCCGGGTCGGGTGGGCTCGGCGGGCTGACAGTGGGGCGGGTGGGTCGTGACAAAGGCGGCGGGGGTCACACGGCGTCAGGCGGGCGGTGGGCGACTCAGGCGGCGGGCGGAGCTCGGGTGGTGGCGGGTGGGTCGAGGGTGGGGGCGGCGGCTTATAAGGAGGGAGGGTGGGGTTGCTTGGGGGAGGCGGGCGAGGCGTGGCCGAGGGGACTCGGGGTGGCGGCGGCGGGACTCCTCCCAAGTGGGAGCGAGGAGAGGCGGGCGGCGGTTGGGCCGTCTGGGCCCTTGGCCTAGGCGGGGCGCAACGATTTTTTTTTAAAACCGAAAACGAATTAAAATAAATCTAAACGAACTCCAAATTTAATAAAATAAATTTTCCCCGACTCCTAAAAATGAGTCGAACAAAATGAACTTTAATACGGGGCCAAAATTCATATTTTTAAAATACGCATCGTTTTCCCTAAAGCAAATAAACTCTGAAAAATCAAAATTTGATTTATTTATTAAATCTTCATTTTTCTAAATTTTTGGGAAAGTCATATTATTCCCTCTCTTATTTTTTATCGGAAAAATATTTGAAGATAAATACAAATAAATGATCGATCCCATTTTCAAAATTTGAGAAAACCCAAATATGAAAATAATGAAATCTCCAACTCTCTCCGAGGGTCCTTGAGTTGCGTGAAATTTTCTAGGATCGGAAAATGCAAGAAAATATGATATGCATGATGACTTAATGTATAACATTCCAAATTGAAAATTTGGGATGTTACAGAAGAGTCTTGAGGTTTTGAGCTTGAGCCAATCCTTTGTCCTTAGTATTTTGAGGGATCCACTTTCATCATCCATGCCATGACATTCATTGAGCTTTCCTGAAACAATAGTCTTGGAATAGCATTAGCTCAATGAGCTATATGTTGTTATGAATTACCAAAACCACCTAGGGATAGTTGCACTTTCACATACATAGTTCGATCCATCCCACATCTCATCTCACATGCCGACACGATCCTGAAGCTTCTCCTGGTACTCGGCGTACGTGCCGTGCGCCCCCCTGCGAGAATACTTTTGCTTGAAGGAGCCAACGGCTCGTTCTCTTGCATGCGCCAGAACACTTAGATACGCGTCATGAAGCTTGTGGTTGCAAAATGGGCATCGATAGCCACCGTTCCAAGTCCTAATATGCCTGTTATGCATTCACGCATAAAGCTCCCTCAGGATTTGCCTCTTGTACCTCCTCTGGACATCTTCATCCTCGCTGTGCACATCGTTAGATAGCACCTATACAAATAGTAAAACAAATTAGGCATCAAATCAATGATTACATGCCGTGAAGTAGGACTAGGAATTTATGGCTATTTATTTATACATATCCAGAGATTATGGTTTGATTTTTAAGCACAGTCGTCTATGTATAGACCAATCTTGAAGAAAATAATGGCACAAACATATGTAGGTCATTCAAAATCAATTGTCAAGTGCTGGCTAGGAATTATTAGCATGAACACTAACCCTAGTCGGATTACTAGCAGAAATCATTTGCACAGATGAAACAACTAATCACTTATCACTTGTACCATTCAAACAATCAATACACCTCACAGATCTAACGAAACTTACTCAAATTTCATGGATTGGGAGAACATAACCATAGATTTCTATTCTAAAAAGGGGGAGGCAGGAGTAACCAGAGAAACCCTATGATCTATTTGACACATAAATGGGTATAGATGACTAACCAGCTGTCCGTCGTCGTCGGAGTCATCGCCGGAGTGGTCGTCGGAGTGGTCGTCGGGGTCGTAACCAGAGTCGGTGTGGAACTCCACCTTCGGCTGTGGAAGCTCGACGCCGTCGACGATGTCAGGGTGCAGTGATAACTCGCCGGCAGTGATGACAACCTCTGTCTACATCTCCATGCTGTGCTCTGGTGCTTTAGCAGCCCCGACGTCGCCACTCCCTGCGATGGGGCGTTTCGGCGGCATCCTCATACACTGACGGCTTTGAGGACTGAGAGCGGCGTCGAGGATGCAAGCGGAGAGAGAGGATTGTGTGTGTGGCGAGGATGGGGCGTGCGGCTGCTCGGGCGCACCATTAATTTGGAGTAGTGGGAGTTGTGGGAGAGAGGCGGGCGGCGGTCAAACCGATGGCTCGCCTCCCGGTGAGCCTGTGGCATGCCTACCAAAGTTTCACACAGCTACTCGCACGCCTCCTGATGACACTATGCAGCGAGCACGCCTCCGTCAATTCAAACATCTGCACACACGCCTCCCGGTCTGCCTGCGCGGCGGACTGCTCGCATGCGTCCCGTCAACTCACGCCTGCTCGTACGGCTTACCGGTCGCGCGGCGGCACACATATTGTTTTTCTATTTGGATGATTAATGCTGTCACGTTATTGCTTAACCGAAGCATGGCATGTATCCGTTGTTGGTCTAACGCTCACGGTTCGAATAAACAACCCGTTTGGGATATTGGTTCCCAATTATTAATAATCTCCCATTTGTAATTAGATAAAGATTACATCAAAACTGGTCTCAAATTTGACAAAAAAAAGTACAATGCCACTTTGTATTGGTGTCCATATGACAACACGATAAGTTTCATAAACTTCAAATAAGTTTTGGATGTACTAGAATTTAAAATCAAGATTCTCAATGTTTGAAATTTGTTGCACGGGGAGTAAACATGCACCCAGTGAGACACATGTGTTTTTGCAATCCATTTAGGTGCACTGTCACGTGTGCATGTAGCTCAAATTTGATTTTTGCACATTATACCCGTAGAAAATCAATCAACTAAAAACTTCCCTCCTTTGGTAACATATGTTCTCCGCGGGATAATTAATTTAACATGCATCGTAGTTGCGGTGGATTCGTGGTGTGTGTGTGTGGGTGTGCGCGTCTGGGGGTGGCGGGTGGCTTGCAGTACACTACGAGTTGTGAGCCACCGTGTGGGTTGGCCGTTTTGTTAGGCAGGCCGGTGCCACATTAGAGTCGTGAATTCGTTATTTAAAACATTACACAACCCTTTCATACATACATGTTTTGGCCACATGCAGTCGATGGTTGTCCTACACGACACTCCATACTTGCATGTGATGCTTTCTGTGGGCCCGCAGGGTCGTCGTCCATCACTTTGACAAACAGCCGACAGTGAGGTTAATTTAACCAGCAAGGTAGAATCTTTTTTGTTTTTGTTATGGTGGTATATAGTACTTTCGAAGAGGTGGGAGGGGACTAGCATATATACTATACGTACACGTCCGTGAACAAGTACACCTCACTCAGTGTTGGGACTTTTCGGTTTCCGAGGCACGTGCCACATCCAAATTGTGAAATTGGCTATTCAAACATCACACAACACCTCTTTGGGCCACATGCATGCACGCGGTGGTTATCCCAGCTAGGACACTCACGTGTGACGCTTCCATCTGTGGGCCCACGAGGCCATCGTCCATGCATGCATGCATCACATTGACCTACATCGGGAGAGGTTAATTAATTTCTCCATCGATGAGGATTCTTTTGGGTTGTACATATTACGGCAGGAGCATATAGTATGCGGTGAAGAGGGGGGAAGGGGACCATCATATGTAGTACGCTTCATGAACCTCGCTCTATGTGGGTGCATGGTTTACGTGTTTTGAGGCATGTGGCACATCAAAGTTGTGCATTTTGGGTATTCAACATATATATGTTTGGCCCACATGCAAAGCGGTGGTGGTTGTCCTCTCGCACCCACTTAAGTGGTTATCAGCAATATGGATTCTTTCCATCTATGGGCCCGCTTGGTCCATCACTACTTTTTGCCTGACAACAAGAGAGGTTAATTTGACTTAGGAGGGGATTATTATTTTTGCTTATGTCTGGTATATATATATATATATATATATATATATATATATATATATATATATATATATATATGTCATGCTCTAGGATGACATGCATGATACAGTTTGAGCACACACACATGCATGTGTACGCATGAATCCCTCCCATCGAGTCGAAGTGGCTAGTACAACGACACGTCATGAACCGATCTCGCTCTATGTGGGGAGCTAGTGTATGATTTTTGATGCACGCGCCACATCAGTGTTGTGAAATGGTATTCAAACATGCATGCACGCATCACCTCCATACATATGCATGTAGTGGTTGCCTTCGAACGGTACAACTCCCTCGCGTGGTTATCGGCGACAAGCCTATATATTCATGGGCCCGCGTGGACATCCATGATCACCTTGACCAGCAACAAGATAGGTTACCATGGTGGATTCTTCATTTGGTTCGTGTTATCGTAGTATAGGTCATGGTGAGATTCAAACCTAATTATGTTTGAGCACATATACTATGCACGCATGCATGAATCCCCGTCGTTGGCTTGAAGTGTGGTGTAACATACATATGCATCGTCAACCTAACCCTCACTCAGTGGGGGGATTTCTAGTTCAAAATCATAGTGCCACATCAAAGTTGTTCCATTGTTACTCAAAAACACACCTCTCCATACATATGTTTGGGCCACACGCATGCAGTGGTTATCTTCGGGGACTAGCTACTTGCGTGATTATTGGCGAGCTAGCCCATCTCCGGGGTCAGATGGACGGTGTCGGTGTCAAAACCGGCGGATCTCGGGTAGGGGGTCCTGAACTGTGCGTCTAGGCGGATGGTAACGGGAGACAAGGGACACGATGTTTTTACCCAGGTTCGGGCCCTCTCGATGGAGGTAAAACCCTACTCCTGCTTGATTAATATTGATGATATGGGTAGTACAAGAGTAGATCTACCACGAGATCGAGAGGCTAAACCCTAGAAGCTAGCCTATGGTATGATTGTTGTTCGATCCTCTGGACTAAAACCCTCCGGTTTATATAGACACCGAATAGGGTTAGGATTACAGTCGGTTACAATGGTAGGAGATCTACATATCCGTATCGCCAAGCTTGCCTTCCACGCCAAGGAAAGCCCCATCCGGACACGGGACAAAGTCTTCAATCTTGTATCTTCATAGTCCAGGAGTCCGGCCAAAGGCTATAGTCCGGCTATCCGGACACCCCCTAATCCAGGACTCCCTCAGTAGCCCCTGAACCAGGCTTCAATGACGCATTTAGTCCGGGCGCGCATATTGTCTTCGGCATTGCAAGGCGGGTTCCTCCTTCGAATACTTCATAGAAGATTTTGAACACAAGATAGTGTCCGGCTCTACAAAATAAGTTCCACATACCACCGTAGAGAGAATAATATTTACACAAGTTCAATCTGCTGACGTATTCCGTGGCGTGACATCACACCACGGCCAAGCCTTTATTCGAATCATTTTCTTGTCCCACCTCGGTAGCGTTTAGCGAGGCGGTTTCCTTGGCACGTCTTGTCAAAGCAGAGATTGTGTCCCCTTATTCCGGGATTCTCATCAATATGGGCGTGGGTAACCCAACCGTGCCATTGATTACGGCGCTTGGGAGATAAGCGAGTTTTATCAGGCCGGTGGGGACGCATAGCTTTGTCCGTCCATATAAGGGGATAAGGATCCACTTTATCACACATGCCTTCTTCCTCCTTTGCTTATCCATTTCACAAGACTCGAGCTCCAAATACTAAGTCCGCACATCCCACCTCAACCTTCTCCAACTATGTCCGGAGCGGGAGGCAAGTGGATGGCCTCCTCCGTCACGGAGGGCACATCAAAGTTGCGGAAGGCCGGATACTTGTCCGGCGACATCGCTATAGGCTCCCCAACAAGGGCAGCTCATCCCCACCCCAGGCCCCATCGGAGGGTGGTGTTCCTCCCCACTTCCTCCTCGGACTAGGGTTTCCACTTCACCCATTCGTCCGGGGCTCATGTTCTACTACGGCCTAGATTTCCATGATCGGCCTCAATTTCATCCTCAACATCTCGCCGTTTATCGTCAGTCACGAGGCCTTCCTTCTGCATCCAGCCCCACTTGACTTATGGCTGAAGACCTTCAATGTCAAGCGAAGGTAGTGGGGCCGCCAAGCCGGAGTGCGGAGGTGCCATGGTGGGCAAGATGGCCAACGCGTCCTATGGCTCGAGGGCTCCTTTGTGGAAACCATAAAGGGGTGGCAATCGGGGTGGTTCTACATCACCGAGCCGCGAGACTCTCAATGGGCGGCGGCCCCCGAATTCTGATCTGGCTTCCCTACACGGCTCACCTCATGGAAAGAGAAGGGCCCGACGTGGGCTAATTCGGAAGAGCTGACCGGACTCCAAACCTCGTCAAACCTGGTGGAGAAGAATCTCAAGCTTGTCAACGTAATCCAGGTGATGCTCATCCGCCAGATTCTCCCATGCCAGAAATGGGCCTTCAACTTGTGGGAGTTTGATCCGGCACATCACCGAACCTTGAGCCGGCTCTTCGACACTTCGTATGAAGATGCCTGGAAGGTGCTGTTCAAGGGCGCCGAAGCTCCCGCATCCGCTACTGAAGATCGCGGATTCAGCTCGCAGCATCAAGCCAGCGAGGTAAGTTATTTTACCCTTTACGGGACTCTTTTTTCATAGTTTGACTCTTTGCGGGATCTAAAACTCCCTCACCTTTGACAGGACTGGCTGAAGACGTCCGGACAGGTTGACTGTCCGGCTCCCTTGCCAGAAGACCCAGCGGACGCCCGATTGACGGGGCTGCTGGTTCCGGCACCTCACGTGGTGCCGGAGAAGAAGGCCACGGGAACTCGAAGGAGTTCCCGGCGCCAGGTGCTGTCGGACTCATCGTCCGATGACTCCGAGGCGGACTCCCGAAGAGGAGGAGGAAAAAGAGGCCTCTCCCCCAGCGGCGGGAGATAAGAAAAGGAAGGCCGCCCCAACTGGGGAGGCCAGAGGGTCCAAGAAGGGAAGGACCCTTCCTCCGGACTACACGGCCAATGCCGACGACGGCGAAGATGGGTGGGCACCAAGGACCAAGCCCCTGGCGAAATCATAAGTGTCCGGACACCAGAATAACTCATGGCATTCCATTTGTCGCACAACATCTTCTAATGCCAAGTATAACTGCAGCAGCCGCCCAAGGACGGGCTCGACGATTCGTCGAGCGGCTCCTGGATTCGTCGGAGGTGAATAGCACCTCACTTTCGACCGCCTCGTCTCCTCCGCCATGGATGACGCCGGGTGGAGTCCCAAAGGGGCCCAGCCAGAGGAGGTGGCCTGGAGGCGCCCATAAAGCGACCTCCGAACCCGGCTCAAAGGGGATAAAACCCGAAGGGCTTCAAGTCCGCCCTGCGGACTCGCATCCGGAACCTTCGGTGGTTCCGGAGTTCGACAGTGACCCCTTCAGAAGAAGGGCAAGATCGCTGACGCCCGGTGACCTCCATCCAACCGGAGGTACCGGATGATTTGATGGAGGCGCTTAACGGCGCTTCCATCGACGAGGGGCACCACACTGTTATGAGTGCGGAGATCCAGAAAGTTCAGTCCGCCAAGAGCGGGCTGACTGAAGCCTGTGCCAGCCTTCTAACATGCTTTGTGGTATGTATTTAAGATATGTAAAAATATTACCGCATAGACAGTAGCCCCTGATGCTCAGTTTGGTGTTCAGAAAGAAATAGTCGAACTGAGGATCTAAAAAGATATACGCAGGAGTCTAACATAAGTATGTCAATATGGGAATGCAGGCTGCACTGCTGACCTCTGCCAGACCGATCGCGGAGGTTGATGCATTAAAGCGAGCCTCGGCGGTCCGAGAACGAGCTCGGACTTGCCAAAAAGCAGCTCGATGACAAGGAAGGTAAGTAATACCTTATGGGAGTATTTAAAAGATGTGTTTGCAAAAAATGACAGGAATAACGTGAATATTGCAGGGGCCACGAACGAGGTGGCGACCCTGAAGGAAGCGGTGTACAAGGCCGAAAGCAATGCGGCCGCAGAGCGCACCGAGCGAGAGAAGCAGGAGGCGCGGCTGGCAGAGGTGCGGCAAGAGCTCCAGGCTCTCGTGGAAAAACACGAGAGTTTGGAGCGTGACTCAAAGACTCGAGAATCCGAGCTCGCCTCGGCCCTTGAGAGCGCCAAGGCCGCTAAGGCCGAAGCCCAAACAGCCCTCCAGGAGATTGAGGCGATGAAGAAGATAGCGGCGGGTAAGGCATTCTATATGCAAAGCAAGCATGTGAAAGTGAATTATCTGTTACTTACCCGAATCCAGAGCTCTCCAGGAGCATTCGCAGATCTGCCCCGCAGTGTGGCTGATGCTGCCGCATTCTACCGAGCCGAGGAGGGAAGCTCGACGGAGAAGGTGTTCGGTCTCAAGATATCTTGAGGCCGGACACCAGTGCCCTTATAGCGACCGGTTGAAGCAGCTGGTCGAGGTCCATAAGGTGGCCGAACAGGCCATGAAAGGCCTCATAGTTCGGTTTGTGGCCTAAGGAAGCCATGCCTAGGAGCTACTGGGCTGGTGAGGCGGTGGTGGACACCGTCCATGGGCTGAAGTCATCAAGTGCTCCGTCTGCATCGAAGGTGCTCAGAGGGCCCTTGCCCTTGCTAAGGTGCACTTTGGGGCAAGATGGACGCCGAGAAGCTTGTGATGGACGGACCACCGCCAAGAAGGAGCATCGCAAGCTGATATGTATTATGAGGGCGTCTGAAGGGTGCCCGCCTTATAAGCGGATGAATGCTCCAAAGATATAATTTTTAGTAGACTCGCATTTGTTATCCTATACGCTGAAAACTTGTTCATATGCGCTAAGCAACACTTTTGAATTTAAAATATTACCTTAAATGCGGCGTGTATAAAATTTGAGAGATGGCGAAGTCGTCGGCTTCAGCCCCCCCCATGCCACAGTCTTTGGGGTGTTCGGGATGAACTTGAGTGCTCTTGTTCCCATTCTTGGGTCCTTCGAGGGAGGTGCTCAGCATAGCGAACAAGGCAACCGGACTATAATGCTTGAACACTCTCACTTAGCCATAGAATTCTATAATTTTAAATTTCGGCGAAGCCCCTATTATTCGGAAGACCGAGTTCGGGGCGCTATCCACGCCTAGGCCAGACAATGCCGACTACTCGCTCTAAGCGGCATAAGTCTTTAGGGACTCGAAAACCTCTCGAACAGCGACCGGCTCTCGCCCTCACATGACGGTCAGTTTTAGCTTTCTCCACTGAGGTGCTTAACCCAACTCAACCGGGGCACAATCGCAGTGGTTCTCCCAGCGCTACCTTAGCCGATATAACGGAACATAAGGTACCAAAACATGGGAGCCGGGCAAACCCAACTATTGACCCAAGACATGATTCGGAGCCGAAGCATATAATGCTATAAGTTCGGGGTGCCGCACTTGTGAAAGTGTTCGGACATATCACACCATGTTATGTGGTACTTAAGCCCCTGGTGTATTGCCCGTACCAAAGTGTTCGGTTGCACAATGTCATAAATGAACATATATATATATATATATATATATATATATATATATATATATAGAAAAAAGGGGATAAAATAATAGGCAGAAGCTATATATTGTTTATTCAAAAGGATTGCAGTAAGAGCTGAACGATACAAATAGTGCGATAAGCAAGGGACGTGACTTTTTAACATGTCTCCCTCTAGGGGTAAGCCATGGGATGGTGTGTAAAACAGATAT
This sequence comes from Aegilops bicornis, assembly GCA_021605145.1. Lineage (NCBI taxonomy): Eukaryota > Viridiplantae > Streptophyta > Magnoliopsida > Poales > Poaceae > Aegilops > Aegilops bicornis. The sequence continues at coordinate 107,337,790 of CM038671.1, forward strand.
ATTGCTCGTAATGGAGACCACCTGGACACTCGACGTAGCTTTCTGCTTCCCTGGCTGTTGCATCGTGTGTTCGGCGATTCCAATGCCGGACAGAGCTTCGTGAGAACGGAGTCCTGAAAGTAAAATAGAAAGAAGAAAAGAATGACACAATCGGGAGCCCCTGGTGCGGTTGAGCCGCATTCTGGGCATGCCGTGGTCGTGCCCCTTCCCCTATGCCCATGGTATTTCCAGAGCGTAATTATGTACGCGTAGTACTGGTTTCGCAATTTCGCGAGGGCTTGGGCTTGGGCCGCATTGCTATGCGTGCTCGGAGCGTGCCAGGCGGTCTTGTTGTAGGTTACTCCGGGTGCGCTTGATGGTGTCCGGACGTTTAATAGCCGGACTCGAGAATTGCCTTAAGAGGCTGCTTTGTACTTCCGCCGCGAGGGCCTCCGTATGCTCCTCCGTCCGGAGAGAGTGTTCGGTGTTTCCATTGACCGTAATGACTCATCAAGGACCTGGCATCTTGAGCTTGAGATATGCGTAGTGCGGCACCGCATTGAACTTTGCAAATGCGGTTCGTCCGAGCAGTGTGTGATAGCCGCTGCGGAACGGGACTATGTCGAAGATTAACTCTTCGCTTCGAAAGTTATCCGGGGATCCGAAGACCACTTCAAGTGTAATCCGAGCTCGCATAGCTTGGCCTCTACACCGGTATGACGCCTTTAAAGGTCGTCTTTGTGGGTTTAATCCTTGATGGGTCTATGCCCATTTTGCGCACTGTATCCTGATAAATAAGGTTCAGGCTGCTGCCGCCGTCCATTAGAAATTCGTCAATGATTGGGTCTAGAACCAATGCGGCGAATCCGCCATGGCGGATGCTAGTGGGGTGGTCCCTTCGATCAGAAGTGATCGGGCAGGAAGACCATGGGTTGAACTTTGGGGCAACTGGCTCCATCGCATATGTGTCCCTTAGTGCACGCTTCCGCTCCCTTTTGGGTATGTGGGTTGCGTATATCATGTTCACCGTCCGCAGCTATGGGGGAAGCCCTACATCCTCTATTATTCGGGCGTCGGGCTCCTCCTCGTCATCGCTACGCAGCCCCTTGTTATTGTTTTTGGCATTTAACTTGCCTGCCTGCTTGAACACCCAACAATCCCTGTTGGTGTGATTGGCTGTCTTTTCGGGGGTGCCATGTATCTCGCACGAGCGATCGAGTATTCGGTCCAGATTGGACGGGCCCGGAGTATTTCTTTTAAATGGCTTTTTCTGCTGACCGGGTTTAGAGCCTCTGAATCCGGCATTGACTGCCGTATCCTCAGCATTGTCGCCGTTAATGCGGCGCTTGTGTTTGTTGCGACGTGACCTGCCATTGCTGTCCTTGGTATCCGAATTACCAGGGCTCTTGGTCATGTTGTTACTACGAGCTAGCCAGTTGTCCTCTCCTGCGCAAAAGCGGGTCATGAGTGTTGTAAGGGCTGCCATGGATTTCGGCTTTTCCTGTCCTAGGTGCCGGGCAAGCCACTCGTCGCGGATGTTGTGTTTGAAGGCTGGAAGGGCCTCGGCATCCGGACAATCGATGATTTGATTTTTCTTGGTTAGGAACCGTGGTCGCACATATGTGCCCTGGAAATTGTCGAGGAATGCGGCTTCCAGGTCTTCCCAACAACCAATTGACTCTGCTGGCAAGCTGTTAAGCCAATGCCGAGCTGGTACTTTAAGCTTGAGTGGGAGGTATTTGATGGCGTGTAGATCATCACAAGGGCCATGTGGATGTGAAGGAGATAGTCCTTGATCCAAACCGCATGATCTGTTGTGCCATCGTATGATTCAATGTTTATGGGTTTGAAACCCTCAGGGATTTGATGATCCATTACTTCATCTGTGAAGCATAGTGGGTGTGCAGCACCTTTGTATTGGGCTATATCACGACGCAGCTCAAATGAGCTTTGTCTACTGTGTTCGGCCCGGCCGGAATTGCCATATCCGGCGTGATGGTTATCGTCACGTGTCGTGGGGCGGCCACGCGATCCATAGATCGATCTTGTCTACCTTGCCTTGTCCTCCAATATATCTCGCAGGTCTAGCGCATTTCCCCGCGCCTTTGTATTTTTTGAGCGGCGCCGGGGTGCGGCTTGAGTTGAGGGCCGAGAGGCCTCTTCGTCATGCCACGAGGTGGCCGGTCAGCCATATCATGCACTGGTGATGTACGTTTGGGTGCTTCCTCCTCTAATCGGGGTAGTAGCATGCGTCTTGGGTAGCTCTTGGAGGGGCGCTCGAGTTCATACTCTTCGGCCGCAAGGACTTTAGTCTATCTGTCAGCTAGCAAATCTTGGTCAGCTCTAAGCTGTTGCTGCTTTTTCTTGAGGCTGCTTGCCGTGGCCATGAGCCTGCGTTTGAAACACTGTTGTTCGACGGGATCCTCGGGCACGACGAATTCGTCGTCGTCGAGGCTTGCCTCATCTTCGGAGGGAGGCATGTAATTATTGTCCTCTACCTCTTTTTCTGCCGCTCTCTCATGAGGGCTGGCTTCTCCATCCTCCTGCGCTGAATCTTGCTGGAGAGGGTTGTTTTCGGCACTATCCGGGGTGTTATTGTCTCCCGTGCCGGAATCACCTTTTTTGCTGTGGCGGGATTTAGAGCGGTGCCGCTGACGCCGACGCTTAGGCTGTTTCTTGGAGGGGTCATCCTCCGCTGTTCCATCGCCATTCCCATCTTTTGGGATGTCCACCATGTATATGTCGTATGACGAGGTGGCCTTCCAGTGCCCTATGGGCACTGGTTCTTGGTCGTCTCCTGCATCGTCGTCCATACTGTCGATGTCTTCGGAGTCGAAGTCGAGCATGTCGGTTAAATCATCGACAGTGGCTACGAAGTGGGTGGTGGGTGGGCTTTGATTTTCTTCGTCGTCCGCATCCCAACCTTCCTGACCATAATCCGGCCAGGGCTCTCCTGATAGAGAGAGAGAGAGACTTTAGTGATTCAGGATGTCGCCAAAGGGCGAGTGCTGAAAGATGTCCGCGGCAGTGAATTCCATGATCGGCGCCCAATCGGATTCGATTGGCAGGGGCGCGGAAGGCTCGGAGTCCGGAGTGGAGTCCGGCACCTTGGAGTTACAAGCTTCGCAAAGGACGGGGTAGGTGTACGGCTCAATCACCGTAAAGATTGCAGCCCCCGAGGCGGTGTCCAGCCACCCGTCCTCGATCGGCGTGGTCGGCTCCGTGCTAAAGGTCGGAGCGGACTCTGGTGCGGCCTCCAGGACTCTGTTCGGCGGCAGAGCTAGATCATGCTCGTCGTGACAGTGCGGCACGCTTGGCTGTGGCTCAAACCCGTCAAAGATCAAGTCTTCGCGGACGTCAGCCGTGTAGTTCAAACTTCCAAATCTTACCTGATGGCCAGGGGCGTAGCTTTCAATCTGCTCCAGATGGCCAAACGAATTGGCCCGCAGTGCAAAGCCGCCGAATACGAAGATCTTTCCGGGGAGAAAAGTCTCACCCTAGAGCGCATCATTGTCGATGATCGGAGGAGCCATCGGGCCTAAAGATGACGACACAGAGGAACTCTCAATGAAAGCACCAATGTCGGTGTCAAAACCGGCGGATCTCGGGTAGGGGGTCCGAACTGTGCATCTAGGCGGATGGTAACAGGAGACAAGGGACACGATGTTTTTACCCAGGTTCGGGCCCTCTCGATCGAGGTAAAACCCTACTCCTGCTTGATTAATATTGATGATATGGGTAGTACAAGAGTAGATCTACCACGAGATCAGAGAGGCTAAACCCTAGAAGCTAGCCTATGGTATGATTGTTGTTCGACCTACGGACTAAAACACTCCGGTTTATATAGACACCGAAGAGGGTTAGGGATACATGTAGTCGGGTTACAATGGTAGGAGATCTACATATCCAGACGCCAAGCTTGCCTTCCACGCCAAGGAAAGTCCCATCCGGACACGGGACGAAGTCTTCAATCTTGTATCTTCATAGTCCAGGAGCCCGGCCAAAGGCTATAGTCCGGCTATCCGGACACCCCCTAATCCAGGACTCCCTCAGACGGCCATCACTTTTACCAACAACAAGAGAGAGGCTGTACGACCAAGGTGGATTATTCTTGGTCCGTTTTACGATCCATCTTGGTGAGATATGCCTCTCTGGCCCGCCGACTGAAAGTGTGTGTGTGTGTGGGGGTGGGGGTGGCTGCTACTTCACACTTCGCTAGGTGATCCTCGGTGGGGGGGGGGGGGCATGCATTCATAGCTTAGGATTCCCTTCATGGCGACATGAGGGGGGCTGCTAGCTACTTCGCACTTTGCTAGGTGAACCTCGGTTGGGGGGGGGGCATGCATTCATAGCTTAGGATTCCCTTCATGCCGACACGAGGTAGGGGGGGCTGCTAGCTACTTTGCACTTTGCTAGGGTGAACCTCGGTTGGGGGGCATGCATTCATAGCTTAGGATTCCCTTCATGCCGACATGAGGGAGGGGGGCTTCTAGCTACTTCACACTTTGCTAGGTGAACCTTGTTGGGGGGCGGGGCATGCATTCATAGCTTAGGATTCCCTTCGTGCCGACACGAGGGAGGGGGGCTGCTAGCTACTTCGCACTTTTCTAGGTGAACCTCGGTTGGGGGGGGGGGGGGCATGCATTCATAGCTTATGATTCCCATCGTGCCGACACGAGGGGGGCAAGAAATACCGTGCGCTTTGCCAGATAGGTGCCACATATAATTTGCATTTGGTATTTGAAAATCAAACCACCCTTTTCATACATAAATTTGGTCCACATGCAAGTGTGTCCATGTTCTAACCCTCTCCCGCGTCATTTTTCGCCAAATTTATGAACATTAGACAAGTCGGATGACGCAACAGACACGATTCACTCAAACTAACCTTGGGCACTGGGCTCCACGAGGCTTCCCCTCTCAAAAATATCTATCCGCCTGCAGCTTTTTCTGTTTGATAACACACGGTTATTGTGTTTCGACCGTGTGTGATGTTTCTTGTTCTCAATCCCGCCTGCATCCCTCAAAAATATCTGCCCGGCTCGAGGGTTTTTCTGTTTCACAACACACGGTTGTTATCTCCGGACCGTGTGCGATGCACCATTATCAAAATTTTCAATAGCCCCGGCATTTCACTCCCCCGTTTGACTCCCGCGTAGTAAAATTTTCAGTACCCGCGTCATTTCCTCGAACACCCCCTGCCCCCCTCCACACACACACACACACCAAAACTTCCTCGGGCATGCGCACACACACGCACACACCCTCCCTCGCTCAAAACCCTAGCAATGTCCCCGCCGCCGCCGCAAGGCCATCATTGTCAACATCTGCCGGTTTGCCCGTGTAGCTTACCCACCGATCTCCATACCCAGGCCGCCCTGAGTTTCTTAGATGATGCCTACCAAACGCCCCCTTTCCCACAGATCCCATCCCCCACTCCAGAGCTTCGCAGCCTAAGCCCGGCTACGCTTCCCGTGGAGCTCGAGGAGCGACTGGCCCAAAAGAGGTGTATCGCGGTCTCTTCGCCTGACGTCACCGAGGAAGCTGGCGACCATTACTGGCGGCAGGCACTCAAGCAGTGGGCTAGAGTATGCAGACATGTCTCGACTGCCGGCTACGACATTGAGGTCATCAACGACGACGGCCTGAGGTGGGCTATGTCACAGGTTAAGTGGCCACCCCCAACCCCTCGGGTTCAACCGCCGTCGATCTCATCCATGGCCCCGCTGCTGATCTCCTCTGGCTCGGTGTCAACAGTTTGCCATCCTACATCGCCATCCAGCCCCTTTTGTCATTTCTGAAGGACATATTCTGTGACGCTGGCTTGGGATCCACAGCTTCCAAGTCAGACCTCATCGACGGTGACCACGAGGAGGGCACCCTCTCCGGCTCTTCCAAGGGGAAAGAGCCCATCTGCTCTTCCAAGGGGAAAGCGCCCGTCTGTGACATCAGGGAGGGCACCCTATAGCCGTGCTCTTCTAAGGGGAAGGAGCCCATCTGCGACAACATGGAGCGCATCCAGGGTTCGTGCTCTTCCCACGGGAACGAGCCCATCTGTGACAAGTGAGGAAACCCATGATTTGTTTTGATGTGCCTCTTCACAGGGGGAAACCCATGATTTGTTTTGTCGTGTCCCTTTTGTAGTGTAGTGAGAATATGTCCAGTTTTAATTGCTATATCTGGTTTTTTGCAGTATGCCTTGTTAATTTCAGTTGTTCACAATGTGATGCTCTATATGTGCAATTATTTACTGTGCAGTACATTTCATCAATCCAGTTTTAAACATACCGATAGGAATGCATATATTTGCTTGCTGTTAAGCCTGTTATAGCTAGCATAGGCCTCTTTTAAAGTTTTTTGATTGTTCGGTTGTTTGTAGTTAGCATACGTCCAGTTTCAAATGCTATCTTTGGTTGTTCGTAGTATGCCTTGTTTATTCCAGTTATTCACAACGTGATGTTCTATATGTGCAAGTATGAACTGTGCGATTAAATTTCATCGATGCAGTTTCAACAATACCACTATGAATGACTACATTTGGTTGCTGCATCTTGTAGTTAACACGCCTTTCCATTTTTATTTAACAATAACCAGTGTAATTAGACCCGCACAATACCAGTTTGAATGACTATGTTTGCTTGTTGTTAAATGTTAGGCTGTTGCAGTGAACACACCTTTCCACTTGTTTTGGTTTACTAGCATGCTTAAACCTGCACACTGAAGCTATCTTTTGGTGATTATTTTGTCTACCATGGATAATTTTGGTTGATGTTTAGCCTGTTGTGCTTAACATGCTTCTCAATGTACCTACACGGGACAATTTTGGGAACGGCTGCTGTTTTCCATCGAGGTTAGTTTCATCCCATGGCTTATATATGCTCACTGTTCAGGATATCGGTAGCTGATACCATATAGGCCGGGGCTGATAAGGGACTAATTGGTGAATCGGACTTTTAACTGAGTATATCTGCAACCCATTTATCATTAGGTTAACTAGGGCCATATCTAATATATCTGAGGCTACATACAACATGCATTGTACTTAATGTCTAAATATGCAATCCTAGGCTACATAGCAACAAGGAAGAGTATTACATTAATGTTCTGATGATGTCTAGATATATGTAGAATTGCAGCAGCAGCAGCAGCAGCAGCAACAACAACAAAACAACCCTGTTTGGATACTCAACTTAGCTAGAGGTTAGAGTTAGTTTCTAGCTCATGACTAACCCTGAACTAACTCCACCCAAAGAGTTGTTTTGATGGCAGGGTTAGATTGACAATAAATGCACTAGGAGAACTAGCTCCAATTGGCACCTCTTGGGTTGGATAGTTTTTTTGGGTGGGTTATAGATGCAACTAGCTCAAACTTGCCCTCATGTTTAGATATACTTTAGGGCTATTTGAGCCCGAACTAGCTCAAACTAACTATAACCCATGGATACAACAGTAGTTAATCAGCCGATAATTTGTAAGAATGCACTAAACTCCTTCCGACCCATAATATAAGATGTTAATTCATCTAATATGTGAGTATATTGGATGTTATAAGATATTATAAAAGAGTGTTGTACTACATCTTTGTGCAATTGCTGTTTAGCATCTAATATTAAGTTGGTGCTTTTAGGTACATATGTCATTGGTAAAGATCTGTGCTTCGACCCTTTCTGCGTATGGGGCAATGAGATATCGATGAACCAACATTAAGTGAGGAAGCAAAGTGATGAGTCTGATTGTGGAAACAAACAAGAGGACAGCTGCAGATCAAAAGAGATCTTGTGGGTATGCTCCACAAATTCAGGAGCTCATCAACTCCAAGATGGGCACAGGCACATATCTATTGGACAAAGATCATTTACCCCTCAGGCCAGACTTTGAGGACAACATTGTTTTCATGACTGAGGAAGATCCCTCATCAATGCAAGCACATATGAGAAGAGAGAGAAGGAAAGGGCAGAGAAAGCTGCAAAGATGCCAACTGCTGAAGAGGCATCTCAAGTGTTCTTGAAGAGCAAGCAAGACCAGCTTGCATATCTGATCCAGTCTACACTGAGGATTGAGAAGGGCTTGGCCACCCTGACTCAAAACCAGGAGAGCTTGGAGACGATCATTGAGCAGAAATTCTATGATCTTGATGTCAAGGTAACTGAGATTCAGACAGCAGTTGAGCAGCTTCAGGAGGAAGCAGAGGAGAAGAAGGGCAAGTCTACTACAGATGCTTTTACTAGAGTGCCCAGAAGCCAGAGGTCTGCTGTAGTGCCAGTCACGAATACTAGAGCTACAACATCAGCACCAGCAGCTATAGCTCCAGTGCCACCTCCAGCAGCCACTCCACCAGCTCCAACTACATCAACAAATGCCTTCGTCCTTGGAGTTCGATCTACACCACCTCTTGAAGATCAAGCCTGAGAGACGTTTAGCACTATGCATTTTTGAACTTTTTGGTAACTTGTTGCCAAAGGGGAAGAAAAATGCATAGATCATAGGCTTCGAGAGAGTGTTTGCTTCTCTTGCTATTTTGGTTGAACTTCTTTATTGTGTGCTTTTGTGAGATACTTTATGTCCTTGTGAGATACTTGTTTGATCATGTGTATGATCATATGCTACCTTAATGCTTGTTGGTTGACACTATCTCTTATATCCTTATATGATCATTCACTTGCTTGGTGATGAGTGCATGCTTTCAATTTCTAAGCGCTCAAAATGATAGAAATTTGAAATTCACTTGCACTGATGAGGGATCTTCCTCAGTCATGACAACAATGTTGTCCTCAAAGTCTGGCCTGAGGGGTAAATGCTCTTTGTCCAATAGATATGTGCCTGTGATCATCTTGGAGTTGATGAGCTCCTGAATTTGTGAAGCATACCCACAAGATCTCTTCTGATCTGCAGCTGTCCTCTTGATTGTTTCCACAATCAGACTCATCACTTTGAACTTTTGAGGAACATCAAATATATGCAGCAAGTTGATGGAGTGTCCTCTGATCATTATGTGATCACCTGACTATGGTAGCAATGTGTGCCTTAGAATCCAGTTGATTGTAGGCAGGCCTGACAGTAAGTGCTTCACCGAACCAAACTTGTGAGTCTCCAGGTCTGCATCAGGAATCTCCTTGTACATGCTGGCCATTGAGTTCTGATCCTTCTTCTTCTTGGCATAGACATCCAAGTCATCTTCATGAGCTTCTGGAGCATTGATCAAACTAGCCCACTCATCAACTGTAGACTGGTACCTTGTACCCTCTGACATACATACAATTCTGCCATCTGGATAGAAATGAGCAGCAGAGTAGAATTGCATGATCAGCTCATCATTCCACTTGGTGAGCTTTTGGCCAACAAACTTGTCAACCTCACAAGCCTTGAAGTTGTCATAAACTCCTGGAAAATGATCTTCATTCTCTTTGATGTATTCCCAATCAACCCATCTGATGTCACAGACAATGGGCTTCTTGTCAAGCAGGATAGTCTCGTAGAAATCTTGTTGTTCCTTTGTGTGGAACCTATAATCCACAACAGTTCTCCTCCTGACAGCATATGGATCAGACTGTCTCCACAATCTCAGTCTTGAATCCCTCCTGATCCTCATATCTTCTGCAACAGGATGTGCATCATTATGGTCAGGGATCTTTGGCTTCAACTTTCTCAAAACAAGTGAATCTTCTTCCTCATCATTAGCAGCCTCAGGCACTGGGGCCTTGTTCTTCTCTTCAGCTGGTATACTTCTGGTGTTCCTCTTGGGTTTTGGGGGCTTCTGAGTTTGAGATTTGGGAGCAAACTCGGGCTTTGATGGAGCAGCCCCTGATCTGATTGCATCTCCTATAAGCTTCTGAGCTTTGGGTGCTGGTGCAGCATCGTCTTCCTCTTCTTCCATCATTGATGGCTTGCCAATAACTTTGGCCATGATCTTCTTGACCCTTTCTTTCCTTTTCTTGCCATCTCTAGCTTCTTTGCATTCAAGAGTGTACTGCATTGTTGATTTTGAAGCTTCAGCAGTTGAGGCTCTGGCTTTAGACGTAGGAACTCTTCTTGCTGGAGCCTTTGTTTTCATTCCAGGCTTTGTTGCAGCAGATGTGCCATACTCCTTTTTCAGCACCTTTTTCCTTGAAGTGCCCTCATCCTCAACAGCCACATAATCCTCATCCTCAGAATCTGAGGTTCTCTTCTTCCTGGTCCTGGTGGCTGCGTTTGGCAAGTTACTAGGTGTGCTCCTGCTGCCCTCGTCATAGCTGCTTGAGGGACTAGTGCCCTTAATCATTTGAACCTACTCTTCAAACTTGTTCTGCCTGTCACTTTGATCGGACATCTCTGCAAACTGTCAGCAGACCCTGTGAATAGGTTGTAGATGAGGTAGAGTAGATGAGCATCACAAAGTACAGAGGTATTGCAAAACAAATTGAGTTAAAAAAGCTTAGTTTTAGTTCTCTACAGAAGTGATCTCAGAGCTACCGAATTTACAAACTCGGTGATACCGAAGCAACACTTGGAACCTAAACTAGTGAACTCGGTTGGGCCGAGTCACAGTTCGGTGGCACCGAGATTGCTAGGGTTTCACAGAATCTTGAACTCGGTCACACCGATTTGCAAGTTTTGGTCAGACCGAAAAGCGCATGTGCAATGGCCTAAGTCGAATCGGTGAGACTGATTTCTACATTTCGGTCGGTCCGAGATGAGTTCTGCGGAGAGCTAACCCTAAAATTTTCGAATCAATCTAGACCTAAGGAAGTTTAAGCTGGAAGGATTAATCACATTCGTGGCAAGAAACATGGCATTGTCCTTGTAATAGGAATCGGAGTGAAAAAGACAGCACAAGGGGTTGAACACTTACCCTAGAGCGGCGAGTGTTCGCTATGGCGGCAACGGTGGAGCAGATTGCCGTTGAAGGCGGCGGAGACCAGCGGCGGGAGGTCGCTGGCAGCGAGGAGACGATCCGGAGACACGAGGCGACAGAGCAGGATACGCGCGGGCTGAGAGGTTTCGAAGGAATTTCCAAAATCTCAGCCGTGAGTATTTATATCCCGACCCTGTCTGTGTGACCGAGTTGAACAACTCGGTGGCACCGAGATGCAGAATCGCAAGCGGTTACTGCAAATTGGTGTGACTGAAATGTTCAAATCGTTTGCGCCGAGATTGAGAACCTAGATCAACTTAGTGATCTTGGTGTGACCGAAAAGGATGACTCGGTCATACCGAAGTGCACAAAGAGGTCTTGGAAGTTTAAGTCTATGACGAATCGAGGACTCCGAGTGCTCCTCACACAGAGTGGTTCGAATCTGACTTGATCAAACTTTGTGATGTAGCATGAATAGAGTTTGAGACGAGAAAAGCATAGATAGCTAGTGGGAGTTCTTAGGAATTCTTGTCCATCCATTTGGCAAAAGAGAAAAGGCCAAACAATCAAAGCAACAAATGGATGTCCTTGAATGATTAAAAATATGCATCCAACATGCTCACACAATAAAATGACAAATGAAATATGTGACAAAGCATGCACAAACACTCTAGCATCTATCAAGCAATTTGGCGATGACTAGGTCATCTATATATGAGTATATTGACTTAGGAGTCAAATGAGAACATTTGATCATAGGTCATACTCATCGTTTAAGCACAAGTGGGGTTGCCACTTTTACATAAAGCATTGTTGTGCTCACATCATTAGAGTTGCTTTAGCTCAATTGATTAGAGTAAAGCTCCCCCTAGATGTGATGTCCCCCCTAAGAGTGATGAACTAACCTTGGGTTTTGTCGATGATGACTTCATGTAGGTGTTGAAGATGTGGGTGCTCAATGTTGATGTAGACCATTCAGAGCAATCCTTTGGAGTGAGTTGCACTTTCAATACCTACACAGGTTAGTCCCAAAAGGAACAAACAAGGACATCCATAGACATAGAGTGATATTCACATGAGATGATGTCCATGAAAGCATTAGGTTACCTTGTCCCTTGTTTTACCAACAAGAGGGTTTGTGACTCCTTGAACTAGTGCAAGATATGGAAGTTGTTTGCACTTGTCATTGCCAAAATGATAAGAGTGAGTTATGTTGGCGGAGTGACCCTCAAGAACTCTCTAGTTCTTCTTCTTTGGGATCCACACCATCTTCATGGGAATCCTCGGAGTTGTAGTCATACTTGATGCAGTAGAACTTGATGTAGTCTTGGGAACCCACTTGACCAAGGCCTTAGGAGCTTCTTCAAATGCATCAATCTCTTCTTGAAGCTTGTCCTTGACTTTTAGCTTGTGGTCTTGTGGTGGAAGATCATCTTGAGCTTGTGTTCCTTGGAAAGAAGTAGGATCATACTTCTCTTGTTGAGGAACAAACTTCGTCTTGGGGTATTGATCTTCTTCCCACTCAACACCATTGGCATTGAACTTTTGTTCAAAACCAACTCCTTGATTCTTCCGGTGTCTTCCTTGCTTGCGTATGATTTCCTCCAATTGCTTGCTTCCGGCAAGACTCTTGTAAACACCTTTCTCTATAATTCCCTTCAATAAGATATTTTCTTGCTCAAGTGTAACTTGGCTAAGATAATCATTAGTGGAATCAAGAGAACTACTATAAGCAACAATATTGGATTTAGCATGATTATTTTTACTACTAGAAGAAGAATCTTTCTTGTTCTTGTTGGTAGATTTGACTTGTGGCATGTAAGTAGACAAGAATAAACGCTTGGCAATGTAGGAAGAACTTTTCTTGCGAAGATCATCATTGATTGCCTTTAAAAACTCATGCTCTTGCTCAAGGTTGAGCTTTTCAAAGCGTAGCTTCTCATGAGTCTTTAAAAGTTCTCGATGATCTTCCAAGGTAGTTTCATGAGCTAACTTAAGAGTGTTTAGTTCTTTAGTTAGACGCTCAATCTTCTTCTTATCATCGTCATTCGTTTTATCTTGATTATCATGATAAATAGCAAGTTCATCATAGTTTCATAACTAGAGTTGTCAACAAGTAAATCATCATCTCCTAGCAAATCATCTTCATCACTATTGAAATCAACATACTCGGGGTGTGCTACCTTTGGACCTTTAGCCATGAAGCATTTTCCAATTCCTACATTTGGTGAGTCAAATATGTCGTAGGAGTTGGTTGTTACAAGTGCTAGTCTGGCAACACCTTCATCTTGAGTATATTCGGAGTCAGAGTGATAACTTCTTTCGGAGTGATGGTTGGAGTCGGAACCGGATACCCATTCACCAACATGAGCTTGATGTCTTCTTTTTGTGTAGCTCCTAGATGACTTGTCCTTCCTCTCCGAATCCTTGCTTCTCCGAGAGGGTCTTTGTTCATAACGATCATCTCTACTCCTTCTCTCTTTTGGTGGTGATTCTTCTCTCCTACTCCTTCTTTTGGGAGAATCTTCTCTTCTTTTGTAGGGAGCCGAACACTCATTGGAGTAGTGTCCAGGTCTTCCACAATTGTAGCAATTTCGTTCACGACTTGAAGATCTCTTGTCATTGTAGGACCTTGACTTGGAGCTTCTTTCCTTGCTTCTAATCTTGTAGGATTTGTTGAAGTTCTTCACCATTGGGATCAATTCTTCATTGAAGGTTTGTTTCTCACTTGATGATGTGGGAGCTTCACATGAGGCTTTGTATGCACCACTTGACTTGTTGTGGAGCTCTTCCTTATCCTTAAGTGACATCTCGTGAGCAACAATTCTTCCAATGACTTCCGTTGGCTTAAGATCTTTGTAATTTGGCATCATTTGGATCAATGTGCACACGGTATCTTATTTTCCATTCAAGGCTCTTAGGATCTTCTTGATGATGAATCTATCGGTCATCTCTTCACTTCCTAAGCCGGCAATCTCATTTGTGATGAGAGCAAGCCTAGAGTACATTTCAGCGACACCTTCACCATCCTTCATTTTGAACTTGTCAAGTTTACTTTGAAGCACATCCAATTTGGATTCCTTTAGTAGTCGGTACCTTCGTGCATATCAATCAAAGTATCCCAAATTTCCTTTGCATTCTCAAGACGGCTGATTTTGTTGAATTCTTCGGGGCACAATCTGTTGAAGAGAATATCACAAGCTTGAGCATGGTATTGCAGCATCTTCAACTCTTCCGCGGTAGGTTCACGGTTCGGTTCTCTCCCATCAAAGAATTCACCTTGCAAGCCAATACACACAATATCCCAAACGACGGGGTTATCTCCAAGAATATGCACTTTCATCTTATGCTTCCAACTAGCAAAATTTGTACCATCAAAGTAAGGACCTCTACGGTGGTAATTTCCCTCACTAGACGCCATACTCTCCTAGATTGAGAAACCAAGGCTATGACCATCAAAAGCTATGGAAATCAAAGCTGTCGGTGTACTAGAGTAGGGGTACCCTAGTATCCCGTACTGCACCTGACAGACGATTGCAAAGACCTGTGGCAGGGTTTGCCTCGTCACCGCTAAGATCCTCCGTGGCTCATTTGGAGCCATTCAAGAACAAAGTATTTGACTAAGAAGACAAGGCCCGGCAAGAGGAGCTTGCCGGAAGGCCATTCAAGGCATGCAGAAGACAGGGCCCGGCAAGAGGAGCTTGGGAAGGCTCGAGCGCCGACAAGCCTCCGGACGCGACAAGGATTCGTCAAGCGGCAAGGTGCTTGCCGCAAAGCAACCTCTCTCCATCTCCGCTCCAGCTCATCCAACAACGTGTCGCCATGGGATCATTCCATGCCTTGGCGTGTCAAGAGGCTGTGCAGCCAGCGGAGAGCAGCGATAAGCGGCGACAAGCCCGCCATCGTGGAGAGCGGCGGGCGCACTGACGGTCTCTGTAATCGCTTGTTTGGGCATACGCAGACGGGCATTTATTGCTTTTGTCCCTTGCCGTCGAGTTAGGTATTTTACCTTTGTACATTGTTCGAGTAGGTGTACCAACTCCTGTTTTACATTTGTACCCTCGCCTATGTTGCCACCGTCGGAGACCCCTTGAGCATATAAAAGGAGGCCCATGCGCAGCGTAGAAAGGGTTCGGTTCATTCGACTCACTCGAGACCAGATACGCTCACGCTTAGGTTTTGTAGCTTGCATCGCTCCCTAGCAAGGACACAATACATCAAACAAGCAGCGAGGGAGTTTTATCTCTCCGGAGAGCTCGAAGCTGGGTAAACTGCTTTCGTGTGCCTCGCCTCGATCCGCTCTTCGTGCGATCTCCGCCCCTCCGAACCACAAGGGCCTGGTCCGCCGCCCCATAGGTGTTCGTGGGTACGATCAGCCTCCCGACATCTTTGGCGCGCCCGGGTAGAAGCGTCGAGGCCGTGTGAATCTGATCCGACGTTCACACGAGCAGCGTCCTCAACATCTTCCTCAACATGCCACCGAAGAAGAAGGCTTGGCGGCAGCAGAGCCGTCGCGTCGTACCCACCCTCACCGCAGCAAGCGGGTGGTGGGGCGGAACACCGGAGGAACGGGCGCCGACGAAGGCGTTCGCGACGTGCCAAGTCCAAGGACAAGGCCCCATAAACCTCGGCGTCGCGCATCCCCGCGCCCATCTCAGAGACGGGACCAACAACGTCATGGCGTTCACAATGCCATACGCTCGTTGGATCGAGACCCTCAAGACCAGCATGCGCGCCAACATGCCGGCACGAGGTGAGATACGGTCGCTGGATGGGTGCTGCTCCTTCTAACGTAGTTAGAAGTCCGAGCATATCCGCTCCTCGCACCGATTCGCCAATGCCACCCACTACTCCAGCAGAAGCTGGCGAGAGCTCAGCTGCTCCTCGACTACCCTCCAACGGCCGACAAGGTCGACGAGTGGAGGCCACTATCGAGCCTCATCGGCTTTGCTAACGGTGACGCTCGCGGCAACCAACGCCATCATTACCGGCGGCGAGACGACAAGGCACGAGCCGGTGGCGGCAGACTGCCGGAGGTGCAACTACCATGCACTCTCCGCCCGAAGGCCAAGATCGCCGACTCACCGGATCCACCTCGACAATGACTCCACCGTCGCCATCGGATCGCGAGCTCGCCGCGATCAGCGCCAAGTTCTTCATGAGCGACAACAAGAAGACGCTCGAACTCGCATCTAGCGCCGGAGAGAAGCGCGACGTCGATCCGACAAACGCGTGGGGCCTCTTGTTGACATGCGCGCGGCCGGAGGAGCCAAAGGCGAGTTGTCAGACACGGTAGGTTGCCCTGCGTTCACTCGCGATCTGCGGCAAGTCCAGTGGCCCAGCCAGAAAAACTTCAAACCAGATGTGCCAGAGAAGTATGATGGCAGGACGCATCCGTCAGAGTTCCTCAAAGATCTACACCATCGCGGTGCAAGCTGCGGGGACGGGACGACAAGATCCTCGCCAACTACTTCCCGCTCGTGCTCAAGCCCAACGCCGATCTTGGCTCATGCACTTGCGGACAGCTCCATATCCTCTTGGGCAGATCTATGCCATCAGTTCGTTGGTGCCTTCACGGTGGCCACAAACCTCATGGCCAAGAGAGTGACCTTCATCTGCTCGCCCAGAAGGAAGGAGAGTCCCTGCGCAAGTTCATTCAGAGATTCAGCCGTGTGCACTACAACATCCCAGATGTCCACCCTGCCTCGGTGTACTAGCGTAGGGGTACCCTAGTATCCCGTACTCGTGCACGGACAGTTGCAGCACCCCGCGGCAGGGTTTGCCTCGTCACCGCCAAGATCCTCCGTGGCTCATTTGGAGCCATTCAAGAACAAAGTATTTGACTAAGAAGACAAGGCCCCTGCAAGAGGAGCTTGCCGGGAAGGACATTCGAGGCATGCAGAAGGCGGGGGCCCGGCAAGAGGAGCTTCTTTGGGAAGGCTCGTGAGCGTGACAAGCCTCCGACGGGACAAGGATTCGGCGCGGCAAGGCGCTTGCCGCTGACAAGCAACCTCTCTCCATCTCCGCTCCGGCTCATCCAAAGAACGCGGTCGCCATGGGACCATTCCATGCGCGCGTGTCAAGAGGCTGTGTAGCCAGCGGAGAGCAGCGATAAGCGGCGCTGACAAGCCTGCCATCGTGGCGAGCGGTGGCGCACCTGACGGTCTCTGTTGCACTGTTTGGGCGACACAGACGGGCATTTATTGCTTTTGTCCCTTGCCGTCAGAGTTAGGTATTTTGCTCTGGACGAGTGGAGATGTGCAAAGTCAAGGATGTCAGTGAGCTGTACGCCTTGGCCGACAAGTGTGCATGCGCTGAGGAAGGGAGGAGACTCCAGAGAGAGAATGCGTACAGGATCTCGACAAGGAGGAGACCGCCCGGCAAAGAAGAGCCGACGCAAGCAGGCAACAGGAAGAAGAAAGGCGGAGAAGTGTTAGCTGTTGAGCAGTCCGGCAATGGAGGTGGCGACAAGAACGCCAAGGCTGGTGGCTCCGGCAAGGAGGTTGCCACGACGCCAACCACCGGTCTGTGGCGGCCGCCGACAAGCGTGACGGCTCCGCAAACAAGAGATCTTGCAAGATCCACCGCACCAAGGGCCACGACCTCGAGGCTGCAAGAAGGTCGAGCAGCTTGTTGAGCAGCGAAGGCTGAGTACGAAAGCGCGACAAGGAGAAGGCCCAGGGAAGGTGCTGGGGAGCAAGCAAGAAGCGTCCGGCCGGGGAGGACGCCAGCAAGGCCAAGCGGCGGCAAGGAGACAGACCTCCAGCGGCCGACAAGGATGAAAGATGATGACGACAGCGAAGATATGGATGATGACGACGCCCGATGAGCAGGAGTTTGAAAGCCACAGAGGTCCTCTGCGTTGACGGAGGTGCTTCCTGCATACCTCCCACCGCCAACTCAAGCAATGGATGCGGGAGGTCAATGCAGCGGAACCATCAGAGAGTCACGCAAGCCTCACGAAGTGGTCCAGAATGCCTATCGTCTTTGATATTGAGGACCACCTGATCGCATAATCTGCGGTCGGGTGCTTGCCGATGTTGGTCTCACCAACCATCCGCAACCTCAAGGTCACCAAGATGCTAGTTGGCCGACGGGGCGGCTTGAATCTGATCTCCTCTGCGGTGCTCGAAGCTTCAAATCCTCGACAATGAGCTCGAAGAGACCGGCACCTTCCAAGGAATCAATCCGGGAAGGAGCAAGCCGCTAGGAGGAAGATTACGCTGCCGGTAACGTTTGGCAATGAGCTGAACTTTAGGACCGAGAGGGTCACATTCGACGTTGCCGATTTCCCATTGCCTTACAATGGGATACTTGGCAGCCCAAAGCACTTGCCAAGTTCATGGCAGCCTCTCACTCGCCTACAACTTACTCAAGATGCCTGGCCCGATAAGCGTCATCTCTGTCCATGGCGACAAGAAGGATGCCCTTATCTGTGCCGAAAAAGATCTCTTGGGATGCAGCCGCGACAGATTGCCAAACACTTGTCACCGAAGCTCCCGGGGAAGAAGACAAAGTCCAAGCCCGGCAAGAGCTCTGATGCCCACTCCGGCAAGCGCACCTCTTCGGAGTGTTGCGCTACCGTCGAGGACGCACCATCGAGCTCCACTGGCAAGTGCAAGAAGAAGATGGTAGCTCCGCCAAAGACCAAGAAGGCGCCCGCCAAGGAGGACGGCACTGGTGGTACCTTCACCATCAGCGCCTCTCTCGACCCTAAATAGGAAGGCGCGCTCGTTGCTTTCCTATGAGGCGAATGTCGGCGTGTTTGCATGGCAACCGTCGACATCCCGGTGTTCCTGTGGAAGTGATTGAGCACCGCTGGCCGTTTGTCCTCATGCGCCGCCGTCAAGCAAAAAGTCGAAGCAAGCGGTGGAGCGCCAAGAATTCATAGCGAAGAGATCAAGAACCGGAAGCAAAGGCCTTGTCGAGGAGTGCTCCATCCTACGTGGCTGGCCAATCCGTAGTCGTCAAGAAAGCAAATGGAAAATGGAGACTTTGTATTGACTTCACGGATGTTAATAAAGCTTGTCCCAAAGATCCATTTCCCTTACCGCGCATCGACTCAGATTGTTGACTCCACGGTGGATGTGATTTGCTCTCGTTTCTTGATGCATACTCAGGATACCATCAGATCTTCATGGCTGAAGAAGATGAGGAGAAGACCGCATTCATTACACCATGTGGCACATACTGTTTCATACGGATGCCTTTCGGTTTGAAGAATGCTGGTTCAAGCAAGGGTAGTCCATGACGCTTTTGAGCCGCAAATGCACAGAAATGTAGAAGCCTACATGGATGACATAGTGGTCAAAAGCAAGGACAAAGCAACTCTGGTTCAAGATTTGGACGAGACCTTTGCCAATCTGCGCAAGATCAACCTCAAGCTCAACCCCGAGAAGTGCGTGTTTGGAGTCCCTTCCGGCAAGCTTCTCGGGTTCTTCGTGTCTCAGTGAGGGATTGAAGCCAATCCCGACAAGATCAAGGCCATTGAGCAGATTGAAGCACCAAAGCGCGTCAAGGATGTACGAAGACTTGCCGGTTGCGTAGCTGCTCTCAAAGAGTTTATTTCTAGGTCTGCTGGCGTGCCTGCCGCTTTTTCAAAATCTTGAAAAGGCAGGTCCAATGAAATGGACTCGGCGGAGGCTGCGCTGCAGAGACTTAAGGAGATACTGTCCTCCACTCCAACACTTGTCGCACCTAAACCACAAGAGAAGTTCTTTGCTATATATAGCAGCAACCAATCAAGTGGTTAGTGCTGCGTTAGTAGCGGAGAGGGAGGCGGATGACGAGCCAGCAACCACGGCAAACACATCCGGCGACAAGCAGGGGGCTTCGCCGACAAGCTCTGGTCCCGACAAGGACGAATCCACGCAGACGCATGAACAGATGCAGAAAAGGATGGTGCAACACCCAGTTTACTTTGTCAGTTCCCTCCTGCAGGGGGCTAGGTCAAGGTACTCTGGTGTGCAGAAATTGCTTCCGGCCTCCTCATGGCCTTTGAGAAAGCTGTGCCATTACTTCCAAGCACATGAGATCACAGTTGTCACTCGCTTTCCGCTCAAGAGGATACTGCAGAATCCAGAGGCAACAGGCGGGATTGTCGAGTGGGCCTTTGGAACTATCAAGCTTTGGTCTCAAGTTTGAAAGCACTTCAACTATCCAAAGCAGGGCATTGGCAGAATTCATAGCAGAATGGGCGCCAACGCCGGATGAAGAGATCCCGAGACGAGCATTACCGGCCAAAGAAGCAAGCAAAGAGTGGCTAATGTACTTTGATGGTGCCTTCGCTGCAAGGCGCTGCCGGCGCGTTGCTTATCGCACCCACCGGAGAGCACCTCAAGCACGTAGTCGGATGCACTTTCCCAAGGAGCAAGCAACAAACAATACTGCAGAGTATGAAGGTTTGCTTGCCGGTCTCGAGATCGCCGTAGACCTTGGGATCAAAAAGCTTATTGTCAGGGGTGACTCGCAGCTTGTCATCCGCCAAGTGAACAAAGATTATCAGAGTCCGTTGATGGAAGCCTACGTTGATGAAGTGAGGAAGCTGGAAGAGCACTTTGACGGCCTGCAAATGGAACATGTTCCAAGAGCTCAGAATGATATTGCTAACGGCCTGTCAAAGTGCGCTGCACTTAAGTTGCCTGTGGAACCAGGGATTTTCGTGCTCAAGCTTACTCAACCAACCGTAACACCATCAACTGGACAAAGCAAAAAGAGGAAGTTGCTCTCTGGTGACTACTTCCCGGCAGAGCTTCCCAAAGCCGCCGCCACGAAGGTCCCCAAGATCAACACCAACAGTGCTGAGGGGCAGTCTGCTCCGACAAGCCCCAGGGTTTGTTTCGTTGAAGCAGACGCTCCCTACAAGTTTTGCTCCGGCAAGCTTGTCGGGGAGCATCAAGCTCCGGCTGAGCCGCGGGTTCTTGCCGTAGAAGCTGATGTTCCCGCAGCAGCAGATGTGCCTTTAGTCCTTGTTGTCGAGCCGCAAGCTCCAAAGATGGGCCTTGACCGATTGTCCTTTTCCTTCAGACGGAGAACTTCCGAAGAGCAAGAAGAAGCGGAAAGAGTAGCCCGGCGGTCAAGTATGTACCAATTTGTCGACAAAGATACTGCATGTAAGAAGACTCAACGGTGTGAAATTGAAGTGTATTCCTGGGAAGATGGATGAAGCTGTTGGCAGAGATACACGGAGGCATATGTGGTCACCACATTGGCGCAAGAGCACTTGCCGGCAAAGCTTTCCGGCAAGGTTTCTTCTGGCCAACAGCCCTCCAGGATGCAACTGCACGAGTAACCAAGTGTGAAGCATGCCAGTTCCATTCCAAACAGATACACCAACCAGCTCAGGCTCTCCAGACGATCCCTTTATCCTGGCCCTTTTCGGTCTGGGGGCTCGACATCCTCGGCCCCTTCCCCCGAGCTGTCGGGGGTTTGAGTACTTGTACGTCGCCATCGACAAGTTCACAAAGTAGCCGGAAGTGGAAGCAGTGAGGAAGGTGACAAGACATCGGCGATCAAGTTCTTTCAGTCGATTGTTTGCCGTTTGAGAATCCCTAACGGGATCATCACCGACAACGGCACACAATTTACGAGTTGCACCTTCATGCAAGACGTCCAAGATCTTGGCGCCAAGGTCTGTTTTGCTTCGTTGCTCACCCAAGAAGCAACGGTCAAGCGAAAGGGCAAATCTTTGAAGTGCTGCGGGCTCAAGACCGTAACTTTCGACAGCTGCACAAGTGCGGAAGAAATCGGATCGAGGAGCTGCCGGTGGTTCTTTGGTCGATCAGACGACACCAAATCGAGCCAGCGGCCATACACCCTTTGCTCTAGTCTATGGAGCAGAGGCAGTTCTCCCACGGAACTCGTATACGGATCGCCTCGAGTGCTCGCCACGATGAGCTTGAGCAAGAGCAGCTGCGACAAGATGACGCTGATCCTTGAGGAGGATCGTCTTGAGTCATTGTGTGAGCTGCTCGCATTAGCAAGCTTTGCGTCGCTACCATAGCCGCATAAAGTTAGTGCCGAAGTCTCGAGGAAGGCGACCTTGTTCTTGGTAGCGTTCAGTCCGCCAAGAATTCAAACAAGTTGGCCTTGAAGTGGGAAGGCCCTTATCGGGTGAAACGAGTCACTAGGCACGGCGCTGTCCGCTTGAGACCGAAGATGGTATCCCGTGAGCAACTCACGGAACATTGAGCATCTTCGTAAGTTTTACCCATAGAAGTAGGGTTGCCGGAACCTGTTCCGGCAACCACCTTTTGTACAAGTCTTCTCAGGAAGCAAAAGACGAAAAAGCTAAGTTGCCAAAGTTTGAGCAATCAATTTTTAAATTTTTAAGTTATCTTCCTCGAACGAGAGTACTTTGTATGGAAAACCTGTCTTGTGAGAGGAACCAACTTCAAGACGCTAGTCGGCATACTTACTTTGTTTCGAGTCCGCTCAACAACTTAAGTGAGCTGCGGCTAGTCGCGACAAGGTTGCTTGTCGGAGACGGCAGTGCCAGCAGGCTGCTGACGTTCCGCACTCAGCGCTCGCGGCAAAGGTGCCCGCACCGACAGGTCCCCCAAATGCGTAAGGTAGAAACGTACAAAGGAAGGAATCAAGTAGAGGAAATAACGTTGCATTGATCGCCTAAGATAGAGTATATTACAAAATAACTTGTCGCTGATCTAACAAAGTGTTCTAAACATGATCAGCAGCGGCAAGGGGAAGATGAAATTGGCGGCCTAGTCTACGCGGTCGCCATCAATCCGCTTGATCTTGTTCACCTTGTCCACAATAGGTGCGACAAGGGCTTTGAGCTCCTCCACGTTGGCATCTGGTGGCAAGGATCTGAGGACACCGTTAAGGTTGAGGCCCGGATTGCGGAAGGCCACCTTTATCAACACCTTCTGGAGGGCTCCTACGCAGATCTGGCATGATTCCTCAGCCAGCTGCTTTGGGACCTCTTCCCGGAGTCGCTGGAGACCCGTCACCACGCCTTTGAAGAATAAACTGAGTTTGGCGCTGGGTTGGAGATGCTCGTCGGAGGAGTATGCAAGGTCCGCCATCCCCAGCTCCATCGGCTCGTTGTGGATGTCGGAGCGGTGTCCACAAGACCTTCAGTCCAGTGCTCCACACTCTCCCTCAAGGCGCTCTGGGTGGAGACAACATTCGCTAGCAGCTCCTCCTTGGCCTTGATAGTCTCCAACAGGCCCACTTCCCGCTCTCTGGCGCCGTCCAGCGTCTGCGTCAGAGTGGCCAGCTTCAGCTCAAGATCCGCCTTGGAATCCTTGGCCGCGTCGAGCTCCTTGCCCCTATCAGCGAGACGACTCTGCAGCTCGCCAAGAGTGTAGGCGTCCTTCTCGGCTTCGTGCTTGAGCGCTGCAAGCTCTTCGCCGCTCTTCTTGAGGCTGGCCTCCACCGTGCCACCTTCGCCTTCAACTCTTCCTTGGCGGCCTCGGCGGCTGCGGCGGCATCCTTCGCTTCCTTAAAGCGCCCCGCCAAGTGACTCCTCGCGCGGCAAGGTCTTCTTCGTGGCTGTCCAGGTTGACCTTCCGGCTGCGCCACTGATTTCTGCGCGGAGAGCTTCTCGGCAGCCAACCGGCTGCTCCTCCTCGGTGCGGCCTTCTCAAGGATGAAGGCCGTGCGCTCTTCTGCATG
Source organism: Aegilops bicornis (assembly GCA_021605145.1). NCBI lineage: Eukaryota > Viridiplantae > Streptophyta > Magnoliopsida > Poales > Poaceae > Aegilops > Aegilops bicornis. Next base: position 107,361,236 of record CM038671.1, read on the forward strand.
TTGCCCCCAAGGCTTCGCTACGTCGCGGAGAGTTTCTTGGTTGGCGCTCGGAGCTCTTGCGGCGCTTCTCCATGTCCGCTTCGCCTCGCGACAAGTGCTTCCGGGACTCCAACTTGGCTTGCCGGGCGGTAGAGCGACAACAGCTTCTTCAACCCTGCTCCTCCTCATACTTCGCCACGCTGCTGCTTTGCTTGGCGCGTCCACTGGCGTCGGCCTAAGCGGAGGCGAGTAGCTTCGCCGTCGAAGGTCTCTCCTTCGACCGGGCGCTTTGGAGCTCGACTCGGGGGAGTTTGATAAAGACACCCTCGCCCGGCCTTCAAGTAGGCGCCGCCGGGGCTCTCGAGCCCGAACTGGCCTACATGATGGTGGGGAGTCGGCTGTCGGTGCAGCGCCTGGCGCTCCTGCGGCCTCAGGGCCGTCAGTGTGATCGCCCAACCCCTCGCCAGCTTCTGCGTCAGCAGCCTCGGCGGCCTCCTCGCCGACAGGCTCGTCGGCGATGGCCTCTTCTTCCAGAGCAACGACCTCTTCTTCCACGACGGCGGCCTCGTCGATGTTGCCGCGCGCTTCCTCCTCGCCGGCAGCCTCGACCTCCATCGGCTCTACGCCAGACGAAGAAGGAGCAGTCAAGCAAATGTTCAAAAAGAGAAACAAAAGAAAACAAGACCAAGGGAGATTTTCGTGTAAGGAAATTACACCTGCAACGGATCCGCAACCGTGGCCTCGACCCTTTGGAGGGTCACTGGCGCTGTCCCTTGCCGGGGTAGCCTCCCTTGCCGGAGTGGCCTCCCTTGTCGGAGGGCGCTCCCTTGCCGGAGAATCCTCCCTTGGCGGCGTAGTGACAGCAGACAGGATTTCGGGGGCAGCTTCCGGGCCCTCCCGATGAGGCTGCTCTGCTCCTACACAAGCAAACAATCAGGTATCAACGAAGAAGGAGCACCCCTGCACACCTAACAGTAAGGAGAAAACCGCACACTTACTTTGGGGGCTGTGCTGGGGGCTGCTCTGAGGAAGGGTTGCCGGGTCCGGCAAGGGGGTCTCAGACGCATCCCCTGTTGCCACGGGAGAATCGTCCTCAACGACGACCGTCGGGATATTGGCCCTCTTCGACGCTCTCTGGGCCAGCGTCCTGAAAAGGAAAGAGTCCAGAATGAAGCAAATCAGATTCAAGATGAAGCAATAAAATTGAAGAAATACAAGCAAAATCTCAAAAGCTTACTCTTCATCTTCCTCCTCGGAGCTAAGCGCGGAGAAGTCAAACTCCGGCTTGCCTCCGGTGCGACGAGGCGGAGGAGTGGGCTCTCTTGGCCGCTTAAGCGGGCGTGGCGGTGGCACAGGAAGATCCCGCCTCAGCTTGTCGCAGTAGGGTGAGGCGCCTCACGGCAACATCGCTGTCGCAGCGGTAGAGCGCGCGTCAGCGCTGCTATCTGTGGGCGATCTGCCGCCCGACTCATCTCCGGCCTTGCGGAGACGCCTCTTCGGGCGGAGCCGGGGCTCACCGGGCGGCAAGTCATTGGGTGGTGGAGAAGAAGCGCCCTCGGCGGGTCCACTCGACCCGCCTCGGGCTCGACAAGCTCGTCCTCGCGGCGATCTCCTTCGCCGGCAAGGCTTGCCGCCTTTTGCCGCGTCCGCCTCCTCCACGGTGTACCCGAAGGCTCCGGTGGCAGCGCTGCCGCCTCCTCCACCCTGGTGGCAATACGCGCCATCTCCTCGTCGGTGGTGTCGCGAGTGAGCCTTTTTCTCGCCGTTGGAGCGGATCGGTACTTCTTCCAAGTCGTCGAAGAATCGCTGCACGACCTCGCCGGGAGGCTCTCGCCAGTTGGAACGATCCCATGGGAATCGCGACAACGGCATCATGGCGCCGGATGCTTGATCGGCGCCGAGTTGTTGCACAATGGGACGACCCCCCTCGGCAACCTAAACCACTCAGGGTGATCGGGGTCGTTCTTGAACAGCTCTAGCAACATCGCATCCAGCTCCAAGACGGTGAAATTCCAATTCAGGCCCGGGCGCAACCTCATGATGTCCGCCAGATTTTGGAACTCCCAAGCAGGCCTCCTCCTCTCTGCAAGAAGGGAGCGATGCGCGGGCGCGAAGGAAGTCTGCGCCAAGCTGCGCTTACGGTTAGTCCGGCAAGCCCGAGGCGCAAAATCCGGTCACTGACTATCTTCAACCTAGCATCCTCCGGTGCCAAGTTACTTCCAATCTTTGCCGCACTATTGGGGTTTGGCGACTGCAGCAGTGAAGGGCTGTGGGTTCTCCTCACGACCCAACACCAATTGGCTCTCCACTCCTCCCACTTGTTGCGGAACTCTCCTTCCAGATAGGCTTCTTTCTTGCTGATCTGGAGACCCAAGCTATCCCTCCGGCAAGTGGCTCTCCTCTCGACGCTGGGCACGAAGAAGTGGCGGAAGAGTGCCACATTTGGGTGGATCCCGACAAAGTTTTCGCAAAGGTGTGCGAAAACTGCCATGGTCAAGACAGCGTTGGGGGTGAAATCAAGGAGGCGGAGGCCATATGTGTTCATAATATCGCAGAAGAATTCGGAAAAGGGCGGGCAAAGCCCGTAATAGAAGAAAAGGGCAAAGAAGGGGTACCCAGTTGGGGCCAAATCAGAAGCGGAGGCGGGGAGTACCTTCGTGCGCGGATGTGCACGCGTCTCCGTCGACCAAAAGAGATAGAAGACGTCCCACAGCTCCCTTGCGCCGAGAGGGGGGGAAGATGGCCCGCTCATGCGCAAAGCATCGCGAGACGCCTGCGCCTCGGCCGACTTGACGCCCTTCTCCTTGTCGGCTTTCGGAGCCATGGCGAGGGCGGAGGAGGCCGACGGGCGTGAGTGCGCTTGTGGCGAAGGGGCGGGCGCTGCTCTCTTCGACCTTTGGAGAAGAAGGGGGAGCGGCGGTGGTTTTCTTGACAAGACAGCAATGGCGGAGTGGATGGCCTGCCCTGTTTCCCGCTTATAAAGAGGGGAGGCGGACGCCCGCTTTTCCTAATAAAGAAACCCCACGACCACGCCCACGATCTTCGCACGACGCCACGCTCGTGCGTGCTGTTAGTGGTGGTCGTGGTGGGTCCGGGCGAGTTGCAGCGTGATCGAGGCCGTGCGTGACTGCCTTTGTTTTGGGCCTGGCCCGGCAAGCGCTTCGGCACTGTACAGCCCAGGCCGGGGGCTCTGCCGGTGTACTAGAGTAGGGGTACCCTAGTATCCCGTACTCGTGCACGGACGATTCTGACACCAGCGGCGAGGGTTTGCCTAAATCACCGCTTAAGATCCTCCGTGGCTCATTTGGAGCCATTCAAGAACAAAGTATTTGACTAAGAAGGCAAGGCCCCGGCAAGAGGAGCTTGCCGGGAAGGCCATTCAAGGCATGCAGAAGACAGGGCCCCGGCAAGAGGAGCTTGCCGGGAAGGCTCGGAGCGCGACAAGCCTCCGGACGCGACAAGGATTCGGCCGCGGCAAGGCGCTTGCCGCGGCAAGCAACCTCTCTCCATCTCCGCTCCAGCTCATCCAACAACGTGTCGCCATGGGATCATTCCATGCGCTACAGGTCAAGAGGTCAGTGCAGCCGGTGGAGAGCAGCGATAAGCGGCGCCGACAAGCCTGCCATCGTGGCGGCGGTGGCGCACTGACGGTCTCTGTTAATCGCTTTGGGCGACACAGACGGGAATTTATTGCTTTTGTCCCTTGCCGTCGAGTTAGGTATTTTGCATCGCATAATCGCTCGAGTAGGTGTACCAACTCCTGTTTTTACATTTGTACCCTCGCCTATGTTGCCACGTCCGGAGACCCCTTGAGCATATAAAAGGAGGCCCATGCGCAACGTAGAAAGGGTTCGGTTCATTCGACTCACTCGAGACCAGATACGCTCACGCTAGGTTGTGTAGCTTGCATTGCTCCCTAGCAAGGACACAATACATCAAACAAGCAGCAGTAGGAGTTTTATCTCTCCGGAGAGCTCCGAAGCTGGGTAAACTGCTCGTGTGCCTCGCCTCGATCCGCTCTTCGTGCGATCTCCGTCCCCCTCCGAACCACAAGGGGCCTGGTCCGCCGGCCCCATAGGTGTTCGTGGGTACGATCAGCCTCTCCGACAAAAGCAAATGGAGACCAAAGCTCGGATACCACTTGTAGGATCGAAAGTATGTCTAGAGGGGGGTGATTAGACTACTTGACCAAATAAAAATCTAGCCTTTTCCCAATTTTAATTATTGGCAGATTTTAGCAACTTAGCACAAGTCAAGTAATCAACCTACACATGCAATTCTAAGAGTATAGCAGCGGAATGTAAAACAATTGCATATGAAGGTAAAGGGAGGAGTTTGAGGGAGGAAACACAATGTAGACACAGAATTTTTTTATTCGTGGTTCCAGTAGGTGGTGCTATCGTACATCCACGTTGATGGAGACTTCAACCCACGAAGGGTAACGGTTGCGCGAGTCCACGGAGGGCTCCACCCACGAAGGGTCCACGAAGAAGCAACCTTATCTATCCCACCATGGCCATCGCCCACGAAGGACTTGCCTCACTCGGGTAGATCTTCACGAAGTAGGCAATCTCCTTGCCCTTACAAACTCCTTGGTTCAACTCCACAATCTTGACGGAGGCTCCCAAGTGACACCTAGCCAATCTAGGAGACACCACTCTCCAAGAGGTAATAGATGGTGTGTTGAGGATGAACTCCTTGCTCTTGTGCTTCAAATGATAGTCTCCCCAACACTCAACTCTCTCTCACAGGATTTGGATTTGGTGGAAAGATGATTTGAGTGAAAAGCAACTTGGGGAAGGCTAGAGATCAAGATTTATGTGGTTGGAATGGAATATCTTGACCTCAACACAAGGGTAGGTGGTTCTCTCTCAGAAAATGTATGTTGTAAGAGTAGGCATGTTCTGATGGCTCTCTCCACGAATGAAGAGTGGGTGGAGGGGGTATATATAGCCTCCACACAATGTCGGGGAAAGTGACACCTATGGGTGAGGGAGTCCTGGGTTAGGGGGTATCCGGACAGCCGGACTATATACATCGTCCGGATTATTCAAGCGTGACGATACAAGACTCAAGACTTCGACCCGTATCCGGATGGACTTTCCTTGTCGTAGAAGGCAAGCTTGGCGATCCGGATATTATATTTCCTTCCTTGTAACCGACTCCATGTAAACCCTAGCCCTCTCCGGTGTCTATATAAACCATAGAGGTTGGTCCTTAGAAGGCCGATCACAATTACAATCATACCATCATAGGCTACCTTCTAGGGTTTAGCCTCTACGATCTCGTGGTAGATCTACTCTTGTACTACCCATATCTTCAATATTAATCAAGCAGGAAGTAGGGTTTTACCTCCATCGAGAGGGCCCAAACCTGGGTAAACATTGTGTCCCTTGCTTCCTGTTACCATCAGCCTAAGACGCATAGATCGGGACCCCCTACCCGAGATCCGCCGGTTTTGACACCGACATTGGTGCTTTCATTGAGAGTTCATCTGTGTCTTCGCTACAGGGCTCGATGGCTCCTCCAGTCATCGTCAACAACACGATCCTGGGTGAGACCTTTCTCCCCGGATAGATCTTCATGTTCGGTGGCTTCGCCTGCTTGAATCAACTTCGCTTAGCCATCTGGAAGCGAATCGGCAGCTCGCCCACAGCCACCGGATCGAGGTTGAAACCCTGAACTACACGGCGGACATTCGCGGAGACTTGATCTTCGACGGATTCGGGTCTATGCCAGGAGCACCGGACAATCACGACGAGCACGGCTTAGACCTGCTGTCGGACAAAGCTCGGGGTATCACCCCCGCAGTAGCCTCAGACCTAAATCCGGAGCAGGATGCGTTGCCTGAGGACGAGGGGCTGGACCCCGCCCCGCAGGTCGCACACTCATCGGTGGTGGAGCCGAACACGGGCCTCACCTCTGTGGTGGCCTGTGACTCCGGACCCCCGGATTCGTATCCGGATGTTGGTTCCGGTCCGCGCACTCCCGAGCCAGTCGAGCCAGGTTGGGCTCCGGTAATGGAGTTCACTGCTGCGGATATCTTCCAGCACTCGCCCTTTGGCGACATGCTGATCTCGTTAAAAACTCCCTCTTTGACAAAAAATTCTGGGCCAAACTATGTCCGGCTCGAGTGGGAAGTAGGCGACGAAGAAATTTGTTGCCCACCCACCACCCACTTCATAGCCACGGTCGATGATTTAACCAACGTGCCTGACTTCGACTCCGAAGGCATCGATGGTATGGACGACGATGTAGGAGAAGATTCGGAATCTATGGGTAGCTGGACTTCTGCCTCGTCACACGACATATACATGGTGGATACGCCCAAAGAGGACAAAGGCGACAATCCGGAGGATAAAACCCCCGGGCAAAAGCCAAAGCGACGGTGCAGACGCTGTTCTAAGTCCAGCAACAGTAAAAATAGCGACAAGAGCGCCAGAGGGATTGATACTACAGTCAACTCCGAAGGCAACAACGACCATACGGACCCAGCGATGGAGCAGGGCGAACCAGGCCACCCCGAGCACAGTTCGGAGCAGACGCCCGAGGACAACGATCCCGACGGATGAGGTCATTAAACCAAACCAGCACAAGAAAACAGTGCGGACGACGATGCATTCATCCCAGAAAAACGCGTGGAACAATATAACCTCCAAAGAAAGCTTATGGCCACCGCAAGAAGTCTAAAGAAGCAGAAGCAACGGCTCAAAGCCGCACATGAAACGCTCGACCGTAGATGGAATAAAGTGCTAGACACTGAAGAAAGATACGGCGATGATCGCCATACAAAGAGCTATCCAAAACGCAAGCTACTGCCAGAATTCGACGACGAAGCTGTACCACTTCATAACCGCAACAAAGCGGCTACCGACGCCGCGCACTATCTACGTGAACACCTGGATAAGAAAGCTGGCGCGGGCAGGTCCATCTATGGATCCAAAAGACACACCCCAGCGAGGGACTATGGTCACCAAAACGATTATGCCAATCGAGTACCAGTTCGGAATAAACACCGGACACAACAACAGCCGACCGCATGCCACAGCACGTCCAAATACAGAGGGGCTGCTCACCCCCTGTGCTTTATCGAAGAAGCATCGACCATGAATTTCCACAGGGCTTTAAACACTGTGAATATAGAGGCATACGACGGAACGATGCACCTGTGTATGCGAATTGAGGATTTTATCCTGCATATACACATGGCTCATGGGGATGACCTCCACGCAATCAAATACCTTCCCCTCAAACTGAAGGGACCAGCCCGACACTGGTTGAAAAGCCTCCCTGAAAATTCAATTGGGAGTTGGGAGGAACTCGAGGGGCGCTTTCAGGGCCAATTTTCAAGGGACCTATGTCCGGCCTCCGGATGCTGACGATTTAAGTCACATAATCCAACAACACGGAGAGTCCGCCCGCAAGCTTTGGAACAGATTCCTCTCTAAGAAAAACCAAATTGTCGATTGTCCGGACGCTGAAGCTTTAGCAGCATTAAAACACAACATCCGTGACGAGTGGCTCGCTAGACACCTCGGCCAAGAAAAGTCGAGGACAATGGCAGCCTTAACAAGCCTCATGACCCGCTTTTGCGCGGGTGAGGATAGCTGGCTAGCCCGTAAAGGCACCAGCGACCCCAGCACATCCGAAATAAGGGATGGCAACGGGAAGCCACGGCGTAATAAAAACAAACGCCAAAACAAGGAAGAGAGCCCGGATAACACAACGGTTCGTGCCGGATTCAGGGGCTCTCGACCTGATCAGCAAAAAAAGCCATTTAAAGGCAGTAAAGAGGGACCGGCCGGTCTGACTAGAGTCCTGGACAGGCTATGCCAAATTCATGGCACCCCTGACAAACGTGCGAACCACAAGCACAGAGAGTGCTGGGTCTTCAAGCAGGCCGGCAAATTAAATGCCGAACACAAGGGAAGGGAAACACCAAGTGAAGACGAGGATGAACCTCGCCAGCCGAACACAGGGGGACAGAAACAATTCCCGCCAGAGGTTAAAACAGTGAACATGATCCACGCGACTCACACATCCATGAGAAGGCACGAACGCGCGCATAGAGACGCGCTTGATATAGAGCCCATCGTACTCACACCTAACCACTGGACGTCTTATCCGATCACCTTCGATCACTGGGACGGCCGAACTAGTGTTCGGCGCGGAGGATCAAAGGCCTTGGTGCTTGACCCAATAATTGACGGATACCATCTCACCCTCGTCCTTATCAACGGCGCCAACAGTCTCAATTTAATATTTGAGGACAATGTCCGCAGGATGGGGATAGACCCATCCAGAATTAACCAAAGCAACACCACCTTTGAAGGGGTGATACCAGGCGTTGAAGCCCACAAATAGGGCCCGGCTGCATCGAAGTAACATTCGCCTCTCGAGCAACTCCGAAGAGCTACTCTTCATCATCGCACCTTCCAAAGCAACTATCATGCATTGCTTGGAAGAACCTCCTTCGCCCGCTTCAACGCATTGCCGCACTATGGCTACTGTCGGTGTCAAAACCGGCGGATCTCGGGTAGGGGGTCCCGAACTGTGCGTCTAGGCGGATGGTAATAGGAAACAAGGGACACGATGTTTTTACCCAGGTTCGGGCCCTCTCGATGGAGGTAAAACCCTACTCTGCTTGATTAATATTGATGATATGGGTAGTACAAGAGTAGATCTACCACGAGATCAGAGAGGCTAAACCCTAGAAGCTAGCCTATGGTATGATTGTTGTTCGTCCTGCGGACTAAAACCCTCCGGTTTATATAGGCACCGAAGAGGGTTAGGGTTACATAGAGTCGGTTACAATGGTAGGAGATCTACATATACGTATCGCCAAGCTTTCCTTCCACGCCAAGGAAAGTCCCATCCGGACACGGGACGAAGTCTTCAAAATTGTATCTTCATAGTCCAGGAGTCCGGCCAAAGGCAATAGTCCGCTTATCCGGACACCCCTAATCCAGGACTCCCTCAAGAGGCCTCGAACCAGGCTTCAATGACGGCAGAGTCCGGGCGCATATTGTCTTGACATTGCAAGGCGGGTTCCTCCTCGAATATTTCATAGAAGATTCTGAACACAAGGATAGTGTCCGCTCGCAAAATAAATTCCACATACCACCATAGAGAGAATAATATTTACACAAGTTCAATCTGCCGGCGATTCCGCGGTGTGACATCACACCACGCCAAGCCTTTATTCGAATCGTTTTCTTTGTCCCCACCTCGGTAGCGTTTAGCGAGGCGATTTCCTTGGCTCGTCTTGTCAAAGCAGAGATCATGTCACCTTATTCCGGGATTCTCATCAATACGGGCGTGGGTAACCCAACCGCGCCATTGATTACGGCGCTTGGGAGATAAGCGAGTTTTATCAGGCCGGTGGGGACGCATAGCTTTGTCCGTCATATAAGAGGATAAGGATCCACTTTTTCACACACGCCTTCTTACTCCTTTGCTTATCCATTTCCGCGTACTCGAGCTCCAGTGCCCAAGTCCGCACATCCCACCTCAACCTTCTCCAACTATGTCCGGAGCGGCAGGCAAGTGGATGGCCTCCTCCGTCACGAAGGGGCACATCAAAAAGCTGCGGAAGGCCGGATACTTGTCCGATGACATCGCGCATAGGCTCCCCGACAAGGGGCAGCTCATCCCCACCCCCAGGCCCCATGAGAGGGTGGTGTTCCTCCCCCACTTCGTCCGCAGACTAGGGTTTCCACTTCACCCATTTGTCCGGGGGCTCATGTTCTACTACAACCTAGATTTCCACGATCTGGCCCCGAATTTCATCCTCAACATCTCAGCGTTCATCGTCGTGTGCGAGGCCTTCCTCCACATCCAGCCCCACTTTGGCCTATGGCTGAAGACCTTCAATGTCAAGCCGAAGGTAGTGGGCGGCCGCCAAGCGGAGTGCGGAGGTGCCATGGTGGGCAAGATGGCCAACGTCCTACGGCTCGAGGGCTCCTTTGTGGAGACCATAAAGGGGTGGCAATCGGGGTGGTTCTACATCACCGAGCCGCGCAACTCTAAATGGGCGGCGGCCCCTGAATTCCGATCTGGCTTCCCTACACGGCTCACCTCATGGAAAGAGACGGGCCTGACGTGGGGTAATTCGGAAGAGCTGACCGGACTCCAAACCTGCGTCGGAAACCTGGTGGACAATAAGCTCAAGCTTGTCAACGTAGTCCAGGTTATGCTCATCCGCTGGATCCTCCCATGCCAGCAACGGGCCTTCAACTTGTGGGAGTTTGATCCGGCACAGCACCGAACCTTGAGCCTGCTCTTCGACACTACGTACGAAAATGTCTGGAAGGTGTTGTTTAAGGGCACCGAGGCTCCCGCATCCGGTACCGAAGATCGCAGATTCAGCTCGTGGCATCAAGCCAGCAAGGTAAGCTTATTTCACCCTTTACGGGACTCTTTTTTCATAGTTTGACTCTATGCGGGATCTAAAACTCCCTCATCTTTGTGACAGATCGGCGAAGACGTCCGGAAAGATCGACTGTCCGGCTCCCTTGCCAGAAGACCCAGCGGACGCCCGATTGACGGGGCTGCTAGTTCCGGCACCTCACGTGGTGCCGGAGAAGAAGGCCAAGAAGAAGGCCACGGGAACTCGAAGGAGTTCCCGACGCCAGGTGCTGTCAGACTCATTGTTCGATGACTCCGAGGCGGACTCCTCCCGCAAAGACGAGGAGGAGGAAAAGGAGGCCTCTCCCCCTGCGGGGGAGAGAAGAAAAGGAAGGCCGCCCCAACTGGGGAGGCCGAAGGGTCCAAGAAGGGAAGGACCCTTCCTCCGGACTACACCGCTAATGCCGCCGCCGACGAAGAGGGGTGGGCTCCAAGGACCAAGCCCCTGGCAAAATCGTAAGTGTCCGGACACCAGAATAACTCATGGCGTTCCATTTGTCGCACATCATCTTATAACGCCGAGCGTAACCATGAAGCCCACCCAAGGACGGACATCATCTTATAGCACCTCACTTCCGACCGCCTCGTCTCCTCCTGCCGCGGATGACGCCGGGGTGGAGTCCCAAAAGGGGCCTAGCCAGGAGGAGGTGGCCATGGAGGCGCCGCAAGGTGAGCTCCCGGACTCCGGGCGCAAAGGGGATAAAACCCCGAAGGGCTTCAAGTCCGGCCCTGTGCCGGACTACGTACTGTAACCTTCAAGTGGTTCCGAAGTCCGACAGGCAACCCCTTCGTAAGAAGGGCAAGACTGCGACACCGGTGACCTCCGTCCAACCGGAGGCACCAGATGATTTGATGGAGGCGCTTAACAGCGCTTCCATCGACGAGGAGCACCGCACTGTTATGAGTGTGGTGATCCAGAAGGTTCAGTCCGCCAAGAGCGTGGCCGACGAAGCTGTGCCAGCCTTCTAACAGGCTTTGAGGTATGTATTTAAGATATATAAAAATATTACCGCATAGACAGTAGCCCTTGGTGCTCAGTTTGGTGTTCGGAAAGAAATAGCCGAACTGAGGATCTAAAAAGATACACGCAGGAGTCTAACATTAGTATGTCAATATGGGAACGCAGGCTGCGCTGCTAACCTCTGCCGCACTGACTGCGGAGGTTGATGCATTAAAGCAGAGCCTCGAGCGGTCCGAGAACGAGCTCGGACTTGCCAAAAAGTAGCTCGAGGACAAGGAAGGTAAGTAATACCTTATGGGAGTATTTAAAAGATGTGGTTGCAAAAAATGACAGGAATAACGTGAATATTGCAGGGGCCACAACGAGGTGGCGACCACGAAGGAAGCGGTGTCAGGGCGAACACAATGCGGCCCAGGAACGCACCGAGCGAGAGAAGCGGGAGGCGGGTGGCGGAGGTGCGGCAAGAGCTCCAGGCTCTCGTGGAAAAACACGAGAGTTTGGAGCGTGACTCGAAGACTCGAGAGTCCGAGCTCGCCTCGGCCCTTGAGAGCGCCAAAGCTGCTAAGGCCGAAGCCCAAAAAGCCCTCCAGGAGATTGAGGCGATGAAGAAGATAGCGGCAGGTAAGGCATTCTATATGCAAAGCAAGCATTTGAAAGTGAATTATCTGTTACTTACCCGAATCTAGAGCTCTCCAGGAGCATTCGCAGATTTTCCCTGCAGTGTGGCTGATGCTACCGCATTCTACAGAGCCGAGGAGGGAAGCTCGACCGAGAAGGTGTTCTGGTCTCAGTATGCTGAGGTCGGACACCTGATGCCCCTAAGCGACCAGTTGAAGCAGCTGGTCGAGCTCCATAAGGTGGCCGAACAGGCCATGAAAGGCCTCATAGTTCGGTTGTGGCCTAAGGAAGCCATGCCTGGGAGCTACTTCGGGCTGGTGAGGCGGCTGGTGGACGCCTGTCCATGGGTTGAAGTCATCAAGCACTCCGTGTGCATCGAAGGTTCCCGTAGGGCCCTTGCCCTTGCTAAGGTGCACTGGGGCAAGATGGACGCTGAGAAGCTTGTGACGGACGGACCACCACCGAAGAAGGAGCATTGCAAGCCTGAAATATATTATGAGGGCGTCCTGAAGGGTGCCTGCCTTATAGCGGATGAATGCTCTAAAGATATAATTTTCTAGTAGACTCGCATTTGTTATCCTGTACAATGAAAACTTGTTCATATGCGCTAAGCAACACTTTTGAATTTAAAATATTACCTTCTGTGCGGCCGTGTATTAAATTTGAGAGATGGCGAGTCGTCGGCTTCAGCCCCCATGCCACAAGTGCTGGGGTGTTCGGGATGAACTTGAGCGCTCTTGTTCCCATTCTTGGGTCCTTCGAGGGAGGCGCTCAACGCAACGAACAAGGCAACCAGACTATAATGCTTGAACACTCTCACTTAGCCATAGAATTCTATAATTTTAAATTTCGGTGAAGCCCCTGGTATTCGGAAGACCGAGTTCGGGGCGCTATCCACGCCTAGGCCGGACAATGCCGACTCCTCGCTCTAAGCGGCATAAGTCTTTAGGGACTCGAAAACCTCTCGAACAGCGACCGGCTCTCGCATTATCATGACGGTTAGTTTTAGCTTTCTCCACTGAGGTGCTTAACCCAGCTCAACCGGGGCACAATCGTAGTGGTTCTCCCAGCTACCTTAGGCGATATAACGGAACATAAGGTACCAAAACATGGGAGCCAGGCAAACCCAACTATTGACTCAAGACATGATTCGCAGCCGATGCATATAATGCTATAAGTTCGGGGTGCCGCACTTGTGAAAGTGTTCGGACTTATCACACCATATTGTGGGGTACTTAAGCCCCTGATGTATTGCCCGTACCTAAGTGTACGGTTGCACAATGTCATGAATGAACATATATATATATAGAAAAAAGGGAATTCAATAATAGGCAGAAGCTATATATTGTTTATTCAAAAGGCTGTAGTAAGAGCAGAACGATACAAATAGTGCGATAAGCAAGGGACGGGACTTTTTAACATGTCCCCCTCCAGGGGTAAGCCGCGGGATGGTGTGTAAAACAGATATATTGCTCCTAATAGAGACCACCTGGACACTCGACGTAGCTTTCAGCTTCCCTGGCTGTTGTATCGTGCGTTTGGCGATTCCAATGCCGGACAGGGCTTCGTGAGAACGGAGTCCTGAAAGTAAAAACAAAGAAGAAAAGAATGACAAAATCGGGAGCCCTTGGTGCGGTTGAGCCGCATTCTGGTCGTATCGTGGTCGTGCCCCTTCCCCTATGCCCATGGTATTTCCAGAGCGTAATTATGTACGCGTAGTACTGCTTTCACAATTTCGTGAGGGCTGGGGCTTGGGCCGCATTGCTATGCGTGCTCGGAACGTGCCAGGTGGTCTTGTTGTAGGTTACTACGGGCGCGCTTGACGGTGTCCGGACGTTTAATAGCCGGACTCGATAATTGCCTTAAGAGGCTGCTTTGTACTTCCGCCGCGAGGGCCGCCGTATGCTCCTCCGTCCGGAGAGAGCGTTCGGTGTTTCCATTGACCGTAATGACTCCTCGAGGACCTGGCATCTTGAGCTTGAGATATGCATAGTGCGGCACCGCATTAAACTTTGCAAATGCGGTTCGTCCGAGCAGTGCGTGATAGCCGCTGCGGAACGGGACTATGTCCAAGATTAACTCCTCCTCGTACACCGTCCTTTGATTTTATTCGTCGTCCGCATCCCAACCTTCCTGACCATAATCCGGCCAAGGCTCTCCTGATAAAGAGAGAGACTTTAGTGAATTCAGGATGTCCGCGGCAGTGAATTCCATGATCGGCGCCCAATCAGATTCGATTGGCGGGGGCGCGGAAGGCTCGGAGTCCGGAGAGGAGTCCGGCGCCTTGGAGTCACGAGCTTCGCAAAGGACGGGATAGGTGTACGGCTCAATCGCTGTAGAGATCACAGCCCCCGAGGCGGTGTCCAGCCACTCGTCCTCGATCGGCGCGGTCGGCTCCGAGCTAAATGTCGGAGCATACTCTGGTGCGGCCTCCAGGACACTGTTCGGCGACAGAGCTAGATCATGCCCCTCGTGACAGTGCAGCGCGCTTGGCTGTGGCTCGAACCCATCGAAGATCAAGTCTCCGCGGACATCAGCCGTGTAGTTCAAACTTCCAAATCTGACCTGATGGCCCGGGGCGTAGCTTTCAATCTGCTCCAGATAGCTAAGCGAATTGGCCCGCAGTGCAAAGCCGCCGAATACGAAGATCTGTCCGGGGAAAAAAGTCTCACCCTGGAGCGCATCGTTGTCGATGATCGGAGGAGCCATCGGGCCTAAAGATGACGACACAGAGGAACTCTCAATGAAAGCACCAATGTCGGTGTCAAAACCTGCGAATCTCGGGTAGGGGGTCCCGAACTGTGAGTCTAGGCGGATGGTAACAAGAGACAAGTGACACAATGTTTTTACCCAGGTTCGGGCCCTCTCAATGGAGGTAAAACCCTACTCCTGCTTGATTAATATTGATGATATGGGTAGTACAACAGTAGATCTACCACGAGATCAGAGAGGCTAAACCCTAGAAGCTAGCCTATGGTATGATTGTTGTTCATCATATGGACTGAAACCCTCCGGTTTATATAGGCACCAAAGAGGGTTAGGGTTACAGTAGTCGGTTACAATGGTAGGAGATCTACATATCCCAGACGCCAAGCTTGCCTTCCACGCCAAGGAAAGTCCCATCCGGACATGGGACGAAGTCTTCAATCTTGTATCTTCATAGTCTAGGAGTCCGGCCAAAGGCTATAGTCTGGCTATCCGGACACCCCCTAATCCAGGACTCCCTCAGCTACCTTACACTCAAGATGCCTGGTCCACGTGGCGTCATCACCATTAGCGGAATCACAAAGCGCTCTTCACACGCAGAGGAACTCGCGACGGCCTTAGCGGCCGGACTATAAGCGGCCTCAAATATTAGAAAACATGACTGGTCATTAAAACCACAGACACGGTTAGACGAGTCCGGTCGCCCGGATAAAATTGAATCAGGGCACCGTATATGTAATCCCATAGTCGACACCAGGGGCTATACATATTTAATACAACCCCACACTTGGCTCCACCTTATTGGCAGGCCAACATCTTACACTTTTACTATCCATCGCATACTTACGTGGTACTCTTCTATGAGTTTTCTTTTTTCCACAGACAACGTTCGCGTGATACCCTTCCAGGATACGACACAACAGAGACAAAGGCGCAGACGTGCAGCAGGGCCCGTTCAACAGGTTTCTTTTTAGATTAAGCCCCTATGTAAACCTTTTCTATTGCCTCTTGTTGTTTAACCATCCCATGGGTTCAATACCCACAAAGGATACTGCCGTTATTGGCATTTCGCCACGACAGATTAACGCACGTACCTGGAAACACTGGGTTTATAATGAATGGGCATTCTCGAGCCCATCTTCTATTATAAAGTCCGAATACCTTCGGGAGTGTTCGACGTCACGAGTTTGGCCTTATATGCAGCAACTCTGAATCATGTCTTTGGTCAAATGTTGGGTTTTCTCGGCTCCTGGGTTTGCCGCCTTACGTTCCTTATTATCGGCTAAGGTGGCCAAATGAGAACTACTGCAATTGTGCCCTGGTTATTCCGGACGAGCACCTCAGTAGAGAAAGCCGAAAACTGACTGTCATGATACAGCAAGAAACTGTTCAACCACTCGAAGACTTATCGAAATCTTTAAGATCCCTCTGCATTAACGAAGGACCGTTTCCTGGTCAGGTACACACGCGCCCATATTCGGATGCACGCGAGGGTACCAGGGGCTACATAGTAGCCCCAACGTTAAACTCCCATGGGTAAGCGAAAG
Organism: Aegilops bicornis; assembly: GCA_021605145.1. NCBI lineage: Eukaryota > Viridiplantae > Streptophyta > Magnoliopsida > Poales > Poaceae > Aegilops > Aegilops bicornis. The sequence continues at coordinate 107,377,454 of CM038671.1, forward strand.
TGTTACAGCTATATAGTCCGGTTGCCTGGTTCGACGTGCGATCACCTCCTTAATGGACCAAGACGTTGGATCAAGTGTGATTAAGCATATTCGCGAACACTTTCGGATCAAGTGTGATTAAGCATATTGTCTGTGTGGGGGCTGAAGCCAACGACTGCTAACTTTCGGATTACATATTCATATATATATATATATATATATATATATATATATATATATATATATATATATATATATATATATATATATATATATATATATATATATATATATATATATATATGGGCTGGACTATTCTGTTACCATCGGGCCCTATATACGAGCCGACGGTGATTTCCCTGCTAGAAAAGAGAAAAAGCAAACGACCCAATAACCCCACGGTTCCCACTCATCTCCCTCGATCCCGACCACCCCACGCGCGCCCCGCCGCCTCCCATCTCCGGCGACGCGCCATGCCCTTGCCTCCCACCTCCGGCGTCGCGCCGCGCCCCCTGCCTCCAACCTCCGGCGTCGCGCCGCGCCCCCCGCCTCCCACATCCGGCGACCCGCCACACCCCCCGCCCGGCTCCCTCTCCGGCTCCTGGCGACCCGCCGTAGCCCCGCCTCCCACCTCCCGGCGACGAGCTGCGCCCCCGCCTCCCATCTCCCCCGACCAGCCGCGCCCTCGCCTCCCATCTCCCCCGACCAGCCGCGCCCCCGCCTCCCATCTCCCGGCGATGACCCGCGCCCCGCCTCACAACTCCCGCCTTCACGCCAGCTCGGCAGCAACCTCCTCCCCCAGGGCGCCACTGACCGGCCCCTCCTCGCCTTGCGCAGCATCCTACCGACCGGACTAGCCGCCGGCCGAATCCAGCCTTGCCCTCGAGCTTCGTCTTCGTCCTCGCTGAGACACGCGACAGCCACCCAGTTCGGGTGTAGTAAGTACCTCAGTACAAGTTAAAAACGGTGGTCCGTTCGGAATAAAAAAAGGCAGAAATTCAAATTGTAAAGTTCAAGCAAAAAAAGAAACCCCATGAAAATCCTGCTTAGTAAGTACCTCAGTACAAGTCTTGAAATGAGAGAAGTTCAGAACAACGTTGTCAAAAAAATGTTGAGTTTAAAAAAAGAAATAAAACAAACACATTTTCTTTTTGAATAAAATATCATTCAGTTCGATGATACAAACAATACATGTACAGGGGCGATGATATAGTAAACAGTTAAAAACTTACGAGAAAAATATTACCCAAGAAAAAGCAAAGTCTAGTTAGTGAAAACACGCTTAGTACAAACTCATGCAAGCATCAGTACAAGTACCCTTTTTCGGAACCATTTAAAATTACTCTATAAAAAATAGCTCAGTACAAACATACACATATATTAGTACGACTACTCTGTTTTCAGACGAGAAAACAACAAGATCCGTCATGCCGTATTCAAAATTACTCTTAAACGGTTGCGAAGTAGAGAAAACGTTCAACATGACTAAGTTTCGCATTTTTGATAGCTATCCAACGGTATATTATTTGCCATATCTCGACAAACTTTTTATAAAAATCGCGTTCAAAATCAAATTTGACCGTATTCAAATTCGTTTTTAAACCGTAAGGAATTAGAAAAACATTTCTATACGAAAAAGTTGTGCATTTTCCATAGCTTTCCAACGCCGTATCATTTGCGTCAATCCGACAAAACGTTTGCAAAAAATTACGAAAATACGTTTCTCCCAGAATTTCATTGTTTTTCAAATTACTTTTAAATCATATATAATTAGAAAAAACAATACATATATGGAAGATGCGTATTTTCACCAGCTTTCCAATGCCATATTATTTGCTCAATTACGACAAACTGTTTGAAAATTGAGTCCAAAACACGATTCACGTTTTCGGTTTTGAAAAAAACGGTTTTTTCAAAACTGCTCTTAAACCATAATGATTTTGCAAAAACGTTCAATATACTTGAAATATGGTTGTCAAGAGCTTTTCAACGATATATTACACGCCCCATTCCGACAAAAAAATTACAAAAAGTTTTTTAACTAAAGAAAACGATTTGTTAAACACAACTGAAAGCATCAGTGCAACCGATTCGAAAACATCAGTACAACCACCTGAAACCGTCAGTTCAAAAAGGGTAACAGAATAATATTCTGTTACGCGTAACAGAATAGCCCAGGGGACACAATCATATTTTCAGGCAAACAGTACAATAAATATTGTTTCATAATCAAAATAAACATTGTTTTTTACAATGATTCGATTCATCACTCGAACAAGGCACTCTTTGAGCACCGCGCCTCTATTAGGCGGGCATCTTCTGTGACATGCGCCAAGTAGTGCTCGGCCGGATATTGGCCCCCCGCCGGATCCTGGGTTGCTATAATGGTGGCCTCCATATCCATCCAATAGGCTTTAACGCGGGCAAGAGCCATTCGCGCACCCTCTATGCACGCCGACCTCCTCATGGCGTCGATCCGAGGCATGGCCCCAAGGAATTGCTGCACCAAGCCAAAATAACTGTCCGGCTTAGGCCCCTTCGGCCAAAGATGATCTATCACAGCCCGCATTGCAAGCTCGGACAGCCTATGAAGCTCCGCTACAGCAGCCATCTTGTCACTTAACGGCAACGGGCGAGTGGGAGCATTGAATTGCGACCAGAAAAGCTTCTTCACTTCCTTATCACCCTGATCCTCGAAGATCTTGGCAGCGTCAGCTGTACTCTTCGCCAAATCCGCATACGTGTCCGCAAGACTCCAGTGTCCATCCAGGGGAGTGTACTTCGGATCGAAAAACTTCGTCCGCAGCAAGTAGGAGCCTCTAGCCGCGATTTTACCGGCCTGTTGAAGTTCCTCCCGTGCACCCCTGAGCGCGGTCCGTATTTCCTTGGTGGCATTAAGTGCCTTTTCCAGCTCGGCCGAACTATCCTTATGCTCCTTTTTAAGGAGCTCATACCGGTCAGCGGCATTTTTTAACTCCACAGCCATTTCGGTTATCTTTTCCTCGCTTCGGCGATGAGCAGCCTGTTCGGCTCTCAATTCTTCGGCCGCCTTTAGGGCAGCCGCATTGCTAAACCGAGCTTGTTCCTTGGCCTGGACAAGTTCTGCCCTCAAGGCCTCCACGGCAGCAGCACCATCTGCAGTCCGAACATATTACATTAATATCATGCCGCCTCCATATTTTCCTATACAAAGGAAGGCAGAGCACATACCTTGTGATTTGTCCAGCCGCTCGTTCACCAGCATGATATCGGCATCAATCGATCCAATCTGCCTGGTTAGTTCGGCAACTTCAACGGACTGGTCAGCGGTCGGACCCACAGGTACCTGCACGTATTTACAGCGTAATCATTGATTTATGATCCCCGTTTGCCGCCTAGCGCGGGCAACCAAAGTCTCAGGGGCTACTATCTATATGGAGCACACCTAACACGTGCCTCACAGCCAAAAATAGTGTATTCTTCACTACATACCTCAAAGCCTCTGAGCAGACTTGTAAATGCCTCATTCAAACCGCTTGTAGCGGATGAAATCTTCTTGAGCACCGTGCTCATTAATGAGTGTTGCTCCTCCGAGAGCGCAGCTCGCTCCAGTAGGCCCGTCAGTACGTCCGGCCGGACATCAAACTGTGCCGGACCCTTCCCATCGCCCCTCGTGGGAGCCAAACGCTCCGGGCTCAGGGCGGCTGACGCATTGGCTTCCGGCTTCGGCAGATCCGGACTCCTCCATGACGACACCTCAGTGTCCCCCGCTTCATGAGCCGGAGAGGTGGTGGGGTCTCGCTCTCCATCATCTCTGGAGGAAGATCCCCCGAAGACGAACTCTGTTGAGAAGAGCTGCTAGCCGGACTGCGAAAGACGAATCCTGGTTATTGATCTAGGGGGAACGCAATACCTTCGAATTAAAAATTAACTTACAGCTCGGTGGAGGGCTGGCCCGTTGGTGGGCACGACGCGGTGAGGGTGCCCGTCGGGGCAGAGCCCCCTGGTGATATCTTTTTCCCTGCTTTGGGCATCTCCGTCTCTGAGTCTTTGGAGGCAGCCCTCTTCTTCCCGCGCGGGGAGGAGGCCTTAGCCTCCCGTTCCCGACTATACTCCTTAGGGGAGGCAACAATTCCCCCAGTTCGGATGCATAGTGTGTGAAGTTTGGTTTCTTCGTTCTTCCCCTTGAGGGCATTCCGCTGAGTACCCGGTCAAGCATCTTGGCCATGGTGGGACCAGGCGAGCCTTCGGAAAGTGGCGCCGGAAACCTGATCCTCTCCGCCTTGCTGAGCCATTCCTAGCCATGGATGATTTTCAGAATAAACAATTATGACAAATACAAAACAAGGTGTCCGGTATCAGGTTTACTTACTTGGGTATCTAGGCGATTGCAGCTTAGGCCCGCATCTTCGATGGTGTCCGGACACTTTACTTTCGGTCCAAAGAATAATTTGCACATCCCTTCGAGTTTCAGGCCGAAGAAGTGCTTAACAGTCCACGGACCCTCTGGATTGAATTCCCACATCCGTTGAGGCCGGCGTTGGCACGGCAACATCCGTCGGATTAACATCACTTGCATTATGCTGACAAGGTTAATGTCCCTCTTAAGAAGCTCTCGGATGCGACTCTGCAATACTGGTACATCACCAGCGGGCCCCCAATTCCGTCCTATGTCTGTCCAAGACGCTAGTTGTGGCGGAGGGCCCGAGCGGAACTCGGGAGCGGCCACCCACTTTGTGCCTCTGGGACCCGTGACATAAAACCACCTCTGTTGCCATACATCGGATACTTCTGGGAAAGAACCCTCTGGCCATGGGGCATCAGCGTTCCTGCTTATTACGGCACCCTCGCACTCCGCGTGTCGCCCCTCGATCATCTTCGGCTTCACATTGAAGGTCCTGAGCCATAAGCCGAAGTGAGGGGTGACATGGAGGAAGGCCTTGCACACTATAATGAACGACGAGATATGGAGGATAGCGTCCGGAGCTAGATCATGAAAATCCAACCCATAATAGAACATGAGCCCCCTCTCAAAAGGATCGAGGGTGAGGCCCAAGCCACGGAGGAAGTGAGGAACAAACACGACGCACTCATTGGGCTCCGGTGTAGGGATGACCTGCCTGGAGCAGGAAGCTCTGGCCGGATGTCGGCGGTCAGATATCCGACCTCCCTAAGCTTCGCAATATCCTCCGCTTGAATTGAGGAGGCCACCCACCTGCTTTGAGGGTCGGATCCGGACATATCAAAGGATCTGGGGTGTTGGAGCTTAGATCTCGGGTATTAGAACTCGAGGTACGGAAAGGCGCGAGGGAGGTGGAAAAGAGGCATAGGCCTCGGCCCCTTTTATAAAGGGGGTGAATATCAAGAGTCCTTAGGGTGACCGCTTGAGGTTTACCTTACGGCACACGGAGTCATGCCAAAGGCCGTCGTAGGGCTACGCACGCCCTCATTAATGGAAGATCCCGTAATAGGAGGAACACGATCTCTGCCTCGACAGGACGTGCCAATAAAACCGCCTAGCAACGCGAGTCGAGGTGGGGAAAGAGGCGCCGGTTCGCATTGGACCGGGCCACGATGCAAGAGCACGACGTACGAAGATTGCCAGCAGATCGGATTTACGCTATGTTCCCTACAATGGTATGTGAAGATCATCTTGCAGATCCGGACACGGTTCGAGTGTTCGATAACTACTTTTGGAGTATTCAGAGAAGGAACCCGCCCTGCAATGCCGAAGACAAGACTGCACGCCGGACTCATCGTCATTGAAGCCTGGTTTAGGGGCTACTGAGGGAGTCCTGGATTAGGGGGTATCCAGACAGCCGGACTATATACATCGTCCAGACTATTGAAGCGTGATGATACAAGACTCAAGACTTCGACCCATATCCGTATGGGACTTTCCTTGGCGTAGAAGGCAAGCTTGGCGATCCGGATATTATATTTCCTTCCTTGTAACCGACTCCATGTAAACCCTAGCCCTCTCCGATGTCTATATAAACCGGAGAGGTTGGTCCTTAGAAGGCCGATCACAATTACAATCATACCATCATAGGCTAGCTTCTAGGGTTTAGCCTCTACGATCTCGTGGTAGATCTACTCTTGTACTACCCATATCTTCAATATTAATCAAGCAAGAAGTAGGGTTTTACCTCCATCGAGAGGGCCCGAAACTGGGCAAACATTGTGTCCCTTGCTTCCTGTTACCATCAGCCTAAGACGCACATATCGGGACCCCCTACCCGAGATCCGCCGGTTTTGACACCGACAATGGGATCACTGGAATCCCTTCTACGGTTGGCGGGTGAGGGAGTCATGGATTAGGGGGTCCTCGGGCAGCCGGACTATATCCTTTGGCCGGACTCCTGGAGTATGACGATACAAGATTGAAGACTTCGTCACGTGTCCGGATGGGACTCTCCTTGGCGTGGAAGGCAAGCTTGGCAATATGGATATGTAGATCTCCCTCGTAACCGACTCTGTGTAAGCCTTGCCCCCTCCGGTGTCTATACAAACCGGAGGGTTTAGTCCGTAGGACAACAACAATCATACCACAGGCTAGCTTCTAGGGTTTTAGCCTCTACGATCTCGTGGTAGATCAACTCTTGTAATACTCATATCATCAAGATCAATCAAGCAGGAAGTAGGGTATTACCTCCATAGAGAGGGCCCGAACTTGGGTAAACATCGTGTCCCCGGTTTCCTGTTACCATCCGCCTTAGACGCACAGTTCGGGACCCCCTACCCGAGATCTGCCGGTTTTGACACCGACATTGGTGCTTTCATTGAGAGTTCCACTGTGCCGTCACCATAAGGCTTGATGGCTCCTTCAATCATCGGCAACGATGCGATCCAGGGTGAGGTTTTCCTCCCCGGACAGATCTTCGTATTCGGCGGCTTCGTACTGCGGGCCAATTCGCTTGGCCATCTGGAGCAGATCTAAAGCTACGCCGCTGGCCATCAGTCAGATTTGGAAACTTGAACTACATTGCCGACATCTGCGGAGACTTGATATTCGATGGATTCGAACCCATGTCAGGTGCGCCGCACACTCACGACGGGCATGACTTAACTCTGTCGTCGGACAGTGTTCGGGAGATCGCGCCTGCAACTACTCCGGCCCTTAATCCGGAACAAATTGCGCCATCGGAGGATGGGTGGATAGACCCCGCCACAAAGGCCGCACTCTCAGTGGCGATAGAGCCGAATACTGACTTCTCCTCCTATGAGAGCCGTGTTGCCAAACCGTCGGGTTCGTCCCCGGCCACGGGCGCCGAGCCGCTTACGTCCGTGCCTATCGAATTCGATCGGACACCGATCATGGAGTTTACCTCCGCAGATATCTTTCAGCACTCGCCTTTCGGCGACGTGCTAAATTCGCTAAGGTCCCTCTCCTTGTTAGGAGAACCTGGCCGAACTATGTCCGTCTAGAATGGGATGCGTACGACGAATAAATTTGCTCCCCACCCACCACCCACTTAGTAGCCACTGTCGATGATTTAACCAACATGTTTGATTTCGACTCCGAAGACATCGACGGTATGGACGAAGATGCTGGAGACGATCAGGAATCACCGCCTACAGGGCGCTGGACAGACACCTCATCACACGACATATATATGGTGGATACACCCAAAGAAAACAATGACGAGGAACGGAAGGATGCAGTGAAGGATAGCTCCCTCTATAAGCAACCAAAGCGATGGCGTAGGCGCCGCACCAAATCCCGCCTCGGCAAAAACAGCGATAACAGCGCAAGAGAAAATAACACCCCGGTCGACTCTAGAGGAAATGGCGACCACATTTAATAGACCAGGATGAACCAGCAAACGGCGAACATAGTACGGATCCGCTGTCCGAACACGGTGACGCTGAGGATAAAGCTCATCAACCTCCCTCCGGAGAGGAAGACAGTCCGGACGAGGATGCACACATCATCCCGGAGAGACACTTGGAACAAAAGAACCTCCGTAGAAGGGTCATTGCCACCGCGAGGAGTCTGAAGAAGCAGAAGCAAATCCTTAAGGCCGCGCAGAATACACTCAACAGTAGATGAAACAAAGTGCTCGACACTTAAGAAATGTATGGTGGTAGCTGCCATACAAAGAGCTATCCAAAGCGCAAGCTGTTGCCTGAGTTCGACGACGAGGCCGTAGAGCCTATACAGCCGAAGAATAAAACGGCCGATCAGCCGGATCGACCACCTCGTGGCCGCGATAGGGCGGCTAACTGGGCCGCACATAAGTCGACACACGATTTACGTGAGGACTTGCGCCAAAAATCCGGTATAACCAGGTCATCTATGGATCTAGGAAGCGCGCTCCGGCACAAAATCAAAACCGAATACTACAACCGTCCGAACGCCACGATACATCCAAATACAGGGTGCCACACACCCCCTATGCTTCACCGATGAGGTACTGGATCATGAATTTCCAGAGGGATTCAAGCCCGTGAACATAGAGGCATACGACGGAGAGATGCAGACCACTGGTGCGGATTGAGGACTTCATCCTCCATATCCATATGGCTCGCGGAGACGATCTCCACGCCATTAAATACCTGCCCCTCAAGCTGAAAGGACCAGCTCGGCACAGGCTGAAGAGCCTCCCCAAAAATTCAATAGGAAGTTGGGAGGAGCTCGAGGATGCTTTTAGGGCCAATTTTCAAGGGACTTATGTCCGACCTCCGGATGCAGACGATTTAAGTCACATAATTCAACAGCCCGGAGAGTCAGCCCGGAAGCTTCGGAACAGATTTCTCACTAAGAAGAACCAAATCGCCGACTGCCCGGACGCCGAAGCCTTAGCAACTTTCAAACACAGCGTTCGCGACCAATGGCTTGCCAGACACCTCGGCCAAGAGAAACCAATGACAATGGCAGCCTTAACAAGCCTTATGACCCGCCTTTGCATGGGCGAACATAGCTGGCTAGCCCGTAGTAGCACCAGCGACCCAGGCCCATCCGAAGTCAGGGATGGCAATGGAAAACCATGACGCAGTAAAAGCAAGCGTCAAAATAAAGAAGACAACCCAGATAACACGGCGGTAAACGCCGGATTCAGGGGATCTCGACCGGGTCAGCGGAAAAAGCCTTTTAAGGGCAGCAGAGATGGACCGTCCAGCCTAAACAAGATTCTAGACAATTTATGTCGATTCATGGCACCCGATAAACACCGCAAATCTCACCCAAAGAGAATGCTTTGGGTCTTCAAGCAGCCGGTAAGCTAAGCGCCCGAACACAAGGGAGGAGACACCAAGTGAAGACGAGGATGAGCCTAGTCAGCAAAGCACGGGGGGACAGAAAAAATTCCCACCAGAGGTCAAAATAGTGAACATGATTCACGTAACAGAAAGAAAGGGCAAACATGCACTCCAAGACACATGCGTCGTAGAACCCATCACCCCCAAGTTCAACCCTTGGTCGGCCCGTCCAATCACGTTTGATTACAGGTATCACCTGACAAGTATCCGGCATGGAGGATTGGCTGCCTTGGTGCTAGACCCAATTATCGACGCACACCATCTCACCCAAGTCCTCATGGACGGCAGCAGTAGCCTGAATCTGATATATCAGGACACAGTCCGCAAAATGGACAAGAATCTGCCAAAGTACTACTACCTTTAAAGGGGTAATACCAGGCCTAGAGGCTTGCTGTACGGGCTCTATAGTACTAGAGGTTGTATTCGGTTCCCCCGACAACTTCCGAAGTGAAAAGTTAACCTTCGACATCGCTCCATTCCGAAGCGGCTATCAAGCACTACTCGGAAGAACATCTTTCGCTCGTTTTAATGCAATACCGCATTACGCTTCTCTTAAGCTTAAGATGTCCGGTCCACGTGGCACCATCACAGTTAGTGGAAATATTGAGCGTTCCTTACGCGCGGAAGAACGTGCGGCGGCTTTAACGGCCGAACACTAGATGGCCTCTCCAACCAGAATAAATGATTTGTCGTCAAGACCGCGGACATGGCTAGACGAGTCCGGCACATCACTATCTGTAACAGCTTAGACATACCTGAGATTGGTTTGCTGATTATACTCCCATAGGTGGTACCAGGGGCTTCCCGCGTGTAAAAAGGACTAGTTCGGCTCAATTTTACTTACCTTGAATTTTAAAGGTTTATTGAGAATAACCAATTTTGCGCACGACAACTTTCACCTAAGTTCTTCTCTTTTATAGATGACAATCGTGCTACACCCTTCCAGGATACGGCACAACGAAGACACAGACACAGACGTGCAGCAGGGACCCTCTCAAAGGTTTCTTTTTAGATTAAGACCATGTGTAAACATTTCTCACTGTCTTTTGTTGCTTCAAATCCTCTGGACACTCAGTATAGCCAAGAAGGATGCTGATGTTATTGGCATTTGGCCACGTCAGAATAATGCACGTACCTGGACACTCGGGGTTCATGATCAAGGGCATTGCTCAGCCCGTTATATATTATAAAGACCGAATTCCTTAGGGAGAGTTCGGCGTCGCGAGTTTGGTCTTATATGCATCAGCTCCGAATCATGTCTTTGGTCAAATGTTGGGTTTGCTCGGCTCCGTGTTTTGCTACCTTACGTTCCGCTCTATCGGCTAAGGTGGCACCGGGAGAACTACTGCGATTGTGCCCTGGTTCATCCGGACGAGCACCTTAGTAGAGAAAGCCAGAAACTGACTGTCATGATAAAGCGCGAGACTGGTCAACCACTTGATGACTTAGCGGAATCTTCAGGATTCCTCCGCACTAACGAAGGGCCGGTTTTCCCGGTCATGTACGTACGCGCCCCGAATTCAGATGAGTGCGGAAATACCAGGGGCTATATAGTAGCCCCACTGTCAAACTCCTATGGTCAAGTGAAAGTGTTAAAGCAATATAGTCTGATTGCCTCGTTAGCGTGCTACCACCTCCTTAATGGACCAAGACGTTGGATCAAGTCACGAAGACGCTTTGCAAACACCCCACATTATATGCGTGAAATTTGAAGCAAATTTGCAAACTTTTAGGACATATATATATATATATATATATATATATATATATATATATATATATATATATATATATAAACATAACCGACCGCACAGGAGGCATAATAATACTTTCAGGCAAAAGTATAAACACAGCCTTTACAATTCAAATAACATTGTTCTTACAATGGGGATACATGTCACTACAACATAACATTTTTCGAGCACTGAGCCTCTATAAAACGAGCGCCTTCAAGGACCTCTTCAAAGTAGTGCTCGGTCGATACTCGGCCTACGGCCGAACTCTCGGTTGCAATAGCGATGGCCTCCATCTCTGCCCAGTATGTCTTGACACGGGCAAGGGCCATCCGCGCGCCCTCTATGCACGCCGACCTCTTCATAGCGTCGATATGCGGCACATCACCAAGGAATCGTTGCACTAAGCCAAAATAACTATTCGTCCTTGGTCCTTCCGGCCAAAGATGATCCACAACAGACCTCATGGCAAGCCCGGGCAACCTATGAAGCTCGGCCCACTCGGTCATTAGCTCATTTAACAGCAGCGGCCGCACCGAAACATTGAACTGCGACCAGAACAACTTTTCCACCTCATGATCTTTTTTATCTTTGAAAAACTCGGCCGCATCAGCAGCACTCGCTTCCAAATCCACGTATGCGTCCGCAGAACTCCATAATTGATCGAGAAGGGCATACTTCGGATCTCGGAACTTCGTCCGCAGCAAAAAGGGCTTCCCAGCCGCGATATCTACAGCTTAACGCACCTCCTATTTGGCCGCTCTGTTTTTAGAGCGGGCTTCCTTGGATGCTACCATGGCCTTCTCCAGGCCCGTCGCCTTCGCTCGGCTTTCCTTTTCAAGAAGCTCGTAATGGTCGGTGGCATCTTTCAACTCAACGGCCATCTTGGCTATTTTATCCTTGCTTTGGCAATGCACAGCCTGTTCGGCTCTCAGCTCTTCGACCGCCTTAAGAGCGGCCGCATCACTCTTCCTGGCTTGTTCCTTGGCTCGGGCAAGTTCCGCCCGAACGGTCTCCACGGCGGCAGCTCCATCTGCAGTAGCAACATATTAAAGATACTAGCATCATGCTCCTCTTATTATGTGTTGATCACCAGAGAAATCACATACCGTGTGCCTCGTCAAGACACTTGTTTACAAGCACGATGTCGTCATCTGCCGCATCAAATTGCCGCTTCAGTTCGGCAAACTCACCAGTCCGGCTAGCCACCGGACCTTCAACCACCTGCACATGAAGGCGACATGATTATTACCTGGGACTATGATCCTCTGTTTGCTGCCGTTTTCGACAGCAACTAGAGTCTCAGGGGCTACTATCTGTATATGGCACACCTAGCGTGTGCGGTACCATAAAAAACATATACTACTTTGCGTACCTCAAAGCCTCTCAGCAGGCTCATAAAAGCTTCATGCAGCCCGCTTTCGGCGGATGAAATCCTCTCAACCACCGTACCCATTAGCGTACGATGCGCTTCTGAGATAGCCGCTTGCTCCAGAAGATCCTTCAGTGCGTCGGGTCGCGCACCGGACGGTCCCGGCCTCTTTCTGTTGCTCTCCTTAGGAGCCGAATACTCCGAACTTCGGGTGCCCGAAGGATTACCCTCTGGCCTTGGCAGATCAGGGGAAATCCTCCGTGACAACACCTCAGGGTCGCCCGCCTCATGAGGCGGAGAGGCATGGGGAGGTGTTTCATTCTCCATCATCTCCGGAAGAAGATCCCCCGAAGAAGAACTCTGTCGAGAAGGGCTACAATCCGGACTACAAGATATATGCTTCGGTTATTGTCCTCAGAAGTAAAGTAGGATATTTTTACTATTAAGTACTTTTGTTTACTTACAACTCGGTGGAGGGTTGATTCCCTTGCGGGCACTGTGCGGCAAGGGTATCCTCCGGGGCAGGACCCTCTGGCAAAGATTTCTTCCCTCGTTTGGAAACCATTGTTTCCGAGTCTTCAGAGGCGGTCCTCTTCCTTCCCTAAGGAGAGGGAATTTCAGATTCTTCTCCCCGGCTATCCCCTTCGCGGAGGCGCTAATTCCCCCAGTTTGGATTTATAATAAGCGAGGCCCGCTTTCAGCCTCTTTATTCCCCCCTTTATCTTCCCCCGAGGGTGCTTGATAAGGCGCAAGCTCAAGCATTCTGGCCAGTACTGGATCTGCTGAGCCTTTGGGAAGGGGGGCCGAACACCTGATCATCTTCGCCTTTTTTACCCAGTCCTGGTCAAAGAGCGACTTTTCAAAATGATGTTATGATAAATAAAGAGACAATGTGTTCGACCGAAGGATTACTTACTTGGGTATCTGGACGATCGCAGCTCAGACCCGCATCCTCGGTGGTGTCCGGACACCTTATTTGTGATCTGAAGAACAATTTGTACATCTTTTCGAGCATAATGCCGAGGAAATGCTGAATAGCTCGCGGTCCTTCCAGGTTGAACTCCCACATACGGAGGGGTCGACGTTTGCAAGGCGGGAGTCAACACACTAGCATGACTTGCATCACCGTGACCAGGCTGATATCTCTCTCGAGGAGATCTCGGATGCGACTCTGCAGTATCGGTACATCATTTACCGGCCCCCAGTACAGCCCCTTGTTGATCCATGACGTCAAGTCGTGGCGAGGGGCCCGAGCGAAAGGCAGGGGCGGCCACCCATTTAGTACCGCGGGGAGCTGTGTTGGAAAACCACTCCCGTTGCCATAAGTTGGATACCTCCGGGAAGGAACCCTTTGGCCATGGAACATCGGCGCCTTTGCTTATTACGGCTCCTCCGCATTCTGCATGTCGCCCGTTAATCATCTTTGGCTCTACATTAAAGGTCTTGAGCCATAAGCCGAAGTGCAGGGTGACGTGGAGGAAGGCCTCACACACGACGATGAACGACGTGATGTGAAGGATGGAATCCGGGGCCAGGTCATGGAAATCCAGCCCATAATAGAACACGAGCCCCCTAACAAAGGGATCTAGAACAAGGCCTAGCCCTCGGAGGAAGTTAGATATCAATACGACGCTCTCACCGGGTTCGGGAGTGGGAATGACTTGCCCTCGAGCAGGTAGCCTGTGCGAGATTTCGGCGGTCAGATACCTAGCCTCTTTTAGCTTCTTGATGTCTTCCTCTGTGACAGAGGAGGGCATCCACCAACCTTGAAGGTTGGATCCGGACATGGTTGAAGGTCCGAAGCGCCTGACCTGAGCCTTGGGTGTTGGAACTCGAGAAGGGGGAAGGATTCGATTGAGTGTGAGAATAAAAAGGACAGGCCTTGCCCTCTTTATAAAGATGGCGAATATCAAGCGTCCTCCGTGTGGCCGTTTGGGACTTGCCTAAAATCGAGTAGTCATACCAACGGGCACGATTGGGTTACCCACATCCGTATTGATGAGAATCTCGTGATAAGGGGACACGATCTCTGCTTTGACAAGACGTGCCAAGGAAACCGCCTCACGATATGTGCAGTGGCTGGTTGTGAAAAACGGTTCGAATAACGACCGGGCCGTGGTGTGATGTCATGTTGCGAAATGCGTCAGCAGATTAGATTTGTGGAAATATTATTCTCTCTACGGTGGTATGTGGAATTTGTTTTGCAGAGTCGGGCACTATCCTTGTGTTCAGAATCTTCTATGGAGTATTCGGAGGAGGAACCCGCCTTGCAATGCCGAAGAAAATCTGCGCGCCGGACCCATCGTCATTGAAGCCTGGTTCAGGGGCTACTGAGGAAGTCCTGGATTAGGGGGTCCTCGGACAGCCGGAGTATATCCTTTGGCCGGACTGTTGGACTATGAAGATACAAGATTGAAGACTTCGTCCCGTGTCCGTATGGGACTCTCCTTGGCGTGGAAGGCAAGCTTGGCAATACGGATATGTAGATCTCCTCCTTGTAACCGACTACGTGTAACCCTAGCCCTCCGGTGTCTATATAAACCGGAGGGTTTAGTCCGTAGGACAACAACAATCATACCATAGGCTAGCTTGTAGGGTTTTAGCCTCTACGATCTCGTGGTAGATCAACTCTTTTAATACTCATATCGTCAAGATCAATCAAGCAGGAAGTAGGGTATTACCTCCATCGAGAGGGCCCGAACCTGGGTAAACATCGTGTCCCCCGCCTCCTATTACCATCCGCCTTAGACGCACAGTTCGGGACCCGCTACCCGAGATCCGCCAGTTTTGACACCGACAGCGGGCGCGGGGTTGTGAGAAGAGCAGGCCTAACAGGGAGCACATAGATCGTTTACCCAGGTTCGGGCCGCGAGGATGCGTAATACCCTAGTCCTGCTTTGGTGGATGTATTGAGTGTTCTTGTGTTCTTGAGCTAGCTACGGGGTGTAACTTGCCCAAAAGAGCCGAATCCCTCTCTTGGTCGCCTTGGGCCTCCTTTTATAGGAAAAAGGGGTCGCCACAGTGGCACACAAGAGGTGGAAAGGTGTACAGCGCGCGAGCTTATCGCCCGCCGTTATGGGACAAAGCGCATTAAATGCGCTACTTAAGTTTCCATTAGCTTTATCGGGGACGGGAACGAGGCACGTCCCGTCCGTCGCCGCTCCGCCTTGCTTCGACACGTGCCCAGGCTAGCGATCTGTGCAGCGCCATGTAGGCAGACATGCAGCTGAGGTGGCGCGGTGGTGGAGCCTTCACGAAGATATGCATGCCACCACGCAGGTGCTTGCTGAGTTGGTGTAGAGGCCGCCCGTCGCCACGCAGGTGCCTGCCCAGCTGGTTGAGCTAGCAGCTGCTTGGGGACGGCGGTGGAGTCTTGGCTGGTGCAGGCCTGACAGTGGCCCCGCTGATACCCTCGGCAAGGGTCTTGCCGGGGGCCCGGCAAGGATCTTGCCGTGGCGTCGCAGTCATCCCGGCAAGGCGTTTGCCAGGGGTCTTGTGGATCTCCTCGGCTAGGATCCCGTCGAGGGTCGTGATAACCCACAAGTATAGGGGATCGCAACAGTTTTCGATAAGTAAGAGTGTCGAACCCAACGAGGAGCTAAAGGTAGAACAAATATTCCCTCAAGTTCTATCGACCACCGATACAACTCTACGCACGCTTGACGTTCGCTTTACCCAGAACAAGTATGAAACTAGAAGTACTTTGTAGGTGTTTTTGGATAGGCTTGCAAGAAAGTAAAGAACACATAAATAAACTAGGGGCTACTAAGGTAAAGACACAACTAAAGTATATATAGCGAGTGTGGAAAAGTGGTGGTAGGTGTGGCGAAATTGTCCCTAGGCAACTGACTATGTTACTAGACCGATAATCGTTATTGCAATTCTATTTGAGGGAGAGGCATAAGCTAACATACTTTCTCTACTTGGATCATATGCACTTATATTTGGAACTCTAGCAAGCATCCGCAACTACTAAAGATTCATTAAGGTAAAACCCAACCATAGCATTAAAGCATCAAGTCCCCTTTATCCAGACGCAACGATCCCTCTTACTCAGGTTTGTGTTTCAGTCACTCACCAACCCACTATAAGCGAATCATGAACACATTGCAACACCCTACAGCGGGAATCCCTTACGCTTGCGCGACACGGAGGGCACCATAGGACAGCACCAATAAAATATGCAACTCAAACCAATCATAGCAATTCATCAATCACCGATAGGACAATAGAAATCTACTCAGACATCATAGGATGGCAACACATCATTGGATAATAATATGAAGCATAAAGCACCATGTTCAAGTAGAGGGTACAGCGGGTTGCGGGAGAGTGGACCGTTGTAGATAGAGGGGGGAAGGTGATGGAGATGTTGGTGAAGAGGACGGCGGTGTTGGTGTAGATCGCGGTGATGATGATGGCCCCCGGCAGCGCTCCGGCGCCACCGGAAGCAAGGGGGAGAGAGCCCCCCTTCTTCTTCTTCTTCTTCCTTGACCTCCTCCCTAGATGGGAGGAGGGTTTCCCCTATATTCCTTGGCTCCCATGGCTTGGGAGGGGCGAGAGCCCCTCCGAGATTGGATCTATCTCTCTGTTTCTGCGTTACATTACGGCTCTGTTTCACCGTTTGGCGTATATATGGAGATCCGTAACTCCGATTGGCACGAAACCTTCGCCCAGATTTTTTTTTCCGAATATTATCTTTCTTGCGGCAAAGAAGAGCATCAACCGCCTTTACGGTGGGCTCACGAGGGTAGGGGCGCGCCAGGGGTGGCGCGCCCCTGCCTCGTGACCACCTCGGGCACCGTCTCGCGTGGATTTTTCTTCTGGAATTTTCCATATTTTCCAAAAAAAAGCTCCGTCCATTTTTATCCCGTTTGGATTCCGTTTGATATGGATATTCTTCGTAACATAAAACATGCAACAGACAGGAACTGGCACTGGGCACTGGATCAATATGTTAGTCCCAAAAATAATATAAAAAGTGGCCAAAAAGTATATGAAAGTGAATAATATTGGCATGGAACAATCAAAAATTATAGATATGACGGAGACGTATCAGCATCCCCAAGCTTAATTCCTGCTCGTCCTCGAGTAGGTAAATGATAAAAAAGAATAATTTTTGATGTGGAATGCTACCTAGCATAATCTTGATCATATGTCTAATCATGGCATGAATATTAAGACACGAGTGATTCAAAGCAATAGTCTATCATTTGACATAAAAACAATAATACTTCAAGCGTACCAATAAAGCAATCATGTCTTTTCAAAACAACAAGGCCAAAGCAAGCTTATCCCTACAAAATCATACAGTTTGGCCATGCTTCATTTTCGTCACACAAAATGCCCCCATCATGCACAACCCCGATGACAAGCCGAGCAATTAGTTCATACTTTTTAACGCGCTTCAGCTTTTTCAACCCTCACGCAATACATGAGCGCAAGCCATGGATATAGCACTATAGGTGGAATAGAATATAATGATGGAGGTTATGTGGAGAAGACAAAAAAAGAGAAAGTCTCACATCGACGCGGCTAATCAACGGGCTATGGAGATGCCCATCAATTGATGTCAATGTGAGGAGTAGGGATTGCCATGCAACGGATGCACTAAGAGGTATAAGTGTATGAAAGCTCAACAAAAGAAACTAAGTGGGTGTGCATCCAACTTGCTTGCTCATGAAAACCTAGGGCATTTGAGGAAGCTCATCGTTGGAATATACAAGTCAAGTTCTATAATGAAAATTCGCACTAGTATATAAAAGTGAAAGCATAGGATACTCTCTCTATGAAGAACATGGTGCTACTTTGAAGCACAAGTGTGGTAAAAGGATAGTAACATTGCCCCTTCTCTCTTTTTCTCTCATTTTTTTGTTTTATTTTTTGGGCCTTCTCCTCTTTTTTTGGCCTTTCTCTTTTTTTTTTATTCGTCCGGAGTCTCATCCCGACTTGTGGGGGAATCATAGTCTCCATCATCCTTTCCTCACTGGGGCAATGCTCTAATAATGATGATCATCACACTTTTATTTACTTACAACTCAATATTACAACTCGATATTAGAACAAAGATATGACTCTATATGAATGCCTCCGGCGGTGTACCGGGATATGCAATGATCTAGCGTAGAAATGACATCAAAAAACGGACAAGCCATGAAAACATCATGCTAGCTATCTTACGATCATGCAAAGCAATATGACAATGAATGCTCAAGTCATGTATATGATGATGATGGAAGTTGCATGACAATATATCTCGGAATGGCTATGGAAATGCCATAATAGGTAGGTATGGTGGCTGTTTTGAGGAAGATATAATGGGGCTTATGTGTGGCAGAGCATATCGTATCACGGGGTTTGGATGCACCGGCGAAGTTTGCACCAACTCTCGAGGTGAGAAAGGGCAATGCACGGCATCAAGAGGCTAGCAATGATGGAAAGGTAAAAGTGCGTATAATCCATGGACTCACATTAGTCATAAAGAACTCATATACTTATTGCAAAAGTTTATTAGCCCTCGAAGCAAAGTACTACTATGCATGCCCCTAGGGGGGGTAGATTGGTAGGAAAAGACCATCACTCGTCCCCGACCGCCACTCATAAGGAAGACAATCAAAGAAACACCCCATGCTTCAAATTTGTCACACAACGGTTACCATACGTGCATGCTACGGGACTTGCAAACCTCAACACAAGTGTCTCTACAATCCACAACCACCCATTAGCATAACTCTAATATCACCATCTTTATATCACAAAACTATTGCAAGGAATCAAACATATCATATTCAGCGATCTACAAGTTTATGTAGGATTTTATGACTAACCATGTGAATGACCAATTCCTGTCATCTCTCTAAATAGATATAAGTGAAGCAAGAGAGATTAATTCTTGCTACAAAATATATGCCCATGCTCTAACAAGTATAAGTGAAGCAAAATAGCATTCTACAAATGGCGGTTGTCTATGTAAAGAGAAACAAGCAATCCAAACTTCAAATGATATAAGTGAAGCACATGAAGCATTCTATAAAGCCATACTCAAAAGATATAAGTGAAGTGCATAGAGCATTCTGTAAATCAACCAAGGACTATCTCATACCAGCATGGTGCATAAAAGAAAAATAAAAACCTAATTGCAAAAGACGCTCCAAGACTTGCACATAATGCATGAAAGAAACGAATTCGAAAACATACCGATACTTGTTGAAGAAAGAGGGGATACCTCCCCAGCATCCCCAAGCTTAGACGCTTGAGTCTCCTTGAATATTTACTTGGGGTGCCTCGGGCATCCCCAAGCTTGAGCTCTTGCCTCTCTTCCTTCTTCTCACATCGAAACATCCTCGATTAGACACTACATCCAGACAAAACTTCAACAGAAAACTCGGTAAGGGCAAGTTCGGCGGCCCACTCCGGCGGGAGCGCGGCCGCAGCCGCCAGGTGCGTGCTAACAAGCTTCATGAGGGCGACCACAATCTGCGACCGGGCGGCCAAGGCAGCCAAAATGGCCGCGGTTGCTTCTCAGGCAACGGCAGCAACATCTGCCTCGGGGATAGCAACTGGCGAGAGCAGCACAACAGTTATGCATTCGTTGCAGCAGCGGCCTTAGTCCTGATGGAGGCCGCCCACGACCATGTCGGGCCGCCCATGCGCAGCTCGTGGTGGTCACCGCACAAATCGAAAGAAGCTTCTCTGACAACGGTCAGCAACCCACGACCGAAGATTTGGCAATCGCCGAGAGCGTTCGAGCAGCCGTCCGTTCCTGCGCAGCATACCTTGCCACGATGGAGCCCGCCAAAGCCCAGATCACGGCCTCCCATGCCCAGCTCGTGGCGGCCTACTCCAAAGATATGGTGGACGCGGATGCCGAAATGCTTGCCGAGTATGGTGCGATGGATGCCATGGAGGCCCTTCCCCAGGAGACCGTCGGGCGTGAGCTGTACATGGAGGCGGCGGTAGAGATCGGAGAGCACCAGCCGTAGTAGTACTCTTTGTTTTATTTAATTAAGAGCACCAGCTTTAATATGTTAGAGTAATGTTTAGGTCAGCTAGCTCTGTTTAATTGCTGAGCTTGCTCGATTAAGAAGTGTGGGTGGTGCTGTAGTGTCCTTTGTGTACCCAAATTATGCAATGACGTGGATGGACACTATAACCAGGGAAATTTGAACCAAAATTTTTGACGTTCAAACTCATCACACATGAGTTAAGCTATCTGAATCGTTTGTGATGTTCAAGTCGGCATTCTGGGAACGGGGGTCCCCAGACTTGCCTACCTGGGGCCCACGGTGTGGCTGCACTAGCAAGCCTGCATGTCCCATCTTCGTCAACAAAGCATTCAAGACCCTTGTGAGGGGCCAAGCCTCGCAAGGGGGACGACGCAAGACCTCCTCAGGAGCGGCCTCACCAGGCTGCCTCGCGAGGAGCGAAGATTTCAAGGCGAGGCAATCCTCGCGAGGCTCTCATGACGTGAGCCATGACGATCGACACCAGGCGGGCGCCAGGCGGGCGCAAGCGCGCGCAACGTCCTTATTTCCTCTTTGGTGCCAAGGCAGCAAGCGCAGGTGCGGAGTACCGAGGCATCAGGCAAAGGTTTCCATAACAGTGCAACGAGACCAAGACTAGCGGGCCAGTAGGACGGAGGTTACCGTGGAGCCCATGACGGCATCATCACCACAGCCTTTCGCAGGCGAAGACCGCTTTTGTCAGGATAGCTTGTACTGGTTGTCCCCTTTCAAATTGGCTGCCGTTGTTGGCTCCCTTCCCTCTCAATATTTGGGGAGAGGACCAGGGCCTATATAAGTAGAACTAGCCATCACAGCAAGGGGTAACTGGATCTCAACTGATCGAGAGCCTACCCTTAGTCACACCGAACACAAGAACACCTCAACCTCAGGAGGCTGTCCTTCCCCTTGTACTGTTCTTCATCAGCCCCAGAGGCAATCCACCACCACACACTGGAGTAGGGTATTACACCACAATGGTGGCCCGAACCAGTATAAATCTTGTGTCTCTTGTGTTGTGAGTTTGCCGAGTTTGTCCGCAAGATCTTAGCGAGCTAGGGCGTGGGTCGGTAGGAGGGAAAGGACTTCGCGCGCACCCCAGAGTTTGAACCTTAAGAGTTTTGCCGGAACCCGAGATCCGACATTTGGCGCGCCAGGTAGGGGTGCGCCGAAGCTTCTCTTCCATCAATCTGCGCTCCGCTCGCATGGCAGGCGCCACGTCATCGCCTCCGACAGCCAGCGTCGATGACGGGGCCAGGGGCCTCCGAGCCCTGGCCCCCGCCCCGCGACGGGTGCGGTGGCCAACCAAGTTCAAGCCGTAGATGCCGCCGCGCTATGACGGTGCAGCAGACCCGTCAGCTTTCATGCTGGCATACGAGGAGCCGTCCTCGAGGCCGGGGGCAACAACAAGGTCATGGCCAACTGGCTCCCCATGGCCCTCACCGGCGAGCCACGCACCTGGTTCCTCAACCTCCCTGGATCCACGATGGCATCCTGGGGGGGACTCCGCGGCATATTCACTGCTCGCTACATGGTACCGACGCACCACGCAGTCGCGGCCCTCCTGGGCGGCTCTCAAGCACCGCCTTCAGATGGCCACGTCAAGCCATACCTCCGCCAGATTGGTGCCGCTTCCAAGCGCCTGGGGGCTCCGCCGGGATGGGCTGCGCCGGAGGCCGACCTCACCTTTGGCTCAGAGGACCACCCCGACTCCACCGCAGGCTCGGGCGTGCTCCCAATGCTCTACAGACCCACCATCTGCAACGTGGTTGTTACCAAGACCCTCATCAACGGTGGTGCCGGCCTCAACTTGCTCTCCGCGGAGGCCTTCAGCCTTCTTCACGTGCCACTCGAGTGGCTCATCCTCAGCAAGCCTTTCTCAGGACTTGGTGGTGGCACTGACCGCTCTCTGGGACAGATTCGCCTTCCCGTCACCTTCGGCAGGCGCGACAACTACCGCACCGAGCTGGTCGACTTCGACATCGCCCACATCAGCCTCCCGTACAACGCCATTCTTGGGTACCCGGCCCTGGCCCAGTTCATGGCAGCGACTCATCCGGCCTACAACCTCATGAAGATGCCTGGGAGCAAGTGCGTCCTCACTGTCAAAGGGGACGCCAAGGAGGCCCTGGCGGCGCTTAAGCTCGCCCACAAAACCGCGCGGCAACGCAGCCTGCCGACGCGGGCACCCCCGAGCCCAAGGGAGCCGTACCGACCAAGAAGAAGCAGTTGTTCACACAGGACAAGGCGGAAACCAAGGAGGTGCCATTCAACGAGGACGGGCCCTCAGGAGCCACCTTTACCATAGGTGCCAGCCTCGACCAAGGTCAAGAGGAAGCATTGGTGAAGTTCTTGCACGCTAACAAGGATATATTCGCGTGGGAGCCCAATCAGCTGGTAGGAGTCCCGAGAGAGGTGATTCAACATCATTTAAGGGTATGCACCAATGTACACCCCGTGAAGCAGCGGGCGAGACGGCAGTCAACTGAGAAGGAGGCCTTCATCATCCAAGAGACCCGCAAGCTGGAAGCGGCGGGTGCCATTTGCGAGGTTCGGTATCCCGAGTGGCTGGCGAACCCCGTCGTAGTGCCGAAGAAAGGCGGGAAAGAACAGATGTGCATCGACTTCACCAACCTTAACGAACTCTGCCCCCAAGATCCGTTCCCGCTCCCACGCATCGACCAGATCATTGACTCCACCGAGTGCGACCTGCAGTGCTTCCTGGACGCGTTTTCAGGATATCACCAGATCAAGATGGCGGTAGAAGATGTGGAGAAGACAGCCTTCCTGACCCCGTGTGGGGTGTACTGCTACACCTGCATGCCCTTTGGATTGCGCAACGCGGGCGCAACCTTTCAGCGACTGATGCACATTGCCTTAGGGCAACAGCTTGGAAGAAACACAGAGGCCTACGTCGATGACATCGTGGTGAAATCTCGGGAGGCGACGACCTTGATCCAAGACCTGGAAGAGACCTTCGAGAGCATGCGCCAGGTGAACTTGCGGCTTAACCCGGAGAAGTGTGTGTTAGGTGTCCCTTCCGACAAGTTGCTGGAATTCCTCGTGTCCCACAGAGGGATCGAGGCTAACCCAGAGAAGATCAAAGCCATTGAGGACATGAGCCCACCCTCCGAGAAATGCAGAAGCTGGCCGGTCAGGTAACTGTGTTGGGACGCTTCATCTCCAAGCTAGGAGAACGCTCCTTGCCCTTCTTCAAGCTGATGAAGGAGAAAGGCCCGTTTGAGTGGACCCCGGAGGCCGACCAAGCCTTCCAAGACCTCAAGAGATACCTAACTAGCCCACCGGTGATGGTGGCGCCACGACCTCTCGAGCCCCTGGTGCTCTACCTGGCCGCTACCCCGTACACTGCCAGCGCGGCACTAGTGGCGGTTCGGGAGGAGCACCAAGCCAAGGGCGCGCTGCGCCAAGCTACAGCTAAAATGACGCAAGATCAAGAAGGCGCCGCGGGAGCCGCAGCGGCGTCAGCAGAAGACCAAGCTCGGCAGGACGACGTCACAAAGACCCCCGCAAGCGACCAAGCACCAGGAGTTCCACCACCTCAGGAGACGTCCAGGCTCCCGCAAGACACAAGCCTCACCAACGCGCCAGCCCTTGTCGAGCACCCGGTGTATTTTGTCAGCACGGTGTTGCGGGATGCAAAGGCACGATATCCCATGCCTCAGAAGCTCCTGCTCGCACTCTTGGTGGCCTCGCGCAAGCTGCGGCATTATTTCCAGGGCCACCCCATGAAGGTCGTCTTAGCCTACCCGTTGGAGAGGGTGCTCAGGAGCCCCAATTCTGCTGGAAGGGTCGCCGAGTGGAACATCGAGCTGCAAGCATTCCAGTTAGAGTTCAGCACTACCAGGGTCATCAAGGGAGCCGCGCTCGCTGATTTTGTGGCAGAATGGACGGACATCCCGACACTTGAAGTAGGCGAAGACCGGTCCACCTTGCCAGGAAGTGAGGCACTAGACGGTTGGGTCATGTACTTCGATGGCACCTTTGCGCACCAGGGCGCAGGGGCTGGAGCAGTACTCATCTCGCCCACTCAGGATAAGCTCTACTACGCCGTGCAACTCTGCTTTCAGCAGGGTGAGAAGGTGTAACGCCCCGGTTTCGATGCGCCAGGTGTCTGCCAATTATTCGCCATCGTTGCCATGTCATTGGCTTGCGTGTTGCACTTTGCCATGTCATCATCTGCATTTCATATCATGTCGTCATGTGCATCGCATTTGCATACGTGTTCGTCTCATGCATCCGAGCATTTTCCCTGTTGTCCGTTTTGCAATCCGGCACTCCTATGTTCCCCGGCGCCCCTTTTGCCTTTTTTCGTGTGCGGGTATTAAACTTTCTCGGAATAGACCGAGGTTTACCAAGCGGCCTTGGTATAGCACGGGTAGACCGCCTGTCAAGTTTCGTGCCATTTGGAGGTCGTTCGATACTCCAACGGTTAACCGGCTAACCGCAAAAGCCTCCTTCTCTTTGCAGCCCGACACCCCTTTCAAAGTGGCCCAAAACCCAGCAAACTCTCCTCCATGCTCTCGGTCGTTCGATCACAATCGCGTTGCCGAAAACCGCTCCTCATTTGGACTCTCCTAGCTCCCTCTACCTATATAAACACACCCTCCCCCGAAATTCGCGGATGAATCCACCCTAACCCTAGCCATCTTCATCCTCCCACTTGTGGGGCCAGCGTCCGCCGTCGGCCGGACATGTCCGCCCGCCCTGCAGCCACCGCGCCTGCCACGTGGTCCGTCGCCAGCGCCCGCCCGCCACTTGTGACCGGCCATGACCATGACCGCGGCCCCCATGACCAAGCCCATGACCGGGCCAGGGCGAGCCCCTTGTGTTGCCGCGCGCCGCCTCGCGCCTCCCGGCCTGATCCCGCCGCCGGTGAGCTCGGCGCCGACCCGCCGCACCGTCGCGCGCCTCAGCCGGCGCCCCCTCGCCGCCCGCCTTCCGCTCCCACCTCCCGCCGGGTCCGCCGCCCTCTGCCGCCCTGCGCCCGGCCTCCCCCGACCGGCGCCGCCCCTCCGGCGACCTTCCCTGCCCCGGCCACCGCATCTACTCCGGCCAACCTCGAGCTCCGTGCCCGGATCTGGATCTTGAGGTTGACTTTCCCCCTCCGAAATTTCTCTGAGTCCCGAAGTTTTTGTCATAATCATGCCATATTCGTCATGCCGTATCTCTGCATCCGTAGCTCCGTTTTGTGCGTGTAATATGTCAAATATTTTGACTCAATGATTACATCATTTCATTCCATTGCATCATGTTCATTTGGGTCGATCTTGATGCCTGAATCTTCGTTGCAAGAGTGCTATATGATGTTAACCTGCTGAAACTGTTATAACTTGATTTGTCATTTTTGTTGCATTTGATGTGTGCATCCTATGAGGTTGATGTCTACATGTGTTTTGATCTATTACATGCCATATTTACATTGGTGCCATCCATTGATTTTTGTGGGTCTTTTAGTGAGTGCATCAAGCTTGTTAAGTAGGGCACTTGCTGTTACTGTTTTGCATGTCTGATTCTGTTATATTTTGTTGCTATGTTAACCTGCTTCTACAAGTCATGCTATGCATAATATGGAGATGTTCACTAAGGATGTTTTGTTATATATGTCTTGCTCTATCCATCCATGCCCCTGTTTGTAATTTTAGAGTAGTCTAGCTTGAGTCAATCGAGCTCTACTTTTGCTATAAAATGTTTCCTGGCAGATTGTTTACATGTTATTCAATGTTGCCATGATTGTTGTTAGTGATCCATTCACTCTATGAACTTGCTCTTGCCATTCTTAGCTTCATAAACATGTATTATTACTGTGAGTTGCCTTTCCATGCCATGTATTGCTCTGTGGTGAGTGGTTCAAGCTCACCATCATGCCTACTTATTGTTGTTCCTGCCATGTTTTAATCTGTAATATAACTTGCCATGTTTACATGGGTGCCATCATATCTTCTGATCCTTTTTGGCTAATGGTCACTAAAGTATATTTGTTCTATGCAATTATTAGATTCATGCCATGCCTTTGTTTGCCATGATAAGTTCTTTTAAAATATTGTTTGATAGCTCTAAACATTGTAACCTGATGTTATTTCTGCTAAAGTCTGAAACTGTTATTATTTGCAATCTTGCCATGTCCTTTTGAGCATGTTCTAGTGATTTCTGGAGATAGCTCAGTGTTCATGTTTTGTCATGATTTACATGTAAATCATGCCCATGCCTTTTGTTTTTATGTTAGGGTGCTTTTGCTTATTGTTTTGATACTTGCAATATGCATACTTGTTGTCTTGGACAGATTGTTGCTATAACTTATATTGTGTGTATGTGTTGAACCGTTGCTCCGTTTTGAGTGTGCTCTATATGAAACTTGCTTGATTTTGCATGTAGCTTCATATTATCATGTTGCATCCTTGTTTTGATGTGTTTGCTTGATGTCTGTATGCATTTTGCAACTATGCCATGTTTAACTTGTTTTGCTCATATCTTCTAGGCCGTAGCTCCGAATCTAATGAACTTTATATGTAACTTGACTAGAATTTCGTGTAGATCATATTGGTGCATCTTAACTTGTTGTTTAACAACTTGAACATAAGGTTTATTCAGATCTGGACCAATTTCGAAATTTGCATATGAGGACTTAGGAATTGTTCTATGTTGTTTCGGCCTCATTTAAACTTGTTTTGATGTGCTGCTCTTGTTTGCATCATCTCTTGCCATGAGTAGCTTCATGTAGTCTTGTCATGCATCATGATTGTTTGTGCATCATGCCTTGTTCATGTGTGGTGTGTTTACCATGTTGTGTGCTTCTTCTTGTTAGTTCATGTTTCGTTGCGGTCATGAGGATTCGTTCGTCTATGCTTGGTTCGGCTTCATCCGTTCATCTTCTTCATGGACTCGTTCTTCTTCCTTGCGGGATTTCAGGCAAGATGACCGTCACCTTGGATCTCATTATTATCATTGCTATGCTAGTTGCTTCGTTCTTTCGCTATCTGCGCTACCTATCACTTCTTTGCTCAAGCCTCCCAAATTGCATGAACCTCTAACCTTTGTTACCCTTCCTAGCAAACCGTTGTTTGGCTATGTTACCGCTTTTGCTCAGCCCCTCTTATAGCGTTGCTAGTTGCCGGTGAAGTTGAAGATTGCTCCATGGTGGACAGGATTTTGTTGGGATATCACAATATCTCTTATATTATTAATGCATCTATATATTTGGTAAAGGGTGGAAGGCTCGGCCTTATGCCTGGTGTTTTGTTCCACTCTTGCCGCCCTAGTTTCCGTCATATCGGTATTATGTTCCCGGATTTTGCGTCCCTAACGCGGTTGGGTGATTTATGGGACCCCCTTGACAGTTCGCTTTGAATAGAACTCTTCCAGCAAGGCCCAACATTAGTTTTACCATTTGCCTCACCACCACCTACATTTCCCTTGGGAGTAATTAACCCAAGGGTCATCTTTATTTTAGCCCCCCGGGCCAATGCTTGTCTAAGTGTTGGTCCAAACTAGAGCCCTTTGCAGCGCCTCCTCGGGGAAACTCGAGGCCTGGTTTTAGTTGTACGTATTGCTCATCCGGTCGTGGCCTGAGACGAGATATGCGCGGCTACTATCAGGGTGTCGGCACGCCGGGAGGTCTTGCTGGTCTTGTTTTATTGCTGTCGAAATGTCTTGTAGCCGGGATTCCGAGACTGATCGGGTCTTCCCGGGGAGAACGAATATCCTTCGTTGATCACGAGAGCTTATCATGGGCTAAGTTGGGACACCCTGCAGGTATAAACTTTCGAGAGCCGTGCCCGCGGTTATGTGGCAGATGGGAATTTGTTAATATCCGGTTGTAGTAAACTTAAAGTAAACTCTTCTAAAATACACCAACCGTGTGCGTAACCGTGAGTCTCTCTTTTCGGGGTTGATCGAGAGGAGAAAACGGTTTCTGGGTTATGTCTGACGTAAGTAGGAGTTCAGGATCACTTCTTGATCATTACTAGTTGACGACCGTTCCTTTGTTTCTCTTCTCGCTCTCATTTGCGTATGTTAGCCACCATATATGCTTAGTCGCTGCTGCAACCTCACCACTGTACCCCTTCCTTTCCCATTAAGCTTCTCTAGTCTTGATACCCATGGTAATGGGATTGCTGATTCCTCGTGGCTCACATATTACTACACCAACAGTTGCAGGTACCCGGTTGTGTGATGATCTGACGCGAGAGCGATGCTTGCTTGTCTTGAGTTCTTCTTACATTTCTTGATCGTGGGATAGGTTCCGTGTCGGCAGCTGGGCTAGCAAGGTGGATGTCGTTTGAGCTTGTTTATGTTCCATCCGTAGTCGGATGTTGATCTTGTATATGATGTTGATGTATTCTTGTGGCATTTGTGCCTTATGTATGTATCCCCATCTATTATGTAATGTTGATGTAATGATATCCACCTTGCAAAAGCGTTTCAATATGCGGGTCTATCCTTGGTGGGACCGTCCGAGTTCCTTTTGGATAGGGTCGCATATTGGGCGTGACAAGTTGGTATCGAGCCTCGACCGACCTTAGGAGCCCCTTGATTGATCGTGTAGTTTGGCCGTTGTTGAGTCTAGAATAAACTATTTTACGAGTCTAGTTATATCGGAGAGTAGGAATTCTTTTTACTCCTCTGCCCTTAAATCGCTCTGGTAAGGAATCACGGCGTAGGTGTTTTGAATTACTCCTCTTCCCGTTCAAATTTTTCTTTAGGATCACGTGGTTAGTTTCGTGAGTTGTCCATCCTCTTTTGTACGGTGCATCTCTCGTCAAGTTGACTCGAGCCTCTTCATCTTTGCAAGTTCAATCCTCAGTTGTTTTCTTTCCCATCCGCCCACCCCTTTTCTTGTCGGAACCGGAGTCCGTAATCGAGTATCCATCCTACTCGTGTGAAGTTTTTGCTCTCTCTCCTCAATGATTTCAACCGGTGTTTTCTCTTCAAGTTATTCATCGGGTTTTTTTCTCCCCTTCCAGTTGCCTTTGTTTTTCCCGCCCTCCCACCCTCTTCTTCCCGGAGCCTGAGTCTTTTCGACCATCAATTTCATTCGTGTGGAGCCTCTTCAGTCTTCCCTCAATTATCTCAACCGGTGAATTCTCGTTTTGTACGACATTCTTCATCTCTTTTCTTCTCCGGTGGACTCAATTCAAGTTTTTTCGGGTTAATCATATTCTTTTCGTTCGAAGTGTTATCTTTGCTCGTTCGCCTCTCGCCAGTTTATCATTCCGGAGTTCGGAAGACATATCAGGAGATTCGTCTGTGTTCTAATTAATTCGAGGTTGTCACCTCATTCAAATATTTCAATTGTTCCGGTGCATCATCTATCTGTTTAACAACCCTTTCCAATGGTGTTTTTATTTTTAGTGGGCCCTAACCCACAGGTCTTTTCCCAGGATCTTACCTGACTCTTCTAATTTCCCCGGAGCTATTCCCAATTCTTTTCAAGTGTGACGTAAGAATGGATTTCATCAGTCACATGCCTTTTCCAAGATCGATTTCGAATCATTTCATTGTTGGCTCAACCTCTTCGTTTTTCATTCTCCCGGAGATTCATGGTGATAGCTCGATGTTATCCTATCTAATTGTTTCAAGTCGTGCAATTCTTTTCATCCATCCGGAGTATTTGAGGAGTTGCTTTTCTGTTCCGATTATCCGGAGGCCTCCATTTCAGAAGATTTCTTCGTCCCAAGTTTTCAGCTTCGTTCTCTCAATTATTCTATATTCGTGCCCTTTCGTTCGCCTCAATATTATCCCGGTGCTTCGTTCAAGTGTTCTTTAATCAGCTCACGATCTCTTTGTTCTTTTGCATCTAAATTCCCTCAAGCATATTTGTTCTTCTAATTCTTCCCGGTGATTCATTCTCTTTCATCAGTCATTTTCGAATTCTCACAGTGGTTCCTTCAGATTCTTTTTCCTTGATTATCACTTTAATTCATTCGTTCTTTCAATCCTACCGGTGGTTCATGAAGACCTTCTCAAGGTGGCGCTATGTCACTTCTCAATTTTTTTTTCAAGAAGAATAAGTAGTTTGCAAAATCCATTGTTTGTCATCAATTTAATTTGATGAAGGAGAAGCATACAATAAATCATATTCTTATTTCATCCAAGTGATTAATCCCTTCCTTCGGAGGTTGTTCTTAATGAATAAATTCTAGTCCCAATTGTTTTCATCTTTTCTTTTCCGGAGTTCAATTTCCTCGACCATTTCGTCAGAACCTCCATCTAAATCATCGCAAGGCTTTAATATTATCCATTCCATCCTTCAATTTTATCTCATCATCCTTTGTGTCACCGGAGTTCTCCATGGTGGTTCTTCATGATTTAATCTTTTCTTCAAGAGTTCATCAAGATTTTGTTGGTGGAGTTCAAGTATCTTTTCTTCTCGCATCTCGAAGTGCAATTAATTCTCCATATTATTTTGAATTGGAGTTTTGCATGTCTTCGGTCTTCTCAGATATTCAAGCATTTGGTTGTGGCATAATTTCACCTCAAGTTTTGAGACGTTATCCATAAGTCCACAACAAGCTTATTCTTTCGTTGTTGATTTTCTCAACAACTCCAGTCAATCCTTCCTTCGAAGTTCTTTTCATTCAATTTTTTTTCAATTCTTTCGGAGGCTTTGCGTTATTTATCTCATCATGTGTCATTCCATCTTTTTAAATTCATGTTGTATTCTGTCCTGGTTCAGCCGGAGTGCTGCCTAAATCCTTTCAGTCTTATTCGTTTCTTTTCTCATTCTAACCACTCCGGTTAGAATGAGTGGTTTCAGAGTCTATCTGATTCCGTGAGCCTTCGATTCTCGTCATTCTCGTCATTTCTCTCTTCTTCTCGAGTGCTCTCGATTCCTTGCTTCTTCTTTGAGTTCTTGTTTCACCTCATCCTTTTTCCCTTCCGTCTCGGTCCTAAGATCTCGGGACGAGATCTCTTGTTAGTGGAGGAGTGTTGTAACGCCCCGGTTTCGATGCGCCAGGTGTCTGCCAGTTATTCGCCGTCGTTGCCATGTCATTGGCTTGCGTGTTGCACTTTGCCATGTTATCATCTGCATTTCATATCATGTCGTCATGTGCATCGCATTTGCATACGTATTCGTCTCATGCATCCGAGCATTTTCCCCGTTGTCCGTTTTGCAATCCGGCACTCCTATGTTCCCCAGCGCCCCCTTTTGCCTCTTTTCGTGTGCGGGTATTAAACTTTCTCGGAATGGACCGAGGTTTGCCAAGCGGCCTTGGTATAGCACGGGTAGACCTCCTGTCAAGTTTCGTGCCATTTGGAGGTCGTTTGATACTCCAACGGTTAACCGGGTAACCGCAAAAGCCTCCTTCTCTTTGCAGCCCAACACCCCTTTCAAAGTGGCCCAAAACCCAGCAAACTCTCCTCCATGCTCTTGGTCGTTCGATAAAGATCGCGTGGCCAAAAACCGCTCCTCATTTGGACTCTCCTAGCTCCCTCTACCTATATAAACACACCCTCCCCCGAAATTCGCGGATGAATCCACCCTAATCCTAGCCATCTTCATCCTCCCTTGGACGCGTCCGCCGTCGGCCGGACATGTCTGCCGCCCCGCAGCCACACGCGCTATCACGTGGGCAGCGCCGTCGCCCGCGCCGGCCGCCCATGACCCAGCCCCGCGGCCAGGCCGGCCGAGCCCCGCCGTCTTCTGCTGCGCCGCCTCGCGCCTCCAGCACTGATCCCGCCGTGGTGAGCTCGGCGCCGACCCAGCCAGCGCCGTCGCGCCTCGGCGCCCCCTCGCCGCCTCCGCTCCGGCCACCTCCACGGGTCCGCCCTCTGCCGCCCTGCGCCCGGCCTCCCGCCGCCCGTAGCGCCATCGGCGCCGCCCCTCCGGCGACCTTCCCTGCCCCGTCCACCGCATCTACTTCGGCCAACCTCGAGCTCCGTGCCCGGATCTGGATCTTGAGGTTGACTTTCCACTTTCGAAATTTCTCTAAGTCCTGAAGTTTTTATCATAATCATGCCATGTTCATCATGCCGTATCTCTCCATCCGTAGCTCCGCTTTGTGTGTGTAATATGTCGGATTGTTCACCTCAACGAGTACAAAATTACATTACATTGCGTCATGTTCATTTGAGTCCATCTTGATGCCCTAATATTCGTTGCAAGAGTGCTATATGATGTTAACCTGCTGAAACTGTTATAACTTGATGATTTGTCATTTTTGTTGCATTTGATGTGTGCATCCTATGAGGTTGATGTCTACACGTGTTTTGATCTATTACATGCCATATTTACAGTGGTGCCATCCATGGATTTTTGTGAGTCTTGTAGTGAGTACATCAAGCTTGTTAACTAGGGTACTTGCTGTTACTGTTTTGCATGTCTGATTCTGTTATATTTTGTTGCTATGTTAACCTGCTTCTACAAGTCATTCTATGCATAATATGGAGATGTTCACTAAGTATGTTTTGTTATACATGTCTTTGTCTATCAATCCATGCCCCTGTTTGCAATTTAGGAGTAGTCTAGCTTGAGTCAATCGAGCTCTACTTTTGCTATAAAATGTTTCCTGGCAGATTGTTTACATGTTATTCAATGTTGCCATGATTGTTGTTAGTGATCCATGCACTCTATGAACTTTCTCTTTCCATTATTAGCTTCATAAACATCTCTTCTTACTGTGAGTTGCCTTGCCATGCCATGTATTGCTCTGTGGTGAGTGGTTCAAGCTCACCAGCATGCCTACTTATTGTTGTTCCTGCCATGTTTTAATCTGTAATATAACTTGCCATGTTTACATGGGTGCCATCATATCTTCTGATCCTTTTTGGCTCATGGTCACTAAAGTATATTTGTTCTATGCAATTATTAGATTCATTCCATGCCTTTTTTTGCCATGATAAGTTCCTGTAACATGTTGTTTGATAGCTCTAAACATTGTAACCTGATGTTATTTCTGCTAAAGTCTGAAACTGTTATTATTTGCAATCTTGCCATGTCCTTTTGAGCATGTTCTAGTGATTTCTGGAGATATCTCAGCGTTCATGTTTTGTCATGCTTTACCTGTACATCATGCCCACGCCTTTTGGTTTTATGTTAGGGTGCTTTAGCTTATGGTTTTGATGCTTGCAATATGCCTACTTGTTGTCTTGGACAGATTGTTGCTATAACTTGTATTGTGTGTATGTGTTGAACCGTTGTTCCGTTTTGAGTGTGCTCTATATGAAACTTGCTTGATTTTGCATGTAGCTTCATATTATCATGTTGTATCCTTGGTTTGATGTGTTTGCTTGATGGCTGTATGCATTTTGCATCTATGCCATGTTTAACTTGTTTTGCTCATATCTTCTAGGCCGTAGCTCCGAATCTAATGAACTTTATATGTAACTTGACTAGAATTTCGTGTAGATCATCTTGGTGCATCTTAACTTGTTGTTTAACAACTTGAACATAAGGTTTATTCAGATCTGGACCAATTTCGAAATTTGCATATGAGGACTTACCGGAATTGTTCTATGTTGTTTCCGGCCTCATTTAAACTTGCTTTGATGTGCTGCTCTTGTTTGCATCATCTCTTGCCATGAGTAGCTTCATGTAGTCTTGTCATGCATCATGATTGTTTGTGCATCATGCCTTGTTCATGTGTGGTGTGTTTACCATGTTGTGTGTTTCTTCTTTTTAGTTCCTGTTTCGTTGCGATCGTGAGGATTCGTTCGTCTACGCTTGGTTCGGCTTCATCCGTTCATCTTCTTCATGGACTCGTTCTTCTTCCTTGCGGGATTTCAGGCAAGATGACCGTCACCTTGGATCTCATTACTATCATTGCTATGCTAGTTGCTTCGTTCTTTCGCTATGCTGCGCTACCTATCACTTGCTGCTCAAGCCTCCCAAATTGCATGAACCTCTAACCTTTGTTACCCTTCCTAGCAAACCGTTGTTTGGCTATGTTACCGCTTTTGCTCAGCCCCTCTTATAGCGTTGCTATTTGCAGGTGAAGTTGAAGATTGCTCCATGGTGGACAGGATTTTGTTGGGATATCACAATATCTCTTATATTATTAATGCATCTATATATTTGGTAAAGGGTGGAAGGCTCGGCCTTATGCCTGGTGTTTTGTTCCACTCTTGCCGCCCTAGTTTCCGTCATATCGGTATTATGTTCCCGGATTTTGCGCCCCTAACGCGGTTGGGTGATTTATGGGACCCCTTGATAGTTCGCTTTGAATAGAACTCTTCCAGCAAGGCCCAACATTGGTTTTACCATTTGCCTCACCACCACCTACATTTCCCTTGGGAGTAATTAACCCAAGGGTCATCTTTATTTTAGCCCCCCCGGGCCAATGCTTGTCTAAGTGTTGGTCCAAACTAGAAACCCTTTAGGCGCCTCCTCGAGGAAACTCGAGGCCTGGTTTTAGTTATGCGTATTGCTCATCCGGTCGTGGGCTCGAGACGAGATATGCGCTACTATCGAGTGTCGGCACGCCGGGAGGTCTTGCTGGTCTTGTTTTATTGCTGTCGAAATGTCTTGTAGCCGGATTCCGAGACTGATCGGGTCTTCCGGGAGAACGAATATCCTTCGTTGATCGCGAGAGATTATCATGGGCTAAGTTGGGACACCCTGCAGGGTATAAACTTTCGAGAGCCGTGCCCGCGGTTATGTGGCAGATGGGAATTTGTTAATATCCGGTTGTAGTAAACTTGAAGTAAACTCTTCTAAAATACACCAACCGTGTGCGTAACCGTGAGTCTCTCTTTTCGGGGTTGATCGAGAGGAGAACACGGTTTCTGGGTTATGTCGGCGTAAGTAGGAGTTCAGGATCACTTCTTGATCATTACTAGTTGACGACCGTTCCTTTGTTTCTCTTCTCGCTCTCATTTGCGTATGTTAGCCACCATATATGCTTAGTCGCTGCTGCAACCTCACCACTTTACCCCTTCCTTTCCCATTAAGCTTCTCTAGTCTTGATACCCATGGTAATGGGATTGCTGATTCCTCGTGGCTCACATATTACTACACCAACAGTTGCAGGTACCAGTTGTGTGATGATCCTGACGCGAGAGCGATGCTTGCTTGTCTTGAGTTCTTCTTCTGCTTCTTCGATCAGGGGATAGGTTCCAGGTCGGCAGCCTGGGCTAGCAGGGTGGATGTCGTTTGAGCTTCTGTTTATGTTCCATCCGTAGTCGGATGTTGATCTTGTATATGATGTTGATGTATTCTTGTGGCATTTGTGCCTTATGTATGTATCCCCATCTATTATGTAATGTTGATGTAATGATATCCACCTTGCAAAAGCGTTTCAATATGCGGGTCTATCCTTGGTGGGACCGTCGAGTTCCTTTTGGATAGGGTCGCATATTGGGCGTGACAGAAGGTCTCCAACAATATCGCGGAATATGAAGGCCTCATAGCCGGCCTGAAGGCCGCGGTAGCTCTGGGGTGAAGCGGCTTACCGTTAGAGGCGACTCGCAGCTCCTCGTCAACTTCTCCAACAAAATATACGAGCCAAAGGACGAGCATATGGAGGCATACCTCGCGGAGGTGCGCAAGATGGAAAAGCAGTTCTTGGGCCTGGAGCTGCAGCACGTGCCACGGGGCACCAACAAGGAAGCCGACGACATCGCCCGAAGAGAATCCAAGCGGTAGCCACAAGAGCCCGGTGTCTTTGAGGAACAACTCTTCAAGCCATCGACGACACCACCACTTTCAAGGACAGCTCAGCCTCGGAAGGAGCTCCCACAACCTCCTGTCGCAGGAGCCCCGGCCTGTGGCCCGACCTCAGGAGCTCGATTGCTCTTGGTGCTTGAACCTAAGGAGGGATGCTGGACCAAGGAATTCAAGGAATATTTGATGCAAGGGGCGCTGCCAGAGCAAGAGGAGGATGCAGAGTGTGTGGTTCGGCAAGCCAAGGTGTACTGCATCCAGGATGGCGAGTTGTACAGGAAGCGGCCAAACGACGTTTCCCTGCGCTGCATTTCCAAGGACCAGTGGAAGGAGCTGCTAACTGACATACATGGTGGGGACTGCGGGCACCACTCGTCATTACGGACCCTCGTCGGCAGAGTATTCCGCAGTGGGTTCTACTGGCCCACTGCGCTCAACGACGCAGCTGAGCTGGTGAAGTCCCGCGAAGCCTGCCAATTCCACGCCAAGCAAATTCATCAGCCGGCTCAGGGCCTCCAGAACATTCCGCTCACGTGGCCGTTCGCGGTCTGGGGGCTGGACATCTTGGGCCCGTTCCCTCGAGCGCCTGGGGGCTACCGCTACCTCTACGTCGCCATCGACAAGTTCACCAAGTGGGCGGAAGTGGAAGCCGTCCGCACCATCCCAGCTGGCTCTGCTGCCAAGTTCATCAAGGGCCTCATGAGCCGCTTCGGGGTCCCCAACCGCATCATCACAGATAACGGCTCACAGTTTACTAGTAACCTCTTCAAAACCTACTGTGCCAACCTTGGAACGTAGATCTGCTACGCTTCGGTGGCGCACCCCAGGAGCAATGGATAGGCTGAACGCGCCAATGCGGAGGTCCTGAGGGGCCTCAAGACCAGGACCTTCAAGAAGAAGCTCGAGGCTTGTGGCAGGGGCTAGCCCGATGAGCTCCAGTCCGTAATGTGGTCTATCCGCACCACCGCCACCAAACCAACGGGCGAGACCCCATTCTTCCTTGTCTACGGAGCTGAAGCAGTCCTTCCTCATGAGGTTAAGCATCACTCCGCATGGGTCCTGGCTTTCAATGAAACGCAGCAGGACACCACGCAGGGGATGGACCTCATGCTGGGGGAGGAGCGTCATCGCGAAGCTGCACTGAGGGCGGCAAGGTACCAGCAGGCGCTGCGGTGATACCACTGCCGCATCATCCGGTCCAGGACGCTCGAGGTGGGCGACCTTGTCCTGAGGCGGGTCCTCTCCAGGGAAGGGCTGCACAAGCTTTCACCTATGTGGGAGGGCCCGTTCAGGGTCGTCCATGTCTCCAGGCCTGGCGCCGCGCGCCTGGTGACGCAGGACTGGATACCTATCCAGAACGCCTGGAACATCTAGCACCTCCGGAAGTTCTACCCATGAAGCAAGGCCCAGAGCCTGTGAAGAAAGGCCCAGAGCCTGTGAAGAAGGCCCGGTGCCTGTGAAGAATCGCCTCCCGTGATACTCTCATGTAATAATGAGTGGGGCTGTACACGCCCCGGAGTCTCAGGAGCGTCGGCCTCAGGCCCTGGGGCTCCCTTCCACGCCTAGTGGCAGCACTTAGCTCCGGGCTGGTGAGAAGATATGAAGACTAGATTAGGTGTCGGGCGCGGCTTTTCAATTGCTTTCCGTAGTAGGCTCGCTTTTCCTTAATCGAAGTTTGCTTTCGGTGTTCCTTGCTGATTCGATTCCCTCGCCTCTTACCGCATTTTCCGCCCCTGGTTCGCTCGTGTTCTCTCACTCGCATACCTCACGAGGGGGGCTGGGCAGGTGCCCTCGCGAGCGTTTTTCTTCTCTCTGCCTTCTCGCGAGCCACCCTTGTTGGGGATATAACTATTTGTGTAAGCCGCCCAGGAGGGGTCGGGTTACGCAAATAAGACTCATCGGGAAGAAGCCCAAAGACCAAGCACGAAGATGGCGGTTCAATAAAGGGTCTAAGGCCCACAGACGGCTTAAGGCCCATAGTGATAAACCGCCATGATGGCATGACTTGTATCATAAGGTAGATTTAACTAGTCACCGAGCCGGACACTATTTATGAGCCGGCCGGGACTCTGTAGACCGCAGGGCGTCACCCGTGTATATAAGGGGATGACCCGCTGGCGGCTTAGGTGAGGAAACAACTCATCCAGAGCCGGGCATAGCGTATCTCGCTCCCTGGTCATCGAAACATCAAGCAATACCAACCCAACTAGACGTAGACCTTACCTTCATCGTAAGGGGCCGAACTAGTATAAACCTCTCGTGTCCTTTGTCCCGATTGACCCCTTTAAGCTTCCTAGTTGCGATGGCTCCACGACTAAGTCCTTGGAAGAGGACATCTGCCGTGACAATTCCATGACAGTTGGCGCCCACCATGGTGCCAGTGCACGGTGGATTGGAGTTCTTGAAGGGCAACTTCAAAGGGCACAAGGGATACGCAGTGGGCCGGATGACCAAGAGTCGTCGCGGCAAGATCTACATCGACGATGAAGGCTGGGCCCCCTACGACGACTCAATTGAGTACGGGTACCGGGTCCCCTTCGGCGGAATCCATGTCTTCATCGGCCGGATTGGTGAGCCGGGCCCTGAGCCGGACAACTGCATCGACCTCGTCGAGACGGCTCAGCGTGCGAGGCCCGCCCGAGTTCAACCCGTCATGAAGCGTGCCTTCGTGGGCTGCATCCACGGAGAGGAACTTTCTAAAGGATCTGAAGATGGTGGTGAGACGGCTATCCTCTCTGACGGTGATTCGTCCGCTGGTTCAACATATTCGCTGTATCAAGTGCAAAAGGGCATGCTTGGGGGCTGTTTCGACGGCTGTAGTATTCCGGACTTCTATGAGCCGCCAAGCTGGGTAGGAGTCTTCATGGCTGGTACCCAACCCGGTCAAAACTCAACGGCTGCAACAGCAATAACGTCCGGGTCGAGGCGGCGGCGGGCGGGGAGGCCTGTCGCCCGCGGCTCGGTCTTGATGGATCTCATGGATAAGCTGACGGACCTGATAACCGCCACGGTTATTCCTGCAAATCAAGATGAGCACAACGCGGAGGTGGCAAAGGTGCGTGAGGAGATAGCTCGGGCCAAGGAGGCCTTGGCAGCTGACGACACCAGGTTAGCTACAGAATGGGCGGCGTTGGATGCACGGGTGCAACAACTCCAGTCAGAGGCTTTCCAGATTAATATGAGCCTGAACGCGTCTAATGAGGTGATGAGAAGGAGGCACCAGAAAACTCAATCCCGTTTGCCTCCGGTTTACGACCCTCGGAACCTCTTCGCTACACCCGGTGCCGGTCCTAGCAACCCGCCCGAAGCAAATCAGTATATGACAGCCGGAGCGGGAGGACCGGCTCAGCCTCGAGAGGTGGCACCTCCTCATGGGAGTATGGCCCCGCCCCGCTATGTACCAATACCACCGGGTCATTTTTCCAACCCCATGGAGAACTTAATCGTAGCATCGGCGCGTTTGGCGGCTCTCTTAGTGGACGGTGATGAACCGAACGGGTGGAGACCCGAAGGATCAGAGACCTCGTCCAGACAGCCCTAGCTCAGCAACAGACTTATTCTTACAGTCGGGACATGATTCATTCAACTCCTCCACCTTGGTTAGCTCCGGCTCGTCAAAACCGGAGCCCGAGTTACAGCAGGCACATGGAGTCAGAAGCTTTGTCAAGCAACGCCCAACGCCGTAACCCGCCTGGTGGATATAACCCGGTGCAGGACCGAATACGTCAGGAGGACGAGCGGGCGGCTCAGCTAGCGGCTCAACAAATGGCTCATCAGGACCTTCCAGATTATCCCACGACTTCCGCTGAGGCGGGAGTGGCTACCAGAACCGGCGGTGTTCCTTGCTTAGTGCCGGCTTTACGCAATGTACGTTTACCCAAGGACTTCAAGGGACCTCATAAGGTGCCGAATTACACGGCCGACTTGCAGCCCGGGGCGTGGATCGAAAGTTATAAGACGGCCATGGAGCTGTTGGAGGTCAGTGATGCAGCAATCGCTAAGTACTTCACCATGATGTTAGATGGAACGGCCCGATCTTGGTTAAAGGGCTTGCCACCCAATTCCATTAGCTCATGGGCAGAATTGAAAGCTCGATACATCCAGAACTTCAAAGACACTTGCAAGCAATCTATGTTGATTGTGGACTTGACAAATTGTAAGCAGGAGGAAGGTGAATCCACGACTCATTGGGTACGCCGGGTCAAGGAGATAATACATTAAATCGACAAGATGGATGCGGCTCTGCAGATCCTCATGTTGGAGAAGAACTGCCGCTTTGAGCCACCGAGACGAAGCTGGGCGCCTTAAGCGTAATTGCAATGATATGGGTACGCTGATGGCAGCTTTAGTCAAATACGCTGATTCTTATAGTACCAAGGATCCCGCGTCTGATGAGGAAAAGACAGGGAAGGGAAAGAAGAATGGCAATGGAAAGGGTCAGTAGCATAACCCAACGAATCAAGGAGGCAATAAGCGTAAGGCTGAGGGTAACCCGGAGTTTGTAGCCAACGCCAATGCACAAGGTAATAATCAGAGACGTAAGGGCAAGCCGCCCCCTCGGTCTGGCGGGTCAGGCCCATCTCTTGAGCAGTTACTCAATGAGCCTTTCCCGAGACACGGCACCCGGGAACGACCCGCCACTCACTTATGGAAAGACTGCGCGATCATGAAGGCTTTTCAAGAATTCCAACATGTTTGATGGAAATCATGGGTCAGGCGGCGGCTCAGGAGACGGCGGCTTTCATGGCCCAAGCGGCGGTTCAAGTTCTGGCTTTCAAGGAAATCAAGGCGGCTATAATCAACAGCAGTCTGGTCAAGGGGGACAACAGCAACAGTCAGGTTATAAAAGACACCCGAAGCAGCTGAATGGTGGGCAATATCATGTGTTCACCACTAATTTGTGCAAACGTGACCAGAAGGTTCATAAGAGGGCCGTGAATTCTGTTGAGCCGGCGGTTCCCCGTTATTTGAGGTGGTCAGAACAGCCCATTGTATGGAGCAGGGAAGATCACCCCCTCCAGGTTGATAATCTGGGTTAGTTGGCCTTGGTGGTAGCACCTCAGGTTGGTGGATATAAATTTACTAAGGTACTCATGGATGGAGGTAGCAGCGTCAATATCCTCTATTATGAGACCTTTCGCCACATGGGATTGACTGATAAGGACTTGAGGATGTCCAACACTGTCTTTCATGGAGTGGTGCCTGCTAAGTCGGCTTACCCAGTTGGCAAGATTGAACTGGAAGTGGCCTTTGGAGATGAGTATGATTCTACAGCTGAGAAATTAACTTTTGAGGTGGTCAAAATCAAGAGTCCCTATCATGCTCTATTTGGTCGGCCGGCTTATGCCAAGTTCATGGCACGGCCATGTTATGTTTATCTGCAACTTAAGATGCCGGGTCACAAGGGCACCATCACCGTGCATGGAAGTCGAAAGGTAGCCCTGGAATGTGAGGAAGGCGACGCGGCATATGCTGAGTCTGTTTGTGCAGCAGAGGAGCTGAAGTTTTATCAAGAAAATGTTGACCCGACGGATATGACATCTCTAAAGAAGCCAACCACCAAGCATGACCCGGCGATGAAGTTTAACTCGACTGCTGAAACAAAGCTTGTTGATTTTACTCCAGGCGATTCATCTAAGCAGTTCAGTATCAGTACCAATTTGGATCCTAAATAGGAAAGCGTGCTCATCGAGTTCATCCGTGAGAACCAGGACATCTTCACATGGAAACCTTCTGACATGTCGGGTGTACCAAGAGAACTCGCTGAGCACACTCTCAATATTGATCCGAAGTATAAGCCGGTCAGGCAGTTTCTTCGATGGTTCAACGAAGAGAGACGGAAAGCTATTGGAGAGGAAGTCGCCCGGCTCTTAGCGGTTGGGTTTATTGTGGAAGTTTTTCACCCGGAGTGGTTGGCTAACCCGGTGCTCGTGCTCAAGGAGAACGGCACCTGACGAATGTGTGTGGATTACATGGACTTAAATAAGGCTTGTCCGGCAGATCCCTTTGCTCTCCCCCATATTGATCAAATCATTGATGCTACGGCGGGTTGCGAGCGTTTGAGATTTTTGGATGCTTACTCTGGTTATCTTCAGATCAGAATGGCAGTTAATGACCAGGTGAAGACGGTGTTCATCACTCTGTGTGGAGCCTTCTGCTATGTATCTATGCCATTTGGGCTCAAGAGTGCTCAGGTGACTTATCAGCAATGTGTACAGAACTGTCTCCACGATCAAATTGGGCGCAATGTTCATGCTTATGTGGATTACATCGTGGTGAAGTCCAGAGAGAAGGAAACCTTGATATCTGATTTGAAGGAGACCTTTGATAATCTCCGGGTTTATAAGATGATGCTTAACCCGACAAAGTGTGTATTTGGTGTACCTGTAGGCAAGCTCTTGGGTTTCCTGTTTTCAAACAGAGGCATTGAAGCTAATCCGGAGAAGATCAAGGCAATTACCTCTTTGGCTAAACCGGCGTGCATCAATGATGTTCAGCGACTAGCGGGTCGTGTTGCAGCTTTAAGCCGGTTCATAAGTCGGTTAGGTGAGAAGGCCCAACCGCTGTATCAGATTATGAAGAAAACAAACACTTTTGTCTGGAGTGATGTTGCTAATACTGCCTTTGAAGATTTAAAGAGACAGTTGTCTGAGCCGCCGGTCCTTGCGGCTCCCATTGATAAAGAGCCGTTGCTGTTATATGTGGCTGCTAACTCACGAGCTGTCAGTGTTGCCATCATGGTGGAGCGTAAGGAGGCTGGCAAGGAGCATCCGGTTCAACGGCCGATTTATTACATCAGTGAGGTGCTCATAGAGTCCAAGCAAAGGTATCCGCATTGGCAGAAGCTCGTTTACGGAGTGTTTATGGCAAGCCGGAAGCTGAAGCAGTACTTCCAAGGTCATCCTATAACTGTGGTAAGTTCTGCCCCCTTGGGAGACATCATCCAGAACAGGGAAGCCACAGGACGAGTTGCCAAGTGGGCCATTGAGCTTGGGACTCATGATTTGAAGTACATGCCACGTACTGCTATTAAGTCTCAAGCCTTGGTGGACTTTATTAATGATTGGACAGAGTTACAGGCACCCGAGGAGAAGCCAGATAACACATATTGGACTATTCACCTTGATGGGTCCAGGCAGTTGGAAGGCTCGGGGGCTGGAGTCATTTTAACTTCCCCTCGAGGTGACAAATTTTGTTATGTGCTCCGTCTTATGTTTCCTTGTACTAACAATGCAACTGGGTATGAGGCCTTACTCCATGGTCTCAGGATGGCCAAAGAGATGAATTTGAGCCGAGTAAGGTGTTTGGATGACTCAGATCTTGTAGCTCAACAATTATCAGGCAAGTGGGATTCTAACGATCCCTTAATGGCGGTTTACCGTCATGAAGTTGATGCTGTGGCCGGGCACTTCAAAGGTTATCAAGTGGAGCACATTAATCAAAGGAAGAATGAGGCGGCTGATGCTTTAAGCCGGCTGGGATCTCAACGTAAGTCGGTGCTGCCTAACACCTTTCTCGATGTTTTCCATAATCCTTCTGTCAAGATACCTACAGAGGAAGAACTAGCAGTGACAGACCCGGAGGAACAGCTGGTGGTAGCCCTGCATGTCATCCCGGATTGGACAGTGCCATATTTGGCCTATATGACCAGGGGAGAGTTGCCCGAGGATGAGACTTTGGCGATACAAATCATCAGGTGATCCAAATCTATGATGATTGTTCATGGCGAGCTACATCACCGCAGTGTTACTGGGGCGTTTCAACGTTGTGTGTCGCCTGCAGAGGGTCAGGAGATACTTCGTGAGATCCATGAAGGAGACTGTGGTCATCATGACGGCTCAAAGTCTCTTGTTGCCAAAGCTTTCCGTCATGGTTTCTATTGGCTGACGGCTCATGCTGATGCGGAGGATCTGGTTAGCAAATGTGTCGGATGTCAAAAATTCTCACGACGAGCTCATGTGCCGGCTCAAGAGTTGAGGATGATTCCAATTACTTGGTCATT
Organism: Aegilops bicornis; assembly: GCA_021605145.1. Taxonomy (NCBI): domain Eukaryota; kingdom Viridiplantae; phylum Streptophyta; class Magnoliopsida; order Poales; family Poaceae; genus Aegilops; species Aegilops bicornis. The sequence goes on from CM038671.1 coordinate 107,421,399, forward strand.
CGCAGTCTGGGGGCTTGACATGGTTGGACCTTTCAAGAGGTCTAAGGATAAAAAGACACACCTCCTGGTGGCAGTGGATAAGTTTACAAAGTGGGTTGAGGCAGAGCCGGTCAGTAAGTGTGATGCAGCCACGGCGGTTTAGTTCATGAAAAAGGTGATCTTTCGCTTTGGTTTTCCACACAGCATCATAACTGATAATGGCACTAATATCTCCAAAGGTGCCATGGAAGAGTTCTGTCAACGAGAACATATCCGGCTTGATGTTTCGGCTGTTGCTCATCCTCAATCCAATGGTCAAGCAGAGAGAGCTAATCAGGAGATCCTGAAGGGTATCAAACCCCGGCTCTTGGTCCCCTTACAGCGGACTCCGGGTTGTTGGGTGGAGGAGCTACCCTCTGTGTTATGGAGCATCAATACTACGCCTAACAGATCTACAGGTTACACACCTTTCTTCATGGTGTACGGAGCGGAGGCAGTCCTGCCAAGTGACATCCGACACGACTCACCCCGCGTGGCGACTTACATTGAGGCTGATAACGAAAAAGCTCGTCAGGATGCACTTGATTTGTTGGATGAGGAGCGAGACTTGGCAATAGCCCGCTCGGCGATTTACCAGCGAGACCTGCGCCGCTATCAGAGCCGCCTGGTTAGAAGCAGAGCCTTTCAGGAAGGCGACTTAGTGCTCTGGCTCATCCAGGATCAATCTAATATGCACAAGCTATCCCCTCCTTGGGAAGGACCCTTTGTGGTCAGCAAGAATCTGAACAACGGGTCATACTACCTTATCGATGTTCGAGAGCACAAAGACTCACGTAAGTCGGAGGATGAGACCCGCCGGCCGTGGAATATCGCCCATCTTCGGCCTTATTATACTTGAGCCACCGGCTCTTAAGATGTATATATTTTCTTGATGTATATATTATATAAAGCAATAAAGCAGGACCTCTGTCCTTTTCACCCTCAAAAGGTTTTAAATGTTTTCTGTATCAGGTGGTGGAAACAACCAACAGGGAGCGGATCATATCTGAATCCGGCTTTCCCTTTGGTCCGGCTTATGATCATATCTGAATCTAGCCATGATCACTTGGGGGCTTCCTGTTCAAACATAGGTCGTGTTCGAACCAAAGAGAACATAGCTGTCGATACCCGCTTGATCGGCATACTGCCAAACCCACTTGGGGGCTTCTTGATCATATTTGAATCATAGCTTAACCTCTTTGGGTCTGACGTGGATCGTATTCGAATCAGCGTCATTAAACAACTCTTATGATCACTTGGGGGCTTCCTGTTCAAACATAGGTCGCATTCGAACCAAAGAGAACATAGCTGTCGATACCCACTTGATCGGCATCACCACTGGGGGCTATATGATCGTATCCGAATCTTAGCTTAACCCCTTTGGAATGGTTCACTGATCGTATTCGAATCAGAGGCCTTTTAAATTAAATCTATTATTCATTGTACTTTGTAAGTGTAAATGATATTAAGGGCCAGGTGAACATTATATGTGCCAACTTTCAGGAGTTAAACTCACTCTCATGATTTGGGTCACATAAACCGGCGAGAATACCAAAAATATCGCAGGTATGGTATTGTGATTATAATCATAAACCGGCCTTTATATGATGTTTTGGCTCATACTCTGGGTTATCAATACTTTATGTGACCCCAGATGCGATAAGTCGCCAAGGGAATTCTGTTTGTTTTATATGCAGGATAAGGCAAGCAAGTTTTAACATCAAAGAAAGATCAACATAAGCTGGAAGTATATAGCGATGGCAACTTACGAAAGTATTAAGCGCCACAAACATGCGCGAAGGCATGACAAAATTCAGAGGTTTTTCTACCCTATTACAAGACTCCCGAGTGTGAATAATGAAGCATTGTTTCTGCAAAGTCATAAACGCCTGGCGGTTCACTCCTTTGGTGGGCTTGAAGATTCTGTGTTATGCTTCTCCGCCTCTCCGTCTGCTGCCCTGTCCTGGAAGGTTGACGAGGCCCAGTCAAGGCCACTTAAGGCTTCAAACTCAGCTTCATCATCTATTAAACCGGCTGGGTCAACTTCAGGGGCAAAGGTGTGCTTACGAGTTGGAGGGATCGGTGATGTCATCATAGTGAGGTGTTGGAATTCTCCGGTTCTCGCTGTCATAGCCCAGCTAATACTTGGTAAGGTCAATATCGTTCCCAATGATAGTAGCAACAGGACGTACGACTTTCACACAAGCGGTAAAGTCTGTCTCGTCGAATAAAGAGCCGTCTTCCTTCAAGCTGGGATATCCAAGAGCAACGTCTGCCAGGTCTAATTCTGGAAGCAATGCCTTGGCCCGGCTCAAGGCAGCTATAGCCCCGGTTCTGGCGATCCGCTGGGGTAGCACGGCAAGCCGCTTTAGCACATCTTGCAGGAGATGGGGAACGTCATTTGATAAAGCCACAACGGACAAAGAACGTTGTGACCCGGTGTACAGTTGCTCCACCAGAGTGTAAACCGCCTTCAGCTTGATCAACATGTTCTGCTTGAGGTTTGTGCTCCTAGGGCCTGCGTTCATAAACATAAGGTGAGCCGGAGATGACAATTAAAATAGTCATCAAAGGAAGGATTGCAATATTCAAGGTTATATATAGTAACTTACCGAAGATTGCCGAGACCATTTGAGATATCTAGCGCTTTAAGCCGGACAGCTCAGTTGTTGCTTCGGCAAGTGACATTTCTGTTGTCTCGGTCCGGGTCCCTAGTGAGGCCTTCTCATTAGCCTAGATTTTCTTCTCCGCATCAAAATTCTTCTTCAACTTCTTTTGTTCAGAGACGCTGAATTCAAATTTGGAGTTGGCCTTTTGAAGTTCAAGTTCTTGAGCTGCCAGGCGGCTCTTCAGGTCAGCAATCTCCGACTCAAATTGACTTGTGGTGGCCTGCATTGATGCCGGGTTATAGTCAGAATCATGGTAAGATATAATTAAGTCCCAAGCGCTTTGCAAGCAAAAGGTACTTGACACTTGGGGGCTAATGTATGCTGGAAATTTAACGTACAATGCTGGTTCATGGAAATTAAGTCCCAAGCACTTAGCAGGCAAAGATACTTGACACTTGGGGGCTAATGTGTATCGCAAATTCAAGGTATCATGTTACAACCAGGTTAAATATCTTCTTTATAAGCCGGACAAAGCAAAGGTTAGGCAGGTTTCTAAGTCTACAGATATTTATTCATAAGCAATAGACTTGGGGCGTCTGATGAAGTATGGTTAAGAAAAGTAACATAAGCTGTACCTCAGATTTTTGCTGTATTTGCTTCACCATATTAACTTCCAAGTCACGGCTGTTATGTACTTGGTTGATATAGCCAGAGACTATATCTCCAATACTTAAATGAGTATAGTCAGCAATATCTAGCTTGGCCTTTCGGCGTTCCAGAAGCTCCTCCTTGGCAGAGCATTTGGCGGGGCGATGGGTTGCCCGGCTCAACAAACTGGGTCTTCAGAATCTCAATTTCCGGATCAATTGTTTTGGCCAGGCTAGGAGCTTCCGGGTTATCAGAGCTGTTGAGAGTATCTTCGGCGGGTGGATCAGAGGATGGTGCTGGAATATCATAAGCTGGTTCAGGCGGCGGTTGATGGGTAGAACTGTCAGGAGCAGCCATGCCAAGCTCTGGTTTAGTCGCGACTGGGTCTTGAGATGGCTTGCTCTTTTTTGCCCTCTTACTGGGCTTCACTTGCATGCTGTGGATAAAAGCAGAAGGATGAGTGCAAAAGCATGAGTAAGGTAAAGCATAAGGTAAATAAAATTACATTACCCAGGGGCAGTTTTGAAAGCCGGCATGTTAGATTGCATAGACTCGCCGGAGGAAGGAGAGGTATCTTGATAATTGGAGTCAGATGAATTGATGGGTTGACGAATTAAACCCGCCAAAGGGTAAACAGAACGTAAATCGGAGATAACCTCAGCCCGATGCTTCCTGGCTGCATTCGGTAAGCCGGAGGAGAGCTCTATATCCTTGCTGGTCCGGGTCCGCCTCCGGCTTTCAAATTGTTGTTGCTTCAAAAGAAATTGAGAATCTTGGTAAGCCAAAGGATGTGAAAATCTTACTTTCCGGGTTACTCTTCGAATTTTCTGACGCGGCACGGGCTCGGAGTCGGAGGAGATTATACTTACCTCTTCCTCGACGGCTTGGCTGTTCCCCGTGTTTTCCTGAAAAGGTTTAATGTCAGCAAGGTAATGATAAAGAGTCAAGGGAGATAAAAAAGTTACCTCTTCTTCTTCTTCATCAGTATCGTCAAGTTTAAACATATCTGAAGCGCTTGGCTTCCTTTTCTTCGATGTTCCAGTCTTGGCGGCTTTCCTTTCGGCTCTTTTTGCCGCTCTGGCTTGTTTGGCCGCCTCATGGTAATACTTGACCTTCCAGAAGTTATCATCGGCCTATGAAGAATGATAAGGGGTTATGAATAAAAGTAAGGTATAACACAAGAAGGAGTAATTATTGAGGTTGATGACTTACTTCAGGGGTCGGGTTCTTCTTGCAGAAAGGAAGTAAGCCAAAGGCATTACTGGTCACCGTGCCCTCTTTCAGCAACGTCTGGGTTGTAGCATCCACCACATCATCTGGTAAGTCGTCGGGACTATGACGCAGTGGGTCATTCTTCTCGCCTGAGTAAGTGCACATTAAGCCGGGGCGGCGGCTTAACGGAATCACTCGCCAAGCGACCCAGACTCGGACCAGGTCAATACCATCTAAGCCATTTCCCAAAAGAGCTTTGATTTTACTAATGGTGGGAGCGAGTGGCAGACGTTCAACAGCAGTCAGTTTATCCGGCAGCGGGTGGTTGGAATCAAGGCGCAAGGCACGGAATCCGGGCAGAGGATTTTCGTCATCCGGAGAAGTATCCTCGTAGTAGAACCATGTCTGATTCCAACCCTTTAGATGACTCGGCAGTTCAGCATATGGAAAAAGGCAGTCTCTCCGCCGCTGAATCGAGATGCCACCAAGTTCCAGACTGGGCCTGTTATGCTGCCTGCTCGCCGGTTTAAGTAAAACAATTCTCTGAATAAAAGTAAGCTGGGTTCTTCCCCAAGGTACACCTCGCAGAAGACTTGGAAGTAGCAAATATTTGACACGGAATTGGGCCCGATGTCTTGAGGTCTGAGGTCGAAGAAATGTAAAACATCCCGGGAGAATTTTGAACCGGGTGGAGCGAAGCCCCAGTTCATGTGATCAGTAAACACGATCACCTCCCCCTCCTTGGGTGGAGGCTTCTCCTCTGACGGGTTAGGAGCACGATAAGACATGACCTCTCTCTTGGGCAGATGGACGGATTTCAAAAAGTCAGACAAAGTGCTTTCAGAATAAAGGATTTGACCCAGCCAGGTGTCACAGGAGCTTTGGGAGCCTTGGGTGCCATTGTATAAATTGAAGCCTATGACAAAATAAGAAGTTCCGATTCAAATTTAACCCGGAGGAAAACATTTTAAGTCTATTTCAAAATGTCGGCTTAAGAAGGGGCCTAATGACATATGGGTAACTATGCAATGATATTTAAGCCGCTACAGGTATCAAAGGCAGTTAAATTTTCTTAATCTGCGGGAAGCAAGCAAAGCTGACAATCAGTGTTGTCTTCTTAAACCGGTTACATAAGCTACCGTGTGAAGCAGATTTAACAGATACTATTTTTTGGCTAAGTATGGAGCAAACAGGTTTCACAAGTTGCAGCTATTATTTTGGATCAAACGGCTGTTCTGAAAGGAAAATTTTCTAGACCTAGAACTGACATAGATGAAGCTCATAGGCTTTAACGGGGCCTCTGTGCAATAGAAAGGGATCTATGTGCATTTGGAAATGGGTGCGAAACAGCTACCGCGGCAGTTTTATACTGTCTAAAGATCAGAAAAAGGCGTCGGAGGTGGAATCTATCAAGGGTTCGTGACGGACGGCAACGAACACCGACGAACTCGAAAATCACTAATGCAGATCTGAGGAACAGGGAGGAAAAAACTTACAGATGCAGAGTTGCTGCGGAGATCTGTCGCGTTTTTCTGGTCAAGTCAGGTTGATGCAGCGGCCTGAGTTGGTGAAGATGAGGAGATCCGCGGTGGCAGCGGCGACAGAGCTCAAACGACAGGGAGACAGCGAGCGGAGGAAGACGACCGAGAGGGGAGAATGAAAAATACCTAGGTCGTGCCTATTTATAAGGAAAGGCCGACTGAGACGGCGCGAGAAACGAGGAGACCAGACATCATTATCCAGCGGCCCTGATGCCTCGGTTTTCGGAATGGTCAGTAAAAGCAAAGATCCGTTGGAAGATATGGCGGAGTAAAAAATGAATTTAAGTAAAGGTGACGTCACGGCGGGTTAACACGGATCCAGAAGATGACGTCATAGTGGGTTAAAAACCTTTGCACAAGTAGAAGGCTGAAGGTTTATTTCTGAAGTTATTTTAAGATTGATGTGAACCGGTTCGAATTAATCTGGGGCCTAATGTTGGGGATATAACTATTTGTCTAAGCCGCCCAGGAAACGCAAATAAGACTCATCAGGAAGAAGCCCAAAGACCAAGCATGAAGATGGCGGTCCAATAAATGGTCTAAGGCCCACAGGCGGCTTAAGGCCCATAGTGATAAACCGCCATGATGGCATGACTTGTATCATAAGTTAGATTTAACTAGTCACCGAGCCGGACACTATTTATGAGCCGGCCGGGACTCTGTAGACCGCAGGGCGTCACCCGTGTATATAAGGGGACGACACGCTGGCGGCTTAGGTGAGGAAACAACTCATCAAGAGCCGGGCATAGCGTATCTCGCTCCCTGGTCATCGAAACATCAAGCAATACCAACCCAACTAGACGTAGGCCTTACCTTCACCTTAAGGCGCCGAACTAGTATAAACCTCCCGTCTCCTTTGTCCCGATTAACCCCTTAAAGCTTCCTAGTTGCGTTGGCTCCACGACTAAGTCCTTGCAAGAGGACATCTGCCGTGACAATTCCACGACAACCGTCGTCCGAGCCCGAAAGCTGGCGCGTCTCTCCTAATCCGTGCCCCACGGGTAGCGCGATGCAAAGCGTCGGGTCAAGGCTTGGGTGAACGACAAATCTCCTGGCAAACTCCCTAACGAATTTTTTGTAGTTCCTGAGCAATCGCAGACCACAAGGTCAAGATGGACACGAGGAAATAAATGCCTCGTAAGAAGGAGGGCGCCCCGAATGCACCAGGATAAGTTATCTTTGCGCAAAATAGCCACACATCACTGAAATAACAAGCGTAGCATAATGGTTAATAAGTTATAGTTTGTTACACGCCGTTTCGGGCCCATGCTGGTTTCATTTCAATGCAGGAAGGAAAAGGGGAACATAACAAGAGCGGCGATCGCCCCTGCAGCAGCCGACGGGGTCTAGTCGGACCCCTCCTCGCGCTTCACCAATGCATGGCGACGAGACGACCCGCTACCACCTTCGAAGCGGGCGCTGCAGCGTGACGGCTGATCAATGCCGCCGCTACTGGAACTGTCGCCCAGGGAGGAGCCACCATAGCCGGACGATGCGCGGCCGGCGGGTTCGTCCTCCTCCTCGTCCCGACCATCGCCAAGGCCGAGCACCTCCTCGCCGTCGTTCACCTCGGGGCAGCATCCAGCGTGGCGACCGTCTTCCCTGAACACCCTCACGAAGAGGGCCACGTTACCGTCGAACTTGAAGTGGAGGGTGCACCGCCTGCCCATGCCGCGCGAACGGGCAAACGTCTGCCAACCGCGGGCCAGAGCTATGTTGCCCGCGACGGAGACCTCGACCGCGACCCGAGAAGCCCGGCTGTAGCAACCGTCTGCCTGCAGCCAGAGCCCGCCTGGACCGGAGGCCAGCAGCTCATCGGCAAAGAAGCGGGGAAGCTGGAGCCAGCAACCGGCCGGATCCTCCGACCAGAGAACAAACTCCGGCAGCACCTCTGACGCATGGAACCGCGATGGGGGAGGTCGCGCAACCACGGCACCTCTCCTCTTGTCGACAGGACTGCCGCGACCAGAGCGACTCCTGCCACGCACTGGGGCACCACCCCGAGAGCCGGGGGCCACGGTGGGGGTCGCGCCATGCTTGCGGGGACGGCCACGTCCTCGCTTGGGCGCCGGTGAGCCGGGTCCCTCCCGAGGGGCCTTGCCTTTCTCCGTGGCGGAGAACCTCTTCGTTGGCGACATTGCTGCTAGCGGTGGAGCAAGGAGGAAGAAGCAAGTGGACCAAGAAGAGATGGGCGACGGGGGCTCCTCCCCCCTCCCCATTTATAGCGGAAGAAGGCCAACCGGCGCCTCCCACGATCACAGGTAATGATGATTTTCCTTGCATGTCGCAGGGACTTGTCAAATCGAGCAGTTGCCGAGGCAGCGTGGGGAAGTGGAGACGCCCACGTCCAATCAACTGCCACGCGTCGACCAAGGCCACAAGCTTTTGGGGCCTGTGGCGCTCCATGCTTGACCTTTGGCTTCGCCGCGGAGCCAAGACCGAGCGCACCATGGGCCCGGGGGCTATTGTCGGAACGGGGGTCCCCAGACTTGCCTGCTTGCGGCCCACGGCGTGGCTGCGCTAGCAGGCCTGTATGGCCCAGCTTCGTCAACAAAGCATTCAATAACCTCGTGAGCGGCCAAGCCTCGCGAGAGGGACGACGCAAGACCTCCTCAGGAGCGGCCTCACCAGGCTGCCTCACGAGGAGCGGAGATATCAAGGCAGGGCAAACCTCGCGAGGCTCTTGTGACGTGAGCCATGACGATCGACACCAGGCGGGCGCTAGTGCGTGCAGCGTCCTTGTTTCCTCTTTGGCGCCAAGGGGGCAAGCGCAGGTGCGGAGTACCGAGGCATCAGGCAAAGGTTTCCATATCAGTGCAACAAGACCAAGACTAGCGGGCCAGCAGGACGGAGGTCACCATGGAGCCCAAGACGGCGTCATCGAAGACCGCTTTTGTCAGGATAGCTTGTACTAGTTGTCCCCTTTCAAATTGGCCGCTGTTGTTGGCTCCCTTCCTGCTCAATATTTGGGGAGAGGACCAGGGCCGATATAAGTAGAACTAGCCACCACAGCAAGGGGCAACTGGATCTCATCAGATCGAGAGCCTACCCTTGGCCGCACCGAACACAAGAACACCTCAACCTCAGGAGGCTGTCCTTCCCCTTGTATTGTTCTTCATCAGCCCCAGAGGCAATCCACCACCACACACTGGAGTAGGGTATTACATCACAACGGGGGCCCGAACCAGTATAAATCTTGTGTCCCTTGTGTTGTGAGTTCGTCAAGTTCGTCCACAAGATCTTCGCGAGCTAGGGCATGGGTCGGTAGGAGGGAAAGGACTTCGTGCGCACCCCAGATTTCGAACCTTAAGGGTTTTGCCGGAACCCGAGATCCGACAGTTCACATATCATACACAGTTTTGAATAAGGGACCGTGTCTGATGACACTTTGTGCACCGGTTTTTTCGCTGAACCCATTCCAAATTTTCGGCTTCCGCAAAAATATCTACCACCCCGCCCCTCCCCCTTACCAAAAGCCACATTTCCCCTGTTTTCGCCTTCCTTTCCAAGTTGAAACCTTCATTCCTTACTTGCAGCGCCGCCTCCTCGCCGACGACCCTCCTTCACGCTACTCGGCCTTGTCTATCCAGGCAAGCAATCCACACCCGACCCCCATCCTCCTCCTCCTCCTTCCACATCCCGCTTGCCCCGACCGTCGGCGCGACACCTTCCACCCAAATCACGGACCCCTCCACCAAATAAGCGCCGCCCTAAGCCATGGTGCACGCAGTATAGCCAAGATCTCAAGGAGCATTTGGCAGTGAAGAAGCAAATCGCGGCCGCACGCGCGGATGAGGTCGCGATGGCTGCCATTCGTGTCGACCCCCAGATCTTGGAGGAGCACCTTGCCATTTGCTAGCTATGCCTATTAAGCATGCTCGGTTTACCCGTTGAGTGTGTTGCTCCTGCCTTTCCTTAACAAATTCTAGTGCATTGTGCTATCTAATTTTACCATGCAATCTGGTGCTCTAGTGTATATGTTCTATATGTCGTGTAGTGTGGTGCTCACTTATTAACTGTTTGGTTAATTAGTTGTCGTCTTCAGTTAACTATTTGCTTCAATTCTGCAAATGTGATGTTCAATTCTTCAGGATGCAATTTTGTATTATCTTCTATGTGAGAAATAAATCGACTTTATCTTTACAAAATACATGAGAAATGAATACAATTGCTATATTTCCAAGTTGTCATGCATGCTTGGCTTGGTTATACATTGTGCAATGTGGTGCTAAGTTAAGGTTTTGTTCATTTGTTGTGGTGTTAAGTGAACATTTTTATTCAATTCTGCAATGTGATGTTCAATAGTTGTAGGTGCATTCTATTATTGTATACCATGTGAGAAGTAAATCAAATTTGGCTGTACTAAATAGCATGAGAAACAAATACAATTGCTATATTTCCAAGTTGTTAAGCATGCTTGGTTTGGTTAACTGTTTGATCTTCTATTAGGAGTATGTTATATTGTGCAATGTGCTGCTCAGTTAATATTTGGTTCATTTGTTGTGGTGTTTAGTTAACTGCTTGGTTCAATTCTGCAATGCGATGTCCAATTGTCGTGGGTAGAATTTTGTATTGTTGTGCATGTGAGGAATAAATCAAATTTGGCTGCACTTAATACATGAGAAACATATACAAGTGCTATATTTCCTAGTTCTTAATCATGCTTGGTTTGGTTACATGGGTTTTGCATGTTCTTGAATTAATCCGATGAATCTGCAATGTGCTTATTTTTCATCAACATACTTTACTGATAGCATGCGAACCTTAATTAACCTGATGACTAACTACCTTATATGTGTTGCAGGGAAACAATGGGAAGCACTGACGTTTACAATCAAGGTTAGCACGTGCATGGTTCCTTGTCTAATAGCACATTATTGTGCAATTGCAGGAACCATTTCTAATATTTAGGTTTTTAACAATTTGGTCTTGCACATGTAGGTCCTGCTGTTAGAGGTTTTGACCCACTGTTCGACCTTCTTGCATATGGGGAAATGAGTTGTCCATGAGTATCAATCAAGTCAAAAAATTCAGAAAGATTGTTAGGATAAAGAAATTAGCGACAGAAAACAACAAGATCTTTTTCTGCACAATGAAGAAGACATCAGTTAACTACAAGATGGTACTAACTATTATACCTTGCCTTTTTATTCCTTTGCCCCATTTCCAATATAGAGAAGACATTTATACACATCCTTGTTTTCAGGCCTTTCCAAAGCAGTTCACAGATGATTACCTCTCAAGCCACCTCTATGGTCAGGAGGCGAGGAAGATTTTCATACAACACCCACGGTTCAATATTGAAGTGTTCCTGAAGAGGACAAAGGATGGACGGTCAATCTTCCACAGGCACTGGCCTAAAGTTGCAAAGACCTTCAACACGAATGAAGGCTCAATTTTCGCCTTCCACTTCAGCAGTTTTCCAGATGAGATGCATCTTTCTATGTACCGTCTATGATGCTAATTTCGAAAGGTTCTAGAGGTTGCATGTGAAACTTGGTGCTAGTGCAGTTGTGTAATGGGATAGCTGAGCGCTGAATCTATATCATGTTGTACTCTGATGTATTTCAATTATGAAATCATGCTTCCTTAATATGGAAATGAAATATATTATGTGCTTAATATGAATGTCAATTAGATCAATAAATGGATTATTAATAATAGGGTAAGTAAGCCTGCTAATGGCCAATTAGCAGGGCCCATTAGCCTGCTAATTGGGGTTTTCTATTGCAAACAGTTATCCAGAAAACACCGTGGGCGATGACCTTAGGCACTTCACACAGTTTCTAGGAATAAACCGTGTTGGATGAATGAACAATCACACACGACATTCTCTTCAAAACTGTTTGTGTTAGGCCACCTTGCGCAAATGTTTACCACATAAAAACTGTGTGCGATGGACAACCTTTGCCACATAGTTTCTTCTACGCACCGTGTGTGATGCATTCAATAATACAAACGATAAAATTGTTAATATCGTGTGCAATGGCAACGCTATCACAAACGATTTAACGGGGAAAATTGGGTGTGACGTACCTGTGAACGGAAATGTTTTCCTTGGAGCGACTGTGTGGAATGTATATACGAACGGAAAAAATTAGGGGGGACTGACTGTGTGGGATGTACTTACGGTCGGAAACGATTTCTCCTGTATAATTGTATTTTTTGAGCACTACTGTACGTATAACCGTATTTGATCGCTCGCCGATTGCACACGACCTCATTTTGCCGAGCATGTGTGCTAGGAGGGCATATCCCGACGGTTTCTGGGTCGTGCGGTAAGGACCCCCCTATCGCCCACACCAACTTGGCGATGGTTCCAATGTCGTCGCGGAAAGGGGTTAAAAACCGTTTGTATAGCACCTCATTGTACCCGTGTAATCACAGGGCCATGTGAACTAGATTATTGACTCTAATCATCATCTTTGGGAGGGCACCCCCGGCAAAAGATATGGCCTTATGGACCAAGAGGCTGTGTGCCCCCCATATGGGTCGAACCAGGAGGAGAAGGAAAGAGGGGAAGGGAAAGGAAAGGGGGGAATTTGGCCTCCCCTTCCTTCCCTCCTCCCTCCTCTTTCCATCCTCCTCCGGCAAATATGGCAGGGGGGCGCGGCCAAGGGGAGACCCCAAGCAGGATCCAGCCTACTTGGGTGCCTCCTGGCAGCCTCCCCTCTCCCTCCCACCTATATATATGTGGGGGCGCCAGCATGCACTGCAGACAATTGCTTAGCTGCAGCGGCGCCTCCACCGTTTACACCCTGGTCATATTTTGTAGTGCTTAGGCGAAGCCCTACGAGTATCACTTCACCATCACCGTCGCCACGCCCGTCGTGTTGACGGCTCATCTACTACCTCGACGTCTTGCTGGATCAAGAAGGCGAGGGATGTCATCAAGCTGAACGTGTGCAGAACGCGGAGGTATCGTGCATTCGGTACTTGATCGGTTGAAGCGCGAAGAAGTTCGACTTCATCAACCGCGTTGTGAAATGCTTGGTCTACTAGGGTACGTAGACACTCTCCCCCTCGCTGCTATGCATCTCCATGGACAGATCATTGCGTGTGCGTAGACTTTTTTTTGTTTTCCATGCAACGATTCCCAACAGCAATGCCGCCATGAATCTCCCCATATCATCCCTGGACACTGCTCCTACACTGTTGGATTCAGTATTCTCATCAAACGCCACATCTACATTGATACAGGTGAATCCTTCATTTGGTTTCTTCCGTAAACTCTTTTTCATCACAACTACTTTCCTGAAAGCCCTGATATTGTTCATAGTTATAACCATTATGTCCAGGGCCGCATGATCAGTTGAACATATTATCTCTCCAAACACGTATTATCGACGACCACACCAAATATACCATGCTGTTGTTAAGAATATTTCTTTTATATTTGCTCGGTCCCGCCCAGAATTAGCACAACCCTGTATATTCAGAAGATTCCCAAGTATTTCACCCCCAGATTTATCAACAAGAATTTCTTCTTCTACCAAATCTATTAGTCCCACTTTGTTCCAGATCTCCTTTGCATAAGTGATACGTCCATTTTGCAGCATGTTTTCCTACTGTTATTTATAATGTTTTTATGTATATTAATGTTTTTTGGGGTATTTCTAATGCCTTTTCTCTCATAAGTTGCAAGGTTTACACAAAGAGGGAGAATGCCGGCAGCTGGATTTCTGGACCTGAAAAAGCTACGTCAGAGTTACCTATTCTGCACATTTCCAAATAAGCTGAAACTTCACAGAGATTTTTTATGAAATATTTAAGAAATACTGGAGCAAAGAACTACCAGAGGGGGCCCACCAGGTGGGCACAACCCACCTAGGCGCGCCAGGGCCCCCAGGCGCGCCCTGGTGGGTTGTGCCCTCCTCGGCCCACCTTCAGTGCCCATCTTCTGGTATATAGGTCATTTTGACTAGAAAAAGTAGAGGGGGACTTCCGGGACGAAGCGCCGCCGTCTCGAGGCGGAACTTGGGCAGGAGCACTTTTACCCTCTGGCGGAGCGATTCCACCGAGGGAACTTCCCTCCCAGAAGGGGAAATCATCGTTATCATCATCACCAACAACTCTCCCATCTTTGGGAGGGCAATCTCCATCAACATCTTCAACAGCACCATCTTCTCTCAAACCCTAGTTCATCTCTTGTGTTCAATCTTTGTACCAGAACCTTAGATTGGTACTTGTGGGTGACTAGTAGTGTTGATTACATCTTGTAGTTGATTACTATATGGTTTATTATGTGGAAGATTATATGTTCAGATCCATTATGCTATTTAATACCCCTCTGATCTTGAGCATGATTATCATTTGTGAGTAGTTACTTTTGTTCTTCATGTCACGGGAGAAGTCATGTTGCAAGTAATCATGTGAACTTGATATGTGTTCGATATTTTGATCATATGTATGATGTGATTCCCTTAGTGGTGCCATGTGAACGTCGACTACATGGCACTTTGCCTTATTTGGGCCTAGGGGAGTGCATTGTGGAGTAGTTATTAGATGATGGGTTGCTGGAATGATAGAAGCTTAAACTCTAGTTTATGCGGTACTTCGTAAGGGACCGATTTGGATCCAAAAGTTTAATGTTATGGTTAGATTGTATCTTAATACTTTTCTCATATTTATGGATGCTTGCGAGGGGGTTAATCATAAGTAGGAGGTTTGTTCAAGTAAGAACAGCACCTAAGCACCAATCCACCCACATATCAAATTATCAAAGTAGTGAACACGAATCAGGCAAACATGATGAAAATGACATGGTGAAATTCCTGTGTACCCTCAAGAACGCTTTGCTTATTATAAGACACCGTTTGGGCCTATCCTTTGCCACAAAAGGATTGGGCTACATTGATGCACTTTATTTACTGTTATCGTTACTTGCTCGTTACAAATTATCTTGCTATCAAACTACCAGTTACCGACTATTTCAGTGCTTGCAGTTAATACCTTGTTGAAACCACTTGTCATTTCCTTCCGATCCTCGTTGGGTTCGACACTCTTACTTACCGAAAGTACTACGATCGATCCCCTATACTTGTGGGCCATCAATAAGCACAAGCAAAAAGTGTGTGCTTTATATCTTCACATTACACGGGACATCTAGGACATTGACTTGAAGTAATCACATGCCTATTTGCCAAGACCCATAGCACAGGAGGACCCCTTGCAAAGTTTTCCAGGAAAATATTTTAACCTTTGCTGATACATCACAACTCCACATACTCTTCCAAGTTTGGTTTGCAATGGAACTTCCTGGTCTAGCAACGTTTTCTTCAGACCAAACTGATGATTCCACTCAACGTGGTACGCTGTTCTGAAAGTAAATAAGCTATTTTTTGTAAATATGCATGCCATTAAATCATCCATACTGTTATGTGACAATGGTATTGCTAGGATTCTTGACGCATCAATTTCCCAGAAATTATCTCTTACCAAAGCCTCATCCCGTAATCCAGTAAATGGGTTGATCAATGCTGAAACCATACTCAACATGACATTACCTCTTGGTGTCAAAAGTCTTCCATATGGGCTGTTCGGAATCCAAATGTCATTCCAAATTTTTATTTGAGTCCCGTCCCCCCACACGCCAAATGCAACCCCTATTAAACGTTTGAAATCCTGCTAGGATACTTTGCCATGTAAAAGAAGCTCCACTTTTCATCCTTGCATTCAATAATTTATCGTTTGGCTAATATTTGGATCTTAGTACTCTAGCACACACATGCTCCGGGTTGCATAACAAGCGCCATACCTTTCTAGACAGTAAGGAGAGATTAAAACAATGTGGATCCAAAATCCGAGGCCACCCCTAAGTTTTGGGATACACAATTTCCACCACGCGAACCAGTGCATCTTCTTGTCGTTGACATCATCTCCCCACCAGTATTGCACGATTGCAGCGGTGATCCCTTTACATATGTTTCTGGGAAGCTTGAATACAGACATCAGAAAAGATGGTATAGCTTGAGCCACTTCCTTAAGTAGCACTTCTTTACCTTCTGCCGACAAGATTTTCTCCTTCCACCCTCCAATCCTTTCTAGAACTCTATCCACAAGGTGTATAAAATAGTCACTCTTGTCAACATCAACCATAGCTGGTAGCCCCAAGTATTTGTCAGACATGGCCTCTGTCATTATATCAAGGATTGTACAAACCTCCACTCTACGTTCCACACTTGTATTAGTGCTGAAATAGACACTAGACTTTGCAACACTCACTACTTGTCCAGATCACTCACAATAAGAATCCAATATATTTCTTAGACAATTTGCACTATTACTATCAACATTCATAATGATAAAAGAATCGTCCGCGAAAAGTAAATGAGATACAAATGGTGCATCACGACACACTTTTACTCCAACTAGATCTCCGGCTGCTTCAGCATTAGATAGTAAATTCGAAAGACCTTCTACACATAATAAAAATAGGTAGGGGGATAGGGAATCCCCCTGCGTCAATCCCCTGGATGGCAGAAAATTCTCAGCTTCCATAGAATTAAACCACACCCTCTAGCTTACTGCGGACACACAATCCATAATCTTATATTTACTAATTGGAGGCACCATACGAGGTTCCACATTAATCCTCACAAACTAGAAAAAGTGTCCATCGGATCTCCAAATTAATTATCTATAGCCGTTAGATGAGGTTCCTTAAGAGTCATAAGATGTTGTCCCACGTGCATCTCTTCTAGAAAAAAACATCTCCCTAAGAGTCCTATGCTATTTTCCCACATGCATATCTTCTAGGAAAAAAACATCTTGCTCCCAGACTTCTTCCTCCACTAATCCTGCCGGCTAAGGCAGAATGCCCTAGCGTTGTTTCTCCTCATCATGTCCCTTTTGTCCTATCCCATCTCTAGGCATCAAGCATGAACCATCTAAAGCGATTGAAGCAGCCTCCGAATCTCCTTCCTCTATAGGCGCTGAATCTCCACTAACCAAACTCCCAAAGGATGATGCCACCCATGTGGGCTGGAAGCAGGTCGTTCAATCTCATAAGCTTCTATGCCCCGACTTATTCATGTTGGAATATGCCGTGGAGAAGGAGGCACAATAGATGCATTTTGAATCGGATCGGACAAACGATGTAGGTAAAGCTTCAGAGTGAAGAAACTATGTGAGACTAATGACACCATGGTTTACCTCCTCTACATTGTTGGACGTCGTTGTCGGTCACTCATATCGTGACAATCAGGCAAGTAATCCATTATCCTTAAATTTATAACGTATTTTATGGTCGTTTAATTAGTCATAGAACAGTTCACTACATACGTAAAGGACAACCAGGCGTTGTCTGCATCTCCTCCAACAACAACACGGAATCCCTGCACTAGCATTTTCCCATGGCAGACTGTTGCTGCCGCTGTTCTGCATACTTTGAATCTCTCGACCTTCCATGTTCTGACCATGCATCAATAATCTAGCGTCTTTGATTCATGAATTTATCCAATGATGGTTGCTGCTATGTAGGAGGTGTACCAACAACTGTTTGATGTTGATTGGGTGGCTACCGTAATTCTGCTAAGCCAAAGAACTACGACAGGCTAGCCGCACATTCAGTTTCATGGCCTCTAGAGCAGAATCCCTATACGGACCCTCCAACTCCATGTGATGCTGCCTCCGGCGGGAAGATATTGATTCAGTGGCAACAACTTTGATCAAGACAGCATGAAGTTCTCGCGGGGTGTTTCCATCCCCGGTGCAAAGTTCAGACAAGCCATGTGTCACAGTATTGGCGGTCGGCCTTCTAGACTCTTCCACCAATTTAGCGCCAGATATTTGTCCTCCTCTTCTTTACTAAGATTCTCCTTTTGCCCAGCTATATATCCTATCAGTGATGGGGAAGAGTAGAGAGATGAGGGATCAAGTTAATTCTGCTAGGAATCCAATCACGAGAGATGGGGGGCATTGTCATAGGCATGCGTTCTCACTTAGTAGGTCTCAAACAACAGGCTTAGCATTTTTTCCTATCTGATTAAGTTTGTTTCCATGTCTATTTTTGTTTCTTGGTGTTTAATTTCGTTTAAAATCAGGGCATACTTAAAAGAGTTGAGATTACCAGGCACAAAAGTCAAAATTCAGGCTATTGTGCTGATGATTGATACACTGAAGAAAATGAATTTGAACCTTCACTACAACACTTTCCGAATTATCTGATTTCTTTCAACTAGGTTCCTAATCCATCTAAGCGCTGACAAATGTATTTCTGGCGTGGCTTATAAAGCGCCAACGAATATGGTGTTAGCAAATGGTTTATGGTGCTGTTTCACAGTATGAATTATTGTGTTCATGTTCAAGCTCTTCTATTCAAGCAGTCTTCTCGATTATTGTATGACACAAGGGTTGAGGCCTGCTTGCACTTATGATGTGGATGATGGTTGTGTGCGTAGCTCCGACCAAACTCCGGCCCCTCCAAAGTAAGGTGCATGCGTTCAGGTTTATCTTCGTCAGTTTTAGTGCCCAGTATTCATATTTGGGTGATACTTCCTGATCAGCGGGGGTGAGTTATTTGGTGCATACAATTAATGGATCAATATTTGGACAGTTGGATTGTGATGTGGACATACTATTGAAGGCTCAGTAGATGAAAATAGGATTCAGCATCACATCATTACCCAAACGTTCACATTATGTCAGAATATGCATATACACCATTTATGCCAATTACTTCGCGCAGTTATGCAACTGTTAACATGCACTGATGTTGTGATATTATAAGGGAATGTAAGCAACGTATTGCTTGGCTCCACTTTTTGTTTCAGTGGTAGGTTGTTGTTGATGTAAATTTGGCACCAAAACAATTTTATATTTTAATGCAGAGCAGAATTCTGTAGCTATTTTTAACTGAAAAATAATAGTTGGTAATGTTTTGTTCATGGTTTTTCATGTATCAGTGTTCTCGACCAATTGGATCTTTGGTACAGATCAAAGAATTTTTTCAAAATCAATTTAGGTTAATTTGTTTAAATCAAACGGATAGATCATGATGTAGCAGAACTTACATGGTGATGTCCAATCTTTTTTGTTGCGGATGTTGGAGTAGATTCACCTAATATAAAGGAAATTGCACCATATAGTTTGTCATTGTTGTGTACTTGGTCGACAACTTTTTCAACTATAAAAGAAAAAATGAGTCACTAACTACAGGATATTTCCAAGAATCTAGCAAGTATCTCATATATCCAACTCGGCCAACTAAGTAGCAAGTTCATATGCTGGGTTTCAGATGATTTGTGTTTAATTTGGAGCATCTGCAGTTAATTCGCTGCTTAAGCTTTTTTTTAATCAATATTGTGTAGAAGCAACGAAAAGTGAGGTTTACATGCAACATGGCTGATATGTTATCTACAGGAGCTCAGGGAGAAGTGAGTTCTTTGAACTGTATCTGTTGCAAGATTCTATAATTTATTTACATATAGATAGAAACTCATGTTCTCCCCCTATAGAAATTATTGAGCATAATACTCATAGATGCTTATTTCTATTTTGATTACAATTTTAATGAATTACTTCCATGTACGTAAAGAATATATGACGTTTTGGTGTCATCACTAAATAGGGACAGGGGATGAAGAACTACGTGCCGAAGTCTCATATCTAATTATGTTATATTGAACTTCTACAATTGTGAATATCATATAATTAGTTGATCAAGCAATACTATTATACAGTACAATCTTTCCATAGAAAGTATCTACTGTTAAGTGAATTTAATCTGCTTCTTCTAATTTAGCACAATAAAAAATAAATAAAGTTGGTGCTACATAATTGGTCATTTGTGATTTACCTAAAGAATCTGGCATTTCCAGTATATTGGTTTGTGATCAAGGTACAAACAGAATTTTGATTGTGTAGTTTTAGGTGCCTTAATTTGGATTACTCTCCTTTTATCTTCTATATGGAGGGACAATAATAGCATTTATGAAGCTTTGTACTTCCTTTACCAATTCTTTCATTCCAATCCCATGATATCCCCTTCAATCATAAAAAGCCAAGACAATGATTTTTCTATAAAAATTAACTTCTTATTCAAATAGATTCTAGGAGTAACTGAAATGTCATAGATGAAGCAAGAACCTTTCGTCGAGTAATGCTTAAAAAAGATATATGCAATATGCTGAAAATAGTCAATGATTAAAATAACTATACAAAAATTTGTTGTTTCAATGGTTGTATCACTTGATCTTAAGTCATTTTTATAATCATAATTGTCATATAAATCTACACATTCATGATATTTATCAGGCTGCCATAACTATATTGTATACATAGTTCATTCTCCAAGCACAAGCTTATGCGTAGAAACAACATAATTAAATAACACAATGGAGAATGATATTCTTTCCATGAATTTAATAGCCCAATTATGAGCAAACACAAGGATACTATTCATGTTCACCATATATAAGCAAAACAATTACAAGATATTACCTACAAAGTGCACTTAATTTATTTTTATATACCTTTAGTTTCCAAGAAATCCCAGTACAATCACATAAATTTCTTAAACTTTTACCAGGTATAAATACATATAATGCTAGCCCGTGCAGATGCAAGGGTTGCTGACTAGTTAGATTAATCCAAGTAACATCTAATCCCATTCTCACCATCGTTGCTCAGAGAAAACACCACTCGGTTCTATCATAAGCCTTGTGCATGTCCAATTTCACCCCACATACTCCTTGTTTGCACTTCTTCTTTTTTATGGAATGGAAACATTATATGCAATAAGAATATTATCCGGAATTGTCCTCACCGGGACAAACGCACTTTGATGTTCCCCATATCTCTGGCAAAATCTACTTAAGTCTATTTGCCAATAGCTTACTGATAATCTTGTACATTACATTACATAAGGTAATTGGGCGATACTCGGTTACCTTCTTTGGATCAACATTTTTTTGTAATTAGAACGATAACAGTCTTGTTCCATCCACTAGGCACTTTCCTAGAATTCAGTGCCTCAAGCACTTCGGCGATCAAATCATCCACGAGCATCGGCCAAAAACGCATATAAAATATTACATGTAAACCATCGGTCCTAGGAGCCTTGATACGTCTCCGTCGTATCTATAATTTTTTATTGTTCCATGCCAATATTATTCAACTTTCATATAATTTTTGGCAACTTTTTATACTATTTTTGGGACTAACATATTGATCCAGTGCCCAATGCCAGTTCCTATCTGTTGCATGTTTTTGGTTTCGCAGAATATCCATATCAAACGGAGTCCAAACGGGATAAAAACAGACGGAGCTTATTTTTGGAATATTTGGAAAATCTGGGAGAAAGATAACCGTGAAACGGTGTCCGAGGTGGCCACGAGGCAGGGGCCCACGCCCTCCCCAGGAGGGCGCGCCCCCCACCCTCGTGGGCCATCTGTAAGGCGGTTGATGCCCTTCTTCGGCCGCAAGAAAGCTAATTTTTGGTAAAAAATCACGGCGAAGGTTTCAGTCCAATCGGAGTTATGGATCTCCATATATATACGAAACGGTGAAAGGGCAGCAGAACAGAACGCAGAAACAGAGAGAGACAGAGAAATAGATCCAATCTCGGAGGGGCTCTCGCCCCTCCCACGCCATGGAGGCCAAGGACCAGAGGGGAAACCCTTCTCCCATCTAGGGAGGAGGTCAAGGAAGAAGAAGACGAAGGGCCCCCCTCTCCCCTTCTCTTCCGGTGGCGCCGGAACGCTGCCGTGGCCATCATCATCATCACCGCGATCTACGCCAACACCTCCGCCATCTTCACCAACACCTCCATCACCTTCCCCCTCTATCTACAGCGGTCCACTCACCCGCAACCCGCTATACCCTCTACTTGAACATGGTGCTTTATGCTTCATATTATTATCCAATGATGTGTAGCCATCCTATGATGTCTGAGTAGATTTTCTTTGTCCTATTGGTGGTTGATGAATTGCTATGATTGATTTAATTTGCTTGTGGTTATGTTGCTGTCCTTTGGTGCCCATCATAT
The DNA here is from genome assembly GCA_021605145.1 of Aegilops bicornis. Taxonomy (NCBI): domain Eukaryota; kingdom Viridiplantae; phylum Streptophyta; class Magnoliopsida; order Poales; family Poaceae; genus Aegilops; species Aegilops bicornis. Next base: position 107,443,415 of record CM038671.1, read on the forward strand.
GAGCGCGTGGATCACACCATAGGGTTAGTTGTATGTTGATAGGACTATGTATTGGAGGGCAAGAGTGACAGAAGCTTCAACCTAGCATAGAAATTGATGCATACTGGATTGAAGGTGGACCAATATATCTTAATGCTATGGTTGGGTTTTACCTTAATGAACGTTATTATTTGTGGATGCTTGCTAATAGTTCCAATCATAAGTGCATAGAATTCCAAGTCAGGGATGACATGCTAGCAGTGGCCTCTCCCACATAAAACTTGCTATCGATCTAGTAAAGTAGTCAATTGCTTAGGGACAATTTCGCAACTCCTACCACCACTTTTCCACACTCGCTATATTTACTTTAGTTGCTTCTTTACTTACAACAGCCCCTAGCTTTTATTTACGCTCTCTTTATTTTCTTGCAAGCCTATCCAAAAACACCTACAAAGTACTTCTAGTTTCATACTTGTTCTAGGTAAAGTAAACGTCAAGCGTGCGTAGAGTTGTATCGGTGGTTGATAGAACTTGAGGGAATATTTGTTCTACCTTTAGCACCTCGTTGGGTTCGACACACTTACTTATAGAAAGAGGCTACAATTGATCCCCTATACTTGTGGGTTATCAAGACCTTTTTCTGGCGCCGTTGCCGGGGAGTTATAGCGTGGGGTGAATATTCTCGTGTGTGCTTGTGTGCTTTATCACTAAGTAATTTTTATTTGCTGTTCTTAGTTGTTCTTTATCTTTAGTTATGGATATGGAACACGAAATACCAAAAAAATTAGGTGTACTTGCTGCTCATGGAGATGGGGAACCTCTTAAAACCCTCGATGCTCAATATGTGCAAAATATTATGTACCACTTTGATAATCCTGAGAAAACCTCATTCAATTTGGTAATGGGAGTAACGTTGGATCAACATGAATACTTTAGGGATTATCGCTTGACACAAAAAGGGAAACTATTATGGGATCAAATTTATATATTGAAGTGGTATTTTCGGCAAGTATGCTTGAATTATGATTATAATTGTTGCTCTAGGATGAATGCTCCACACCTTCCCTTTTCATGCAAATTTAATGATAATGAAACCACAGCTTCTTATGCTAATGGTATATATGATTACTATGATGTGGTACAAATAGAAGAATTTGTTGCTTTTAAGGGTGCTTATGAAATTGAATCTATGTTTGAAAAGTATGAAGCTTTTGATGATGATGTTTATAGGCCTGAAAATTTAGCTATCCTAAAATATTGCTATGATAATTATGAATATAATTCCTATATTAATGCACTTATTAAGAAAGTCTCCGCTTTCCAAGAAGAGACTAATATTTTGCAGGAATATATGGAAGAAGAAATTGATGAAACTTTGAGCTCATTGGATGAAAAAGATGATGAGGAGAGCGAAGAACAAAAGGAGGAAGAGCGGATTAGCTACCCATGCCCACCTTCTAATGAGAGTAACCCTCCAACTCATACATTGTTTAATTTCCCTTCGTGCTTACTGAAGGATGATTGCTATGATCCCATTGATTCTCTTGAAATATCCCTTTTTGATGATGGTTGTTATGCTTGTGGCAAGATGCCAATATGAATTATGCTTATGGATATGAACTTGCTATAGTTCCTTATGTTAAACATGAAATTGTTGCTATTGCACCACGCATGATAGTCCTATTATCTTTTTGAATTCTCCCGATTATACTATATCGGAGAAGTTTGCACTTATTAAGGATTATATTGATGGGTTGCCTTTTACCGTTACACATGATGATTTTGATAGATATAATATGCATGTGCTTGCTGCTCCTACTTGCAATTATTATGAGATAGGAACTATATCTCCACCTCTCTATGTTTCCCACACAATAAAATTGCAAGAAACTATTTATACTATGCATTGGCCTTTACTATGTGTGCATGAATTGTTCTTTTATGACATGCCGATGCATAGGAAGAGAGTTAGACTTCGTCATTACATGAGATATGTTGCTTTGTGCTCACTACTAAATTACAAATCTTTGCTAATTAAAATTGGCTTTGATATACCTTGGGATCCGGGTGGATCCATTACTTGAGCACTATATGCCTAGCTTAATGGCTTTAAAGAAAGCGCTGCTGTGGAGACAACCGGAAGTTTTATAGAGTCATTTATTTCTATTGAGTGCTTTCATATAGTTTAAAACAACAAAATAAAGAGGGGAACCCAAAACTTTTTCAAAAAGAAAAGCGAAAGTGAGAAAGACGAGCATTGTGAAAGTGGGGGACGTCCTTGAACTTTGTTCATGCTCACGGAAACTTTGTGAATCTTGATTACATAAACTTTTAAACAAAAATAATTATCCCCTTGTACAATTCCAGTGTATTATAAAAATAATGTGCCAAGGTTTGCCTTTAGGATGTTTCCAATACTTGTTGGTTTGTACGGTGCAGGACAGAAACTTTTGGCTGTAGTGCGCGAATTTCAGTTTTTTATTGGAACGTCAAATGGTTCTAATTCTTTTTGCACTGTCTTGCTGTACAAATTTTTTATTTTTCCTAATTTTGGCAGAATTTTCAACTATCATAAGTATGGTGAATGTTCATATTGTTACAGACTGTTCTTTTTTAGACAGATTCTGTTTTTGATGCATAGTTTGCTTGTTTTGATGAAACTATCAATTTATATCAGTGGATTAAGCCATGAAAAAGTTATATTACAGTATACACAATGCAAAAACAAAATATGAATTGGTTTGCAACAGTACTTAGATTAGTGATTTGCTTTATTATACTAACGGATCTTACCGACTTTTCTGTTGAAGTTTTGTGTGGATGAAGTGTTCGATGATCGAGAAGGTTTCGATGTGAGAAGAAGGAAGAGAGGCAAGAGCTCAAGCTTGGGGATGCCCGAGGCACCCCAAGTAAATATTCAAGGAGAGTCAAGCGTCTAAGCTTGGGGATGCCCCGGAAGGCATCCCCTCTTTCTTCAAAAAATATCGGTATGTTTTCAGATTCGTTTCGTTCATGCGATATGTGCAAATCTTGGAGCGTCTTTTGCATTTAGTTTTAACTTTTCTTTTATGCACCATGCTGGTATGAGATAGTCCTTGGCTGATTTATAGAATGCTCTTTGCACTTCACTTATATCTTTTGAGTATGGCTTTATAGAATGCTTCATGTGGGTCACTTATATCATTTGAAGTTTGGATGGCCTGTTTCTCTTTACTTAGACAACCGCCCTTTGTAGAATGCTCTTTTAATTCACTTATATTTGTTTGAGCGTGGGCATATCTTTTGTATAAAGAATTAAACTCTCTTGCTTCACTTATATCTATTTAGAGAGATGACATGAACTGGTCATTCACATGGTTAGTCATAAAACCCTACATAAAACTTATAGATCACTGAATATGATATGTTTGATTCCTTGCAATAGTTTTGCGATATAAAGGTGGTTATATTAGAGTCGTGCTAGTTGAGTAATTGTGAAATTGAGAAATACTTGTGTTGAGATTTGCAAGTCCCGTAGCATGCACGTATGGTGAACCGTTATGTAATGAAGTCGGAGCATGAGGTGTTTATTGATTGTCTTCCTTATGAATGGCGGTCGGGGACGAGCGATGGTCTTTTCCTACCAATCTATCCCCCTAGGAGCACACGCGTACTACTTTGTTTCGATGACAAATAGATTTTTGCAATAAGTATGTGAGTTCTTTATGACTAATGTTGAGTCCGTGGATTATACGCACTCTCGCCCTTCCATCATTGCTAGCCTCTTCGGTACCGTGCATTGCCCTTTCTCACCTCGAGAGTTGGTGCAAACTTCACCGGTGCATCGAAATCCCGTGATACGATACGCTCTATCACACATAAACCTCCTTATATCTTCCTCAAAACAGCCACCATACCTACCTATTATGGCATTTCCATAGCCATTCCGAGATATATTGCCATGCAACTTCCATCATCATCATATACATGACTTGAGCATTTATCGTCATATTTCTTTGCATGATCGTAAGATAGCTAGCATGATGTTTTCATGGTTTGACCGTTTTTTTTTGATGTCATTGCTACGCTAGATCATTGCACATCCTGGTACACCGCCGGAGGCATTCATATAGAGTCATATCTTTGTTCTAGATATCGAGTTGTAATATTGAGTTGTAAGTAAATAAAAGTGTGATGATCATCATTATTAGGACATTGTCCCGTGTGAGGTTATCAAAATAAAAGAGGCCAAAGAAGCCCAAATAAAAAAAGAGGCCAAAGAAGCCCACAAAAAAAGAGAAAAAGATGAGAGAAAAAGAGAGAAGGGGCAATGTTACTATCCTTTTACCACACTTGTGCTTCAAAGTAGCACCATGTTCTTCATATAGAGAGTCTCTTGAGTTATCACTTTCATATACTAGTGGGAATTTTCATTATAGAACTTGGCTTGTATATTCCAACGACGAGCTTCCTCAAATGCCCTAGGTCTTCATGAGCAAGCAAGTTGGATGCACACCCACTTAGTTTCAGTTTGAGCTTTCATATACTTATAGCTCTAGTGCATCCGTTGCATGGCAATCCCTACTCCTCACATTGACATCAATTGATGGGCATCTCCATAGCCTGTTGATTAGCCGCGTCGATGTGAGACTTTCTCTTTTTGTCTTCTCCACATAACCCCCATCATCATATTCTATTCCACCTATAGTGCTATGTCCATGGCTCATGCTCATGTATTGCGTGAAAGTTAAAAAGGTTTGAGAAACGTCAAAAGTATGAAACAATTGCTTGGCTTGTCATCGGGGTTGTGCATGATGTGAATATTTTGTGTGGTGAAGTTGGAGCATAGAAATACTTTATGATTGTGTATGGATTATCTTTCTTTGTCTATGTTATTTCAATAATACATAATTGCTTGGTTGGTATGCTTGAAGTATTATTGTTTTTATGTCAAAGGATAGACTATTGCTTTGAATCAGTCGTGTCTTAATATTCATGTCATGATTAGACATATGATCAAGATTATGCTAGGTAGCACTCCACATCAAAAATTATTATTTTTATCATTTACCTACTCAAGGACGAGCAGGAATTAAGCTTGGGGATGCTGATACGTCTCCATCGTATCTATAATTTTTGATTGTTCCATGCCAATATTATTCAACTTTCATATACTTTTTGGCAACTTTTTATACTATTTTCGGGACTAACATATTGATCCAGTGCCCAATGCGAGTTCCTGTCTGTTGCATGTTTTTGGTTTCGCAGAATATCCATATCAAATGGAGTCCAAACGTGATAAAAACAAATGGAGCTTATTTTTGGAATATTTGGAAAATCTGGGAGAAAGATCAACGCGAAATGGTGTCCGAGGTGGCCACGAGGCAGGGGCCCACGCCCTCCCCAGGAGGGCGTGCCCCCCACCCTCGTGAGCCACCCGTAAGGCAGTTGATGCCCTTCTTCGGCCGCAAGAAAGCTAATTTTTGGTAAAAAAATCACGGCGAAGGTTTCAGTCCAATCGGAGTTACGGATCTCCATATATATACGAAACGGTGAAAGGGCAGCAGAACAGAACGCAGAAACAGAGAGAGACAGAGAAATAGATCCAATCTTGGAGGGGCTCTCGCCCCTCCCACGCCATGGAGGCCAAGGACCAGAGGGGAAACCCTTCTCCCATCTAGGGAGGAGGTCAAGGAAGAAGAAGACGAAGGGGCCCCCTCTACCATTCTCTTCGGGTGGCGCCGGAACGCTGCCGTGGCCATCATTATCATCACCGCGATCTACACCAACACCTCCGCCATCTTCACCAACATCTCCATCACCTTCCACCCTCTATCTACAGTGGCCACTCTCCCGCAACCCGCTGTACCCTCTACTTGAACATGGTGCTTTATGCTTCATATTGTTATCCAATGATGTTTGAGTAGATTTTCTTTGTCCTATCGGTGGTTAACGAATTGCTATGATTGATTTAATTTTCTTGTGGTTATGTTGCTGTCCTTTGGTGCCCAACATATGAGCGCGCGCATGGATCACACCATAGGGTTAGTTGTATGTTGATAGGACTATGTATTGGAGGGCAAGAGTGACAGAAGCTTCAACCTAGCATAGAAATTGATGCATACTGGATTGAAGGTGGACCAATATATCTTAATGCTATGGTTGGGTTTTACCTTAATGAACGTTATTATTTGTGGATGCTTGCTAATAGTTCCAATCATAAGTGCATAGAATTCCAAGTCAGGGATGACATGCTAGCAGTGGCCTCTCCCACATAAAACTTGCTATCGGTCTAGTAAAGTAGTCAATTGCTTTAGGGACAATTTCGCAACTCCTACCACCACTTTTCCACACTCGCTATATTTAATTTAGTTGCTTCTTACTTACAAAAGCCCCTAGATTTTATTTACACTCTCTTTATTTTCTTGCAATCCTATCAAAAACACCTACAAAGTACTTCTAGTTTCATACTTGTTCTAGGTAAAGTAAACGTCAAGCATGCGTAGAGTTATATCGGTGGTCGATAGAACTTGAGGGAATATTTGTTCTACCTTTAGCTCCTCGTTGGGTTCGACACTGTTACTTACCGATAGAGGCTACAATTGATCCCCTATACTTGTGGGTTATCAAGCCTTCATATCTCCTATACCAAACAGGTCCTTCTTCACCTCTTCCGTTGTATAAGGTGCAAACAACATTTCATTCATACCTGATGTAACTCTTGGGGTTATACTGTTCATAAGTGCATCATCATGAGCTAACACTTCAGAGGTAAACAATGAGGAAAAATATTCTAAAATATGCTCTGATAGTACATCATTCCCCTCAACCTCATCACCATTGTCATTCACTAATTTTCTGATAGTATTTTTCTTCTTTCTCTCATACGCAAACCGATGAAATAAATTGGTATTGCGGTTACCACGCCTCAACCAATCTACTCTCCCTCGTTGGAGCTATGCAACTTCTTCCTGCTCAAACAGTAGCTCCAAGGACACCAAAATTTCATGTTGACGCCCAAGTGAATAATCTGTCATAGGACCCAGCCGTAACTCTTCAAGCTCCTTTTCCAACTTGTTAATACATTTTCGTGGGCCTTTAAGAATAGTGTGATCCCACTCATGTAACTCTTCATGGACATCTTGTTGGGAAACGTAGTAATTCAAAAAAAAATCCTACCATCACGCAAGATCTATCTAGGAGATGCATAGCAACGAGAGGGGAGAGTGTGTCCACTTACCCTCGTTGACCGAAAGCGGAAGCGTTTAGTAACACGGTTGATGTAGTCGAACGTCTTCATGATCCAACCGATCCAAGTACCAAACGTATGGCACCTCCGTGTTCAGCACACGTTCAGCACAATGACGTCCCTCAAGCTCTTGATCCAGTTGAGGGTGAGGGAGATTTCCGTAAGCACGACAGCGTGCTGACGGTGATGATGAAGTTACCGGCGCAGGGCTTCGCCTAAGCACTATGACGATATGACCGAGGTGTTAAACTGTGGAGGGGGCACCGCACACGGCTAAGATATTGTCTGTTGTCCCTTTGGGGTGCCCCCCTCCCCCGTATATAAAGTAGGGAGGGAGGAGGTGGCCGGCCTAGGGGGCGCGCCAAGTGTGGGGAGTCCTACTAGGACTCCCAAGTCCTAGTAGGATTGCCCTTTCCTTTCCGGAGTAGGAGTGAGGGAAACAGAGAAAGTGAGAGGGAGTAGGAAACGGCAAGGGGGGCGCCGCCCCCTCCCCTAGTCCAATTCGCACTCCATGGGGGGGGGCGCCACCTCCCCTTGGCCTGCCTCCTATTCTCTCTTATAGCCCAATAAGGCCCATTACTTCCCCGGGGGGTTCCGGTAACCTCCCGGTACACCGAAAAAATACCTGAATCACTCCGGAACCATTCCGATGTCCGAATATAACCTTCCAATATATCAATCTTCATGTCTCGACCATTTCGAGACTATTAGTCATGTCCATGATCTCATCCGGGACTCCGAACAATCTTCGGTCATCAAATCACATAACTCATAATACAAATCATTATTGAACGTTAAGCGTGCGGACCCTACGGGTTGGAGAACTATGTAGACATGACCGAGACACAACTCCGATCAATAACCAATAGTGGAACCTGGATGCTCATATTGGCTCCTACATATTCTACGAAGATCTTTATCGGTCAAACCGCATAATAACATACGTTTTTCCCTTTGTCATCGTTATGTTACTTGCCCGAGATCCGATCGTCGGTATCATCATACCTAGTTCAATCTCGTTACATGCAAGTCTCTTTACTTGTCCGTAATGCATCATCCCGCAACTAACTCATTAATATTAGTAACATTACTTGCAAGGCTTATAGTGGGAACGTTGTGAAAATAAAAAAATTCTACTCTTCACCAAGATCAATCTATGGAGTCATCTAGCAATGAGAGAGAGAGAAGTGCATCTACATACCCTTGTAGATCGCGCGCGGAAGCGTTCAAGAGAATGGCGTTGAGGGAGTCGTACTCGTCGTGATCCAAATCACCGAAGATCTAAGTGCCGAACGGACGACACCTCCGCGTTCAACACACGTACGGTTGGGGAAGATGTCTCCTCCTTCTTGATCCAGCAAGGGGGGGGGGGGAGATGTTGATGGAGATCCAGCAGCACGACGGCGTGGTGGTGGAAGTAGCAGCGATCTCGGCAGGGCTTCGCCAAGCTCAGCGAGAGGGAGAGGTGTTACGGAGGGAGAGGGAGGCGCTAGGAGCAGGGGTGCGCATCCCTCCCTCCCCTCTTTATATAGGGGCTGGGGCGCCAGCCCCAGAGATTGGATCTCAAGGGGCGGCGGCAAGGGGGTGGCTTGCCCCCAAGCCAAGTGGGCGCCCACCCCTAGGGTTTCCAACCCTAGGCGCAGGGGAGGCCCACGGTGGCGCAGACCAGCCCACCAGGCTGGTTCCCTCTCACTTCAGCCCATGGGGCCCTCCGGATAGGTGGCCCCACCGGTGGACCTCGGGACCCTTCCGGTGGTCCCGGTACAATACCGGTGACCCCCGAAACTTTCCCGATGGCCGAAACTAGACTTCCTATATACAATTCTTCACCTCCGCACCATTTCGGAACTCCTCGTTACGTCTGGGATATCATCCGGGACTCCGAACAACTTTCGGGTTACCGCATACTAATATCTCTACAACCCTAGCGTCACCGAACCTTAAGTGTGTAGACCCTACGGGTTCGGGAGACATGCAGACATGACCGAGACGACTCTCTGGCCAATAACCAACAGCGGGATCTGGATACCCATGTTGGCTCCCACATGCTCCTCGATGAGCTCATCGGATGAACCACGATGTCGAGGATTCAAGTAATCCCGTATACAATTCCCTTTGTTAATCGGTACGTTACTTGCCCGAGATTCGATCGTCGGTATCCCAATACCTCGCTCAATCTCATCGGCAAGTCACTTTACTCGTACCGTAATGCATGATCCCGTGACCAACCACTTAGTCACTTTGAGCTCATTATGATGATGCATTACCGAGTGGGCCCAGAGATATCTGTCCGTCATACGGAGTGACAAATCCCAGTGTCGATCCGTGTCAACCCAACTGACACTTTCGGAGATACCTGTAGTATACCTTTATAGTCACCCAGTTACTTTGTGACGTTTGGTACACCCAAAGCACTCCTACGGCATCCGGGAGTTACATGATCTCATGGTCTAAGGAAATGATACTTGACATTGGAAAAGCTCTAGCAAACGAACTACACGATCTTGTGCTATGCTTAGGATTGGGTCGTGTCCATCACATCATTCTCCCAATTATGTGATCCCGTTATCAATGACATCCAATGCCCATGGTCAGGAAACCGTGACCATCTATTGATAAACGAGCTAGTCAACTAGAGGCTCACTAGGGACATGTTGTGGTCTATGTATTCACACATTTATTACGATTTCCGGATAACACAGTTATAGCATGAATAATAGAAAATTATCATGAACAAGGAACTATAATAATAATCATTTTATTATTGCCTCTAGGGCATATTTCCAACAGTCTGCCACTTGCACTAGAGTCAATAATCTAGTTACATTGTGATGAATCGAACACCCATAGAGTTTTGGTGTTGATCATGTTTTGCTCGCGGAAGACGTTTAGTCAACGAATCTGCGACATTCAAATCCGTATGCACTTCACAAATATCTATGTCTCCGTCTTGAACATTTTCACGAATGGAGTTGAAGCGACGCTTGATGTGCCTGGTCTTCTTGTGAAACCTGGGCTCCTTGGCAAGGGCAATAGCTCTAGTGTTGTCACAGAAGAGAGTGACCGGCCCCGATGCATTGGGTATGACTCCTAGGTTGGTGATGAACTCCTTCATCCAGATTGCTTCATGCGCTGCCTACGAGGCTGCCATGTACTCCGCTTCACATGTAGATCCCGCCACGACGCTTTGCTTGCAACTCCACCAGCTTACAGCCCCTCCATTGGAAATATACACGTATCCGGTTTGTGACTTAGAGTCATCCAGATGTTTGTCGAAGCTAGCATCGACGTAACCCTTTACGACGAGCTCTTCGTCACCTCCATATACGAGAAACATATCCTTAGTCCTTTTCAGGTACTTCAGGATATTCTTGACCGCTGTCCAGTGTTCCATGCCGGGATTACTTTGGTACCTTCCTACCAAACTTACGACAAGGTTTACATCAGTGTCGGTACATAGCATGGCATACATGATAGACCCTATGGCTGAGGCATAGGGATGACACTCATCTTTTCTCTATCTTACATGTCGTGGTCGGACATTGAGCCGAGCTCAATTTCACACCTTGCAACACAGGCAAGAACCCCTTCTTGAACTGATCCATATTGAACTTCTTCAATATCTTATCAAGGTATGTGCTTTGTGAAAGAGCTATGAGGCGTCTCGATCTATCTCTATAGATCTTGATGCCTAATATGTAAGCAACTTCTCCAAGGTCCTTCATTGAAAGACACTTGTTCAAGTAGGCCTTAATGCTGTCCAAAAGTTCTATATCATTTCCCATCAAAAGTATGTGATCCACATATAATATGAAAAATGCTACAGAGCTCCCACTCAGTTTCTTGTAAACGCAGGCTTCTCCATAAGTCTGCATAAACCCAAACGCTGTGATCATCTCATTAAAGCGAATGTTCCAACTCCGAGATGCTTGCACCAGCCCATAGATGGAGCGCTGGAGCATGCATACCTTGTTAGCATTCTTAGGATCGACAAAACCTTCCGGCTGCATCATATACAGTTCTTCCTTAAGATGGCCGTTAAGGAATGTCGTTCTGACGTCCATTTGTCATATCTCATAATCATAGTATGCGGCAATTGCTAAGATGATTCGGAAGGACTTCAGCTTCGCTACGGGAGAGAAAGTCTCATCATAGTAAACCCCTTGAACTTGTCGATAACCCTTAGCGACAAGTCGAGCTTTATAGATGGTAGCATTACCATCCGCGTCCGTCTTCTTCTTAAAGATCCATTTGTTTTCTATCGCTCGCCGATGAATCTGGGCCCGCCATTGCTTCTTCATAGTTCGAAGGTTCACCGTTGTCTAACAACATGATTTCTTGGACAGGGTTGCCATACCACTCTGGTGTGGAACATGTCCTCGTGGACCTACGAAGTTCAGTAGTAACTTGATCCGAAGTACCTTGATCATCATCATTAGTTTCCTCTCTAGTCGGTCAGGTGCACCACAGGAACATCTTCCTGAGCTGCGATACTTTCCGGTTCAAGAGGTAGTACTTCATCAAGTTCCACTTTCCTCCCACTTACTTCTTTCGAGAGAAACTCTTTCTCCAGAAAGGACCCGTTCTTGGCAATAAAGATCTTGCCTTCGGATCTGAGGTAGAAGGTATACCCAATGGTTTCCTTAGGGTATCCTATGAAGACGCATTTTTCCAACTTGGGTTCAAGCTTTTCAGGTTGAAGTTTCTTGACATAAGCAACGCATCCCCAAACTTTTAGAAATGACAGCTTAGGTTTCTTCCCAAACCATAATTCATACGGTGTCGTCTCAACGGATTTAGTCGGTGCCCTATTTAAAGTGAATGTAGCTGTCTCTAGAGCATATCCCCAAAATGATAGCGGTAAATCGATGAGTGACATCATAGATCGCACCATATCCAATAGAGTGTGATTACGACGTTCGGACACACCGTTACGCTGAGGTGTTCCAGGCGGTGTGAGTTGTGAAACGATTCCACATTTCCTTAAGTGCGTACCAAATTCGTGACTTAAATATTCTCCCCCACGATCTGATTGTAAGAACTTTATCTTTCGGTCATGTTGATTCTCTACCTCATTCTGAAATTCCTTGAACTTTTCAAAGGTCTCAGACTTGTGTTTCATCAAGTAGACATACCCATATCTACTCAAGTCGTCAGTGAGAGTGAGAACATAACGATATCCTCCACGAGCCTCAACGCTCATTGGACCGCACGCATCAATATGTATGATTTCCAATAAGTTGGTTGCTCGCTCCATTGTTCCGGAGAACGGAGTCTTGGTCATTCTGCTCATAAGGCATGGTTCGCACGTGTCAAATGATTCGTAATCAAGAGACTCCAAAAGTCCATCAGCATGGAGCTTCTACATGCGTTTGACACCAATGTGACCAAGGCGGCAGTGCCACAAGTATGTGGGACAATCGTTATCAACTTTACATCTTTTGGTATTCACACTATGAATATGTGTAACATCCTATTCGAGATTCATTAAGAATAAACCATTGACCAGCGGGGCATGACCATAAAACATATCTCTCATATAAATAGAACAACCATTATTCTCGGATTTAAATGAGTAGCCATCTCGCATTAAACAAGATCCAGATACAATGTTCATGCTCAAAGGCGGCACTAAATAACAATTATTGAGGTTTAAAACTAATCATGTAGGTAAATGTAGAGGTAGAGTGCGTGGCGATCACATCGACCTTGGAACCATTCCGGCGTGCATCGTCCTTCGCCGATCTCCGCTTATTCCGCAGCTCCTGTTTTGAGTTACAAATATGAGCAACCGCACCAATATCAAATACCGGGAGCTACTACAGTAATCGGTAAGGTACACATCAATGACATGTATATCACATATACCTTTGGTTTTGCGGCCTTCTTGTCCGCTAAGTATTTGGGGCAGTTCCGCTTCTAGTGTCCCTTTCCTTGCAATAAAAGCACTCAGTCTCAGGTTTGGGTCCATTCTTTGGCTTCTTCCGGCAAGAATCGGCTTACGGTAGCGGCAACTCCTTGCCATCCTTCTTGAAGTTCTTCTTACCCTTGCCTTTCTTGAAACTAGTGGTTTTATTGACCATCAACACTTGATGTTCCTTTTCGATTTCCACCTCTGCTGATTTCAGCATTGAAAATACTTCAGGAATAGTTTTCACCATCCCCTGCATATTGTAGTTCATCACAAAGCTCTTGTAGCTAGGTGGGAGCGACTGAAGGATTCTATCAATGACCGCCTCGTCCGGGAGGTTAATGTCCAGCTGGGACAAGAGGTTGTGCTACCCAGACATTTTGAGTATGTGCTCACTAACAGAACTATTTTCCTCCATCTTAAAATTGTAGAACTTGTCGGAGACTTCATATCTCTCGACCCGTACATGAGCTTGGAAAACCATTTTCAGCTCTTCGAACATCTCATATGCTCCGTGCTGCTCAAAACGGTTTTGGAGCCCCGGTTCTAAGCTGTAAAGCATGCTGCACTGAACGAGGGAGTAATCATCAGCACGTGACTGCCAAGCATTCATAACGTCTTGGTTCTCTGGGATGGGTGCATCACCTAGCGGTCCTTCTAGGACATATGCTTTCTTGGCAGCTATGAGGAGGATCCTCAGGTTCCGGACCCAGTCCGAATAGTTTCTGCCATCATCTTTCAGCTTGGTTTTCTCTAGGAACGCGTTGAAGTTGAGGTTGACATGAGCGTTGGCCATTTGATCTACAAGACATTTTGCAATGGTGTTTAGACTAAGTTCATGATAATTAAGTTCATCTAATCAAATTATTTAATGAACTCCCACTCAGATTAGACATCCCTCTAGTCATCTAAGTGATACATGATCCGACTCAACTAGACCGTGTCCGATCATCACGTGAGACGGACTAGTTATCATCGGTGAACATCTCCATGTTGATCGTATCTTCCATACGACTCATGTTCGACCTTTCGGTCTCTTGTGTTCCGAGGCCATGTCTGTACATGCTAGGCTCGTCAAGTCAACCTAAGTGTTTTGCATGTGTAAATCTGTCTTACACCGTTGTATGTGAACGTTAGAATCTATCACACCCGATCATCACGTGGTGCTTGAAACAACGAACTTTAACGGCAGTATGCAGTTAGGGGAACACTTTCTTGAAATTATTATAAGGGATCATCTTATTTACTACTGTCGTACTAAGCAAATAAGAAGCAAAACATGATAAACATCACATGCAATCAAATAGTGACATGATATGGCCAATATCATATTGCTCCTTTGATCTCCATCTTGAGCGCCATGATCATCTTCGTCACCGGCATGACACCATGATCTCCATCATCATGATCTCCATCATCGTGTCTTCATGAAGTTGTCACGCCAACGATTACTTCTACTTCTATGGCTAACATGTTTAGCAATAAAGGAATGTAAGTTACATGGCGTTATTCTATGACACGCAGGTCATACAAAAAATAAAGACAACTCCTATGGCTCCTGCCGGTTGTCATACTCATCGACATGCAAGTCGTGATTCCTATTACAAGAACATGATCAATCTCATACATCACATATATTTCATTCATCACATCCTTTTGGCCATATCACATCCCAAGGCATATGCTGCAAAAACAAGTTAGACGTCCTCTAATTGTTGTTGCATGTTTTTACGTGGCTTCTATAGGTTTCTAGCAGGAACGTTTCTTACCTACGTAAAACCACAACGTGATATGCCAATTTCTATTTACCCTTCATAAGGACCCTTTTCATCAAATCCGATCCGACTAAAGTGGGAGAGACAGACACCCGCTAGCCACCTTATGCAACTAGTGCATGTCAGTCGATGGAACCTGTCTCACATAAGCGTACGTGTAAGGTCAGTCCGGGCCGCTTCATCCCATGATGCCGCCGAAACAAGATAAGACTAGTAGTGGCAAGAAAATTGACAACATCTACGCCCACAACAAGTTTGTGTTCTACTCGTGCATAGAAACTACGCATAGACCTAGCTCATGATGCCGCTGTTGGGGAACGTTCTGAAAATAAAAAATTTCTACGCTTCACCAAGATCAATCTATGGAGTCATCTAGCAACGAGAGAGAGGAGTGCATCTACATACCCTTGTAGATCGCGCGCGGAAGCGTTCAAGAGAACGGGGTTGAGGGAGTCGTGACTCGCCGTGATCCAAATCACCAAGATCCTAGTGTCAAGACGGACGACACCTCCGCGTTCAACACACGTGACGGTTGGGGAAGACGTCTCCTCCTTCTTGATCCAGCAAGGGGAGGAGAGGTTGATGGAGATCCAAAGAGTACTGACGGCGTGGTGGTGGAAGTAGCAGCGATCTCGGCAGGGCTTCGCCAAGCTCAGCGAGAGGTGTTACGGAGGGAGAGGGAGGTGCCAAGAGCAGGGGTGCGCAGCCCTCCCTCCCCCCTCTTTATATAGGGGCCCTGGGGGGGAGCGCCGGCCCCTAGAGATTCGATCCCAAGGGGGCGGCGGCCAAGGGGGGTGGCTTGCCCCCAAGCCAGTGGGCGCCCCACCCCGAGGGTTTCCACCCCTAGGCGCAGGGGGAGGCCCAAGGGGGGCGCACCAGCCCACCAGGGGCTGGTTACCCTCCCACTTCAGCCCATGGGGCCCTCCGGGATAGGTGGCCCCACCCGATGGACCCCTGGGACCCTTCCGGTGGTACCGGTACTATACCGGTAACCCCCGAAACTTTCCCGGTGGCCAAAACTGGACTTCCTATATACAATTCTTCACCTCCGGACCATTCCGGAACTCCTCGTGACGTCCAGGATCTCATCCGGGACTCTGAAAAACTTTCGGGTTACCACATACTAATATCTCTACAACCCTAGCGTCACCGAACCTTAAGTGTGTAGACCCTATGGGTTCGGGAGACACGCAAACATGACCGAGACAACTCTCCGGTCAATAACCAACAGCGGGATCTCGATACCCATGTTGGCTCCCACATGCTCCTCGATGATCTCATCGGATGAACCACGATGTCGAGGATTCAAGTAATCCCGTATACAATTCCCTTTGTCAATCGGTACTTGCCCGAGATTCGATCGTCGGTATCCCAACACCTCGTTCAATCTCGTTACCGGCAAGTCACTTTACTCGTACCGTAATGCATGATCCCTGTGACCAACCACTTAGTCACTTTGAGCTCATTATGATGATGCATTACCGAGTGGGCCCAGAGATACCTCTCCGTCATACGGAGTGACAAATCCCAGTCTCGATGCATGTCAACCCAATGCACACTTTCGGAGATATTTGTAGTATACCTTTATAGTCACCCAGTTACGTTGTGATGTTTGGTACACCCAAAGCACTCCTACGACATCCGAGAGTTACACGATCTCATGGTCTAAGGAAATGATACTTGACATTGGAAAAGCTCTAGCAAACGAACTACACGATCTTGTGCTATGCTTAGGATTGGGTCTTGTCCATCACATCATTCTCCCAATGATGTGATCCCGTTATCAATGACATCCAATGCCCATGGTCAGGAAACCGTGACCATCTATTGATAAACGAGCTAGTCAACTAGAGGCTCACTAGGGACATGTTGTGGTCTATGTATTCACACATGTATTACGATTTCCAATAACACAATTATAGCATGAATAATAGACAATTATCATGAACAAGGAAATATAATAATAATCATTTTATTATTGCCTCTAGGGCATATTTCCAACAGTGCATTACCGATAGGGCCCAGAGATACATCCCCGATACATGGAGTGACAAATCCTAATCTCAATCTATGCCAAACCAACAATCACCTTCGGAGATACCTGTAGAGAATCTTTATAATCACCCAGTTACGTTGTGATGTTTGATAGCACACAAGGTGTTCCTCCGGTATTCGGGAGTTGCATAATCTCATAGTAAGAGGAACATGTATAAGTCATGAAGAAAGCAATAGCAATAAAACTAAACGATCATTATGCTAAGCTAATGGATGGGTCTTGTCCATCACATCATTCTCTAATGATGTGATCCCGTTCATCAAATGACAACACATGTCTATGGCTAGGAAACTTAACCATCTTTGATTAACGACCTAGTCTAGTAGAGGTTTACTAGGGACACTCTGTTTGTCTATGTATTCACACATGTACTAAGTTACAGGTTAATACAATTCTAGCATGAATAATAAACATTTATCATGATATAAGGAAATATAGATAACAACTTTATTATTGCCTCTAGGGCATATTTCCTTCAGTCTCCCACTTGCACTAGAGCCAATGATCTAGATTACATAGTAATGATTCTAACACCCATGGAGTCTTGGTGCTAATCATGTTTTGCTTGTGGAAGAGGCTTAGTCAACGGGTCTGTAACATTTAGATCTGTATGTATTTTGCAAATCTCTATGTCTCCCTCCTTGACTAGATCACGGATGGAATTGAAGTGTCTCTTGATGTGTTTGGTTCTCTTGTGAAATTTGGATTCCTTTGCCAAGGCTATTGCTCCAGTATTTTCACAAAATATTTTCGTTGGACCCGATGCACTAGGTATAAAATCTAGATCAGATATGAACTCCTACATCCAGACTCCTTCATTTGCTGCTTCCGAAGCAGCTATGTACTCCGCTTCACACATAGATCCTGCCACGACACTTTGCTTGGAACTGCACCAACTAACAGCTCCACCATTCAATATAAATACGTATCCGGTTTGCGACTTAGAGTCATCTGGATCAGAGTCAGAGCTTGCATCGACGTAACCATTTACGATGAGCTCTTTGTCACCTCCATAAACGAGAAACACATCCTTAGTCCTTTTCAGGTATTTCAAGATGTTCTTGACCGCTGTCCAGTGATCCACTCCTGGATTACTTTGGTACCTCCCTGTTGTACTTATAGCAAGGCACACATCAGGTTTGGTACATAGCATTGCATACATGATAGAACCTATGGCTGAAGCACAGGGAATGACTTTCATTTTCTCTCTATCTTCTACAATGGTCGGGCATTGAGTCTGACTCAACTTCACACCTTGTAACACAGGAAAGAACCCTTTCTTTGGTCGATCCATTTTGAACTTCTTCAAAACTTTATCAAGGTATGTGCTTTGTGAAAGTCCAATTAAGCGTCTTGATCTATCTCTATAGATCTTGATGCCCAATATATACTCAGCTTCACCAAGGTCTTTCATTGAAAAATTCTTATTCAAGTATCCTTTTATGCTATCCAGAAATTCTGTGTCATTTCCAATCAACAATATGTCATCCACATATAATATTAGAAATGCTACAGAGCTCCCACTCACTTTCTTGTAAATACAGGCTTCTCCAAAAGTCTGTATAAAACCATATGCTTTGATCACACTATCAAAGCGTATATTCCAACTTCGGAGGCTTGCACGATCCATAAATGGATCATTGGAGCTTGCACACTTGTAAGCACCTTTAGGATTGACAAAACCTTCTGGTTGCATCATATACAACTCTTCTTTAAGAAATCCATTAAGGAATGCAGTTTTGACATCCATTTGCCAAATTTCATAATCATAAAATGCAGCAATTGCTAACATGATTCGGACAGACTGAGGCATCTCTACGGGTGAGAAGGTCTCATCGTAGTTAACTCCTTGAACTTGTTGAAAACCTTACGCAACAAGTTGAGCTTTGTAGGCATTAACATTACCGTCAGCGTCAGTCTTCTTCTTGAACATCCATTTATTCTCGATGGCTTGCCGATCATCGGGCAAGTCAACCAAAGTCTATACTTTGTTCTCATACATGGATCCCATCTCAGATTTCATGGCCTCAAGCCATTTCGCGGAATCTGGGCTCATCATCGCTTCCTCAAAGTTTGTAGGTTCGTCATGGTCTAGTAACATGACTTCCAGAACAGGATTACCGTACCACTCTGGTGCGGATCATACTCTGGTTGACCTACGAGGTTCGGTAGTAACTTGATCTGAAGTTTCATGATCATCATCATTAACTTGCTCACTAACTGGTGTAGGAATCACTGGAACTAATTTCTATGATGAACTACTTTCCAATTCAGGAGAAGGTACAATTACCTCATCAACTTCTACTTTCCTCCCACTCACTTCTTTCGAGAGAAACTCCTTCTCTACAAAGGATCCATTCTTAGCAACAAATATCTTGCCTTAGGATCTGTGATAGAAGGTGTACCCAACAGTCTCCTTTGGGTATCCTATAAAGACACAGTTCTCCGATTTGGGTTCGAGTTTATCATGTTGAAGCTTTTTCACATAAGCATCACAGCCCCAAACTTTAAAAAACGACAACTTGGGTTTCTTGCTAAATCATAGTTCATATGGTGTCGTCTCAATGGATTTAGATGGTGCCCTATTTAACGTGAATGCAGCCGTCCCTAAAGCATAACCCCAAAAAAACAGTGGTAAATCGGTAAGAGACATCATAGTTCGCATCATATCTACGATTACGACGGTCGGACACACCAATACGTCGCGGTGTTCCAGGTGGCGTGAGTTGCGAAACAATTCCACATTGTTTCAAATGAAGGCCAAACTCGTAACTCAAATGTTCTCCTCCACGATCAGATCGTAGAAACTTTATTTTCTTGTTACGATGATTTTCCACTTCACTCTGAAATTCTTTGAACTTTTCAAATGTTTCAGACTTATGTTTCATTAAGTGGATATACCCATATCTGCTCAAATAATCTGTGAAACTCGGAAAATAATGATACCTGCCGCGAGCCTCAACACTCATCGGACCACATACATCAGTATGTATTATTTCCAATAAGTCAGTTGCTCGAACCATTGTTCCAGAGAATGAAGTCTTAGTCATCTTGCCCATGAGGCATGGTCCGCAAGCATCAAGTGATTCATAATCAAGTGATTCCGAAAGCCCATCAGCATGGAGTTTCTTCATGCGATTTACACCAATATGACCTAGACGGCAGTGCCACAAATAAGTTGCACTATCATTCTTAACTTTGCATCTTTTGGCTTCAATATTATGAATATGTGTATCACTACAATCAAGATTTAATACAAATAGACCACTCATCAAGGGTGCATGACCATAAAAGATATTACTCATATAAATAGAACAACCATTTTTCTCTAATTTAAATGAAAACCGTCTTGCATCAAACATGATCCAGATATAACGTTCATGCACAACGCTGGCACCAAATAAAAATTATTCAGGCCTAAAACTAATCCCGGTGGTAGATGTAGAGGTAGCGTGCCGACATCGATCACATCGACTTTGGAACCATATCCCACGCGCATCGTCACCTCGTCCTTAGCCAATCTTCATTTAATCCGTAGCCCCTGTTTTGAGTTACAAATATGAGCAACAAGACCAGTATCAAATACCCAGGCGCTACTACGAGCATTACTAAGGCACCCATCATTAACATGTATATCAAATATACCTTTCACTTTGCCATCCTTCTTATCCGCCAAATACTTGGGGCAGTTCCGCTTCCAGTGACCAGTCCCTTTGCAGTAAAAGCACTCAGTTTTAGGCTTAGGTCCAGACTTGGGCTTCTTCCTGGGAGTAGCAACTTGCTTGCTATTCTTCTTGAAGTTCCCCTACTTCCCTTTGCCCTTTTTCTTGAAACTAGTGGTCTTGTTAACCATCAACACTTGATGCTCCTTCTTGATTTCTACCTCCACAACCTTTAGCATTGCGAAGAGCTCGGGAATTGTCTTTTCCATCCCTTGCATATTATAGTTCATCACGAAGCCTTTATAGCTTGATGGCAGTGATTGAAGAACTCTGTCAATGAAACTATTATCAGGAAAATTAACTCCCAGCTGAGTCAAGTGGTTATGGTACCCAGACATTCTGAGTATGTGTTCACTGACAGAACTATTCTCCTCCATCTTGCAGCTATAGAACTTGTTGGAGACTTCATATCTCTCAACTCGGGCATTTGCTTGAAATATTAACTTCAACTCCTGGAACATCTCATATGCTCCATGACGTTCAAAACGTCTTTAAAGTCCCGATTCTAAGTCGTAAAGCATGCCACATTGAACTATCGAGTAGTCATCAGCTTTGCTCTGCTAGACGCTCATAACATCTAGAGTGGCTCCTGCAGCGGGTCTTGCACCTAGCGGTGCTTCCAGGATGTAATTCTTCTATGCAGCAATGAGGATAATCCTCAAGTTATGGACCCAGTCTGTGTAATTGCTACAATCATCTTTCGACTTAGCTTTCTCTAGGAACTCATTAAAATTCAAGGGAACGGTAGCACGGGTCATTGATCTACAACAACATAGACATGAAAAAACTATCAGGCACTAAGTTCATGATAAATTAAAGTTCAATTAATCATATTTCTAAAGAACTCCCACTTAGATAGACATCCCTCTAGTGATCTAAATGATCACGTGATCCATATCTACTAAACCATGTCCGATCATCAGGTGAGATGGAGTAGTTTACGATGGTGAACATCACTATGTTGATCATATCTACTATATGATTCACGTTCAACCTTTCGGTCTCAGTGTTCCGAGGCCATATCTGCATATGCTAGGCTCGTCAAGTTTAACCCGAGTATTCTGCGTGTGCAAAACTGGCTTGCACCCGTTGTATGTGAACGTAGAGCTTATCACACCCGATCATCACGTGGTGTCTCGGCATGACGAACTATAGCAACGGTGCATACTTATGGAGAACACTTATACCTTGAAATTTAGTGAGAGACCATCTTATAATGCTACAGTTGTACTAAGCAAAATAAGATGCATAAAGCATAAACATCACATGCAATCAAAATATCTGACATGATATGGCCATCATCATCTTGTGCCTTTGATCTCCATCTCCAAAGCACCGTCATGATCTCCATCGTCACCGGCTTGACACCTTGATCTCCATCATAGAATCGTTGTCGTCTCGCCAACTATTGCTTCTACGACTATCGCTACCGCTTAGTGATAAAGTAAAGCAATTACATGGCGATTGCATTTCATACAATAAAGCGACAACCATAAGGCCCCTACCAGTTGCCGATAACTTTTACAAAACATGATCATCTCATACGACAATTTATATCTCATCACGTCTTGACCATATCACATCACAACATGCCCTGCAAAAACAAGTTAGACGTCCTCTACTTTGTTGTGAAGTTTTACGTGGCTGCTACGGGCTTCTAGCAAGAACCGTTCTTACCTACGCATCAATAGCACAACGATTTTTCGTCAAGTGTGTTGTTTTAACATTCAACAAGGACCGACCGTAGTCAAACTTGATTCAACTAAAGCTGGAGAAACAGACACCCGCTAGCCACCTGTGTGCGAAGCACGTCGGTAGAACCAGTCTCATGAACGCGGTCATGTAATGTCGGTCCGGGCCGGTTCATCCAAAAATTTCGCCAAATCAAAGTAAGATGTTGTTGGTAAGCAGTATGACTATTATCGCCCACAAATCATTGTGTTCTACTCGTGCATATAACATCTACGCATAGACCTGGCTCGGATGCCACTGTTGGGAAACGTAGTAATTCAAAAAAAAATCCTATGATCACGCAAGATCTATCTAGGAGATTCATAGCAACGAGAGAGGAGAGTGTGTCCACATGCCCTCTTAGACCGAAAGTAGAAGCGTTTAGTAACGCGGTTGATGTAGTCGAACGTCTTCACGATCCAACCGATCCAAGTACCGAACGTACGGCACCTCCATTTTCAGCACACGTTCAGCACGATGGCGTCCCTCGAGCTCTTGATCCACTTGAGGGCAAGGGAGAGTTCTGTCAGCACGACGGCATGGTGACGGTGATGATGAAGTTACCGGCGCAGGGCTTCGCCTAAGCACTACGACGATATGACCGAGGTGTTAAACTGTGGAGGGGGCACCGCACACGGCTAGGAGATTGTCTGTTATCCCTTTGGGGTGCCCCCTCCCCCATATATAAAGGAGGGAGGGAGAAGGCGGCCGGCCTAGGGGGCGCGCCAAGTGTGGGGAGTTCTACTAGGACTCCCAAGTCCTAGTAGGATTCCCCTTTCCTTTTCGGAGTAGGAGAGAGGGAAAGAGAGAGGGATTAGGAAAGGGCAAGGGGGGCTCTGACGATCACATGTACCTAGGGTAGGGTAATGGGCTTGACCTAGACACCCTTCCCAAGGACACTTGTAACATCCCAAATTTTCAATTTGGAATGTTATACATTAGGTCATCATGCATATCATATTTTCTCGCATTTTTCCGATCCTAGAAAATTTCACGCAACTCAAGGACCCTCGGGAGAGAGTTGGAAGTTTCATAATTTTCATATTTGGGATTTCTCAAATTTTGGAAATAGGATCATTGGATTTATTTAATTATCTTCATAAAGTTTTTCCTATAAAAATCTCAAGAGAGGGAATAATATGACTTTCCCAATATTTAGGAAAAATGAAGATATTATAAATAAATCAAATTTGGTTTTGGAAGATTTATTTTGCTTAGGCAAAAATGAGCATTTTAAAAATATATGCATGTTTGCCGTTTTAAAAGTTCATTTTGTTCGACTCATTTTTAGGAGTCGGGGAAAGTTTGTTTTATTTAATTTGGAGTTCATTTGGTATTTTTTTAATTCGTTTGGTTTAAATTTTAATTTTAAAAAAATGCGCCATACTGGCTAAGGCCCAATTGACCAGGCCAGGGGCCCAGCCCGCCTCCCTCTCCCTCGCACAAGACGCCGCCTTGATGTCCTTGCCAAGACGCCTCCCGAGTCCGGCTCGACCAACCGCCCGCCCCCCTCCCCAAGCAACCGGAACCCCTCCTTAAAACCCATTGGGACCCCCCCTCTCTCCTCATCGCCCGCCCGCCCGCCGCCCTCGACCCGAGCCGCCGCCGCCCGAAGCCGCCATCGCCCGGAACCGCCGCCGCCCTCATCGCCGAGCCTCGCCGACCCCGCCGACCCGCTGACCCGTCGCCCTTGGCCGAGCCCGCCGGCGATCCGGAGGTACCCGCCGCCCAGCGCCGATCCGATCCGAACCGATCCGGTTTCTCTAGAAAACCCGGTCCGGTTTTGCAAAGTTCGGTTTTTAAAACCTAGATTGGTTTTATTTTTTTCGGTTTTCTTATTTAGTGAACGTTCACCGACCCGTTCGTTTCAATGAACGCGTTCGTTGGATTAGTTCTGTTAATCTAACGTCCGTTATTTAATCCGTTCGTCGTTTTCTTTAAATCGGATTTAATCCGTTATTTTTCGATTCGATTTACGATCCGATTTTCAAATCTGTTTTATTTCTTGCTCGTTTATCGAATCAGGTGATTCAAGCGCTGGAGTTTCAGAACGAAACCGCCGTTCGACTAACCTACTTTCACAGAGTTTTGCTACTGTAAAATTTTGACCTAATTTCAGATTTGCTAAACCGAGTCGTTCTCTCTCGAGTTCCGACTTTCGATGCTTTATTTGATTCGATTCTTTTGCAAACTGTGGTTCTTAAGTTGAACTATCCGGTTAGATCTTTTCGAGATTTCCTGTGCATTAGATGAGTACTTATTGTATGCTTGTTGTTTGTCTGCGTTAGATCACCCGTGAGTGCGCCGCTTGTTACTTGAATCTCTAGGACTCATGGATCATCAAGAAGGCAAGTAACACTTGATCATACCTTTTCTACTACAGCTTTTATTGCATTAGATCAAACCCTCAAACACTTGCATGGTTAGGATCTAATTAAATTGTGGGATGGGAAGTAGATTGAGGTAGTACCTATTACCTGTTTTACTTATGAAACCTTGGGAGTTACTTCTACGTTCGCTTATCATGCCATGCTATGCTAGTAGACGTGGATTGGGTGAGTGAATATCCATGACAGATGTGAGATTGTTAATTAATGGTTTATTTAAGGTGGCAACCTAAACACACATCTGGGTGGACTGAGGCACCTGGTTTCTATCGAGACTTGCCTGTATTTCTTGGACCGCCACCTGGGCTCTAAGGGATCATGAGATTTTTCAAACTAGAAACTTACGTGTGCAGCCACAAGCCAATTATGGGCTCTGGCGTAGTTGACTAAGTTGTGCAAACTCTTACGGGTAGGCTAGGCGATGTAGGGGATGTAGGTTGGTACGGTCTACCCACATGTAAGGTGCTAGCGCTTACGAAAGACTATGTCTCGGTCATCCGTTTCTCAAACACCATGTAGTGCGAGAACCAAGCGGAGGCGATCGAGTCTTGTGGGGAAAAGTCATAAACCTCTGCAGAGTGTAAAACTGATCATGATTAGTCGTGTCCCGGTTATGGACAAATCTTGAGTATCTAGTACTTGAATATCATGTGAATCTCAACATGTTACTTCTAATAATAAAGTTATTGGGTTTTTAATGAGTACTTTTTAATTGGGATTGAGGATGTCAACCATTCTCAATGTTTAACAACCACCATGATAGTTAAATAAAATTATTCCTTTGATGTAGGGAAAAATCAGCTTTATGCAAAAAATGTAACCGTAGAGCCTTACCACCAGCCAAATATGCATGTAGTATAGGCTTATTGCTTCATTGTTCTCTATGTGTTACATTGCCAGCATATTCCATGTGCTGACCCGTTTTCGGGCTGCAACTTTTCATGTTGCAGACTTTTCAGACGACGATTAAGGTGTTAGGTCGTGGTTCTATAATCGGTGATGCCGTTGGAGTTGATGGACTCACTCGTTTTCCTAGCCTTCATTGTTATTATTAGATGGCCTTAAGCCATATTATTGTATTAAGTTCCCTTGTGGACAACGATGTAATAAGTGTGTGATTGCTACTCGCTATAAATCCTTGAAATCTTGTGTTGTGTCAAGACATTCTTGATCCAGGGATGACACTGAGCACAGAGCGCTAGATCCATTCGGGTCTGGTCGCGACAGAGAATGGTATCAGAGCACACGCTGACTATAGGACACGATCACTAAGCTAAAGCCATATATCACTACTCTCTTCTCATTTTCTAACTCCTCATCTTTTCTACTCTCTTTAGGATGAAGGACGCGAAGATCAAGTACACCCAACCTGATGAAGGCACACCTTTTGGATTTCACTTGAAGGAAGTTACCAAGTACCTAAACATTGGACTACCAAGCTTCACCGGACTTTCAACGCCACTCGCCTGAAGAGGAGCTGGAAGATTCACGCTCACGTTCGGGAAGGACATTCGCCCCAATCACCAAGCCTATAGATAGTGTTTTGATTGCACCAACTTGGAGTGCAGGAAAGAGCATGGCAGCTCACATCACCATGGGACGCATTGGAGAAGTTTATCAAGAAGACCTTAAGGACACAATCTACCAGATTTGCGTATCGCCGAGATGACAAATGGGAAGTCGTCAACACTAAGAAGGATAGATCCATTGCAGCATTTATCCAGGAGTTAAACCAGCACATTCGACGCCAGGAGAACCAAATGTGCAATGATATGTTGGAGTTGCAGAATGCAAAGGGAAGGATCATCGAACTTGAAGAAGAACTAAAGACAACTCGCAAGAACTATATGGACGAGATCGTAGCTCTAGCAAGGCACAATAACGATCTTAAGTACGAGATTGAAGAACTCAAGAACAAGTTGGCGCTCAGGAATGATGACCAGCATGTCGATTGCCCAAGCGACTACATCAACATCGACGACACCGATTCGGATCCAAGTGAACCCGACTTTGAAGACGAAGTCGAGCGGACATTATGGAGTCTTCCACGGTTCAAATTAGTAGAAGTCCCCCACATATAGTAGTATTCCCTCCATGTAAACATTATAGTACACGCACCTTTTGCGATAGTTAGATTGTTGTAAGCCTTTGTTTGATTGAATGAAGTGATTTTGTGTGTATTTGCTCATGTGCATTTGGGTAGTGATTCCCCTTAGACCTCATTCTATTCTAAATTCTCATCTTTTCTAAACCCATCAGATGCCTCCGAGACGCGACCCGGATTCGCTTTTCCCGCCAGAGATCACCCAACTGATCCAGCAGCAGAATACCCTGATTCAAACATTGGTGCAGAACCAGGGCAACAACAACAACAACAACAACCCACCGCCACCACCACCTGCGGATCATCTGACTCGTTTCCTTAGACTAAATCCGCCGGTGTATTCCAGTAGCACCGAGCCAATTGTAGCAGATGACTGGCTCCGCAAGATAGGAAGGGAGCTGACCCCTGCAGGATGCACGGAGGGAGAAAGAGTGAAGTTTGCGGCACATCGGCTTGAAGGACCCTTGGCGAGCATGGTGGGAGAATTTCACAGCCACTTACCACAGAGACACCGGCCACATGGGATCAATTTCAACAAGCTTTTCGTGACCGCCCATGTTTCAGCAGGAGCTATGGCCATGAAGAAGCGTGAGTTTCGCAACTTACGCCAAGGAGGAAGGACTGTTGGCCAGTACGTGGATGATTTTAGCAAATTAGCACGTTATGCCCCACATGACGTTGCTACTGATGCAGCTAAGCGGGAGACGTTTCTGGAAGGACTGAATGATGAGTTGACATGCCATTGATGGTCGCCAGATTTCAATAACTACCAGAGTTAGTAGACCGAGCCCTCATGATTGAAGGAAAGCAAAGACAAATTGAGAACATAAGCGGAAGTATGGGCAAGAGAAGTATAACTACGAGCTCAGCAGAAACCTCGTTATACCCCTAAGTCAGAATTCAGTTTGAGCATACCCATGGAGGAGGAAATTCGCATAACCATAACAGCACCAAGAATGGGAGCAGGAATGGAGGAAGTAACGAGAATCGCACCAACCTGTCAACACCATCCAAAGTAGACCTAAGTCATATTACTTGCTTTAAGTGCCGCAAGACTGGGCATTATGCCAATGACTGTCCAGAAGGCCAGAATGGAAATGGCAATGGAAGCTCTGGAAAGAAGCCCAACCCTTTCAATAGAGGACAGGTGAACCACATTGAAGTGGAGGAGGTTGAAGATCAGCCCGATGCAGTAATCGGTAAGTTTTGGTTAAGTCATTTACTGCAGTTGTTCTTTTCGATACTGGTGCATCGCATTCATACATATCAAGGGGATTTGTGGATAAGTACAAGTTACCAACCCAAGCCCTTAGGTCACCCATGCTAGTAACCTCACGGGCAGAGTACATGGCTAGTAAATGGTGTGATCGATCGCCATTAAGGATTGGACACTATGTTTTCCCCTCGGACCTAATAGTTACGGAATCCCAAGGATTGGATGTGATATTAGGTATGGATTGGTTATCAAGGTATGGAGGAAACATTGATTGCTCCACTAGATCAATTTTGCTCACCACACGGAAGGAAGAAGGATTAAGTATGTATCACGCACGAGCCGAGGAGAGCACAAGTTAATTGCCTATCGTGAGTGGTACAGGAAGAAGTACCCGGTTGTGAAGGATTTTCTGATGTATTTCGGAAGAGTTGCCAGAATGCCACCGGATAGAGACATTGAGTTTTTGATCGAGTTGTTGCCGTGAATGTGCCCTATATCGAAGCGGCCAGTATAGGATGCCAAAGACAGATTTGGCGGAAATCAAGAAACAGATTAAGAAGCTTTTGGATAAAGGTTTTATACGCCCAAGTTCTTCACCTTGGGGATCACCCGTTTTGCTTGTGGAGAAGAAGGATGGATCGTTAAGAATGGTTGTTGATTATCGTGGATTGAATGAAGTAACAATCAAGAACAAGTACCCACTACCTATGATAAATGATCTGTTTGATCGCTTGCAAGGTGCCAAGGTGTTTTCCAAGATCGACTTGCGATCGTGGTACCATCGATTGAAGATTCGGGAGCAGGATATACCCAAGACAGCATTTACCACGAGATATGGACTATCTGAGTATACCGTTATGTCATTTGGGTGACTAACGCGCAGCCTATTTCATGAACACGATGAACAAAGTGTTTATGGAGTTTTTGGATAAGTTCGCCGTGGTGTTCATTGATGACATTTTGATTTTCTCGAAGAATGAAGAGGAACACAAGGAACATTTGCGATTGGTTTTGGAGAAACCGAGGGAACACCAGTTGTATGCCAAGTTCAAAGAAATGTGAGTTTTGGTTAAAGGAAGTTGGATTTCTCGGACATGTTATATCCGGAAAAGGGATAGCAGTTGACCCCACAAAAGTTGAGACCGTAACCAAATGGGAAGCACCAACGACAGTTGGAGAGATTCGGAGTTTCCTTGGACTCGCAGGATACTACCGAAGGTTCATTGAGAATTTCTCAAGGATTGCTAAGCCTATGCGAATTGTTGAAGAAGGAAAACAAATTCATATGGACTGAGGACTGTGAGGCAAGTTTTCAGGAGTTGAAGAAAAGATTGGTCACCTCACGGTCTTGATATTGCCCGATCGGACTAAGGATTATGAGGTATATTGCACGCTTCACGCCGAGGACTTGGAGCAGTGCTTATGCAAGAAGGAAGAGTTGTTTCGTATGCTTCACGACAACTTAAGCCCCATGAGTTGAATTATGCCACTCATGATTTGGAGCTAGCAGCCGTTGTGCATGCCTCAAGACGTGGAGACATTTTCTCATTGGAAATCATTGTGAACTATATACGGATCACAAGAGTTTGAAGTACATCTTCACACGTATGAATTGAATCTCAGACAAAGGAGATGGTTAGAGCTTATTAAGGATTATGACATGAGATTGCATTATCACCCCGGGAAGGCTAATGTCGTAGCAGACGCATTGAGCCGTAAGAGCCACGTCAATACCCTAATGATGGGAGGAATACCCAATGAGTTAGCCAAGGACCTTCGAGAGCTATGTTTGGAAATAGTACCGAGAGGCTATGTAGCAGCATTGGAGATTCACCAACGCTGATGGACAAAATCAGAGAAGCCCAAAAGGCAGATAAGGAAGTTGCCTCTATAAAGGAGAAAATGAGCAAAGGAAAAGCTAAAGGATTTCGTGAGGATGAGCACGATACCCTATGGTTTGAAGACCGTGCTTATGTGCCCAATGACCCAGAGATCAGGAAGTTGATTTTACAAGAAGCCCATGATTCACCCTATTCAATTCACCCAGGAAATACCAAGATGTATTTGGATTTGAAGAATACTTTCTGGTGGACCGGAATAAAGAAGGATATTGCGGATGCGTAGCGATTTGCGACATATGTCGAGAAAGTAAAGGCAGAACATCGAAGCCGCCAGGATTGTTACAACCATTGCCGATACCCGAATGGAAGTGGGATAAACTAGGCATGGATTTTATCACAGGATTGCCAAAGACTCGTTCAGGATATGACTCGATTTGGGTTATAGTCGACCGTTTGACAAAAGGTAGCTCATTTTATTCGGTCAAGACTACCTATAGCAAAGGTGCTAAGTTGGCAAAGATATACATGACCAGAATTGTGTGCTTACGGAGTTACGAGGAGCATCGTATCGAGATAGAGGAACCCGATTTACCTCGAAATTTTGGAACCGGTTGCACGAAACATTGGGAACCCGATTGGAATTCAGTACAGCTTTCCACCCACAGACCGATGGACAGACTGAGAGAGTCAATCAGATTTTGGAGGACATGCTGAGAGCTTGTGCCCTAGATTATGGATCTAGCTGGGACGATAATTTGCCGTATGCAGAATTTTCCTACAACAACAGTTACCAAACCAGTTTGAAGATGGCACCTTTCGAGGCCTTGTATGGAAGAAGGTGCAGGACACCGTTGTTATGGGACGAAACTGGAGATCGTCAGTTGTTTGGACCAGATTTGATTAAGGAGTCTGAACAGAAAGTTAAGTTGATTCGAGGCGAGGCTCAAGGTAGCCCAGTCCGGACAAAAGAGCTATGCCGATTCAAAGCGCAGCGATTGAGTATGAAGTTGGAGACAGTATATCTCGAGTATCCCGCTTCGAGGAGTTAAGCGTTTTGGAGTTAAAGGAAAGTTAGCACCCGTTTCGTTGGACCGTATAAGATTTTTGCAACGCATGGGAGAAGTTGCTTATAAGTTGGAATTACGGAAGGACTGTCGAGGAGTTCATGATGTATTCCATGTTTCTCGATTGAAGAAATGTCACCCGAGATAGCGAAGTACCAAGTTAAGAGATACTAAACCATTGGAAGCAATTCGGTTGAAGGATGATTTGACATATGAGGAAAGACCGATTAAGATTCTCGATTATGCCAGCAGAGTTACCCGCAGCAAGGTTATCAAGTTTTGCAAAGTTCATTGGAGCCACCACACCGAGGATGAAGCCACGGGAAAGAGAGGAAGTTTTGCTCAAGGATCACCCTCACCTATTTTCTAGCCAACCCGAATCTCGAGGGCGAGATTCATCTTAAGGGTAGGTTTGTAACATCCCAAATTTTCAATTTGGAATGTTATACATTAGGTCATCATGCATATCAGATTTTCTCGCATTTTTCCGATCCTAGAAAATTTCACGCAACTCAAGGACCCTCGGAGAGAGTTGGAAGTTTCATAATTTTCATATTTGGGATTTCTCAAATTTTGGAAATAGGATCATTGGATTTATTTAATTATCTTCATAAAGTTTTTCCTATAAAAATCTCAAGAGAGGGAATAATATGACTTTCCCAATATTTAGGAAAAATGAAGATATTATAAATAAATCAAATTTGGTTTTGGAAGATTTATTTTGCTTAGGCAAAATGAGCATTTTAAAAATATATGCATGTTTGCGTTTTAAAAGTTCATTTTGTTCGACTCATTTTTAGGAGTCGGGGAAAATTTGTTTTATTTAATTTGGAGTTCATTTGGTATTTTTTAATCTCGCTTGGTTTAAATTTTAATTTAAAAAACGCGCGCCAAGGCTGGCCAAGGCCCAGCCAGCCCGGCCCAGGCGCCCGCCTCCCTCTCCCTCACGCCGCCGCCCATGCAGTGTCCGCCGCCAAGACGCCTCCCGAGTCCGGCTCCGACCAGTCGCCTCGCCCCTCCCAAGCAACGGAACCCCCTCCTTAAAACCCCACGGACCCCCCTCTCTCCTCACATCGCCCCGCCGCCGCCCTCGACCCGAGCCGCGCCGCCCCTTGAAAACGCCCGCCATCGCCGGAACCGCCGCCGCCCTCGTCGCCCCAGGCCCTCGCCGACCCCGCCGACCCGCCGACCCGTCGCCCGCCCTTGAGCCCGGGCGACCGCCGGAGGTAGCCGCCGCCCGATCCGATCCGATCCGATCCGGTTTTCTCTAGAAAACCCGGTCCGTTTTTTTTGCAAAGTTCGGTTTTTTTTTAAAAACCTAGATTGGTTTTTTTTTTCGGTTTTCTTATTTAGTGAACGTTCACCGACCCGTTCGTTTCAATGAACGCGTTCGTTGGATTAGTTCTGTTAACGAACGTCCGTTATTTAATCCGTTCGCTGCTTTCTTTAAATCGGATTTAATCCGTTATTTTCAGATTCGATTTACGATCTGATTTTCAAATCTGTTTTATTTCTTGCTCGTTTATCGGAATCGGGTGATTCAAGCGCTGGAGTTTCAGAACGAAACCGCCGTTCGACTAACCTACTTTCACAGAGTTTTGCTACTGTAAAATTTTGACCTAATTTCAGATTTGCTAAACCGAGTCGTTCTCTCTCGAGTTCCGACTTTCGATGCTTTATTTGATTCGATTCTTTTGCAACTGTGGTTCTTAAGTTGAACTATCTGGTTAGATCTTTTCGAGATTTCCTGTGCATTAGATGAGTACTTATTGTATGCTTGTTGTTTGTCTGCGTTAGATCACCCGTGAGTGCCGCTTGTTACTTCGAATCTCTAGGACTCGCGGACCATCAGCAAGGCAAGTAACACTTGATCATACCTTTTCTACTACCCAGTTTTATTGCATTAGATCAAACCCTCAAACACTTGCATGGTTAGGATCTAATTAAATTGTGGGATGGGAAGTAGATGAGGTAGTACCTATTACCTGTTTTACTTATGAAACCTTGGGAGTTACTTCTACGTTCGCTTATCATGCCATGCTATGCTAGTAGACGTGGATT
Organism: Aegilops bicornis; assembly: GCA_021605145.1. Classification (NCBI taxonomy): domain Eukaryota; kingdom Viridiplantae; phylum Streptophyta; class Magnoliopsida; order Poales; family Poaceae; genus Aegilops; species Aegilops bicornis. The sequence goes on from CM038671.1 coordinate 107,476,490, forward strand.
GGGTGAGTGAATATCCATGACAGATGTGAGATTGTTAATTAATGGTTTATTTAAGGTGGCAACCTAAACACACATCTGGGTGGACCGAGGCACTGGTTTCTATCAGACTTGCTGTATTTCTTGGGACCGCCACCCGTGCTCTAAGGGATCATGAGATTTTTCAAACTAGAAACTTACGTGTGCAGCCACAAGCCAATTATGGGCTCTGGCGTAGTTGACTAAGTTGTGCGAACTCTTCCGGGTCGACTAGCTGATGTAGGGGTTGGAGGTTGGTACGGTCTACCCACATGTAAGGTGCTAGCGCTTCTGAAAGACTATGTCTCGGGCATCCGTTTCTCACACAGCATGTAGTCACGAGAACCAAGCGGAGGCGATCGAGTCTTGTGGGGAAAAGTGCTAAACCTCTGTAGAGTGTAAAAAACTGATCATGATTAGCCGTGTCCCCGGTTATGGACAAATCTTGAGTATCTAGTACTTGAATATCATGTGAATCTCAACATGTTACTTCTAATAATAAAGTTATTGGGTTTTTAATGAGTACTTTTAATTGGGATTGAGGATGCTGTCAACCATTCTCAATGTTTAACAACCACCATGATAGTTAAATAAAATTATTCCTTTGATGTAGGGAAAAATCAGCTTTATGCAAAAAATGTAACCAGAGAGCCTTACCACCAGCCAAATATGCATGTAGTATAGGCTTATTGCTTCATTGTTCTCTATGTGTTACATTGCCAAAGCATATTCCATGTCTTGACCGTTTGTGCTGCAACTTTTCATGTTGCAGACTTTTCGCATTTACGATTAAGGTGTTAGGTCGTGGTTCTATACTCAGTGATGCCGTTGGAGTTGATGGACTCACTCGTTTTCCTAGCCTTCCGCTGTTATTATTAGATGGCCTTAAGCCATATTATTGTATTAAGTTCCCTTGTGGACAACGATGTAATAAGTGTGTGATTGCTACTCTGCTATAAATCCTTCGGCATCTTGTGTTGTGTCGACATCGATCCAGGGATGACATCGAGCACGAGCGCTTAGATCCATTCGGTCCTGGGTCGCGACAGAGAATGGTATCAGAGCACACGCTGACTATAGGACACGACCACTAAGCTAAAGCCATAGATCACTACTCTCTTCTCATTTTCTAACTCCTCATCTTTTCTACTCTCTTTAGGATGAAGGACGCGAAGATCAAGTACACCCAACCTGATGAAGGCACACCTTTTGGATTTCACTTGAAGGAAGTTACCAAGTACCTAAACATTGGACTACCAAGCTTCACCGGAACTTTCAACGCCACTCTGCCTGAAGAGGAGCGCTGGAAGATTCACGCTCACGTTCCAGGAAGGACATTCGCCCCAATCACCAAGCCTATAGATAGTGTTTTCGATGCACCAACTTGGAGTGCAGGAAAGAGCATGGCAGCTCACATCACCATGGGACGCATTGGAGAAGTTTATCAAGAAGACCTTAAGGACACAATCTACCAGATTTGCAGACGCCGAGATGACAAATGGGAAGTCGTCAACACTAAGAAGGATAGATCCATTGCAGCATTTATCCAGGAGTTAAACCAAAGACATTCGACGCCAGGAGAACCAGATGTGCAATGATATGTTGGAGTTGCGAGAATGCAAAAGGAAGGATCATCGAACTTGAAGAAGAACTAAAGACAACTCGCAAGGACTATATGGACGAGATCGTAGCTCTAGCAAGGCACAATAACGATCTTAAGTACGAGATTGAAGAACTCAAGAAGAAGTTGGCGCTCAGGAATGATGACCAGCATGTCGATTGCCCAAGCGACTACATCAACATCGACGACACCGATTCGGATCCAAGTGAACCCGACTTTGAAGACGAAGTTGAGCAGACATTATGGAGTCTTCCACGGTTCAAATTAGTAGAAGTCCCCACATATTAGTAGTATTCCCTCCATGTAAACATTATAGTACACGCACCTTTTGCGATAGTTAGATCGTTGTAAGCCTTTGTTTGATTGAATGAAGTGATTTTGTGTGTATTTGCTCATGTGCATTTGGGTAGTGATTCCTTAGACCTCATTCTATTCTAAATTCTCATCTTTTCTAAACCCATCGGATGCCTCCGAGACGCGACCTCAATTCGCTTTTCCCGCCAGAGATCACCCAACCGATCCAAAGAGCAGAATACCCTCGATTCAAACATTGGTGCGTAACCAGGCAACAACAACAACAACAACAACCCACCGCCACCACCACTGCGGATCATCCGACTCGCTTCCTTAGACTAAATCCGCCGGTGTATTCCAAAGAGCACCGAGCCAATTGTAGCAGTATGGTGGCTCCGCAAGATAGGAAGGAGGTGACCACTGCAGGATGCACGGATGGAGAAAGAGTGAAGTTTGCGCACATCAGCTTGAAGGACCCGCAAAGAAGATGGTGGGAGAATTTCACAGCCACTTACCCTGTAGACACTGTCACATGGGATCAATTTCAGCAAGCTTTTTGCACTGCCCATGTTTCAGCAGGAGCTATGGCCATGAAGAAGCGTGAGTTTCGCAACTTACGCCAAGGAGGAAGGACTGTTGGCCAGTACGTAGATGATTTTAGCAAATTAGCACGTTATGCCCCAGATGACGTTGCTACCGATGCAGCTAAGCAGGAGAAGTTTCTAGAAGGACTGAATGATGAGTTCAGCATGCCATTGATGGTAGCCAGTTTCAATAACTACCAGGAGTTAGTAGACCGAGCCCTCATGATTGAAGGAAAGCAAAGAAGAATTGAGAACTGCAAGCGGAAGTATGGGCAAGAGAAGTATAACTCGGAGCTCTCGCAGAAACCTCGTTATACCCCTAAGTCGAATTCGGTTTCAAAGCATACCCATGGAGGAGGAAATTCGCATAACCATAACAGCACCAAGAATGGGAACAGGAATGGAGGAAGTAACATGTAATCGCACCAACCCGTCAACACCATCCAAAGTAGACCTAAGTCATATTACTTGCTTTAAGTGCCGCAAGATCGGGCATTATGCCAATGACTATCGAGAAGGCCAGAATGGAAATGGCAATGGAAGCTCGGAAAGAAGCCCAACCCTTTCAATAGAGGACAGGTGAACCACATTGAAGTGGAGGAGGTTGAAGATCAGCCCGATGCAAAGAATCGGTAAGTTTTTGGTTAAGTCATTTCTGCGGTTGTTCTTTTCGATACTTCGGTGCATCGCATTCATACATATCAAGGATTTGTGGATAAGTACAAGTTACCAACCCAAGCCCTTAGGTCACCCATGCTAGTAACCTCACGGGAGCAGAGTACATGGCTAGTAAATGGTGTGATCGACCGCCATTAAGGATTGGACACTATGTTTTCCCCTCGGACCTAATAGTTACGGAATCCCAAGGATTGGATGTGATATTAGGTATGGATCGGTTATCAAGGTATGGAGGAAACATTGATTGCTCCACTAGATCAATTTTGCTCACCACACCAGAAGGAAGAAGGATTAAGTATGTATCACGGCACGAGCCGAGGAGAGCACAAGTTAATTGCCTATCAGGAGTGGTACAGGAAGAAGTACCAGTGGTGAAGGATTTTCCTGATGTATTTCCGGAAGAGTTGCCAGGAATGCCACCGGATAGAGACATTGAGTTTTTGATCGAGTTGTTGCCAGGAACAGGCCCTATATCGAAGCGACCGTATAGGATGCCATCACAGGATTTGGCGGAAATCAAGAAACAGATTAAGGAGCTTTTGGATAAAGGTTTTATACGCCCAAGTTCTTCACCTTGGGGATCACCCGTTTTGCTTGTGGAGAAGAAGGATGGATCGTTAAGAATGGTTGTTGATTATCGTGGATTGAATGAAGTAACAATCAAGAACAAGTACCCACTACCTATGATAAATGATCTGTTTGATCGCTTGCAAGGAGCCAAGGTGTTTTCCAAGATCGACTTGCGATCGTGGTACCATCGATTGAAGATTCGGAGAAGGATATACCCAAGACAGCATTTACCACGAGATATGGACTATACGAGTATACCGTTATGTCATTTGGATCGACTAACGCACCAGCCTATTTCATGAACCCGATGAACAAAGTGTTTATGGAGTTTTTGGATAAGTTCGTCTGTGGTGTTCATTGATGACATTTTGATTTTCTCAAGAATGAAGAGGAACACAAGGAACATTTGCGATTGGTTTTGGAGAAACCGAGGGAACACCAGTTGTATGCCAAGTTCAGCAAATGTGAGTTTTGGTTAAAGGAAGTTGGATTTCTCGGACATGTTATATCCGGAAAAGGGATAGCAGTTGACCCCACAAAAGTTGAGACCGTAACCAAATGGGAAGCACCAACGTCAGTTGGAGAGATTCGGAGTTTCCTTGGACTCGCAGGATACTACCGAAGGTTCATTGAGAATTTCTCAAGGATTGCTAAGCCTATGACAGAATTGTTGAAGAAGGAAAACAAATTCATATGGACTGAGGACTGTGAGGCAAGTTTTCAGGAGTTGAAGAAAAGATTAGTCACCTCACCAGTCTTGATATTGCCCGATCAGACTAAGGATTAAGAGGTATATTGCGACGCTTCACGTCGAGGACTTGGAGCAGTGCTTATGCAAGAAGGAAGAGTTGTTTCGTATGCTTCACGACAACTTAAGCCCCATGAGTTGAATTATGCCACTCATGATTTGGAGCTAGCAGCCGTTGTGCATGCCTGAAGACGTGGAGACATTTTCTCATTGGAAATCATTGTGAAGTATATACGGATCACAAGAGTTTGAAGTACATCTTCACACATAAGGAATTGAATCTCAGACAAAGGAGATGGTTAGAGCTTATTAAGGATTATGACATGAGATTGCATTATCACCACAGGAAGGCTAATGTCGAAAGCAGACGCATTGAGCCGTAAGAGCCACGCCAATACCCTAATGATGGGAGGAATACCCAATGAGTTAGCCAAGGACCTTCGAGAGCTATGTTTGGAAATAGTACCGAGAGGCTATGTAGCAACATTGGAGATTCAACCAACGCGATGGACAAAATCAGAGAAGCCCAAAAGGCGTATAAGGAAGTTGCCTCTATAAAGGAGAAAATGAGCAAAGGAAAAGCTAAAGGATTTCGTGAGGATGAGCACGATACCCTATGGTTTGAAGACCGTGCTTATGTGCCCAATGACCCGTAGATCGTGAAGTTGATTTTACAAGAAGCCCATGATTCACCCTATTCAATTCACCCAGGAAATACCAAGATGTATTTGGATTTGAAGAATACTTTCTGGTGGACCGGAATAAAGAAGGATATTGCGGAGTACGTAGCAGTTTGCGACGTATGTCAGAAAGTAAAGGCAGAACATCAGAAGCCAGCAGGATTGTTACAACCATAGCCGATACCCGAATGGAAGTGGGATAAACTAGGCATGGATTTTATCACAGGATTGCCAAAGACTCGTTCAGGATATGACTCGATTTGGGTTATAGTCGACCGTTTGACAAAAGGTAGCTCATTTTATTCCAGTCAAGACTACCTATAGCAGTGCTAAGTTGGCAAAGATATACATGACCAGAATTGTGTGCTTACACGGAGTTCCGAGGAGCATCAGATCGATAGAGGAACCCGGTTTACCTCGAAATTTTGGAACCAGTTGCACGAAACATTGGGAACCCGATTGGAATTGATGCAGCTTTCCACCCACAGACCGATGGACAGACCGAGAGAGTCAATCAGATTTTGGAGGACATCTTTGAGAGCTTGTGCCCTAGATTATGGATCTATTTGGGGACGATAATTTGCCGTATGCAGAATTTTCCTACAACAACAGTTACCAAACCAGTTTGAAGATGGCACCTTTCGAGGCCTTGTATGGAAGAAGGTTCAGGACACCGTTGTTATGGGACTAAACTGGATATCATCAGTTGTTTGGACCAGATTTGATAAAGGAGTCTGAACAGAAAGTTAAGTTTATTCGAGACAGGCTCAAGGTAGCCCAAATTGCATAAAAGAGCTATGCCGATTCAAAGCGCAGCGATTGAGTATGAAGTTGGAGACAGTATATCTCGTGAGTATCCCCGCTTGAGGAGTTAAGCGTTTTGGAGTTAAAGGAAAGTTAGCACCCGTTTCGTTGGACCGTATAAGATTTTGCAACGCATGGGAGAAGTTGCTTATAAGTTGGAATTACGGAAGGACTGTCGGGGAGTTCATGATGTATTCCATGTTTCTCGATTGAAGAAATGTCACCCGAGATAGCGTAAGTACCGTTAAGAGATCTTGTACCATTGGAAGCAATTCAGTTGAAGGATGATTTGACATATGAGGAAAGACCGATTAAGATTCTCGATTATGCCAGTGAGTTACCCGCAGCAAGGTTATCAAGTTTTGCAAAGTTCATTGGAGCCACCACACCGAGGATGAAGCCACACAGGAAAGAGAGGAAGTTTTGCTCAAGGATCACCCTCACCTATTTTCTAGTTAACCCGAATCTCGAGGCGAGATTCATCTTAAGAGGGTAGGTTTGTAACATCCCAAATTTTCAATTTGGAATGTTATACATTAGGTCATCATGCATATCATATTTTCGCATTTTTCCGATCCTAGAAAATTTCACGCAACTCAAGGACCCTCGGAGAGTTGGAAGTTTCATAATTTTCATATTTGGGATTTCTCAAATTTTGGAAATAGGATCATTGGATTTATTTAATTATCTTCATAAAGTTTTTCCTATAAAAATCTCAAGAGAGGGAATAATATGACTTTCCCAATATTTAGGAAAAATGAAGATATTATAAATAAATCAAATTTGGTTTTGGAAGATTTATTTTGCTTAGGCAAAAATGAGCATTTAAAAATATATGCATGTTTGCCGTTTTAAAAGTTCATTTTGTTCGACTCATTTTTAGGAGTCGGGAAAATTTGTTTTATTTAATTTGGAGTTCATTTGGTATTTTTTAATTCGTTTGGTTTAAATTTTAATTTAAAAAACGCGCGCTACCACAGGCCAAGGCCACCCGGCCAGCCAGGCCCGGCCCAGCGCCCGCCTCCCTCTCCCTCACAAGACGCCGCCGCCCACGGTGTCCGCCGCCAAGACGCCTCCCGAGTCCGGCTCACCCGGCCGCCTCGCCCTCCCCAAGCAGCATGGAACCCCCTCCTTAAAACCTGGGACCCCCTCTCTCTCCTCACATCGCCCCCCGCCGCCCTCGACCAGCCGCCGCCCGCCCTTGAAAACCGCCCGTCGCCGGAACGCCGCCGCCCTCGTCTCAGCCTCGCCGACCCCGCCGACCCTTGACCCGTCGCCCGCTTGCGAACCCGCTGACCGCGAGGTAACCGCCGCCCAGCCGATCCGATCTGAACCGATCCGGTTTTCTCTAGAAAACCGGTCCGGTTTTTACAAAGTTCGGTTTTTAAAACCTAGATTGGTTTTATTTTTTTCGGTTTTCTTATTTAGTGAACGCGTTCACCGAATTCGCTCGCTTCAATGAACGTTCGTTGGATTAGTTCTGTTAACGAACGTCCGTTATTTAATCCGTTAAATGCGTTTTCTTTAAATCGGATTTAATCCGTTATTTTTGATTCGATTTACGATCTGATTTTCAAATCTGTTTTATTTCTTGCTCGTTTATCGGAATCGGTGATTCAAGCTACCGAGTTTCGTAACGAAACCGCCGTTCCGACTAACCTACTTTCACAGAGTTTTGCTACTGTAAAATTTTGACCTAATTTCAGATTTGCTAAACCGAGTCGTTCTCTCTCGAGTTCCGACTTTCGATGCTTTATTTGATTCGATTCTTTTGCAACCAGGGTTCTTAAGTTGAACTATCTGGTTAGATCTTTTCGAGATTTACCTGTGCATTAGATTAGTACTTATTTTATGCTTGTTGTTTGTCTGCGTTAGATCACCCGGAGTGCGCGCTTGTTACTTGAATCTCTAGGACTCGCGGATCATCGGCAAAGGCAAGTAACACTTGATCATACCTTTTCTACTACCCAGTTTTATTGCATTAGATCAAACCCTCAAACACTTGCATGGTTAGGATCTAATTAAATTGTGGGATGGGAAGTAGATTGAGGTAGTACCTATTACCTGTTTTACTTATGAAACCTTGGGAGTTACTTCTACGTTCGCTTATCATGCCATGCTATGCTAGTAGACGTGGATTGGGTGAGTGAATATCCATGACAGATGTGAGATTGTTAATTAATGGTTTATTTAAGGTGGCAACCTAAACACATATCTGGGTGGATTGAGGCACCTGGTTTCTATCAGGACTTGCTCAGTATTTCTTGGGACCGCCACCCGTGCTCTAAGGGATCATGAGATTTTTCAAACTAGAAACTTACGTGTGCAGCCACAAGCCAATTATGGGCTCTGGCGTAGTTGACTAAGTTGTGCGAACTCTTACGGGTAGGCTAGCTGATGTAGGGGATGTAGGTTGGTACGGTCTACCCACATGTAAGGTGCTAGCGCTTCTGAAAGACTATGTCTCGGTCATCCGTTTCTCAAACACCATGTAGTGCGAGAACCAAGCGGAGGCGATCGAGTTTTGTGGGGAAAAGTGCGCAAACCTCTGTAGAGTGTAAAAACTGATCATGATTAGCCGTGTCCCCGGTTATGGACAAATCTTGAGTATCTAGTACTTGAATATCATGTGAATCTCAACATGTTACTTCTAATAATAAAGTTATTGGGTTTTTAATGAGTACTTTTTAATTGGGATTGAGGATGTCATCAACCATTCTCAATGTTTAACAACCACCATGATAGTTAAATAAAATTATTCCTTTGATGTAGGGAAAAATCAGCTTTATGCAAAAATGTAACCGTGAGAGCCTTACCACCAGCCAAATATGCATGTAGTATAGGCTTATTGCTTCATTGTTCTCTATGTGTTACATTGCCAAGATATTCCATGTCGACCCGTTTTCGGGATGCAACTTTTCATGTTGCGCATTTTTCGACGCATTTATTAAGGTGTTAGGTCGTGGTTCTATACTCGGTGATGCCGTTGGAGTTGATGGACTCACTCGTTTTCCTAGCCTTCCATTGTTATTATTAGATGGCCTTAAGCCATATTATTGTATTAAGTTCCTTGTGGACAACGATGTAATAAGTGTGTGATTGCTACTCGCTATAAATCCTGCAATCTTGTGTTGTGTCAGCATTACTGATCCAGGGATGACACTGAGCACAGAGCGCTAGATCCATTCGGGTCTGGTCGCGACAACACTGCCTTACAGTCAAAAGCATTCAAAGTACAACAGCGTCTACCGACTGAAATCATCCCAGAGTGCAACCCACTCGACCAACAATTCCACTCGGATAAGCCAATTCCATTCGACCAGTATATAATCAGTCGACTGCACCAGAAATCACTCGGACTACAGAAGATCTAAAGTCACTCAGGATGGAAATGGTCAGGCATTCACTCCATAGACTTAATGATCATTTATATGTCTTTATTATAGGCGTCACCAGTAACGTCCCACCTTTATGTACATTAAACCCCATGCAACGTGGGCTGGCTGGGGTCCTGGCGCACTCTATATAAGCCACCCCCCTCCACTGGCACAAGGGTACGCACCCCGTGTAACTTCACGCATAATCCAATCGATCAAGCCTCCGGGCACCAAGACGTAGGGCGGTTACTTCCTCTGCGAAGGGCCTGAACTCGTAAACCTTGCGTGCACAATCTCACCGTAGCTAGGATCTTGCCTCTTCATACATACCCCCTATTCTATTGTCAGACTTACTCCCACGATAGTTGGCGCCCACCGTGGGGTTGGTGTCTTAGCGACTTACGGTGAGGTTGCAAGTTTTTCGATTCCCATCATCATGGTTTCTGGAGGAAGTTTTGCTAAGGGTGACGAGATCCGTCTCGGCCCGCTCATTTTCATCGTCGACGACTCCTCCAGGCTCCAGGAGGCCTCCCTCGACGTCGAGACGCTCCCCACCCGCGGGGCAACACATTTTCGCGCATGTGTCCGCGGCATCCTTCTACGGCAGTCGTCGACCCAGTATCGGTCGGCTCCCGTCGCCGAGGGAGTCCTGGATTAAGGGGTCCTCGGGCGTCTGACCTGTTATACATGGGTCAGACTGTTGGGCTGTGAAGATACGAGACCGAAGACTCTACCCGTGTCCGGATGGGACTCTCCTTGGCGTGGGAAGCAAGCTTTGCGACCAGATATGAAGATTCCTTTTCTGTAACCGACTTTGTGTAACCCTAGCTCCCCCCGGTGTCTATATAAACCAGAGGGCTAGGTCCGTAGAGTCCAATCGTTAATCATAGTCATACAGGCTAGACTTCTACGGTTTTAGCCATTACGATCTCGTGGTAGATCAACTCCTGTAACACTCATATTCATCAAGATCAATCAAGCAGGAAGTAGGGTATTACCTCCATATAGAGGGCCCGAACACAGGTAAATATTGTGTCCCCGTCTCCTGTTACCATCGATCCTAGATGCACAGTTCGGGACCCCCTACCCGAGATCCGCCGGTTTTGACACCGACATTGGTGATTTCATTGAGAGTTCCATAGTGCCATCGTCAAAAAGGTTGATGGCTTGCATTGTCGTCAAGGAAAATATCACCTCCGGAGGAGCCCTGGCCCCTGGCCAAACCCTCCGGCTGGGCGGCTTCATCATGACCGCATGTTCGGCCCTTAAGCCGACGATGACCTCTCGAGTCATCAAAAATCGCCTTCGCATTGATTCTGAATACTCCAAACGGAGGGATCCGACGGAGTTATCATCTTTAAACGAACTCCTAGATCGCATCGCCGCCTTAGGAGTCGCTACCGACTACGATCGGATTGGGCTTAAACCCGATCAGCCACCATATAGCGGTAGTCGAGGAGCAAGACAACTCTTCCTCTATATTGAGGACGAGCTATGTTCGGATCTCTGATCATGAAGAGCCAGACATCCACCGGCAGAAAAACACGCCTTGTCCTCCGAACATAGAATCGGACGACAAGCCCAAAAAATCAGTTGACATCCCGGAGTCCGAACCATTAAGTTCGGAGGATTTACAACCTCCGGATCCCAAATCGGGCCAGGGTTTAGATTGACAATCACCCACCCACCCAGATATACACGATCTTATGTACATCCAACAACAGTCTCTGGAAACGGTCCATCACTTTTGGGCCAGATTCCTCCTTGTCAAAGACAAGATTAAAGATTGCCGCGATGAAGACGCGATCTCAACATTCTGCAACAATTGCATGGATGAAAGAATCCTCAACACCATCAATCGCCGTCGCGTATTACACTTTGCTGACTTGGCAAACATAGTACAGAAGTATTGCACAATGGAAAGCGCCTGAAAAACTCAGGCAACTCTTTGGGAACCACCGGCTTTAACTCAACCCCTCGTCCGTGCAAAAAGGACGCACCCTCGTGGGGCGCCCGACCCAATAGTAAAGAAATCAAAGCCCGTTATGGGGCGTGGAACTATTCTGGAGGGATGGCTCGACGGGCCATGCAAGATACATACAACACCGGACACCACACCAATCCACGGCCTTAGAGCATGTTGGATACTCCGGCAAGTGGCCAAGAGCGGCGAAGATCTCCTCACCAAAAATACCCCAGAACAACACCCCCGAAAGACGACGACCTCAAAGTATTAACGGTCTTTGAAACATTTGCTTCAAACAATAGGCGAAAAAGGGTACTCCACGAACTCATTGAAGTCTGCAGAATCGCAGCAATAAAGCCTTGGAACGACACGGCTATAACTTTTAATGCCGGTGACGAACCAAAATACAGGACAGTTCGAGCACCAGCCGCCTTGGTCCTCAGTCCAATCATGGACGGCTTTCGGCTCACCAAGGTTCTCAAGGACGGCGGCAGCGGACTAAACCTCATCTATAAGGATACACTCCACAAAATGGAAATAGACAGAAGCCGCATCGAGCAAAGCAGCACGACCTTCCGAGGAATCATTCCCAGTGGGGAGGCACGGTGTGCAGGAAAAATGACACTTGACGTGGTATTCAGCATGCTGGAGAATTATCGGTCCGAAGAGATAACCTTCCAAGTGGCCCCTTTCAACAGCGGATATCATGCCCTCTTGGGGTGAGATGCATTTATACGCTTCCAAGCTATACCTCATTATAGGTACATGAATCTTAAGATGCCCGGGCCCAACGGCATAATCACTCTCGCTAGTGATCCGTACATAGCACTCCGTGCCAAAAATAAAACCGCATCCCTGGCCCTTGAGGCATTATCTGAAGCCCTCGCGACCGAAGAATTAACCGCACTGCGCTCCACGGTGAACAGGGACGATGTGATCCTAGACAAACGACCCAAATCCACCTCCTTCAAACCCGTAGAAGAAATAGTCAAATTCCAAGTCCATCCAACAGACCCCAAGAAGACGGCATCCATCGGGGCACAACTCGACCCAACGGTCAACGCCGCACTACGAGAATTCCTACAGGAGAATTGGGACATATTCGCCTGGCACCCTTCTGATATGCCAGGAATCCAACGTAGGTTGGCCGAACACAGTCTCAATATATTGAAGGGATATAAACCGGTCAAGCAAACACTGCGGCGCTTTTCCGAACCTAAACATCAAGCTATGGGGGAAGAGCTGGCCAAGCTAATTGAGGCCGGATTCATTAGAGAAATAAAACACCCAAACTGGCTAGTAAACCTGGTGATGGTACCAAAGAAGAATAAATCCTGGCGCCTGTGCGTCTATTTCAAAGACCTCAATAAAGCCTGCGCTAAGGTTCCCTTCCCCCTCCCACGCATCGACCAGATCATTGATGCTACCGCAAGACACGACTCACTGTGCTTCCTCGACGCATATTCCGGATACCATCAAATCAAAATGAAGGAGTCTGATCAAGCCGCAACAGCATTAATTACCCCATATGGGCCATTCTGCTTCAACACCATCCCTTCGGGCTCAAAAACTCCGAGGAAACCTACCAACGCATGATTCGAACATGCTTGGAGAAACAAATCGGCAAGACAGTTGAAGCATATGTGGACGACGTCATCATCAAAACTAGGCACGTCGAGTCGCTAATAGACGATTTACGTCTCACATTCGACAACCTCTGTGCATATGACATCAAGCTCAATCTGGGAAAATGTGTTTTTGGCGTCCCCGCCAGAAAACTACTGGGCTTTATTGTTTCCAATAGAGGAATTGAAGCAAATCCAGCCAAAATCCGAGCTTTGTCACAATTGGCTACGCCAACGGACCTTAAGCATGTCCAAAAACTCGCCGGATGCGTGGCAGCTTTAAGCCGCTTTATCTCCAGATTTGGAGAAAAGGCATTGCCACTCTATCGCCTTCTACAACGCACCGATCACTTCGAGTGGACGGGTGCGGCAACGACCGGACTGGAAGAAATAAAAGACCTTCTAGTAAGCAACCCAATCCTGGTTGCGCCGAACGTCAGCGAACCCATGTTATTATACATATCGGCAACACACCAGGTGGTGAGCGCCGTGCTCATCGTCGAGCGAGAACAGGACAGACACAAATTCCCACTTCAGAAGCCAGTATACTATGTGTCCACGGTCCTCACACCATGCAAATCCCGGTACCCTCGTTACCAAAAGATAGCATAGGCGGTATTCATGGCATCCCGGAAGCTACAACACTACTTTCAGGAGAGTTCGATCACGGTGGCTTCCGAAGTACCACTCAACGACATAATAAAAAACCACGATGCTACGGGCCGGATTGCCAAATGGGACATTGAGCTCCTTCCATTTGACATAACATACAAACCACGTCGAGCCATTAAATCCCAAGTACTGGCTAACTTCGTCGCCGAATGGACAGAGGCCGAACTCCCTAAAGAGTACGACACGTATTCCAACTGGGTCATGTATTTCGATGGTTCCAAAATGCTGGCAGTGTTAGGAGCGGGTGTCGTCTTGATGTCCCCCACCGAAGACGTAGTTCAGTACGTACTCCAAATATTATACACAGACTCCAACAACGCAGCCAAATATGACGCCTTATTACATGGACTTCGGATGGCCGTGTCCATGGGCATACAACGCCTGGAAGTGCGCGGGGACTCAAACCTCGCAATATCTCAAATAAATAGAGATTTTGATGCCAAAGATCCAAAGATGGCAGCTTACCGTAATGCCGTTCTCAAAATGTCAGCTCGATTCCAGGGGCTCGAGTTCCATCATGTGGCTCGAGAAAGCAATCAAGCAGCGGAAGTTCGTGCTCGCATAGGCGCCAAGCGCGACCCCGTCCCACCTAATATCTTTCTGGAAAGGCTTTTTAAGCCTTCCATGGTGTGGCAAGGGGAGAGCGGCAACACTAGTCCGGATCCGACCACATCCCTAGATTCCGAACACACTGGCATCATCGGCGGCTCAGCCACCGAAATAACACCATCGGCCCATCTCATCATGGCAGGCATTGCCCCATGGACCGAACCCTTCTTGGCCTACCTTAATAGGCGAGAACTCCCTAAGGACCAGAATGAGGCTTGCCGCATTGTTCGGTGTTCGAAAGCCTACAAAGTTCACGACGGAGAACTCTACAAGAAAAGCGTTACTGGAGTACTTCAAAGATGTATCTCTGAGGAAGACGGGCGGCAGCTCTTGGCTGAAATTCATGCTGGTCTCAGCTGTCACCACGCCGCGCCCCGGGCCCTCGTAAGCAAGGCCTTCCGTACAGGTTTCTATTGGCCAACGGCCCGAGCAGATGCACAAGACCTTGTCCAATGTTGCGTCGGATGTCAGCTTTTCGCCAACCAAAGCCATATGCCACCCACCGCCCTACAAACGATCCCATCACTTGGCCCTTTGTGGTCTGGGGGCTCGATATGGTCGGACCCCTTAAACGGGGAAGCCATAAGAAAAAGTATCTGCTGGTCATGGTGGATAAATTCACTAACTGGATAGAGGACAAACCAGTTAAAACGGCCGAGGCCGGGCCAGTGATAGAATTCATATCCGGCGTTGTGCACCGTTATGGTGTTCCACATAGCATCATCACCGACAACGGCTCCAATTTCACTCCCGACAAGGTGAAAAATTGGTGTGCTAACCTGGGCATTAAGCTCGATTACGCCTCTGTCTAACATCCGCAAACAAATGGTCAAGTTGAACGGGCCAATGGTCTTATTATGAGCGGCATTAAACCCAGACTAGTGCGGTCTTTGAAAGAATCAGACAAGCACTGGGTTGAGGAGCTCGACTCCGTACTCTGGGGGCTGCGGACCACGCCCAACATCACTACTTGATATACACCTTCTTTCATGGTGTACGGCACAGAGGCTATGTTACCCTGCGACATTATTCATGACTCGCCTCGAGTACGCATGTACGAAGAGAGAGAGGCCGAGCTTGACCGGCAGGACAACATAGATGCCATGGAGGAGGAGCGTGATGACCCACAAGTGTAGGGGATCTGTCGTAGTCCCTTCGATAAGTAAGAGTGTCGAACCCAACGAGGAGCAGAAGGAAATGACAAGCGGTTTTAATTAAGGTATTCTCTGGAAGCACTGAAATTATCGGTAACAGATAGTTTTGTGATAAGATAATTCGTAACGGGTAATAAGTAACAAAAGTAAATAAGGTGCAGTGCTACCTCTTGAGCACTGCGTTGGTTTTCCCTTGAAGAGGAAAGGGTGATGCAGTAAACCAGCGTAAGTATTTCTCTCAGTTTTTGAGAACCAAGGTATCAATCCAATAGGAGGCCACGCACGAGTCCCTCGCACCTACACAAACAAATAAAATCCTCGCAACCAACACAATAAAGGGGTTGTCAATCCCTTCACGGTCACTTACGAAAGTGAGATCTGATAGATATGATAAGATAATATTTTTGCTATTTTTATGATAAAGAGAAATAAAGATGCAAAGTAAAATAAAAGGCAATAGAAATAGCTAAGTGTTGGAAGATTAAATATGATAGAAAATAGACCCGGGGGCCATAGCTTTCACTAGTGGCTTCTCTCGAGAGCATAAGTATTATGGTGGGTAAACAAATTACTATTGAGAAATTGATGGAATTGAGCATAGTTATAAGAATATCTAGGTATGATCATGTATATAGGCATCACGTCCGCGACAAGTAGACCGACTCCTGCCTGCATCTACTACTATTACTCCACACATCGACCGCTATCCAAAGATGCATCTAGAGTATTAAGTTCAAAAGAACAGAGTAACGCTTTAAGTAAGATGACATGATCTAGAGGGATAAACTCATGCAATATGATATAAACCCCATCTTGTTATCATCGATGGCAACAATACAATACGTGCCTTTCGCCCCTCATCACTTTGGGAAAGGACACCGCAAGATTGAACCCAAAGCTAAGCACTTCTCCCATTGCAAGAAAGATCAATCTAGTAGCCCAAACCGAATCGATAATTCAAGAGACTTGCAAAGATAACCAATCATACATAAAAGAATTCAGAGAAGATTCAAATATTGTTCATAAATAAACTTGATCATAAACCCACAATTCATTGGTCTCAACAAACACACCGCAAAAGAAGATTACATCGAATAGATCTCCACAAGAGAGGGGGAGAACATTGTATTGAGATCCAAAATGAGAGAAGAAGCCATCTAGCTAATAACTATGGGCCCAAAGGTCTGAGGTAAAATACTCACACATCATCGGAGAGGCTATGGTGTTGATGTAGAAGCCCTCCATGATCAATGCCCCCTCCGGTGGAGCTCCGGGAAAGGCCCCAAGATGGGATCTCACATGTACAGAAGGTTGCGGCGGTGGAATTAGGTTTTTGGCTCCGTATCTGGTAGTTTGGGGGTACGTAGGTATATATAGGAGGAAGAAGTACGTCGGTGGAGCAACATGGGCCCGACGAAGGTGGAGGGCGCGCCCAGGGGGTAGGCGTGCCCCCTACCTCGTGCCTTCATGGTAGCTTTCTTGACGTAGGGTCCAAGTCCTCTGGATCACGTTCATTCCTAAAATCAAGTTCCCGAAGGTTTCATTCCGTTTGGACTCCGTTAGATATTCTTTTTCTGCGAAACTCTGAAATAGGCAAAAAACAGCAATTATGGGCTGGGCCTCCAGTTAATAGGTTAGTCCCAAAAAATAATATAAAAGTGTATAATAAAGCCCATTAATGTCCAAAACAGAATATAATATAGTATGGAACAATAAAAAATTATAGATACGTTGGAGACGTATCAAGCATCCCCAAACTTAATTCCTGCTCGTCCTCGAGTAGGTAAATGATAAAAACAGAATTTTTTATGTGGAATGCTAGTTGGCATAATTTCAATGTAATTCTCTTAATTATGAAAGATTCAAGACAAAATTTTAATATTGACATAAAAATAATAATACTTCAAGCATACAAACTAAGCAATTATGTCTTCTCAAAATAACATGGCCAAAGAAAGTTATCCCTACAAAATCATATAGTTTGGCTATGCTCTATCTTCACCACACAAAGTATTTAAATCATGCACAACCCCGACGACAAGCCAAGCAATTGTTTCTTACTTTTGATGTTCTCAAACTTTTTCAATCTTCACGCAATACATGAGCGTGAGCCATGGACATAGCACTATATGTTTAATAGAATGGTGGTTGTGGAGACGAGAAAAAAGGAGAAGATAGTCTCACATCAACTAGGCGTATCAACGGGCTATGGAGATGCCCATTAATAGATATCAATGTGAGTGAGTAGGGATTTCCATGCAAAGGATGCACTAGAGCTATAAGTATATGAAAGCTCAACAAAAGAAACTAAGTGGGTGTGCGTCCAACTCGCTTGCTCACGAATACCTAGGGCATTTTGAGGAAGCCCATCATTTGAATATCCAAGCCAAGTTCTATAATGAAAAATTTCCCACTAGTATATGAAAGTGATATCATAGGAGACTCTCTATCATGAAGATCATGGTGCTACTTCGAAGCATAAGTGTGGTAAAAGGATAGTAACATTGTCCCTTCTCTCTTTTTCTCTCATTTTTTTATTTGGGCCTTTTCTCTTTTTTTTGTCCTCTTTTTTTTAGTCCAGAGTCTCATCCGACTTGTGGGGGAATCATAGTCTCCATCATCCTTTCCTCACTTGGGGCAATGCTCTAAAAAATGATGATCATCACACTTTTATTTACTTACAACTTAACAATTACAACTCAATACTTAGAACAAAATATGACTCTATGTGAATGCCTCCGGCGATATACCGGGATATGCAATGCATCAAGAGTGACATGTATGAAAGAATTATGAACGTTGGCTTTGCCACAAATACAATGTCAACTACATGATCATGCCAAGCAATATGACAATGATGGAGTGTGTCATAATAAACTGAACAGTGGTAAGTTGCATGGCAATATATCTCAGAATGGCTATGGAAATGCCATGGTAGGTAGGTATGGTGTCTGTTTTTAGGAAGGTATATGGTGGGTGTAAGATACCGACGAAAAGTGTGCGGTACTAGAGAGGCTAGCAATGGTGGAAGGGAGAAAGTGCGTATAATCCATGGACTCAACATTAGTCATAAAGAACTCATATACTTATTGCAAAAATCTACAAGTTATCGAAGCAAAGTATTACGCGCATGCTCCTAGGGGGATATATTGGTAGGAAAAGACCATCGTCATTCCCCGACCGCCACTCATAAGGAAGACAATCAATAAATAAATCATGCTCCGACTTCATCACATAACGGTTCACCATACGTGCATGCTACGGGAATCACAAACTTTAACACAAGTATTTCTCAAATTTAAAACTACTCAACTAGCATGACTCTAATATCACCATCTCCATATCTCAAAACAATTATCAAGTATCAAACTTCTCATAATGTTCAACATACTCATAAGAAAATTTTTACTAATCTTGAATGCCTATCATAATTAAAGCAAATTACCATGCTGTTTTGCAGGACTCTCAAAATAATCTAAGTGAAGCATGAGAGAACAATAGTTTCTATAAAATAAAACCACCACCATGCTCTAAAAGATATAAGTGAAGCACTAGAGCAAAAACTATATAACTCAAAAGATATAAGTGAAGGACACAGAATATTCTAACAATTTCTGAATCATGTGTGTCTCTCTCAAAAGGTGTGCACAACAAGGATGATTGTGGCATACTAACAAATAAAGACTCAAATAATACAAGACGCTCCAAGCAAAACACATATCATATGGTGAATAAAAATATAGCTCCAAGTAAAGTTATCGATGGAAGTACACAAAAGAGGGGATGCTTTCCGGGGCATCCCCAAGCTTTGGCTTTTTGGTGTCCTTAGATTATCTTGGGGTGACATGGGCATCCCCAAGCTTAGGCTCTTGCCACTCCTTATTCCATAATCCATCATATCTTTCACCCAAAACTTGAAAACTTCACAACACAAAACTTAACAGAAAATCGCGTGAGCTTCTGTCACTCTAGCAACCCATCATCTACTTATTACTTCCCAATGCCTTCCACTGGGCCCGAATAATGGTGAAGTGTCATGTAGTAAACATTCACATAACACCACTAGAGGAGAGACAACATACATCTCATCACAATATCAAACGAATACCAAATTCACATAACTACTAATAGCAAGACTTCTCCCATGTCCTCAGGAACAAACGTAACTACTCACAAATCATATTCATGTTCATAATCAGAGGCGTATTAATATGCATTAAGGATCTGAACATATAATCTTCCACCGAATAAACCAACTAGCATCAACTACAAGGAGTAATCAACACTACTAGCAACCTACAGGTACCAATCTGAGGCTTTGGGACAAGAGATGAACTAGGGTTTGAGAGGAGATGGTGCTGGTGAAGATGTTGATGCAGATTGCCCCCCTCCCGACGAGAGGATCATTGGTGATGACGATGGCGATGATTTCCCCCTCCTGGAGGGATGTTTCCCTGGCAGAACAGCTCCACCGGAGCCCTAGATTGGTTCCGCCAAGGTTCCGCCTCGTGGCGGCGGAGTTTCTTCCCGAAAGCTTGCTTATGATTTTTTCCAGGGTGAAAGACACCATATAGCCAAGGATGGGCACCGGAGGCCTGACAGGGGGCCCACAAGGCAGGGAGGCACGCCCAGGGGGTAGTGCGCGCCCCCCACCCACGTGGATGGTGGGTGGCCCTCCTCTGGTGCTTTCTTCACTCAGTATTTTTTATAAATTCCAAAACTGACTTCCGTGGAGTTTGAGGACTTTTGGAGTTGTGCAGAATAGGTCTCTAATGTTTGCTCCTTTTCCGGCCCAGAATTCCAGCTGCCGGCATTCTCCCTCTTCGCGTAAACCTTGTAAAATAAGTGAGAAAAGGCATAAGTATTGTGACATAATGTTTAATAGCAGCCCATAATGCAATAAATATCGATATAAAAGCATGATGCAAAATGGACGTATCAGAGCGCGATGTTGCAAAAGCCCGTTCCGCATTTTATCAAAAATAGGCCCGCAGATATCATAGCAGGGAAGTACGGGCCAAGACTTATAATGTTGGTGAACTCGTTCTACGCTTGCCGGAGAAGAAAAAGGACAAACTCAAGCCCAAGTGGGAGGGTCCCTTCATCATTGATGAAGTTCTCACCAGAGGAGTGTACCGCCTGCGTGATGCGTCAGACAATCGCCTAGAGCCGAACCCCTGGAACGTGGCCAGACTCCGAAGATTCTATGCCTAGCGCTGAACTCTTTGTTCGTCTTCTTCTCCCTATTGTTTCCATTACTTTTTCCTCTCTTTTCGCCTTTTCCTTTTTTTAGCCTTAAAGCTTTTTGTGCGGTTAAACCGTGCACTTGTGGCATACACATCCTCTAATACATACGTCAATTATACCTGGGGGCTTCTTTGACAGAAGCTTATTATTGTTATTTTCCGAGCATCAAGCTCATCACATATGTGTGTTTTCCCCATATGTACCTTTTCTTCGCCACTATATGCATCGATATGACTTAAGTTTTGGCCAAGCTGGGTTGCCTGGCTCCTGTGCTTATGCCCTATGTTCCCATTAGTTCGGCTAGGGCATAAAGGGAGTGCCTCTCGATTGTTACTGCCGGGTCATCCGGATGTGTACCTCAGACTGGGTGAAGCCGAAAGCTAGCGTTATTAAGGGAATATTCGGTCGGGGAACTAAAGATGTTTTTACATTCGTTAAAATACGAAGCCCCAGATATTGCACATACTGCGATTTTCTCAATCACAGTTCAGACATGCACATTAACGCATGTACACCCAGGGAAAGGAACCCTTAACGGAACTATTCTCTCTGGAAGATGTTTCTTACAATCACAGTGTAATATAACATAACTAGCCGGATACAACTTGTCTGTTCAAGCAACTATGACCCCTATGCCTGGTTAACACGCGTGCCCCGATATATTTTCCTGCTCGGGAATTCGGAAACACTCTGCACCTTCGGGCCCATAGGTCGAAGCGAAAAGGTCTACCATGACAATCATTTTACAATCCGGCTAGGGACAAATATGTCAAGGAAAGTACATAATCACTTGGACTCATAAATTTCCTCCTCTATACCATCTAACAGGTTGTCTAACTTACAATCCTGCTGGGAATACCTGGCGGCTACTTCTACCTGGTTATACACCAAATTAACGGGAACTTCTTTCCCATATGGCCCTAGAGGTCCGACCCGAGCCATATGATTCGGATCAAGCTTGGTGTACCGTGTTTTCACCATGGCCCAGGCTTCTCGTGCACCTTCCCGGTAGGCCGAATCTTCCACAATTGAAAGCACCGCCGTGCCCCCTTGAATAGCTCTATGAGCTCCTCCATATTTCCTGGATGGGAGGAAGATGGCCACAAGGCCTTGGCAACGCTTCACATCGCCTGCCGAGCATGCTCGTGCATGTGCGATAACTCTTGTAGCAGATCGCCCGAGAATCTAGACATCTCCTCTTCGGGATGACCAGTCAGCATTCCTACAGATGTAATTCTGTTAGTCCCTTTCATCTCTGAACTACACAGAGGTAAGTGTGACCACATACCGAATATACCGCCGCACAGCCTCTTATTCTCCTTCCCGGAATCAGCCAGCTGGGCCCGTACATCTTTCAGCTCTTCGCCCAGCTGGGTGTGGGCATCCTGCAGCTTGTTTTTCTCATTTCCGACTCGTGTCAGCACACGTTTGCCCGCGGCCAGCAGCCTTTTGGCTTCTTGTTCTTCCGTTTGGGAAGCTTTCAGTTGCCACTGCAGTTGATCTAATGATCCTGTCATAAGATGAGCAATAGTGTCAGCATCGCTGGTATATAATCATGTTTTCTCGAAGGAGGGGAACATTACCAGGTGATGCCTTCTTGGATTTCTCCAGTTCGGCGGTAGCAGCAGTTAGCTGGGTCCGACACTTTTCTAGTTCCTGAGACAACAGGCTGTTCTTTTCCGTGAGCGCCAAGTTATACAATGATCCTTAAATTAGTTGTATTCACTGCTTCAAGTCTCGGGGGCTACTGGTATATATTTATCAGATTTGTACACATGTGTATATGCACTTACCCGCATGTCTTTTAAATGCTGGTCTGTGGCTCTGGTAAGCCCATCTCGAGCAGCTCAGATGTATGCATCAGCCGAGCTAAAGGCATTAAACGCCTCTTTTGAAAAGCTGGGGTCTCGCAAAACGGCCCTTCGACGCCGATGACTTATAGCGCTCTCCACTTCCGAGTTGGTGACGGATACATCATCTGAATCCTCGGCTAGAGGACAATCCTGCATCACCCCCGTATCGGCCCCTGTCTTTTTGGCAGGATCTAGATTCCGGTTGTGGGGAGTATGACCGGCCGGACCACTGGACATAGTTCGGCACACTCTTTTCCTGATACAGGACAAACATAGAAGTCACAATTGGATGCGATTGCTGAAGAACATATTTGCAAATCCATACCTCTTCGATGAACGCTCGACCGTATCTCCGTTTGCCTTCCTCTTTGAAGGCTTGCCTGGCGTGGGGACCGCTCTCTTTGGAGATGCCCCTGGGGCAGCATGACGCGTTGTACGCCTCCCCTTTTGAGCACATGACGGTGCGGTGGGTGAGGCAGAATGAGAGAACTCTTTCGGATGAGATGTCTCATGATTACTTACGTGTGAAGCAGGGAGAAGACCGGGATAATCGGCAATGATGGCCACTTCTGTGCCGTTGTAACTTGCCTGGTAAAACACCCCGTCCTCGAGCACCACGAATATATCCGGATCCTCTTCGAATCCGGGGTCAAGGTCCCGATTGTGGCCCTCGGGCTGCGGGGCGGGGCTGTGAAGCCATTCAGAAATCTTTTGCTAGTGATGTTATAAATGGGCGGATTAATATTCGTTGAAAATAGCTCGGGGAGTGGAGTGCGTAGAGCAGAGGGGTTGGGACTTACCCAGCTAGGAGGACTGTACATGGAAAAACCATCTCTGCACTTGATACGCAGAAATTCCTCTTCCTCCCCTTTGAACAGTTCGGCCAATATTTTGGCTAGAGCGGTGGGGGTGTCCGGACCTTTCCTGCCGCAGCGGGAGGCGTCATCCTCCCCATTGTAGTGCCACATGGGAAGCCCACTGTATTGGAGTGGCTGAACCCCCCATACTATGGAAGTCGCCATTACTTCGACTATTAATAAGTCGGACTGAGCGAGCGTCCTTATCTTGCTCATGAGTGGACAAACTTCAGCACTATCTTCCTCCTCGAGGCTCCGAGGGCGCCAGCTGTGGCTTTTCTTCAAAGGAACGCTTGTGAACTCGGGAAGACCCCTCTGCACTGGGTCTGGAAGTGCGACGTCCTCAATATAGAACCATTCGGACGGCCACTCTTCGGATGCCTTCTTTGGTGTGCCGGATAGGTATCCGGTCTTGGCGATGCGCCATATTTCGGCTCCGCCCACTTGAAATATTGATCCATCGTGGTTGCGCGGGACGAGACAGAATAACTTTCTCCACAATTCAAAATGGGCCTCACAACCCACGAAAAGCTCGCAAAGGGCGACATAACCCGCGATATGCAGGATGGAGGCCGGGGTAAAGTTATGCAGTTGGAGGCCATAGTACTCCAGAAGCCCTCGGAGGAGTGGATGAATTGGAAATCCGACACCTCTTAGGAGATAAGGGATGAAGCACGCTCGTTCCCCCCAGATGGATTGAGGAAACCTTCAGCCTGAGCCCCGCCATTGAAGATGGTCAATCCTGCTCGAACAGGGACCAAATCCGCAGGAGGAAGAAATCCTTGTGTTTGCAGCTTCTCCAGCTGACCATGGGATACGGAGCACCTCTCCCACTAGCCTTTTTCTGGGCCGCAAGGACGGGAGGAGGAATTGGGAGAGTTGGCCATAACTGAATGGTTTTTCCTAGCAAGATCTGAGGATTTTTTGCGTGATGAGGAACGAATCTGAGATCCAAATCCTGTTAAACGGACGCTATTTTTACACGGCCAGGGTGCTATGTCCAAAAATACCATGACCTCTCGCATTCACTCGACACGTGGAAGCTGAAGTTGTTGACGCACATAAGTTGAGGAGAGCGACATTAAATGAAGTGCCGAATACATCTCTTTGAAAGTCGTCGGAGGAAGAACCCGCCTTGCAATGCCGAAGACAATCTGAGCGTCGGATA
This sequence comes from Aegilops bicornis, assembly GCA_021605145.1. Lineage (NCBI taxonomy): Eukaryota > Viridiplantae > Streptophyta > Magnoliopsida > Poales > Poaceae > Aegilops > Aegilops bicornis. Next base: position 107,501,012 of record CM038671.1, read on the forward strand.
TATCGTCATTGAAGCCTGGTTCGGGGGCTACTGAGGGAGTCCTGGATTAAGGGGTCCTCGGGCGTCCGACCTATTATACATGGGCCGGACTGTTGGGCTGTGAAGATACAAGACCAAAGACTCTACCCGTGTCCGGATGGGACTCTCCTTGAGTGGGAAGCAAGCTTGGCGACCAGATATGAAGATTCCTTTTTCTATAACCGACTTTGTGTAACCCTAGCTCCCCCCGGTGTCTATATAAACCGGAGGGTTAGGTCCGTAGAGGCCAATCATTACAATCATAGTCATATAGGCTAGACCTCTAGGGTTTTAGCCATTACGATCTCGTGGTAGATCAACTCTTATAACACTCATATCCATCAAGATCAATCAAGCAGGAAGTAGGGTATTACCTCCATAGAGAGGGCCCGAACCTGGGTAAACATTGTGTCCCCCGTCTCCTGTTACCATCGATCCTAGACGCACAGTTCGGGACCCCCTACCCGAGATCCGCCGGTTTTGACACCGACAGTCGCATCTTCGCTCCCCGCTGCTCGCCGCCGCAAGCGGTCCGGTCGATCGCGGATTCAGCGGTGGGTGAAGCATGCGATGGCCCGTCAGTCGGCCACCCCTCAGGTCATGGCAATCGAGCCTGGCGAATCTCTTTACGAGTTGTTTGACCTGTCGAATGGCTTCGTCGAGACCCTGTCCGAGTGCGACAGCAGTGACCCAGCGGCAGAAGTCCTGATGGTCAACACACCGTGCAGCCCACCTGGTTTCTGCCGCAGCGGCGGTGGCGATGGTGATGGTGATCCATCGCAGGTTCACGAGGAGTATCGTCCCAAAGCCCTTACGTCGCAGCAGAGGGAGGAGCTGCATCGTTGCAATGTGGAGGCGCTCCTCCCATCCTTGGAGAAACCTTTGAGGCTCGGGCCTTGGAGGCGCGCCTGGCCACTCTGGTTGAGCACGCGTGACTAGAGAACCTTCAACATTCACTCGGTGAGCGCTCCCGTCAGCAGATCCCAGAATCCAGTCAGCAATGACGACAGTTATTTGCATCTGAACCTCAGGTATATCGCACTCTGATTTAGAATCTTACAACTGCATCCCGTATAGCAGAGTCGATTCAGCCATCCCAATCAGAGGCTGGAAGAGGTTTGATGCAGATCCGGGCACTACTTCGGGCAGCAGGAGAGCAAAACACAACCAAGCCGTTTCTTAGTCTCGCAACAGGATCCATAGCAGATCTGTGGTGGCTGTCACATCCCTAGCTCCTGGTAATGCACTAGGCTGGCTTCGTGTGTGCATCATGTTTAAGTTTGAAGTAAACTTGAAATGGGGATTGCCTAAACCCCTAGCATTAAAGGAATTCACTAGGTTCACCTATAATATTTTCAGTAAATCCAAATGGCTTTCAGAAATGTTCATCATTTATGGAAAATGATGTAAACAGTAACTAGAGGTGATGCACATTTTTCCATGACATATTTGGGCTCTGAATTAAATCATACTCTATTTGCATTTGGGCATTTAAATGCTATACAATATTTTAAATGCTCAAATAATCATAAACTAAAATGTTTGTTGTTGGTTATGTTCCAAACAGTGGCATTGAGCAGTTTCATGATTTTTGGAACTGTTGAAGTATTTTTAATAAAGCCCTAAAGACTACAGAATAATAGAAAAGAGAAATAAGTGGAAAGAACAGCAACTTACCTGGGGCAACTCACCTGTGCAACCACCTGGCGGCCCAAATGGCCGGCCCAGCCACCTGCCCCGCCCCCTCCCCTGTCGTCTTCCTCCTCTGCCAGGAGGACGAGCGTGTGCTCGACGCGCGCGCCGTCGTGCGGCCACCTCCTGCTTGCCGCTTTGCCCTGGCCTCTTCGGGTGGCGCCACACAGCCCCCCCGACCTCTCTCTCACTCTCCCCGAGCTTTCCCTCTCCTCTGCTCTCTTTTCTCCCGTGCCCGAGCATCGTCGTCGCCGCCGCTTGCTGTTGTCGTGGCCACAGCCACCGTCTCGCCTCGCTGAAGCGCTCAAAAGCTCCGCCTCGACCCCCTCTTCCTCTCCACCGAGCCACGCCCTGCCGGAAGCCCTGCAACGCCATCCTCGATGCCATCTTCGTCCTCTGCACCGACGGCCACCGTTGCTCGATTCGCCGCCCACAGAGCGTCCCCGGCCTCGCCCTCGCCCTCGCGCTCATTGGACTCGCGGTGAGCCGCTGACCCGTTCCCCTCTTCTTCCCATGCCTTTTGGCCGCTCTAGCCGTTGTTTCCGCCGGACTCGAGAGCTCACCGCCACCCAGCCATGTCACGGTCGTGGCCACCGTCACCTATAGCAGCAACCGAGCGCACCACCGTGCTCTGCGTGTCTTCGCGCACCCGTAGCCACCACGAGCTCCCCTTTCTATGCTTCCTAGTGCTAGCCAGCACCAACCCCGAGCTCAGGCAGCCGTCGCGGGCTCCACTCCGGCGAGCTCCGGCCACCCCGCGACCTGCCACTGCCTCCGCTGGATGCACGGGCGCAAGGGCTATGTCCTGGTACCCTCAACGAGCCAAACCGCCGCCCGTAGCACGTTTCCGAGCTGCCGCCGTCGTTTTGGCCGCTGCCGGCGAGGTTCCGGTGACGCTGACGTGGCAGATTATATTAGTACTAATTATGTTATTAGTCTAACCCTATGATAATGACAGCTGGGCCCCATGCCCTAACTAACCCAGGTTTTATTTGCGTTTAGATTAAACTAACCCCCACGGGCCCCACAGGTCAGTTTGACCTGGCCACGTCACACGTTGACCGACCCCACGTCGCCAAGATTGACTGGCCGACGTGTCTGTTGACTCCGCCCCACCGTCATTGACACTAAACATGACCTTTGTGTCAGCGACGGTGGACCCCTTGGTCGAGTTTGACCTAGACATTGTTGTTGACTGCCGAGGTCAAGATGACGTAATCTCGACGCTGTAATTTTTTTCTGGGATTTTAAATAAATCAGAAATGATTTATTTAATTCAGAAAATATCCAAAACTTCTAAAAATCATATAAACTCAACCGTAACTCCAAATGAGACGAATTATATATGAAAAATGATCAAAAAATCCAATCTATCCATCTGTACTAGTTTCATGCATGTTTAAACAAGTTAACTTGCTGTTTAGTGCAAAACATGATAAAGCACTGTTTAAGATCAGAGATGAGTTTGAACTTTGAATCTTTGGTTCAAAATAGCGCAAACCCATCTGGTTGTAGTTGCATTATCCCAACACACTCATTTTACCATGTCATGATCATGCATCATATTGTGCATTGCATTTATTATGTTTCTTCCTATGTTGCCGGTATTTGTTCCCCCTCGGTAGACGTTGTACCAACGTTGTGATCATTGACACTGATGAAGACTCAATGCTATCTTCAGAAGTGCCAGGCAAGCAAAACCCCCTTGTTCATTCCGATACAATCCAACTCTCTCGCTCCTTCTCTCTTTTACTGCATTAGGACAACAACGACATATTTGTTACTTGCTGCGGTAGTTGAACCCTTTTCCTCTGCATGACCTGTCATTGCCACAGTAAATAGATGAAACCCACTAGCATGAGTAGGAGTTGTTTGAGCCCTGATGTGCCTACTCATACATGCTTGTGTGTCATGCCTGCCACTGCTTAGAGTTGAGTCGGTGCGATTCATCGGGAATGAATCGGAGGTGTGTGAACATGTCCCATCTTGTTGAGAGCTAAGTGTGTGAAGACCATTTGGTAAAGGTAGCGGTGAGAGGCCATGTAGGAGTACATGGTGGGTTATCTCATTGCAGCCGTCCTCGTGAACTGAGTTACGTGTTTGTGATCCATGAAACAGTTACTACCACACATTGGGCTCCGGGCACTCCAAGCTCTCTCGACTTATTAATCAACTTGATCTCTGTCTAGGAGTTGCAACTATTTTCTGGTGTTTGTAGGATATGTGTTGGGGGCCCTGCATAGCGCTGACCCTAGGGGTGGGCTATGTTGCGGTAGAGACATGAGGCACGGTGTACCGGGACGCCCGTTTGGTGCCTCGGGAACCCTGCTCTCATCGTTTGGGGCCGTGAGCGACACCCCGGCCGGATCTCCTCGCGGATGGAACCCGAATAGGCGATAAACCTGGACTAGAGACTTGTGTGGTTAGTCAGGTCGTGGCCGACTCCTCGCCAAAGCTTCCGCATGAAGGTTGCCGAGATACACGACGTGTACATGGTGGTAAGTGCCGAGAGCGTGTGTGAAGAAGTACACCCCTGCAGGGTTAACATCATCTATTCGAATAGCCGTGTCCGCGATAAAGGACTTCTGGGTTGCCTGTACAGTTCATAGACAAGAGAAAGTGGATACTCTAAAACTCGCAAGATAAGCGTGATTGCTATGGATGGCGTTCTCGTAGGTAGACGGGAGCGGATCCATAGTGGTGTATTTATATGGTGAATATGTGGACTCGTGTGCGCCACCTCAAAAGAGTTACTTGCAGTTGTAGTTCAGGATAGCCACCAAGTCAAAGCTGGCTTGCTGCAGTTAAACCCCACCACCCTTTGTTGATAATGATGCATATGTAGTTAGTTACGATGTAAGTCTTCTGAGTACATTTGTACTCACGTTTGCCTATTTTATGTTTTTGCGAGAGAGACTTGGTCTCGCTAATAGTTCAGCGTGGACTTGACGTTTAGCTTGATACCTCGGCCACGATCTTGTGCCCTCGGCAGATCTGGTAGATAGTCAGGCTTCTCAGCCTTTTTCATTTGTAGATGTCTGTACTCAGACATGTTAAGCTTCCGCTTGTGCTTTGACTTGTATGCTCTGAATGTTGGGTCATGAGACCCATGTTTGTAATATCTCGCTCCTCGAAGCCTAATGAATAAATACTTGAGTCGTAGAGTTATGTTGTGATGCCATGTTGTATTTACACATATCGAGCATATTGTGTGTTTGTTTGTAATGCTTGGTATGTCTGGGATCCGACAATCTAGTTGTTTATCCTTGGCAGCCTATCTTATGGGGAAATGTAGTCTAGTGCTTCCTTGAGCCATAGTAGTCCGCTTCTGACCCAGTTCACCGGAGTCCTGCTAGCCCAAAGACTACCGCTTTCGGGACGCTTATTTGGCCGGCATGTGTTTCACTTCGTTCTTGTGTACGTCCCTTGAAAATGTCACGTGGTGACATCCGGAGTCCTGCCTAGCCTATTACAGCTTGGGTTCCTGAGTCCTGTTAGCCTGCTACAGCCCGGATTCTGCGCTGGCTTGACCGACATGCTTTCGAAGTTGATTCATGTATGCATGTCCCCATGGGTTATTGCCGCTTTGGGTTCACGACTAGCCATGTCGGCCGGGTTCTCTGTCATATGGATGCTAGCGACACTATCATATCGTGAGCCAAAAGGCATAAACGGTCCCGGGCCATGGTAAGGTGACACCCGTGGGAATACCGTCGCGTGAGGCATAAAGTGATATGAGGTGTTACCAGCTAGATCGATGTGACTTGGAATCGGGGTCTGACGACTTCGTGACGAGTTCGACTGCTGTAGGGATTACCAAGCCAAACCAGTCGAAGTTGTGTCTAGAAATGCTTTAGTTATGTAAGGGAATTGATTGTGGAAGGGAACGTAAGGCTCTCTTTACTCCTTATACCTCATGGCCTTCTGATCTGAGTCATCCTCTTCTCTTCTCTGAGGGATTAAGAACTAGGCCTTCTCATCTATCTATCAGGATGACGTGTTACTAATCCATAGACTTATAGAATTGATAGTTTCAAATCTCAGTTCAGTTTTTACTACTTCCGTATGTTCATAGCTGGTCTCAGAACCTTGATACTGTGACGTTGAGTGGTTATGCCACCATTTTTGCAGGATGTCTCAAATAATTTTGAGCATTTACAGCCATCAAGTTGTCCGAGTCATCCCAGGTTTCTAATACAATCTGAAGCATTTGCAAAATCCCTTCCTCACATTTTGATGTCCCTTTGGGCCAGATTAACCACACTAATCGGTGAGTTGAGGTACTCTGTTGCCTCGACATATATGTTGGAACTATTATTATGACCATAGGTGTCTTAGAGGATCATCTAGTAATCTAGCCATGCTTTATATTCCTAATGTGATGATTCTGGCCATTATTCTCGAAAGCATCCTGTGATGCAATTTAGTAGGTATTCTACTCCTGGATTCTTGACCCAAGATTCACTCTACTTACCTCGTGTTGATAGTGTTGCTCGTACCTTTAGGATACTAGTAACCTTTGTGATAGCTTCGAGGTCCGTTGTATATCATTCTTCCAAATACCATGAACCATCCTTGGCAGGAGTTCCTTTGAACCAAAGATCACAATAAGAGTGCTCTTGATGAGTTCTTCGTTCTACATTGTGAATCTGTCAGTTCTACTTTCCTGCATGGGTTACCCGGAAGAAACCTGTTGAACTTGATTCGACATACTAACCTATGCATCCACAACTCAGAAAGTTATATGTTCCTCGAGTTGTTCCTCCTTAGTTGTATTCTGACCCCCGTCTATCAATTGATAGTCAAGGGTATGTGTGCGATTGTGTTTATCGATGCCTATTATCCTTGTGGTCCGTCAAGCCATTCTATTCTGGAATGACTAGGAAAAACAAACTCCAGTACCTCATCCATATCCAGGATTGGATCAAAGTAGTTGTGCTCTGCAGATCAAATGCCAATCCATCCTTTGCTCTGTTCTACCTTGGAGTGTTACCATCTTTATGTCAAGAATGTCATAAGAATTGCACCATTTCTCATGAATTCTTGACATAGTGATACTTCTCGCTATCATTATTCATTCCTCGGTCTCGTGTTGTTGTAACCGGAATGCCGACAAGTGAACTGTGATGTGTGAAATCGATACTCCTAGCAACCTCGTTGCTTGGTAGTTAATGGACAATATTCTCATTCTTAGCGTGTTGGTTATTAAATCATCATCCTAAGATTGATCGTGCTACCTAGTCCTTATTTCTGGTGCACCCTTCGATCAATGAGTTAGGATTGTGTGAATCCCTTGCTCTTTGATCATATCGTCTTGCCCTGAAAAGCAAGATTGTTCTCGAGCTTAGTAATATATCGGTGGTTCGTGACTTTCCAAATATCTTCTTGGAAGTGCTACCAGGTTGTCACCTGAACGCTATGTTAAGTTAAGTGATCAAGTTGGTTTCTTGTAAACCACCCCTTCTCCAAGAATCCGTGTTGGATATCCCTGAGCTGGTTGGTTAAGCTAAACAACAACTTGGAGAGTTGGAAGATAAAAGCTTTGCTGAATTTAGTTCATTCTGAAGGGATATCTTTGCGTTTGTGTGTGTGTGTTGAAGAAAGATGATATCTTCATCGATTGGTCCTCGTGATCAGTTGTTGAACCTATTGTCTTATCAAACTTTGACTTGACTATGGGCTATCGTCAAGCCAAATCAGAACCAACGATGTTCGTAATGTTGTCTTACTCGTGGTTGATTCCTCGAGCATACACCATTACATCTTTTGGTCTGACCAATGCTATCACCGTGTTCACATGATGGTGGAAGTCCAGTGATATGGAAATTCCGATGAGTTGTTGTTGAGTCCATCAGCAGCATTTTGTCTCCCCCATGATTCATGTTGAACATCCAGCTAGTGTTGGAAACTTGTGAGCAATGCTTTCATCATCCGTTCATGGAGCATATGTTTGGATGTAAGAAGTGACTTCCTCTAATTCACGTGCATATGATGCAAGTTGCCACCGTGAATTTGAGAAAGCTTGTTTTGCTTCCCCTGGAATCATTCCAAGTCAATCATGCATACGTGCGAAGTATTATGTGGTCTGGAGACTTGCAACCTTCATCCTATATGTATTCTTAGCACACGAAGCCACCGATTGATTTGTTCAAAGAAAATAAGTTAAATGCGCTAATCACGAAGAACGCAGACGGATATGCACAAGACTTTGTTATCTCAATGATGGTTCCCAATCAGAACTCGGTAGTGTTTTATTGCAAGACTACCATGTGATCATGCTTGTCTAGGACAGCGTGTACACATGTGTGTAGCATAACCAGCTCATGTTTTGGAGCTTACTATCGTAGTTCATTTCCCGAGAATCTTGCAACGTCATCTCGTCGATTTGTGTTGCAATTGTTCCTTCTCCAGACATGTTGTCTGAAATATCATGTTACCAACCAGATCTGAATCTCAGGCAGATATGATGGTTGGAACTTCTCCAAGATCTATGATGTTGGTCCCGACAAGGTTGATGTTCTGGCCGACGCACCTAGCCGAAGGATCTATCATTATAGTATCTTGATTGGGCAATTTGTCCATCTTCTTCATGGGGATTTCATGCAGCTTATTCCATAAGTTGTTCCTTGGAGATTCTTGTGCTCTTGGTTTCCTCGATTAAGCTTATAATCGTTCAAGCGGTGGAATCACTCTCGTTGAGTTATTCACAGTTACCAGAATCATTCCCAGCATTTGCATTTTGTCCCCAGCTTGCACCTCAGCAATTACTGTTTAGGATCATCTTCAAAAGTGGTCCTGCCATGGGTCCCATCCATTTTCGGTGATAAGCAAAAGTCATCCATTGCGTTGTCTCCAACAAGGTAGTCCACATCATCCATCCGAATCCGGATATGCCATTCCTTTGAACTCCGCCAAACGATCGTTTGTGATTGCCTTAGGCTGGTTTAGAGAGTTTCAATGATCTACGTATCAAAAGTAATTCTTTTTGCCACTTAAGGGATTAGTTCAACGAGTCACCTTCCCCGAGGTGCCTCGTTTTGGAATCATGGCAACTTCCCTCGCTACTTGAAACCCTCGTCAAATTGTTTCTTACATGCGCTCCACGATGCAAGTTTTGCCTCTCAGCTCCAGAGATGTTTCTATGTCTCATTCCGTGAGCTGATCTTGTGATCATCAAGATGATCCTAAGTTGCTCAAACCTCAAGAAGATAGATTCGTCCAAAATCCTCCCTTTCTTCTCATTGTCATGTTGGATGTAGTTCTCAAAGCAAGACGTCGAGATCAAGGTGATGCAATGGATCCACATCCTCGAGAAAGACATATGGATCGTGAAGATTGTATTAGTCTGTGTCCCCTCTATCTTCTTACCTAAATGTCTTGAATCTCGGGACGAGATTCTTGTTTAGTGGGGGTGAGTTGTCACATCCCTAGCTCCTGGTAATGCACTAGGCTGGCTTCATGTGTGCATCATGTTTAAGTTTGAAGTAAACTTGAAATGGTGATTGCCTAAACCCCTAGCATTAAAGGAATTCACTAGGTTCACCTATAATATTTTCAGTAAATCCAAATGGCTTTCAGAAATGTTCATCATTTATGGAAAATCGTAAATGCTTGATAACCAGAGGTGAGCACATTTTTCAATGACATATTTGGGCTATGAATTAAATCACACTCAATTTGCATTTGGGCATTTAAATGCTATACAATATTTTAAATGCTCAAATAATCATAAACTAAAATGTTTGCTGTTGGTTATGTTCCAAACAGTGGCATTGAGCAGTTTCATGATTTTTGGATATGTTGAAGTATTTTTAATTAAGCCCTAAAGACTACAGAATAATAGAAAAGAGAAATAAGTGGAAAGAACAGAAACTTACCTGGGCCAACTCACCTATGCAGCCACCTGGCAGCCCAAATGGCAGTCCGACCACAGCCCCCCCTCCTGTCGTCTTCCTCCTTTGCCAGGGGAGGGCGGCGTGTGCTCAGCAGCGGCGTGCCATCGTGCGGCCACCTCCTGCTAGCCGCTTTGCCCTGGCCTCTTCGGGTGGCGCCACGCAGCCCCCCCCCCCGGCCTCTCTCTCACTCTCCCCGAGCTTTCCCTCTCCTCTGCTCTCTTTCCTCCCATGCCCGAGCATCGTCGTCGCCGCCGCTTGCTGTTGCCGTGGCCACAGCCACCGTCTCGCCTCGCTGAAGCGCTCAAAAGCTCTGCCTCGACCCCTTCTTCCTCTCCACCGAGCCATGCCCTGCCGGAAGCCCTGCAACGCCGTCCTTGATGCCATCTTCGTCCTCTGCACCGACGGCCGCCGTTGCTTGATTCGCCGCCCACAGAGCGTCCCCGGCCTCGCCCTCGCGCTCGTTGGACTCGCGGTGAGCCGCTGACCCGTTCCCCTCTTCTTCCCATGCCTTTTGGCTGCTCTAGCCACTGTTTCCGCGGGACCCGAGAGCTCACCGCCGCCCAGCCATGTCGCGGTCGTGGCCACCGTGCTCAACGTGTCTTCGCGCACCCGTAGCCACCACCAGCTCCCCCTCCTATGCTTCCTAGTGCTAGCCCGCACCAACCCCGAGCTTCGGCAGCCATCGCGGGCTCCACTCCGGTGAGCTCCGGCCACCCCGCGACCTGCCACTGCCTCCGCTGGATGCACGGGCGCAAGGGCTATGCCCTGGTACCCTCAATGAGCCAAACCGCCGCCCGTAGCACGTTTCCGAGCCGCGCCACCGTCGTTTTGGCCGCCGCCGGCGAGGTTCCGGTGACGCTGATGTGGCAGATTAGATTAGTACTAATTATGTTATTAGTCTAACCCTATGACAATGACAGCTGGGCCCCACGCCCTAACTAACCCAGGTTTTATTTGCGTTTAGATTAAACTAACCCCCACGGGCCCCACAAGTCAGGTTGACCTGTCCATGTCACACGTTGACCGACCCCACACGTCAGTATTGACTTGTCGGCGTGTACATTGACCCGCCCCACTGTCATTGACACTAAACATGACGCATGTCAGCGACCCGATGGACCCACTAGTCAGGTTTGACCTAGACCGCTCTTGTTGACCTCTTTGAGGTCAGCATGGCGTAATCTTGTGGCTGTAATTGTTTTCTGGGATTTTAAATAAATCAGAAATGATTTATTTAATTCGGAAAATATCCAAAACTTCTAAAAACCATATAAACTCAACCGTAACTCCAAATGAGACGAATTATATATGAAAAATGATCAAAAAGATCCAATCTATCCATCTGTACTAGTTTCATGCATGTTTAAACAAGTTAACTTGCTGTTTAGTGCAAAACATGATAAAGCACTGTTTAAGATCAGAGATGAGTTTGAACTTTGAATCTTTGGTTCAGAATAAGCATAAACCCATCTGGTTGTAGTTGCATTATCCCAACACACTCATTTTACCATGTCATGATCATGCATCATATTGTGCATTGCATTAATTATGTTTCTTCCTATGTTGCCGGTATTTGTTCCCCCTCGGTAGACGTTGTACCGACGTTGTGATTGTTAACACTGATGAAGACTCAATGCTATCTTCAGAAGTGCCAGGCAAGCAAAACCCCCTTGTTCATTCTGATACAATCCCACTCTCTCGCTCCTGCTCTCTTTTACTGCATTAGGACAACAACGACATATTTGTTACTTGCTGTGGTAGCTGAACCCTTTTCCTCTGCATGACATGTCATTGCCACAGTAAATAGATGAAACCCACTAGCATGAGTAGGAGTTGTTTGAGCCCTGATGTGCCTACTCATACATGCTTGTTTGTCATGCCTGCCACTGCTTAGAGTTGAGTCAGGTCTGATTCATCGGGAATGAATCGGAGGTGTGTGAACATGTCCTACTGTTGAGAGCGATGTGTGTGAACACGATTTGGTAAAGGTAGCGGTGAGAGGCGATGTAGGAGTACATTGTGGGTTGTCTCATTGCAGCCGTCCTCAGGAACTAAGTTACGTGTTTGTGATCCATGAAACAGTTACTACCACACATTGGGCTCCGGGCACTCCAAGCTCTCTCGACTTATTAATCAACTTGATCTCTGTCTAGGAGTTGCAACTATTTTCTGGTGTTTGTAGGATATGTGTTGGGGGCCCTGCATAGCGCTGACCCTAGGGGTGGGCTATGTTGCGGTAGAGACACGGCGCCACAGTGTCCGGGGCCCGTTTGGTGCCTCGGGAACCCTGCTCTCATCGTTTGGGGCCGTGGCGACACCCCAGCGGATCTCCTCGGCGTATGGAACCCGAATAGGCGATAAACCTGGACTAGAGACTTGTGTGGTTAGCGGTCGTGGGCGACTCCCTCCGGCTTCCGCTTGAAGGTTGCCGAGATACCACGACGTGTACATGGTGGCAAGTGGCAAGAGCGTGTGTGAAGAAGTACACCCTGCAGGGTTAACATCATCTATTGAATAGCCGTGTCCGCGGTAAAGGACTTCTGGGTTGCACATACGGTTCATAGACAAGAGATAGTGGATACTCTAAAACTTCGCAAGATAAGCGTGAGTGCTATGGATGGCGTTCTCGTAGGTAGGCGGGGCGGATCCATAGTGGTGTATTTATATGGTGAATATGTGGACTCGTGTGCGCCACCTCAAAAGAGTTACTTGCGATCGTAGTTCGGGATAGCCACCGAGTCAAAGCTGGCTTAACTGCGGTTAAACCCCACCACCCCTTTGTTGATAATGATGCATATGTAGTTAGTTCTGATGTAAGTCTTGCTGAGTATATTTGTACTCACGTTTGCCTATTTTATGTTTTTGCAGAGAGACTTCAGTCTCGCTAATAGTTCCGCATGGACTTCAACGTTTAGCTTGATACCTCAGCTACGATCTTGTGCCCTCGGCGAGATCAGTAGATAGTCGGGCTTCTCGGCCTTTTTCATTTGTAGATGTACGTACTTTCGAGACATGTTAAGCTTCCGCTTGTGCTTTGACTTGTATGCTTTCTGAATGTTGGGTCATGAGACCCATGTTTGTAATATCTCGCTCCTCGAAGCCTAATGAATAAATACTTGAGTCGTAGAGTTATGTTGTGATGCCATGTTGTATTTACACATATCGAGCATATTGTGTGTTTGTTTGTAATGCTTGGTATGTCTGGGATCCGACAATCTAGTTGTTTATCCTTGGCAGCCTATCTTATGGGGAAATGTAGTCTAGTGCTTCCTTGAGCCATAGTAGTCCGCTACAGCCCAGTTCACCGGAGTCCTGCTAGCCCAACACTACTGCTCAGGACGCTTGACTAGCCGGCATGTGTTTCACTTCATTCCTGTGTCTGTCCCTTCGGGGAAATGTCACGCGGTGACATCTAGAGTCCTGCCTAGCCTGCTACAGCCCGGGTTCCCGGAGTCCTGTTAGCCATGCTACAGCCCGGATTCACAGCTGGCGACCGACATGCTCGAAGTTGATTCATGTATACTGTCCCCATGGGTTAGTGCCGCTTTGGCTTCACGACTAGCCATGTCGGCCGGGTTCTCTGTCATATGGATGCTAGCGACACTATCATATACATGAGCCAAAAGGCGCCAAAGCGGTCCCGGGCCATGGTAAGGCGACACCCATGGGAATCTTGCGTGAGGCCGCAAAGTGATATGAGGTGTTACCGGCTAGATCAATCGACTTGGAATCGAGGTCTTGGCGGTGGGCGACCGCGATGCAGGTTGGCTCACAGCCCAAAGATCGCCTCCAGCGGCGTGAGGGGCGTGGGCATCGCCAAGAACAGCACTTGGGTCGGAACCATGAGCAAGACGATCATCGGTTTAGCGCGATAACCGCCGTCGAGTGCCTCGCCTCCTCAGGAGTGCATCATATGTGCCCCAGCAATATGATGACAGGCGCCCACATAGCGGTGAGCGGAGGGTCCCAGTCGACCCATGAGAGCCAGGGTTTGATGCGAGGTCGATCCTCGTTCAAGGTCTGGTTGGCGAGAACGAGCACCACGAGAGAAGGACTTGTGAGATCGTCCATTTGGCGATGAGAGTTCGTGTCTCTGGACCTGAGTGTTTCAGCAGAGCCATCAGAGGTGCTAAAATTCCTCCCAACTTCAGGTTGGCAACATGAGTGAACAAGTTTACTGGTGAGTCAAAGCCTGACACTTGTCTGGAGGATTACTGAGTGGTCGTGCAGATCGGTGGCGGCAATGATGAGGTTGCCATGAAACATCTTCCCCTGATGTTGGAGGGTTCGGCCAGAGCTTGGTTGAATCAATTGACCCCTGGTAGTATATTCAGTTGGGATGAGTTGGCCCGAGTGTTTGTCAGAACGTTCAAGGGCACTTGCAAACGAGCCGCAGGGCTGGCTGAGTTGCAACATTGTGTGCAGAAACCGAATGAAACTTTGAGGTATTACATCCAGAGGTGGACTACTTTGCATCACACGGTGGAAAATGTATCTCAGCATCAAGCTGTTTGTGCCTTCAAGGAAGGTGTCTGGTACCGAGAGCTTAACCTGAAATTCGGTCGGATAGGAGATATGAATCTGACGCGAATGATGGAAATAGCCACTCGGTATGCTAGCGGCGAAGAAGAAGACCGACTCCGCAGTGGAAAAATTAAACAAGTCACCCAGGACAACGGAGGAGGGAATTCTAGTCGGAAGCAGAAACGTAAAGCCGAACCGAAGCTCCTGGGGAAACTGCAGCTGTGACCCAAGGAAAATTCAAGGGGAAGCCTAAGGGGCCTTGGATCCCCAAGAAGGTAAAATATTAAGCTGGAAATGATGTGCTAGATTTGTCGTGCCATATACGCACCAAGAAGGATGAAGAGGGAAACCTGATTTATCCCAAACATAGCACTCGACAGTGTCGACTCCTTATCCAGCAGTTCCGAGAGGGCCAGCCCAGTGAAAAAGAGAAAGAATCTGATAAGGATGAGGACAAACAGGAGGATGATGCTTTCCCCAATTTCAATTCCACTTTAGTGATTTTTGCTGACATTGAGAGCAAAAGTCGACTAAAAGTCATCAACAGAGAAGTGAACATGGTTGCTCCGGCAACAACGACATATCTAAAGTGGTCACAAACTGCAGTCACATTCGACCAGTCCGATCACCCAGCATGCGTTGCCACTCCAGGACAGCAAGCGTTGGTAGTCGACCCAGTGGTTGGAGGCACTCGACTGACCAAAGTATTGATGGATGGTGGCAGTGTCTGAATATACTCTACACTGAGACCCTTCGAGGAATGGGCATTCCGATGTCCAAGCTTAGTGAGAGCAACATGAGGTTCCATGGTGTCATCCCTGGAAAGAAAGCCGATTCACTCGGCCAGATCACTCTTGACATGGTTATCGGTGATTCAAAGAATTACCATAAGGAAAAGTTGACATTTGAAGTTGTGGACTTTCAAAGTGCCTATCATGCTATTCTGGGCAGACCTGCATATGCTCGTTTCATGGCTCGACCATGTTACGTGTACCTTAAGCTGAAGATGCGTGGTCCCAGGGGCGTGATCACAGTCACTAGTAATCGGCAAAGAGCGGAAGAGTGCCTCCAGAAGGGCTCAAAGATTGCTGATGAACAAATGGCAGCAGTAGAAATGCAAGAATACCAGAAGAATGCAGATCCGAGTGATTTGTTGCTAATACGTCCCCAACGTATCTATAATTTATGAAGTATTCATGATATTATATTATCCATCTTGGATGTTTTATATGCATTTATATGCTATTTTATATGATTTTTGGGACTAACCTATTAACCTAGAGGCAGTGCAGTTTACATTTTTCCTTGTTTTTGAGTTTTACATAAAAGGAATACCAAACGGAGTCCAATTGACGTGCCAATTTTTGATGATTTTTTATGGACCAAAAGAAGCCCTCGGAGTAAAAGTGTTGGGCCAGAAGAGTCTCAAGCCGTCCACGAGGGTAGAGGGCACGCCCTACCCCCCTGGGCGCGTCTCCCTATCTCGTGGACGACTCGGAGACCCCCCTGACGTGAAACTGACACCAAAAATTCCTATAAATAGAGAAACCCCCGAAAAGAAACCTGGATCGGGAGTTCCGCCACCGCAAGCCTCTGTAGCCACCAAAAACCAATTGGGACCTGATACGTCCATTTTGCATCATGCTTTTATATCGATATTTATTGCATTATGGGATGTTATTACACGTTATGTCACAATACTTATGCCTATTCATTCTTATTTTATAATGTTTACATAAGGAGGGAGAATGTAATTTGGAATTACAGAAATTTGAAAAAGGAGGAAATATTAGAGACCTATTCTGCACAACTCCAAAAGTCCTGAAACTCCACGAAAGTCATTTTTGGAAATAATAAAAAATATTGAGGGGAAGAAGTTCACCAGAGCGGAACCCACCTGGCCACGAGGATGGGGGGGTGTGCCCTACCCCCCAGGGCACGCACCCGACCTCATGGGTCCCCCGTTGGCTCTCCGATGGCCATCTTCTACCATATGAGGTCTTTTGTCGAGGAAAAAATCATAAGCAACCTTTCGGGACGAAACTCCGCCGCCACGAGGCGGAACCTTGGCGGAACCAATCTAGGGCTCTAGCTGAGCTGTTCTGCCGGGGACACTTCCCTCCGGGAGTGGGAAATCATCGCCATCGTGATCACCAACGCTCCTCTCATCGGGAGAGGGCAATCTCCATCAACATCTTCACCAGCACCATCTCGTCTCAAGACCCTAGTTCATCTCTTGTATCCAATTCTTGTCTCCAAGTCCGGGATTGGTACTAGTAGGTTGCTAGTAGTGTTGATTACTCCTTGTAGTTGATGCTAGTTGGTTTATTTGGTGGAAGATCATATGTTCAGATCCTTTATGCATATTAATACCCCTACGATTATGAACATGAATATGCTTTGTGAGTAGTTACGTTTGTTCCTGAGGACATGGGAGAAGTCTTGCTATTAGTAGTCATGTGAATTTGGTATTCGTTCGATATTTTGATGAGATGTATGTTGACTAGCCTCTAGTGGTGTTATGTGAATGTCGACTACATAACACTTCACTATTATTTGGGCCTAGAGGAAGGCATTGGGAAGTAATAAGTAGATGATGGGTTGCTAGAGTGACAGAAGCTTAAACCCTAGTATATGCGTTGCTTCGTAAGGGGCTGATTTGGATCCATAGGTTTCATGCTATGGTTAGGTTTACCTTAATACTTTTGTTGTAGCTGCTGATGCTTGCAATAGAGGTTAATCATAAGTGGGATGCTTGTTCAAGTAAGAACAGCACCCAAGCACTGATCCACCCACATATCAAATTATCAAAGTACGAGCGAATCATATGAACGTGATGAAAACTAGCTTGACGATATTTCCATGTGTCCTCGGGAGCGCTTTTCCTTATATAAGAGTTTGTCCAGGCTTGTCCTTTGCTACAAAAAGGATTGCGCCACCTTGCTGCACTTTATTTACTTTCGCTTCTTGTTGCTCGTTACAAATTATCCTATCACAAAACTATCTATTACCACTTATTTCAGTACTTGCAGAGAATACCTTGCTGAAGACGGCTTATCATTTCCTTCTGCTCCTCGTTGGGTTCGACACTCTTACTTATCAAAAGGACTACGATAGATCCCCTATACTTGTGGGTCATCAGTACCCTGTTCCGGCACCCTGTCGGAGGGGGGATCCATCACCGGTGGCCATCTTCATCATCCCGGCGCACTCCATGACAAGGAGGGAGTAGTTCACCCTCAGGGTTGAGGGTATGTACCAGTAGCTATGTGTTTGATCTCTCTCTCTCTCTCTCTCTCTCTCTCTCATGTTCTTGATTCGGCACGATCTTGATGTATCGCGAGCTTTGCTATTATAGTTGGATCTTATGATGTTTCTCCCCCTTTACTGTCTTGTAATGGATTGAGTTTTCCCTTTGAAGTTATCTTATCGGATTGAGTCTTTAAGGATTTGAGAACACTTGATGTATGACTTGTGTGGGATACCTATGGTGACAATGGGGTATTCTATTGATTCACTTGATGTATGTTTTGGTGATCAACTTGTGGGTTCTGTGACCTTGGGAATCTATGCATAGGGGTTGGTACACGTTTTGGTCTTTACTCTCCGGTAGAAACTTTGGGGCACTCTTTGAAGTTCTTTGTGTTGGTTGTACAGATGAAAATGAGATTGTGCGATGCTGTCGGCGTTCTGGGAACGAGGGTCCCCAGACTTGCCTGCCTGCGGCCTGCGGCGTGGCTCAAGTGGGGGCCCAGCGGCCAACCTTCATCGGCTCAAGCTCAAGACCCTCATGAGGCCAAGCCTCATGAGGCGGACGGCAGGAACTTTCCTCGGGGAGCATCCTCGTCAGGCAGGCTCACGAGGAAGCGGAGAGATCAAGGCGGGGTACCTCACGAGGGTGCCCGTGGCGCAAGCCATGACGATCGAGACCGGTGAGGCCGAGGCACATGCAGTGTCCTCGTTTCCCCTTTGGTGCAAAGGAGGCAAGCACAGGCCAAGGCATCGAGCAAAGATTACCGCTTGGTGCAACAAGACCAAGACCAGCAGAGCGGCGGGGACAGAGGTCATCATGGAGCCAGGCCAGGCGTCAACGTCAGAGCCTTTGGCAGCCGAAGACCAACTTTAGTCAGGATAAGTGTACTAGATGTCCCCCTTCAAAATGGCCAATTGTTGGCGCCCTTCCCACTCATTATTTGGGAAGAGGCCCAGGGCCTCCCTCTATAAATAGGACTAGCCACCTCAGAGAGAGGGGAGGTTGAACCAATGGAGAATCGACCAAGAACGGGTTGAACCTACCAGAGAAGCGACTGGACTCACCCAAGCAGTCCATCGCACCAGCTCAAGAACAACCCCTCGCGAGGCTGTTCTTCCATTGTAATGTTCATCATCAGCCCCTGAGGCAATCCACCACGCCACAAACTAGAGTAGGGTATTACACCACAATGGTGGCCCAAACTAGTATAAACCTCGTGTCCCTTGTGTGTTCTTCTTCCTAGTTTAGATCCCTTGCTAACCATCGACGTGTGGGCTGGTAGGGGAAAGATCTCCGCGCACCCGGTGTTCGAACCTCAAGGGTCTGCGGAACCGAATCCGACATTTGGCACGCCAAGTAAAGTGCGCGGAACCTTTCTTCCGCTGGTCACGTGTGATCTTACATCGTGTCCATGGTGGCCTTCGCCAAGCCAGCATGGCGCTCGGGCTGCTCGCGCCGCTCGAAGTCGCCAGACGGCTCCCGTCGCGGACACCCGTCGTTCCCGTCGCTTTGCCGCCAACGCCGCCACCGGCCCGGCGAAACGAAACAGCGAGCCTCGTCCCTGCATCCATCAGTGAGGCGAGAAGGCCGCACCGCTACTCCTTCGCTCTCCCCTGCTGGTTCTTCGTCCCGCGTGCACTGCGCTCCCATGGAGGCTCGAGCCGCGCTCATCACGGCAAACGAGCTCCTGCGCTACCGCCCTGTCGATGACGTCTATGAGGAGTGGCTCGACCGCGTCGCCGAGCTCGTCTGCGCTGCAGGGGGCTCCCCCGTGCCGTCCCTCTCGGTGCCTCGCCCTTCACCCCGCGCGGGAGGCAGGGAGCCGGAGGTGCCCCCGCCACCTCCTCCCCAAGAAGGCGCCCTGGCTCCAAGGCACGTGGCCCCGGCCCGGGACCCTCCGCGTCCGGCGCCCGCGCAACAAGAAAGGAGCTGCCAGGAGATCCCTCGTCTCCAAGAACGTGCTCGTGTGCTCCCAGCACCGGAGCGCCATGACCGCGCTCCAGCGCCACCGTACCCCGCGCTGCTCCAGGCAGCGGTGCGCGGGAATCCACAAGAGCAAGCTCCGCATCAGCAGAGAGCCCCGGTGGTCACTGCAGGCTGCCGCGCCTTCACCGCCGAGCTACGCACCATTGCATGGCCCGGCAAGTTCAAGCCAGACCTGACCCCTCGCTACGATGGCACCGCCGACCCATGAAGTTCCTTGACTCTCTGAGCTGGGCATCAAAGCCGCCAACGGGGACGAAAAGGTCATGGCAAATTGGTTCCCCATGGCGCTCAAGGACGGAGCCCGAACCTAGCTCCCAGCACGATCTCCTCCTGGGATGAGATGTGCACCCGCTTCATTGCCAACTTCCAAGGCACTCGTGACCGGCCTCCGGCCGTGAGTGACATGCGCAGCATCAAGCAGCAGCTAGGAGAGACCCTGCAGAAGTACATCCAGCGCTTCAACAACGCCCATACAAAATCTAGCGTGGTAGGAAGCCATCATCTCAGCCTTCTCCGATGGGCGTGCGTGGACGTCGAGATGAAGAGGAGCTAGCAATGCATGAAGACACATGCACATCCTGGAGCTGTTCAACTTGGCGACCAAATGCGCCAGGTGAGGAAGGCGCCTCTCCCTCCTCGAGCTTCGGCTGCCGATCCGGAAGAGAAGAAGCCCAAGTCCAGGGCGTGAAGCGCAAAGGGGCTGCCGTGCTTCATGGCAGAACCGGACACCAAGCGGGCGAGGATCAGCCCGAGTCATCCAAAGGCAGCCGATGCTGCGTATACCACGACCTCCACACCCACAACACCAACAAATGCCAGAGCTCGGGGCCGTGCGAGAAGGGCGTGTCGGCCCGGCCTTTCGGGCGCAATGATCGGGACTCTGTTGAGGGAGGAGGAAGAGGCGCGGGGCCTTTGGGAAGACCGTGGCCCTTGCCAAGGATGGCGTGACAGACCTCACGAGGACCGCTGGCAGGACCAGCCTCACGAGGGAAGTTGGAGGGACCAGCCTCCTGAGGACCACCCTCAAGGCAACACAGGGCTCCCACCTCTGCCACAGCCGCCAAGGAGGTACGAAGACAATCATCAGGACGAGGGGTCGGGGGGCTTCCAGGAGCTGCGCGCGATCGCTTGCATCCTGGGTGGCGCTCAGGCCCCAGCCTCTCAGTGCATCTTCAAGCAGTTTGCTCGCGAGGTGAATGCAGTCCTCCCCAAGCCTGAGTCCACACGCCCTCTCAGGTGGTCGTCATGCGCTATCACGATCATCTCGGCGGATCAGCTCAAGTGTGCGGCAACGGCCGGAGGTCCTCCCCATGCTTTGCTCACTAGTCATCAGCAACGTGCAAGTCACCAGGACCCTCATCGACGGTGGAGCAGGACTCAATGTCCTATCTGTCGAGACATTCAACTATCTCCAAGTGCCATACGATCAGCTTCAGCCGACCAGGCCTTTCTCAGGAGTCACCGATGGCTCCACCGTCCTGATAGGGCAAGTTCACCTTCCTGTCACCGTCCGGACGGTAGCGACAACTTCTGCAAGAGCTCATTGACTTCGACGTCGCCCACATTCGCCTGCCATACAATGCCATCCTCGGGTACCCGGCTTTGGCCAAGTTCATGGCGGTGACTCACCATGGCTACAATGTCCTCAAGATGCCAGGAAGCGGAGGAGTCATCACAGTGCCTTGTGAGGAAAGGGATGCAGTGTGCTCTCTTGAGCATGCCTTCCAAGCCGCAGCAATCGAAGACCCAGATTACAGGAGCAGGAAACTTCCCGAGGCGATCCCTAGGAAGAAGAAGGCTTCGCCTGGTCCAAGCCCTCATGGGGAAGGAACCTCCGGAGGCGTGGCAACAGGACCCGCGCCCGTTCAAGGGGCGCCACCCTCTATCGCATAGGAAGGCGCGCGCGGTGCCCTCCTCAGGCGGGGCTCGGGGGCTCTTTCATGGCGAGCCACCGACCTAGCCGGGGTCACGAGGGAGGCGCTCGGGCACCAGTTGGAGGCGTGCTTCCAGGCACATTTCCCTTAGGAATGTATGAGGCAAGGAGGGCCAAACCCTCAGGAGTTCATCATGAGGAGCATCCAGGAGCTACAGGAGTCAAGAGTCATGCGCAGCTGTCGCTGCTTGCCCGTCGTCGCCCCACATCCAAGCGAGGATGGTGGGCTGCGGATCTGCATCGACATACCAGAGCTCAACCGGGCCGCGTCTCAGGAGCGCCTCTGGCCCTCACGCGTGGGACGTTGCGAGGGTCCACCTCACAGCTACGTTTGCATGCCTTTCGGCCTGCCGAACGCGGTTGCCGCCCATCAGTGATCGCTGAGGTGCGCTCTGGAGGCTCAGGAGGTCAAGCAGCACGCGGTCCTGGCAGAGATGGAGATGGCTCTCGAGGAACCCCCCGTGCCCCCGGAGCCTCCCGAGGCTCCAGGTCCGGAGGGCTCGTGAGGGCCGGCTTCCTCATCACGCGTCGTCCGCTACCTCGACATCCCGCCATCTCCGACCATATTAGGTGACACCTTTCCAAGTTCCGTTTTCAGCTGGGAGCGCCCCTCGGGCTGCATCATTCCCAGGCCGCGTGGGTCCGTCCCTGCGGCATGTACCCGTTTTTCTTATGTTCTTTACTTACCTTGTTGGGGGCACCCCTCGGGCTGCATTATCCCCAAGCTGCTCGGGCCAGACCTAGTGGCATGTGCTTTCCGCACCATCCCAGCGGGCTCTGCGGTCAAGTTCATCAAGGGCCTCGTGAGCCGGTTTGGGGTGCCTAACCGCATCATCACCGACAACGGTTTGCGGTTCACCAGCAATCTCTTAAAAACGTATTGTGCTAACCTTGGAATGTAGATATGCTACACTTCGGTGGCGCACCGCTGGAGTAACGGCCAGGCCGAGCGAGCCAACACGGTGGTCCTAAAGGGCCTCAAAACCAGGACCTTCAAGAAGAAACTGGAGGCCTGTGGCAGGGGCTGGCACGACGAGCTCCAGTCTGTGTTGTGGTCCATCCGCACGACCACGGCCAAGCCGACTGGCGAGACCCCCTTCTTCCTCGTCTATGAAGCAGAAGCCGTCCTCCCTCATGAGGTCAGGCGTCGCTCCGCACGCGAATCTGGCGTTCGACGAGGCGCAGGGGCGCCATGCGGGGACGGATCTCGTCTTTGGGGAGGAACATCGTCGAGAGCCCGCAGCTGCAAGCGTAAAGGTATCAACAGCGCTGCGGTGATACCACTGCCGCAACATCCGCCCCAGGACTCTTGAGGTAGGGGACCTCGTGCTCAGACGGGTCCTCTCCAGGGAAGGGTTGCATAAGCTTTCTCCCATGTGGGAGGGCCCGTTCAAGTTTGTTCATGTTTCCAGGCCCGGCTCCGCACGCTTGGAGACTAAGGAGCGGGTGCCCATCCCGAACGCGTGGAACATCCAGCATCTCTGGAAGTTCGACCCTTGAAGAAAGGCCCAGAGCCTATAAAAAAGGCCCGGAGCCTGTGAAGAAGGCAAACGCCTGTGAAGCTCATTTTCCGGAGAAAGGACCGGAGCCTGTGAAGAAGGCCAACGCCTGTGAAGCTCATTTTCCCGAGAAAGGCCGGAGCACGTGAAGAAGGCCAATGCTGTGAAGCTCATTTCCCCGAGAAAGGCCCGGAGCCTATGAAGAAGGCCAATGCCTGTGAAGCTCGCCGCCCGTGACACTCTCACGTATTAATGAGTTGGGGCTGTACACGCCCCAGAGTCTCCGGAGAGCCGCCCTCCGGCCTCGGGGGCTCCTGCCCACGCCCAGTGGCAGCACTTAGCTCCGCGCTGGTGTGAAGACGTCGAAGACTAGATTACGTGCCGGACGCGGCTTTTTCATTTGCTTTCTGCAGTTGGCTTGTTCGTTCCTATTTGAAGTTTTATTGAAGTTGCTGCCGTCCTTGGCTTGCGATTCTTTGTCTTTTTCGTTCACTTGCCTCGTTTTCCCTCGCGCAAGTCTTGCGAGGGAGCAACGCGGGCACCCTCGCGAGTGTTTTCTGCCCCTGTCGTTTGAGACGTTCCTATCCGGGTCCACTACGGGAGCACCCCTCCCAGTCTGTGCCCCACGGGCATCGCAACGCGAACACATGACCTGGGTCGGCTGCCTCCACAACCGAGGCCGGATGCTACCCCTCCTGACTAATTCTTGCAGGACATGAAGCGTTCGACGAGGCCTCGGCCTCGGGAAGCAAAGACTGCGACAAGGCCCCCTGAGCTAAGTAATTACTGCATGCGGGCATGCGGCAGAAAGGCACAGCACAAAAATAGCGGAAACAACATAGTGATGCGGCAACAGCGATTCAGCGCCCCACGGGGCCCTACACTACTTTCTCTTTGCGCAGGGAAGGGAGAAAAACAAAATAGGCACGGCTTTCTCGGCACCAACTCGCGGCGAAGGCTCGTACTGCCTCCGGTGCTCAGTTGGACTCCTCCTCGCGCTTCATCGAGGCGCGACGGCGGGCTGACCTGCTACCTCCCCTCCGGTAGGCGCGGCAGCCTGAGGGCTGGTCGCGGCCCTTCTGCTTGGAAGGCTGCTGTCCGAAGGAGAACCGTGGAAGCTCGGCGAGCCCCGAGCGCCGCCGACCCCGCGCCTGCTGTCATCTTCATCCTGATCATCGCCGGGGCTGGGTACATGGCCGCGGTCATCGTCTTCGGGGCAGCACCCGGCACGGCGACCGTCTTCTCCGAACGCCCTCACGTAGAGGGTGGCTTCGCCGTCAAACTTGAAGTGCAGGGTGCACCGCCGGCTCAGACCACACGCGCGGGCAAACATTTGCCAACCGCAGGTCAGGGCTACATTCCCGGCAACGGAGACCTCCAGCGAAGCCCAGGAGGCCCGGCTGCAGCAACCGTCCGCCTAAAGCCAGAGGCCGCCCGGAGCGCCGGTCGGAAGTTCACCTACAAAGAATCCGGGAAGCTAGAGCCAGGTGCTGGTCGGCTCCACCGACCACACGACGAACTCCGGCAGCACCTCCGCCGAGTGGAAGCGCGGCCTAGGGGCAGCGCGATCCTGGCGCGCCCCCATCGACAACCTGGCGCCCGTCCCACGCAGGGGATCGCCTCCACGACCGCGGGAAGCCGCTACGGGAGCCACGGGATCCTTGCGAGGAGGACCTCAGCCGCCCTTGGCCGGGGGAGAGTCAGGACCGACCTGGCGGGCCTTTCCCTTCTCCGCGGCCGAGAACCTCTTAGACGAAGCCATGGGGAGAAAGGAGTAGCAAGAGGGGATGGACTAGAAGGGCCTGCGCCGTTCCGTACTTATAGCTGGAGGAGGCCAACTGTCGGCCTCCACGATCACAGGTAATCATGACCCATTTCTGCGTGCAGGGACTTGTCAAGTCATGCGGTTGCCGAGGGATTATGGGGAAGCGGAGATGCCCAAGTTCAATCAATTGCCACGCGGCACCCAAGGCCGCAGGCTGTTGGGGCCCGCGGCGCTTCGCACTTGCCCCTTCGCGTCTCTGCTAAGCCAAGTCCGGGCGTGCCTTGGGCCTGAGGGCTCTTGTCGGTGTTGCAGGAGCAGGGGTCCCAGACTTATCACGCTGCTGACCTGCTGCGTGGCTCAAGTGGGGGCCCAGTAGCGGTCCGGCTTCATCAGCTCAAGCTCAAGACCCTCGCGAGGCCAAGCCTCATGAGGCGGGCAGGGAACCTTCCTCGGGAGCAGCCTCGTCGAGGCAGGGCTCACGAGGAGGCGGAGAGATCAAG
Source organism: Aegilops bicornis (assembly GCA_021605145.1). Lineage (NCBI taxonomy): Eukaryota > Viridiplantae > Streptophyta > Magnoliopsida > Poales > Poaceae > Aegilops > Aegilops bicornis. The sequence continues at coordinate 107,526,077 of CM038671.1, forward strand.
GCGGGGTACCTCACGAGGGTGCCCCATGGCGCAAGCCATGACGATCGAGACCCGGTGAGGCGCCCGGCTGTGCGATGTCCTTGTTTCCCCTTTGGTGCAAAGGAGGCAAGCATAGGCCAAGGCATCGAGCAAAGGATTCTTGCTTGATTGCAACAAGACCAAGACCAGCCAGGCGGCGGGGCCGGAGGTCATCATGGAGCCAGGGACGGGCGTCACCGTCAGAGCCTTTGGAAGCCGAAGACCAACTTTAGTCAGGATAAGTGTACTAGATGTCCCCCTTCAAAATGGCCAATTGTTGGCGCCCTTCCCGCTCATTATTTGGGAAGAGGCCCAGGGCCTCCCTCTATAAGTAGGACTAGCCACCACAGAGAGAGGGGAGGTTGAACCAACGGAGAACCGACCAAGAACGGGTTGAACCTACCAGAGAGAGAGAGAGAGAAGCGACTGGACTCACCCAAGCAGTCCATCGCACCACCTCAAGAACAGCCCTTCGCGAGGTTGTTCTTCCTTTGTACTGTTCATCATCAGCCCCTGAGGCAATCCACCACGCCACAAACGAGAGTAGGGTATTACACCACAATGGTGGCCCGAACTAGTATAAACCTCGTGTATCTTATGTGTTCTTCTTCCTAGTTTAGATCCCTTGCTAACCATCAACGTGTGGGCTGGTAGGGGAAATATCTCCGCACGCACCCCAGTGTTCGAACCTCAAGGGTCTGCCGGAAGCCGAAATCCGACAGATGCATATCGTATAATCATACGCACGGATACTTGAGGTGGCAGTGGACTATCTAGGTGACATTAGGGTTTTGGTTGATTTGTGTCTTAAGGTGTTATTCTAGTACGAACTCTATGACAGATCGAACAGAAAGAATAGCTTTGTGTTACTTTACTACGGACTCTTGAAAGTGCGTTATATCGACTAGAGGGGGGTGAATAGGCGATTTTTATGAATTCTTCACTGAGGAATTTGCCGGTGAGGAAATTCCTTAGTTAAGAACTACTTGCAGCGGAATAAGTACTCAAGAGTAAGCATAACGAGAATACAAGCATGGTCATCATGATGAAATGAAGACAAGCACAGAGTCTGAAAGCGTAATCACGGATAACACAAGATGAAGACAAGCGGTGAAGAAATTGAACTGAGGAAATTGAGAAAGTCTTGATCAAAGTCTTCAAACACGTATATGAACAAACACTCAACACAGTATTGAGGAAATGAAAGAGTTGAGGAAATAGAACCAGTAAGCTTGGTGAAGACAATGATTTGGTAGACCAGTTCCAACTGTTGTCTCAGTTGTACGTCTAGTTAGAGCGGCTGAGTATTTAAACTCGAGGACACATAGTCCCGGACACCCAGTCGCTGAGCACGCAGCTCAGGACACCAAGTCCTCATCGTAATCTCCTTTAACTAAGGTCACATAGACCTCGTCCAATCACTTGTGGTAAGTCTTCAGGCGACTTCCAAACCTTCACAGACTCGCTCACTCGGTGATCCACAATTCCTCTTGGATTCTCTAGACCATGACGCCTAACCGTCTGGAAGAAGCACAGTCTTCAAAGGTAACAAGCGTCGGATCCACACCGGATCAATCTCTTCAGTGATGCTCAATCACTTTTGGTTTGTAGGTGTTTGGTTTTGGGTTTTCCTCACTCGATGATTTTCGCTCAAAGTCCTCGGAGGATGGGATGCTCTCAAATGACAAGTGTCGGTTTCTCTCGGAGCAGCCAACCAGCTAGTGGTTGTAGGCGGCTATTTATAGCCTAGGGAGCAGCCGACATGATAAGACATAAATGCCCTTCAATGATATGACCGTTAGGTGGATAAGATATTTTGGAACAGGTGGCGCGCACAACAGCAGTCGGAAATTTGAATCTCAAATTCCTCGGGGCTATCATGATCCTCACTTTGTGTAGGCAATCCGCCTTTGGTGAATTCCTAACTCCTCGGTCGGGACAAATTCCTCGTGACCGGAAGAACTTCGTCTACATCCTTTGAAGAAATTGACTGAACTATATGAGATTTCCAAAGGCTTCACTCGAAGGGATTGGTAGGTGTAGGATTTTGAGTTGAGCATCACATGGAAATTTTTCCTTAGTATTTCCTTGACCCCCTTTAACAGTACGGTGTTTCCTATGACTCAAGAAAGAGAAAACGAAACTACGAAAACAAAAGTATTCACGCTTCATGTTCCTCAAATGAATACCAAGTCTTCAAGGTCACACCAATTTCTTCACTTACAAAGTCTTCAGAAAATCTTCAGAATACCAAAGTCTTCAGTCGAAGAACTTCATTTTTAGGGGTCGACTTTCTCTGTAAATATCAAACTCCTCATAGACTTATAGACCTGTGTACACTCATAAACACATTAGTCCCTTAACCTATATGTCTTCAATACACCAAAATCACTAAGGGGCACTAGATGCACTTACAATCTCCCCCTTTTTGGTGATTGATGACAATATAGGTTAAGTTTTCAACGGGGATAAACATATGAAGTGTAAATACTGAAATTGAGGAATTTGATTGCAAGATATAGAAGAACTCCCCCTGAAGATGTGCATAGTGAGGAATTTGCTTCTGAGATAATGCACAATTGAAGAGTTGAATCATGGAGATCTCCCCCTATATCTTGTAATTCATACACACATTTGACAAATAATATGAAGAATTTGAAATGCATGATGAAATATGGTGACTGATGTAATTTAGCACGCGTGTATTAACATATAATGAGGAATAAGCATGCAGAAGAACACATCAAAAGTGTCAGAGGACCATCGGGTTTAAGATTACAACTCGATCCAATAAAAGTTTCAGAAGAGCGAGAGTTGTAACTTAGTGGAAAAAACGCCCATATAATAGACCTGCTTGAAGACTAACTCAAATTTCTCCCCCTTTGTCATTGAATGACCAAAAGGATCGAAACTGAGGACTAACGCCCCTGAAGAATATCAAGTTGATGGAGGAGCGCCAGCGTTGTCGGGGTCGGTTGTCGTAGTAGGGCATGCCGCAGTGTCGTCCAAGTCTTCATTTTCATCAGTGTCGCGCGATGAAGAATAGGAGCTGGCTACCAAGGAAGGAACCTTGACCTTCTTGTATTTCTTCGGTGGAGGTGCAGACCAGTCAAATTCTTCCTTCAAACCCATTTTCTTCAAATCTTCTTCTTGTAGACATGAGACAGAACAGCCCAGGTACGGTTGAAGGTTTCATGGAGGTAGTATTAGTTTTTCTTCACTGCATTGTGTGTTGAGGTCATGTTGTGAAGAATTGAACCAAACTGACGCTTGACCCATTTATGATTGCGACCAACTTTACGATGAAAGGCGAGGAGTAACTCACGATCAGTCATCACCACAGTCTTTGTGGCTTGAGGATTTTGCTTGGCAGAGTTGTTGGCGGCAGAGTCATGTGTGGCAGAGTCATTATTGGTGGATTAGGATGCAGCCTTGCGAAATTGACCATCCAATGGAAGAATGCCTTCATTTATCACAACAGTTGCCTTGCCTTTGTCATCAGCTGAGGAAAATGTCCATTTGAGGACTTCAATCAGAGGCAAGTAGATGCAGTGGTTCAGAGTGCCAGTCGTGTAATTGAGTGAAGACCTTGTCCTGATGAACCTCATAATCCATGGTGCATAAGGCTAAAGCTCAAATGGTGACATAGCAATATTCGCCAGAGTCCTCATGAAGAAATCATGGAAGTTGACGGGAACGCCATGAAGGTTATTGAAAGGCGTGTTCTTACTGATGCCAGCGCCTTCGTCAGCATTTGAGTCGTGGCCTTTGATAGGACTCATTATCTTCGTCAGAATGCGATAGACAGTCCGAGGCACATATAGTAATTCCTTGACGAGGAATTTGGTTCGAGGGGCCTACCCGGGCTTCAGAGGCTTCATCAGCACTTGCATGTAACGATTTGTAAGCTCAGGTTCATTGTAGACGCAACGAGCACCTTCAAGGGGAGGAATGAGTGGGAGGGCACCCATGAGTTGTAGTGAGTATTTTCTAACATCCAGTCCAGCACCCATGAGTTCACATCTTTAGAATTTCCTGTGATGTGCAGCGTCGTATAGAATTGACGAATGAGTTCTTCATTCCAATCACATATGTCAGTGCAGAAATTTAGCAATCCAGCATCGTGAAGAACACTGAGGACTAGCTCGAAGCCCGGCAGAGATTCCATGTCCACATGAGGAATGTGTGCATGATCGAAGACTTTGTCTTTGTTGAATAGCACTGAGGAATAGAAATTGGCTTGACTAGCGTCCAGAAATGCCTCTTCCTTATGCGAGCAGAGTCATATGGGTTGTAGTCCGTGAAGAACACATGCTCGCCGAAGAAATCTTCAGCCTTGAACTTTTGCTTGCTTGAGCATGGATCCTTTGGTTTGGGCAAAGGAGTGTCAGTGAGTTGCATCACAACCTCAGGAATCGCAATCTCACGTTCTTCAGCCTGAGGAATTTATGGTTCCTCTTCAGTGGCAGTCTACATTGTCATATGATCGGCAGTGGAGTTCTTGACACTAGTGGCTGGAATTTCTTCATGCCTGACGAGGTGGGGTGAATTTCTTCAGAGCCCATTTGAACTGTTGGGGCAGGGGACTGAGGTATTTGTTGTATTGGGTGAAGAGTGGAGAATTGGGGTGCAAACTTTCCCAAAAGTCATCATTCATCACTGGCGTAGTGCATCCAATATCCACGTCTTCATCTCCAATTTCTTCAACGCCATGACCTCTTGTTTGTGAACCGAGGCATTGGCGAGAAACAAGCCCAGTGGTGAAGGGATCGCATCCACTTCAATTTCTTCATCAATCTACTCTGATGAAGCAGCAGAATGATTTTCTTCATCAGATCCGATAGGGATCACATATTCTTCACCAAAAGGAACAAGGTCCTTTGATGGCATGGTTGGGATCGGAATAGCATCAATGGGATTCTCAAACGAGCTGGTCATAGGCTTCATTTTCTTCGGAGCTGAAGAATCTGAAGCAGCTGATGCTTTCCTTTTCTTCACTGCAGCTCGCTCTGCAGCCTTGGTCTTCTTCACATCTGATGCAGATGGAAGGATAGGAGTTGGTATAGGCGCAGGAGGAGCTGAGGAATCTGGTTGATTTGCCTCAGGCGCAACTGATGCAGTTGCCCTAACTTCTTCATTTTCTTCAGGCGCACCACAAGTGGATGCCATGGCAGTTTCTTCAGCGGCTGGAATGGAGTCATCAGCCCTGGAACTAGCATTTTCTTCAACAGTCTGAAGTCATCGATTAGTCTGGCATGTTCTTGATGGGCTGGCGTAAGCTGCAGCCTGAGGAGCTTCTTGTTGCGTTGGAGCTGCAACATTGGTGAACTTCTCAGTCAGTTTAACAAACCTGACTTTGGCTCCTTGCCAATTAGCATAGTAGGCGTTGAAGTTGTCGCTGAGAGCTTTGATTTCGGACTGAATTTTGATGAGTTCATCGGTTGTCATTTTGACAACGTTTTCCTCGTGGAACTTCTCTTTCTGAATCGAGCCTTCTTATTACATGCGGCCTTCTCAAATTTCCATTTCTCTTGATGATGAAATGGGTCCGCATGTGACTTTGGCGAGTCAAATGAAAATCAGGCATAGGGGTGTCTGCGGATCCTTGTGCGAGAGATCAATGTAATCGAGGATCATCTTAGGATCCAAAAGCGATGGCACCAGTGTGTGCCTTTGGCTCTAGCGGCCCTCTCTTATGCATCTATGATGATTTCTGCAAGTTCATCAGCAGCAGCTTCATCGTCAGATGGCACTTGGAAGGCAACCTGTTTCTTCTTCGGACTTGGCCGAGGACCTCGTCCAGCCGTTGCCTTTGTCTTCAGCAGAGTGGGGCCTGATGAAGAATTTGGTGTTGCTGAGGAACTCGCTGAGACACCAGAGGCAATAGAGATGCATGCAGTCCTTTGGCACATGGCTAGATGCACAGGTGCTGAGGACTTTGTCAGAGCAGCTGAGGACTTTGGAGGAGGAGCTGGGGATTTTGGAGGAGCAGGAGCAGCTTGAGGAACTGGTCGTGAGGGCTTTGAAGATTCTGGCCGTGAGGGCATTGCTGAGGAACTTGGCCGTGAGGGCACAGTTGGTGAAGCACTTGGCTTGTGCACGGGCTTCTTTGCCATTGATTTCCTAGGCTTGATAGAGGCCTTAGTGGCAGCAGCAGCAGCAGAGTCTTCATTGAATTTCCTCACTTCTTCTTTGGCTTGTCTTGCCAACTTGGCTTAGCGCTTGGCCCATTCTTCAGGAAAATCCTCACCACGTTTGATGCTGGTGGGGTCAGCTTCTTGGCCAGGTGTCAATGGAGCTCTTGGGCATGGAGGATTAAGTGTGAATTTCTTCATGTACTTTGGAGTTACATACCTGTACTCCCTCCATTCTCTTGCCCATCTCCTTTCAATCCTCTGTATGTGCACCTTGCGCTGATTTTTGTTCTCCTTTCCGAACTTGGCCTCATCGAGGTGCAATAGTCGGCATAGATGTCCTCGTGTATTTCAAAAGCAGTCATGACCTCAGGCCTCTTTCCTCCTTTCTGCGGCTTCTTACCGTCTGCCATATTCTTCAGTTGAGGAATTTGAACAATCGAATTCTTTGAAGAAGTATGCAATTTTTCTTCGCTGCAAATGAGTTAAGTTGATGAGAACCTAGTGATTCAGCAGCGGACATGAGTACCTGTGAATAGAGTAAAGTTGCGAGGAATTTGGAGAGGTCATATGCGTCCTCGGAAGTTTTTTAAAAAAGAACAAGTTTGAGGAATTAGACCAGATGAGCCTTGAAGAATTTCACTAAGCGTTCTTTGTCTTAGGTTCCAGAGTTGTTAGATCGAGGATCCACACAATTGAGGAATCTTGAAGAAAAATGATGCTTAGAAAAACGAATCAAGAACAGATGGCTAGTGAGGTGTTTTGTGTGTGAGGATTTGAAGAATAAAACACCTTTGAAGATTTTGTAGAGAAAATTTGAATCAAAGAGGGTAGTAAAAGTAACTTTTAATTACCCTGGATGAAGAACACGACAAACTGAGAAGTGTAGATTTGAAGTTTGTCAGTTCAGATCTTCCACGCCCTAACTCGGCGGAGGAAGACAGCTACGGCGGCGGCGGAGTGAAGATTTCTGCGTCTGGCGCGAGTACGACGGCAACGAGGTCGAGGCAGTGAAGCTCTTCCTCACCGGCAACGATGGAGTAGCGGCGGCGCTAGGGTTTGAGAAGATCGAGCGGGAGAGAGAGGTCGAGCAGAGTAAAGGAAGTGAGGAAGCGAAGAGGGGGTATTTATAGTCGCAGTGAAAAACTGTTCACCCGAAGATTTAGGACGAACGTGCCCCTGAACCTTCTCATTCGCTTGACATGTGTCACCCACATACTGAAAAGTGGAGATCGTCTTACATTGTGGGTGAGTAGATAAGTCTATCGTAGGAAGCGGAACGGTTTGAGCGGTAAAACCAAAAATTTTGGATAAGATTAGTTTTAAAGTTCCGTTCGCAATTTCTTCAGCTGACAAGGACACAGTGAAGATCTTGAACGAGTCTCAAATAGAACGCACATGAAGAATTTGTGAATAGATTGGGTTGAGTATAGCATAGAGGGGGAAGGGTCCGATCACATTCACTTAGCAGAAAATGCAACTTGAAGAAATAGCCATAAGTGAATGATGTAGAGGACATAAACCCATATATATATATAGCCAATGAAGAAAAACAACGGAAACAGTGAAGATTTTGCAAATTTGAAGAATTTGAAAAACTGAAGAATTTCAAAATTGAGGAATTTCAAAAATGAAGATTTTCAACTTTGGTGGTAGCGTGACCCACCGTATAAGAATGCTGATTTTAGACACCGCGTACAATTGTCGTAGGGTTCTGAGAATCAAATTCTTCATTAATTTCCTCACACTTAGAGTGTTGTTCTTCATTGATTGAAGAAAAACGTTTCTTCATGTGTTGCACATCTAAGTCATCAATTTTGCATAAGTGTTAGGATGAGTGTCCTATTCAAAGAACATTTGAAGATTCTAAGATATTTAGCTCACACCGCAACTTGCTAAATCTCTTCTCATCCAAGGGCTTTGTGAAGATATCGGCTAGCTGTTCTTGGTCTTCACGTGCTTTCGATGGAGATGTCGCCCTTCAACACATGATCATGAAAAAAATGATGACGAATCTGAATGTGCTTTGTCTTCGAGTGCTTAACTGGGTTGTGAGCAATCTTGATGGCACTCTCACTGTCACAGAAGAGAGGCACATTCTTCATGTTGATTTCGTAGTCCTTGAGAGTTTGCTTCACCCATAGTAATTGAGCACAGTAAGAACTAGCAGCAATGTACTCAGCTTCCATGAGATGAAGTGATACGCATGATTCTGCTTTCTTCGAGGACCAACACACCAAAGATCATCCGAGGAAATGACATGTACCAGATGTTGACTTGCGGTCCACCACGATCACCAGCATAGTCGGTCGAGAATATCCAATGAGATCAAAAGCAGAGCCCTTGGGGTACCATAATCCTAGTGTTGGTGTGTGAGCTAGATATCAAAGAATATGCTTCCACAGACTTATGGTGTGATTCCTTGATTGTAGCTTGAAATCGGGCACACATGCAAACACTAAGCATTATATCTGGCCTAGATTCACATAAGTACAATAAAGAACCAATCATGGAGCGGTATACCTTGTGATCAAGTCAATACCATTTTCACCAGTGCATAGATGGCCATTTGTGGGCATAGGAATTTTGACGCCTTTGCAATCTTGCATGCCGAATTTCCTCAGAACATCTTTGAGGTATTTCTCCTGAGATATGAATATGTCATTGCGCTGTTGACGAATTTGAAGTCCTAAAAAGATTTTCAACTCTCCCATCATAGACATTTGATATTCGTCACTCATCATATAGGCAAATTCATCACTATAACGTTGGACAGTACATCCAAAGATAATATCATCAACGTATATTTGGCACACAAACAGTTCACCATCATAAGATTTAGTAAATTAGAGTAGGGTCAAGTGAACCGGGTGTGAAGCCATTCTTCATGAGGAATTCCTTGAAAGTATCATACCACGCCCGAGGGGCCTGCTTGAGGCCATAGAGGGCCTTGTTGAGTCTGAAGACTTTGTCAGGATTCTTTGGATCTTCAAAACCTGGAGGTTGAGCAACATATACTTCTTCCTCAAGCTTAACATTGAGGAATGCACTTTTCACATCCATTTGATATAAAGTGATATCATGATGGTTAGCATAAGCAAGTAATATGTGAATAGCCTCAAGTCTAGCAACAATTTACCAAAAGTTTCATCGAAATCAATTCCTTCAACCTGTGTGTAGCCTTGAGCTACAAGTCGTGCCTTATTCATCACCACAAGGCCATTTTCATCTTGTTTGTTGCGGTAGATCCACTTTGTGCCAATGATATTATGCTTGCGAGGATCTGGATGTTTGACCAGTTCTGCACGTAGTTGAGCTCGAATCGATGTAATTCTTCTTGCATGGCCTGAATCCACTCGGGCTCGAGAAATGCTTCATCTACCTTAGTGGGCTCTGTGATAGAGACAAAAGCATAGTGCCCACAAAAGTTAGATAAATGTGAAGCTTTTGAGCGTGTGAGAGGACCTGGTGCTTCAATGTCATCGATGATCTTGTCAACTTGCACTTCTTTTGCAACGCGAGGATGAGCTTTGGTTGTCGTCGAGGAATTTGATCAGCATTTACTTGACACCATTTTCTTGACGTACCTTGGTGCATCATCTCGATGTTCTTCACGTTACGGAATGAATTCTTCAGCAGATTCTTCAAAGAGGGAATGACATCCTCGATCGCCTTGAACTTGATAGATTCCTCATGTGCTGGTTCATCTATCACGAAGGTAGGTGCTCTCTTTGCAAGCCATTAGTTTCATCGAATCAAGACATCTACAGTTTCAACAACCTTGTGAAGAGCGTTGTTGAAGACTCAGAGGTGTCTGAGTCCTTTCCGTAACCAAGCATAAAACCTTCATGTGCTTTTGGTGCAAATTTAGCATTGTGATGAGGATCTCTAATCCAACATTTAGCACCGAAGACTTTGAAATAACTCACATTGGGTTTCTTGTCAGTGAGGAGTTCATAGGCAGTCTTCTTGAAGAATTTGTGAAGATATACCCTGTTGATGATGTGGCACGCGGTATCAATTGCATCAATCCAAAAACGACGAGGCATTTTGTATTCATCAATCATAGTGCGAGCCATCTCAACAAGAGTTCTGTTCTTGCGCTCCACGACGCCATTTTGCTGAAGAGTATAGGGAGCAGATAACTCATGAGTAATACCAAGTTCATCGAGATAGTCATCAAGACCAGAATTCTTGAACTCAGTTCCATTGTCACTCTGATGTGCTTGATCTTCACACCAAAGTTGGTTGAAGCCCTCGAGGAAAATCGTTTGAAGACTTCCTGCACTTCATGTTTGTAAGTAACAATGTGTATCCATGTGTAACGAGAGTAATCATCAACAATAACAAAGCCATATAGAGATGCATCATTAGTGACTGCTAAGTAATGATTAGGACAAAAGAGGTCCATGTGAAGCAATTCGAATGGTCGAGTAGTGGTCATGATAGTCTTTCTTTGGATGCTTGGCCTTGGTCATTTTTCCAGCTTCATAGGCTCCACACAAGTGATCCTTGAGGAATTTGACATTCACAATGCCAATGACATGCTTCTTCTTCGCAAGCGTGTGCAAATTCCTCATGCCTGCGTGACCAAGTCATCGATGCCATAGCCAACCTTCTGAAGCTTTTGCAAGTAGGCACACGGCTGGTTGTGGTCCTGTAGAGAAATCAACAATATACAACTCTCCTCTCCTAAAGCCTTTGAAGACTTTGGAATGGTCAGCTTCCATAATCACAACACAATGATACTTGCCAAAGACAACAATCATATCAAGATCACAGAGCATTGAGACTGACTTGAGGTTGTATCCTAAGGACTCAACAAGCATGACTTTGTCCATGTGTATGTCCTTAGAGATCGCAACCTTACCTAGACCCAATACCTGACTTTTGCCTTTGTCAGCAAAGATGATATGCTTCAGATGTGATGGTGATAAGGGAGCATCCATCAATAGATTCTTGTCACCATTCATGTGATTTGCACATCCACTATCTAGGACCCACTCAGAGGCTTTGGGAAGATCATCCTACAGATGAATTAGTGCAACTTACGAACTCATATACTTCATCAGTGAAGAATATGATATCAAATTCATCAGATGAATTTCATCAAGCGATAAAAGCAGATATAGCAGTATGAGGGCGTGTGAAATGAAAGTTCATTTCTTCATGATTAGCCTGCGTCCTTTCGTGCAATTTTGTCGTGCCCTCAAAGAAATTATTCAGACGTTAAAGCACGTCTGGAGACCTGACCCTGCAGAAGAGATTAGTTCTTTTTCTTCTCCACCCACATCTGAAGGGGTGGCAAAGAGTTCATCACTCTACGAGCTCCATATGAGAATGGTGGCATAGAAGCCAATCCATTTTGTTTCACACAAGAGGGGTTAGGGTAAGCATATGAATAAGCAGAGAAATTCTTCGAGGACTTATGAACATAATGGTTTGAAGAATAATGCACATATTCATAGCCCTTAGCTTTACCCTGCGAAACAGAGTTGTTAGGATGATGATAATCATATGAGGACTTTGATCCTTTTGAGGAATTTGATCCACGTGAGGAATTTGGTCCGTATGAGGACTTGGATCCATATGAAGAATTTGGTCCATATGAAGAGTTTGATATGGGGTTCCTATTCTTCACACGTGGTGTCATGAGGACATTCACCTGAAGACTTTCAAGGCACCTTTTGGGAACCCAGATTTTCTTCATAAGGGAACCGTTCCTGCAGTTAGTGCCAACATATCTAGCAAATACTCCACCATTCTGATTTTTGAACAGTTTATAGTTGGAGTCAAATGACTCATCAGAAGAATGAGGAGATTCACATGTAAAGCCAGATAAGTTAGATGGATCAACCGGAGGTCCCTTTGTAGCAACCCATGAGGTTTTGGGGTACCGCTTTCGGGGCTTCCAATATGTTCCATCCGGCATTGAGTTTCCTCTCAAAGGCAATACCCTCTTTCCTAGGGTTCCTATTGAGGATCTGCTTTTTAAGCACATCACAAAGAGTCTGATGCCCTTTGAGGCTTTTGTACATGCACATCATGTACAATTCCTTCAACCCTACATCGTCGATTGATACTAGCAATGTCCTCGGATGAGGAATTGGTGATAGCAGAGGCGGAGAAGAATTTGTTACAATTGAAGCATTTGAACATTCGGTGAAGAATTAGCAGATTCACGTTCAATGCACTTTAAGCATGGAGGAACAAATTCTTCACGTACACGCTGATTTGTTGAGCAAGTAATGAATCGCGCTCCTTACGAAGATCTTCATAACTCACTCTTAGCTTCTCAAGATCTTGCTTTCTTTCAAGAAATTCATAAGAAAGCTTCTCATGATCAGACAAGAGAGTGTTATGATGACCTTGAAGGCTGTCAAACCTAGACTGAAGTCTTTGAAGATTTTCAGTCAGGGCTTTAGTGCGATCCATTTCATCACCCAACATATCATCACTTTTGTCTAGCATGTTTTGAACATTTTCAAAAGCCCTTTGTTGTTTTACAACAATCTTAGCAAGTTTAGAGTAGCTGGGCTTGAGGTCATCATCAGATTCATTCTCACTAGATTCAGAGGAGGTATATTTAAGTACCTTGGCACCCTTTGCCATGAAGCAATAGGTGGGAGCGTAGTCATCATTATCTTCATCAGCCTTGTTGGTAAGGACAGTTTCTTTACAGTCGAAGATAGACTTGCTGACGAATGCAGTAGCGAGAGCCAGACTCGCCACACCAGACTCGGACTCCTCAGATGCCTCATCTTCCTCATGTTCCTCAGATTTAGCTTCAGAGTCCATTTCCTTGCCAATGAATGCCCGAGCCTTCTTGGAGCTACTCTTCTTGTGAGATGAAGACTTCGAGGATTTTGATGACGAAGATTTTGATGATTTCTTCTTCTTCTTATCTTCATCAGAACTGTAATCCTTGTATTTCTTCTTCTTTAATTCCTTTTCCCACTAAGGACAATCTTGAATATAGTGACCAGGTTTCTTGCATTTGTGGCATAGCCTATACGTTATAGTCACCGGATGAGGAATCATTGCTCCTTGAGGATTTTCCAAAGCGACCACGTCTTGAGAACTTGGAACTTCTTCACGAAAGTGCTAGCTCCTGGCTCAATTCTTGAGGATCACCAAGGCTGCTACCGTAATCTTCACATTCAGATTCAGACAACGCCTTGGCCTTGTGGCACGTGATTTTCCATAGATCGAACCATAGAGATCTCTCTTTTCAGCAAGCTGGAATTCATGAGTATTTAGCCTCTCGAGGATATCAGCGAGATCAAGTGACTTGTAGTCAGCACATTCTTGTATCATCAGTGCCAGAGTATCAAATGAGGAATCAAGTGATCTCAACAATTTCTTCACCACCTCATGGTCGGTGATGTCAGTGGCACCAAGCGCTTGAAGCTCATTTGAGATGTCAGTGAGGCGATCGAAGGTTTGTTGAACATTTTCATTGTCGAGTCTTTTGAAGCGGTTGAAGAGATTGCGAAGAACGTCAACTCGAGAGTCACTCGAGTTGAGACTCCTTCATTTACTTTGGACAGCCTATCCCGGATAAGCTTAGCGGTTTCCAAAGCACTCACTCTTCCATACCGCCCTTTGCTCGAGATGGCCACATATGATATTCTTCGCTTGAGAATCGAGTTGCTTGAATCTCTTCACATCGGTAGCGTTCAAAGTGAGGGTGGGACGATTGGGAACACCATTTTCCACAACATACCGTAGATCGTTATCAATTGCCTCAAGATGCATTCGCATCTTATTCTTCCAGTAGGGGTAGTCTGTCCCATCGAAGGTAGGACAGCCAGCAGAGACCTTGATCATACCTGCGGTCGACATAACTAAAACTCCAGGCGGTTAAACCAAAATCACACAGAACAAGGGAGTACCTTGCTCTGATACCAATTGAAAGTGCGTTATATCGACTAGAGGGGGGTGAATAGGCGATTTTTATGAATTCTTCACTGAGGAATTTGCCGGTGAGGAAATTCCCTAGCGAAGAACTACTTGCAGCGGAATAAGTACTCAAGAGTAAGCATCACAGAATATAAGCATGGTCATCATGATGAAATGAAGACAAGCACAGAGTAAACAAAGCGTAATCACAGGATAACACAAGATGAAGACAAACAGACTGAAGAAATTGAACTGAGGAAATTGAGAAAGTCTTCAGTCAAAGTCTTCAGTCAAAGTCTTCAAACACAGATATGAACAAACACTCAACACAGTAATGAGGAAATGAAAGAGTTGAGGAAATAGAACCAGTAAGCTTGGTGAAGACAATGATTTGGTAGAACAGTTCCAGCGATGTCTCGGTTATGCGTGCAGTTGGAGCGGCTGAGTATTTAAACTCGAGGACACACAGTCCCAGACACCCAGTCGTTGAGCACGCAGCTCAGGACACCAAGTCCTCACCGTATTCTCCTTGAACTATGGTCACACAGACCTCGTCCAATCACTCGTGGTAAGTCTTCAGGCGACTTCCAAACCTTCACAGACTCGGTCACTCGGCGATCCACAATTCCTATTGGATGCTCTAGACCATGACGCCTAACCGTCTGGAAGAAGCACGATCTTCAAAGGTAACAAGCGTTGGATCCGCGAGGATCAATCTCTTCGATGATGCTCAATCACTTTGGGTTTGTAGGTGTTTGGTTTTGGGTTTTCCTCACTTGATGATTTTCACTCAAAGTCCTCGGAGGATGGGATGCTCTCAAATGACAAGTGTCAGTTTCTCTCGGAGCAGCCAACCAGCTAGTGGTTATAGGGGGCGGCTATTTATAGCCTAGGGAGCAGCCCGACATGATAAGACATAAATGCCATTCAATGATATGACTGGTAGGTGGATAAGGTATTTTGGAACAGTGGCCAAGAGCATAACAACGTGATCGGAAATTTGACTCTCAAATTCCTCGGGGCTATCATGATCCTCACTGTAGGCAATCCGCCTTTGGCGAATTCCTAACTCCTCGGTCCAGGACAAATTCCTCAAATGACAGAAGAACTTCATCTACATCGAAGAAATTGACTGAACTGTATGAGATTTCCTAAGGCTTCACTCGAAGGGATGGGTAGGTGTAGGATTTTGAGTTGAGCATCACATGGAAATTTTTCCTTAGTATTTCCTCGACCCCTTTAACAAAGACGGTGTTTCCTATGACTCAAGAAATAGAAAGCGAAACTACGAAAACAAAAGTCTTCACACTTCATGTTCCTCAAATGAATACCAAGTCTTCAAGGTCACACCAATTTCTTCACTTTCAAAGTCTTGAAAATCTTGAATACCAAAGTCTTGATCGAAGAACTTCATTTTTAGAATTCGACTTTCTCTGTAAATATCAAACTCCTCATAGAATTATAGACCTGTGTACACTCATAAACACATTAGTCCCTTAACCTATAAGTCTTCAATACACCAAAATCACTAAGGGGCACTAGATGCACTTACAACTCTTGAATAGATCGATCAGAAAGGATAACTTTGAGGTGGTTTCGTACCCTACAATAATCTCTTTGTTTGTTCTCCTCTATTGGCGACTTTGGAATGACTCTTTGTTGCATGTTGAGGGATAGTTATATGATCCAGTTATGTTATTATTGTTGAGAGAACTTGCACTAGTGAAAGTATGAACCCTAGGCCTTGTTTCCTAGCATTGCAATACCATTTACGCTCACTTTTGCTACTAGTTACCTTGCTGTTTTTTTATTTTCAGATTACAAAAACCTGTATCTACCATCCATATTGCACTTGTATCACCATCTCTTCGCCGAACTAGTGCACCTCTACAATTTACCATTGTATTGGGTGTGTTGGGGACACAAGAGACTCTTTGTTATTTGGTTGCAGGGTGGTTTGAGAGAGACCATCGTCATCCCTCGCCTCCACGGATTGATAAACCTTAGGTCATCCACTTGAGGGAAATTTGCTACTGTCCTACAAACCTCTGCACTTGGAGGCCCAACAACGTCTACAAGATCAAGGTTGTGTAGTAGACATCAAGCTCTTTTCTGGCGCTGTTGCCGGGGAGGCTAGGTAAGTGGCACTAACACCCCATCAACTAAGCTCTTTTCTGGCGGTGTTGCCGGGGAGGTGAGTGCTTGAAGGTATATCTTTAGATCTTGCAATCGAATCTTTTATTTTCTTGTTTTATCACTAGTTTAGTCTATAAAAGAAACTTACAAAAAAAATGGAATTGAGGGTGCCTCATATGCTTCATCTTTTTAATGTCTTTCGTGAAAATAAGGATTCCGATAATTGTGCTCAATTGCTAGAGGAAGAATGCATTAAAATGTTTGGCATTAAATCTTTGAATGATGAGCATGATTGCAATGTTGTTAGTACGAATGCCTTGAATATCCATGATGCTAATGATATGCAAAGCCACAAGCTTGGGGATGCTATGTTTTATGAAGATGATATTTTTAGTCCCCCAAGTTTTGATGAGCAAATTTATTATGATAGCATGCCTCCTGTTTATGATGATTATATTGATGAAAGTGGGTTTGGAAGAGTCTCAACTTTAGGAAGTAATGATCCCACTATTTTGGAGGGTGTTGAATCATATTGTGATAATTATGAAAGTGGATTTGGAGAGGTCATGACTTTATTTCGTAATGAATCCACTATTTCGGAAGAGGTTCCAATTGATTACGAGAACAAAGTTGCTATCTATGATGATTATTGTGATGACATGTATGTTATAAAGAACACTGATAACCATGAAACTTGTCATCGTGATTTTAATTTTCAATTGGATTATGCCTCACATGATAGTTATTTTCTTGAGTTTGCTCCCAGTATTCCGAATGAGAAGAATTTTGCTTTTGTGGAGAGTAGTAAAATTTATATGCTTGTGCATCATGAGAATAATGCTTTATGTGATGGTTATATTGTTGAATTAATTCATGATGCTACTGAATATTATTATGATAGAGGAACATGTGCTCTTACATATTGCAATAATATCAAGTTTCCTCTCTATGTGTTGAAATTTTTGAAGTTGCACTTGTTTTGCCTTCCTATGCAAGTTGATTCTTGTTCCCATAAGCTGTTTGCTCACAAAATCCCTATGCATAGGAAGTGGGTTAGGCTTAAATGTGTTAGTCATATTCTGCATGATGCTCTCTTTATGTTTCAATTCTTATCTTTTATGTGAGCATCATTGTCATCATCATGCCTAGCTAAAAAGGCATTAAAGGAAAAGCGCTTGTTGGGAGACAACACAATATTTACCCTTACTATTTTTATGTGTTAACATGATTATGGTATTGTATTAATCATTTTTATAGCTTTTGTTTCAATAAAGTGCCAAGTAATAACTTTAGGATAGCCTACGGTGATAGTTAATTTCATCATGCTGAAAAACAGAAACTTTTGTGCGCACGAAAATAATTTTCATAAATCACAGGAACGTGATTTTCAGTTGATTATTTTTGCAGAACATTAATAAACAAATTGCTTAGGACATCCTAATTTCTCAGGATTTTTGGAGTTACATAAGTATTCGAAATTTATAAATTGCTACAGACTGTTCTGTTTTTGACAGATTCTGTTTTCTATGTGTTGTTTGCTTATTTTGATGAATCTATGAGTAGTATCGGAGGGTATGAACCATAGTGAAGTTGGAATACAGTAGATATTACACCAATATAAATAAAGAATGAGTTCACAACAGTACCAAAAGTGATGATTTATTTTCTTATACTAACGGAGCTTACGAGTTTTCTGTTGAAGTTTTGTGTTGTGATGTTTTCTAGTTTTGGGTAAAGATTCGATGGACTATGGAATAAGGAGTGGCAAGAGCCTAAGCTTGGGGATGCCCAAGGCACACCAAGGTAATATTCAAGGACAACCAAAGAGCCTAAGCTTGGGGATGCCCCTGATGGCATCCCCTCTTTCGTCTTCATTCATCGATAACTTTACTTGGAGCTACATTTTTACTCACCACATGATATGTGTTTTGCTTGGAGCGTCAATTAATTTTGTTTTTGCTTTGATTGTTGCTTGAATAAAATACATTAGATCTGAATTTTTTAAATGAGAGAGAGTCTTCACATAGCTACATAATTATTAAACTACTCATTGATCTTCACTTATATCTGTTTGGAGTAGTTTGTCATTTACTCGTGTGCTTCACTTATATCCTATGAGTAAATGGTAGAACGAATTGAATATCATAAATCTGAAATTATATATGTTTCATATGCTTATCCCATGGGGAGTAATGACTTAACATATAATAAGTAGAGGTGGTAAATTTACTGAAGGTTAGCAAACATAGTATTGGTCACTTGAACAATTCATGAAAGAATATTGAAGGAAGAGAGATTTCACATATAAATACTATCTTGGACATCTTCTATGATTGTGAGCCCCATTATTTATTTTCAAACCTGAGCAAATTAGTTGAAGTTGGACAAGGAAGACAACTTAATGAGTTATGTTTGGGTATATTTGTATAAAAGTTATATTGTTATAGATCCTCCAACATGTGGTGCTTGCTATTTAGAATCCTT
The DNA here is from genome assembly GCA_021605145.1 of Aegilops bicornis. Taxonomy (NCBI): domain Eukaryota; kingdom Viridiplantae; phylum Streptophyta; class Magnoliopsida; order Poales; family Poaceae; genus Aegilops; species Aegilops bicornis. Next base: position 107,544,751 of record CM038671.1, read on the forward strand.
TGCTAGCCAAAATTTCTGTACTAAGTGGGAATACTGCTTGTGCATCCAAATTCCTTGAACCAAGTTTTTGCCATGAGTGTCCACCATATCTACCTATATGTGGTATTACCTGCCGTTCCAAGTAAATTTGCATGTGCCAAACTCTAAACCTTCAAATAATAATCTGTTTTGTATGCCCGGATCGCTCATGTGGCGACTAGGGGCTGTCAGTATCTTCCATGCTAGGTGGGTTATTCTCACGATGAGTGGACTCCGCTCATCATTCACGAGAAAGTGGCTGGAAACTGGGATGCCCAGTCCTATGATCAAAAGATCAAAAACAAAATCGCAAATAATTTAAACAAAATTCCCCCATGATTGTTGATAGTTGGACGATACCCGTTGTTTCGGACAAGCCGTGGAGTGTGATTGTTGGTGGAGGGGGAGTAAAAACTTTACCATTCTGTTTGGGAACCGCCTATAATGTATCTAGTATGGAAGATATTGGGAACTCTTAGTTGTTATGTTGACAATGAAAGCATACCTCTCAAAATTATTTTCATCTCTGTTTTAAAAGCTTCGAGCTCTGGCACCTCTGCAAATCCCTGCTTCCCTCTACGAAGGGCCTATCTTTTACTTTGATGCAAGAGTCAGTAGTATTCCTTCTCATTGCAACCTACTCTTTAGTTGGCAAGCATCATATGATGGGGAAGGATATAAGCATATATGGCCATTTAAATATATTTGATCATGAATTATTATTGTTGACAATTATCTATATGATAAGTAAGTTGGGAGGCGAAACATTAAGCCCCTATCTTTCTCTGTGTTCGATGGATGCTATTTGTTCTAAAAATATGCTTCGAGTGCTAGCAATCATGGAAGACTATATGATAGTTGAGTATGTTGGATTTGCTAAATCAAAGCTCTTTCATAGACCCTTCCTGAAAATAATATGAATTGCAATTGTTTGATCACTGAGAACATAGTTTTTTAGTTTTCAACAAAGTTTACGGGCTATGCTTTAACATGTGAATAGCTTGATCATGAGAAGTTTTATGAGATGAGCTACTATTATGACATATAATGATGCTAGAAAAGGTGATTGAAATTATCATTGATCAAACTTGTGCACCTGCTAGCATTCACACTTCATGAATTATTTCTTTTATCATTTACCTACTCGAGGACAAGCAGGAATTAAGCTTGGGGATGCTGATACGTATCCAACGTATCTATAATTTATGAAGTATTCATGCTATTATATATCCATCTTGGATGTTTTATATGCATTTATATGCTATTTTATATGATTTTCAGGACTAACCTAGAGCCCAGTGCCAGTTTCTATTTTTCCTTGTTTTTGAGTTTTACAGAAAAGGAATACCAAAGGAGTCCAATTGACGTGCCAATTTTTGAATATTTTTTATGGACCAAAAGAAGCCCCCAGAGTAAAAGAGTTGGGCCAGAAGAGTCTCGAGCCGTCCATGAGGGTGGAGGGCGCACCCTACCCCCCTGGGCACGTCCCCCTATCTCGTGGATGACACGGAGACCCCCCTGACGTGAAAGCAATGCCAAAAATTCCTATAAATACAGAAACCCAGAAAGCTAGATCGGGAGTTTCGCCGCCGCAAGCCTCTGTAGCCACCAAAAACCAATCGGGACCCTGTTCCGGCACCCTGCCGGAGGGGGGATCCATCACCGGTGGCCATCTTCATCATCTCGGTGCTCTCCATGACGAGGAGGGAGTAGTTCACCCTCGGGGCTGAGGGTATGTACCAGTAGCTATGTGTTTGATCTCTCTCTCTCTCTCTCTCTCTCTCTCTCTCTCTCTCTCGTGTTCTTGATTTGTCACGATCTTGATGTATCGCGAGCTTTTCTATTATATTTGGATCTTATGATGTTTCTGCCCCTCTACTCTCTTGTAATGGATTGAGTTTTCCCTTTGAAGTTATCTTATCGGATTGAGTCTTTAAGGATTTGAGAACACTTGATGTATGTCTTGCGTGGGATACCTGACATGAGAAGAAGCGCTCATCCAGTTCCTCCGTGAGAACTGGAACATCTTCTCATGGAAGCCATCTGACATGCCGGGTGTACCCTGGGGACTGGCTGAGAACCGTTTGCGAGTCAATCCAAATGCAAAACCCGTTAAAGAGCATCTCCGTCGGTCCGCCGTGGAGAAGAGAAAGGCAATCGACGAGGAAGTGGCTTGGCTTCTGGCAGCTGAGTTCATTCGTGAAATTTACCACTCCGAGTGGCTCGCCAATGTTGTCATGGTCCCCTAGAAGGACGATTCACTTCGTATTGCATTGATTTCAAGCATATCAATCGGGACTGCCCGAAATATCATTTCCCTCTCCCCCGCGGCGGCCAAATTGTCGACTCAACTGCGGGGTGTGAGCGTTTGTCTTTTCTGGATGAATAATCTAGGTATCATCAGATCCAACTGTATGGACCCGACGAAATAAAAACAGCTTTTATCACCCCATTCGGGTGCTTTTGCTGTGTTACCATGCCCTTTGGTCTCAAGAATGCTGGTGCCACATTTATGCACATGATTCAGAAGTGCTTGCTCACTCAAATCAGTCGGAATGTGGAGGCATATATGGATGACATCGTGGTCAAGTCACGTAAAGGTTCCGACGTACTGACTGACCTTTCCGGAACCTTTGCCAATTTGAGAAGATATGATATCAAGCTTAACCCATCAAAGTGCACATTCGGAGTCCCAAGTGGAAAGTTGCTCGGTTTCCTCGTTTCCGAACGAGGGATCGACGCAAACCCAGAGCAAGTTTGAGCAATCCTCCGATTTAAAAGCCATGTGCGTGTGCACGATGTTCAGAAGCTTACCGGTTGTTTGGCTGCATTGAGCCGATTCATCTCTCGTCTTGATGAAAAGGCATTGCCTCTTTACCGACTGATGAAAAAGTCTGACAAGTTCGAGTGGACTCCTCAAGCCGAAGCAGCGTTTGTAGAGCTCAAAGCCCTGCTTTCCACCCAGTCGGTGCTTGCTGCTCCAATCAGCAAAGAGCCTCTACTACTATACATTGCAGCCACTGGACAAGTTGTCAGTACAGTGCTCACGGTCGAGCGGGAAGAAGAAGGTAAAGCCTACAAGGTTCAACGCCAAGTGTACTATATTTCTGGAGTCTTGACTCCGTCCAAGCAGAGATATCGACATTATCAGAAGCTTGTTTATGGAATTTACTTGACCATGAAGAAGGTTGCACACTATTTCTCAGATCACTCGGTTTCAGTCGTCAGTGACGCTCCATTGTCAGAAATCCTGAACAATAGGGATGCAACTGGTCGAGTGGCAAAATGGGCGATTGAACTCCTTAAGTTGGATATCAAGTTTGCGGCAAAGAAAGCAATCAAGTCCCAAGCAACAGCAGATTTCCTCGCCGAGTGGGTCGAGCAGCAGCAACCGACTTAGATTCACTCGGAACGTTGGACTATGTTCTTTGATGGATCCAAGATGCTGAATGGTTCTGGTGCTGGGGTGGTCCTAGTATCCCCACGAGGTGACAAGCTTAGTTATGTTCTCTAGATCCACTTTGATTCCTCCAACAATGAAGCTGAATATGAAGCACTTCTGTACGGGTTGTGTATGGCCATTTCACTCTGCGTCCGTCGCCTAATGGTTTACGGCGACTCAGATTTGGTGGTCAATCAAGTGATGAAGGAGTGGGACGTCAGGAGCCCAGCTATGGCTGGCTATTGCAATGCAGTGAGAAAGTTGGAAAAGAAGTTTGAAGGGTTAGAGCTCCACCACATACCCCGACTCAAGAGTCAAGCAGCTGATGACCTGGCAAAGATAGGTTCCAAGCACGAGCCTATTCCCAGTAATGTGTTCTTGGAGCATCTGCACACCCCGTCAGTTCAAGAGGATCCCTTCATAGAAGAGCCCCCGCAACCGAAAAGTTCTACTGATCCGACTGAAGTTGAAATCCCAGCCGTGGTACGGTCGACCTGATCATGGAGGTTTTGGTCGTCATTCCCGACTGGACAGTGCCATATATTGCATGTTTGCTCAGGAAGGAGCTTCTAGAGAATGAAGATGAGGCCCGTCAGATTGTTCGTCGATCCAAAGCCTTCACCATGATAGGTGGACAGCTTTACACAGAGAGTGTCACAGGAGTTGCTCAGTGGTGCATCACGCCTGAAGAAGGTCGAATGATTCTCAATGATATCCACTCGGGGACCTGTGGTCACCATGCGTCCTCTCGGACCATTGTGGCCAAAGCACACCGAGAAGGAGTCTATTGGCCGCGAGCAAATGAAATGGCAAAATACATAGTCGACAAATGTGAAGGTTGTCAGTTCTACTCCAACATGTCCCACAAGCCAGCATCAGCCTTGAAGACCATTCCACTCGTCTGGCCATTCGCGGTTTGGGGGTTGGATATGGTTGGATCTCTGAGGACTTGCAGGAGTGGCTTCACCCATCTGCTCGTAGCAGTCGACAAGTTCACTAAATGGATTGAAGCCAAACCCATCAAAAACCTCGACTCAAGTACCGCAGTCAGCTTCATCAGGGAGTTAACATTCAGATATGGAGTTCCACATAACATTGTCACAGACAATGGTTCGAACTTTGATTCAAATGAGTTCAAGGCTTTTTGTGCTTTGCAGGGCACTCGGGTCGACTACGCTTCAGTCGCCCATCCGCAGTCAAATGGGCAAGACGAAAGAGCGAACGGTTTGATCCTCCAAGGGTTGAAACCCCGATTGATGCATGACCTCAAGCATGCAGCAGGCGCTTGGGTGGACGAATTACCATCAGTCCTTTGGGGATTGAGAACAACACCGAATCGATCGACTGGACGAACTCCCTTCTTCATGATTTATGGGGCTGAAGCCGTGCGGCCGAGTGATTTGCTTCACAATGCACCTCGAGTAGAGCTCTTCTCAGAAGCTGAAGCTGAACAAGCTCGACAAGAAGCTGTTGATCTTCTGGAAGAAGAAAGAGAGATGGCCTTGATCCGATCGACCATTTATCAGCAAGATCTCTGTTGATTCCATGCCAGAAATGTGCGAGGTCGAGCTTTTCAGGAGGGAGACCTTCTGCTCCAAGTGGATCAGCAACGGCCTCACAAGCTTGCTCCTGCTTGGGAAGGTCCCTTCATCGTCACCAAGGTGCTCCACAATGGAGTGTACCATCTTTACAATGTGGAACACAAGAAATATGAGCCACGCGCTTGGAATGCAGAGCTGCTCCGCCATTTTTGTACTTAAAACATTCGGACTGATGAGATGTAATAAGAAGTACCTTTCAGTTTGATTATCAAAGACACAGTATTACAGTCTCCTAAATGATTGTTGTTACATATACATGCATTCAAAACCCCCAGTGGATGGCTTAGCCGCGAACCCGATTCGCCTAAGGTTCAAAAAACAAATTCTGAGTGAAGAGAAATCATGCAAGTTAGAGTCCAAAACAAGGGCAAAAGTGTTTGGAAAAGTAGATACAACGGAGACGTATCAACTCCCCCAAGCTTAAACCTTTGCTTGTCCTCAAGCAATTCAGTTGATAAACTGAAAGTGATAAAGAAAAACTTATACAAACACGAAAGAAAAACTATTTGCTGACGTATTCCGCGGCGTGACATCACACCACGGCTAGTCCTTCATATGAATCGTTTTTTATTGTTCCACCTCAGCGTGTTTAGCGATGCGATTTCCTTGGCACGTCTTATCAAAGCGTAGATCGTGCCCCCTTATTCCGGGATTCTCATCAACACGGACGTGGGTAAGCCAACCGTTCCCGTTGGCCTACCTTTTCTATCAAAGGCGAGTCCTAATCGACCACGGGGTGGGCTCTTGGTATTCAACCTCTTTATAACGAGACCAAGGCCCTCTCCTTTTTACACCCTCTATCGAGTTCGCATCGCGCTTCGAGTTCCAACACCCCAAAGCTTCAGATTCAGGCACTTCGGACTTTCGACGATGTCCGGCTCCGACCAGGCATGGCGATGGGTGTCTTCCTCCGTTCTGAGAAGAAGGCGTGCTAAAGCTGTGAGGCGCGGGTATCTAACGGCGAGATCTCGCATAGGCTGCTGCTCGGGGCAGGTCATTCCCACTCTGAGCCCGGCGAACGTGGTGTTCGTGTCTCACTTCCGTCGGGGTTTAGGCTTCCAGCGGACCCCTTTGTGCGGGGGCTCATGTTATTATGGGCTTGATTTCCATGACTTGAATCCGAGTCCATCCTCCATATCTCGTCATTCATTGTGGTATGTGAGGCCTTCCCCATATTACCCCTCACTTTGGATTGTGGCTCAAGACCTTCAAGGTGGAGCCAAAAGCGATCAAGGGGCAACAAGCAGTGCGGAGGGGCAGTCATAAGCAAATGTGATGATGCTCCGTGGCCCGAGGGCTCTTTTCAAAAGGAGCTTGGTTTGTGTAGCAGGAGTGGTTCTATATCACCGCTCCCAGGGGCACCAAATGGGCGGCGCTCCCTGCCTTCCGCTCAGGTCCACCACAGCGGCTGGCGTCATGGGTCAACAAGGGGCTCGACTGGGGGTCGTCCAAGGATGTTCCCCTGCTGCAGGGCCGTATTCGAGACCTCCAGGAAAGAGGGATCAATCTGGTTGCAGTGGCGCGGGTTATGGTGATCCGGCGTCTTCAGCCCTGCAAACATCGCCCCCTCCGCATGTGGGAATTCAATCCGGAGGGACCACGAGCTCTCCAAAATTTTATGGGCACGACGCCCGTGGAGATGTATAAACTATTCTTCGGATCACAAGAGAAGTGTCCGGACTTGACCGAGGATGCAGGACTAAGCTGCAATCGCCCAGATACTCAAGTAAGTAGTCCTATAACCGGACGAGCCGTTCATTCATTTATTTTATATATATGCCCTTTAAAGGAGCCGTTTCTTGAACAGGAGTGGATTGCCAAGGCAAAGTTGATAAGGTGTCCGGCTCCCCTCCCAGAGACCACGCCGGATCCCATGTTGACCAAGATGTTGAAGGTCGCGCCTTTTGAAGAAGGCGAAGGGAGGAGTGGGGGAGAAACTGCCTCTGCGAAGGAAGCTATCAAGGAAGGAGGGATCAAGAGTCCCACCTTCCGAGGAGAGAAGAGGACCGCTTCAGAAGATCCGGAGGTCAAGGCCTCAAAGAAAGGAAGGGAATCTTCGTCGGAGGGTCCGGCTGAGGAAGTAGCCCAACCGCACTATTTCCCCAAGGGATCAGCCCTCAATGAGCCGTAAGTAAAAGCGAAGGGGTCTTGTAAATAAGGAACATCCTGTATTTATTTATGAAGATAACGAAATTGTACCTTGTAGTTCGGACCTCAGCCCTTCTCGCAGAGCTCGTCTTCGGGGATCTTCTTCCGAAGATGATGGAGAGCGAACGCCTCCACTGTCGCACCCTCATGTGAAGCGAAACGACACGGAGGTGTCGTCGCGGAGGGTTCCCCAAGTCCGGCGGGGGCGGAAGGTCCGCGCCAAGTGGTGTCTTGATCGGAGGATCTGAAGGATCTGCTCGGACGGCGGCTATCTCGAGAAGATCACCGTGCTCTAATGGGTACGGTGATTGAAAGAATTGCATCCATGGAGAGCGGATTGCATGAAGCCGTCGAAGCTTCTTGACGGGATTTGAGGTACGCAAAAATGATGTACCTTCAGCGATTATGCATATAACATGCGCCCTGTATAGATAGTAGCCCCTGAGACTCGGTATTTGTCAAAATTGACAAATGTGCCGAGGATCAAATTCTCAGTTTTAACATATCGCCGCTTCTAAACAGGTGGCGGAGCGTCCGGAGGCCAGCCGGACTGATGAATATGCCGAACTAAAGCGGCAACTTGACGAGGCAGACGCGGACATCGCGCTGGTCAATAAACGGTTTGACGAGTCACAAGGTATGCGACTTCTATGCGGGCAAATGGTAAGGGAGCTTGACGCCCATGTCTTTACTATGTGTATGCTTAATGCAAATGGTGCCTCTGCCGTTGAGGAGCTGCGGGCAGAACTTGCCTGAGCGAAAGAGCAAGCCAGGAGCAGTAATGCGGCAGCTTTAAAGGCGGCCGAAGAGCTAGAAGCTGAACGGGCTGCTCACTGCCGAAGCAAAGAGGAGATGGCCGAGATGGCAAAAAAGTTAAGGAATGCTGCCGGTCGCTGCGAGGTTCTTGAAAAAGAGCGTCAAGCGGAACAAGAGGGCCTAAAGAAGGCCGCCACTGAATCCAAGAACGCCCAATTGGCTTTGAGAGCTGCCAAGGAGGAGCTGGGTCAGGCCAGGGCAATTGCGGCTGGAAAACCGTTTACTGCGGAGGAAATATACAGATCCAAAGTATGCTCCGTTGGATAAATTATGGAGTTAGAGGATGCTTATACGGACTTGGCGGCGGCGCTGTGGACGCGGTTGAGCACTTCCGGGGCGGAAAGGGGCACGAAGGGAAGAGCTATATTGGTCGCATAATTCCATAGTCCGGGCGTCCTCTGCCGCTCACCGATCGGTTGGCGAATGGGCCGAGCTGAATCGATTGTCCGGATTGGCCATGAAGCATGTCTTGACTCACTTGTGGCCGGACGGACCCCAGCCGAAGAGCTATTTTGGTGTAGTATAACAGTTTCTTGGTGCGGTGCCGCGTATCGACGCAATGAAGCGATCGACGTGTATTGAGGGAGCGCGGATGGCTCTTGCCCGTGTCAAGACATACTGGGCAGAGATGAAGGCCACCGACGTTGCATCCCAAGACTCAGACGGAAGCCGAGTACCTGCAGAGCACTACTTTGAAGAAGTCCTGTCGGGCGCTCGTTTAATAGAGACGCAGTGCTCGAAGGATATTATGTTGGAATGACATGTATGATTTGTGAAAACATTGTGTCAATGTAATATGAGTGCTTTTTATACTTGTGCGTTCAAGTAGTAAACTACTCCCTGTGCGGCCGTTTATGTATATGTGTATATAACTTTGAAAGATGGCAGTCCTTGGCCCATTTACGCACATAGTGCGGGGGTGTTTGCAAAAACAAGCGCTTTTTCACTCTTAATCCAACGTCTTGGTCCTGTTAAGGAGGTGATAGCGTAGCAAACCAGGCAACCGGACTATAATGCTTTATCACTTTCACTTAGCCATAGGAGCTCGAGGGTGGGGCTACTATATAGCCCACAGGGGCACCGCACTCTCCCGAATTCGAGTGCGTATGTGCTGACCGAAAACCGGTCCTTCGTTAATGCGGAGGAATTCTAAACATTCATGTGAGTCATCGAGTGGTTGACCGGTCTCTCGCTATATCATAATGATCGGTTTTGGCTTTCTCTCTTTGAGGTGCTCGCCCGGCCGAACTGGGGCACAATCGCAGTAGTTCTCCTGGTGCCGCATTAGCCGTGAAGACGGAACGTAAGGCAGCAAAACACAGGAGCCGGGCAACCCAACATTTGACCAAAGACATGATTCGGAGCTGATGCATATAAGGCCTAACTCGAGACGCCGAATACTCCCTAAGGTATTCGGTCTTTATGAAGATGGGCAGAATAATGCCCTAAACCCCTGGTGTCTAGGTACGCGCGAAAATTCTGGTGCGGCCAATGCCAAAGCACCAGCCTCCTCCTCGATTATATTAAGGAACAGGGGGGATGTGTATCAACAAGAGACAGTGAAAAAAGGTTTATGCAAGGTCTTAATCTGAAAGAATCCTTGCAACGGGTCCCTCTTGACGCGTCTGCTTTGTGTCTCCGCAGCCGTATCACGGGCGGGTGTAGCACGTTGTTCATCTATAAAAGAGAGGAACTTAGTTTTAAAAGAAAAAAGGATCGTGCGAAAGATGTACTTAATATTTAAATAAACACAGTACGGTTCAAAGAAGTGAATAAAATTTGAGCTTTATTGTCTCTTGTTAAACATGCATGCAGCCCCTTGTATGGGGGTATGCCGCTAGTTGGCGCCGGACTCGTCTAGCCGTATCCGGGGCTTGAATGACCTATTGCAGGTTCTTTGCCTAGTGGAGCCGGATAGTCGTGGAGCTGTCGATGCGATCTCCCTTCTTCCGCGCCGAGTAACACTTAATACTTCCTTTCAATGAGATGATGCCGCGTGGACCGGGCATTTTAAGTGTTAGAGATGCATAATGCGGTATTGCGTTAAAACGGGCGAAAGCTTCGCGTCCCAATAGTGCTTGATGGCTACTTTTAAACGGGGCGACATGGAAGAGTAACCGTTCGCGATGGAAGTTGTCGGATGAACCAAACACAACTTCTAGCAGTATGGAGCCCGTGCAGAGGGCGTATGGGCCAGGCAGTACTCCTTTAAAGGAGGTGTTGCTATGGCGGATTTTGGTTGGGTTTATCCCCATCCTCATGGATTGTGTCCTCGATATATCAGGTTTATGTCACTGCCGCCATCCATGAGGACATGTGTAAATTGGAGTCCGTCGATTATAGGATCCAATATCAAGGCAGTCCATCCTGCGTTCCGGATATTATCGGAATAGTCCTTATGGTCGAAGGTGATTGGTTTTGACAACCAGTGTGTGGCGCGCCTTTTAGGGGGCGCCGCTTTGTTTTTCCCTTTGATCACGTGAAGTGAGTTTACTGTTTTAACCTCCTGTGGGAAAGTTTTTTGTTTTCCAGAGTGCTGCTTTTGGGTTTCGTCACTCGCATTTGGTGTGTCAAGCCCCTTGTGTTCGGCGTTAAGTCGGCCGGACTGCTTGAAGACCCAGCAATCTCTGTGGGTATGGTTTGCGTGCTTCCGGAGGTACCATGTATTTGACACAGTCTATCCAAAATCTTGTTTAGGTTGGATAGCTCGTCCTTTATTATCCTTTAGGGCGGTGTTTTGCTGTTTGGCCGAGAGCTTTTGAATCCGGCGTTGACCGCCGTACTATTTGGGCCATTTTCCTTATTCGGCGCTGATCTTTTCGGCGTGTGATTTCATTTCCATCCCTGATTTTGGATGTACTGGTCATTGGTGTCGCATCTAGCCACCATTGTCCTCTCCAGCAAAAAGCGGGTCATGAGGATTGTTAATGCGGCCATTGTTCTTGGCTTTTCTTGGCGAGGTGTCAGCGAGCCATTCTTCTCGGACGTTGTGTTTGAAAGCTGCTAAGGCTTCGGCGTCCGGACAGTCGACTATTTGGTTATTTTTAGTAAGGAACCTGTTCCAGAATTTCCGGGCTGACTTTCCGGGCTGTTGAGTTATGTGACTTAGATCGTCTGCATCCGGAGGGCGGACATAAGTCCCCTGAAAATTTGCCTGAAATGCATCCTCGAGCTCTCCCTAGCTTCCAATGGTATTTTCGGGGAGGCTTTTAAGCCAATGCCGAGCTGGCCCTTTGAGTTTAAGGGGTAAATATTTTATGGCGTGGAGATCGTCACCTCTAGCCATGTGTATGTGGAGGATGTAATCCTCGATCCAGACTCCGGGGTCTGTTGTTCCGTCGTATGCCTCTATGTTTACGGGTTTGAATCCCGCTGGAAATTCATGATCCAGCACCTCATCGGTGAAACATAGGGGGTGTGCGGCGCCCCTATATTTGGGTGTGCCGTGATCTTCGGAATTTTGGCGTATTGCATTGCTTTGACGAGCCTGCTTTCTTGGACCATAGATGGACCTAACTGGGCCATCCTCTTGATGTGAATCCTTATGTGGATCACACGGCACCATTCGCCGCTCTCTTTTTGCCATGAGGTCGTCCATCCGACTGGGTGGCCTTCTTACTTTTTAATTGTGGGGGCTCTAAGGCCTCCTCGTCGAATTCGGGCAGTAGCTTTCTTTTCGGGTAACTCTTTGTTCGGGCGATCGTCAGCCAGACTTGTTCTGTGTGCTGAATACTTTGCTCCATCTGATCCTGAGTGCATCTTCCGCTGTTTTGAGCTTCTGCTTTTTCAGGCTACGCGCGGTGGCGACGAGCCTTTTCTGGAGGTTATTTTGCTCCAATGATTTGTCCGGCGTGAGGTCGTCCGGACTGTTGTCTTCGACGGGGACAGATTGTTTATCCAAATTGTCTTGTTCGGACGATTGCTCGATAGCTTGTTCGTTGTCCGCCTGTTCGCCTTGCTCTATGGCTGAGTCTTTGTTGAGGCGGGACTTTGTTCGGCGTTTACGTTGCCGTTTTGGCTGCTTTTCGAGGGATTTATCCTTCGTAGCGTCCCGTTGTTCCTCGTCTTCATTTCCTTTAGGTGTATCCACCATGTATACATCATGAGATGAGGTTGTCCAGCATCCTATAGGTGCTGGTTCATTGTTGTCTCCTACATCGTCGTCCATACCGTCGATGTCTTCGGAGTCGAAATCGAGCACGTCGTGTAAGCTTTCGACAGTGGCTATGAAGTGGGTGGTGGGTGGGCTTTGAATTTCTTCGTCGTCCGCATCCCAACCGTGACCGCAGTCCGGCCAGGGCTCTCCGGATAAAGAGAGAGACTTTAGTGAATTCAGGATGCCGCCAAAGGGCGAGTGCTGAAAGACGTCCACAGCCGTGAACTCCATAACGGGCGCCCAATCGAATTCGATTGGCAAGGGCGCGGAGGGTTCAGAGTCCGGAGAGGAGTCCGGCACCCTGGAGTCGAGGTCTTTGCAAAGGACAGGGATAGAGTTCGGCTCGATCGCCGTAGAGATTGTAGCCGCCGAGGCGGTGTCCAACCACTCGTCCTCGGTCGGGGAATCCGGCTCCGGATTTAAGGTCGGAGCGGATACTGGTGCGGCCTCCAGGGCACTGTTCGGCTGCAGAGCTAGATCATGTCCATCGAGACAGTGTGGCGCGCTTGGCTGCGGCTCGAATCCATCGAAGATCAAGTCTCCGCGGATATTGGCCGTATAGTTTAAACTTCCAAATCTGACTCGACGCTGTGGGCGTAAGCTTCGATCTGCTCTAGATGGCCAAGCGAATTGGCCCGCAGTGCAAAGCCGCCGAACACAAAGATCTGTCCGGGGAGAAAAGTCTCACCCTGGACCGCGTCGTATTTGATGATTGAAGGAGCCATCAGGCCTAACGGTGACGACACAGAGGAACTCTCAATGAAAGCACCAATGTCGGTGTAAAAACCGGCGGATCTCGGGTAGGGGGTCCCAACTGCAAGGCGTCTAGGCGGATGGTAACAGGAGACAAGGGACACGATGTTTTACCCAGGTTCGGGCCCTCTTGATGGAGGTAAAACCCTATGTCCTGCTAGATTAATATTGATGATGTGTGTTACAAGAGTGGATCTACCACGATCAAGGAGGCTAGACCCTAGAAGCTAGCCTATGGTATGATTGTTGTTCGTCCTACGGACTAAAACCCTCCGGTTTATATAGACACCGGAAGGGTTAGGGTTACACAAAGTCGGTTATAATGGTAGGAGATCTTCATATCCGTATCGCCAAGCTTGCCTTCCACGTCAAGGAAAGTCCCATCCGGACACGGGACGAAGTCTTCAATCTTGTATCTTCATAGTCTTGGAGTCTGGCCGATGATGATAGTTCGGCTATCCGGACACCCCCTAGTCCGGAACTCCCTCAGTTGGTGCCAGCGGTACTACCGCGACCCTCAGCGGTAGTACCACCGAAGCTCCCCAGAGGTAGTACCGCTCTCAGAGCAGTAGTACCGCTCCAAGAGGTAGTACCGCTCTCCGAACGGTAGTACCGCTTGGGAGTTTCGGCTGTAGTACCGCTGTTCGTCTGGGCTACTACCGCCTTGATTCTCGAACGAAGTTTTTCGTGTCGGGTTTTGCGGCACTAAGAGAGGTAGTAAGTGCGGTAGTACCGCCCTAAGCGGTAGTACCGCTCTTCCCTAGCGGTAGTACCGCCCTGGGGTCAGGGCCCTGGAAGCGCGGCAATACCGCTGGGTTGAGCGGTAGTGCCGCCCGGAGCGGTAGTACCGCCCTTCCCTAGCGGTAGTACCGCTCCGTGTGGGGCTGGTGAGTGGGATAACGGTTGGATTTTCCCCCTCCTATTAAAGGGGGTCTTCTTCCCCAATGAACCTTATCCTTTGAGCTCGTGTTCTTCCCCCATTGTTGACCTTCTTCGAGCTTGCTAACTCTCAATCCCTCCATGGATTCTTGCTAGTTTTTGAGGGAAAACTGAGAGGAGATCTAGATCCACATTTCCACCAATCACTTTCTCCTCTATGTGAGGGGAACCCCTTGGATCTAGATCTTGGAATTCTTGGTGTTCTCCTTCTTGTTCTTCCTCTCTTTTTCCACCCTAGCATTAGTTGCTTGGTGGGATTTGAGAGAAGGACTTGGGCACTTCGTGTGCCCTTGCCATTGCATTTGGTGCATCGGTTTGAGTTCTCCACGGTGATACGTGGAAGTTACAAGTTGAGAAGCTTATTACTCTTGGGTGCCTGGTGCCCTTGAGCTTGTTCCTCTTGGGTGCTTGGGCGCTCTAGACGGTTGGTGGTGTTCGGAGCTCAATCATTGTGGTGCAAAGCTCCGGGAAAGCGTCGGGGTCTCCAATTAGGTTGTGGAGATCGCCCCGAGCGATTTGTCGGGTATCGGTGACCGCCCCCAAGGGTTGCCAAAGTGTACGGGTTCGGTGACCGCCCCCAAGGGTTGCCATTTGTACGGGTTCGGTGACCGCCCTCAAGGGTCCCTTAGTGGAATCACGGCATCTTGCATTGTGCGAGGGCGTGAGGAGATTACGGTGGCCCTAGTGGCTTCTTGGGGAGCATTGTGCCTCCACACCGCTCCAAACGGAGATTAGCATCCGCAAGGGTGTGAACTTCGGGATACATCGTCGTCTCCGCGTGCCTTGGTTATCTCTTATCCGAGCCCCTTTACTTATGCACTTTACTTTGTGATAGCCATATTGTTCTTTGTCATATATCTTGCTATCCCATAGTTGCTTATCTTGCTTAGCATAAGTTGTTGGTGCACATAGGTGAGCCTAGTTATTGTAGGTTTTGTGCTTGACAAATTAACCGCTAGGTTTATTCCGCATTTGTTCTAGCCTCAACCGTAATTATTTTAAAGCGCCTATTCACCCCCCCCCCTCTAGGTGACATCCACGATCTTTCAGAAGGTATGATGGACTCATATGGAATAACTTTGGGGTTTATGGAAGTGGATGCACAAGCAGTATTCCTTAGTACAGGCGAAGGCTAGAAAGAGACTGGGAAGTGACCAACTAGAGAGCGACAACAGACATGAACATGCATTAAAATTAATCAACACTGAGTGCAAGCATGAGTAGGATATAAATCACCATGAACATAAATATCGTGGAGGCTATGTTGATTTTATTTCAACTACATGCATGAACATGTGCCAAGTCAAGCCACTCGAATTGTTCAAAGGTGGATACCACCCTATCATACCACATCACAACCATTTTAATAGCATGTTGGCACGCAAGGTAAACTATTATACACTCCTAGCTAATTAAGCATGGCATAAGCAACTATAATCTCTAATTGTCATTGCAAACATGTTCATTCATAATAAGATGAATCAGGAACGATGAACTAATCATATTTCCGAAAACAAGATAGGTCGAGTTCATACCAGCTTCTCTAGTCTCAATCAGTTCATCATATATTGTCATTACTGCCTTTCACTCGCACGACCGAACGGTGTGGATAATAATAATAGTGCACGTGCATTGGACTAAGCTGGAATCTGCAAGCATTTTAATACAAAGGAGAAGACAAGATAATATGGGCTCTTGCTTCAATCAACGATAATGCATATAAGAGCCACTTCAACATTTTCATCATGGTCTTGTCCTCTCGACCCCCAAAGAAAAGAAAAGAAATAAAACTATTACACTGGAAAGCTCCCAACAAGCAAAAGAAGAACGAGAAATCTTTTTGGGTTTTCTTTTAATTATTACTACTACAAGCATGCAAAGTAAACTAGCTAAAAGCTATAACTAATTTTTTGGGTTTTTTTTCTTAAGGTTATTCAAACACACAAGAAGAAAGCAAGAAAAAGGAAAATAAACTAGCATGGATAGTACAATGAAAAAGTATGAGCACCGACAACTGGAATGAGTGTGTGAACATAAATGTATTGTCGGTGAGAAATACGTACTCCCCCAAGCTTAGGATTTTGGCCTAAGTTGGTCTAGTCCCATGGCTGGCCTGGCGGATATCCGAAGTTGTAACTGGGGTTGTACTGAGAAGCATCCTCGGAATGCCACTGGTTGACGATCTCCTCCGGATCTCACTGGTAAACAGACTGACGGTGAGGATCAAGTGGTGGCTCCGGCTCTGGCTCTGGAGCTAATGTTGGGTTCCGGTAGGCATGGATGGCCTCCGGCATGTCACAGCCCCAGATCAGCCCTAGAGCTTGCTTGTAACTAGTGGCATTGCATCCATGCATCATGTTTGAATTTTCATGAAATTTGAAATGGGGATGACCAAGCCCTAGCACTAAAACAATTTAAATAGGTTCAACTTCAAAGTATCTTCAAAGAACCCAAATTGGTTTGCAAAAATGTTCATGATTAATGGAAAAAGGTGAAAACCATATCCAGAGATGATGGATATTTTTCCAAGACATTTTGGATATTTGAATAAACCATATTGTATTTGAATTGGGGCATTTAAAAAAACTATTAATATTTTTAAATGCTCCAACAATTCTGTAAAATAGTTAAGGGCCTCTGTAATATTTCAGTTAATGCCCAAAATTATTTTCAGGATTTATGAAATGATTTGGTTTATAAACTAAATCAAAACAGAGCAAATAATAGAAAAACAAAAACAGTTAAAAAGGAAAGAGAGAGAGCTCACCCGGCAGCCACTTACCTGGCCCATGAACTGGCCCAGCCTTCTCTCCCCCCCTCCTCCTCGACGGCCCAGCTGGTGGCCCAGCCCACCACCGCCGCCATTGTCGTCTTCCTCTGCCAAGAGGGCAGAGGCGAGGCGTGGCGCTTGCCCGACGCCCCCGACGCCACCTCCTGCTTCGTGCTGGCGGCCTCCCTGACCTCCTCGCGACGCCACGACGACGCCCCGTGCCCCCTCGCTCCTCTCCCTCACTCGCTGCTCCCTCTCTTTCCCCCTCTGGCCCTCTTCCCTGAGCTCACCGAACGGAGCCGCCGCCACCGACGCCGTTCGCCGCGGCCACTTCCACCGCTTAGCCACCCCAGCATGTCTAGGAGATCCGCCTCCGTCGTCTACGCCTCCTCGAGGACACACACACCACCGGACGCCCCACATCGTCGTCATCCTCAACATCTTCATTGCCGGCCGCCGGAGATCCTCGCCGCTTCGCTCGCTCCGGTGCTTCCTCGAGCCACCCGACACCGTCAAACGACGCTTGTGAGATTCTGCTCCGGACCCTCTTCTCCCTCTCTCATTTGCGCCCGGTAGCCTCGTCCCCAACCATGACCGGCTTCGCCTCCGCCCGAGCTCATCGTCGGCGCTTATTCCGGCGACCTTTTGGTCACACCACCATGTCCAACGGATTCGTGGCACGCGTATGTCATGCATATGCCGTTAGCTAGTCGATCTGCACGTCAGAAGCTACGAAACCGCCGCCAACCGAACCATGGCAGCCAAAACCTCGTCGCCGGCGCATTTTCCGGCGACCCGAGCCCAACTATCTCTGCACCACCCGATGCGGCGCTCTTCCGAGCTACTCAGAGCCCTCCCCGTCCGTTTGGTCGCCGGAGCAAGAAACCGAAGGCCTCCGCCCGTCTCGGCCTCGCCCGGCGACTTCGACGCTGGTGGTTTAGCCTGATTGACCAGGGTTTGACTTCCCAGTGGTCACCGGCGAGTGGACCCGGCCACTAACAAAACAGGGTTAACACTAACCGATATTAGTTAGTTAAACTAACTCTTGACGATGGGCCCCAGTACGAGTTGACACGGACAATGACCCAGTTGACTCGCTGACGTCACATCGACGTCAGGCTGACGCAATAACTAGTTTTCTGGATTTAATATAATTTAGGAAATTTCAGAAAATACCCCAAACTTCAAATATTCATAACTTTTAATCTGTAGCTCCAAATTAAATAATTTATATATGAAAAATGACAGAAAAATATGAAGAATCTGTTTATGGCATCTTCATGCATGATTGAACAAGTTAACCTCACTGAATAGGATGAATCATGATTAGGGCAAATTATGAAATAACATTTGGAGTTGGAGTTTAACCTTGTTTGAATTCCACTTCAATTAACTTGGCTAGATATTGCATTAGGTGAATTCAGTACCTTAACATGACATGTCATTCATGTGAATGTGCATTGCATTGATTGTGTTCTCTCTTGTTTGTTTGCCGGTAATTGTCCCCTCTCAGTAGACGACGTTCCGACGATGAATTCGATGACACCGATGAAGAACTATATTATCTTCAGAAGTGCCAGGCAAGCAAAACCCCCTTGTTCATTCCGATATAATCCCACTCTCTCGCTCCTGCTCTATTTTATTGCATTAGGACAACAACGACTCATGTGTTACTTGCTGCGGTAGCTGAACCCCTTTATCCTCTTGCATGACTGTCATTCCACAAGAATTAGATGAAACCCACTAGCATGAGTAGGAGTTGTTTGAGCCATGTTGTGCCTACTCATTCATGCTTGTTGTCATGCACTCCGCTTAGAGTTGAGTCAGGTCTGATTCATCGGGGATGAATCGGAGGTGTGTGAACATGTCCTACTGCGTGTATGAGCTAAGTGTGTGAACATGATTTGGTAAAGGTAGCGGTGAGAGGCCATGTAGGAGTACATGGTGGGTTGTCTCATTGCAGCCGTCCTCAGGAACTGAGATCTGTGTTTGTGATCCATGAAACAGTTACTACCACGCATTGGGCCCGAAACCAATGGACCCTCTCGGCTTCTTAACCACCCTTGTCCTCGGTCCGGGAGTAGCAAGTAGTTTACGGTGTTTGTAGTATGTTGGGGCCGACGCAACGCTGACCATAGGGGTGGGTTGTGTTGCGGTAGGCACCGTGGCGGTGTACCGATTCGCCCGTTTGGTGTCTCGGGAACCCTGCACACATTGTTCGGGGCTGTATGGGAAACCTCGGCGGACTCCTGCGGATGGAACCCGAATAGGCGATAAACCCGGACTTGGGACTTGTGTGTTTAGGTAGGCTGTGGCCGACACCCACGTTGGGCTTCCGCTTAAAGGTTGCCGAGTACATGTCGTATGTGGCGGTAAGTGGTGAGCGTGTGTGAAGAAGTACACCCTGCAGGGTTTAATATGATCTATTCGAATAGCCGTGTCCACGGAGAAGGACTTCTGGGTTGCCTATATCAGTTCATAGACAAGTGAAAGTGGATACCCTAAAATGCGCAAGATAAGCGTGAGTGCTATGGATGGCGTTCTCGTGAGGGAGACGGGAGGCGGATCCATAGTGGTGTATTGATATGGTGAATATGTGGACTCGTAGCGCCACCTCAAAAGAGTTACTTGCGATCGTAGTTCAGGATAGCCACCGAGTCAAAGCTGGCTTGCTGCGGTCAAACTCCACCACCCCTTTTTGATAATGATGCATATGTAGCTAGTTACGATGTAAGTCTTCTTTGAAATACGTTTGTACTCACGTTTGCTTATTTTACGTTTTGCGAGAGAGACTTGGTCTCGCTAGTAGTTCCGCTTGGACTTGACGGTTAGCTTGTTACCTCATTTCACGATCTTGTGCCTCGGCAGGATCTGGTAGATAGTCAGGCTTCTCAGCCTTTTTCATTTATAGTTATGCGTACTCGGGCATGTTTAGCTTCCGCTTGTGCTTTGACTTGTATGCTCGAGTGTTGGGTCATGAGACCCATGTTTGTAATATCTCGCTCTTGAGCCTAATGAATAATATTTGAGTCGTAGAGTTATGTTGTGATGCCATGTTGTATCTACGCATATTGAGCATAATGTGTGTATGTTTGAAATGCTTGGTATGTGTGGGATCCAACAAACTAGTTGTTTATCCTTGGCAGCCTCTCATATGGGGAAATGTAGTCTCGTGCTTACGGCGATAGTAGTCCGCTTCTGCCCGGTTCACGGAGTCCTGCTAGCCCAAAGACTACTGCTTGGACACTTGACTGGCGGCATGTGTTTCACTTCGTTCCTATATACGTCCCTTCAGGAAATGTCACGGTGTTATTCGAGTCCTGCCTAGCCTGCTACAGCCCGGGATACCGGAGTCCTGTTATCCCTGTGCTACAGCCCGAATTTATTCGTTGATGACCGACATGCTCGATGTGATTCATGTATGCCTGTCCCCATGGGTTAGCGCCGCTTTGGGTTCACGACTAGCCATGTCGGCCCGGGTTCTTTGTCATATGGATGCTAGCGACACTATCATATACGTGAGCCAAAAGGCTTAAACGGTCCCGGGCCATGGTAAGGCGACACCCGTGGGAATACCGTGCGTGAGGCATAAGCGATATGATGTGTTACATGCTAGATCGGTGTGACTAGGATCGGGGTCCTGACAGCGTTGGTATCAGAGCCTGACTGCCTGTAGGATTACCAAGTCAAACTGGTCGAAGTTGAGTCTAGAAATGCTTTAGTTATGTAATGGAATTGATTGTGGAAGGAGCGTAAGGCTCTTTTTACTCCTTATACCTCATGGCCTTACGATCCGAGTCATCCTCTTCTCTTCTACGGGGTTAAGAACTAGGCTTCTCATCTATCTATCGGAGGGCGTGTTACTAATCCATTGACTTATAAGATTGTTGGATTTAAGCCCGATTCAGTTCCTACTATTTCTGTATGATAATTGTTGATCTCGGAACCTTGTTATTGTGATGTTGAGTGGTTATGCCACCATTTTGCAGGATGTCTCAAATCATTTTGAGCATTTACAGCCGTTATGCTGTCCGAGTCATCCCAGGTCTCTAAATAGTCGCATGCATTTGCAAATCCTTTTCTTCTGTTCCCGATGTCCTTTTTGGTCAGAATAAGCACACTAATCGGTACGTTGAGGTATTTTGTTGCCTCGGCGTAGATGTTGGAGCTATTATTATGACCCTAGGTGTTTAGGAGTCACCTAGCAATTTAGCAATGCTTTTGTATCCCTAGTGTGATGATTCTCGCCATCATTTTCGAAAGCATCCTGTGATGTCGATTAGTAGTAGGTATTCTACTCTGGGTTCTTTGAACCCGAGATTCATCCTACTTCATGTTGTTAGTAATTGCTAGTTCCTTTAGGATATTAGTAACTTTGTGGTAGTCCTCGAGGTTCGTGGCATTTCCTTCTTCCAAATACCATGAACTAGTTAAGGCAGAAGTTCTTTGAACTAAAAGATCACAATCAGAGTACTCTTGAGGAGTTCTCCGTTCCATATTGTGAATCTGCCAATTCTACTTTCTGCATGGGTTATCCGGGAGAAATGTTGAGCCTTGCTCGATATACTAATCCATGCTTCCACAACTCGAAAAATTATATGTTCCTTTGAGTTGCTCTCTTTAGTTGTACCCGACCATCCTCTATCGGTTGATAACCAAGAGTATGTGTGCATTCGTTTATCGATGTCTATTATCCTTGTGGTCCGTCAAGCTATTACATTACGGAATGACTAGGAGAAACAAACTCGATTACCTCATCCATTTCGAGGATTGGGTCAAAGTAATTGTACTCTGCAGATCAAAATGCCAATCCAGCTTTGATTCTGCTCTACCTTGGAGTGTTACCATCTTTATGTCAGGAACATCATGAGAATTGCACCTTCTCTTATGAATTCTTGTCGTGGTGATACTTCTCACCATCCTCATTCATTCCTCGGTCCTCGTGTTGTTGTAACCGGAATGCCGACAAGTGAATTGTGAGGTGTGAAATCAATACTTCGAGCAACTTGTTGCTTTGCATTAAATGGACACTATCCTCACTCTTAGCGTGTTGGTTATTAAATCATCATACTACGATTGATCGTGCTACCTAGTCCTTATTTCTGGTACACCCTTCGATCAATGAGATAGGATTATTCCATCCCTTGCTTATTTGATCATATCATCTTGCCCTCAAAAGCAAGATTGTTCTCGAGCTTAGTAACATACCGGTGGTCGTGACTTTCCAAATATCTTCTTGGAAGTGTTACCGGGTTGTCTCCCCGATTTGTTATGTTGAGCTCGTGATCAAGTTGGTTTCTTTGTGAACCACCCTTCTCCAAGAATCTGTGTTGGATATCCCTAAGCTAGTTGGTTAAGCTAGACAACAACTTGGAGAGTTGGAAGATAAAAGCTTGCCTAACCTAGTTCGATCCAATGGGATATTCTTGTGTAGTGTGTGTTGAAGAAAGATGATATCTTCATCGATTGGTCTCTGTGATCGATTCTTTGGACCTATTGTCTTATCAATCCTTTGACTTGAGTATGGGCTATTATTAGGTCAAATCGGAACCAACGATATTCGTAATGTTGTCTTACTCGTGGTTGATCCCTCGAGCATACCCATTACATCTTTTGGTGCGACCGATTGCTATCACCGTGTTCACATGATGGTGGAAGTCCAGTGATATGGAAACTCCGATGAGTTGCTGTTGAGCCCATCAGTAGCATTTTGTCTCCCCCATGAGTCATGTTGAACATCAACCTAGTATTGGAAACTTGTGTAAGCATTTCTTCATGTTACATTCATGGAGCTTATGCTTGGATGGTTGAAGAGACTTCCTCGAATTTATGTGTTTTAGGTGTAAGTTGCGCCATAAGTTTGAGAAAGGTTTGTTTTGCTTCCTCTGGAATCATTCCAAGTCAGTCATGCATGTGCGAAGTATTCTATGGTTTGATAGACTGATCATCTTCATTCCGTATGTATCCCTAGCACACCAAGCCACTAACTGATTTGTACAAGGAGAAGAAGTTTCTTCATAAGAGCTAATCATATGACTTATGTTAAAACTTGATATCCTCGATGATGGTTCCCCCACGAACTTGGTAGTGTTTAATATAAGACTACCACGTGGCCATGCTTGTCCGGGACAATGTGTTCACCTGTTTTAGCGAGAACCCGCTCATGTTTTGGAGCTCACTACCGTAGTTCATATCCCGAGAATCTCGCAACGTCATCTCATCGATTTGTGTTGCAACCTTTCCTTTTCAGACATGCTGAGTCTGAAGTATCCCATCACCAATCGGATCTGAATCTTAGGCAGATATGACGGTTGGAACATTCCAACAGTTGAATTTCATTCCCAGCTTGCACCGTCCTTGTGCCATCTCACTATGGGCTGCCCTCCTCGGCAGTTGTTGTCTAGGATCATCCTCAAAAGTGGACTTACCATGGGTCCCATCCATCTCCGATGATAAGCAAAAATCATCCATTGCGTTGTCTTCAACAAGGTAGTCCACATCATCCATTCTAGTCCGGGTGTACCATTCCTTTGCACTCCACCAAACGATCGTTGTGAATTACCTTAGGCTGGTATGAAGAGTCTCAATGATCTCTAAGTCAAAAGTAACTCTTTTTGACACTTAAGGGAATAGTTCTTTGCGTCACCTTTCTCGAGGTGTCCCGTTACGGGATCATGATAACTATTTCCTTGCCACCTTGAAACCATCCACCATCTTTCCAAGCGTGGAATTGTTGCCATCAATCAAACCCCGTCGTTTGTTCTTCCATCCCTCTCGATGAGTTTTGTGTCTCAATTCGAGATGTGTCACCATCTCAGTCCGTGAGTCGATCATGTTTACTTGATCTTCGTGAAGATCGAATCATGTAGGGTCTCCCCCTTCTTTCTGTTCTCGTGTCGAGTGAAGATCCCAAAAGCAAAGACGTCAAGACCAAGATGATGGAGTGAATCAACATCTTCGAGAAGGGCAAATGGATCATGAAGATTGTGATAGTTGCGACTCCCCTTTTCCTCTTACCTCACGTCTTGAATCTCGGGGCGAGATTCTTGTTTAGTGGGGTGAGTTGTCACAGCCCCAGATCAGCCCTAGAGCTTGCTTGTAACTTGTGGCATTGCATCCATGCATCATGTTTGAATTTTCATGAAATTTGAAATGGGGATGACCAAGCCCTAGCACTAATAAATAGGTTCAACTTCAAAGTATCTTCAAAGAACCCAAATTGGTTTGCAAAAATGTTCATGATTAATGGAAAAAGGTGAAAACCATATCCAGAGATGATGGATATTTTTCCAAGACATTTTTGGATATTTGAATAAACCATATTGTATTTGAATTGGGGCATTAAAAAAACTATTAATATTTTTAAATGCTCCAACAATTCTGTAAAATAGTTAAGGGCCTCTGTAATATTTCAGTTAATGCCCAAAATTATTTTCAGGATTTATGAAATGATTTGGTTTATAAACTAAATCAAAACAGAGCAAATAATAGAAAAACAAAAACAGTTAAAAAGGAAAAGAGAGAGCTCACCTGGCAGCCACTTACCTGGCCCATGAACTGGCCCAGCCTTCTCTCCACCCCTCCTCCTCGACGGCCCAGCTGGTGGCACAGCCCACCACCGCCTCGCCGCTCGGCGTCTTACTCTGCCAAGATGGCAGGCGAGGCGTGGCGCTTGCCCGACGCCCCCGACGCCACCTCCTGCTTCGTGCTGGCGGCCTCCCCGACCTCCTCGCGACGCCACGACGACGCCCCGTGCCCCCTCGCTCCTCTCCCTCACTCGCTGCTCCCTCTCTTTCCCCCTTGCCCTCTTCCCTGAGCTCACCGAACGGAGCCGCCGCCACCGACGCCGTTCGCCGCGGCCACTTCCACCGCTTAGCCACCCCAGCATGTCTAGGAGATCCGCCTCCGTCGTCTACGCCTCCTCGAGGACACACACGCCACCGGACGCCCCACATCGTCGTCATCCTCAACATCTTCATTGCCGGCCGGAGATCCCCTCGCCGCTTCGCTCGCTCGGTGCTTCCTCGAGCCACCCGACACCGTCAAACGACGCAGCCGTTGTGAGATTCTGCTCCGGACCCTCTTCTCCCTCTCTCATTTGCGCCCGCTAGCCTTCGTCCCCAACCATGACGAAGCTTGCCTCCGCCCGAGCTCAAATCGTCGGCGCTATTCCGGCGACCTTTTGGTCACACCACCATGTCCAACGGATTCGTGAGCGCAGCGTATGTCATGCATATGCCATTAGCTAGTCGATCTGCACGCCAGTAGCTCTGAAACCGCCGCCAACCAAACCATGGCAGCCGCAAACCTCGTCGCCGGCCGCATTTTCCGGCGACCGAGCCCAACTTCTCTGCACCACCCGATGCGGCGCTCTTCCAGCTACCCGTAGAGCCCCTCCCCCGTCCGTTTGGTCGCCGGAGCAAGAAACCCGAAGGCCTCCGCCGTCTCGGCCTCGCCGGCGACTCGACGCCGGTGGTTTAGCCCCAGTTGACCCGGGGGTTGACTTCCCCTGTGGTCACCGACGAGTGGACCCGCCACTAACTAAACAGGGTTAACACTAACCGATATTAGTTAGTTAAACTAACTACTGACCAGTGGGTCCCAGCGTCAGAGTTGACCTGGACAGCGACCCAGTTGACTCGCTGACGTCACATCGACGTCAGGCTGACGCAATAACTAGTTTTCTGGATTTAATATAATTTAGGAAATTTCAGAAAATACCCCAAACTTCAAATATTCATAACTTTTAATCTGTAGCTCCAAATTAAATAATTTATATATGAAAATGATCAGAAAATATGAAGAATCTGTTTATGGCATTTTCATGCATGATTGAACAAGTTAACCTCACTGAATAGGATGAATCATGATTAGGGCAAATTATGAAATAACATTTGGAGTTGGAGTTTAACCTTGTTTGAATTCCACTTCAATTAACTTGGCTAGATATTGCATTAGGTGAATTCAGTACCTTAACATGACATGTCATTCATGTGAATGTGCATTGCATTGATTGTGTTCTCTCTTGTTTGTTTGCCGGTAATTGTCCCCTCTCAGTAGACGACGTTCCGACGATGAATTCGATGACACCGATGAAGAACTATATTATCTTCAGAAGTGCCAGGCAAGCAAAACCCCCTTGTTCATTCCGATATAATCCCACTCTCTCGCTCCTGCTCTATTTTATTGCATTAGGACAACAACGACTCATGTGTTACTTGTTGCGGTAGCTGAACCCCTTTATCCTCTGCATGATTTTGTCATTCCACAGAATTAGATGAAACCCACTAGCATGAGTAGGAGTTGTTTGAGCCATGTTGTGCCTACTCATTCATGCTTGTTGTCATGCCTGCTACTGCTTAGAGTTGAGTCAGGTCCGATTCATCGAGGATGAATCGGAGGTGTGTGAACATGTCCTACTGCGTGTATGAGCTAAGTGTGTGAACACGATTTGGTAAAGGTAGCGGTGAGAGGCCATGTAGGAGTACATGGTGGGTTGTCTCATTGCAGCCGTCCTCAGGAACTGAGATCTGTGTTTGTGATCCATGAAACAGTTACTACCACGCATTGGGCCCGAAACCAATGGACCCTCTCGGCTTCTTAACCATCCTTGTCCTCAGTACGGGAGTTGCAAGTAGTTTCTGGTGTTTGTAGTATCTTTGGGGGCCGTCATAGCGCTGACCATAGGGGTGGGTTGTGTTGCGGTAGGCACCGTGGCTTGTACCGATTCGCCCGTTTGGTGTCTGGGAACCCTGCACACATCGTTCGGGGCTGTATGGGAAACCTCGGCGGACTCCTGCGGATGGAACCCGAATAGGCGATAAACACGGACTTGGGACTTGTGTGTTTAGGTAGGCTGTGGCCGACACCCACGTTGGGCTTCCGCTTGAA
Source organism: Aegilops bicornis (assembly GCA_021605145.1). Taxonomy (NCBI): domain Eukaryota; kingdom Viridiplantae; phylum Streptophyta; class Magnoliopsida; order Poales; family Poaceae; genus Aegilops; species Aegilops bicornis. The sequence goes on from CM038671.1 coordinate 107,571,285, forward strand.
GGTTGCAGTACATGTCGTGTAAACGGCGGTAAGTGGTGAGCGTGTGTGAAGAAGTACACCCTGCAGGGTTTAATATGATCTATTCGAATAGCCGTGTCCACGGAGAAGGACTTACAGGTTGCCTATATCAGTTCATAGACAAGTGAAAGTGGATACCCTAAAATGCGCAAGATAAGCGTGAGTGCTATGGATGGCGTTCTCGTGAGGGAGGCGGGGCGGATCCATAGTGGTGTATTGATATGGTGAATATGTGGACTCGTGCGCCACCTCAAAAGAGTTACTTGCGATCGTAGTTCAGGATAGCCACCGAGTCAAAGCTGGCTTGCTTGCGGTCAAACTCCACCACCCCTTTTGATAATGATGCATATGTAGCTAGTTACGATGTAAGTCTTGCTGAGATGCGTTTGTACTCACGTTTGCTTATTTTACGTTTTGCGAGAGAGACTTCGGTCTCGCTAGTAGTTCCGCTTGGACTTGACGGTTAGCTTGTTACCTCAGCTACGATCTTGTGCCTCGGCAGATCTGGTAGATAGTCGGGCTTCTCGGCCTTTTTCATTTATAGTTATGCGTACTCAGGCATGTTTAGCTTCCGCTTGTGCTTTGACTTGTATGCTCTGAGTGTTGGGTCATGAGACCCATGTTTGTAATATCTCGCTCTTTGGAGCCTAATGAATAATATTTGAGTCGTAGAGTTATGTTGTGATGCCATGTTGTATCTACGCATATTGAGCATAATGTGTGTATGTTTGAAATGCTTGGTATGTGTGGGATCCGACAAACTAGTTGTTTATCCTTGGCAGCCTCTCATATGGGGAAATGTAGTCTCGTGCTTACGGCGATAGTAGTCCGCTTCTGACCCGGTTCACCGGAGTCCTGCTAGCCCAAAGACTACCGCTTGGACACTTGATGGCCGGCATGTGTTTCACTGCCGTTCCTTATGTCATCCCTTCGGGAAATGTCACGCTGGTGTTATTCGGAGTCCTGCCTAGCCTGCAGCCCGGGATACTGAGTCCTGTTAGCTTACAGCCCTAATTTATACGTTGATGACCGACATGCTCGATGTGATTCATGTATGCCTGTCCCCATGGGTTAAGCGCCGCTTTGGGTTCACGACTAGCCATGTCGGCCCGGGTTCTTTGTCATATGGATGCTAGCGACACTATCATATACGTGAGCCAAAAGGCGCAAACGGTCCCGGGCCATGGTAAGGCGACACCCGTGGGAATACCGTGCGTGAGGCCGCAAAGCGATATGATGTGTTACATGCTAGATCGGTGTGACTAGGATCGGGGTCCTGACACGGCAGAACAAGATACTTGTTGTTCGCGCTGGTCACGGATGAAGTCGGTGAGGGCTAGGCCTCTTATCCTCTTCACTTTGCTTGTCCTTCGAGCTTTGGCTCGAGGAGCCTCGCAAAAATCTCTTCATCATTCTCTGAAAATTTCTGAAATTTTTAGTAACTCAAAATAAAAGTGGACCAAACTCAGCAAGATTGATAGCAACTACTCCCACAAGTGCCTAGAGACTATATCATGCATTAGAACTACTTGGGACCATATAATTTTGACATGCAAGCGCAAGAACAGGGTCACCTTAGCATCAAAAATTTTCAATGAATAAAGCACTAGGACAAAAACAAATTGGACCACTAGAGGAGTCACATACCGAAGAACAATCCCCCAAAATAGTTTTGTGAATGGAGCTTTGAGCAAGGAGATTGAAAATCGCAGCAAAATGAGATAGAACTCGTTCTTGAGCTGGTTGGTGATATTTTTGGAAGGAGTGTGTGGGTGCAGGAATAAGTGGAGGGGGCCACCAGGGGCCCACGAGGCAGGGGGCGCGCCCCCGGGGGTGGGCGCCCTGGACCCTCGTGGCCAGGTGCTTGCTCCCCCTGATGTGTTCTCAGTGCCAGATATTCTCAAATATTCTAGAAATAATCATATTTCATTTTCGGGACATTTGGAGAACTTTTATTTTTGGGGTATTTTCTATTGCAAGGATAATTCAGAAAACAGACAGAAAATACTATTTTTGCTTTATTTAATCTAAATAACAGAAAGTAAAAGGATGGTACAGAGAGTTGTGCTTTCTAACTTCATCCATCTCATGCTCATCAAAAGGAATCCCCTAACAAGGTTGATCAAGTCTTGTTAACAAACTCATTCCGAATCGCATGAAACCGGAGATTTTTCTAATAGCACTAGGTTACCTCAACGGGGATATGCACGTCCCCAACACTAGGAATATCATATTTCTTCTTGACAGTAGGAAGAGGAAATTCATAACCTCCAATAGTGATAGTTGGAATTTTTCCAATAGAATTGATAAAGTTAACTTGAGGTTGTTTCCTCGGAAAGTGTACCGTATGCTCATTACCATTAATGTGAAAAGTGACATTGCCTTTGTTGCAATCAATAACGGCCCCTGTAGTATTCAAAAAGGGTCTACCAAGAATAATCGACATACTGTCGTCCTCGGGAATATCAAGAATAACAAAGTCCGTTAAAATAGTAACGTTTGCAACCACAACACGCACAGCCGCACAAATACCGACAGGTATAGCAGTTGATTTGCAAAGATATTTCAGTAGGTGTCAACTTATTCAAATCAAGTCTACGATATAAAGAGAGAGGCATAACACTAACACCGGCTCCAAGATCACATAAAGCAGTTTTAACATAGTTTCTTTTAATGGAGCATGGTATAGTTGTACTCCTGGATCTCCTAGTTTCTTTGGTATTCCACCTTTAAAAGTATAATTAGCAAGCATGGTGGAAATTTCAGCATCAGGTATATTTCTCTTATTTGTAACAATTTCTTTCATATACTTCGCATAATGATTCATTTTAAGCATATCAGTCAAACACATACACAAAAAGATAGGTCTAATCATTTCAGCAAAGTGCTCAAAATCCTCATCATCCTTTTTCTTGGATGGTTTAGGAGGAAAAGGCATGGGTTTCTGAAGCCATGGTTCTCTTTCTTTACCGTGCTTCCTAGCAACAAAGTCTCTCTTATCATAACGTTGATTCTTTGATTGTGGGTTATCAAGATCAACAGCAGGTTCAATATCTACATCATTGTTATTGCTAGGTTGAGCATCATCATGAACATCATCAGTAACATTGTCACTAGGTTCATGTTCATTACCAGATTGTGTTTCAGCATCAGAAATAGAAATATCATTGGGATTGTCAGGTGTGTCAACAACAGGTTCACTAGAAGCATGCAAAGTCCTATCATTTTTCTTTTTCTTCTTCTTAGAAGGACTAGGTGCATCAACATTAGTTCTCTGAGAATCTTGCTCATTTCTCTTAGGGTGGCCCTCAGGATACAAAGGTTCCTGAGTCCTTTTACCCGTTCTAGTTGCAACTCTAACAGCATTACCGTTTCCCTTATTGTTTAATTCATTGGGCAAATCATTTTGAGCTTTAAGTACTTGTTCTACTTGAGTGGTAACCATAGAACCATGTTTACTAATGAGTTTAAGTTCACCTTTAACTCTAGACATATAATCACTCAAGTGATCAATCATATAAGCATTGCGTTGCAATTATCTACCAATATAAGCATTGAAGTTTTCTTGTTTGACAATAAAATTATCAAACTCGTCTAAGCATTGGCTAGCAGACTTATAACAAGGAATATCACCTTCATCAAATCTATAGAGAGAATTTACCTTTACTACCTGTGTCGGCTTATCAAGACCATGTATTTCTTCAACATGCGGAAAATTAAGACCATGTATTTCTTCAATAAGAGGTAAATTCTTAACTTTTTCAGCTTTAATACCTTTTTCTTTCATATATTTCTTTGCCTCTTGCATATCTTCAGGACTGAGAAAGAGAATACCCCTTTTCTTTGGAGTTAGCTTAGGGGTTGGTTCAGGAAGTGTCCAATTATTTTCATTAGTCAACATATTATTCAATAGCAATTCAGCTTGATCAACTGTTCTTTCCCTGAAAACACAACCAGCACAACTATCCAGGTGGTCTCTGGAAGCATCGGTTAGTCCATTATAAAAGATATCAAGTATTTCATTTTTCTTGAGAGGATGATCGGAAAAGCATTAAGTAATTGGAGAAGCCTCCCCCAAGCTTGTGGGAGATTCTCTTCTTCAATTTGCACAAAATTATATATTTCCCTTAAAGCGGCTTGTTTCTTATGAGCGGGGAAATATTTAGCAGAGAAGTAATAAATCATATCCTGGGGACTACGCACACAACCAGGATCAAGAGAATTAAACCATGTTTTAGCATCACCCTTTAATGAGAACGGAAATAGCTTAAGGATATAATAGTAGCGAGTTTTCTCATCGTTAGTGAATAGGGTGGCTATATCATTTAGTTTAGTAAGATGCGCCACTACAGTTTTAGATTCATAGCCATAAAAAGGATCAGATTCAACCAAAGTAATTATCTCAGGATCGACAGAGAAATCATAATCCTTATCGGAAATACAGATAGGTGAAGTAGCAAAAGCAGGCTCATATTTCATTCTAGCATTCAGAGACTTCTCTTTCAGCTTAGCTATTATTTCTTAAGATCAGATCTATCCTTGCAAGCAAGAAAATCTCTAGCAGTTTCTTCATCCATATCATAACCCTCAGGCACAACAGGCAATTCATATCTAGGGGGAGAATCTTCATCATCACTTTCATCAATATTATCAGTTTCAATAATTTCATTCTCTAGCCCTAGCAAGTTGTTCATCAAGAAATTCACCTAGTGGCACAGTATTATCAAACATAGAAGTAGTTTCATCATAAGCATCATGCATAGCAGAAGTGGCATCATCAATAACATGCGACATATCAGAATTAATAGCAGAAGCAGGTTTAGGCGTTGCAAGTTTACTAAAAACATAGGTGAATCAAGTGCAGAGCTAGATGGCAGTTCCTTACCTCCCCACGTAGTTGAGGGATAAATCTTTGTTTTATCATCTTTCAAGTTCCTCATAGTGACCAGCAGATATAAATCACAAGTGACTCAAAGAATAGAGCTATGCTCCCCGGCAACTGCGCCAGAAAATATTCTTGATAACCCACAAGTATAAGGGATCGCAACAGTTTTCGAGGGTAGAGTATTCAACCCAAATTTATTGATTCGACACAAGGGGAGCCAAAGAATATTCTCAAGTATTAGCAGTTGAATTGTCAATTAAACCACACCTGGATAACTTAATATCTGTAGCAAAGTATTTAGTAGCAATGTAATATGGAAGTAGCGGTAACGGTAGCAAAAGTAACGGTAGCACTTCTATAGTAATCGTAACAGTGGCAACAGAAAAGTAACTAAGCAAAGATCAATAGGTGAAAAGCTCGTAGGCATTGGATCAGTGATGGATAATTATGTCGGATGCGGTTCATCATGTAACAGTTATAACATAGGGTGACACAGAACTAGCTCCAATTCATCAATGTAATGTAGGCATGTATTCCGAATATAGTCATACGTGCTTATGGAAAAGAACTTGCATGACATCTTTTGTCCTACCCTCCCGTGGTAGCGGGGTCCTATTGGAAACTAAGGGATATTAAGGCTTCCTTTTAATGGAGTACCGGACCAAAGCATTAACACTTAGTGAATATATGAAGTCCTCAAACTACGGTCATCACCAGGAGTGGTCCCGATTATTGTCACTTCAGGGTTGCCGGATCATAACACATAGTAGGTGACTATTGACTTGCAAGATAGGAACAAGAACTCACATATATTCATGAAAACACAATAGGTTCAGATCTGAAATCATGGCACTCGGGCCCTAGTGACAAGCATTAAGCATAGCAACGTCAATCTCGGAACATAGTGGATACTAGGGATCAAACCCTAACAAAACTAACTCGATTACATGATAAATCTCATCCAACCCATCACCGTCCAGCAAGCCTACGATGGAATTACTCATGCACGGTGGTGAGCATCATGAAATTGGTGATGGAGGATGGTTGATGATGACGACGGCGACGGATTCCCCTCTCCGGAGCCCCAAACAGAATCCAGATCAGCCCTCCCGAGAGAGTTTAGGGCTTGGCGGCGGCTCCGTATCGTAAAACGCAATGAATCCTTCTCTCTGGGTTTTTTCTCCCCGGATGTGAATATATTGAGTTGGAGTTGAGGTCGATGGAGCTCCAAGGGGGCCCATGAGGCAGGGGGGCACGCCCAGGGGGCAGACGGACCTCCCACCCTCGTGGACAGGGTGTGGCCCCCCTGGTCTTGATTCTTTCGCCAGTATTTTTTACAAATTCCAAAAATATTCTTCGTGAAGTTTCAGGTCATTCTGAGAACTTTTATTTCTGCACAAAAATAACACCATGGCAATTCTGCTGAAAACAGCGCCAGTCCGGGTTAGTTCCATTCAAATCATGCAAGTTAGAGTCCAAAACAAGGGAAAAAGTGTTTGGAAAAGTAGATACGACGGAGATGTATCAGACGCCGAAGGACAGGCAGTCGACACGGGAGGAGCAAAAGAAACAGAAGCCCGATTCGGATCGCCGTACCCCTGGGTCACTGATTCTGGCGCCTGTATCAACTGAAGCACTTTGCTAGCGGGCACCCTCCTATTTGAAGTCCTGCTTTTCCTCCATGTGGTCTTCTGGGGCATATCTTCATCGTCGTCTGGTAATTCAATGATGTTTTGCGATGCTGCAAATGATTCGACCATAAACATTCAGTCGATCGACAGATCAATCGACAAGATAAAGACAAATTTACAGAGCCATACCTGCTTTAGAAGTGGCTGCATCTTTAGTTTCCTCGTCATTGCCATCCTTGTAAATGTCCATGGAAGTCCCAGAAGTAGCAGCATTGCAAGTTTCAGAACTTACTCGGTCAGACAGGAGAACAAATCGCCAATAAGTATAGGAATCCTTGAGCAAAGAGTGAAACAAGGCACTTACGCGGAGGCAACGGGAACATTAACCTTGATCCTAGGCAAGGCCTTCCGGGGCTTTGTAGGTGCAACCTTGAGCTGTTTCGGGGCCTTTTCGGTCGGAACGGGGGAAGACGTCCGAGTGTGCTTCGAAGTTTGCGTACTCGGCACAGCCCCTTTCCCACAGACACTTGCTAGGTCATGGGTCTGCTTGGAGCGTCTCTCAAAGCGAGGTGGGGAGTCGACCTCCTCGCCGCTGCTTGAGTCCTCACTTTCTTCCTCGACACCATCTTAAGATTTCCAGTCGGCGCTGTCACCGCCGCTCGCCTCTCCTTCATGATCCTCTCCATTGGGCATCGAATACATCGCAGTATAGATCTGCGAGGCAAAGAATTGAACAAGTATCAGTCAGGTTCAAAGACAGTTACAAATCAGAATAAAAGACACTCGCTAATGGAGGACAAACCTTGTCTGGTTCGTTGGAGGAGTCGAGTAGTTGAATTCTTCTGGACCCCCTGAGGTTGTCTTTGTTTCCAGTGATTCCCTGCAACCACTGCTCCACCGTCTCCTTGGTGACTTCCTATGGGTGAATCCGAGTGGTGTCCTCGATGCCCGAGTACATCCACATAGGATGATCGCGAGCCTGGAGTGGCTGGATACGTCGACTGAGAAACACCTCCAGCAAATCCATGTCGGTCACACCATCACGCACTTATTGGACTACTCGTTCAACCAACATGTTCACCTCTGTTTTCTCTGCTGAGGTCACTTTCAATGAAGAGGGCTGCTGGACCCGCTCCATGGAGAAGGGAGGAAGACCAGTCGACTGCCCAGGAGTCGGTTGGTCCTTACAGTAAAACCAGGTCGACTGCCACACTCTAACTGAATCAGGGAGAGTCATAGCTGGGAAAGTACTCCTACCCCTCATCTGAATCCCTAGACCTCTGCACATCTGAATCACGTGTGTCCTCTCATCACTCGGATTAGCCTTTTTCAGAGACTGGGAACGGCAAGTGAAGATATGTTTGAAGAGACCCCAATGCGGTCGACAACCTAGGAAATTATCACACATAGACACAAATGCAGCGAGATATATGATGGTGTTGGGGGAAAAGTGATGAAGTTGAGCTCCGAAAAGGTTCAAGAAACCCCAGAAAAATGGATGAGGGCGCAAAGAGAAACCGCGGTCAGCATGGGTCGCGAGGAGGACACACTCACCCTCCTGCGGCTGCGGCTCGGTCTCGTTGCCTAGCAGCCTCCAAGGTCCGTGGGCAATCAAGCCCCATTCGGCCAGATCATCCTTCGCACGCTCCATGGTCGTCGTCTTGTCCTTTCCCATCGCTGCGGGCTGCGCACGGATGGGGCGGTGGCGTCGTGAGTGGAGGAGAGCGCGATGGGGAAGCAGAGGAGGAAGAAGGGGAATTGGGAGCACTGTGCAGAATACATCAGCCTCGACGCCTTATATAGGCCCATTTCCGAGTGACTGACTCATGGGCCCAAGTGATCCTGTCAAATCCTGCAACAGTCACGCGTTGGGCATGTGGCGAAAAAGGCGTCACGGGAATCGAGGCGCACCTGCCTAATCCGTCCTGTTTACTGCGGTGCCCTCCGGCCCGCGCGCTTTCCCAAATTTCAAATCCCGCGAGATCCGGGAACGGCAGTGCAACCAATCACGCCAAAGATTTCATACCGCTCCAACATGCGAAGCATATCAGTATAAGTTCACTCGACAAAACTCTGAATGGATCAAGGCGACTGAAAATACAGTTGAAGTTCCAACATGGTTCACCAACCCAGGTAAAATGCCTCCGAAGCATAAGAATCGGGTTAGAACCACCTTCAACTCCTTCTCCACTCGGACCCCAGCCCACTCGGGGGCTAATGACGATGACATGTACCTAGGGTAGGGTAATGGGCCTGACCTAGACACCCTTCCCAAGGACACTGCCCTATAGTCAAAAGCATTCAAAGTACAACAGCGTCTACCGACTAAAATCATCCCAGAGTGAAACCCACTCGACCAACAATTCCACTCGGATAACCCAATTCCATTTGACCAGTATATAACCAGTCGACCGCACCAGAAATCACTCAGAGTATAGAAGATCTAAAGTCACTCAGGATGGCAACGGTCATGCGTTCACTCTGTAGTCTTAATGATCATTTATATGTCTTTATTATAGGCGTTACCAGTAACATCCCACCTTTATGTACATTGAACCCCTTGCAACGTGGGCTGGCTGGGGTCCTGGCGCACTCTATATAAGCCACCCCCCTCCACTGGCACAAGGGTTCGCACCCCCTGTAACTTCACGCATAATCCAATCGACCAAGCCTCCGGGCACCGAGACGTAGGATTGTTACTTCCTCCGTGAAGGGCCTGAACTCATAAACCTTGCATGCACAATCACACCGTAGCTAGGATCTTGCCTCTTCATACATACCCCCTATTCTATTGTCAGACTTACTCCCATGACAGGTGCCGCCCCCTCCCCTAGTCCAATTCGGACTCCATGGGGGGGCGCGCGCCACCTCCCCCTGGCCTGCCTCCTCTTCTCTCTTATGGCCCAATAAGGCCCATTACTTCCCCGAGGGGTTCCCGTAACCTCCCGGTACTCCAAAAAATACCCGAATATCTCTGGAACCATTCTGGTGTCCGAATATCATGTCTCGACCATTTCGAGACTCATCGACATGTCCATGATCTCATCGGGGACTCCGAACAATCTTCGTTCATCAAATCACATAACTCATAATACAAATCGTCATCGAACGTTAAGCGTGCGGACCCTACGGGTTCGAGAACTATGTAGACATGACCGAGACACATCTCCGCTCAATAACCAATAGCGGAACCTGGATGCTCATATTGCCTCCTACATATTCTACGAAGATCTTTATCGGTCAAACTGCATAACAACATACGTTGTTCCCTTTGTCATCGGTATGTTACTTGCCCAAGATTCGATCGTCGATATCATCATACCTAGTTCAATCTCGTTACCGGCAAGTCTCTTTACTCGTTCCGTAATGCATCATCCCGCAACTAACTCATTAGTCACATTGCTTGCAAGGCTTATTGTGATGTGCATTACCGGGAGGGCCCAGAGATACCTCTCCGATACACGGAGTGACAAATCTTAATCTTTATCTATGCCAACCCAACAAACACCTTCGGAGACACCTGTAGAGCATCTTTATAATCACCCAGTTACGCTGTGATGTTTGATAGCACACAAGGTGTTCCTCCGGTATTCGGGAGTTGCATAATCTCATAGTCAGAGGAACATGTATAAGTCATGAAGAAAGAAATAGCAATAAAACTAAATGATCATTATGCTAAACTAACGGATGGGTCTTGTCCATCACATCATTCTATAATGATGTGACCCCGTTCATCAAATGACAACACATGTCTATGGCTAGGAAACTTAACCATCTTTGATTAACGAGCTAGTCTAGTAGAGGCTTACTAGGGACACTCTGTTTGTCCATGTATTCACACATGTACTAAGTTTTCGGTTAATACAATTCTAGCATGAATAATAAACATTTATCATGATATAAGGAAATATAAATAACAAATTTATTATTGCCTCTAGGGCACATTTCCTTCACATCTCCCAGATTCTCTTTGAAGCTCTGTACCTTAGCTTTTGCTGTTTCCTGGGCCTGGTCAACGACTTCTTGCACCGTAGGTTCTTCAAGACATCTAGCTTCAAAATGCTTACATCTCGCCCCAGCTGGCCCGTCATGTGTTTCGCCATAACATTCTGTATCAACCAGGACTGGCCGGTGATCCGACTTCGTATATTCACAATTTCTAGACGCCACCTAAGGGAACAAATCATACCAAACTTGGTTACACACGGATCTATCAAGTTGTTCTTGAATTCTTCCTCTCCTCCATGTATACTTATCTCCCACGTAGGGCATATCCTCTAGATCACAATATGACAGTGTATCTCTAAATGCTTTCATAAACCGCTCCGGCGTAATGTTACCACCTTCCTTCTTTGAGTGAAATAGAATTTCATTGAAGTCTCCCAACAAAACCCACGCATCAGTTTGACCAATATGGAGTGATCGAATATCAGTCCATGTTATGTCTTATGCTCCCAGTCAGGTTCACCATAAACTCCCGTGAGCCTCCATCCCGACCCATGATTAACCGTTGCATCAGTATGTTGACTAGTAACACTTCTTTCCACAATTGCAACGCACTTATCCCACGTCATAAGCAAGCCTCCACTCCTCCCATCACTCTCATGCATAAGCAAGTGATGAAAACCTAATTTTTGCATGATTTTTCCTGCCCTAACTTTATTCAGATGCGCCTCAGACAGGAAAACCACATCAGCTTTATTTTGCCCCTGGATCCCCAGAAGCGCACGAACTGCCCGGGTGCTTCCCAACTTGTTGGGGATATTACTACTGGGCGTAAACCGGCCAGAAGAGGCTGGGTTAACTTCATCAGTAGCCAAGTATGCTTGAGGCCCGTGAGGATATTCAATAAGGGCCCAAGGCCCAGGACCGGTTTAAGGTTTGTAGCCGTAAACCGGCCTGGTATGTAACTTGTGTTGTAAGTTAGAAATACTAGAGACCGAACTGGACACGTCTATGAGCCGGTCTCGGGACTCTGCAAACCGACGGGTGTCACCCATGTATATAAGGGGACGACCCCGCGGCGATTCAGGACAACAGACAACAACTCGAGACTTAGGCGAAGCTTGTTTGCTCCCTAGTCATCGAGACCCCCATCAATTCCATCACAACTAGACGTAGGCTTTTACCTTCATCGAAGGGGCCGAACTAGTATAAAACTCTCTCGCGTCCTTGTGTCCGCTTTAACCCCTTTAAGCTAACCCGTAGCGATGGCTCCACGACTAAGTCCTTTCATGAGGACATCTGCCGTGACAAAACCACGACAGTTGGCGCCCACCGTGGCGCTATCGCACGATGGTTTCAAGTTCTTAGAGGGCAACTTTCGAAGGACTCAAGGGTTACGCTGTGGGCCGGATGACCAAGAGTCCTCGCGACAAGCTCTAGATCGACGATTCAGGCTGGGGACCCGAGGTCGGCTCGATTGAGTACGGGTACTGGGTCCCGTTTGGTGGCATACATGTCTTCATTGGCAAGATCGGTGAACCGGGCCCTGAGCCGGACATTTGCACCGACCTCGTCGAAACGGCTCAGCGTGTGAGGTCTGCCCAGGTTAAACCGGCTGTGAAGCGTGCCTTCGTGGGAGTCATCCACGGAGGAGAGTATGAAGGTGGATAGGCATCTGGTAGCGAGACCGTTGTTTACTCTGGCGACGAGTCCTCGACCGGAGAAACCGAATCATTATATCAGCTGCAGGACGGCCGGATTGGGGGCTGTTCCAATGGCGACAGTATTCCGGACCCCTCTAATCTGCCCAATCGGGTTGGGATATTCATGGCCGGTACACAAGCGGTGGTCCACTCTTCAACCGCAGCAGCAATGTTCTCTGGATCAGTAGCGGCGGCGGCGGCCGGGGCAGGAGGCTCTGTGCGCCCGCCGGCTCAAGTTTTATATGATTTGTTTGATGTGTTGGTTGTGCTTATGGCAGAAGCTAACCCGGCGGATCAGGACGCCCACAATGCGGAGATTGCAAAAGTGAGGGAACAGATCACTCAGGCCAAGGACGATTTGGCAGCCAGGAACAACAGGTTGGCCACGGAGCGGGCCGCTTTGGATGCACAGGCCTATAGGCTTATGCTAGACCAAACCGCATCGCATGAAGTCCTGAAAGAAGCATCGGTCTCGCCTGCCGACAGTCTTTGATGGCAGAAACCTCTTTAACACCCAGTGAGCGAGGACTAGTAACTTCGCCATGGTTAAAGCGGCGGAGGCACCGGGGGCCAGGTGCGCCCGATTCAACCTCGCTTGATGGAGCCACCTCGGCAGAATAACATCATGCCTCACCTGTCCGAGACACCTCCAGTGTCATTATTCCAATCGATGGACAATCTTATTGCCGCCGCTTCACGGCCGGAGGCCATCCCAATTGAAGGAGATTCTCCATAGCGGTGGAGACACGTCGGGTTAAGGAACTTCTTCGAACAGCTTTGGTTCAGCAGGAAGCATATTCATATAGCCGTGACCGGATTCATTCCACCCCCCGCCCAAGCCGGAGTTATAGCAGGCGGATGGATGAACCGGCCGTATCCAGTAATGCACGGAACCGTGAAGCGCCCCGTGGCCGTAACCCGGCAGGTGATGCCCAGGAAGTGGTGGACCGGGCCCGAGCGCGCAGTGACGCCGAGTTAGCAGCGGAGCATGAGGCTCGTCAACTTATGCCGGTTCGTCCAACCACCACAACTGAGCCAGGGGTTACTTCTAGTTCTTTGGGAGTACCTTGTCTTGTCCCCGCTTTACGCAATGTGCTTTGCCCAAGGATTTCAAGGGTCCGCATAAGGTACCAAATTACACGGCCGATTTGTCTCCGGAAGCATGGGTAGAGAGCTATGAGATGGCCATGGAGATGCTTGATGTAGATGAAGCGGCATGTGCAAAGTATTTTACCATGATCTTTGGAAGGACAGCCGTATTTGGTTAAAGAGCTTGCCGACCAATTCTATCAGTTCATGGGCCCGATTGCGAGCCCGGTTTATCCAGAATTTCAAGGATACATGTAAGCAGCCCATGTCGATAGTGGACTTAGCGGCCTGTGTCCAGGAGGAAGGAGAGTCAACAACCCGCTGGGTACGCCGAGTCTCGGAAATTTTGCACTCCTCATACCGCATTAACGCCGACTCCGCGGTTATAACTTTGGAAAGCAACTGCCGATTTAAACCTCTGAAGTTGAAATTGGGAAGGATGAAGCGCCATTGGAACGATATGGGAACCCTCATGACTGCGTTAGTGAAGTATGCTGATTCTGATGGTACCAAGGATCCCGAGTCTGATGATGACAAGACAGGGAAGGGAAAGAAGAACGGCAACTCAAGGGCAGCAACACAACATGGCAGGTCATGGTAATGGAGGCAAGCGTAAAGCGGATGGTAGCATGGACTTTGTGGCTAATACCAACGCCGCAGGGGCGAAGTCGGTGACGGAAGGGTAAACCGCCAAATCATGGTGGAGCTCCAAGTCCCAATCTGGACCGCTGACTTATCTATTAAACCAGCCCCGTCAAAGCAGGGACGAAGGAAGCGCCGACCACCCACCTTTGGAAGGATTGTTATATTATGCAGGAGTTTAAAAATTCTAATGCTTTCCGGTATGATCATGGATTAGGTGGTGGCTCAGGATCCGGATTCCATGGGCCGGGTCACGGTGGAGGAAACGCCAGTTCAGGCTTCAATGGAGATCAAGGTGGACATAAAAATCAAAATAATCAGAATAGCCAGGGTGGTTACAACCAGCAGCAGCAGCAGTCGGGGTATCAGAGCCATCCGAAACAGTTGAATAGTGGGCAATATCATGTATTCACCACTGGTTTGGATAAGCGGGACCAGAAGCTTCACAAGCGAGCAGTGGATTCAATTGAACCGGCCGTGCCTCGTTATTTACGCTGGTCCGAACAGCCAATCATATGGAGCAAAGAGGGTCACCCGCCCCGGGTTGACAATCCGGGTCAGCTAGCATTGGTGGTGGCACCTCAGGTGGGAGGTTATAAGTTCACCAACATGCTCATGGATGGAGGAAGCAGCATTAATATCTTGTATTACGAGACCTTCCGTCGTATGGGGCTAATAGACAAGAATCTTAAACCGTCTAATATGGTGTTCCATGGTGTGGTACCGGGCAAGTCAGCATATCCTGTTGGCAAGATAGCTCTGGAAGTAGCCTTTGGAGATGATCATGATTCCAGGTCAGAAACATTGGTTTTTGAGGTGGTTAAGATCCGAAGCCCGTACCACGCTTTGTTTGGGCGGCCGGCTTATGCCAAGTTTATGGCACGGCCCTGTTATATCTATCTGCAGCTCAAGATGCCGGGTCACAAGGGGCCCATAACCGTTCATGGAAGTCGTAAGATTGCCTTGGAGTGTGAAGAAGGTGATGCGGCCTATGCAGAGTCGGTTTGTGCCACGGAGGAGTTGAAGTATTACAAGGATAATGTTGATCCGGCTGACATGACTCCGTTGAAAAAGCCAACCACAGAACATGATCCGGCTCTAAAGTTCAAATCGGCAGCTGATACCAAGCTTGTTGACTTCGTACCTGGTGATTCGTCCAAACAGATTAGTATCAGTGCCAACTTGGATCCGAAATAGGAAAGCGCACTCATCGAGTTCATCCGTGAGAACTGGGACATTTTTGCATGGAAGCCTTCTGACATGCCAGGTGTACCGAGGGAACTCGCTGAGCACACTCTTAATGTTGATCCTAAGTATAAACCGGTGAAGTAGTTTCTTCGCCGGTTCAACGAAGAAAGGCGCAAAGCTATTGGAGAGGAAGTAGCCAGGCTCTTAGCGGGTGGTTTTATTGTTGAAGTGTTCCATCCTGAATGGCTGGCTAATCCAGTGCTGGTCCTTAAGAAGAACGGCACCTGGCACATGTGTGTGGATTACATAGATCTTAACAAGGCTTGTCCAGCAGATCCTTTTGCCCTCCCCCGCATTGATCATATTATTGATGCTACGGCGGGTTGCGAGCGTTTGAGTTTTCTGGATGCATATTCTGGTTATCATCAGATCAAGATGGCGATTAAGGACCAGGAGAAGGCGGCATTCATAACTCCTTTTGGAGCCTTACGCTATGTCTCTATGCCCTTTGGGCTCAAGAGTGCCCAGGCAACTTATTAACGGTGTGTACAGAACTGCCTTCATAAGCAGATCGGCCGTAATGTGCATGCTTATGTGGATGATATTGTGGTTATGTCAAGAGAGAAGGAAACTCTGGTTGATGACTTGAAGGAAACCTTTGATAACCTACGGACATACAAGATGATGCTCAATCCGGCTAAGTGTGTTTTTGGTGTACCAGCAGGCAAGTTATTGGGTTTTCTGGTGTCCAACAGGGGAATTGAGGCTAATCCGGAGAAGATCACAGCTATCACCTCTCTGGCTGAACCAAAGTGCATCAATGATGTCCAGCGTTTGGCGGGCCGGATTGCCGCGTTGAGCCGGTTTATCAGTCGCTAGGTGAGAAGGCAATACCTTTGTATCATATGCTGAAAAAAGCAGATCCCTTTGTTTGGAGTCCGGCTGCTGATAAAGCTTTGGAGGACCTAAAGCGGCAGCTAGCCAACCCGCCTGTTCTTGCTGCTCCGATTGACAAAGAACCATTGCTACTATATGTGGCAGCTAATGCTCGTGCAGTCAGCATAGCTATTGTGGTAGAGCGCAAGGAGGTGGGCAAGGAATATCCGGTTCAGCGTCCGGTATACTATATCAGCGAGGTGCTTATTGAGTCCAAGCAAAGATACCCGCATTGGCAGAAGCTGGTGTATGGAGTTTTCATGGCAAGCCGGAAGCTCAAGCAATACTTCCAGGGACATCCCATCACAGTGGTCAGTTCTGCTCCTTTGGGAGATATAATTCAAAACAGGGAGGCAATTGGCCGGATTGCCAAGTGGGCTATAGAGCTTGGGCCGCACGGTTTGAAATGCGTGCCTCGGACGGCGACCAAATCTCAAGCACTTCTGGATTTCATCAATGATTGGACGGAACTGCAAGCGCCTAAAGAAAAACCGGACCACACCTACTGGACTATTCATTTCGATGGGTCCAGGCAATTGGAGGGCTCGGGGGCTGGAGTTGTACTAACTTCCCCACAAGGTGATAAGTTCCGTTACGTTCAACGCTTAATGTTCCCTTGTACTAACAATGCAGCTGAGTACGAAGCTTTACTCCATGGTCTCCGGATGGCTAAGGAGATGAATCTCAGCCGAATCAAATGCTTAGGTGACTACTTTTGGTGGCCCAACAAGTGTCCGGTACTTGGGATTCTAAGGACCCGCTCATGGCAGCTTATCGCCGTGAGGTGGATGTTATTGCGAGCCACTTCAAGGGATATCGGTGGATCATGTGGACAGACGGAAGAACGAAGCGGCGGGCGCTTTAAGCGGCTAGGCTCTCGGCGTAAACCGGTCCCGCCTAATGTCTTCTTAGATGTCACCGCATAACACATCGGTCAAGCTCCACAGCGAAGAGGATTTGGCTATTCCCGATCCGGAGGCTTAGTTGGTGGCGACATTGCATGTCATTCCGGATTTGGATGGTTCCTTACCTTGCGTACATGAACCGGGGCGAGTTACCAGAGGATGAGACGCTGGCCAGACAGATAATCCGGCGATCCAAGTCCATGACTATTGTCAATGACGAGTTGCATCATTGCAGTGTATCAGGAGCATTTCAATGTTGTGTATCGCCAGAGGAAGGTTGTGAGATCTTGCGCGAAATCCATGAAGGAGATTTTGATCACCACGCCGGTTCAAAATATCTAGTGGCTAAGGCGTTTCGTCACGGTTTTTATTGGCTGACTGCTCATGCTGATGCGGAGGACCTAGTTAGGCGATGTGACGGTTGTCAGAAGTTCTCAAGACGCGCTCATGTGTCGGCTCAAGAATTGAGGATGATTCTGATTACTTGGCCGTTTGCCACTTAGGGCTAGATATGGTCGGACCTTTCAAAAGGTCCAAGGACAAGAAGACCCACCTTTTGGTGGCAGTTGACAAATTTACAAAGTGGGTAGAAGCGGAGCCGTCGGCCAAGTGTGATGCAGCCACGACGGTTCAATTCATTAAAGAGGTGATTTTCGGTTCGGCTTTCCACACGGTATCATTCGATAATGGTACCAATCTGTCTAAGGGTGCTATGAAGGAGTTACGTGAGCGTGAGCACATCCGGCTGGACGTTACATCACTAGCTCACCCACAGTCCAACGGCCAAGTAGAGAGAGCTAACCAGGAGATATTACGAGGCATCAAACCCTGGCTTATGGTTCCTTTGCAACGGACGCCGGGTTGTTGGGTTGAGGAGTTACCATCTGTGTTATGGAGCATCAACACTACACCCAACAGATCGACAGGATACACGCCGTTCTTCATGGTCTATGGAGCGGAGGCGGTTCTCCCCAGTGATATCCGTCATGACTCACCTCGTGTAGCAGCTTATGTTGAAGCGGACAACGAGGTAGCTCGGCAAGACGCTTTGGACCTGTTGGATGAGGAGCGTGACATTGCAGCTGCCCGTTCGGCGATTTACCAGCAGGATCTTCGTCGCTATCACAGTCGCCGAGTTAGAACCAGAACCTTTCAAGAAGGAGATTTGGTACTCAGGCTCATTCAAGACCAGACTGATATGCACAAGCTATCCCCACCTTGGGAAGGACCTTTCGTGGTCAGCAAGAATCGCACAACGGGTCATACTATCGATTGATATTCGAGAGCATAAAGACTCACGCATTACATCAGAGGAGGAGACCAACAGGCCGTGGAACATAGCTCATCTTTGGCCCTACTATACTTAAGCCATAGGCTATACTTATGTACATATTATGACAATGTATATATTATGATCAATACAATAAATTGGAGCCTTAGCTAAAGCAGGGTCTCTGTTGTTTTTTATATCATGAGTGGTTACACGGAGTTTTGTCTTAAAGCGTTCTACGGTTTACCCCTTGAGTTAGCTTTTTAACAAAGATTTATATTATGTCACTTGGGGGCTTGGTCGTGTCCGAACCAATGCAACACCTTTTGACAGGCGAAAGCCACAAGATCACTTGGGGACTTGGTCACGTCTGAACCAGTCACGCCTCTTGGTCGGCCTAAGGCCACAGAACCACTTGGGGGCTTGGTCGAACCCGAACCATCGCTACACCTCTTGATCGACGTAATGCCACTGCATCATTTGGGGACCTGGCTAACATGAACCATAGCTACGCCTATTGGGGGCTTGGTCATGTTCGACCATGGTAATGCCACTTGATCGGCTCAAGCAGCCTCATTAAAAAAATTTTGTCTTTGCCTTTGCTTGCAATTTATTTATCTTTTGCATATTTCTTTTGTTGTGTTCTTAAACCGACAAATGTTAAACCGTTTATTTGTCGAGTTGACGAGATACGGTTTGTTTTTCATCCGAGACAATTTTGCCCGGTTTGATTTTTAATAAACATCCTATTATGGAGTAACACCGGTGTTCATCTTAACCCGGAACGGTTTACCTAGTAAACCGACCTTATATATGCAGGAGCTGTTTTCTCCTTCAGCAGAGCGGGTTTTTTATGATTCCGCTTCAAGATTGGCACGGCCAAACTTCATGCCCTATGATGGCAGGTATCATATATTCCCATATTTTATTATATGTTTGATCTAAAGTACTGTCTTTAGTTTCATATACATGGGTATGATGACCCGTCTGGTGGTACAACCACAATGGCGGTTTAAGATTTTTTGACTACAGATAACAGTTTGAAGTTGATAATTCAACAAAAGCATAAGTTGCAATAAATATGCACGAAGGCATATCAACACAAAGTGTGGCAGCTAGTCTATTACAAGGCAACACAGTGCCCAGATAAAATAATTTTTTTAACAGCATAAAGCAGTAATGTAAACCGGACTCCGGTTTATGCTTGATCGCCAGCTTGGCCTGATGGTTGCGGGTCATCCTGCTGCTTCAACTTCGATTCTCTACCGGTAATTTGGAAATCAACAGTTGTCGATCGATTCCCATTAATGCTTGGAATACACTTCGCCGTTGATCAGCAGCAACGGTTCAATATCGAGGCGTAAGTATGCTTACGGATTGGCGGTATAAGGTTCTCCGCTTGAGGAATCGGGGCAGACACTCGTTTGTTTTCTCCATCATATTGGGCCTGATAGTGAGACAGATTTGATTCTTCAACCAGCTGACAGGCCAAAGGGCGCACCTCCCGGTTTATAACTCAAAGATCTTCTTCATTGAATTCCGTCCCGTCTTCTTTCAAACTTGGGAAGCCTTGGGCCGCTTCAACGGGATCAAAATCTGGCACCCATGCTTTGGCCCGGATTAAAGTATTTATCACGCCGGTTCTAGCAGCAGATTTCTTTAATTCTTCAAACCGGGAAGGAAGCATTGACAACCTTTTAAGGGTGTCCTGGATCAAGGTCGGGGCCGGGTTGTTGTGAGAAGCGGTACTGATGATCCGTTGCGCTCCGGTATAGAGTTGCTCTATCAATGTATAAGAAGCTTTCAATTTTTTCCGAACGTCTGATCCCAAGTGGCCAATACGTGTCCCTGTATCATTCAAAGGATTATTAAACCGGAAATTTTATGAGAAGGCTTTATTACGGCACAAATCAAAAAGGACTTACCAAAGACAGCAGCGGTCATGTCATGTACTTGTCGTTTTATGCTGGTCAGTTCATCCACCACCGGTTTAAGGGCAACTTCAGCATGTTCTGCCCGCTGAGTTAAAGCGGCCTTTTCAATAGCCCAATCTGCCCGCCCCTTGTTGAAGCCCTCCTTAAGCTTTTCCATGACGCTTAAAGCGCTGGTTAATTCGTCTTTTGCTTTGGAGGTTTCAGTTTGCTGGGATTTCAGGTTTTCTTGAAGATCAGCAATTTGACTATCTTTCTTGTTCACATCGGCCTACATCTGAGAAAATCATTTAAGGATTGAGATGCAGAGTTGAAGTACCAACCCCACAACAAGTTATGCCCTTGGTACTTGGGGGCTAATGCATATTTTCTTTTCATCCTACAATGTATATATAAAGTCCCAAGCTCAATACAAGTATTCAACTTGGCACTTGGGGGCTAATGCCTATTGGCTCTATCCTTAAATAATGCTAGAATTCTTATGTTAT
This sequence comes from Aegilops bicornis, assembly GCA_021605145.1. Taxonomy (NCBI): domain Eukaryota; kingdom Viridiplantae; phylum Streptophyta; class Magnoliopsida; order Poales; family Poaceae; genus Aegilops; species Aegilops bicornis. The sequence goes on from CM038671.1 coordinate 107,591,916, forward strand.
TCAAGTCCCGGTTGAAAGTGCAACTATCCCTAGGTGGTTTTGGTAATTCATAACAACATATAGCTCATTGAGCTAATGCTATTCCAAGACTATTATTTCAGGAAAGCTCAATGAATGGCATGGCATGGATGATGAAAGTGGATCCCTCAAAATACTAAGGACAAAGGATTGGCTCAAGCTCAAAAGCTCAAGACTCTTCATTTTACATCTTAGTGATCCAAGATCACATTGAGTCTATAGGAAAAGCCAATACTATTAAGAAGGGATGAGGTGTTGCTTAATGAGCCTTTTGCTTCATGTGCTTAGTGATATGCTCCAAAACCCTCAACTACTTTCCCACATCCACAAATGACCTAAACCTAAAGCCAAAATCGGTCACACCGATTCTTTATATCCGGCGCCACCGATTCCAAAAGTCATAGCCACTGCCACAAACCCTAAGCAAATCGGTCTTACCGATAGGGATCTCGGGCTCACCGAGATGGGGTTGCAATCTCTCTGTTTCACTTTGTAACGTTTCGGTCTAACTGAAGTGAGCGATCAGTCCCACCGAGATTGCAATTTAAACTCTCTGTTTACTTTTTGTAACATTTCGACCTCACCGAAAAGAGCAAATCGGTCCCACTGAGTTTACCTGACCAACTCTCTGGTTAGCTAATTACCAAAATCGGTCCCACCGAGTTTGTGTGTCAGTCTCACCGAGATTACGTTATGCCCTAACCCTAACCATATCGGTCTCACCGAGATGCATGTCGATCCCAAGAAAATCACTAACGGTCACTAGGTTTACTAAATCGGTCGACCGAGTTTGATGATTTGGTCCCACCGAGTTTGGTAAATTGTGTGTAGCAGTTAGATTTTGTGTGGAGGCTATATATACCTCCACCTCCTCTTCATTCGTGGAGAGAGCCATCGAATGAAGCTACACTTCCAACTTACCATTTCTGAGAGAGAACCACCTACTCATGTGTTGAGGCCAAGATATTCCATTCCAACCATATGAATCTTGATCTCTAGCCTTCCCCAAGTTGCTTTCCACTCAAACCCTTTTTCCACAGATCCAAATCCTATGAGAGAGAGTTGAGTGTTGGGGAGACTATCATTTGAAGCACAAGAGCAAGGAGTTCATCATCAACACACCATTTGTTACTTCTTGGAGAGTGGTGTCTCCTAGATTGGCTAGGTGTCACTTGGGAGCCTCCGACAAGATTGTGGAGTTGAACCAAGGAGTTTGTAAGGGCAAGGAGATCGCCTACTTCGTGAAGATCTACCGCTAGTGAGGCAAGTCCTTCGTGGGCGGCGGCCATGGTGGGATAGACAAGGTTGCTACTTCGTGGACCCTTCGTGGGTGGAGCCCTCTGTGGACTCGGCATAACCGTTACCCTTCGTGGGTTGAAGTCTCCATCAACGTGGAGGTGCGATAGCACCACCTATCGGAACCACGCCAAAAACATCCGTGTCTCCAATTGCGTTTGAATCCTCTAAACCCTTCCCTTACTTTCTTGCAAGTTGCATGCTTTAATTTCCGCTGCCAATATACACTTTGCATGCTTGCTTGAATTGTGTGATGATTGCTTGACTTGTCCTAATATAGCTAAAATCTGCCAAACTATAAAATTGGGAAAAGGTTAAGTTTTTAATTGGTCAAGTAGTCTAATCACCCCCCTCTAGACATACTTCAAGGTCCTACACCGGTTTAACTACATTAAGTTGAACCGGCCCTTGGGGGCTATCAGAGTTGACAGTTTGCAATATACAAGCAGAGAGTTATGGAGTTTACCTCATATTTGTCCTTCATCATGTTTACCAAACCGGCTTCATAGTCACGGCTGGTATATAACCGGTTCAAGTAGCCGGAATGAAGCTCTTGTGGATTCAAAGCGGTGTAAGTTGCCAAATCGGCATTCCACTTGCCTTTACCAAAGGCAGTAAATTCCTCTTTGGCAGTATGCTTGGACAAGGCGATAGGATTACCTGGCTCGGAATGGCCAAAGCCGGTAATCACAACATCATCATCCTTGGCTTCACCGGTTCGCACTGGGGTCGCCGGTTTATCCTTCTACTTTGGTGGACTCGCTGTCTTGTCAGCTTGGGCAGGACTTGTGGGTTGACTTGGAGGACCGGTGGTATCAACATACGCCTCTTGACGATAACGTCGTGACCTTGCAAAGGTGGATCAGTCAGTATATCCTCCTGGATGTGTTCCTCCGGGTTTGGTGTTTCGGTCGGTTCAGGAGCTTCGTCTTCTGCCGCTTTATCCAGGTGAGCTTTCTTGCTTGGCCTGGGCTTGGCTCTAAAAGGAAAAAAGATGGATCAGTCCAATGAATATTGAAAGTGCTATATCAAAGAGCATTATCAGGAATATGGCTTACCCAAGCACTGTCTTAAGCGTTGGGAGTTGGGTGCATGTTGACTCGCCAGAAGAAGAATGAGAAGTCACCTGATAATTGGAGTCAGATGGATTAAGAGGTTGATGAAAGCAGCCCGCTTTAGGATAAGCATTGACGAAACAGTTAGAGACCTCTGAACGGCGTTTCGAACCGGAATTATTCGGTAAGCAGTGGATGTGACTACCTAGCAGCTGTGTGCGGATTCTGTGACGAGCTTCATGCTGTTGTGTCTTCATAAGAAAGTTTCGATCCAAGTAAGCAAGAGGATGAGAAAATTTAACTTTCCGGTTTGCCCGACTGATTTGTACTGAAGGTAAAGGGTTTGAATCGGAAGAAAGAGCGATTACCTCTACAACATCAGCATGACTAGCTTCAGCATCATCCTAGCAATAATCATTATCAATAAGGTGTGTAAAAAATAGACCAAGTGAGTCAAGTTCTACCACAAGGTCCGGATTACCCACATCATCGTCAGCTGGTGGATCGGAGGAGGCAGTGGTTTTCTTTCTATAAGCTGGTTTCTTCGCAACTTTGGTCTTGGGCCAGGTTATTGCCACCGGTTTCTCTTGTGGAGTCTTCCTGCTCCAAAATGGATCATCACCCTGTTGGAAGGATGTTAAACATCAGCAAAGAGTATTTGAACATAATCAGATTTTATAAATGAATAAGATATGAGTCTTACAGCTGGCGGTTTGTTAATGGCAGAAAAGGGAGCCAGGCCGGTTTGTGCGCAAGCAGCTTCCGGTTCGTTCAACATCCTCTTCACGGCTTGGTGACTTCATCGTCATCAGTTGGATCTCGATATGCGGAGAGGGTCTTTTACATCTTCTATGTATTTGCACATCAAACCGGGCGCAGCTCGAGGCGATATACTCCAAGATATCCAGCATCGAGCAAGATCAACTCCTGTCAACCTGTTGTCCATAAAGGCCCGGAGCTTGGATAGTTGGGGTGCATATTTGCTTCTTTCCCTAGCAGTCAGTCTGTGAGGGAGAGGATGTGTATTGCTTAGCCGTTTCGGACGGTAACCCGGTAAAGGATTTTCTCCTTCAGGAGAGGTATCTTTGCAGGGAAACCATGTTGAGTTCCACTCTTTGGGATGGCTATGCAGTTTGGCGTGAGGGTAAGTGACCTCTTTCCGATTTTGAATCGCCACACCACCCAATTCGGTGTTAGGACCGTCAGAAAATTCAGTGCGGTGGTTTAGATGGAAGCAATCTCTGAACAGTTCAACTGAGGGCTCCTCCTGAAAGAACACCTCCGAGAGCACTTGAAAATGACAGATATTGGTTATGGAGTTGGGGCCAATATCTTGTGGGCCTTGATTGGAAGTTGGCCAAGACATCTCGATAAAACTTTGAACCGGGCGGACTGAAACCCCGGGCTAGGTGGTCAGCAAAAACGACAACTTCTCCATCCTTAGGTTCTGGAGAACTCTCCGGACCAGGGACCCTCCAGTGAATGACATCTTTCTGGCCTAAAGCGCCGGTGCGAACTAAGTTATCCAGTTGGGTTTCACTCACTCGAGAAGGGACCCAGTTACACTCATACACTTGCTTGGCCATGATGCAATCTGCAAGGCAGTAATACCGGTTCAAGAACATACTGGAAGGCTATAGATTGGTGCGTTCATTGTTAAACCGGAGTTCTGCAAAGTGACAATATATAAACCGGAAAAACCTTGGCGGTTCAACAAGGGGACTAATGGTATATGCCGAGTTGTCAGTTTTTCTACAAAGTTAAACCGCTGATGCGAAACATGGATGAATCAAGTGTGGAGGTGCGAAAACAGTTTTCACGAAAACTTGTTACAACTTTGGATCTGGAGCATATTCAGAAAAGAAATAAATATTCAAGGTATAAAACGGAGCGGTACTGAATCAACGAGCAAAGACGCAGGGAGATCTAAGACCTTGAGATGCGCAGGTAACAGCGGATGCTAAAAAACTCCCGCTACGCAGAACAAGGGTTCACAGATTTAACTGACAGTTATCATATTAGCAAGAAATAAACGATGAACACCGAAGAACATGGAAACCCTAAGAACAGATCTACGGTAAAAGGATAGAAATAGAAGAGTTACCGGAGCGGAGGAAGAAGCAGGAAGGTCGCCGCGATGCTCTGGTGCGTTCAGGGTGATGCAGCAGCCAGCACTGGTGCAGAGTTGACGGTGGCGGCAGAGCTCCAAAGCTGGGCAGCATGAGGAAGATGAAGCAGAGGGGCACGAAGGGGGAAAAGGAAATAACCCTTCGGTCTACTTATAAAGGCAAAGGACATGTGTCAGGCGCGAGAATCAAGGAGCCGCGAGTTTGGAAACGGAGATGTCGCCTCGATTGTCGCAGGTCTATTAAACAAAGATATTAGATATAATCCTTTATGACAGATGACGTCAAGCCGGCTCACCACAATCTGAGAAGATGACGTCACGGCGGGTCAACTAAGAAGATGTTTGAAGACGAAGTTTTTTACTAAGGATTGACATGAACCTGTTCAAATCAATCTGGGGCCTAATGTTGGGGATATTACTACTGGGCGTAAACCGGCCAGAAGAGGCCGGGTTAACTTCATCAGAAGCCAAGTATGCTTGAGGCCCGTGAGGATATTCAATAAGGGCCTAAGGCCCAGGACCGGTTTAAGGGTTGTAGCCGTAAACCGGCCTGGTATGTAACTTGTGTTGTAAGTTAGAAATACTAGAGACCGAACCGGACACGTCTATGAGCCGGTCTCGGGACTACATAAACCGACGGTGTCACCCATGTATATAAGGGGCGACCGACGGCGATTCAGACAATAGACAACAACTCGAGACTTAGGCGAAGCTTGTTTGCTCCTAGTCATCGAGACCCCCATCAAGTCCATCACAACTAGACGTAGGCTTTTACCTTGATCGAAGGGGCCGAACTAGTATAAAACTCTCTTGCGTCCTTGTGTCCGCTTTAACCCCTTTAAGCTAACCCGTAGCGATGGCTCCACGACTAAGTCCTTTCATGAGGACATCTGCCGTGACAAAACCACGACACAACCCGTGGCAGTTCCAGCTGAGAATTTTCATTGCTGGCAATGATCCTCCTCGAAGGAGGTCGACGATGGGTCACCTGAGAAACTTATTGCCAACAGGAGTCGATGAATTTCTTCCAGCAGTCCCCCTTGTAACTTTACATAGCAAAGACGAAAATCTTGACAAAGCAAGAGAAGAAAAAACCGTTCACGGAACCTCGCACAACAAAGATCTGCTCCGCAACAAAAAAAAACAGCACCATGCCGTAGCATGCTGGGACTGCAGACAACTCCGGTGAGTTCGTAGCCCAGATCACTGCCAAATCGAGTTAGCACACATGCCTATTAAGCCCGCACTTTCCATGGACTGCAAGAGCCCAGCAGAGGAGCAGGAGAAGAACAGCAGGCGACGCTTACACCAGCACCGGATTTATTGCCGCCCTCGCCGCCGCCGCCGCCGGCGGTGCCGAAACCCTAGCAAGGTCGCCCTTGCGACCGCCCAATCCTAGCCATCCATCCTCGCTCTTCTATCTATGTGGTTTTTTCCTTATCCTACATGATTTCCCTTTTCTGAAAAAGAAGCATCTTTCCAGAATAACAGTGTGGTCCAATTCTCTAAGAGTAATGAAAATCTTTTAAAAATTCTCAAAAAGAAGCATCTAAGTTTTAAAAAATGCTTCTGATGTACAAGAAAAATTGTGCAACGTGTATGGAAAAAAGTTTATATAAAAATATATTTCTGAAAAATTGGTTAGTCATGTAGTTGCAAACTTTTAAGAATATAAAAATGTTTTGTATGTATACCAAAATGTGTGATGTGTATGAAAAAACAAAATACACATCAAATCATATATTTGAAATAATGTTGATCACGTACTTTGAAAATGGTCAATCTGTACAGAAAAAATGTGCAGATATATATGAAAAATCTTTTATATATTTGAAAAACGTGTTCATGTATAAAAAATATTCCTGTCATATATGAAAAGGGGAAGATAAAACCATGATGAAAACCTTATAAATAAACAAAAAATTAAAGAAAAACAATAAAAACCGAGAAAGAAAAAAAGTAAAAGCATATCAAAGAAAACCAATGCAAAAGAAGGAAAACAATGAAAACAAAAAAACAAAGAAAACGAAAAAATCAGGAAAGAAACGTAGGAAACAGAAGAAACAAAAAGTATAGAAAAAAACAGTGAAACCAAGAAAGGAAAAAAACAAATAACAAAGAAAAATAAATAAAAAGCGAGAAAGAAACAAAGAAAAAAATAAATGAAAAGCGAGAAAGAAATGAGGAAAGCTGATGCAAAAATAAACAAAACTGAACTAACTAAAAAAAACTGGGAAGAAACAATGGAAACCGAAAGAAAAAAAAACACAGCAGCGAATACACCAAATAGCGAGAGAGCTAGCGAATACACCAAAGAGCGAGTGTGTTTATAAAAACAAAATGAAAATTATTTCTCAAAAAAATATATGAAAAGTCTATGTCATCCGCTAAAAACGTGATTTTGTGTACAGATATTTCTTCCCCATCGACGCCACTATATCTGTGTGCTATACTAGTGTACGGTGTACCAGTACCATCTACCAAGTGATTCGAGTACAGATATTTCTTCCGTTGAACTTTGTACTTGGAGACAGGGATGGACATGTCATCACACGCGTGAGAATCCTGATATAAGTATCTAGGGAGAACATGGGCCTCCTCATAACTCAGCGATTACTGGCCGTCGGATCTATTGTTTGATGCGTTTTCAGCCGTCAGATCAGGCCACCGGAGGACCTCGGCCGTTGGATCGACCCGGTAACACTGCTACAATGAATAGTTACCTCCCGCTGTAAAAGATCCCGTGCCACCGCGTGTAATTCTCGTGCCATGCCGAGGGCATTTTAGTCATTTCACTATAGGGTATAAAATCTCACCATTCAGTATAACCCTAGCCGCCCATACGCCGTCTCGCCCGTCGCTGCCCGCCGTCTCGCCGCCCGCGCCCGCCCGCCCGCCCGTCCGTTCGCCGTGGCGTGGCCTATGGCCATGACCCGCCGTCCCTTCTGCCGTCTCGCCCATCCTGCCGCCCCGCCGTCTCACCCGCCCCACCACCCCGCCCCGCCCGGCCCGTCCCGCTTGCCGTGGCGGTGTTCGATGACCGCGGCACAGCAAGGACCGTCCGCCTCGCCTCTCCTCCTCCCCATAGGCCCCCATCAAGCTCGCGTTCACTGCTCTGGGTCGCGCGCCGCCCGACTCTGCATGGGCCGCCTCCTCCTCCTCCCCATTCGAGATCGGGCAGAGGAGCGCAGAAAGGTCATGGGTCACCTCCTCCTCCCCATCGGGACCGGGCAGGAGGATGGCGCCCTCGTGACCGCCTCAACGGGAGAAGGGATGCGGCCGTCGCTGCCGACGAGGACATCGCTGGTGAGCGCGGTGGCAGCCATCGGCGACCTCGGCGTGTGGGCGCGTTGGTGGCGGGCGGCCATGGCCGTGGCGAGCTCGAGCTCGAGCTGGGCGCGGCCGTTGTTGAGCACGGCGGCCCGACCATGGCCGAAGCTCGAGCGTCTCGATCTCCGATGGCTCCTGCGTGCCGTTCTGGATGAGGTGTTTGTTCAATTGCCGTGGTTGATTTTCTCTGTTACTTTCGGTTTGGTCAGGTCTCGGTGGGATTTCATTGCAGGTTCTGAACAGCCACTGTTTGTTCCGTTAAATCGAGGATTCGACCGTCCTGCCGACTCTTGCTGCGTCGAGATGTTGCAAGGCTTCGGGTCTGTGAGCTCTTCTTTTTCCTTCCTATCTAGCGGTCTAATATTTGTGGAAGTGTTGTTATGTGCGGCTTCAGTAGTTTCTTAGATGTGTTGGCTGCTCGTATCTGGCTAATGCTTTTGCATATCTAGGGTGTTTCTCGTGTATGTTTGCTATTGAGCTCAGTGTACTGTGCTTTCTCGTTCGTGTGGGTGTGCATGCTAGCAAACATCCCCTGGTTGGATTTAGTGGGTTTCTATCCTGCCTTGTTTGTTTGCTGGTGTATGCCTTTTCTTCCTTGGTTGAATCCTGCTAGGGATGATATTTTGTTCTCATCTGCACCTGGGTGCTTGGTGCATTTTTTCTTCTCGTCCAATTGGCATGGCCTGCTGATGTGTGTGTTGGTCTTGCGTGTCCTATGTCACGCCAGCGTCGTCGATTTACGAGGATTATTTGATACAGTATGCTCATCATAGTGTTATTTCAGGAAGGTGTGGATGCAAAAAGACATTTGCCCTTTAGTTTAGTCTGGTACATTTGAATTAGTCTGCTTGGTCCGTGTTCATTTAGTCTGCTGATTTTGGTTGGCACCTTCAGATTTGCTTGCTGAGAAACATAGAGTTGTTTGTCCACTCACACATTAAAAAAATATGGCTGGATTTGTTTATGTTGGATTGAGGGAAGGATAGGCTGTTCATTGGCTTGTATTTGTTGGATTTGGTCTCCCTAGGTTAAATTGGAAGTTTTGATTCATGCTGAGAAACAATTTCTTCGTCCCACTGTAGTGTCATATCAGTTTGGATCCCTGTGTGACTTTTGTTTCATAAATTAGTATTTTGGGATATCAAGAATTGTAGATTTCTAGCTCATCTGCAGCAACAAAAGGCAAAGCTTGTGTGCTAATTAATAATGATACGTTTCATTGTTCTGGGGAGTATTTAGAATGTACAAGATGGCAGTGTACCTGAACTTTATATTACATTCAGTTGACAGGCTTCACACTTTGATATTTTTCTTTGAACGACCACTATCATTGATTATGTGTGTGACATTTCCTGGCTGATGTGGTCCAAGGGCAATTATCAAGTGGTCGGGGTTGCGGAGGAGAATATGAGGTAGAAGCTCATTTATTTTCTGTTGCTAGCTTACATGTAACATCCATAGGCTTTTGTTCTTTATATTCCGTTCAAATAGTCATCGAACATTCTTTGGTTGCATTGCTGTATGAAAACATTTTGCACTGAAATTAACTATATATGCTTATTATTAGTTCAGCACTAATATTCTAAACCTGTAGTATAAACCTAGGTGCTTTCCCCTCTAAATTTCTTCATGTTAGGTTTCAGAGTAATCTCCCACCACCACCACGATTTATATCTGGAGAAGCTTTGTGGAATCCGTGGTGTTGTCCTTCTCGTACTATGGTTGCTGGCCTATGGGGAATCAGGATGGACATTGAGCAAAGTGGCAGCAGCGGGTGGCAGGTGTTGTGGCCGAGGAGCTCCAGCACACACCCACATGTTCGCTTGTTGACCTGGCAGCTCTTCACCGAGGTAGGGAGGCCTCCTCCTTCCTTTTATTTCATCTCAACTCTTCCTGTAACCATCTTTTGCCTGTTTTTTGGGTGCTTTTGTGTATAGGTTTGCTGCTTTGGTTTTGCTGGGATGTGTGCCTCCATGGTTGGGTCGTGTGGACTGCTGGCAAGGATGGAGAAGCATAGGAAGGTGTCACCATTGCATAGATTCTACTATAGCCATGCTAGCTGCTTGGCCATGTCATTTTGTTCACACAGGTGTGTCCACAACAACTCCGATAGTGCCATGCCGGTGAGCTTAGACCCTGATGTTTAATTTGATTATCAGTACAAAGTGGGGCTGGACTGATGTGTGCTAATGTCCTCTTGATTGGTTTTATGTAGGACACAGTATCATTAAACAAGGACTCTTTTGGCGGACTCTTTTATCACCTGTTTCCTGGCGCTAAGTCTCCAAACGGTTCAGCTTTGCTTCAGTCCTCTCTTGAGGCCAGAGCAGTAACATGAGAAAAAACATCGTATTAGCTTCTGTATTAACAAGTGTAATTATAGCTTCTGTATTAACAAGTGTAATTATGTACTACTATATTTTGATCAGTTTTGTTTCCTCTATACTGCCAAAACATCATAATTAGACTGCATTACACAACAGCAAGAATATTGCCATACAACTCATATTCATATAACTTACAGTATGTTCCATGATAAATGTATCCAACAGGGGCTGGACATATGTTTTTTTGCTTCATAGTTTATTTTGAATGAAAATAAATGTCGGTGTACTAGAGTAGGGGTACCCTAGTATCCCGAACTTGTGCACGGGCAGTTGCAGCCCTCCGCGGCATGGCTTACCGGGTGACCGCCAAGGTCCTCCGTGGTTCCTTTGGAGCCATTCAAGAACAAAGTATTCAAGCCAAGGAGACAAGACCCCGGCAAGAGGAGCTTGCCGGGAAGGCCACCCAAAGCGCTTGGGAGGCAAGGCCCCGGCAAGAGGAGTTTGCCGGGAAGGCCACTCAAGGCACCTACAAGACAAGGCCCCGGCAAGAGGAGCTTGCCGGGAAGGCCCAGTGAGCAACAAGCTTCCGGGCGCGACAAGACAACAACCGCGGCAAGGCGCTTGCCGCGGCAGACCACCTCTTTGTACCTACGCTCCAGCACATTCAACGACACGCCATACAGGACCTTTCCGGTAGCGCGTGGCGAGAGGTCAGGCAGCCCGGCGAGGTGGCAAGCGGCTTGACAAGTTTGCCATCGTGGCGAACGGTGGCGCCCCTGACGGTCCCTATTTGCACTGTTAGGGCGACTAGACGGGCATTTAATGCCTTTGTCCCCTGCCGTCAGGGTTAGGTATGGTACACTGTATAGGTAGGTGTACCAACCCCTATTTTTTCATCTGTACCCCCGTTTACGTTGCCACCTGTCGGAGCCCCTTGAGCATATAAAAGGAGGCCCATGCGCAACGTAGAAAGGGTTGGTCGATCAGTTCCCTCCACGCTCAGTCTCGTTAGCAGCTCGTGTGTACTGTAGCACTCAGCGCTCCTGAGCAAGAACACAATACATCCAGACATGCAACAGTAGAGTGTTATCTCTCGGAAGAGCTCCGAAGCTGGGTAAAACCTCTCGTGTGCTTCGCCTCGATCTGCTTTTCGTGCGACCTCCGCTCCCTGCCGAACCGAAAGGGGCTCGGTCCGCCAGCCCCATAGGTGTTCGTGGGCCAGATCAGCACGCCCCGACATCTTTGGCGCGCCGGGTAGGGGGCGTCGAGATTGTGTGAACCTGATCCGGCGTCCACGCGAGCTAGATCTTCATTATCTTCATCAACATGCCACGAAGAAGAAGGTTTGGCGGCGAAGCCCGTCGCGTCGAACCCACCACCACCGGAGCAAACAGGTGGTGGGGTAGACGCCAGCGGAAGAATGGACGGCGATCGGGGAACTCACGGTGCTGCCAAGTCCAAGGACAAGGCTGCGCAAACCTCGGCGTCCGTGCATGCACCGCGCCCGTCTCAGGAGGCGCGGGACCGACAGCGTCATGGCATTCACAATGCCATACGCTCGTTGGACAAAGATCGAGCTGGTGGATCTCGGGATGCTCAAGACCAGCATGCACGCCAACATGCTGCCGCGAGCGACAACAAAGATACTGCTCCTTCTAACATAGTTAGAAGTCCGAGCATATCCCGCTCCTCGCACCGTTCGCCACTGCCACCCACCACTCCAGCAGAAGCATTGGCGAGAGCTCAACTGCTCCTGGATTACCCTCCAACGGCGGACAAGGTCGATGAATGGAGGGCCACCATTCGTAGTCTCATCACCGCTTAACAGCGGCGACGCCCGCTGCAACCGAAAGTACATCGCTGCTGGCAGATCGCCGACGCGAGCGGTGGCGGCAGAGACCGTGGGGTGCAACCACCATGCACTCTCCGCCCGAAAGGCCAAGATCGCCGACTTCGCGGATCCACCTCGGCAGCGACTCCACCGCGTCGCCGGACCCACGAGCTCGCCGCGATCAGCGCCAAGTCCTACACGATCGACGGCAAGAAGACGCTCGAACTCGCATCGAGCGCCCGAAGAGAAGCGGCGTCAATCCGACAAGCGCTGGGCCCTCTGTTGACATGCACGCGCCGGAGGAACCAGGCGACTTGCCGTACGCGGTGGGTTGCCCTGCGTTCACTCGTGAGATGCGGCAAGTCCAGTGGCCCAGCAAGAAAAACTTCAAGCCAGACGTACCAGAGAAATGCAGCGGCAAGACGCATCCGTCGGAGTTCCTCGGCATCTACACCATCGCGGTGCAGGCTGCCGGGGCGAGACGACAAGATCCTTGCCAACTACTTTCCGGCTGGTGCTCAAGCCCAATGCCGGATCTGGCTCATGCACTTGCCGGACAACTCCATATCTTCTTGGGCAGATCTATGCCATCGGTTTGTCGGCGCCTTTACAGCGTGCCACAAGCCCCATGGCCAAGAAAAGCGACCTTCATCTGCTCCCCGGAAGGAAGGAGAGCCCTGCGCAAGTATATTCAAAGATTGACCGTGTACGGCACAACATCCCGGATGTCCACCTACGCGGTGATCAGCGCGTTCCATCGAACGTCGCGAAATCGCGAGATGCGGGAGGAGATGGCGATGTGCAAGATCGTAGACGTCGATGAGCTATATGCCACTGGCCGACAAGTGTACGCGTCTTTGAAGAAGGGAGGAGACTCCGGAGAAAATACCAAGCGGTAGGATGCGGCGATGGAGGAGACCGCCCGGCAAAGAAGAGCGGTGGCGGGGCAACAGGAAAAAGAAAGGCAGAGATGTGCTAGTTGTTGAGCAGTCCGGCAACGGAGGTGGCGCCAAGAACGCCAAGGCTGGTAGCTCCGGCAAGGAGGTTGCCACTGGCACCAACTGCAAGTCTGTGGCGGTCGCCGACAAGCAAGACGGCTCCGGTAAGCAGTACTGCAAGATCCACCACACCAAGGGCCATGACCTCCAGAGCTGCAAGAAGGTCGAGCAGCTTGCCAGGGGGGGGGGCCACGGCAAGGCCAAGCAGCGGCAAGGAGACAGGCCTCCCCGCGGCCGCGACAAGGACGACGACGAGGACATGGATGATGATGAGGCCGATGAGCAGGAGTTCCAGAAAGCCACAGAGGTCCTGTGCGTTGACGGCGGTGCTTCCCTGCATACTTCACACCGCCAACTCAAGCAGTGGATGCGGGAAGTCAATGCAGCAGAACCATCCATCGAGTCACGCAAGCCTCTGAAATGGTCCAGCACGCCTATCATCTTTGATATTGAAGACCACCCTGATCGTGTAACTGCAGTCGGGTGCTTGCCGATGTTGGTTTCACCAACTATCCGCAACCTCAAGGTCACCAAGATGCTAGTTGACGGCGGGGCCGGCTTGAATCTGATCTCCTCTGCGGTGCTCGAAACTCCGGATCCACGATGGCGAGCTCGAAGAAACCGAGCACATTCCAAGGAATCAATCCGGGAAGGAGCAAGCGAAGGGAAAGATCACGTTGCGGTGACATTTGGCGTGAAGTTGAACTTCAGGCGAGAGGGTCACCTTTGGCGTTCTTGACTTTCCATTGCCTTACAATGGGATACTTGGCCGTCCAGCACTCGCCAAATTCATGGCGGCCTCTCACTATGCCTACAACGTGTTGAAGATGCCAGGCCCGATAAGTGTCATCTCTGTCCCTGGCGACAAGAAGGATGCTCTTATCTGCGCCGACAAGATCTACCGGGAAGCGGAATGCAACAGATTGCAAGCCACTTGCCGCTGAAGCTCCCCGGGGGAAGAAGAAGACCAAGTCCGGCAAGAGCTCTGATGCCCGCTCCGGCAAGCGCACCTCTTCGGAGTGCTGTGCTACCGTCGAGGACACACCATCGAGCTCCACCGGCAAGTGTAAGAAGACGATGACAGCTCCACCAGAGACCAAGAAGGTGTCCGCCAAGGAGGGCAACCGGTGGTACCTTCACCATCGGTGCCTCTCGACCCTAAATAGGAAGGCGCTCGTTGCTTTCTGCAGGCGAACGTCGGCGTGTTTGCGTGGCAACCGTCGACATCCCGGTGTTCCCGAAAGTAATTGAGCACCATCTTGCCGTTTGTCCTCATGCGCGCCCGTCAGCAGAAAGTCGGGGAAGCAAGCGGTGGAGCGTCAAGAGTTCATCGCGGAAGAAATCAAGAAACTGGAAGCAGCAGGCCTTGTCAGAGGAGTGCTCCACCCTACGTGGTTGGCCAATCCTGTAGTTGTACGCAAGGCTAACGGGAATGGAGGCTTTGTATCGACTTTACAGATGTCAATAAAGCTTGTCCCAAAGACCCATTTCCCTTGCCGCGCATCGACCAGATTGTTGACTCCACGGCGGATGTGATTTGCTTTCATTTACGGATGCATACTCAGGATATCATCAAATCTTCATGGCGAGAAGAGGATGAGGAGAAGGCGCATTCATCACCCCATGTGGCACATGCTTTGTTTTGTACGGATGCCCTTCGGGTTAAAGAATGCTGGTTCAACGTTTGCAAGAGTAGTTCATGGCGCTTTTGAGCCGCAAATGCACAGAAATGTGGAAGCCTACATGGATGACATAGTGGTCAAAAGCAAGGACAAGGCGACCCTAATTCAAGATTTAGATGAAACCTTTGCAAATCTGTGCAACATCAACCTCAAGCTCAACCCCGAGAAGTGCGTGTTCGGAGTCCCTTCCGGCAAGCTTCTCGGGTTCTTCGTGTCTCAACGGGGAATTGAAGCCAATCCCGACAAGATCAAGGCCATTGAGCGGATTGAAGCACCAAAGCGCGTCAAGGATGTACGAAGACTTGCCGGTTGCGTAGCTGCTCTCTCGTGAGGTTTATCTCTAGATTCGCTGAAGGCGTTCTCGCCATTCTTCAAAATTTTGAAGAAGGCAGGTCCGATGCAATGGACTCCGGAAGCGGAGGCTGCGCTGCGAGACTTGAAGAGATACATCCTCCACTCCAACACTTGTCGCACCTAGGCCACAAGAGAAGTTGCTGCTATATATAGCGGCAACCAATCAAGTGGTTAGTGCTGCGTTAGTAGCGGAGAGGGAGGCGGATGATGAGCTAGCAACCATGGCAGATGCATCCAGCGACAAGTAGGGGGCTTCGCCGGCAAGCTCTGGTCCCGACAAGGATGGATCTGCGCAGACACATGAAAAGATGCAGAAAAGGATGGTGCAGTGCCCAGTTTACTTTGTCAGTTCCCTTCTGCAGGGGGCTAGGTCAAGGTACTCCGGTGTGCAGAAATTGCTTTTCGGCCTCCTCATGGCCTCGAGAAAGCTGCGCCATTACTTCCGAGCACATGAGATGACAGTTGTCACTCGCTTTCTGCTGAAGAGGATCCTGCAAAATCCAGAGGCAACAGGCAGGATTGTCGAGTGGGCACTGGAACTATCAAGCTTTGGCCTCAAGTTTGAGAGCACTTCAACTATCCAAAGCAGAGCATTGGCGGAGTTCATAGCAGAATGGACGCCAACACGGATGAAGAAATTCGAAACGAGCATCCCGCCAAGGAAGCAAACAAAGAGTGGCTGATGTACTTTGATGGTGCCTTCTCGCTGCAAAGGCGCGGTGTGGCGTGCTACTTGTCGCACCCACGGAGAGCACCTCAAGTCGTAGTCCAGATGCACTTTTCAAGGAGCAAGCAACAAACAATCTTTACCGCAGAGTATGAAGGTTTGCTTGCGGTCTCGAGATCATGATGAGACCTTGGGATCAAGAAGCTCATTGTCGTGGGTGACTCACGACTTGTTATCCGCCAAGTGAACAAGAATTATCAGAGTTCATTGATGGAAGCTTATGTTGATGAAGTGAGAAAGCTAGAAGAGCACTTTGACGGCCTACAGATGGAATATATTCCAAGAGCTCAGAACGACATTATTGATGGCCTGTCAAAGTGCGTCGCACTTAAGCTACACAATGGAACCAGGGATTTTTGTGCTCAACTGACTCAACCGTCGTAACACCATCAATCGGACAGAGCAAGAAGAGGAAGTTGATCTCTGGTGACTATTTTCGGCAGAGCTTCGAAGCCGCCGCCAAGAAGGTCCCCAAGATCGACACCAGCGGTCTTTGAGGAAGCGATGCTGCTCGACAAGCTCTAGGGTTTGTTTCGTAGAAGCAGACGCACCCGACAAGGTTTGCTCCGGCAAGCATGCCGGCGAACTTCAAGCTACTGGCTAAGCCGCGAGTTCTTGCCGTGGAAGGCGATGTTCCCGCAATGCCAGATGTGCCTTTAGTCCTTGTTGTCGACCCGCAAGCTCCAAAGCATGGGCGACAAATTGTCCATTTCCTTGAGACGGAGAACTTCCGAAGAGCAAGAAGAAAGCGGAAAGAGTAGCCCGGCGGTCAAGTATGTACCGGTTTGTCGACAAAGACACGCATGCGAAGAAGACTCAACGGTGTGAAATTGAAGTGTATTCACCGGGAAGACGGACAAAAGCTGTTGGCGAGAGATACATGGAGGCATATGTGGTCACCACATTGGCGCAGAGCACTTGCCGACAAAGCGTTCGGCAAGGTTTCTTTTGGCCGACAGCCCTCGAGGATGCAACTGTACAAGTAACCAAGTGTGAAGCGTGCCAGTTCCATTCCAAGCAGATACACCCGGCTAGCTCAAGCTCTCGAGACGATCCCTTTATCCACGGCCATTTTTGGTGCAGGGGCTCGACATCCTCGGCCCCTTCCCGAACTGTCGGGGCTTTGAGTACTTATGCGTTGCAATCGACAAGTTCACAAAGTGGCCGGAAGTGGAAGCGATGAGGAAGGTGACAAGATCGGCCGATCAAGTTCTTTAGGTCGATTGTTTGCCGTTTGGAATCCCTAACGGGATCATCACCGACAACCACGCAGTTCACGAGCCGCACCTTCATGCAGTCGTCCAAGATCTTGGCGCCAAGGTGCGCCGCTTCTATTGCTCACCCGAGAAGCAACGGTCAAGCGGAGAGGGCAAATGTTGAAGTCTTGCGCGGACTCAAGACCAGAACTTTCGACAGTGCTGCAGTGCGGAAGAAAGCTGGATTGAGGAGCTGCCGGTGGTTCTTTGGTCGATCAGACGACGCCAAATCGAGCCAGCGGCGAGACACCTTCGCTCTAGTCTATGGAGCAGAGGCAGTTCTCCCCACGGAACTCGTGTGCGGATCGCCCAGTGCTCGCTTATGATGAGCTTGAGCAAGAGCAGCTGCGACAAGATGACGCTGCTCCTTGAGGAAGATCGTCTTCGTTGTTGTCTGAGCTGCTCGGTACCAGCAAGCTTTGCGCCGCTACCATAACCGCATAAAGTCAATGCCGAAGTCTCGAGGAAGGCGACCTTGTTCTTGGTAGCGTTCAGTCCGCCAAGAATTCCAACAAGTTGACGCCTTGAAGTGGGAAGGCCCTTATCGGGTGAAACGAGTCACTAGGCCTGGCGTTGTCCGCCTTGAGACCGAAGATGGCATTCGGTGAGCAACTCTGGAACATTGAGCATCTTCGTAAGTTTTACCCGTAGAAGCGCGGTTGCGGAACCTGTTCCGGCAACCACCTTTTGTACAAGTCTTGCCGCTGTTGCATGTAATCCTTTGTACAAAGCCGGGCGCAGACCCCGTGCATAAGTAAAGCTAGCGTGTTTCGCACATCTCGTCAATTTCATGCTTTTTACTCCTATTTTGCATGCGTTATCTGACACTTTGTGCAGCACCTACCCCTGGTAAGTGATAACGAGCCACAAGGCTCCATATCTTTATTTTCTCTTCTTTCTCTTTCTCAAAGAAAGGAAGGTTCCCTCGCACACAAGTTTGCGGGGGGGAAAGGAGAAGATAATGGTGTGGACCAAGCGTCGCTCAAGGAAGTCTAGCCTTACGGGAAGCAAGCGACGGAAAAGCTAAGTTGCCAAAGTTTGAGCAATCAGTTTTAAAATTTTAAGTTATTTTCCTTGAGCGACCAAACTTTGTATGGAAAACCTGCGCAAAGGAACCGACTAAGTAGCTAGTTGCGCCCTTACTTTGTTTCGAGTCCGCTCAACAACTTAAGTGAGCTGCGACTAGTTGCGACAAGGTTGCTTGGCGGAAGCGGCACCGCTTGACAAGCTTTCGGACGTCCCTTTTCGGCGCTCGCGGCTCGGGTGCCCGCCCCGACAAGTTCCCTAAAAGCGTAGGGCAAAAACATACAAAGGAAGGAATCAAGTAAAGGAAATAACATAGCGATTGATACTCAAAGTAGAGTTATATTACAAGATAGCTTGCCGCAGCTCTAATGGATTGTTCTTATAACATGACCAGCAGCGGCAAGAGAAAGAAAAGCAGGCGGCCTAGTCTATGCGATCGCCCTCAACCCTCTTGATTCCGCTCACCCTGTCCACAATGGGTGCGACAAGGGTCTTGAGCGCCTCCACATCAGCATCCGGCGGCAGGGACTTGAGGACGTTGGTGAGGTTGAGGCCTGGATTGCGGAAGGCCACCTTCATCAGCACCTTTTGAAGAACCCCCGCGCAGATCTGGCGCGACCTCTCGGCCAGCTGCTTTGGGACTTCTTCCCGGAGTCGCTGGAGGCCTTTCGCCACGCCCTTGAAGAACAAGCTAAGCTTGGCGCTGGGTTGGAGGTGCTCGTCCGAGGAATATCCAAGATCCACCATCCCCAGCTCCATCAGCTCCTTGTGGATGGCTGCAGCAGTATCCACGAGACCCTCGGTCGATGCTCCACGTTCTCCCTCAAGGCACTCTGGGCGGCACAAGACTTTCGCCAAGAGCCCCTCGTCGGCCTTGATCTTCTCCTTCAAGGCCGCCTCCTGCTCCTGGCGCCGGCCCAAATACCGAGTCAAAGTAGTTAGCTTCAACTCAAGGTGCGCATTGGAGTCTCGGCGGCGCTGAGCTCCTTGCTCCTCTCGGCGAGACGGCCCTGTAGCTTCGCCAAGAGTGTAGGCGTCCTTCTCGGCGCTCGTGCTTGAGTGCAGCAAGCTCCTCGCCGCTCTTCTTGAGGCTGGCCTCCAAGCTGCGCCACCTTCGTCTCTAGCTCCTTCTTGGCGGCCTCGGCAGTGCGGCAGCATCCTTTGCTTCCTTGAGAGTCCCGCCAAATGTTTCCTCGCGCATGGCAAGATCCTCCTCGTGGCTGTCAAGGTTAACCTTCCGCTGCGTAACTCACCTTCCTGTGAGACGGCTTCTCGGCTGACAAGTCATTGTTCCTCCTCAGCTTCAGCCTTCTCGAGGATGAAGGCCTTGCGCTCCTCGGCGAGTTGCTCCCGCTCCTTCGCCAAGGACCGGAGAGCTTCCTGGTTGCGGCCCCGGAGCTCCTCCACGCGCTTCTCGATGTCTGCTCCCGCCTTTGCGACAAGCGCCTCCCGGGATTCCAGCTTGGCTTGTCGGGCGCGGTAGAGCGACAGCAACTTCCGCAGCAGATGCTCCTCCTCAGGCTCGCGCTCTTTGCTGCTTAGCGCGTCGACCAGCGTCGATCCGGCGAGGCGAGCAGCTCTTCATCGAAGGTTTCCCCTTCGGCCGACGCCTGAGCTCGACTCCCATGGGAGCTTGATGAAGACGCCGTCGCGGCCTTCAAGTAAGCGCGGGCTGGGGCTCTTGAACTCGACAGCTGCGGCGGCGGAGGGATCGGCGGTCGGCGTAGCGCCCGACGCTCCTGCGGCCTTAGGGTCGTCAGTGCGATCGCCAGACCCCTCGCCAGCTTCTGCGGCGGCAGCTTTGGCGGCCTCTTCGCCGGCGGGCTCGTCAGTGCCGGCTTCTTCTTCCATGGTGGCGGCTTCATCAGCGTTGCCGCGCACGTCCTCCTCGCTGGCGACCTCGATCTCCATTGGCTCTGTGGCGGATGGATGAAGAAAGTCAAGCAAATATTCAAAGACGAAATCAGAAGAAGAAAAACACAAGGGAAGTACTCAGGCGAGAAGGTTACCTGCGTCGGGGGCTGCGGTCATGGTCTCCGCCGCCGCCAAGGGTCATTGGTGCCGTCCCTTGCCGGAGAGCTGCCCTCGCCGGAGAAGTCCCCTTGCGGAGAACGCTCCCTTGCCGGGAATCCACCCTTGGCGGCGTAGTCGAAGCGAAGGAGGCTGCTCTGCTCCTACACAAATCAACGATCGAGATATCGGCAAGGAAAAAGCACCCATGCACGCGAACAGCAAGAAGTAGACCATATGCTTCTGGGGGCTGCGCTGGGGCTGCTTTGAAAGAAGGGTTGCCTCATCCGGCAAGGTGGTCTCGGACTCGCCTCCTGCTGTCGCGATGAGGTTCGTCCTCGATGGCGACCACCGGGTCTTGGCTCTCTTCGACATCCTCTCGGGCCATCGTCACGAAAAGGAATGGATTGAGTAAAGCAAATCAGATACAAGACAAAGCAACAAATCGAAGAACTACAAGTACAAAGAAGGAATCTTACTCTTCCTCTTCCTCGTCGGAGCTGGCGCGGAGAGGTGGTCTGGCCCGCCTCGATGACGAGGCGGAGGTGGGTTCCCTTGGGCGCTTGGCGGGAGCGGGACCGGTGGCTGCGAGGGCCCGCTCCAGCTTGCCGTAGCGGCGTGAGGTGCTCCCGCTGCAACTGCTTGCCGCGGTGGAAGCGCTGCGGCGCGCTGGCCGCGTCTGTTAGCCCGTCTGCCGCTGCGTCTCCGGCCTTGCGAAGACGCCTTCTTGGTGGAGCTGGTGGCTCCGCTCGCGGCAAGCTGCTTGGAGGCGGGGAGGATCGCCCTCGGCGGGTTCGCTCGACTTCGGCTTGAGCTCGGCAAGCTCCTCCTCGCCGGCAAAATATTTTCGCTCGACAAGGCTTGCCGCCTCGGCTGCCTCTGCCTCCTCCACAGTGAAGCCAAACTCGCCCGCGGCAGCGGCTGCTGCCGCCTCTTCCAACAGTGGCGTCGCTGCATCTCATCGCCGTCGATAGTGTCGCGGGTGAGGCCCCTCTGCTCGTCCGGGCGGACCGGCATTTCCACAGATTGTCAAAAACTGCTGCACCACGTCGTCTGCGGCTCTTGCCAAGTTGGGACAATTCCATGTGAGTCGCTGGCGGCATCATTGCACGGATGCGGTCAAGCGGAATTGTTGCACAGTGAACGACACCCCTCGGCAACCTAAACATCTCCGGATGATCAGGATCAGGCTTGAACAGCTCTAAGAGCATCGCGTCAAGCTCCAAGACAGTGAAGTTGAAGTTGAGGCCCGTGCGCAGCCTCATGATGTCTGATGCGTTCTGAAATTCCCAGGCAGGTCTCCTTCTCTCCTGCAAGGGGGCGATGCGGCGGTGAAGAAAGTCCGCGCCAACAGTGCCTACAGTGAGTCCGGCTAGTCTGAGGCGGAGAATTCGGGTGACCGCGATTTTCAGCCTAGTGTCCTCCGGGGCCAGATTGCTCCAATCATTGCCGCGCACTACTGGGGTTTGGCGTTGGGCGGTGAACGGCTGCGGGTTCTCCTCAACAATCCAGCACCAATCCGCCCTCCACTCCTCCCATTTGCTACGGAGCTCTCCCTCCAGATAAGCTTCCTTTTTGCTGACCCTGGAGACCCAAGCGATTCCTCCGACAAGGGGCTCTCCTCTCTCAACACGGGGTAAAAAGAAGTGATGGAAAAGAACTACATTTGGGTGGACTCCGACAAAGTTTTCGCAGAGATGTGCGAAAACTGCCATGGTCAGAACGGCGTTGGGGGTGAAATCAAGGAGGCGGAACCCGTAGGTGTTCATTATGTCACAAAAGAATTCAGAGAAAGGCGGGCAGAGCCCGCGATGAGAAGAAGAGCGAAGAAGGGATACCCGTCGAGGCCAGTTCCGCGGCGGCGGGGAGTACCTTCGGCGCTGGATGCGCCTGCGTCTCCGTCGACCAAAAGAGGTAGTAGTTCTCCCTCGGCTCCTCGCGAGCTGAGGGGAAGATGGCTCCTTCATGGCGCCGCAAGCCGTTGCGCCTCGGCCGACTTCACGGCCTTCCCCTTGTCGGCTTTCGGGCTCATGGCGGAGGTGGTGGAGGAGATCGACGGCGCTGAGGGTGCTGGTGGCGATGGGGGGCGGAGCGCCGCTCTCTTCAGCCTTGATAAGAAGGGGAAGCAGCGGTGGTTTTTCGATGGGACAGCAACTGGCAAGGTGAGCGGCGTGCCCCTGTTTCCCCTGCTTATAAAGAGGGAGGGGGCGGACGTTTCGTTATTCCGAATAAAGAAACCCACACGATCTCGCCCACGATCTCTCACACGACGCCACGTTCGATGCGTGCCGTTCGTGGGGGGCGTGGTGGGTCTGGGGTGAGTTACGGCGTGACCCGAGCCGTGTGTGCCCGTGCCCTGGTTTGGGCCTGGCCCAACAGCGCTCGGCACCGTGTGTGGCCCAGGCCCAGGGGCTCCTGTCGGTGTACTAGAGTAGGGGTGCCCTAGTATCCCGAACTTGTGCACGGGCAGTTGCAGCCCTCCGTGGCATGGCTTACCGGGTGACCGCCAAGGTCCTCCGTGGTTCCTTTGGAGCCATTCAAGAACAAAGTATTCAAGCCAAGGAGACAAGACCCGGCAAGAGGAGCTTGCGGGAAGGCCACCCAAAGCGCTTGGGAGGCAAGGCCCGGCAAGAGGAGTTTGCGGAAGGCCACTCAAGGCACCTACAAGACAAGGCCCGGCAAGAGGAGCTTGCGGGAAGGCCTGATGGCGACAAGCTTCCGGTAGCGACAAGACAACAACCGCGGCAAAGGCGCTTGCAGCGAGACCTCTCTGTACCTACGCTCCGGCACATCCAGCGGCGTGTCGCCACAGGACCTTTCGGTAGCGGCGTGGCGAGAGAGGCTGCAGCCGGTGATCTTGGTGGCAAGCGGCACCTTGACAAGTTTGCCATCGTGGCGAACGGTGGCGCCCCGACGGTCCCTGTTTGCCTTTATTAGGGCGACTAGGCGGGCATTTAATGCCTTTGTCCCCTGCCGTCGAGGGCTAGGTATGGTACACCTGTACATCGTATGCGGTGGGTGTACCAACCCTATTTTTCCATTTGTACCCCGTCTAGGTTGCCACCGCCGGAGCCCCTTGAGCATATAAAAGGAGGCCCATGCGCGAAAGGGTTGGTCGATCAGTTCCCTCCACGCCGATCTCGTTAGCAGCTCGTGTGTCTTGTAGCACTCAAGCGCTCTGAGCAAGAACACAATACATCCAGACATGCAGCAGTAGGAGTGTTATCTCTCCGGAGAGCTCCGAAGCTGGGTAAAACCTCTCGTGTGCTTCGCCTCGATCTGCTCTTCGTGCGACCTCCGCTCCCCGCCGAATCGAAAGGGGCTCGGTCCGCCGGCCCCATAGGTGTTCGTGGGCCAGATCAGCACGCCCCGACAATAACAAATGGTTTCTACCTCCATGGTTGACCTGTTTTGTCATTGTTCTCTCCGTACAAAGGCACCAATACCTAACATTTATCCTAACAGATTCACGGGTCCAAGAATAGGGTCAGACCGGACCGGACCTGTTGAATCTTGAGTGACACAGATGTCCTGTTGGTGTGAGGTGGGGATTTTTAGTTTAGAAGAGCTTGGTATTAGTATCTTTGAATGTCCCAACAAGTAGCCCAACTACTCATACTTGTAGTAATTTTAAGCTTCATTTTATTATTTTTGTGGTTTCAAGCAAGGATTAGCACTTCCTGATGTTATTTTTGGCTTTGGATTGTAAGTAAACTCTTTTTAGATGAGCATCCTTTTCCACCGACAAATAATAGCCAATCAATATTTCCTTGATATATTTTGCATTACCGATATATTTTACATGTAGAGATTATCAACGTTTGTATGAGACCAATAATAGTTGTCGAAATTTTGTAGTTGTGTGCTATTGCCTGCAAGATACTGGATTCTTATAGAGTCAATTAACTGGGAGAATGATAACTACAAAAGGTGTTGCTAATCTTGACACGCATTTAAACACATTCTGTTATGTCCATGATGTTTCAGTCCTACCTTACTCCGCTGAATTATTCTACCTATAAAGGGGAGCAGAGTGAACTGGCGACATATCTTAATTGTTATGCTTGTGATTGAATTGCAGTTGCTCGATAACGTGAGAACATGGAGATGTGCGGGCTCATGGAGCAGGTTGTGTTCTCGGATCCATACATGGCCTCTAAATACACTTCTTTGGGATTCGCCTCTTCTTGTGTTGAAGCGGTTCGAGAGGATGATGGTTTTGGACTGTCCGAGTTGTTGTCGTTTATGTGATGGATCTGCTGTTGCATTCGTCGATCTGTAGGTCCTTGTTTGATTTGTCCCGTCTCAATTCTGGTTACCTGCAGCTTATCCATGATTAGGACGTTTTTTCTTGCAGGTTGGTCCGCTATTTGCAGGTGCTCGTTGGTGCAGCGGTCATTTGATTTGTGCCGACTTGCTACTCTTCGTCCACCACCTTGCGAATTCGACCTCTTTTCTTTTCCCCTTCTACGCTTTTAGGCTAGGCTTACAGCCATGTATTTTCCTTAGCTTGCTGTGTAGAGCTGCTATTAGATTGAGTTTATTTTTGTCTCGTTTACATTGGTGTGCATCTTTGGTGAATGGGTGTGTTTGTTTTTCCTTAGCTTGCCTCTGTAGAACTTATGTTTATTGATTTTCTCTTTGTGTGTTTGCCAATGGTGGCAGTGGCGGAGAAGTGGAACCAGAAGTGGAGGTCAACATATTACACGCAAGCAATAACTCATCTCTATGTACAATTTCTCGGTACTGATGGTTTACTGGCTACTATTCTTCTTTAAGATGGGAGCATTGTCCATCATATCTCTCTCTTTCTGTTTATGCTACTTGACGTGGTCATGTGGTTGATTGCTGGACTAAAGGGTTTAAATACATGAACAATTGAAAGTGGAACCTGTCTTGCATTTTCATATCTGAATCATATTTTAACCAATATTTGAGAGTTGGCTGCTTCTTACCTCTACAAAATATACATGCTAAATTGTGTAGTATGTTATCTTTCGATGGGAGGTACAAGGGAAAAAGTAGAGTTAGGAGTACAACTTTGCATATATTATTAATAACTTCCAAATTTATATATGGGCTCAGGCTCCTGGCTGTCTATTACATGTGTTAGATTCTTAGTTTTTTAGTTTATATCCTGGTTATTGCTTTTTATTCATTTTTTCTCATTCCTAATTCCTATGTACAGGTGAACTCAAGGTGGCTTGATGTTGTTTGTTCTCCTGCAAATTAGCGACCAAATATTAACAGGTCCATTATGCTATGAGCACACCTCTTTTGTACAAATGTCATATTTATTGAAATATTTTGTGATGGAGTATCGGTTGGCCTGCCTTTGATAGTAGCACCCATTGCATAGTTTTCTATTTGTGAGTTTTTATTGCCTCTTGATCCATGGCCCTCGATGTTAACATGTATACGGCATACATGTAAACTGAGAAGGTTTCTTTTACTTGAGAACTCAAGGGATTATGTTACCTAGCCTAAAGGTAATATTCTTTGTAGATATTATTTTATTTACATGTATATGAGATACACATTTATGGATCATACCTGATCCATATGAACTCAGAAGCTTTTTTCCTTCTTAGACAGGTTGATATATATCTCCATTGATATGGCATCTCCTTTTTCATATTACTTAACAATATCTTTTCCAGGTAGTTAAAATATCCTAAACAATCTTGAACACATAACTTGAATGGTCATGTATTATTTTAATGAAGTGTTCAATCCATGCATGTTTTTGTCATCTAATTTTGTATTCTCAGCTGCAGAAAGGTGATAAATTTTAGTTTTCTATTCAGGCAGATCTGGCTGATACGTCTCCAACGTATCTATAATTTTTGATTGCTCCATTCTACTTTATCTACTGTTTTAGGCAATATTGGGCTTTATTATCCACTTTTATATTATTTTTGGGACTAACCTATTAACCGGAGGCCCATCCCAGATTTGTTGTTTTATGCCTATTTCATGTTTCGAGGAAAAGGAATATCGAGACGAAGTCAAAGCGGAACGAAATCAACTGGAGAAGTTATTTTGGAAGGAACCCCACCGATGGACTTGGAACCCACGCCAGAAGATACGGGAGGTGCTCACGAGGGTGGGGGCGCGCCCACCCCCTGGGCGCGCCCCCTGCCTCGTGGGGCCCCCGTAGCTCCACCGACGTACTCCTTTCACCCATATATACCTACGTACCCTAAAACTTCCAGAACAGAAGATAGATCGGGAGTTCCGCCGCTGCAAGCCTCCAAAGCCACGAAAAATCTATCGGGACCCCTTTCCGGTACCCTGCCGGAGGGGGGGATCCATCTCCTGTGGCCATCTTCATCATCCCGGCGCTATCCATGACGAGGAGGGAGTAGTTCACCCTCGGGGCTGAGGGTATGTACCAGTAGTTATGTGTTTGATCTCTCTCTCTCGTGTTCCATCTATGGCACGATCTTTATGTATCCCGGGCTTTGCTATTGTAGTTGGATCTTATGATGTTTCTCCCCCTCTACTCTCTTTTGATGAGATTGAGTTTCCCCTTCGAAGTTATCTTATCGGATTGAGTCTTTTAAGAACGCTTGATGTATGTCTTGCCGTGTTTATCTGTGGTGACAATGGGATATCATGTGCCACTTGATGTATGTTTTGGTGACCAACTTGCGGATTCCGCCATGAACCTATGCATAGGGGTTGGCACACGTTCTTGACTCTCCGGTAGAAACTTTGGGGCACTCTTTGAAGTACTTTGTGTTGGTTGGATGAATCTGAGATTGTGTGATGCATATCGTATAATCATGCCAACGGATACTTGAGGTGACAATGGAGTATCTAGGTGACATTAGGGTTTTGATTGATTTGTATCTTAAGGTGTTATTCTAGTATGAACTCTTTTATAGATTGATCCGAAAGAATAACTTTGAGGTGGTTTCGTACCCTACCATAATCTCTACGTTTGTTCTCCGCTATTAGTGGCTTCGGAGTGACTCTTTGTTGCATGTTAATGGCTTGTCATATGATCTATCTATGTTCTTATTGTTGAGAGAACTTGCACTAGTGGAAGTATGAACCCTAGGCCTTGTTTCCTACCATTGCAATACCGTTTACGCTCACTTTTATCATTAGTTACCTTGCTGTTTTTATATTTTCAGATTACAAAAACCTATATCTACCATCCATATTGCACTTGTATCACCATCTCTTCGCCGAACTAGTGCACCTATACAATTTGCCATTGTATTGGGTGTGTTGGGGACACAAGAGACTCTTTGTTATTTGGTTGCAGGGTTGTTTGAGAGAGACCATCTTCATCCTACGACTCCCACGGATTGATAAACCTTAGGTCATCCACTTGAGGGAAATTTGCTCTTGTCCTACAAACCTGTGCACTTGCAGGCCCAACAACGTCTACAAGAAGAAGGTTGTGTAGTAGACATCAAGCTCTTTTCTGGCGCTGTTGCCGGGGAGGCTAGGTAAGTGAAGGTATATCTTTAGATCTTGTAATCGAATCTTTTTGTTTCTTGTTTTATCACTAGTTTACTTTATAAAATAAAATTACAAAAAAATGGAATTGAGTTACCTCATACGCTTCATCTTTTTAATATCTTTCGTGAGTATGATGGAAAAGAAAATTGTGCCAAAGTGTTAGAAGAAGAATGCGTTAAATTGTTTGGCACTAAATATGTGAATGATGAGCATTATTGCAATGTTGTTAGTATGAATTCCTTGAGTATCCATGATGCTAATGATATGCAAAGCCACAAGCTTGGGGAAGCTATGTTTGATGAAGATGATATTTTTTATCCCCCAAGCTTTGTTGAGCAAATTTACTATGAGGAAAGCGTGCTTCCTATCTATGACGATTATTGTGATGACACGTATGCTTTAAAGAATAATGATAACCATGAAACTTGTCATCTTGATCTTAATTCTCAATCATATGATAGTTATTTTGTTGAGTTTGCTCCCACTACTATTCCGAATGAGAAGAATTTTGCTTATGTGGAGAGTAGTAAAATTTCTATGCAAGTAGATCATGAAAAGAATGCTTTAGGTGATGGTTATATTGTTGAATTCATTCATGATGCTACTGAAAATTATTATGAGGTAGGAACATATGCTTGTAGGAATTGCAATAATATCAAGTTTCCTCTCTATGTGCTTAAAGTCCTGAAGTTATGCTTGTTTTACCTTCCTATGCAAGATGATTATTGTTCCCATAAGTTGTTTGCTCACAAAATCCATATTCATAGGAAGTAGGTTAGACTTAAATGTGCTAGTCATATTCTTCATGATGCTCCCTTTATGTTTCAATTCTTATCTTTTATGTGAGCATCATTGAAATCATAATGCCTAGCTAGGGGCGTTAAACGATAGCGCTTGTTGGGAGGCAACCCAATTTTATTATAGTTTCTTGCTTTTTGGTTCTGTTTAGGAATAAATAATCCATCTACCTTCTGTTTAGATGTGGTTTTATGTTTTAATTAGTGTTTGTGCCAAGTAGAACCTTTGGGAAGACTTGGGTGAAGTCTTTATGATCATGCTGTAAAAACAGAAACTTTAGCGCTCACGAGATTTGCTAGAACTTTTTACTGGAAAGTGATATTTAGTTGATTCTTTTTTCAGATGATTACTAGACAAATTCCTCAGGTCCACCAAGTTATTTTAGAATTTTTGGAGTTCCAGAAGTTTGCTTTAGTTACAGATTACTACAGACTGTTCTGTTTTTGACAGATTCTGTTTTTTGTGTGTTGTTTGCTTATTTTGATGAATCTATGGCTAGTAAAATAGTTTATAAACCATAGAGAAGTTGGAATACAGTAGGTTTAACACCAATATAAATAAATAATGAGTTCATTACAGTACCTTGAAGTGGTGTTTTCTTTTCTTTCGCTAACGGAGCTCACGAGTTTTCTGTAAAGTTTTGTGTTGTGAAGTTTTCAAGTTTTGGGTAAAGATTCGATGGACTATGGAATAAGGAGTGGCAAGAGCCTAAGCTTGGGGATGCCCAAGGCACCCCAAGGTAATATTCAAGGATAACCAAGCGTCCAAGCTTGGGGATGCCGGAAGGCATCCTCTTTAAATCTTCGTTCATCGGTAACTTTACTTGGAGCTATATTTTTATTCACCACATGATATGTGTTTTTCTTGGAGCATCATTTTATTTTTTTTAGTATATGCTTGCTGTTAATTAGATTAATGTTTTGCATCTTTAGTTTCAATAAAAATGTCAAGGATAGCCTTTGCCATGCTTATTTTGCAAGTATACATGTTGCTGTTTGAAAACAGAAAGTTTACCGCTGTTGCAAAAATTTCCTAGAAAAGTCAGAGAGTGGTATAATGTTGAATCTTTTTGCATATTGAGCTCTGATATACTTATTACAGTGGGAATTTTAGTTCATAATTTTTTGAGTCAGGGAAGTATTGATACTCTTGCATTCTTTACAGACTATACTGTTTTGGCAGATTGCTGTTATGTTTGCATTGTTTGCATATGTTTGCTTGTTTAATGATTCTATTTAAGGATAGGAGTATTAAATATGCAGAGGCATTTAGTATGAAATGTTTAATAATAATGTTAGTGATTTGTTACAGTACAAAATGATAAGGTTTTGCATTGGTTTATACTAACCTATCTCACGAGTTCTTGTTGAGTTTGTTGTGAATGAAGCTTTTGATAAAAAGAGAAACCATGATATGAGAGGAATTAAGCAGACACAAAAGTTAAAGCTTGGGGATTCCCAAGGCACCCCAAGATAATATTTCAAGAAGTCTCAAGCATCTAAGCTTGGGGATACCCCGGTAGGCATCCCACCTTTCTTCTTCAACAACTATCAGTTAGTATCGGTTGAGCCTAAGTTTTTGCTTCTTCACATGAGTTGTGTTATCCTTGCAATGTAGTTTTCTTTAGCTTTGCTTGCTGTCTGAATAAAGTATAAAGATATGAAATTATTAAATGGGAGAGTCTTCACCTTGTTGCATAATTATTCGACTACTCATTGATCTTCACTTATATCTTTCGGAGTAGTTTGTCATTTGCTCTAGTACTTAACTTATATCTTTTAGAGCACGGTGGTGGTTTTATTTTGAAGAAATATATGAACTCTCATGCTTCACTTATATTATTTTGAGAGTCTAAATAACATGGTAATTTTCTTAAATAATCATAATATGCTAAGCATACAAGATTTGTAAGGATTCTTATGAGTGTGTTGAATACTAAGAGAAGTTTGATACTTGATAATTGTTTTGAGATATGGAGGTAGTGATATTAAAGTCATGCTAGTTGGGTGATTATGAATTTAAAGAATGCTTGTGTTGAAGTTAGCAAGTCCCGTGGCATGCACGTATGATTAAAGTTGTGTAACAAATTTGAAACATCTAGTGTACCTGGCTTGTGCATCCTTATGAGTGGCGGTCGGGGACGAGTGATGGTCTTTTCCTACCAATCTATCCCCCTAGGAGCATGCGCGTAGTACTTGGTTTTTGATGACTTCTAAATTTTTGCAATAAGTATATGAGTTCTTTTGACTAATGTTGAGTCCATGGATTATACGCACTTTTACCTGTCCGCATTTGCTAGCCTCTTGATGCCGTGCATTGCCCTTTCTCACCTCGAGAGTTGGTGCAAACTTCGGCGGTGCATCCAAACCCCATGATATGATACGCTCTATCACACATAAACCTCCTTATATCTTCCTCAAAACAGCCACCATACCTACCTATTATGGCATTTCCATAGCCATTCCGAGATATATTGCCATGCAACTTTCCACCGTTCCGTTCATCATCATCATGACATACATTACTTTTGTCATATTGCCATTGCATGATCATGTAGTTGACATCGTATTTGTGGCAAAGCCACCATGCATTATTTTTCATACATGTCACTCTTGATTCATTGCACCATCCCGGTACACCGCCAGAGGCATTCATATAGAGTCATATCTTGTTCTAGTATCGAGTTGTAATCATTGAGTTGTAAATAAATAGAAGTGTGATGATCATCATTCAATAGAGCATTGTCCCAAAAAAGAGAAAGGCCAAAAAAAGAAGGCCCAAAAAAAAGGGGCAATGCTACTATCCTTTTTTCCACACTTGTGCTTCAAAGTAGCACCTTGTTCTTCATGTAGTGAAGTCTCATATATTGTGCTTCAAAGTAGCACCTTGTTCTTCATCTAGTGAGTCTCATATATTGTGCTTGAAAGTAGCACCAAGTTTTTCATATAGTGAGTCTCATAAGTTGTCTTTTCATACTAGTGGGAATTTTTCATTATAGAACTTGGCTTGTATATTCCTACGATGGGCTTCCTCAAATGCCCTAGGTCTTCGTGAGAAAGCAAGTTGGATGCACACCCACTAGTTTTCTTTTGTGAGCATTCATAGCTCTAGTGCATCCGTTGCATGGCAATCCCTACTCCTCATGTTGACATCAATTGATGGGCATCTCCATAGCCTGTTGATTATCCTCGTCAACGTGAGACTTTCTCCTTTTTTGTCTTCTCCACACAATCCCATCATCATATTCTATTCCACCCATAGTGCTATATCCATGGCTCATGCTCATGTATTGCGTGAAGGTTGAAAAAGTTTGAGATTATTTAAGTATGAAACAATTTCTTGGCTTGTCATCGGGGTATAGAAGTTGGGAACATCTTTGTGTGACGAAAATGAAGCATAGCCTAACTATATGATTTTGTAGGGATGAACTTTCTTTTGCCATGTTATTTTGAGAAGACATGATTGCTTTGATTAGTATGCTTGAAGTATTATTATTTCTGTGTCAATATGAACTTTTGTCTTAAATCTTTCGGATCTGAGTATTCATATCACAAGTAAGAAGAATTACATTGAAATTATGCCAAAGTATCACTCCGCATCAAAAATTCTTTTTTATCATTTACCTACTCCAGGACGAGCAGGAATTAAGCTTGGGGATGCTTGATACGTCTCCAACGTATCTATAATTTTCGATTGCTCCATGCTACTTTATCTACTATTTTAGGCAATATTGGGCTTTATTATCCACTTTTATATTGTTTTTGGGACTAACCTATTAACCGGAGGCCCAGCCCAGATTTGTTGTTTTATGCCTATTTCAGTGTTTCGAGGAAAAGAAATATCAGACGGAGTCAAAACGGAACGAAATCAACTGAAGAAGTTATTTTTGGAAGGAAACCCACCTGATGGACTTGGACCCCACGTCAGAAGATACGGGAGGTGCTCACGAGGGTGGGGGGCGCGCCCACCCCCCCTGGGTGCGCCCCCTGCCTCGTGGGGCCCCCGTAGCTCCACCGACGTACTCCTTTCACCCATATATACCTACATACCCTAAAACTTCCAGAACAGAAGATAGATCGGGAGTTCCGCCGCTGCAAGCCTCCAGAGCCAAGAAAAACCAATCGGGACCCCTTTCCGGTACCCTGCCGGAGGGGGGGATCCATCTCCGGTGGCCATCTTCATCATCCCGGCGCTATCCATGACGAGGAGGGAATAGTTCACCCTCGGGGCTGAGGTTATGTACCAGTAGCTATGTGTTTGATCTCTCTCTCTCGTGTTCTCTCTCATGTTCCATCTATGGCACGATCTTGATGTATCCCGAGCTTTGCTATTGTAGTTGGATCTTATGATGTTTCTCCCCCTCTACTCTCATGTGATGAATTGGGTTTCCCCTTTGAAGTTATCTTATCGGATTGAGTCTTTTAAGAACACTTGATGTATGTCTTGCCATGTTTAACTGTGGTGACAATGGGATATCATGTGCCACTTGATGTATGTTTTGGTGACCAACTTGCGGGTTCCGCCCATGAACCTATGCATAGGGGTTGGCACACGTTCTTGACTCTCTGGTAGAAACTTTGGGGCACTCTTTGAAGTACTTTGTGTTGGTTGGATGAATCTGAGATTGTGTGATGCATATCATATAATCATGCCCACGGATACTTGAGGTGACAATGGAGTATCTAGGTGACATTAGGGTTTTGATTGATTTGTATCTTAAGGTGTTATTCTAGTACGAACTCTTTTATAGGTTGATCCGAAAGAATAACTTTGAGGTGATTTCGTACCCTGCCATAATCTCTACGTTTGTTCTCCGCTATTAGTGGCTTCAGAGTGACTCTTTGTTGCATGTTAAGGGCTTGTCATATGATCTATCTATGTTATTATTGTTGAGAGAACTTGCACTAGTGAAAGTATGAACCCTAGGCCTTGTTTCCTACCATTGCAATACCGTTTACGCTCACTTTTATCATTTGTTACCTTGCTGTTTTTATATTTTCAGATTACAAAACCTATATCTACCATCCATATTGCACTTGTATCACCATCTCTTCGCGAACTAGTGCACCTATACAATTTGCCATTGTATTGGGTGTGTTGGGGACACAAGAGACTCTTTGTTATTTGGTTGCAGGGTTGTTTGAGAGAGACCATCTTCATCCTACGCCTCCACGGTATGATAAACCTTAGGTCATCCACTTGACGGAAATTTGCTATTGTCCTACAAACATGTGCACTTGCAGGCCCAACAACGTCTACAAGAAGAAGGTTGTGTAGTAGACATCACTGGCCTCTAGAGCAAACACAACAAATAGCCAGATCAGTGGGTTGGGGGATGGAGAAGCTCTCATTGGTGGCAGCTTTCATGGAGGGCGGTGTGTACGACGCCCTGCGACCACGCCTGCAAAATATGCCTCAAGGCCTTCTGCGAAAGTGACTCCTCCATGGTAGATACCTCTGTCTTGCGGATGTAATGGTGATTGGCGATGGAAATCTTTCGATTCGGAGGTAGATTTGTCTGAAGTTGAATCTGTTTTGGTTTTTTGTTTTGAATTATCACAGGCTACAAGCTGCAAGCATGATTTGCATCTCTGGTGCATCCTTGAGTGGTGAGGACCCTGCTTTCTTGCCTTTGCAATTTCCCCAAAAGTTCTGTAACCATTCGACAAGGTGAGATCTCCTAATATCCCTGTTTTCTCTGTTGGCTGATGTGATTTTACTCTGTTTGTGGGAGTGGCGGTGGTGTTCCTTTGCAACCATGAATAGTGAAGTACATGGCTTCACGGCTTGGATAGTTTCCACTTTAGATTTAGATGGCATTGGTTGTGTGCGATAATGTTGTCACTTGGTGGTCTTGATATGATAGTGACTCATCCTATAGGACATGCTTAGACCATCTGAATATATATTTTTGCGGACAACACACTTGCTTAGACCATGATTTATAAGATTTTCTTTATGTCACATGTTGGTGCGAGGGATTCACTATCTTGATGAGGCCAATCGTTTTGTCTAAATGGTCGTGTTACATCAAAATTTACATGGACTACATCACACTGTAGTGTCTTTTGGTTGACCAGCCTGTATAACAAACTATATGCTGCCCATCAGCATGTTTTAGCCTTCTAGGTATATTACATAAGTATATCCAAGAAATGGTTGATGTTTTATGATGATCGGGAAACGTAACAGTTTGTGTTGTGGAGTTACTGTGAATGTCATACGAATCAACTTAACCATAAGTTTTGTTTTGGTTCAGATACGAAAGGTTGTTTATATATGAAAATAAAATACGCTTGCAGGAATGTATACACCAATCGCAAAGATAGGATTCTGAATGTAAATCCTCCACACACAAACATGTTGCCAGGATTCCATTCATCCAAATTCCAAAAGATAAAATATTATATAGGTATTTAAATACAATTTTGTTGGTAGCTTACCAAGTGATGTCTACTACACAACCTTCTTCTTGTAGACGTTGTTGGGCCTGCAAGTGCACAGGTTTGTAGGACAGTAGCAAATTTCCCTCAAGTGGATGACCTAAGGTTTATCAATCTGTGGGAGGCGTAGGATAAAGATGGTCTCTCTCAAGCAACCCTACAACCAAATAACAAAGAGTCTCTTGTGTCCCCAACACACCCAATACAATGGTAAATTGCATAGGTGCACTAGTTCGGCGAAGAGATGGTGATACAAGTGCAATATGGATGGTAGATATAGGTATTTGTAATCTGAAATAATAAAAACAGCAAGGTAACTAATGATAAAAGTGAGCACAAACGGTATTGCGATGATAGGAAACAACTCCTAGGGTCATACTTTCACTAGTGCAAGTTCTCTCAACAATAATAACATAGATAGATCATATAACAATCCCTCAACATGCAACAAAGAGTCACTCCAAAGCCACTAATAGCGGAGAACAAACGTAGAGATTATGGTAGGGTACGAAACCACCTCAAAGCTATTCTTTCGGATCAATCTATAATAGAGTTCGTACTAGAATAACACCTTAAGACACAAATCAACCAAAACCCTAATGTCACCTAGATACTCCATTGTCACCTCAAGTATCCGTGGGCATGATTATACGATATGCATCACACAATCTCAGATTCATCCAACCAACATAAAAGTACTTCAAAGAGTGCCCCAAAGTTTCTACCGGAGAGTCAAGAACGTGTGCCAACCACTATGCATAGGTTCATGGGCGAAACCCGCAAGTTGGTCACCAAAACATACATCAAGTGGCACATGATATCCCATTGTCACCACAGATAAACACGGCAAGACATACATCAAGTGTTCTCATAAGAGACTCAATCCGATAAGATAACTTCAAAGGGGAAACTCAATTCATCACAAAAGAGTAGAGGGGGAGAAACATCATAAGATCCAACTACAATAGCAAAGCTCGGGATACATCAAGATCGTGCCATAGAGGGAACACGAGAGAGAACACGAGAGAGAGAGAGAGAGAGAGAGAGAGAGAGAGAGAGAGAGAGAGATCAAACACATAGCTACTGGTACATACCCTCAGCCCCGAGGGTGAACTACTCCCTCCTCGTCATGGATAGCGCCGGGATGATGAAGATGGCCACCGGTGATGGGTTCCTCCGCAGGTGCCGGAACGGGCTCCCGAGAGGTTTTTGGTGGCTACAGAGGCTTGCGGCGGCGGAATTCCCGATCTATCTTCTGTTCTGGAAGTTTTAGGATATGTGGGTATATATAGGTGAAAGGAGTACGTCGGTGGACCGAGGGGGAGACGAGGCAGGGGCGCCCCCACCCTCGTGAGCACCTCCCTTCTTTCCCCGACGTGCACTCCAAGTCCATCGGGTGGCTTTCCTTCCAAAAATAACTTCTCCAGTTGATCTCGTTCCGTTTTGACTCCGTCTGGTATTCGTTTTCCTCGAAATACTGAAATAGGCATAAAACAACAAATCTGGGCTGGGCCTTCGGTTAATAGGTTAGTCCAAAAATAATATAAAAGTGGATAATAAAGCCCAATATTATCTAAAACAGTAGATAATATAGCATGGAGCAATCAAAAATTATAGATACGTTGGAGACGTATCAAGCATCCCCAAGCTTAATTCCTGCTCGTCCTCGAGTAGGTAAATGATAAAAAAGATAATTTTTGATATGGAATGCTACTTGGCATAATTTCAATGTAAATCTTCTTAATTGTGGTATGAATATTCAGATCCATAAGATTCAACACAAAAGTTCATATTGACATAAAAATAATAATACTTCAAGCATACTAACAAAGCAATTATGTCTTCTCAAAATAACATGTCCAGAGAAATTTGTCCCTACACAATCATATAGTCTGGCCATGCTCCATCTTCACCACACAAAATATTTAAATCATGCACAACCCCGATGACAAGCCAAGCAATTGTTTCATACTTTTGACATTCTCAAAACTTTTTCAATCTTCACGCAATACATGAGCGTGAGCCATGGACATAGCACTATATGTGGAATAGAATGGTGGTTGTGGAGAAGACAAAAAGAGGGGAAGATAGTCTCACATCAACTAGGCGTATCAACGGGTTATGGAGATGCCCATCAATAGATATCAATGTGAGTGAGTAGGGATTGCCATGCAACGGATGCACTAGAGCTATAAGCATATGAAAGCTCAACAAAAGAAACTAAGTGGGTGTGCATCCACTCGCTTGCTCATGAAGACCTAGGGCATTTTGAGGAAGCCCATCATTGGAATATACAAGCCAAATTCTATAATGTAAAATTCCCACTAGTATATGAAAGTGACAAAATGAGAGACTCTCTATCATGAAGATCATGGTGCTACTTTGAAGCACAAGTGTGGTAAAAGGATAGTAACATTGTCCCTTCTCTCTTATTCTCTCATTTTTTTATTTGGGCCTTTTCTCCTCTCTTTTTATGGCCTCTTTTTTTATCTTTTTTTATTTTTCGTCTGGAGTCTCATCCCGACTTGTGGGGGAATCATAGTCTCCATCATCCTTTCCTCACTGGGACAATGCTCTAAAAATGATGATCATCACACTTTTATTTACTTACAACTCATGAATTACAACTCGATACTTAGAACAAAATATGACTCTATATGAATGCCTCCGGTGGTGTACCGGTATATGCAATGAATCAAGAGTGACATGTATGAAAGAATTATGAACGGTGGCTTTGCCACAAATACGATGTCAACTACATGATCATGCTAAGCAATATGACAATGATGGAGCGTGTCATAATAAACGGAACGGTGGAAAGTTGCATGGCAATATATCTCGGAATGGCTATGAAAATGCCATGATAGGTAGGTATGGTGGCTGCTTTGAGGAAGATATATGGTGGGTGTATGATACCGGCGAAAAGTGCGCGGTATTAGAGAGGCTAGCAATGGTGGAAGGATGGGGAAAGTGCGTATAATCCATGGACTCAACATTAGTCATGAAGAACTGATATACTTATTGCAAAAATCTAGAAGTTACCAAAGCAAAGTATTACGTGCATGCTCCTAGGGGGATAGATTGGTAGGAAAAGACCATCGCTCGTCCCCAACCGCCACTCATAAGGAAGACAATCAATAAATAAATCATGCTCCGACTTCATCACATAACGGTTCACCATAAGTGCATGCTACGGGAATCACAAACTTTAACACAAGTATCTCTCAAATTCACAACTACTAAACTAGCATGACTCTAATATCACCATCTTCATATCTCAAAACAATCATCAAGCATCAAACTTCTCTTAGTATTCAACACACTCATAAGAATTCTTACAAATCTTGTATGCTTAGCATATTAGGATTATTTAAGAAAATTACCATGCTATTTAAGACTCTCAAAATAATATAAGTGAAGTATGAGAGTTCATCTATTTCTTCAAAATAAAACCACCATTGTGCTCTAAAAGATATAAGTGAAGCACTAGAGCAAATGACAAACTACTCCGAAAGATATAAGTGAAGATCAATGAGTAGTCGAATAATTATGTAACTATGTGAAGACTCTCCCATTTAATGATTTCAGATCTTGGTATTTCATTCAAACAGCAAGCTAAGCTAAATAAAATGACATGACGCTCCAAGCAAAACACATATCATGTGGTGAATAAAAATATAGCTCCAAGTAAAGTTACCGATGAATGAAGACGAAAGAGGGGATGCCTTCCGGGCATCCCCAAGCTTAGGCTCTTGGTTATCCTTGAATATTACCTTGGGGTGCCTGGGGCATCCCCAAGCTTAGGCTCTTGCCACTCCTTATTCCATAGTCCATCGAATCTTTACCCAAAACTTGAAAACTTCACAACACAAAACTTAACAGAAAACCCGTGAGCTCCGTTAGCGAAAGAAAAAAAAACACTACTTCAAGGTACTGTAATGAACTCATTCTTTATTTATATTGTTGTTAAACCTACTGTATTCCAACTTCTCTATGGTTTATAAACTATTTTACTAGCCATAGATTCATCAAAATAAGCAAACAACACACAAAAAACAGATTCTGTCAAAAACAGAACAGTCTGTAGTAATCTGTAATTAACGCAAACTTTTGGAACTCCAAAAATTCTACCAAAATTAGACGACCTATAAAATTTGTTTATTGATCAGCAGCAGTTCGAATCAGTATTTTATCACGTTCTGGTGATTTTTAACAATTCGGGGACTAAGCGCAAAGTTTCTGGAAATTACAGCAAGATCAAATAACTATCATCCAAGAAGATCCAATAGGTTTAACTTGGCACAAACACTAATTAAAAGATAAAACCACATCTAAACAGAGGATAGATGGATTATTTATTCCTAAACAGAAGCAAAAAGCAAGAAACTAAAATAAAATTGGGTTGCCTCCCAACAAGTGCTATCGTTTAACGCCCCTAGCTAGGCATGATGATCTCAATGATGCTCGCATAAAAGATAAGAGTTGAAACATAAAGAGAGCATCATGAAGAATATGACTAGCACATTTAAGTCTAACCCACTTCCTATGCATAGGGATTTTATGAGCAAACAACTTATGGGAACTATAATAAACTAGCATAGGAAGGTAAAACAAGCATAACTTCAAAACTTTAAGCATATAAAGAGAAAACTTGATATTATTGCAATTCCTACAAGCATATATTCCTCCCTGTCGGTGTCAAAACCGGCGGATCTCGGGTAGGGGGTCCCGAATTGTGCGTCTAGGCGGATGGTAATAGGAGACAAGGGACACGATGTTTTTACCCAAGTTCGGGCCCTCTCGATGGAGGTAAAACCCTACTCCTGCTTGATTAATATTGTTGATATGGGTAGTACAAGAGTAGATCTACCACGAGATCAGAGAGGCTAAACCCTAGAAGCTAGCCTACGATATGATTGTTGTATATCTCTATCGAGTAGCCTGGCCTCGGTTTATATAATGCACCAGAGGCCTAGGATAACAAGAGTCCTAGCCGAATACACCGGTGGGGGAGGAGTCCTTTTCTTGATCGCCAAGTCTTGCGGAATCTTCCTTATATGCGGCAGCTGTCCGGACGGGCCCATGAGTATACGGCCATGGGGGTCCTCGGCCCAATCTAACATATCGGGAGATGACGTGGTGAGTACCCCCTAGTCTAGGACGCCGTCAGTAGCCCCCTGAATCGGTCTTCAAGTTAGGGACGCTCCTCGATTATTCCAAACCGTTCTTCATCTTCAGTCGTCGGTCTTGAAAACTGGTTCAACAAATCTTCTCATCTTCGATCTTGAGGATCGCCGAAATGCATTCAACGAGTTTACACGCCGGTATCCGAGGAGCCCTTTAAGTTTCCGCCTTTAGCAATGCCTTGTTATTTTTATGCCACACCTCGGGTTTGAAGTTGTTCCTGGCGGCGGCCCTCTTGCATCCGAGCTCCAACGCTGGACTGCATTCGAGGTATCTTTTGCAGCCGAGCACCAATGCCGGACTGCCTCCCAGCTCTAACGCCGGAATGTATCCGAGCTCCAACGCCGGGCTATGTATCCGAGCTCCAACGCCGGACTATGTATCCGAGCTCCAACGCCGGACTATGTATCCAAGCTCCAACGTCGGACTGTAGCCGAGGTGTCGTAAATCACCTTGGTTCAAAGAAGTTTGAAGGAGTTTAGCCGAGCTTAATGCCGGAAATGCCCTCTATGGAGCCAGCCACTAGCGCCCGAGCTTTATGCCGGACTGCTTCCGAGGTGGTGCACCACCGAATGTGGGCCAATTTTTGTCAATATTTTTGATTGGTGCAATTTATTCTCTGCCGAGATACATAGCCATTAGCCCTCAAGGTGGGTATCGGTCTAAAACCCGAGATGCACATGAAGGATGACATAAGACCGTTGATCCTCAGAGTCAGCCGAGACTCAAAGTTGATTTGCAAAATCGGTCCGAGGATCAAGTCCTAGCTCGGCAGAATACTTCGACACAAAAGCGGCGTGCTCAGTCCTCAAGACTCGGGTTGGGTGCGGCCGACCAACCCGAGGATCAAAATCTCCTCGGAGACTGTATTACACTTAAAATTTTCTCGCATTGGACAGTAATGCAAGAGCCCCGAGACACCGGGTCGGGTGGCAACACCATATCAAGGGATCGATGTGCCCTTTAATATTTGTAAATAATAAGCCCGAAGCCCAAGAGCCCCGAGCCTTAATGCGGCACGGGAGGCCGAATTAAGGATCGATATCCATAGTAAAATCACAAATTATGTGTAATGACTCTATGTATCCAAGTACTTTACGTCATTAATGCTCGGATCTGCATTGTACAAAACTTTGTTGACCGACCATCGGCTTCCACCTCCTCGGCCAATAGCCGAGGAGTGTTTGTCCTACTTTATAAAGCCTTTATGAGGGCGAAGATTTACAACAAACAAGGCAATCTGGCCATACGGTTTTATAAACAAAGGTACACGGAGAGATATGTTATATTGTTGTTTAACAGAAGAAATGTCTTCCAAAGAAAATAGTCCTGCTATGGGTTCCTTTCTTTGGGTTTTCATGCTAAGCATGATCATGAAACCTCAGCTCCAATGTAAGAGCAAAATATCGAGGATTTAGTTTGGGAGGCCAGTTAATAGCCCCCGTAGTGTTCGGCGATAGTCGAGGTCAAGCCGTAAACACTTCGGCCATTGTTATGAATGGCCCGTCGTTTAACACCGTCATCGGATCGCTGACCAGTTTACGCTTCGTGTGACAATCGGTTCCGGCTTTCTCCACTGAGGTGCTTAACCATGTGAGCTGGAAGCACAATCATAGTGGTTCTCCCTTTGCACACCTAGCCGAATAAAGCGGAACGTAGGAGGCAAGCGCAGGAGCCGGGCAACCCAACTATTGACCGAAGACACAATTTGAAACTGATGCATATATAGCAGTATCCGTGAATGTTTTTGCCGAATCTCTAAAGGTGTCCGTTGCCAGATCGCGAGACTTGTGCTGAAAACACACAAATAGTTTAAAAAGTGCCATAAGCTTGGAAAATCAAAAAACGTCAGTAAAAACTTGGCGTCCGAACAAGATCAAGTGTTCGGTGCCAATCCGATAATTGGCCTTAGCAAAAGAAGTGCTTCTGTCGTGCTTTAACATGATACATCTTATCTCAAGACTTCAAGCGGGTCAGCCTACGCCTTCAACCTCCTATCCCGAGGGCGGAGTACTTCTCATTAGGCCAGTTTAGCAAACTAAACTGTAGCGGCTTTGAGAGAGAAATTAGGCTCCCCGGCTAGTGACCACACGCTTGTGTCGAAAAAAGGAGTGATAGATAATAATAATAATAAAACTTTGCAACGACTAAGAAGAAGAACACTTATCATAAAACGGCTCATATAAATTTAAAAGCCCCCAAGTGACTTGGGTAAAAGAATGATTGCATGTACCGAAGTACTTATATCATATCTATGTTCAACCAAACTTTAAACGTGTCTTAACCGACCGTCGGCTTCTCCCTCTTCGGTCAAGGACCGAAAAGTGTTATGTACTCCATCTGTCGAGAATATCGACGGTGTTTCCAATAACCGTGCAATCAGGCCATAAGGTCAGTAATGCATAAAGCGCGGTCAGGGAACTTATGCTATATTATCGCGAAGTGTAAGAAGCATCTTCAAGAAAATAGTACCCCCACCGATACCTTTCTTCGGTGCTCATTGTTATTATGAGACTTGTGCAATAGATTTTTGTACTCATGAGTTCCGTTGTGCCGACCATCATTGAAAACTATAAGAGCGCAGCTTTCAGCTTCACCTACCGAGGTCCGCTCGGATGATCCGATCGTGACAATCGCAGAGGTGCTCCCTTTACTCCCTAGCCGAACAATCGGGAACGAGGGGTAAACATGGAGCGAGGCAACCCAGCTTGCAAATCGCTAAGTCAATATGGTGCATATTTTGGCGTAATACACGAACAAGGAACGAAGCCGCATAAGTATAATCATATGCAAGAGGAAAAGCTTCATGAAGGAAGCCCCAAATGAATTGGGTATTTGAATTTATGCGTCACAAACAAAGTTTGGACAAGGAAAATTTTACAAGCAACATTTTTCCAAAAAGTATAATGCTTGGTCGAACCGAACACAAGTTATGATTAAAGCTTTGAGCGTGAAAGCGACTTAGCTGGTTAATGTGTTCGGTATTGATGACGCGGTCCGAACTTGATACGGGACAAGGTTCCATCCCCCAAGCCGGTCCCGAGGTGGCGGAGCGGAGAGCTCGACACGCCGAAGTGGTGACATAGCATGGTCAATGCAGACCGGCAGAGTGACGCGGAAGTCCCCGGATCATTTTCCTGTGCACAAAAAATGGTGCAAACCGGAGATAATAGTAATAATTAAAAAATCGTTGCATAATAAATAATTTATGCAAAGTGAGTAATAAAGAAATATGGCCTGGCGCCAAAGTCAATGTCGATGCAGGGCGTCGGCGTGATGCGGTAAAGGCGTGGCAAAGCCTGAATTGACAGGTCGGTCCGAGCCTGGCGGGCGTCACGGACGATGTATGGAAACCGACCGAAC
Source organism: Aegilops bicornis (assembly GCA_021605145.1). Classification (NCBI taxonomy): domain Eukaryota; kingdom Viridiplantae; phylum Streptophyta; class Magnoliopsida; order Poales; family Poaceae; genus Aegilops; species Aegilops bicornis. The sequence goes on from CM038671.1 coordinate 107,635,218, forward strand.
CACCATGCGATCGCTTTTAATGCGCCACCATTTGATAGACTGTGTACATATGATGGACAAACCAGAGTAATAATTCCTTGGGAAAATGAACCCAAACAAGCAAAAAATACTGGGATTAATAGCACCTGGTTTATTTGTTGTAGCAATCCGAAGGAAGGTGATTCCCAAAATTGGGACTCGATCCGCGCACCCATTGCCTGATGGGCGATAAAACGACGGTATGGCAATACTGGCAAAGGTTGGCTCGCCGAGGCAAAGCCCTCGGTCCAGCTAACGTGACGGAGCTGGTCGGCTAGTGACGCCGAAGTGTCCGGAGTAGGTTGATGAAGAGATGGCGAAGCCCCCGGTCCAGCCGAGATGTCGAAGTAGGTCGGCGTGATGGACACCAGCTTGAAGAAGCAATAGTGCGGCCCTACCGATGCAGGTCGTGACGTGGTCGATGCCGGTATGCCCGCTCCGTGTAATCCGTGGGGCGGCGATGTTGGTGATGATTTATCCTTCGCGATGCCGGACTCTTATTCGGCTTGCCGAGATGATGATCTGAAGAAGTTGAGCTCGGCTCAACAAAGTGATGAGGTGTCTAGCGCAGGTCGGCAGTTGTAGAGCAATATTGTCGGACTGGTTTGACACCAGCATGATGTTGAAGATCATGTTCAAAAGATTTTAAAGTTAGTGGGATGTGTTCGGGAACAAAACACAATACCCCATACGAAACTTCCTTCAAAAAGGATGTCCGAAATCCCGTTCATAAAAAAGACGAACTCGGATCGGATTCGTTTTTGCGCAGAAAACAGATCGGAAAAGTGATGCACTAATCGGAAGGTTCCCGGAGTTCGGACGGTCGGATCGAGCTGAAATTTTGAGGGGTGGTAGATATAGGAATTCCACAGCCGATCAACGGTTGGATCTTCCAAAGGATGTCCGAGCTAGAAGCTGGACACCACGCCCTAAACTCGTCCAGATTCCCGTCCAGATTTGACATGGCTCCGGTATATCGTGGATTGCCAGAGATTCCTCCATCGGAATTCGACGAAATTTTCCAGGGTTGTTTTAGACTCAATTCCGCACAATTCCACTGAAGCGATCGTTAAAAAGACACTTGAGGAGGCGGTGGCGGTGGACACAAGTCCGCTGTCCAGAAAAACAGTACGGTCGCTTGAGGGCAATGTCGACGTTGAGCCCCCGGGCTCCCTGGATGATTCCTCCATGATCTTGATAGAGATTGGAGTTTATGTTGATGAACGCCCTCATCCGAACATGACGATCGGAGGTAGGGCGCAGTCCTTGGTCGAACTAAGGTGACCAGTCGAGCTAGTGACGAAGATGCCGAAGTCGAAGTTGATCTGCAGGCGAACACACAGCGGGACTCTCAATGAAAGCACCAATGTCGGTGTCAAAACCGGCGGATCTCGGGTAGGGGGTCCCGAACTGTGCGTCTAGGCGGATGGTAACAGGAGACAAGGGACACGATGTTTTTACCCAGGTTCGGGCCCTCTCGATGGAGGTAAAACCCTACTCCTTCTTGATTAATATTGATGATATGAGTAGTACAAGAGTAGATCTACCACGAGATCAGAGAGGCTAAACCCTAGAAGCTAGCCTATGGTATGATTATTGTTGTATATCTCTATCGACTAGCCTGGCCTCGGTTTATATAATGCACCAGAGGCCTAGGATAACAAGAGTCCTAGCCGAATACGCCGGTGGGGGAGGAGTCCTTGTCTTGATCGCCAAGTCTTGCGGAATCTTCCTTGTATGCGGTAGCTATCCGGACTGGCCCATGAGTATACGGCCATGGGGGTCCTTGGCCCAATCTAACAGATCGGGAGATGACGTGGTGAGTACCCCCTAGTCCAGGACACCGTCACTCCCTCATAATAATTTTCAGTAGCATCATGAATGATTTCAACAATATCCAGCACCTAAAGCATTCTTTTCATGATCTACAAGCATAGAAAATTTACTACTCTCCTCATAAGAAAAATTGTTCTCATGAATAGTAGTGGAAGCAAACTCATCAAAATAACTATCATGTGATTGAAAATTAAGATCAAGATGACAAGTTTCATGGTTATCATTATTCTTTAAAGCATACGTGTCATCACAATAATCATCATAGATAGGAGGCATGCTTTCATCATAGTAAATTTGCTCATCAAAGCTTGGAGGACAAAAAATATCATCTTCATCAAACATAGCTTCCCCAAGCTTGTTGCTTTGCATATCATTAGCATCATGGATATTCAAGGAATTCATACTAACAACATTGCAATCATGCTCATCATATAAATATTTAGTGCCAAACATTCTATGTAATTCTTCTTCTAACACTTTGGCACAATTTTCCTTTCCGTCATACTCTCGAAAGATATTAAAAAGATGAAGCGTATGAGGCAAACTCAATTCTATTTTTTTGTAGTTTTATTTTATAAACTAACTAGTGCTAAAACAAGAAACAAAAAGATTTGATTGCAAGATCTAAAGATATACCTTCAAGCACTCACCTCCCCGGCAACGGCGCCAGAAAAGAGCTTGATGTCTACTACACAACCTTCTTCTTATAGACGTTGTTGGGCCTGCAAGTGCACAGGTTTGTAGGACAAGTGCAAATTTCCCTCAAGTGGATGACCTAAGGTTCATCAGTCCGTGGGAGGCGAGGGATGAAGATGGTCTCTGCCGGTGTCAAAACCGACGGATCTCGAGTAGGGGGTCCCGAATCGCAAGGCGTCTAGGCGGATGGTAACAGGAGACAAGGGACACGATGTTTTACCTGTGTTCGGGCCCTCTTGATGGAGGTAAAACCCTACGCCCCGCTTGATTAATATTGATGATGTGTGTTACAAGAGTGGATCTACCACGAGATCAAAGAGGCTAAACCCTAGAAGCTAGCCTATGGTATGATTGTTGTTCCTCCTACGGACTAAAACCCTCCGGTTTATATAGACACAGGATAGGGTTAGGGTTACACAGAGTCGGTTACAAAGGTAGGAGATCTACATATCCGTATCGCCAAGCTTGCCTTCCACGCCAAGGAAAGTCCCATCCGCATAATCGGACGAAGTCTTCAATAGTGTATCTTCATAGTCTTGGAGTCCGCCGATGATGATAGTTCGCTATCCGGATACCCCTAGTCTGGAACTCCTCAAGAGCCCCTGAACCAGGCTTCAATGACGACGAGTCCGGCGTGCATGTTGTCTTCGGCATTGCAAGGCGGGTTCTTCCTCCGAATAATTTATAGAAGATTGTGAACACCGTAATAGTGTCCGCTCTACAAAAATAAATTCCACATACCACCGTAGAGAGAATAATATTACACAAGATCAATCACCGACGTATTTTGTGGCGTGACGCCGCACCACTACCAAGCCTTTATTCAAATTGTTTTTACTGCTCCACCTCGGTAGCGTTTAGCGAAGCGGTTTCCTTGGCACGTCTTGTCGAGGCAGGGATTGTGTTCCCCTTATTCCGGGATTCCCATCAATACGGACGTGGGTAACCCAACCGCACCATTGATTGTGACGCTTGGGAGATAAGCGAGTTTTACCAGGCCGGTGGGGACACATGTTTTTGTCCGCCCATATAAGGGGATAAGGATCCACCCTTTCACCTACGCCTTCTTCCTCCTTTGCTCATCCATTCCCGTGTACTCGAGCTCTAGCGCCCAAGTCCGCACTTTCCTCCTCAACCTTCTCCAACCATGTCGAGGCGGGAGGCAGATGGATGGCCTCCTCCGTCACGGAGGGGCACATCACAAGATCTGGAGGCCGGATACTTGTCCGGCGATATCACAAGACAAAGCTGCCCGACGCTGGGCAGCTTATTCCAACCCCAGTCCCCATGAGAGGGTGGTATTTCTCCCCACTTCCTCCGCTGGACTAGGTTTTCCACTTCACCCATTTGTCCGGGGCTCATGTTCTACTACGGCCCGGACTTCCACGACCTGGCCCTGAATTTCTTCCTCAACGTCTCGGCGTTTATCGTCAGGTGTGAGGCCTTCCTTCAGATCCAGCCCCACTTCGCTTAGTGGCTCAAGACCTTCAAAGGTCAAGTCAAGGTTGTGAAGGGCAGCCAAGTGGAGTGCGGAGGCGCCATGGTCGGCAAGATGGCCAAAGTCCTGTGGCTCGAGGGCTCCTTTGTGGAGACAATAAAGGGGTGGCAATCGGGGTGGTTCTACATCACCGAGCCACGCGACCACTGAATGGGTGGCGGCCCCCAAATTCAAATCTGGATTCCCCACACGGCTCTCGCCATGGAAAGAGACGGGCCTGAAGTGGGGGATTCGATTGAGCTATCCGGACTCCAAACACGCGTCCGAACACGGTGGACAAGAATCGCAGGCTTGTCGACGTAATCCGTGTGATGCTCATCCGCGGATTCTCCCATGCCAACAACGGGACTTCAATTTGTGGGAGTTCGATCCGCAAAGACCGGTTCTGAGCCGCTCTTCGATACCACGCACGAAGATGCCCGGAAGGTGCTGTTCAAGGGCGCCGAAGCCCCGCATCCGCTAACAAAGATCGCAGATATGACTCGTGGCGTCAAGCCGGGCGAGGTAAGTTATTTTACCCTTTACGGGACTCTTTTTTCATAGATTGACTCTCACGTGGGATCTAAAACTCCCTATTCTTCGGCTGTGTCTGGCTGAAGATGTCCGGACAGATTAACTGCCCAGCTCCTTTGCCGAAGACCCGGACGCCCGATTGACGGAGGCTGGGCTCGCACCCCATGTGGTGCCGGAGAAGAAGGCCAAGAAGGAGGCCACGGAACTCGAAGGATCTCACGACGCCAGTGTGTTGTCGGATTCTCAAGCGTAATCTTCTCTCAAGACGAGGAGGAAGAAGAAGAAGCTTCTCCCAGCGGAGGAGAGGAAAAGGAAGGCCGCCTAACCGGGAGGCCGGAGGGTCCAAGAAGGGAAGAACCCTTCCTCCGGACTTCTCCACCAACATCGACGATGAAGAGGGGATTGGCCCACGAGGGCCAAGCTCGGCGAGATCGTAAGTGTCCGGATACCCATGGCTTTTTATTATTGCAGAGTGTTCTCTAATGTCGAACAATCGTGCAACCCGCCCAAAAGCGAAGTTCGCCGATTCATCGTGCGGGTCCTCGGGCTCGCCGGAAATGGAGAGTACTGCTTCCGACCGCCTCCTCGCCTCATGCTGCGGACAACGCCGTGGCGGGCTCCAAAGGGGCTTGGTCACGAGGAGGTGGCGAAGGAGGTGCCACAAGGCAACCTCCAGGACTCAAGGAGCGTGGGGGGCAAGAGCCCCAGGTGATCTAAGCACGACACTTGTCCGGACTCCATGGCGGATGCTTCAGTGGTTCCGGAGTCCGGTAAGCGATCCTTCGCAAGAAGGGTAAGACGCCGTGTCCTTCGGCCCAACCGGAGGCACCGGATAGCATCGGAGGCGCCAACGGCGCCTCCATCGAGAGGAGCACCGCATCGTTATGAGTGCGGTGATCCGGACAGTTCAGTCCGCCAAGAGCGGGCTGACCAAGCCTGTATCAGCCTTTCTAACAAAGCTTTGAGGTAAGAAATTTCAATATATGTAAAATGGTACCGCATAGACAGTAGCCCCTGATGCTCGGTTCGGTGTTCGGAAAGAGAAGCCGGACTGAGGATCTTTAGAAAGATAAACGCATGAGTCATACAAAAAATATGTCAATATGGGATTGCAGGATGTGCTGCTGACTGCTACCAAGACCGATCAAGGAGGTCAATACTTTGAAGGAAAACCTCGAGCGGTCCGAGAACGAGCTCGGCCATGCCAAGAAGCAGCTCGAGGAAAAGAAGGTGAGTAATACCTTATGAAAATTGTACCTTATGTAAAAGGATTTGGTTGCAAGAAAAATGACAAGGATAACGTGGGTATTGAAGGGGCCACTAACGAGGTGGCGACCCTGAAGGAGGCGGTGGCCGCGGCCGAACGCCATGCGGCCGCGGAGCGCACCAAGCGAGATAAGCAGGAGGCGCGAGTGGTGGAGGTACAGCAAGAGCTCCAGGATCTCGTGAAAAAACATGAGAGCTTGGAGCGTGACTTGAAGACTCGAGAGTCCGAGCTTGCAACGGCTCTTGAGAGTGCCAAAGCCGCTAAGGTGGAAGCCTACAGGGCCCTCCAGGAGATTGAGGCGGTGAAGAAAATAGCAGCGGGTAAGGCATTTTTCATGCAGAGTAAGCATGTGAGTGTTAATTACCTATTGCTTACCCGAATTTGGAGCTCTGTATGCGTTCGCAGATCTTCCTCGCAAGATGTCCGATGCTGCCGCAGATTCTACCGGGCCGAGGAGGGAGCTCGACGGAGAAGGTCTTCCGGTCTCAAGATGTCGAGGCCGGACATCCGTGTTTTTAGCGACCAGTGAAGCAGCTGGTCGAGCTCCACAAGGCGGACGAACAGGCCATGAAGGGCCTCATAGTTTGGCTGTGGCCTATGGAGGCCATGCCTGGGAGCTACTTCGCCTAGTGCGGCGGTTGATGGATGCGTCTGGGTTGAAGTGATCAAGCATTCCGCTTGTATTGAGGGTGCCTGTCGGGCCCTTGCCCGCAAAGGTGCACTGGGCAAGATGGATGCCTGAAGCTTGTGACGGACCCGCCACCAGAGGGCAAGGAGCATCGCACGCCCGAGATGTATTATAAGAGTGTGTCAAGGGCGCAGCACTATTGCGGGTGAGTGCTCCAAAGATGTAATATTTGAGTAGACTCGCATTTTGTTATCCTGCGCTGAAAACTTAGTTCATATGCGCTAAGCAACGCTTGTTAATTTAAAATATTACCTTATGTGCGGCTGTTTATCAAATCGAGAGATGGCAAGTCGTCGGCTTCAGCCCCCATGCCAAGTCGGGGTGTTCGGGATAAACTTGAGCGCTCTTGTTCCCATTTTTGGTCCATCTAGGGAGGCGCCAACACAGCGTAACAAGGCAACCGGACTTATAGTGCTTGAACACTCTCACTTAGCCATAGAATTCTATAATTTTAAATTTCAGCGAAGCCGCTATTCTTCGGAAGGCTGAATTTGGGGCGCTATCCACGCCTGGGCCGGACAAAATCCGGTTCCTCGCTCTAAGCGGCATAAGTCTTTAAGGACTCGCAAAAAACCTCTCGAACAGCGACCGGCTCTCGCCTCATCATGACAGTCAGTTTTAGCTTTCTCCACTGAGGCGTTAACCCAGCCGAACTGGGGCGGAATCGCAGTGGTTCTCCCGGTGCTACCTTAGCCGATATAACGGAACGTAAGGTAGCAAAACACGGGAGCCGGGCAAACCCAATTATTGACCCAAGACATGATTCGGAGCTGATGCATATAGTGCTATAAGTTCGGGGTGCCGCACTTGTGAAAGTGTTTGGACTCATTATACCATAATGCGGGAAACATAAGCCCTCGGTGTATATTAGCCGCACTAAAGTGTACGGATGCAACATGTCGTGAATGAACATATGTATGAAAAAGAAATGCAATTATAAACAAAAGGTGATGCATTGTTTTATTCAATGAGTGCTGCTACGAATGCGTAACGATACAAATAGTGCGATAAGCAAGGTATGAGACTGTTAAACATGTCCCCTCCGTGGGTAGGCTGCAGATTGGTGTATGAAAATGCTCGTAATGGAGACCACCTGTATATTCGTTGTAGCCTTTATCCTTCCCCGGCTTTTGCATCGTGAGTTCGGCAGTCTGCCGCCGACAGTGGCTTCCGACAAATGGAGTCCTGTGGGTAAAAAGAAAAAGGTAAAAGAAAAGAAAAAGGAACGACACACTTGAGAACCCCCGTGTGGTTGAGCCGCAGCCTGGGTTTATCGTGGTCGTGCCCTCTCCCCCGCCCATGGTATCTTCCGAGCGTAATGGTGTACGCTGAAGCGACCTGCTGACGCTTTCGCAGAGCTGGTTAGCCGCATCGCCACGCTGGCGTGCTCGTAACGTGCTGTGGTCTTGTTGTAAGTTGCTCCGGCGCTTGGCTATAACCGCCGCTTAACGGCCGGACTCGAGAATTGCCTTAAGAGGCTGCATTGCCCTTCTACCGCGAGAGCCGCCAGATGTTCCTCCGTGCGGAGAGAACGCTCAGTTTCCGTTGACCGTGATGACTCCTCGAGGGCCTGGCATCTTGAGCTTGAGGTATGCGTAGTGCGGCACCGCTGTTGAACTTTGCAACGCTGCGCGTCCGAGCAAGGCATGATAGCCGCCATGAACGAGACTATGTCGAAGATTAACTCCTTGCTTCGGAAGTTATCCGGGATCCGAAGACCACTTCCATGTAATTGAGCCTGCATAATTGGCTTCTACACCTGGTATGACGCCTTTAAAGGTCGCTTTTGGTAGGTTTAATCCTTGAGGGTCTATGCCCATTTTACGACCGTATCCCGGTAAAGCAGGTTCAGTTGCCGCCGGCCCATCAGGACTCGGTTAGGTGAAATCCATCGACGATTGGGTCTAAGACTGGCGCGGCGAATCCGCCGTGGCGGATGTCGGTGGGGTGGTCCTTCGGTCAAAAGTGATCGGGCAGGAGGACCATGGATTGAACTTCGGGCAACTGGCTCCATCGCCAGACATCCTCGAGTGCACGCTTCCGCCCCTTTTGGGTATGTGCGCTATGTATATCATGTTCACCGTCTGCACTGTGGGGAAACCCTTCATCCTCTATTGTTCGGGCGGTTGGGTCTCGCCCTCGCCATCGCTATGCAGCCCCTTGTAATTGCTTTCGCAATTAACTTGCTCGCTCGTTGAATACCCAACAGTCCCGTTGGTGTGGTTAGCTAGCTTTTCGGGGTGCCGTGTATCCGCACAAGCGGTCGAGTATTCGGTCCAAATTGGACAGACCGGAGTAGTTATTTTGAATGGCTTTTTCCGCTGACCGGGTTTAGAGCTCTGAATCCGGCATTGACCGCCGTATCCTCAATATTGTCGCTGCACGCGGGCGCTTTGTTTTGTTACGACGCTGCCGCCGCTTTCGGTCCTTGAAGTCCGGACCGCCAGAATTTTTGCCGAGGTTGTTGCTGCGTACAGCTACCTGTCCTCACCCGCTGAAGCGGGTCATGAGTGATGTGAGAGCTGCCATGGATTTCGGCTTTTCCTGTCCTAGGTGCCGGGCAAGCCACTCGTCATGGATGTTATGCTTGAAGGTCATGAGGGCCTCCGCATCCGGACAGTCAACGATTTGGTTTTTCTTGGTTAAGAACCGTGTCCGTAATTGTCCGCCGATTTGTCCGGCTGCTGAATTATGTGGCTTAGGTTGTCGCGTCTGGTGGTCGCATTATAAGTGCCCCGGAAGTTATCGAGGAATGCGGCTTTGTGTCCTCCCAGCTCCCAATTGACTCTGCTGGCAAGCTGTTGAGCCAATGTCGGACTGGTCCTTTAAGCTTGAGGGGGAGGTATTTTGATGGCGTGAAGATCGTCACCGCGGGCCATGTGGATGTGAAGGAGATATTCTTTGATCCAAACCGCGGGGTCTGTTGTGCCATCATAGGATTCAATATTAACGGGTTTAAACCCTTCGGGGATTTGATGATCCATTACTTCGTCTGTGAAGCATAGCGGGTGTGCGGCGCCTCTGTACTGGGCGATATCACGACGGAGCTCAAAAGAGCTTTGTCTGTTTTGTTCGGCCCGGCCGGACTTACTGTGTCCGGCGCGACGGTTGTCGTCACGCACCATGGGCGCCCACGCCGATCCATAGATCGATCTTGATTGTCTTGCCTTGTCCTCCAATATATCTCGCAGGTCCGGAGCGTTCCCCTTTGGCCGTGTGCTTTTGAGCGATGCCGGGTACGGTTCTAGTGAAGGGCCTAGAGGCCTCTCTATGCGACCACGGGTGGTCGGTCACCGTATTGTCTCCTGTTGATGCGGGTTCATAAGCCTCCTCCTCTAATCGGGGAGCAACTTGCGCTTAGGGTAGCTTTTGGAGGGGCGTCAACTCATGCTCTTCGCCGCGAGGACTTGTCCATCCGTCGCCAGCGTGATCCTGATTAGCTTCAAGTCGTTGCTGCTTTTTCTTGAGGCTGTTCGCCGTGGGCCATAAGCCTTCGCCTAAAACGCTCTTGTTCGACGGGATCCTCGTGCACGACTAATTCATTGTCGCCGAGGCTTGCTTCGTCTTCTGAGGGAGGCATATAATCCTCTACCTCTTCTTCTCGCCGCTCTCTCTTGAGGGCTGGCGCCTCCATCCTCCCACGCCGGATCTTGCCGGAGTGGATTGTCTTCGGCACCGTCCGGTGTATTGTTATCTCCGTGCCGGAATCTTCATTCTTGCCGTGGCGGGATTTAGAGCGGTGTCACGACGCCGCTTGGGCTGCTTCTTGGAGGGGTCATCCTCCGTTGTTCCATCGCCGCTCCCATCTTTTGGGATGTCCACCATGTATATGTCGTATGACGAGGTGGCCTTCCAGTGCCCTGTAGGCGCTGGGTCTTGGTCGTCTCCGGCATCGTCGTCCATACCGTCGATGTCTTCGGAGTCGTAGTCTAGCATGTCGGTTAGATCGTCGATAGCAGCTACCAAGTGGGTGGTTGGTGGGCGTTGAATTTCTTCATCGTCCGCATCCCATCCTTCCTGACCGTAATCCGGCCAGGGCTCTCCGGATAAAGAGAGAGACTTTAGTGAACTCAGGATGTCGCCAAAGGGCTTAGTGCCGAAAGATGTCCGCGACAGTGAACTCCATGACGGGCGCCCAATCGGATTCGATTGGCAAGGGCGTGAGGGTTCGGAGTCCGGAGAGGAGTCCGCACCGGAGTCGAGCTCTTCGCAGCGACAGGGATAGAGTTCGCCCGATCGCCAGAGAGATTAAAGCCCCAAGGCGGTGTCCAACCACTCGTCCTCGATCGGGAATCCGCTGGATTAAAGGGTCGAGCGGATTCTCGATGCGGCCTCTAGGGCAATCGTTTGGCTGCAGAGCTAGATCATGCCCATCGAGACAAGGCGGCGCTTGCTGCGGCTCGAATCCGTCGAAGATCAAGTCTCCGCGGATATCGGCCGTATAGTTTAAACTTCCAAATCTGACTGACGGCTGTGGGCGTAGCTTTCGATCTGCTCCAGATGGCTGCTTAATTGGCCCGCAGCAAAGCCGCCAACACGAAGATCTGTCCGGGAGAAAAGTCTCACCGGACCGTGTCGTTGTTGATGATCAAAGGAGCCATCGAGCCTATCGGTGACGACACATAGGAACTCTCAATGAAAGCACCAATGTCGGTGTCAAAACCGGCGGATCTCGGGTAGGGGGTCCCGAATTGTGCGTCTAGGCGGATGGTAACAGGAGACAAGGGACACGATGTTTTACCTGTGTTCAGGCCCTCTTGATGGAGGTAAAACCCTACGCCCCGCTTGATTAATATTGATGATGTGTGTTACAAGAGTGGATCTACCACGAGATCAAAGAGGCTAAACCCTAGAAGCTAGCCTATGGTATGATTGTTGTTCGCCCCACGGACTAAAACCCTCCGGTTTATATAGACACCGGATAGGGTTAGGGTTACACAGTAGTCGGTTACAAAGGTAGGAGATCTACATATCCAGATCGTCAAGCTTGCCTTCCACGCCAAGGAAAGTCCCATCCGGACACGGGACGAAGTCTTCAATCTTGTATCTTCATAGTCTTGGAGTCCGGCCGATGATGATAGTTCGGCTATCCGGACACCCCCTAGTCCGGAACTCCCCCAGTCTCTCTCAAGCAACCCTACAACCAAATAACAAAGAGTCTCTTGTGTCCCCAACACACCCAATACAATGGTAAATTGTATAGGTGCACTAGTTCGGTGAAGAGATGGTGATACAAGTGCAATATGGATGGTAGATATAGGTATTTGTAATCTGAAATAATAAAAACAGCAAGGTAACTAATGATAAAAGTGAGCACAAACGGTATTGCAATGATAGGAAACAAGTCCTAGGGTCATACTTTCACTAGTGCAAGTTCTCTCAACAATAATAACATAGATAGATCATATAACAATCCCTCAACATGCAACAAAGAGTCACTCCAAAGCCACTAATAGCGGAGAACAAACGTAGAGATTATGGTAGGGTACCGATACATCTCCAACGTATATATAACTTTGATTGCTCCATGCTACTTTATCTACTGTTTTGGACTATATTGGGCTTTATTTTCCACTTTTATATTACTTTTGGGACTAACCTATTAACCGGAGGCCCAGCCCAGAATTGCCGTTTTTTTGCCTATTTCAGTGTTTCGAAGAAACGGAATATCAAATGGAGTCCAAACGGAATGAAACCTTCGGGAACGTGATTTTCCAACCGAACGTGATCCAGGAGACTTGGACCCTACTCCAAGAAGTGCCAGAGGCGGTCACGAGGGTGGAGGGCGCGCCCCCCTACCTCGTGGCCCCCCTGACGCTCCACCGATGTACTCCTTCCTCCTATATATACCTACGTATCCCCAAACGATCAGAACAGGAGCCAAAAACCTAATTCCACCGCCGCAACGTTCCACACCAGAGTGGTATGGCAACCCTATCCTGGAAATCATGTTGTTAGACAATGGTGAACCTTCGAACTATGAAGAAGCGATGGCGGGCCCAGATTCCAACAAATGGCTTGAAGCCATGCAATCCGAGATAGGATCCATGTATGAAAATGAAGTATGGACTTTGGCAGACTTGCCCGATGAGCGGTGAGCGATTGAAAACAAATGGATCTTTAAGAAGAAGACGGATGCGGATGGTAATGTTACCATCTATAAAGCTCGACTTGTCGCTAAGGGTTATCGACAAGTTCATGGGGTTGACTACGATGAGACATTCTCTCCCGTAGCGAAGCTAAAGTCCGTCTGAATCATGTTAGCAATTGCCGCATACTATGATTATGAGATATGGCAAATGGACGTCAAAACGGCATTCCTTAATGGCCATCTTAAGGAAGAAATGTTTATGATGTAGCCGGAAGGTTTTGTCGACCCTGAGAATGCTAACAAGGTATGCAAGCTCCAAATGATCCATTTATGGGCTGGTGCAAGCATCTCGGAGTTGGAACATTCGCTTTGATGAGATGATCAAAGCGTTTGGGTTTATGCAAACTTATGGAGAAGCCCGCGTTTACAAGAAAGTGAGTGGGAGCTCTGTAGCATTTCTCATATTATATGTAGATGACATACTTTTGATGGGAAATGATATAGAACTTTTAGACAATATTAAGGCCTACTTCAATAAGTGTTTTTCAATGAAGGACCTTGGAGAAGCTGCTTACATATTAGGCATCAAGATCTATAGGGATAGATCAAGACGCCTCATAGGTCTTTCACAAAGCACATACCTTGATAAGATATTGAAGAAGTTCAATATGGATCAGCCCAAGAAAGGGTTCTTGCCTATATTGCAAGGTGTGAGATTGAGCTTGGCTCAATGCCCGACCACGGCAGAAGATAAAGAAGAGATGAGTGTCATCCCCTATGCCTCAGCCATAGGATCTATTATGTATGCCATGCTGTGTACCAGACCTGATGTAAACCTTGCCGTAAGTTTGGTAGGAAGGTACAAAAGTAATCCCGGCAAGGAACACTGGACAGCGGTCAAGAATATCCTGAAGTACCTGAAAAGTACAAAGGACATGTTTCTCGCCTATGGAGGTGACGAAGAGCTCGTCAGAAGGGTTACGTCGACGCTAGCTTCGACACAGATCTGGATGACTCTAAGTCACAAACCGGATACGTGTATATTTTGAATGTTGGGGCAGTAAGCTGGTGCAGTTGCAAGCAAAGCGTCGTGGCGGGATCTACATGTGAAGCAGAGTATATGGCAGCCTCGGAGGCAGCGCATGAAGCAATCTGGGTGAAGGAGTTCATCACCGACCTAGGAGTCATACCCAATGTGTCGGGCCGATCGCACTCTTTCCGTGACAACACCGGAGCTATTGCACTTGCCAAGGAGCCTGTGTTTCACAAGAAGACCAGTGCACATCAAGCTGCCGCTTCAACTCCATTCGTGAAAATGTTCAAGATGGAGACATAGATATTTGTAGAAGTACATACGGACCTGAATGTAGCAGATCCGCTGACTAAACCTCTCCCTAGGGAAAAACATGATCAACACCGTAACTCTATGGGTGTTCGATTCATCACAATGTAACTAGATGATTGACTCTAGTGCAAGTGGGAGACTGTTGGAAATATGCCCTAGAGGCAATAATAAAATGGTTATTATTATATTTCTTTGTTCCTGATAATAGTCTATTATTCATGCTATAATTGTGTTATCCGGAAATCGTAATACACGTGTGAATACATAGACCACAACGTGTCCCTAGTGAGCCTCTAGTTGACCTAGCTCGTTGATCAACAGATAGTCATGGTTTCCTAGACTATGGACATTGGATGTCATTGATAACGGGATCACATCATTGGGAGAATGATGTGATGGACAAGACCCAATTCTAAGCATAGCTCAAAGATCGTGTAGTTCGTTTAGCTAGAGCTTTTCCAAATGTCAAGTATCATTTCCTTAGACCATGAGATTGTGCAACTTCCGGATACCGTAGGAGTGCTTTGGGTGTGCCAAATGTCACAACGTAACTGGGTGACTATAAAGGTACACTACGGGTATCTCCGAAAGTGTCATTGGGTTGGCATGAATCGAGATCGGATTTGTCACTCCGTATGACGGAGAGGTATCTCTGGGCCCACTCGGTAATGCATGATCATAATGAGCTCAATGTGACCAAGTGTCTGTTCACGGGATCATGCATTACGGTATGACTAAAGTGACTTGCCAGTAACGAGATTAAACGAGGTATTGGGATACCGACGATCGAATCTCTGGCAAGTAACGTATCGACTGAGAAAGGGAATTGTATACGGGTATGCATTAATCCTCGACATCGTGGTTCATCCGATGAGATAAACGAGCAGCATGTGGGAGCCAACATGGGTATCCAGATCCCGCTTGTTGGTTATTGACCGGAGAGGCGCCTCGGTCATGTTCAAGATGTCTCCCGAACCCGTAGGGTCTACACACTTAAGGTTCGTGACGCTTAGGGTTGTAGAGATATGAGTATGCAAGAACCCGAAAGTTGTTCGAGTCCGGATGAGATCCCTGACGTCGAGGAGTTCCGGAATGGTCCGGAGGTAAAGAATTATATATAGGAAGTCAGGTTTCGCCATCGGGAAAGTTTCTGGGGTCACCGGTATTATGGGACCACCAAGGGTCCTGTGGGTCCATCGGGTGGGGCCACCTATCCCGAGGGGCCCTATGGGCTGAAGTGGAGGGGAACCAGCCTGGTGGGCTGGTGCGCCTCTGCCCCCGCGCCTAGGGTTGGGAAACCCTAGGGGTGGGGCGCCCACCGGCTTGGGGGAAGCCACCCCTCGCCGCCGCCCCTTGGAGATCCCATCTCAGGGTGGAGCCCCTGTGGGGCCTATATAAAGAGGGGGAGGGAGGGCAGCCGCACCCATGCTCTTGGCGCCTCTCTCCCTTGCTACACCTCTCCTCTCAGAGACGCTACGAAGCCTCGCCGAGATCGTTGCCGCATCCACCACCACGCCGTCGTCTGCTGGATCTTCATAAACCTCTCCTTCCCTTTGCTGGATCAAGAAGGAGGATACGCCTTCCCAACTGCACGTGTGTTGAACGCGGAGATGTCTGTCTGCTCAAAGCACTAGGATCATCGGTGATTTGGATCACGACGAGCACGACTCCCTCAACCCCGTTCTCTTGAACGCTTCCGCTCATGATCTACAAGGGTATGTAGATGCACTCCTCTCTCTCGTTGCTAGATGAACTCATAGATTGATCTTGGTGAAGCGTAGAAATTTTTTATTTTCTGCAGCGTTCCCCAACAGGGCCTGTTCCGGAGCTCCGCCGGAGGGGGCATCCACCACGGAGGGCTTCTACATCAACACCATAGCCCCTCCAATGAAGTGTGAGTAGTTTACTTCAGACCTTCGGGTCCATAGCTAGTAGGTAGATGGCTTGTTCTCTCTTTTTGGATCTCAATACAATGTTCTCCCCCTCGTGGAGATCTATTCGATGTAATCTTCTTTTTGCGGTGTGTTTGTTGAGACCGATGAATTGTGGGTTTATGATCCAGCTTATCTATGAATAATATTTGAATCTTCTCTGAATTATTTTATGTATGATTGAGTTATCTTTGCAAGTCTCTTCGAATTATCCGTTTGGTTTGGCCAACTAGATTGGTAGTTCTTGCAATGGGAGAAGTGCATGGCTTTGGGTTCAATCTTGTGGTGTCCTTACCAAGTGACAGAAAGGGTTGCAAGGCACGTATTGTATTGTTCCCATCGAGGATAACAAGATGGGGTATTTATCATATTGCATGAATTTATTTCGCTACATCATGTCATCTTGCTTAAAGCGTTACTGCTTTTTAACTTAATACTCTAGATGCATCTTTGGATAGCGGTCGATGAGTGGAGTAATAGTAGTAGATGCGTAATCGTTTTGATCTACTTGTCTCGGACGTGATGCCTATATACATGATCATACCTAGATAACCTCATAACTATGCTCAATTCTCACAATTGCTCAACATAATTTGTTCACCCACCGTAGAATACTTATGCTCTTGGGAGAAGCCACTAGTGAAACCTATGGCCCCCAGGTCTATTCTCATCATATCAATCTCCATCACTTTTATACTTGCTTTGTTTTTACTTTGCCTTTTACTTTTCACTTTGCATCTTTATACCAAAAATACCAAAAATATTAAATATTATCTCTATCAGATCTCACTCTCGTAAGTGACCGTGAAGGGATTGACAATCCCTAATCGCGTTGGTTGCGAGTAGCTATCGTTTTGTGCAGGTACAAGGGACTTGCACGTGGCCTCCTACTGGATTGATACCTTGGTTCTCAAAAACTGAGGGAAATACTTACGCCATCTTGTGCTGCATCATCCTCTCCTCTTCGGGGAAAACCAACGCAAGCTCAAGACGTAGCAAGAAGGATTTCTGGCGCCGTTGCCGGGGAGGCTTACGCGAACTCAAGTCAAGATTTGACTCCCGACAACGAGCCATTTCTGGCGCCGTTGCCGGGGAGCCTCACGCAAGCAAGTCAACCATACCAAGTACCCATCACAATCCCTATCTCTCGCATACATTATTTGCCATTTGCCTCTCGTTTTCCTCTCCCCCACTTCACCCTTGCCGTTTTATTCGCCCTCTCTTTCCCAATCTCCTCCTCTTTTCCCGTTGCCTTTTTGCTCGTCCGCTTGTTTGCTAGTGTGTTGGATTGCTTGTTTGTCGCGATGGCTCAAGATGCTACCAAATTGTGTGACTTCACCAATACCAATAATAATGATTTCCTTAGCACTCCGATTGCTCCTCTTGCCAATATTGAATCTTGTGAAATCAATACTGCTTTGTTGAATCTTGTTATGAAAGATCAATTCACCGGCCTTCCTAGTGAAGATGACGCTACTCATCTGAATAGTTTGGTTGATTTATGTGATATGCAAAAGAAAAAATATGTCGATAATGATGTCGTTAAATTGAAGCTATTTCCTTTTTCGCTTAGAGATCGTATAAGCGTGGTTTTCATCTTTGCCTAAAAATAGTATTGATTCATGGAACAAGTGCAAAGATGCTTTTATCTCTAAGTATTTTCCTCCCGCTTAAGATTATCTCTCTTAGAAACGATATTATGAATTTTAAGCAACTTGATCATGAACATGTTGCACAAGCTCGGGAGAGAATGAAATTAATGATACGTAATTGTCCTACTCATGGTTTGAACTTGTGGATGATTATACAAAAAAAATTATGCCGGATTGAATTTTGCTTCTAGAAATCTTTTAGATTCGGCTGTGGGAGACACTTTTATGGAAATCACTTTAGGAGATGCTACTAAACTCCTAGATAATATTATGGTTAATTATTCTCAATGGCATACTGAAAGATCTACTAATAAAAAAGTGCATGCGATAGAAGAAATCAATGTTTTGAGTGGAAAGATGGACGAACTTATGAAATTATTTACTAAGAGTGTTTCTTCTGATCCTAATGATATGCCTTTGTCTACCTTGATTGAGAATAATAATGAATCTATGGATGTGAATTTTGTTGGTAGGAATAATTTTGGTAACAACACATATAGAGGGAATTTTAATCCTAGGCCCTATCCTAGTAATCCTTCTAATAATTTTGGAAATTCCTACAACAACTCTTATGGAAATTTTAATAAGATGCCCTCTGAATTTGAGAGTAGTGTTAAAGAGTTTATGAATTCACAAAAGAATTTTAATGCATTGCTTGAGGAGAGATTGCTTAAAGTTGATGATTTGGCTAGGAACGTTGATAGAATTTCTCTTGAAATTGATTCTTTAAAGCTTAGATATATTCCTCCTAAACATGATATCAATGAGTCTCTCAAAGCCATGAGAATTTCCATTGATGAGTGTAAGGAAAGACCCGCTAGGATGCGTGCTTCCAAAGATGCCTTTATTAAAGCGTGTTTTTCCAATTCCTATGAAAATCAAGATGAAGATCTAAAAGTTATTTATGTGTCCCCCATTAAATCTTTGATTTGCAATATGAATCTTGATGAAACTGAATATGATCTTCCCTTACCTAGAAGGCGTTCTAAGAATTCGGAGTTTTTAGATCTTGATGATGAAATTAATAAAAGTGGGGTTGAAAGAAATAAAAATCTAGATGTTGCTAAACCCACTATATTGGATCTCAAGGAATTTAATTATGAAAATTGCTCTTTAATTGATTGTATTTCCTTGTTGCAATCCGTGCTAAATTCTCCTCATGCTTATAGTCAAAATAAGGCCTTTACCGAACACATTGTTGATGCCTTGATGCAATCTTATGAAGAAAAACTTGAGTTGAAAGTTTCTATCCCTAGAAAAATCTATGATGAGTGGGAACCTACTACCAAAATTAAAATTAAAGATTATGAGTTTCATTCTTTGTGTGATTTGGGTGCTAGTGTCTCCACTATTCCCAAAACTTTGTGTGATTTGCTAGATTTCCGTGATTTTGATGATTGCTCTCTAAAACTTGCATCTTGCGGATTCCACTATTAAAAAACCTATGGGAAGAATTAATGATGTGCTTATTGTTGCAAATAGGAATTATGTGCCCGTAGATTTTATCGTTCTTGATATAGATTGCAATCCTTCATGTCCTATTATTCTTGGTAGACCTTTCCTTAGAATGATTGGTGCAATTATTGATATGAAGGAAGGGAATATTAGATTCCAATTTCCATTAAAGAAAGGCATGGAACACTTCCCTAGAAATAAAATAAAATTACCATATGAATCTATCATGCGAGCCACTTATGGATTGCCTACCAAAGATGGCAATACCTAGATCTATCCTTGCTTTTATGCCTAGCTAGGGGCGTTAAACAATAGCGCTTGTTGGGAGGCAACCCAATTTTATTTTTAGTTTTTTGCTTTTGCTTCTGTTTAGGAATAAATAATACATCTAGCCTATGTTTATATGTGGTTTTATCTTTTAATTAGTGTTTGTGCCAAGTTAAACCTATTGGATCTTCTTGGATGATAGTTATTTGATCTTGCTGTAATTTCCAGAAACTTTGCGCTCAGTGCCCGAATTGTTAAAAATCACCAGAACGTGATAAAATACTGATTCCAATTTCTGCTGATCAATAAACACATTGTACAGGTCGTCTAATTTTGGTAGAAATTTTGGAGTTCCAGAAGTTTGCGTTAGTTACAGATTACTACAGACTTTTCTGTTTTTGACAGATTCTGTTTTGCGTGTGTTGTTTGCTTATTTTGATGAATCTATGGCTAGTAAAATAGTTTATAATCCATAGAGAAGTTGGAATACAGTAGGTTTAACACCAATATAAATAAAGAATGAGTTCATTACAGTACCTTAAAGTAGTCTTTTGTTTCCTTTCTCTAACGGAGCTCACGAGATTTCTATTGAGTTTTGTGTTGTGAAGTTTTCAAGTTTTGGGTGAATTCTTTTGATGGATTATGGAACAAGGAGTGGCAAGAGCCTAAGATTGGGGATGCCCATGGAACCCCCAAGATAATCCAAGGACACAAAAAAGTCAATGCTTGGGGATGCCCCAGAAGGCATCCCCTCTTTCGTCCACTTCCATCGGTAATTTACTTGGATCTATATTTTTATTCACCACATGATAAGTGTTTTGCTTGGAGCGTCTTGTGTTATTTGCGTCTTTGCTTGTTAGTTTACCACAATCATCCTTGCTGTACACACCTTTTGAGAGAGCCATACATGAATTGAAATTTGATAGAATACTCTATGTGCTTCACTTATATCTTTTGAGCTTGATAGTTTTGCTCATAGTGCTTCACTTATATCTTTTGAGCATAATAATTTTTGCTCTAGTGCTTCACTTAGATCTTTTAGAGCACGGTGGTGGATTTGTTTTAAAGAAACTTGACCTCTCATGCTTCACTTAGATTATTTTGAGAGTCGTTAATAGCATGGTAATTTGCTTAATGTTAATATACTTGGTATTCAAGATATGTGAAACTTTCTTTTGAGTGCGTAGAATACTAAGATAAGTTTGATGCTTGATAATTGTTTTGAGATATGAAGATGGTGATATTAGAGTCATGCTAGTTGAGTAGTTGTGAATTTAAAGAATACTTGTGTTGAAGTTTGTGATTCTCGTAGCATGCACGTATGGTGAACCGTTATGTGATGAACTCGGAGCATGATTGATTTATTGATTGTCTTCCTTATGAGTGGCGGTCGGGGACGAGCGATAGTCTTTTCCTACCAATCTATCCCCCTAGGAGCATGCACATAATACTTTTCTTTGATAACTTCTAGATTTTTGCAATAAGTATATGAGTTCTTTATGACTAATGTTGAGTCCATGGATTATACGCATTTTTCCCATCCTTCCACTATTGCTAGCCTCGCTAATACCGCACACCTTTCGCCGGTATCATACACTCACCATATACCTTCCTCAAAACATCCACCATACCTACCTATCATGGCATTTCCATAGCCATTCCGAGATATATTGCCATGCAACTTTCCACCGTTCCGTTTATTATGACACGCTCCATCATTGTCATATTGCTAGCATGATCATGTAGTTGACATTGTATTTGTGGCAAAGCAACCGTTCATAATTCTTTCATACATGTCACTCATGTTTCATTGCATATCGGTACATCACGGAGGCATTCATATAGAGTCATATTTTGTTCTAAGTATCGAGTCGTAATTGTTGAGCTTTAAGAAAAATAAAAGTGTGATGATCATCATTATTAGAGCATTGTCCCAAGTGAGGAAAGGATGATGGAGACTATGATTCCCCCACAAGTTGGGATGAGACTCGGACCTAAAAAAAAAAAAAAAAAATAAAAAAGAGGCCAAAAAAGAGAAAAGGCCCAAATAAAAAAATGAGAGAAAAAGAGAGAAGGGACAATGTTACTATCCTTTTACCACACTTGTGCTTCAAAGTAGCACCATGATCTTCATGATAGAGAGTCTCTCATTTTGTCACTTTCATATACTAGTGGGAATTTTTCATTATAGAATTTGGCTTGTATATTTCAATGATGGGCTTCCTCAAATGCCCTAGGTCTTCGTGAGTAAGCTAGTTGGATGCGCACCCACTTAGTTTCTTTTGTTGAGATTTCATATACTTATAGCTCTAGTGCATCCATTGCATGGCAATCCCTACTCACTCACATTGATATCTATTGATGGGCATCTCCATAGCCCGTTGATACGCCTAGTTGATGTGAGACTATCTTCCCTCTTTTGTCTTCTCCACAACCACCATTCTATTCCACATATAGTGCTACATCCATGGCTCACGCTCATGTATTGCGTGAAGATTGAAAAAGTTTTGAAAATGTTAAAGTATGAAACAATTGCTTGGCTTGTCATCGGGTTGTGCATGATTTAAATACTTTGTGTGGGGAAGATGGAGCGTAGCCGGACTATATGATTTTGTAGGGATAACTTTCTTTGGCCATGTTATTTTGAGAATACATAATTGCTTTGTTAGTATGCTTGAAGTATTATTATTTTTATGTCAATATGAACTTTTGTCTTGAATCTTTCGGATCTGAATATTCATACCATCATTAAGAAGATTTACATTGAAATTATGCCAAAGTATCACTCCGCATCAAAAATTCTCTTTTTATCATTTACCTACTCAAGGACGAGCAGGAATTAAGCTTGGGGATGCCTGATACGTCTCCAACGTATCTATAATTTTTTATTGCTCCATGCAACTTTATCTACTGTTTTGGACTATATTGGGCTTTATTTTCCACTTTTATATTACTTTTGGGACTAACCTATTAACCGGAGGCCCGGCCCAGAATTGTTGTTTTTTGCCTATTTCAGTGTTTCGAAGAAACGGAATATCAAACGGAGTCCAAACGGAATGAAACCTTCGGAAACGTGATTTTCCAACCGAACATGATCCAGGAGACTTGGACACCTACTCCAAGAAGTGCCAGAGGCGGTCACGAGGGTGGAGGGCGCGCCCCCTACCTCATGGGCCCCCTGACGCTCCACCGCGTACTCCTTCCTCCTATATATACCTATGTATCCCCAAACGATCAGAACAGGAGCCAAAAACCTAATTCCACCGCCGCAACTTCCTGTATCCACGATATCCCATCTTGGGGCCTGTTAGGAGCTCACGAGGGGCATCCACCACGGAGGGCTTCTACATCAACACCATAGCCCCTCCGATGAAGTGTGAGTAGTTTACTTCAAACCTTCGGGTCCATAGCTAGTAGCTAGATAGCTTCTTCTCTCTTTTTGGATCTCAATACAATGTTCTCCCCCTCTCTCGTGGAGATCTATTCGATGTAATCTTCTTTTCACGGTGTGTTTGTTGAGACCGATGAATTGTGGGTTTATGATCCAGCTTATCTATGAATAATATTTGAATCTTCTCTGAATTCTTTTATGTATGATTAAGTTATATTTGCAAGTCTCTTCGAATTATCCGTTTGGTTTGGCCAACTAGATTGGTAGTTCTTGCAATGGGAGAAGTGCATGGCTTTGGGTTCAATCTTGCGGTGTCCTTACCCAAAGGATGTAAAGGGTTGCAAGGCACGTATTGTATTGTTGCCATCGAGGATAACAAGATGGGGTATTTATCATATTGCATGAATTTATTCCTCTACATCATGTCATCTTGCTTAAAGCGTTACTCTGTTTTAACTTAATACTCTAGATGCATGCTGGATAGCGGTCGATGAGTGGAGTAATAGTAGTAGATGCAGAATCGTTTTGATCTACTTGTCTCGGACGTGATGCCTATATACATGATCATACCTAGATAACCTCATAACTATGCTCAATTACATCAATTGCTCAACAGTAATTTGTTCACCCACCATAGAATACTTATGCTCTTGAGAGAAGCCACTAGTGAAACCTATGGCCCCCGGGTCTATTCTCATCATATCAATCTCCATCACTTTTATACTTGCTTTGTTTTTGCTTTGCCTTTTACTTTTCACTTTGCATCTTTATACCAAAATTACCAAAAATATTAAATATTATCTCTATCAGATCTCACTCTCGTAAGTGACCGTGAAGGGATTGACAACCCCTAATCGCGTTGGTTGCGAGTAGCTATCGTTTTGTGCAGGTACGAGGGACTTGCACGTGGCCTCCTACTGGATTGATACCTTGGTTCTCAAAAACCGAGGGAAATACTTACGCTACTATGCTGCATCTTCCTCTCCACTTCGGGGAAAACCAACGCAAGCTCAAGACATAGCAGGTACGAAACCAGCTCTGTTGGTGTTCTGGGAACGGGGGTACCCAGACTTGCCTGCCTGCGGCCTGCGGTGTGGCTCAAGGGGTGGCCCAGCACGACCCATCTTCATCAGCACAAGCTCAAGACCCTAGCGAGGGGCCAAACCTCGCGGGGAGGATGACAGCAAACTTCCTCAGGCACGGCCTCGTCAGGCTAGCTCGCGAGGAGGCGGAGAGATCAAGGCGGGGTACCTCACGAGGTGCCCATGACGCAAGCCATGACGACCAAGGGCGCCAGGCGGGCGCCAGCTCGCGCAGTGTCCTCATTTCCTCTTTGGTGCAAAGGGGGCAAGCACAGGCGAGAGCATCAAGCAAAGGCACCCATTTTGGTGCAACAAGACCAAGACTGTCGCAACGGCAGGAAGGAAGTCATCGTGGAGCCCAAGCCGGCGTCACCACCAGAGCCTTTGACAGGCGAGGACCAACTTTAGTCAGGATGGCGCCCTTCAAAATGGCCAATTGTTGGCGCCCTTCCCGCTCAAATTTTGGGAAGAGGACCAGGGCATGTGCCTATAAATAGGACTATCCACCCACAGGGTAGAGAGGTCGATCCGGCATCAAGAGATCAATCGCAGAGAGAGAGAAGCGACCGAAATCCCCCTATCAGTTCATCGCACCAGCCAAGAACAGACCCTCGCGAGGCTGTTCTTCCTTGTATTGTTCATCATCAGCCCAAGAGGCAATCCACCACACCACAAACTAGAGTAGGGTATTACACCAAAATGGTGGCCCGAACTAGTATAAACCTTGCGTCTCTTGTGTTGTTCCTTTGGTAGTTTAGATCCTAGCGAGGTGGCGAGGTGCAGGTAGGTAGGGGGCGGGATCTCCGCGTGCACCCCAGAGTTCGAACCTAGAGGGTCCGCCGAAACATCAAATTCGACATTTGGCACGCCAGGTAGGGGGCGAGATCTCCGTGTGCACCCCAGAGTTCGAACCTAGAGGGTCTGCCGGAACCCAAAATCCGACAACCTCAAAGCTATTCTTTCGGATCAATCTATAAAAGAGTTCGTACTAAAATAACAATCAACCAAAACCCTAATGTCACCTAGATACTCCATTGTCACCTCAAGTATCCGTGGGCATGATTATACGATATGCATCACACAATCTCAGATTCATCCAACCAACATAAAAGTACTTCAAAGAGTGCCCCAAAGTTTCTACCGGAGAGTCAAGAACTTGTGCCAACACCTATGCATAGGTTCATGGGCGGAAGCCGCAAGTTGGTCACTAAAACATACATCAAGTGGCACATGATATCCCATTGTCACCACAGATAAACACGGCAAGACATACATCAACTGTTCTCATAAAAGACTCAATCCGATAAGATAACTTCAAAGGGGAAACTCAATTCATCACAAGAGAGTAGAGGGGGAGAAACATCATAAGATCCAACTACAATAGCAAAGCTCGGGATACATCAAGATCGTGCCATAGAGGGAACACGAGAGAGAACACGAGAGAGAGATCAAACACATAGCTACTAGTACATACCCTCAGCCCCGAGTGAACTACTCCCTCCTCATCATGGATAGCGTCGGGATGATGAAGATGGCCACGGTGATGGGTTCCCCCTCGCAGGTGCCTGAACGGGCTCCCGAGAGGTTTTGGTGGCTATAGAGGCTTGCGGGCGGCGGAACTCCCGATCTATCTTCTGCTCGGAAGTTTTAGGATACGTGGGTATATATGGGTGAAAGGAGTACGCGTCGGTGGACGAAGGGGCCACGAGGTGGGGCGCCTCACCCTCGTGAGCACCTCCCTCTTTCCCCGACATGCACTCCAAGTCCAACGGGTGGCTTTCCTTCCAAAAATAACTTCTCCGATTGATTTCGTTCCGCTTTGACTCCGTCCGTATTCCTTTTCCTCGAAATACTGAAATAGGCATAAAACAACAAATCTGGGCTGGGCCTCCGGTTAATAGGTTAGTCCCAAAAATAATATAAAAGTGGATAATGAAGCCCAATATTACCTAAAACAGTAGATAATATATCATGGAGCAATCAAAAATTATAGATACGTTGGAGACGTATCAAGCATCCCCAGGCTTAATTCTTGCTCGTCCTCGAGTAGGTAAATGATAAAAAAGATAATTTTTGATGTGGAATGCTACTTGGCATAATTTCAATGTAAATCTTCTTAATTGTGGTATGAATATTCAGATCCATAATATTCAACACAAAAGTTCATATTGACATAAAAATAATAATACTTCAAGCATACTAACAAAGCAATTATGTCTTCTCAAAATAACATGGCCAAAGAAAGTTATCCCTACAAAATCATATAGTCTGGCATTGCTCCATCTTCACCACACAAAATATTTAAATCATGCACAACCCCGATGACAAGCCAAGCAATTGTTTCATACTTTTGGCATTCTCAAAACTTTTTCAATCTTCACGCAATACATGAGCGTGAGCCATGGACATAGCACTATATGTGGAATAGAATGGTGGTTGTGGAGAAGACAAAAAGAGGGGAATATAGTCTCACATCAACTAGGCGTATCAACGGGCTATGGAGATGCCCATCAATAGATATCAATGTGAGTGAGTAGGGATTGCCATGCAACGTATGCACTAGAGCTATAAGCATATGAAAGCTCAACAAAAGAAACTAAGTGGGTGTGCATCCAACTCGCTTGCTCACGAAGACCTTGGGCATTTTGAGGAAGCCCATCATTGGAATATACAAGCCAAATTCTATAATGTAAAATTCCCACTAGTATATGAAAGTGACAAAATGAGAGACTCTCGATCATGTAGATCATGGTGCTACTTTGAAGCACAAGTGTGGTAAAAGGATAGTAACATTGTCCCTTCTCTCTTTTTCTCTCATTTTTTTATTTGGGCCTTTTCTCCTTTTTTTATGGCCTCTTTTTTCTCTTTTTTTATTTTTCGTCCGGAGTCTCATCCCGACTTGTGGGGGAATCATAGTCTCCATCATCCTTTCCTCACTGGGACAATGCTCTAAAAATGATGATCATCACACTTTTATTTACTTACAACTCATGAATTACAACTCGATACTTAGAACAAAATATGACTCTATATGAATGCCTCCGGCGGTGTACCGGTATATGCAATGAATCAAGAGTGACATGTATGAAAGAATTATGAACGGTGGCTTTGCCACAAATACGATGTCAACTGCATGATCATGCTAAGCAATATGACAATGATGGAGCGTTTCATAATAAATGGAACGGTGGAAAGTTGCATGGAAATATATCTCGGAATGGATATGGAAATGCCATGATAGGTAGGTAAGGTGGCTGTTTTGAGGAAGATATATGGTGGGTGTATGATACCGGCGAAAAGTGCGCGGTATTAGAGAGGCTAGCAATGGTGGAAGGATGGGGAAAGTGCGTATAATCCATGGACTCAACATTAGTCATGAAGAACTCATATACTTATTGCAAAAATCTAGAAATTACCAACGCAAAGTATTACGCGCATGCTCCTAGGGGGATAGATTGGTAGGAAAAGACCATCGTCATTCCCCCTGACCGCCACTCATAAGGAAGACAATAAATAAATAAATCATGCTCCGACTTCATCACATAACGGTTCACCATACGTGCATGCTACGGGAATCACAAACTTTAACACAAGTATCTCTCAAATTCACAACTACTGAACTAGCATGACTCTAATATCACCATCTTCATATCTCAAAACAATCATCAAGCATCAAACTTCTCTTAGTATTCAACACACTCATAAGAATTCTTACAAATCTTGTATGCTTAGCATATTAGGATTATTTAAGCAAATTACCATGCTATTTAAGACTCTAAAAATAATATAAGTGAAGTATGAGAGTTCATCTATTTCTTCAAAATAAAACCACCATTGTGCTCTAAAAGATATAAGTGAAGCACTAGAGCAAATGACAAACTACTCCGAAAGATATAAGTGAAGATCAATGAGTAGTCAAATAATTATGTAACTATGTGAAGACTCTCCCATTTAATGATTTCAGATCTTGGTATTTTATTCAAACAACAAGAGAAGCTAAAGAAAATGACATGACGCTCCAAGCAAAACACATATCATGTGGTGAATAAAAATATAGCTCCAAGTAAAGTTACCGATGAATGAAGACGAAAGAGGGGATGCCTTCCGGGGCATCCCCAAGCTTATGCTCTTGGTTATCCTTGAATATTAACTTGGTTTGCCTTGGGCATCCCCAAGCTTAGGCTCTTGCCACTCCTTATTCCATAGTCCATCGAATCTTTACCCAAAACTTGGAAACTTCACAACACAAAACTTAACAGAAAACTCGTGAGCTCCGTTAGCGAAAGAAAAAAAACAATACTTCAAGGTAATGTAAAGAACTCATTATTTATTTATATTGGTGTTAAACCTACTGTATTCCAACTTCTCTATGGTTTATAAACTATTTTACTAGCCATTGATTCATCAAAATAAGCAAACAACACACAAATAACAGATTCTGTCAAAAACAGAACAGTCTGTAGTAATCTGTAACTAACGCAAACTTCTGGAACTCCAAAAATTCTACCAAACTTAGACGACCTATAAAATTTGTTTATTTATCAGCAGCAATTGGAATCAGTATTTTATCACGTTCTGGTGATTTTTAACAATTCGGGCACTGAGCGCAAAGTTTCTGGAAATTACAGCAAGATCAAATAACTATCATCCAAGAAGATCCAATAGGTTTAACTTGGCACAAACACGAATTAAAAGATAAAACCACATCTAAAAAGAGGCTAGATGGATTATTTATTCCTAAACAGAAGCAAAAAGCAAGAAACTAAAATAAAATTGGGTTGCCTCCCAACAAGCGCTATCGTTTAACGCCCCTAGCTAGGCATGGTGATTTCAATGATGCTCGCATAAAAGATAAGAGTTGAAACATAAAGAGAGCATCATGAAGAATATGACTAGCACATTTAAGTCTAACCCACTTCCTATGCATAGGGATTTTGTGAGCAAACAACTTATGGGAACAATAATCAACTAGCATAGGAAGGTAAAACAAGCATAACTTCAAAACTTTAAGCATATAGAGAGGAAACTTGATATTATTGCAATTCCTACAAGCATATATTCCTCCTCGCCGGTGTCAAACCGCGGATCTCGGTAGGGGGTCCCGAACTGTGCGCCTAGGCGGATGGTAACAGGAGACAAGGGACACGATGTTTTTACCTGTGTTCGGGCCCTCTCGATGGAGGTAAAACCCTACTCCTGCTTGATTAATATTGTTGATATGGGTAGTACAAGAGTAGATCTACCACGAGATCAGAGAGGCTAAACCCTAGAAGCTAGCCTATGGTATGATTGTTGTATATCTCTATCGACTAGCCTGGCCTCGGTTTATATAATGCACCAGAGGCCTAGGATAACAAGAGTCCTAGCCGAATACACCGGTGGGGAGGAGTCCTTGTCTTGATCGCCAAGTCTTGCGGAATCTTCCTTGTATGCGGCAGCTGTCCGGACTGGCCCATGAGTATACGGCCATGGGGGTCCTCGGCCCAATCTAATAGATCGGGAGATGACGTGGTGAGTACCCCCTAGTCTAGGACGCCGTCAGTAGCCCCCTGAACCGGTCTTCAAGTTAGGGACGCTCCTCGATTATTCCAAACCGTTCTTCATCTTCAGTCGTCGATCTTGAAAACTGGTTCAACAAATCTTCTCATCTTCGATCTTGAGGGTCGTTCAATAAATATTTAGTGCCAAACATTCTATGTAATTCTTCTTCTAACACTTTGGCACAATTTTCCTTTCCATCATACTCACGAAAGATATTAAAAAGATGAAGCGTATGAGGCAAACTCAATTCCATTTTTTTTGTAGTTTTCTTTTATAAACTAACTAGTGCTAAAACAAGAAACAAAAAGATTCGATTGCAAGACCTAAAGATATACCTTCAAGCACTCACCTCCCCGGCAACGGCGCCAGAAAAGAGCTTGATGTCTACTACACAACCTTCTTCTTGTAGACGTTGTTGGGCCTGCAAGTGCACAGGTTTGTAGGACAGTAGCAAATTTCCCTCAAGTGGATGACCTAAGGTTTATCAGTCCGTGGGAGGCGTAGGATGAAGATGGTCTCTCTCAAGCAACCCTACAACCAAATAATAAAGAGTCTCTTGTGCCCCAACACACTCAATACAATGGTAAATTGTATAGGTGCACTAGTTCGGGGAAGAGATGGTGATACAAGTGCAATATGGATGGTAGATATAGGTATTTGTAATCTGAAATAATAAAAACAGCAAGGTAACTAATGATAAAAGTGAGCACAAACGGTATTGCAATGATAGGAAACAAGGCCTAGGGTCATACTTTCACTAGTGCAAGTTCTCTCAACAATAATAACATAGATAGATCATATAACAATCCCTCAACATGCAACAAAGAGTCACTCCAAAGCCACTAACAGCGGAGAACAAACGTAGAGATTATGGTAGGGTACGAAACCACCTCAAAGCTATTCTTTCGGATCAATCTATAAAAGAGTTCGTACTAGAATAACACCTTAAGACACAAATCAACCAAAACCCTAATGTCACCTAGATACCCATTGTCATCTCAAGTATCCGTGGGCATGATTATACGATATGCATCACACAATCTCAGATTCATCCAACCAACATAAAAGTACTTCAAAGAGTGCCCCAAAGTTTCTACCGGAGAGTCCAGAACGTGTAACAACCCCTATGCATAGGTTCATGGGCGGAACCCGCAAGTTGGTCACCAAAACATACATCAAGTGGCATATGATATCCCATTGCCACCACAGATAAACACGGCAAGACATACATCAAGTGTTCTCATAAAAGACTCAATCCGATAAGATAACTTCAAAGGGGAAACTCAATTCATCACAAGAGAGTAGAGGGGAGAAACATCATAAGATCCAACTACAATAGCAAAGCTCGGGATACATCAAGATCGTGCCATAGAGGGAACACGAGAGAGAACACGAGAGAGAGAGAGATCAAACACATAGCTATCGGGTACATACCCTCAGCCCGAGGGTGAACTACTCCTCCTCGTCATGGATAGCGCCGGGATGATGAAGATGGCCATCGGTGATGGGTTCCTCCCCAGTGGTGCCGAACGGCTCCCGAGAGGTTTTTGGTGGCTACATAGGCTTGCGTCGGCGGAACTCCCAATCTATCTTCTGTTCTGGAAGTTTTAGGATACGTGGGTATATATGGGTTAACGGAGTACGTCGGTGGACCGAAGGGGGGGCCACGAGGCAGGGGGCGCGCCCCAGGGGGGTGGGCGCGCCCCCACCCACGTGAGCACCTCCCTTCTTTCCTGACATGCACTCCAAGTCCATCGGGTGGCTTTCCTTCCAAAAATAACTTGCAGCTTGATTTCGCTCGCTTTTGACTCCGTCGTATTCCTTTTCCTCGAAATACTGAAATAGGCATAAAACAACAAATCTGGGCTGGGCCTCCGGTTAATAGGTTAGTCCCAAAAATAATATAAAAGTGGATAATAAAGCCCAATATTACCTAAAATATTAGATAATATAGCATGGAGCAATAAAAAATTATAGATACGTTGGAGACGTATCACCAAGCTGACCACTTGATTAAATTCAAGCGGAACAAAGTTTGCGTCATTTTGTGCCGATTTTATTGTTAACACCAATCAGGTAATAAACTATATGAAATAATAATTGCGTTCCTTGCTTGTGCTATATGTAATAAACTATATGAAATAATAATGTCGTTGGAAAAATGTTGCCTTCTCTTACATAGATCTGTGGCCCCATCCCATGGATGTTCAAAGCACTGACAGAGGGGCGGCACCGGCTGCCACCGTGAGGACTGCGAAGAGTGGAGGTGCTACTGCTACTGGGACCACGACCATAGCGCCACCAAGCAGTTCCTCCTCTTCGCCTCCCACGACAAAGATTATCTGGTCAGAACCCCTCTTCCCCCTTCTCTCTCTCTCTCTCTCTCTCTCTGTATGAGCTGCTCCCGTCGATTGATTCAGACTTCAGAGTTTCTTCCGTACATTTCCTCCTTCGGAGACTACGCCTGGAATGGATGGAACATAACATTTTTCTTTTGGGGAAATCTGTTCCACAACATATGTATGTTATGTACCAAGAGGTGGCAAGAAGAACACTATGCAATTGTATTATACTGTATGTATGCAGACCAGACATAAGAACAATCTTCAGTTTTTATTTAATCTAATAGAAGAAGAATATAGAGTGAGTGATCACTAACATGTTCATAATCTGAAAGATAGAAGCAATAATCGTAGAAGAAACTATATGTTTTGAGAAGACGGAGTCAGGCGCGACAGCATGAGGTGTACGCACCTGGTGGCTTTCTTCATACAAGCACAAAAGCATGAGGATCATGTCATGTAAGGAGTCGAGCAATGAGATGACCTAGTCAAACTATCCAATAGTATTAGACATTAGCATAACTAAGTACGTTATTTATCTCGCAATGTCTCGCTGGCTTGCTTGAGCTATGTCATGACCCAACTTTTGTATCTGTTTAGTTGTGATCCATTGTCTTGGCTTACTTTTGGACTATGCTTTGGTTATAGCGCAGCTACTTAGGTTATGTACCTTGCACCTCTCCAATGGCTTCATTTGTCTATATAATGACTCGAAATTATGTGTCTTTTATGTGATGACTTCTTGTGTTGGTTTACTTTTGCCAAAAATGTTGCTTTGTTTTTGGTATGATCGATTGCACTGCCCTTTGGCATTGCTTGGAGGGATGTTATGTATTGGGCACAATTATGCTAAATATAAAGGCAATGCAATACTTTTGATGTAAATTTGATACATTTAATTAATCCATTCGCAACTACTGTCGCAACAATAGATATGTTGTATACACGTCCGGGCAATGTGTTGAGCTAGGCATGGCGCGTTTTTTATCTAGTACTATATAATATGTCAAGGCGAACCGATAGCAACGGCGTGCCTGCGTGCCTTGCTTGGCCATATCACATGCGAGTACTATATTGTTACCGCAATCCAGTCCACGTCGGACGCGGCTTGGTCGTCGAGTTAAAGGCGCCTGATTCGAGCGGGCGTCAAACCAACGGGTAATAAAGGAGGCAGTGCGTGGACGTGTGATGCGAGCACTGAGCAAAGCCGAGCAAAGGCATCTCTGGCCGCTCGCCCATGATCATATTGAACCGATCCTTGCCGTCCGATCGTGCCGGCAGTCTCTCGCGTGGCGGGTTTTACTTTGACCACAGCGAGGGAGTCGGCGAGATCGAATCGACGATAGGATCGGGGAAAGAAAGCGTGTGGATAAATAAACCTGCGGGTGCTTTTCACCGGGTCGTCAAGCTCACCGGTGCTTTTGGCAGTGCCAATTGTCACCCACGCCCACGTGGGCGCCTACATGGCCCACGAAGAAGAGAAGATAATGATATCCGGTCCAACGTGAATGCATGACCAGTCCTGGCCAGACGTCCAGTTCAGTTGTTGCTGTTGCACAGCCAGGTGGTGAAGAAATTGAGTCCAAGCCACTCGAGCTCGAAAGGGAAGTAAGGCCAACTCCAACGCACAACTCATCTGATCCGCATGTGTTTATTTAGATTCAAATGGACAAACGTCACGGCCCAACGCACGGCCGTGTCCGCAAATTTTGTCCCTTCGTATCTAGGTCGTCCTATTTTTAAAGCAAACTTGCTTCTAGTTTGCGTCCAGACGGACAGCAAACGAATGGGCACGCGCTCGCTCTGACCAAACGCTTAAGGGACGCGAGGCGGTCGCCCGCCTATCTCCACTGCCCAAAATATCTGCGCACGAGCGGCGGGTCCTGGCTGTCAGCTATCCAGCTGCCCGTTCGTCGTCGTTCGTAATGTGGAAGCTGTGGGCTGGCTAGTCCACAGCTTCCACTTCGAGGTCGGCTGCCTCCTCGAGCCCCGACACAAGCAAGTATACCCTACCCGCCCAAGCATTCCCTTCCTCCTCGCCAGCAACCATGGGGTGGCATTGGATCAGCAAGGGGAAGCACGACCATGAGGCCGGGTCGTCCTCCAGTCGCCGCTGCTTCACTAGGTTCGTGCCGCCGCCGGCCCCGCTGCGCAGACGGCCCTACGTCGGCGTCAACATCTTTTTTTAAATGTTTTTTAGTTAAATTTATGTTCAAATGTATGCTCGGGACTAATTTTACATTTGAACAGTTAAATTTATGTTAATATTTAATTATGTTTTATGTGTGTTTTCTAAAATGTGTGATCATTCTTTTTTTAATGTTTGTATGCGATGCGGACAAGATGCGATGCGACCACACATTAAGGGCACCGACCGGCAAAGGCGCAAAAACTGACACGGACGTCTGTTTTACCGTTCCAAACAGACGAAATCGGGATAAACGGTCGTTTGTTTAGGATGGAGGGTTGGAGTTGGCCTAAATCGCGGCACATATGCGCCGATGCGGACACACGTACTGGCTGGGAGGGACCCCCGAGCTCGCCCGGCGTTCACGTAGACTTTGACCCGACTTTGATCCGGTCGGTCATTTGGATTGGAGCGATGCCTTTCCATCCCTTTCCCGGGCGGAATGGAAGCAGCGGCAGCATCTGTGTTTTTTTTTTTTGAAGCTGGCAGCATCTGTGCTCTCTCGCCTGTTGTTGCCTGGCTCTTTCTTTTACACGGGCACAGACGTGTCGGGTCTGGTTCGTGCGCGTGTTCTATTGCCCCTTCGGCTGACTGATCCATCACTTTCGGCTCCCAACTCGACCGCGTGGGACGAAGGGAATATATGATCAGGTGCGTGCGTGCCTGCAGCTTGGACTGGGAGCAGACAGCGGGCCTTGCTTGTTTTGGGTTGTGATTGGCCACTTGACTGATCCCCTTTGCTTGTATTATTATGCTCCTTCTTGTGGCCAAGTAATATAATTACTCCAGTTGTCCCTGCGCCCAGAGTCCTACGGACAGACGTACTGCATCCTAATTCACCCCTCCCACCCTGATTTGCAGGGTGGGGCCTCCTTCCCCCAAATTAGGTGAGGCCAGCTCTGCCTGTAGGTCTTCTTCCGTGCAAAAGTGCCCGTAGTTGTAGGATTGCTCCTTCAACCGTAAGCAAAGTCAGTTTTCTCAGCTCTGACCACCATTTTGTATCAGAATACTAGTGTGCAGTACATTTTCTTGCTCTTTTGTGAAGGAGGAGAGAGCGACCTTTGATTTATCTCAGTACACTCTTATAGACACGATACAAGTGTGGCAGGGCCAGTTGGTGAAGAAATTGTCCAGAGTCCAAGTCACTCGAGCTCAAAAGAGAAGTAAGAGCAACTTCAATGGGGCGATCTATTTTGTCCGTCCGCGTTCGTTTGGGTCGGCACGGACAAAAGTGGCGGCCCAACCGCCAACCCAAACGGACACGCGTCCGTTTTTCGTCCGCAGGCGACCCATTCCAGACCCATTTTTGAGCCGGATTTGCATCGGCGCGGACACGAGACGGACGCGCGCGCGTGCCTACTCCTCTCCCCGGGCCCGCCGGTCGGTGGCAGCCACCGCCATTTCCCCCCATTTTCCCCAAAAATGCTCCCGCCCGCGCGCGCCCCCGCCCCCCAACCAGTCATGGAGGACGCCATCGACCTCGACCTCGACGCCGCCGCCGGCCTCGCCTCGCCGTCTGACGCCGCCTCCAGAAAGGCAAGCCTCGTGCCCCGCAAGACCGCCGCCGTGACTAAGCCAAGAAGGCGCCGACGCCCGAATAGGGGCAAGGGAATCGCCAAGAGGAAGGCGAGGCACGCCATGGACGCAAGCGGGATGAGGCCGCCATTGCCGCCGTCTGCCGCAGCAGAGTTCACTAACGCCGCTGCCGCCGCGGCAACGGCGAGGCGCGCTTACATGCTGGGGGTAAACCCTAGCCAAGACAGCCGTCCTCCAAGCCGCCGTCGCGCTGCCGCCAAGACCGGCTCGTTGGCGTTTCCTCGGATGGTGATGCCCGACTCACCCCGCGCGTCGGCTTGCAACCCGGTCCCCGGCTTCCACGTCTACCCGCAGGCCTCCCGCCTCTCCGGGGAGTGCTCACCCGACGTGAGCGTGGTCGCGCCTTCCACGCCCGCGCCCATCGACCTCAACGCCACCCCGGTGGTCGGTGGCTCGTCGTCTGGCGGCACGAGGAAACGCGCGCGATAGACGCCGGCCGGCGGGCTCCCGGACGCTCAGAATTTGTTCGAGGAAATGTCGTCGCCGCCGACGAGGACTACATGCAAAACCTCATCTTCGAGGTGGCGCCGGCGCCGCTACGATCCCGACGAGACACAAAGCCAGGACGGCCGCGGGGCATTCACGCCGGCCACTAGCTATGATCCCGATCAGGCGGCCTTCATGCGTGATCAGGTCGGCATCGACCTGGATGGCTTCCCCCTCGACCACGAGTTCCCGGACGACTATGGGTTAGAGGAAGAGGACGAGTGCGACATTGAAGTGGAGCCTTTGTTCGAGGAAGAGCTCGCCAACCAAGCCGCCGGTCCTAAGCCGAAGCGCAAGAGCAAGCGCACGAAGGCGTACACAGCTGCCAAGGACAAGCTTCTTTGCGAGTGTTGGCGAGACATTGGACAAGACCCAAAGAAGGGAGCCGAGCCAAAGCATTCGACCTTTTGGACTCGTGTGCACCGCGAGTTTCATGAGCGCAAGAAGTTTCCACCTTACCAATTTGTGAGCACGCGCGGGTGGGTCTCCATTTTCAAGCGGTGGAGGGTGATCCAACAAGAGAGTGCAACAAGTTTTGTGCCACCCTTGAGAGCGTCAAGGCCCGCCCCGTGAGCGGCATCGGCATGAAAGACATGGTATGATAGCAAGCAAGTCGCCCTCTTTTGTGCCATCAAGATCATCCTTTTACGTCTTCATTTGCTATCACTTGCCCATATGCTTGCATGGAAACATTTTGTAGGCATTTCAAGCTTTGGAGGCATTCAAGGTTCAACACAATGGCAAGTGCTTCAACCTCTCCCATTGCTATCGGGTCATCAAGGACAAAGAGAAGTTCAAGGCGCAATATGCAGCCCTCAAGGCACGTGGGGGGAAGAAAGCCGTGGAGGATGTTGGGGAGGGCGAGCCGGCACGGCCGAGGGGGAAGACCAACTCCAAGAAGGAGGACAAGCGAGATGCGGCCACCAACGCCTTGATCGCAAGCGTGGACGGCATGATTAACAAGAAGGACTCAAGGGAGGAGGAGCGCATGCGTTTCAAGGTGGAGCAAATGGATGCTTTTATGGAGATCCAAAGGAGGAGGCTTGATCTTGACGCCGAGAAGCAAGCCAAGATGTTCGAGCTCGAGGCGGAGAAGCAAGCCAAGATGCTAGAGATTGAGGCCGCCAACGCTAAGACAAAGGCGAAAGAAGTGGCTCGTGCAAGAATGATGACCGGACTGGAGATCATGAAGGTGGATCTCAACACCGTGTCGCCAAGGAAGAGGTCGTGGTTCGAGAAGATGCTGGACGACATGCTCAAGTTCGACGACGAGTGATCTATGGCGTCAAGGGACATCTTTTTTGTATGCCGGCAGGTGTGCCGGCATGACCACGGGAGCCGCGATGGCGTGGTCGAACTCAAGTTCCACCCTTTTTTGTGTGCTGGCATGTGTGCCGGCCGGGCGAAAAGTGCGCCAAAGATGAACTATGGTATTTTCTGAAGCCGACATTGTATGCCGGCGCTGGCATGGTGCCGGCATGAGACATGGCCGCTGTCATGATCGGCCGCTGGCCTTTTTTATTTAAAAGTTGAATGCGGACATGAAATGGGCCGCTACATGACCGCCGACCCAAATGCAAAACAGTGGTCGACGCCGCGGCCGACCCAAACGGACAAAAAGTGGACAAATGCGCCGTCCGTTTGGGTCGCTCCATTGGAGTTGCTCTAAGGCCATCTCCAACGGCAACCCAAAAAAAATCCGCATCCGTCCGCGGACAGGGGACTAGTCCGCTGACACGGATGCTGGAAGCAGACATCCAATGCTAGCCGCACCCAACCGGACGAAATTCATGCAAACAAGTGCGGATTTCATGCAAACATGATAGATTTCATATAAAAAGCCGGATTATCATATAAACATGATGGACTTCCGTACATTTATATCAACGGTGCTAGTTCGGCTCTGAAGGTATAATTAATGCCTGATCCAAATCACCGCCCGCGGATCCCTTTGTCTTCCTCATGTCCGGCAGCCCGATCACCGGACTGTCGGGAGCGCCGGAGGTATATGCTTCAGCGCAAAGGACGGATCTCCTCCCCACCACTCTTCAGAGTAGAACCCGCGGCTTTCATGAAGCCCTTGTGGGATCGACGGAGGTCCTCGAAAGAGAAGAATCGGGCAAGACATCGGCTGTGTACGCCGGTGTCGCCTAGGCAGTGGCCTTCGTGGACCCAAGTGGCGGCGGACTCCCGTGTTATACTTCTCCTCGATGATGGCGGCGGACACGGAGGCGTCAGCCATCGACTCGTTGCTCTCCGTGCAACCGGCTTCTGCCTCTGCCTACATGGTGCGGTCGCAGGCACGAAAGGCGCAGTCGTCGACGGCAGCGATGACGCCCGTGCCGCCATGGAGCAACTGGCCACTCCTCATCGAGTGGGCCTGGAGTGGTGAGTTGCTGAACCACAGGGCGGGTTGGGGCGGCAACTTCCTCCATTGGGTGAGGCGCGGGAGGTGGCGCAGCGAGCTGCCTCGCTCGTATCCGGCGGGCCACCCAGCCGGCTTGTATACCGGAGAACTGCTTGTCAGAAGCCATCAGAAGAGTGGTGGAGGAGGAGATTGGGGGAGAAGTGGAGGGGTGTGGCACTTGCCCGGCGTCTGCCCTCGTTTAAAAAGAGGACGGATGGTAGGAGCTTGTTCGGCGTTGCATTTAATGTCAGACCGCTCATGAACGGACGTGTGGTCGGAGTAGGTTTCTCGGTTTCCACACGGGGTTAATGGGGGCGTATGAATGCGGCGAGGTGGTGTGTTCAGCCGTGCATGCAGCGGGCGGCGCCCTCGGCCGGCAGCAGCTGTTGGGAAACGTAGTAATTTCAAAAAAGATCCTACGCACACACAGGATCATGGTGATGCATAGCAATGAGAGGGGAGAGTGTTGTCCACATACCCTCGTAGAGGGAAAGCGGAAGCGTTAGCACAACGCGGTTGATGTAGTCGTACGTCTTCACGATCCAACCGATCAAGTACCGAACGCACGGCACCTCTGAGTTCAGCACACGTTCAGCTCGATGACATCCCTTAAACTCCGATCCAGCCGAGCTTTGAGGGAGAGTTCTGTCAGCACGACGGTGTGGTGACGATTTTCAGTGTCAAAACCGGTGGATATCGGGTAGGGGGTCCCAAACTGTGCGTCTAAGGCGGATGGTAACAGGAGGCAAGGGACACAGTGTTTACCCAGGTTCGGGCCCTCTCTATGGAGGTAATACCCTACTTCCTGCTTGATTGATCTTGATGAATATGAGTATTACAAGAGTTGATCTACCACGAGATCATAGAGGCTAAACCCTAGAAGCTAGCCTATGGTATGATTGTTGTTGTCCCACGGACTAAACTCTCCGGTTTATATAGACACCGGAGGGCTAGGGTTACATGTAGTCGGTTACAAATGAAGGAGATCTACATATCCGCTTTCGCCAAGCTTGCCTTCCACGCCAAGAGAGTCCCATCCGGACACGGGACGAAGTCTTCAATCTTGTATCTTCATAGTCCAACAACCGCCAAAGGATATAGTTCGCTCGTCCGGATACCCCTAATCCAGACTCCTCAAGAGCCCTCGAACCAGGCTTCAATGACCATGAGTCCGCGCGCAGATTGTTTTCAGCATTGCAAGGCGGGTTCCTCCTCCGAATACTCCATAGAAGATCTTGAACACAAGGATAGTGTCCGCTCGCAAAACAAGTTCCACATTCCACCGTAGAGAGAATAATATTCACAAATCCGACTTGCTGACGTATTTGACACCATGAAATCATGCCATGGCCCGGTTATTATCGAACCGTGTTTTTCGACCAGCCTTGGCGCATATCGCGAGGCGGTTTCCTTGGCACGTCTTGTCGAAGCAGAGATCATGTCCCCTTATCACGGGATTCTCATCGATACAGGCATGGGTAACCCAATCGTGCCCGTTGGTATGACTCCTCGATTATAGGCAAGTCCCAAACGGTCACGAGGAGGATGCCTGGTATTCATCCTCTTTATAAAGAGACCAAGGCCTATCCTTTTTTATTCATCGAACAAAATCGAATCCCTCCCCCACCTCGAGTTCCAACACCCAAAGCTCAGGTTAGGCGCTTCGGACCTTCAACCATGTCCGGATCCAACCTTCAAGGTCGGTGGATGCCCTCCTCCGTCATAGAGGAAGACGTCAGAAAGCTAAGAGAGGCCAGGTTCTTGACCGGCGAGATTGCGCACCGGCTGCCTCCTCAAGGGCATGTCATACCTACTCCCAAACCCGACGAGAGCGTAGTATTCATATCTCACTTCCTCGGAGGGCTAGGCCTGGCTCTGGATCCCTTCGTTAGGGGGCTCAT
Source organism: Aegilops bicornis (assembly GCA_021605145.1). NCBI lineage: Eukaryota > Viridiplantae > Streptophyta > Magnoliopsida > Poales > Poaceae > Aegilops > Aegilops bicornis. The sequence goes on from CM038671.1 coordinate 107,675,409, forward strand.
GTTCTATTACGGGCTGGACTTCCATGATTTAGCTATGGATTCTATTCTCCACATCTCGTCTTTTATCGTCGTGTGCGAAGCTTTTCTCCGCATCACCCCTCACTTCGGCCTGTGGCTCAAGACCTTCCAAGTGGAGCTGAAGAAAATCGAGGGGAGGTATGCAGAATGCGGAGGTGCTGTAATAAGCAAAAGCGCCGATGCCCCATGGCCCGAGGGTTCTTTCCAGGAGGTGTCCAGCTTATGGCAACAAGAATGGTTTTATGTTACAACTCCCAGGGGTACCAAATGGGCGGCCCCACCCGCCTTTCGCTCGGGTCACCCTCCACGACAAAACTGGGGGCCAGTGAAGGACGTGCCCATACTGCAGGGTCGCATCCGGGATCTTCTCGAAAGAGATATTGATCTGGTCACAGTAACGCAAGTAATGTTACTTCGCCGAACCCTGCCCTGTAAATGTCGTCCCCTCCGTCTGTGGGAATTCAATCCGGAGGGACCGCGAGCTATTCAGCACTTCCTCGGCATGACGCCCGAGGAGATGTACAAATTGTACTTCGGACCACAAGCTGTGTCCAGATTCCACCGAGGACGCGGGTCCGAGCTGCAATCGCCGAGATACCCAAGTAAGTCGCCCTATGGCGAACACGTTATATTTCTATTCATCATGACATCATTCTGAAAAGTCGCTCTTTGACCAGGACTGGATAACAAAGGCGAAGATGATCAGGTGTCCGGCCCCCCTCCTCGAGGTCTCACCGGATCCGATACTAATCCGGATGTTGGAGCTTGCGCCCTACCAAGCGCCCTCAGGGGAGTATAAAGGTGGGAAGAAAGAGGTCGACGCTCAAGAAGGCGGACAACCGGGGAGAAGAAGCCAAAGCTCCCTCTCCCCAAGGAAGGAAAAGGACCGCCTCTGAAGGCCCGGAGACAATAGTCTCTAAACAGGGGAAGAAATCTTCGCCAGAGGGTCCTGGCCCAAGATATATCCCGGCCGTACAGTGCCCGCAAGGGGATCAGCCCTCCATCAAGCTGTAAGTAAAAGAAAGGGTTAAATAGTAAAAAAACATCCTGTTTTACTTCTGAGGAAAATAACCAAAACATCCGTCTTGTAGTCCGGATCGTGACCCTTCTCGGCAGAGTTCGTCTTCGGGGGATCTTCCTCCGGAGATGATGGAGAGCGAAACGCCCCCACACCATCCCGCTTACGGGAGGGCGACCCGAGGTGTCGCTTCGAGGGCTCCTCCCGATCCGGCAAGGCCGTGAGGGTGATTCTCCGCCACCAAGTCCTCAAGATCCGACTCTTGGAGAGAGCAACCGAAGGATCCGGCTCGCCGTCATGCGCGTCGGATGCATCAAGGATCTGCTAGAGCAGCGGCTATCTCAGAAGCGCACCATGCGCTAATGTGCGTGGTGGTTGAGAGGGTTTCATCCGCAGAAAGCGGGTTGCATGAAGCCTTTATGGGTCTGCTGAAAGGTTTTGAGGTACGCAAAGTGACGTGTATTTTTAGCACTTCACATGTTTAAACGTGCCTCGTGCGTATAGTAGCCCTCGAGACTCTAGTTGCCGCTTAAACGGGCGGTAAACAGAGGATCATAGTCGCAGGTAATAATCCAGGCGTATTCATATGCAGGTGGCAGGAGGTCCGGTGGCTAGCCGGACTTATGAGGTTGCCGAGCTAATGCGGCAACTTGATGCGGCAGATGCCGACACCGTGCTTGTCAACAAGCGGCTTGACAAGGCGCAGGGTATATAATATCTCCGGATTTCAACATATGGTAAGAGGAGCACGATGCCAGTATCTTGAACATGTTGTGAAATGCAGATGGAGCTGCGGCAGTGGAGACCCTTCGGGCGGAACTTGCCCGAGCCAAGAAGCAAGCCAGGAATAGTGATGCGGCCGCTCTAGAGGCGGCTGAAGAGCTGAGGGCCGAACAAGCTGCCCATTGCCAAAGTAAGGAGAAGATGGCCAAGATGGCCGCTGAGTTAAGTGATGCTGCCGACCGATACTGGCTTCTTGAGAAGGAAAGCCGAGCGAAGGTTGCGAGCCGGAGAAGGCCATGGTAGCAGTATGAATCCCGCCTACAATTAGAGCGATGAAGGAGGAGCTGCGCCACGCCGGGATATCGCGGCCGGGAAGCCCTTTATGCTGCGGATGAAGTTCATAGATCCTAAGTATGCTCCTCCGGACCGGTGTGGAGTTCTGCAGACGCCTTATCTGGATTTGGCGTGAGTCCGCTGATGCGGTCGAGTTCTTCAAGGATCAGAGAGATCGTGAAGTGGAGAAGTTGTTCTGGTCGCAATTTAATGGTCCAGCGCGTCCGCTTCCTCTGAATGAGCGAATGGCCGAGTGGGCCGAGCTCCATAGGTTGTACGGACTCGCCATGAGGTATGTTGTGGATCACCTGTGGCCGGCAGGGCCAAGGCTGAACAGTTACTTCAGCTTAGTGCAGCGGTTCCTTAGTGCTGTGCTGCGCATCGACGCTATGAAGAGGTTGGCGTGCATTGAGGGTGCGCGGATGGCACTTGCCCGTGTCAAAACACACTGGGCAGAGATGGAAGCCACCGCAATTGCAGCCCCTAGTTCGGCAATTAGCAGAGTAGCTGCCGAGCACTACTTTGATGAGGTCCTTGAAGGCGCTCATTCAATAGAAGCACAGTGCTCGAAGAATATTATGTTCGAATGACATGCATTCCCATTGAAAAACAATGTTTTACGAAATTATATAAAGGCTATTTTTATACCTTTGCCTAAAAGTGTTATGATGCTTGTGCGGCCGTTTATGTATATGTTTACATAACCTGAAAGTTTGCAGTCGTCGGCTTCAAATTTCACGCATACAATGCGGGTGTTTGCGTAAGACGCATGTTCACACTTGATCCAACGCCTTGGTCCATTAAGGAGGTGATAGCGCAAATAACTAGGAAATCAGACTATATTGCTTTAACACTTTCACTTAGCCATAGGAGTTTGACAAGGTGGGGCTACTATATAGCCCCGGTGGCTCAGCTCACCCGAATACGGGGCACGGTCATGCCTGGCCGGGAAACGACCCTTCGTTAATGCGGAGGAATCCCGAAGATTCCGATAAGTCATCGAGTGGTTGACCAGTCCCTCGCTTTATCATGACAGTCAGTTTTCGGCTTTCTCTACTGAGGTGCTCGTCCGGGCTAGCTAAGGCACAATAGCAGTAGTTCTCCTGGTGCCACCTTAGCCGATAGAGCGGAACGTAAGGTAGCAAAACATAGGAGCCGGGCAAACCCAACATTTGACCAAAGACATGATTCGGAGCTGATGCATATAAGGCCTAACTTCATGACGCGAACACTCCCTAAGGTGTTCGGTCTTTGAAACATATATCGGGCTTAGGTGATGCCCTTTGATAATGAACCCATAGTGTCTGTGCACGAGCAATATTCTCGACGTGGCCACATGCCAGGACGCCAGCATCCTTCTCGGTTGTATTGAGAATCCGGAGGATGTGAACAACAAAAGACAAGAAAAAGGTTTACGCAGGGTCTTAATCTAAAGAGAAACCTTTGTACGGGTCCCTGCTGCACGTCTGCGCCTGTGTCTCTGTTGTGCCGTATCCTGGACGGGTGTAGCACGATCGTCATCTGTAAAAGAGAGGTGCTTAGTGAAAAGTTGTTGTGCAAAATTTGGTTATTATAAATAAACCATGAAAAATTCGAGATGGGTAAAGATGAGCCAAATTATTGCGGCGAAGCCCCTGGTACCGTCTATACGGGTGTAACCATCGAACCAATATCTATCAATGATTGGCCGGACTCGTCTAACCGTGTCCACGGTCCTAACGACCGGTCATCGTCTCTGGTGATGAGGCCGTCTAGTGTTCGGCTGTTAAAGCAGCCGTGCATTCTTCTGCTCGGAACGAACGCTCAACATTTCCATGTACTATGATGGTGCCGCGCGGACCAGGCATTTTAAGTTGGAGTAAAGCATAATGTGGTGTTGCATTGAAATGGGCGAAAGCCTCTCGCCCGAGTAGTGCTTGATAGCCACTTCGGAATGGAGCAATGTCGAAGGTTAACCTTTCGCTCTGAAGGTTGTCGGGCGAGCTGAACACAACCTCTAGCGCTAGAGAGCCCGTGCAATGAGCCTCTGTGCCTGGTATTACTCCCTTGAAGGTAGTATTACTGTGGCTGATGTTTGTTGGGTTTATCCCCATTTTGCGGACAGTGTCACGATATATCGATTTAGACTCATCGCCGCCGTCCATAAGGACTCGTGTAAGGTGGTATCCGTTTACTATTGGGTCCAGCATCAAGGCGGCTGATCCTTCCTGCCGGATACCTATTAGGTGATCCCTGCGATCAAAAGTGACCGGGCAGGCCAACCAGTGGCAGGACTCATGGGTGACAGGCTCTAAGGTTCGTGTATTTCGGAGTGCATATTTGCCTCTCCTCTTTGTCACGTGGACGACATTTACTGTTTTGACTTCTGGTGGGAATTTTTTACATCCCCCTGTCTTCTTTGGCGAGGCGTATCCTCGTCCTCGCTCGGAGTGTCCTCCCCCTTGTGTTCGGTGTTTAGCTTGCCAGCCTGCTTGAAGACCCAATAATCTCTGTGGGTATGATTTGCAGGCTTGCCGGCGGTGTCGTGGATCTGGCATAGTTTGTCTAGAATTTTGTTTAGGCCGGTTGGTTCATCTCTTTTGCGTTTAGAGGGCTTTTTCCGCTGACCCGGTCGAGAGCCTCTAAATCCGGCATTAACCGCCGTGTTGTCTGGGCTGTCTTCTTTATTCCGGTGCTTGTTTTTCTTTGCGTCATGATTTTCCATTACCGTCCCGGACTTTGGATGTGCTTGGGTCGCTGGTGCTGCTGCGAGCTAACCAGTTGCCTCGCCCGCGCAAAAGCGGATCATGAGGCTTGTTAGGTCTGCCATTGTTCTCGGCTTCTCTTGGCCAAGGTGTCTGGCGAGCCATTCGTCTCGAACGCTATGCTTGAAAGCTGCTAGGGCTTCAGCGTCCGGACAGTCGAAAATTTGGTTCTTCTTAGTGAGAAACCTATTCCAAAGCTTTCGGGCTGACTCTCCGGGCTGTTGAATTATATGACTCAAATCATTAGCGTCCGGGGGTCGGACATAAGTCCCTTGAAAGTTAGTCCGGAAGCGCCCTCGAGCTCCTCCCAACTTCCAATGGAATTTTCGGGGAGGCTTTTCAGCCAAAGGCCGAGCTGGTCCTTTGAGCTTGCGGGTAAGTATTTGATGGCGTGGAGATCGTCTCCACGAGCCATGTGAATATGGAGGATGAAGTCCTCGATCCGCACCCTGTGGTCTCGTGGGTTCCGCTTGTATGCCTCTATGTTAACCGGTTTGAACCCTTCGAAATTCATGATCTAATACCTCGCCGGAGAAGCATAGGGGTGTGCGGCACCTCAAAGATTTGGCTGTGCCATGGCGTTCGGATGGTTGTGGTATTTGGTGTTGGCGGAGTGCTGGAGCGTGTTTCCTTGATCCGTAGATGGATCTGGTTGCGCGGGCCCGTTGATGCGGGTCCTCGCGTTGGTCATGTACTGACTTATGTGCAGCCTCGTTGGCCACCCTATCGTGGCCACGAGGTCGTCGATCCGACCGATCGGCGGTTTTGTTTTTTGGCTGTGAGGATTCGAAGGCCTCGTCATCGAACTCTGGCAGCAGCTTCCGCTTTGGGTAGCTCTTCATGGGGCGAATGCCACCGTACTTTTCTGCCATGTCGAGCACTTTATTCCATCTACTATTGAGTGTGTTTTGTGCGGCCTTGAGCCTTTGTTTCTGCTTCTTCAGACATCTTGCAGTGGCCATAAGCCTTTCTTGCTCCAGCTGCCTTTCCAGGATGATGCGCTCGTCGTCGTCCGGACTGTTCACCTGACCGGAGACGGGTTGGTTGTCTTGATGCTCGGCGTGGCAGTTGCTTTCGGACAATGACTCCGCACTTTGTTCGTCATCCGCCGGCTTACCCTCGCTCTATCGCTGGGTCAATTTGGCTGCTTGTTGCGCTGTTGTCGCTGTTTTTGCCAAGGCGGGATTTAGAGCGGCGCCACGGCGCCGTTTGATTGCTTGTCGTGGGAGCTATCGTTCTCTGCATCCTCGTTATTATTTTCTTTAGGTGTATCCACCATATATACGTCATATGATGAGGTGGCGGTCCAGTGCCCTGTGGGCAGTGGTTCCTGTTCGTCTCCGGCATCGGTGGCCATACCATCAATGTCTTTAGAGTCGAAGTCGAGCATGTCGGTTAAATCGTCGACAGTGGCTACTAAGTGGGTGGTGGGTGGGGATTGAATTTCTCGTCGTCCGCATCCCACTCTAGCCGGACACAGTTCGGCCAAGGTTCTCCGGACAGGGAGAGGGATTTCAGTGAGTTCAGTATGTCGCTAAAGGGAGAGTGCTGGAAGATATCTGCAGAGGTGAACTCCATGATCGGCGCCCAATCGGATTCGATGGGTACGGGCGCGAGTGTTACGGAGTTCGTGGCCGAGGACGAGTCCAAAAGTTCGGCGACACGGCCCTCATGAAGGGTAAGGTTAGTATTCGGCTCTATCGCCACTGAGGGCGCGGCCTCCGTGGTGGAGTCTATCCTCCCGTCCTCAGATGGCGTGATCTGCTCCGGACTAGAGGCCAGAGTAGTTGCTGGCATGATCTCCCGAACACCGTCCGACGGCAGAGCTATATTGTGCTTGTCGTGATCGTGCGGCACACCTGACATGGGCCCGAACCCGTCGAAGATCAAGTCTCCGCGGATATCGGCAGTGTAATTCAAGTTTCCAAACCTGACCTGATGGCCAGGGGGGTAGCTTTCGATCTGCTCTAGATGGCCAAACGAGTTGGCCCGCAGTGCGAAGCCGCCGAACACGAAGATCTGTCCGGGGAGGAAAACCTCAACCTGGACCGCATCGTTGTCGATGATTGAAGGGGCCATCAAACCTTGTAGCGACGACACAGTGGAACTCTCAATGAAAGCACCATTGTCGGTGTCAAAACCGGCGGATCTTGGGTAGGGGGTCTCGAACTGTGCGTCTAAGGCAGATGGTAACAGGAGGCAAGGGACACAATGTTTACCCAGGTTCGGGCCCTCTCTATGGAGGTAATACCCTACTTCCTGCTTGATTGATCTTGATGAATATGAGTATTACAAGAGTTGATCTACCACGAGATCGTGAGAGGCTAAACCCTAGAAGCTAGCCTATGGTATGATTGTTGTTGTCCTCTGGACTAAACCCTCCGGTTTATATAGACACCGAGGAGGGCTAGGGTTACACAGAGTCGGTTACAACAGAAGGAGATCTACATATCCGTATCGCCAAGCTTACCTTCCATGCCAAGAGAGTCCCATCCGGACACGGGACGAAGTCTTCAATCTTGTATCTTCATAGTCCAACAGTCCAACCAAAGGATATAGTCCGGCTATCCGGATACCCACTAATCCAGGACTCCCTCAACGGTGCTGATGTTCTACCGACGCAGGGCTTCGCCTAAGCACCGCTATGATATTATCGAGGTGGATTATGGTGGAGGGGGGTACCGCACACGGCTAAGAGATCAAGAGATCAATTGTGTGTCTATGGGGTGCCCCCTGCGCCCGTATATAAAGGAGCAAGGGAGGGAGAGGCGGTCGGCCAGGAGGAGGCGCGCCAAGAGGAGTCCTACTCCCACCGGGAGTAGGACTCCGTCCTTTCCTAGTTGGAGTAGGAGAAAGGGGAAGGAGGAGGGAGAGAGGAAGGAAAGGGAGGCGCCGCCCCCCCTCCTTGTCCAATTCGGACTAGAGGGGGAGGGGGCGCGTGGCCTGCCCTGGCCGCCCCTCCTCTTCTCCACTAAGGCCCATGTAGGCCCATTAAACCCCCGGGGGGTTCCGGTAACCCCCAGTACTCCGGTAAAATCCCGATTTCACCCGGAACACTTCCGATATCCAATATATCAATCTTTATGTCTCGACCATTTCTAGACTCCTGGTCATGTCCATGATCACATCCGAGACTCTGAACTATCTTCGGTACATCAAAACACATAAACTCATAATATAACCATCGTCAAACTTTAAGCGTGCGGACCCTACGGATTCGAGAACTATGTAGACATGACCGAGACACGTCTCCAGTCAATAACCAATAGCAGAACCTGGATGCTCATATTGGCTCCCACATATTCTACGAAGATCTTTATCAGTCAGACCGCATAACAACATACGTTGTTCCCTTTGTCATCGGTATGTTACTTGCCCGAGATTCGATCGTCGGTATCTCAATACCTAGTTCAATCTCGTTACCGCCAAGTGTCTTTACTCGTTTCATAATACATCATCCATAACTAACTCATTAGTTGCAATGCTAAGGCTTAAGTGATGTGCGTTGAGTGGGCCTAGAGATACCTCTCCGACAATCGGATGACAAATCCTAATCTCAAAATCGCCAACCCAACAAGTACCTTTGGAGACACTCAGAGAGCACCTTTATAATCACCTAGTTAGGTTGTGACGTTTGGTAGCACACAAAGTGTTCCTCCGTAAACGGAGTTGCATAATCTCATAGTCATAGGAACATGTATAAGTCATGAAGAAAGCAATAGCAACATACTAAATGATCAAGTGCTAAGCTAACGGAATGGGTCAAGTCAATCACATCATTCTCCTAATGATCTGATCCCGTTAATCAAATGACAACTCATGTCCATGGCTAGGAAACTCAACCATCTTTGATCAACGAGCTAGTCAAGTAGTGGCATACTAGTGACACTATGTTTGTCTATGTATTCACACATGTATTATGTTTTCGGTTAATACAATTCTAGCATGAATAATAAACATTTATCATGATATAAGGAAATAAATAATAACTTTAGTATTGCCTCTAGGGCATATTTCCTTGATCTCCCACTTGCACTAGAGTCAATAATCTAGATTACACAATAATGATTCTAACACCCATGGAGCCTTGGTGCTGATCATGTTTTGCTCGTGGAAGAGGCTTAGTCAACGGGTCTGCAACATTCATATCCGTATGTATCTTGCAAATTTCGATGTCTCCCACCTGGACTAGATCCCGGATGGAGTTGAAGCGTCTCTTGATGTGCTTGGTTCTCTTGTGAAATCTGGATTCCTTTGCCAAGGCAATTGCACCAGTATTGTCACAAAACATGATCAGCACCAAGGCTCCATGGGTGTTAGAATCATTATTGTGTAATCTAGATTATTGACTCTAGTGCAAGTGGGAGACTGAAGGAAATATGCCCTAGAGGCAATAATAAAGTTATTATTTATTTCCTTATATCATGATAAAAGTTTATTATTCATGCTAGAATTGTATTAACCGGTAACATAATACATGTGTGAATACATAGACAAACATAGTGTCACTAGTATGCCACTACTTGACTAGCTCGTTGATCAAAGATGGTTGAGTTTCCTAGCCATGGACATGAGTTGTCATTTGATTAACGGGATCAGATCATTAGGAGAATGATGTGATTGACTTGACCCATTCCGTTAGCTTAGCACTTGATCGTTTAGTTTGTTGCAATTGCTTTCTTCATGACTTATACATGTTCCTATGACTATGAGATTATGCAACTCCCGTTTACGGAGGAACACTTTGTGTGCTACCAAACGTCACAACGTGAATCGGGTGATTATAAAGGTGCTCTACAGGTGTCTCCAAAGGTACTTGTTGGGTTGGCGTATTTTGAGATTAGGATTTGTCACTCCGATTGTCGGAGAGGTATCTCTAGGCCCACTCGGTAATGAACATCCCTTAAGCCTTGCAAGCATTGCAACTAATGAGTTAGTTGCGGGATGATGTATTACGAAACGAGTAAAGACACTTGGCGGTAACGAGATTGAACTAGGTATTGAGATACCGACGATCGAATCTCGGGCAAGTAACATATCGATGACAAAGGGAACAACGTATGTTGTTATGTGATAACCCACAAGTATAGGGGATCGCAACAGTTTTCGAGGGTAGAGTATTCAACCCAAATTTATTGATTCGACACAAGGGGAGCCAAAGAATATTCTCAAGTATTAGCAGTTGAGTTGTCAATTCAACCACAGCTGGATAACTTAATATCTGCAGCAAAGTATTTAGTGGCAAAGTAATATGGAAGTAACGTTAACAGTAGTAAAAGTAATATTTTTGGGTTTTGTAGTGATTGTAACAGTAGCAACGTAAAAGTAAATAAGCGAAGAACAATATGTGAAAAGCTCGTAGGCATTGGATCGGTGATGGAGAATTATGCCGGATGCGGTTCATCATGTAACAATCATAACATAGGTTGACAGAGAACTAGCTCCAATTCATCAATGTAATGTAGGCATGTATTCGAATATAGTCATACGTGCTTATGGAAAAGAACTTGCATGACATCTTTGTCCTACCCTCCCGTGGCAGCGGGGTCCTAGCGGAAACTAAGGGATATTAAGGCCTCCTTTTAATAGAGTACCGGACCAAAGCATTAACACATAGTGAATACATGAACTCCTCAAACTACGGTCATCACCGGGAGTGGTCCCGATTATTGTCACTTCGGGGTTGCAGGATCATAACACATAGTAGGTGACTATAGACTTGCAAGATAGGATCAAGAACTCACATATATTCATGAAAACATAATAGGTTCAGATATGAAATCATGGCACTCGGGCCCTAGTGACAAGCATTAAGCATAGCAAAGTCATAGCAACATCAATCTCGTAACATAGTGGATACTAGGGATCAAACCCTAACAAAACTAACTCGATTACATGATAAATCTCATCCAACCCATCACCATCCAGCAAGCCTACGATGGAATTACTCACGCACGGCGTGAACATCATGAAATTGGTGATGGAGGATGGTTGATGATGACGACGGTGACGGATTCCCCTCTCCGGAGCCCCGAACGGACTCCAGATCAGCCCTCCCGAGAGGTTTTAGGGCTTGGCGGCGGCTCCGTGTCATAAAACGCAATGAACCCTTCTCTCTGATTTTTTTCTCCCCGAACACGAATATATGGAGTTGGAGTTGAGGTCGGTGGAGCTCCAAGGGGCCCACGAGGCAGGGGGTGTGCCCAGTGGGGCAAGCGCGCCCCACCCTCGTGGACAGGTGGTGGGCCCCCTGGCCTTGATTCTTTCACCAATATTTTTAATATTTTCCAAAAATAAGTTCCGTGGAGTTTCAGGTCATTCCGAGAACTTTTGTTTCTGCACATAAATAACACCATGGAAAGTCTGCTGAAAACAGCGTTAGTCCGGGTTAGTTCCATTCAAATCATGCAAGTTAGATTCCAAAACAAGGGCAAAAGAGTTTGGAAAAGTAGATACGACGGAGATGTATCAACTCCCCCAAGCTTAAACCTTTGTTTGTCCTCAAGCAATTCAGTTGATAAGCTGAAAGTGATAAAGAAAAACTTTCACAAACTCTATTTGCTCTTGTTGTTGTAAATATGTAAAGCCAGCATTCAAGTTTTCAGCAAAGATTATGACTAACCACATTCACAATAACTCTTAGGTCTCATGTTTACTCATGTCAATGGCATAATCAACTAGCGAGCAATAATAATAAATCTCGGATGACAACACTTTCTCAAAACAATCATGATATGATATAACAAGATGGTATCTCGCTAGCCCTTTCTGAGACCGCAAAACATAAATGCAGAGCACCTTTAAAGATCAAGAACTAACTAAACATTGTAATTCATGGTAAAAGAAATCCAGTCATAGTAATACCCAATATAAACTAATAGTAATGGATGCAAATGACAGCAGTGCTCTCAAGCTGGTGCTTTTTAATAAGAGGGTGATGACCCAACATGAAAGTAAATAGATAGGCCCTTCGCAGAGGGAAGCATGGATTTGTAGAGGTGCCAGAGCTCGATTTTTAAATAGAGATAAATAATATTTTGAGCGGCATACTTTCATTGTCAACATAACAACCAAGAGATGGCGATATCTTCCATGCTACACACATTATAGGCGGTTCCCAAAAAGAATGGTAAAGTTTATACTCCCCCTCCACCAACAAGCATCAATCCATGGCTTGCTCGATACAACGAGTGCCTCCAACTAACAACAGTCCCAGGGGGAGTTTTGTTTGCAATTATTTTGATTTAGTTTGCATAAAGCATGGGACTGGGCATCCCGGTGACCAGCCATTTTCTCGTGAGTGAGGAGCGGAGTCCACTCCTCTTGAGAATAACCCGCCTAACATGGAAGATAAGGACAGCCCTAGTTGATACTATTCGAGCATACAAAACAAAATTTCATTTGAAGGTTTAGAGTTTGGCACATACAAATTTACTTGGAACGACAGGTAGATACCGCATATAGGAAGGTATAGTGGACTTGTATGGCATAACTTTGGGGTTTAAGGAACTGGATGCACAAACAGTATTCCCTCTTAGTACAAGTGAAGGCTAGCAAAAGACTGGGAAGCGACCAACTAGAGAGCGACAACAGTCATGAACATGCATTAAAATTAATAAACATTGAGTACAAGTATGAGTAGGATATAATCCACCATGAACATAAATATCGTGAAGGCTATGTTGATTTGTTTCAACTACATGTGTGAACATGTGCCAAGTCGAATCACTTAAATCATTCAAAGGAGGATACCACCCTATCATACCACATCACAACCATTTTAATAGCATGTTGGCATGCAAGGTAAACCATTATAACTCATAGCTAATCAAGCATGGCACGAGCAGCTATAATCTCTAATTGTCATTGCAAACATGTTTATTCATAATAGGCTGAATCAGGAACAATGAACTAATCATATTTACAAAAACAAGAGAGGTCGAGTTCATACCAGCTTCTCTCATCTCAATCAGTCCATCATATATCATCATTATTGCCTTTCACTTGCACGAATGAACGATGTGGAAATAATAAGAGTGCACGTGCATTGGACTAAGCTGGAATCTGCAGGCATTCAATAAATTGGAGAAGACAAGGCAATATGGGCTCTTGGGTAATTCAACAATAATGCATATAAGAGCTAGTTCAACAATTTCATCATGGTCCTCTCCTATCGACCCCCAAAGAAAAGAAAAGAAATAAAAACTATTTACACGGGAAAGCTCCCAACAAGCAAAAGAAGAACATGAAATCTTTTGGGGTTTTCTTTTTAATTACTACTACAGCAAGAAAACTAAACTAACTAAAAGCTATTACTATTTTTTTTAGTTTTTCTTAAGGTTTATTAAACACACAAGGAGAAAGCATAAAAAGGAAAATAAACTAGCATGGATATTACAGTGAAAGAGTATGAGCACCGACATCTAGCAATGAGCGTGTGAACATGAATGTAATGTCGGTGAGAAATACGTACTCCCCCAAGCTTAGGCTTTTGGCCTAAGTTGGTTTATTGCCACTGATGGCCTGGCGGATATCCAAAGTTATAACCGGGGTCGTACTGAGATGCAGCGGTCATTGCATCGTGTGCTGCAGCTCAGAGGCGAGCTATCTCAGCCCTCCTCCTAGACTCCTCCGCCTCCTCTCTGGTTATGTAATGTCTCCCCTTTTCCTGAAAGTCAAAAAGAGTAGGGGCAGGAAGAACAATATTGACGGCGTGACACCTGTCAAAGATTAGTCTGTACTGGAGAGGTGGTGCATTCCTCTCGACAACCTGATGGTGAACCATAGCATTAAAGTCTAGATAAGTAGGAGGCAGTTCAATATCATCATCACGTATTGTTACACCAAGAAAATCGGCTAAGCGGGTTGCATAAATTCCACCAAAGAAATTTCCATTAAATCTATTGTGATGCAACCTACACGCAACAATAGCTCCCAAATTATAAGATTTGTCTCCTAACACAACACTCCTAAGAATACTGAGGTTAGGGACACACATATGACATGCTTCATCTTTACCATTTATGCACCTACCTATGAAGAGAGCAAAATAATGTATAGCAGGAAAATGAATACTCCCTATTGTAGCTTGTGTTATGTCTCTAGATTCACCCATAGTTATACTGGCAAGAAAATCTCTAAATTCAGATTTGTGAGGTTCACGAGGGCTACCCCATTGTGGAAGTTTGCAAGCAGTGGTAAAATCCTCTAAGTCCGTAGTGTAAGATTTTTCATAGAGATCAAACAGGACAGTTTGAGAATTGCGTGTAGATGAAAATTCAAACGTCCTCACGAAGGAACTAGTGAGATAGTAATGCTGGCGACACTTATCTGCCTCGAAGCTCTCAAGATCAACGTTACGCAAATATGCGTTAAATTCTTCCTTAATTCCTGCTTGATCCATGAAGTCCTCTGAGGGCCATTCACAAGGCCGCACCTGAGCGTCCCTTGGTGGTTCCTCATCAGCATCACACATTGCAAGCCTGGGTCCTTGCTTCCTTGAAGGACCACCTTGGTACATTTTCCTAAACATATTTCTTCCTCTGAAAAATTTCCGAAAATTTTAGTAACTTCAACTAAAAGTGAACCAAGCTCAACAAAATTGATAGCAACTACTCCTACAAGTGCCTAGAGCCTATATCATGCATTAGAACTACTTGGAACCATATAAATTTGTCATGCAAGCTCAAGAACATGGTCACCTAGGCAGCAAAAATTTGTAATGAATAAAGCACTGAAACAAATACTAATTGGACCAATGGAGGAGTCACATACCAACAACAATCCCCTAAGGCAGTTTTGTGAGAGGTGCTTTGAGCAAGGAGATCGAAAATCACAGCAAAATGAGCTAGAACTCGTGCTTGAGCTGGTTGGTGATTTTTTTGGGACGAAGAAGGAGTGCGTGGGTGCAGGAATAAATGGAGGGGAGCCACCATGGGCCCACGAGGCAGGGGGGCGCACCCTGTAGGGGTGGGTGCGCCCTGGACCCTCGTGGCCAGGTGCTTGCTCCCTCTGTCGTGTTCTCAGTGCCAGATATTCTCAAATATTCTAGAAAAAATCATATTTCAATTTTAGGGCATTTGGAGAACTTTATTTTCAGGGTATTTTTATATTGCACGGATAATTCAGAAAACAGACAGAAAAGTACTAATTTTACTTTATTTCAACTAAATAACAAAAAGTAGAAAGAGGGTACAGAAGGTTGTGCCTTCTAGTTTCATCCATCTCATGCTCGTCAAAAGGAATCAACTAACAAGGTTGATCACGTCTTGTTAATAAACACATTTCCACTAACATGGAACCGGAGAAATTTCGAATAACACTAAGTTACCTCAACGGGGATATGCACATCCCCAATAATAAGAATATCATATCTCTTTTGAAAAAGTAGGAAGAGAAAATTCAAAGCCTCCAATAATAATCGATGGAATTTTTCCAATAGAGTTTATACTATGAACTTGAGGTTGTTTCCTCGGAAAGTGTACCGTATGCTCATTACCATTAACATGATAAGTGACATTGCCTTTGTTGCAATCAATAACAGCCCCTGCAGTATTCAAAAAGGGTCTTCCAAGAATAATAGACATACTATCATCCTCGGGAATATCAACAATAACAAAGTTTGTTAAAACAGTAATGTTTGCAACCACAACAGGCACATCCGCATAAATACCGACAGGTATAGCAGTTGATTTATCAGCCATTTGGAAGGATATTTCAATAGGTGTCAACTTATTCAAATCAAGTCTACGATATAAAGAGAGAGGCATAACACTAACACCGGCTCCAAGATCACATAAAGCAGTTTTAACATAGTTTCTTTTGATGGAGCATGGTATAGTAGGTACTCCTGGATCTCCAAGTTCCTTAGGTATTCCACCCTTGAAAGTGTAAGTAGCAAGCATGGTGGAAATTTCAGCTTCCGGTATCTTTCTTTTATTAGTAACAATTTCTATCATATACTTAGCATAAGGATTCATTTTGAGCATATCAGTTAATCGCATACGCAAAAAGATAGGTCTAATCATTTCAGCAAAGTGCTCAAAATCCTCATCATCTTTTTTCTTGGATGGTTTGGGAGGAAAAGGCATGGGTTTCTGAACCCATGGCTCCCTTTCTTTACCATGTTTCCTAGCAACAAAGTCTCTCTTATCATAACGTTGATTCTTTGATTGTGGGTTATCAAGATGAACAGCAGGTTCAATTTCTACATCATGGTCATTGCTAGGTTGAGCATCATCATGAACATTATCATTAACATTTTCACTAGTTTCATGTTCATTACCAGATTGTGTTTCACCATCAGAAATAGAAATATCATTAGGATTCTCAGGTGTTTCAGCAATAGGTTCACTAGAAGCATGCAACGTCCTATCATTTTTCTTTTTCTTCCTTTTAGAAGGACTAGGTGCATCAATATTATTTCTCTGAGAATCATGCTCAATTCTCTTAGGGTGGCCTTCATGATACAAAGGTTCCTGAGTCATTTTACCAGTACTAGTAGCCACTCTAAAAGCATAGTCATTATTCTTACTATTCACTTCACTGAGCAAATCATTTTGAGCTTTAAGTACTTGTTCTACTTGAGTGGTAACCATAGAAGCATGTTTACTAATGAGTTTAAGTTCACCTTTAACTCTAGACATATAATCACTCAAGTGTTCAAGCGTATCGGAATTATATTTCAATTGTCTACCAAAATAAGCATTAAAGTTTTCTTGTTTAAATATGAAATTGTCAAACTCATCTAAGCATTTTCTAGCAGACTTATAGCGAGGGATATCACCTTCATCAAATCTATAGAGAGAATTTACCTTTACTACCTGTGTCGGGTTATCAAGACCATGAGTTTCTTCAATAGGTGATGGATTAATATCATATGTTTCTTCAACATGCGGTAAATTAAGACCATGTATTTCTTCAATAGGAGGTAAATTCTTAACATCTTCAGCTTTAATACCTTTTTCTTTCATAGATTTCTTTGCCTCTTGCATATCTTCCGGACTGAGAAATAGTACACCCCTCTTCTTTGGAGTTGGTTTAGGAATAGGCTCAGGAATTGGCTCACGAAGTATCCAATTATTTTCATTAGTCAACATATTATTCAATAGAATTTCAACTTCATCCGGTGTTCTTTCCCTGAAAATGTAATCCAAAGACAACTATCCGGTGGTCTCTGGAAGCATCGGTTAGTCCATTATAAAAGATATCAAGTATTTCATTTTTCTTAAGAGGATGATCAGGCAAAGCATAGTAATTGGAGAAGCCTCCCCCAAGCTTGTGGGAGACTCTCTTCTTCAATTTGCACGAAATTATATATTTCCCTCAGCTTGTTTCTTATGAGCAGGCAAATATTTAGCAGAGAAGTAATAAATCATATCCTCGGGACTATGCACACAACCAGGATCAAGAGAATTAAACCATATCTTAGCATCACCCTTTGATGAGAACGGAAATATTTTAAGGATATAAAAGTAGCGAGTTCTCTCATCATTAGTGAACAGGGTGGCTATATCATTTAATTTAGTAAGATGTGCCACTACAGTTTCAGATTCATAGCCATAAAAAGGATCAGACTCAACCAAAGTAATTATATCAGGATCAACAGAGAATTCATAATCCTTATCAGTGACACAGATAGGTGAAGTATCAAAAGCAGGGTCAGGTTTCATTCTAGCATTAAGAGATTGCTGCTTCCATTTAGCTAATAACTTCTTAAGATCACTTCTATCATTGCAAGCAAGAATAGATCTAGCGGATCCTTCATCCAGAACATAACCCTCAGGCACAACAGGAAATTCATATTTATTAGTGGGAGAGTCTTCATCGTCACTATCTTCAATATTACCAGTTTCAATAATTTCATTCTCTCTAGCCCTAGCAAGTTGTTCATCAAGAAATTCACCAAGTGGCACAGTAGTATCAAGCATAGAAGTAGTTTCATCATAAGTATCATGCATAGCGTAAGTGGCATCATCAATAACATGCGACATATCGTAATGAATAATGTATAAGTTTAGGTGTCGCAAGCTTACTCAAAATGTAAGGTGAATCAAGTGCAGAGCTAGATGGCAGTTCCTTACCTCCCCTCGTAGTTGTGGGATAAATTTTTGTTTTCTCGTCTTTCAAGTTCCTCATAGTGACCAGCAGATATAAATCCCAAGTGACTCAAAGAATAGAGCTATGCTCCCCAAGCAATGCCTTGAGAAAATAGTCTTGATAACCCACAAGTATAGGGGATCGCATAGCAGTTTTCGAGGGTAGAGTATTCAACCCAAATTTATTGATTCGACACAAGGAGCCAAAGAATATTCTCAAGTATTAGTAGTTGAGTTGTCAATTCAACCACACCTGGATAACTTAATATCTGCAGCAAAGTATTTAGTAGCAAAGTAATATGGAAGTAACGGTAACAGTAGTAAAAGTAATATTTTTGGGTTTTGTAGTGATTGTAACAAAGAGTAACGGAAAAGTAAATAAGCGAAGAACAATATGTGAAAAGCTCAGAGGCATTAGATTGGTGATGGAGAATTGCGGATGCGGTTCATCATGTAACAATCATAACATAGGGTGACATGTAACTAGCTCCAATCCATCAATGTAATGTAGGCATGTATTCGAATATAGTCATACGTGCTTATGGAAAAGAACTTGCATGACATCTTTGTCCTACCCTCCCGTGGCAGCGGGGTCCTAGCGGAAACTAAGGGATATTAAGGCCTCCTTTTAATGGAGTACCGGACCAAAGCATTAACACATAGTGAATACATGAACTCCTCAAACTACGGTCATCACCAGGAGTGGTCCCGATTATTGTCACTTCGGGTTGCGGATCATAACACATAGTAGGTGACTATAGACTTGCAAGATAGGATCAAGAACTCACATATATTCATGAAAACATAATAGGTTCAGATCTGAAATCATGGCACTCGGGCCCTAATGACAAGCATTAAGCATAGCAAAATCATAGCAACATCAATCTGAGAACATAGTGGATACTAGGGATCAAACCCTAACAAAACTAACTTGATTACATGATAAATCTCATCCAACCCATCACCGTCCAGCAAGCCTATGATGGAATTACTCACGCACGGCGGTGAGCATCATGAAATTGGTGATGGAGGATGGTTGATGATGACGACAACGACAGATTCCCCTCTCCGGAGCCCCGAACGGACTCCAAATCAGCCCTCCCGAGAGGTTTTAGGGCTTGGCGGCGGCTCCATATCGTAAAACGCGATGAATCCTTCTCTGATTTTTTTCTCCCCGAACACGAATATATGGAGTTGGAGTTGAGGTCCGTGGAGCTCCAGGGGGCCCACGAGGCAGGGGCGCACCCAGGGGGGCAGGCGCACCCAGGGGGCAGGCGCCCCCCACCCTCATGGACAAGTGGTGGGCCCCCTGTCCTTGATTCTTTCGCCAATATTTTTAATATTTTCCAAAAATAAGTTCCGTGGAGTTTCAGGTCATCCCGAGAACTTTCTTTTCTGCACATAAATAACACCATGGAAAGTCTGCTGGAAACAGCGTCAGTCCGGGTTAGTTCCATTCAAATCATGCAAGTTAGAGTCCAAAACAAGGGCAAAAGTGTTTGGAAAAGTACATACGATGGATACGTATCATTATGCGGTTTGACCGATAAAGATCTTTGTAGAATATGTGGGAGCCAATATGAGCATCCAGGTTCCGCTATTGGTTATTGACCGGAGACGTGTCTCGGTCATGTCTACATAGTTCTCGAACCAGTAGGGTCTGCACGGTTATGTTATGAGTTTATGTGTTTTGATGTACCGAAGATGGTTCGGAGTCCCGGATGTGATCACGGACATGACGAGGAGTCTCGAAATGGTCGAGACATGATTTATATATAATGGACGGCTATATTCGGACACCGGAATGGTTCCGGGGGTTATCGGATATATACCGGAGTACCGGGAGGTTATCGGAACCCCCTCGGGGGTTTAATGGGCCTACATGGGCCTTAGTGGAGAAGAGGAGGAGCGGCCAGGGCAGGCCGCGCTCCCCCTCCCCCTCTAGTCCGAATTGGACAAGGAGGGGGACGCCCCCCTTTCCTTCCTCTCTCCCTCCTCCTTGCCCCTTCTCCTAATCCAACAAGGAAGGGAGGGAGTCCTACTCCCGGCAGGAGTAGGACTCCTCCTGGCGCGCCCCCTCCTGGCCGGTCGCCTCTCCCCCCTTGCTCCTTTATATACGGGGGCAGGGGGCACCCCATAGACACAACAATTGATCTCTTGATCTCTTAGCCGTGTGTGGTGCCCCCCTCCACCATATTCCACCTCGATAATATCGTAAAAGTGCTTAGGCGAAGCCCTGCGTCGATAGAACATCATAATCGTCACCACGCCGTCGTGCTGACGGAACTCGCCCTCAAAGCTCGGCTGGATCGGAGTTCGAGGGACGTCATCGAGCTGAACGTGTGCTGAACTCGGAGGTGCCGTACGTTGGGTACTTGGATCGGTCGGATCGTGAAGACGTATGACTACATCAACCGCGTTGTGCTAACACTTCCCCTTTCGGCCTACGAGGGTACATGGACACACTCTCCCCTCTTGTTGCTATGCATCACCATGATCTTGCGTGTGCGTAGGAATATTTTTGAAATTACTACGTTCCCCAACAGTGGTATCAGACCCAGGTTTTATGCGTTGATGTCATGTGCACGAGTAGAACACAAGTGAGTTGTGGGCGATACAAGTCATACTGCTTACCAGCATGTCACACTTTAGTTCAGCGGTATTGTTTGATGAAGCGGCCCGGACCGACATTACGCGTACGCTTACACGAGACTGGTTCTACCGACGTGCTTTGCACATAGGTGGCTGGCGGGTGTCAGTTTCTCCAACTTTAGTTGAACCGAGTGTGGCTACGCCCGGTCCTTCAGAAGGTTAAAACAGCACTAACTTGATGAACTATCATTGTGGTTTCGATGCGTAGGTAAGAACGGTTCTTGCTCAGCCCGTAACAGCCACGTAAAACTTGCAACAACAAAGTAGAGGACGTCTAACTTGTTTTTGCAGGGCATGTTGTGATGTGATATGGTCAAGCCATGATGCTAAATTTTATTGTATGAGATGATCATGTTTTGTAACCGAGTTATCGGCAGCTGGCAGGAGCCATATGGTTGTCGCTTTATTGTATGCAATGCAATCGCCCTGTAATGCTTTACTTTATCACTAAGCGGTAGCGATAGTCGTAGAAGCATAAGTTGGCGAGATGACAACGATGCTACGATGGAGATCAAGGTGTCGCACCGGTGACGATGGTGATCATAACGGTGCTTCGAAGATGGAGATCACAAGCACAAGATGATGATGGCCATATCATATCACTTATATTGATTGCATGTGATGTTTATCTTTTATGCATCTTATCTTGCTTTGATTGACGGTAGCATTATAAGATGATCTCTCACTAAATTATCAAGGTATAAGTGTTCTCCCTGAGTATGCACCGTTGCGAAAGTTCTTCGTCTTTGAGACACCACGTGATGATCGGGTGTGATAGGATCGACGTTCAAATACAACGGGTGCAAAACAATTGCACACGCCGAATACTCGAGTTAAACTTGACGAGCCTAGCATATAATGTATATGGCCTCGTAACACCGAGAACGAAAGGTCGAGCGTGAATCATATAGTAGATATGATCAACATAGTGATGTTCACCATTGAAACTACTCCATCTCACGTGATGATCGGACATGGTTTAGTTGATTTGGATCACGTGATCATTTAGATGATTAGAGGATGTTTATCTAAGTGGGAGTTCTTAAGTAATATGATTAATTGAACTTTAATTTATCATGAACTTAGTCCTGGTAGTATTAGCATATCTATGTTGTAGATCAATTGCTCGCGTTTAGCTCCCCTGTTTTTTTATACGTTCCTAGAGAAAACTAAGTTGAAAGATGTTAGTAGCAATGATACGGATTGGATCCATGATCTTAGGATTATCATCATTGCTGCACAGAAGAATTATGTCCTTGATGCACCACTAGGTGACAGACCGATTGAAGGAGCAACTGTAGACGTTATGAACGTTTGGCAAGCTCGATATGATGACTACTTGATAGTTTAGTGCACCATGCTTTACGGCTTAGAACCGGGGCTTCAAAGATGTGCCACGGAGCATATGAGATGTTCCAAGAGTTGAAATTAGTATTTCATACTCATGCCTCGTCGGTCGTGTATGAGACCTCTGACGATTTCTTTGCCTACAAGATGGAGGAGAATTGCTCACTAGTGAGCATGTGCTCGTAATGTCTGAGTACTGCAATCACTTGAATCAAGTGGGAGTTAATCTTCCAGATAAGATAGTGATTGGCAGAGTTCTCTAGTCACTATCACCAAGTTACTAGAACTTCGTGATGAACTATAATATGCAAGGGATAAACGGAAACGATTCCCAAGCTCTTCGTGATGCTGAAATCGACGAAGGTAGAAATCAATAAAAACATCAAGTGTTGATGGTTGACAAGACCACTAGTTTCAAGAAAAGGGCAAAGGGAAGAAGGGGAACTTCAAGAAGAACGGCAAGCGAGTTGCTGCTCAAGTGAAGAAGCCCAAGTCTGGGCCTAAGCCCGAGACTAAGTGCTTCTACTGCAAAGGGACTGGTCACTAGAAGTGGAACTACCCTAGATACTTGGCGGATAAGAAGGATGGCAAAGTGAAGAAAGGTATATTTGATATACATGTTATTGATGTGTACTTTACTAGTGTTTATAGCAACCCCTCAGTATTTGATACTAGTTCAGTTGCTAAGATTAGTAACTCGAAACGGGAGTTGCAGAATGAACAGAGACTAGTTAAGGGTGAAGTGATGATGTGTGTTGGAAGTGGTTCCAAGATTGATATGATCATCATCGCACACTCCCTATACTTTCGGGATTAGTGTTGAACCTAAATAAGTGTTATTTGGTGTTTGCGTAGAGCATGAATATGATTTGATCATGTTTATTGCAATACGGTTATTCACTTCAGTTAGAGAATAATTGTTGTTCTGTTTACATGAATAAAACCTTATATGATTACAAACCCTATGAAAATGGTTCGTTGGATCTCGATCGTAGTAATACACATATTTATAATATTGAAACCAAAAGATGCAAAGTTAATTATGATAGTGCAACTTATTTGTGGCACTGCCGTTTAGGTCATATTGGTGTAAAACGCATGAAGAAACTCCATGCTGATGGGCTTTCGGAATCACTTGATTATGAATCACTTGATGCTTGCGAACCATGCCTTATGGGCAAGATGACTAAGACTCTATTCTCCGGAACAACGGAGCGAGCAACTGACTTATTGAAAATAATACATACTGATGTATGCGATCCGATGAGTGTTGAGACTCGCGGCAGGTATCGTTATTTTCTGACCTTCATAGATGATTTGAGCAGATATGGGTATATCTACTTGATGAAACATAAGTCTGAAACATTTGAAAAGTTCAAAGAATTTCAGAGTGAAGTGGAAAATCACCGTGACAAGAAAATAAGGTTTCTACGATCTGATCGCGGAGACAAATATTTGAGTTACGAGTTTGGTCTTCAATTAAAACAATATGCAATAGTTTCACAAATTCGTGCCACTTGGAACACCACAGCATAATGGTGTGTCCGAACGTCATAACCGTACTTTATTGGATATAGTGCAATCTATGATGTTTCTTACCGATTTACCACTATAGTTTTGGGGTTATGAATTAGAGACAGCTACATTCACGTAAAAAAGGGCACCATCTAAATTCGTTTGAGACGACACCGTATGAACTGTGGTTTGGCAAGAAACCAAAGTTGTCGTTTCTTAAAGTTTGGGGTTGCAATGCTTACGTGAGAAAGTTTTAACCTGATAAGCTCAAACCCAAATCGGAGAAGTGCGTCTTCATAGGATACCAAAAAAGAAAATGTTGGGTACACCTTCTATCACAGATCCGAAGGCAAGATATTCGTTGCTGAGAATGGATCCTTTCTAGAGGAGTTTCTCTCGAAAGAAGTGAGTGGGAGGAAAGTAGAACTTGATGAGGTAACTGTACCTGCTCCCTTATTGGAAAGTAGTCCATCACAGAAATCTGTTCCTGTGACTCCTACACCAATTAGTGAGGAAGCTAATGATGATGATCATGTAACTTTAGATCAAGTTACTACCAAACCTCGTAGGTCAACTAGAGTGAGATCCGCACGAGAGTGGTACGGTAATCCTGTTCTGGAAGTTATGTTACTAGACCATGACGAACCTACGAACTATGAAGAAGCGATGGTGAGCCCAGATTCCGCAAAATGGCTTGAGGCCATGAAATCTGAGATGGGATCCATGTATGAGAACAAAGTGTAGACTTTGGTTGACTTGCCCGATGATCGGCAGGCCATTGAGAATAAATGGATCTTCAAGAGGAAGACAGACGCTGATAATAGTGTTACTATCTACAAAACTAGACTTGTCGAAAAAGGTTTTTGACAAAGTTCAAGGTGTTGACTACGATGAGATTTTCTCACTCGTAGCGATGCTTAAGTCTGTCCGAATCATGTTAGCAAATTGCCACATTCTATGAAATCTCGCAAATGGATGTCAAAACTACATTCCTTAATGGATTTCTTAAAGAAGAGTTGTATATGATGCAACCAGAAGGTTTTGTCGATCCTAAAGGTGCTAACAAAATGTGCAAGCTCCCGCGATCCATCTATGGACTGGTGCAAGCATCTCGGAGTTGGAATATACGTTTTGATGAGTTGATCAAAGCATATAGTTTTATACAGACTTGTGGGGAAGCCTGTATTTACAAGAAAGTGAGTGGGAGCACTACAGCCTTTCTGATAAGTATATGTGAATGACATATTGTCGATCGGAAATGATGTAGAATTTTACGTAAAAGCATAAATGAGTGTTTGAAAGGAGTTTTTCAAACAAAGACCTCGGTGAAGCTGCTTACATATTGAGCATCAAGATCTATAGAGATAGATCAAGACGCTTGATAAAAATTTTCAATGAGTACATACCTTGACAAGTATTTGAAGTAGTTCAAAATGGAACAATCAAAGAAAGAGTTCTCGCCTGTGTTGCAAGATGTGAGGTTGAGTAAGGCTCAAAACCCGACCACGGCAGAAGATAGAGAGAGAATGAAAGTCATTCCCTATGCCTCAGCTATAGGTTCTATGAAGTATGCCATGCTATGTACCAGACCTATTGTATACCATGCCCTGAGTTTGGCAAGGGAGTACAATAGTGATCTAGGAGTAGATCACTGGACATTGATCAAACTTATCCTTAGTGGAATAAGGATATGTTTCTCGGTTAGGGAGGTGACAAAAAGTTCATCGTAAAGGGTTACGTCGATGCAAGTTTTGGCACTAATCCTGATGACTCTAAATCTCAATCTGGATACATATTGAAAGTGGGAGCAATTAGCTAGAGTAGCTCCGTGCAGAGCATTGTTGACATAGAAATTTGCAAAATACATACGGATCTGAATTTGGCAGACCCGTTGACTAAACTTCTCTCACAAGCAAAACATGATCACACCTTTGTACTCTTTGGGTGTTAATCACATGGCGATGTGAACTAGATTGCTGACTCTAGTAAACCCTTTGGGTGTTGGTCACATGACGATGTGAACTATGGGTGTTAATCACATGGTGATGTGAACTATTGATGTTAAATCACATGGCGATGTGATCTAGATTATTGAGTCTAGTGCAAGTGGGAGAATGAAGGAAATATGCCCTAGAGCAATAATAAAGTTATTATTTATTTCCTTATATCATGATAAATGTTTATTATTTAGGCTAGAATTGTATTAACCGGAAACATAATACATGTGTGAATACATAGACAAACATAGTGTCACTAGTATGCCTCTACTTGACTAGCTCGTTGATCAAAGATGGTTGAGTTTCCTTGCCATGGACATGAGTTGTCATTTGATTAACGGGATCACATCATTAGGAGAATGATGTGATTGACTTGACCCATTCCGTTTAGCATTTGATCGTTTAGTATGTTGCTATTGCTTTCTTCATGACTTATACGTGTTCCTATGACTATGAGATTATTCAACACCCATTTACCGGAGGAACACTTTGTGTGCTACCAAACGTCGCAACGTAACTGGGTGATTGTAAAGGTGCTCTACAGGTTTCTCCAAAGGTACTTGTTGGTTTGGCGTATTTCGAGATTAGGATTTGTCACTCCGATTGTCGGAGAGGTATCTCTGGGCCCACTCGGTAATGCACATCACTTAAGCCTTGCAAGCATTGCAACTAATGAATTAGTTGCGGGATGATGTATTAAGGAACGAGTAAAGAGACTTGGAGGTAACGAGATTGAACTAGGTATTGAGATCTGAAGCGATCGAGATCTCGGGCAAATGTATACCGATGACAAAGGGAACAACGTCGTTGTTATGCGGTTTGACCGATAAAGATCTTCGTAGAATATGTAGGAGCCAATATGAGCATCCGGGTTCCGCTATTGGTTATTGACGGAGGCGTGTCTCGGTCATGTCTATAGTTCTCGAACCCGTAGGGTCCATTGCGCTTAAAGTTTGATAGCGGTTATATTATAAGTTTATGTGTTTTGATGTACGAAGGTAGTTGAATCCGGATGTGATCACCGGACATGACGAGAGTCTCGAAATGGTTGAGACATGAAGATTGATATATTGGACGACTATATTCAAACACGAGAATGGTTCCGAGGGTTATCGGATATATCTTAGAATCTTAGGGGTTACTGAACCCCCGGGAGTTTAATGGGCCTACATGGGCCTTAGTGGAGAAGAGGAGGGCGGCGGGGCAGGCGCGTGCCCCCTCCTCTAGTCGAATTGGACAAGGAGGCGGCGCCCCCTTTCCTTCCTCTCTCCCTCCTCCTTCCCCTTCTCCTAATCCAACAAGGAATGGAGGGAGTCCTACTCCCGGTGGGAGTAGGACTCCTCTGGCGCGCCCACTGGCGGCCGCCTCTCCCCTTGCTCCTTTATATCTCTGAGGCAGGGGCACCCCATAGACACAACAATTGATCTCTTGAGCTCTTAGCCGTGTGCGGTGCCCCCCTCCACCATAGTCCACCTCGATAATATCGTAGCGGTGCTTAGGAGAAGCCCTGCGTCGGTAGAACATCATCGTCGTCACCACCCGTCGTACTGACGGAACTCTCCCTCGAAGCTCGGCTGGATCGGATTTCGAGGGACATCATCGAGCTGATCGTGTGCTGAGCTCGGAGGTGCCGAACGTTCGGTACTTGGATCGGTCGGATCGTGAAGACGTACGACTACATCAACCGCGTTGTGCTAACGCTTCCGCTTTCGGTCTATGAGGGTACGTGGACACACTCTCCCCTCTCATTGCTATGCATCACCATGATCTTGCGTGTGCGTAGGAATATTTTTGAAATTACTACGTTCCCAACACGATGATGATGTTCTACCGACGCAGGGCTTTGCCTAAGCACCGCTATGATATTATCGAGGTGGATTATGGTGGAGGGGGGCACCGCACACGGCTAAGAGATCAAGAGATCAATTGTGTGTCTATGGGGTGCCCCCTGCCCCCGTATATAAAGGAGCAAGGGAGGGAGAGGCGGCCGGCCAGGAGGAGGCGCGCCAGGAGGAGTCTGACTCCCACCGGGAGTATGACTCCCTCCTTTCCTAGTTGGAGTAGGAGAAGGGGGAAGGAGGAGGGAGAGATCAAGGAAAGGGAGGCGCCGCCCCCCTCCTTGTCCAATTCGGACTAGAGGGGGAGGTGGCGCGCGGCCTGCCCTGGCCGCCCCTCCTCTTCTCCACTAAGCCCATGTAGGCCCATTAAACCCCCCGGGGGGTTTCGGTAACCCCCGGTACTCCGGTAAAATCCCGATTTCACCCGGAACACTTCCGATATCCAAATATAGGCTTCCAATATATCAATATTTATGTCTCGACCACCATTTCGAGACTCCTCGTCATGTCCGCGATCACATCCGGAACTTCGAACTATCTTTGGTACATCAAAACACAAAAACTCATAATATAACCGTCATCAAAACTTTAAGCGTGCGAACCCTACGGGTTCGAGAACTATGTAGACATGACTGAGACACGTCTCCGGTCAATAACCAATAGCGGAACCTGGATGCTCATATTGGCTCCCACATATTCGACGAAGATTTTTATCGGTCAGACCGCATAACAACATACGTTGTTCCCTTTGTCATCGTTAGTTACTTGCCCGAGATTCGATCGTCGGTATCTCAATACCTAGTTCAATCTCGTTACCAGCAAGTCTCTTTACTCATTCTGTAATACATCATCTTGCAACTAACTCATTAGTTGCAATACTTGCAAGGCTTATAGTGATGTGCATTACCGAGTGGGCCCAGAGATACCTCTCCGACAATCAGAGTGACAAATCCTAATCTCGAAATACGCCAACCCAACAAGTACCTTCGGAGACACCTGTAGAGCACCTTTATAATCACCCATTTACGTTGTGACGTTTGGTAGCACACAAAGTGTTCCTCCGATAAACGGAGTTGCATAATCTCATAGTCATAGAAACATGTATAAGTCATGAAGAAAGCAATAGAGAATACTAAACGATCGTGTGCTAAGCTAACGGAATGGGTCAAGTCAATCACATCATTCTCCTAATGATGTGATCCCGTTAATCAAATGACAACTCATGTCAATGGCTAGGAAACATAACCATCTTTGATAAGCGAGCTAGTCAAGTAGAGGCATACTAGTGACACTCTGTTTGTCTATGTATTCACACAAGTATTATATTTCCGGTTAATACAATTCTAGCATGAATAATAAACATTTATCATGATATAAGGAAATAAATAATATCTTTATTATTGCCTCTAGGACATATTTCCTTCAGCAGCTCCAATGGCGGAGGTAGTGAGAGGGCGCGTCCGTCGTGAGCCGTCTTCAATGCGGAGCGGCGCGCTCTACAGCGGCATGAATGCTGGCAGCTGGCACCGGGCAGGAGCGCGCGCATAAGGGGGAGGGGGTTTTGGTGGGCCAGGGCGGTCAGAAGTAGGCTTGGGAGCGGTCTGGACTCCCGCAAACCTGCCCCACTTTTGTCTCCAGTTTGTGGGAGAAATCGCATCGGGACCGCTCCACGGACCGATATAGGTCAGCGTTGGATGGCTTCCATGATTCGGACAGCCCGACCGGACGATTGCGGGGAGGTTTACGGGTCCGCCTTAGAGATGCCCTAAGGCCAACTCCAACAGATGATAATAAATGTAAGTCCGCTTTTATGCGGTTTATGGTCGCCGAAGGAGATGGAGATGGCGGCGCGCCGAGGTGGGTTCATGGTCGCCCTCCTCAATGACGCGGAGGATGACCCATCCTCGTGGTCGTGCTTCCCCTTCTTGCCGGGGATCCACTTCCACAACCCCATGCCCGCGATCGGCCGGGATTAAGGAGGGACGAGCGAGGGCGGCGCTAGGGTTAGCTTGTCGGGGCGGGAGAGGGGACTGGAAGAGAGTGGATGCGGTGGGAAAGTGGACTTGCCGGTCTACAGCTCCGCCATAAAAAAGAACACGTCCAAGGGCAGCTGGGAGGCAAACGTGCGGGCCCATCCACCCGTGCGGATTAAATGGGACCGGTGGGGATCTGTTGCACGACCGACATGCGTGCTCGGGGACGGACGACGATGTGCACGTCTTGTTCGTCTAGACGCAAAACCGACCTAAAATGTGTCCGCTCTAGATCAAAACAGACATGAGACAAATACTTTTTAGGATTACCCCTTGTGTTGGGTCGTGGATCATGTCTATTTCAATCCAAACGGACGCGCCCGGCCGAATTTGGTGGCCCATTGGAGTTGGCCTAAATCGCGGCACATATGCGCTGATGGGGACACACGTACCACTGGGTGGGACCCCCGAGCTCGCGTGGCGTTCACGTAGACTTTGACCCGACTTTGATCCGCTCGGTTATTTGGAGCGATGCCTTTCGCGGCAGCATCTGTGCTCTAGCCTGGCGTTGCCTGCCTCTTTTTTTACCCCGGGCAGAGACGTGTTGGATCTGGCTCGTGTGCGCGTGTTCTATCGCCCCTTCGGCTGATTGGATCGATCGCTTTCGGCTCCGAAATGGATCGTGTGGAGAGAATATATGATCAGGTGCGTGAGTGCGGCTTGGACTGGGAGATGACAGCGGCCTTGCTTGTTTTGGGTTGTGATTAGCCACTTGACTGATCCGCTTTGTTTGTTTTATGCTCCTTGCTGCCAGTACTATAGTTACTCGTAGTTGTCCCTGCGCTTCGACCGTAAGCAAAGTCAATTTTCTCAGCTCTGACCACCATTTTGTATCAGAATACTAGTGTATATTTTCTTATTCTTTTGTGAGGGAGGAGAGAGTGATTGTAGTCGTCGCTAGGTGGTCTACGAATTTGGATGTAACTTTTATTATTTTGGTGTTCCGTTGTACTGTCATGATTGAAGATAAATAGATCCAAAGTTTTTTTCAAAAATATAAAAATAAATATAGACACGACAAAGGTGCCTTCGGGCCTCTTTTATTAGATTTCCTTTTTTCCCCACATTATTTGGGAAACTTAGGAGCAATAACATACTCCTACCATTCTCGCTTAAATGGCGTACTCATATCATTCTCGCTTAAATGCATGGTCCTCACATTGCCCTCTCTCCTTCATCCTCATCTTCATCACAGATGCCTCTCGTTTGCTCGTTTCTCCCTCCTAGTCGACCTCCTCCTTTGTTCTCTCCCTTCCCAGCCCCCCGTCAGCCCAGCCAAGTTGCAAAGTACCACCAACATGCACCAACGCAATATTGCGAGCGCCCTCACATGTCGGCTAGCGAGAAACTGTTGCAGTGGAGGTGGGGCGGCGCTACATAGGGTTATTGTCGCGGGTACTTCACTGTCAACCAGCGCTCGAGATGGCGGAGTGCGGTGGCGGCCACGGGATGATGTGTCCATGAACACCGGATGCGGCAAAGGCGAGCTACGGTGGGATACACGGGTTGATAGGATCGTCAACAGCAAAAGCGACGACGATTGTGCTGCAGTCGTCGAAGGCGGAGCAACAACGCATCGGCTGGCGCTGCTAGGCCGCGCGGCGCTCAGGCGGCGGTGTTGCAAGGTAGTGGTGTGATGAGCCGAGAGACATGCAGAGAGAGATGAGAGTGTAGGGAAGGGGCACTCTCTTGTGCATCCGTGTTGGGAGGGGCGTTCCAGCGGTTGTAGATGATATAGTATATTGGACAATGCGGGAGCTGATTGAGCGGGACTTCTGATAGGTCGACCAACGCCTACAGTCGTCCTTTTATTTAACGTGCCCATGGTTGCGGAAATTCGCAGGGGCATGCACATGTCTAGCCGTGCCTCGCCGATTGAATTCCTCGCGATTCGTAAAGTCGTTGGATTCCGCACACGACAAACACCAATTTTAACTTTTATTTCCTAAAACTTATGATTTTTTTCATTCGCTCGTACCAAATTTCATCAGCTGAAACTTAACAAAGTATTTAGAAAATGTCAAAACATATTTAGAAGTGGTCTTATTTCAAAGCACTCTTCACAAGAAACACGGGTATGCAAATGAAACGTAATCTAAAATTTTGGTTCAAAAGATATAAAATATTAAAAATCAAAAGTCCGAAGAATGGTCGATACCTCCGCCGTTGCGTGCGACAAATCTCCTCTCTCAAGGTTGGGTCCTTCTTATCTACTCACTTCGTCTGAAAAATCTTGTCCCAAGTTTGCCTTGCAGATGGATGTAATTAGCACTAACTTGGTGCTAGATATATCAATTTGAGGGACAAACTTTTTCGGACGGAGGGAGTACCTTATCCTATATCAAGTTCTTTTTCCTCAAAAAGAAGCATCTTTTCAGGATAACCGTGTAGTGCAATTCTTTAAGAATCATGAAAATCCTTTGAATCACACATAGGCCCTTTAACATGGGAACACGACACGTGCTTCAAAGGTTCTCCTCCGTGCATGATTATGGGATATCTCGTAGCACAAAATTCCCCCTATGTGCTGTGCACAAATAGCCTAAAACAAAAGCAGCAACTAAAGAGTTCACTTTGCCGAGCTGCCGAACTCCAAGATGTCATGTCACGCTCTCAATATCTCGGCTCAACTTTTGGTATGAGCATCACCGGCACGGCAGTTGATTGAGTTAAGACAGTGGGGCGTGAGCTCCTTAATCCGGGGACACCTTGATATCACCAGACAGCGATGGTGCGGAGTAGCCGTTGGGCCAACTTAGGTTGCGACCGGTCAACCTCGGACGGCTGGAGGACGTGCCGGGGAGGGCATAGCGGAGGAGGCTATGGAGATGGAAGGCCTGGTGGACGACCGGTGGCCAAGCGAAAATTCTTAGCTGTCTTTGTGTGTCGAAGGAAGAAGACGACCCTTCCCTGCGGTTTAATCAACCATATGCTTAGGGTCTTCGGGCAGGATGAATATGCCATGAAGCATGGGGTGCTGGTACAATAACAAGACGTCCACTTATTTGGCCCTAGATCTTTGCATCACTGTCCTCCAGACCAGAGTCCACAAATGCGGAGCAGCACGGAGGACCAGCAGCTACTCGCCCTATAATTAACTATACACTTCCGCTTCGGTAGACCCCCTGTAAACACAAGGAGGGCTGAGATTGCCAATACCCCTTCATAACAAAGGAAAGGATGGGCATATTTTAAAAAAGATTCCCCCGCCGGCCCGCCCGTCCCCGTCCGAAAAAAAAAACAGACGGAGGTATACGTATATGAATACAGGCCGCCTGCCTGGGAGGGAAAAAAAATTGAACTGCCGCTCGCAATAACGCGTTGCCTTCCGCGGCCGCCCCACCCCCACGCCCCCGACCTCACGCAATCCCGCACCTGTCGTGTGGCGTGTCGCCCGCCAATCATGGCGCCGAGGCGCGCATGCACGCAGGCGTTCCACGTCGCGCCTCGTGCCGCGCCGCCGCTACCGCCGCAGCGCCGCCGGACGCCACCGCCGCCTCCTCGCCGCCGCGCCGTTACTACCCGATCGGCCCGCCGCCTGCTCTCCAGACGCGCTGTCATGGCGCCCGACGGTCAACGTCGCCTCGCCACAGATTAACGCGTTAATTAACCACCGGTGCCGCCGCCCGCCCCACGCTATAAACGGCAAGCCGCCGGCGCCACACCTTCCCTCCGACGCCCATTTGTCCCTTCCGCCACCTCCCGCACCCGATGGGGTTCTTCCGCGGCAAAGAAGAAGATGTGGCGGCAGCCGACGACGCCCAGATGGCCGACGAGCATCGGAGTGCCGGGACGGAGGAGCTCCACCACTATCGCCTCCCGTGCCGCCGGGCTGCCGTCTTCCGCGAATCGGAAGATCGACGCGAGGGCTTTGCGACGCCGGTCCCGCGCGACGGAGGAGGAGCTCCGCAACCACAGCGGCGGCCGCCACAACATCGAAGGCCGAAAGCGGTTTTGGCGCGGGAAGGACTACTGGGAGGTCATGGCGGCCTACCGCCTTGCCGCGGCCGGCGAGACCCCGACCTGACGGGCCGCAGCGGCCGTCTTCACAAGACCGCCTCCACCGCCGACGATCAGCAGATGTGGCGGCGGCCCGCGTTGTGCGGCCGACACCGGCGCGCGCCGCCGCCCCTCGCCGCCGCCGGGGATAGAGTTACCGCCGAGCAGGTCATCCTCCGCGAGGACGGGCGATCCGGATGACACGCTGGGTACCACGCCGCCAGACGGGCGCCGGAGGCTGCCGCGCGGCGGGCGGAGGCGATGGAGGCCGCCGAGATTGCGGCCGCAATCCAGGCAGCCCAGGCGGCGCAGCAGGGGGCTATGGCGGCGCCGGAGTGGCAGCAAGTGGCGCCGGAGTGGCAGCAGGCGCCGGCGGAGTGGCAGCAGGAGGATTCCGACGACGATCCGGTGGACTGGGACGACCTCGCGAACCGGTCCAGCAGCGACGATGACGGCGGCGACGGCCCGGCCGTCATTGACCTCGTTGATAGCGTATTTACGACTAGTTTTTTATTGTGTTTTTTATTTAATTTGGTTATGTAGTTGTAAGCCTAAGTAGTAGAATTTATGTGGTGAACTTTTAATCGTTGAGTGAGCTCGACTATGTAAAATATTTTATCTATGTTGAATGAAATATGAGTGAAATTTCTTTTGTCCATTTCATACGAGAGTTTTGATTTGATGATGCATTCGTACATAAATATTTGCTAAAACATAAAAAATAGTAAGGACGCTTAGTGTGAAAGTACGTCCTGCACGCACGATATGGACAAAACAGACAGGAAACACACGTCGCGTCACGTCCGGACATCGGTGTAGGGTACTTTTGCCCGAAAACCCTAGAAAATGCGCCGAGCGCCGGAAAATACGCGAGTTGGCGTGGGTGCAGTGGATGGTGATGCCAATGTGTGGAAAAAGTGTCGCTGACGTTTGACGGAGTAGGAAAAACCGTAGTTGGGAACCCCTACGGCAGACCGACAAGTAGCTGGTTGCACTGGGGCTACGTGATCGCATGCATGCAATTGCACCAAAGTGTGCGTACATGTGCGCACGGCCAACGTAGTCCCCCGCGCAAGGTTGGAACGAAAACGGACACAAAACGGACGTTGCGTCACGTCCGGGCAGTGTTTTTTGCGATTTTCGACCTGGAAAACCCTAGAAAATGCGTCGAGCGTCGGAAAAATACGCGAGTTGGCGTGGGTGCAGTGGATGGTGATGCCAACGTGTGGAAAAAGTGTCGCGACGTTTGACGGAGTAGGAAAAAAACCGTAGTTGGGAACCCCCTCCCCGGCAGACCGACAAGTAGCTGGTTGCACTGGGGCTACGTGATCGCAAGCATGCAATTGCACCAAAGTGTGCGTACATGTGCGCACGGCCAACGTAGGTCCCCGCGCAAGGTTGGAACGAAAACGGACACAAAACGGACGTTGCGTCATGTCCGGGCAGTGTTTTTGCGATTTTTGACCTGGAAAACACTAGAAAATGCGTCGAGCGTCGGAAAAATACGCGAGTTGGCGTGGGTGCAGTGGATGGTGATGCCAACGTGTGGAAAAAGTGTCGCGACGTTTGACGGAGTAGGAAAAAAACCGTAGTTGGGAACCCCCTCACGGCAGACCGAGCAAGTAGCTGGTTGCACTGGGCTACGTGATCGCATGCATGCAATTGCACCAAAGTGTGCGTACATGTGAGCACGGCCAACGAGGCCCCTCGCAAGGTTGGAACGAACGGCACAAAACGGACGCTAAGGCCACGTCCGGGCAGTGTTTTTGCGATTTTCGACCTGGAAAACCCTAGAAAATGCGTTGAGCGTCAGAAAAATACGCGAGTTGGCGTGGGTGCTGTGGATGGTGATGCCAACGTGTGGAAAAAGTGTCGCGACGTTTGACGGAGTAGGAAAAACCGTAGTTGGGAACCCCTCCCGGCGGGCCAGCAAGTGGCTGGTTGCTGGGGCTACGTGATCGCCTGCATGCAATTGCACCAAAGTGTGCTTACATGTGCGCACGGCCAACGAGGCCCTCGCAAGGCTGGAACGAAAACGGACACAAAACGGACGTTGCGTCACGTCCGGGCAGTGTTTTTGCGATTTTCGACCTGGAAAACCCTAGAAAATACGTCGAGCGTCGGAAAAATACGCGAGTTGGCGTGGGTGTTGTGGATGGTGATGCCAACGTGTGGAAAAAGTGTCGCGACGTTTGACGGAGTAGGAAAAAAACCGTAGTTGGGAACCCCCTCCCCGGCAGACCGACAAGTAGCTGGTTGCACTGGGGCTACGTGATCGCATGCATGCAATTGCACCAAAGTGTGCGTACATGTGCGCACGGCCAACGTAGGCCCCCACCCAAGGTTGGAACGAAAACGGACACAAAACGGACGTTGCGTCACGTCCGGGCAGTGTTTTACGGCATTTTCACGGGGAAAATCATAGGAAATGCATCGAGCGCCGGAAAAATATGCAAACTGGCGTGGGTGCTGTCGAGGGTGATGCCAACGAGTGGAAAAAGTTTCGTGCCATCTGGCAAGTTTTGTGACATTTGGCGGAGTAGAAAAAAGTACTCGCGTCACGTCTTTTGTCTGAGTTATTATTGGAAAAATAACAAAAAATAATTAATGACGTGGCGGGGCGGGAATTGCCCTCCTACGTGTCCCGGCTGCAGCCGGCGACACGGCCGATCCGAGGAGGTCAAAGCCCAAGTGGACCCCGCCTCTATCGGGGGTCAAAGCCCAACTGGACGCCGCCTCCACGATCTCCACTACTCGCCGCCGAACCCTAGCAGTCTGCGCCGACGACGACGCCCCCGACGCCACCTTCGAGCCACCCCCGACGCCGCCACGGACGCCATCTGCCGCCGACGCCACCTCACGCCGATGCCCCGACGCCCGAAAGGCCGACGCCCCCTACGCCACCGACGCCATCTGCCGCCGACGCAACCTGACGCCGATCGCCCCCGACGCCACCTTGGAGCCGACGCCCGAAACGCCGACGCACCTACGCCCCCGACGCCACCTTCGAGGTAACGCCCGAAACCTGCCCCCCGATGCCGCCGCCGCCTACTTCCTAGCGCAGCGTACTGTTGCATTGCAATACCGAAGTTTCTGACGAAGTTTCTACGTAGGCGGCGTCATCACCAGCAGCACCCCCCCCCTCGCGGCCACCGACGGCCATACTGGTGGGAGGTAATTTTTATGTTTTTTGAACGGTGCATTCATCATGTTTATCATGTACACATGAAAAGTAGCTAATATATTATTTGCTCCTATTGGTAGTGATGGAGGACTACGGACAGATTTTCTGTTCTGAGAGAAGTGGTGTCTCCTCGTCAGCAAACTCACCTCTAGGCAAAAAAAACGATTTGCAAGCACTAGACTAGGACAAATGTTGATGATTCCTAGTGTCCTCATGCGCAAGGGTCTGCTAAAGTTTATGATTAAATCATACGCATTGGACACAAAAAGGTTCATTATGCCATCAAGAAACGGTGCGATATCATTGTCGACTCAAGATGTGTTTGATATTTTTGGCCTAGTGAACAAGGGCAGAGATGCCATGAAAGCTTTAGGTAAAGGGGGGCTAAATGCGAAAGTGAAGGTGCCGAGTCGTTTCATAGTCTCGAGTACGAATGAAATAATGATAGACCAGCTTATACAGGACATCACTACTAGTGGGTTCTATGATGATGATTTCCTCGCTTAATTATGTTGGTTCTTCTAGGCACTGTTCTTGCACCACACTCCACGGTAGAAGTTCCTAATGCTTTTACAACCTAGTGGAGGATGTGGAGAGCATTAAATCATTTAACTGGAACGCAGCGTTTACTTTTACGCGTTTGCGCCGATGGCATCACGAAGACTTTATCGAATCGCATAAAATTTACATGGCGGTGGGAAACCTTGCCCTCATACAGGTAAATTGTATGTTATATATTTTATTTCGAACTATAGGCTGGACTGTTAAGATTGCTAATATATTTCATGTTCATGCAGTACTTGTTATGGGAGAAAGTGCAGCCACTTGATGACGAGACGTTTGATCCACTGGCGCATGAGTATCCGCTGATGCTTAACTGGCCAGAAGTCGAGGCTATGAAGCGTGATGCGTACGACACATTGTATGGCCGCAGGAATGGGAGGGTAAGTATTTATGGTTTGCATGCATGGAGTTATGGAACGTTTTTCATGGTGAGTAATTTAAAATGATTTAACATGGCACAGGTTGATGACATAATAAGTGAGAAGCACACACATATGATAACTGCTAATGAGGGGAAATTTGTGGAGGAAGAATCTGAGCCAGTTGATAGAACAGGTCGTTCGCGGAAAAAGAAGGATAATAGAGATGAGGCTTCATCGAGCAAGGACACGACCTTAGATCAAATTATTAAAAGCATCAAAGATATGCAGAAAGAAATTCGCCTTGTCCCTAAAAAATGTGCTGAGGTAATTAGTGATGTGTTCTTCAAATTACATGAGATTATTCATATTCTTTGCATGTACTTAATGCTTCCCATGTGTTATTGCAGATAGTACTAGAGGAGCTGGAGAACAAAGGTCTTGTCTTCAAGACAAATAGAGGGTTTTGTGATGTTGAGTTTGTGGAGCACAGTGAGAACTGGATGAGGAGGTATGGTCCGTCAAAATATTTTCCAGATGTAAAATCAACTCCTGCAAAGGACGATATGGACAACGGGGTGGACACATCCTTCACCAATGGGAACGGGAAGAAGTCTGCACGTGATAAAGGTATGCATCTCAACACACCCGGTACAGGAGATGAAGAGGACCCCTTCGTTATTGACGAGAATGGTAATGCAACCGACCCATCTTTTGCAACGGTAGACACGAATGACTTTCCAGCAGTTACTTCAACCCCAAGAATATAAATGCAGTGTCGACGGGTCTAAGCGCCGATAAATCTGAGGAGATTAGTATGGATAGTCTGAACACACATATTAAAAAGCGAAAGAAGGTGCCAAGAAGGAGAATGATGGGAATGCGAAAGAAAGTGGCACTAAGGAGAATGATGGGAATGCGAAAGAAAGTGGCACTAAGGAGAATGGTGAGAATGCGAAAGAAAGTGGCACTGAGGAGAATGATGGGAAACGCAAGAGAAAAAAGTCAAAGTACGTTCTTTCACCCTTTCAGCAGATCGGTGGACGTAAACGTCCAAAGAAAAGTTAGTGTTATGTACTTTGTTTTGAAGATATTTCAGTCCTTCCATGCACAATTTATTTACTCATTGTTTGATTATATTTTATGTTTGTTTGGTATAAGAGACGTTCTGATTAATACCGATTACATTACTGAGGATCACATAGAGGCCGCGAAGGTTTATATCCAGACACTATCAGACTCGGTGAAGCTTAGTAGGAAAACTATCGTGCACATGACAGGAATTGCTGGGGAAACATGTACACCTAATATGCTTCAAGCCATCATTGCGAAAAAATGGTTGCATGGCGGTGTAAGTAGCCCTTACAACAATTATATGAAGTTCTACATGTCATATTTAATTTTTTCTAACAGGAGTATTGCTGTTATGTTATTTTCAGGTCATCAATAGTTATTGCAACCATATGCAGACCCATAATCCTCGTGCTGACCGTCACATTTTATCATCTTGGGTGTCACACTGGCTTATTCTTCGTGCTGAAGGAAAGGTTAAGAACTCTAAGCACATTTTATGGAGCATTTCACAAACCAAACTGAAATGGTGTCTAGAGTTAATGAGGAGTATTTCATTACAGATAAGGTACTTCACTTTTGTATGATCCTTCGTAGTACATAACTATTTGTGTGTCCAAGAACTTGACTAAACTTTGTTGTAGTCATACTTTCCTTTTCATGTGGAAGAAAGTCACTGGATAACCATTCTCATGCACAACAAGAAAAAGAGTTTCAAGTTTTAAATTCGACCGTAAATGCAGCAAGGGAGTTCTTAAAAAATAAGGCAGCTGGTAAGCTTCTTTCTTTACATGTAACAAGATAGATAGTAGTAATTAGTTATGTACTTCATATGAACTTCACATTTATATTTCAGAGGGCAGAAATAGCTAAAGATACGTTGGAGGTGAACTCCCTTGTACAAATGGAACATCTAGACGTCTCTTCGTGGCCAATAAAGGAGTATGATATGCCGTTACAAAAGGATGGGTATGTTCAACTGTTTAAGTTCTAAGTACTTCTCTTACACAGCAATGCCTGACTTGCGGTTTTTTACAGAGTTTCTTGTGGTCTGTTTGTGGTGAAATGCATTCAAAACTGGAACGGAGATGAATGGATATTTGACTTTGATCAAGCTGAGGTGAATGCTTCAAGGGGACGCATTTTAGCTGAAATACTTTTTTCAGAGTACAACACGATGGAAACTGTGAAAGAGAAGATTTTGAAGATCATGGACAAGAAATTAGTTTGTTGATGGGTTTTCGGCTACAAGGACATTCTTTTTCTTATTATCGCAACTAAATAAACGTGCCGTTGACGGCACTAGGAACAATTTCAATATTATGACATTTCTTATTGTAATGGGCATGATTATGCACGTCCGCAACTAAATAAAAGTGCCGTCGTTGGTACTAGCTACAATATTTATTTTCCAACTATATATGTTCAGCTGCTATGTGCTATATGCTTATGTGATGATGATGTCGCCGTCTGCTGGCTCGTAGAGTTTCATATAAATGGAGGCGCGGCTGCCAAGACGCGTAATATTATTATTTGATGATAATGCCAGCCGCCGTATGTCGGCTCTTACATGCACATGTAAATGCAGGCGGACGCCTCCTCGTTTGCTACAAAATTTTTGACTAGGAAAAAAACAGCCCGACCTTGCCTTGTGGACCCAGGGACTGTGCAACCAACCCAAATCTAGCCGATAGGCGACTCGGGCGGTCGGTGCGGACCCCACAAGGGCCCACAAGGAGGCCCAACGGGGCTGACAAGGAGCTTGTAAGAGAGGAGTTCGAGAGATACAGCCGACACGGCTATTTAAGCCGGTCGGTGCGCCATTCCGTTGGCGAGGTGGGACTAAATAAGGCGATGCAGTCGACGCAACGCTGACGAGGCTCCATTTCTGCAATGTCGCAGCCCGGCCCATGTCGCCCAATACGACAGGCCCAACCTTGCCCCTCCCCGACCCAGTCACCATCGCCTCGCTCGCCCGACGAAGGAGTTTAGTCCCACCTCGGAAGCTGGCGGGGGTGAGGACCAGCTTAAATATGCCGGCGTGCTACACAGGTTGAACTCCTGTGCTAGTACTACTTGATATCGATGCCCCGTTGGACCCGGTTGCTGGGCCCTTGTTGGGCTTTATATGGACCTCCCGAGTCGCCTCGTCGTCTTGATTTGGGTTGAGAATATATCCCAACTTGCGGTCCAGCAGATGCCAGTCGGGCATTTTTTTGCACAACGACGGTCGGCTATGTTTTTTTGTACAACGATGGTCGGGCATGGTTTTTGCAACAGGTACGGTAACAAAAACGCAGTATATTAAAACTGTGAACTCTTTCACATAGCAGTACAAATAAGATGGCAATTCTTTAAACAAATATGATGTGTCATATCACATATGTTCACATAAATATTTTCATCACACATAAACAAATCAAGACACAAAGTTTTCTGCCACACAAGTACGAACAAGAAACAACATAGTTTATTCGGACTATACTCGTACGGCCATTTTTATTCTTCCAACATAGCAAGATGCTTCTCTACGCCCAATTCCTGAACATAACATAAAAATATGGGTGAAAAAATATAGTTTGTAAAACCGAAGTACCAACATAATAGAAAATAAGAAGGTAGCATCTTACTTCTCGTTCAAATGACATGTAGCCTTATTATGACTGGGAGACTACACACATCGCACAAAGGACCACTTTTGTTCTCTCAGAAAATCTTTTGGCCTACCATTCTTTGTAACTTGGGGCCCCCCTTTGACCGCCCCTTCTTAGGTGCACCCTTCGTCGAAACTTTCTAAGGATCACCAATACCAGGCTCAACTTGTTGCGCTTGACTTGCCTCCTTCTTCAGCATAGCATACCTTCTACTTCCTACAAGTTCCTCCTCTGAAATCTTTTTCTGCGCTATTATGTTGTCCAGACACTTCATCAACTCATCGAACAAGAAGGGATCATTTGCTGCAACATGAGCAGCTTCTGGTTTTAATGGTTATTGCACTATACCGTTCTCTCTCCAATGGCCCTGACCAACCCCATCCAAACATATCACTCTTCCTCTGCACAGTAAACCCATCTCCCGCATGTTTGGACAACCGATGTAGGACACAACACTTTGGTATTTCAGTTAAATTCAGATGATGGAGAACAAAGCAGAATGTGTTTGCATGGCAGCCCTTTCCGAACCATCCTAAGACAACTGCATGTAATAGTTTGTTCTGAGTTACGGTTCATAAACAACATTGTACCTGAACTTGTGGTTATCCTTCCATGTCACCATGAATGTTTGACGCCCAATTCCCACGTGGCGTCTCAAATATCTCCAAATGACCCATCTTATGCAAATCATCTTGCAGGATGTAGAAATTAGCAGGTGTGAATACTTTGGCGGCATGCTCCTTAAGGGCCTTATATTCAAGAACCGATGGTGGTTCCTTCCGGAATGCCTCGCAGTCATCGTGACGCCTCGTTCTCACGCAGCGAATCTATACTGATTCTCATAATGCACCACCAAATCAACAATTGTCATACCGTAGTCCAGGTGAAGGTGAAGGCAGGAGTTCAGGCTTTCACTCCTTTGGTTACTTCGCATACCAAGGAAAAAACCATCGGAAAGATATGAAGCTGCCCAAAGTCTCCTCTTCCTGTACATCCTGTCAAGCCACTCTTCGGTTCTATCCGTCTTCCACTTATCATAGAAAGCTTTCCATCTCTGCTCAAAGTTCGCTTGAGAGGTGGCATAGTACAGGAGCGATCTGAACTCATCCAAAGGACTTGTAATGCAGGTGCCTTTGCATATTTTTCTCGATATGCCAGGAGCAAAGACGATGGAAAACATCCGAAAGGACGGTCCGAATAGCCCGGATCATTGCAGCGTCACCGTCTGTAATTATTGACTTTGGCTTCACCGACAGTTTTCCTTCATAAATGTCTGCAGCAGACACACGTATGTCCCTTCCGGCCTCACAAGCAATGATGGCACAACCAAACACCGTGGTGCAACGGTGGTTGTTAACTCCTACAAAGGTGACGAACGGAATACAGTATATGTTCATCTTATACGAGCTATCAAAAATGACCACATCTCCGTAGTCCTCGATAGTCCCTCCGCGATCGCGGCATCGCACTGTAACATACTCTTCAGTCGCCCTTCCTTGTCACTGACATACTCAAAAAAAAACTTAGGGTCCTTCTCCTTCCTGCTCCTCATAATGCCAACTGCCGTCTCTGCATCACCCTTTGCAATGAGCTACATTTTTTCTCTGCAACAAAGATTGTAAATGTCCCTCCTGATAAGCCCGCACTTATCGTACGAACCGTATCTGCTAATGAAGTTGTCCATTATAATATGCTTTCTTATCCCGGCCGCTTCCATCGCCAATATCTCGGCCCTCTGGCCATCTCCAATCCGTCTGTGTGACCATAAAAAACAAACCTCGTCGGGCCGAGCCATCGCGTGGTTGTGATCATCCACGAATGATGCGACGAACCAAACACCACGTTCTCTGTCCAGCTTCACCACCATATGTGCACCGCAGTCACAACGAGTCTCCGGTCTAAGCTCGCGCTATGCCCTCCATGGTTATGAACTTGCTCGCCTTCTCCCTGCCTCGAGCAAAGAAACCGCCGGTACGGATCATTCCCAAGCACCTCGTTTCACCTTCTGTTTCACGATGCTAAACCCGTGCTCTCTGGGCGTGATTGTTGTAGAATATGTATGCATCCCCTTAATCGAAAGATCATAGCCATGACCTTCCAATGTGTCTCAAGCATCTTCTGCTGCCTTTGAGCCTCCTCAATATCGATCTCTCCCTCATCGTGATCAACGCTCGGACCATCTGACTCCTCCTACAACATTCATTTGAAAATATATATGTCAATTATTATCATTTAAATCATATTATTGATCGATGTACAACATCTATCAACTAACATGGCCCAAGTTATCTGCAAATGATTCCTGCCAACTATGTTGCACATTGTCAACATCCACATCTTCCTGTAAATTTGTACACAAGATATATGATTAGCCATGCCTAACTTTGCAAATTCAA
The DNA here is from genome assembly GCA_021605145.1 of Aegilops bicornis. Taxonomy (NCBI): domain Eukaryota; kingdom Viridiplantae; phylum Streptophyta; class Magnoliopsida; order Poales; family Poaceae; genus Aegilops; species Aegilops bicornis. Next base: position 107,718,951 of record CM038671.1, read on the forward strand.
AAATAAAAACAAAATATATGCCACTTACGTTTCGCTATTTGCGCCATGTTCATTATTATCAAAATCCTCCGGAGGTAAGATATCATATGACGAGACGGAATCGTTGTCGCTGTTGTCATCATCTTCATTCAAATTATCGTTATCGGTCTTAGTCACCTTATCAGTACCATTCTCGTCCCTCCCGAATGCGGATTCTTCGTCCATGTCAACACGCCTATCTCACGTAACTGCAAAACATCGTGGTGTTACGTTTAGTACAATGCATCATGCCCAAAGCAACGCTAGTCCTGTAAATCATGCCCTAGTCCGTAGAGGAGGCGCTGCGGCGGGAGGTTTTGATGAACCCTAAACCCTAAATCCGTACATGCATGAACTAGCCCTCACTTCTAAACCCTAGCTAGGTTTACATGACAAATCTTGGCCAGCGGTGTAGACGTCGCCGGCGTTCGGCAACGATGCTTTGCGGCGGCGTCGAACATCAGGCCCTTCACGTCCCGGCGTAGGACGGCAGCGGTGAGATGGCGGCGACGGCGTTGCGGCAGCGGCGGTGTCGACGGGTTCGGGCGGCGTCGACGTCGGGCCCTTCACGTCCGCGTCGTCGGACGACGGTGAGATGCGGCGATAGGTGACGTTGGGACGGTGAGATGCGGCGGCGAAGCGGCGTTGGGGCGGTGAGATGCGGCGGCAAGCGGCGTTGGACAGCGAGGCGGCGGCGAAGCGGCGTTGGGGCGGCGGCGGCGGCAAGCGGCGTTGGGACTGCGAGGGCAGCGACGGGCGACGTTGGGACGGCGAGGGTGGCCTCGGACGGGGTTCGAACGGCGGCGATCCGCGGCGGCGGCGATCGCCAACTATGAAAGTACCGCGTGATCGGCGGGCGGGCGAGAAGATGGGGCCGGGCTTAGATCATGGATAGTTTTTTTTTCATTCACGCGGCCCTCCTACGTTTTGTTGTGGGGGGCTACCGAATCAAGGCCCTAACTATAATTAACTAACCAAACACGGCCCTGGCTACTGCTAGCTTGTCCTTGGCTACTGCTTGACAAATCCATTATCATGGTAGCTCGAAGGAATCTAGCATGCGTCTATCCAATGGCGGAAGAGGCAAGTGGGTAGTTAATCACAACTGGAGACACCTAAACAATGGGCCGACACGCCTCCTGTTGGCTGTGTACGCTCCTAGCAGATTCGCATTGTTTAGGGAAAACGACGTTGCTAGTAGCACTAGGGTGGGCCGTGGGCGATGTGCGCCAGTGTTCATAGTTTAAGACCAATCACCAATGATACACGCAACGCCAAGCCAGCGGACGCCGCTCTCAGTTCCAACTCCGTGTAACGAGTTGTATCGATCCAACGTCGGAACTCAGCGGAGCACGGAGTGGCAACTTGTTTTGTTCCTGTTCCTCTTCCTCCCAATGACGTGTCTTCATCCGGCCGGCTTCCACCGTCGCGAGGTAACATGTACTGCTGCAAGCAGTGTAGCACGTATAGGGTAGAAAATTTGGGATTGTTTTTTGGCAGATTCAGGTAAATACACGGTTCTCAATTTGTCTAAAGTTCATTTCAACTGGTGAAAGTTTCGCCTCCTTGCCAGTACGAACATGTACCGCAAGTAATGTAGTCCCTCCATTCCCTTATACAAGACCATTTCATTTTTCGTGCCAAACTTTGACCAATAATTTTGATCAACAAAATAGTATTATATGTCATAAAAAATATGTCATTGAAAAGTTCTTTAAAATGTGCATCCAATGACATATACTTTTTGTGGCATATGGCACATTTTTTGTTGGTAAAAATAACGGTCAAAGTTAGATATAAAAATATGAAAGTGGCCTTGTATAAGGGAATGGAGGCATATATCAGATAGATTTTTGCGGTTTATTTATGACATATTAAGATATAAAAAAATACACTGCTTCCCGTGTGGAAGGGTGGCAATTTCTTTGAAATTGATTTCAACTAATGCCCTGCAATCTTAGGACTCATTTGTTTTACAAATTTCTCAAAACATAGAAATAGGAGAAGTAAATGATTTCACTATAAACTTGAACGTCAGTTTTTTTAGCATGACAAATCAAAATGCTTTTTTATGGCAAATGCAGTTGTCACGAGGATGGCAATTTCCTTTAGCAAGCATGGCAATCCTTACCGTGTTCAGTTTTTTGCCATGATTTGTCATGCTTGTTGAAGAAAATTGACATCCCCACGACAACTAAATTTACCATAAAAATATTTAATTTGTCTTGGTTAAAAATTTGATGTTAGTTTTTTTAACATTACCAAAAGTAAATGATTGGGGTGTCATGTCCACTCCAATACTTAGAATTTTCCATGAGGTCTCACCTAATGCTAACAATTATTAGGAATTAGATCAACTAGAGATGATACCCCGTGCGTTGCTGCCATAATTGGTTCAAAATATTTCAGTGAGCTTTGTTTGTATGAAACACTAGTATTTAGACTAACAATATGTGAATTGAAACTAACATATAGTATTATATTTGCTTATTCTATAGTTGTACTATATTTGTTGAATATGAGTAGTATGCATGGTGCATTTTTATGTGGGGTCTTTTCTCATGCATGCATGGCGGCATGATGTGGCACATTTGCATGTTAAAGATAATTAGAGATGGTGGAAATCAATTATTTAGGTCATGCATGGTGGCATAGTTGCACGTTGAGAGAATTGGAGTTGGAGGGGGTTCAAGGAATTTAACTAAAAAAATCGAATGAAAAACATCTCAAGTCAAAATGTCAAATTGATATCCGGTATTCATTTTTTTCTCATTTCCATAAAGGTATCTCCAAAAAGTCTTGTAGTATTGTAGAATTTTCCAATGAAACCTTTAGTACAACACAACCACCAATACGGTCATGCATGGTAGCATGATGAGGTGGTATGGTTGCATGTTGAGAGAATTGGAGTTAGAGGGGGTCCAAGGAATTTTATAAATAAATCAAATTAATTTTTCTAATGGAAAACATCTCAAGTCAAATTGTCAAATTGATATCTGATATTTGGTTTTTTCTCATTTCCATAAAAAGGTATCTCCAAAAAGTCTTGTAGTATTGTAGAGTTTTCCAAAAAAACTTTAGTATTTTAGGAATAAATGACACACTTGCCAATACTTGTATGCACATATTTCCTTCTTCAATTCATATTTTCACTCATTAATCAATCCTAATGATCAATGTGTACCGTCAATTCCAGTCAATTTTCCATACCATATGCATAAGATGACATGTTCATGATATGAGTTTGTCTAAGATGTATGACGTGGATAATTTACGTGGCCAATTATGACATGGCAAACATGCATGACTTGGTGAGGTGGGCACGTGCATGCTGTAAGAATTAAAGGTCGTGCATGTGATGCATGGCTGAAAAATAGTGCTAGTGGATGTTGGCAATGCATACTTGGTGAGGTTAACGGATCATCGCGATGGTGGATCCTTAGGAATCTAGCGCATATATTCCTAGGAAACGAATGTTCAACATAGGAAAAATATCCCATGAGAAAAAATATTGTAGGAATCCTCCAAACCGAATAAGCCCGTAAGGACAACCTTTCTCCATGCTTCTTCCCTGATAATCTCCTATCCATTCCCTAACCTCTGCTGGGGAACACAGTAATTTCAAAAAAAATCCAACGCACACGCAAGATCTATCTATATGATGCATATCAATGAGAGGGGAGAGTGTTGTCCACGCACCCTCGTAGACCGAAAAGCGGAAGCGTTATGACAACGCGGTTGATGTAGTCGTACATCTTCATGATCCGACCGATCCTAGCGCCGAAGGTACGGGACCTCCGCGATCTGCACATGTTCAGCTCGGTGACGTCCCATGAACTCTAGATCCAGCTGAGGTCGAGGGAGAGGTTTCGCCAGCACGACGACGTGGTGACGATGATGATGAAGCTACCGGCGCAGGGCTTCGCCTAAGCACTGCAACGATATGATCGAGGTGGAAATCTGTGGAGGGGGGCACCGCACACGGCTAAACATTCAACTTGTCTCTCTATGGGGTGCCCCCTCCCCCGTATATAAAGGAGTGGAGGAGGGGGAGGGCCGGCCCTCTATGGCGCGCCCAAGGGGGGAGTCCTACTCCCGGTGGGAGTAGGATTCCCCCTTTCCCTAGTTGGAGTAGGAGAAGGGGGAAGGAGGAGAGAGGGAGAAGGAAAGGCCCCCCCTTCCCTAGTCCAATTCGGACCCAAGGGGGAGGGGGCGCGCGGCCTGCCCTGGCCGCTCCTCTATCTCTCCACTAAAGCCCATTAAGGCCCAACAACTCCCCGGGGGGTTTCGGTAAGCCCCCGGTACTCCGGTAAATGCCCGAACTCACCCGGAAACATTCCGATGTCCAAACATAGCCTTCCAATATATCGATCTTTATGTCTCGACCATTTCGAGACTCCTCGTCATATCCGCGATCACATCCGGGACTCCGAACAACCTTCGGTACATCAAAACACATAAACTCATAATACCAATCGTCATCGAACGTTAAGCGTGCGGACCGTACGGGTTTAAGAACTATGTAGACATGACCGAGACTCATCTTCGGTCAATAACCAATAGTCTTTATCGGTCAAACCGCATAACAATGTACGTTGTTCCCTTTGTCATCGGTATGTTACTTGCCCGAGATTCGATCGTTGGTATCTCAATACCTAGTTCAATCTCGTTACCGGCAAGTCTCTTTACTCGTTTCGTAATGCATCATCCCATAACTAACTCATTAGTCACATTGCTTGCAAGGCTAATAGTGATGTGCATTAGCGAGAGGGCCCAGAGATACCTCTCCGACAATCGGAGTGACAAATCCTAATCTCGATCTATGCCAACTCAACAAACACCATCGGAGACACCTGTAGAGCATCTTTATAATCACCCAGTTACGTTGTGACGTTTGATAGCACACTAAGTGTTCCTGCGGTATTCAGGAGTTGCATATTCTCATAGTCATATCAACATGTATAAGTTATGAAGAAAGCAATAGCAATAAACTAAATGATCATAGTGCTAAGCTAACGGATGGGTCAAGTCAATCACATAATTCTCTAATGATGTGAACCCATTCATCAAATGACAACTCTTTGTCCATGGCTAGGAAACTTAACCATCTTTGATTAACGAGCTAGTCAAGTAGAGGCATACTAGTGACACTGCTTGTCTATATATTCACACATGTACTAAGTTTCCGGTTAATACAATTCTAGCATGAATAATAAACATTTATCATGATATAAGGAAATATAAATAACAACTTTATTATTGCCTCTAGGGCATATTTCCTTCAGTCTCCCACTTGCACTACAGTCAATAATCTAGATTACATTGTAATGATTCTAACATCCATGGAGTCTTGGTGCTGATCATGTTCTGCTCGTGAGAGAGGCTTAGTCAACGGGTCTGCAACATTCAGATCCGTATGTATCTTGCAAATCTCTATGTCTCCCTCCTTGACTTCGTCGCGGATGGAATCGAAGCGTCTCTTGATGTGCTTGGTTCTCTTGTGAAATCTGGATTCCTTTGCCAAGGCAATTGCACTAGTATTGTCACAAAAGATTTTCATTGGATCCGATGCACTAGGTATGGCACCTAGATCAGATGTGAACTCCTTCATTCAGACTCCTTCATTTGCTGCTTCCGAAGCAGCTATGTACTCCGCTTCACACGTAGATCCCGCCACGACACTCTGCTTGGAACTGCACCAACTGACAGCTCCACCATTCAAAAAATATGTATCCGGTTTGTGACTTAGAGCCATCCGGATCAGTGTCAAAGCTTGCATCAACGTAACCGTTTACGACGAGCTCTTTGTCACCTCCATAAACGAGAAACATATCCTTAGTCCTTTTCTGGTACTTCTGGATGTTCTTGACCAATGTCCAGTGATCCACTCCTAGATTACTTTGGTACCTCCCTGCTAAACTAATAGCAAGGCACACATCAGGTCTGGTACACAACATTGCATACATGATAGAACCTATGGCTGAAGCATAAGGAATGACTTTCATTTTCTTTCTATCTTCTGCAGTGGTTGGGCATTGAGTCTGACTCAACTTCACACCTTGTAACACATGCAAGAACCCTTTTTTTGCTTGATCCATTTCGAACTACTTCAAAACTTTATCAAGGTATGTGCTTTGTGAAAGTCCAATTAAGCGTCTTGATCTATCTCTATAGATCTTGATGCCTAGCATATAGCAGCTTCACCGTGGTCTTTCATTGGAAAATTCTTACTCAAGTATCCTTTTATGCTATTTAGAAATCCAGTATCATTTCTGATTAACAATATGTCATCCACATATAATATAAGAAATGCTACAGAGCTCCCACTCACTTTCATGTAAATATAGGCTTCTCCAAAAATCTATATAAAACCATATGCTTTGATCGCACTATCAAAGCGTATATTCCAACTCCGAGAGGCTTGCACCAGTCCATAAATGGATCGCTGGAGCTTGCAGACTTTGTTAGCACCTTTTGGATCGACAAAACCTTCTGGTTGCATCATATACAACTCTTCTTTAAGATATCCATTAAGGAATGCAGTTTTGACATCCATTTGCCAAATTTCATAATCATAAAATGCGGCAATTGTTAACATGATTCGAACGGACTTAAGAATCGCTACGGGTGAGAAGGTCTCATCATAGTCAACTCCTTGAACTTGTCGAAAACCTTTCACAACAAGTCGAGCTTTGTAGACAGTAACATTAATTACCGTCAGCGTCAGTCTTCTTCTTGAAGATCCATTTATTCTCTATGGCTTGCCGATCATCGGGCAAGTCAACCAAAGCCCACACTTTGTTCTCATACATGGAGCCCATCTCAGATTTCATGGCTTCAAGCCATTTTGCGGAATCTGGGCTCATCATCGCTTCCTCATAGTTCGTAGGTTCGTCATGGTCAAGTAACATGACCTCCAGAACAGGATTACCGTAATACTATGGTGCGGATCTTACTCAGGTTGACCTACGAGGTTCGGTAGTAACTTGATCTAAGTTCCATGATCATCATCATTAGCTTCCTCACTTCATCGTGTAGGAATCCTCGAACTGATTTACGTGATGAAGTACTTTCCAATAAGGGAGCAGGTACAGTTACCTCACCAAGTTCTACTTTCCTCCCACTCACTTGTTTCGAGAGAAACTCCTTCTCTAGAAAGGATCCATTCTTAGCAACGAATATCTTGCCTTCGGATCTGTGATAGAAGGTGTACCCAACAGTCTCCTTTGGGTATCCTATGAAGACACATTTCTCCGATTTGGGTTCGAGCTTATCAGGTTGAAGCTTTTTCACATAAGCATCGCAGCCCCAAACTTTAAGAAACAATAACTTGGGTTTCTTGCCAAACCACAGTTCATAAGGTGTTGTCCCAACGGATTTAGATGGTGCCCTATTTAACGTGAATGCAGCCATCTCTAAAGCATAACCCCAAAATGATAGCGGTAAATCAGTAAGAGACATCATAGATCGCACCATATCTAATAAAGTATGATTATGACATTCAGACACACCATTACGCTGTGGTGTTCCGGGTGGCATGAGTTGCGAAACTATTCCGCACTGTTTCAAATGAAGACCAAACTCGTAACTCAAATATTCTCCTCCATGATCAGATTGTAGAAACTTTATTTTCTTGTTACAATGATTTTCCACTTCACTCTGAAATTCTTTGAACTTTTCAAATGTTTCAGACTTATGTTTCACCAAGTAGATATACCCATATCTGCTCAAATCATCTATGAAGGTAAGAAAATAACGATACCCACCGCGAGCATCAACACTCATAGGACCGCATACATCAGTATGTATTATGTCCAACAAGTCTGTTGCTCGCTCCATTGTTCCGGAGAACGGAGTCTTAGTCATCTTGCCCATGAGGCATGGTTCGCAAGCATCAAGTGATTCATAATCAAGTGATTCCAAAAGCCCATCAACATGGAGTTTCTTCATGCGGTTTACACCAATATGACCTAAACAGCAGTGCCACAAATAAGTTGCACTATCATTATTAAACTTATATCTTTTGGCTTCAATACTATGAACATGTGTACCACTACTATCAAGATTTAGTAAAAACAAACCACTCATCAAGGGTGCATGACCATAAAAGATATTACTCATATAAATAGAACAACCATTATTTTCTGATTTAAATGAATAACCGTCTTGCATCAAACAAGATCCAGATATAATGTTCATGCTCAACGCTGGCACCAAATAACAATTATTTAGGTCTAAGGTAGATGTAGAGGTAGTGTGCCGACGGCGATCACATCGACCTTGGAACCATTTCCTACGTGCATTGTCACCTCGTTCTTAGCCAATCTTCGCTTAATCCGTAGCCCCTGTTTCGAGTTGCAAATATTACCAACAGAACTAGTATCAAATACCCAGGCGCTACTGCGAGCATTAGTAAGGTATACATCAATAACATGTATATCAAATATACCTTTCACTTTGCCATCCTTTTTTCCGCAAATACTAGGGGCAGTTTTGCTTCCAGTGACCAGTCCCTTTGCAGTAGAAGCACTCAGTCTCAGGCTTAGGTCCAGACTTGGGCTTCTTTACTTGAGCAGCAACTTGTTTGCCGCTCTTCTTGAAGTTCCCCTTCTTCCCTTTGCCCTTCTTCTTGAAACTGGTGGTCTTATTGACCATCAACACTTGATGCTCCTTCTTGATTTCTACCTCCGCAGCCTTTAGCATTGCGAAGAGCTCGGGAATCGTCTTATCCATCCCTTGCATATTATAGTTCATCACAAAGCTCTTGTAGCATGGTGGCAGTGATTGAAGAACTCTGTCAATGACACTATCAACTGGAAGATTAACTCCCAGCTGAGTCAAGTGATTGTGGTACCCAGACATTCTGAGTATATGCTAACTGACAAAACTATTCTCCTGCATTTTTGCAGCTGTAGAACTTATTGGAGACTTCATGTCTCTCAATCCGGGCATTTTCTTGAAATATTAACTTCAACTCCTGGAACATCTCATATGCTCCATGACGTTCAAAACGTCGTTGAAGTTCCGGTTCTAAGCCGTAAAGCATGGCACACTGAATTATCGAGTAGTCATCAGCTTTGCTCTGCCACGTGTTCACAACATCTGGCGTTGCTCCTGCAGCGGGTTTGGCACCCAGCGGTGCTTACAGGACGTAATTCTTCTGTGCAGCAATAAGGATAATCCTCAGGTTATGGACCCAGTACGTGTAATTTCTACCATCATCTTTCAACTTAGCTTTCTCTAGGAACACATTAAAATTCAACGAAACAACAATACGGGCCATCTATCTACAACAACATAGACATGCAAAATACTATCAGGTACTAAGTTCATGATAAATTAAAGTTCAATTAATCATATTACTTAAGAACTCCCACTTAGATAGACATCTCTCTAATCATCTAAGTGATCACGTGGTCCATATCAACTAAACCATGTCCGATCATCACGTGAGATGGAGTAGTTTTCAATGGTGAACATCACTATGTTGATCATATCTACTATATGTTTCATGCTCGACCTTTTGGTCTTAGTGTTCTGAGGCCATATCTGCATATGCTAGGCTCATAAAGTTTTAGCCGAGTATTCTACGTGTGCAAAACTGGCTTGCACCCATTGTATGTGAACGTAGAGCTTATCACACCCGATCATCACGTGGTGTCTCGGCACGACGAACTGTAGCAACGGTGCATACTCAGGGAGAACACTTATACCTTGAAATTCAGTGAGAGATCATCTTATAATGCTACCGCCAAACTAAGCAAAATAAGATGCATAAAGGATAAACATTACATGCAATCAATATAGGTGATATGATATGGCCATCATCATCTTTGTGCCCTTTATCTCCATCTCCAAAGCACCGTCATGATCACCATCGTCACCGGCTTGACACCTTGATCTCCATCGAAGCATCGTTGTCATCTCGCCAACTATTGCTTCTACGACTATTGCTACCGCTTAGTGATAAAGTAAAGCAATTACATGGCGGTTGCATTTCATACAATAAAGCGACAACCATATGGCTCCTGCCAGTTGCCGATAACTGTGTTACAAAACATGATCATCTCATACAATAAAATTTAGCACCATGTCTTGACCATATCACATCACAACATGCCCTAAAAACAAGTTAGACGTCCTCTACTTTGTTGTTGCAAGTTTTACGTGGATTCTACGGGCTGAGCAAGAACCGTTCTTACCTACGCATCAAAACCACAACGATTTTTCGTCAAGTTTGCGGTTTTAACCTTCAACAAGGACCGGGCGTAGTCACACTCGATTCAACTAAAGTTGGAGAAATAGACACCCACTATCCACCTGTGTGCGAAGCACATCGGTAGAACCAGTCTCGCGTAAGCGTACGCGTAATGTCGGTTAGAGCCGCTTCATCCAACAATACCGCTGAATCAAAGTATGACATGCTAGTAAGCAGTATGACTATTATCGCTGATACGTCTCCAACGTATCTATAATTTTTGATTGCTCCATGCTATATTATCTACTGTTTTGGACCATATTAGGCTTTATTTTACACTTTTATATTACTTTTGGGACTAACCTATTAACCGGAGGCCCAACCTGTAATTGCTATTTTTTGCCTATTTCGGTGTTTCAAGAAAGCGGAATATCAAACGGAGTCCAAACGGAATGAAACCTTCGAACGTGATTTTCTCACCGAATATGACCCATGAGACTTGGACCCTACGTCAAGAAAGCCACGAGGTGGGCACGAGGTAGGGGGGCGCGCCTACCCCCCTAGGGCGCGCCCCCACCCTCGTGGGCCCATGAAGCTCCACCGACATACGTCTTCCTCCTATATATACCTACGTACCCCCAAACGATCAGATACGGAGCCAAAAACCTAATTCCACCGCCGCAACCTTCTGTACCCATGAGATCCCATCTTGGGGCCTGTTCCGGAGCTCCGCCGGAAGGGGAATCCACCACGGAGGGCTTCTACATCATCACCATAGCCCCTCCGATGAAGTGTGAGTAGTTTACCTCAGACCTTCAGGTCCATAGTTAGTAGCTAGATGGCTTCTTCTCTTTTTGGATCTCAATACAATGTTCTCCCCTCTCTCGTGGAGATCTATTTGATGTAATCTTCTTTTTGCGGTGTGTTTGTTGAGACCGATGAATTGTGGGTTTATGATCAAGATTATCTATGAACAATATTTGAATCTTCTCTGAATTCTTTTATGTATGATTGGTTATCTTTGCAAGTCTCTTCGAATTATCAGTTTGGTTTGGCCTAATAGATTGGTTTTTCTTGCAATGGGAGAAGTGCTTAGCTTTGGGTTCAATCTGGCGGTGTCCTTTCCCAAAGGATGAGGGGCAGCTAGGCACGTATAGTATTGTTGCCATCGAGGATAACAAGATGGTTTTTTTATCATATTGCATGAATATATCCCTCTACATCATGTCATCTTGCTTAAGGCGTTACTCTGTTTTCATTAACTTAATACTCTAGATGCATGCTGGATAGCGGTCGATGAGTGGAGTAATAGTAGTAGATGCAGGCAGGAGTCGGTCTAGTTGTCTCGGACGTGATGCCTTTATACATGATCATACCTAGATATTCTCATAACTATGCTCAATTCTGTCAATTGCTCAACAGTAATTCGTTCACCCACCGTAAAATACTTATACTCTTGAGAGAAGCCACTAGTGAAATCTATGGCCCCCGGGTCTATCCTCATCATATTAATCTCTATCACTTTATTATTGCTTTGCTTTTTTACTTTTCTTTTATTTTACTTTGCATCTTTATACCAAAAATACCAAAAAAAATATCTATCATATTTATCGGATCTCACTCTCGTAAGTGACCGTGAAGGGGTTGACAACCCCTATTCGCGTTGGTTGCGAGGAGTTATTTGCTTTGTGTAGGTACGAGGGACTCGCGCGTAGCCTCCATCTGGATTGATACCTTGGCTCTAAAAAACTGAGGGAAATACTTATGCTACTTTGCTGCATCATCCTTTCCTCTTCAAGGAAATCCAACGCAGTTCTCAAGTGGTAGCAAGAAGAATTTCTGGCGCCGTTGCCGGGGAGTCTACGCAAAAGTCAACATACCAAGTACCCATCACAATCCCTTATCTCTCGCATTACATTATTTGCCATTTGCCTCTCGTTTTCCTCTCCCCCACTTCACCCTTGTCGTTTTATTCACCCTCTCTTTTCCGTTTGCCTTTTTCTCGCTTGCCTTTTTGTTTGCTTGTGTGTTGGATTGCTTGTTTGTCGCGATGGCTCTACCTAGATTTGGTGATCTTCACCTTAAAAGGTTAGAAGAGATAGAAAGCAACGTCAGGAGTTTTATGGTTTTGCAATTTGAGCATAATAATTTCTTCAGAAACGAGCTTAAGGAACAAAAAAGTTTTATGAATTATATGAATAAGGAGCTCGATGATAGTTCTAAAGAATTCGATGGTTTAAGATCCCAAATTGCTCGTCTTCAGAAGTTGACTACTGAAATATCGGATAAGCAAGCTACCTTAGTTAATAAGATGGCCGCTAAACCGGATTTCTATGAAAATAAAGATGAATATCTAAAAGTTATTGTTGTGTCCCCTATTAAATCTTTGTTTTGCAATATGAATCTTGATAATGATGAGACTGTATATGATCACCCTTTACCTAGAAGGCGTTCCAAGAATTCGGAGTTTTTAGATCTTGATGCTAAAATTGATAAAAGTGGGATTGAAGAAATCAAAACCTTAAATGTTGCTAAACCTACTATTTTGGATTTTCAGGAATTTAATTATGAAAGTTGCTCTTTAATAGATTGTATTTCCTTGTTACAATTCGTGCTAAATTCTCCTCATGCTTATAGTCAAAATAAAGCGTTTACTAAATATATCGTTGATGCCTTGATGCAATCTTATGAAGAAAAACTTGAGTTGGAAGTTTCTATCCCTAGAAAACTTTATAATGAGTGGGAACCAACTATTAAAATTAAGATTAAGGACCATTAATTTTGATTTGGGTGCGAGTGTTTTCACTATTCCCAAAACTTTGTGTGATTTGCTAGATTTCCGCGATTTTGATGATTGCTCTCTAAACTTGAACCTTGCGGATTCCCCTATTAAGAAACCTATGGGAAGAATTAATGATGTTCTTATTGTTTCAAATAGGAATTATGTGCCCGTATATTTTATTGTTCTCGATATAGATTGCAATCCTTCATGTCCTATTATTCTTGCTAGACCTTTCCTTAAAACGATTGGTGCAATTATTGATATGAAGGAAGGGAATATTAGATTCCAATTTCCATTAAAGAAAGGCATGGAACACTTCCCTAGGAAGAAAAGAAAATTACCATATGAATTTATCATGAGAGCTACTTATGGATTGCCTACCAAAGATGGCAATACCTAGATCTATCCTTGCTTTTATGCCTAGCTAGGGGCGTTAAACGATAGCGCTTGTTGGGAGGCAACCCAATTTTATTTTTAGTTTTTTGCTTTTTGTTTCTGCTTAGGAATAAATAATCCATCTACCTTCTGTTTAGATGTGGTTTTATGTTTTAATTAGTGTTTGTGCCAAGTTAAATCTATAGGATCTTCTTGGATGATAGTTATTTGATCTTGCTGTAATTTCCAGAAACTTTATGTTCACGAAAACAATTGTTAAAAATTACCAGAACGTGATAAAATAGTGATTCCAATTGCTTCTGATCAATAAACAAATTGCCTAGGTCTTCCTATTTTTGCTGAATGTTTGGAGTTCCAGAAGTTTGCGTTAGTTACATATTACTACAGACTGTTCTGTTTTTGACAGATTCTGTTTTTCGTGTGTTGTTTGCTTATTTTGATGAATCTATGGCTAGTAAAATAGTTTATAAACCATAGAGAAGTTGAAATACAGTAGGTTTAACACCAATATAAATAAAGAATGAGTTCATTACAGTACCTTTAAGTGGTCTTTTGTTTTCTTTCGTAACGGAGCTCACGAGATTTCTGTTCAGTTTTGTGTTGTGAAGTTTTCAAGTTTTGGGTGAAATCTTTTGATGGATTATGGAACAAGGAGTGGCAAGAGCCTAAGCTTGAGGATGCCCATGGCACCCCCAAGATAATCTAAGGACACCAAAAAGTCAAAGCTTGGGGATGCCCCGGAAGGCATTCCCTCTTTCGTCTACTTACATCGGTAACTTTACTTGGAGCTATATTTTTATTCACCACATGATATGTGTTTTGCTTGGAGCGTCTTGTATTATTTGAGTCTTTGATTTTTAGTTTACCACAATCATCCTTGCTGTACACACCTTTTGAGAGAGCCATACATGAATTGGAATTTATTAGAATACTCTATGTGCTTCACTTATATCTTTTGAGTTATATAGTTTTGCTCTAGTGCTTCACTTATATCTTTTAGAGCACGGTGGTGGATTTGTTTTATAGAAACTATTGATCTCTCATGCTTCACTTAGATTATTTTTAGAGTCTTAATATCATGGTAATTTGCTTAATAATCTCAATATGCTTGGTATTCAAGATTTGTAAAACTTTCTTTTGAGTGCGTTGAATACTAAGAAAAGTTTGATGCTTGATAATTGTTTTGAGATATGGAGGTAATAATATTAAAGTCGTGCTAGTTGAGTAGTTGTGAATTTGAGAAATGCTTGTGTTGAAGTTTGCAAGTCCCATAGCATGCACGTATGGTAAATGTTATGTAACAAATTTGAAACATGAGGTGTTCTTTGATTGTCCTCCTTATGAGTGGCGGTCGGGGACGAGCGATGGTCTTTTCCTACCAATCTATCCCCTGAGCATGCGGCGTAGTGCTTTGGTTTTGATGGCTTCTAGATTTTTGCAATAAGTATGTGAGTTCTTTATGACTAATTTTGAGTCCATGAATTATACGCACTCTCACCCTTCCATCATTGCTAGCCTCTTCTGCCGTGCATTGCCCTTTCTTACATTGAGAGTTGGTGCAAACTTCGCCGGTGCATCCAAACCCCGTGATATGATAGGCTCTTTCACACATAAACCTCCTTATATCTTCCTCAAAACAGCCACCATACCTACCTATTAAGGCATTTCCATAGCCATTCCGAGATATATTGCCATGCAACTTTCCAACGTTCTGTTTTTCATGACGTCTTCATCATTGTCATATTGCTTAGCATGATCATGTAGTTGACATAGTATTTGTGGCAAAGTCACCATTCATAATTCTTTCATACATGTCACTCTTGATTCATTGCATATCCCGCACATCACGGAGGCATTCATATAGAGTCCTACTTTGTTCTAGTATCGAGTTGTAATCATTGAGATGTAAATAAATAGAAGTGTGATGATCATCATTTAATAGAGCATTGTCCCAAAAAAAGGAAGAAAGGCCAAAAGAAAAAAAAAGAAGGCCCAAAAATATATTAAAAGGGGCAATGCTACTATCCTTTTTTTCCACACTTGTGCTTCAAAGTAGCACCATAATATTCATGATAGAGAGTCTCTTGTTTTGTCGCTGTCATATACTAGTGGGAATTTTTCATTATAGAACTTGGCTTGTATATTCCAACAATGGGCCTCCTCAAGTGCCCTAGGTCATCGTGAGCAAGCAAGTTGGATGCACACCCACTTAGTTTCTTTTGTTGAGCTTTCATATATTTATAGCTCTAGTGCATCCGTTGCATGGCAATCCCTACTCCTTGCACTAACATCAATCGATGGGCATCTCCATAGCCCATTGATTAGCCTCGTTGATGTGAGACTTTCTCCTTTTTTGTCTTCTCCACATAACCCCCATCATCATATTCTATTCCACCCATAGTGCTATATCCATGGCTCATGCTCATGTATTGCGTGAAGGTTTATAAAGTTTGATATTACCAAAGTATGAAACAATTTCTTGGCTTGTCATTGGGGTTGTGCATGATGAGAGCATTCTAGTGTGACAAAAATGGAGCATGACTAAACTATATGATTTTGTAGGGATGAACTTTCTTTGGCCATGTTATTTTGAGAAGACATAATGCTTAGTTAGTATGCTTGAAGTATTATTATTTTTATGTCAATATGAACTTTTGTCTTGAATCTTTCGGATCTGAATATTCATACCACAGTTAAGAAGAATTACATTGAAATTATGCCAAGTAGCACTCCGCATCAAAAATTCTGTTTTTATCATTTACCTACTCGAGGATGAGCAGGAATTAAGCTTGGGGATGCCTGATACGTCTCCAACGTATCTATAATTTTTTATTGCTCCATGCTACATTATCTACTGTTTTGGACCATATTGGGCTTTATTTTCCACTTTTATATTACTTTTGGGACTAACCTATTAACCGGAGGCCCAGCCTGTAATTGTCGCTTTTGCCTATTTCAGTGTTTCGAAGAAACGGAATATCAAACGGAGTCCAAACGGAATGAAACCTTCGGGAACGTGATTTTCTCACCGAATATGACCCAGGAGACTTGGACCCTACGTCAAGAAAGCCACGAGGTGGGCACGAGGTAGGGGGGCGCGCCTACCCCCTAGGGCACGCCCCCACCCTCATGGGCCCCACGAAGCTCCACCGACGTACTTATTCCTCCTATATATACCTACGTATCCCCAATTGATCAGATACGGAGCCAAAAACCTAATTCCACCGCCGCAACCTTCTGTACCCACGAGATCCCATCTTGGGGCCTGTTCGAGCTCACGGAAGGGAATCCACCATGGAGGGCTTCTACATCATCACCATAGCCCCTCCGATGAAGTGTGAGTAGTTTACCTCAGACCTTCGGGTCCATAGTTAGTAGCTAGATGGCTTCTCTCTTTTTGGATCTCAATACAATGTTCTCCCC
The DNA here is from genome assembly GCA_021605145.1 of Aegilops bicornis. Lineage (NCBI taxonomy): Eukaryota > Viridiplantae > Streptophyta > Magnoliopsida > Poales > Poaceae > Aegilops > Aegilops bicornis. The sequence continues at coordinate 107,735,768 of CM038671.1, forward strand.
CTCTCTCGTGGAGATCTATTTGATGTAATCTTCTTTTTGTGGTGTGTTTGTTGAGACCGATGAATTGTGGGTTTACGATCAAGATTATCTATGAACAATATTTGAATCTTCTCTGAATTCTTTTATGTATGATTGGTTATCTTTGCAAGTCTCTTCGAATTATAAGTTTGGTTTGGCCTACTAGATTGGTTTTTCTTGCAATGGGAGAAGTGCTTAGCTTTGGGTTCAATCTTGCGGTGTCCTTTCCCAAAGGATGAGGGGCAGCAAGGCACGATAGTATTGTTGCCACCGAGGATAAAAAGATGGTTTTTTTATCATATTGCATGAATTTATCCTCTACATCATGTCATCTTGCTTAAGGCGTTACTCGCTTTTCATTAACTTAATACTCTAGATGCATGCCGGATAGCGGTCGATGAGTGGAGTAATAGTAGTAGATGCGGTGAGTCGGTCTACTTGTCTCGGACGTGATGCCTATATACATGATCATACCTAGATATTCTCATAACTATGCTTAATTCTGTCAATTGCTCAACAGTAATTCGTTCACCCACCGTAAAATACTTATGCTCTTGAGAGAAGCCACTAGTGAAATATATGGCCCCCGGGTCTATCATCGTCATGTTAATCTCTATCACTATATTATTGCTTTGCTTTTTTACTTTTATTTTATCTTACTTTGCACCTTTATATCAAAAATACCAAAAACATTATCTATCATATCTATCAGACCTCACTCTCGTAAGTGACCGTGAAGGGATTGACAACCCCTATTCGCGTTGGTTGCGAGGAGTTATTTGCTTTGTGTAGGTACGAGGGACTCGCGCGTAGCCTCCTGCTGGATTGATACCTTGGTTCTCAAAAACTGAGGGAAATACTTACGCTACTTTGCTGCATCATCCTTTCCTCTTCAAGGAAATCCAACGCAGTGCTCAAGAGGTAGCAATCGCCCACAACTCTTTGTGTTCTACTCATGCATATAACATCTACGCATAGACCTGGCTCAGATGCCACTGTTGGGGAACGCAGTAATTTCAAAAAAAATCCTACGCACACGCAAGATCTATGTATGTGATGCATAGCAACGAGAGGGGAGAGTGTTATCCACGTACCCTTGTAGACCAACAAGCGGAAGCGTTATGACAACGCGGTTGATGTAGTCGTACGTCTTCACGATCCGATTGATCCTAGCACCGAAGGTACGGCACCTCCGCGATCTGCACACGTTCAGCTCGGTGACGTCCCACGAACTCTAGATCCAACTGAGGTCGAGGGAGAGTTTCGCCAGCACGACGACATGGTGACGGTGATGATGAAGCTACCGGCGCAGGGCTTCGCCTAAGCACTGTAACGATATGACCGAGGTGGAATTCTGTGGAGGGGGGCACCGCACACGGCTAAACAATCAACTTATCTCTCTATGTGGTGCCACCTCCCCCGTATATAAAGGAGTGGAGGAGGGGGAGGGCCGGCCCTCTATGGCGCGCCCAAGGGGGGAGTCCTACTCCTGGTGGGAGTAGGATTCCCCCTTTCCCTAGTTGGAGTAGGAGAATGGGGAAGGAGGAGAGAGGGAGAAGGAAAGGGCCCCCCCTTCCCTAGTCCAATTCGGACCCAAGGGGGAGGGGGCGCGCGGCCTGCCCTGGCCGCTCCTCTCTCTCTCCACTAAAGCCCATTAAGGCCCAACAACTCCCGGCGGGTTTCGGTAAGCCCCTGGTACTCCGGTAAATGCCCGAACTCACCCAGAACCATTTCGATGTCCAAACATAGCCTTCCAATATATCGATCTTTATGTATCGACCATTTCGAGACTCCTCGTCATATCCGTGATCACATCCGGGACTCCGAACAACCTTCAGTACATCAAAACACATAAACTCATAATACCAATCGTCATCGAACGTTAAGCGTGCGGACCCTACGGGTTCGAGAACTATGTAGACATGACCGAGACTCATCTCCGGTCAATAACCAATAGCGGAACCTGGATGCTCATATTGGTTCCTACATATTCTACGAAGATCTTTGTCGGTCAAACCGCATAACGACATATGTTGTTCCCTTTGTCATCGGTATGTTACTTGACCGAGATTCGATCGTCGGTATCTCAATACCTAGTTCAATCTCGTTACCGGCAAGTCTCTTTACTCGTTTCATAATGCATCATCCCGTAACTAACTCATTAGTCACATTGCTTGCAAGGCTTATAGTGATGTGCATTACCGAGAGGGCCCAGAGATAACTGTCCGATAATCGGAGTGACAAATCCTAATCTCGATCTATGCCAACTCAACAAACACCATCGGAGACACCTGTAGATCATCTTTGTAATCACCCACTTATGTTGTGACATTTGATAGCACACTAAGTGTTCCTCCGGTATTCAGGAGTTGCATAATCTCATAGTCATAGGAACATGTATAAGTTATGAAGAAAGCAATAGCAATAAACTAAACGATCATAGCACTAAGCTAACGGATGGGTCAAGTCAATCACATCATTCTCTTATGATATGATCCCGTTCATCAAATGAAAACTCTTTGTCCATGGCTAGGAAACGTAACCATCTTTGATTAACGAGCTAGTCAAGTAGAGGCATACTAGTGACACTTTGTTTGTCTATATATTCACACACGTACTAAGTTTCTGGTTAATACAATTCTAGCATGAACAATAAACATTTATCATGATATAAGAAAATATAAATAACAACTTTATTATTGCCTCTAGGGCATATTTCCTTCATCCTCATCATCCACGCCTTGCCTCCCACTCTAAGCCTCACCCGTGCCGATGATAACCCACAAGTATAGGGGATCGCAAAAGTTTTCGAGGGTAGAGTATTCAACCCAAATTTATTGATTCGACACAAGAGGAGCCAAAGAATATTCTCAAGTATTAGCAATTGAGTTGTCAATTCAACCACACATGGAAATCTTAATATCTGCAGGAAAGTAATATGGAAGTAACGGTAACGGTGGCAAAAGTAACAGTAGTAGTTTTGTAACAGTGGCAACGGAAAAGTAACTAAGCGAAGATCAATATGTGAAAAGCTCGTAGGCATTGGATCAGTGATGGATAATTATGTCGGATGCGATTCTTCATGCAACAATTATAACAGAGGGTGACACAGAACTAGCTCCAATTTATCAATGTAATGTAGGCATGTATTCCGGATATAGTCATATGTGCTTATGGAAAAGAACTTGCATGACATCTTTTGTCCTACCCTCTCGTGGCAGCGGGGTCCTATTGGAAACTAAGGGATATTAAGGCCTCCTTTTAATAGAGTACCAGACCAAAGCATTATACTTAGTGACTACATGAACTCCTCAAGCTACGGTCATCACCGGGAGTTGTCCCGATTATTGTCACTTCGGTGTTACCGGATCATAACACATAGTAGGTGACTATTGACTTGCAAGATAGGATCAAGAACTCACATATATTCATGAAAACATAATAGGTTCAGGTATGAAATCATGGCACTCGGGCCCTAGTGACAAGCATTAAGCATAGCAAAGTCATAGCAACATCAATCTCGTAACATAATGGATACTAGGGATCAAACCCTAACAAAACTAACTCGATTACATGATAAATCTCATCCAACCCATCACCGTCCGGCAAGCCTATGATGGAATTACTCACGCACGGCGGTGAGCATCATGAAAGTGGTGATGGAGGAAGGTTGATGATGACGATGGTGACGAATTCCCTTCTCCGGAGCCCCGAACAGACTCCAGATCAGCCCTCCCGGGAGAGATTAGGGCTTGGCGGCGGCTCCGTATCGAAAAACGCGATGAATCCTTCTCTCGGATTTTTTTATCCCCGGACATGAATATATAGAGTTGGAGTTGAGGTCGGTGGAGTCTCAGGGAGCCCACGAGGCAGGGGGCACGCCCCCACCCTCGTGGATAGGGTGTGGGCCCCTTGGTCTTGATTCTTTCGCCAGTATTTTTTATAAATTCAAAAAATATTCTCCGTGAAGTTTCAGGTCATTCCGAGAACTTTTATTTTTGCACAAAAATAACACCATGGCAATTCTGCTGAAAACAGTGTCGGTCCGGGTTAGTTCCATTCAAATCATACAAGTTAGAGTCCAAAACAAGGGCAAAAGTGTTTGGAAAAGTAGATACGTTGGAGACGTATCAACTCCCCCAAGCTTAAGCCTTTGCTTGTCCTCAAGCAATTCAGTTCACAAACTGAAAGTGATAAAGAAAAACTTTTACAAACTCTGTTTGCTCTTGCTGTTGCAAATATGTAAAGCCAGCATTCAAGTTTTCAGCAAAGATTATGAACTAACCATATTCACAATAACATTTAGGTCTCATGTTTACTCATATTAATGGCATAATCAACTAGCGAGCAATAATAATAAATCTCGGATGACAACACTTTCTCAAAACAATCATAATATGATATAACAAGATGGTATCTCGCTAGCCCTTTCTGAGACCGCAAAACATAAATGCAGTGCATCTCTGAAGATCGAGGACTGACTAAACATTGTAATTCATGGTAAAAGAGATCCAGTCATAGTCATACTAAATGTAAATTAATAATAATGGAAAAATTTGCAAGACCAGAGTTTTCGGATGAGAGTCCCACCTCTCCTCCCACCGGCGCCCTAGGCTCTCTGGTGATTTTCTTCTCCAACCAGTAATTCTTGTTTCCTCTCCACCCATCTTCTCCGGCGTTCTCTGATCTACCACCCTATACCCATCTCATATGGGTTCTCATGGTGGATCAACTTTGGATCTGGATTTCTCCAAAGGTGTGGCTTTTGCGGAGGAGGTTTTTAGATCTTCTGGGAAAACCATTCATCCCTCGGATGACACGGGCCATTTTATTATGGTTGTGTCTTTCAGCAGACATAGATTTCGTCTTGATGAGGATTCGGTTGCGGCGGCTTTGGAATCTGCAATCGGGGGATCTGCAATTGATTTGTCTGTTCAACTCATTAAAGACAAGGTATTCTCATTTATGGTATCCTGCAAGCGGGTTGGCATTATTATTCTTCATTTGAGATCTTTTGTGTGCCCGCATTTCAAATGTTTTTTTCCATCTTTGGGGTAATGGTGGTCCTAATTGGAAACGTGAGTTTATTATTTGGAAGAAAGCATGTGATGCCGAATGGATTATCATCAGTCCTTCTAAGAGGAGGGCTTCTCTTGGCTTGATTGCTATGCATAAACCACCTTCCAAGTCAGCTCTACGTTCGGGTAATAGATCGTCGAAGAAGATCTCTTTTGCCACCTTCCAGCAGTATGACGCTTGCAAGGGTTATTCTTATCCTGCTTCACCTGGGCTTATTGATGCTGTTGCTAGTGCTGGTTATGATATGCTGCCTTGTGAGAGGGACAGCGTGCCCCAGCCGCCGGCGGCTGAACTCCGATGGACGGTGGCAGAACCACCCATCATTTTCGAAACAGTCAACGCCTCAGCTATTTCTCCGGCAAGGATTTCTGTGGCTTCTCCATCCAGTTCGGATGTGAACCTGCAAGTGCATGGATGGGATCTGACTGGACCAGCGGCGCCCCCGGCTCAGGTTAGTCCTTAGGCCCAGGATGTTTCCCCGGCCCAACTTGTGCTTGCCCATGATGGTTCCGTAACTCAGCCTGCTTCTTCATCTGTTATTGGAAATGAGGAGCTTTTTCTCTCCAAATCATCGGATTCACCTGGCAGTTACGATAAGTTTAATGATCTTGTTGATGACATGGTTTTTAAAGTCTGGAAATGTCAAAACTGTTTATCCATGAAACATTTATCCAGCGCGTGCACCAGCCGGGTTAGGTGCCGTAGATGCTTTCGGTTGGGCCACCGGGCTGTAGGCTGTTCGGATTTTAGCCTTTCTCCCTCTTACAAGTGGGTCCCTTGGTGCAAATCCTCTGAATCCAACCGGTCAACAAGTTTTTCAGAGCGGGACTCCTCGGTTTCTCCCATAGCTAGTCCCGCTGGGTCTCTGCCCAGTCCCGTCGCGACTGCCACACCACCTTTTCCACCATTGCCTGCAGAGCCACCGCCCATAACGCCTCCTCCGCCCGCCTCCCCGCTTCCATCACCGGCCTTACCATCGCCTCTGGTCTTCTCTGCAAACCACACCGCCGCCGATCAGTGCTGGCCCCCATCCCTGACCATGGCCAACTTTGCTCTGGACCCGATGGATTTGATCCCGCATGGCTTCGACATCATTGACGGCGGGGAGCTGCGCCTGCCTCGCACTTTCTTTGCACCGGCGGTGGCTCCAGATCGGCAGCATGAGGAGTATGCCATCGCCATTGTTGAGCCAGCTCCTTTGCCTGAAGAAGTCGTCATCTTCCGGAATTTGGTTAGTGATTTTGTGGTTAATAATATGGGGAGAGCTGTGCTGGACGCGCAACCGTGGATTCAAGGGGTTGGTCTGTTTCGCTTCCGTAGTGCTCTGGCTCGTCAGGCTTTGGTTGATCATCCACCTTTTGATCTGGGAAACGATAGATTTGTCAGGTTTATTCCACACGATGAGGGTATCAACTACAGAGTAACACAGGGATTTCGTCGGGGATGGATAATGTTGCTAGGAGTTCCTTTGGATTATCGGCGCTCTCAATATCTTGCCGACGTTATCAGCACTTTTGGCCGTTTTCATCATTGGCACCAGGATGACCCGATGATGGTCCGCTCTCTTGCTTATGTGTCCTTCCCTGCTCCGTCTCTGGTTCCCAGATCAGTGACATACAGAGAATATGCTGATTTTGGAGGGGCAAGGATTTCTTGGTCGGCGCCAGTTTATATTCACTCTGCGGATTTTGCTGATATTTTGCCCGCGAATGAAGACCCAATGCCCTTCAATGGCAATCCTCATCCTCTCCCTGGACACATGCAGTTCAACAATCATAACTGGGTCATGCCTGAATTTCCTGAGCTGGGTTGGAATGATGTTCCACACCCTGTCAATGAGCAGCCTATGAATGATCCTCCACCTGTCCATGAGGCTGTGCAACAGGACAATGTTGATGAAGTCCAGTCTCAGGAGTCTATTGTGCTGCAGCTTTCTGATGATTCTGTTAACAATGGGAATGTTATTGCGGATTTGGTTGTTCTCCAACACCCAATGGGACCACAGCAGCCTCCTCTCATGATCGGACAAGTTTTGACTGTCTTTGGGCCAGTTTTACCTCCTGTGATGTAGTGGAAGCGCACTTTTGAGAAGATGCTGCCATTGATTTGGACATTGGACATCCCATGTTTTGTTTTCAAGCCTGAACTTGGTGCTTTTCTGAATGATCTGACAAGGGAGGCTCTTTCCAGTGTTTCGGTGCCCAATTTGCTGCAGCTGCCAGCTCCTGTTCCTTCGGCTCTCCTAAGGAGGGAGATACCTGCTAAAAGGCCAGTTGCTCGAACACTTTGTTTTGATGATCTTGATGAGCCGGTTGCGGAAGCTTTTGAATTCTCTGCTGTGTCTCCATTTACACTGAAGCATGGAAGAAAGCCCATGGTATCGCGTGTCATTATTGACTCGGAGGTCAGGCGCAGTGCTCGTATCAGTGCCATGCGTGATGGATACCGCAAAGTGACTGTTGGTACTCCATCCAAGAAGCCTCACACTCTAAAGAAACGGAAATCTTCGGCATCCCAGCCTGATGATACCACTGATGTACCCCCTCTCACTGCTATAGTTGATCTGCAGAGAATTGGAGCTCGACTCCGCATTGCGCCGGAGAAGATCTCGTCGGATAAGCCTGCAGCTAATCCTACCAAGTCCAACAACAGCGACAGTTCTGATGTTTAGCTTCTCCATCCAGGGCTCTGGTTCATGGCGTACCTTAATCGCCATATATCGGTTCGAGTTTGTTTGGAACATTGCAGTCCTTGTCCATTTAGGGTATTGTAGGTCATTGTGTAGCCTACTTTTAATGCACTTTATTTTGGTTTGTAATGAATCAGACAATGTTTAGAGAGTGGAAAGTTCTTTGTTGGAACGTTCGGGGTTTGAAGTCTGAGGCCCGTCAATTCGCTGTTAGGCAAAAGATTGAGGAAAGCGGATGCTCTGTTGTTTGCCTCCAGGAAACAAAATGCATGCATATTGATCATCGTTTCATTAGAAAATTTTGCCCAAGGCGTTTTGATAATTTTGTCTATGTGCCCTCGGCTGGGGCATCTGCTGGTATGGTGGTTATTTGGAATTCTTCTTTTTTCTGTGGCATCTTATTTGAGGCTAAACCCTATGGTATTATTGTGAAATTTCAATCTAAGCACACTTCAGAATCCTGGTTTCTTGTTTCAATCTATGGCCCGTGTCAAGGTTCTGCGCGTGGTGAATTTGTGCAGTGGTTATACAATCTTAATATCCAGTTTGAGGAGAATTGGTTACTTTTGGGAGATTTTAACTTTATGCGTTCGATTGAGAATCGTAATCAGCCGGGCGGTGATGTTAATGATATTTTTCTGTTTAATGAGATAATTGGTCATTTGGGTCTTGTTGAGTTGCCAATCAAGGGCCGTTAGTACACCTGGTCTAACGTGCAAACATCACCTCTTCTCGAGCAAATTGATTGGTTTTTCACATCTGTGGCTTGGACACAAGATCACCCCAACACATTGGTACTTCCTCTGGCACGCACTGCCTCTGATCACGTCCCGTGTGTGGTTTCCATTGCCACTTGTATTCCCAAGGCGAAAGTTTTTCGTTTCGAAAACTATTGGGTTGATTTGCCTGGTTTTACTGATTGTGTCTCGGAGGTGTGGAACAGGCCTGTGGGAAAATCTTCCATTGCTTTAACCATTTTTGCTAAGTTCAAAGCACTTCGCTATGCTCTTAAGAAATGGCACCTCAACCTGTCCACAGTCAAGGCCCTCATTGCTGATTGCAATAAAGTGATCATTTTTTTGGATAATATTGAGGAATTTAGACCCTTGAGTTGGCCTGAGTTCAATTTCCGCAGGATTGTTAAATTGCATCTTGAGGATATTTTGCATTGGCAGTTTATTTATTGGAAACGACGATGCTCGATCAGAAACATCAAAGTTGGTGAGGAGAATTCTAAGTTTTTTCACGCTATGGCTACCGAAAGGTTTCGGAGGAACACTATTTCCTCGATCAAATCTGTGGATGGGGATGTGGTCTCTGATCATCAGCAGCTTGCGGGGATGTTTTGGGCGGATTTTAACCAAAGAATGGGCCAGGCCAAAGGAATCCAAATGGGTTTTGATCTTGACACATTAATTACTCGAATTGATGGCCTTGAGGATTTGTCCTTGCCTTTCACGGACTCTGAGGTGGATATGGTCATTAAAAACATGCCCTCTGATCGCGCTCCTGGCCCGGATGGGTTTTCTGGTCTTTTTTTAAAGAAATGTTGGCATATTTTGAAGGAAGACTTTATGAAATTAGTCCAAGATTTTTATGATGGCAAGTGTGATCTGGAGTGTCTGAATACATCTCTCATTACCCTCATCCCTAAGAAGTTGAGCCCGGAATATGTTGGTGATTTTCGACCAATATCATTGACAAATACTTGCTTAAAGTTTTTAACCAAACTCTTGGCAAACCGCTTGCAGGGTGTGATCTTAAAGTGCATTCATCGTAATCAATATGGGTTTCTTCGCTGTCGATCCATACAGGATTGCTTGGCATGGTGTTTTGAATACATCCATCAATGTAAGGCATCCAAACGACCTATAATCCTGCTTAAACTTGACTTCACGAAGGCTTTTGATACCATTGAACATGATTTGATTCTTCGGATCCTGAAATGCAAGGGTTTTGATAATCGTTGGACAAAGTGGATTGATAGCATCTTATCCACTGGGTCCTCTTCGGTTCTACTGAACGGCGTGCCTGGTAAACATTTTGTTTGTCGTTCAGGTGTGCGTCAAGGAGATCCTTTATCTCCTTTATTATTTGTGATTGCTGTGGATTTATTACAATCGGTGGTAAGTGAGATGTGTGCAAGGAACATTCTTACTCTGCCAATACCAACCGCTTCAAGGGATTATCTGATTGTGCAATACGCGGATGACACATTAATTGTGCTTCCTGCTGTGGACAGCCAGCTCACTGCCTTCAAGGACATGCTTGAGGTCTTTGCCAAGTCTACAGGTCTGCGGGTCAACTTTAGTAAATCTTCGTTGATCCCATTAAATATGTACGATGATGAGGGGAAACGTGTAGCTGCTTTGCTTGGGTGTGACGTTGGTTCCATGCCATTTACCTATCTTGGTCTGCCACTGGGTACCTCTCGACCCACAATTTATGACTTGCTGCCATTAGTGGATCGCATTGAAAGAAGATTATCCGCTTCCTCTTGCCTGTTGAACCAAGGGAGTCGGCTGCAGCTTTTGAAATCTGTTCTTTGTTCCATGCCAATTTATTTTTTGTGCACTCTCTCATTACCTCAAGGCATTTTGAAGCAGATTGAACGTATCATGAGGCAATGTTTGTGGAGGGGGAACTCAGAGGCACCACGGCAATCATTGGTGGCTTGGAATTTGGTCTGTCGACCTAAGAATCGGGGAGCTCTGGGTGTGCTTGACCTAGGCATACAAAATGATGCCTTGTTGATCAAGCATCTCTTCAAATTTTTTATAAGGCGGATGTGCCCTGGGTTTCTCTCATATGGGACACATATTATGCTGCTTCACCACCCCAAGTCACTCAAAGCTGTGGTTCTTTTTGGTGGCGCGACGTTTTGAAGTTATATGCCAATTTTTGTAAGGTGGCTGTCCCTCATGTGCGATCGGGGGATACGGTAGTTTTTTGGTTGGATCGTTGGCGGTTGAATAACTCGGTGGTTATCATGCAACATCAATTCCCGAGGCTCCACTCTTTTGTGATTGATGACACGCTTACCATCAAGGATGTGATGGCCTTGTCTGATCCAACGAGCAATTTCCACTTGCCTTTATCAGTTCAAGCCTTCGAGGCATTCAATCATTTGTTGGCTTTACTGCCCTTGATCAATCTGCATGAAGGGGAAAAGGATGTCTGGAAATGGCCCTCGAAATTTGGTGCTTATCACTCAAGAATATACTATTTGTCATGTTTTTCTGAAATCGTGGTTGACCCCTTATTAGGCTGGATCTGGAAATGTTCTTGCACCCTAAAAATCAAAGTGTTTGGTTGGCTCCTATTGATGGATCGACTAAACACTAGGGACATGATGCAGCGAAGGCATTGGATTATTCAGGATGATACGTGTGCCATGTGTCTTTCAGCTATGCATGAAGATAGAGCCCACCTTTCTATGTTTGCAACTTCAGCCAACGTGTCTGGAATTACTTGGGCTTATCATGGAGTGTTCGCCCAAACGAGACTACTTTTGAGATGGCTTGCAATGCTCGAAAGGATTTTGGCTACCCTTTCTTTTCTGAGGTAGTCTTCACGGCTACTTGGAATATTTGGACACAAAGGAATGGGAAGATTTTAAGAAATGAGCTACCTACTTTCAGATCCTGGAGGAGGAACTTTGTTCATGATATTTCTCTGTTAGTTCATAGAATCAAGTGTAAATATAGGAATAGTCTAATTTCTTGGATAGCTTCCTTACCCTAATATCTCTTTGTAAGTAGCCTTTAACCCATAACCTTATTTCTTTTGTTTTTTTGTAATTCTTATGCTACTTGGCTTTAATAAAGGACTGTGAGGCTGTTGCCTTGCAGTATATAGTCAAAAAATTAATAATAATGGATGCAAATGACAGCGGTGCTCTCCAACTGGTGCTTTCTAATAAGAGGAGGATGACTCAACATAAAAGTAAATAGATAGGCACTTCGTAGAGGGAAGAAGCGATTTGTAGAGGTGCCAGAGCTCGATTTTGAAATAGAGATAAATAATATTTTCAGCAGCATACTTTCATTGTCAACATAACAACCGAGAGATCTCGATATCTTCCATGCTACACACATTATAGGCAGTTCCCAAGCAGAATGGTAAAGTTTATACTCCCCTTACCACCAACAAACATCAATTCATGGCTTGTCCGAAACAACGGGTGCCTCCAACTAACAACAATCTTGGGGGAGTTTTGTTTGCAATTATTTTGATTTGATTTGAGCATGGGACTGGGCATCCCGGTAACCAGCCATTTTCTCGTGAGTGAGGAGCGGAGTCCACTCCTCTTGAGAATAACCCGCCTAGCATGGAAGATACATACAGCCCTACTTGATACATGAGCTATTCAAGCATACAAAACAGAACTTCATTTGAAGGTTTAGAGTTTGGCACATACAAATTTACTTGGAACGGCAGGTAGATACCGCATATAGGAAGGTATGGTGGACTCATATGGAATAACTTTGGGGTTTATGGAAGTGGATGCACAAGCAGTATTCCCACTTAGTACAAGTGAAGGCTAGAAAAAGACTGGGAAGCGACCAACTAGAGAGCGACAACGGTCATGAACATGCATTAAAATTAATAAATATTGAGTGCAAGCATGAGTTATAATCCACCATGAACATAAATATCGTGGAGGCTATGTTTATTTTGTTTCAACTACATGCATGAACATTGATACTTCTCCATCGTATCTACTTTTCCAAACACTTTTGCCCTTGTTTCGGAATCTAACTTGTATGATTTGGATGGAACTAACCCGGACTGACGCTGTTTTCAGCAGAATTGCCATGGTGTTATTTTTGTGCAGAAATAAAAGTTCTCGGAGATTATTTTTGGAATTAATAAAAAATACTGGCGAAAGAATCAAGGCCAGCGGGACCACACCCTGTCCACGAGGGTGGGGGACGGGCCTACCCCCCTGGGCGCGCCCCCTGCCTCGTGGGCCCCCTGGTTCATCGTGTTTTATGATACGAAGCCACGCCAAGCCCGAAACTCTCTCGGGAGTGCTGATCTAGAGTCCGTTCGGGGCTCCAGAGAGGGGAATCCGTCGCCATTGTCATCATCAACCATCCTCCATCACCAATTTCATGATGCTCACCGCCGTGCGTGAGTAATTCCATCGTAGGCTTGCTGGACGGTGATGGGTTGGATGAGATTTATCATGTAATCGAGTTAGTTTTCTTAGGGTTTGATCCCTAGTATCCATTATGTTCTGAGATTGATGTTGCTATGAGTTTGCCATGCTTAATGCTTGTCACTAGGGCCCGAGTGCATGATTTCAGATCTGAACCTATTATGTTTTCATGAATATATATGTGAGTTCTTGATCCTATCTTGCAAGTCAATAGTCATCACCTACTATGTGTTATGATCCGGTAACCCTGAAGTGACAATAATCGGGACCACTCCCGGTGATGACCGTAGTTTGAGGAGTTCATGTTCACTATGTGTTAATGCTTTGGTCTGGTACTCTATTAAAAAGAGGCCTTAATATCCCTTAGTTTCCAATAGGACCGCGCTGCCACAGGAGGGTAGGACAAAAGATGTCATGCAAGTTCTTTCCCATAAGCACCTATGACTATGTTCGGAATACATGCCTACATTACATTGATGAATTGGAGCTAGTTCTGTGTCACCCTATGTTATAACTGTTGCATGAATAATCGCATCCGGCATAATTATCCATCACCGATCCAATGCCTACGAGCTTTTCAGATATTGCTCTTTGCTTAGTTACTTTTCCGTTGCCACTGTTACAATCACTACAAAGCTGCTACTATTACTTTTGCCCTTTATCAAGTATTTCCATACTACTTTGCTACTAAATACTTTTGCTGCAGATATTAAGTTATCCAGGTGTGGTTGAATTGACAACTCAACTGCTAATACTTGAGAATATTCTTTGGTTCCCCTTGTGTCGAATCAATAAATTTGGGTTGAATACTCTAGCCTCGAAAACTGTTGCGACCCCCTATACTTGTGGGTTATCAAGATTATTTTCTGGCGCCGTTGCCGGGGAGCATAACTCTATTCTTTGAGTCACTTGGGAATTATACCTGCTGATCACTATGAGGAACTTGAAAGACGAGAAAACCAAAATTTATCCCTCAACTATGAGGGGAGGTAAGGAACTGCCATCTAGCTCTGCACTTGATTGACCTTCTGTTTTGAGTAAACTTGCGACACCTAAACCTGCTTCTGCTATTAATTCTGATATGTCGCATGTTATTGATGATGCCACTTCTACTATGCATGATACTTATGATGAAACTACTTCTATGCTTGATAATACTGTGCCACTATGTGAATTTCTTGATGAACAACTTGCTAGGGCTAGAGAGAATGAAATTATTGAGACTGATAATATTGATGAAAGTGATGATGAATATTCTCCCCCTAGATATGAATTGCGTGTTGTGCCTGAGGGTTATGTTATGGATGAAGAAACTGCTAGAGACTTTCTTGCTTGCAATGATAGGAATGATCTTAAGAAATTATTAGCCAAGTTGAAAGAAAAATCTTTCAATGCTAGAATGAAATATGACCCTGGTTTTGCTACTTCACCTATCTGTTTTACTAATAAGGATTATGATTTGTCTGTTGACCCTGAGATAATTACTTTGGTTGAATCTGATCCTTTTTTGTGGCTATGAATCTGAAACTGTTGTGGCACATCTTACTAAATTAAATGATATAGCCACCCTATTCACTAATGATGAGAAAACTCGCTACTACTATATCCTTAAGTTATTTCCGTTCTCATTAAAGGGTGCTGCTAAAACATGGTTTAATTCTCTTGATCCTGGTTGTGTGCGTAGTCCCCAGGATATGATTTATTACTTCTCTGCAAAATATTTCCCCGCTCATAAGAAACAAGATGCTTTAAGGGAAATATATAATTTTGTGCAAATTGAAGAAGAGAGTCTCCCACAAGCTTGGGGAGGCTTCTCCAATTGCTTAATGCTTTGCCGATCATCCTCTCAAGAAAAATGAAATACTTGATATATTTTATAATGGACTAACCGATGCTTCCATTGCACCAATTCGGATAGTTGTGCTGGTTGTGTTTTCAGGGAAAGAACAGTTAACCAAGCTGAATTGCTATTGAATAATATGTTGACTAATGAACATAATTGGACACTTCCTGAACCAACTCCTAAGCTAACTCTGAAGAAAAGGGGTATTATATTTCTCAGTCCTGAAGATATGCAAGAGGCAAAGAAATCTATGAAAGAAAAAGGTATTAAAGCTGACGAAGTTAAGAATTTACCTCCTATTGAAGAAATACATGGTATTAACTTGCCGCCTGCTGAGGAAATACATGGTCATGATAACCCGACACGGGTAGTAAAGGTAAATTCTCTCTATAGATATGATGAAGGTGATATCCCTTGTTATAAGTCTGCTAGCCAATGCTTAGATGAGTTTGATAATTTTATTGTCAAACAAGAAAACTTCAAGGCTTATGTTGGTAGACAATTGAAATGAAATGCTTATATGATTGAACACTTTAGTGATTATATGTCTAGAGTTAAAGGTGAACTTAAACTCATTAGTAAACATGCTTCTATGGTTACCACTCAAGTAGAACAAGTGCTTAAAGCTCAAAACAATTTGCTCAATAAATTAAATAATAAGAAAAATGATAATGTTGTTAGAGTTATGACTAGAGGAGGTAAAATCACTCAGGGACCTTTGTATCCTAAGGGCCATCCCAGGAGGATTGAGCAAGATTCTCAGAGAACTAATGTTGATGCACCTAGTCCTTCTAAGAGGAAGAAAAAGAAAAATGATAGGACTTTGCATGCTTCTAGTGAACCTGTTGTTGACACACCTGAGAACCCCAACGATATTTCTATTTCTTATGCTGAAACACAATCTTGTAATGAACATGAACCTAGTTATAATGTTAATGACGATGTTCATGTTGATGCTCAACCTAGCGATGACAATGATGTAGAGATTGAACCTGTTGTTGATCTTGATAACCCACAATCAAAGAATCAACGTTATGATAAGAGAGACTTTGTTGCTAGGAAGCACGGTAAAGAAAGAGAACCATGGGTTCAGAAACCCATGCCTTTTCCTCCCAAACCATCCAAGAAAAAGGATGATGAGGATTTTGAGCGCTTTGCTGAAATGATTAGACCTATCTTCTTGCGTATGCATTTTACTGATATGCTTAAAATGAATCCTTATGCTAAGTATATGAAAGATATTGTTACAAATAAAAGAAAGATACCGGAAGATGAAATTTCCACCATGATTTCTAATTACACTTTTAAGGGTGGAATACCAAAGAAAATTGGAGATCCAGGAGTACCAACTATACCATGCTCCATTAAAAGAAACTATGTTAGAACTGCTTTATGTGATCTTGGAGCCGGTGTTAGTGTTATGCCTCTCTCTTTATATCGTAGACTTGATTTGAATAAGTTGACACCTACTGAAATATCTTTGCAAATGGCCGATAAATCAACTTCTATACCTGTAGGTATTGAGGATGTGCCTATTGTGGTTGCAAACGTTACTATTCTAACGGACTTTGTTCTTCTTGATATTCTCGAGGACGATAGTATGTCGATTATCCTTGGTAGACCTTTTTTGAATACTGCAGGGGATTTTATTGATTGCAACAAAGGCAATGTCACTTTTCATGTTAATGGTAATGAGCATACGGTACACTTTTCGAGGAATCAACCTCAAGTCCACAGTATCAATTCTATTGGAAAATTTTCAACGATTACTATTGGAGGTTTTGAATTTCCTCTTCCTACTGTCAGAAACAAATATGATATTCTTATTGTTGGGGATGTGCATATCCCCGTTGAGGTAATATAGTGTTATTCGTAATTTCTCCGGTTCCATGTTATTCGGAATGAGTTTGTTAACAAGACTTGATCAACCTTGTTAGTGGATTCCTTTTGATGAGCATGAGATGTATGAAGTTAGAAAGCACAACTCTATGTACCCTCCTTTTAATTTCTGTTATTTAGATTAAATAAAGCAAAAATAGTATTTTTTGTCTGTTTTCTGATTTATCCGTGCAATAAAAAAATCCCGAAAATAAAAGTTCTACAAATGACCTGAAATTGAAATATGATTTTTTCTAGAATATTTGAGAATATTAGGAACTGAGAACACATCAGGGGGAGCAAGCACCTGGCCACGAGGGTCCAGGGCGCGCCCACCACCCCTGGGCGCGCCCCCTGCCTCGTGGGCCCCTGGTGGCTCTATTGGGGAACGTAGTAATTCCAAAAATATTCCTACGCACACACAAGATGATGGTGATGCATAGCAACGAGAGGGGAGAGTGTGTCCACGTACTCGTGAGATGTAAAGCTTAAAGCGTTAGCACAACGCAGCTTGATGTAGTCAGACGCCTTCACGATCCGACCGATCCAAGTACCGAACGACAAAGCACCTCCGAGTTCAGCACACGTTCAGCTCGATGACGTCCCTCGAACTCCGATCCAACCGAGCTTTGAGGCAGAGTTCCGTCAGCACGACGGCATGGTGACGATGACGATGTTCTACCGACGCAGGGCTTTGCCTAAGCACCTCTACAGTATTATCGAGGAGGATTATGGTGGAGGGGGGCACCGTACACGGCTAAAAGATCAAACGATCAATTGTTGTGTCTCTAGGGTGCCCCTGCCCCCGTATATAAAGGAGGAAGGGGGGAGGTGCGGCCGGCCTAGAGGGGGCGCGCCAGGAGGAGTGCTACTCCTACCGGGAGTAGGACTCCCTCCCTTTTTCCTTGTTGGACTAGGAGTGGAGGGGGAAAGAGGAGGGAGAGAGGAAGGAAGGGGGGGGGGCGCCGCCCCCCTCTCCTTGTCCTATTCGGACTAGGAGGGAGGGGCGCGCGGCCCTGCCCTGGCCACCTCTCCTCTTCTCCACAAGGCCCACTATGGCCCATCAAGCCCCCGGGGGTTCCGGTCACCTCCCGGTACTCCGGTAAAATCCCAATTTCACCCGGAACACTTCCGATATCCAAATATAGGCTTCCAATATATCAATCTTCATGTCTCGACCATTTCGAGACTCCTCGTCATGTCCGTGATCACATTCGGGACTCTGAACAATCTTCGGTACATCAAAACATATAAACTCATAATATAACAGTCATCAAAACGTTAAGCGTGCGGACCCTACGGGTTCGAGAACTATGTAGACATGACCGAGACACGTCTACGGTCAATAACCAATAGCAGAACCTGGATGCTCATATTGGTTCCCACATATTCTACGAAGATCTTTATCGGTCAGACCGCTTAACAACATACGTTGTTCCCTTTGTCATCGGTATGTTACTTGCCCGAGATTCGATCGTCGGTATCTCAATACCTAGTTCAATCTCGTTACCGGCAACTCTCTTTACTCGTTCTGTAATACATCATCTCGCAACTAACTCATAAGTTGCAATGCTTGCAAGGCTTAAGTGATGTGCATTACCAAGAGGTCCCAGAGATACCTCTCCGACAATCGGAGTGACAAATCCTAATCTCGAAATACGCCAACCCAACAAGTACCTTAGGAGACACCTGTAGAGCACCTTTATAATCACCCAGTTATGTTGTGACGTTTGGTAGAACACAAAGTGTTCCTCCGGTAAACAGGAGTTGCATAATCTCATAGTCATAGGAACATGTATAAGTCATGAAGAAAACAATAGCAACATACTAAACGATCGAGTGCTAAGCTAACGGAATGGGTCAAGTCAATCACATCATTCTCCTAATGATGTGATCCCGTTAATCAAATGATAACTCATGTCAATGGCTAGGAAACATAACCATCTTTGATCAACGAGCTAGTCAAGTAGAGGCATGCTAGTGACACTCTGTTTGTCTATGTATCCCCACTTGTATTATGTTTCCGGTTAATACAGTTCTAGCATGAATAATAAACATTTATCATGAAATAAGGAAATAAATAATAACTTTATTATTGCCTCTAGGGAATATTTCCTTCAGTCTCCCACTTGCACTAGAGTCAATAATCTAGTTCACATCGCCATGTGATTTAACACCAATAGTTCACATCACCATGTGATTAATATCCATAGTTCACATCGTCTTGTGAACAACACCCAAAGGGTTTACTAGAGTCAATAATCTAGTTCACATCGCTATGTGATTAACACCCAAAGAGTACTAAGGTGTGATCATGTTTTGCTTGTGAGATAAGTTTAGTCAACGGGTCTGCCATATTCAGATCAGTATGTATTTTGCAACTTTCTATGTCTACAATGCTCTGCGCGGAGCTACTTTAGCTAATTGCTCCCACTTTCAATATGTATCCAGATGAAGACTTAGAGTCATCTGGATCAGTGCCAAAACTTGTATCAACGTAACCCTTTTACGACGAACCTTTTGTCACCTCCATAATCGAGAAATATATCCTTATTCCATTAATGATAATTTTGACCGTTGTCCAGTGATCTACTCCTAGATCACTATTGTACTCCGTTGCCAAAATCAGTGTAGGGTATACAATAAATCTAGTACATAGCATGGCATACTTTATAGAACCTATGGCTGAGGCATAGGGAATGACTTTCATTCTCTTTCTATCTTCTGCCATGGTCGGGCTTTGAGTCTTACTCAATTTCACACCTTGTAACACAGGCAAGAACTCTTTCTTTGACTGTTCCATTTTGAACTACTTCAAAATCTTTTCAAGGTATGTACTCATCAAAAAAACTTATCAAGCGTTTTGATCTATCTCTATAGATCTTGATGCTCAATATGTAAGCAGCTTCACCGAGGTCTTTCTTTGAAAAACTCCTTTCAAGAACTCCTTTATGCTTTGCAGAATAATTCTACATTATTTCCGATCAACAATATGTCATTCACATATACTTATCAGAAATGTTGTAGTTCTCCCACTCACTTTCTTGTAAATACAGTGCTTCACCGCAAGTCTCAGATAAAACTATATGCTTTGATCAACTCATCAAAGTGTATATTCCAACTCGAGATGCTTGCACCAGTCCATAGATGGATCATTGGAGCTTGCACATTTTGTTAACACCTTTAGGATCGACAAAACCTTCTGGTTGCATCATATACAACTCTTCTTTAATAAATCCATTAAGGAATGCAGTTTTGTTTATCCATTTGCCAGATTTCATAAAATGCGGCAATTGCTAACATGATTCGGGCAGACTTAAGCATAGGTACGAGTGAGAAACTCTCATTGTAGTCAACACCTTGAACTTTTCGAAAACCTTTTGCGAAAATTCTAGCTTTGTAGATAGTAACACTACTACCAGCGTCCGTCTTCCTCTTGGAGATCCATTTAATCTCAATGGCTCGTCGATCATTTGGGCAAGTCAATCAAAGTCCATACTTTGTTCTCATACATGGATCTCATCTCAGATTTCATGGCCTCAAACCATTTCGTGGAATCTGGGCTCATCATCGCTTCCTCATAGTTCGTAGGTTCGTCATGGTCAAGTAACATGACCTCCAGAATAGGATTACCGTACCACTCTGGTGCGGATCTCACTCTGACCTATGAGGTTCTGTAGTAACTTGATCTAAAGTTACATGATCATCATCATTAGCTTCCTCACTAATTGGTGTAGGAGTCACAGGAACAGATTTCTGTGATGAACTACTTTCCAATAAGAGAGCAGTGCATGATTACCTCATCAAGTTCTACTTTCCTCCCACTCACTTCTTTCGAGAGAAACTCCTTCTCTAGAAAGGATCCATTCTTAGCAACGAATATCTTGCCTTCGGATCTGTGATAGAAGGTGTACCCAACAGTAACTTTTGGGTATCCTATGAAGACACACTTTTCCGATTTGGGTTTGAGCTTATCAGGATAAAACTTTTTCACATAATCATCGCAACCCCAAACTTTAAGAAACGACAGCTTAGGTTTCTTACCAAACCATAGTTCATACGGTGTCATCTCAATGGATTGGACGGTGCCCTATTTAATGTGAATGCAGCAGTCTCTAATGCATAACCCCAGAACGATAGTGGTAAATCGGTAAGAGACATCATAGGTTGCACTATATACAATAAAGTATGGTTATGACGTTCGAACACACCATTATGCTGTGGTGTTCCAGGTGGCACGAATTTGTGAAACTATTCCACATTGTTTTAATTGAAGACCAAACTCGTAACTCAAATATTTGTCTCCGCGATCAGATCGTAGAAACTTTATTTTCTTGTCATGATGATTTTCCACTTCACTCTGAAATTCTTTGAACTTTTCAAATGTTTTAGACTTATGTTTCATCAAGTAGATATACCCATATCTGCTCAAATCATCTGTGAAGGTCAGAAAATAACGATACCCGCCGTGAGCCTCAACACTCATCGGATCGCATACATCAGTATGTATTATTTACAATAAGCCAGTTGCTTGCTCCATTGTTCCGGAGAATGGAGTTTTAGTCATCTTGCCCATAAGGCATGGTTCGCAAGCATCAAGTGATTCCAAAATCCCATCAGCATGGAGTTTCTTCATGCGCTTTACACCAATATGACCTAAACGGCAGTGCCATAAATAAGTTGCACTATCATTATTAACTTTGCATCTTTTGGCTTCAATATTATGAATATGTGTATCACTATGATCGAGATCCAATAAACCATTTTCGTTTGGTGTGTATGACCATAGAAGGTTTTTATTCTTGTAAATAGAATAACAATTGTTCTCTAACTTAAATAAATAACCGTATTGCAATAAACATGACCAAATCATATTCATGCTCAACGCAAACACCAAATAACACTTATTTCAACACTAATCCCGAAAGTATAGGGAGTGTGCGATGATGATCATATCAATCTTGGAACCACTTCCAACACACATCGTCACTTCACCCTTAACTAGTCTCTGTTCATTCTGCAACTCCCATTTCGAGTTATTAATCTTAGCAACTGAACTAGTATCAAATACCGAGGGGTTGCTATAAACACCAGTAAAGTACACATCAATAACATGTATATCAAATATACCTTTTGTTAACTTTGCCATTCTTCTTATTCGCCAAATACTTGGGGCATTTCCGCTTCAAAGGACCAAATTGCTTTGCAGAGAAGCACTTAGTCTCGTGCTTAGGTCCGCATTTGGGTTTCTTCTCTTGAGCAGCAACTTACTTGCCGTTCTTCTTGAATTTCCCCTTTTTCCCTTTGCCCTTTCTCTTGAAACTAGTGGTCTTGTCAACCATAAACACTTGATGTTCTTCTTGATTTCTACCTTCGCTGATTTTAGCATCGCGAAGAGCTTGGGAATTGTTTTTGTCATCCCTTGCGTATTATAGTTCATCACGAAGTTCTACTAACTTGGTGATGGTGACTAGAGAATTCTATCAATCACTATTTTATCTGGAAGATTAACTCCCACTTGATTCAAGCGATTGTAGTACCAAGACAATCGAGCACATGCTCACCGCTTGAGCTATTCTCCTCCATCTTTTAGCTATAGAACTTGTTGGAGACTTCATATCTCTCAACTCGGTATTTGCTTGAAATATTGACTTCAACTCCTGGAGCATCTCATATGGTCCATGACGTTTCAAAACGTCTTTGAAGTCCCGATTCTAAGCCGTTAAGCATGGTGCACTAAACTATCAGGTAGTCATCATATTGAGCTAGCCAAACATTCATAACGTCAGATTCGCTTCCCTGCAATAGGTCTATCACCTAGCGGTGCATCAAGGACATAATTATTCTATGCATCAATGAGGATAATCCTCAGATCACGGATCCAATCCGCATCATTGCTACTAACATCTTTCAACATAGTTTTTCTCTAGGAACATATCAAAATAAACATAGGGAAGCTAAACGTGACCTATTGATCTACAACATAGATATGCTAATACTATCAGGACTAAGTTCATGATAAATTTATGTTCAATTAATCATATTACTTAAGAAGTCCCACTTAGATAGATATCCCTCTAATCCTCTAAGTGATCACGTGATCCATATCAACTAAACCATGTCTGATCATCACGTGAGATGGAGTAGTTTCAATGGTGAACATCACTATGTTGATCATATCTACTATATGATTCACGCTCGACCTTTCGGTCTCCGTGTTCCAAGGCCATATCTGTTATATGCTATGCTCGTTAAGTTTAACCTGAGTATTCCGCGTGTGCAACTGTTTTGCACCCATTGTATTTGAACGTAGAACCTATCACACCCGATCATCACGTGGTGTCTCAGCACGAAGAACTTTCGCAATGGTGCATACTCAGGGAGAACACTTATACTTTGATAATTTAGTGAGGGATCATCTTATAATGCTACCGTCAATCAAAGCAAGATAAGATGCATAAAAGATAAACATCACATGCAGTCAATATAAGTGATATGATATGGCCATCATCATCTTGTGCTTGTGATCTCCATCTCCGAAGCACCTTCATGATGAACATCGTCACCGGCGCGACACCTTGATCTCCATAGTAGCATCATTGTCGTCTCACCAATCTTATGCTTCTACGACTATCGCTACCGCTTAGTGATAAAGTAAAGCATTACAGGGCGATTGCATTGCATACAATAAAGCGACAACCATATGGCTTCGCCGATTGCCGATAACTCGGTTAGAAAACATGATCATCTCATACAATAAAATATAGCATCACGTCTTGACCATATCACATCACAACATGCCCTGCAAAAACAAGTTAGACGTCCTCTACTTTGTTGTTGCAAATTTTACGTGGATGCTACGGGCTTAGCAAGAACTGTTCTTACCTACGCATCAAAACCACAATGATAGTTTGTCAAGTTGGTGCTGTTTTAACCTTCGCAAGGACCGGGTGTAGCCACACTCGGTTCAACTAAAGTTGGAGAAACTGACACCCGCCAGCCACCTGTGTGCAAAGCACGTTGGTAGAACCAGTCTCGCATAAGCGTCTGCGTAATGTCGGTCCGGCCGCTTCATCCAACAATACCGCCAACCAAAGTATGACATGTCGGTAAGCGGTATGACTTATATCGCCCACAACTCACTTGTGTTCTACTCGTGCATATGACATCTACGCATAAAACCTGGCTCGGATGCCACTGTTGGGGAACGTACTAATTTCAAAAAAAATTCCTACGCACATGCAAGATCATGGTGATGCATAGCAATGAGAGGGGAGAGTGTGTCCACGTACCCTCGTAGACCGAAAGCGGATGCGTTAGCACAACGCGGTTGATCTAGTCGTACGTATTCACGATCCGACCGATCAAGTACCGAACGCACGACACCTCCAAGTTCAGCACACGTTCAGCCCGATGACGTCCCTCGAACCCCGATCCAGCCGAGTGTTGACGGAGAGTTTCGTCAGCACGACGGCGTGGTGACTATGATGATGGTGACTCCGACGCACACACAAGATGATGGTGATGCATAGCAACGAGAGGGGAGAGTGTGTCCACGTACCCTCGTAGACAGAAAGCGGAAGCGTTAGCACAACGCAGTTGATGTAGTCGTACGTCTTCACGATCCGACCGATCCAAGTACCGAACGTACAGCACCTCCGAGTTCAGCACACGTTCAGCTCGATGACGTCCCTCGAACTCCGATCCAACCGAGCTTTGAGGGAGAGTTCCATCAGCACGACGGCATGGTGACGATGACGATGTTCTACCGACGCAGGGCTTCGCCTAAGCACCTCTACAGTATTATCGACGAGGATTATGGTGGAGGGGGGCACCGTACACGGCTAAAAGATCAAACGATCAATTGTTGTGTCTCTAGGGTGCCCCTGCCCCCGTATATAAAGGAGGAAGGGGGGAGGTGCGGCCGGCCTAGAGGGGGCGCGCCAGGAGGAGTGCTACTCCTACCGGGAGTAGGACTCCCTCCCTTTTTCCTTGTTGGACAAGGAGTGGTGGGGGAAAGAGGAGGGAGAGAGGAAGGAAGGGGGGCGCCGCCCCCCTCTCCTTGTCCTATTCGAACTAGGGGGGAGGGGCGCGCGGCTCTGCCCTGGCCGCCTCTCCTCTACTCCACAAGGCCCACTGTGGCCCATTAAGCCCCCGGGGGGTTCCGATAACCTCCCGGTACTCCTGTAAAATCTGGATTTCACCCGGAACACTTCCGATATCCAAATATAGGCTTCCAATATATAAATCGTCATGTCTCGGCCTTTTCGAGACTCGTCGTCATGTCCGTGATCACATCTGGGACTTTGAACAATCTTTGGTACATCAAAACATATAATCGCATAATATAACTGTCATCGAAACGTTAAGCATGCGGACCCTGTGGGTTCGAGAACTATGTAGACATGACCGACACACGTCTCCGATGAGTAACCAATAGCGGAACCTGGATGCTCATATTGGATCCCACATATTCTACAAAGATCTTTATCGGTCAGACCGCATAACAACATACGTTGTTCCCTTTGTCATCAGTATGTTACTTGCCCGAGATTCGATCGTCGGTATCTCAATACTTAGTTCAATCTCGTTACCGGCAAGTCTCTTTACTCGTTCCGTAATACATCATTCCACAACTAATTCATTAGATGCAATGCTTGCAAGGCTTAAGTGATGTGCATTACCAAGAGGGCCCAGAGATACTGTCGGATTTCGGGTTCCGGCAGACCCTTAAGGTTCGAACTCTGGGGTGCGCGCGGAGATCCAACCCTCCACCGTCTCATACTTCACCGAACCGCAGGGACCTAAACTACTAGCAAGAACAACACAAGAGACGCAAGATTTATACTAGTTCGGGCCACCGTTGTGGTGTAATACCCTACTCTAGTTTGTGGTTTGTTGGATTGCCTCTGGGGCTGATGAAGAACAGTACAGGGAAGAACAGCCTCGCGCGGGTCTGTTCTTGGCGGGTGTGATGAACTGCTAGGTGGTGTCCCGCCGCTCTAGCTTGAGGATCGGGTCTCTATCTCTCTCTCTGGGTTCCGAATGCCGGCCTTCTCCCTTCTTCCTCTCTCCTCTCCCCCCTTTCTTCTTTGGTGGCTAGCTCTACTTATATAGACGAAGGCCCTGGGCCTCTTCCCAAATATTGAGCGGGAAGGGCGCCAACAATTGGCCATTTTGAAGGGGAACAACGGGTACACTTATCCTGACTAAAGTTGGTCCTCGCCTGCCAAAGGCTCTGGTGATGACGCCTGCTTGGGCTCCACGATGACTTCCTTCCAGCCGTTGGGGCTGGTCTTGGTCTTGTTGCACCGAAACGGATGCCTTAGCTTGATGCTCTCACTTGCGCTTGCTCCCTTTGCACCAAAGAGGAAAGGAGGACGCTACGCGGCTGGCGCCCGACTGGCGCCCTTGGTCGTCATGGCTTGCGTCATGGGCACCTCGGGAGGTACCCTGCCTTGAACTCTCCGCCTCCTCATGAGCCAGCCTGACGAGGCCGCGCCTGAGGAAGCTCCTCGTCGTCGCCTCATGAGGCTTGGCCCCTCGCGAGGGTCTTCACTTTGCGTGGATGAAGATGGGCTGTCCTGGGCCTCCTTTGAGCCACGCCACAAAGCCGCAGTGCAAGTCTGGGGACCCCGTTCCCGTAACGCCGACAAGAGCCCGGGCCACGGGCGCGCCGAACTTGGCCGCAGAGAGGCGAAGGGCAAGTGCGTCGTGGGCCCTAACCTGCGGCCTTGGGCGCCAGCGTGGCGGTTGATTGACGTGGGCGCCTCGCAATCACAAGGAGTTGATAATAGAGCGGCAACTTCCTTGCCTCCTTTACTTTCTCCAGTCGCTGCTCAGATCCCCTTTCTTGCGCCTCTCCTCCCTGCTTCCGAGACCTTCAGATCCACTCCGCCTTCGTGCCCTAGCCAGTCATGGCTCCTCGCCAAACCTCGGCCGAAGCCTGGTACTCTCCTGCCCTGGACCTGCCGAACGTGTCAGCGGTGAGCCTTGCCCTGATGCGCCAGTTGGCGGAGGCGCATGGCGTCAATGGAACGGTGGTGTTCAAGGCCGGCTCCTCCGCCCCCGAGGGTCGGGGGAGCACCTTCTACCCGTTCTTCGTGAGCGCCATCATTGCTGGTCTGGTGCCTCCCTTCTCTGAGTTCTTCTTTTCCGTCCTCCGTCACTACAACATCCACGCTCTGCACCTCCATCCCAACTCCGTCCTTCTTCTGGCAATCTTCGCCTACTATTGTGAGGCCCATGTTGGGGTGAAGCCCTCGGTGGCCTTGCTGCGCCACTACTTCTTCCTCCGAGCCTCCCATGGTTCCGCCTCCGCGTGCGCGACCTTCGTCGCATACGGCGGAGCCATCGCCATTTCAAACCCCGGGAAGCGGATTGAGGGCTTCAGGAGCAAGTGGGTCTTGGTGGATGCTGGGCGAATCCACCCTCGGCTGATCCTGCCCACGAAGCCCGCCGAGAGCACTGACGACTGGTCCCGAGCGAAGCTTCGGGATCCCCGCACGAAGCTGGTGCTAGAGAAGATGGATGCAGATCTGAAGCCGGCCGACGCGGCGGCGGCGAGGCTGACCGGTGCGTCGCTGCTGAGGGAGTTCCTGGAGCACCAACTGGCTCCGCTTCGCCAGTACCCGCTTCCGATGTGGAGGCCTCACCCGAGCCCCGTGGCCCTGGCCGGCGAGGATCTGGCGACGGTCCTCCAGTCCTTGGTTGGGGGCGATGTGGCGAGACCGGAGGGCGCCCCCGCGCCCCTGTTTCTTCGCGAGGATTGGGAGCAGGTTGTGGGGTCCATGCCCGCCTTTAATGGGGACGGGCTCGTGCCCGCGGAGGCTCCGGAGGACCTGGTGGACTTGTCCTCTTCCGACTCCAGCGAAGAGGTGGAGGAAAGGGCGCCAGGAGAGGGGGTTGATTCGGGGGCGGAGTCAAGGGCTCCTTCCCTGCGGCGCAGGCCCCGCGTTCTCCGCCTCCCCGAGAGTGACGACGACGAGGATGAGGGTGAGCGGGGAGGCAGAAGCCTGCCCCCGATCCCGAAGAAGGACCGGACTGGGCTGGTCCCCCGCGGGTCCGCCCCGGCCCCGGGCCGGTCTGCAGACGCTGCCTCGCCTCCCGGGTCCCCGAAGCTGATCCCTGCAGCCGGCTCTCGGGCTTCAAGTATGGCCGGAGGCTGCTCGAGTCCACCGGCGACGACCTGTAAGTGCCCGCTTCCCGTCTTGATTATTGCCCTGTCGACGAGGTCTGATGTCCATGTTCTTCGGCCGGGCTGGCGCCCGAGGCGAAGAAGCTGAAGGGGGCTCCTGAGGCCCCATCCGTGGCGGTGCCGCTGCCCGAAAAAGAAGATGATCCCGATGCCCAGGCCTCTCCTTCCCGGGCGTCCTCGCGAGGCTTCGGCTGAGCCACTGGGCAAGCTTCCCTTGACCTCGGGCGACTCCCACGGTAGCCTTCTTGCCGGACGTTGCCCCACCGCTGCCGTGGGCGCTGGTTCCGCCTCAAAGGCGCGATGGCTGCTCCGCCGCCATCTCCTCCTACTCCGCCAACCGCTGTCTCTCCGACTCCTCCCGCTGTCTGGATCGCCGCTGAATTGGACCGGCCGCGGCAAGATCTTCGGTGTCGACCTCGCCGTGGCGGGCACTTGAGCTGGCCTCTGGCTGGATTCGTGCCGACGCTCGATTCGGGCGGCTGGTCCAGTGCCTCGACGGCTTGGTAACGAGGAGAAGCAGGCTGTTCGTGAGGCGAAGGTGGCTCGCGATGTCGCTACTGGGAGGCAGCCAGCGTCCAAGGTCGCTGTGAGACGCTGGAGGGCGAGCTGAAGGGCCTGCAGAACCAGCTCGCCGAGGAGGCCCGCCTCCGCCAGGAGCAGGAGGATAGCATGAAGGCTCGTGAGGCGGCCACCAAGGACCAGGAGGCTAAGCTGAAGAAGTGTCGCGACCGGGCCGACGCTACTGGAGCAGTGAATCGGAGGCGCAGGAAGATCGAGCCGACGCCAAGGCGCGGGATCTTGCCAAAGATCGCGTGGCCTTCATGGATATGGAGGTGAAGGCTCGCGCCTTGCTGAGGGAGCTCTATGATAGTGGCCTGGAGAGCCCACTGGCCGGCGCAGAGGACGGCCCCGCCAAGCTGCTTCCCTTCCTGATTCGTTCTCTTGAAGATGTCTCCCTTGGTCTTGGCCCCACGGCTGAGGCCGAGGCGCCGCGGTCTTGTCTTCTGCGACGCCGACGCGGATCCTCACCCACATCTATCTTCGCGATCCCAGCGCCGACATGGACAACCTGCCGGAACCGCAGCGGCGAGCATGCAGCTGCCACGCCGAGGTTGTGAAGGGTCGCGGAGGCTCTGTTGGGAAGTTCCGGCCTTGACACCAAGCTGAAGCGAGGCGCCGCTGCCCCCTGCTGCTTCACGAGGCGAGCCCACTCCGCTGCTCCACCGCCGACAAGTGACCCGTTGCCAGGCTCATGTCTTGCTTTTAATTCCTGCACGTGTATCATGCCTCGGGGAGGCGTTTAAACTTGCGTTTGGTATTGCGATAACAGTGTGGACTGTAATATTTGCTTTTGAATTCCTTGAAATTTGTGCTTCCTACTTGCTTATGTCCTATGCCGGCAGAGCCTGGCCCCGCGCATACCTCACCCGCCGTTAGCCCCGACCGGAAACCAGGACGGGACCAAGGAGTGAGGGGCTACGTGACAAGTTAGGCTCCTGAGTCGTGATGCTCAGGAGTCCCCCCTGGCGTAGGAACAACAAGTAGGGAGGTGAGACGTGGGCGGACCCACCGTTCTACGTCTGCAGAGCCCGGCCCCGCGCATACCTCAACCGCCGTTAGCCTTTTGGAACTAAGGGGTGAGGGGCTACGTGACCAGTTAGGCTCCTGAGTCGCGATGCTCAGGAGTCCCCCTTGACGCTCAAACGGCATATGTACCTTGGCACCGCTCGGGGAGTGACGTGCGACGAACCAGCCCGAGGGGCCTGGCTAGGTGGCGTGCGTCTGGGCGTGACCCAGGCGCAGCCCCCGTGCCCAGCCCCCTCGCGTGGCGCTCCCGAGGGGAGGCGTTGAGACGAGGCCAGACACTGAGCTCTGGGCTCCTTGAGGTTGATGCGACCCAGAGGCCACCCTCAGTTGTTTATCACCAGCGCGGAGCATAGCGCTTCCGCATGCGTACGGGCATAGCCGCTCCTCGGCAGTGTCGTCAGCCAGCGCGGAGCATGGTGCTTCCACTGGAACGTGGGAGGGGGCTCCCCTCCGGGAGGAGCCCCTGGGGCGTATACAGCCCCACCCTGACACGTGGCTGGCACAGTAGGGCTGGACGAGGTTTATGTGGGCACCCGTGAGCCAGCGCGGGACTCACGGGGCCCTACCTCAAGGCGGGTTGCGCCTGGCTCTGGGCCTTATCTTCGAGTGTGTTCCTGCAAATTTGGCGGATGCGGTGTTTCACGTCTTCGGGTCCCGGCTCTCGGCCTGGTCTCAGCCGTCGCTGGCAAGCCAGGTCGCGATGCCATGGACAAGACCAGAGGGTGAGGGCCGGAGAGCCGGTAGGAGCCCTAAGTCGTGATGCTCAGGCACCCCCCCTTTAACGCGCAAGCTAGGTTAGATGACGCAACTCTACGTCCTCGGGTCCCGGCTCTCGGGCTGGTCTCAGCCGTCGCTGGCAAGCCAGGTCGCGATGCCGTGGACAAGACCAGAGGGTGAGGGCCGGAGAGCCGGTAGGAGCCCTGAGTCGCGATGCTCGTGCACCCCTTTAACGCTGCATAAGCTGGGTCGACGCAGCAACTCTCGTCCTCGGGTCCCGGCTCTCGGGCTGGTTCAGATGGCTGGCAAGCTGTGTCGCGATGCCATGGACAAGACCAGAGGGTGAGGGCCGGAGAGCCGGTAGGAGCCCTGAGTCGCGATGCTCAGGCACCCCCCTTTAACGCATGAAGGATACTTGCCGCTGGGACTGGCCCGAGCGGCTTGGGGATGATGCAGCCCGAGGGGCGCCCCCAACAGGATAAGCTAAAGACATGAAATAAAAGGGATACATGCCGCAGGGACGGACTCCACGCTGCCTGGGAATAATGCGACTCAAGGCGCTCCCAGCCGGAAATGAAACTTAAAAATGTCACTGGTGATGTTGGGGATGAAGGGTTGTTGATGTAGCAGACTCGGTGGGCTGCGGAGCCGATCCTCACGAGCCCCTGTGCCCGGGGCCTCGGGAGGCTCCGGAGGCGCCTGGGCGGCTCCTCATGGGCCATCTTCATCTCCGCCAGGCTGCGCGTGCCTGACCTCTTGAGCCTCCAGGATGGTCCTCATGAGACGCTGGTGCGCAGCAGCCGCGTTTGGCAGGCCATACGGCATGGGTACGTAGCTGTGGGGCGGACCCTAGCAACGTCCCACTCGCGAGGGCCAGAGGCGCTCTTGAGATGCGACTCGGTTGAGCCCTGGTATGTCGATGCAGACGCGCAGCCCACCATCCTCGCCTGGATGGGGGGCCACAGCGGGTAGGCGGCGGCTGCCCCTCATGACCCTTGATTCCTGTAGCTCCTGAATGGGCTTGGTGATGAACTCTTGAGGGTTTTGTCCTCCTGGTATTGCTCCTGCTTGCGGGAAACGTGCTTCGAAACACGCCTCCACGTGGTGCCCAAGCGCCTCCCTCGAGACCTTGGCGAGGTCGGCGGCTCTCCAGGGGAGAGCCCCCGAGCCCTGCCTGAGGAGGGCGTCGGGCGCGCTTTCCTATGCGATGGAAGGAGGCTCCCCCTGGCCTGGTGCGGGCCTCGAGAACTGTCTCTTGAAGAGCCGGGCCGGTCGATGTCTTCTTCTTCTTGGGTGCTGCCTCGGGAGGCATCCTGCTGCTGCGGTCTGGGTCTTCCAGCGATGCGGCCTGAAAAGCTCGCTCTAGGGAGCACACTGCGTCTCTCTCTTCGCAGGGCACCGTGATGACCCCGCCGCTTCCTGGCATCTTGAAGATGTTGTAGCCGTGGTGGGTTCTGACCATGAATTTGGCCAACGCTGGGTACCCGAGGATGGCGTTATCTGGCAGCGAATGTGGGCGACGTCGAAGTCGATGAGCTCGGTGTGGTAGTTGTCGCGGGCCCGAAGGTGACAGGAAGGCGGACCTGCCCGATCGGGACCGTGGAGCCGTCGGTGACTCCGGAGAAGGGCTTGGTTGGCTGAAGCTGGATGTAAGGCACTTGAAGATTGTTGAATGTCTCCACGGACAGGACGTTAAGCCCTGCTCCACCGTCGATGAGGGTCTTGGTGACTAGCACATTGCTGATGATTGGGGAGCAAAGCCTCGGGAGAAATCCGGCTGTGGCGCAAGACTTGAGCTGATCCGCTGAAATGAACGTGATGGCGCACACCGACCACCGAGAGGGCGCGTGGACTCGAGCTTGGGGAGGACTGCATTCACTTCACGGGCGAATCGCTTGAAGATGCGTTGAGAGGCTGGGGCATGAGCTCCGCCCGGGATGCAGCGATCGCACGCGCTTCACGGAAGCCCCAGCCCCTCGTCTCGATGACGGTCTTCGACTCTCCTTGGTGGCGGCGGCGTGAAGGAGGCCTGCGTTCCCTTGCGGACGATCCTCACGAGGCTGATCCCTCCAGCCCCCCTCATGGCGGGTCTTGCCGGGTCCTCGCGAGGTTGGTCGCGCCACCCTTGGCGCGGGCTGATCTTCCCAGCGTCCTGCATTCCTTCCTCCTCCTCGGCCGTAGCCCCGGTCGCTGCGCTCGGGGCGTCTGCCGACCCTTCCTTCGTGCACGGCCCGGAGTTCTTGACATTCATTGGTGTTGTGGGTGTGGAGGTCATGGTACACGCAGTACCGGCTGCCCTTAGAGGACTCGGGCTGATCTCTGCCTTGCTTGGTGTCTGGTTCGGCTGCGAGCACGGCAGCCCCCTTGCGCTTCACGTCCTTGGCCTTGGGCTTCTTCTCTTCGGGATCCGCGGCAGGCAGCTCGAGGAGGGAGAGGCGCCCTCCTCAACCTCGGGCGCACTTGGTCGCCAAGTTGAACAGCTCCAGGAGGTGCACAGGTCTTCATGCATCGCCAGCTCCTCCTTCATCTTGACGTCATGACGCCCGTCGGAGAAGGCGGAGATGATGGCCTCCTCCGTTACCACAGGGATCTTGAGGCGCGCTGCTGTTGAAGCGCTGGATGTATTTTTGCAGGGTTTCCGGCTGCCGCTGATCCGGCGCATGTCGCCACGGCGGGTGGCCGGTCGCGAGTACCTTGGAAGTTGGCGATGAAGCGGGTGCGCATCTCGGCCCAGAAGAGATCGTGCACAGGGCCAGATTCAGAGCCAGTGCGGGCTCCGTCCTTGAGCGCCATGGGAAACCAGTTCGCCATGACCTTTTCATCCCGTTGGCAGCCTCGATGCCCAGCTCATAGAGCTGGAGGAACTCCGTAAGGGTCACCGTGCCGTCAGAAGCGTGGAGGCAGGTCCGGCTTGAACTTGGCGGGCTACGAGACGCCGCAGCTTGGTGGTGAAGGCGCGGCAGCCCGCCATGGCAGCTGGGGCCTCGGACGGCGAAGAGCTTGGTCTTGCTGGCCTCCTGTCGCGGCCGGGGCAGCGCAGGTCTTGACGTCGCGGGAGCGGGAGCGCCGGGCAGCTTCTTGCGGGCGAGGAACTTCTTGGCAGCTCTGCTCTTGCCGCTGGCGCTGGCGGAACGGGTTCCGCCAGGCCGCGCTTTGGGGCTGTGGCGCCGTCTTGGGGAGGAGGCGGCTGAAGCGCCCGGAGCGTCATCGCCTTGGCGAAGCGGCGTCGCAGTGCGGCGAGATGGGCGGCGGGGTCGCCTCCTGCGCAGCGACGTTCGGCGACTTCGGTCGAGCCATGCCGTGAACATCGTCGGCAGGGTGGTAGCGCAGGAGCTCGTTAGCGCGATAGCGCAGCTCGGGCCTCCATGGCGCGAGGTGCGCGTGACGAAAGAACCGGCGGGTGGCGAATTGTGGCGGTCTGGCCGTCCGCCTCATAGACGAGTCTTTGGGGCGGCGCTTGCTGCTCGTTCCCCGCCGGGCGATGGCGGCGTTGTGATGGCGGCGAGGAACGACGAGGCGCCCGCCGGCAGGGGCCGTCTGGGCGACATGGGAGGCGAGGCGGTTGGCGCTTCAGCGAGCCCGACGAGCATCGAACATGGTTGCAGTGGTCGGGGAAGAACGAGGCGACGAAAGGCAGATTCCGGCGCACCCCTACCTGGCGCGCCAAATGTCGGATTTCGGGTTCCGGCAGATCCTTAAGGTTCGAACTCTGGGGTGCGCGCGGAGATCCAACCCTCCATCGTCTCGTACCTCGCCGAACCGCGGGGACCTAAACTACTAGCAAGAACAACACAAGAGACGCAAGATTTATACTAGTTCGGGCCACCGTTGTGATGTAATACCCTACTCTAGTTTGTGGTGTGGTGGATTGCCTCTGGGCCTGATGAAGAATAAGATAGGAAGAACAGCCTCGCGAGGGTCTGTTCTTGGCGGGTGTGATGAACTGCTAGGTGGTGTCCCGTCGCTCTAGCTTGAAGATCGGGTCTCTATCTCTCTCTCTCTCTGGGTTCCGAATGCCGGCCTTCTCCCTTCTTCCTCTCTCCTCTCCCCCCTTTCTTCTTTGGTGGCTAGCTCTACTTATATAGACGAAGGCCCTGGGCCTCTTCCCAAATATTGAGCGGGAAGGGCGCCAACAATTGGCCATTTTGAAGGGGAACAACGGGTACACTTATCCTGACTAAAGTTGGTCCTCGCCGCCAAAGGCTCGTGATGACGCTCGCTTGGGCTCCACGATGACTTCCTTCCATCTGTTGGGGCTGGTCTTGGTCTTGTTGCAATCAAACAGATGCCTTTGCTTGATGCTCTCGCTGCGCTTGCTCCCTTTGCACCAAAGAGGAAAGGAGGGCCAGCTGCTGGGCTGGCGCCCGACTGGCGCCCCTGGTCGTCATGGCTTGCGTCATGGGCACCTCGCGAGGTACCCTGCCTTGAACTCTCCGCCTCCTCATGAGCCAGCCTGGCGAGGCCGCGCCTGAGGAAGCTCCTCGTCGTCCGCCCCGCGAGGCTTGGCCCCTCGCGAGGGTCTTGAGCTTGCGTGGATGAAGATGGGCTGTCCTGGGCCTCCTTTGAGCCACGCCGCAGGCTGCAGGCAGGCAAGTCTGGGGACCACCGTTCCTAGAACACCGACAGATACCTCTCCGACAATCGGAGTGACAAATCCTAATCTCGAAATACGCCGACCCAACAAGTACCTTTGGAGACACCTCTAGAGCACCTTTATAATCACCCAGTTACGTTGTGATGTTTGGTAGCACACAAAGTGTTCCTCCGGTAAACGGGAGTTGCATAATCTCATAGTCATAGGAACATGTATAAGTCATGAAGAAATCAATAGCAACATACTATACAATCGAGTGCTAAGCTAACGGAATGGGTCAAGTCAATCACATCATTCTCCTAATGATGTGATCCCATTAATAAAATGACAACTCATGTCAATGGCTAGGAAACATAACCATCTTTGATCAACGAGCTAGTCAAGTAGAGGCATACTAGTGACACTTTGTTTGCCTATGTATCCACACATGTATTATGTTTCCGGTTAATACAATTCTAGCATGAATAATAAACATTTATCATGAAATAAGGAAATAAATAATAACTTTATTATTGCCTCTAGGGCATATTTCCTTCAGGCCCCCCTCCACTTATTCCTGCACCCACACACTCCTTCTTCCTCCCAAAAAAATCACCAACCAGCTGAAGCACGAGTGCTAGCTCATCTTGCTGCGATTTTCGATCCCCTTGCCCAAAGCTCCACTCACAAAACTGCTTTGGGGTATTGTTCTTCGGTATGTGACTCCTCAAATGGTCCAATTAGTTTTTGTTCTAGTACTTTATTCATTTCAAATTTTTGCTGCCTGGGTGACGCTGTTTCTTGAGCTTGCATGTCAAATTTATATGGTCCCTACTAGTTCTAATGCGTGATATAGTCTCTAAGCACTTGTGGGAGTAGTTGCTATCAATTTTGTTGAGTTTGGTTCACTTTTATTTTGAGTTACTAAAATTTTCAGAAATTTTTCAGAGGAAGAAATATGTTTAGGAAAATATACCAAGGTGGTTCTTCAAGAAAGCAAGGACCCAGGCCCGCAATACGTGAGCCGGACCATGAACCACCAAGAGAAGCTCAAGTGCGGCCTTGTGAATGGCCGTCAGAAGATTTCATGGTTCGAGCAGGAATTAAGGAGGAATTTGACGCATATGTGTAATGCTGAACTCGAGGGCTTCATGCTAGATAAGTGCCCTCAATATTATCACCTAACGGATTCCTTTGTGAGAAGGTTCAAATTTTCATCTTCACGTAATTCTCACACTGTCCTATTTGATCTCTATGGTAAATATTATACTATGGACTTAGAACATTTTAGTACTGCTTGTAAACTTCCACAATGGGGTAGTGCTAGTGAACCTCGCAAATCTGAGTTTAAAGATTTTCTTGCTAGTATCACTATAGGGGAATCTAGAGAGATAACACAAGCTACCTGAAGGAAATATTCCCTAGAGGCAATAATAAAGTTATTATTTATTTTCTTATATCATGATAAATGTTTATTATTCATGCTAGAATTGTATTAACCGGAAACGTAATACTTGTGTGAATACATAGACAAACAGAGTGTCACTAGTATGCCTCTACTTGACTAGCTCGTTGATCAAAGATGGTTATGTTTCCTAGCCATTGACATGGGTTGTCATTTGATTAACGGGATCACATCATTAGGAGAATGATGTGATTGACTTGACCCATTCTGTTAGCTTAGCACTCAATCGTATAGTATGTTGCTATTGCTTTCTTCATGACTTATACATGTTCCTATGACTATGAGATTATGCAACTCCCGTTTACCAGAGGAACACTTTGTGTGCTACCAAACGTCACAACGAATCGGGTGATTATAAAGGTGCTCTCAGGTGTCTCCAAAGGTACTTGTGGGGTTGGCGTATTTCGAGATTAGGATTTGTCACTCCAATTGTCGGAGAGGTATCTCTGGGCCCACTCGGTAATGCACATCACTTAAGCCTTGCAAGCATTGCAACTAATGAGTTAGTTGCGGGATCATGTACTACGGAACGAGTAAAGAGACTTGCCGGTAACGAGATTGAACTAGGTATTGAGATACCGACGATCGAATCTCGGGCAAATAACATACCGATGACAAAGGGAACAATGTATGTTGTTATGCGGTCTGACCGATAAAGATCTTCGTAGAATATGTGGGAATCAATATGAGCATCCAGGTTCCGCTATTGGTTATTGACTGGAGACATGTCTCGGTCATGTCTACATAGTTCTCGAACCCGTAGGGTCCGCACGCTTAACGTTTCGATGACAGTTATATTATGAGTTTATATGTTTTGATGTACCAAAGGTTGTTCGGAGTCCTGGATGTGATCACGGACATGACGAGGAGTCTCGAAATGGTCGAGACATGAAGATTGATATATTAGAAGCCTATATTTGGATATCGGAAGTGTTCCGAGTGAAATCAGGATTTTACCGGAGTACCGGAGTGGTTGCCGGAACCCCCCGGGGGTTAATGGGCCATAGTGGGCCTTAGTGGAGAAGAGGAGAGGCGGCCAGGGCAAGGTCCGTGCGCCCCTCTCCCCTAGTCCGAATAGGACAAGGAGAGGGGGGCGCACCCCCCCCCCCCTTTCTTTCTTCTCCTCCACCTGTTTCCCCATCTTCTCCTAATCCAACAAGGAAAAGGCAGGGAGTCCTACTCCCGGTGGGAGTAGGACTCCTCCTGGCGTACCCCCTCCGGGCCGGCCGCGCCTCCCCCCTTGCTCGTTTATATACACGGGCAGGGGGCACCCTAGAGACACAACAATTGATCGTTTGATCTTTTAGCCGTGTGCGGTGCCCCCCTCCACCATAGTCCACCTCAATAATACTGTAGCGATGCTTAGGCGAAGCCCTGCATCGGTAGAACATCATCATCGTCACCACGCCGTCGTGCTGACGAAACTCTCCCTCAACACTCGGCTGGATCGGAGTTTGAGGGACGTCATCGGGCTGTACGTGTGCTGAACTCGGAGGTGCCGTGCGTTCGGTACTTGATCGGCGGATCGTGAAGACATACGACTACATCAACCGTGTTGTGCTAACGCTTCCGCTTTCGGTCTACGAGGGTACGTGGACAACACTCTCCCCTCTCGTTGCTATGCATCACCATGATCTTGCGTATGCATAGGATTTTTTTTGAAATTACTACGTTCCCCAACAGTGGCATCAGAGCGTGGTTTTATGCGTTGATGTTATATGCACGAGTAGAACACAGGTGAGTTGTGGGCGATACAAGTCATACTGCTTACCAGCATGTCACACTTTGGTTCGGCGGTATTGTTGGATGAAGCGGCCCCGACCGACATTACGCGTACGCTTACACGAGACTGGTTCTACCGACGTGCTTTGCACACAGGTGGCTGGCGGGTGTCAGTTTCTCCAACTTTAGTTGAACCGAGTGTGGCTACGCCCGATCCTTGCGAAGGTTAAAACAGCACCAACTTGACAAACTATCGTTGTGGTTTTGATGCGTAGGTAAGAACGGTTATTTCTAAGCCCATAGCAGCCACATAAAATTTGCAACAACAAAGTAGAGGACGTCAAACTTGTTTTTGTAGGGCATGTTGTGATGTGATATGGTCAAGACATGATGCTAAATTTTATTGTATGAGATGATCATGTTTTGTAACCGAGTTATCGGCAACTGGCAGGAGCCATATGGTTGTCGCTTTATTGTATGCAATGCAATCGCCATGTAATGCTTTACTTTATCACTAAGAAGTAGCGATAGTCGTAGAAGCATAGGATTGGCGAGACGACAATGATGCTACGATGGAGATCAAGGTGTCACGCTGGTAACGATGGTGATCATGACGGTGCTTCGGAGATAGAGATCACAAGCACAAGATGATGATGGCCATATCATATCACTTATATTGATTGCATGTGATGTTTATCTTTTATGCATATTATCTTGCTTTGATTGACAGTAGCATTATAAGATGATCTCTCACTAAATTTCAAGATAAAAGTGTTCTACCTGAGTATGCACCATTGCCAAAGTTCATCGTGCCCAGACGCCAGGTTATGATCGGGTGTGAAAAGCTCTACGTCCATCTACAACGGGTGCAAGCCAGTTTTGCACACGCAGAATACTCATTGTTAAACTTGACGAGCCTAGCATATGCAGATATGGCCTCGGAACACTGAGACCGAAAGGTCGAGCGTGAATCATATAGTAGATATGATCAACATAGTAATGTTCACCATTGAAAACTACTCCATTTCACGTGATGATCGGTTATGGTTTAGTTGATCTGGATCACGTGATCACTTAGAGGATTAGAGAGATGTCTATCTAAGTGGGAGTTCTTAAGTAATATGATTAATTGAACATAATTTTATCATGAACTTAGTACCTGATAGTATCTTGCTTGTCTATGTTGATTGTAGATAGATGTCCTGTGCTGTTGTTCCGTTGAATTTTAATGCGTTCTTAGAGAAAGCAAAGTTGAAAGATGATGGTAGCAATTACACGGACTGGGTCCGTAACTTGAGGATTATCCTCATTGCTCGCCTGTAAGAATTACGCCCTGGAAGCACCGCTGGGTGCCGTGCTTGCTGCAGATGCTGGCGACGACATTAAGAACGTCCGGCAAAGCAAAGCCGATGACTACTCGATAGTTCGATGTGCCATGCTTTACGGCTGAGAACCGGGACTTCAACGACGTTTTGAACGTCATGGAGCATATGAGATGTTCCAGGAGTTGAAGTTAATATTTCAAGCAAATGCCCGGATTGAGAGATATGAAGTCTCCAATAAGTTCTACAGCTCCAAGATGGAAGAGAATAGTTCTGTCAGTGAGCATATACTCAGAATGTCTGGGTATAACAATCACTTGATTCAACTGGGAGTTAATCTTCCAGATGATAGCGTCATTGACAGAATTCTTCAATCACTGCCGCCAAGCTACAAGAGCTTCGTGATGAACTATAACTTGCAAGGGATGGATAAGACGATTCCCGAGCTCTTTGCAATGCTAAAGGCTGCGGAGGTAGAAATCAAGAAGGAGCATCAAGTGTTGATGGTCAATAAGACCACCTGTTTCAAGAAAAAGGGCAAAGGGAAGAAGAAGGGGAACTTCAAGAAGAACAACAAGCAAGTTGCTGCTCAAGAGAAGAAACCCAA
This sequence comes from Aegilops bicornis, assembly GCA_021605145.1. NCBI lineage: Eukaryota > Viridiplantae > Streptophyta > Magnoliopsida > Poales > Poaceae > Aegilops > Aegilops bicornis. The sequence goes on from CM038671.1 coordinate 107,775,629, forward strand.
GTTTGGACCTAAGCCTGAGACTGAGTGCTTCTACTACAAGCAGACTGGTCACTGGAAGCGGAACTGCCCCAAGTATTTGGCGGATAAGAAGGATGGCAAGGTTAACAAAGGTATATGTGATATACATGTTATTGATGTGTACCTTACCAGAGCTCGCAGTAGCACCTGGGTATTTGATACTGGTTCTGTTGCTAATATTTCCAACTCAGTCTGGCTAAGGACGAGGTGACAATGCACGTGGGAAATGGTTCCAAAGTTGATGTGATCAACGTCGGCACGCTACCTCCACATCTACCTTCGGGATTAGTATTAGACCTAAATAATTGTTATTTGGTGTCAGTGTTGAGCATGAACATTATATCTAGATCTTGTTTGATGCGAGACGGTTATTCATTTAAATCAGAGAACAATGGTTGTTCTATTTATATGAGTAATATCTTTTATGGTCATGCACCCTTAAAGAGTGGTCTGTTTTTGATGAATCTCGATAGTAGTAATACACATATTCATAATGTTGAAGCCAAAAGATGCAGAGTTGATAATGATAGTGCAACTTATTTGTGGCAATCGCCATTTAGGTCATATCGATGTAAAGCGCATGAAGAAACTCCATCTTGATGGACTTTTGGAACCACTTGATTATGAATCACTTGGTACTTATGTAACCGTGCCTCATGGGCAAGATGACTAAAACGCCGTTCTCGGTACTATGGAGAGAGCAACAGATTTGTTGGGAATCATACATACAGATGTATGTGGTCCGATGAATGTTGAGGCTCGTGGCGGATATCGTTATTTTCTCACCTTCACAGATGATTTAAGCAGATATGGGTATATCTACTTAATGAAACATAAGTCTGAAACATTTGAAAAGTTCAAAGAATTTCAGAGTGAAGTTGAAAATCATCGTAACAAGAAAACAAAGTTTCTATGATCTGATCGTGGAGGAGAATATTTGAGTTACGAGTTTGGTCTTCATTTGAAACAATGCAGAATAGTTTCGCAACTCACGCCACCCGGAACACCACAGCGAAATGGTGTGTTTGAACGTTGTAATCATACTTTACTAGATATGGTGCGATCTATGATGTCTCTTACTGATTTACCGCTATCTTTTTGGGGTTATGCTTTAGAGACGGATGCATTCACGTTAAATAGGGCACCATCAAAATCCATTGAGACGACGCCTTATGAACTGTAGTTTGGCAAGAAACCAAGTTGTCGTTTCTTAAAGTTTGGGGCTGCGATGCTTATGTGAAAAAGCTTCAAACTGATAAGCTCGAACCCAAATCGGAGAAATGTGTCTTCATAGGATACCCAAAGGAGAATGTTGGGTACACATTCTATCACAGATCCGAAGGCAAGACATTCATTGCTAAGAATGGATCCTTTCTAGAGAAGGACTTCTCTCGAAAGAAGTGAGTGGGAGGAAAGTAGAACTTGATGAGGTAACTGTACCTGCTCCCTTATTGGAAAGTAGTTCACCACAGAAACCGGTTCCTGTGACGCCTACACCAATTAGTGAGGAAGTTAATGATGATGATCATGGAACTTCAGATCAAGTTGTCACTGAACCTCGTAGGTCAACCAGAGTAAGATCCGCACCAGAGTGGTACGGTAATCCTGTTCTGGAGGTGTCAGGGATATACCCCGCGGCGTAAATCGGCTGGAAGTATAACCCGGCCGGACTTGGCGGTTTACTTGAGACCCGGCTAAGACTTGACGATTCATTGGCGACCCGTTTGGACTTGACGGTTTACGGTTCATTGGTAATCCGGCAGGCGGGTCAGAGGAGCGACAAGACCCGGTGGCCCAACTGGCGGTTCATGAAGGCCGGTTCATACTATGGTGGGCCGATTTAAGAGGAAAGGCATGACGAATATTTACCTTACAAGGAATTAAGTCCAGGACTTGTATCCGGTTTGTATTAGAGATAGACTAGTCCTAATCCTAATAGGACTCCACATGTAACCCGCCCCTTAAACATATATAAGGAGGGGCAGGGCTCCCCAAAGAGGGACAAGCGACAAAGGCAAGAAGAAACAATTTCTAGGGCTAGACACAAAGAGTCGGTTTACCAGCGACTCTCGCGTGATCATAATGAGACCTAGCCTCAAACAACATGTAGGGCTATTACCAGATGATGTTTCCCGGGGCCTGAAGGTGTCTAAATCCTTGTCTTGTGTTGCGTCTCTCGATTCCGCTCAACCCCTCTCAAGCTACCACATAGATGCATTGGCCTCGCAACTAAGTCCTGACACTAAGGACATCTGCCATGGCAAAACCACGAAAGTTGGCGCCCACCGTGGGGCCTGCGCATGGTGGTGTTGAGTTCTTGAAGGGAGCTCTCTCAGGCATCGAGAAGCTTGCGATTCTCCGGATGCAGAAGAGATAGTGTCGGAAGATCTACATCAACTATGATCTCATGATCGTACTCCGGAGATCTTTTTTATTTTTCATCGAAGTCGCGTGCTGAACGTCTAATTCTTGATCCGGCCTCTGTTGTCTTCAATCCAATTTGGTGACTAGCAACAAAGTTTGGTGGATTTTTTTGGAGGTAGGAGATCCGAGCCGGATACCCAAATCGGGTCGGATCTGACAGGAAACCACGCCAGACAGTCAAGAGCTCACAGACAAGCAAGATCGCCGAGATATTGGCGTACCTACCTGCATCGCAAAGCAAACAGCGACGTGCGTAAACATCACATCAATCGTCAATCGTGAATCACCAAGCAAAGGATTTTTATAACAGTTTGGTTTTTACTTTTTCTTTCCGATCTGGCGTTGCCACTATTAATTGGAAGCGATAGATGCTAGAATAAGACGCATCCAAGGAGTACTACTTCTCTTGAGCAATTCAAGTCCTAAAGGGAATCAACGTATGGAAAGGCTACATGCATGGTTGTTCAGAATGAGTGGTCAAAAACAACTATGTACAAGGAGGAAAGGAGTACTATTTTTTTCCTTATTAAAGCAAATCTGTGTACAAGGAAGTGCTTTCTCAGTCAAAATCAGTGGTCAAAATCAACTGCCATTGTTCACATCACGGCAAGCCAGCCGCAACTGACATGAAGACAAATTACTGAACCGGTTATTATTGTACTGATACGGGTTGTACAAGAAACAGGGTGTTTTAGGGCTGAAGCATGGAAGGTTTGTGCATTGAGAATACGCAAGGATGAATAATAGGATACAGAGTTGAAAAAAGTAACTGCGACCCGGATAAAGCTGACCACGACCCGGAGGAGGTCTTGGTTGCACGGAGTCGGATTCGGTCCTTGCTGTGCTAAGCCGCCCGCCTTCAAACCTACACCTAAGCAGGCCTCGTTCCGCGCGCTATCTCAGCGCATGCCAAATCCATCAAGTTGTCCCTGCTACTACATCTTAGGCGTGAGGGCAAAGGAATAAATAAACAAGCACCATCGCATGTTATGAGTCCCTAGGCCTACCACTCCACCTCTGCTGCACCGTAAGCCGGCTTGGGCCTTGCTAACGCCGCTGCTGTACTTTAAACCGCTGATGCGCTGAGTCACCTTCTGCTTCCGTCGACTCCGCACCGAGCGATCTGCCACCATCATCGACCCACGGGTACCGTCGTAGTCCGGGAACAGTACGCCACTACAGGCACAGAAGAGAATGGCTAAATTACTGTTGCATGTATTAGAAAATACTCATGGAATGGCTCGTCTGTCGTCCAAAACGAATCAGGTGATATCCATCCAGTTTACTTTTATCAGTATTTCTTAACTTTTTGAAAACAACCACTCTGCCCTATAGTGTTGTTATATACAAATGTCGCCCCTACGGTCCGATTTACATCAACGCCGGCCGACTCGCTCGTCTGCACCACCTTACAACGCCACGGACGACTCGCCAGTCCGCCTTCGCCGCCGGTTCACGCATCCGCTCCGGCTTACAACGCGGAGGATAACTTGCTCATCCACACCGGCGTACAAACGCCGTGACCGATTTATATGTCTGCTCCCGCGGCCGCTTCACCCGTGAGTGATTTCAGTTTCACCTTGTGATCATCAGCTTCATGGCGGGTTACTTCCGGCCTAAACACATCAGGTGATATCCATCTAAAAAATATTTTATTAGCACATATTCTTTTTTTGTCAAAGACTAGTTTATCTTTGCCTTGGTCTGCAATATTGTTTATGCAGGACAATTGTTCATTACAAATGAGGCGTTATATTACGGGCACGGAGCATGCCTAGCAACGTTCTGCACCGGTGTTTCGTCTGTGTCATACCACCCGGTGAATGAACGTGCGCAAGACGCCATCCCTGTGGCCCGGTTTACATCAGCTTGCCGGGACCGCGCCCGCGATTAACTTGCCCGTCCGAGCCGGTTTACGACACCGGTGCCGATTTTCCCCATCCGCACCGATTTACAATGTCGCGGCCATCCGAGTCACCTCTGATGTTGCGGTCGTCTTTGTCGTCCATCTCTCACGGCCTAGTCTACATCAACATACCGGGCCGCACCTGTCTGCATGAACTGTTTGAGCAAGTCACAACTTGGGTAGCCCGGTTTTCTTTCAACAAATAGGAGGCAAATTATCATATACTATCAACCGGCGTCTGCTCTAGATGGCTCAATGGACAGGCACACAAGTCGCCGCCACTACAGTTTGGTTAGCTTCAAATCACCAGTTGGAAGGAACCATTGGCCGAGTTGCTGACACGGCCCATACGGGATCATTTATAACCCGCCGCAGTCACCTCAACCTTCTGTAGATTCACATCGTGCTATCAACACCAATGATATACATGTTATGCCGGTTTATATCACAGTCAATATATGGAGAATCTCAAGCCAACTCCTCGAGTCACCTTGAGACTCGGGGGCTATGATGACATGACTCAGCAAATCTTGCCAGTTTCAGCAAATTTAAGAACCCCAGAACGATGGAGGGAAGGATAACCCGGTCCCGAAGGCTACTGTCCTATTGATGAAAATTTAAAGGCCGTCAGAAAATTTCCGGCTTAGAAAGTATATGACAGTTACAAAATCCCGGCTCGATGAAGAAGTTCCGGATCATCAGAAAGGATCCGGTTTACAATCCGGTTCAAGGGAAATATATTCTCCCACAAAGCTCTGAAGCGCTCAAATCCGGTTTAAAAAATGTCCGGTTCAAAAAGGAATTAACTTCTCGCAAGTTCGAGTTGAAGGGCCGTCAGAAAATTTCCGGCTGAAAATGAAGATTCCGGTTTGCAATCCGGTTTAAGGGAAGTTTGTTCTCCCACAAAGTTTTGAAGCTCTCAATATCCGGTTCAAAATCCTGGTTCAAGAAGGATTTATCTCTTGCAAAAAGTTAAAGGGTGCCAAAGAGGACCTGCTGCCATGATGCGCGGTTCAAACATGGGTATCATGCCTTATTGGCTTATCATATTATTGATCACTTGGGGGCTTGGTCGAACCCGAACCATAGCTACACCTCTTGATCGGTGCAGTGCCACAGCATCACTTGGGGGCTTGGTCAAACCCGAACCATAGGTACACCTCTTGATCGGCGCAATGCCACAACATCACTTGGGGGATTGGTCGTATCTAAACCATAGCTACACCTCTTGATCAGCGCAATGCCACAACATCACTTGGGGGCTTGGTCGAACCCGAACCATAGCTACACCTCTTGATCGGCGTAATGCCACAATGTCATTTGGGGGCTTGGTCATATCCGAACCATAGTCACACCTCTTGATCGGCTCAAAGCCTCGCCTACAACAGTTTTATTTGCCTTTGTTTGAGTTTTGTTCTCTTTTTGATAATTTTTTTTGCTTGCTTTCAAACAGGCGTTAACAACCCGGCTCGGCTTTCAACTACAAGTTGTCAGTACATGATCAAGTTATAATCCAGAGACTATCAGCCCAGCCTGGTTTGACTACGAGTCGCTAGTATTGTATATGGTTAAACCGGTGTTTATCACAACCCGGTACGGTTTTATCATAAACCGGCACAGTATGAAAGGAGTTATCATTACTCAAGATTGGGGTTATCACTCTTACTACAAAAAGTTGGTAAACCAACGATGTGATTCAATGTCACAGGTATGATATATTTCATATTTGATTATTCTTAAGTGCAGCCTTGGTTATAAACCCAGGTTATATGTTGGGCATTATGACCCGTCCGGCGGTAAACCGCCAGGACACTTTAAACTTGTTGTATGCATAAACATATTGAATAAGCATGATTATAAATCACCGGTGTTTATTAAATCGGCCTGGCTTTAAGACGATAAGTCGCCAGTATATGATGAGAAATTATTCGGTGTTTATTAAACCGGCCTGGCTTTAAGACGATAAGTTGCCAGTATATGATAAGAAATTATCCGGTGTTTGTTAACTTGGCCTGGCTTTGGACTGTAAGTCGCCAGTATATATTTGGATTGCGCCATTGGAATCATGCGCTTATAAATCATTGGGTTATATTATTCAAATAGCCAAACTTGGCTGAATTTTCATTATGATATTGAATGAATAAGGTATTCACACCGGATTATATTATCTTGAATAGCCAACATGGCTGGATTTTTATTATGGTTATTAATAACCTGTATTATTGAGGTTTTCCAAAGTCGCTTTAGTGTAATGGCTATTATTTTATCAAAGGATATGATTTATTCTACAATGGAAGGAATAGTCCCGAGTCGCTGCAGGCTTACAACACGGCACCTGGGGGCTATATTATTCAAATTGAGATTACATGCAAGTCTCATGTCGCTGGAAGCATGCACCATGACACTTGGGGGCTAATGCAAAGTCATTTTGATTGGCCTTATTGAAGACCCGGCTCATCACATCATAATGAGCCAGCCCTTGGGGGCTACACTGGTTGAAGTTTTTATGAGTATAAAGCCATTACAAGTCTCAGGTTGCTGCAAGCATGACAACTCGGCACTTGGGGATACATATATGGAGTATTCAGTTTTTTTATTAGTGACTGAGATGAACAACATGGATTTCTTCAAAGTGGCAGTAATTATATGGAAACAAGTCTCAAATCATCACTTTGTTCTGTTCAAGACTTGGGGGCTATATGTAATATGGATATAAGGGAGAAATATCTCCAATTTTCAGTTTTGAGCAAACCAAATGGACCCGGCATCACCAATCATCATGAACCGGCCTTTGCAACAATTATGAACCAGCATTGGAAACAATCATGACCCAAAATTATCAGTTTTTATAACCCGGCAGTTTTGGCAATCATAAATCGGCAAGATCTACATCTTTAAGCCGGCTGAATATCAGTTGAATATTTCAAGACCAATATTTTTGTCAAGTCAGAGCATTGAAGGCCGACTCAAATGGATTGTTTCTTATAATATTTCTCTACAAGAGCCAATGTCAGCAAATTGGTTATGAAGCTGGCCTATTGACCCAGATTTTTTAGAAGAAGGGCCTGGATTTTTTGCATTGGCAAGGTTTGGACATATCTGTTAAAAGAGATTTTCTATAAGATCTTGAGTATGCATCCAGGAGGAAATGACAAGGACTTAAAGATGATCAGGTGCCGGTTCAGGAAAATATTTAACCCGCTGCACAACCTATCAAGTTTGTTCTTGTGTTTATTTTACAGGATCAGTTTAACATGGATAAATCCAAATTAACTGGGGGCTAATGTCAGGGATATATCCCGGGGCGTAAACCGGCCGGAAGTATAACCCGGCCGGACTTGGCGGTTTACTTGAGACCTGGCTAAGACTTGACGATTCACTGGCGACCCGTTTGGACTTGACGGTTTACGGTTCATTGGTAATCCGGCAGGCGGGTCAGAGGAGCGACAAGACCCGGTGGCCCAACTGGCAGTTCATGAAGGCCGGTTCATACTATGGTAGGCCGGTTTAAGAGGAAAGGCCTGACGAATATTTACCTTACAAGGAATTAAGACCAGGACTTGTATCCGTTTTGTATTAGAGATAGACTAGTCCTAATCCTAATAGGACTCCACATGTAACCCGCCCCTTCAACATATATAAGGAGGGGTAGGGCTCCCCAAAGAGGGACAAGCGACAGAGGCAAGAAGAAACAATTTCTAGGGCTAGACACAAAGAGCCGGTTTACCAGCGACTCTCTCGTGATCATAATGAGACCTAGCCTCAAACAGCATGTAGGGCTATTACTGGATGATGTTTCCCGGGGCCCGAAGCTGTCTAAATCCTTGTATTGTGTTGCGTCTCTTGATTCTGCTCAACCCCTCTCAAGCTACCACATAGATGCATTGGCCTCGCGACTAGGTCCTGACACTAAGGACATCTGCCGTGACAAAACCACGACAGGAGGTTATGTTACTAGACCATGATGAACCTACGAACTATGAAGAAGCGATGGTGAGCCCAGATTCCGCAAAATGGCTTGAGGCCATGAAATCTGAGATGGGATCCATGTATGAGAACAAAGTGTGGAATTTGGTTGACTTGCCCGATGATCGGCAAGCCATTGAAAATAAATGGTCTTCAAGAAGAAGACTGACGCTGACGGTAATGTTACTGTCTATAAAGCTCGACTTGTTGCGAAAGGTTTTCGACAAGTTCAAGGGATTGACTACGATGAGACCTTCTCACCCGTAGCGATGCTTAAGTCTGTCTGAATCATGTTAGCAATTTCTGCATTTTATGATTATGAAATTAGGAAAATGGATGTCAAAACTGCATTCCTGAATGGATTTCTGGAAGAAGAGTTGTATGTGATGCAACCGGAAGGTTTTGTCGATCCAAAGGGAGCTAACAAAGTGTGCAAGCTCCAGCGATCCATTTATGGACCGGTGCAAGCCTCTCGGAGTTGGAATAAACACTTTGATAGTGTGATCAAAGCATTTGGTTTTGTACTGACTTTTGGAGAAGCTTTGTATTTACAAGAAAGTGAGTGGGAGCTCAGAGCATTTACGATATTATATGTGGATGACATATTGCTGATTGGAAATGATATAGAATTTCTGGATAGCATAAAGGGATACTTGAATAAGAGTTTTTCAATGAAAGACCTCAGTGAAGCTGCTTATATATTGGGCATCAAGATCTATAGAGATAGATCAAGACGCTTAATTGGACTTTCACAAAAGCACATACCTTGACAAAGTTTTGAAGAAGTTCAAAACGGATCAAGCAAAGAAAGGGTTCTTGCCTATGTTACAAGGTGTGAAGTTGAGTAAGACTCAATGCCCGACCACTGCAGAAGATAGAGAGAAAATGAAAGATGTTCCCTATGCTTCAGCCATAGGCTCTATCATGTATGCAATTCTGTGTACCAGACCTGATGTGTGCCTTGCTATAAGTCTAGCAGGTAGGTACCAAAGTAATCCAGGAGTGGATCACTGGACAGCGGTCAAGAACATCCTGAAATACCTGAAAAGGACTAAGGATATGTTTCTCGTTTATGGAGGATACAAAGAGCTCATCGTAAATGGTTATGTTGATGAAAGCTTTGACACTGATCCGGACGATTCTAAATCGCAAACCGGATACGTGTTTACATTGAACGGTGGAGCTGTCAGTTGGTGCAGTTCTAAACAAAGCGTCGTGGTGGCATAAACGTGTGAAGCGGAGTACATAGCTGCTTCGGAAGCAGCAAATGAAGGAGTCTGGATGAAGGAGTTCATATCCGACCTCGGTGTCATACCTAGTGCATCGGGTCCAATGAAAATATTTTGTGACAATACTGGTGCAATTGCCTTGGCGAAGGAATTCAGATTTCACAAGAGAACCAAGCACATCAAGAGACGCTTCAATTCCATCCGGGATTTACTCCAGGTGGGAGACATAGAAATTTGCAAGATACATACGGATCTGAATGTTGCAGACCCATTGACTAAGCCTCTTCCACGAGCAAAACATGATCAGCACCAAGGCTCCATGGGTGTTAGAAGCATTACTGTGTAATCTAGATTATTGACTCTAGTGCAAGTGGGAGACTGAAGGAAATATGCCCTAGAGGCAATAATAAAGTTATTATTTATTTCCTTATATCATGATAAATGTTTATTATTCATGCTAGAATTGTATTAACCGGAAACGTAATACTTGTGTGAATACATAGACAAACAGAGTGTCACTAGTATGCCTCTACTTGACTAGCTCGTTGATCAAAGATGGTTATGTTTCCTAGCCATTTACATGGGTTTTCATTTGATTAACGGGATCACATCATTAGGAGAATGATGTGATTGACTTGACCCCTTCCGTTAGCTTAGCACTCGATCGTATAGTATGTTGATATTGCTTTCTTCATGACTTATACATGTTCCTATGACTATGAGATTATGCAACTCCGTTTACGGAGGAACACTTTGTGTGCTACCAAACGTCACAACGTAAATGGGTGATTATAAAGGTGCTCTACAGGTGTCTCCAAAGGTACATGTTGGGTTGGCGTATTTCGAGATTAGGATTTGTCACTCCGATTGTTGGAGAGGTATCTCTGGGCCCACTCGATAATGCACATCACTTAAGCCTGCAAGCATTGCAACTAATGAGTTAGTTGCGGGATGATGTACTACGAAACGAGTAAAGAGACTTGCTGGTAACGAAATTGAACTAGGTATTGAGATACCGACGATCGAATCTCAAGCAAGTAACATACCGATGACAAAGGGAACAACGTATGTTGTTATGCGGTCTGACCGATAAAGATCTTCATAGAATATGTGGGAGCCAATATGAGCATCTAGGTTCCGCTATTGGTTATTTACCGGAGACGTGTCTCGGTCATGTCTACATAGTTCTCGAACCCGTAGGGTCCGCACGCTTAACGTTTCGATGACAATTATATTATGAGTTTATATGTTTTGATGTACGGAAGATTGTTCGGAGTCCCGGATGTGATCACGGACATGACGAGGAGTCTCGGAATGGTCGAGACATGAAGATTGATATATTGGAAGCCTATATTTGGATATTGGAAGTGTTCCGGGTGAAATCGGGATTTTACCAAAGTACCGGAGGGGTTACCGAAACCCCCCGGGGGTTAATGGGCCATAGTGGGCCCTAGTGGAGAAGAGGAGAGGCGGCCAGGGCAAGGGCCGCGCGCCCCTCCCCCCTAGTCCGAATAGGACAAGGAGAGGGGGGCGGCGCCCCCCCTTTCCTTCTTCTCCTCCACCTCTTTCCCCCTCTTCTCCTAATCCAACAAGGAAAAGGGAGGGAGTCCTACTCCCGGTGGGAGTAGGACTCCTCCTGGTGCGCCCCCTCCTGGTCGGCCGCACCTCCCCCCTTGCTCCTTTATATACGGGGGCAGGGGGCACCCTAGAGACACAACAATTGATCGTTTGATCTTTTAGCCGTGTGCGGTGCCCCTCTCCACCATAGTCCACCTCGATAATACTGTAGCGGTGCTTAGGCGAAGCCCTGCGTCGGTAGAACATCATCATCGTCACCATGCCGTCGTGCTGATGAAACTTTCCCTCAACACTCAGCTGGATCGGAGTTCAAGGGACGTCATCGGGCTGAACATGTGCTGAACTCGGAGGTGTCGTGCGTTTGGTACTTGATCGGTCGGATTGTGAAGACGTACAACTACATCAACCGTGTTGTGCTAACGCTTCCGCTTTCAGTCTACGAGGGTATGTGGAAAACACTCTCCCCTCTCGTTGCTATGCATCACCAAGATCTTGCGTGTGCGTAGGATTTTTTTTGAAATTACTACGTTCCCCAACACTACCATAGGGAGCATTCATTTTCCTGCTATACATTATTTTGCTCTCTTTATAGGTAGATGCATAAATGGTAAGGATGAGGCATGCCACATGTGTGTTCCTGGTCTTAGTGTTCTCAAGAGTGTTGTTTTAGGAGATAAACAATATAACTTGGGGTCCATTATTGCACGAAGGTTGCATAATAATGGTTTAAGTGGAGACTTGTTTGGTGGGATTTATGCAACCCGTGTGGCTAAATTTCTTGAGATACCCATACTTGAAAATGATATGGAATTGCCTCCCGCTTATCTAGATTATGATGCTATGGTTGGCCATCAGTTTATTGAGAGGAATGAACAGCCTCTCCAGTATCGACTAATGTTTGACAGGCGCCGCACTGTCCATATTGCTCTCCCTACTCCTACTTTCTTTGACTTTCAGGCAAAAGGGAGATATATTATAACCAGGGAGGAGGCGAACGAGTATAAGAGGAGGATGGAGGCAGCTTGCCTCCAAGCTGCACCTCATGAGGCAATAGTTGCTGCATCTCAGTACGACCCCAACTAGAACTTTGATCCATGGGCATAAACCAACTTAGGCCAAAAGCCTAAGCTTGGGGGAGTACGTATTTCTCACCGACATTACATTCATGTTCACACACTCATTCTAGTCACTATCCATGCTAGTTTATTTTCCTTTTTCTTGCTTTCTTCTTGTGTGCTTGAATAACCTTAAGAAAAACCAATTTTTTTGTAGATTTTAGCTAGTTTACTTTCCATGCTTGTAGTAGTAGTAATTAAAAGAAAACCCAAAAAGATTTCTCGTTCTTCTTTTTGCTCGTTGGGAGCTTTCTCGTGTAAATAGTTTTTATTTCTTTTCTTTTCTTTGGGGGTCGATAGGAGAAGACCATAATGAAAATGTTGAAGTAGCTCTTGTATGCATTATTGTCGATTTAACCAAGAGCCCATATTACCTTGTCTTCTCCCTTGTATCATATGCTCGCAGATTTCAGCTTAGTCCAATGCACGTGCACTATTATTATTATACACACCGTTCGTGCAAGTGAAAGGCAATAATGACGATATATGATGAACTGATTTAGATGAGAGAAGCTGGTATGAACTCGACCTCTCTTGTTTTTGTAAATATGATTAGTTCATCGTCCCTGATTCAGCCTATTATAAATGAAACATGTTTGCATTGACAATTAGAGATTATAGTTGCTTATGCCATGCTTAATTAGCTAGGAGTTTATAATGGTTTACCTTGCGTGCCAACATGCTATTAAAATGGTTGTGATGTGGTATGATAGGGTGGTATCCTCCTTTGAATGATTCAAGTGACTGGACTTGGCACATGTTCACACATGTAGTTAAAATAAAATCAACATAGCCTCCACAATATTTATGTTCATGGTGGATTATATCCTACTCATGCTTGCACTCAATGTTTATTAATTTTAATGCATCTTCATGACTGTTGTCGTTGGTCGCTTCCCAGTCTTTTTCTAGCCTTCACTTGTACTAAGCGGGAACTGCTTGTGCATCCACTTCCATAAACCCCAAAAGTTATTCCATATGAGTCCACCATACCATCCTATATGCGGTATATACCTGCCGTTTCAAGTAAATTTGTATGTGCCAAACTCTAAACCTTCAAATGAAATTCTGTTTTGTATGCTCGAATAGCTCATGTATCAACTAGGGTTGTCTGTATCTTCCATGCTAGGCGGGTTATTCTCAAGAGGAGTGGACTCCGCTCCTCACTCACGAGAAAATGGCTGGTCACCGGGATGCCCAGTCCCATGCTCTAAGCAAATCAAATCAAAATAATTGCAAACAAAACTCCCCCAGGACTGTTGTTAGTTGGAGGCACCCGTTGTTTCGGACAAGCCATGGATTGATGTTTGTTGGTGGTAGGGGGAGTATAAACTTTACCGTTCTTCTTGGGAACCGCCCATAATGTGTGTAGCATGGAAGATATCGAGATCTCTCTGTTGTTATGTTGACAATGAAAGTATGCCGCTCAAATATTATTTATCTCTGCTTTAAAATCGAGCTCAGGCACCTCTCCAAATCCCTACTTCCCTCTGCGAAGGGCCTATCTATTTTCTTTTATGTTGAGTCATCACCCTCTTATTAAAAAGCACCAGTTGAAGAGCACCGCTGTCCTTTGCATCCATTACTATTAATTTATATTGGGTATGACTATGATTGGATCTCTTTTACCATGAATTACAATGTTTAGTCAGTCCTTGATCTTTAAAGGTGCTCTGTGTCGTGGTTCTAAGTCTGACAGTAGAATAGGGGGGTAGGAATGGAGAGGCAAGATCCTAGCTATGGAGCAGTTGTACAGGCAAGATGTTTACGAGTTCAGTCCCTTCTCGGAGGAAGTAACAACCCTATGTCTTGGAGCCCGGAGGCGGTTGACTGTATTATGTGTGTATAAGTTACAGGGGTGCCAACCCTTTACACTGAGGAGGGGGTGGCTTATATAGAGTTCGCCAGACCCCTCCAGCCCTCAGTTATGCAGGGATTAAAGTACACTAAGGCCGGGGGTTACTGGTAACGCCCCACATAAAGTGCTATGATGACCATAAAAGCTACTTAATGACCGACCGTTTGTGTGCAGACTGGCTTTAGATCTCCTGGCGGTCGAGTGGTTGGCTTCATGGTTGAGTGTCTTCAAGTCCGTCGAGTGGAACCCTTCCAGGTCGACTGAAAGGTGGTTTCTTCTAGAGATGTCCTTGGGGAGGGTATCTTGGACAGGTCGATGACCCTACCCTAGGTACATGGCTTCATCATTAGCCCTCGAGTGGATCGAGGTTTGAGTGGGGAAGGAGTTGAACATACTTCCGACCCATTTTTGTGCTGCGAGTGTGTCTTGTTTTGGATCAATGAACTTAGGTGACGGCACCAACTTCTTTTTCAGTCGCCTTGATCCATTCTGTGTATCCGTCGAGTGAATTTCTTTACTTGGAGACCTCCGAATGACAGGGCGGAGGAAATCTTCCGTCTGACGATTTGCGCTGTGGCGCGCGGATTTAGCAGGATTCAAATTTCGGGAAGCGGGTGGGGCGGAGGAAGCCGCAGTAATCGGATGGGATAAGGCAGGGACGCCTCGATCTCCACGCCACCTTTTTCTCCACGTATCGCGCGCGCGACTGTTGCGGGATTTGACATGATCGCCCGAGCCTACCAGTCAGTCACTCGGAAGCAACCTCATATAAGGCCCCGGACGGGGTTTTTTGAACAGTGCGCTCTCATTTTCTCCTCTCTTCCTCAAACTTATCTCCTGCATTCGTCTCCATCTCAGTGTTGCTGCTCTGTGCGCGTCTCGCCGGCGACGATGGTGAAGGAGAAGACGACAGTCCTGGAGCGGGCAAAGAAGGTGTCGGTGTCAAAACCGGCGGATCTCGGGTAGGGGGTCCCGAACTGTGCGTCTAGGCGGATGGTAACAGGAGACAAGGGACACGATGTTTTTACCCAGGTTCGGGCCCTCTCGATGGAGGTAATACCCTACTCCTGCTTGATTAATATCTATAATATGGGTAGTACAAGAGTAGATCTACCACGAGATCAAGGAGGCTAAACCCTAGAAGCTAGCCTATGGTATGATTGTTGTTCGTCCTACGGACTAAAACCCTCCGGTTTATATAGACACCGGATAGGTTAGGGTTACACAGTCGGTTACAATGGTAGGAGATCTACATATCCGTATCGCCAAGCTTGCCTTCCACGCCAAGGAGAGTCCCATCCGGACACGGGACGAAGTCTTCAATCTTGTATCTTCATAGTCTTGGAGTCCAGCCGTGATGATAGTTCGGCTATCCGGACACCCCCTAGTCCAGGACTCCCTCAGTAGCCCCTGAACCAGGCTTCAATGACGACGAGTCCGGTGCGCATATTGTCTTCGGCATTGCAAGGCGGGTTCCTCTTCCGAATACTTCATAGAAGGTTTTGAACACAAGGACAATGTCCGGCTCTGCAAAACAAGTTCCACATACCACCGTAGAGAGAATAACTTTTGCACAGATCTACTAACGTATTCCGCAGCGTGACATCACACCACGGCCAGGCCTTTATATGAATCGTTTTTTACGGTTCCACCTTAGTGCGTTTAGCGAGGCGGTTTCCTTGGCACGTCTTATCAAAGCATAGATCGTGCCCCTTTATTCCGGGATTCTCATCAATACGGACGTGGGTAACCCATCCACGCCATTGATTACGGCGCTTGGGAGATAAGCGAGTTTTACCAGGCTGGTGGGGGATGCATAGCTTCGTTCGTCCATATAAGGGGATAAGGATCCACCTTTTCACCTACGCCTTCTTCCTCCTTTGCTCATCCATTTTCACAAGACTCGAGCTCGGCGCCCAAGTCCGCACATCCCACCTCAACCTTCTCCAACCATGTCCAGAGCGGGAGGCAGGTGGATGGCCTCCTCCGTCACGGAGGGGCACATCACAAAGTTGCGGGAGGCCGGATACTTGTCCAGCAACATCGCGCACAGGCTGCCCGACACGGGGCAGCTCATTCCAACCCCCAGGCCCCATGAGAGGGTGGTGTTTCTCCCCCACTTCCTCCGCGGACTAGGTTTTCCACTTCACCCATTTGTCCGGGGGCTCATGTTCTACTACGGCTGGACCTCCACGACCTGGCCCCAATTTCATCCTCAACATCTTGGCGTTCATCGTGGGTATGCGAGGCCTTCCTTCCGCATCCAGCCCCACTTCGCTTATGGTGAAGATCTTCAATGTCATTTGAAGGTAGTGGGCGGCCATCAAGCGAGTCTTGAGGCGCCATGGTTGGCAAGATGGCCAAAGTCCTATGGCTCGAGGGCTCCTTTGTGGAGACAATAAAGGGGTGGCAATCGGGGTGGTTCTATATCACCGAGCCGCGCGACTCCAAATGGGCGGCGGCCCCCAAATTCAGATCTGGCTTCCCCACACGGCTCTCATCATGGAAAGAGACGGGCCTACGTGGGGGAATTCGGACGAGCTATCCGGACTCCAAACATGCGTCCGAAACCTGGTGGACAAGAATCTCAGGCTTGTCAACGTAATCCAGGTGATGCTCATCCGCCGGATTCTCCCATGCCAACAACGGGCCTTCAAATTGTGGGAGATCGATCCTGCACAGCACCCCACTCTCGACAAGGCTCTTCGACACTACGCATGCGAAGATGCCCGGAAGGTCTTGTTCAAGGGCGCCGAGGCTCCCACATCCGCTACCGAAGATTGCGGATTCAGCTCGCAGCGTCAAGCCAGCGAGGTGAGTTATTTTACCCTTTATGGGACTCTGTTTTCATAGTTTGACTCTATGCGGGATCTAAAACTTCCTAACCTTTAACAGGACTGGCTGAAGACGTCCGGACAGCTTAACTATCCGGCTCCTTTGCCAGAAGACCCAGCGGACGCCCGATTGACAGGGCTGCTGGCTCCGATACCTCATGTGGTGCCGGAGAAGAAGGCCAAGAAGGAGGCAACGGGAACTCGAAGGAGCTCCCGACGCCTGGTGCTGTCAAATTCTGAAGCAGAATCTTCTCCTGAGAATGAGGAGGAGGAAAAAGAAGCCTCTCCCCCTGTGGGGGAGGAGAGGAAAAGGAAGGCCGCCTAACCGGGAGGCCGGAGGGTCCAAGAAGGGAAGAACCCTTCCTCCGGACTTCTCCACCAACGTCGACAACGACGAGGAGGATTGGCCAACAAGGGCCAAGCCCCTGGCGAGATCGTAAGTGTCCGGATACCCATGGCTTTTTTATTGCATAGTGTTCTCTAATGCCGAACAATCATGCAGCCTGCCCAAGGGCGAGTTCGCCGCTTCATCGAGCGAGTCCCTGGGTTCATCGGAAATGGAGAGTACTTCACTTCCGGCCGCCTCATCGCCTCACGCTGCAGACGACGCCGAGGTGGTGCCCCAAGGGGGGCCTGGTCAAGAGGAGGTGGCGCAGCAGGCGCCGCAAGGCGACCTCCCGGACTCCAGCGCGTGGGGCGAGACCCCGAGGGCTCTAAGCCCGACCCTCGTCCGGACTCCATGCCGGAACCTTCAGCGGTTCCGGAGTCCGGCAAGCGGTCCCTTCGTAAGAAGGGTAAGACGCCGGTGTCTTCCGTCCAACCGGAGGCACCGGATAGCTTACTGGAGGCGCCCAACGGCGCCTCCATCGAGGAGGAGCACCGCACTGTTATGAGTGCGGTGATAGCGGCGGGTAAGGCATTCTTTATGCAAAACAAGCATGTGAAAGTGAATTACCTATTACTTACCCGGATTCGGAGCTCTCCAGGAGCATTCGCAGATCTGCCCCGTAGTGTGTCTGATGCTGCCGCATTCTACCGCGCCAAGGAGGGGAGCTCAACGGAGAAGGTGTTCTGGTCTCAATATGCTGAGGCCGGACATTCGGTGCCCCTAAGCGACCAGCTGAAGCAGCTGGTCGAGCTCCACAAGGTCGCCGAACAGGCCATGAAGGGCCTCATAGTTCGGTTGTGGCCATTGGAAGCCATGCCTAGGAGCTACTTTGGGCCAGTGCGGCGGCTGGTGGACGCCTGTCCACGGGTTGAAGTCATCAAGCGCTCGGTCTGCATTGAAGGTGTCCGTCGGGCCCTTGCCCGTGCTAAAGTGCACTGGGGCAAGCTGGATGCGGAGAAGCTTGTGATGGACGGGCCACCGAAGGGCAAGGAGCATCGCATGCCCGAAATGTACTATGAGGGCCTCCTGAAGGGTGCCCGCCGAATAGCGGATGAGTGCTCCAAAGATGTAATTTTTTAAGAGACTCGCATTTGTTATCCTATACGCTGAAAACTTGTTCATATGCGCTAAGCAACGCTTGTTAATTTAAAATATTACCTTACAGGCGCCGTTTATCAAATTTGAGAGATGGCGGTCGTTGGCTTCAGCCCCCATGCCACAGTCTTTGGGGTGTTCGGGATAAACTTGAGCACTCTTGTTCCCATTCTTGGGTCCATCTAGGGAGGCGCTCAACACAACGAACAAGGCAACCGGACTTATAATGCTTGAACACTCTCATTTAACAATAGAATTCTATAATTTTAAATTTTGGCGAAGCCCCTAGTATTTGGAAGACCGAGTTCGGGGCGCTATCCACGCCTTGGCAGGACAATTCCGGTTCCTCGCTCTAAGCGGCATAAGTCTTTAGGGACCCGAAAAAACCTCTCGAACAGCGACCGGCTCTCGCCCTATCATGACAGTCAGTTTTAGCTTTCTCCACTGAGGTGCTCAACCCAGCTCAACCGGGCACAATCGCAGTGGTTCTCCCAGTGCTACCTTAGCCGATATAACGGAACGTAAGGTACCAAAACATAGGAGCCGGGCAAACCCAACTATTGACCCAAGACATGATTCGGAGCCGATGCATATAAAGCTATAAGTTCGGGTGCCGCACTTGTGAAAGTGTTAGGACTTATCACACCATACTTTTGGGGTACTTGAGCCCCTGGTGTATTGGCCGCACCAAAGTGTACGGGTGCAACATGTCATGAAATGAACATATATATAGATAAAGAAAGGAGTGCAATAATAGGCAAAAGCTATGTATTGTTTATTCAAAAAGGTCTTGCAATGAAGGCGAACGATACAAATAGTGTGATAAGCAAGGGATGGGACTATCTAACATGTCCCCTCCAGGGGTAAGCTGCGGGATGGTATGTAAAACAGGTAAAATGCTCGTAATAGAGACCACACGAACACTCGACGTGGCTTCTCGCTTCCTGCTGTTGCATCGTGAGTTCGGCGATTCTAGTGCGGACAGGACTTCGGAAAACGGAGTCCCGAAAGTAAGAAAAGGAAGAAAAAGAAAAAGAAAAGAATGACACAATCGGGGCCCACAGTGCGGTTGAGCCGCATTCCGGGCGTGCCGTGGTCGTGCCCCTCCCCTTATGCCCATGGTATCTCCAGAGCGTAGTTATGTACGCGTAGTATTGGCTTCGCAATTTCGCGAGGGCTGGGGTTAGGGCCGGATTGCTACGCCTGCTTGAATCGTGCCAAGCGGTCTTATTGTAGGTTACTTCGGGCGCGCTTGATAGTGTCCGGACGCTTAGTGGCCGGACTCGAGAATTGCTGTGAGAGGCTGCTTTGCACCTCCGCCGCGAGGGCCGCCGTGTGCTCCTCTGTTTGGAGAGAGCGTTCGGTGTTTCCATTGACCGTGATTACTCATCGAGGGCCTGGCATCTTGAGCTTGAGGTATGCGTATTGCGGCACCGCATTGAACTTTGCAAATGCGGTTCGGCCCGAGCAAAGGTCATGATAGCCGCTGCGAGCAGGACGATGTCGAAGATTAACTCTTCGCTTCGGAAGTTATCCGGGATCCAAGACCACTTCGAGTGTAGCGAGCCTGTACAATTGGCCTCTACACCCGATGGCGCCTTTAAAGGTCGTCTTTGTAGGTTTAATCCTTGAGGGGTCTATGCCCATTTTGCGCCTTGTATCCTCGATAAAGCAGGTTCAGTTGCTACCGCCGTCCATCAGGACTCTGGTGAGGTGAAATCCGTCAATAATTGGGTCAAGAACCAATGCGGCGAAACTGCCGTGACGAATGCTAGTGGGGTGGTCCCTTCGATCGAAGGTGATCGGGCAGGAAGACCATTGGTTGAACTTTGGGGCGACTGGCTCCGTCGCATATACGTCCCTTAGTGCACGCTTCCGCTCCCTTTTGGGTATGTGGGTTGCGTATATCATGTTCACCGTCCTCACTTGTGTGGGAAAACCATTATGTCCTCTATTGTTCGGCGGCCGGGGCTCTTCCTCGTCATCGCTATGCAGCCCCTTGTCGTTGAGTTCGACACTTAACTTGCCTGCTTGCTTGAACACCCAACAATCCCTGTTGGTGTGATTGGCTGGTTTTTCGGAGGTGCCATGTATCTGGCACAAGCGATCGAGTATTCGGTCCAAGTTGGACATGCCCTGGGTATTTCTTTTGAATGGCTTCTTCCGCTGACCGGGTTTAGAGCCTCTGAATCCGGCATTGACGGCCGTATCTTCAGCATTATCGCCGTTAATGCGGCGCTTGTTCTTGTTGTGACCCGACCTGCCATTGCTGTCCTTGGTATCCGAACTATCAGGGTGTTTGGCCAAGTTGTTGCTTCAAGCTAGCCAGCTGTCCTCTCCCGCACAAAAGCGGGTCATGAGTGTTGTGAGGGCTGCCATGGATTTCGGCTTTTCCTGTCCTAGGTGCCGGGCAAGCCATTCGTCGCGGATGTTATGTTTGAAGGCTGCAAGGGCCTCTGCATCCGACAGTCAACGATTTGATTTTTCTTTGTTAGGAACCGTGTCTAGAATTGTCTGGCCGATTCTTCTGGTTGCTGAATTATATGGCTGAGGTCATCGGCGTCTGGTGGTCGCACATATGTGCCCCGGAAGTTATCAAGGAATGCGGCTTCCGTGTCCTCCCAACAACCAATTGATTCTGGCGGCAAGCTGTTGAGCCAATGTCGCGCTGGTCCTTTAAGCTTGAGGGGGAGGTATTTGATGGCGTGTAGATCATCACCGCGGGCCATGTGGATATGGAGGAGATAGTCCTCGATCCAGACCGCAGGATCTGTGGTACCATCGTATGATTCAATGTTTACGGGTTTGAAGCCCTCGGGGATTTGATGATCCATTACTTCATCTGTGAAGCATAGTGGGTGTGCGGCGCCTCTGTATTGGGCTATATCACGACGTAGCTCATATGAGTTGTGTCTACTGTGTTCGGCCCGGCCGGTTTGCTGTATCCGGCGCGAAGGTAATCATCCCGAGTCGTTGGGCGCCCACGCGGTCCATAGATCGATCTTGTATGTTTTGCCTTATCCTCCAATATATCTCGCAAGTCCGGCGCATTTTCCCGTGCCTTGGTACTTTTTGAGCGGCGTCGGGGTGTGGCTTGAGCGGAGGGCCGAGAGGCTTCTCTGTCATGCCACGGGTGGCGATCTGCCATGTCGTCTTGCTGGTGACTTGGGTGCTTCCTCCTCTGATCGAGGTAACGGCCTGCGTTTGGGGTAGCTTTTGAGGGCGTTCAAGTTCATACTCTTGGCTGCAAGGACTTGATCCATCTGTCAGCCTAGCAGGTCTTAGTCAGCTCTAAGGCTGTTGCTTGCCGTGGCCATAAGCCTGCGTTTAAAACGCTCCTGTTGGCGGGATCCTCGAGCACGACAAATTAAATGCGTCGTTGAGGCTTGCCTCATCTTCGGAGGGAGGCGCATAATTATCGCCCTCGGCCTCTCTTTACGCCGCCTTGTCATGCGGACTTGCTTCTCCCTCCTCTATTTGAGTCCTGCTTTGGAGGGTTTTCTTCAACCTTTGTCCGGTGTTATTATCTCCGTGCGGAATCACCGTTTTCTTGTGGCGGGATTTAGAGCGGCGCCACCGACGCCGGGCGCTTCGGTTTGCTTCTTGGAGGGTCATCCTCCGTTGTTCCATCGCCGTTCCCATCTTTTGGGATGTCCACCATGTATATGTCGTATGACGAGGTGGCCTTCGATTGCCCTGTAGGCACTGGGTCTTGGTCGTCTCCGGCATCGTCGTCCATACCATCGATGTCTTCGGAGTCGAAGTCGAGCATGTCTGTTAAATCGTCAACAGTGGCTACAAAGTTGGTGGTGGGTGGGCGTTGAATTTCTTCGTCGTCCGTATCCCAACCTTCCTGTCCGTAGTCCGGCCAGGGCTCTCCGGATAAAGAGAGAGACTTTAGTGAATTTAGGATGTCGCCAAAGGGCGAGTGCTGAAAGATGTCTGCGGCAGTGAACTCCATGACCGGCGCCCAATCGGATTCGATTGGCAGGGGCGCGGGGGGTTCAGAGTCCGGAGAGGAGTCCGGCACCCTGGAGTCAAGGTCTTCGCAAAGGACAGGGATGGAGTTCGTCTCAATCGCCGTAGAGATCGTAGCCCCCGAGGCGGCGTCCAACCACTCGTCCTCGATCGGGGATCCGACTCTGGATTAAGGGTCGGAGCGGATGCTGGTCTGCGGCCTCGAGGAGCCTTGCGTGGCAGAGCTAGATCATACCCATCGAGACAAGTGGCACACTCGGCTGTGGCTCGAATCCGTCGAAGATCAAGTCTCCGCGGACATCAGCCGTATAGTTCAAACTTCCAAATCTGACACGATGGCGGGGCGTAGCTTTCGATCTGCTCTAGATGGCTGCGAATAGGCCCTTGATGCAAAGCCGCGAATCTGAAGATCTGTCCGGAAGAAAAGTCTCACCTGGACCGCATCGTTGTTGATGATCGAAGGAGCCATCGAACTGTGGCTGACAACGCAGAGGAACTCTCAATGAAAGCACCAATGTCGATTGTCAAAACCGGCGGATCTCGGGTAGGGGGTCCCGAACTGCGTCCTAGGCGGATGGTAACAGGAGACAAGGGACACGATGTTTTTACCCAGGTTCGGGCCCTCTCGATGGAGGTAATACCCTACTCCTGCTTGGTTAATATTGATAATATGGGTAGTACAAGAGTAGATCTACCACGAGATCAAGGACGCTAAACCCTAGAAGCTAGCCTATGGTATGATTCTTGTTAGATCCCTCTGGGACTAAAACCCTCCGGTTTATATAGACACCGGATAGGTTAGGGTTACACAGTCGGTTACAATGGTAGGAGATCTACATATCCGTATCGCCAAGCTTGCCTTCCACGCCAAGGAGAGTCCCATCCGGACACGGGACGAAGTCTTCAATCTTGTATCTTCATAGTCTTGGAGTCCGCCGTGATGATAGTTGACTATCCGGACACCCCTAGTCGAGACTCCCTCATAAGGCGGCGAAGGCGAAGGGAAGGCGACTGTCGGGGTGGATCTTTGTCGAGGGCCGGCTGCGCGGGGGCTGGATCGAGGCGTGGATCCGGCTCGACGATTTGTCAGCGAATCTTGACAACCTTTGGCCAATGGAGGACTGATCCCCCATGGATCGGCGCGGCTCCGGGAAGGAATCTGAGCCGCCTTTGAGGAGGGTGAGGTCGTTCTCTTGGCCACTCATGTTGACCGTGGGTTTTCTTTGCCCCTCATCCTTTCTTTCGGGGATTTCTGAATTTCTTTGGGGCGCAACTTCACCACTTCACACCCAACACCATCGTGTACCTCGCTGCTTTTGTGTCTTTGTGCGAGAATTTCTTGAGTTGTCGGCCTCATTGGGGTCTTTTCAAGCACATTTTCACCTGTCGCTCACAGACGGTGAAAAAGGCCAATCCGAGTGATGAGAGAACACAAGTGATTCAGATGTGTGGGGGTCTTGGGGTTCAGATGAGGGGAAAAGGTGCTTTTCCGGCCATGATCCTTCCCGACTCGGTCCGTGGATGGCAGTCAACCTGGTTTTATCAAAAGACCAGCCGACGCCTTGAGCGGTCGACCGGACTTCCTCCTTTTTCTATGGACCGAGTGAGGAAGCCTTCCTCTTTGAAGGTGATCCCGGAGGAGAAGGCGTAGGTTAAGGTGTTGGTCGAGCGTGTAGTCCAGCTTATCCGTGAAGGGGTCACCTGTATGGATCTCTTGGAGGTCTTCCTTCGACGATGCATTCAGCCGCTTCAATATCGAGATCATCCGATGTGGATGTATTCTGGCACTGAGGACACCACCCAGATCCACCCAGAGGAGGTCGAGGAGGCCACGCTGGAGATGTGGCTGGCTGCCATCACACGGAACAAGGACAACCCTCGAGGGGCCAGGAGGATTCCTCCATTCGACCAATCATATGAAGTAGACAAGGTCTGATTCTGCCTCTCGTGACTTTGTTTCCTTTATTACATTTGCTTAAACTTCGGTCGGTGACTTTTGTCTTGTTCGTTGTCTTCCAGGCTACCACTGAGATGTACTCGATGCCCAACGGGGTGCAAGAACAGGTCAATTAAGAGGAGGCGAGCGGTGGTGAAAGTCAGGAGGAGTGGTAATCTGATGGCGAGGGGGATGAAGATGACGACGACTCCGGTGAAGAGGAGGAGGAGGAGGAGGAAGTCGACCCTTCTCGCATGGAGAGGCGATCCAAACTCACCCATGACACCGCAGTCGAGCGTGGCAAAGCGACTGTGTCTGTTGGGCAGTCGATGAAACGCCCTCGGACGACCTCTCCGGCGCCGACTGAAAAAGCGCCAAAGCATCCCCGAGCGGCGTCATTAAAACCGTCGAAGGCCCTGCCCAGGATGAGAATGGCCATTCCCACCATTTCCGGGTAACAGTAGAACTTGCGTTTTCTCGTTTAGCATGGACAAACTCTTGGTCGACTCGTTGGCTAACCGACTGATTTCTGGCATCCGCAGTGCTGCTACCTCCGAGACCTCAGCCAGGAACGAAGACCAGGAAATGGAAGATGCTGCCACCTCCAACCCCGGTATGATCTCTATAATTTCGCTTTTGGTCGATTGGATCTTCATTTTTAACTTTGAATCTTTCATGTAGCCCCACCTCATGTCATTGATCTCCCTGATGATGACGATGAGGCGCCGCTAAGGCCGAGGAGGAATAAAAAGGCGCCTGCTGGCAAGACTGCTCAAGTTGTATCAGTGCCTGAGACGCTGGTTCATGAGGGTGGCAACATCACTTGAACTTCTGTGTCCTTCGTTGTGCCGCTGACGAGTGCTCTACCTTCATCGTCGACTGCTGATCCACCTTCCCTTTTCGCCACACACGACGTCCCAGAGGACCAAGCAGGTGCTGCTAAGGAGGCTATACGCCAGGAAGGGATCATGATGGAGCAGGTGAAAGCGATCCGGGGAGCCAGCCAAGCAGCCTACGATGCTAGCTCAGCTCTTCAGAGCAACCTCCAAGTTAGTTGGTCACCGCTTGTTCTGTTAGGATATGGTATCTGGAAACTCTTCTTTCCGAAGATCTTTGTATCTGTACACCCACTGGGTGTGTCGATTGAATTTTTGGATTGGTGGGGGCACACTGAGTGCACCCACTGGGTGTAGTCCCCGAGACTATGGTGGACTGCTCGCAGTCGACTCTAGTCTTTATACTTTGAATTTATTTGCTAACTTCTTCACTCGGTCTGGTCGGACCATGTCGAATGGAATCTTGGAACCGGTGGGGGCACACTGAGTGCACCCACTGGGTGTAGTCCCCGAGACTATGGTCGACTGCTGGCAGTCGACTAAAGTCTGAAGAAACCTCTTTTTTATATCATGATGATACCGTGGCTAACTGCTGGCAGTTAGCTATGGTTTAGGATCACAACCTTTTTTGCCTCTTTCAGTCGACTGATCGAACCGAGTCGGTAGAACCAGTGGGGGCACGCTGAGTGCACCCACTGGGTGTAGTCCCCGAGACTACTGTTGAATATTTTGATTCGGCTGTAGTCTTAGAAATGTTACGATTTTCCTCTTAGTCACTCGGAAGCAACCTATCTTTGATGTCCGTCGATCGACTCTTGGAGAATCCTGCGAGCTTGTGGCTCGCTATACTGAATTGGAAAACAAACAGATCCAGCTCGACCTTGACTGGAAGCTTGCTCAGGAGAACTTGCAGAAGGCGAGAGACGAAGAAAAAGGTATGGCTGGTGAGAACTTGACGACTGTCTTTATCTTTCTTCCCATTCCTAATTCTGATCTCATTTTCATTTTGCAGATAAATGGAGGAGGCTCTGACGAAGAAGGACCATGACCTTGCCGAGAGCAGTATATGCGGCTTTGGAGAAAGCGAAGCTTGCGGAAGAAAAATTGGCTTCAGTCGGTAAACTTGAAGAGGAGAACGCCAATCTGAAAGCTGCTCTCGACGCGGCCAACAAGGAGGTCAGCCGACTGAAGAACGACAAGATAGCTCTGAGTGACAAGGCTAGCAAACTGGTGGGGAAGAAGAACGATCTGGAGGTTTATCTGGGAGGGCTCGCCAAGAAGTTATTCATCATGCTTGAAGGTAATCTCTTCCTTCCGACTGACTTGTTATCACCGACTCATCATAGAACCGTTAGCTCAAACTCGAGTTGTGTTTACAGAATTCTGCCAGAACTTCGAGGAGGAGACCCGGTCAGTGGAGACAAGCTTGGACCCCATTAACTCTCCCCGTGAAGGATGAAGCCGCTATGAACGTGCTCCGACCGGAGTCTCGTGTTGCCGTGTGGTGGACTACCTCGCCGATTGAAGGTTGCGGTGTCGCGAATCGACACGACACTCTGGCCAGGCGAGACGCTCCGAAATGACCTCGAGTCTTTAATGACTCGATTGAATGACGTTCCAAGTCGAGTGCAGGAATGGAAAAAGTCTTCTGCCAGGTGTGGTGCCGATGTTGCTCTGTCCCTGGTCCGTGTTCACTGCAAGGACGTGCGTGAGGACAAGCTGGCATCCATCAAAGTGGCCAATACCAAGAAGCACGACTTCCAATCTTTCATGGAGACTTTCAGTGCTGCTGCCACTCGGATTGCCGATGGAATCGACCTGGACCAGTTTGTCGCGCCCTCCAGTCCTCCACCTGAGGAGTAAGAAAAACTTTTATGCCTCACCTTAAATTTGCCTCGAGAATGCCGAGTGGTTTTATGGCGATAAACTTTTACAGGCTTGACGCCTGAGCACTTCTGAATCCGTAGGATGTTATCTGAACTTGGCTTGTCATTGAATATGCTTTCATTTGCCTTCGAGCGAACTTTGTTCTTCACTCGGAATATACTTCAGTGCTTGAGACGCGCCCTAGGTGGAAAATCCAGTCGACCTGCACTTCATCGTTCTTGCAGGTAGGGATGGAGCACAGATTGCAGTCGACCTGCATCCTTGCGGATCGGGATGGAGCGCATGTTGTACTTGTGGCGCAGCTCCGAAGGAGAAGGTAGCAGTCGACCTGCACCTCATCGTCCTTGCGGATCGGAATGGAGCGCACGTTGTACTTGTGGCGCAGCTCCGAAGGAGAAGGGTAGCAGTCGACCTGCACCTTGTCATCCTTGTGGATCGGAATGGATTTCATACTTAGGCGAGTACTCAGACTGCAGCTAAGCCCTCGAGTGGGAGGGTTGCTCTCCACTCGGTAGGATTTTTAAATACTTAGGCGAGTACTGGACTGCAGCTAAGCCCCCGAGTGGGAGGGTTGCTGTCCACTTGGTAGGATTTTTAAATACTTAGGCGAGTACTGGACTGCAGCTAAGCCCCCGAGTGGGAGGGTTGCTCTCCACTCGGTAGGATTTTTAAATACTTAGGCGAGTACTGGACTGACTAAGCCCCGAGTGGGAGGGTTGCTCTCCACTCGGTAGGATTTTTAAATACTTAGGTGGGTACTGGACTGCAGCTAAGCCCCCGAGTGGGAGGGTTGCTCTCCACTCGGTAGGATTTTTAAATACTTAGGCGAGTACTGGACTGCAGCTAAGCCCCTGAGTGGGAGGTTTGCTCTCCACTCGGTAGGATCTTTAAATACTTAGGCGAGTACTGGACTACAGCTAAGCCCCCAAGCGGGAGGGTTGCTCTCCACTCGGTAGGATTTTCAAATACTTAGGCGAGTACTGGACTGCAGCTAAGCCCCCGAGTGGGAGGGTTGCTCTCCACTCGGTAGGATTTTCAAATACTTAGGCGAGTACTTGGACTGCAGCTAAGCCCCCGAGTGGGAGGCTGGCTCACCACTCGGTAGTATTTTAAACACTTAGATGAGTACTTGGACTGCACCTAAGCCCCCGAGTAGGAGGCTGGCTCACCACTCGGTAGGATTATCAAATACTTAGGCGAAACGGATTAGCAGCTAAGCCCCCGAGTGGGAGGCTGGCTCACCACTCGGTAGGGATTTTTTTTGACAAACTTAGGCGAAACGGATTCGCAGCTAAGCCACCCACTGGGGGGTTTCTCATGTAAACAAAAAGTAATAACAATCACTGGGAAAATTATAACATTCTTGTCTTCGATAAAGAAACTACAGAGGTACTTTTATTACATCTCATCCGAGTGAGTACTTAAGTATAAAAGGGGCGGAGCAGCTCCGCATTCCAAGCTCGAGGCTCATCAATCTGGCGATCGATGTTGTAAAGATGGTATGCTCCATTGTGGAGAACTCTGGTGATGATGAAGGGACCTTCCCAAGTGGGAGTGAGCTTGTATGGTTTCTGTTGATCCACTCGGAGGACCAAGTCTCCTTCTTGGAAGGCTCGACTCTTCCCATTTCTGGCATGGAATCGACGCAAGTCTTGCTGATAGATAGTCGAGCGGATCAGGGCCATCTCTCTTTCCTCTTCTAGGAGGTCGACTGCGTCCTGTCGGTCTTGTTCTGCTTCATCTTCTGAATAGAGTTCGACTCGGGGTGCATTGTGAAGCAAGTCACTTTCGGCAGAACAACTTGACTCCATATACCGGAAAAGAATGGAGTTCGTCCAGTTGACCCATTAGGTGTGGTCCTCAATCCCCAAAGAACTGATGGAAGTTCGTCGACCCATGCACCCAGCGTGCTTGAGATCGCGCATCGATGCAGGTTTCAGCCCTTTGAGAATTAGACCGTTTGCTCGTTCGCTTGTCCATTCGACCGGGGTGAGCAAGCTGAGCGTAGTCGACTTCGCGTGCCTTGAGAGGCGCAAAGGCTTTGAATTTGTCGAGTGAAGTTTGAGCCATTATCGGTGATGATGTTATGCGGAACTCCGTATCTGAATATCAACTCTCTGACGAAACTGATAGCAGTGCAAGCATCAAGATTCTTGATAGGCTTAGCTTCAATCCACTTAGTGAACTTGTCGAATGCCACCAGTACATGGATGAAGCCACTCCTGCCAGTTCTCAGTGGTCCAACCATATCCAATCCCCAAACAGCGAAGGGCCAGACGAGTGGAATGGTCTTCAAGGCTGAGGCGGGTTTGTGTGACATATTGGAATAGAATTGACATCCTTCACACTTGTCGACTATTTCCTTCGCCATTTCATTTGCTCTTGGCCAGTAAAATCCCGCTCGGTATGCTTTAGCCACAATGGTCCGAGAGGACGCATGATGACCACATGTCCCCGAGTGGATATCGTCAAGAATTATCTCACCTTCTTCTGGTGTTATACATTTCTGGCTGACTCCAGTCGCGCTTTTTCTGTACAACTGTCCCTTGATCACAGTAAAGGCCTTGGATCGGCGGACGATCTGTCGAGCCTCTTCTTCGTTCTCCGGGAGCTCTTTCCTGAGGATATCTGTGACGTCTGACAACATCGGTCGGGAGTGACTACCAATACTTCCATGATCAGGTCGACCACAGCTGGGACCTCAACTTCAGTCGGATCGGTGACACTTTTCGGCTGCGGGGCTTCTTCGGTGAAAGGATCCTCTTGAACTGATGGTGTGTGGATGTGCTCCAAAAAGACATTACTGGGAATGGCTTCTCTCTTGGACCCCGTTTTTGCCAAATCATCAGCAGCTTGATTTTTGATTGGGGTATATGATGAAGCTCTAACCCTCAAATTTCTTCTCTAGCTTTCTCCTTTGCATTGCAGTAACGATCATGGCTGGACTTCTGACGTCCCACTCCTTCATCACTTGATTAACCACCAAATCTGAGTCGCCATAGACCATGAGATGACGGACGCCGAGTGAAATGGCCATACGCAACCCATACAGAAGTGCTTCATATTCTGCTTCATTGTTGGAAGAATCAAAGTGGATCTGGAGCACATATCTGAGCTTATCTCCTCGGGGGGAAACCAACACTACCCCAGCACCGGAACCATTCAGCATCTTAGAACCATCAAAGAACATGGTCCAGTGCTCCAAGTGAACTTGAGTCGGTAGTTGTTGTTCAATCCACTCAGCGATGAAATTTTCTACTGCTTGGGACTTGATGGCTTTCTTTGCCTCAAACTTGATATCAAGGGGAAGGAGTTCAATCGCCCATTTCGCCACTCGACCAGTTGCATCTCTATTATGCAAAAACTCTAACAATGGGGCGTTGCTGACGACTTTAATGGAATGGTCAGAGAAGTAATGAGCAACCTTCTTCGTGGTCATATAAATCCCATAAACAAGCTTCTGATAATGAGGGTATCTTTGCTTTGATGGGTCAACTCTTCAGAAAGATAATATATTGGGCGCTGAACTTTGAAGGCTTTTCCTTCTTCTTCCCGCTTGACCGTAAGTACTGTACTGAAGACTTGTCCTGTGGCTGCAATGTAAAGCAGCAAAGGCTCTTTGTTGATTGGGGCAGCAAGCACCGGCTGGGTGGAGAGCAGAGCTTTTAGCTCGCAAGCGCTACATCGACTTCGGGAGTTCACTCGAACTTGTCGACTTCTTGATCGATCGGTAAAGAGGCAATGCCTTTTCACCGAGACGAGAGATGAATCGACTTAAAGCGGCCAAGCATCGATGAAGCTTACGGACATCGTGCACGCCGCAGGCGTTTCATTCGGAGTATAGTACCAACTTTTTCTGGGTTGGCGTCGATTCCTCGTTCGGAAACGACAAAACCGAGTAACTTTCCGCCAGGAACTCCGAACATGCACTTTGATGGATTAAGCTTGATACCATACCTCCTGAGATTGGCAAATGTTTCAGCAAGGTCAGTCAACAGGTCGGAACCCTTCCGTGATTTGACCACAATATCATCCATGTATGCTTCCACATTCCGACTGATTTGAGTGAGCAAACACTTGAATCATCCTCATGAGCGTGGCTCCGAGCATTCTTGAGGCGAATGGCATGGTGACATAGCGAAGCACCCGAATGGAGTGATGAAAGCTGTTTTGATCTCGTCGGGTCCACTCTGAGCCGGATCTGATGGTAACCGGAATAGGCGTCTAAAGAGAGAGCCGCTCATCCCACGGTCGAGTCGACTATTTGGTCGATCACGGAGGAGGAAAATGATCTTTCGGGCAGGCCTGATTGATATGTTTGAAGTCGATGCACATGCGAAGTGACTTGTCCTTCTTGGGGACCATGACCACATTGGCGAGCCACTCGGAGTGGTAAATTTCTCGGATAAACTCCGCTGCAAGGAGTCGAGCCACTTCCTGGCCAATGGCCTTTCTCTTCTCGACGGCGGACCGTCGAAGATGTTCTTTGACAAGATTAACTTTCGGGTCGACTCATAGACGGTGCTCAGCCAGCCCCCTGGGAACACCCGGCATGTCAGAAGGCTTCCATGCGAAGATGTCCCAGTTCTCACGGAGGAACTGGATGAGCGCTTCTTCCTATTTGGAGTTGAGTGTTGCCGAGATATGAGTCGGAGCAGCATCGGGGTCGGTCGGGTGAATGTGAATCGGCTTTGTCTCACCGGACGGCTGAAACTCTGATTCTGTGGCGGGCTTCTTGGCTCGCAACAAATCACTTGGGTCTGCAGTTTTCTGATATTCCTGCAGTTCTAGCACTGCCATCTGAGAATCGGCGATCTTCGAGCCTTTCTGGAAACACTCTTCCGCTTTCTTCTGATTGCCCGTGACAGTGATCACACCTTTGGGGCCTGGCATCTTCAGCTTAAGGTATACATAACATGGTCGAGCCATGAAACGCGCATACGCCGGCCTTCCCAGAATAGCGTGATAAGCACTCTGGAAATCCACGACCTCAAATGTCAATTTTTCTTTACGAAAATTCTTGGAATCACCAAAAACCACATCGAGAGCAATTTGGCCGAGTGACTCATCCTTCTTTCCAAGAATGACTCCATGTAAGCTCATGTTGCTGGTACTGAGTCTGGACATCGGAATGCCCATCCCTTTCAACATCTCTGCATACAATATATTCAGGCCACTGCCACCATCCATCAAAACTTTAGTTAGTCGAGTACCTTCGACGACTGGGTCGACCACCAAAGCTTGCCTCCCAGGGGTGGCTATGTGCGTCGGGTGATAAGACTGGTCAAATGTGATGGCGGTCTGAGACCATTTCAAATAACTGGGTGTTGCCGGAGCGACCATATTCACTTCTCGGTTGATAACTTTCAATCGACTTTTGCTTTCGACATCAGCAAAAATAATCAGGGTGGAATTGACCTGGGGGTATCCACCATCACTATCTTCCTTGTCCTCAATTTTGTCCGACTCCTTTTCCTTATCCTTGGGATGTTTCCCTTGGAACTGCTGAATCAAGAGTCGACACTGTCGAGTGGTATGCTTTGGGTAAATGAGTTTACCCTCTTCATCTTTCTTCGTGTGAATGTGACATGGCAAGTCCAATACATCATTTCCATCTTGGTATTTCACTTTTTTTTGGGTTCCAAGGCCCCTTGGGTTTCCCCTTAAACTTTCCTGGAGTCACGGCCAAGGCTTCTCCAGGAGCGGTAGCTTCGGCTTTCATACCGCTTAAGTGGAGTTCCCTCCCGGTTTCATGAGCGGTTGACTTGTACTTGCCACTCGGAGCCGATCCTCTTCTTCACCATTGGCATACTTGGTCGCAATCTCCATCATTCGACTCGGGGTCATGTCTCGGTCCGACCAATTTCAAACTTAGCTCTGTTCTTAACGCCTTCCTTGAAGGCACTGATCGCTGGTGATCGGATACATTTTCTACCGTGTGATGTAAAGTGATCCACCTCTGGATGTAATCCTCGAGTCTCATTCGAATTTTGCACACAAGATTGCAGCTCTGTCAACCCTGCTGGTCGCTTGCAAGTTCCTTCAAATGTTCTGACAAACACTCGGGCAAGATCTTCCCAAGTGTAAATGCTGCTGGGTGCCAACTGATTCAACCATGCTCTGGCCGAACCCTCCAACATAAGGGGTAGGTGTTTCATGGCCACCTCATCATTGCCGCTGCCAATTTGAACAACCACTCGGTAGTCCTCAAGCCAAGTATCAGGCTTGGACTCACCAGTGAACTTACTGACTCCAGCCGCCAACCTGAAGTTGGGAGGAATCACTGCTGCCCTCATGGCTCTGCTGATACACTCTGGTCCTGAGACGTGCACTCTGCTGCTGGTGGGGGCATCTCTGTCATGACCTCCTCGGTGAGCTCTGTTCCTGTCGACCAAACCCTGAACGAGAATGGATCTCGCATCAAAGCCTGGTTCTCTGGGGTCGACTGGAATCCTTCGCCCAGCACTGTGAGGGCGTCTGTCATCCTGCTGTTGAGGCGCGTACGATCCACCCCTTGGGGGAGGGGTGGGCACTTGACGTCGATCATCACGATCAAATCGGTGATCATATTGCTCACGGTTCTTGTACTGATCATCCCGCCGGCTTCCACGCTCCTCACGCCTCGGGGGCGATCTTGGACTATGGGCCGACTGGGTATATTCGCAGACGGATCTGCTGTGAATCCTATTACGTGATCGCGATCTGACTGAATTTTGATCTCCTGCTGCCCGGAGTAAATCTCTGATCTGTAGCAAACCCCTACCAGCCTCTGACTTGGAAGGCTGAATCGACTCTGATATACGGGCTGCAGCTGCTAGATTATGAATCGGAGTTCGATATACCTAAGTCGGTGGCGGAAAGAGTTGACGTCAGCGGAGTGCAGAACCCGTTATGCGGCGCTCGTCGGCGCCGGAAGTTCTCGGTCGAGTGCGCCAGCCAAGTTAATGGCCTTGGCGTCCTCTAAGGCACGAGCCTCAGGGGTTTCTCCAACGATAGGAGTGTGTAACGCATCCATGTTCCGGCGGCGAAGTTCTTCCCTCTGCAGCAAAGTGAGGGCTTGGGTTGATACTCTTCGTGAACCTGCGCCGGATCGCCTCCGCCGTCGCCTCTGTCGGCGCGGGGAAAGCCAGGAGGACTGCATGGTCCGTTGACTATCAAAACCTCCGCCGCTGGATCACTGCCGTCGCACTCGGATGCAGTCTCTGCGGAGCCAGTCGACAGATCGAACAGGCCGTAGAGCGATTCGTCGGGCTCGATTGCCGCGACTTGGGGAGTGGCCGACTGGCGGGCCACCGCGTGCCTCACCCACCGCTGAAGCCTCGATCGACCAGAGCGCTTGCGCCGGCGGCAGACTGGGAGGGAGGACGGCACAGGAGCCGACCAATACTGGGTCGACGGTTGTCGCAGGAGGACGCGCCAGACGCCTGCAGCGAAAGTGCGTTGCCCACGGACGGGAGAGCGTCGGCGTCCGAGTGGAGCCTCCACGAAGCCAAGCGGAGTCGTCGGCGATGAACGTGAGCGCGCCGAGACGGATCTCGCGGCCCTCAACCAAAACTCCACCTAAAACCATGATGAAGGAGATCGGAAGAATCCCAACTTCTCCAATAAATCGCTAAGACACCGGCCCCACGGTGGGCGCCAACTGTCGTGGTTCTAAGTCTGACAGTAGAATAGGGGGGTAGGAATGGAGAGGCAAGATCCTAGCTATGGAGCAGTTGTATACGCAAGATGTTTATGAGTTCAGGCCCTTCTCGGAGGAAGTAACAACCCTACGTCTCGGAGCTCGGAGGCGGTCGACTGTATTATGTGCGTATAAGTTACAGGGGTGCCAACCCTTTACACTGAGGAGGGGGGTGGCTTATATAGAGTTCGCCAGACCCCTCCAGCCCTCAGTTATGCAGGGATTAAAGTACATTAAGACCGAGGGTTACTGGTAACGCCCCACATACTGTGATAATGACCATAAAAGCTACTTAATGACCGCCGTTTGTGTGCAGACTGACTATAGATCTCCTGGCGGTCGAGTGGTTGGCTTCATGGTCGAGTGTCTTCAAGTCCGTCGAGTGGAACCCTTCCAGGTTGACTGAAAGGTGGTTTCTTCTAGAGATGTCCTTGGGGAGGGTATCTTGGACAGGTCCATGACCCTACCCTAGGTACATGGCTTCATCACTCTGCATTTATGTTTTGTGGTCTCAGAAAGGGCTAGCGAGATACCATCTTGTTATATCATATTATGATTGTTTTGAGAAAGTTTTGTCATCCGAGATTTATTATTATTGCTCGCTAGTTGCTAATGATTTGATATGAGTAAAGATGAGACCTAAGTGTTATTGTGAATATGGTTAGTTCATAATCTTGCTGAAAACTTGAATGTTGGCTTTACATATTTGCAACAACAAGAGCAAACAAAGTTTGTAAAAGTTTTTCTTTATCACTTTCATTTTATCAACTGAATTGCTTGAGGACAAGCAAAGGTTTAAGCTTGGGGGAGTTGATACGTCTCCACCGTATCTACTTTTCCAAACACTTTTGCCCTTGTTTTGGACTCTAACTTGCATGATTTGGATGGAACTAACCGGATGTATTTGTTTTCAGCAATATTGCCATGGTGTTATTTTTGTGCAGAAATAAAAGTTCTCGGAATGACCTGAAACTTCACGGAGATTATTTTTGGAATTAATAAAAAATACTGGCGAAAGAATCAAGGACAGGGGGCCCACACCCTGTCCACGAGGGTGGTAGCGCCTACCCTGGCGCGCCCGCCTCGTGGGCCCCCTGGTGCTCCACCGACCTCAACTCCAACTCCATATATTCACGTTCGGGGAGAAAAAAATCATAGAGAAGGATTCATCGCGTTTTATGATACAAAGCCACCGTCAAGCCCTAAACTCTCTAGGGAGGGCAGATCTGGAGTCCGTTCGGGGCTCTAGAGAGGGCAATCCGTCGCCATCATCATCATCAACCATCCTCCATCACCAATTTCATGATGCTCACCACCATGCGTGAGTAATTCCATCGTAGGTTTGCTAGACAGTGATGGGTTGGATGAGATTAATCATGTAATCGAGTTAGTTTTTTTAGGGTTTGATCCCTAGTATCCATTATGTTCTGAGATTGATGTTGCTATGACTTTGCCATGCTTAATGCTTGTCACTAGGGCCCGAGTGCCATGATATCAGATCTGAACCTTTTATGTTTTCATGAATATATGTGAGTTCTTGATCCTATCTTGCAAGTCAATAGTCACCTACTATGTGTTATGATCCGGTAACCACTCAAGTGACGATGAACGGGACCACTCCGGTGATGACCGTGGTTTGAGGAGTTCATGTATTCACTATGTGTTAATGCTTTGATGCGGTACTCTATTAAAAGGAGGCCTTAATATCCCTTAGTTTCCAATAGGACCCCACTGCCACGAGAGGGTAGGACAAAAGATGTCATGCAAGTTCTTTCCCATAAGCACGTATGACTATATTCAGAATACATGGCTACATTACATTGATGAATTGGAGCTAGTTCTGTGTCACCCTATGTTATAACTGTTGCATGAATAATCACATCCGACATAATTATCCATCACCGATCCAATGCCTACGAGCTTTTCAGATATTGCTCTTTGCTTAGTTACTTTTCCGTTGCCAGTGTTACAATCACTACAAAGCTGCTACTATTACTTTTGCCACCGTTACCGTTACTTCCATACTACTTTGCTACTAAATACTTTGCTGCAGATATTAAGTTATCTAGGTGTGGTTGAATTGACAACTCAACTGCTAATACTTGAGAATATTCTTTGGCTCCCCTTGAGTCGAATCAATAAATTTGGGTTGAATACTCTACCCTCAAAAACTGTTGCGATCCCCTATACTTGTGGTTTATCAAACATGTGCCAAGTCAAGCCACTTGAATAATTCAAAGGAGGATACCACCCTATCATACCACATCACAACCATTTTAATAGCATGTTGGCACACAAGGTAAACCATTATAAACTGCTAGCTAATTAAGCATGTCATAAGCAACTATAATCTCTAATTGTCATTGCAAACATGTTTCATTCATAATAGGCTGAATCAGGAACGATGAACTAATCATATTTACAAAAACAAGAGAGGTAGAGTTCATACCAGCTTCTTTCATCTCAATCAGCCCATCATATATCGTCATTATTGCCTTTCACTTGCACGACGGAACGGTGTGGACAATAATAATAGTGCAGATGCATTGGACTAAGCTGGAATATGCGAGCATTTTAATACAAGGGAGAAGACAAGGTAATATGGGCTCTTGGTTAAATCAACAATAATGCATATGAGAGCCACCTCAACATTTTCATTATGGTCTTCTCCTCTCGACCCCCAAAGAACAAGAAAAGAAATGAAACTATTTACACGGGAAAGCTCCCAACAAGCAAAAGAAGAACGATACATCTTTTTGGGTTTTCTTTTAGTTACTACTACTACTACAAGCATGAAAAGTAAACTAACTAAAAGCAACAACTAATATTTTTGGTTTTTCTTAAGGTTTTTCAAGCACACAAGAAGAAGACTAGAAAAGAAAATAAACTAGCATGGATATTACAATGAAAAAGTATGAGCACCGACAACTAGAATGAGTGTGTTAACATGAATGTAATGTCGGTGACAAATACGTACTCCCCCAAGCTTAGGCTTTTGGCCTAAGTTGGTCTATGCCCAAGGGTCAAAGTTGTAGCTAGGGTCGAACTGAGATGCAGCAGCTATTGCCTCATGAGCTGATGCTTGCAGGCGAGCTGCCTCCGTCCTCCTCTCGTACTCGGTCGCCTCCTCCCTGGTTATAATATATCTCCCTTTTGCCTGAAAGTCAAAGAAAGTAGGAGCAGGGAGAGCAATATGGACAGCGCGACGTCTGTCAAACATTAGTCGATACTGGAGAGGCTGTTCATTCCTCTCAATCAACTGATGGTGAACCATAGCATTATAATCTAAATAAGCGGGCGACAATTCCATATCATTTTCATGTATGGTTATCTCAAGAAAATTAGCCACACGAGTTGCATAAGTCCCACCAATCAAGTCTCCACTTAAACTATTATTATGCAACCTACGTGCAACAATGGCCCCCTAGTTATATTGTTTATATCCTAACACATCACTCTTGAGAACACTAAGATCTGGAACACACATGTGACATGCCTCATCCTTACCGTTTATGCATCTACCTATAAAGAGAGCAAAATAATGTATAGCAGGAAAATGAATGCTTCCTATGGTAGCTTGTGTTATTTCTCTAGATTCCCCCATAGTGATACTAACAAGAAAATCTTTAAATTCAGATTTGTGAGGTTCACTAGCACTATCACATTTCGGTAGTTTACAAGCAGTATTAAAATCTTCTAAGTCCATGGTATAAGATTTATTGTAAAGATTAAATAGGACAGTGTGAGAATTGCATGAAGATGTAAATTTGAACCTTCTCACAAAGGAATCAGTTAGGTGATAATACTGAGGGCACTTATCTAGCATGAAGCCCTCGAGTTCAGCATTACGCACATATGCGTCAAATTCCTCTTTAATTCCTGCTTGGACCATGAAACCTTCTGACGGCCATTCACAAGGCCGCACTTGAGCTTCCCTTGGTAGTTCATGGTCTGGTTCACGTATTGTGGGCCAGGGTCCTTGCTTCCTTGAAGAACCACCTTGGTACATTTTCCTAAACATATTTCTTCCTCTGAAAAATTTCTGAAAATTTTAGTAACTCAAAATAAAAGTGAACCAAACTCAATAATATTGATAGCAACTACTCCCGCAAGTGCCTAGAGACTATATCATGCATTAGAACTACTTGGGACCAAATAAATTTGACATGCAAGCTCAAGAACAGGGTCACCTAAGCAGCAAAAATTTGCAATAAATAAAGCACTAGAACAAAAACTAATTGGACCATTGGAGGAGTCAAATACCGAAACAATCCCCTAAAGCAGTTTTGTGAGTGGAGCTTTGAGCAAGGAGATCAAAAATCGCAGCAAGATGAGCTAGAACACGGGTTTGAGTTAGGTGGGGATTTTGTATGGAGGTAGACGAAGTGTGTGGGTGTTGGAATAAGTGGAGGGGGCCACGTGGGGCCCACGAGGTAGGAGGCGCGCCCTGGACCCTCGTGGCCAGGTGCTGGCTCCCCCTGATGTGTTCTCAGTGCCAAATATTCTAGAAAAAATCATATTTCTATTTCAGGGCATTTGGAGAACTTTTATTTCCAGGATATTTTTATTGCATGGATAATTCAGAAAACAGACAGAAAATACTATTTTTACTTTATTTAATCTAAATAACAAAAAGTAAAAGGAGGGTACAGAAGGTTGTTCTTTCTAACTTCATCCATCTCATGCTCATCAAAAGGAATCCACTAACAAAGGTTGATCAAGTCTTTTTAACAAACTCATTCCGAATCGCACGAAACCAGAGAATTTTCGAATAGCACTAGGTTACCTCAACGGGGATATGCACGTCCCCAATAATAAGAATATCATATTTTTCTTGACAGTAGGAAGAGGAAATTCAAAACCTCAAATAATAATCGATGGAATTTTTCCAATAGAATTGATACTGTGGACTTGAGGTTGTTTCCTCGGAAAGTGTACTGTATGCTCATTACCATTAACATGAAAAGTGACATTTCCTTTGTTGCAATCAATAACAGCCCCTGCAGTATGCAAAAAGGGTCTACAAGGATAATCGACATACTATCTTCCTCGGGAATATCAAGAATAACAAAATCCGTTAGAATAGTAACGTTTACAACTACAATAGGCACGTCCTCACAAATACCGACAGGTATAGCAGTTGATTTATCGGCCATTTGCAATTATATTTCAGTAGGTGTCAACTTATTCAAATCAAGTCTACGATATAAAGAGAGAGTCATAACACTAACACCGGCTCCAAGATCACATAAAGCAGTTTCAACATAGTTTCTTTTAATGGAGCATGGTATAGTTGGTACTCCTGGATCTCCAAGTTTCTTAGGTATTCCACCTTTAAAAGTATATTTAGCAAGCATGGTGGAAATTTCAGCTTTCGGTGTCTTTCTTTTATTAGTAACAATGTCTTTCGTATACTTAGCATAAGGATTCATTTTAAGCATATCAGTCAAACGCATACGCAAAAAGATAGGTCTAATCATTTCAGCAAAACGCTCAAAATCCTCATCATCCTTTTTCTTGGATAGTTTGGGAGGAAAAGGCATGGGTTTCTGAACACATGGTTCTCTATCTTTACCGTGCTTCCTAGCAACGAAGTCTCTCTTATCATAACGTTGATTCTTTGATTGTGGGTTATCAAGATCAACAACAGGTTCAATCTCTACATCATTGTCATTGCTAGGTTGGGCATCAACATGAACATCAACATTAACATTATTACTAGGTTCATGTTCATTACCAGATTGTGTTTCAGCATAAGAAATAGAAATATCGTTGGGATTCTCAGGTGTGTCCACAACAGGTTCACTAGAAGCATGCAAAGTCCTATCATTTTTCTTTTTCTTCCTCTTAGAAGGACTAGGTGCATCAACATTAGTTCTCTGAGAATCTTGCTCAATCCTCTTGGGATGGCCCTCAGGATACAAAAGTTCCTGAGTCATTTTATCTCCTCTAGTCATAACTCTAACAGCATTATCATTTTTCTTATTATTTAATTCATTGAGCAAATCCTTTTGAGCTTTAAGCACTTGTTCTACTTGAGTGGTAACATAGAAGCATGTTTACTAATGAGTTTAAGTTCACCTTTAACTCTAGACATATAATCACTCAAGTGTTCAATCATATAAGAATTACGTTTCAATTGTCTACCAACATAAGCATTGAAGTTTTCTTGATTAACAATAAAATTATCAAACTCATCCAAGCATTGGCTAGCAGACTTATAACGAGGAATATCACCTTCATCAAATCTATAGAGAGAATTTACCTTTACTACCCGTGTCGGGTTATCAAGACCATGTATTTCTTCAATAGGTGGTAAATTCTTAACATCTTGACTTTAATACCTTTTTTGTTTCATGGATTTCTTTGCCTCTTGCATATCTTCATGACTGAGAAATAGAATAGCCCTTTTCTTGGGAATTGGCTTAGGAGTTGGTTCAGGAAGTGTCCAATTATTTTCATTAGTCAACATATTATTCAATATAAATTCAACTTGGTCAACTGTTCTTTCCCTGAAAACACAACCAGCACAACTACCCAGGTGGTCTCTGGAAGCATCGGCTAGTCCATTATAAAAGATATCAAGTATTTCATTTTTCTTTAGAGGATGATCAGGCAAAGCATTAAGTAATTGGAGAAGCCTCCCCCAAGCTTGTGGGGGACTCCCTTCTTCAATTTGCACAAATTATATATTTCCCTTAAGGCAGCTTGTTTCTTATGAGGGGGGAAATATTTAGCAGAGAAGTAATGAATCATATCCTAGGGACTACGCACACAACCAAGATCAAGAGAATTAAACCATGTGTTAGCATCACCCTTTAATGAGAACGGAGATAATTTAAGGATATAATAGTAACGAGTTTTCTCATCATTAGTGAATAGGGTGGCTATATCATTTAATTTAGTAAGATGTGCCACAATAGTTTCAGATTCATAGCCATAAAAAGGATCAGATTCAACCAAAGTAATTATCTCAGGGTCGACAGAGAAATCATAATCCTTATCGGAAATACAGATAGGTGAAGTAGCAAAAGCAGGGTCATATTTCATTCTAGCATTCAAAGATTTTTCTTTCAGCTTAGCTAATAATTTCTTAAGATCATATCTATCATTGCAAGCAAGAAAGTCTCTAGCAGTTTCTTCATCCATAACATAACCCTCGTGCACAACAGTAATTCATATCTAGGGGAGAATCTTCATCATCACTTTCATCAATATTATCAGTTTCAATAATTTCATTCTCTCTAGCCCTAGCAAGTTGTTCATCAAGAAATACACCTATTGGCACAGTATTATCAAGCATAGAAGTAGTTCCATCATAAGTATCATGCATAGCAGAAATGGCATCATCAATAACATGCGACATATCAAAACAAATAGCAAAAACAGGTTTAGGTGTCGCAAGTTTACTCAAAACAGATGGCGAATCAAGTGCAGAGCTAGATGACAGTTCCTTACCTCCCCTCGTAGTTAAGGGATAAATCTTGGTTTTCTCGTCTTTCAAGTTCCCCATAGTGATCAACAGATATAAATCCCAAGTGACTCAAAGAATAGAGCTATACTCCCCGGCAATGGCGCCAGAAAATAGTCTTGATAACCCACAAGTATAGGGGATCGCAACAGTTTTCGAGGGTAGAGTATTCAACCCAAATTTATTGATTCGACACAAGGGGATCCAAAGAATATTCTCAAGTATTAGCAGTTGAGTTGTCAATTCAACCACACCTGGAAAACTTAATATCTGCAGCAAAGTATTTAGTAGCAAAGTAATATGGAAGTAACGATAATAGTGGCAAAAGTAACAGTAGTAGTTTTGTAGTAATTGTAACAGTGGCAACAGAAAAGTAACTAAGCAAAGATCAATATGTGAAAAGCTCATAGGCATTGGATCAGTGATGGATAATTATGTCGGATGCGATTCTTCATGCAACAGTTATAACATAGGGTGACACAGAACTAGCTCCAATTCATCAATGTAATGTAGGCATGTATTCCGAATATAGTCATACGTGCTTATGGAAAAGAACTTGCATGACATCTTTTGTCCTACCCTCCCGTGGCAGTGGGTCCTATTGAAACTAAGGGATATTAAGGCCTCCTTTTAATAGAGTGTCGGACCAAAGCATTAGCACTTAGTGAATACATGAACTCCTCAAACTATGATCATCACCGGGAGTGGTCCCGATTATTGTCACTTTGGGGTTTTGATCATAACACATAGTAGGTGACTATTGACTTGCAAGATAGGATCAAGAACTCACATATATTCATGAAAACATAATAGGTTCAGATCTGAAATCATGGCACTTTCGGGCCCTAGTGACAAGCATTAAGCATAGCAAAGTCATAGCAACATCAATCTCGTAACATAATGGATACTAGGGATCAAACCCTAACAAAACTAACTCGATTACATGATAAATCTCATCCAACCCATCACCGTCTAGCAAGCCTACGATGGAATTACTCACGCACGGCGGTGAGCATCATGAAATTGGTGATGGAGGAAGTTTGATGATGACGACGGTGACGGATTGCCCTCTCCGGAGCCCCGAACGGACTCCAGATCAGCCCTCCCGAGAGAGATTAGGGCTTGGCGGCGGCTCCATATCGTAAAACACGATGAATCCTTCTCTCTGATTTTTTCTCCCTAAACATGAATATATAGAGTTGGATCTGAGGTTGGTGGAGTCTTAGGGGGCCCACGAGGCAGGGGGGCAAGCGCGCCCCCACCCTCGTGGACAGGGTGTGGGCCCCCTGGTCTTGATTCTTTTGCCAGTATTTTTTATAAATTCCAAAAATATTCTCCGTGAAGTTTCAGGTCATTCCGATAACTTTTATTTTTGGACAAAAATAACACCATGGCAATTCTGCTGAAAACAACGTCAGTCTGGGTTAGTTCCCTTCAAATCATACAAGTTAGAGTCCAAAACAAGGGCAAAAGTGTTTGGAAAAGTAGATACGTTGGAGATGTATCAGCCAACACGATGAACTCCATTCCACTTTTCCTCCCGCCGCCGACTCTTTCACACCCCATTGTTTCTATTCTCATTCCTCCCTCTTTATTCTTCCCATTCCTGGAAAATTGCCCTCTTAAAAGCATATCACCCTCCATCGACACATCACATGATCAAGATAAAATCATCCGAAAAAAACCCAGTGTGAATGGTATCCTAGTGGACTTCTCGGTTGCCTGGTGGTTCTGAAAACATGTCGAGCAAGTTTAATACCCGTTTCAGCAAATTTCGTCCTTGTTTCGTAGGTGTTTAACATAATTTGTGGAAGCCCACATAAGTCAGGTAGCTTACTACATATACTTTTCACCGAATAAGTGCCTCACGCGAAAACAACATGCTACTAGGGTTACAACTGCCGCCGTTGGTTCCCCTCGCCCCCAAGTGCCTTCCGACGCCAGCGAGGTGGGGGAACCACAATTTGGGTTGTTTATAGTGTTTGCTCACCCTAACATTAGTTAGGGTTAAGTTCAAGTGTCCGGCTGATGGTGGTGAGACATTGTTGTCATCGGCGGCGAGGAATAAATTATCCCTGTCCTATATCCTCGTTCTGGCAATGTTATTTGGCATTGGCGGAGGATGTGTGGAGTTTTAGTCAGGCACAAGTATTAGGCCTCATTATATTCTTTGTTTGTCTAGGTGATTAGCAGTGCCCTGCGTAGGGGATGATGTCGTGGCATTTTTCTCGCTGATTTATTCTTTTCCCATTGGAGCTCAGCCGGATGGGACTGCATCAGGAAACTTGTGAGGTTTGTGTCCCTCTCCTCCGTCTAGCCGGGGTTGGGATTATCGTCTATTCCTTCTCGTCGCCAGCTTCTTCAGGACGGGATCTATCCAAACTATGACCATCGACGTCTTCTGGTCTACATTAATGACTTTTCAGCCGCTGCTTCTTCAAGCTTTTGAGTTTCAACAAAACTACTCCGCCGAGAAGAAGGCCCAAAAGCAACAATGAGCTTTGCTAAAATCCAGTGGCGGAGCTACACAAAAGTACTTGGGCGGGCCAAAGCGGGCCAAGCAGAAGGAAACTTGCTCTCTCTCTCTCTCTCTCTCTCTCTCTCTCTCTCTCTAAAAAGCCTAATTTTATCTATACTGTTCAATGTTTAGGCTATGGAATGG
The DNA here is from genome assembly GCA_021605145.1 of Aegilops bicornis. Classification (NCBI taxonomy): domain Eukaryota; kingdom Viridiplantae; phylum Streptophyta; class Magnoliopsida; order Poales; family Poaceae; genus Aegilops; species Aegilops bicornis. The sequence continues at coordinate 107,820,491 of CM038671.1, forward strand.
GTGGGCCACATGCCTCTTGGCCTCGCTATAGCTCCGCCATTGCTAAAATGCTAAAATGTACTCTCTCCGTTTCAAAATAGATGACTCAACTTTGTACTAAGGCCAACTCCACCGCGCAACCCCATCTGGTCCGGTTTTGTCCGTATGGGGCAAAACCGGACCAAGCTTGTCCGTTGGCGTCCGTTTTTGTCCGGCACAACCCCAAAACCAGACCAAACTTGGGCCACAAATGCTCCCGAGCGGACAGAAACGGATGCCTCTTCTCGTCCCTCTCGTCCGCTCCCGTCCGCCCGTGCCTTCTCTCTGGCCCACAAACCAGTGAGACTGCGAGAGCTCATTCTTGTCTCTCCCTTGCCTTCTCTCCACTTCTTGCCGTGACCACGCTCTCTACGCCGGCCGTCTTCCATGCCCGCCGCCCGTTCTTTGGAGGCTACTGTGCTGCCGTCACCGTCATTTGGAGGTCGCTCCGCCCGCCGCCAGCGTCGCGCCCGCCGCGCCGCCTGCGCCCATCGTGTTCGCCGCCGCGCGCAATAGGGTGCAGCCTCAAGGAGCCAAACGGACAAAAGCGGACGTCCGGATGGGGTCTTGCGGTGGAGTTGGCCTAAATTTAGTAAAAAGTTGGGTCATCTATTTTAGAACGGAGGGAGTAGAAGAAAGATGGTGACGTTTTCTTCAAGGACTTGCGTTTAATTTTGTACTTTTTAAGGACGTTCTTGTTAGGGCTGGTTTTATTGTATGCCCTACGGCCTTTCTGAAGAAAATATATATATTGTGAAAGAAAACAGCGCAGCGAAATACGGGTGGCTCCTGGCCGTACCCGACGGCGACAAATACGCCGGTCAACGGCCTGATCGATTTGCGTCAGGCCAAATTGCAAGATTGCCATGAACCCCACCCCAGTTTAATTTATTTATTAATTTATTAATCGTACAAAAATGTTGGCTCTTCGCTTTGATATTAAACCTCCCTTTGGCGAGCTGCGCGGGTCGCTCCCCCCTCCGTCCCTCCCTCGCTCGCTCGCTTCGACTTCCTCGCGCCTTCGCTTCCACCAACTGGCCGCTCTCCCGACTCCCGAGCCGCACGCGGCCGCCGCAGCAGCAGCGCCAATGGAGGCCCCGAGCAGCCACGTCACCGCCTCCTTCTCCGACTGCGACGACAGCGTCTCCATGGGGGACGCGGCGCCGGACGCGGACGTGGAGGCGCTCCGCCGCCTCTCCGACAACCTCGCCGCCGCCTTCCGCTCGCCGGACGACTTCGCCTTCCTCGCCGACGCGCTCGTCGCCGTGCCGGGCGCGCCCGACCTGCGCGTGCACCGCTGCGTGCTGTCGGCGCGGAGCCCCTTCCTACGCGCCCTCTTCAAGCGCCGCGCCGCCGCCGCCGCCGCCGGCGGCGCGGAGGGCAACCGGTTGGAGCTCCGGGAGCTTCTCGGCGGGGAGGTCGAGGTCGGGTACGAGGCGCTGGAGCTGGTGCTTGACTACCTGTACAGCGGCCGCGTCCGCGACCTCCCCAAGTCGGCGTGTGCCTGCGTCGACGAGGGCGGCTGCGCCCACGTCGGCTGCCACCCCGCCGTCTCCTTCATGGCGCAGGTCCTCTTCGCCGCATCCACCTTCCAGGTCGGCGAGCTCGCCAGCCTCTTCCAGGTCCGCCTCTCCCCCTCCCCTTCTCCTCCATGATGCTTTCTTGGTTTCAGACATTTATGGTGCTTGCTGGGAATACATATTTGCGCGCACGTTCTTGTGCTCAGACAGCAAGGTTTAATGCTGTCTTTTCTTTCTACACGTGAGGACGTTTGCTGTATGCGGCAAAATGGGCTTAGAAGTTAGATCCCCTTACTATTTCTGCTAAATTTAATCAATTTCAGTACTTCTGAAAAATAGCGTTAAACATTGGTGAGTACTGGTACGTTTTGTCGGTAGCAATGAGGAGCTTGTGCTTATCATGTGGTGATCTTGAAATCGGTGAAGTTGTCAATGCAAATTATACAATTGGGAGCTTGAGGCGCTGTGTCATTTTGATGCCATCTCAAGGATTCTTGTTCTGATGTTTTTTTTTTTGGGAGGAAATGGTAATTGTTCATTGCTCAAAGAATGAGTGGTGTCGATATGGTACATGCGCCTACTTTTATTTTTCGTCAACGAAATGCAGTTCTTATGAAACTGTACAAATCTAGGTTGCATTAATGCAGACAGTTGGTACATATACAATACAAAGGAAAGCATGTACAGCACCTTTCCCCCGGACACAATAGGAAAGCATGTGCGCCACCTTTCCTCAGACAATTCACAACACCGGGAGTCTGAGACAATATTATATCGTCTGTTTTTCCCACTTAATAAAGTTTCGGGTGTCGGTGTGTAAAGCACCTAATATTCCTAATGTTCATAAACATATTTGCTCCACAACTCCTTAATTTCCATTAGGATGATCTATTAATGTTATTCTGAGCGGGAGTATTTTGATAGTAAACGCCCTTTTTAAGTAACCAGTCATCAATCCATGGATCTGCACATGATATAGATTTTTAGATGGAGGTTCAATGTAAAAGATTTTATAACCAGTTTGTACTCTAATTTACTTACGAGTATTTGAAACACATAGAATTACTTCTGATCAGTTACTTAAAAATATCCATCTTCGATGCAGAGGCTGGGGGTAATGAAAGCTTCCATTTTCTATTTTTTGGAATACTTGTTGACAGGGCTGTAATCAAATTGGATTAATCAATGTATGTGTATGTATTTTTAAAATATCAGATTGGACTATTTATGCGTCTATATTCTTGTCCAACCGTGTGGCTGTGTTGAGACTTCCAGATCTTTATTGTATTTTTTAGCTGATGATATGCTTTTCCTTCTTAGCTTTGTCATATTGGGATTTTTGCTTTCATAATTCTGACTTCACTGCAGATGAGTTGCGTGTATATCATTTGATGATAACGCCTGTCGGCTTGCTACTTGTAACAGTTTTCTATCGTTGTATTGTTTCATGTTTTTGAGAAGCCAGTACTAACCCATGGTATGCCCTTCTTTTCCATGCAGCGGCATCTCCTTGATTTCCTTGATAGAGTTGAAGTGGATAACCTTCCGTTGATCTTATCAGTTGCAAACTTATGCAACAAATCTTGCGTGAAACTTTTCGAGAGATGCCTGGAGATGGTAGTCCGGTCAAATCTTGACATGATTACTCTTGAGAAAGCATTGCCTGAAGATGTTATCAAGCAAATTATTGATTCACGGATAACTCTTGGATTAGCTTCACCCGAAGACAATGGCTTTCCTAACAAACACGCAAGAAGGATACTCAAGGCACTTGATTCTGATGATGTGGAGCTAGTCAGGATGCTGCTCAAAGAAGGGCAGACTAACCTTGACGATGCATTTGCATTGCACTATGCTGTAGAACACTGTGACTCAAAAATTACAACAGAACTTCTGGACATCGCACTTGCAGATGTTAATCTCAGAAACCCAAGAGGTTATACCGTTCTTCACATCGCTGCTAGGCGGAGAGATCCTAAAATTGTTGTCTCCCTTTTAACCAAAGGCGCTCGGCCTTCTGATTTTACATTTGATGGAAGGAAAGCAGTTCAAATCGCAAAGAGACTCACAAAACATGGGGATTATTTTGGGAATACCGAAGAAGGAAAGCCGTCTCCTAAGGATAAATTATGCATTGAGATACTGGAGCAAGCTGAAAGAAGGGATCCACAGCTTGGAGAAGCATCGGTTTCTCTTGCATTGGCTGGTGACTGTCTTCGTGGGAAGTTATTGTACCTTGAAAACCGAGGTAATCTTCATCTACGAATGGTGTAGTGTTCAAAATTATTTGTTTGCTATGGTATACAGTTGGTGGTGTTTTGCATGTGAAGTGAAGCTCTCCACGGGCAATTAGCAATGTGTTAACCTTTTTTTTATTCTCTTGGAACTTGTGTTTTCACACAATTATTTTCATGCTATGTAGTTGCTTTGGCGAGGATAATGTTTCCAATTGAGGCAAGAGTAGCAATGGACATTGCTCAAGTGGATGGTACTTTGGAATTTACACTTGGTTCTAGTACAAATCCACCTCTGGAGATAACAACCGTTGATCTAAATGATACTCCTTTCAAAATGAAGGAGGAACACTTAGCTCGGATGAGAGCCCTCTCCAAAACAGGCGAGGCACAGCTTGCGTTTTTGTCTTTTGGGTGTTCTGTTCTTAGCTTTCTAGATTTTTGTTCCTGCCTTTTCGTTTTTGTGTTGGTTTGCTTGTAAGACCCGTGCCATGTTAGCGATTTCTTCTGGTACAAATGACAGCAGACTTGGTGGCGTGTTCAAGAAAAAGAATCTCAATAAGATTACTGGTGTAGATAAGGTTGAAATCCCAGATTTTATCCCCTCCTGTTAAGAACTGAAGAGTGAACCCAATTATGCACACTTGACTAATCATACAAAATGCTAATCGGTGGTTGAATTGCTGATGATTACTCTCGCATGTGTGCGCGCGCATTCAGCTGTAAGATGATATTTTACCAAGTTTATGTATCTGGACTAACTGTAATCTGAATGTTTATACCAGTCGAACTCGGCAAACGTTTCTTCCCGCGCTGTTCAAATGTGCTGGACAAGATCATGGATGATGAACCTGAGCTGGCTTCCCTCGGAAGAGATGCATCCTCCGAGAGGAAGAGGAGGTTTCACGACCTGCAAGATACGCTTCTGAAGGCGTTCAGCGAGGACAAGGAGGAGTTTAACAGAACGACAACCCTTTCATCTTCCTCATCGTCAACGTCCACTGTAGCAAGGAACTTGACAGGTCGGCCCAGGAGATGATGAGCACCCTGGCCCATTCTTTCCATATTGGTAGCTGTTTCTTTTTCTGTCTGAAACTGCCCGCCGGATTTATTTTTTTCTGTTTAACGAGTACTTCCTCCGTAAACTAATATAAGAGTGTTTAGATCACTATTTTAGTAATCTAAACGCTTTTATATTAGTTTACAGAGGGAGTACTAGTAGTCTAGCATCATCGTCAGATATGATGAAGCTGTTGGCTTTGGCCCTGTAAATCGCCTAGTTATGCTCATGTTTGCTTGTACAGTAACGGTTGTCCATACAGTATTTTGTTGATCGAACAGCAAATAGACTTCAACATGTAGTAGCAATTCTTGGCTTTTCTGACTTGGATGGTCGTGGAGAAACAGTAGATAGTTTCTGCTTTGCTTGATTATTCTGAATGAACAGTAGATAGTTTCCACAAGCACTGCCCCTGTTTCTACGTCTGGCACAGTTGAACAGTCCCCATTTTACTGCGCCTTCTGTCCCAGTGTTGTTTAAATAGAAAAAATGTCTCGTTCGACCGAGGCAGAGCTATGTAGAAGACTGAGGGGGCCGTGGCCCCCCAGCCCAAATGCAATTCTTTCTACCACTCCCTCTGTTCACTTTTATAAGTCCTCGAAGACATTTCAGACAACATGCAAATCAGTTCATTTTCAGCTGTCTGAAACGACTTATAAAAGTGAACGGAGGGAGTAGTAGTAATCGTCCCATCACGTACACGTACAAGGCCATGACTGCACGAGCCTGCTCGGGGCTGCTCGATGTAACTCCAAACTGTTAAAACTAATTCTGTAATTAGGGGAAAATCTCCCCTTGCCCAAACCGTCGTTGCGGTTTGTTCCGCAACCGACGCCTCCCTTCGATCTCCTGGAACCGACGCCCCGTCGAGGGATCGTCGTATCTCTTCGGGACATATAAAAGGGGCCTGTAACCATCGATCAAGATACTCCATCACTTTTGATTCGAAACACGTTATCATGCACGTAGAACAGCCAGCGAGAGCAAAAGAAACAACTGAGAAAGGAGAAGAGAGGGAGCACTCGCCGCCGTTTTATACGGGGACAATCCGATAGAAGAGGAATTATGCCTTGTGGACAGTGGTACCACAAACTCCATACTGAGGGAGATGAAATATTTCCAAACTCTGAAAAAGATGAATGGAGATATTCTAACTATCACTGGACGCGATACATTGATTGTTGGTACTGGATGTGGCATATTTACCCTCCCAAGTGGTACACAAGTGACGATTGAGGATGCTTTATTGTATCCCGACTCATCACGTACCCTGATCAGTTATCGAGATATCCGTAAGAATGGTTTTCACATTGAAACCCATGAAGATAACAAAGAGGAATATCTACTCTTTACTAAAGATCACGGATATGGCAAAAGGGTACATGAGAAAATTCCTTCTCTATCGTCTGGTTTGTACTATATGTACATCAAATCCGTGAAAAGTGTCGCATACAAAGTAAATTTTCAGAATGTTAACGCATTCCAAACCTGGCATGATCGCCTAGGCCATCCTGGAATAGGGATGATGAGAAAAATTACTAGCAATTCCATTGGTCATAATTTGCTTGAGTCAAAATTTCCTCAATCTTCTGATTTTGTATGCACATCTTGTGCCACGGGAAAGCTAATTTTGAGGCCCTCGCACCTCAAAATACAAGCTGAACCACTTCAGTTCTTTGAATGTATTCAAGGAGACATTTGTGGTCCCATTCAGCCATTATCTGGACCTTTCCGGTATTTTATGGTTCTGATTGACGCATCTACACGATGGTCACATGTGTGTCTTCTATCCACACGAAACCATGCATTTGCCAAGATAATGAGGCAAGTCATTAAGTTGCAAGCCCATTATCCAAAAAGTCGAATCAAGTCAATTCGAATGGACAATGCTGCAGAATTCTCCTCACGTGCTTTCAATGATTATTGCATGGCTTTGGGGATTGAAGTTCGCACTGCTCCATATGTCCATACACAAAATGGTTTGGCTGAAGCATTGATTAAGAGGATCAAACTCATTGCAAGACTTTGTTGACGAATTGCAACTTGCCAACCTCTTGTTGGGGTCACGCTGTTTTACACGCTGCTGACTTGATACAATTCAGGCCAACTGCATATCACAGTACTTCCCCTCTGGAATTGGTACGTGGAAATCCTCCAAGCATTTCCCATCTACGTAAGTTCGGATGTGCTGCATACATCCCGATCTCACCACCACGACGGACATCTATGGGCCCACACAGGAAGTTGGGGATCTATGTGGGGTACAAATCACCGTCGATTATCAACTACCTGGAACCCTGACTGGAGATCTGTTCACAGCCTGTCACGCTGATTGCATATTTAATGAGGAACATTTTCCGGCATTAGGGGGAGATTTCAAGTACCAGAAAGAATGCACGAAAATTGATTGGAATGCTCATGCCATTTCATCCTCTGATTCACGTACACAAGAGACCGAACTTCAAGTTCGGAAGATCATTAATTTGCAACATCTTGCAAATAATCTGCCAGATTCATTTACTGATTGGAAAGGTGTTACAAAATCCTTAAACCCGGCCAGAAACGCGCTAGAACGAGTGGAGGTACCAATAAAAACCACTCAACTCCCTATTCCTAAAAAGAGGGGGAGTAGTACGACCTCTGACCTGGAGCATGCTTCTAGCAAGCAGCGAAGGAAATCGAGGAGAAAAACCTCGGAGTCAGTAAATGCAGGTCAACTCAACGTTGACAAACACCTGATGGGTAGTATACACCCAGTGGAAGGGCAACTTTCAAAACCCTGTTCCAGTGTGCACACACTGACTGGGACATCGGAACACCCAGACTCAATCGTATTGGGAAATCACGAAGAGTCACTAGGGGTGCAGGAAATTTCCATCAACTATGTTGATTCTGGAGAATCATTTGACCGTAAGACTACGACTGTCGACATATATTTTGCTGAAATGATTGCAGATACCCTTCTCACTGATCATGATCCAAGGTCTATCATTGAGTGTCAAAAGCGCTCCGACTGGCCCAAATGGAAGGATGCAATCAGCAGAAATTGCCTCGCTTAACAAAAGAAAGGTATTCACTGAAGCAATACCTACACCTCCCAGTGTTTTCCCTGTGGGATTCAAATGGGTTTTTCTCCGGAAATGGAATGAGAACAATGAGGTGGTGAGATATAAAGCAAGGCTCGTAGCACAAGGTTTCACGCAGAAACCCAGCATTGATTTCACTGAAACATATTATCTAGTAATGAGTGCAACCACTTTCCGATACCTTATATCCTTGGCAGTGCAAAATCGTCTATCTATGCAGTTGATGGACGTCAGGATCGCATGTCTTCTGGTCACTAGATTCGGACATATATATGAAGATTCCTAATGGAATCTCTGTCCCGGATAAAAATGCAAAACGCAACATGTATTGTGTAAAGCTGAATAAGTCATTATATGGCTTAAGGCAGTCGGGGCGGATGTGGTACAACTGACTCAGTGAGTTCCTTCTTCGGAAAGGTTACTCCAATAGTGTTGATTGCCCATGTGTGTTCATCAAGAAGTCCTCTACATGATTTTGCATCATTTTTGTGTATGTTGATGATCTCAACATCATCGGCAACACATCAGACATTGATGAAGCACGCAATCTGCCTATATCCAGAAAATATTGGAGAAATTCAATATGGACAAATCATATCCATCTAAAACTCCCCTGGTGGTTCGATCTCTAGACGTGGAGAAAGATCCGTTCAGACCAAGAGATGATGGAGAAGAGGTGTTGGGACCTGAAGTTCCATACCTCAGTGTCGTTGGAGCGCTTATGTATATTGCAAATTGCACAAGACCTGATATTGCATTTGCAGTGAATCTACTTGCTAGACATAGCGTGGCTCTCACCAAACGTCATTGATCTGGAGTTGAAGAATATCTTTCGATATCTCCAAGGCACAAAGGATCTTGGTCTATTTTTCCAGTTCCAAAAAAATTAGGACTCTGATATGATTGGATATGAAGATTGAAAGGACATGCGGTGCCCCCATGTGTGGTTTTGGTAATTGATGACATTCTCTATGGACTAATGGTTGCCTTGAGTTTATTTGAAGGTTTTGTCCATAGGCTTTTCTTGGAGTACATGTGTTGGTTTCAAGGAGAGTTTTGTGTCGACCAAGGTGCTATTCAAGGAATTATCCAAAGATTGGTCATGTGAGTGTTGAGCTTATTGCAAGCATGTCTTGAAGAATAAGATTGTGTGATCATTCATGTCCACCTTCAAGACATCATCCAAATGAAGAGAGTTGGAAAGATTCAACACACAAAGCGTACAAGATGTACAGAGGGATCAAGTGATCCCATGGTATGGTAAGCATTGTCCATTACGCTTTGTGTACTAACCCATGGTCTTCGTGAGAGTTCTTTGTGGGGTTAGGTTGCGGTGTGCAAGTTCAAGTAATGCATCACGAAGAGATCAAGTGCTTGAAGCTTGCCGTCCATTGTGGTGATAATGGACTTGTGAAGATGAGCGGAAGAGAGGCTCACCCATGAGAGTATGGGGAGCAATCAACTAGTCTTCATCCCGCTTAATGCAATCAAGAAAGGTGGTCCAACTTGAGGGAGTCAAGATCGTCATCATCTAGCTCAAGTGGACCATGTGCAAGGCAAAGGTTTGCCCTTGATAGGTTTTCTATTTTACCGGTCTCATGGTCGTTGTGGAAGACCGGGTTATAGGATCGCTTGCCGTACTATCAAGGGGGCTCTCGATGAGTTGCTTGATCGTATCGCTCAGTAGAGAGCTCAAACCATTGCATCCTTGCATCATCTTTTTTGGTTCTTGTTTGGTTCTTATCCTTGTGAGATTTGGAGCTTATGGTCATTTTTATGACAAGCTCGAGTTCATCGAAAACGGAGCTCTCATGCATCTTCTATGATGTTTTCGATGTTGGAGGGTATGTCGGTTCTTCTCGGTTGGAGGTTTCACTCCTTTGTTTCTTCTTCGCTGTTTTGATGCTACTCGTTGTCTTGTTTCAAACAAGCTTGAGTTTGCTCAATTCGGAGCTCATTTGCAGAAGTTATGGCAGTTCTGGTTTTCCTTGGAGCTGCCCCTCTCTCGTTCATTCCGGTTTATACATGCGGTGGTAGTACCGCGACCTACAGCGGTAGTACCGCCGAAGCCCCCAAGCGGTAGTACCGCTCCCAGCGGTAGTACCGCTCCGATGAGCGGTAGTACCGCTCGCGGGCTTCGACTATACTACCTCAGAGTACTGCGCCTACTACCGCCTCGATTCGAGACGATGTTTTCTCGTGTCGGGTTTTATGGCACTAGTGGCGGCGAGGAGCGGTAGTACCGCTCTACTCCCGCTGTAGTACCGCCTGTGGCGATGGCCTGCCTCTCTTTAGCGCGGTAGTACCGCTTAGGTAGGGAAGCGGTAGTACCGCCCTCGGCCGGTAGTACCGCTTCTGTCTTGAAGGGATGTTCATGGGGTAACGGTTGGATTTTCCCCTTCTATAAAAGGGGTCTTCTTCCCATTGAACCTTATCCTTTGAGCTCGTGTTCTTCCCCCATTGTTGACCCTCTTCGAAGCTTGCTAACTCTCAATCCCTCCAATGATTCTTGCTAGTTCTTGAGGGAAAAGAGAGAGGAGATCTAGATCCACGTTTCCACCAATCACTTTCTCCTCTAACTGAGGGGAACCCCTTGGATCTAGATCTTGGAGATCTTGGAGTTCTTGGTGTTCTCCTTCTTGTTCTTCCTCTCATTTTCTTCCCTAGCATTAGTTGCTTTGGTGGGATTTGAGAGAGAAGGACTTGGGCACTCCGTGTGCCCTTGCCATTGCATTTGGTGCATCGGTTTGAGTTCTCCACGGTGATACGTGGAAGTTACAAGTTGAGAAGCTTATTACTCTTGGGGGCTTGGTGCACTTGAGCTTGTTCCTCTTGGGTGCTTGGGCGCCCTAGACGGTTGGTGGTGTTCGGAGCTCAATCATTGTGGTGTAAAGCTCAAGACAGCGTCGGGTCTCCAATTAGGTTGTGGAGATTGCCCGAGCAACTTGACGGGTTCCGTGACCGCCCCCAAGGGTTGCCAAAGTGTACAGTTCGGTGACCGCCCCCAAGGGTTGCCATTTGTACGGGTTCGGTGACCGCCCTCAAGGGTCCCTTAGTGGAACCACGACATCTTGCATTGTGCGAGGGCGTAAGGAGATTACAGTGGCCCTAGTGGCTTCTTGGGGAGCATTGTGCCTCCACACCACTCCAAACGGAGATTAGCATCCGCAAGGGTGTGAACTTCGGGATACATCGTCGTCTCCGCGTGCCTCGGTTATCTCTTACCCGAGCCCCTTTACTTATGCACTTTACTTTGTGATAGCCATATTGTTCTTTTGTCATATATCTTGCTATCACATAGTTGCTTATCTTGCTTAGCATAAGTTGTTGGTGCACATAGGTGGGCCTAGTTGTTGTAGGTTTTGTGCTTGACAAATTAACCGCTAGGTTTATTCCGCATTTGTTCAAGCCTAAACCGTAATTATTTTAAAGCGCCTATTCACCCCCCCCTCTAGGCGACATCCTCGATCTTTCAAAGATGCCGGCTATTTATCTGATCCCCATAATGCCAGATCTCAGACCGGATTCGTGTTCCTACATGGTGGCACTGCTATATCATGGAAGTCTTCGAAACAAACTCTGGTGGCAACATCTACGAATCATTCTGAAATAATTTCATTATTTGAAGCAACATGTGAATGTGTATGGCTTCGTAGAATGATAAACCACATACAACAATCATGTGGAATTGGTTGATAGAATCACCTACCATTATCTATGAAGATAATGTGTCCTGTGTTGCGCAGATGCAAACAGGATACATAAAGAGTAATATCACCAAGCATATTTCTCCTAAATGGTTTTTCCCCCATAATCTTCAGAAAAGTGGGGAAATAAGCATTCTACAAGTCAAATCATGTGACAACCTTGCTGATTTATTTACCAAGTCTCTACCAAATTCTGCATTTCAGAAATGTGTTCATGGAATTGGTATGCGAAGACTTAGGGACTTGCAGGTGCCAAGGGGGAGTCTCTTCTTGAGATATCCTTATTTTAATGACATCACATTATGCTATCTTTCTTTGTGAGTATATGTTTCAGGATCTCATCAAAGATTTTATGAAGAACTTTTGAAGGAGAATCTTTTGAGATGATAGAGCTTCCCGGACAATCATGAAGATGATTCTACATGGTCAAGCGTATATTAGGGGGAGTGTTAAAACTAATTATGTAATTAGGGGAAAATCTTCCCTTGCCCAAACCGTCGTTGCGGTTTGTCCCGCAACCGACGCCTCCCTTTGATCTCCTGGAACCGACGCCCCCTCGAGGGATCGCCGTGTCTCTTCGGGACATATAAAAGGGGCATGTAACCATCGATCAAGACACTCGATCACTTTTGATTCGAAACAGAAACCATGCTCGCCTCTCTTTCCCCAACCACGCTCGCCCTGCCGCTGGGCACGACAGGTCGCCTGTAACATCCCAAAATTCTAAATTTTGGAATGTTATATTAAATAAATAACTATGCTTGTTGTCTGATTGTTTGTCTGATTGATTGAGTGAAACTGAGTGGGATTTGAAAACTTTTGAAAGTTGAATGAGAGGGAATGAAATGACTTTCCCAAAACTTTCTCCTTTGCCATTTGGATCTCAATGAATTAAAATTCATTCCAACACCAAACCCTAGAGTGAAGATGACATGACTTCTTCCATTTTGAAATGAAAAGGGTTTTGGAAAAGATTTAAATTTCATTTGGGAATATTTCAAATTCAAAGCTTTATGCAACTCAATGATTTTCATGAGGGAAGATAAAATGACTTCTTCAATTATATGAAATATGAGTTGGAAGTTAAAAGTATCAAATTGAAAGTCAATTGAAAGTGCCTTGAAACCCTCTTTCAAATTGAGTTTTGGAATTTGAATTCAAACATTGGCAAGTGGGAATCATTTCAAAATATATGCTTGATAAATACTTGAGCAAAAGTATGAGAGGAGTAAATATGACACTCCAAAAATATCAGAGGAAAAACATTGCCAAAGTTTTGGATTCAAATCTGAATTTTATTTGAATTTGAAAAAATGGATTTTATAAAGTTTGGATTTTGCCTTTGGAAAAATGTTCAAATGATAGGAATATTCCCTGATCATTTTGGTATATATATACCCTATATAAAATATTTATAGATTTTGTTTTATTTCTGTTTTGGTTTTATCAAAAAACTTTAAAAAGAAAAACCCTCGGGCGCCCGAAGCACCCCCTGTGCCCAGCCAGCGCGCACCCCACCCGCTGGCCCAGCCAGCGCCGCCCACCTGGCCACCGAGCCGAGCCGGCCCAGCTCACCCTCGCCGCTTGAATCCCTTGGCCTCGGCCACCCGCCGCCTCACCCTCCTCCTCTCTCTCTCGACCCGTGGGCCCCGCCCCATCTTCTTCCCTCGCCCACGCAACGTAGCTCGCCGGAGATCACCGGATCCCGGCGATCCGGGATCTGATCGCCTCGATCCTCAAGCGAGGCCGACCCTGTGCTATAAAAGCCGAGCCCCGCACCCCATTCCTCCCCGAGACCTCGCTGCACCCCTCTCCTCCCGCTTGACATCGCTGAGTTCAAGCTCCCTCCGCCGCCATTGTCGCCATTGCCGACGCCTTTCCCCCGAGCACCCCGACCCCACCGAACCACTCCCGTGCTCCCTCAAGATCCGCAGACGGGCGACTTCTGAGCTCCCGACGCCTGAAGCCCAGCACACTCGCCGCCGCCGCCGTCGCGGGACTCAGTAAGCCATGAAAACTCCCGTCCGATCCCAAACGAGTGGCCACGATTAGAACCCCCGAAGGGGTAAGTTTTTATTAGAAAAACCGGCCGGTTCAATCGGTTTAGTATTAGTTAGGTTTTTTATTTTTAGGCCCGGTTCGTTTTAGTTAACCCTAGGGCCCGTTTAGACTATTTAACGCCCAGGGCACAGTATAGGCCCATTAGGCCTTTTTCTTTTTAATTTGATTTTCTGTTTTAGCAGAATAGTTTCGCTTTCAAAAATTCATATCTTTTATTCTGTTCAATATTTTTGAGTGATTCTTTTTTGTTGGATTGCAAATTTTATGTAGTTTATGTAGAATATATATTTAGCTATGTTAAAATTAATTAAAAATGCTTTAATTTAGTTTTAGTCAGAATAGTAAATCTGCTATAACTTGAGTTAGAAAAATTATTTTTTGCATGATTCTTTTTGCCCCAACTTTGTTTTGGCATTGCCAAACCATAGAAATTAACTTGGGTATTTTAGGATTAATAAATAATTAGTTTTAAGCAGAATCCTATTAATCCTAATTAATTAGCTAGATGCTGTTTTCCTAATATTTTAATTAGTAAATGAATTTATTTTTAACTTGTGATTAGTTATTCTAGGTTAGTTTCTGTCATTCTAGTAGATGAACTTTTATTTATAAATAATAAAGGTTTTAATTTATTTTTCTTAATAGAAATTGGATTAGGCCTAAAATGAGTTTTATAATAGCTTTTAAATTAATTCTTTTTGCTCCTAGTTGCTTAGTGAATCCTTTTCTGTTTAGTTAACTTAAAACCATGATTAGGTTATATTAAGGAATTTTTGTTATATAAAAAAACTATTTTTTTTGCTATGGTTTGAAGTAGGGAAACTTTGAGTGACCTTTCTTTGAGTTTTCCTTTTGGATTTGGTTTGGTTGTTTTGTTGTGTTATGTTGCTATTGTTATGTTATTGTGTTAAGTGATGTTATGCTATGTGCTTATTATAGTTATTGTTTGCCTCGGTAGAATTTCCGAGTGCGAAGATTGCTACCACGAAACCCTAGTTTTTCGAAGATCGTCAACCAGGCAAGTTCACTTTGACCATGCTTTCATACCTATGTTTTTATTGCATTTAGTGACATCTTTGCAACCATCCCTCAGTAGTGGTATTGAATCCTTGTAGTTGAGTAGTATGCATGAGGTAGGAACCCATCTCCTGTTACCAAGCCGGGACGATAATTTATTTTATGCTACGCTATAGTAGACGGGGTTGGTATGAGTACTGGAGTGGTGTGAGAATGGAGGACTCTACGTCAATGACGACAACTCCATGGTGGAATCTGCAAGGACTGCATCTTCAAGACCTCAAGACTTCAAGACTCGAGACAGAATTCAATACACACTCATTGGGTGAAGGACGGTTGACGGGCACCTGGAGAACCCAGTGGTTGGCGGGATGCATGGAGAAGCGCCATGACATCTTGCGGAAAGCTTCACCCAGACTCAAAGAGACGGAAGAATACTTCATGCCCGAAGCTTACCTGCAACCGCAAGTCATTATGGGCTCGGCTTGGTTGACCTTAGTTGTGACTCTGGCTGGGACGGTGCTAGCAGATGTAGAACTACGGTAGAGGATCGGATGGGTACCGGACGGTGGTCGAGGAACTCTTTGGAAGACCATGTTTGGTCATCTTGTTCTCAAACACTCACGAAGTGCGAGAACGTAAAAAGAGGGATCGAATCTTGCGGGTAAAGTGTACAAACCTCTGCAGAGGGTTATAACCTAATCGATTAGCCGTGTCCCCGTTACGGACAATTTGAGCATCTGGACTTGGATCTATCTCGTAACTCTCAACACCGGATTGATAACTTAATTGTGGGCAACATATGATGATTTTGGGCTATGAGACATCGGTTGGCGGAACCATGTCATGATAGAAAACTCCATAGTACAGACTTCATTTATTCCTTTGATGTAGGGAAAATAAAATCAGCTTTACGCAAACAAAACTCAGATCTGAGCCACAAAGCCAAATTGCATATAGTATAGTTTTACCATCTGTTTATTCATGTTGTGATCTTGCCGGTACATTCAATGTACTGACCTACACGGCTGCAACGTATCATGTTGCAGATATTTCCTCGACAGTAAGAGTTACGATTGTGGTTACGGTCTACACTCAACTCCGCCGATGGCGTTGATGGAACTCCACACCCGCTTTG
This sequence comes from Aegilops bicornis, assembly GCA_021605145.1. Classification (NCBI taxonomy): domain Eukaryota; kingdom Viridiplantae; phylum Streptophyta; class Magnoliopsida; order Poales; family Poaceae; genus Aegilops; species Aegilops bicornis. The sequence continues at coordinate 107,836,332 of CM038671.1, forward strand.
ATTGTTTCCGCTGAGTATTATGAGGTATATATCATTTTACGTTATTTATACATGTGATTGCACTTTGATATATACATTGATGTCTTGTGTGCCAAAGATACTGATCTGTGGATGGCACAGATACGTAGGCTTGACCGTCTGAGGTCGGGTCGCTACATCGCCGGGTCGCTTAACTGCCTCCATCCAGGAACCAAGCCACCACACGGCGGGCGGCTTATATAGGCGGCGCTTGCGTGGCCGCCGTGTGTACGCGTGGCCGCTGTGTGTACGCGTGGCGGGCGAGGTACGCGCGTCGCCCCGTCTTCATTGCACCGCCCGTGAGGCATCAATGGAGGAGGATGACCGGCGTGGCAGCGTGCGGCAGCTTTGGCATTGATTCCCCCGCGGGAACCGAGGCAATGAGGAGGACGAAGCGACGAGAAGAGCCGAGTCGCTGCCAAGGAGGGCCCGCCGATTTTCGCGCCAAAAATGATTCGGCCAGCGCCCCAAGCGCCTCCAGCGCGCCGGGTTCGGCCTGGGTCCGCCGGCGCCAATTTCGGCCCGAGCCGGCGAAAAAAGGGCCTTTGGGGACGCGACTGGACCGATTTTTCGGCGCCGGCGGCCAAAAGTTTGCCTGGGGGGCCTTATTGGGGACGCGGCTGGAGATGCTCTGAGGTAGATCGATCGCCGCCGGTGTCGCCTAGGTTAGGCGACGCGGGGGCCTTTTCCGTATGTCTTGTTTCAGGGCTTTGTTATACCTACGAAGCCATTAATGTAAATGTTATGTAATTAGCCACATGACAAATTATGATTGGGATGTGGGGAAAGAGAGCCCCACCCCAGTTAAATTCAGGGGGAAAGAGAATTGTGTTTTTAGGGAAAGTTACCTAAGCTTTCGTAACTCGTTTCCTATAAGTGTAGGATTTTTCCTCCTTCACTAAAATATAAGACATTTTTGCATCATCTTATATTTTGGTACATGCTTTTACAGTTGAATTGGTACAGAGGTACTCCCTCTATTCCAAAATAGATAACCCAACTTTGTACTAACTTTAATACAAAATTGAATCATCTATTTTGAAAAAGAGGGAGTAATATTTGTTGCTATGTATGACAGGGTGTCGGCCAATCACACAGAGCGATGTGAGTGTGCAGGTCTGTAGCTCTATAAAAATCCAGTTTTGGGACTATCTAGAAGGTTCCGGTCCCTTTTTTTTGTTTTGGTTTCCCCCTTTTCAGTTTTTTCCTTTACATTTTTTTAGAAAATGTTCACAGTTTTCAAAATATGTTCATGGAATGCTAAAAATGTTCCAGTTTTTTTAAATATTCACAAGTTTCAATAAAATCATATTTTAAAATGTTCTAAATTTCCGAGAAGGTTTAGAATTTTCAGCAAGTGTTTACTAGAGTATTTTTAGATGTTGCCTTTCTTTCCAATAATGTTCACGTTTTACAAAAAAAAAGCTCACAAATATCTTAAAAAATGTTCGTTTTTTTAATATCCATCTTTTGTAAATGTTCTTGATTTTTTTTAAATGCAATTACAAAACCATTTAAAAAAAATTATTATCCATGTTTTCTTGATCGAATGAGCTCTCCATCTCCATGTAGTACTAGTAGTATCAGTTGTGGGATTCTAACTTTGATGAATTTCATGAACGATGTCTTTTCTGGTGACTTAGATGATTGATGCCAAAGAGAGAAATGTTTCTGATTATTCTGGTACATGACTAGAGTATCTTCTGAAGCATCTACCGGAGAGATGCGCCGAAAACGAGTGTATGTAGTGCCGTATTTTTACCCTGTTTACCGGCATCCGGCACAGTGAAAATCATCCTGTTGGACTGAACCAGCGAGAGGCAGAAGCAGAGCGAACTCAGACACCACAAAAAACCATGTGCCGTTAATGCGAGGCGAAGTCCCCGCTGCGACGCAGCAGCCGGGAGCGCTGCAGCCTAGGCAGGCCGAGGAAGAGAAAAGCCTGCGCACTTTTCCTAAATCCGCTCTACTCCTACCCCCGTAGCCTTTCGATGCTACGACGGCACGCCCGAACTCTCTGAAGCGGCAGCCGCCCATGCATGCACACCCACAGGCCACAGCCACGCAGCAATGGACTAGTTTCCGTGCCCATAAGTCCATAACTCGCACGGCCTGCAGCCGGTCATGGCATCGCCATTACATGCACGCGTCTAGCCAGTCATCTCCTAGCTAGGCTGCGAAAACCTTATCCCAGAAACAGAGGAGGGGCAGCAGGAGAAGGGCACCGGCTCCAACAGGATCTTTGTGCTCTGAGGAAGCGAGGAGCGCAGAGCTGAGCAAAGTCGGAGACGCTCTGCGCCTGTCACCTCACTGCTGGCCTCGCGTCGCGTGATCGATCGATGTGCGGGGCTCGGCGGCAGCGGCGCACGCCGCGGGAGCGGGACGTGGCGGCCTGGCTCTTCTTCCTCGCCTGCTGCCTCCTTGTGCTCGCCGTGTCCAGAGCAGAGGAGCCGCGCGCATCGCCGGTACATCTCTTCATAGCTCACCGTCTGTTTTTCCAGCACCTTGTGGTCGCTTGATGCATGCAGCACATATGTACACGCATGATGCATGACGCGTTGGCTGATTGATTGTTCAGGTGAGCGGGAGAGGAGGAGGAGGGGAGGAGCAGCGGCTGAGCAGGGTGGGGTCGAGGCCGCCGTGCTGCGTGTGCGAGCGGAGGTGCGGCGGCTGCGCGCCGTGCACGGCCGTGCAGGTCCGCGCCGGAGTCCGGCCGCTGTGCGCCAACTACGAGCCCGTCAGGTGGAAGTGCAAGTGCGGCGACGCCGTCTTCGACCCATGACTCCGTGAGATCGGATCAGTGCACGGCAAGCAGCGGCGGTGGATAGGTGATGCCGTTTGCCATCGCCATGCAATGTATAGTAAGTGTAAGAAATAAAGTCTGCATGCATGCATGGCTGGCACTCCAAGGAGTAGATAGTAGTAACTCCTTTTCTCGGCCTTGATTTCCTATAAATCTGAAAGAGGAGAAGAAAGAACAATCTGTATTTATATGCTCGTAATTATGTTTATGTCGTTGATCGGAGATGAGAGCTCTCTAAACTCTAATTGAGCGACATTGTTCGGCATATGTGTGCGCTCTTGTTATGCTTGGGATAAGCGCTCTCAAATTTGAGCGCCATTATTCGACATATCATATGCATTCCTCACAAATGCTGGCTGTGAGGAGTTTTCCGCCAGAGGAATCAGAGGGTGGAATGTAGGCACGGTCGTCAATGTACTAACAAAGGGAGGATCCCTGCCTTTGGTTCATGGCGGTATATACATCCGATATGAGATTTTCTTTATTAATTTCATATAAAGTAAAAAGATATCTCAGAACTTTTTTTGGAATAAATTTGACTTTCTTTTGCACTAGTAAAGAGAAAATCCGCTTCACTTCTAGGCAAAAGGACAAAAAATATTGCTATATACTCCTTCCGTTTCAAAATAGACGACCCAACTTTATACTAACTTTGTACTAAAGTTAGTACAAAATTAAGTCACCTATTTTAAAACGGAGGGAGTACAAGTTACTATTCACGCCTATTTGACCTTAATTTTTGTTTTTTTCCTTGAAGTCAATGGGATTTTTACTTTTGTGAATTTTTTAACAAGTACAATAGAAAATCAAGTTTATTTCAAAAATATTTTCAGATTTTTGACTTTTTTAATTACTATTTTTTATATAGGGTGTATATACACCCAGGAACTAAACGTTCATGTCCCTTTTCAAAAGGGTCTTTTTTGGGATTTAGGTTGTGTTTGGATGGTTGCCAAGACGTACCCTATATCAATTATTAAGTCATGACCAAAATTCTGGTGCCTATTTTGATGGTTGTCAGGGGGTGTTTGTTTTCAGGGACTTTTTTGTGTAGGGACTAGAAAAAGTCCCTCTTAAAGACATTTTTTTATCAAACGGGAGGGACTTTTTAGGGACTAAACTAGGCATTTGAGACTAAATGAAGAAGACTCTCAAGGAGAGTCTTTTTGGGACTTTTCCAACAATGCCCCTCCATGCACCCATTGGCCCGCCACCCCATGGTATTGTTTGATTGTTATTTTTTTATATACTAGGGGCAACATGGTCATTTAATAACCTCAAGGAAGGGACTATGGACTTTTTAGTCTCTGAAAACAAACAGGAAGAGACTTTTTAGGGACTAGGAACTTTTTAGTTGGGACTAGAAAAAGTCATAGGACTAGAGAACCAAACACCACCTAAGCTCCCAGAAAATGGGAGCGTGAGGTGAGTCGGGGCATATGTTGGGTTTGTCCATGACTTATTTTTGGCAACTCTAGCTCAACTATTTAATCAGTGTTGGCCGGTGAATGGCAAGAAAAATGTTGAACAAAATATTGCCTAGCCAAAACTTTGATAGGGCTAACTTGAGCTTCAGACAAACACACCTGCCTCAAACATGTCTAATCGATGTCCAGTAACTCCATAAAACCCTAAAATGCGGGATTGAGATTTTGCCTCTCAACCGTTGTCGCCACCATCTATTTCACCGCCTCCTATCCACATGTGAGGCCCCATCCACCCATACATGGCCAGAATTAATCATCCTCCGCACTGCGAGGCAGTCGCTCCATCGTGCTCATGAGTTCTAGCAGCTCCTACGTGATGGCGTTGGAGTTCTTCATCAAGTCCAACCCCTAACTGACATGGTGGGAGGATTTCGCGCATGAGCTAGAGTAGGAGGAGGGAAAAATCATGAAGGGGTACCAAATAATTGAAGCATCGGTGTTGATACGTCTCCAACGTATCTATAATTTTTTATTGCTCCATGCTATTTTATCTACTGTTTTAGGCAATATTGGGCTTTATTATCCACTTTTATATTATTTTTGGGACTAACCTATTAACCGGAGGCCCAGCCCAGATTTGTTGTTTTATGCCTATTTCAATGTTTCGAGGAAAAGCAATATCAGACGGAGTCAAAACGGAACGAAATCAACTGGAGAAGTTATTTTTGGAAGGAAACCCACCTGATGGACTTGGACTCCACGTCAGAAGATACGGGAGGAGCTCACGAGGGTGGGGGCGCGCCCACCCCCCTGGGCGCGCCCCCTGCCTCGTGGGGCCCCCGTAGCTCCACCGACGTACTCCTTTCACCCATATATACCTACGTACCCTAAAACTTCCGTAATGCATTTATAGATCGGGAGTTCCGCCCGCAAGCCTCCGTAACCACCAAAACCAATCGGGACCCCTTTCCGGTACCCTGAGGGAGGGATCCATCACCAGTGGCCATCTTCATCATCCGGCGCTCTCCATGACGAGGAGGGAGTAGTTTACCCTCGGGGCTGAGGGTATGTACCAAAGAGCTATGTGTTTGATCTCTCTCTCTCTCTCTCGTGTTCTTGAGGTGATACGATCTTGATGTATCCCGAGCTTTGCTATTGTAGTTGGATCTTATGATGTTTCTCCCCCTCTACTCTCTTGTGATGAATTGAGTTTCCCCTTTGAAGTTATCTTATCGGATTGAGTCTTTTATGAGAACACTTGATGTATGTCTTGGTGATCAACTTGCGGGTTTCGTGACATTGGGAACCTATGCATAGGGGTTGGCACACGTTCTTGACTCTCCGTTAGAAACTTTGGGGCACTCTTTGAAGTACTTTTATGTTGGTTGGATGAATCTAAGATTGTGTGATGCATATCGTATAATCATGCCCACGGATACTTGAGGTGACAATGGAGTATCTAGGTGACATTAGGGTTTTGGTTGATTTGTGTCTTAAGGTGTTATTCTAGTACGAACTATTTTATAGATTGATCCGAAAGAATAACTTTGAGGTGGTTTCGTACCCTACCATAATCTCTACGTTTGTTCTCCACTATTAGTGGCTTCGGAGTGACTCTTTGTTGCATGTTGAGGGATTGTTATATGATCTATCTATGTTATTATTGTTGAGAGAACTTGCACTAGCGAAAGTATGAACCCTAGGCCTTGTTTCCTATCATTGCAATACCGTTTACGCTCACTTTTACCACTTGCTACCTTGCTGTTTTTATATTTTCAGATTACAAATACCTTTATCTACCATCCATATTGCACTTGTATCACCATCTCTTCGCCGAACTAGTGCACCTATACAATTTACCATTGTATTGGGTGTGTTGGGGACACAAGAGACTCTTTTTATTTGGTTGCAGGGTTGTTTGAGAGAGACCATCTTCATCCTAGCCTCCCACGGATTGATAAACCTTAGGTCATCCACTTGAGGGAAATTTGCTACTGTCCTACAAACCTGTGCACTTGCAGGCCCAACAACGTCTACAAGAAGAAGGTTGCGTAGTAGACATCAAGCTCTTTTCTAGCGCCATTGCCGGGGAGGTTAGTGCTTGAAGGTATATCTTTAGATCTTGCAATCGAATCTTTTTGTTTGTTGTTTTATCACTAGTCTAGTTTATAAAAGGAAATTACAAAAAAATGGAATTAAGTTTGTCTCATACGCTTCGTCTTTTTAATATATTTCGTGAGTATGATGGAAAGGAAAATTGTGCCAAAGTGTTAGAAGAAGAATGCATTAAAATATTTGGCCCTAAATATTTGAATGATGAGCATGATTGCAATGTTGTTAGTATGAATTTCTTGAATATCCATGATGCTAATGATATGCAAAGTCACAAGCTTGGGGAAGCTACGTTTGATGAAGATGATATTTTTAGTCCCCCAAGTTTTGATGAGCAAATTTATTTTGATGAAAGCATGCCTCCTATCTATGATGATTATTGTGATGACACGTATGCTTTAAAAAATAATAATAACCATGAAACTTGTCATCTTGATCTTAATTTTCAATCACATGATAGTTATTATTGTTGAGTTTGCTCCCACTATTATTCATGAGAAGAAATTTGCTTATGTGGAGAGTAGTAAAATTTCTATGCTTGTAGATCATGAAAAGAATGCTTTAAGTGCTGGTTATATTGTTTAATTCATTCATGATTCTACTGAAAATTATTATGAGAGAGGATCATATGCTTCTACATATTGCAATAATATCAAGTTTCCTCTCTATGTGTTGAAAATCTTGAAGTTATGCTTGTTTTACCTTCCGATGCAAGTTGATTATTGTTCCCATAAGTTGTTTGCTCACAAAATCCCTATGCATAGGAAGTGGGTTAGACTTAAATGTGCTAGTCATATTCTTCATGATGCTCTCTTTATGTTTCAATTCTTATCTCTTATGTGAGCATCATTGAAATCATAATGCCTAGCTAGGGGCGTTAAACGATAGCGCTTGTTGGGAGGCAACCCAATTTTATTTTAGTTTCTTGCTTTTTGGTTCTGTTTAGGAATAAATAATATATCTAGCCTCTGGTTAGATGTGGTTTTATGTTTTAATTAGTGTTTGTGCCAAGTAGAACCTTTGGGAAGACTTGGGTGAAGTCTTTACAATCATGCTGTAAAAAACAGAAACTTTAGCGCTCACGGGATTAGCTTTAACTTTTTACTGGAGAGTGATATTTAATTGATTCTTTTTGCAGATGATTACTACACAAATTTCTCAGGTCCACCAATTTATTTTAGAATTTTTGGATTTCCAGAAGTTTGCGTTAGTTACAGATTACTGCAGACTGTTCTGTTTTTGACAGATTCTGTTTTCATTGTGTTGTTTGCTTATTTTGATGAATCTATGGCTAGTAAAATAGTTTATAATCCATAGAGAAGTTGGAATACAGTAGGTTTAACACCAATAAAAATAATGAATGAGTTCATTACAGTACCTTGAAGTGGTATTTTGTTTTCTTTCGCTAACGGAGCTCACGAGTTTTCTGTTAAGTTTTGTGTTGTGAAGTTTTCAAGTTTTGGGTAAAGATTCGATGGACTACGGAATAAGGAGTGGAAAGAGCCTAAGCTTGGGGATGCACAAGGCACCCCAAGGTAATATTCAAGTACAACCAAGAGCCTAAGCTTGGGAATGCCCCGGAAGGCATCCCCTCTTTCGTCTTCGTTCATCGGTAACTTTACTTGGAGCTATATTTTTATTCACCACATGATATGTGTTTTGCTTGGAGCGTCTTGTATTATTTGCGTATTTGCTTGTTAGTTTACCACAATCATCATTTCTGTACACACATTTTGAGAGAGCCATACATGAATTGAAATTTGATAGAATACTCTATGTGCTTCACTTATATCTTTTGAGCTTGATAGTTTGCTCATAGTGCTTCACTTATATCTTTTGAGCGTGATAATTTTTGCTCTAGTGCTTCACTTAGATATTTTAGAGCACGGTGGTGGATTTGTTTTAAAGAAACTTGATCTCTCATGCTTCACTTAGATTATTTTGAGAGTCATTAATAGCATGGTAATTTGCTTAATGTTAATATACTTGGTATTCAAGATATGTGAAACTTTCTTTTGAGTGAGTTGAATACTAAGATAAGTTTGATGCTTGATAATTGTTTTGAGATATGGAGGTGATAATATCAAAGTCGTGCTAGTTGAGTAGTTGTGAATTTGAGAAATTCTTGTGTTGAAGTTAGCAAATCCTGTAGCATGCACGTATGGTTAAAGTTATGTAACAAATTTGAAACATGAAGTGTACCTAGCTTGTGCATCCTTATGAGTGGCGGTCGGGGACGAGCGATGGTCTTTTCCTACCAATCTATCCCCCTAGGAGCATGCACGTAGTACTTGATTTTTGATGACTTCTAAATTTTTGCAATAAGTATATGAGTTCTTTTGACTAATGTTGAGTCCATGGATTATACACACTTTTACCTTTCCGCCATTGCTAGCCTCTTCGGTACCGTGCATTGCCCTTTCTCACCTTGAGAGTTGGTGCAAACTTCGCCGGTGCATCCAAACCCCGTGATACGATACGCTCTATCACACATAAACCTCCTTATACCTTCCTCAAAACAGCCACCATACCTTCCTAGTATGGCATTTTCATAGCCATTCCGAGATATATTGCCATGCAACTTTCCATCGTTACGTTCATCATCATTATGACATACATTACTTTTGTCATATTGCCATTGCATGATCATGTAGTTGACATCGTATTTGTGGCAAAGCCACCATGCATTATTTTTCATACATGTCACTCTTGATTCATTGCACCATCCCGTACACCGGAGGCATTCATATAGAGTCATATCTTGTTCTAGTTTCGAGTTGTAATCCTTATGTTGTAATCAATAGAAGTGTGATGATCATCATTATTAGAGCATTGCCCCCAAAAAAGAGAAAGGCAAAAAAAGGCCCAAAAAAAGAAAGGCCCAAAAAAATAGAAAGGCCCAAAAAAAGAAAATAAAAAAGGGGGAATGCTACTATCTATTTTTCCACACTTGTGCTTCAAAGTAGCACCATGTTTTTCATATAGTGAGTCCCATAAGTTGTCCTTTTATACTAGTGGGAATTTTTCATTATAGAACTTGGCTTCTATATTCCTACGATGGGCTTCCTCAAAATGCCCTAGGTCTTCATGAGCAAGCAAGTTGGATGCACACCCACTAGTTTTCTTTTGTTGAGCATTTATCTTTAGTGCATCCGTTGCATGGCAATCCCTACTCCTCATTTTGACATCAATTGATGGGCATCTCCATAGCCCGTTGATTATCCTCGTCAATGTGAGACTTTCTCCTTTTTGTCTTCTCCACACAATCCCCATCATCATATTTGAAAGTACGTTATATCGACTAGAGGGGGGGTGAATAGGCGATTTTTATGAATTCTTCACTGAGGAATTTGCCGGTGAGGAAATTCCTTAGCGAAGAACTACTTACAGCGGAATAAGTACTCAGAAGTAAGCATAAGAGAATGCGGGCATGGTCATCATGATGAAATGAAGACAATCAAAGAGTATGTAAAGCGTAAACACAGGATAGCACAAGATGAAGACAAACAGATCAAGAAATTGAACTGAGGAAATTGAGAAAGTCTTCTACCAAAGTCTTCAAACATGATATGAATGAACACTCAACACAAAGAATGAGGAAATGAAAGAGTTGAGGAAATAGAACCGATTAGGTTGGTGAAGACAATGATTTGGTAGACCAGTTCCAACTGTTGTCTCGGTTGTACGTCTGGTTGGAGCGGCTGAGTATTTGAACTCGAGGACACACAGTCCGGACACCCGGCCGCTGAGCACGCAGCTCAGACACCAAGTCCTCACCAGATTCTCCTTGAACTAAGGTCACATGACCTCGGCCCAATCACTCGTGGTAAGTCTTCAGCGACTTCCAAACCTTCACAGACTTGGTCACTCGGCGATCCACAATTCCTCTTGGATGCTCTAGACCATGACGCCTAATCGTCTGGAAGAAGCACAGTCTTCAAAGGTAACAAGCGTCGGATCCACGCAGGATCAATCTCTTGATGATGCTCAATCACTTTGGGTTTGTAGGGGTTTGGTTTTGAGTTTTTCCTCACTCGATGATTTTCGCTCAAAGTCCTCGGAGGATGGGTTGCTCTCAAATGACAAGTGTCAAGTTTCTCTCGAGCAGCCAACCAGCTAGTGGTTGTAGGGGCGGCTATTTATAGCCTAGGGAGCAGCCCGACATGATAAGACATAAATGCCCTTCAATGATATGACCGTTAGGTGGATAAGATATTTTGGGACAGGTGGCCAAGAAGACAACAATGGTCGGAAATTTGACTCTCAAATTCCTCGGGGCTATCATGTTCCTCATCGTAGGCAATCCGACCTTTGGCGAATTCCTAACTCCTCGGTCGAACAAATTCCTCAACGACTGTAAGAACTTCGTCGCTCTCATCAAGAAATTTATCGAACTGTATGAGATTTCCAAAGGCTTCGCTCGAAGGGATTGGTAGGTGTAGGATTTTGAGTTGAGCATCACATGGAAATTTTTCCTTAGTATTTCCTCGACCCCTTTAATAAAGACGGTGTTTCCTATGACTCAAGAAGGAGAAAAACGAAACTACGAAAACAAAAGTCTTCACGCTTCATGTTCCTCAAATGAATACCAAGACTGCAAGGTCACACCAATTTCTTCACTTTCAAAGTCTTGAAAGTCTTGAATATCAAAGTCTTCATCGAAGAACTTCATTTTTAGGGGTCGACTTTCTCTGTAAATATCAAACTCCTCATAAATTATAGACCTGTGTACACTCATAAACACATTAGTCCCTTAACCTATAAGTCTTCAATACACCAAAATCACTAAGGGGCACTAGATGCACTTACAATATTCTATTCCACCCATAGTGCTATATCCATGGCTCACGCTCATGTATTGCGTGAAGGTTGAAAAAGTTTGAGATTATTTAAGTATGAAACAATTGCTTGGCTTGTCATCGGGGGTATAGAAGTTGGGAACATCTTTGTGTGACGAAAAGCATAGCCAAACTATATGATTTTGTAGGGATGAACTTTCTTTTGCCATGCTATTTTGAGAAGACATAATTATTTTGATTAGTATGCTTGAAGTATTATTATTTTTATGTCAATATGAACTTTTGTCTTGAATCTTTCGTATCTGAATATTCATACCACAAGTAAAAAGAATTACATTGAAATTATGCCAATGTATCACTCCGCATCAAAAATTCTTTTTTATCATTTACCTACTCGAGGACGAGCAGGAATTAAGCTTGGGGATGCTTCATACGTCTCCAACGTATCTATAATTTTTTATTGCTCCATGCTACTTTATCTACTGTTTTAGGCAATATTGGGCTTTATTATCCACTTTTATATTATTTTTGGGACTAACCTATTAACCGGAGGCCCAGCCCAGATTTGCTGTTTTATGGCTATTTGAGTGTTTCGAGGAAAAGGAATATCAGACGGAGTCAAAACGGAACGAAATCAACTGGAGAAGTTATTTTTGGAAGGAAACCCACCTGATGGACTTGGACTCCACGTCATAAGATACGGGAGGAGCTCACGAGGGTGGGGGCGCGCCCACCCCCCCTGGGCGTGCCCCCCTGTCTTGTGGGGCCCCCGTAGCTCCACCGACGTACTCCTTTCACCCATATATACCTACGTACCCTAAAACTTCCAGAACAGAAGATAGATCGGGAGTTCCGCCGCCGCAAGCCTCCAGAACCACCAAAACCAATCGGGACCCCTTTTTCGGTATTCTCACGGAGGGGGGATCCATCACCGGTGGCCATCTTCATCATCCCATAGCTCTCCATGATGAGGAGGGAGTAGTTTACCCTCGGGGCTGAGGGTATGTACCAGTAGCTATGTGCTTGATCTCTCTCTCTCTCGTGTTCTTGAGGTGATACGATCTTGATGTATCCCGAGCTTTGCTATTGTAGTTGGATCTTATGATGTTTCTCCCCCTCTACTCTCTTGTGATGAATTGAGTTTCCCCTTTGAAGTTACCTTATCAGATTGAGTCTTTTATGAGAACACTTGATGTATGTCTTGGTGATCAACTTATGGGTTTCGTGACATTGGGAACCTATGCATAGGGGTTGGCACACGTTCTTGACTCTCCCAGAGAAACTTTGGGGCACTCTTCGAAGTACTTTTATGTTGGTTGGATGAATCTGAGATTGTGTGATGCATATCATATAATCATGCCCACGGATACTTGAGGTGACAATGGAGTATCTAGGTGACATTAGGGTTTTGGTTGATTTGTGTCTTAAGGTGTTATTCTAGTACAAACTCTTTTATAGATTGATCCGAAAGAATAACTTTGAGGTGGTTTCGTACCCTACCATAATCTCTACGTTTTTTCTCCGCTATTAGTGGCTTCGGAGTGACTCTTTGTTGCATGTTGAGGGATTGTTATATGATCTATCTATGTTATTATTGTTGAGAGAACTTGCACTAGCGAAAGTATGAACCCTAGGCCTTGTTTCCTATCATTGCAATACCGTTTACGCTCACTTTTACCACTTGCTACCTTGCTGTTTTTATATTTTCAGATTACAAATACCTTTATCTACCATCCATATTGCACTTGTATCACCATCTCTTCATGAACTAGTGCACCTATACAATTGACCATTGTATTGGATGTGTTGGGGACACAAGAGACTCTTTGTTATTTGGTTGCAGGGTTGTTTGAGATAGACCATCTTCATCCTAAGCCTCCCACGGATTGATAAACCTTAGGTCATCCACTTGAGGGAAATTTGCTACTGTCCTACAAACCTGTGCACTTGCAGGCCCAACAACGTCTACAAGAAGAAGGTTGCGTAGTAGACATCAGGTGTTCTCGTATCATGTCGAGCTTACCGCCCGCAAGTAACGTGCCACCAAGGAGGAGTGCCAAGCAATCGAGCCCTCCTTGTACCCGTACCACATTGAGCTTGCCCACGACGGGCACCATGCTTTCTACAAGGAGGGCAACGTAGTCGATGCCTCATTGACCTCGTATCAGGCTGATCTTGCCTACAGCAATCGTTGTGCCACCTACGAGGCATGATGAAAGACCCAAAAGGAGGCCTTTGCAAAGCCACAGGAGGATGTTGTCGCTGAGGAGGCGACATCGGCTAGGATGGTGGGCAAAGTGGAGGCTCGGAACATTATCATCATTTCATTCTCCTTCCACTATGAGGATTCAAAGACTTGGACTATACGGCAGTTTTAGTTATGATTAATCCCATTTTTTAGTTTACTTTAGTTACATTTATGGTAGAGTTTACTTTGTTGGTTTTGGCACATTAGCTATGTAGTTGACACATGTGTCATGGAATATTTCACTGACAAGTTTTTTCATCATAATTATGTATCCAACTAGAGTCCCAGTATGAATTGAATGGGTTGACCCATTTAGAATCAAATTGGATTTTATCTCGTTGTCTTTCCTATGCAATAAGCTTTGGATTATTTAGCATTATTTTTAGAACCCATGTAGGCCCTCACCAAATTTATGAAGTTTATTTTTTAACCCATTATACCGTAAAGAGCCATCACAACCTAAACAAACATAGTACTCACAATAATTCCACACGACATCACACAAATAACTATATGCTACATCGGTCGAAAGTAGCTCATCTAAACAGGGGAATACGACTGAATGAATCACATATCCAAGCGTATGTACGATTAGCCTTGCTTTTATGTTAACCCCTGCAATAGAATGAGTTTTCCAACTTCCAACAATCCCAAATCCTTTAGATACCCTCGGACGGGGTTGAAGATACACGATTTTCAAGTGATCATTCATTTATATTTGTCTGGTGTTTCTAAAATAACACATGCAATAAATTTGTAGTTCTAAAATATAACACCAAATTTGCATCATCCACATGCAAAAAAGAATATTTAAACTGGATATGGATACCGTCTATCTTCAAATATACAATATGTTGCTAATTAAACTTAGCATTAGCTAGCTAGTCACACAAGTAAATATTATTGCATGACAATTAGTAGTAGCTAGCTAGTCATCAAAACAATCAAGGTGGATCATTCACTACAGTAAGCAATCAACTCATCCAAACATGCACACACATAGATACATGGATAATGTATTAACAATGGTTCAAATGGTTTTGAATGATTCAACCAACTAACTCAATATTTGTCAACACATGCATACTCCAGCATTGTGTATGGCCTGAAAATAGTTTGTTCTTTTCTAATACATAATATGATACCACTAGTAACACAATGGTGCAAACAAGTTTTCTTGTGCTATTCTCGATATGGAGACCAGAAGTACATCCACAAACTCCCATAAAATCTACCATGCTAAGATTCCGCAACAAGCTTATTGTAATATATTGCTTTAATTTTTTTCATTAATTTATTATTATTCTTATGTACAACAAGCTCACATCCAAAGCATTTACAAATGACTAGTGACATAGAATGCAAGTAAATCCAATGGAGACATTTAGCAAAAGATAGTGTGTGAGCTAGTGATGGAGCGAAAAGTCGTCACCACCCTCGGCAGGGTGTCGAATGTGGCCAGAAGTACCAGAACAGAGCCCACACACATAATTTACCCTGGTTTGGGCCTCTGGTGTGGAGTAATACCATACATCCTATTTTGTATTGTTATTCATGGTGGGTATACCTCGTGCGAGAGTAAATGGGGTGTATGAGTTGCTACCGAGAGTCTAGTTTGCTAGAGTAAATGGATCTGAGAGCAACGTAGCCCTCTGTCGGATTTCGGGTTCCGGCAAACCCTTGAGGTTTGAACACTGGGGCGCGCACGAAGATCTCTCCTCCCCCTAGCTCACGCCCTCACCGCAATCTCAAAGCTCAGCGCGCGGAACTCACAGAACAAGAGACACAAGGTTTATACTGGTTCGGGCCACCGATGTGGTGTAATAACCTACTCCAGTGTGGTGTGGTGGATTGCCTCTCGGGCTGAGGATGAACAGTTACAAGGGAAGAACAACCTCCTGAGGAGAGGTGCTCTTGTGCTTGGTGAGCTTGTGTGGACGAGGATGATCTGAATGGCCAGAGATCAGTTGCCTCAGATCGGTCCGATCTAGATTAGTTCTCTCCTACTGTGGTCGATAGCCCTATTTATAGAGGCCCTGGTCCTCTTCCCAAATGCTGGCGGGAAGGGATGCCACAACAGCCAAATTTGAAGGGAGACAACTAGTACAAGTTATCCTGACTAAAGGTGGTCTTCACCTGCCAAAGGCTCTGGTGGCGACGACGTCTTGGGCTCCACGGTGACCTCCGTCCTGCCATCCTGCTGGTCTTGGTCTCGTTGCACCGATATGGAAACCTTTGCCTGATGCCTCGGGACTCCTCGCCTGCGCTTGCCTCTTTAGCACCAAAGAGGAAACGAGGACACTGCGCGCTGGTGCCCGCCTGGCCCCGGTCGTCATGACTTATGTCACCGGAACCTCGTGAGGTGCCCCTTGCCTTCATCTCTCCGCCCCTCGCGAGCCAGCCTGGTGAGGCCGCCCCCAAGGAGGTCGTGCGTCATGCGCCTCGCGAGGCTTGGCCCCTCGTGAGGGTCTTGAGTGTTTGCTGGTGAAGATGGGCCGTACAGGGCCACTGGTGGAGCCACGCCGTGGGCTGCAGGCAGGCAAGTCTGGGGACCCCCATTACCAGGATGCCGACAGTAGCCCCCGGGCCCAAGGCACGCTCAGACTTGGCATCGACGCGAAGCCAAAGGGCAAGTGCGGAGCGTCGGGGCCCCAACAGCCCGCGGCCTCGCTTGACGCGTGGCGATTGATTGGACGCGGGTGTATCCGCTTCCCCATGCTGCCTCGGCAACTGCCCGACTTGACGAGTCCCTGCTGCATGCAGAGAAAAATCATCATTACTTGTGATCCTGGGGGTCGCCGGTTGGCCTTCTCCTGCTATAAATGAGGAGGGGGTGGAGCCCCCGTCGCTCATCCCTTTTTGCTTTGCTCACTTCTTCTCCCCTGCTTCATCGCTAGCAGTGATACTCATGGCGCAGACACGGAGGTTCTCGGTCGCAGAGAAGGAAAAAAAACCCGCGATGAGCCCGGGCCATTTCCGCCGAAAAAGAGGCTGGCCCACCGCCATGACGTAGCCGTGAGGCCGGAGGTGTCGGGGCCTTGGTGCGAGCGGCCTCCTCCCGGGTAAATGTTGCCTGTGTACGCCCAAGTTGAGGGCTCCGGAGGGAGAGGCGGCGGCCACGCCATAGCCGTGGTCGCCGCGTCGTGGTGACGCACGCCGTCGCCCCAGGAGCCCACGCCGCGGACTCCTCGCGCGAACTCGTGATGTGGGCGGTGATGCCTCCGCGCAGTTGGATTCACTTTCCGCAGTTCTTCTCCACCGAGATGCCGCTGAGGGGCCCCCTCGAGCTTTGGCTGCAGCACGCCGACTGCGACGCCCCAGCGACTGGAGAGGAGGTTGAAGCCGTCTCCCCAGGCAAGATCTTCATGACCCGTGGCTGGGGCGAGGTTGCTCGAGTCTGCCGCTCGGAAGGTGCCCTCGCCATCCATTTTGAGTACGATGGCGCTTCCACCATATTCTTCAAGGTCTTTGACGAGGAAGGCCGCCGCCTGGAGTGCTGCCCCGGAGGGGGTCGTCGGGGCGACGCAGCGGCCGCCGACGAGCCTACCGCTGGCTTCGCCAGCAGCAGTGGCGGTGCTTGGGAGCCTAGAGACTCTCCAGATCCCTACGGGTCCCCGAAGACGAGCGACGACAGCTACGTGCCCCCGAGCTCTTGCCGCGCTAGGATCAAGGCCGCAGCATCCGGCCGCCGTCGTCGCTGATCTGGATGGGGTTGGCGCCGGCCTCCCATGGCCCACTGTTGGGATGGCGTCGGCCACGCTGGCGCGTGTAGATAGGGCTCCTAGAAACTCCCTTCTTTTGTTCCCTACGAGGAATTGAGATGGACCCTGCGGGGGCGTGTAAAGGGTCTGTAATGTCTTTCGTTGATATTATCCTTACTATGAAAATTTGCAAACACATGCTCTGTTTCGGCTCAGTCCCCCCTTTCCAACCCCGCAGTAGCTTGCTGCTCTATGCTGACAGGTCCCGGTCCCCAGGTAGGCTGTAGCCGTCACTGGTATGCCAGGTCGCGATGCCGTGGTCAAGGCCAGGAGGTGAGCGGCCCGAGGTCCAGTAAGAGCTCCTGAGGCGCGATGCTCAAGAGGTCCCCTTTAGCGCGCAAGCAGCCACCGAGAGGTAGGAAAGGGAGGCGACATTGCCGTAACAAGGCTGTAACAAGTCAAAGTCCTATGCCGTAGTGCTCGATCGACCCGGGCGCGAAACTTATCTTGGCAGTCGAGAGTCGGTTCCTTGTGCTGCGTCAGACTCGTGCGTCGACGGCTGTAGTGTAGCTAGGTTGGGCCCGTGCGAGTCTCCCCATGTTCTCCACACTCTTCTATGTGCTCTACGTCCTCAGGTCCCGGCCCTCGAGCGAGCTCAGCCGCCGCTGGTATGCCAGGTCACGATGCCGTGGTCAAGGCCAGGGGGTGAGGGCTGGAGAGCCAGTAAGAGCTCCTGAGTCGCGATGCTCAGAAGCCCCCCTTTTAACGCGCAAGCGAATTGCATGGGAGAAGAGGGAGCCCGCGGTACCGCTTGCTGTTGTCCTCAGGAGGTTCCTGCAGGTTAGCACGAGGAGGGACACAGATTGCCACTACGATTGTTGGTCTGCCGCTGGTCTCTCCGCAAGAAGATGAAGGCACTGAGGGCCTGGTGAGGTGACGTGCGCGGGGCGTGCCGCGAGTCAGAGCTCGACCGCTCAGATTTGTCGGCGTTGCAGGGACGGACCCGAGCACAAGCGTCGTGCCAGTGTGAGTACCTTCCATTGCGGGATGAGCATGGGGCAGACCGGCGACATGGGCGGTCATGATGGGTGAAAATCAGGCAGGTGATAACCATAGATAGATTATGCATGGGAAGCGAACTAGCTTAGGTAAATTCAAGAGCTATACATGCCACTGGGTCGGACCCGAGCGGCCTGGGGATGATGCAGCCCGAGGGGCGCCCCCAGCAGAGTAACCTAAAGACGTAAAAGGATACATGCCGCAGGGACAGGCCCACGCGGCCTGGGAATGATGCAGCCCAGGGGGCGCTTCCAGCTAAATGAACTTGGAAAATGTCACCTGGTTCCGTTGTCGAAGGGATGTTGGGGTAGCTGAAGATGCGTGGCGAAGGGGTTGCTCCTCATGAGCCACCGGGGCCCTGAGCCTCGGGAGGCTCTAGGGGTCCAGGCGGTTCCTTGAGGACCGCCTCCATCTCCACCAGGACAGCGTGATGCCTAACCTCCTGGGTCGCCAGGATGCTCCGCAGGTTGCGCTGGAAGGCGACCGCCATGCTCGCCAGGTCGAACGGCATGCGAACATAGCTGTGAGGTGGGCCCTCGCAACATCCCACGCGCGAAGGCCAGAAGCGCTCCTGAGATGCGGCCCTGTTGAGCCCTGTGATGTCGATACAGACGCGCAGCCCGCCATCCTCGCCTGGATGGGGAGCTGCGCCAGGTGGGCGGTGGTCGCCCCGCATGGCCCTGGCATCCTGCAGCTCCTGCATGGTCTTCGCGATGAACTCCTGAGCGCCGGGCACTCCTCGCCCGGTGTCCTCCTGAGGGAAACATGCCACAAAGCATGCCTCCACGTGGTGCCCGAGCGCCTCCCTTGTGATGTTGGCTAGGTCTGAGGCCCTCCAGAAGAGAGCCCCCAAGCCTTGCCCGAGGAGGGCGCCGGGTGCGCTTTCCTATGCGAGGGAGGGAGCCGCCCCCGGCGTGGGCGCTGATCCTGATGTGGCATGATACGTCTCCAACGTATCTATAATTTTTGATTGTTCCATGCTATTATATTATCTGTTTTGGATGTTTATGGGCTGTATTAAACACGTTTATATTATTTTTGGGACTAACCTATTGACCCAGAGCCCAGTGCAGTTCTCGCTTTTTTCCTTGTTTGATGTTTCAAGAAAAGGAATATCAAACGGAGTCGAAACGGAATGAAACCTTACGGAGAAGTTATTTTTGGCAGGAAAGCAACCCGGAGACTTGGAGTCCACGTCAAGAAAGCAACGAGGAGGCACGAGGCAGGGGCGCGCCTACCCCCTAGGGCGCGCCTCCACCCTCGTGGCTCCCCGACGCATTTCTTCCGCCTATATATCTCCATATACCCTAAAAACTTGGGGAACAGAATAGATCGGGAGTTCCGCCGCAAGCCTCTCAGTAGCCACCGAAAACCAATCTAGACCCGTTCCAAAGACTTCACGAGGGGGGGAACCCTCACCGTGGCCATCTTCATCATCCGGCGCTCTCCATGACGCAGGAGGGAGTAGTTCACCCTCGCTACCGAGGGTATGTACCAAGAGCTATGTGTTTGATCTCTCTCTCTCTCTCTCGTGTTCTTGATTTGGCACGATCTTGATGTATCGCGAGCTTTACTATTATAGTTGGATCTTATGTTGCTTCTCCCCCTCTACTCTCTTGTAATGGATTGAGTTTTCCCTTTGAAGTAATCTTATCGGATTGAGTCTTCAATGATTTGAGAACACTTGATGTATGTCTTGCCGTGCGTATCTGTGGAGACAATGGGATATCACGTGATTCACTTGATGTATGTTTTGGTGATCAACTTGCGGGTTCCGCCCATGAACCTATGCATAGGGGTTGGCACACGTTTTTGTCTTGATTCTTCGGCTGAAACTTTGGTGCACTCTTTGAGGTTCTATGTGTTGGTTGAATAGATGAATCTAAGATTGTGTGATGCATATCGTATAATCATACCCACGGATACTTGAGGTGACATAGGAGTATCTAGATGACATTAGGGTTTTGGTTGATTTGTGTCTTAAGGTGTTATTCTAGTACGAACTCTAGGGCTGTTTGTGACACTTATAGGAATAGCCCAACGGATTGATTGGAAAGAATAACTTTGAGGTGGTTTCGTACCATACCATAATCTCTTTGTTTGTTCTCCGCTATTAGTGACTTTGGAGTGACTCTTTGTTGCATGTTGATGGATAGTTATATGATCCAATTATGTTATTATTGTTGAGAGAACTTGCACTAGTGAAAGTATGAACCCTAGGCCTTGTTTCCTAGAATTGCAATACTGTTTGTGCTCACTTTTACCACTTGTTACCTTGCTGTTTTTATATTTTCATATTACAAAAAACCTATATCTACCATCCATATTGCACTTGTATCACCATCTCTTCGCCGAACTAGTGCACCTATACAATTTACCATTGTATTGGGTGTGTTGGGGACACAAGAGACTCTTTGTTATTTGGTTGCAGGGTTGCTTGAGAGAGACCATCTTCATCCTACGCCTCCCACGGATTGATAAACCTTAGGTCATCCACTTGAGGGAAATTTTCTACTGTCCTACAAACCTCTGCACTTGGAGGCCCAAGAACGTCTACAAGAAGAAGGTTGCGTAGTAGACATCAAGCAGTTTCTGGCGCCGTTGCCGGGGAGGTGAGTGCTTGAAGGTATATCTTTAGATCTTGCAATCGAATCTTTTTGTTTCTTGTTTTAGCACTAGTTTAGTTTATAAAAGAAAACTACAAAAAATGGAATTGAGTTTGTCTCATACGCTTCATCTTTTTAATATCTTTCCTGAGAATGATGGGAAGGAAAATTGTGCCAAGGTGTTAGAAGAAGAATGCATTAAAACATTTGGCACTAAATCTTTGAATGATGAGCATGATTGCAATGTTGTTAGTATGAACTCCTCGAATATCCATGATGCTAATGATATGAAAAGCCACAAGCTTGGGCATGCTATGTTTGATGAAGATGATATGTTTAGTCCCCCAAGTTTTGATGAGCAAATTTATTATGATAAAATCATGCCTCCTATATATGATGATTATTGTGATGACATGTATGCTTTAAAGAATAATGATAACCATGAAACTTGTCATCTTGATCTTAATTTTCAATCCCATGATAGTTATTTTCTTGAATTTGCTCCCACTATTCCGAATGAGAAGAATTTTGCTTATGTGGAGAGTAATAAAATTTCTATGCTTGTAGATCATGAAAAGAATGCTTTAGGTGCTGGTTATATTGTTGAATTCATTCATGATGCTACTTAAAATTATTATGAGGGAGGAACATATGCTTGTAGGAATTGCAATAATATCAAGTTTCCTCTCTATGTGCTTAAAGTTTTAAAGTTATGCTTGTTCTGCCTTCCTATGCTAGTTGATTATTCTTCCCATAAGTTGTTTGCTCACAAAATCCCTATGCATAGGAAGTGGGTTAGACTTAAATGTGCTAGTCATATTCTTCATGATGTTCTCTTTATGTTTCAATTCTTATCTTTTTGTGAGCATCATTGAAATCATCATGCCTAGCTAGGGGCGTTAAACGATAGCGCTTGTTGGGAGGAAACCCAATTTTATTTTAGTTTCTTGATTTTTGGTTCTGTTTAGGAATAAATAATCCATCTAGCTTCTGTTTATATGTGGTTCTATTTTTAATTAGTGTTTGTGCCAAGTAGAACCTTTGGGAAGACTCGGGTGAAGTCTTTATGATCATGCTGTAAAAAACAGAAACTTTAGTGCTCACGAGATTAGCTAAAACTTTTTACTGGAGAGTTCTATTTAGTTGATTCTTTTTGAAGATGATTACTAGACAAATTTCTCAGGTCCACCAATTTATTTTAGAATTTTTGGAGTTCCATAAGTATATGTTTGATACAGATTACTACAGACTGTTCTGTTTTTGATAGATTCCGTTTTCATTGTGTTGCTTGCTTATTTTGATGAATCTATGGCTAGTAAAATAGTTTATAAACCATAGAGAAGTTGGAATACAGTAGGTTTGACAGCAATATAAATAAAGAATGAGTTAATTACAGTATCTTAAAGTGGTGTTTTTTTTTCTTTCGCTAACGGAGCTTACGAGTTTTCTGTTAAGTTTTGTGTTGTGAAGTTTTCAAGTTTTGGGTAAAGATTCGATGGACTATGGAATAAGGAGTGGCAAAGATTCTAAGCTTGGGGATTCCCAAGGCACCCCAAGGTAATATTCAAGTATTACCAAGAGCCTAAGCTTGGGGATGCCCCGGAAGGCATCCCCTCTTTCGTCTTCGTTCATCGGTAACTTTACTTGGAGCTATATTTTTATTCACCACATGATATGTGTTTTGCTTGGAGCGTCATTTTATTTTGTTAGTATTTGCTTGCTTTTATTTAGAATAATGTTTTGCATCTCTATATTCAATAAAAATGTCAAGGATAGCCTTTACCTTGCTTATTTTGCAAGTATACATTTTGCTGTTTCAAAACAAAAAGTTTACCGCTGTTGCAAAAATTCCCTAGAAAAGTCAGAATGTGATAAAATGATGAAACCTTTTGCATATTAAGCTCTGATAAATTTACCACAGTGAGAATTATCTTTCATAATTTTTGGAGCTAGGGAAGTATGGATCTTGCTGCATTCTTTACAGACTGTCCTGTTTAGGCAGATTGCTGTTATGTTTGCATTGTCTGCATATGTTTGCTTCTTTAATGATTCTATTTGAGGATAGGACTATTAAATATGCAGAGGCATTTAGTATGCAATGTTGAATAATAATTTTAGTGATGTGCTACAGTAGAGTATGATAAGGTTTTTGCATTGGTTTATACTAACTTATCTCACGAGTCCTTGTTGAGTTTTGTGTGGATGAAGCTTTTGAGATTTAGGGAGACCGTGATATGAGAGAAATTAAGGAGACACAAAATCTCAAGCTTGGGGATGCCCAAGGCATCCCAAGATAATATTTCAAGAAGTCTCAAGCGTCTAAGCTTGGGGATGCCCTGGTTGGCATCCCACCTTTCTTCTTCGACGACTATCGGTTAGTATCGGCTGATCCTAAGTTTTTGCTTCTTCACATGATGAGTGCTATCCTTGAAGTATCGTTTTATTTTGTTTTGCTTGCTGTTTGAATAAAATACCAAGATCTGAAATCCTTAAATGTTAGAGAGTTTTCACATAATTGCATAATTATTCAACTACGCATTGATCTTCACTTATATATTTTGGGGTAGTCTGTCGTTTGCTCTAGTGCTTCACTTATAATCTTTTAGAGCACGGTGGTGGATTTATTTTATAGAAACTATTGATCTCTCATGCTTTACTTAGATTATTTTGAGAGTCTTAAATAGCATGGTAATTTTCTTAAATAATCCTAATATGCTTGGTATTCAAGATTAGTAAAAACTTTCTTATGAGTGTGTTGAATACTAAGAAAAGTTTGATGCTTGATAATTGTTTTGAGATATAAAGATGGTGATATTAGAGTCATGCTAGTTGAGTAGTTGTGAATTTGAGAGATACTTGTGTTAAAGTTTGTGATTCCCGTAGCATGCACGTATGGTGAACCATTATGTGATGAAGTCGGAGCATAATTGATTTATTGATTGTCTTCCTTATGAGTGGCGGTCGGGGACGAGCGATGGTCTTTTCCTACCAATCTATCCCCCTGGGAGCATGCGCGTAATACTTTGCTTTGATAACTTGTAGATTTTTGCAATAAGTATATGAGTTCTTTATGACTAATGTTGAGTCCATGGATTATACACACTCTTCTTCCTTCCACCATTGCTAGCCTCTCTAATACCGCGCACTTTTCGCCGGTATCATACACCCACCATATACCTTCCTCAAAACAGCCACCATACCTACTTATTATGGCATTTCCATAGCCATTCTGAGATATTTGCCATGCAACTTACCACCGTTCCGTTTATTATGACACGCTCCATTATTGTCATATTGCTTTGCATGATCATGTAGTTGACATTGTATTTGTGGCAAAACCACTATTCATAATTCTTTCATACATGTCACTCATAAGTCATTCAACCCGGCAATCTGACCCATGGGGAGCCGCGCCCATGGGCACCTGACCCGAATGGATAGGGTATGGGTCATCATATTCACCCATGGGTAAGCCCGATGGGTAACCCGATTAGTCATGGGTAGGGTACGGGCATGATGTTCTGCCCATGGGTCGCCCGATGGGTCACCCGATTAATATTAGTGATTAAAATATGATTTTATTTTATATTATGTGTGGACGTTTTGGTGAAGATACTTGGTAATTAATTTATTTAGAACAACCCAAGGCTGCCAGTAGCGATGCATGTATCTTTGCTCTACTTTTATATCTTTTCGATCGCTCCTGGTAAGGCCCTTAGATGTTAATAAGCAGCTAAGCAGCAGCTCAACATTACTGGTGAGTAGTAGCTAGCTAGCAGCCTCAAGCCCTCTAACAGAATAACATTTCGGCCAGTTGGGCCTCCAAAGCGAGCCCAACTCGTATCCTGCTTTGCATGCACGATAGCACATGGAAATGAGAATGGCGAGACAACAACGCTGGTTGCCAGCTTGTTTAGTACCACCTCGCCTAGCCGTGCTGGTGAGAGGCGCAGCTTCGCCTATATAAGAGACTCAAGACTAGTGCATCCATTGGAAGTGGCTACCGCGAGAAGTGACTGTTGCGCCGAATAGCTATTGCTTCTGAAAAGAACAGCAAGCTTGGAAGGATGCATGACGCACTATTTTTATAGAAAAAAATAAATATTAACTTCAAACCCAATAGGTACCCTAATGGGTCGGGTTACCCGTCGGGTTCGGGCATGGGTCTGACTCACGACCCATGGGTAGGGTCGTGGGTCTGCTCCTGTGCCCATTAACTATTCGGGCATGGGTTTGGTAGAGCTTGACCCGGTCAAACCCGATTCGACTGCCGGCTTGATAAGTCATTGCACGTCCCGGTACACCGCCGGAGGCATTCATATAGAGTCATATTTTGTCCTAAGTATCGAGTTGTAATTCTTGAGTTGTAAGTAAATAAAAGTGTGATGATCATCATTATTAAAGCATTGTCCCAGTGAGGAAAGGATGATGGAGACTATGATTCCCCCACAAGTCGGGATGAGACTCCGGACAAAAAAAGAAAAGAAAAGAGGCCATAAAAAAGAGAAAAACGCCCAAATTAAAAAAAGAGAGAAAAAGAGAGAAGGGACAATGTTACTATCCTTTTACCACACTTGTGCTTCAAAGTAGCACCATGATCTTCATGATAGAGAGTCTCTCATTTTGTCACGTTCATATACTAGTGGGAATTTTTCATTATAGAACTTGGCTCGTATATTCCGATGATGGGCTTCCTCAAAATGCCCTAGGTCTTCGTGAGCAAGCGAGTTGGATGCACACCCACTTAGTTTCTTTTGTTGAGCTTTCATATACTTATAGCTCTAGTGCATCCGTTGCATGGCAATCTCTACTCACTCACATTGATATCTATTGATGGGCATCTCCATAGCCCGTTGATACGCCTAGTTGATGTGATACTATCTTCTCCTTTTTTCTTCTCCACAACCACCATTCTATTCCACATATACTGCTATGTCCATGGCTCACGCTCATGTATTGCGTGAAGATTGAAAAAGTTTGAGAATGTCAAAAGTATGAAACAATTGCTTGGCTTATCATCCGGGTTGTGCATGATTTAAATACTTTGTGCGGTGAAGATAGAGCATAGCCAGACTATATGATTTTGTAGGGATAACTTTCTTTGGCCATGTTATTTTGAGAAGACATAATTGCTTTGGTAGTATGCTTGAAGTATTATTATTTTTATGTCAATATTAAACTTTTGTCTTGAATCTTTTGGATCTGAATATTCATACCACAATTAAGAAGAATTACGTTGAAATTATGCCAAGTAGCATTCCACATCAAAAATTCTGTTTTTATCATTTACCTACTCGAGGACGAGCATGAATTAAGCTTGGGGATGCTGATACGTCTCCAACGTATCTATAATTTTTTATTGTTCCATGCTATTATATTATCTGTTTTGGATGTTTATGGGCTGTATTAAACACTTTTATATTATTTTTGGGACTAACCTATTGACCCAGAGCACAAGGCCAGTTTCTGTTTTTTCCCTTGTTTCAAAGTGTTTCAAGAAAAGGAATATCAAACGGAGTCGAAACGGAATGAAACCTTCTGGAGAAGTTATTTTTGGAAGGAAAGCAACCCGGGAGACTTGGAGTCCACATCAAGAAAGCAACGAGGGAGGCACGAGGCAGGGGGGCGCACCTACCCCCCTAGGGCGCGCCCTCCACCCTCGTGGGCCCATCGTGGCTCCCCTGACGTACTTCTTCCGCCTATATATCTCCATATACCCTAAAAACTTCGGGGAACAGAATAGATCGGGATTTCTGCCGCCGCAAGCCTCTATAGCCACCGAAAACCAATCTAGACCCGTTCTGGCACCCTACCGGAGGGGGGAACCCTCATCGGTGGCCATCTTCATCATCCCGCGCTCTCCATGACGAGGAGGGAGTAGTTCACCCTCGGGGCTAAGGGTATGTACCGGTAGCTATGTGTTTGATCTCTCTCTCTCGTGTCATTGATTTGGCACGATCTTGATGTATCGCGAGCTTTGCTATTATAGTTGGATCTTATGTTGCTTCTCCCCCTCTACTCTATTGTAATGGATTGATTTTTCCCTTTGAAGTAATCTTATCGGATTGAGTCTTTAATGATTTGAGAACACTTGATGTATGTCTTGCCGTGCGTATCTATGGTGACAATGGGATATCACGTGATTCACTTGATGTATGTTTTGGTGATCAACTTGCGGGTTCCGCCCATGAACCTATGCATAGGGGTTGGCACACGTTTTCGCCTTTGATTCTCGGTAGAAACTTTGGGGCACTCTTTGAGGTTCTATGTGTTGGTTGAATAGATGAATCTGAGATTGTGTGATGCATATCGTATAATCATACCCACGGATACTTGAGGTGACATTGGAGTATCTAGGTGACATTAGGGTTTTGGTTGATTTGTGTCTTAAGGTGTTATTCTAGTACGAACTCTAGGGCTGTTTGTGACACTTATAGGAATAGCCCAACGGATTGATTGGAAAGAATAACTTTGAGGTGATTTAGTACCCTACCATAATCTCTTCGTTTGTTCTCCGCTATTAGTGACTTTGGAGTGACTCTTTGTTGCATGTTGAGGGATAGTTATATGATCCAATTATGTTATTATTGTTGAGAGAACTTGCACTAGTGAAAGTATGAACCCTAGGCCTTGTTTCCTAGCATTGCAATACTGTTTGTGCTCACTTTTACCACTTGTTGCCTTGCTGTTTTTATATTTTCAGATTACAAAAAACCTATATCTACCATCCATATTGCACTTGTATCACCATCTCTTCGCCGAACTAGTGTACAATTTACCATTGTATTGGGTGTGTTGGGGACACAAGAGACTCTTTGTTATTTGGTTGCAGGGTTGCTTGAGAGAGACCATCTTCATCCTACACCTCCCACGGATTGATAAACCTTAGGTCATCCACTTGAGGGAAATTTTCTACTGTCCTACAACCTCTGCATTTGGAGGCCCAACAACGTCTACAAGAAGAAGGTTGCATAGTAGACATCATGGAACCGCTCCCCTGAGGCCATGTACGGAGTAGTTGCTTCTTCTTCTTGGGGATGGCCTCATGAGGGTACTGCGCACCATCGTTGTCGGGGTCTTCGATTGCTGCGGCTTGGAAGGCGCGCTCGAGGGACCACACCGCATCTCCTTCTTCACAGGATACCGTGATGATCCCGCCGCTTCCTGGCATCTTGAGGACGTTGTAGCCGTGGTGAGTTACCGCCATGAACTTGGCTAGGGCCGGATACCCGAGGATGGCATTGTACGGCAGACGGATGTGAGCAACGTCAAAGTCGATGAGCTCGGTGCGGTAGTTGTCGTGCTGTCCGAAGGTGACAGGGAGGCGGACCTGCCCTATCGGGGCGGTGGAGCCGTCAGTCACTCCTGAGAAGGGCTTGGTGGGCTGAACCTGATCGTATGCCACTTGGAGGCTGTCGAATGTCTCGACGGACAGGACGTTAAGCCCTGCGCCGCTGTCAATGAGGGTCTTGGTGACTTGTACGTTGCTGATGATGGGTGAGCAGAGCATCGGGAGGGCGCCAAAGAAGGGTCGCAAGACTTGAGCTGGTCCGCCGAGCTGAAAGTGATGGCGCACTTGGACCACCTGAGCGGGCGCATGGCCTCAAGCCAGGGAAGGGCTGCGTTCACCTCGCGAGAAACTACTTAAATATACGCTGAGATGCTGGGGCCTGAGCTCCGCCCAAGATGCAGGCGATAGCACGCGGTTCCTGGAAGCCCCCAACCCCCTCGTCCTGATGGTGGTCATCATTACTTCTTAGTGGTGGCGGCAGCGGAGGAAGGCTAGCGTTGCCCTGAGGGCGGTCCTCGCGAGGCTGATCCCTCCAGGCGCCCTCACGAGGCTGGTCTTGCCCGTGGTCCTTGCGAGGCCGATCGCGCCACTCCTGGCGGGGGCCGCGATCGTCCCAGCATCCTCCGCCTCATCCTCCTCCTTGGTTGTAGCCTACTACCTCTCGAGCACTACGTTGGTTTTCCCTTGAAGAGGAAAGGGTGATGCAGTAAAGCAGCGTAAGTATTTCCCTCAGTTTTTGAGAACCAAGGTATCAATCCAGTAGGAGGCCACGCACGAGTCCCTCGCACCTACACAAACAAATAAATCCTCGCAACCAACGCAATAAAGGGGTTGTCAATCCCTTCACGGTCTCTTACGAGAGTGAGATCTGATAGATATGATAAGATAATATTTTTGGTATTTTTATGATAAAGATGCAAAGTAAAGAAAACAAAATAAATAAGGGGCTAGAAATAACTTGTTGACGGGAGATTAATATGATGTAAAATAGACACGGGGCCATAGGTTTCACTAGTGGCTTCTCTCGAGAGCATAAGTATTACGGTGGATGAACAAGTTACTGTTGAGCAATTGACAGAATTGAGCATAGTTATGAGAATATCTAGGTATGATCATGTATATAGGCATCACGTCCGAGACAAGTAGACTGACTCCTGCCTGCATCTACTACTATTACTCCACACATCGACCGCTATCCAGCATGCATCTAGAGTATTAAGTTCATAAGAATAGAGTAAAGCTTTAAGTAAGATGATATGATGTAGAGGGATAGACTCATGCAATATGATATAAACCCCATCTTGTTATCCTTGATGGCAACAATACAATACATGCCTTGCTGCTCCTACTATCACTAGGAAAGGACACCGCAAGATTGAACCCAAAGCTAAGCACTTCTTCTATTGCAAGAAAGATCAATCTAGTAGGCCAAACCAAACTGATAATTCGAAGAGACTTGCAAAGATAATCAATCATACATAAAAGAATTCAGAGAAGATTCAAATATTGTTTGATACATCTCCGTCATATATACTTTTCCAAACACTTTTGCCCTTGTTTTGGACTCTAATTTGCATGATTTGAATGGAACTAACCCGGACTGATGCTGTTTTCAGCAGAATTGCCATGGTGTTATTTATGTGCAGAAACAAAAGTTCTCGGAATGACCTGAAACTCCACGGAACGTCTTTTCAGAAATAATAAAAAATCCTTGCCAAAGATGAAGACCAGGGGCCCCACACCCTGTCCACGAGGGTGGCCCCCCCTAGGGCGCCTGCACTCGTGGGCCCCTCGGAGCTCCTCCCGACGCCAACTCCAACTCTATATATTTGCTTTCGGGGAGAAAAAATAGAGGAGATGAAATCATCGCGTTTTACGGTACGGAGCCGCCGCCAAGCCCTAAAACCTCTCGGGAGGGCTGATCTGGAGTCCGTTCGGGGCTCCGGAGAGGGGGATTCGTCGCCGTCGTCATCATCAACCATCCTCCATCACCAATTTCATGATGCTCACCACCACGCGTGAGTAATTCCATCATATGCTTGCTGGACGGTGATGGGTTGGATGAGATCTATCATGTAATCGAGTTAGTTTTGTTAGGGTTTGATCCCTAGTATCCACTATGTTCTGAGATTGATGTTGCTATGACTTTGCTATGCTTAATGCTTGTTACTAGGGCCCGAGTGCCATGATTTCAGATCTGAACCTATTATGTTTTCATGAATATATGTGTGTTCTTGATCCTATCTTGCAAGTCTATAGTCACCTACTATGTGTTATGATCCGGCAACCCTGAAGTGACAATAATTAGGACCACTCCCGGTGATGACGATAATTTAGGAGTTCATGTATTCACTATGTGCTAATGCTTTGTTCTGGTTCTTTATTAAAAGGAGGCCTTAATATCCTTTAGTTTCCATTAGGACCCCGCTGCCACGGGAGGGTAGGACAAAATATGGCATGCAAGTTCTTTTCCATAAGCACGTATGGCTATATTCGGAATACATGCCTACATTACATTGATGAATTGGAGCTAGTTCTGTGTCACCCTATGTTATGATTGTTACATGATGAACCGCATCCGGCATAATTCTCCATCACCGATCCAATGCCTACGAGCTTCTCCTATATTGGTTCTCGCTTATTTACTTTCCCGTTGCTATTGTTACAATCACTACAAAATACCAAAAATATTACTTTTGCTACAGTTACCTTTTATTACCGTTACCACTACTATCATATTACTTTGCTATTAAATACTTTGCTGCAGATATTAAGTTATCCAGGTGTGGCTGAATTGACATCTCAGTTGCTAATATTTGAGAATGGTCTTTGGCTCCCCTTGTGTCGAATCAATATTTTTGCGCTGAATACTCTACCCTCGAAACCTGTTGCGATCCCCTATACTTGTGGGTTATCAAGACTATTTTCTGGCGCCGTTGCCGGGAAGCATAGCTCTATTCTTTGAGTCACTTGGGATTTATATCTTCCGGTCACTATGAAGAACTTGAAAGACGCTAGGACAACAATTTATCCCTCAACTACGAGGGAGGTAAGGAAGCGCCATCTAGCTCGCACTTGATTCACCATCTGTTTTGAGTAAGCTTGCGACACCTAAACCTCGCTTCGCTATTCATTACGATATATGCATATTATTGATGATGCCACTTCTGCTATGCATGATACTTATGATGAAACTACTTCTATGCTTGATACTACTGTGCCCCTTAGTGAATTTCTTCATGAACAAATTGCTTGGGCTAGAGAGAAAGAAATTATTGAAACTGATTATATTTGTGAAAGTGATGATGAAGATATGCCTGTTATTCCTGAGGGTTATATTTTTGATAAAGAAGCTTCTGCAGCTATTTTAGCTTGCAGAGATAGATCCGAGCTCAAGAGGCTATTAGTTAAATGGAATCAGCAATCTCTTAATGATAGAATGAGACCTGACCCTGCTTTTGCAACTTCACCTATTTGTGTTGCCGAAGGATTATGAATTCTCTGTTGATCCTGATATAATTACTTTGGTTGAATCTGATCCTTTTTATGGCTATGAATCTGAAACTTTTGTGGCACATCTTACTAAAATAAATGATATAGCCACCCTGTACACTAATGATGAGAGATCTCGCTACTTTTATATCCTTAAAACTTTTCCATTCTCATTAAGGGTGATGCTAAGATATGGTTTAATTCTCTTGATCCTGGTTGTGTGTGTAGTCCCCAGGATATGATTTATTACTTCTCTGCTAAATATTTCCCTGCTCATAAGAAACAACCTGCTTTGAGGGAAATATACAACTTTGTGCAAATTGAAGAAGAGAGTCTCCCACAAGCTTGGGGGAGGCTTGTCAAGTTACTTAATGCCTTGCCTGATCATCCTCTTAAGAAAAATGAAATACTTGATATCTTTAATAATGGACTAACCGATGCTTCCAGAGATTACCTGGATAGTTGTGCTGGTTCTGTTTTCAGGGAAAGAACACCGGATGAAGCTGAAATTCTATTGAATAATATGTTGGCAAATGAAAATAATTGGACACTTCCCGAGCCAGCTCCTGAGCCAACCATCGAGCCTATTCCTAAACCAACTCAAGAAGAGAGGTGTTCTATTTCTCGATCCAAGATATGCAAGAGGCAAAGAAATCTATGAAAGAAAAAGGTATTAAAGTCAAGATGTTAAGAATTTACCTCCTATTGAAGAAATACATGGTCTTAATTTCATCACTGTTGAAGAAACATATGATCTTAATCCATTACCTATTGAAGAACCTCGAGGTCTTGATAACCCGACACAGGTAGTAAAGGTAAATTCTCTTTATAGATATGATAGAGCTGAAATCCCTCCTGTTAAAATTGCTAGCGAGTGCTTGGATGAGTTTGATAAATTTATGGTTAAGCAAGAAGATTTCAATGCTTATTTTGGTAGACAGTTGAAATACAATTCTGATATGATTAAACACTTGGGTGATTATATGGCTAATGTTAGAGGTGAACTTAAACTTGTTAGCAAACATGCCTCTATGGTTACCACTCAAGTAGAACAAGTACTTAAAGCTCAAAATGATGTGCTCAATGAAATGAAGAGTAATAAAAATGATTATGTTTTGTTAGAGTGGCTACTAGAACTGGTAGAATGACTCAGAACCTTTGTATCACGAAGGCCACCCTAAGAGAATTGAGCAAGATTCTCAGAGAAATAATATAGATGCACCTAGTTCTTCTAAAAGGAAGGAAAAGAAAAATGATAGGACTTTGCAAACTTTTAGTGAACCTATTGCTGAACCACCTGAGAATCCAAATGATATATCTATTTCTGATGCTAAAACACAATCTGGTAATGAACATGAACCTAGTGAAAATGTTAATGATGATGTTCATGATGATGCTCAACCTAGTAATGATAGTGATGTAGAAATTGAACCTGCTGTTGATCTCGATAACCCACAATCAAAGAATCAATGTTATGATAAGAGAGACTTTATTGCTAGGAAACATGGTAAAGAAAGGGAACCATGGGTTCAGAAACCCATGACTTTTCCTCCCAAACCATCCAAGAAAAAGGATGATGAGGATTTTTAGCGCTTTGCTGAAATGATTAGACCTATCTTTTTGCGTATGCTATTAACTGATATGCTCAAAATGAATCCTTATGCTAAGTATATGAAGGATATTGTCACTAATAAGAGAAAGATACCGGAAGCTGAGATTTCCACCATGCTCACTAATTATACTTTTAAGGGTGGAATACCAAAGAAACTTGGAGATCCAGGAGTACCTACTATACAATGCTCCATTAAAACAAACTACGTTAAAACTGCTTTATGTGATCTTGGAGCCGGTGTTAGTGTTATGCATCTCTCTTTATATCGTAGACTTGTCGGGGAGGCTGATCGGACCCACGAACACCTATGGGGCCGGCGGACCAGGCCCCTTCTGGTTCGGAGGGGGGCGGAGATCGCACGAAGAGCGGATCGAGGCGAAGCACACGAGCAGTTTACCCAGCTTCGGAGCTCTCCGGAGAGATAATACTCCTACTGTTGCTTGTCTGATTGTATTGTGTTCTTGCTAGGGAGCGATGAGAGCTACAAGACCTAGCGCGAGTGTTCTCTGGTTACGTATGAGTCGAATGGACCGAACCCCCTCTACGTTGCGCATGGGCCTCCTTTTATATGCTCAAGGGGTCTCCGACAGGTGGCAACGTAGATGAGGGTACAAATGGAAAAACAGTAGTTGGTACACCTACTTGTATAGTGTACAGTGCAATATACCTAACCCTGATGGAAAGGGACAAAAGCATTAAATGCCCGTCCCTGTCGCCTAAACAGTGCAACAGAGCGCCACCGTTTGCCACGATGGTAGGCTTGTCAGCGCCGCTTATCGCTGCTCCCCGCTGGCTGCACAGCCTCTTGACACGCCAAGGCATGGAATGGTCCCATGGCGACACGTTGGTGGATGAGCTGGAGCGGAGATGAAGAGAGGTTGCCTGCCGCGGCAAGTACCTTGCCGCGGCTGAATCCTTGTCGCGTCCGGAGGCTTGTCGCGTCCGGAGGCTTGTCGCTCTCCGAGCCTTCCCGGCAAGCTCCTCTTGTCGGGGTCTTGTCTTCTGCGTGCCTTGAGTGGCCTTCCCGGCAAGCTCCTCTTGCCGGGGCCTTGTCTTCTTGGTTAAATACTTTGTTCTTGAGTGGCTCCAAAGGAACCTCGGAGGATCTTGGCGGTGATCAGGCAAGCCTTGCCGCTGGTGTCTGAACTGCCTGCGTGCACGAAGTTCGGGATACTAGGGTACCCCTACTCTAGTACACCGACAGAGCCCCGGCCTGGTCAAGACACGGTGCCGGCGCCGTCGGGCCAGGCCCAAAACATGCACGGTCACACGCTGCCTTGATCACGCCACATTTCACCCCGGACCCACCACGCCCCCTAACGGCACGCACCGAACGTGGCGTCGTGTGAGAGATCGTGGGCGAGGTCGTGGGGGTTTCTTTATTAGGAAGCGAACGTCCGCCCCTCTCCCTCCTTATAAACAGGGGAAACAGGGCAGGCCGTCCACCTCGCCATTGCTGTCTTGTCTCGAAAACCACCGCCGCTCCCCCTTCTTCTCCAAAGGCGAAGAGAGCAGCGCTCCGCCCCTTTCGCCATTAACGCCATCAACGCCGTCGGTCTCCTCCAACGCCTCCGCCATGGCTCCGAAGGCCGACAAGGGGAAAGGCGTGAAGTCGGCCGAGGCGCAGCGGCTCGCGGCGCTGCGCAAGGAGCGGGCCATCTTCTCCCCCCAGCTCGACGCAAAGGAGCTGAGGGAGGGGTACTACCTCTTCTGGTCGACGGAGACGCGTGCGCATCCGCGCACGAAGGTACTCCCCGCCATCGCTTCTGAACTAGCCCCAACTGGGTATCCTTTCTTTGCCCTTTTCTTCGACTGCAGGCTCTGCCGCCTTTTCTGAATTCTTTATGCGACATTATGAACACCTACGGGTTCCGCCTCCTTGATTTCACCCCCAACGCCATTACGACCATGGCAGTTTTCGCACACCTTGCGAAAACTTTGTCGGGATCCACCCCAACGTAGCCCTCTTCCGCCACTTCTTCATGCCCCGCGAGAGAGAGGGGAGCCGCTGGAGGGATTGCTTGGGTCTCTGTGGTCGGCAAGAAGGAGGCCTATCTCGGAAGGAGAGTCCGCAGCAAGTGGGAGGAGTGGAGAGCCAATTGGTGTTGGATCGTAGAGGAGAACCCGCAGCCCTTCACTGCCGTGCGCCAAACCCCAATAGTGCGCGGCAACGATTGGAGCAACTTGGCGCTAGAGGATGCTAGGTTGAAGATAGCTGTGACCCGGATCTTGCGCCACAGGCTTGCCGGACTCACCGTAGGCGCAGTTGGCGCAGATTTCCTTCGCCGCCGCATCGCTCCCTTGCAGGAGAGGAGGAGGCCTGCTTGGGAGTTCCAAAATGCAGCGGACATCATGAGGCTGCGCCCGGGCCTTAACTGGAATTTCACCGTCTTGGAGTTGGATGCGATGCTGCTGGAGCTGTTCAAGAACGACCCCGATCACCCCGAGTGATTTAGGTTGCCGAGGGGGGTCGTCCCATTGTGCAACAACTCTGCGCTCGATCGCATCCACGCCATGATGCCGGTGTGCGATTCCCATGGCATCGTTCCAACCTGGCAGGAGCCTTCCGACGACATCGTGCGGCAGTTCTTCGACAGCTTGGAAGAAATGCCGATCCGCCCCGACGAGCAGAAGAAACTCACCCGCGACACCACCGACGAGGAGATGGTGCGCATCGCCACAAGGTTGGAGGAGACGGCGGCAGCCGCTGCCGCTGGCATCTTCGGGTACACCGTGGAGGAGGCAGAGGCAGCAGAGGCGGCAAGCCTTGCCGAGCGAAGGGAGTTCGCCGGTGAGGAAGAGCTTGCCGAGCCCGAGGCCGAGTCGAGCGGACCAGCCGAGGGCGCTTCTTCCCCACCACCCAGCGGCTTGCCGCAAACGGAGCCCCCAGCTCCGCCAAAGAGGCGTCTCCGCAAGGCCGGAGACGAGACGGGGCGGCAGACGGGCCCACAGCCGCAGCGCCGCGCGACGCGCTCTACCGCGGCAAGCGATGTTTCCACGGGAGCACCCCACACTGCTGCGACAATCGGGCGGGATCCTCCTGTGTCACCGCCGACGCCTCCGCCAAGCGGCCAAGAGAGCCCACCTCCGCCTCGTCAAGACCGGAGGCGAGCCGGAGTTTGACTTCTCCGCGCTTAGTTCCGAGGAGGAAGAAGAAGAGTAAGCTTCAATATTGTGCTTGTATTTCTTCAATTTTGTTGCTTCATCTTGAATCTGACTTGCTTCGTTCTGAACTCTTTCCTTTTCAGGACGCTGGCCCAGAGAGCGTCGAAGAGAGCCAAGACCCCGGTGGTCGTCGTTGAGGACGATCCACCTGTGGCAACAAGAGGCGCGTCTGAGACCCCCTTGCCGGACCCGGCAATCCTTCCTTAGAGCAGCCCCCAGCACAGCCCCCAGGGTAAGTATGCGGTTTTCTCCTTACTGTTAGGTGTGCATGGGGGCTCCTTCTTCATTGATATCTGACTGTTGGTTTGTGTAGGAGCAGAGCAGCCTCATCAGGAGGGCTCGGAAGCCGCCTGAAATTCTATCTGCTTCGACCACGCCGCCAAGGGAGGATTCTCCGGCAAGGGAGCGTCCTCCGCAAGGGAGGCTACTCGCAAGGGACAGCCCAGTGACCCTCCAGTGGTCGAGACCATGGCTGCAGATCCCATTGCAGGTAATCCTCTTGCGCGAAAATTTCCCTTGGGCTTGTTTTCTTCTGTTTTTCTTTGAACATTTGCTTGACTGTTCTTTCTTTGTCTGCCATAGAGCCGATGGAGACTGAGGTTGCTGGCGAGGAGGACACGCGCGGCAACACTGACGAAGCCGCCGTCGTGGAAGAAGAGGCCGGCGCTGACGAGCCTGCCGGCGAGGAGGCCACCGAGGCTGCCGCCGCAGAAGCTGGCGAGGGGTCTGGCGATCGCACTGACGGCCCTGGGACCGTAGGAGCGCCAGGCGCTACACCGACCGCCGACTCCCCTGCCGCTGCTGCAGCGTCAGGCCCCGAAGAGCCCCAGCCCGGTGCCTACTTGAAGGCCGGCGACGGCGTCTTCATCAAGCTCACATGGGAGTCAAGCTCCAGGGCGCCGGTCGAAGGAGAGACCTTCGACGGAGAGCTGCTCGCCTCCGCTGGGTTGACGCTAGTGGATGCACCAAGCAGCAGCAGCGGCGAGTCTGAGGAGGAGCAGCTGCTGAAGAAGCTGCTGTCGCTCTACCGCGCCCGGCAAGCCAAGTTGGAGTGTCGGGAAGCACTTGTCGCGAGGGCGGGAGCAGACATGGAGAAGCGCGCAGAAGAGCTCCGGAGAGCAAACCAAGAAACTCTCCTAACGTAGCGGAAGAGCGCGAGCTTTGTCAAGAGCGCACGTCCTTCATCCTCGAGAAGGCCGCAGCCGAGGAGGAGCAGCGGCTTGCCGCCGAGAAGCTGTCTGCGCAGGAAATCGAGCTGGCGCAGCGGAAGGTCAACCTGGACAGCCATGAGGAATTGCTTGTCGCGCGCGAGGAGTCACTTGGCGGGGCGCTTAAGGAAGCGAAGGATGCCGCCGCAGCCGCCGAGGCCGCCAAGAAGGAGCTGGAGACAAAGGTGGCGCAATTGGAGGCCAGTCTCCAGAAGAGCGGCGAGGAGCTTGCCGCGCTCAAGCACGAGCGCGAGAAGGACGCCTACACTCTTGGAGAGCTGCAGGGCCGTCTCGCTGATAGGAGCAAGGAGCTCGACACCACCAAGGATTCCAAGGCAGATCTTCAGCTGAAGCTGACCACTCTGACGCAGACGCTGGACGGCGCCAAGGAGCGGGAGGTGGGGCTATTGGAGACGATCAAGGCCAAGGAGGAGCTGCTGGCGAATGCTGTTGACACCCAGAGCGCCTTGAGGGAGAGTGTGGAGCACTGGACCGAAGGTCTCGTGGATACTGCCGCCGCCATCCACAGCGAGCTGATGGAGCTGGGGATGGTGGATCTTGCATACTCCTCCGACGAGCACCTCCAACCCAGCGCCAAGCTTAGCTTATTCTTCAAGGGCGTGGTGACGGGCCTCCAGCGACTCGGAAGAGGTCCCAAAGTAGCTGGCCGAGGAATCACGCCAGATCTGCAGGAGAGCCCTCCGAGAAGGAGTTGATGAAGGTGGCCTTCCGCAATCCAGGCCTCAACCTCAACGGCGTCCTCAGATCCTTGCCGCCAGATGCCGATGTGGAGGAGCTCAAAGCCCTTGTCGCACCCATTGTGGACAAGGTGAACAAGATCAAGCGGGTTGATGGCGACCGCGTAGACTAGGCCGCCAATTTTATCTTTCCCTTGTCGCTGCTGATCATGTTCAGAACAATTTATTAGATCAGCGACAAGCTATTTTGTAATATACTCTATCTTAGGCGATGATTGCAATGTTATTTCCTTTACTTGATTCCTTCCTTTGTATGCTTTTTGCCCTACACTTTTAGGGAACTTGTCGGTCACGAGGCACCTTTGTCATGGCGCTGAGTCTTGAACGTCAAGAGCTCTTTGGCGGTGCCACCTCCGACAAGCAACCTTGTCGCGACTAGCTGCAGCTCACTTAAGTTGTTGAGCGGACTCGAAACAAAGTAAGGGCGCGACTAGCCGCGAGTTGGTTCCTCTGCGCACATGTTTTTCATACAAAGTACTATCGTTCGAGGGAGATAACTTAAAAATCTAAGAACTTATTGCTCAAACTTTGGCAACTTAGCATTACTGTCGTTTGCTTAACGATAATGATAAACTTCCTCTAGCAACGCATGGTCCATAGTATTATCTTCTCATTCCCCCGGTATAACTTGTGCGCGAGGGAGCCTTCCTTTCTTTGAGAAAAGAGAAAGAAGAGAAAATAAAGTTATGGAGCCCAGCGGCTCGATATTGCTTACCGGGTGTGGGTGCTGCACAAAGTGTTAGCCAAAACATGCAATAAAAGGATGAAAGCATGAATTTGACAAGTTGTGCGCAACACATGAGCTTTACTGATGCACGGGGTCTGCGCCCGGCTTTGTACAAAAGATTACATGCAACAACGGCAAGACTTGTACAAAAGGTGGTTGCCGGAACAGGTTAACCGCGCCCTATGGGTAAAACTTACGAAGATGCTCAATGTTCCAGGAGTTGCTCACCGGAATGCCATCTCCGGTCTCAAGGCGGACAGCGCTAGGCCTAGTGACTCGTTTCACCCGATAAGGGCCTTCCCACTTCGGCCTCAACTTGTTTGAATTCTTGGCGGACTGAACGCGCCGAAGAACAAGGTCGCCTTCCTCGAGGCTTCTGACACTAACTTTGCGGCTATGGTAGCGACACAAAGCTTGCTGGTAGCGAGCAGCTCGTCAAATGACCGAAGGCGATCTTCCTCAAGGAGCGGTAGCGTCGTCTTGTCGCAGCTGCTCTTGCTCGAGCTCATCATAAGCGAGCACTCGAGGCGATCCGTATCACGAAGTTCCGTGGGGAGAACCGCCTCTGCTCCATAGACTAGAGCGAAGGTGTCCGCCGGTGGCTCGATTTGGCGTCGTCTGATCGACCAAAGAACCACCGGCAGCTCCTCAATCCAGTTTCTCCGCACTTGTGCAGCCTGTCGAAAGTTCTGGTCTTGAGCCCGCAAAGACTTCAAAGATTTTCCCTCTCGCTTGACCGTTGCTTCTCGGATGAGCAATGAAGCAAAGCAGACCTTGGCGCCAAGATCTTGGACGTATTGCATGAAGGTGCGATCGTAAATTGTGTGCCGTTGTCGGTGATGATCCTGTTAGGGATTCAAAGCGGCAAACAATCGATCAAGAACTTGACCGCCGATCGTCTGTCACCTTCCTCATCGCTTCCACTTCCGCCACTTTGTGAACTTGTCGATGGCAACGTACAAGTACTCAAAGCCCCGACAGCTCGGGGAAGGGGCCGAGATGTCGAGCCCCGCATCAAAATGGCGGGATAAAGGGATCGTCCCGGAGAGCTTGAGCTGGCTGGTGTATCTGTTTGGAATGGAATCGCACGCTTCACACTTGGTTACTTGTGCAGTTGCATCCTGGAGGGCTGTCGGCCAAAAGAAACCTTGCCGGAACGCTTTGTCGGCAAGTGCTCTGGCGCCAATGTGGTGACCACATATGCCTCCATGAATCTCTGCCAACAGCTTTTGTCCATCTTCCCGGCAAATACACTTCAATTTCACGTGTGGTGGAGAAGAAGCGCCCTCGGCTGGTCCGCTCGACTCGGCCTCGGGCTCGGCAAGCTCTTCCTCACCGGCGAACTCCCTTCGCTCGGCAAGGCTTGCCGCCTCTGTCTCCTCCACGGTGTACCCGAAGACGCCAGCGGCTGCGGCTGCCGCCGCCTCCTCCAACCTTGTGGCAATGCGCACCATCTCCTCGTCGGTGGTGTCGTGGGTGAGTTTCTTCTGCTCGTCGGGGCGGATCGGCATTTCTTCCAAGCTGTCGAAGAACGGCCGCACGATGTCATCGGAAGGCTCCTGCCAGGTTGGAACGATCCCATGGGAATCGCACAACGGCATCATGGCGCGGATGCGGTCGAGCGCAGAGTTGTTGCTGACACGCGACCCCCCTCGGCAACCTAAACCACTCGGGGTGATCGGGGTTATTCTTGAACAGCTCTAGCAGCATCGCATCCAATTCCAAGACGGTGAAATTCCAGTTAAGGTCCGGGCGCAGCCTCATGATGTCCGCTGCGTTTTGGAACTCCCAAGCAGGCCTCCTCCTCTCCTGCAAGGGAGCGATG
This sequence comes from Aegilops bicornis, assembly GCA_021605145.1. NCBI lineage: Eukaryota > Viridiplantae > Streptophyta > Magnoliopsida > Poales > Poaceae > Aegilops > Aegilops bicornis. The sequence goes on from CM038671.1 coordinate 107,877,183, forward strand.
TGGCGGTGAAGGAAATCTGCGCCAACTGCGCCTACGGTGAGTCCGGCAAGCCTGAGGCGCAAAATCCGGGTCACAGCTATCTTCAACCTAGCATCCTCCGGCGCCAAGTTGCTCCAATCGTTGCCGCGCACTATTGGGGCTTGGCGCACGGCAGTGAAGGGCTGCGGGTTCTCCTCTACGATCCAACACCAGTTGGCTCTCCACTCCTCCCACTTGCTGTGGAACTCTCCTTCCAGATACGCTTCTTTCTTGCCGACCCTGGAGACCCAAGCTATCCCTCCGACAAGCGGCTCCCCTCTCTCAACGCGGGGCATGAAGTGGCGGAAGAGGGCTACGTTGGGGTGGATCCCAACAAAGTTTTCGCAAAGGTGTGCGACTGCCATGGTCAGAATGGCGTTGGGGGTGAAATCAAGGAGGCGGAACCCGTAGGTGTTCATAATGTCGCAAAAGAACTCAGAGAAGGGCGGGCAGAGCCCGCAATAGAAGAAAAGGGCAAAGAAAGGATACCCAGTTGGGGCTAATTCCGAAGCGGTGGCGGGGAGTACCTTCGTGCGCGGATGCGCACGCGTCTCCGTCGACCAGAAGAGGTAGTACCCCTCCCTCAGCTCCTTTGCGTCAAGCTGGGGGGAGAAGATGGCCCGCTCCTTTCGCAGCGCAGCGAGCCGCTGCGCCTCGGCCGACTTGACGCCCTTCCCCTTGTCGGCTTTCGAAGCCAAGGAGGCCGACGGCGTTGATGGTGCTGCGGCGAAAGGGGACGGAGCGCTGCTCTGTTCGCACTGGAGAAGAAGGGGGGAGCGGCGGTGGTTTTTGGGACAAGACAGCAATGGAGAGGTGGACGGCCTGCCCCTGTTTCCCCTGCTTATAAGGAGGGAGAGGGGGCGGACGTTCCGCTTTTCCTAATAAAGAAACCCCCACGACCTCGCCCACGATCTCTCACACGACGCCACGTTCGGTGCGTGCCGTTAGTGGGGACGTGGTGGGTCCGGGTGAGTTACTGGCGTGATCAAGGCGCGTGTGACTGCCTGTTTTGGGCCTGGCCCGACAGCGCTTCGGCACCGTGTGCGCCAGGCCGGGGCTCTGCCGGTGTACTAGAGTAGGGGTACCCTAGTATCCCGTACTTGTGCACGGGCGATTCTGACACCAGCGGCGAGGCTTGCTGGTCACCGCCAAGATCCTCCGTGGTTCCTTTGGAGCCATTCAAGAACAAAGTATTTGACCAAGAAGACAAGGCCCGGCAAGAGGAGCTTGCCGGGAAGGCCACTCAAGGCACGCAGAAGACAAGACCCGGCAAGAGGAGCTTGCGGGAAGGCTCAGGCGCGACAAGCCTCTGGGCGACAAGGATTCAGCAAGGCACTTGCCGCGGCAGTAACTCTCTTCGTCTCCGCTCCGGCTCATCCATCAACGTGTCGCCATGGGACCATTCCATGCGGCGTGTCAAGAGGCTGTGCAGCCGGCGGGGAAGCAGCGATAAGCGTGACAAGCCTACCATCGTATTAACGGTGGCGCCGACGGTCCTGTTGCCTTTGTTTAGGCGGCGAGGGGACGGGCATTTAATGCTTTTGTCCCTTGCCGTCAGGGTTAGGTATATTGCACTGTACACTGTTCAAGTAGGTGTACCGACTACTATTTTTCCATTTGTACCCTCATCTACGTTGCCACCTGTCGGAGACCCCTTGATCATATAAAAGGAGGCCCATGCGCAACGTAGAGGAGGTTCGGTCCGTTCGACTCACTCGAGACGAGAGCGTTCACGCTTAGGTTTTGTAGCTCTCATCGCTCCCTAGCAAGATCACAATACAATCGGACAAGCAGCGGTAGGAGTATTATCTCTCCGGAGAGCTCCGAAGCTGGGTAAAACTGCTCGTGCTTAGCCGCCTCGATCCGCTCTTCGTGCGATCTCCGCCCCCCTCCGAACCAGAAGGGGCCTGGTTCGCCGGCCCCATAGGTGTTCGTGGGTCCGATCAGCCTCCCCGACATCTTTGGCGCCTCTACAAGACCTAGCGCGAGTGTTCTCTGGTTACGTATGAGTCGAATTGACCGAACCCCCTCTATGTTGCGCATGGGCCTCCTTTTATATGCTCAAGGGGTCTCTGACAGGTGGCAACGTAGATGAGGGTACAAATGGAAAAACAGTAGTTGGTACACCTACTTGTACAGTGTACAGTGCAATATACCTAACTTCGACGGCAAGGGACAAAAGCATTAAATGCCCGTCCCCTCGCCGCCTAAACAAAGGCAACAGAGCGCCACCGCTTGCCATGATGGTAGGCTTGTCACGCCGCTTATCGCTGCTCCTCACCGGGCTGCACAGCCTTTCTTGACACGCGCATGGAATGGTCCCATGGCGACACGCTGGTGGATGAGCTGGAGCGAGATGAAGAGAGTTTCGCCGCGGCAAGTGCCTTGCCGCTGCTGAATCCTTTGTCGCGTCCGGAGGCTTGTCGCCTTCCGAGCCTTCCCGCAAGCTCCTCTTGCCGGGTCTTGTCTTCTGCAAGTGCCTTGAGGCCTTCCGGCAAGCTCCTCTTGCCGGGCCTTGTCTTCTTGGTTAAATACTTTGTTCTTGAGTGGCTCCAAAGGAACCGCGGAGGATCTTGGCGGTGATCAGCAAGCCTTGCCGCTGGTGTCAAGAATCGCCTGCGGCACGAAGTTCGGGATACTAGGGTACCCCTACTCTAGTACACCGACAAGACTTGACTTGAATAAGTTGACACCTACTGAAATATCTTTGCAAATGGCCAATAAATCAACTGCTATACCTGTTGGTATTTGCGAGGATGTGCCTGTTGTGGTTGCAAACGTTACTATTTTAACGGACTTTGTTATTCTTGATATTCCCGAGGACGATAGTATGTCTATTATTCTTGGAAGACCTTTTTTGAATACTGCAGGGGCTGTTATTGATTGCAACAAGGGCGATGTCACTTTTCATGTTATTGGTAATGAGCATACGGTACACTTTCCGAGGAAAAATCTCAAGTTCATAGTATCAACTCTATTGGAAAAATTCCATCAATTATATTAGGAGGTTTTGATTTCCTCTTCCTACTGTTAAGAAGAAATATGATATTCTTATTATTGGGAATGTGCATATCCCCGTTGAGGTAACATAGTGTTATTCGAAATTTCTCCGGTTCCATGTTATTCGGAATGAGTTTGTTAACAAGACCTGATCAACCTTGTTAGTGGATTCCTTTTGATGAGCATGAGATGGATGAAACTAGAAGGCAAAACCTTCTGTACCCTCTCTCTACTTTCTGTTATTTAGTTGAAATAAAGTAAAATAGTATTTTTACATGCATTTTCTGATTTATCATGCAATATAAAATACCCCGAAAATAAAAGTTCTCCAAATGCCCTGAAAATGAAATATGATTTTTTCTAGAATATTTGAGGATTTATGGAACTGAGAACACAACAGGGGGGTCAACCACCTGGCCACGAGGGTGGAGGGCGCGCCCTACCCTCCAGGGCGCACCCCCTGCCTCGTGGGCCCACGGTGGCCCTCCTCCACTTATTCCTGCACCCATATAGTTCTTCTTCCTCCCACAAACACCAATATCCAGCTCAAGCACGAGTTCTAGCTCACTTTGGTGTGATTTTCGATCTGCTTGCTCAAAGCACCTCTCACAAAACTGCTTGGGGAGATTGTTCCTTGGTATGTGACTCCTCCATTGGTCCAATTAGTTTTTGCTCTAGTGCTTATTCATTGCAAATTTGTGCTGCCTAGGTAACCATGTTCTTGAGCTTGCATGTCAAATTTATATGGTTCCAAGTAGTTCTAATGCTTGATATAGGCTCTATACACTTGTAGGAGTAGTTGCTATCAATTTTGTTGAGCTTGGTTCACTTTTTTTGAAGTTACTAAAAATTTCAGAATATTTCAGAAAATAATGAAGAGATTTTTGAGGGGTTCATCGAGCCGAAGCTCGAAGGAAAATCAAAATGAAGAAGCACAGAGGCCCAAATTTAATTTGCCTCGCACCGCGGAGGTCCGGCCGTGTGAATGGCCTTCCGATGATATCTTGAGAGCAGCCGAGATTTATGATGATTTCTATTCATTGGCTGAGAATGCTGGCCTCACCGACTTCCTCCGCGACCAACGTCATCAGTATCTCTTACTTACTAATACTTTTGTGCAAAACTTCTACTATTTTCCTAAGGAATCACCTCATACGTAGAGTTTCATTTATATGATGTTGTTAAGAAGATGCCATTAGCTGAATTTTGCAAGGTTTGCAAAATACCCTTTGAGGGTACCTTAGATGAACCACACCGTAAAGATGTGGAAGAATTTATTGACACCATCACTGTGGGAGAAACCAGGAAAGTTTCCGATGCAAGAATCACTAGCATACATTTTCCTGTTTTACGCTACTTTGCCATATTTGCTAGTCGTTGCTTGATTGGTCGCGGAAACTGTGGAAATCTTAGTGTTCCTGATATTATCATTTTATTCCATGGTTTATTCCGCGATAACACTGTTAGTATGGGCGGAATTATTGCTAAACGGTTAAGTTTGAACCGTACAAAGGGCCCCATCTTTGGAGGTATTTATGCTTCACGCCTAGCTGCACATTTTAAAATACCTATTAGACTTTATGAGAAAGAATAAAAATTGCTGCCCAATGCTAATTTAGATTATAAGAGTATGCTAGCGCATGAATTTATTGTTAAGAGCCGGGAAGGGGAGCTTAAATACAAATTATTCTTTCATAAACACCACCCTGAGACTATTACCTTGCCTGCTCCTTCCTTGTTTGATTTATCTGAAGGTCCTTATCTCGTTCTGTGGGCTGCCATTCAAGCCTACCGGAACCCTACACCAGCGCCGGAGCTGGAGCCACAATTTGAGCCTCCACGACAGTCTAATTACCAGTGGGATCTGGAGATGATTGCCAACCAGTGGCATTCAGAGTCCTCTTCATCTCAGTACGACCCCAGCTACACCTACGGATATCCTCCAGGCCATCCCTGGCAATGAACCAACTTAAGCCTAAGCTTGGGGGAGTACGTATTTCTCACCGACATTACATTTATGTTTACACACACTCATTGCTAGATGTCGGTGCTCATACTTTTTCACTGTAATATCCATGCTAGTTTATTTTCTTTTTCTTGCTTTCTTCTTATGTGTTTGTTAAACCTTAAGAAAAACCAAAAAAAATAGTGATAACTTTTAGTTAGTTTACTTTCCTTGCTGTAGTAGTAATATTTAAAAAGAAAACCCAAAAAAGATTTCCCGTTCTTCTTTTGCTTGTTGGGAGCTTTCCCGTGTAAATAGTTTTATTTGTTTTCTTTTCTTTGGGGGTCGATAGGAGAAGACCATGATTAACTTGTTGAAGTGGCTCTTATATGCATTATTGTTGATTTAACCAAGAGCCCATATTGCCTTGTCTTCTCCTGCTTATTGAATGCTCGCAGATTCCAGCTTAGTCCAATGCACGTGCACTCTTATTATTATTCACATCGTTCGGTCGTGCAAGTGAAAGGCAATTATGATGATATATGATGGACTGACTGTGGTGAGAAAAGCTGGTATGAACTCGACCTCTCTTGTTTTTGTAAATATGATGAGTTCATCGTTCCTAATTCAGCTTATTATGAACAAACATGTTTGCAATGACAATTAGAGATCATAGTTGCTTATGCCATTCTTGATTAGCTATGAGTTATAATGGTTTACCTTGCGTGCCAACATGCTATTAAAATGGTTGTGATGTGGTATGATGGGGTGGTATCCTCCTTTGAATGATTTAAGTGACTTGACTTGGCACATGTTCACACATGTAGTTGAAACAAATCAACATAGCCTTCATGATATTTATGTTCATGGTGGATTATATCCTACTCATGCTTGCATCCAATGTTTATTAATTTTAATGCATGATTCATGACTGTTGTCGCTCTCTAGTTGGTCGCTTCCCAGCCTTTTGCTAGCCTTCACTTGTACTAAGCGGGAATACTGCTTGTGCATCCAATCCCTTAAAACCCCAAAGTTATTCCATATGAGTCCACTATACCTTCCTATATGTGGTATTTACCTGCCGTTCCAAGTAAATTTGTATGTGCCAAACTCTAAACCTTCAAATAAACATTCTGTTTTGTATGCTCGAATAGCTCATGTATCAACTAGGGATGCCTTTATCTTCCATGTTAGGCGGGCTATTCTCATGAGGAGTGGACTCCGCTCCTCATTCACGAGAAAATGGCTGGTCTCCGGGATGCCCAGTCCCATGCTTTATGCAAACTAAATCAAAATAATTGCAAACAAAACTCCCCCTGGGACTGTTGCTAGTTGGAGACACTCGTTGTTTTGAGCAAGTCATGGATTGATGCTTGTTGGTGGAGGGGGAGTATAAACTTTACCATTCTGTTTGGGAACCGCCTATAATGTGTGTAGCATGGAAGATATCGCCATCTCTTAGTTGTTATGTTGACAATGAAAGTATACCGCTCAAAATATTATTTATCTCTATTTCAAAACCGAGCTCTGGCACCTCTACAAATGTCTGCTTCCCTCTGTGAAGGGCCTATCTATTTATTTTTATGTTGAGTCATCACCCTCTTATTAAAGAGCACTAGCTGGAGAGCACTAGCTGGAGAGCGCAGCTGTCATTTGCATTCATTACTATTAATTTATATTGGGTATGACTATGATTGGATCTCTTTTACCATGAATTACAATGTCTAGTCAGTCCTTGATCTTTAAGGGTGCTCTGCATTTATATTTTGCAGTCTCAGAAAGGGCTAGCGAGATACCATCTTGTTATATCATATTATGATTGTTTTGAGAAAGTGTTGTCATCCAAGATTTATTATTATGACTCGCTAGTTGATTATGCTATTGATATGAGTAAATATGAGACCTAAGAGTTATTGCAAATGTGGTTAGTTATAATCTTTGCTGAAAACTTGAATGCTGGCTTTACATATTTAAAACAACAAGAGCAAACAGAGTTTGTAAAAGTTTTTCTTTATCACTTTTAGTTTATCAACTGAATTGCTTGAGGACAAGCAAAGGTTTAAGCTTGGGGGAGTTGATACGTATCCGTCGTATCTACTTTTCCAAACACTTTTACCTTGTTTTGGACTCTAATTTGCATGATTTGAATGGAACTAACCCGGACTGACGCTGTTTTCAGCAGAATTGCCATGGTGTTATTTTTGTGCAGAAATAAAAGTTCTTGGAATGACCTGAAACTTCACGGAGATTAATTTTGGAATTAATAAAAAATACTGGCGAAAGAATCAAGGACAGGGGGCCCACACCCTGTCCATGAAGGTGGGGGGCGTGCCCCCCCTAGGGCGCGCCCCCTACCTCGTGGGCCCCTGGAGCTTCTCCGACACCAGCTCCAACTCTATATATTTGCTTTCGGGGAGAAAAAAATCAAGGAGAAGAAATCATCATGTTTTACGATACAGAGCCGCTTCCAAGCCCTAAAACCTCTCGAGAGGGCTGATCTGTAGTCCGTTCGGGGCTCCGGAGAGGGGGATTCGTCGCCGTCGTCATCATCAACCATCCTCCATCACCAATTTCATGATGCTCACCACCGTGCGTGAGTAATTCCATCGCAGGCTTGCTGGACGGTGATGGGTTGGATGAGATCTATCATGTAATCGAGTTAGTTTTGTTAGGGTTCGATGCCTAGTATCCACTATGTTCTGAGATTGATGTTGCTATGACTTTGCTATGCTTAATGCTTGTCAATAGGGCCCGAGTGCCATGATTTCAGATCTGAACCTATTATGTTTTCATGAATATATGTGTGTTCTTGATCCTATCTTGCAAGTCTATAGTCACCTACTATGTGTTATGATCCGCAACCTCAAGTGACAATAATCAGGACCACTCCCGGTGATGACCATAGTTTGAGGAGTTCATCTATTCACTATGTGCTAATGCTTTGTTCCGGTTCTCTATTAAAAGGAGGCCTTAATATCCCTTAGTTTCCATTAGGACCCCGCTGCCACAGGAGGGTAGGACAAAATATGTCATGCAAGTTCTTTTCCATAAGCACGTATGACTATATTCGGAATACATGCCTACATTACAATGATGAATTGGAGCTAGTTCTGTGTCAACCTATGTTATGATTGTTACATGATGAACTGCATCCGGCATAATTCTCCATCACCGATCCAAAGCCTACGAGCTTCTCCTATATTGGTTCTCACTTATTTACTTTCCCATTGCTATTGTTACAATCACTACAAAATACCAAAAATATTACTTTTGCTACCGTTACCTTTTATTACCGTTACCACTACTATCATATTACTTTGCTACTAAATACTTTGCTATAGATATTAAGTTATCCAGGTGTGGCTAAATTGACAACTCAGTTGCTAATACTTGAGAATATTCTTTGGCTCCCCTTGTGTCGAATCAATAAATTTGGGTTGAATACTTTACGCTCAAAAACTGTTGTGATCCCCTATACTTGTGGGTTATCATTGTTCACAGATAAACTTGATCATAAACCCACAATTCATCGGTCTCAACAAACACACCGCAAAAGAAGATTACATCGAATAGATCTCCACGAGAGAGGGGGAGAACATTGTATTGAGATCCAAAAAGAGAGAAGAAGCCCTCCGTGATGGGCTATGGTGTTCATGTAGAAGCCCTCCGTGATCGATGCCCCCTCCGGCAGAGCTCCAGAAAAGGCCCCAAGATGGGATCTCACGGGTACAGAAGGTTGCGGCGGTGGAATTAGGTTTTTGGCTCCGTATCTGGTAGTTTGGGGGTACATAGGTATATATAGGAGGAAGAAGTACGTCGGTGGAGCAACATGGGGCCCACGAGGGTGGAGGGAACGCCTGTGGGGGGTAGGCGCGCCCCCTAACTCGTGCCTTCGTGGTTGATGTCTTGACGTAGGGTCCAAGTCCTTTGGATCACGTTCGTTCCGAAAATCACGTTCCTGAAGGTTTCATTCCGTTTGGACTCCGTTTGATATTCTTTTTCTATGAAACTCTGAAATAGGCAAAAAACAGCAATTCTGGGCTGGGCCTCCGGTTAATAGGTTAGTCCCAAAAAATAATATAAAAGTGTATAGTAAAGCCCATTAAACATCCAAAATAGAATATAATATAGCATGGAACAATAAAAAATTATAGATACGTTGGAGACGTATCAAGCATCCCCAAGCTTAATTCCTGCTCGTCCTCGAGTAGGTAAATGAAAAAAAACAGAATTTTTGATGTGGAATGCTACTTAGCATAATTTCAATGTAATTCTCTTAATTGTGGTATGAATATTTAGATCCGAAAGATTCAAGATAAAAGTTTAATATTGACATAAAAGTAATAATACTTCAAGCATACTAACTAAGCAATTATGTCCTCTCAAAATAACATGGCCAAAGAAATTTCATCCCTACAAAATCATATAGTTTAGTCATGCTCCATTTTCACACACACAAGAATGCTCCCATCATGCACAACCCCGATGACAAGCCAAGCAATTGTTTCATACTTTAGTAATCTCAAACTTTTTCAACCTTCACGCAATACATGAGCGTGAGCCATGGACATAGCACTATGGGTGGAATAGAATATAATGATGGAGGTTATGTGGAGAAGACAAAAGGGAGAAAGTCTCACATCAACGCGGGTAATCAACGAGCTATGGAGATGCCCATCGATTGATGTTAATGCAAGGAGTAGGGATTGCCATGCAACGGATGCACTAGAGCTATAAATGCATGAAAGCTCAACAAAAGAAACTAAGTGGGTGTGCATCCAACTTGCTTGCTCACGAAGACCTAGGGCATTTGAGGAAGCCCATTGTTGGAATATACAAGCCAAGTTCTATAATGAAAAATTCCCAATAGTATATGAAAGTGACAAAACAAGAGACTCTCTATCATGAAGATCATGGTGCTACTTTGAAGCACAAGTGTGGAAAAAAAGGATAGTAGCATTTTCCTTTTTTTTGGGCCTTCCTTTTTTTATTTGGCATTTCTCTTTTTTTTGGGACAATGCTCTATGAATGATGATCATCACACTTCTATTTATTACAACTCAATGATTACAACTCGATGCTAGAACATAGTATGACTCTATATGAATGCCTCCGGCGGTATACCGGGATAGCAATGAATCAAGAGTGACATGTATGAAAAATTATGAATGGTGGCTTTGCCAAAAATACGATGTCAACTACATGATCATGCAAAGCAATATGACAATGATAAAAGTGTCATGATAAACGGAACGGTGGAAAGTTGCATGGCAATATATCTTGGAATGGCTATGGAAATGCCATAATAGGTAGGTATGGTGGCTGTTTTGAGGAAGATATAAGGAGGTTTATGTGTGAAAGAGCGTATCATATCACGGGGTTTGGATGCACCGGCGAAGTTTGCACCAACTCTCAATGTGAGAAATGGCAATGCACGGTACCGAAGAGGCTAGCGATGATGGAAGGTTAAGAGTGCGTATAATCCATGGACTCAACATTAGTCATAAAGAACTCACATACTTATTGCAATAATCTACAAGTCATCAAAAACCAAGCACTACGCGCATGCTCCTAGGGGGGTTGATTGGTAGGAAAAGACCATCACTCGTCCCCGACCGCCACTCATAAGGAGGACAGTCAAAGAACACCTCATGTTTCAAATTTGTTACATAACGTTTACCATACGTGCATGCTACGGGACTTGCAAACTTCAACACAAGTATTTCTCAAATTCACAACTACTCAACTAGCACAACTTTAATATCACTACCCCCATATCTCAAAACAATCATCAAGCATCAAACTTCTCTTAGCATTCAGCACACCCATAAGAAAGTTTTTTACTAGTTTAAGCAAATTACCATGCTGTTTAAGACTCTCAAAATAATATAAGTGAAGCATGAGAGAATAATAGTTTCTATAAAACAAAAATCACCGCCGTGCTCTAAAAGATATAAGTGAAGCACTAGAGCAAAAACTATATAGCTCAAAAGAAATAAGTGAAGCACATAGAGTATTCTAATAAATTTCGAATCATGTGTGTTTCTCTCGAAAGGTGTGTACAGCAAGGATGATTGTGGCAAACTAAAAAATAAATACTCAAATAATACAAGACGCTCCAAGAAAAACACATATCATGTGGTGAATAAAAATATAGCTCCAAGTAAAGTTACCGATGGAAGTAGACAAAAGAGGGGATGCCTTCCGGGGCATCCCCAAGCTTTGGCTTTTAGGTGTCCTTAGATTATCTTGGGGTGCCATGGGCATCCACAAGCTTAGGCTCTTGCCACTCCTTGTTCCATAATCCATCAAATCTTTTACCCAAAACATGAAAACTTCACAACACAAAACTTAACAGAAAATATCACGAGCTCCGTTAGCGAAAGAAAACAAAACACCACTTCAAGGTACTGTAATGAACTCATTCTTTATTTATATTGGTGTTAAACCTACTGTATTCCAACTTCTATATGGTTTATAAACTATTTTACTAGCCATAGATTCATCAAAATAAGCAAACAACACACGAAAAACAGAATCTGTCAAAAACAGAACATTCTGTAGTAATCTGTAACTACTGCAAACTTCTGGAACTCAAAAAAATCTACCAAAATTTGAAGATCTATACAATTTGTTTATTTATCAGCAACAATTTGAATCAATATTTTATCACGTTCTGGTGATTTTTAAAAATTATTTTCGTGAACAGAATATTTCTGGAATTTTCAGCAAGATCAAATAACTATCATCCAAGAAGATCCTATAGGTTAAACTTGGCACAAACACTAATTAAAACATAAAAACACATCTAACCAGAGGCTAGATCAAATATTTATTCCTAAACATAAGCAAAAAGCAAAAAACTAAAAATAAAATTGGGTTGCCTCCCAACAAGCACTTTTCTTTAAAGCCTTTTAGCTAGGCATCGGTAATTTCGATGATGCTCACATTAAAGACAAGAATTGAACCACAAAGAGAGCATCATATAGCATGTGAAAAACATATCTAAGTCTAACGTACTTCCTATGCATAGGCATCTTATAGGCAAACAAATTATCAATACAAGCAAATACTAGCATATGCAAAGAGGAAGTGAGAAACAATAGCAATCTCAACATAACGAGAGGTAGATTAGTAACATGAAAATTTCTCCAACCATATTTTCCTCTCTCATAATAATTATATGTGGGATCATATTCAAATTCAACAATATAGCTATCACATAAAATTTTCTCTACATTATCCACATGCATGCAAACTTGACACTCTTCCGAAATAGTGGGATTAACATTAACTAAAGTCATGACCTCTCCAGCCCCACTTTTATCAAAAAAATCATAAGATTGAATATTCTCCAAATATGTGGGATCTAAAGTTGACACTCTTCCAAACCCACTTTCAATATTATTGCAAACACTATTATCAATCTCATATTCATCATGGGGCTTAAATAAATTTTCAAGATCATAAGAAGAATCACCCCAATCATGATCATTGCAACTAGTAGTAGGCATAGCAAACTTAGCATCCCCAAGCTAAGAGTTTTGCATATCATTAACACAATTAACATTAATATAATTTTTAATAGCATCATTGCAATCATGCTTTTTATTCAAGGAGCTATCGTGAATCACTTCATAAGTTTGTTCTTTCAACACGTCATCACAATTTTCAGATTCACGAATTTCAAGCAAAACCTCATAAAGATAATCTAGTGCATAAAACTCACTAGCAATTGGTTCATCATAATTGGATCTCTTAAAAAGATTAGCAAGGGGATGAGGATCCATAACAATAGATTTTCAGCAAGCGAAGATGCAAGCATATAGAAGGCACATGGCAACACAAGAAAACAAAAGGTCTAACGAGAAAAAGGCAAACGGAAAAGAGGGGCGAATAAAACAGCAAAGGTGAAGTGGGGGAGAGGAAAATGAGAGGCAAATGACAAATAATGTAATACGGGAGATAAGGGTTTGTGATGGGTACTTGGTATGTTGACTTTTGCGTAAACTCCCCAGCAACGGCGCCAGAAATCCTTCTTGCTACCTATTGAGCACTGCGTTGGTTTTCCCTTGAAGAGGAAAGGGTGATGCAGTAAAGCAGCGTAAGTATTTCCCTCTGTTTTTGAGAACCAAGGTATCAATCTAGTAGGAGGCCACGCACGAGTCACTCGCACCTACACAAACAAATAAATCCTCACAACCAACGCAATAAAGGGGTTGTCAATCCCTTCACGGTCACTTACGAGAGTGAGATCTGATAGATATAATAAGATAATTTTTTTGGTATTTTTATGATAAAGATGCAAAGTAAAGAAAACAAAATAAAGACGATGCTAGAAATGACTTGTTGACGGGAGATTAATATGATGGAAAATAGACCCGGGGGCCATAGGTTTCACTAGTGGCTTCTCTCGAGAGCATAAGTATTACAGTGGGTGAACAAATTACTGTTGAGCAATTGACAGAATTGAGCATAGTTATGAGAATATCTAGGTATGATGATGTATATAGGCATCACGTCCGAGACAAGTAGACCGACTCCTGCCTGCATCTACTACTATTACTCCACACATCGACTGCTATCCAGCATGCATCTAGAGTATTAAGTTCATAAGAATAGAGTAACGCTTTAAGTAAGATGACATGATGTAGAGGGATAAACTCATGCAATATGATATAAACTCTATCTTGTTATCCTCGATAGCAACAATACAATACGTGCCTTGCTGCCCCTAACGTCACTGGGAAAGGACACCGCAACATTGAACCCAAAGCTAAGCACTTCTCCTATTGCAAGAAAGATCAATCTAGTAGGCCAAACCAAACTGATAATTCGAAGAGACTTGCAAAGATAAACAATCATACATAAAAGAATTCAGAGAAGATTCAAATATTGTTCATAGATAAACTTGATCATAAACCCACAATTCATCGGTCTCAACAAACACACCGCAAAAAGAAGATTACATCGAATAGATCTCCACGAGAGAGGGGGAGTGTCGGTGTCAAAACCGGCGGATCTCGGGTAGGGGGTCCCGAACTGTGCGTCTAGGCGGATGGTAACAGGAGACAAGGGACACGATGTTTTTACCCAGGTTCGGGCCCTCTCGATGGAGGTAATACCCTACTCCCGCTTGATTAATATTGATGATGTGCGTAGGTACAAGAGTAGATCTACCACGAGATCAAGGAGGCTAAACCCTAGAAGCTAGCCTATGGTATGATTGTTGTTCGTCCCCCACGGACTAAAACCCTCCGGTTTATATAGACACCGGATAGGTTAGGGTTACACGAGTAGGTTACAATGGTAGGAGATCTACTTATCCATCGCCAAGCTTGCCTTCCACGCCAAGGAAAGTCCCATCCGGACACGGGACGAAGTCTTCAATCTTGTATCTTCATAGTCTTGGAGTCCGGCCGTGACGATAGTCCGGCTATCCGGACACCCCCTAGTCCGGGACTCCCTCAGTAGCCCCCGAACCAGGCTTCAATGACGATGAGTCCGGCGCGTTGATTGTCTTCGGCATTGCGAGGCGGGTTCCTCCTCCGAATACTTCATAGAAGGTTTTGAACACAAGAATAGTGTCCGGCTCTGCAAAACAAGTTCCACATTCCACCATAGAGAGAATAACTTTTGCACAGATCTGCTGACGTATTCCGCGGCGTGACATCACACCACGGCCAGGCCTTTATATGATCGGTTTTTACCGTTTCACCTTAGCGTGTTTAGCGAGACGGTTTCCTTGGCACGTCTTATCAAAGCATAGATCGTGCCCCCCTTATTCCGGGATTCTCATCAATACGGACGTGGGTAACCCAACCGTGACCGTTGGCACGCCTCCTTTATCAAATGTGAGTCCTAATCGACCACGGGGTGGGCTCTTTGTATTCAACCTCTTTATAATGAGACCAAGGCCCTCTTCTTTTTACACCCTCCATCGAGTTCGCCTCGCGCTTCGAGTTCCAACACCCAAAGCTTCAGATTTAGGCGCTTCGGACCTTCGACGATGTCCGGCTCCGACCAGCACGGCCGATGGACGTCTTCCTCCGTCACACAAGAAGATGTGCTAAAGCTGCGAGACGCCAGGTATCTAACCGGCGAGATATCGCATAGGCTGCCTGCTCCATGGCAGGTCATTCCCACTCCTGAGCCCGGCGAGAACGTGGTGTTCGTGTCTCACTTCCTTCGGGGTTTAGGCTTCCCGACGGATCCCTTTGTGCGGGGGCTCATGTTTTATTATGGGCTTGATTTCCATGACTTGAATCCGGAGTCCATCCTCCCTATCTCGTCATTCATTGTCGTATGTGAGGCCTTCCTCCATATTACCCCCCACTTTGGATTGTGGCTCAAGACGCCTGTGGTGGAGCCAAAGATGATCGAGGGCAACAAAATTTGAGTGCGGAGGGGCGGTCATAAGCAAATGTGATGATGCTCCGTGGCCCGAGGGCTCTTTTCAAGAGGAGCTTGGTTTGTGGCAACGGGAGTGGTTTTATATCACCGCTCCCAGGGGCACCAAAAGGGTGGCACTCCCTGCCTTCCGCTCAGGTCCACCACAGCCGTGGCGTCATGGGTCAACAAGGCTCGACTGGGGCCGTCCAAGGGCGTTCCTTGCTGCAGGCCGTATTCGAGACCTCCAGGAAAGAGAGATCAATCTGCTGCGATGGCGCAGGTTATGGTGATCCGCGTCTTCTGCCTGCAAGCGCCGCCTCCGCCTGTGGGAATTTAATCCGAGGGACCACGAGCTCTCCAAAATTTTATGGGCACGGCGCCTGTGGAGATGTATAAACTGTTCTTCGGATCACAAGAGAAGTGTCCGGACCTGACTGAGGACGCAGGACTAAGCTACAATTGCCCAGATACTCAAGTAAGTAGTCCTGTAACCGGACAGACTGTTCATTCATTTATCATATATATATGCCCTTTAAAGGAGCCATTTCTTGAACAGGAGTGGATAGCCAAGGCAAAGTTGATAAGGTGTCTGGCTCACCTCCCAGAGACCACGCCAAATCCCATGCTGACCAAGATGTTGAAGGTCGCGCCTTTTGAAGAAGGCAAAGGGGGGAGCGGGGAAGCAACTGCCTCTATGAAGGAGGCTATCAAGGAAGGAGGGATTAAAGGTCCCATCCTTCGAGGAGAGAAGAGGACCGCTTCAGAAGATCCGGAGGTCAAGGCCTCAAAGAGGGAAAAGGAATCTTCGTCAGAGAGTCCGGCGCTGGGAAGTAACCCAGCCGCACTATTTCCCCAAGGGATCAGCCCTCAATGAGCCGTAAGTAAAAACAAGGGGTCTTGTAAATAAGGAACATCCCTGTATTTATTTATGAAGATAACCGAAATTGTACCTTGTAGTTCGGACCTTAGCCCTTCTCAGCAGAGCTCGTCTTCGGGGGATCTTCTTCCGGAGATGATGGAGAGCGAAACGCCTCCACCTGTCGCACCCTCATGTGAAGTGGACGACCCAGAGGTGTCGTCGCGGAGGGTTCCCCCAAGTCCGGCGGGGCCAGAAGGTCCGGCGCCAAGTGGTGTGTGGTCGGAGGAGCTGAAGGATCTGCTCGGGCGAGCGGCTATTTCAGAAGATCATCGTGCTCTAATGGGTACGGTGATTGAAAGAATTGCATCCTCGGAGAGCGGATTGCATGAAGCCGTCAGAAGCTTACTGACGGGGTTTGAGGTACGCAAAAATGATGTACCTTCTAACAGTTATGCATATAAAATGCGCCCTGTATAGATAGTAGCCCTTGAGACTCGGTATGATGTCAAAATTGACAACGTGCCGAGGATCAAATCTCGATTATAACATATCGCCGCTCCTAAACAGGTGGCGGGCGTCCGTGTAGCCGGACCGATGAATATGCCGAACTAAAGCGGCAACTTGACGAGGCGGATGCGGAAATCGCGCTGGTCAATAAACGGTTTGACGAGTCACAAGGTATGCGACTTCTATGCGGACACCTGGTAAGGGAGCGTGACGCCCATGTCTTACTATTCGTATGCTTAATGCAGATGGTGCCGCTGCCATGGAGGAGCTATGGCGGAACTTCGCCGAGCGAAAGAGCAAGCCATGATTAGTAATGCGGCCGCTTTAAAGGTGGTCGAAGAGCTAGAAGCCGAACGGGCTGCTCACTGCCGAAGCAAAGAGGAAATGGCCGATATGGCCAAAAAGTTGAGGAATACTACCGATCGCTGCGAGGTTCTTGAAAAAGAACGTCAAGCGGAGCAATAGGGCCTGAAAAAGGCCGCCGCCGAATCCAAGAATGCCCAGTCGGCTTTGAGAGCTGCCAAGGAGGAGCTGAGTCAGGCCGGGGCAATCGCGGCTGGAAAACCGTTTCTCCTGCGGAGGAAATATATGGATCCAAAGTATGCTCAGTTGGATAAGTTCTGGAGTTCGGAGGATGCTTATCTGGACTTGGCGGCGAGCGCTGCTGACGCGGTTGAGCACTTCCGGGGCCAGAATGGGCACAGAAGGGAAGAGTTATATTGGTCAGAATTCCATAGTCCGGAGCGTCCTCTGCCGCTGACCGATCGGTTGGCTGAATGGGCCGAGTTGAATCGATTGTCCGGATTTGCCATGAAGCATGTCTTGACTCACTTGTGGCCGGGCGGACCCCAGCCGAAGAGCTATTTTGGTTTAGTACAACAGTTCCTTGGTGCGGTACCACGTATCGATGCAATGAAGCGATCGGCGTGTATTGAGGGAGCGCGGATGGCTCTGGCCCGTGTCAAGACATACTGGGCAGAGATGAAGGCCACCGACGTTGCATCCCAAGATTCGGACAGAAGCCGAGTACCTGCTGAGCACTACTTTGAAGAAGTCCTGCCGGGCGCTCGTTTAATAGAGACGCAATGCTCGAAAGATATTATGTTTAAATGCCATGTATGATTTGTGAAAACAATGTTTCAATATAATATAAGAGCTTTTTATACTTGTGCGTTCAAGTAGTAAACTACTCCTCAGGCGGCCGTTTATGTATATGTGTAAAGAACACGAAAGATGGCAGTCCTTGGTTTCATTTCACGCACATAGTGCGGGGTGTTTGCAAAAAAGCGCTTTTCACACTTAATCCAACGTCTTGGTCCTGTTAAGGAGGTGATAGCGTAGCAAACCGTGCAACCAGACTATAATGCTTTATCACTTTCACTTAGCCATAGGAGTTCGAGGGTGGGGCTACTATATAGCCCTCGGGGCACCGCACTCTCCCGAATTCAGGTGCGTATGTGCTCGACCGAAAACCGGTCCTTCGTTAATGCGGAGGAATCCTAAACACTCAAAGGAGTCATCGAGTGGTTGACCAGTCTCGCTATATCATGTGATCAGTTTTCGGCTTTCTCTCTTGAGGTGCTCGCCCGGCCAACCGGGCACAATCGCATAGTTCTCCGGTGCCGCGGTAGCCGTGAAAACGGAACGTAAGGCAGCAAAACACAGTAGCCGGGCAACCCAACATTTGACCAAAGACATGATTCGGAGCTGATGCATATAAGGCCTAACTCGAGACGCCGAATACTCCCTAAGGTATTCGGTCTTTATGAAAATGGGCAGAATAATGCCCTAAGCCCTCAGTGTCCAGTGCACGCATAAAAATTCTGGTGCGGCCAATGCCAAAACGCCACCTCCTCCTTGGTTATAGTAAGGAACCAGGGATGTATATCAACAAGAGACAAGAAAAAGGTTTACGCAGGGTCTTAATCAAAAAGAATCCTTGCAACGGGTCCCCTCGCACGTCTGCTTTGTGTCTCCGCGCAGCCGTATCCTGGACGGGTGTAGCACGTTGTTCTTCTGTAAAAGAGAGGAACTTAGTTTGAAAGAAAAAGGATCGTGCGGAAGATGTAATGTACATTAAATAAACGGAGTATGATTTGAAGAAGTGAAGAAAATTGAGCTTTATTGTCTCTTGTTGTACATGCATGCAGCCCCTTGTATGAGGGTACGCCGCTAGTAGGCGTCGGACTCGTCTAGCCGTGTCCGGGGTTTGAATGACCTACTCAGTTTCTTTGACCAGCGAAGCCGGATAGGTGTGGGGCTATCAAGGCAATCTCACGTTCTTCCGTGCTCGAGTAACACTTAATACTCCCTTTTAATGAGATGATGCCGCGTGGACCGGGCATTTTAAGTGTTAGAGATGCATAATGCGGTATTGCGTTAAAGCAGGCGAAAGCTTTGCGTCCCAATAGTGCTTGATGGCTACTTTTAAATGGGGCGACATGGAAGATTAACCTTTCACGACGGAAGTTGTCGGATGAACCGAACACAACTTCTAGCAGTATGGAGCCCGTACAATGGGCATATGGGCCTAGCATTACTCCTTTAAAGGAGGTGTTGCTATGGCGAATTTTGGTTGGGTTTATCCCCATCCTGCGGATTGTGTCCTGATATATCAGGTTTATGTCACTGCCGCCATCCATGAGGACTTGTGTAAATTGGAATCCGTTGATTATAGGATCCAATATCAGGGCAGTCCATCCTGCGTTCCGGATATTGCCGGAATAGTCCTGATGGTCGAAGGTGATTGGTTTTGACAACCAGTGTGCGGTGCGCCTTTTAGTGGGCGCCGCTCTGTTTTTCCCTTTGATCACGTAAAGTGAGTTTACTGTTTTAACCTCTTGTGGGAAATTCTTTTGTTTTCCGGGGCTCTGCTTGTGGTGCTCGTCATCGTCTTCACTTGGTGTGTCGAGCCCTTGTGTTCGGGCGTTGAGTCCGCGGACTGTTTGAAGACCCAACAATTTACGTGGGTATGGTTAGCGTGCCTCCTGTGAGTACTGTGGATTTGACATATCTTGTCCAAGATTTTGTTGAAGTTGGATAGCTCATCGCTATTGTCCTTAAGGGGCAGTTTTTTGTTGTTCTGCCGTGAGCTTTTGAATCCGGCGTTGACCGCCGCGCTCTTTGGACCGTTCCCTTTAATCCGGCGTTGGTCCTTGTTGCGCCGTGGTTTCCCATTTCCATCCCTGATTTCGGATGTACTTGGGTCGCTGGTGCTGCATCTTGCTAGCCAGCTATCCTCTCCCGCGCAAAAGCGGGTCATGAGGCTTGTTAATGCGGCCATTATTCTTGGCTTTTCTTGGCCGAGGTGTCTGGCGAGCCATTCGTCTCGGACGTTGTGTTTGAAAGCTGCTAAGGCTTCGGCGTCCGGACACTCGACTATTTGGTTCTTTTTAGTAAGGAACATGTTCCAGAATTTCCGGGCTGCCTCTTTGGAATGTTGAGTTATGTGACTTAGATCGTCTGCATCCGGAGGGCGGACATAGGTCCCCTGAAAGTTTGCCCGAAACGCATCCTCGAGCTCTTCCCAGCTTCCAATGGTATTTTCGGGGAGTCTTTTAAGCCAATGCCGAGCTGGCCCTTTGAGTTTAAGGGGTAAGTATTTTATGGCGGGGAAATCATCTCCTCTAGCCATGTGTATATGGAGGATGTAATCCTCAATCCGCACTCGAGTGCATTGTTCCGTCGGATGCCTCTATGTTTACGGGTTTGAATCCCGCTGGAAATTCATGATCCAGCACCTCATCGGTGAAACATAGGGGGTGTGCGGCGCCCCTATATTTGGGTGTGCCGTGATCTTCGGAATTTTGGCGTGTTGCATTGCTTTGACGAGCCTGCTTTCTTGGCCCGTAGATGGACCTAACTGGGCCATCCTTTTGATGTGAATCCTTATGCGGATCGCATATTGGCTTGTGTGCGGCGCCATTTGCCGCTCTCTTTTTGCCGTGGGTCGCCCATCCGACCGGGTGGCCTTCATACTTTTGAATTGTGGGGCTCTAAGGCCTCCTCGTCAATTCGGCAGTAGCTTTCTTTTCGGGTAGCTCTTTGTTCGGGCATCGTCGCCGCATTTGTTCAAGGGTGCTGAATACTTTGCTCCATCTGATCCTCGAGTGCATCTTCCGCTGTTTTGAGCTTCCGCTTGCTTTTTCAGGCTACGCGATGGCGACGAGCCTTTTCTGGAGGTCATTTTGCTCCAATAGCTTGTCCGGCGTGAGATCGTCCGGACTGTTGTCTTCGCCGGGGACAGATTGTTTATCCAAGTTGTCTTGTTCGGACGATTGCTCGATAGCTTGTTCGTTGTCCACCGGTTTGCCCTGCTCTATGGTTCGGTCTTTGTTGAGGCGGGACTTTGTTCGGCGTTTACGTTGCCGTTTTGACTGCTTTTCGAGGGATTTATCCTTCGTAGCGTCCCGTTGTTCCTCGTATTCATTTCCTTTAGGTGTATCCACCATGTATACATCATTGGATGAGGTGGGTGTCCAGCATCCTATAGGTGCTGGTTCATTGTTGTCTCCTACAACGTCGTCCATACCGTCGATGTCTTCGGAGTCGAAGTCGAGCACGTCGTGTAAGCTTTCGACAGTGGCTACGAAGTGGGTGGTGGGTGGGTGTTGAATTTCTTCGTCGTCCGCATCCCAACCTTCCTGACGTAGTCCGCCAGGCTCTCAGCAAAGAGAGAGACTTTATTGAATTCAGGATGTCGCCAAAGGGCGAGTCTTTGAAGGATGTCCGCGACCGTGAACTCCATGACCGCGCCCAATCGGATTCGATTGGCACGGGCGCGGAGGGTTCGAGTCCGGAAAGGAGTCCGGCACTGGAGTCGAGGTCTTCGCAGCGACAGGGATGGAGTTCGGCTCAATCGCCAGAGATATTGTAGGCGAGGCGGTGTCCAACCACTCGTCCTCGATCGGGAATTCAGCCCGGATTAAGGGTCGGAGCGGATCTTTGTCTTGACCTCGAGGCCTTTGCTCGCGCAGAGCTAGATCATGCCCATCGAGACAAAGGCGGCATCGCTTGGCTGCGGCTCGGATCCATCGAAGATCAAGTCTCCGCGGATATCGGCCGTATAATTCAAACTTCCAAATCTGACCTGATGGCCAGGGGCGTGGCTTTCGATCTGCTCCAAATGGCCAAGCGAATTGGCCCGCAGTGCAAAGCCGCCGAATACGAAGATCTGTCCGGGGAGAAAAGTCTCACCCTGGACCGCGTCGTTGTTGATGATCGAAGGAGCCATCGGGCCTATCGGTGACGCATACGCAGGAACTCTCCATGAAAGCACCAATGTCGGTGTCAAACCGGCGGATCTCGGTAGGGGGTCCCGAACTGTGTGTCTAGGCGGATGGTAACAGGAGACAAGGGACACGATGTTTTTACCTGTGTTCAGGCCCTCTCGATGGAGGTAATACCCTACTCCCGCTTGATTAATATTGATGATGTGGGTAGTACAAGAGTAGATCTACCACGAGATCAAGGAGGCTAAACCCTAGAAGCTAGCCTATGGTATGATTGTTGTTCGTCCCCACGGACTAAAACCCTCCGGTTTATATAGACCTTTGGATAGGTTAGGGTTACACGTAGTCGGTTACAATGGTAGGAGATCTACATATCCAGATCGCCAAGCTTGCCTTCCACGCCAAGGAAAGTCCCATCCGGACACGGGACGAAGTCTTCAATCTTGTATCTTCATAGTCTTGGAGTCCGGCCGTGACGATAGTCCGGCTATCCGGACACCCCCTAGTCCGGGACTCCCTCAGGGAGACCATTGTATTGAGATCCAAAAATAGAGAAGAAGCCATCTAGCTAATAACTATGGACCCGAAGGTCTGAGGTAAACTACTCACACATCATCGGAGAGGCTATGGTGTTGATGTAGAAGCCCTCCGTGATCGATGCCCCTCTGGCGGAGCTCCGGAAAAAGCCCCAAGATGGGATCTCACGGGTACAGAAGGTTGTGGCGGTGGAATTTGGTTTCTGGCTCCGTATCTGGTAGTTTGGGGGTACGTAGTTATATATAGGAGGAAGAAGTACGTCGGTGGAGCAACATTGGGCCCACGAGGGTGGAGGGTGCGCCTGGGGGGGGGGGGGTGGTAGGTGCGCCCCCCTACCTCGTGCCTTCCTGGTTGATGTCTTGATGTAGGGTCCAAGTCCTCTGGATCACGTTCGTTCCGAAAATTACGTTCCCGAAGGTTTCATTCCGTTTGGACTCCGTTTGATATTCTTTTTCTTCGAAACTCTGAAATAGGCAAAAAAACAGCAATTCTGGGCTGGGCCTCCGGTTAATTGGTTAGTCCCAAAATAATATAAAAGTGTATAATAAAACCCATCAAACATCCAAAACAGAATATAATATAGCATGGAACAATAAAAAATTATATATACGTTGGAGACGTATCATAGCCCCGGTCGTTGCGCTTGGGGCGTCGACCGAAGAGTCCATCTCGAATGGCCCTGAGCTCTTGACAGTCGTTGGTGTTGTGGCTGTGTACGTTGTGGAAGGCGCAGAACGGTCGGCTTCTTTTGGACGACTCAGGATGGTCCCGACCGCGCTTCGTATCTAGCTCCTCTGCGAGCACGGCCACTCCCTTGCGCTTCACGTCCTTGGTGTTGGATTTCTTCTCCTCCGGGTCGGTAGCTGGGAGCCTGAGGAGGGAAAGGCGCCCCTCCTCGGCTCTCACGCACTTGGTCGCCATGTTGAACAGCTCCAGAGCCGTGCATAACTCCTCGTGGATGGCGAGCTCCTCCTTCATATTGACGTCGCGGACGCCATCAGAAAACGCGGAAATGATGACATCATCCGTCACCTTAGGGATCTTGAGACGAACCTGTTGAAGTGCTGGATGTACTTTTGCAAGGTCTCTCCTCGCTGCTGCTTGATGCGGCGCAGGTCACCCGCGGCCGGAGGGCGGTCCAGAGTGCCCTGGAAGTTGGCGAAGAAGCGGTCGCGCATCTCATCCCAGGAAGAGATCGAACCCGGGGGCAGGTTCAGGAGCCATGAGCGAGCACCATCCTTGAGAGCCATGGGGAACCAGTTCGCCATGACTTTCTCGTCACCATTGGCCGCCTCGATGCTCAGCTTGCAGAGCTGCAAGAACTCCGCAGGGTTGGGGGTACCGTCGTAGCGAGGAGGCAGATCTGACTTGAACTTGCCTGGCCAGACAACACTACGCAGCTCTAGAGTGAAGGCGCGGTAGCCTGCTGTGGCCATCGGGGCCCTTTGCTGATGCGGAGCCTGCCCCTGATGCCCGTGCGCCGCCACTGCAGGAGGCACACGGTCTTGTCGCGGTGGCGCTGGGAGCGCGGGAGCATTCTCTTGCGGCCGGGGAACTTCTTGGCAGCTCCCTTCTTCTCGCGTGGGCGCCCGACGCAGTGGGTCACGCCGGGGGGGCGCACACCTTGGTGCCAGAGTGCCGTCTTGGTGCGGAGGTGGTGGAGGTGCTCCGTGAGCTATGTCGCCCGCAGCTGGCGGAGGGTGAGGCAGCGAGAGGGAGGGTGCGGGGGAGCCCCCAGCGGCGCTGACGAGCTCGGCGATGCTGTCCAACCAGTCCTCGTAGAGTTCATCGACCAGGCGGTAGCGCAGGAGCTCGTGTGCCATGAGCAGCGCGGCCTGCGCGTTCATGGGAGGGCGACGAGCGTGAGACGATGAGCCGGATGGAGTCAGCGACGGAGTGGCGGTGCAGCCGTCCCGCCGCACAGAAGGATGAAGTGAGGACGCTTGCTGCTCATTTCCCACCAGACCGGTGGCGATGTTGGCGGCGGGCGATGGGGAACGATGGGGGGGCCCGCCGACAGGGGCTGTCTGAGCGACACGGGCGGCGAGGGCGGCCCTGCGCTCTGCGCGGGCTCGACGCGCGTCCGCCATGGATGCGTTGGAGCGATGGAACGCGGATCGGCTGGAGGAAGGCTTCAGTGCACCCCTACCTGGCGCGCCAAATGTTGGATTTCGGGTTCTGACAAACCCTTGAAGTTCGAACACTGGGGTGCACGAAGATCTCTCCTCCCCCTAGCTCATGCCCTCACCACAATCTCAAAGCTCAGCGCGTCGAACTCACAGATTAAGAGACACAAGGTTTATACTGGTTCAGGCCACTGATGTGGTGTAATACCCTACTCCAGTGTGGTGTGGTGGATTGCCTCTCGGACTGAGGATGAACAATTACAAGGGAAGAACAGCCTCCTGGGGTGAGGTGCTCTTGTGCTTGGTGAGCTTGTGTGGATGAGGATGATCTGAATGGCCCGAGATTAGTTGCCTCAGATCGGTCCGGTCTATATTAGTTGTCTCCTACTGTGGTGGCTAGCCCTATTTATAGAGGCCCTGATCCTCTTCCCAAATGCTGGCGGGAAGGGATGCCACAACAGCCAAATTTGAAGGGAGACAACTAGTACAAGTTATCCTGACTAAAGGTGGTCTTCACCTGCCAAAGGCTCTGGTGGTGACGCCGTCTTGGGCTCCACGGTGACCTCCGTCCTGCCGTCCTGCTGGTCTTGGTCTCGTTGCACTGATATGGAAACCTTTGCCTGATGCCTCGGGACTCCTCGCCTGCGCTTGCCTCTTTAGAACCAAAGAGGAAACGAGGACACTGCACGCGCTGGCGCCTGCCTGGCCCCGGTCATCATGGCTTACGTCACCGGAACCTCGCGAGGTGCCCCTTGCCTTGATCTCTCTACCCCTCGCGAGCCAGCCTGGTGAGGCCGCCCTCGAGGAGGTCTTGCATCATCCGCCTCGCGAGGCTTGGCCCCTCGCGAGGGTCTTGAGTACTTGCTGGTGAAGATGGGCCGTACAGGGCCGCTGGTGGAGCCACGCCGTGGGCCGCAGGCAGGCAAGTCTGGGGACCCCTGTTCCCAGGACGCCGACACCCTCCCCTTATATACACGGTGTTGGCTAGTGTTTTACAAAGAATGGATACCATCTTAGATGCTGCCATGATGACTTGGGAGCCAAGTTGGTCTGCAGGGTGCATCCAGGCCCTCCAAGCAGAAGAAGTAAATGTCAGTTTTTGTTGGGGAACGTAGCATGCCATTTCAAAAAATTTCCTACGATCACGCAAGATCTATCTAGGAGATGCATAGCAACGAAAGGGGGAGAGTGTGTCCATGTACCCTTGTAGACCGAAAGCAGAAGCGTTAGGTTAACGCGGTTGATGTTGTCGAACGTCATCACGATCCAACCGATCTAGTACCAAACATACGACACCTACGAGTCCAGCACACATTCAGCTTGATGATGTCCCTCGAACTCTTGATCCAGCAGAGGGTCGAGGGAGAGCGTCAGCACCACGGCGTGGTGACGGTGATGGTGATGTGATTCGTGTAGGGCTTCGCCTAAGCACTATGATGCTATGACTGGAGGAGTTAACTGTGGAGGGGGGCACCGCACACGGCTAAGAGAACAACTGTTGTGCTTTGGGGTGCCCCTGCCCCCATATATAAAGGAGGAGGGGGGAGGCGGCCGACCTAGAGGGGGAACGCCAAAGGGGGGGAGTCCTACTAGGACTCCACTCCTAGTAGGATTCGGCCCCCCTCCTTTTCCTTTCTCATCAAAAGGAAAAGGGAAGGATAGGGAGAGGGAGAGGGAAAGGGGAAAGGGGGCCGCGCGCCCTCCCCCTTGTCCAATTTGGACTCCCTTGGGGGGAGGCGCGCGCCACCCTGCGGGCTCCCCTCTCTTTCTCCCCTATGGCCCATGAAGAGGCCCATACTTCCTCGTGGAGTTCCGGTAACCCCTCTGTACTCCGATAAATATACGAAACGTCCCAAAACCATTCTAGTGTCCAAATACTATCGTCCAATATATAAATCTTTACCTTTTGACCATTTTGAGATTCCTCGTCATGTTCGTGATCTCATCCGGGACTCCGAACAATCTTCGGTCACCAAAACACATAACTCATAATACAAATCTCATCAATGTTAAGCGTGCGGACCCTACGGGTTTGAGAACTATGTAGACATGACTGAGACACATCTCCGATCAATAACCAACAATGGAACCTGGATGCTCATATTAGTTCCTATATATTCTACGAAGATCTTTATCGGTCAAACCGCAATAACAACATACGTCATTCCCTTTGTCATCGGTATGTTACGTGCCCGAGATTCGATCTTCGGTATCTTCATACCTAGTTTAATCTCGTTACCGGAAAGTCTCTTTACTCGTTCTATAATGCATCATCCCATAACTAACTCATTAGTCACATTGCTTGCAAGGCTTATCATGATGTGCATTACCGAGAGGGCCCAGAGATACCTCTCCGATACTCGGAATGACAAATCATAATCTCGATCTATGCCAACCCAACAAATACCTTCGGAGACACCTGTAGAGCATCTTTATAATCACGCAGTTACGTTGTGATGTTTGATAGCACACAAGGTGTTCCTCCGGTATTCGGGAGTTGCATAATCTTATAGGTAGAGAAATATGTATAAGTCGTGAAGAAAGCAATACTAATAAAACTTAACGATCATTATGCTAAGCTAACAGATGGGTCTTGTCCATCACATCATTATCCTAATGATGTGATCAAGTTCATCAAATGATAGCACATGTCTATGGTTAGGAAACATAACCATCTTTGATCAACGAGCTAGTCTAATAGATGCATACTAGGGACAAAGTGTTTTGTCTATGTATCCACACATGTATCAAGTTTCTGGTTAATACAATTCTAGCATGAATAATAAACATTTATCATGATATAAGAAAATATAAAATAAAAACTTTATTATTGCCTCTAGCACATATTTCCTTCAGTATCCGACTTGCACTAGAGTCAATATTCTAGTTCACATCGCCATGTGATTTAACACCAACAGTTCACATCACCATGTGATTAACACCCATAGTTCACATCGCCATGTGACCAACACCTAAAGGGTTTACTAGAGTCAATAATCTAGTTCACAACGCCATGTGATTAACACCCAAAGAGTACTTAGGCGTAATCATGTTTTGCTTGTGAGAGAGGTTTAGTCAACGGGTCTGCCACATTCAGATCCGTATGTATTTTGCAAATTTCTATGTCTACAATGCTCCTACTTTCAATATGTATCCAGATTCAGACCCAGAGTCATCCAGATCGGTGTAAAAGCTTGCATCAACGTAAATCTTTACGATGAACTCTTTATCACCTCTTAGGTAACTAAGGATAACTTTGATCACGGCCCGTTGATCCACCTGGATCACTATCGCACTTCTGCCAAACTCATGGCAAGGTACATAATAGGTC
Source organism: Aegilops bicornis (assembly GCA_021605145.1). Classification (NCBI taxonomy): domain Eukaryota; kingdom Viridiplantae; phylum Streptophyta; class Magnoliopsida; order Poales; family Poaceae; genus Aegilops; species Aegilops bicornis. Next base: position 107,905,129 of record CM038671.1, read on the forward strand.
TGGTACACAACATAGCATACTTTATAGAACCTATGGCCGAGGCATAGGGAATGACTTCCATTCTCTTTCTATTTTATGTCGTGGTCGGGTTTTGAGTCTTACTCAACTTTACACATTGCAATACAAGCAAGAACTCCTTCTTTGACTGTTCCATTTTTAACTACTTCAAAATCTTGTCAAGGTATGTACTTATTGAAAAAATCTTATCAAGCGTCTTGATCTATCTCTATAGATCTTGATGTCCAATATGTACTTATTGAAAAAATCTTATCAAGCTTCACTGAGGTCTTTCCTTGAAAAACTCCTTTCAAACACTCCTTTATGCTTTCCAGAAAATTCTACATCATTTTCGATCACATATACTTATCAGAAAGGCTGTAGTGCTCCCACTCACTTTCTTGTAAATACAGCCTTCACCGTAAGTCTGTATAAAACTATATGCTTTGATCAACTCATCAAAGCGTATATTCCAACTCCAAGATGCTTGCACCAGTCCATAGATGGATCGCTGGAGCTTGCACACTTTGTTAGCACCTTTAGGATCGACAAAACCTTTGGTTGCATCATATACAAACTCTTCTTTAAGAAATCCATTAAGGAATGCAGTTTTGACATCCATTTGCCAGATTTCATAAAATGCGGCAATTGCTAACATGATTCGGACAGACTTAAGCATCGCTATGAGTGAGAAAATCTCATCGTAGTCAACACCTTGAACTTGTCGAAAACTTTTTGTGACAATTCGAGCTTTGCAGATAGTAACACTACCATCATCGTCCGTCTTCATCTTGAAGATCCATTTATTCTCAATGGCTTGCTGATCATCGGGCAAGTCCACCAAAGTCCACACTTTGTTCTAAAACATGGATCCTATCTCAGATTTCATGGCCTCAAGCCATTTATCAGAATATGGGCTCATCATCGCTTCCTCATAGTTCGTAGGTTCGTCATGGTCTAGTAACATGACTTCCAGAATAGGATTACCTACCACTCTAGTGCGGAACGTGCTCTAGTTGACCTACGAGGTTCGGTAGTAACTTGATCAAAAGTCTCATGATCATTATCATCAGCTTCCTCACTAGTTGGTGCAGGCATCACGGGAAACGGTTTTATGTGATGATCTACTTTCCAATTCGAGAGAAGGTACAATTACCTCATCAAGTTCTACTTTCCTCTCACTCACTTCCTTCAAGAGAAACTCCTACTCTAGAAAGGATCCATTCTTAGCAACGAATATCTTGCCTTCGAATCTGTGATAGAAGGTGTACCCAACAGTTTCTTTTGGGTATCCTATGAAGAAGCATTTCTCCAATTTGGGTTCGAGCTTATCAGGTTGAAGCTTTTTCACATAAGCATCACAGCCCCAAACTTTAAGAAACGACAGCTTAGGTTTCTTGCCAAATCACAGTTCATATGGTGTCGTCCCAACGGATTTATATGGTGCCCTATCTAACGTGAATGCAGCCATCTCTAAAGCATAACCCCAAAACAATAGTGGTAAGTCGGTAAGAGACATCATAGATCACGCCATATCTAATAAAGTACGGTTACGATGTTCGGACACACCATTACGCTGTGGTGTTCTAGGTGGCGTGAGTTGCAAAACTATTCTACATTGTTTTAAATGAAGACCAAACTCGTAACACAAATATTTGCCTCCGCGATCAGATCGTAGAAACTTTATTTTCTTGTTACGATGATTTACCACTTCACTCTGAAATTCTTTGAACTTTTCAAATGTTTCATTAAGTAGATATACCTATATCTGCTCAAGTCATCTGTGAAGGTCAGAAAATAATGATACCCGCCGCGAGCCTCAACACTCATCGGACCGCATACATCAGTATGTATTATTTCCAGTAAGTCAGTGGCTCGCTTCATTGTTCCGGAGAACGGAGTTTTAGTCATCTTGCCCATGAGGCATGGTTTGCAAGCATCAAGTGATTCCAAAAGCCCATCAGCATGGAGTTTCTTCATGTGCTTTACACCAATATGACCTAAACGGCAGTGCCACAAATAAGTTGCACTATCATTATTAACTTTGCATCATTTGGCTTCAATCTTATGAATATGCGTATCACTACGATCGAGATTCGATAAAAATAGACCACTCATCTAGGGTGCATGATGCTACCTCTTGAGCACTGCGTTGGATTTCCCCAAAGAGGAGAGGATGATGTAGCAAAGTAGCGTAAGTATTTCCCTCAGTTTTTGAGAACCAAGGTATCAATCCAGTAGGAGGGCACACACAAGTCCCTCGTATCAAAGACAAAGCGATAGCTACTCGCAACCAACGCAATTAGGGGTTGTCAATCCCTTCACGGTCACTTACTTAGAGTGAGATCTGATAGAGATGATAAATAATATTTTTGGTATTTTTGGTATATAGATACAAAGTGAAAAGTAAAAGGCAAAGTAAAAACAAAGCAAGTATTAAAGTGATGGAGATTGATATGATGAGAACAGACCCGGGGGCCATAGGTTTCACTAGTGGCTTCTCTCAAGAGCATAGATATTCTACGGTGGGTGAACAAATTACTGTTGATCAATTGACAGAACTGAGCATAGTTATGAGTATATTTAGGTATGATCATGTATATAGGCATCACGTCCGTGACAAGTAGACCGAAACGAATCTGCATCTACTACTATTACTCCACTCATCGACCGCTATCCAGCATGCATCTAGAGTATTAAGTTAAAAACAGAGTAACGCCTTAAGCAAGATGACATGATGTAGAGGAATAAATTCATGCAATATGATAAATACCCCATCTTGTTATCCTCGATGGCAAAAATACAATACGTGCCTTTGCAACCCTTTCTCACATCGGGTAAGGACACCGCAAGATTGAACCCAAAGCTAAACACTTCTCCCATTGCAAGAACTACCAATCTAGTTGGCCAAACCAAACGGATAATTCGAAGAGACTTGCAAAGATAACCAATCATACATAAAAGAATTCAGAGAAGATTCAGATATAATTCATAGATAAGCTGGATCATAAACCCACAATTCATCGGTCTCAACAAACACACCGCAAAAAGAAGATTACATCGAATAGATCTCCACGAGAGAGGGGGAGAACATTGTATTGAGATCCAAAGAGAGAGAAGAAGCCATCTAGCTACTAGCTATGGACCCGAAGGTCTGAGGTAAACTACTCACACTTCATCGGAGGGGCTATGGTGATGATGTAGAAGCCCTCTATGGTGGATGCCCCCCATGTGAGCTCCGGAACAGGCCCCAATATGGGATCTCGTGGATACAGGAAGTTGCGGCGGTGGAATTAGGTTTTTGGCTCTTGTTCTGATCGTTTGGGGGTACGTAGGTATATATAGGAGGTAGGACTACGTCGGTGGAGCGACAGGGGGCCCACGAGGTAGGGGGCGCGCCTTAGGGGGGTGGGCGCCCCCCACCCTCGTGACCGCCTCTTTCGTTCCTTGGAGTAGGGTCCAAGTCCCGTGGATCACATTCGGTGAGAAAATCATGTTTCCCAAGGTTTCATTCCGTTTGGACTCCGTTTGATATTCTGTTTCCTTCGAAACACTGAAATAGGCAAAAAAAACAGCAATTCTGGGCCGGGCCTCCGGTTAATAGGTTACTCCCAAAAATAATATAAAAGTGGAAAATAAAGCCCAATATAGTCCAAAACAGTAGATAAAGTAGCATGGACCAATAAAAAATTATAGATACGTTGGAGACGTATCAGGCATCCCCAAGCTTAATTCCTGCTCGTCCTCGAGTAGGTAAATGGTAAAAAGAGAATTTTTGATGCGGAGTGATACTTTGGCATAATTTCAATGTAAATCTTCTTAATTGTGGTATGAATATTCAGATCCGAAAGATTCAAGACAGAAGTTCAAATTGATATAAAAATAATAATACTTCAAGCATACTAATCAAAGTAATCATGTCTTCTCAAAATAGCATGGCAAAAGAAAGTTCATCCCTACAAAATCATATAGTTAGGCTATGCTTCATTTTCGTCACATAAAGATGTTCCCAACTTCTATACCCCCGATGACAAGCCAAGTAATTGTTTCATACTTAAATGATCTCAAACTTTTTCAACCTTCACGCAATACATGAGCATGAGCCATGGATATAGCACTATGGGTGGAATAGAATATGATGATGGGGATTGTGTGGAGAAGACAAAAAGGAGAAAGTCTCACATTGACGAGGATAATCAACGGGCTATGGAGATGCCCATCAATTGATGTCAACATGAGGAGTAGGGATTGCCATGCAACGGATGCACTAGAGCTATGAATGCTCAACAAAAGAAAACTAGTGGGTGTGCATCCAACTTGCTTGCTCATGAAGACCTAGGGCATTTGAGGAAGCCCATCGTAGGAATATACAAGCCAAGTTCTATAATGAAAAATTCCCACTAGTATAAAAGGACAACTTATGAGACTCACTATATGAAAAACATGGTGGTACTTTGAAGCACAATATATGAGATTCACTACATGAAGAACAAGGTGCTACTTTGAAGCACAAGTGTGGAAAAAGAGATAGTAGCATTGCCATTTTTTTGGGCCTTCCCTTTTTTTTCTTTTTGGCCTTTCTATTTTTTGGGGCAATGATCTAATAATGATGATCATCACACTTATATTGATTACAACATAAGGATTACAACTCAAAACTAGAACAAGATATGACTCTATATGAATGCCTCCGGCGGTGTACCGGGATGGTGCAATGAATCAAGAGTGACATGTATGAAAAATAATGCATGGTGTCTTTGCCACAAATACGATGTCAACTACATGATCATGCAATGGCAATATGACAAAAGTAAGGTATGTCATGATGATGATGAACGGAACGGTGGAAAGTTGCATGGCAATATATCCCGGAATGGCTATGGAAATGCCATAATAGGTAGGTATGGTGGCTGTTTTGAGGAAGATATAAGGAGTTTTATGTGTGATAGAGCATATCATATCACGGGGGTTGGATGCACCGGCGAAGTTTGCACCAACTCTCAAGGTGAGAAAGGGCAATGCACTGCATCAAGAGGCTAGCAAAGGCGAAAAGTTAAAAGTGCGTATAATACATGGACTCAACATTAGTCAAAAGAACTCATATACTTATTGCAAAAATTTAGAAGTCATCAAAATCAAGTACTACGCGCATGCTCCTAGGGGGTAGATTGGTAGGAAAAGACCATCGCTCGTCCCCGACCGCCACTCATAAGGATGCACAAGCCAGGTACACTTCATGTTTCAAATTTGTTACACAACTTTAACCATACGTGCATGCTACGGGATTTGCAGACTTCAACACAAGCATTTCTCAAATTCACAACTACTCAACTAGCACGACTTTGATATTATCACCTCCATATTTCAAAACAATTATCAAGCATCAAACTTATCTTAGTATTCAATGCACTCAAAAGAAAGTTTCACATATCTTGAATACCAAGTATATTAATATTAAGCAAATTACCATGTTATTAATGACTCTCAAAATTATCTAAGTGAAGCATGAGAGATCAATAGTTTCTTTAAAACAAATCCACCACCGTGCTCTAAAATATCTAAGTGAAGTACTAGAGCAAAAATTATCACGCTCAAAAGATATAAGTGAAGCACTATGGGCAAAACTATCAAGCTCAAAAGATATAAGTGAAGCACATAGAGTATTCTAGCAAATTCTAATCAAATTGGCTTCTCTCAAAAGGTGTCTACAGCAAGGATGATTGTGGTAAACTAACAAGCAAATACGCAAATAATACAAGACGCTCCAAGAAAAACACATATCATGTGGTGAATAAAAATATAGCTCCAAGTAAATTACCGATGGAAGTAGATTTAAAGAGGGATGCCTTCCGGGGCATCCCCAAGCTTTGACTTTTTGGTGTCCTTGGATTATCTTGGGGGTGCCATGGGCATCCCCAAGATTAGGCTCTTGCCACTCTATGTTCCATAATCCATCAAAAGAATTCACCCAAAACTTGAAAACTTCACAACACAAAACTCAATAGAAATCTCGTGAGCTCCGTTAGAGAAAGAAAACAAAAGACTACTTTAAGGTACTGTAATGAACTCATTATTTATTTATATTGGTGTTAAACCTACTGTATTCCAACTTCTCTATGGATTATAAACTATTTTATTAGCCATAGATTCATCAAAATAAGCAAACAACACACGCGAAACAGAATCTGTCAAAAACAGAACAGTCTGTAGTAATCCGTAACTAACGCAAACTTCTGGAACTCCAATAAATCTACCAAAATTAGATGACCTAGACAATATGTTTGTTGATCAGCAGAAATTGGAATCAGTATTTTATCACGTTCTGGTGAGTTTTAATAATTTGGGCACTAAGCGCAAAGTTTCTGGAAATTACAGCAAGATCAAATAACTATCATCCAAGAAGATCCAGTAGGTCTAGCTTGGCACAAACACTAATTAAAACATAAAACCACATCTAAAAAGAGGCTAGATGGATTATTTATTCCTAAATAGAAGCAAAAACTAAAAACTAAAAATAAAATTGGGTTGCCTCCCAACAAGCGCTATCGTTTAACGCCCCTAGCTAGGCATTGAGATTTCAATGATGCTCACATGAAAGACAAGAATTGAAGCACAAAGAGAGCATCATAAAACATGTGACAAAAACACTTAAATCTAACATACTTCCTATGCATATGCATCTTGTAAGCAAACAAATTATCAAGGCAAACAAAAACTAGCATATGCAAGGAAGAACAAAGAGATGATAGCAATCTCAACATGACGAGAGGTAATTTAGTAAGATAAGAATTTCTACGACCATATTTTTCTCTCTCATAATAATTAAATGTAGGATCATAGGCAAATTCAACAAAATAGCTATCACATAACATATTCTCAACATGATCCACATGCAATTGAAGTCGACACTCTTCCAAAATAGTGGGATTAATATTAATTAAAGTCATGACCTCTCCAAACCCACTTTTATCAAAAACTTCATAAGATCGAACATTATCCAAATATGTGGGATCTAAAGTTGACACTCTTCCAAACCCACTTTCAATATTATTGCAAACACTATTATCAATCTCATATTCATCATGGGGATTAAATAAATTTTCAAGATCATAAGAAGAATCACCCCAATCATGATCATTGCAACAAGTAGAGGACATAGCAAAACTAGCATCCCCAAGCTTAGGGTTTTGCATATTTTTAGCACAACTGACATCGGTAGAATTTATAGTAAAATCATTGCAATCATGATTTTTATTCAAAGATCTATCATGAATCGTTTCATAAAGTACTTCATCACAAATTTTAGATTCACGAATTTCAGGCAAAACCTCATAAAGATAATCTAGTGCACTCAATTCACTAGCAATAGGTTCATCATAATTGGATCTCTTAAAGAGATTAGCAAGTGGATGAGGATCCATAAACTTTTAGCAAGCAAAGATTAAACGGAGGAAGGGCGAATAAAACAGCAAGGGTGAAGTGGGGGAGAGGAAAACGACAGGCAAATGGCAAATAATGTAATGCGAGAGATAGGGATTGTGATGGGTACTTGGTATGGTTGACTTGCTCTTGCGTGAGCCTCCCTGGCAACGGCGCCAGAAATTCTTCTTGCTACCTCTTGAGCACTGCGTTGGATTTCCCCGAAGAGGAGAGGATGATGCAGCAAAGTAGCGTAAGTATTTCCCTCGGTTTTGAGAACCAAGGTATCAATCCAGTAGGAGGCCACGCACAAGTCCGTCGTACCTGCACAAAATGATAGCTCCTCGCAACCAACACGATTAGGGGTTGTCAATCCCTTCAGGTCACTTATGAGAGTGAGATCTGACAGAGATGATAAATAATATTTTTGGTATTTTTGGTATATAGATGCAAAGTGAAAAGTAAAAGGCAAAGTAAAAACAAAGCAAGTATTAAAGTGATGGAGATTGATATGATGAGAATAGACCCGGGGGCCATAGGTATCACTAGTGGCTTCTCTCAAGAGCATCGATATTCTACTTGGGTGAACAAATTACTTGTTGAGCAATTGATGAATTGAGCATAGTTATGAGTATATCTAGGTATGATCATGTATATAGGCATCACGTGACAAGTAGACCAAACGATTACGCATCTACTACTATTACTCCACTCATCGACCGCTATCCAAAGATGCATCTAGAGTATTAAGTTAAAACAGAGTAACGCCTTAAGCAAGATGACATGATGTAGAGGAATAAATTCATGCAATATGATAAATACCCCATCTTGTTATCCTCGATGGCAACAATACAATACGTGCCTTGCAACCCTTTACATCGGGTAAGGACACCGCAAGATTGAACCCAAAGCTAAACACTTCTCCCATTGCAAGAACTACCAATCTAGTTGGCCAAACCAAACAGATAATTCGAAGAGACTTGCAAAGATAACCAATCATACATAAAAGAATTTAGAGAAGATTCAAATATTATTCATAGATAAGCTGTATCATAAACCCACAATTCATCGGTCTCAACAAACACACCGCAAAAAGAAGATTACATCGAATAGATCTCCACGAGAGAGGGGGAGAACATTGTATTGAGATCCAAAAAGAGAGAAGAAGTCATCTAGCTACTATTTATGGACCAGAAGATCTGAAGTAAACTACTCACACTTCAACGGAGGAGCTATGGTGATGATGTAGAAGCCCTCCGTGGTGGATGCCCCCTCCGACGGAGCTCCGGAACAGGCCCCTAAATGGGATCTCATGGATACAGGAAGTTGTGGCGTTGGAATTAGGTTTTTAGCTCCTGTTCTGATCGTTTGGCGGTACGTAGGTATATATAGGAGGAAGGAGTACGTCGGTGGAGCGACAGGGGGCCCACGAGGCAGGGGGCGCGCCCTAGGGGGGGGCCCACCCTCGTGACCGCCTCTTTCGTTCCTTTGAGTAGGGACCAAGTCCCCTGGATCATGTTCGGTGAGAAAATCACGTTTCCGAAGGTTTCATTCCGTTTGGACTCCGTTTGATATTCTGTTTCTTCGAAACACTGAAATAGGCAAAAAACGACAATTGCAGGCTGGGCCTCCGGTTAATAGGTTAGTCCCAAAAATAATATAAAAGTGGAAAATAAAGCCGAATATAGTCCAAAACAGTAGATAAAGTAGCATGGAGCAATCAAAAATTATAGATACGTTGGAGACGTATTACATGACCATAAAATATATTACTCATATAAATAGAACAACCATTATTCTCTGATTTAAATGAATAACCGTCTCGCATCAAACAAGATCTAGATATAATGTTCACACTCAATGATGGTACCAAATTACAATTATTCAGGTCTAAAACTAATCCCGAAGGTAGATGTAGAGGTAGCGTGGCGACGGCGATCACATCGACCTTGGAACCATTTCTGACGCGCATCGTTACCTCGTCCTTAGCAAATCTTCGTTTAGTACATAGCCCCTGTTTCGAGTTGCAAATATGAGCAACATAACCAGTATCAAATACCCAGGCGCTACTACGAGCATTAGTAAGGTACACATCAATAACATGTATATCAAATATACCTTTCACTTTACCATCCTTCTTATCCGCCAAATACTTGGGGCAATTCCGCTTCCAGTGACCAGTCCCTTTGCAGTAGAAGCACTCAGTTTCAGGCTTAGGTCTAGACTTGGGCTTGTTCCCGAGAGCAGCAACTTGCTTGCTATTCTTCTTGAAGTTCCCCTTCTTCCCTTTGCCCTTTTTCTTGAAACTAGTGGTCTTGTTAACCGTCAACACTTGATGCTCCTTCTTGATTTCTACCTCCACAACCTTTAGCATTGCGAAGAGCTCGGGAATTGTCTTTTCCACCCCTTGCATATTATAGTTCATCACGAAGCCTTTATAGCTTGGTGGCAGTGATTGAAGAACTCTGTCAATGACACTATCATCAGGAAGATTAACTCCCATCTGAGTCAAGTGGTTATGGTACCCAGACATTCTGAGTATGTGTTCACTCACAGAACTATTCTCCTCCATCTTTCAGCTATAGGACTTGTTGGAGACTTTATATCTCTCAACACGGGCATTTGCTTGAATTATTAACTTCAACTCCTGCAACATCTCATATGCTCCATGACGTTCAAAACATCTTTGAAGTCCCGATTCTAAGCCGTAAAGCATGGCACTGAACTATCAAGTAGTCATCAACTTTAGCTTGCCAGACGTTCATAACGCCCGGAGTTGCTCCTGCAGCAGGCCTTACACCTAGCGGTGCTTCCAGGACGTAATTCTTCTGTGTAGCAATGAGGATAATCCTCAAGTTACGGACCCAATCCGTGTAGTTGCTACCATCATCTTTCAACTTAGCTTTCTCTAGAACGCACTAAAATTCAAGGGAACGGTAGCACGAGCCATTGATCTACAACAACATAGATATGCAAAAACTATCAGGACTAAGTTCATGATAAATTAAAGTTCAATTAATCATATTACTTAAGAACTCCCACTTAGCTAGACACCCCTCCAGTCATCTAAATGATCACGTGATCCATATCAACTAAACCATGTCTGATCATCACGTGAGATGGAGTAGTTTTCAATGGTGAACATATCTATGTTGATCATATCTACTATATGATTCACATTCGACCTTTCGTTCTCAGTGTTCCAAGGCCATATCTGCATATGCTAGGCTCGTCAAATTTAACCAGAGTATTCCACACGTGCAAAATTGTCTTGCACCCGTTGTATGCGAAGGTAGAGCTTATCACACCCGATCATCACGTGGTGTCTCGGCACGACGAACTGTCGCAATGGTGCATACTCAGGGAGAACACTTATACCTTGAAATTAGTGAGGGATCATCTTATAATGCTACTGCCATACTAAGCAAAATAAGATGCATAAAAGATAAACATCACATGCAATCAAAATATGTGACATGATATGGCCATCATCATCTTGTGCCTTTGATCTCCATCTCCAAAGCACCGTCATGATCTCCATCGTCACTGGCTTGACACCTTGATCTCCATCGTAGCATCGTTGTCGTCTCGCCAACTATTGCTTCAACAACTATCGCTACCGCATAGTGATAAAGTAAAGCAATTACATGGCGATTGCATTTCATACAATAAAGCGATAACCATAAGGCTCCTGCCAGTTGCCGATAACTTTTAAAAAACATGATCATCTCATAGAATAACTTATATCACATCATGTCCTGACCATATCACATCACAACATGCCTTACAAAAACAAGTTAGACGTCCTCTAATTTGTTGTTGCAAGTTTTACGTGGCTGCTACGGGCTCCTAGCAAGAACCGTTCTTACCTACGCATCAAAACCACAACGATTTTTCGTCAAGTGTGTTGTTTTAACATTCAACAAGGACCGGCCGTAGTCAAATTCGATTCAATTAAAGTTGGAGAAACAGACACCCGCCAGCCACCTTTATGCAAAACAAGTTGCATGTCTGTCGGTGGAACCGGTCTCATGAACGTGGTCATGTAAGGTTGGTCCGGGCCGCTTCATCCAACAATACCGCTGAAACAAAATAAGACGTTGGTGGTAAGCAGTATGACTATGATCGCCCACAACTCTTTGTGTTCTACTCGTGAATATCATCTACGCATAGACCTGGCTCGGATGCCACTGTTGGGGAACGTAGCATGCAATTTCAAACAATTTCCTACGATCACGCAAGATGTTGTAGGGTGGAACCCTAGATGGAGATCTTTCATGAATTGGAGGGAAATCCCCAAGAACAAGAAGAACACAAAGGGGGAAAACAAGAGGAACACTCAAACTGACTTGATCCAATCACACATGTGCTAGATCCAATCACACAAAGAGAGATATAAAGGTCCAAATCCAACACAAGAGGATACAAGAGGTAACTAGTTCATCCCAATCCTATGAGGAGAGAGGTCTTGATGATCCTATGATGGGCATACTTATCCAAGAGGAGGCCTTGATATCCACAAGAGGATCTTCTCCAAGAGGAGGCCTTGATCTCCAAGAGGAGCTTCTCCAAGAGGAGGTCTAGATCCCCAAGAGGAGGAAGATGAGCAAAGCTCTCTCTTTGTCTATCCAATACTTTGCTATCCCCTCTATGAGCTAGGGAAGGAGTATATGTAGTTTAGGGACGAAATAGAGGGGAGAGGGGGATACAAGGGTCAAAACCCCAACTTGCACGCAGGCACTCTCGGAGGGGTCCGGGCACCCGGGGTAAAGAGACCGGGCACCTGGGGTCTCGAGGAGTAGAAGACCGGGCACCCGGGGTGGCACCTGGGAGGGGGGCCAGGCACCCGGTGGTCGGGGTGCGGGTACCCGGCGGTTAGAGTGCGGGCACCCGTGGTGGACAGAGGGGCCGCACCCTTTGGCCCAGTGGTCTGGGCACCCGGGGCATAGGAGGCCGGGCACCCGGGACGATCCGAGGCCTTCGATGTTTCGCGTCTTGGGGTCCCTCTTCCTCCCCCGTCTCCCTTCTTCGATGGTGTAGATGTTCTCTTGCACTTGAACTCCTCCTCATCGTCAATGAAGCTCCGGTAATACCTATGCATGTACAAGAGAGGGGTGTCAAGTAGTATACCATCCTCGACGGGGTCAAGTGAACACGTGTAAAGGAGATGATTAACCTTTATGTATGTGAAGTAGATATTTGACGTGCCACTTGCCGAACGGACTCTTGACATGGTGATGTTCATAGGATGCTCCACATCATCCCCTCCCCCTTGGGAAAGATCCGACCTCGGATCGAAAACCAAATCACCATGGGAAAGATATGGCATCGCTGTGTAGAAGTGAACGTTCACCAAGTACTCATGGTCTTCAAGCTCAAAATGGGCACTCTCCAATGTGGCACCTTCTAGTGATTCCTTCAAAAGGAGCAAGAACAACAAACACTTGGAAAAACAAATGTGGTTAGCACTAGTGCAAAACCAAGCATTCAAGTGGTGATTCACCGAACAAGTGTCGTCATCATGCATAGCATATGGTGTAACAAAGGATTGTGACATGGCATGAAAGCACATAAATTGAGCACAATCAAGGTCGTCATGAAGACAAGCATGTAAATGTGAGGTAGTGATGCAAATATGTGTGACAAGAGAATAAGCATCTACCTAAGTTCATAGCAAACATGCATTAAGCGCTCAACAAATGGTATATGGTAGGCATAAGAGTCATTCACAACACCAAATGAAATGAAATGTCTAAACATGTGGGGCAAGTGCAAGACAATCCAAGCATAATGTGCATATGGTGTGGTGAAGATAGTGAGGCACTCAACACAAATGAGATAGCAATTTTGCAACATGTGCGGGGCAATCAAGTCATTCAATGTAGTAGTGCAAAGATGCAACATACTAGAGGTAATCATGGCAATCATGTCATGTGAGAAAATAGGAGGCATAGGCAATGCACATGGCATATCAAAAGCATGAACACGAAGCAAGATCAATGTATCATCATGGGAATGGATCATAAATGAAACATGGCAAGAACAAGCAATATCTCCACCAAGCTTGCAAATACACATACAAGTAGTAGAATCAATCATCATGTGTAATGCAAAGCATGGGTCACAAATGCATGGCAAATGTAAAGAAATGAGCATATCATGCAAAGTGAACATGGCAATATGGGCATAAAATATTTAATGGACAACAACCCATAGCCAAGTGAGGGCCATGTAGAAGAAATGCGTGAAGTCTTTATGCGAAGAGAGCGGTGGGAAAGACAATCCATGGGATCCCAAGTCATCATTTCTCTCTAGAGCTCGTTTTGTCAACTCGTGAGATTGCGAGGTTGACAAGTATTCATAGGTACCTACACAAAAGGGACACAAACCAAAGAAATTGTGTGCGTGGTAAATGTACACATCATCCATTATGATGCATACGTGCATGTGTTGGTTAGCACAAAATATCCAATGCTCAAATAGATGAGATGCGTGATATAGAAACATGTCATCCATCATGATGGGTTTGTTGTTATGTATAGCATAATGGAGACCCAAATTGTTGAATGCATCATGAGAAGTATGTAGATCATTGTTATTCATGGAATGCATATGGTGCACTGATACTTCCAGTTTGCATCATGCTTTTATATCAATATTTATTGCATTATGGGCTATTACTTCACATTATGTCACAATACTTATGCCTTTTCTCTCTTATTTTACAAGGTTTACATGAAGAGGGAGAATGCCGGCAGCTAGAATTCTGGGCTGGAAAAGGAGCAAATATTACATACCTATTCTGCACAACTCCAAAAGTCCTGAAACTCCACGAAAGTCAGTTTTGGAATATATTAAAAATATTGGTCTAAGAAAGCACCAAAGGGGGGCCACCCACTGTCCACGTGGGTGGAGGGCGCGCCCTACCCCCTGGGCGCGTCCCCGTGCCTCGTGGGCCACCTAGAAGCCCCCCGATGCCCATCTTCTGGTATAAGGTGTCTTTTGCCTTGAAAAAAACCAGAAGGAAGCTTTCGGGACGAAGAGCCTCCATCTCGAGGCGGAACCTTGGCGGAACCAATCTAGAGCTGTTCTGCCGGGGAAACATCCCTCCGGGAGGGGGAAATCGTCACCATTGTCATCATCATCGATCCTCTCATCGGGAGGGGGTCAATCTCCATCAACATCTTCACCAGCACCATCTCCTCTCAAACCCTAGTTCATCTCTTGTATCCGATCTTTGTCTCAAAACCTCAGATTGGTACCTGTGGGTTGCTAGTAGTGGTGATTACTCCTTATAGTTGATGCTAGTTGGTTTATTCGGTGGAAGATTATATGTTCAGATCCTTTATGCACATTAATACCCCTCTGATTATGAACATGAATATGATTTGTGAGTAGTTATGTTTGTTCCTGAGGACATGGGAGAAGTCTTGTTATAAGTAGTCATGTGAATTTGGTATTCGTTCGATATTTTGATGAGATGTATGTTGTCTTTCCTCTAGTGGTGTTATGTGAACGTCGACTACATGACACTTCACCATTGTTTGGGCCTAGGGGAAGTCATTGGGAAGTAATAAATAGATGATGGGTTGCTAGAGTGACAGAAGCTTAAAGCCTAGTTTATGCGTTTCTTCGTAAGGGGCTGATTTGGATCCACATGTTTCATGCTATGGTTAGGTTTACCTTAATTCTTCTTTTGTAGTTGCAGATGCTTGCGAGAGGGGTTAATCATAAGTGGGATGCTTGTCCAAGGAAGGGCAGTACCCAAGCACCGATCCACCCACATATCAAATTATCAAAGTAACGAATGCGAATCTTATGAGCATGACGAAAACTAGCTTGACGATAATTCCCATGTGTCCTCAGGAGCGCTTTCCTTTATATAAGAGTTTGTCCAGGCTTGTCCTTTGCTACAGAAGGGACTGGGCCACCTTGCTGTGCCTTGTTTACTTTTGTTACTTGTTACCCGTTGTGAATCATCTTATCATAAAACTATCTATTACCGATAATTTCAGTGCTTGCAGAGAATACCTTACTGAAAACCGCTTGTCATTTCCTTTTGCTCCTCGTTGGGTTCGACACTCTTACTTATCGAAAGGACTATGTTAGATCCCCTATACTTGTGGGTCATCATGCACGCAATCATGGGAATCATGCAAAGTATGGAATGCATCAAAATCTCCTAATATGTATGAGGAAACTATGGGGGTCTCCTCATGAGCATTCGTGGAAACATCACACGGAGAATATTGACAACATCCAAAACAAAGCATATTTTGGTCTATGTGATCATGGCATGGTCTAGTATATGAATTGCGCAAATCATGTAAAGGAAGCATGGCAATATCATCGCATGAAAAACAAAAGCCAATAACCATCATCTCGTCATCTATGCCATAAGTGCAAATGAGATTTATTTTAATGGGGCATGCATAGTTACTATGAAGAGTTCGCAAATATGACATATGGTTGATCTCATGCATAGCATATGACAAGTCAAGCGGATTATCAAGCATGATGTGACCTAGATAATTGTCACAAGAAATCCTATGTAACATGGCATCACACTTAATAGACTCCACATGGCAATCATCATACTCATCATAAATGGGCAATAAATCATCACATGGGGAAGTCGACTAGCATGAAGCATGGTAATAGGTGGATCAACATCACACCAGCAATCAATGTCAAGGATGTCCACTAGTGGGACTAGATCATCACCTTCACCTATTTTACCTTTCTCAATCCACTCATGTTGTGTAGGTGAGGTGGAAAAGACCAAATGGTGGTCATCTTCATCTTGATGGAACCATGTGGGGGGTGCATCATAGTCAACCATGGCCATCTTCATGTCCAAAGGAAGGAAAAAGTCATCGAGGATCGACGCGTCATCATATATGGGACCTAGAACCAAATGAGAAGACACAATAGAGGTGGAGGTTAAGTTGTTAGAAATCAAAATGGCCTCACATTCCCTATCAACTACCTCACTCTCTCTACGTGGTGGTTCACTCACTCCTCAAAATAGGTGCATTCAACGTCACATATGGTGGAGTCACTCATCTCACTCAAGTGGTGGGGGTTGTTGGTCTCCTCACATGGGAATTGTGGCAACTCATCATATATGGGGCTAGTGGTGAAGTCACTCTCACTCTCAATATGGTGGCACAAGTCACTCAAGTCATCATACGTCGCCGTGGTCGAAGGAAAATCCCATGCTCAACCATCTCGTCAAATAAATGCGCCCGTGGATGAAGGCCGAAGATGGCGCGTCATTGCTCGCCTCCATGACCGAAGGGAAAATCCCATGCTCGATCATCTCGTCACCATCGCCGTGGATGAAGGCCGATATAGGCATACTCGTCGGAGGTAGGTGAAGATGTCGTACGTTCAAAGGCGAAGATGCCTTGATAACACTTGGCGAAGATGCCGAAGTGGTGGTAGTAGTCGTAGCTCCATCTTGTTGGTGCTCGTATCGCGGTCTTCGCTTGTGCTCATGAAGGTTTTCTTGACGATGCCGCGTGGTACTTGCATCTTGTGGCCGCTCCGAAGGTGTGCGACTTGAGCGTCTCCACCGTGAAGATGACAAAGAGGAAGAAGACTTGTAGTTGGCCCACACGTGTCGGATGTCATCCAATTGTGCATCCAACTTGGTGTCGATGTAGTACTTTGTCCATGCCTCGCGTTGGTGAATGTCGACGATGAGTCGCTCAATGCCTCTCATTGCTCGTTGTAGTCCGAAGATGGGCATTTTGGTGATGTAGTTGTTCGCGCCTTCGTTGTCGTGGAAGACCGGAGATGAAATGCCTTGCCTATCCATCACAAGACTCGAGCAAGTGTAAGTGGAAGAAAGGAAAGAACTAGACCAAATGTACCTTTCCAATGTTGAAGATGGATCAATGATCACTCAATAATGTATCGAGGAAATAGCACAATTGGTACCGGATCTTGTCAATTCTCACACTTACATAAGTAAGGCTTATGGTGGAGCTTGGTGAGGATCGTGGCACAAAAATTTGATGCAAAATGTTAGCAAGAGTCAATAATGCTGGAAAAGATTCACAAATTTTCAAGTGAAAGAAGTAGACCAATAGCAATATGTGGCACACGGAAACACACACACAGATAGATAAATGGGGTCGTGCAACCAAGGAATCAGCACAAAATGTGGAATCCACGGAAAACCTCATGTTGCACAACTCTAGAGAGACGCTAGCATGATTGCTCAATAGGCGAATATGACACTTGTGCACAACCTATAAGATGCAAAATGTATGAGCTTTCTATCCCAAGTATGCTATGTGTATGATGTTCCCGATGTTCTTCTCAAGATGATCCAAGATGATCGGATATGACAATCTTATGTGCAATGTGGTGTGATGCTATGGCTATTTCTTACAAGCTCTTTGCTCTCTTTTTTCTTAAAAGCTTTCTCTTCTTTTATGGCCACTTATGCGAAATGCACAAACCAAGATAGCAATTGTGTATATGCTGGAACAATCTTGTGACACAAGGGATGATATGATGATACCAATATGATATGGTATGTATGCAATGGAGGGTAGGAATCACTAATGTGCACAAGTAACATTGCCGGCAATACTCAAAGGCTAGTCTCGATAGGCAAGTGACGCAAAATGGGCTAAGGGGTTAACAATGTAATAGCAAGAATGTACAATGATGGGATACCACGATACCAAGATGATATAGAGGTTACTGTTCTTGCTTATGGTTAGGGTGTTAAAATGGTGAAGTGGTCGATGTCGAGTCCTTGTCGAAGGTGAGCGGCGGTGATGTCGGTGTCGAACCGTTCCTAGTTAGCCGAAACACTCTAGGAAATGGAAAAACGCAAACCTAAAATCTCAAAGGAAAATGTCAAATGGTGGTAGCGAAATGCGTTGGTGGTTCCGGAGTTAGCAATGCAGAAGTGGTGGTGGTGGTTGATAACAAAGCGACCGTCCTTAAGTAGCCGAAACACCTTAGGAGACTCAAGTCACCCCTCAAGTAACCACAAATGCTATATGGAACTAAATGGGTTAGGTTGCGGAAAGCTATGGTGGTATTGCGGATGATATGGTGGATGGCCTAGGCAAATATGCCAAAATGACAAAATTTTGATGGAGTCAAATGGTGTTGGAACCTATCTAGATGGATGGGGGATGTCAATATCTACTCAACGATCCAAAGAACGTCAATATCGGACTACGGGAGCAAAAGTTATGGCCGGAACGGTTTTTGTTGGTGGGCTGAAACTGGGAGGTGCGGGTGCCCGGGGGTCGGAGGTGCGGGCATCCGGGGTGGTCCGGGGCAAACAGCCCGGGGGTTCGGGGTGCGGGCACCCGGGGTGGTCAGCAGGGATGCACGAGGGGTCCGGGTGACCGGGGTTTGAGGTTCGGGTGCCCGGGGGTCACGGATTTGGGTGGAAAATCGTGGGGAAAAGGGGGAATTTGATGGATTTCATGGAGGGAAAGGTATAGATGGATGGGGGAAGGCTAGACCCACTTGAAACCAAGCAAATCCATGGATCAAATCCAACAAAACCTCATCAAACCAACAAATCACAAAAAAAATGGGGCTATTTTTGGTGGGGAATTTTCGAAATTGGGGAAGAACACAACAAAATTAGGCTAGAGAACAAGAAGGGGGGCACCAATTTCAAGAGAAACCATGGCTCATGATGCCAAGATGTTGTAGGGTGGAACCCTAGATGGAGATCTTTCACGAATTGGATGGGAAATCCCCAAGAACAAGAAGAACACAAAGGGGGAAAACAAGAGGAACACTCAAATTGACTTGATCCAATCACACATGTGCTAGATCCAATCACACAAAGAGAGATACAAAGGTCCAAATCCAACACAAGAGGATACAAGAGGTAACTAGTTCATCCCAATCCTATGAGGAGAGAGGTCTTCATGATCCTATGATGGGGATCCTTCTCCAAGAGGAGGCCTTGATATCCACAAGAGGATCTTATCCAAGAGGAGGTCTTGATCTCCAAGAGGAGCTTCTCCAAGAGGAGGTCTAGATCTCCAAGAGGAGGAAGATGAGCAAAGCTCTCTCTTTTTCTATCCAATACTTTGCTATCCCCTCTAATGAGCTAGGGAAGGAGTATATATAGTTTAGGGACGAAATAGAGGGGAGAGGGGGATACAAGGGTCAAAACCCCAACTTGCATGCAGGCACTCTCGGAGGGGTCCGGGCACCCGGGGTAAAGAGACCGGGTACCCGGGGTTGAGGTCCGGGCACCCGGGGTGGCGCCTGGGAAGGGGGCCGGGCACCCGGTGGTCGGGGTGCGGGCACCCGTTGGTTGGGGTGCGGGCTCCCGGGGTGGACAGAGGGGCCGCACCCTTTGGCGCCGTGGTCCGGGCACCCGGGGCATGGGAGGCCAGGCACCCGGGATGGTCCAAGGCCTCCGGTGTTTCTTGTCTTGGGGTCCCTCTTCCTCCCCAGTCTCCCTTCTTCGATGGTGTAGATGTTCTCTTGCACTTGAACTCCTCCTCATTGTCAATGAAGCTCCGGTAATACCAATTCATGTACACGAGAGGGGTATCAAGTAGTATACCATCCTCGAAGGGGTCAAGTGAACACGTGTAACGGAGATGATTAACCTTTATGTATGTGAAGTAGATGTCTAACGTGTCACTTTCCGAACGGACTCTTGACATGGTGATGTCCGTAGGATGCTCCGCGTCACAAGATCTATCTAGGAGATGCATAGCAACGAGAGGGGGAGAGTGTGTAAATGTACCCTTGTAGACCGAAAGCGGAAGCATTAGGTTAACGTGGTTTGATTTAGTCGAACATTTTCACGATCCAACCAATCTAGTACCGAACGTACGGCACCTCTGAGTTCAACACACGTTCAGCTCGATGACGTCCCTCGAGCTCTTGATCTAGCCGAGGTTCGAGGGAGAGTTCCGTCAGCACGATAGCATGGTGATGGTGATGGTGATGTGATCCGTGCAGGGCTTCGCCTAAGCACTACGACGCTATGACTGGAGGAGTAAAGTGTGGAGGGGGAACCGCACACGGCTAAGAGAACAACCGTTGTGCTTTGGGGTGCCCCCTGCCCCCGTATATAAAGGAGGAGGGGAGGAGGTGGCCGGCCTAGAGGGGGCGCGCCAAAGGGGGGAGTCCTACTAGGACTCCACTCCTAGTATGATTCGGCCCTCCCTCTTTTTCCTTTCTCATCAGAGGGAAAAGGGAAGGAGAGGGAGAGGGAGAGGGAAAGAGGAAAGGGGGCCGCGCCCCCTCCCCCTTGTCTAATTTGGACTCCCTTGGGGAGAGGCGCGCGCCACCCGCGGGCTCCCCTCTCTTTCTCCCCTATGGCCCATGAAGGCCCATTACTTCCTCGGGGGGCTCCGGTAACCCCTCGGTACTCTGATAAATATCCAAAATGTCCCGAAACCATTCCGGTGTCCAAATACTGTCGTCCAATATATCAATCTTTACCTCTCGACCATTTCGAGACTCCTCGTCATGTTCGTGATCTCATCCGGGACTCCGAACAATCTTTGGTCACCAAAACACATAACTCATAATACAAATCGTCATCGAACGTTAAGCGTGCGGACCCTATGGGTTCGAGAACTATGTAGACATGACCGAGACACATCTCCGATAAATAATCGACAGCGGAACCTGGATGCTCATATTGGTTCCTACATATTCTACGAAGATCTTTATCGGTCAAACCGCAATAACAACATACGTCATTCCCTTTGTCATCGGTATGTTACTTGCCCGAGATTCGATCATCAGTATCTTCATACCTAGTTCAATCTCGTTACCGGCAAGTCTCTTTTACTCGTTCTGTAATGCATCATCCCGTAACTAACTCATTAGTCACATTGCTTGCAAGGCTTATCATGATGTGCATTACCGAGATGGCCCAGAGATACCTCTCTGATACTCAGAGTGACAAATCCTAATCTTGATCGATGCCAACCCAAAAAACACCTTCGGAGACACCTGCAGAGCATCTTTATAATCACCTAGTTACGTTGTGACGTTTGATAGCACACAAGGTGTTCCTCCGATACTCGGGAGTTGCATAATCTCATAGTCAGAGGAATATGTATAAGTCATGAAGAAAGCAATAGCAATGAAACTTAACGATCATTATGCTAAGCTAACGGATGGGTCTTGTCCATCACATCATTCTCCTAACTATGTGGTCCCATTCATCAAATGACAACACATGTCTACGGTTAGGAAACATAACCATCTTTGATCAACGAGCTAGTCTAGTAGAGGCATACTAGGGACACGGTCTTTTGTCTATGTATCCACACATGTATCAAGTTTCCGGTTAATACAATTCTAGAATGAATAATAAACATTTATCATGATATAAAGAAATATAAAATAACAACTTTATTATTTCCTCTAGGGCATATTTCCTTCAGTTTTGGCTTGGACGACACCCAGAGGTGCCCTAGAGCCTCCGAGCTACTAGGCCATGATATAAAGGGAAATTTTCTTGAGGGGGCTATAAAATAAGCTTCAATCCCCCACAATGAGAGTGATCACTCAAACTATCTCTCCACCACTGTTGAACACCTAAAAAGCTTGAGTGCTCCCTTCCCGGCCCTCCATTCCACTATAATATTAGATAGAGCAAGAGTAGATCTCGATTTACACTTCCACCAAAGTGAAACTAGAGTTTGTTGACTCCCCACTATATACTTTGTGAATCTTGTTAGGGTTTGTGCAAAACCATAGACTATTGGTGTTTACATGAGCTTTCTAGTTGTGGATATGTGCCTGGGTCTCATTTGTGAGAGCTTTGAGCTTGCCCCAAGAGCTACACCTAGCGAATAGGTGCGTGGACATTTGTTGTCCAAGGAATTCTAACACTTAGGGGAGACATTCATTGTTCCCCACATGTTCAACGGAGACTAACACTCCCCCAAGAGCATGATCTCTAGATTAGATCTTTGTTTCTATCGCTTGTGGTTATCTCTAACCCTAACTTTTACTTGTTGTTATTACTTGCTTGCTTGTTTTCCTTGTGTAGCTTGCTATATTTTATTAGATATCACTTAGTTGCATTTGTAAAGAACATGCAATTATTCACTTGCCTCTAAAATCAACTAAAAATATAAAATATGTTAGTCATCTATTCAATCCCTCTAGTCTACATATCAGTCATATTTTATTCTTTGGCTTCACTGCCTCATTGGGCTTGCATGAAAGAAGATGCATACCATGGTGGGGGGAAACCTGGTCCCTACATGCCACACTTTTCCACCCATAGACTTCAATAAGAATGACAAGAAATGCGCTTATTTTGAATTTTAAGAATCCTTATGCTTCCAGAATTGCATATCGTAATATGGCCATGAGTGTGAACAAGAGTTGTATAAATAGAGTTAATTTGCAACCTCATATCTTTGGAGGAAGCTTAGCAGATACAACATGCTTTTTGTGATAAAATTTATGTTGATGAGTTATAGGGGAAGGCCCTTCCACACTATTTTTCTCATGCATAAAGTCATCAAAGGAGATATTAGGTGAAAATGTGCTTTGAACCTCTGCAAATGTGTCATATTCATGCATGATATGCAACATGTTTTGTTCACTAGACTCATAGAAAATGCCACTTAACCTTTCCATGACCAGACCTCGAAATATGAGTCCTCCTTTTCCTATTCAACTTGTGAAAGTACTTTGGATACTAAATAGTTTTAAATATCTTGCTAAATATCCTACTCAATAGGTAGTCTCACCAACTACTTTCTTAAGAATGAGTACTTTTTACCTTGACATTTTGGATGCCTAAATCATCCTGATTCTTTGGACCGTAGACGTTACATTTGCTAGTATGTGTTTGTTGGGGAACGTAGTAATTCAGAAATTTTCCTACGATCACGCAAGATCTATCTAGGAGATGCATAGCAATGAGATGGGAGAGTGTGTCCACGTACCTTCATAGACTGAAAGTGGAAGCGTTTAGTAATGCGGTCGATATAGTCGAAAGTCTTCACGATCCAAGTACTGAACGTACGGCACCTCCGTGTTCAGCACACGTTTAGCATGATGACGTCCCTCGAACTCTTGATCCAGCAGAGGGTCGAGGGAGAGTTCCGTCAGCACGACGGTGTGGCGACGGTGATGATGAAGTTACCGGCGCAGGGCTTCACCTAAGCACTATGACGATATGACCGAGATGTTAAACTACGGAGAGGGGGCACCGCACACGGCTAAGAGATTGTCTGTTGTGCTTTGGGGGTGCCCCCTTGCCCCCGTATATAAAGGAGGGGAGGAGGAGGCCGCCGGCCTAGGGGGCACACCATGGTGGGGAGTCCTACTAGGACTCCCAACTCCTAGTAGGATTCCCCTTTCCTTTCCGGAGTAGGAAAGAGGGAAAGGGAGAGGGAGTAGGAAAGGGCAAGGGGGGCGCACGCCACCACCCGTTGGCCTGCCTCCTCTTCTCCCCTATGGCCCAATAAGGGCCATTACTTCCCCGGGCGGTTCCAGTAACCTCCCGGTACTCCGAAAAAAATACCCGAATCACTCCAGAACCATTCCGGTGTCTGAATATAACCTTCCAATATATCAATCTTTACCTCTTGGCCAATTCGAGACTCCTCGTCATGTCCATGATCTCATCCTGGACTCCGAACAAACTTCGGTCGTCATTCACTTTGTCATCGGTATGTTACTTTCCCAAGATTCGATCGTCGGTATCCTCATACCTAGTTCAATCTCGTTACCGACAAGTCTCTTTACTCATTCCGTAATGCATCATCCCGCAACTAACTCATTAGTCAGATTGCTTGCAATGCTTATAGTGATGTGCATTACCGAGAGGGCCCAGAGATACCTCTCCGATACACGGAGTGACAAATCCTAATCTCGATCTATGCCAACTCAACAAACACCTTTGGAGACACCTGTAGAGCATCTTCATAATCACCCAGTTATGTTGTGATGTTTGATAGCACACATAGTGTTCCGTCAAATCCGTATGTATTTTGCAAATTTCTATGTCTCCCTCCTTGACTTGATCGCGGATGGAATTGAAGCATCTCTTGATGTGTTTGGTTCTCTTGTGAAATCTGGATTCCTTTGCCAAGGATATTGCTCCAAAGATTGTCACAAAAGATTTTCATTGGACCCGATGCACTAGGTATTACACCTAGATCGGATATGAACTCCTTCATCCAGACTCCTTCATTTGCTGCTTCCGAAGCAGCTATGTACTCCGCTTCACACGTAGATCCCGCCACGACGCTCTGTTTGGAACTGCACCAACTAATAGTTACACCATTCAATATAAATACGTATCCGGTTTGTGTCTTAGAGTCATCCGGATCAGTGTTAAAGCTTGCATCGACGTCACCATTTACGACGAGCTCTTTGTCACATCCATAAATGAGAAACCTATCCTTAGTCCTTTTCAGGTATTTTCAGGATGTTCTTGACCGCTGTCTAGTGATCCACTCCTGGATTACTTTGGTACCTCCCTGCTAAACTTATAGCAAGGCACACATCAGGTCTGGTACACAGCATTGCATACATGATAGAACCTATGGCCGACGCATGGGAATGACATTCATTTTCTCTCTATCTTCTGAAGTGGTCGGGCATTGAGTCTGACTCAATTTCACACCTTGTAAGACAGGCAAGAACCCTTTCTTTGACTGATCCATTTTGAACTTCTTCAAAACTTTATCAAGGTATGTGCTTTGTGAAAGTCCAATTAAGCGTCTTGATCTATCTCTATAGATCTTGATGCCCAATTGATGACCCACAAGTATAGGAGATCAATTGTATCTCTTTTCGATATGTAAGAGTGTCGAACCCAACGAGGAGCAAAATGAAATGACAAGTGGTTTTCAGCAAGGTAATGTCTGCAAGTGCTGAAATTGTAAGTAGCGGAGTAGTTTGATAGCAAGATAATTTGTAACGAGCAAGTAACAGTAGTAGTAACAAAAGTGCAGCAAGGTAGCCCAATCCTTTTGAGGCAAAGGACAGGCCAAAACAGTCTCTTATGATAAGCAAAGCGTTCTTGAGGGTACACGGGAATTTCATCTAGTCACTTTCATCATCTTTGGTTTAACTTGTGTTCGCTACTTTGATAATTTGATATGTGGGTGGACCGGTGCTTAGGTGTTGTTCTTACTTGAACAAACCTCCTACTTATGATTAACCCTCCTGCAAGCATCCGCAACTACGAGAAAAGTATTAAGAATAAATTCTAACCATAGCATTAAACTTTTGGATCCAATCGGTCCCTTACGGAATAGCGCATAAACTGGGGTTTAAGCATCTGTCACTCTCGCAACCCATCATCTAATTGTGAATCCACAATGCATTTCGTTAATCCCAAATATGGTGAAGTGTCATGTAGTCGACGTTCACATGACACCACTAAGGGAATCACAACATACATACTATCGAAATATCAAACACATATCAAGTTCACATGATTACTTGCAACATGATTTCTCCCGTGACCTCAAGAACGAAAGTAACTACTCACAAATGATAAACATGCTCATGATCAGAGGAGTATTAAATAGCATAATGGATCTGAATATATAATCTTCCACCAAATAAACCATATAGTAATCAACTACAAGATGTAATCAACACTACTAGTCACCCACAAGCACCAATCTATAGTTCCGATAACAAGATTGAACACAAGAGAGGAACTAGGGTTTGATATGAGATGGTGCTGTTGAAGATGTTGATGGAGATTGCCCTCCCCAAGATGGGAGAGTTGTTGGTGATGATGATGACGATGATTTCCCCTCCTAGAGGGAAGTTCCCCGTGAATCGCTCATGGGAGGGCAAAAGTGCTCCTGCCTAAGTTCCGCCTCGACGGCGGGCGCCCGTCCCGAAAGTCCTCTCCTTATTTTTTTATTGGTCAAAATGACCTATATACGGAAGATGGGCACCGGAGGTGGGCACAGGTGAGCACAACCCACCGAGGCGCACTGGCTCCTGGCGCGCCCAGTGGGCTGTGCCCACTGGTGGGCCCCTCACAGTGATTAATTGCTCCATTAATTCTTAAATATTCCATAAAAAAATTCCGTGAAGTTTCGGCTTGTTTGGATTGTGCAGAATAGGTAGCCTGACGTAGCTTTTCCAGGTCCAGATTTCCAGCTGCCGGAATTCTCCCTCTTGGTGTGTACCTTGCAAATTATGAGAGAAAAGGCATTAGAATTAGGGTTTTTATTTCTGTGCCCCTGGTTCCTTAGCTCTACTCATTCATCCCCACTCTGTTAACTTTTGCTTACTTTTCCCCACTGCCTTGCCCGAAACTCTCGGACCAGGTTATAACGGGCGTTGCCGTCGGGTTAATGTGTTTGACCGTTAACTCTGACGAGTGGGGCCGCGTATATGTGGGCGCATGCAAGACCGCGGTCGTGCACCGTCGTGGGGTAGCACGTGTCCATGGACATGCCCGAAACGTCCCATCATATAAGTAGGGGCAACCACCTCCATCGCCCCTACCATTTTCCCCCAAATCCCCTCCCTGCCGCATCGTCTTCTTCTCCCCCACCGGCGTCGTCTCGCTCTCCTCCACTGCCTCCACCACACCGTCTCGCCCTCCCCCACCGGATCCTCTTCCTCACCATCATCGCCTCCATCGCCGGATGGCGAGGCAGCTCATGGCGGCCTTGGCGCGGCCAGCCGGGAGATGTGGTGGAGCTGCAGGGTCAGAGCACGGTGACCGCGGATGTCGGCGGCGTCCATAGCGGTGCGGGGAAACTCGCAACCGCTGCGGATGTGGCGGGCTCCGCCTCATCACTGTAGAAGGTGACGGCGTCAAGCGGCGCAGTCCATCCCGATACCCCCGATGCGCCGCCTGCCGTGGAGCAGCAGGTATTTGCACTTGCTTAGCTCGTAGAGTTAGTTTCTCCCTAGTTGCATTGGTTAGATTGTGATTCATACGGTAGTCAGCTGGTTAGAGTAGTTGGTTTGACGGATGGGCCGGGGTTTTTGTATGGGTTGGGGGGATGGGGGGGTTTTGTACTAGGGTTTATTGGATAAATTCTTTGCAAAAATGCTAGATGTTGTGAACTATGATTTTAGGTGCTGCAATGATTGGGGTTTTTACATTTGGATAAATTCGTTGCAAAAATGCTAGATGTTGTGAACAGATGCATGCTTATTAGATTTGTTTTTAGTGCTCACAGATTGGGGTTTTTAATGCTACTCAGATTCGTTGCCTTTGATTGGGCCTCTATTATATTTGTTTTTGAATGCTACTCAGATTGGGGTTTTGAATGTCATATTCCCAAATGGAATCCATTGATTAAGAAGTTAGTTATGTTTAGAATCACAATCCTACCGTATGGATCACAATATAAATATGTATGTCATAACCAAAAGTAACCCTTGATTCATTAGTATATAAATTTGTCCACAATATGTAGTTATATTAGCTCTGTTGTTCAATTTGTGTGCATGACAATGGAAAATGCAAAACAATGATCATAGTATATTGGGAGTATATTAGCCCTATGATCAATGTGTCATGTGTGCATATCTAAATTTTCAATTGGTTCCGTATTTACTAGTGATGGATGTAATTGTATGTTCAGGAGGATGATGGTTGGGGGGCAATAGAAAGAGGAAGTTGGCCCAGTACGACCCGTATGATCTAGAGGAAAGTGATGATTAAGAATATGACGTAAGCCTACTTAAAATTTAGATTGTTCATTTAGTTCCTTTGACATAGTGTATCCATGAATCTATAATGTATTAATGTAACTCATTCATGTGTGCAGTATGATTCTGGAGAAGAAGTGTACAAGGGCAACGTCGCATCCTTCACGGCCAAGGAGGTGGTAAAGATCAAGGCCAAGGGAGTTGCTTCCTTCTACAACCGCAAGACCAAGAAGTGGCACTGCCCCTACTGCAACACGAAGCCAAAGCCAACGGATGGCCGCTTCGATCACCTTCTGTCTCATGCGGAGGATGTAGTCATTCGCGGGGAGGACTACATGATCAGGGGGCATCATGCCGCCCTCACGAAGGCCCTGACTCCGGCATGATGTGATCGATGATGTGATGTTGTGAACTGAATTTTATCTGTTTGGTTACTTTTGGTTTGTTGAACTGAATCTCGTTGGTTATGGTTTGTTGAACTGAATTTAGATTTCATGAATTTGGTTATGGTTGGCTATGTTGATGCTAGTAATCTGGTTGCTATCTATATTTGTCTGTCCTTAAATTTGCCTGTGGTATATTTGTCTGTCCTAAATCTATGGTTAGTTATGTTTAGATGTCGTGAACTATGATTTTCGGTGCTGCAATGATCACACATGTTGTGTAGGAAATCAAATGCATGCTCTGAGATCATGTAAACCTTTGCAAACCTGGACAATATAAATTCAAGAAAATGCAAAAACAAGTAAAACCTTGGCAAACTATCTATGTTTGTGTAGGAGATCATGTGTGCAAAATTTGAAGTGATTTAGAGGAGGTTAAATAAATTTGAATTTGAGAACTGTGCTCCAAATGAGCTCCCGAGCTAGGGTAAACAACCCATTTGTAATCAAGTTTTTTTGGACCTACTCTAAATGAGCCAAATGTTTTTTTATTAACACATATTCACTTTCTATAGTGTAGATTGAAGTCTACTTAATTTTTGAATTAATCTTCATATTTTTACATTTTCTTTTGAAAACATATGCTTTAATATAAAAACTATTAAAAACACATTTGAAATATGAAAATGGAAAACTAACTTCAGATCCTTCTTATTCACTTTGAAATAAAGCTTTGGTGATTTTTTTTTAATTTTTCAAAAACAGAAGGTAACCCTACCTCCTCTCCTTGAACTCTATGAAATCATGTACATCCAAAATTATAAATTTTGGAATGTTATATTAAATAGATAGTTTTGATTGTTTGTTTGATTATTGTGTGATCGATTGACTGAAAGTGAGTGAAATTCGAAACTTGTCGAAAGTTAAATGAGAGGGAATAAAAGGACTTTCCCAAACTTTCATTTTGCATTTATGATCTCCATGAATTCAAATTCTTTTCATCACAAAACCCTAGAGACAAGATGACATGACTTCTTCCATTTAAATAAATGAAAAGGGGTGTTGAAAATATTTGAATTTTATTTGAAAATATTTCAATTCAGAAACTTTAAGCAACTCAATGATTTTCATGAGGGAAGATAAAATGACTTCTTCAAAATATATGAAATATGAGTTGGAAGTTTAAAAGGATCAAATTTAAAGTCCTTTTGAAATTATTTTTTTAATTTGGAGTTATTTGGTTTTTATTTCAAATTATTTTTCTCCAAAAAAAATATAACGTAAATAGGGTAACATGATTACCTACATTAGAAAATTTGAGAGAAATAAATTTGAAATCATTTTGGTATTTTTAAAATGATTTTTATAAGGTTTTATTGCAACAGTAGCACTGTTTGATTTATTTAAAATTTTGTGGATTTTATTTGGTGCTAAAAAATGTTCAAGTCGTAGAAAATAATTTTTTGAAATATTTTTTTTGTTTTTCTTACTTTTGTTTTTTTTTTGGAAAAATGTTTATAACAAAAACTTCTTCTCTGGATCAGACCGGGCGAAGCCAACCAGCCAGTGACCCGGCCGCTCCTGTCTCCGCCTCCCGCACGGTGTCCGCCGCTGCCGCGCCCCGTGTCCGACCGGGACATGTCCCGCCGCCGCCTTTGCCAGGCCCCTCCTCCACACCTCGCGCCCCCGACCTTCTATAAAGCCGCCGCCCTCTTTCTCCCCTCTCCTCCTCGTGTCTCGCTTGCTTGCTGCCTTGCGACCTCATATTCTTCTGACCTTGGCCGCTTGCATGTGCTTCCATTGCCACGCCTCGCCACACCCGCTTGTTGCCCATAGCTTGTGCGGGCTTTTGTGCAGCAGCTCATCGATCAAACCGCCGCCGTCGGTTTCATGGCTAAACCGCCAACCAGCTATGAACAGTATAACCGCTACCCCGGTTTTCTCGGGTTTTCTTTAAAACACGATTTTTCTTTTTAGTCTAGTTATTTAACGAACATTAAATGCGTTTAGAGTTACATGTGACGGGTTTCATTCGTTAGGATTACATTAGCGGCGTTAAGCTCGATATTTTTTTCTTTTTCTTTTTAATTTAGGTCAGGGACCTTTTCACAATTAAAGATTTTACAGATTAGTCCCTGTGTTTCAAACTAGCACAACTTTTAGCCCGTTTATCCAAATTCAACGAAACCAATGCCCACTTATTCATTATGATCCCCTCTATCAAGTAAAACAACTTAAACATATTTTTGAAAGTTTATAATTTGAATTCAAACAGATTTGTATTTGAACTTCGTTTGATCATAACTTGAGTTTTATAACTCCGTTTGAGTTGATTCTTTTTGCAAATTAAAGCTCTTGACCTAAACTTTCTGATAAGGCCAAATACACATAATTTTGGCACTGTTAGAAATTTTTTTATGTTGCAAGAGTTATTTTCTTGGTTTTGATGCTTTCCGAATTGTCTTCTTCGTTCTTTCTGATCTTTTGAGTGATTGCTTATGTGTGATTGATATTGGTTGCTTACGATAGATTGACTAGAGTGTGACGAGTAGAACTATCAAGAGTTATGAGTGCGAATCATCTTCATCAATAGTACAAGGCAAGTTCACACTTTGATCATATCCCTTTGCTACCCAGTTTTTATGCATTAGTTTCAACCCTCAAACATTGCATGAGTAGGATTGATAATATGTGGGTTCTGGGAAGTAGTTGATGAGGTAGGAACCTATTGTCCTGCATTCAAACCTTGGGAGTTAATTCTACGTTATGCTCATATTGCTCTGCTATGCTCGTAGACGTGGATTGGTTGATTGTATTCATGACAGATGTGGGAGTTATCATTAATGGTTAACTTAAGGTGGCTACTTTAAGACACATCTGGTTGGATTGGTTGGGGCACCCTGGAGCACCCAGTGGATTGCGCGGGCACCTGGAGAACCCAGTGCTTTCCCAAGGGGATCCCGGAGGACCCGTGTGATCACCCTATGGAATGCCACCCAGGCTCAAAGGGATCATAAGATTATTCATGCTAGAAACTTTCGTGTGCAGCCACAAGCCATTATGGGCTCTGGCATAGTTGAGTAAGTTGCATGAGCTCTCGAAGAGGTGGACTAGCAGATGTAGGGGGATTGTAGGTGTACCGGTCCGCCCAGAATAGAGAGTAAATGTTTCTGAAAGACTGTGTCTCGGTCATCCGTTTCTCAAACACCATGTAGTGCGAGAAATCCAACGGAGGAGATCGAGTCTTGTGGGGAAAAGTGCGCAAACCTCTGCGGAGTGTACAAACTAATCATCATTAGCCGTGTCCCCAGTTATGGACATCTTGAGTATCTGATTCTTGAATTATCCTGTTGATCTCAACACTTTACCTAATCAATTTGTTGGGTTGATGATTATTAATATGGGATTGAGTTGGAGGAACCTTCTCAATATTTTTTTCAACAAACTTTGTAGTTAAATAAAATATATTCCTTTGCAGTAGGGAAAAATTGGCTTTTCGCAAAAACATTGTTAACCATAGAGCCTCCACCAGCCAAATATGCATGTAGTGATAGCTATTATTCATCATTGTCCTATGGTGTGAATTTGCCAGTACATTCAATGTACCGACCCTTTGTGGCTGCAACGTCTCATGTTGCAGGAATCTTACGATGAGTAAGTGATATGTTAGGGTTACGATTTCTACACTCAACTTTGTCATTGGTGTTGATGGGAATCCACAACCTTGTTGTTACTTCCGCTATATAGATTGAGGTAATAGTATTTATGTTACTTTATACATGTGATTTACCTCTGTTATAAATCCTTGAGTACTGTGTGTGTCAGCATACCAATCCAGGGATGACACGAAAGCACAGAGACTTGACCGTCTGAGGTCGGGTCATGATAGCTCATATATGTGAAGATTTTCTCATGAAAATGACCATAGACCAAGTTTATGATTTTTGGTTGGTAACATGTCACATAAGACAACATTGTGCGCAGGTTTTATACTTTTTTGATTTTTTTAAAATTAATGGTGCTCATTTGACCTCGATCGTGCTAGCTAGGGTTTTTTTCATGAAAATGACCATAGACCAAGTTTAGTATTTTTTCCTCGTTAGTTTATCTTATAATACGATGAATGACGAAGGTTTCATATTTTTTCGATCTTTTTAAAATTAGTTATGCTCAGTCAAAGCCTTCGAAACCCTGTTGTCGGTGTCAAAACCGGCGGATATCAGGTAGGGGGTCCCGAACTGTGCGTCTAGGCGGATGGTAACATGAGACAAGGGACGCGATGTTTTTACCCAGGTTCGGGCCCTCTCGATGGAGGTAAAACCCTACTCCTGCTTGATTAATATTGATGATATGGGTAGTACAAGAGTAGATCTACCACGAGATCGGAGAGGCTAAACCCTAGAAGCTAGCCTATGGTATGATTGTTGTTAGATCCTACGGACTAAAACCCTCCGGTTTATATAGGCACCGAATAGGGTTAGGGTTACACAGAGTCGGTTACAATGGTAGGAGATCTACATATCCGTATCGCCAAGCTTGCCTTCCACGCCAAGGAAAGTCCCATCCGGACACGAGATGAATTCTTCAATCTTGTATCTTCATAGTTCAGGAGTCCGGCCAAAGGCTATAGTCCGGCTATCCGGACACCCCCTAATCCAGGACTCCCTCAGTAGCCCCTGAACCAGGCTTCAATGACGACGAGTCCGGCGCGCATATTTTCTTCGGCATTGCAAGGCGGGTTCCTCCTCCGAATACTTCATAGAAGAATTTGAACACAAGGATAGTGCCCGGCTCTGCAAAATAAGTTCCACATACCACCGTAGAGAGAATAATATTTACAAAAGTTCAATTTGCTGACGTATTCCACAGCGTGACATCACACCACGGTCAAGCCTTTATTCGAATCGTTTTTACTGTCCCACCTCAGCACGTTTAGCGAGGCGGTTTCCTTGGCACGTGTTGTCAAAGCAGAGATCATGTCCCCTTATTCCGGGATTCTCATCAATACGGGCGTGGGTAACCCAACCGCGCCATTGATTACGGCGCTTGGGAGATAAGCGAGTTTTATCGGGCGGTGGGACGCATAGCTTTGTCCGTCCATATAAGGGGATAAGGATCCACTTTTCACACACGCCTTCTTCCTCCTTTGCTTATCCATCTCCGCGCACTCGAGCTCCAGCGCCCAAGTCCGCATATCCCACCTCAACCTTCTCCAACTATGTCCGGAGTGGGAGGCAAGTGGATGGCCTCCTCCATCACGGAGGGGCACATCAAAAAGCTGCGGCAGGCCGGATACTTGTCCGACGACATCGCGCATCGGCTCCCCGACAAGGGGCAGATCATCCCCACCCTGTGCCCCATGAGAGGGTGGTGTTCCTCCCCACTTCCTCCTTCGACTAGGGTTTCCACTTCACCCATTTGTCCGGGGCTCATGTTCTACTACGGCCTAGATTTCCACGATCGGCCCCAATTTCATCCTCAACATCTCGGCGTTCATCGTCAGGTGCGAAACCTTCCTCTCGCATCCAGCCCCACTTCGCTTATGGCTGAAGACCTTCAATGTCAAGCCGAAGGTAGTGGGCGGCCAAGCCGGAGTGCGGAGGTGCCATGGTGGGCAAGATGGCCAACGTCCTATGGCTCGAGGGCTCCTTCGTGGAGACCATAAAGGGGTGGCAATCGGGGTGGTTCTACATCACCGAGCCGTGCGACGCCAAATGGGCGGCGGCCCCCAAATTCCAATCTAGCTTCCCTACACGGCTCACCTCATGGAAAGAGACGGGCCTGACGTGGGGTAATTCGGAAGAGCTGACCGGACTCCAAACCTGCGTCCGAAACCCGGTGGACAAGAAGCTCAAGCTTGTCAACGTAATCCAGGTTATGCTCATCCACCGGATCCTCCCATGCCAGCAACGGGCCTTGAGTTCAATCCGGCACAACACCGAACCTTGAGCCGGCTCTTCGACACTACGTATGAAGATGCCTGGAAGGTGCTGTTCAAGGGCACCGAGGCTCCCGCATCCGCTACCAAAGATCGCGGATTCAGCTCGCGGCATCAAGCCAGCGAGGTAAGCTATTTTACCCTGTACGGGACTCTTGGTTCATAGGGTGACTCTATGCGGGATCTAAATCTCCCTCACCTTTTGACAGGACTGGCAGAAGACGTCCGGACAGGTTAAATGTCCGGCTCCCTTGCCAGAAGACCCAGCGGACGCCCGCTTGATGGGGCTGCTGGTTCCGGCACCTTACGTGGTGCCGGAGAAGAAGGCCAAGAAGAAGAACACGGGGACCCGAAGGAGTTCCCGGCGCTAGGTGTTGTCGGACTCATCGTCCGATGACTCCAAGGCGGACTCCTTCCGCGAAGACGAGGAGGAGGAAAAAGAGGCCTCTCCCCCAGCGGGGGGAGAGAAGAAAAGGAAGGCCGCCCCAACTGGGGAGGCCGGAAGGTCCAAGATGGGAAGGACCCTCCCTCCGGACTACACCGCCAACACCGACGACAGCGGAGAGGAGTGGCCACCAAGGACCAAGCCCCTGGCGAAATCGTAAGTGTCCGGACACCAGAATAACTCATGGCGTTCCATTTGTCGCACAACATCTTCTAACGTCGAATATAACCATGCAGCCCGCCCAAGGACGGGCTCGACGATTCATCGAGCGTCTCCCTGGATTCGTCGGAGGTGAATAGCACCTCACGTGGAGTCCCAAAAGGGACCCAGCCAGGAGGAGGTGGCCATGGAGGCGCCGCAAGGCGACCTCTCGGACTC
Organism: Aegilops bicornis; assembly: GCA_021605145.1. Classification (NCBI taxonomy): domain Eukaryota; kingdom Viridiplantae; phylum Streptophyta; class Magnoliopsida; order Poales; family Poaceae; genus Aegilops; species Aegilops bicornis. The sequence continues at coordinate 107,940,326 of CM038671.1, forward strand.
CGGGCGCAAAGGGGATAAAACCCCGAAGGGCTTCAAGTCCGGCCCTGTCGGACTCATCTGGAACCTTCCGGTGGTTCCGAGTCCGGCAGTGACCCCTTCGTAAGAAGGGCAAGATCTGACGCCGGTGACTTCCGTCCCAACCAGAGGCACCGGATGATTTGATGGAGGCGCTTAACGGCGCTTCCATCGACGAGGAGCACCGCTGTTATGAGTGTGGTGATCCAGAAAGTTCGATCCGCCAAAGCGGGCTAACCGAAGCCTGTGCCAGCCTTCTAACAGGCTTTGAGGTATGTATTTAAGATATAAAAGTATTACCGCATAGACAGTAGCCCCTGATGCTCAGTTTGGTGTTCGGAAAGAAAAAGCCGAACTAAGGATCTAAAAGATATACGCAGGAGTCTAACATAAGTATGTCAATATGGGAATGCAGGCTGCGCTGCTGACCTCTACCGCACTGACTGCGGAGGTTGATGCATTGAAGCAGAGCCTCGAGAGGTCCGAGAACGAGCTCGGACTTGCCAAAAAGCGGCTCGAGGACAAGGAAGGTAAGTAATACCTTACGGGAGTATTTAAAAGATGTGGTTGCAAAAGATGACATGAATAACATGAATACTGCAGGGGCCACAAACGAGGTGGCGACCCTGAAGGAAGCGGTGTCCAAGGCCGAAAGCAATGCGGCCGCGGAGCACACTGAGCGAGAGAAGCAGGAGGCGCGGGTGGCGGAGGTGTGGCAAGAGCTCCAGGCTCTCGTGGAAAAACACGAGAGGTTGGAGCGTGACTCAAAGACTCGAGAGTCCGAGCTCGCCTCGGCCCTTGAGAGCGCCAAAGCCGCTAAGGCCGAAGCCCAAAAAGCCCTCCAAGAGATTGAGGCGATGAAGAAGATAGCAGCGGGTAAGGCGTTCTATATGCAAAGCAAGCATGTGAAAATGAATTATCTGTTACTTACCCGAATCCGGAGCTCTCCAGGAGCATTCGCAGATCTGCCCCGCAGTGTGGCTGATGCTGCCGCATTCTACCGAGCCGAGGAGGGAAGCTCGACGGAGAAGGTGTTACGGTCTCAAGATCTTTGAGGCGGACACCAGTGCTTATAGCGACCAGTTGAAGCAGTTGGTCGAGCTCCATAAGGTGGCCGAACAGGCCATGAAAGGCCTCATAGCTCGGTTGTGGCGTGAGGAAGCCATGCCTGGGAGCTACTTCGTGCTGGTGAGGCGGCTGGTGGGCTCCTGTCCATGGGTTGAAGTCGTCAAGCGCTCCGTCTGCATCGAAGGTGCCCGTAGGGCCCTTGCCCGTGCTAAGGTGCACTGGTGCAAGATGGACGCTGAGAAGCTTGTGACGGACGGACCACCATCGAAAAAGGAGCATCGCAAGCCTGAAATGTATTATGAGGGCATCCTGAAGGGTGCCCGCCTTATAGCAGATGAATGCTCCAAAGATGCAATTTTTTAGTAGACTCGCATTTGTTATCCTGTACGCTGAAAAATTGTTCATATGCGCTAAGCAACACTTTTGAATTTAAAATATTACCTTCTGTGCGGCCGTGTATTAAATTTGAGAGATGGCGAGTCGTCGGCTTGACCCCCATGCCACAGTCTTTGGGGTGTACGGGATAAACTTGAGCGCTCTTGTTCCCATTCTTGGATCCTTCTAGGGAGGCGCTCAACGAAATAACAAGGCAACCAGACTATAATGCTTGAACACTCTCACTTAGCCATAGAATTCTATAATTTTAAATTTGGTGAAGCCCCTAGTATTCGGAAGACCGAGTTCGGGCGCTATCCACGCCTAGGCCGGACAATGCCGACTCCTCGCTCTAAGCGGCATAAGTCTTTAGGGATTCGAAAACCTCTCGAACAGCGACCGGCTCTCGCCTTATCATGACGGTCAGTTTTAGCTTTCTCCACTGAGGTGCTTAACTCAGCTCAACCGGGGCACAATCGCAGTGGTTCTCCCAGTGCTACCTTAGCCGATATAACGAAGGTACCAAAACATGGGAGCCGGGCAAACCCAACTATTGACCCAAGACATGATTCGGAGCCGATGCATATAATGCTATAAGTTCGGGGTGCCGCACTTGTGAAAGTGTTCGGACTTATCACACCATGTTGTGGGGTACTTAAGCCCCTGGTGTATTGCCCGTACCAAAGTGTACGGTTGCACAATGTCATAAATGAACATATATATAAAAAAATGATTCAATAATAGGCAGAAGCTATGTATTGTTTATTCAAAAAGGGCTGCAGTAAGAGCAAAACGATACAAATAGTGCGATAAGCAAGGGACGGGACTTTTTAACATGTCCCCCTCCAGGGGTAAGCCGCGGGATGGTGTGTAAAACAGGTATACTGCTCGTAATAGAGACCACTGGACACTCGGCGTAGCTTTACGCTTCCTGGCTGTTGCATCGTGTGTTCGGCGATTCTATTGCGGACAGGGCTTCATGAGAACGGAGTCCCGAAAGTAAAAAGAAAGAAGAAAATAATGACACAATCGAGCCCTAGTGCGGTTGAGCGCATTATGGGCATGCCGTGGTCGTGCCTCTCCCCTATGCCCATGGTATTTCCAGAGCGTAATTATGTACAGCGTAAATACTGGTTTCGCCAATTTCGCGAGGGCTGGGGCTTGGGCTGCATTGCTATGCGTGCTTGGAACGTGCCAGGCGGTCTTGTTGTAGGTTACTCCGGGCGCGCTTGACGGTGTCCGGACGTTTAATAGCCGAACTTGAAAATTGCCTTAAGAGGCTGCTTTGTACTTCCGCCGCGAGGGTCGCCGTATGCTCCTCCGTCCGAAGAGAGTGTTCGGTGTTTCCATTAACCGTAATGACTCCTCAAGGACCTGGCATCTTGAGCTTGAGATATGCGTAGTGCGGCACCGCATTGAACTTTGCAAATGCGGTTCGTCCAGAAAAGGCGTGATAGCCGCTGCGGAACGGGACTATGTCGAAGATTAACTCCTCGCTTCGGAAGTTATCCAGGGATCCGAAGACCACTTCAAGTGTAACGGAGCCTGTACAGTTGGCCTCTACACCTGGTATGATGCCTTTAAAGGTCGTCTTTGTGGGTTTAATCCTTGATGGGTCTATGCCCATTTGCGCACTGTGTCCTGATAAAGCAGGTTCAGGCTGCTGCCGCCGTCCATTAGGACTCTGGTGAGATGAAATCCGTCAATGATAGGGTCTAGAACCAATGCGGCGAATCCGCCATGGCGGATGCTAGTGGTGTGGTCCCTTCGACCAAAAGTGATCAGGCAGGAAGACCACGGGTTGAATTTTGGGGCGACTGGCTCCATCGCATATACGTCCCTTAGTGCATGCTTCCTCTCCCTTTTGGGTATGTGGGTTGCGTATATCATGTTCACCATCCGCACTTATGGGGGAAGCCCTTTGTCCTCTATTGTTCGGGCGGCCGGGCTCCTCCTCGTCATCGCTATGCAGCCCCTTGTCATTGTTTTCGGCATTTAACTTGCTCGCCTTCTTGAACACCCAACAATCCTGTTGGTGTGATTGGTTAGTTTTTCGGGGTGCCGTGTATCTGGCACGAGCGATCGAGTATTCGGTCCAAATTGGACGGGCCCGGAGTATTTCTTTTAAATGGCTTTTTCCGCTGACCGGGTTTAGAGCCTCTGAATCCGGCATTGACTGCCGTATCCTTAGCATTATCGCCGTTAATGCGGCGCTTGTGCTTGTTGTGACGCGACCTGCCACTGCTGTCCTTGGTATCCGAATTACCAGGGCTCTTGGTCATGTTGTTACTACGAGCTAGCCAGCTGTCCTCTCCCGCGCAAAAGCGGGTCATGAGTGTTGTGAGGGCTGCCATGGACTTCGGCTTTTCCTGTCCTAGGTGCCGGGCAAGTCACTCGTCGCGGATGTTGTGTTTGAAGGCTGCAAGGGCCTCTGCATCCGGAAAATCGATGATTTAATTTTTCTTGGTTAGGAACCGTGTCCAGAATTGTCTGGCCGATTCCTCTGGCTGCTGAATTATGTGGCTTAGGTCATCGGCGTCTGGTGGTCGCACATATGTGCCCTGGAAATTATCGAGGACTGCGGCTTCAGTGTCTTCCCAACAACCAATTGACTCTGGCCGGGCAGCTGTTAAGCCAATGCTGGGTTGGTCCTTTAAGCTTGAGTGGGAGGTATTTGATGGCGTGTAGATCATCACCGCGGTCCATGTGGATGTGAAGGAGATAGTCCTCGATCCAAACCGCAGGATCTGTTGTGCCATCGTATGATTCAATGTTTACGGGTTTGAAACCCTCAGGAATTTGATGATCCATCACTTCATCTGTGAAGCATAGTGGGTGTGCGGCGCCTCTGTATTGGGCTATATCACGACGCAGCTCAAATGAGCTTTGTCTACTGTGTTTGGCCCGGCCTGAGTTGCCATATCCGGCATGACGGTTATCGTCACGTGTCGTGGGGCGCCCACGCGATCCGTAGATCGATCTTGTTTGCCTTGCCTTGTCCTCCAATATATCTCGCAGGTCTGGCGCATTTCCTCGCGCCGTGGTATTTTTTGAGTGGCGCTGGGGTGCGGCTTGAATTGAGGGCCGAGAGGCCTCTCTGTCGCGGCCACTAGGTGGTCGGTCAGCCGTGTCATGCACTGGTGATGTAGGTTTGGGTGCTTCCTCCTCTAATCGGGGTAGCAGCCTGCGTTTTGGGTAGCTCTTGGAGGCGCTCGAGTTCATACTCTTCGCCGCAAGGACTTGATCCACCTGTCGGCTAGCAAGTCTTGGTCAGCTCTAAGCTGTTGCTGCTTTTTCTTGAGGCTGCTTGCCGTGGCCATGAGCCTGCGTTTGAAACGCTCTTGTTCGACGGGATCCTCGGGCACAGCATTTAATTCGTCGTCCGAGGCTTGCCTCATCTTGGAGGGAGGCATGTAATTATCGCCCTCTACCTCTCTTTCGCCGCTCTCTCATGAGGGCTGGCTTCTCCATCCTCTGCGCTGAATCCTGCTGGAGGGGTTGTCTTCAACCTTGTCCCGGGTGTTATTGTCTCCGTGCGGAATCACCGCTTTTGCCGTGGCGGGATTTAGAGCGGCGCCCGACGCCGGGCGCTTAGATCGCTTCTTGGAGGGTCATCCTCCTTTGTTCCATAGCCATTCCCATACTTTGGGATGTCCACCATGTATATGTCGTATGACGAGGTGGCCTTCCGGTGCCTGTGGGCGCTGGTTCTGGTCGTCTCTGCATCGCCGTCCATACCGCCGATGTCTTCGAGTCGAAGTCGAGCATGTCGGTTAGATCATCGGCGGTGGCTCTGAAGTGGGTGGTGGGTGGGCGTTGAATTTCTTCGTCGTCCGCATCCCAACCTTCCTGACCATAATCCGGCCAGGGCTCTCCTGATAAAGAGAGAGAATTTAGTGAATTCAGGATGTCGCCAAAGGGCGAGTGCTGAAAGATGTCCGCGGCAGTGAATTCCTTGATCGGCACCCAATCGGATTCGATTGGCAGGGGCGCGGAAGGTTTGGAGTCCGGTGCATTGGAGTCACGAGCTTCGCAAAGGACGGGGTAGGTGTACGCCTCAATCGCCGTAGAGATCGCAGCCCCCGAGGCGGTGTCCAGCCACCTGCCTCGATCGGTAGCGATCGGCTCCGAGCTAAAGGTCGGGCGGACACCGTGCAGCCTCCAGACACCGCTCGGCGGCAGAGCTAGATCACACCTCGCTACAAAGGCGGGCGCTTGGCTGTGGCTCGAACCCGTCGAAGATCAAGTCTCCGCGACGTCACCGTAGTTCAAACTTCCAAATCTGACCTGGTGGCAGGCGTAGCTTTCAATCTGCTCCGGATGGCTGCGAATTGCCCTTGATCTGAAACCGCCGAATACAAAGATCTGTCCGGGAGAAAAGTCTCACCTCGAGCGCATCGTTGTTGATGATCGAGGAGCCATCGGGCCTAAAGATGACGACACGGAGGAACTCTCAATGAAAGCACCAATGTCGGTGTCAAAACCGGCGGATATCGGGTAGGGGGTCCCGAACTGCAGGCCTAGGCGGATGGTAACAGGAGACAAGGGACATGATGTTTTTACCTGTGTTCGGGCCCTCTCGATGGAGGTAAAACCCTACTCCTGCTTGATTAATATTGATGATATGGGTAGTACAAGAGTAGATCTACCACGAGATCATAGAGGCTAAAACCTAGAAGCTAGCCTATGGTATGATTGTTGTTCGTCCTACGGACTAAAACCCTCTGGTTTATATAGGCACCGAATAGGGTTAGGGTTACACAGAATCGGTTACAATGGTAGGAGATCTACATATCCGTATCGCCAAGCAAGCCATACAAGCCAAGGAAAGTCCCATCCGGACACGGGACGAAGTCTTCAATCTTGTATCTTCATAGTCTAGGAGTCCGGCCAAAGGCTATAGTCCGGCTATCCGTACACCCCCTAATCCAGGACTCCCTCACCCGATGACCATCTCAAAACCCCTCTAAACCCCACGGGGTTTCGCCTAACCCTAGCTCCCAACGTCAGCCGTCCGATCATACCCTCGCGCCAAGCGACAACCCTCAAATCTGGTCTTCTAGACGGAATTAGGTGGGCTGGTTGCGTGCAGGCTCAGCGCCGTTTGACCACAAGGACGGCTCTGCATCGTTGGATCGTGGGGCGATCCGAGGGAGGCGATCCTATTGGTTGTTCTCGGTTGCTCGCCCACCACTGACTTCCCAAAGGCTCCGCATCGTTGGATCGTGGGGCGATCCGCGAGAGGCGATCCTATTGGTTGTGCTCGGCTGCTCGCCCATCATTGACTCCGTGAAAAAAACATTGTTATTGGGCCCAAAAGGAAACCAAGCTCTGGTTGGGCCGTCGAATTGCGTCATTTTTTTTGCATCGTTTGCTCTGTTTTTTGTGAACGTGTTGGCTCTGTATTTTTGCATCGTTTGAAATCAAATGACATTGCGTACCAAAATTTAGTTCTTTTTGTTCTATACAAATGCAAAATGACCAAATTTTTAAGGGCCAAATTTATTTTTATCATGCAAAATGGCCACAAACTATTCAAAAATTGTCTCTTTTTGTTCATATAATATATATGACCACGGATTCCCACGCGTGCAATTAGCTTCTTTTTCTTCTCCTTTTTCAAACCACCATTTCCCACGCGTGTACACTCCTGATGCTGCGGTGGGTTTGAAAACGGGCTACTTCACATTTGACCTCGTTATTGCCACGACCAAATAACATGTAGCACTACGGCTATTTAAGCCACCCTCTACCTCTGCCATCCCATATCCATCTCCCATCCTCTCTGCCATCTGCCCTTCTTTCTGTTCGACCACTTCTCCTTCTTGTAGCACATCCTTAGCCATGCAGTACAGCGGACCAACCTACCACTTCCCACCCACCATGCCAGAGAGGCTCTACCCTCCGGGCGTGTACGTTGAGCGCACACTACGTGTGTGGGCGATATCAAGGTGGAGGACCGCAAGGAACTTCACCGAGTTCTTCCTCGTGTCCGGCTACCACCACCTCCGCGGGGATCTCCAAGGATGTTCCGTGTCGAGGAGGTCATCCAAAACGGGGTGGTGGTTGCTCTCCTTGCCCACTTCACCAACACATTCGAAGCCTTCTACCTCCTCGGCCGGGTGTTTTGGTGTGGCTGCAAGTTCATCACTTTCACCACCCACAACATGTTCACGGAGTACACCAACATCTTCCCCATCGCGTCGCGCATGCACACTCTTCCGTACCCCATCGACAACGCCCCGAAGGAGCAGTGAAGGGCGCCCAGAGGAGGAGCGAGGTGGAGAAGGCGGCGTCTAGCTAGGGTTCTAAATCCTCTATCTATTTTTGTATCTTTTAGTCTATGTTATGTTAAGTTGTAATTGAACTATGTTGGAGATGCTATGGGCTTATTGGCCCTTTTATCAAGTTCTATTATTAAGTTTTCTATCTATTCTATTATGAAGTTCTTCCTAGTTTCAACTATGTGATCGTGCTATGGTCTTGTTAGCCCTATCTACATGTTTGTTGATTGTTTTCTTAGAGAGCTCGCTTTTTTAGTAACCACCTAGTGCATGCAGCCACAATGAACCCTTATTTTTTTTACACAAGCCACAAATATGTAGCCACCTAGCTAGTGCATGCAGCCACAACATATTTGTTCAATTTATTTGTCATAGCAAAATGGGTGCATATGCGAGTGGATCGAAAAGGCTACAACAGATTGTAAAAAAACGATGCTCTAAATCAAGGAGACAAGCACGCAAGAAGAGAGGAACCAGCGGCAGCGACCGTCGCAGCATTTGTGGCGGCTGGCAGGCACGAAAGCGGCTCGGTCAGTGCATCGTGGCGGCACGCATCCGTGCATGCAGGCTGGTCGGCGCATGCAGGCTCGGTCGGCGCATCGTGGCGGCGCGGATCGACGCATGCAGGCAGGCTTGTTGGGTGCATGTATACCAGGCGTCTGTCGTGGCGGCGCGCGCAGGCGTTTAATGCAAGGGACGGCCCAATGAAACCACGACCAACGGTCAAACAACTACACCGCCCAACGCAGCCCCACTCATCAGAGTTAACGGTCAAATCACTGACCTGACGACGACGTCCGTTGTGACCTCTTGTAAGGGTTTCGGGCAAGGGAGTGGGGAAAACTGAGCAAAAAGTTAAGAGTGTGGGGATGAATGAGTAGAGCTAAGGAACCAGGGGCACATATGTAAAAAAAACCTTAGAATTACTCCAAAAAGCATTATTATGGAAAAAAACATCATAAATAACAGTAAGAAAACATGATGCAAAATGGACGTATCAACTCCCCCAAGCTTAGACCTCGCTTGTCATCAAGCGAAAACCGAAATCGAAAAACATGAACACATGCTTTGAGAGAGAGGTGTCAATAAAAACAAAATACGAACATAGAAGCATCATGTTGATTATTATAATAGTAAAAAAATTAAACATAGGACTTTTATCATATACTTCTCATGAATAAGTAATAGTTCATCACACAATCGAAGTATAAAGCAAAAACTCTATTAGAAATCAACAAACTATGTTCTCAGTCAACTTTGCAACTACACTTCATCATCTTTTCAGGAAGGGTCACGTATCGGAGCCTTTAGGCAAGTCCACATACTCAACCATCATATAGTCTTCTATGATTGCTAACACTCACCGCGTACACATGAACAAAACGTTTCAAACGGACACATAGAAATATAGGGGCTTATAGTTTCGCCTCCCAACATATTCACCTCAAGGGTGGTGTCAACAATAATAACTCATGCTATCTATATTCGACTGGACATATGTGCCTAGATATTTCCTCACCACATGATGCTTGCCAAAGGATAAAAATAAAAAGGAATAGAAGGAAAACTTTGACTCTTTGCATAAAAGTAAATACATAAAGGTAAAAGATAGGCCCTTCGCAGAGGGAAGCAGAGATTACCATACGCTTATTTGTTTGTATGCTCAACTCCTTAGTGCGAAAGAACGTCACGTTGCATTGCCCCTTGTGATAGCGACCTTTATTATGCAGTCTGTCGCCTTTATTCTTCACCATCAAATGTTCGTGCAACGCTCAATTTTCTCTTGCACTAAATGACCTCACACATTTAGAAGCAATTTTATTGCCCTTTTGCACCGATGACAACTTACTTGAGGGATCTTGCTCAATCCCTAGGTAGGTATGGTGGACACTTGAAAATAAGATTTGGGTTTAAGGGTTTTTGGATGCACAATTAGTATCTCTACTTAGTGCGGAATTTTTGGCTAGCAAAGATAGGGGGAATCACCACATGTTAAAGGATCTATGACAATATGACTTCTATGGGAATATAAACAAACATAAACCAGTAAGTTGTCTTCCTTGTCCAACGTCAACAATTTTGGCATATAATATTTTGATGAGGGTTCACAATCACAAAAGATTTCTAGGATAGTATATTTATATGTGAATCTTCTCTTCCCTTATTAATTCTTTCATGAGTTGCATCATTGACTAATGTTATGTTTGTCAATATCTAATAAAATTTTCTACTTATACTTTTCCTTATGTGGTGGCATCACCTACCATAGGATTAGTATATGATCTTATTGATTTATTTCCTTTCTTTTATTTATTTCCTTTCTCTTTTTCCTTTCTTATTTCTTTTATTTATTTGCAACATGAAAGTAAAGAAAGCCAAAAATCAAACTAAACTTTATTATATAACTTGCACACGATTACAAGGATAGCTCACTAAGCAAACTCTGAAGGAAGAAATGATCGAACTAACTTTATTTCATCTAAAGCAAAAATATCAAACTAAAATAAGTAAAAGCAAAAAGATAGTGGGATGATACGATACCGGGGCACCTCCCCCAAGCTTGGCGGAAGCCAAGGGGAGTGCCCATACCCAATACTCAGTTTTCCTTTGGTGGTGAAGAGAAGGTAGTGGTGGTGGTGAGAGAGTAGAGGGTTTGCCCTTCGCTTCCTCCAGCTTCTGATGGAGAATAAAATTATCTATCCTCAACTCATCATTATCCATCTCGAGTTTTATTATCTTCTTGCATAACGCCTCCATTCTTTAGTTTTTGAATCGGGGAGGAACCGATTCATCTTCATCTTCTTCGGTGGTCCAACTATAGTGCTTCTCATCCCCATAGGATTTGGGGTTTGCGATGAGATCAGCAACATAGCTCTCGCCCTGAGAGTCTTGAGATGACATATTTTCAGATCTAAGAGGAAAACAACAAGAAATGAGAACGGAGGATTTCTCTGCGATATGGTGGTTAACAGGTTCGGGAAGTATATATAGATTTTTTTATCTTGGGGGACAAGCATACGGAAGAAAAATAGAGTCCGGAAGGTGTCCCAGGTGGGCACAACCCACCTGGGCGCGCCAGGCAATCCTGGTGCGCCTTGTGCCCACCAGGGTATGCTTCCTGGAAGTTTCTTTATTTCCTAAATTTTTAAATATTCCAAAACTGATAAAAAATATTTTTGCGGATTTTTTGGACTCCGTTTACTTACCGTATCACGTACCTCCTTATTTTCACGATTCTGGAGCGTTTCGGAAGGACTCTTTTATGTGTTCTTCCGGATAATGCTACTTTCAATACTAATGGGCGTACCTGAGATATAATGTTTTATTTTGCCCATTGACAACCTTCGGGATTATTTATTTTGATGGCTCCAGACCGATAAACATCCTTGATGACATATGGGCCTTCCCATTTTGAGAGGAGTTTTCCTGCAAAGACTCTGAAACGAGAGTGGTACAAAAGAACATATTCTCCGATTTTAAACTCACACTTTTGGATTCTTTTGCCATGCCATCTTTTAACCTTTTCTTTGAATAATTTTGCATTTTCATAAGCTTGGGTTCTCCATTCATCTAAAGAACTAATATCAAATAACCTATTTTCACCAACAAGTTTGAAATCATAGTTGAGCTCTTTAACTGCCCAATATGCTTTATGTCCTAACTCAAGAGGCGAATGACAAGCTTTTCCATAAACCATTTTATAAGGAGACATACCCATAGGATTTTTATATGCTGTTCTATAAGCCCAAAGTGCATCATCTAATTTCTTAGACCAATTCTTCCTGGACCTATTGACAGTATTTTGCAAAATTAATTTTATTTCTCTATATCTAAGCTCAACTTGACCACTAGACTGAGGATGATAAGGTGATGCAATTCTATGGTTAACATCATACTTGGCAAGCATTTTACGGAACCACCATGAATAAATATGAACCACCATCAGTCATTAAATATCTAGGGACTCCAAACCTTGGGAAAATAACTTCCTTAAGCATTTTAATAGAGGTGTTGTGATCAGCACTACTGGATGGAATAGCTTCTACCCATTTAGTAAAATAATCAACAGCAACCAAAATATGTGTATACCCATTAGAGGAAGGAAAAGGTCCCATGTAATCAAATCCCCAAACATCAAATGGTTCAACAGCAAGTGAATAATTCATAGGCATTTCTTGACGCTTACCAATATTACCTATTCTTTGACATTCATCACAAGATAAGACGAACTTGCGGGCATCCTTGAAGAGAGTAAGCCAATAAAATCCAGACTGCAATACCTTATGGGCAGTTCTATCTCCAGCATGATGCCCTCCATAAGCTTCGGAGTGACATTTCCATAGGATTTGTCCCAGTTCATGCTCAGGTACACAACGTCTAATAATACCATCTACTCCTTCTTTATAAAGATGTGGGTCATCCCAAAAGTAATGTCTTAAATCATAGAAGATTTTTTATTTTGTTGGTATGTAAAGCTAGGTGGTAAATATTTAGCAACAATGTAATTAGCATAGTCAGCATACCAAGGAGTACTATGAGAAACATTTATTGCAGCTAACTGCTCATCAGGAAAACTATCATCAATAGGTAGTGGGTCATCAAGCACATTTTCAAGCCTAGATAATTTATCAGCTACTGGGTTCACAGCTCCTTTTAAATCAATGATATGTAAATCAAATTCTTGTAACAAGAGAACCCATCGAATAAGTCTAGGTTTAGCATCTTTCTTTTCCATAAGATATTTAATAGCAGTTGGTCTGTGTGAACAGTTACTTTGGAATCAACAATATAAGGTTTAAATTTATCACAAGCAAACACAACTACTAAAAATTCTTTTTTAGTAGTAGCATAATTTCTTTGAGCACCGTCTAGAGTTTTACTAGCATAATGAATAACATTCAGTTTCTTATCAACTCTTTGTCCTAAAACAGCACCAACAGCATAATCACTAGCATCACACATAATTTCAAAAGGCAAGCTCCAATCAGGTGGTTGAACAATAGGTGCAGAAATTAAGGCTTTCTTGAGTGTTTCAAAGGCTTCTAGACAATTATCATCAAAAACAAAGGGAATATCCTTTTGCAAGAGACTAGTGAGAGGCCAAGAAATTTTAGAAAAGTCTTTGATAAATCTCCTATAGAAACCATCATGACCTAGAAAACTATGAATACCTTTTATATCTTTAGGACATGGCATTTTCTCAACTGCATCAACCTTAGCTTGGTCCACTTCAATACCTCTTTCAGAAATTTTATGACCCAAGACAATGCCTTCACTAACCATAAAGTGGCACTTCTCCAAATTCAAGACAAGATTTGTTTGTTCACATCTCTGCAAAACTCGCTCAAGATTGCTTAAGCAATCATCAAAAGACTTCCCATAAACAGAAAAGTCATCCATGAAACCTCAACAATCTTTTCACAAAAATCAGAGAATGTAGCAGTCATACATCTTTGAAAGGTAGCAGGTGCATTACATAAACCAAAAGGCATATGTCTATAAGCATAGGTTCCAAAGGGACAAGTAAAAGTGGTCTTTTCTTGATCAGGTTGAGAAACATGTATTTGTGAAAAGCAGAATATCCATCAAGGAAGCAAAAGTGTGTGTGCTTAGATAATCTTTCAAGCATTTGATCAATAAAAGGCAAAGGGTAATGATCTTTTCTAGTTGCTTTGTTTAATTTTCTAAAATCAATTACCATTCTATAGCCTGTAATAATTCTCTGTGGAATAAGCTCATTCTTATCATTAGGAATAACAGTTATACCTCCTTTCTTAGGGACACAATGAACAGGACTTACCCATCTACTATCATCTATGGGATAGATTATACACCTTCTAGAAGTTTTAATATTTCCGTTCTTACCACTTCTTTCATCTTCGGATTTAGCAAGCGTTGGTGATCAACAACGGGTTTAGCATCAGGTTCCATATTAATTTTATGCTGACATATGGTGGGACTAATGCCCTTTAAATCGTCAAGAGTATATCCAATAGCAGCTCGGTGCTTCCTTAGAACTTTCAATAATCTTTCGTCTTCATGTTCTGAAAGGTTAGCACTAATAATAACAGGATATATCTTCTTTTCGTCAAGATAAGCATATTTCAAAGTGTCTGTCAATTGTTTTAATTCAAACACAGGATCACCTTTAGGTAGAGGTGGACCTCCTAGAGTTTCAATAGGAAAATTGTGTTTAAGTAGAGGACGTTGTTCAAAGAAATTTTTATCTATTTCATTTCTTTCATGCATATGTAAATCATTTTCATGGTCTAGCAAATATTGTTCTAAAGGATCACTAGGTGGTACAGCAACAGAAGCAAGACCAATTAATTCATCCTTACTAGGCAATTCTTTTTCATGAAGCTTTGTACTAAACTTGGAAAAATTAAACTCATGAGACTCGTTACCAAAGCTAACACCGAAAGTTCGTTTCTCACAATCTATCTTAGCATTAACTGTGTTCAAGAAAGGTCTACCAAAAATAATGGGACAGAAGTCATCTTGTGGGGAACAAAGAACAAGGACATCAATAGGGTATTTTATTTTCCCGCACAAGACTTCAACATCTCTAACAATCCCAATTGGTGATATGGTGTCTCTATTAGCAAGTTTAATAGTAACATCTATGTCTTCTATCTCTGCAGGTGCTATGTCTTTCATAATTTCTTGACATAAGGGTGTAAGGAATAGCACTCACACTAGCACCTATGTCACATAAACCATGATAACAGTGGTCTCCTATTTTAACTGAGATGACAGGCATGCCAACAACATGTCTATGTTTATCCTTTTTATCAGGTTTGGCAATTCTAGCAGCTTCTTCACAGAAGTAAATAACATGCCCATCTATATCTTCTTCTAAGAGATCTTTAACCATAACTATGCTAGGTTCAACTTTAATTTGTTCATCAGGCTTAGGTGTTCTAATATAGCTTTTGTTAACCACAATTGAAACTTTAGCATGTTCCTTTATCCTAACAGGGAAAGGTGGTTTCTCAATATAAGCAGAAGGAACAACTGGATCAACATTATAAAGTATAGTTTCTTCTTTAATTGGTACCGGTTCTTTGATTTCTTCTCTAATAGGTGGGTGATATTTAAACCACTTCTCTTTAGGTAGTTAAACATGAGTAGCAAATGATTCACAAAAGGAGGCTACTATCTCAGAGTCAAATCCATATTTAGTGCTAAACCTTTGAAAAGCATCGGTATCCATAAAATATTTAACACAATCATACTTGAGTTTAATGTTGGAAATATGCCCTAGCGGCAATAATAAATTAGTTATTATTATATTTCCTTGTTCCTGATAATCGTTCATTATCCATGCTATAATTGTATTTATAGGAAACTAAGATACATGTGTGGGTACATAGACAACACCATGTCCCTAGTAAGCCTCTAGTTGACTAGCTCGATGATCAGCAGATGGTTACGGTTTCACGACCATGGACATTGGATGTCGTTGATAACCGGATCACATCATTTGGAGAATGATGTGATGGACAAGACCCAATCCTAAGCCTAGCACAAAGATCGTAGTTCGTATGCTAAAGCTTTTCTAATGTCAAGTATCATTTCCTTAGACCATGAGATTGTGCAACTCCCGGATACCGTATGAATGCTTTGGGTGTACCAAACGTCGCAACGAATCGGGTGGCTATAAAGGTGCACTACTGGTATCTCCGAAAGTGTACATTGGGTTGGTACGAATCGAGGCTGGGATTTTGTCACTCCGTGTAAGCGGAGAGGTATCTCTGGGCCCACTCGGTAGGACATCATCATAATGTGCACAATGTGACCAAGGGGTTGATCACGGGATGATGTGTTACGGAACGAGTAAAGAGACTTGCCGGTAACGAGATTGAACAAGGTATCGGGATACCGACGATCGAATCTCGGGCAAGTACAATACCGCTAGACAAAGGGAATTGAATACGGGATTGATTGAATCCTCGACATCGTGGTTCATCCGATGAGATCATCGTGGAACGTGTGGGAGCCAACATGGGTATCCAGATCCCGCTGTTGGTTATTGACCGGAGAACGTCTCGGTCATGTCTGCATGGTTCCCGAACCCGTAGGGTCTACACTTAAGGTTCGGTGGCGCTAGAGTTGTTATGGGAAATAGTATGTGGTTACCGAAGGTTGTTTGGAGTTCGGATGTGATCCCGGACGTCACGAGGAGTTCGGAATGGTCCGACGGTGAAGATCGATATATTGGACGAAGGGTATTGGAGTGCGGAAGTGTTCCGGGGTACTGTGCTATGGCCAAGATGACCGAAAGGTGTTTGGGAGCCCGGCAAGTGTTGGAGGGCCTCATGGGCCAAAGGGAAGGGGCAAACCAGCCCACTAAGGGGTGGTGCGCCCTCCCGACCCTCTCACGTAACCAGGAGAGGTGGGGCGCCTCCTAGGGCAGCCCCTTCCCGGCTTGGGGGCAAGTTTCCTAGGTGGTGGGGCGCCCAAACCCATCTAGGGTTTCCCGTGGCCGCCGCCTCCCTAGGGAACCCTAGTGCGCCTCCTCCACCCCCTGACCCCTATCTATAGTGAGGGAGAGAGAGGGCAGCTGCACCCTTCCTCTGGCGCAGCCCCTCCCTCCTCCAACACTTCCTCCTCCTCCGTAGTGCTTAGCGAAGCTCTGCCGGAGAACCACGAGCTGCATCACCACCACGCCGTCGTGCTGTCGGAGTTCTCCCTCAACTTCTCCTCTCCCCTTGCTGGATCAAGAAGGAGGAGACGTCCCGGGCTGTACGTGTGTTGAACGCGGAGGTGCCGTCCGTTCGGCGCTAGGATCATCGGTGATTTGGATCACGACGAGTTCGACTCCATCAACCCCGTTCACTTGAACGCTTCCGCTTAGCGATCTACAAGGGTATGTAGATGCACTCTCCTTCCCCTCGTTGCTGGTTTCTCCATAGATAGATCTTGGTGACACGTAGGAAAATTTTGAATTTCTGCTACGTTCCCCAACAATGGCATCATGAGCTAGGTCTATTGCGTAGATTCTTTGCACGAGTAGAACACAAAGTAGTTGTGGGCGTTGATTTTGTTCAATATGCTTACCGTTACTAGTTCAATATTGTTTCGACGGTATTGTGGGATGAAGCGGCCCGGACCGACCTTACACGTACACTTACGTGAGATAGTTTCCACCGACTGATATGCACTTGGTGCATAAGGTGGCTAGCGGGTGCCAGTCTCTCCCACTTTAGTCGGAACGGATTCGATGAAAAGGGTCCTTATGAAGGGTAAATAGCAATTGGCATATCACGTTGTGGTTTTGCGTAGGTAAGAAACGTTCTTGCTAGAAACCCATAGCAGCCACGTAAAACATGCAAACAACAATTAGAGGATGTTTAACTTGTTTTTGCAGGGTATGCTATGTGATGTGATATGGCCAAGAAGAATGTGATGAATGATATGTGATGTATGAGATTGATCATGTTCTTGTAATAGGAATAACGACTTGCATGTCGATGAGTATGACAACGGCAGAGCCATAGGAGTTGTCTTTATTTATTGTATGACTGCGTGTCATTAAACAACGCCATGTAATTACTTTACTTTATTGCTAACCGTAGCCATAATAGTAGAAGTAATAGTTGGCGAGACAACTTCATGGAGACACGATGATGGAGATCATGATGATGGAGATCATGGTGTCATGCGGTGACGATGATGATCATGGAGCCGAAGATGGAGATCAAAAGGAGCAAAATGATATTGGCCATATCATGTCACTATTTGATTGCATGTGATGTTTATCATGTTTATGCATCTTATTTGCTTAGAACGACGGTAGTAAATAAGATGACCCTCATTAAAATTTCAAGAAAGTGTTCCCCTAAGCGTGCACCGTTGCAAAAGTTAAATCGTTTCAAGCACCACGTGATGATCGGGTGTGATAGATTCTTACGTTCACATACAACGGGTGTAAGCCATATTTACACCTTGAAACACTTAGGTTAACTTGACGAGCCTAGCATGTACAGGACATGGCCTCGGAACACAAGAGACCGAAAGGTCGAGCATGAGTCGTATAGTAGATACGATCAACATGAAGATGTTCACCGATGATGACTAGTCCGTCTCACGTGATGATCGGACATGGCCTAGTTGACTCGGATCGTGTAATCACTTAGATGACTAGAGGGATGTCTATCTGAGTGGGAGTTCATTAGATGAACTTAACTATCCTGAACATAGTCAAAAACCCTTTGCAAATTACGTCATAGCTCGCGCTTTAGTTCTACTGTTTAGATATGTTCCTAGAGAAAATATAGTTGAAAGTTAACGGTAGCAATTATGCGGTCGAGAAAGCTTATGTCCTTAATGCACCGCCGGTGTCTTGGACCTCGAACGTGGTGCGTGGATGTTCTGAACATCGACACACACGTTTTGATGACTACGTGATAGTTCGGTAATGTTAAGCGACTTAGAATTGAGGCACCAAAGACGGTTTTGAAGCGTCATGGAACATATGAGATGTTACGAGAGCTGAAATTGGGATTTCAGGCTCGTGCCCACATCAAGAGGTATGAGACCTCCGGCGAGTTTTCTAGCCTACAAACTAAGGGAGAAGATCTCAATCGTTGAGCTTGTACTCAGATTGTCTGAGTACAACAATCACTTGAATCGAGTGGGAGTTAATCTTCCAGATGAGATAGTGATATTTCTCCAAAGACATTGCCACCAAGCTACTAGAGCTTCGTGATGAACTATAACATATCAAGGATAGATATGATGATCCTTGAAGTGTTCGCGATGTTTGACACTGCGAAAGTAGAAGTCAAGTAGGAGCATCAATTGTTGATGGTTGGTAAAACCACTAGTTTCAAGAAGGGCAAGGGCAACAAGGGATACTTCATGAAACGGCAAAAGCGATTCTTGCTCTAGTGAAGAAACCCAAGGTTGAACCCAAACACGAGACTAAGTGCTTACGTAATGAGAGGAGCGGACCTTTGAGCGGAACCACCCTAGATACTTGGTAGATGAGAAGGATGGCAAGGTCGATAGAAGTATATTGGATATACATTATGTTAATGTGTACTTTACTAGTACTCCTAGGAGCACCAGGGTATTAGATACCGGTTCGGTTGCTAAGTGTTAGTAACTCAAAATAAAAGCTACGGAATAAACGGAGACTAGCTAAAGGTGAGCCGACGATATGTGTTGGAAGTGTTTCCAAGGTTGATGTGATCAAGCATCGCACGCTCCCTCTACCATCGAGATTGGAGTTAAACCTAAAATTGTTATTTGGTGTTTATGCGTTGAGCATAGACATGATTGGATTATGTCTATCGCAATACGGTTATTCATTTAAGGAGAATAATGGTTACTCTATTTATTTGAATAAATACCTTCAATGGTCTTGCACCTAAAAGAATGGTTTATTGAATCTCGATTGTAGTGATACATTTTCATGCCAAAAGATATAAGATAGTAATGATAGTACCACTTACTTGTGGCAATCGCCATGTAAGTCATATTGGTGTAAACGCATGAAGAAGCTCCATGTTGATGGATCTTTGGACTCACTCGTTTTGACAAGTTTGAGACATGCGAACCACGTCTATTGGTGTATACGCATGAAGAAACTCCATGGGGATGGATCGTTTTGACTCACTTGATTTTGAATCACTTGAGATATGCAAATCATACCACATGGGCAAGATGACCTAAAAGCCTCGGTTTCAAAGAAGATGGAACAAGATAGCAACTTGTTGGAAGTAACACATTTTGATGTGTGCAGTCCAATGAGTCTTTGAGGCATGCGATGAATATCGTTATGTTCTTACTTCACGGATGATTTAAGTAGATCTTGAGTGTATTTACTTGATGAAACACAAGTCTGAATTATTGAATGGTTCAAGTAATTTCAGAGTGAAGTTAAAGATCATCGTGACAAGAGGATGAAATGTCTATGATATGATCATAGAGATGAGTATCTGAGTTACGAGCTTTGGAATGCAATTAAGACATTGTGGAAATTGTTTCACAATTAATACCGCCTCGAACACCATAGTGTGATGGTATGTCCGAACATCATAGTTGCACCCTATCAGATATGGTGCG
Source organism: Aegilops bicornis (assembly GCA_021605145.1). Lineage (NCBI taxonomy): Eukaryota > Viridiplantae > Streptophyta > Magnoliopsida > Poales > Poaceae > Aegilops > Aegilops bicornis. Next base: position 107,960,143 of record CM038671.1, read on the forward strand.
TACCATGATGTCTCTTATCGAATTACCACTATCGTTCATGGGTTAGGCATTAGAGACAACCGCACTCACTTTAATAGGGCACCACGTAATTCCGTTGAGACGGCCTTTGTTTGAACTATGGTTTGGAGAAACCTAATTTGTCGTTTCTTAAAAGTTTGGGGCTGCGACGCTTATGTGAAAAAGTTTCATTGTGATAAGCTCGAACCCAAAACGGATAAATACATCTTCATAGGACACCCAAAAAGTTGGGTATACCTCCTATCTCAAGATCCGGAAGCAAAAGTAATTGTTTCTAGAAGCGGGTCCTTTCTCGAGGAAAAGTTTCTCTCGAAAGAATTGAGTGGGAGGATGGTGGAGACTTGATGAGGTTATTGAACCATCACTTCAACTAGTGTGCAGCAGGCACGGGAAGTTGTTCTGTGGGCGCCTACACCAATTGAAGTAGAAGCTTATGATAGTGATCATGAAGTTTCGGATCAAGTCACTATCGCACCTCGTGGGGTGACAAGGATGCGTACTACTTCAGAGTGGTACAATAATCATGTCTTGAAGGTCATGTTGCTAGACAACAATGAACCTACGAGCTATGGAGAAGCGATGGTGGGCCCGGATTCCGACAAATGGTTAGAAGCCATGAAATCCGAGATAGGATCCATGTATCAGAACAAAGCATGGACTTTGGTGGACTTGCCCGATGATAGGCAAGCCATTGAGATAAATGGATCTTTAAGAAAAAGACGGACGTGGACGGTAATGTTACCGTCTATGAAGCTCGACTTGTGGCGAAGAGGTTTTCACAAGTTCAAGGAGTTGACTACGGTGAGATTTTCTCACTCGTAGCGATGCTTAAGTCCGTCGGAATCATGCTAGCATTAGCTGCATTTATGAAATCTTGCAGATAGGATGTCAAAACATTGTTTCCGCGATGATATCCTTGAGGAAAGGTTGTATGTGATACAACTAGAAGGTTTTGTCAATCCTGAAAGACGCTAACAAGTATGCAAAGCTCCAGCAACCCTTCTAAGGACTGGAGTAAGCATCTCGGAGATGGAATATACGCTTTGATGAGATGATCAAAGATTTTGGGTTTATACAAAGTTTACGAGAAACTTGTATTTCCAAAGAAGTGAGTGGGAGCACTATAGAATTTCTGATGAGTATATGTTGTTGACATATTGTTGATCAGAAATGATGTAGAATTTCTGGAAAGCATATAGGGTTATTTGAAAAGTGTTTTCAATAGAAAACCTGGAATAAGCTGCTTAAACATTGAGCATCAAGATCTATGAGGATAGATCCAAACGCTAAATGATACTTTCAAATGAGCACATACCTTGACATGATCTTGAAGGTGTTCAAGATGGATCAGTCAAAGAAGGAGTTCTTGCCTGAGTTGTAAGGTATGAAGTTAAAAGTTAAAGCTCGACCACGGAAGAAGAGAGAGAAAGGACGAAGGTCGTCCCCTAAGCCTTAGACATAGGCTCTATAGTATGCTATCCTGAGTACCGCACCTGATGAGTGCCTAGCTACATAACAGGCAAGAGGGTACAAAGGTGATCAAGGAGTGGATCACGGATGGTACATCAAAATTATCCTTAGAGGAATAAGGATATGTTTCTCGGTTATGGAGGTGATAAAGAGTTCGACGTAAAGAGTTGCGTCGATGCAAGCTTAACACCTATCCGGGTAGCTCTGAGTAGAGATACCGGATACGTATATTGGAGCAACAATTTGGAATAGCTCCAAGTGGAACGTGGTAGCAGCATCTATGATATGACATAAAGTTTTGCGAAATACATAGGGATCTGAATATTGCAGACCCATTGACTACAACCTCTCTCACAAGCATAAACATGATCAAACCCAGAACTCATTGAGTGTTAATCACATAGTGATGTGAACTAGATTATTGATTCTAGTAAACTCTTTGGATGTTGGTCACATGGCGATGTGACCTGTGAGTGTTAATCACATGGCGGGTGAACTAGATTATTGACTCTAGTGCAAGTGGGAGACTGTTGGAAATATGCCCTAGAGGCAATAATAAATTAGTTATTATTATATTTCCTTGTACATGATAATCGTTTATTATCCATGCTATAATTGTATTGATAGGAAACTAAGATACATGTGTGGGTACATAGACAACACCATGTCCCTAGTAAGCCTCTAGTTGACTAGCTCGTTGATCAATGATGGTTACGGTTTCACGACCATGGACATTGGATGTCGTTGATAATCGGATCACATCATTTGGAGAATGATGTGATGGACAAGACCCAATCCTAAGACTAGCACAAAGATCGTAGTTCAGTATGCTAAAGCTTTTCTAATGTCAAGTATCATTTCCTTAGACCATGAGATTGTGCAACTCCGGATACCGTAGGAATGCTTTGGGTGTACCAAACGCCACAACGAATCGGGTGGCTATAAAGGTGCACTACGGTATGTCCGAAAGTGTCTCATTGGGTTGTACGAATCGAGACTGGATTTTGTCACTCCGTGTAAGCGGAGAGGTATCTCTGGGCCCACTCGGTAGGACATCATCATAATGTGCACAATGTGACCAAGGGGTTGATCACGGGATGATGTGTTACGGAACAGTAAAGAGACTTGCCGGTAACGAGATTGAACAAGGTATCGGGATACCGACGATCGAATCTCGGGCAAGTACAATACCGCTAGACAAAGGGAATTGAATACGGGATTGATTGAATCCTCGACATCGTGGTTCATCCGATGAGATCATCGTGGAACATGTGGGAGCCAACATGGGTATCCAGATCCCGCTGTTGGTTATTGACCGAGAACGTCTCGGTCATGTTCGCATGGTTCCCGAACCCGTAGGGTCTACACACTTAAGGTTCGGTGACGCTTAGAGTTGTTATGGGAAATAGTATGTGGTTACCGAAGGTTGTTCGAGTCCGGATGTGATCCCGGACGTCACGAGGAGTTCCGAATGGTCCGACGGTGAAGATCGATATATTGGACGAAGGGTATTGGAGTCCTAAGTGTTCCGGGGATACCAGGCTATGGCCAACATGACCGAAAGGTGTTTCGGGAGCCCCGGCAAGTGTTGGAGGGCCTCATGGGCCAAAGGGGAAGGGGCAAACCAGCCCACTAAGGGGTGATGCACCCCTCCCAGCCCCTCTCACGTAACCAGAGAGGTGGGGGCGCCTCCCCTAGGGCAGCCCCCCTTCCCGGCTTGGGGGCAAGTTTCCTAGGGGTGGGGGCGCCCAAACCCATCTAGGGTTTCCCCTGTGGCCGCCGCCCCTCCCCTAGGGAACCCTAGGGCGCCTCCTCCCCCCCTTCCCCCTATATATAGTGAGGGAGAGAGAGGGCAGCCGCACGCCCTTCCCTGGCGCAGCCCCTCCCTCCTCCAACTCTTCCTCCTCCTCCGTAGTGCTTAGCGAAGCTCTGCCGAAGAACCACGAGCTCCATCACCACCACGCCGTCGTGCTGTCAGAGTTCTCCCTCAACTTCTCCTCTCCATGCTGGATCAAGAAGGAGGAGACGTCCCCGGGCTGTACGTGTGTTGAACGCGGAGGTGCTGTCCGTTCGGCGCTAGGATCATCGGTGATTTGGATCACGGCAATGCGACTCCATCAACCCGTTCACTTGAACGCTTCCGCTTAGCGATCTACAAGGGTATGTAGATGCACTCTCCTTCCCCTCGTTGTTGGTTTCTCCATAGATAGATCTTGGTGACACGTAGGAAAATTTTGAATTTCTGCTACGTTCCCCAACATTTAATACCTGACTCTTTACCTTCTTCGAGTTCCCAATCTTCAGAGTTGCGTTTAATTCTTTCCAAAAGATCCCACCGGAATTTAATAGTCTTCTTCATAAAAGAACCAGCACAAGAAGTATCAAGCATGGTTTGATCATTACGAGAAAGCCGAGCATAAAAATTCTGGATAATAATTTCTTTTGAGAGCTCATGATTGGGGCATGAATATAACATTGTCTTATGCCTCCCCCAAGCTAGAGCGATACTTTCTCCTTCACGAGGCCAAAAATTATATATATAATTCCGATCACGATGAACTAGATGCATAGGATAAAAAAATTGCCGGAACTCCAATTTCAAATGATTCCAATTACAAGATCCAATATCATCGCATAGCCTATACCATGCCAATGCTTTTCCCTTCAAAGATAAAGGGAAAACCTTTTTCATAACTTCATCCCTGGGTAAACCTGGAAGCTTAAACAATCCACAAATTTGTTCTACATATATCAAGTGCATATCAGGATGTTCGGTTCCATCTCCTGCATAAGGATTAGCTAGCAGTTGCTCTATCATACCCAAGGAATTTCATATTCAATATTTTCAGTAGGTGCAGTAGGTTGAGGGGTAGCTAATTGTTGTTCCGGGCGAGGTGAAGATACCCCGAACAAAGGACACGCCAAAACAATCTCTTATGATAAGCAAAGCGTTCTTGAGGGTACACGGGAATTTCATCTAGTCACTTTCATCATGTTGGTTTAATTTGTGTTCGCTACTTTGATAATTTGATATGTGGGTGGACCGGTGCTTAGGTGCTGTTCTTACTTGAACAAACCTCCTAATTATGATTAACCCTCCCGCAAGCATCCGCAACTACGAGAAAAGTATTAAGAATAAATTCTAACCATAGCATTAAACTTTTGGATCCAATCGGTCCCTTATGAAATAGGCATAAACTGGGGTTTAAGCTTCTGTCACTCTCGCAACCCATCATCTAATTGCTACTCCACAATGCATTCCCTTAGGCCCAAATATGGTGAAGTGTCATGTAGTCGACGTTCACATGACACCACTAAGGGAATCACAACATACATACTATCGAAATATCAAACACATATCAATTTCACTTGATTACGTACAACATGATTTCTCCCGTGACCTCAAGAACAAAAGTAACTACTCATAAATGATAAACATGCTCATGATCAGAGGAGTATTAAATATCATAATGGATCCGAACATATAATCTTCCACCAAATAAACCATATAGTAATCAACTACAACATGTAATCAACACTACTAGTCACCCACAAGCACCAATCTATAGTTCCGGTAACAAGATTGAACACAAGAGATGAACTAGGTTTTGAGATGAGATGGTGCTGTTGAAGATGTTGATGGAGATTGCCCTCCCCAAGATGGGAGAGTTGTTGGTGATGATGATGACGATGATTTCCCCTCCGGGAGGGAAGTTCCCCCGGTGGAATCGCTCCGCCAGAGGGCAAAAGTGCTCCTGCCCAATTTCCGCCTTGAGACGGCGGCGCTCCGTCCCGAAAGTCCTCTCCTTATTTTTTCTAGGTCAAAATGACCTATATACCAGAAGATGGGCACCGGAGGTGGGCCTGGGTGAGCACAACCCACCAGGGCGCGCCTGGGCTCCCTGGCGCACCCAGGTGGGTTGTGCCCACCTGGTGGGCCCCCTCTGGTAGTTATTTTCTCCAATAATTCTTAAATATTCCATAAAAATCTCCGTGAAGTTTCCGCTTGTTTGGAGTTGTGCAAAATAGGTAGCCTGACGTAGCTTTTCCAGGTCCAGATTTCCAGCTGCCGGAATTCTCCCTCTTGGTGTGTACCTTGCAAATTATGAGAGAAAAGGCATTAGAATTACTCCAAAAAGCATTATTATGGATAAAAACATCATAAATAACAGTAAGAAAACACGATGCAAAATGGACGTATCACCAATATATAAGCAGCTTCACCGAGGTCTTTCATTGAAAAATTCTTATTCAAGTATCCTTTTATGCTATCCAAAAATTCTGTATTATTAATCAACAATATGTCATCCACACATAATATTAGAAATGCTACAGAGCTCCCACTCACTTTCTTGTAAATACAGGCTTCTCCAAAAGTTTGTATAAAACCATATGCTTTGGTCACACTATCAAAGTGTATATTCCAACTCCGAGAGGCTTGCACCAGTCCATAAATGGATCGCTGGAGCTTGCACACTTTGTTAGCACCTTTAGGATTGACAAAACCTTCTGGTTGCATCATATACAACTCTTATTTAAGATATCCATTAAGGAATGCAGATTTGACATCAATTTGCCAAATTTCATAATCATAAAATGCGGCAATTGCTAACATGATTCGGACAGACTTAAGCATCGCTACGGGTGAGAAGGTCTCATCATAGTCAACTCCTTGAACTTGTCGAAAACCTTTTGCAACAAGTCGAGCTTTGTAGACAATAACATTACATCGGCGTCAACCTTCTTCTTGAAGATCCATTTATTCTCTATGGCTTGCCGATCATCAGGCAAGTCAACCAAAGTCCATACTTTGTTCTCATACATGGATCCCATCTCAGATTTCATGGCCTCAAGCCATTTCACGAAATCTGGGCTCATCATCGCTTCCTCGTAGTTTGTAGGTTCGTCATGGTCAAGTAACATGACCTCCAGAATAGGAATATCGTACTACTCTGGTGCGGATCGTACTCTGGTTGACCTACGAGGTTCGGTAGTAACTTGATCTGAAGTTTCATGATCATCATCATTAGCTTCCTCACTGATTGGTGTAGGAATCACTGGAACTGATTTCTGTGATGTACTACTTTCCAATTCGGGAGAAGCTACAATTACCTCATCAAGTTCTACTTTCCTCCCATTCACTTCTTTCGAGAGAAACTCCTTCTCTAGAAAGGATCCATTATTAGCAATGAATATCTTGCCTTCGGATATGTGATAGAAGGTGTGCCCAACAGTCTCCTTTGGGTATCCTATGAAGACACATTTCTCCTATTTGGGTTCGAGCGTATCAGGTTGAAGCTTTTTCACATAAGCATCGCAGCCCCAAACTTTAAGAAACGATAGCTTAGGTTTCTTGCCAAACCAAAGTTCATATGGTGTCGTCTAAACGGATTTAGATGGTGCCCTATTTAACGTGAATGCAGCCGTCTCTAAAGCATAACCCCAAAACGAAAGCGGTAAATCAGTAAGAGACATCATTGATCACACCATATCTAATAAAGTACAGTTACGACGTTCGGACACACCATTACGCTATGGTGTTCCAGGTGGCGTGAGTTGTGAAACTATTCCACATTGTTTCAAATGAAGGCCAAACTCATAACTCAAATATTCTCCTCCACGATCAGATCGTAGAAACTTTATTTTCTTGTTACGATGATTTTCCACTTCACACTGAAATTCTTTGAACTTTTCAAATGTTTCAGACTTATGTTTCATTAAGTAGATATACTCATATCTGCTCAAATCATCTGTGAAGGTCAGAAAATAATGATACCCGCCGCGACCCTCAACAATCATTGGACCGCATACATCAATATGTATTATTTCCAACAAGTGAGTTGCTCGCTCCATAGTTCCGGAGAACAGAGTCTTAGTCATCTTGCCCATGAGGCATGGTTCGCAAGCATCAAGTGATTCATAATCAAGGATTCCAAAAGTCCATCAGCCTGGAGTTTCTTCATGCGCTTTACACCAATATGACCTAAACGGGTAGTGCCACAAATAAGTTGCACTATCATTATTAACTTTGCATCTTTTGGCTTCAGTATTAAGAATATGTGTATCACTACAATCGAGATTCAACAAAAATAGACCACTCATCAAGGGTGCATGACCACAAAAGATATTACTCATATAAATAGAACAACCATCATTCTCTGATTTAAATGAATAACCGACTCGCATTAAACAAGATCCAGATATAATGTTCATGCTCACCAAATAACAATTATTTAGGTCTAAAACTAATCCCGACGGTAGATGTAGAGGTAGCGTTCTGACGGCGATCACATCGACTTGGAACCATTTCCCACACGCATCGTCGCCTCGTCCTTAGACAATCTTCGTTTAATCCATAGCCCCTATTTCGAGCTGCAAATATGAGCAACAGAACCAGTATCAAATACCCACGCGCTACTATGAGCATTAGTAAGGTACACATCAATAACATGTATATCAAATATACCTTTCACTTTGCCATCCTTCTTATCCGCCAGATACTTGGGGCAGTTCGCTTCAAAGGACCAGTCCCTTTGCAAGAGAAGCACTTTCGATTTGTGCTTAGGTCCAGACTTGGGCTTCTTCACTTGAGCAGCAACTTGCTTGCCGTTCTTCATGAAGTTCCCCTTCTTCCCTTTGCCCTTTTTCTTGAAACTAGTGGTCTTGTTAACCATCAACACTTGATGCTCCTTCTTGATTTCTACCTCCGCAGCCTTTAGCATCGCGAAGAGCTCGGAATTGTCTTATCCATCCCTTGCATATTATAGTTCATCACGAAGCTTTTATAGCTTGGTGGCGTGATTGAAGAACTACATCAATGATACTATCATTAGGAAGATTAACTCCCGCTTGAGTCAAGTGGTTGTGGTACCCGGACATTCTCGAGTATCTGTTCACCGATGTAACTATTCTCCTCCATTTTGCAGCTATAGAACTTATTTGAGACTTCATATCTCTCAATTCGGGCATTTGCTTGAAATATTAACTTCAACTCCTGGAACATCTCATATGCTCCATGACATTCAAAACGTCTTTGAAGTCCCGATTCTAAGCCCTAAAGCATGGCAATAATCGAACTATCGAGTAGTCATCAGCTTTGCTCTGGCAGACGTTCATAATGTCCGGAGTTGCTCATGCAGCGGGTCTTGCACCTAGCGGTGCTTCCAGGACGTAATTATTCTGTGCAGCAATGAGGATAATCCTCAAGTTACGGACCCAGTCTGTGTAGTTGCTACCATCATCTTTCAACTTAGCTTTCTCTAGGAACGCATTAAAATTTAAAGGAACGGTAGCACGAGTCATTGATCTACAACAACATAGACATGCAAAAACTATCAGGTGCTAAGTTCATGATAAATTAAAGTTCAATTAATCATATTACTTAAGAACTTCCACTTAGATAGACATCCCTCCAATCATCTAAATGATCACGTGATCCATATCAACTAGACCATGTCCGATCATCACGTGAGATGGAATAGTTTTCAATGGTGAACATCACTATGTTGATCATATCTACTATATGATTCACGTTCGACCTTTCGGTCTTAGTGTTCCGAGGCCATATCTGCATATGCTAGGCTCATCAAGTTTAACCCGAGTATTCTGGACGTGCAAAATTGGCTTGCATCTGTTGTATGTGAACGTAGAGCTTATCACACCTGATCATCACGCGGGTGTCTCAAGACGCATTTAACTGTCGCAGAATAAAGGCATACTCAGGGAGAACACTTATACCTTGAAATTTAGTGAGGGATCATCTTATAATGCTACCACCGTACTAAGAAAAATAAGATGCATAAAAGATAAACATCACATGCAATCAAAATATGTGACATGATATGGCCATCATCTTCTTGTGCCTTTGATCTCCATCTCCAAAGCACCGTCATGATCTCCATCGTCACCGGCTTGACACCTTGATCTCCATCGTTGCACCGTTGTCGTCTCGCCAACTATTGCTTCTACGACTATCGCTACCGCTTAGTGATAAAGTAAAGCAATTACATGTCGATTGCATTTCATACAATAAAGCGACAACCATAAGGCTCCTGCCAGTTGCCGATAACTTTTACAAAACATGATCATCTCATACAACAATTTATATCTCATCATGTCTTGACCATATCACATCACAACATGCCCTGCAAAAACAAGTTAGACGTCCTCTACTTTGTTGTTGCAAGTTTTACGTGGCTGCTATGGGCTTCTAGCAAAAACTGTTCTTACATACGCATCAAAACCACAACGATTTTTCATCAAGTGTGCTGTTTTAACCTTCAACAAGGACCGGCCGTAGTCAAACTCGATTCAACTAAAGGTGGAGAAACACACACCTGCCAGCCACCTGTGTGCGAAGCACGTCGGTAAAGCCGGTCTCATGAACGCGGTCATGTAATGTCAGTCCGGGCCGCTTCATCCAACAATACCGCTGAATCAAAGTAAGACTTTGGTGGTAAGCAGTATGATTATCGCCCACAACTCTTTGTGTTCTACTCGTGCATATATCATCTACGCATAGACCTGGCTCGGATGCCACTGTTGGGGAACGTAGTAATTCAAAAAAATTCCGACGATCACGCAAGATCTATCTAGGAGATGCATAGCAACAAGACGGGAGAGTGTGTCCACGTACCTTCGTAGACCGAAAGCGGAACCGTTTAGTAACGCGGTTGATGTAGTCAAACGTCTTCACGATCCAACCAATCCATGTACCGAACGTACGACACCTCCGTGTTCAGCACACGTTCAACACGATGACGTCCCTCGAACTCTTGATCCAGCAGAGGGTGGAGGGAGAGTTCCGTCAGCACGATGATGTGGCAACGGCGATGATGAAGTTGCCGGCGCAGGGCTTCGCCTAAGCACTACGACGATATGACCGAGGTGTTAAACTGTGGAGGGGAGCACCGCACACGGCTAAGAGATTGTTTGTTGTGCTTTGGGGTGCCCCCTTGCCCCGTGAGCATAAAGGAGGGAGGGGAGGCCGCCGCCCAGGTGGCGCACCATGGTGGGAGTCCTACTAGGACTCCCAAGTCCTAGTAGGATTCCCTTTCCTTTCCGGAATAGGAAAGAGGGAAAGGGAGAGGGAGAAAGGGCAGGGGCGCCGCCTCCCTAGTCCACCCGGACTCCATGGGGGAATCACCTCCCCTTGGCCTGCCTCCTCTTCTCCCCTATGGCCCAATAAGGCCCATTACTTTCCTGGGGGGGTTCCGGTAACCTCCCAGTACTCCGAAAAATACCTGAATCACTCTGGAACCATTCCGGTGTCCGAATATAACCTTCCAATATATCAATATTTACCTCTCGACCATTTCAAGTATCCTCGTCATGTCCGTGATCTCATCCAAGACTCCGAACAAACTTTGGTCATCAAAACACATAACTCATAATACAAATCATCATCGAACGTTAAGCGTGCGGACCCTATGGGTTCAGAACTATGTAGACATGACCGAGACACATCTCCGGTCAATAACCAATAGCGGAACCTGGATGCTCATATTGGCTCCTACATATTCTACGAAGATCTTTATCGGTCAAACCGCATAACAACATGCGTCATTCCCTTTGTCATCGGTATGTTACTTGCCCGAGATTCGATCATCAGTATCCTCATAGCTAGTTCAACCTCGGTACCGGCAAGTCTCTTTACTCGTTCCGTAATGCATCATCCCGCAACTAATTCATTAGTCACATTGCTTGCAAGGCTTATAGTGATGTGCATTACATAGAGGGACCAGAGATACCTCTCCGATACACGGAGTGACAAATCCTAATCTTGATCTATGCCAACTCAACAAACACCTTCGAAGACACCTGTAGAGCATCTTTATAATCACCCAGTTACGTTGTGACGTTTGATAGCACACAAAATGTTCCTCCGGTATTCGGGAGTTGCATAATCTCATAGTCAGAGGAATATGTATAAATCATGAAGAAAGCAATAGCAATAAAACTAAACGATCATTATGCTAAGCTAACGGATGGGTGTTTTCCATCACATCATTCTCTAATGATGTGATCCCGTTCATCAAATGACAACACATGTCTATGGTTAGGAAACTTAACCATCTTTGATTGACGAGCTAGTCAAGTAGAGGCATACCAGGGACACTCTGTTTTGTCTATGTATTCACACATGTACTAAGTTTCCGGTTAATACAATTCTAGCATGAATAATAAACATTTATCATGATATAAGGAAATATAAATAACAACTTTATTATTGCCTCTAGGGCATATTTCCTTCAGTGCTTTCTTTAGCAAGTATGTGTTTTCAGTAATACTTGAGAGGCATATATAGCCTAAGAGTATGTTAGAGTGGTTCCGCAAAAAAAAAAAAAAAGAGTATATACTGTGGTTGATTAGACTATCTTTTCATATGCATTTTGTCTGATGTAAAAAAATATGACCTGCATCTTCTTGGTGATATATCTTGCAACTAATGTCTACGTGTTCATAAAATGCTACTCGAAAACATGTGACTAAAAGAAGACATATCATACAATTGATAGAAATATTGATATTTTTGTTTCTTTCTACCACACGGGAGAGGAGAGGGGGGAAGAGGGATTCCTATTTGACATCTGTTGTGCCAAATAGTTGTTGAATCGCCCATAGCAACTGCATGGACTGGATCAAATTGAAGTTCGCTTTCCAAACACTCCCGGGTTGGCTTCACTGATTTTTCTTCTGGTTTTCTTTCATATTTTATTCATTGGTTTGGTTTTCAACTGTTTTGTTTTTTGTTTTTATTTTGTTTCGATTCTAGTTGGTTCTTTCTTTTTCTCGATTTCTTTCAGATTTTCGGTTCTTCTCTAGGTTTTATTTTGCATTTTCTTTGTTTTTTTATCATTCTTATATACAATAAATAATTTTCAATATAAGGGGAACACTTTTAAAATACAAATTTAATACTTTATTAATATTTTTGAACATTTTAATATCAGTTGAACATTTCTTATCATACGACAAACATTTTTAAATGCACAATGACAAGATTTGGGACACATGCTAAACATATTTAAATACATAGTGAATAGTTTTCAAATATATATGTAAATATTTAAATCCACACAATATATCCAAAAGCCGTTTTTCAGATTTAACCCGACTTGAAACCTGAAGAAAAGCAACCGCAAAAAAAAAACCTGAACAAAAGAATAGAAAACCGCTCAAGAACGCACACTGCGTATCACCAGAGTGGGTCGGCTTACTATGCTCGAACATGTGCCCATGGAAAGGCCCAAACACCAGCCTCCCATGGGTCATGAGCCATTGTGGCGTTCAAACTGCAGCGCCAAATTTCAAGCAACTAAAAGAACTTCAGCGCCAAATCTATTCGTAAATTCAAGAGGCTTATGCTAAAAAAGGTTGAAGAGACGTATCTAGATATACCTGAGGCCGAAGCATGAGCTGTTGTCACATTTGAACATCAGTGACAAATCCACTAATAAGTCAAAGGGATGTTTCCAGCCGAACGCTGCCACACACACACGACAGATTTTGGACGATTTATGCATGATGCTACACATCAAGCCGTTCAATCAGCCACCGTGCAGAGTTCGACCGGGCACTGTGGTTCGCCCACTAGTCTCGTTTCTAGCGATACACATATTTTAAACGCAAAATTAATTGGTCTGTTGCACGCGTCCACTCTACTTAATTATGCATGGCTACGAAATTCTGTTTGGATCTTGCCGAAACAAAATTTCAGCCTTCTTTTGTTCTTTAAAAAATTCACAGATGTACTACAAATCTGAATTTTATTTATTTATTTACCCCTGCTGCTTGTTAGCACTCCCTCCTTTCTTAAATAATTACATTTTTAGAAATTTCAACAAGTGACTACATACAAAGCAAAATGAGTGAATCTACACTCTAAAATATGTCTATATACATCCGTATGTGGTAGTCCATTTGAAATCTCTAAAAAAACAAATATTTAGGAACGGAGGTACTCCCTCCGTCCCATAATATAAGAACACTTTTCTAGCTTTTTTAGCTTAAAACGTTCTTATAGTATGTAACGGGGGAGTACATGTTTGGTGAAATGCAATGCGATCTATGCAAAAATAAGAAGTTTCGGCTGCGGTCCTACAAATCTGAATTTGATTTTTTGACCCGTGCTGCTTGTTATTTTAGATGATTTTTGTGTTGCTATGAATTTAAAAAAATTATATTCGCGCACCAGGAGCACTCGTGCTGGAGAGCCAAAATGATGCACCTTTTTTTTAGAACATTGGCATTGTATTACTTAAGCAAAGATCTTACATAAGGTCTCCCGGATACAATCTAAAGCAAAAGGTAAATCACACAGAGCAATAGAATTCATCCAAGATTTAGTTATGAATGATACGCATGCTTGTGCACATGAGAAAAGAAATTAAATTGCCGACGAACGTGATTGAAGACAGCAGAGTTGAAGTGGACAGCTGCATGCTTGATGTCCACGAACCACCATTAAACTCCCCACCTGCCCTCGTGAGCATGCTCCCTGAAAAAACATCACTGCCCATAAATTCAGCGTCCTGTTCTAGTACAAAGTGCTTATCCTCCCTGAAAGGTACTTATCCATAAATCTCAGAATAGATGGGAATGGGAGGACAGACAGGCTGATAAAATTCAAATTAGATTCCATTGTTTATTCCTCAGCTGACCCAAATTTCTGCTCTTGCTTGGCAGTGAGCGCCAATTGGGTTGGGGTAAAGCTGATGCCCAGGGCATGTTCAAATCTCAAGATTCTGTAATAGCAAGAAGATGCTCCTTTGTTAACCTTTTCTGCATGCATGATGTCTTCTCTTTTGAGGGCATGGCCAATGCATAGCCCCAGGATGATGCCTCACATTTCATGTAGGATCGGATAACAGAAAAAATAGGTTCGGATGGGAAGCGGGATCCTCTTCAGGAGGCGGGTGCTTAGAGACGAAAAGTGTGGTCCAGTGCATAAAGTTGAAAAAGTTGAAATGAAAAGAAGGGATGCATGTGTAGTGAGAGTCACTTTCTATTCTTTGATGAGGTCCACTAGTAGTAGCTTGCATTTGGGAGAAAAAATCAATACATATGCTTCAAATTACTTTTTGTCATGAGAGAAACCAATTCCCTTTTACACTTTTTGAGGTTCTAACACTTTGTCACTCATGACCTGCTTTCATTTGACTCTCTCTCTCTCTCTCCTTTTTTTCAAATTACTACAGTTAATGTTATATGGCCATTTGAGAACAAAGTCTGCATGAACTGATGATGTGCACATGCAAACATGCCATAGGCATCAGAGTAATGCAGTTGTCAGTGCAGGAGCTAGTACTTCAAACGAGAGTTGGAATTAATTAGGATAAGCCTGTAGAGGACGGGCCCATCGTGCCCAGATGATGCCAAGAAAGTGAGTACATCAGGCTCCTGGCCAGTGTGATCAAGTGACTATATAACGAGGACTTTTTAGTGCATTTTGCTGGAAGTACATGCTTTTAGCCCTGCAGGAGCCAGGTTTTGGTGAAGAATAGATAGACTATAGAGTATAGGGTCTCAAAGTCTTATCTGATTGCATGTGTCTTTTTGGAATATTCCGCATTGGTATTCATAGGAACTAGTATCCGAGTTCTACCAGTCCCGTGATGATGCCACTTTTCAAACATAATCTTCCTAGGATTTGTCATCTTCCAAGGACACATCTATATCTACAGTTTAGAATTTGATGAATTTCAAATAATTTGGTGGGTTACAAAAAATATCTCAAAAATTTGGACTATATCAAACCGAAATCAGGTTTGCCACCAAAACTCAACATCGCCAAAACCAAGATGACGCCTTCACACCTTGAGATGCGCCCCTCTTTGAGTTAAGGGGAAATCATATATCTTGTTCCTCTGGATCGGATGATGACGGCGTCTCGGTGTTGTCTTCCTTCTTAAAGGCGCTACCTCGCTCGCTCGCGTGTCCCTCGTGTTGACTTCGGCAATGTTGGACTTATTGTTGGTTCGACTTTGCCGCTTTTGGTTCAGGCTTGATTAGTTTTGTGTTGTATTTTCTATTCGGGCCGAGCATCCCTTGTCTCTCTTCTCTGGGCATCATGTTCACGTTTGCCTGTGTTCATGTCATGTGTTTACCCCTCACTGTACTCATTTTATCCCTTCTATCAATGAAATGATACACAAGCTTTATGTATTGGTGAAAAAACTCAACTATATTTGTTCAAAATAAGAAATAATTTGGAGATTTCTGTTATTTTGATTATTCCAGCGAGTCTTGAATAATTATATTTATCATAATATAAAACCTCCCATCCAATTGGCCTTGACAGTCAACAATTTCTTCAATCCTAAATTAAGTATTTATAATCCGTTGTCTAGTGACGGCTTGTGACTTGGCTAGTTCTTCTGGTCGGCCACAATTACCAGGTTGTGGACAGCGTGGTGGCGGATGTGGCGTGTCGGCGACTGGGCGGATCTTGGTTGGGTCTTCCGGCCATGCCAGGATGCAGCCCTCGTCTTGTCCATGAAGGCGCATGCAACTCCGGGGAAAACCCTAGATCTCCTCGGGATCGAGCGATGGCGGTGCTTCTATATCATAGTCCCTCTTGAGGCATCGTTTCTAGAGTTTGATCCGGCCGAAGGGACCAGCGGTGGTGGCGGTAGCGTAAGACTTGGTGGAGCAATTGCCGATGAAAATTGTGTCAACTTCGAGCATGGTGGAAGATGCCGGCATCTCAGAAGTTGTTTCCTTGTCGAGGCATCGTTGTTGCAGTTTGCGTCACCATGTTCGAGATGTTCTGGGGGAAACCCTAGATCTGGGTGTCCCAGATTGGACGATGACGACACTTTCGGTGTCGTTCTCCCATCTGGAGGCACCATTTTGGAGCAAGTGTTTGCTTGAGGGGGCAAGAGGTGGAGCGTGTTCCATCTTTGGCATAGACGACAACGAGTCTTGATGGCGTGGCGTGGTGGGGTCTCGGTGCTGGACACGTGTTGATGGACACACACATGTCGATGGTGTTGTCTAGCACCGTGGTGGCGTCGGTGACAGAAGGGCCTAGCAAGGTTAAAGCATTGATCACTCCTGAAGATGGGACGGTGAAAGATGTCGACAACGGATTATAAAACGTGTGCATGTGGTGCACGCCGAGGGTCCACTAGACCGGTTGGTGATCCTAGCTCGCCAGTGGGCAGCTTGGTGAGGCCTAGCAATTTCTCAGTAAAACCCTAGCATCTCGGATTCACTGAACTACAACTCGGTCTGACCGAAATTGCATGTTTAGACTATGTTAATTGCGTCGGTGTCACCAAGATTATCGAATCGGTAGCTCCAAAATGCTTTCTGCAGAAAACTAAAGTTAAGATTTTGTCTCAATTTTTACAAAAACTAGCTGTCTTTTGTGATACTCATCCACTCTACCTACATCCATCTATTCACAGGGCCAGTTTACAGAGATGTCTGAGGCCAGTGATAGTCAGAACAGGTCAGAGGAGCAAGTCAACCTCAGTGAGGGCACAAGCCCTACTAGTGGCTATGACGAGGGAAGTAGAAGCACTCCTAGCAACTTTCCAAAAGCTGCTACTAGACAGAGGAAGAAGGAGGAATTCTGAAAGTGAAGATGAGGTTTTGTGGTTGAGGAAGAGGTAACTTCAAAGAAGAAAGTGGTCAAGAAAGAGTATGTTAGTGCTGCTGCCACCATCAAGCCAGGCCTACACAAGAAAGCTCCTGCCAAGAGAGCTCCCAAGTCCAAAGCCAGAAAATCAATTGTTGCACATGAGACTATGGAGTTCACACTTGAGCCCAGATAGGAAGATGAAGCTGCTGGTGGTAAGAAAAAAAGGAAGGAAAGAGTCAAGAAGACTACTGCCAGAGTCATTGGTAGACCTTCCATGATGAGATATTATGATGAGGAAGAGGAGGAGGAAGAGCCTGTTGCACCACCTGCAAAGTCTCAAAAGTTGATGGCTGATGCCATCAAGACTGGTGCTGCTCCCTCCAAGCCCAAGTCTGCTCCCAAGCCTTCTACTCCAAAGAGATCCACTAGAAACATTTCAGCTGCAGAGAAGAACAAGGCCCCAGTGCCTGAGGTCCAAGAGGATGATGATCCACTAGTGCTCAGAAAACTGAAGCCAAAGATACCAAACCACACTGGTGATCATCCAGTGGCTGAAAACATGAAGTTGAGGAAAGATTATGGACTGAGATACTGGAGGCAGACAGATCCATATGCCACAAGGAGGAGGACTGCTGTTGACTATTGTTTCCATACCTGAGAAAAGCATGACTTCTATGAGATTGTGTTGTTGGACAAGAAGCCCGTAGTGTGTGACATGAAATGGGTTGACTGGAAATACATTGATTCTAATGAAGATTACTTTCCCCATGTACATGATAGCTTCAGGCTGAATGGAGTTGATACTTTTGTTGGACAAAAGCTCACTAAATGGAATGACGAGATGATTATGAAGTTTTACTCCACTGCCCACTTCTATCCAGATGGGAAGATAGTGTGGATGACTGAGGGCACCAGGTACCAGTCATCAATCTCTGAATGGGTTGAGCTCATCAATGCTCCATAAGAGGCTAAAGATGGTCTTGATGTGTATAGCAAACCCAGGAAGGATCACAACTTCATGGCTAACATGTACAAGCCTATTCCTGATGCAGCCCTAGAAACTCACAAGTTGGGATCAATCTACTATCTGCTTGTTGGATTGACCACCATGAACACCATCTTGAGGCATACTTTGTTGACTAAGTCTGGAGATCACATGATGATACATGGTCATTCTATCAACTTGCTACACTTATTTGATATTCCCCAAAAAATCAAAGTCATGAGCTTAATAGTTGAGACAGTCAAGAGGACGACAGCTAATCAAAAGAGGTCATGTGGATATGCCCCCACACATTCATATGTTGATCATCTCCAAGGTTGGACCTGGGACATATCTTCTTGACAAAGAGCATCTACCTCTTAGGCCTGATTTTGAGGACAATGAAGTTGTCATGGATGCATCACATCCTACTTCTGCTGAAGCCCAGGAGAAGATTGAGAAGGCAAAGGCTGCAAAGGCGACAAAAGCAACAAGTGCTCCAGATGCTTCAATAGTGAACCTCAAGACTAAGCAAGTTTAGCTCACATATCTGCTAGAGGCTACCATGAGGATTGAAAAGAGCTTGGCCACCTTGACTCAGAATCAGGAGAGCTTAGAGAGGATTATTGATAGCAAAATGTAACAACCTTGATGTGAAGGTCATAGAGATTTAGACCATAGTAGAGAAGCCGAGGGATGATGCTGAGGACAATGATGACAGACCAACTATAGACAGGTTCCGGGCCAAGGCCAAGAGGTCTGCATCGAGCCAGCTTGCATTTGAGGCCTGCTCATTCTCGCTCCCCGCCACCACGCCCATAGTTGCTCCTCCAGTATATAATCCACCAGCTCCACAGACATCAGCCGAAGCATTTGCAGATGGACTCCTATCAACACCGTCTACGCACACCGGAGGTACAAGCCAAAAGACCCCTTCAGGAGCTCCCGGAGATCGTGCCTAGAGTGTCGTATAACACTATACATTTTTAAACTTTTGGTAACTTGTTACCAAAGGGGTAGAAAGTGTATGGATCACAGGCTTCGAGAGAGAGCGTCTTTTGCTTTTGTTGGTTTCATTTGCCTTGATTATTGCTACTTTGGTTTGGTTGGTGTTCCTACTTATGCTACTTATGTGTTGTGCTCGTGAGATACCTTATGTGATCATCTGTTTGATCATACTATGCTTAATGTGTGCTTGCATGATTATTTCTATGAATGTTTGTGTATGATCAATCATTTCTATCCTTGGTGATGAGTTCATGTTATTTAACTCTTATCATTTTGTGCGCTCCACCAAGATGTAGGTGACATGGAAGAGTGACCCATGATCCTAATCGATTGTGCATTTGCATTCAAATGAAAATTTTAAATAATGCACAAATTTAGGGGGATCTCTTGCTTATCACATACTTATCAAAGCGACGATGTATTTCATTCATATTATAATTTGTCAAAGCTTTGATCTATATGTTATCATCAATTACCAAAAAGGGGGAGATTGAAAGTGCAACTAATCCCTAGGTGGTTTTTGAAAGTGCGTTATATCGACTAGAGGGGGGTGAATAGGCGATTTTTATGAATTCTTCACTGAGGAATTTGCCGGTGAGGAAATTCCTTAGCGAAGAACTACTTGCAGCGGAATAAGTACTCAGAAGTAAGCATAAGAGAATGCGGGCATGGTCATCATGATGAAATGAAGACAAACAAAGAGTACGGAAAGCGTAAACACATGATAGCACAAGATGAAGACAAACAGACTAAAGAAATTGAACTGAGGAAATTGAGAAAGTCTTCAGTCAAAGTCTTCAAACACAGATATGAATGAACACTCAACACAGTAATGAAGAAATGAAAGAGTTGAGGAAATAGAACCAGTTAGGTTGGTGAAGACAATGATTTGGTAGAGCAGTTCCAACTGCTGTCTCAGTTGTACGTCTGGTTGAATCGGCTGAGTATTTAAACTCGAGGACACACAGTCCCGGACACCCAGTCGCTGAGCACGCAGCTCAGGACACCAAGTCCTCACCGTATTCTCCTTGAACTAAGGTCACAAAGACCTCGGCCCAATCACTGTGGTAAGTCTTCAGCGACTTCCAAACCTTCACAGACTTGGTCACTCGGCGATCCACAATTCCTCTTGGATGCTCTAGACCATGACGCCTAACCGTCTGGAAGAAGCACAGTCTTCAAAGGTAACAAGCGCCCGGATCCATGCAGGATCAATCTCTTAAGTGATGCTCAATCACTTTGGGTTTGTAGGGGTTTGGTTTTTGGGTTTTTCCTCACTCGATGATTTTCGCTCAAAGTCCTCGGAGGATGGGTTGCTCTTAAATGACAAGTGTCAAGTTCTCTTGGAGCAGCCAACCAACTAGTGGTTGTAGGGGGCGGCTATTTATAGCCTAGGGAGCAGCCCGACATGATAAGACATAAATGCCCTTCAATGATATGACCGTTAGGTGGATAAGATATTTTGGGACAGCTGGCGCGCAGCACGGCAACGGTCGGAAATTTGAATCTCAAATTCCTCAGGGCTATCATGTTCCTCACTGTGTAGGCAATCCGCACTGGCGAATTCCTAACTCCTCAGTCAGAACAAATTCCTCGTGACTGTAAGAACTTTGTCTCATTCTTGAAGAAATTGACTGAATCTGTATGAGATTTCCAATGGCTTTACTCAAGGGATTGGTAGGTGTAGGATTTTGAGTTGAGCATGACATGGAAATTTTTCCTTAGTATTTCCTAATTTCTTTAACAAAGACGGTGTTTCCTATGACTCAAGAAAGAGAAAAACGAAACCGCGAAAACAAAAGTCTTCACGCTTCATGTTCCTCAAATGAATACCAAGTCTTCAAGGTCACACCAATTTCTTCACTTTCAAAGTCTTCAGAAAGTCTTCAGAATATCTTAGTCTTCAGTCGAAGAACTTCATTTTTAGGGGTCGGCTTTCTTTGTAAATATCAAACTCCTCATAGACTTATAGACCTGTGTACACTCATAAACACATTAGTCCCTTAACCTATAAGTCTTCAATACACCAAAATAACTAAGGGGCACTAGATGCACTTACAATCTCCCCCTTTTGGTGATTTATGACAATATAGGTTAAGTTTTCAACGGGATAAACATATGAAGTGTAAATACGATATTGAGGAATTTGATTGCAAGATATAGAAGAACTCCCCACGAAGATGTGCATAGTGAGGAATTTGCTTTTGAGGCAATGCACATTTGAAGAGTTGAATCATGGAGATCTCCCCCTATATCTTGTAATTCATACACGCATTTGACATATAATATGAAGAATTTGAAAATGCATGATGAAATATGGTGCTTGATGAAATTCAGCATGCGTGCAATAATATTAATGAGGAACAGGCATGCAAAATAACACATCAAGAGTATCAGAGCATAGTGCCGTGAGCACTTGCATCAAAAGTATCGAGCACCATCGGGTTTAAGATTACAACTCGATCCAATAAAAGTTTCGGAAGAGCGAGAGTTGTAACTTATCAAAAAAAGCCCATATAATAGACCCGCTTGAAGACTAACTCAAATTTCTCCCCCTTGGTCATCGAATGACCAAAAGGATCGAAACTGAGGACTAACGCCTCAAGAATTTCAAGTTGATGAAGGAGCGCCAGCGTTGTTGGGGTCGGTTGTTGTAGTGGGGCCTGCCGCAGTGTCGTCCAAGTCTTCATTTTCATCAGTGTCGCGCGATGAAGAATAGGAGCTGGCCACCAAGGAAGGAACTTTGAACTTCTTGTATTTCTTCGGAGGAGGTGCAAACCAGTCAAATTCTTCCTTGAGTCCCATTGTCTTCAGTTCTTCCGCGCTGTAGACATTAGAAAGAATAGCCCATGTGTGTTTGAAGGTTTCATGGAGGTAGTAGTGGTTTTTCTTCACTGCATTGTGTGTAGAGGTCATGTTGTGAAGAATTGAACCAAACTGACGCTTGACCCATTTATGATTGCGATCAACCTTCTGATGAAGACTGAGGAGTAACTCACGATCAGTCATCACCCTGGGTGCCGTAGCTTGAGGATTTTGCTTGGCTGAGGTATTTGCGGCAGAGTCATGTGTGGCAGAGTCATCATTGGTGGAGTAGGATGCAGCTTTGCGAAACTGTCCATCCAATGGACGAGTGCCTTCATCGATCACAGCAGTTGCCTTGCCCTTGTCATCAGCTGAGGTAAATGTCCG
The DNA here is from genome assembly GCA_021605145.1 of Aegilops bicornis. Lineage (NCBI taxonomy): Eukaryota > Viridiplantae > Streptophyta > Magnoliopsida > Poales > Poaceae > Aegilops > Aegilops bicornis. Next base: position 107,982,402 of record CM038671.1, read on the forward strand.
TTTGAGGACTTCAATCGAGGGCAAGTAGCTGCAGTAGTTTAGAGTATCAACCTTGTAATTGAGTGAAGACCTTGTCCTGATGAACCTCATAATCCATGGTGCATAAGGCTTCAGCTCAAAAGGTGACATAGCAATATTCGCCAGAGTCCTCATGAAGAAATCATGGAAGTTGACGGGAACACCATGAATGATATTGAAAAGCATATTCTTCATGATGCCAACGACTTCTTCATCATTTGAGTCGTGGCCTTTGATAGGACTCATTGTCTTCGTCAGAATCCGATAGACAGTCCGAGGCACATACAATAATTCCTTGACGAGGAATTTGGTTCTTGGGGCCCGCCACGCTTCAAAGGCTTCATCAAGACTTGCATATAGTGATTTGAAAGTTCAGGTTCGTTGTAGATACAACGAGCACCATCAAGGGAGGACTGAGTGGTAGAGCACGAAGCAATTCGATTCTTGGTGCCTTGTAGTGAGTATTTTCGGACATCGATCTAACACCCATGAGTTCACGTCTTGACGTCTCCGGTGATGTGCAGCATTGCATAGAATTGAAGAATAAGTTCTTCATTCCAATCACAGATGTCAAGCAGAAATTCGTAAGTCTGCATCGTGAAGAACACCGAGGACTGGCTCAAGCTCGGCAGAGACTCCATGTCCACATGAGGAATATGTGCATGATCGAAGACTTTGTCTTTGTTGAAGAGCACCGAGGAATAGAAATTGGCTTGACCGGCAGTCCGTAAACGCCTCTTCCTTATGCGCAGCGTAATCATATGGACTGTAATCAGTGAAGAATACGTGCTCGCCGAAGAAATCTTCAGCCTTGAACTTTTGCTTTGTTGAGAAGGGATTCTTTGGCTTTGGCAGTGGAGTGTCAGTGAGTTGCATTACGACCTCTAGAATCGCAATCTCAGGTTCTTCAGGCTGAGGAATTTCTTGTTCCTCTACAGGTGCAATCTGAGGATCAGCAGCAGCAGGTTCATCAGCGCTAGTGGCTGGAATTTCTTCATGGACAGATGAAGTGGGATGAGTTTCTTGAGCCCATTTGAACTGTTGGAGCAGGGACCGAGGAATCTGTTGAATTGGGGTGAAGAGTGGAGAATTTGGATCTTGACTTTCCCAAAAGTCATCGCTCATCACCGGCGTTGTGCTTCCAATATCCACATCTTCTTCAATTTCCTCAACACCGGCCTCTTCACCGTGAACCGAGGCATAGGCGAGGAAATGATTGGGGTTGAAGGGATTGCTTCCACTTAAATTTCTTCATCAATCTGCTCGACGAAGCAGAATGATCTTCTTCATCAGATCCGCTTGGGATCTCATAATCTTCACCAAAATGAACAAGGTCCTTTGATGGAATTGAGGAAATTGGAACAACATCAATAGGATTTTCAAAGGAGTTGGTCATTGGCTTCATTTTCTTCAAGAATCAAGAATTTGACGCAATGGTGATGCTTTCCGCTTTCTTCACCGCAGCTCGCTCTGCAGCCTTGGTCTTCTTCACATCGTGAGGCGATGGAAGAATTGGAGTTGGTGTTGGCGCAGGAGGAGCCGAGGAATCTGGTTGATTCTCCTCAGCGCAATCGATGCTTGCTCGACTTGTTCAGCTTTCTTCAGCGCACCACTAGTGGATGCCCCGGCAATTTCTTCGGGCCGGAATGGGATCATCAACCCCGAACTAGCATTGTCTTCAAAGAGTCGAACTTCATCACCGGTGCCGACATGTTCTTCTGGGCTTTGTCGAAATGAGGCTCCACTGAGGAATTTCATGTTGCGTTGGGGCAGCAACATTGGTGAACTTCTTCGTCAGTTGATGAATCGACTTTGGCTCCTTGCCAATCAGCATAATAGGAGTTAAATTTGTCGCCGAGGGCTTTGATGTCACCGCATCTTGATAAGTTCTTGATTGTCATCTTGACAACGTTTTTCTTCATCGATTTCTCCTTCATCGCGATTTCTTGATCTCTCCGTCAGATCAAATTTCCATTTCTCCTCTTGGATGAAATGAGTCAAGATGTGACTTTGGCCAGGTGTCAACTTGAAGTCGTGCATAGGAGTGTTTGGGTCCTTGTGCCGAGATCAATGTAGTCTAGGATCGCTCTTGGATCCAATAAAGCGGCACAGTGTGCCTTTTGCTCTAGCTGCCCTTTCTTGGCGGTCTCGATGATTTCCGCAAGTTCATCATCATCAGCCTCATCATCTTCGTGTGGCTCTTGGAAGGCGACTGCTTTCTTCTTGGGACTTGGCCGAGGGCCTCGCCCACTGTGGGCCTATAGTCTTCAAAGCAGAGTCGGGCCAGATGAAGAATTTGGTGCGGTGAGGAACTTGCTTTGAAACACCAGAGGCAATGGAGATGCATGTAGTCCTTTGGCACGTGGGCCGATGCACAGTGTGCCGAGGACTTTGTCGGAACTGCTGAGGACTTTGTAGGAGCAGCTGAGGACTTGGGAGGAGCAGGAGCAACATGAGCAATTGGCCGTGAGGGCACAGCTGAGGAACTTGGCCGTGAGGGCACTGTTGGTGAAGCACTTGGCTTGTGTGCGGGCTTCTTTGCCATAGATTTTCTTGGCTTGACAGAGGCCTCAATGGCAGCAGCAGTAGCATAGTCCTCAATAAATTTCCTCACTGCCTCGTTGGCTTGTCTTGCCAATTTGGCTTGGCGCTTGGCCCATTCTTCAGGAAAGTCCTCACCACGCTTGATCTTTGGTGGGGTTGACTTCTTGACCAGGTGCCAATGGAGCTCTTGGGCATGGAGGATTGAGAGCGAATTTCTTCATGTACTTTGGAGTTACATATCTGTACTCCCTCCATTCCCTTGCCCATCTCCTTTCAATCCTTTTAATGCGCACCTTGCGCTGATTTTTGTTTTCTTTGCCGAACTCGGCTTCATCAGGTGTGCAATAATCAGCATATATTTCCTCAGGGATCTCAAACGCAGTCATGACCTCAGCCTCTTTCCTCCTTTACGTGGCTTCTTTCTGCTCGCCATATTCTTGGTGAGGAATTTGAACAAACGAATTCTCCAAGAAGTATGCAACTTTTCTTCGAGGAACGCTGCAAATGAGTTAAGTTGATGAGAACCTAGTGATTCAAAGAATGGACATGAGTACCGTGAGCAGAGTATAGTTGCGAGGAATTTGGAGAGGTCATATGCGTTCTCGTAAGGTTTTTCAAAAGAACTAGTTTGAGGAATTTGGCGATGAGTTTTGAAGAATTTCACTAAGCGATCTTTGTCTTAGGTTCCAGAGTTGTATAGATCGAGGATCCACACAATTGAGGAATCTTGAAGAAAATCATTGCTTAGAGAAATGAATCAAGAGCATATTTTGTTTGAGGTGTTCATATGTGTGAAGATTTGAAGAATAAACACCTTTGAAGATTTTCAGGAGGTTTGAGAATCAAAGCGAGTAATAAAAGTAACTTTTAATTACCCGAAGTGAAGAACACGCATTTAACCGAGAAGAACAGATGGGAAGTTCGTCAGTTAGATCTTCCACGCCTAACTTGGCGGAGGAAGACAGCTACAACAAGCGGTGGAGTGAAGATTTCCGGTCGGGCGCAAGTACGTCGGCGACGTGGTCGAGGCAAAGGAAGCTTTTCCTCACCGGGCGATGATGGAGAAGGCGGCGCTTAGGGTTTGAGAAGCTCGAGTGAGAGAGAGAGCGGTCGAGCGGAGTAAAGGAAGTGAGGAAGGGAGAGGGGTATATATAGCCACGGTGAAAAACTGTTCGCCTGAAGATTTGGGACGAACGTGCCCCTGACCCTTCTCATTCGCTTGACATGTGTCACCCACGTACTGAGAAGTGGAGATTGTGTTAAATCATGGGTGAATAGATAAATCTATCATGGAATGCGGAACGGTTTGAGCGGCAAAAACGAATGTTTGGATAAGATCAGTTTTAAAATTCCATTCGCAATTTCTTCAGCTGACTAGGACACAGTGAAGATTTTGAACGAGTTTCAAATAGAACGCACATGAAGAATTTGTGAATAGATTGGGTTGAGTATAGCATAGAGGGGGAAGGGTCCGATCACATTCACTTAGCAGAAAAAGCGACTTGAAGAAATAGCCATAAGTGAATGCTGTAGAGGACATAAACCCATATATATATACATAGCTAATGAAGAAAAACGACGGAAACAGTGAAGATTTTGAAAAGTTGAAGAATTTGAAAAACTGAAGAATTTCAAAAACTGAGGAAAAACTCAAATTGAAGATTTTCAACTTTTGTGGTGGGGTGACCCACCGTATAAGAATGATGATTTCAGACACCGCGTACAATTGTCGTAGGGTTCTGAGAATCAAATTCTTCATTAATTTCTGCACACTTAGAGTGTTATTCTTCATTGATTGAAGAAAACGCTTTCTTCATGTGTTGCACATCTAAGTCATCAATTTTGCATAAGTGTCAGGATGTGTGTCCTTTTCAAAGAACATTCGAAGATTCTAAGATATTTAGCTCACATCGCAACTTGCTAAATCTCTTCTCATCCAAGGGCTTTGTGAAGATATCGGCTAGTTGTTCTTCAGTCTTCACATGCTCGATGGAGATGTCGCCCTTCAACACATGATCACGAAGAAAATGATGACGAATTTGAATGTGCTTTGTCTTCGAAAGTGCTGAACTGGGTTGTGAGCAATCTTGATGGCACTCTCATTGTCACAGTAGAGAGGCACATTCTTCACGTTGATGCCGTAGTCCTTGAGAGTTTGCTTCATCCACAACAATTGAGCACAACAAGAGCCAGCAGCAATGTATTCAGCTTCCACAGTAGATAGTTATACACAGTTCTGTTTCTTCGAGGACCAATAGACCAAAGATCGTCCGAGGAAATGACAAGTACCAGATGTTGACTTGTAGTCCACACGATCACCAAAGATAGTCGAGTCGTAATATCTAATGAGATCAAAAGTAGAGCCCTTGGGGTACCATAATCCTAGTGTTGGTGTGTGAGCTAGATATCGAAGAATATGCTTCACAGCCTTATGGTGTGATTCCTTGGTGTAGCTTGAAATCGGGCACACATGCAAACACTAAGCATTATATCTGGCCTAGATGCACATAAGTACAATAGAGAACCAATCATGGAGCGGTATACCTTGTGATCGAAGTCAATACCATTTCATCGGTGCATAGATGGCCATTTGTGGGCATAGGAATTTTGACACCTTTGCAATCTTGCATGCGAATTTCTTCAGGACATCTTTGAGGTATTTCTCTGAGATATGAATATGCCATTGTGTTGTTGACGAATTTGAAGACCTAAGAAGAATTTCAACTCTCCCATCATAGACATTTGATATTCTTCACTCATCATATAGGCAAATTCATCACTATAACGTTGGTCAAGGCAGCCAAAGATAATATCATCAACATATATTTGGCACACAAACAGTTCACCATCATATGATTTAGTAAAGAGAGTAGGGTTGAGTGAACTGGTGTGAAGCCATTCTTCACGAAGAATTCCTTCAATGTATCATACCACGCCTGGGGGCCTGCTTTGAGACCATAGAGGGCCTTGTTGAGTCTCAAGACTTTGTCGATTCTTTGGATCTTCAAAACCTGGGGGTTGAGCAACATATACTTCTTCCTCAAGCTTACCATTGAGGAATGCACTTTTCACATCCATTTAATATAAAGTGATATTATGATGGTTAGCATAAGCAAGTAGTATGCGAATAGCCTCAAATCTAGCAACAGGTGCAAAAGTTTCATCGAAATCAATTCCTTCAACCTGTGTGTAGCCTTGAGCTACAAGTCGGTTTTATTCCTCACCACAAGGCCATTTTCATCTTGCTTGTTGCGATAGATCCACTTTGTGCCAATGATATTATGCTTGCGAGAATCTGGACGCTTGACCAGTTCCCGACATTGTTGAGCTCGAATCGATGTAATTCTTCTTGCATGGCCTGAATCCACTCAGGCTCCAGAAATGCTTCATCTACCTTAGTGGGCTCTGTGATATAGAAAAAAGCATAGCGCCCACAAAAGTTAGATAAATGTGAAGCTTTTGAGCGTGTGAGAGGACCTGGCGCTTCAATGTCATCGATGATCTTGTCAACTTGCACTTCTTTTGCAACGCGAGGATGAGCTGGTTGTCGTCGAGGAATTTGATCATTTTCCTCGGCACCATTGTCTTCAGATTATCTTCAGTGCATCAGCTCGACGTTCTTCACAGACAGGAATGAATTCTTCAAGAGATTCTTCAAGAGGGAATGACATCCTCGGTTGTTTTGAACTTGATAGATTCCCAGAGCTGGTTCATCTAACACGAAGGTAGGCGCTCTCTTTGCGAGCCATTAGTTTCATCGAACCGCACATCTACATTATCAACAATCTTGTGAAGAAGCGATGTTGAAGACTCAGTAGGTGTGCGAGTCCTTTCCGTAACCAAGCATAAAACCTTCATGTGCTTTCGGTGCAAATTTAGACTGTGATGAGGATCTCTAATCCAGCATTTAGCACCGAAGACTTTGAAATAACTCACATTGGCTTTCTTGTCAGTGAGGAGTTCATAGGCAGTCTTCTTGAAGAATTTGTGAAGATACACTCTGTTGATGATGTGGCACGCGGTATCAATTGCATCAATCCAAAAACGACTAGGAATTTTGTATTCATCAAGCATAGTGCGAGCCATCTCAACAAGAGTTCTGCTTCTTAGCCCGCGACGCCATTTTGCTGAGGAGTATAGGGAGCAGATAACTCATGAGTAATACCAAGTTCATCAAGATAGGTATCAAGACCGGAATTCTTGAACTCAGTTCCATTGTCACTCCTGATGTGTCTGATCTTCACACCAAAGTTAGTTGAAGCCCTCGAGGAAAATCGTTTGAAGACTTCATGCACTTCATTTTTGTAAGTAACAATGTGTACCCATGTGTAACGAGAGTAATCATCAACAATAACAAAATCATATAGAGATGCATCATTAGTGACTGCTGAGTAATGATTAGGACCAAAGAGGTCCATGTGAAGCAATTCGAAGGGACGAGTAGTGGTCATGATAGTCTTCGCTGGATGCTTGGCCTTGGTCATTTTTCCAGCTTCACAGGCTCCACACAAGTGATCCTTGAGGAATTTGTCATTCTCAATGCCAATGACATGCTTCTTCTTTGCAAGCGTGTGCAAATTCCTCATGCCTGCGTGACCAAGTCGCCGATGCCATAGCCAGCCTTCTGAACCTTTTGCAAGTAGACACACGGCTGGTTGTGGTCCTCAGAGAAATCAACAATATACAAGTCTCCTCTCCTAAAGCCTTCAAGACTTTGGAATTGTCGACTTCCATAATCACAACACAACGATACTTGCCATAGACAACAACCATATCAAGATCACAAAGCATTGAGAATGACATGAGGTTGTATCCTAAGGACTCAAAAAGCATGACTTTGTCCATGTGTATGTCCTTAGAGATCGCAACCTTACCAAGACCCAATAACTGACTTTTGACTTTGTCAAGAAAAAAATGATATGCTTCAGATGTGACGATGATAAGGGAGTATCCATCAATAGATTCTTGTCACCAGTCATGTGATTTGTACATCCACTATCGAGGACCCACTCATTGGCTTTGGGTTGATCATCCTGCAGATGAATTAGTGCAACTTAGGATCTCATATACTTCATTAGTGAAGAATATGATATCAAGTCCATCAGATGAATTTCATCAGACAGTATAACAGATAAGTGGTATGAGGACGTGTGAAATGAAAGTTCATTTCTTCATGATTAGCATGCGTCCTTTCAGGCATTTTTGTCGTGCCCCCAAAGAAATTCTTCAGACGTTTAAAGCACGCCCGGAGACCTGACCTCGTAGAAGAGATTAGTTCTTTTTCTTCACCACCCACATCTCAAGGGGTGGCAAAGAGTTCATCACTCTGCGAGCACCATATGAGAATGGTGGCATAGAGGCCAATCCATTTCGCTTTCACATAAGAGGGGTTAGGGTAAGCATATGAATAAGCGGAGAAATTCTTCGAGGACTTATGAACATATTGGTTTGAAGAATAATGCACATATTCATAGCCCTTAGCTCTACCTCACAAATGAGAGTTGTTAGCACGATGATAATCATATGAGGACTTTGATCCTTTTGAGGAATTTGATCCACGTGAGGAATTTGGTCCGTATGAGGACTTGGATCCATATGCAGAATTTGGTCCATATGAAGAGTTTGAACTGGTGTTCCTATTCTTCACAGGTGGTGTCATGAGGACATTCATCTGAAGACTTTCAAGGCACTTCTTGGGTACCCAGATTTTCTTCATAGGGGAACCGTTCCTGCAGTTAGTGCCAACATATCTAGCAAATACTTCACCATTCTAATTCTTGAATAGTTTATAGTTGGAGTCAAGTGACTCATCAGAAGAATGAGGAGATTCGCATGTAAAGCCAGATAAGTTAGATGGATCAACTGGAGGTCCCTTTGCAAAGAACCCATGAGGTTTTGGGATACCTTCGCTTCCAATATGTTCCATCAGCATTGAGTTTCCTCTCAAAGGCAATACCCTCTTTCCTAGGGTTCTGTTGAGGATCTCGCTTTTAAGCACATCACAAAGAGTCTCGATGCCCTTTGAGGCTTTTGTACATGCCTGTCATGTACAATTCCTTCAACCCTGCATCGTCAAGGTGATACTAGCAATGTCCTCAGATGAGGAATTAGTGATAGCAGAGGCAGGTGAAGAATTTGTAACAGTTGAAGCATTTGAACATTCAGGTGAAGAATTAGCGATTCACGCTCAATGCACTTTAAGCATGGAGGAACAAATTCTTCACGAGAAGCGTTGATTTGTTGAGCAAGTAATGAATCGTGCTCTTACGAAGATCTTCATAACTCACTCTTAGCTTCTCAAGATCTTGCTTTCTTTGAAGAAATTCATAAGAAAGTTTCTCATGATCGAGACAAGAGAGTGTTATGATGACCTTGAAGGCTGTCAAACCTAGACTCAAGTCTTTGAAGATTTTCGATCGTGGCTTTAGTGCGATCCATTTCTTCACCTAACATATCATCACTTTTATCTAGCATGTTTTGAACCTTTTCCAAGGCATGTTGTTGTTTGGTGGCAATGCAAACAAGTTTGTTATAGCTAGGTTCAATATCATCATCAGATCCATCATCATCAGATTCATAGTCACTAAATTCAGATGAGGAACATTCGGTTACATCGACACCCTTTGGCATGAGACATGATGCAGAAGATGATGATTCTGGTTCGGAAGTCATCCTTTTGAGAGATTCCTTGAAGTCCTCAAACCAAGGATCATGACGGGTTCGATGACCTTCATAGACGTCGGAGATTCGGTCCCAGATAAGCTTCGCATTGCAAAGATGCATAATGCGCTTGAATTCATCTCTAGATAGGCAGGAACAGATGATGTCCTTCGCCATGATATCAGGACGAGTGTACTTGCGAATATCATCTGCGTTCGCCGTTTTGCAAAGATCAGTAAGACCAATTTCAGTGACGGTCCACAACTCGCTGTCCATTGCCATGAGGCGTTTCCTCATCATGGCCTTCCACTTGGGATAATCAAGACCGTCAAAGATGGGACATGTCACTTTCTTCATACCTGCGGTCGACATAACTAAAACTCCAGGTGGTTAAACCAAAATCACACAGAACAAGGGAGTACCTTGCTCTGATACCAATTGAAAGTGCGTTATATCGACTAGAGGGGGGGTGAATAGGCGATTTTTATGAATTCTTCACTAAGGAATTTTCCGATGAGGAAATTCCTTAGCGAAGAACTACTTGCAACGGAATAAGTACTCATAAGTAAGCATAAGAGAATGCGGGCATGGTCATCATGATGAAATGAAGACAAACAAAGAGTACATAAAGCGTAAACACAGGATAGCACAAGATGAAGACAAACAGACTGAAGAAATTGAACTGAGGAAATTGAGAAAGTCTTCAGTCAAAGTCTTCAAACACATATATGAATGAACACTCAACACAGTAATGAAGAAATGAAAGAGTTGAGGAAATAGAACCAGTTAGGTTGGTGAAGACAATGATTTGGTAGACCAGTTCCAACTGCTATCTCAGTTGTACGTCTGGTTGGAGCAGCTGAGTATTTAAACTCGAGGACACACAGTCCCGGACACCGTCGGCCGAGCACGCAGCTCGGGACACCAAGTCCTCACCAGATTCTCCTTGAACTAAGGTCACACAGACCTCGTCCAAGCACTCGTGGTAAGTCTTCAGGCGACTTCCAAACCTTCACAGACTTGGTCACTCGGCGATCCACAATTTCTCTTGGATGCTCTAGACCATGACGCCTAACCGTCTGGAAGAAGCACAGTCTTCAAAGGTAACAAGCATCGGATCCACGCAGGATCAATCTCTTGATGATGCTCAATCACTTTGGGTTTGTATGGGTTTGGTTTTTGGGTTTTTCCTCACTCGATGATTTTCGCTCAAAGTCCTCGGAGGATGGGTTGCTCTTAAATGACAAGTGTCAAGTTCTCTTGGAGCAGCCAACCAGCTAGTGGTTGTAGGGGGCGGCTATTTATAGCCTAGGGAGCAACCCAGCATGATAAGACATAAATGCCCTTCAATAATATGACCGTTAGGTGGATAAGATATTTTGGGACAGCTGGCGCGCAGCACAACAACGGTCGGAAATTTGACTCTCAAATTCCTCAGGGCTATCATGTTCCTCATTGTGTAGGCAATCCAGATGGCGAATTCCTAACTCCTCGGTCCGAACAAATTCCTCAGTGACCGTAAGAACTTCGCCTCTCATATCAAGAAATTGACTGAACTGTATCAGATTTCCAATGGCTTCACTCGAAGGGATTGGTAGGTGTAGGATTTTGAGTTGAGCATCACATGTAAATTTTTCCTTAGTATTTCCTTGACCCCCTTTAACAGTACGGTGTTTCCTGTGACTCAACAAAGAGAAAAACGAAACCACGAAAACAAAAGTCTTCACGCTTCATGTTCCTCAAATGAATACTAAGTCTTCAAGGTCACACCAATTTCTTCACTTTCAAAGTCTTCAGAAAGTCTTCAGAATATCAAAGTCTTCAGTCGAAGAACTTCATTTTTAGGGTCGACTTTCTCTCAGAATATCAAACTCCTCATAGACTTATAGACTTGTGTACACTCATAAACACATTAGTCCCTTAACCTATAAGTCTTCAATACACTAAAATCACTAAGGGGCACTAGATGCACTTACAGTTTTGGTAATTTATAATAACATATAGCTCATTGAACTAATATCCATTCAAGTTTAATATTTTAGAAAGTTCAATGAATGGCATGGCATGGACTAGAGATGTGGACCCCTCAAAACGCTATAAGGACACATATTGGCAAAAGCTCAAGACTCTTCATTTCTATTTTAGTGATCCAAGATCACATTGAGTCCATAGGAAAGCCAATACTATTAAAAGGGGATGAGGTGTTGCTTAATGGCTTGCTTGCTCAAATGCTTAGTGATATTGCTCCAAATCCTCAACCACTTTCTCATTCCAAATATGTCGAAACCTTAAACTCCAACTCGGCCCCACCGATTGATTCTATCCGAGCCACCAAGTTCATATGGCATAGCCAACGCTGTAAACCCTAAACAGTTCGGTCACACCGATACAGACCTCGGTCTCACCAAGATGGCCTTGCCAATTCTATGTTGCCTATTGCAATTATTTTGGGTCTCACTGAAATAGCGATCGGTCTCACCGAAATAGCGATTGGTCTCATCGAGTTGGCTTGACATTTTCTCTGTTGCCTTATTGCTTCACTTCGGTCTCACCGAGTTGATGCAATCGGTGCCACCGAGTTTATGTTTGCCCTAAGCCCTAGCACATCGATCCCACCGAGTTGTTATAGTCGGTCCCACCGAGATTCCTAACATTCACATTTTGAACTAAATCGGTCTCATCGAGTTCATCTATTCGGTCTGACCGTGTTGGGTCAAATGTGTGTAACAGTTGGATTTTGTGTGGAGGCTATATATACCCCTCCACCCCGTCTCCATATGTGAGAGAGCCATCAGAATGTTCCTACATTTCCAGCATACATTTTCTGAGAGAGAACCACCTACTCATGTGTTTTTTTTGACCTTGAAGACTGCAGGGCTTACACCCACATCCACCTACTCATGTGTTGAGATCAAGATATACCAATCCTACCACAAGAATCTTGATTTCTAGCCTTCCCCAAGTTGCTTTCCACTCAAATCATCTTTCCACCATATCCAAATCTGTGAGAGAGAGTTGAGTGTTGGGGAGACTATCATTTGAAGCACAAAAGCAAGGAGTTCATCATCAACACAACATCTATTTATCTTTTGGAGAGTGGTGTCTCCTAGATTGGTTAGGTGTCGGGAGCCTCCGATAAGATTGTGGAGTTGAACCAAGAAGTTTGTAAGGGCAAGGCATCGCCTACTTCGTGAAGATCTACCCGAGTGAGGCAAGTCTTTCATGGGCGATGGCCATGGTGGGATAGACAAGGTTGCTTATGTGTGGAACCTTCGTGGGTGGAGCCCTCCGTGGACTTGCGCAACCGTTACCCTTCGTGGGTTGAAGTCTCCATCAACGTGGATGTACGATAGCACCACCTATCGGAACCAAGCCAAAAATCTCCATGTATCCATTGCGTTTGCACTCTCCAATCCCTTCCCTTTACGTTCATATGCAATGTTTTACTTTCCGTTGCTACACTCTTAGAATTGCACGTGTAGGTTGATTGCTTGACTTGTGCTAGTTGCTAAAATCTAGCCACAACTAAAATTGGGAAAAGGCTAGATTTTTATTTGGTCAAGTAGTCTAATCAGCCCCCCCCCCCCCCACCTGGACCTACTTTCGATCCTACAGTTGCGCAGTGGTCTACATGGCAGGAAACCAAAATGAAAACTTGGAAGGGACAGGGGCGGCTCAAAACTCCATGGCTGTTGGAGGCGTGACAGGGACTGGCACTTCAGCACCGGCTCCCGATGCACCCAGCTCAGGCCAGATGGAATCTCTTCAATTCTAACATAATTGAATCATATAACAATCCCTCAACGTGCGACAAAGAATCACTCAAAAGTTTCTACCGGGGAAAGAAGGACGAAAACGTGTATCAAGCTATATGCCTAGATTACCCCGATGTTAGCATGTGAATGCACAAAGTTGATTACCAAAACATATGTCATGTGATCTCGATAAATTACCCCATTGTCACCACGGAATCCACAAGCAAGACATACATCAAGTGATCTCAAATCCAAATATTCAATCCCAACATATGAAACTTCAAAGGGCAAGACTCAATTCATCACAATAAGATAGAGCGGGAAGAACATCATATGATCCAACTATATTAAGAAAGCCCATGGCACATCAAAATCGTGCACCATCAAGATCACGAGAGAGAGAGAGAGAGAGAGAGAGAGAGAGAGAGAGAGACCAAACACATAGCTACTGGGACATACCCTCAGCCCCGGGGGTGAATTACTCCCTTCTCATCATGAAGGTAGCAGGGATGATGAAGATGGCTGATACGTCTCCAACGTATCTATAATTTTTTATTGTTCCATGCTATTATATTATCTGTTTTGGATGTTTTATATGCGTTAATATGCTATTTTATATCATTTTTGGGACTAACCTATTAACCTAGAGCCCAGTGCCAGTTTATGTTTTGTCCTTGTTTTTTTAGCTTCGCAGAAAAGGAATATCAAACGGAATAAAACTTTCGCGATGATTTTTCTTGGACAAAAAGACACCCAGGAGACTTGGAGTTCAAATCAGAAGGGCCACGAGGCAGCGACAAGGGTGGAGGGCGTGCCCTAGGGGGCGCCCCCTGCCTTGTGGGCCCCTCGCGACTCCCATGACCTAGTTCTTCCTCCTATATATTCACATATATTTCCGAACCTCCAGAAGCATCCACGAAAACACTTTTCCACCACTGCAACCTTCTGTTCCCGTGAGATCCCATCTTGGGGCCTTTTCCGGCATCCTGCCAGAGGGGGATTCGATCATGGAGGGCATCTACATAAACTCCATTGCCCTTCCGATGAAGCATGAGTAGTTTACCTCAGACCTACGGGTACATAGCTAGTAGCTAGAAGTCTTCTTCTCTCTCTTTGATTCTCAATACCATGTTCTCCTCGATGTTCTTGGAGATCTATCTGATGTAATCTTCTTTTGCGGTGTGTTTGTCGAGATCCAATGAATTTCGATCTATGAATATTATTTAAATCTTCTCTAAATTCTTATATGCATGATTTGATATCTTTGTAATTCTCTTCGTACTATCAGTTTGGTTTGGCCAACTAGATTGGTTTTTCTTGCAATGGGATAAATGCTTAGCTTTGGGTTCAATCTTGCGGTGTCCTCACCCATTGACAAAGTAGGGGTAGCGAGGCACGCATTGTACTGTTGCCATTGAGGATAAAAAGATGGGGTTTACATCATATTGCTTGAGTTTATTCCTCTACATCATGTCATCTTACTTAAAGTGTTACGTCGTTCTGTATGAACTTAATACTCTAGATGCAGGTAGGAGTCGGTCGATGTGTGGAGTAATAGTAATAGATGCAAGCATGAGTCGGTCTACTTGAAACGGACGTGATGCCTAGATTACATAATCATTGCCTTGGATATCGTCATAACTTTGCGCTCTTCTATCAATTGCTCGACAGTAATTTGTTCACCCATCGTATTATTTGCCATCAAGAGAGAAGCCTCTAGTGAAACCTATGGCCCCCGGGTCTATTTTCCATCATATTAGTTTCTGATCTACTATTTTGCAATCCTTTATTTTCAGATCTATAACCAAAAAAACAAACATATTTTATCTTTTGTTTTGTTTTATTTATCTCTATCAAATCTCACTTTTGCAAGTGACCGTGAAGGGATTGACGATCCCTTTATCGCGTTGGGTGCAAGTGTTTGATTGTTTGTGTAGGTATTGGTGATTTGCGCGTTCGTCTCCTACTGGATTGATACCTTGGTTCTTAACTGAGGGAAATACTTATCGCTACTGTGTTGCATCACCCTTTCCTCTTCAAGGGAAAAACCAACGCAAGCTCAAGAAGTAGCAGGAAGAATTTCTGGCGCCGTTGCCAGGGAGATCTACGCCAAGTCAAGCCTACGAAGTAGTACCCATCATAAACTCTCATGTCTTGCATTACATTATTCTCCATTTGCCTCTCGTTTTCCTCTCCCCCACTTCTAAAATGATTTTTGAAAAGATTTTCCATTTTCTTCGCCCTTCTTCCGTTCGTCTTTTCGCTTGCTTTTCATTCGCTAGATTGGTTTGTTGCCACCATGTCTGAGTCTGGGGAGATTATTGTTGAAAAGGATAGTAGTAATAATGAGGGTGATAACCCACAAGTATAGGGGGTCGCAACAGTTTTCGATAAGTAAGAGTGTCGAACCCAACGAGGAGCTAAAGGTAGAACAAATATTCCCTAAAGTTCTATCGACCACCGATACAACTCTACGCACGCTTGACGTTTGCTTTACCTAGAACAAGTATAAAACTAGAAGTACTTTGTAGGTGTTTTGGGTAAGCTTGCAAGAAAGTAAAGAGCACGTAAATATAAACTAGGGGCTGTTTAGATAAAGAAGCAACTAAAGTAAATATAGCAAGTGTGGAAAAGTGGTGATAGGAGTTGTGGAATTGTCCCTAAGAAATTGACTATGTTACTAGACCGGTAATCACTATTGCAATTCTATTTGAGGGAGAGGCATAAGCTAACATACTTTCTCTACTTTGATCATATGCACTTATGATTGGAACTCTAGCAAGCATCCGCAACTACTAAAGATTCATTAAGGTAAAACCCAACCATAGCATTAAAGTAACAAGTCCCCTTTATCGCATACGCAAACAACCTACTTACTCGGTCCAGTGCTTCACACTCACGCCACCCACCATAAGCAAATCATAAACATATTGCAAACCGTACAGCGGGAATCCCTCACGCTTGCGCGACACGGAGGGCACAATAGGACAGCACCAATATTAAAACATGCAATTCAAACCAATCATAGCAATTTATCAATCACCAATAGGACAACAAAAATCTACTCAGACATCATAGGATGGCAACACATCATCAGAAAATAATATGAAGCATAAAGCACCATGTTCAAGTAGAGGGTACAGCGGGTTGCGGGAGAGTGGACCACTGAATATAGAAGGGGGAAGGTGATGGAGATGTTGGTGAAGATGACGGCGGTGTTGGTGAAGATCGCGGTGATGATGATGGCCCCCGGCAGCGCTCCGGCGCCATCGGAAGCAAGGGGGAGAGAGCCCCCCTTCTTCTTCTTCTTCCTTGACCTCCTCCCTAGATGGGAGAAGGGCTTCCCCTCTGGTCCTTGGCTCCCATGGCTTGGGAGGGGTGAGAGCCCCTCCGAGATTGGATCTATCTCTCTGTTTCTGCGTTTTTTTGGCTCTGTTTCACCGTTTCACGTATATATGGAGATCCATAACTCCGATTGGCTTGAAACCTTCGTCGTGATTTTTTTCCGAATATTAGCTTTCTTGCGGAAAAAGAAAAGCATCAACCGCCTTATGGTGGGCACACGAGGGTAGGGCGCGCTGTGGGCGCGCCTCAGGACCACCTCACAAGACCGGTTCAAGTTGATTTTCCTTCCGAATTTATCATATTTTCCAAAAATAAGCTCCGTCTGCTTTTTATCCCGTTTGGACTCCGTTTGATATGGATATTCTGCGAAACCAAAACATACAATGCATGTGAACTGCACTGGCAGCCTTTGGATCAATATGTTAGTCCCAAAAATTGTATAAAAAGTTGCCAAAAAGTATATGAAAGTGGAATAATATTGGCATGGAACAATCAAAAATTATAGATACGACAAAGACATATCAGCATCCCCAAGCTTAATTCCTGCTCGTCTTCGAGTAGGTAAATGATAAAAAAGATAATTTTTGATGTGGAATGCTACCTAACATAATCTTGATCATATGTCTAATCATGGCATGAATATTAAGACACGAGTGATTCAAAGCAATAGTCTATCGTTTGACATAAAAACAATAATAATTCAAGCATACCAACCAAGCAATTATGTCTTATTGAAATAACATAGCCAAAGAAAGCTCATCCCTACAAAATCATATAGTCTGGCTATGCTCCATCTTCACCACACAAAATATTCACATCATGCACAACCCCGATGACAAGCCAAGCAATTGTTTCATACTTTTGACGTTCTCAAACCTTTTCAACTTTCACGCAATACATGAGCGTGAGCCATGGACATAGCACTATAGGTGGAATAGAATATGATGATGGGGGTTATGTGGAGAAGACAAAAAAGGAGAAAGTCTCACATCGACGCGGCTAATTAACGGGCTATGGAGATGCCCATCAATTGATGTCAATGTGAGGAGTAGGGATTGCCATGCAACGGATGCACTAAGAGCTATAAGTGTATGAAAGCTCAAACTGAAACTAAGTGGGTGTGCATCCAACTTGCTTGCTCATGAAGACCTAGGGCATTTGAGGAAGCCCATTGTTGGAATATACAAGCCAAGTTCTATAATGAAAATTCCCACTAGTATATGAAAGTGATAACATAGGAGACAATCTATATGAAGAACATGGTGCTACGTTGAAGCACAAGATATGAGACTCACTACATGAAGAACATGGTGCTACTTTGAAGCACAAGTGTGGAAAAAGAGATAGTAACATTGCCCCCTTTTTTTTTGCGGGCTTCTTTGGCCCCATTTTTTTATTTAGGCTTCTTTGGCCTCTCTATTTTTTGGATGGGGCAATGCTCTAATAATGATGATCATCACACTTTTATTTACTTACAACTCGATATTACAACTTGATACTAGAACAAAAATATGACTCTATATGAATGCCTCCGGCGGTGTACCGGGATGTGCAATCATCTAGCGTAGCAATGACATCAAAAACGGACAAGCCATGAAAACATCATGCTAGCTATCTTACGATCATGCAAGGCAATATGACGATAAATGCTCAAGTCATGTATATGATGATGATGAAAGTTGCATGGCAATATATCTCGGAGTGGCTATGGAAATGCCATGATAGGTAGGTATGGTGGCTGTTTTGAGGAAGATATAATGAGGCTTATGTGTGACAGAGCGTATCGTATCACGGGGTTTGGATGCACTGGCGAAGTTTGCACCAACTCTCGAGGTGAGAAAGGGCAATGCACGATACCGAAGAGGCTATCAATGATGGAAGGGTGAGAGTGTGTATAATCCATGGACTCAACATTAGTCAAAGAACTCACATACTTATTGCAAAAATCTATTAGTCATCAAAACAACGTAGTGCGCACATGCTCCTAGGGGGATAGATTGGTAGGAAAATACCATCGTCATTCCCCGATCGCCACTCATAAGGAAGGCAATCAATAAACACCTCATGCTCCGACTTCATACATTAACGGTTCACCATACGTGCATGCTACGGACTTGCAAATCTCAACACAAGTATTTCTCAATTTCACAATTACTCAACTAGCATGACTCTAATATCACCATCTTTATATCGCAATACTATTGCAAGGAATCAAACATATCATATTCAGCGATCTACAAGTTTATGTAGGATTTTATGACTAACCATGTGAATGACCAGTTCCTGTCATCTCTCTAAATAGATATAAGTGAAGAAAGAGAGTTTAATTCTTTCTACAAAAGATATGCCCACGCTCTAACAAATATAAGTGAAGCAAAAGAGCATTCTACAAATGGCGGTTGTCTATGTAAAGAAAAACAGGCAATCCAAACTTCAAGTGATATAAGTGAAGCACATGAAGCATTCTATAAAGCCATACTCTAAAGATATAAGTGAAGTGCATAGAGCATTATATAAATCAACCAAGGACCATCTCATACCAGCATGGTGCATAAAAGAAAAATAAAAACCTAATTGCAAAAGACGATCCAAGACTTGCACATATCGCATGAACGAAACGAATCCGAAAACATACCGATATTTGTTGAAGAAAGAGGGGATGCCTTCCCAGCATCCCCAAGCTTAGACGCTTGAGTCTCCTTGAATATTTACTTGGGGTGCCTCTGGCATCCCCAAGCTTGATCTCTTGCCTCTCTTCCTTCTTCTCACATCGAGACCTTCTCGATCATTGAACACTTCATCCACACAAAACTCCAACAGAAAACTCGGTATGATCCGTTAGTATAATAAAGCAAATCACCACTCTAAGTACTGTTGCAAACCAATTCATATTTTGTTTTTGCATTGTTTCTACTGAAATATAGATTTTTCATGGCTTAATACACCGATATGAATTGATAGTTTCATCAAAACAAGCAAACTATGCATCAAAAACAGAATCTGTCTAAAACAGAACAGTCTGTAATAATCTGAACATTCACCATACTTCTGATACTTGAAAAATTCTGCCAAAATTATGAAAAATAAAAAATTTGTATATCAAGACATTGCAAAAATAATCAGAACCATTTGACGTTCCAGTAAAAAACTAAAATTCACGCACTACAGCCAATGTTTCTGTCCTTCACCGCACAAACCAACAAGCATTGTAAACATCCTAAAGGCAAACCTTGGCACATTATTTTTATAATACAATGGAATTGTACAAGGGGATAATTATTTTTGTTGAAAAGTTTCTGTAATCAAGATTCACAAAGTTGCCATGAGCATGAACAAAGTTCAAGGAGCTCTCCCACTTCAACAATGCTTGTCTTTCTCACTTCCAATTTTCTTTTTGAAAAAGTTTTGGGTTCCCCTTTTTATTTTTGTTGTTTTTAAACTATATGAAAGCACTCAACAGAAATAAATGACTCTCTAAAACTTCTGGGTTGTCTCCCTGGCAGCGCTTTCTTTAAAGCCATTAAGCTAGGCATATAGTGCTCAAGTAGTGAATCCACCCGGATCCCAAGGTATATCAAAGCCAATTTTAATTAGCAATGATTTGTAATTTAGTAGTGAGCACAAAGTAACATATATCTTGTAATGACAAAGTCTAACTCTCTTCCTATGCATCAGCATGTCATAAAAGAACAATTCATGCACACATAGTAAAGGCCAATGCATAGTATAAACAGTTTCTTGCAATTTTATTGTATTGGAAACATAGAGAGGTGGAGATATAGTTCCTCTCACATAATAATTGCAAGTAGGAGCAGCAAGCACATGCATATTACATCTATCAAAATCACCATGTGCAACGGTAAAAGGAAACCCATCAATATAATCCTTAATAAGGGCAAACTTCTCCGATATAGTATAATCGGGAGAATTCAAAAGGATAATAGGACTATCATGCGTGGGTGCAATAGCAACAATTTCATGTTTAACATAAGGAACTATAGCAAGTTCATCTCCATAAGCATCATTCATATTGGCATCTTGGCCACAAGCATAGCAAGCATCATCAAAAAGGGATATTTCAAAAGAATCATAGGGATCATAACAGTCATCATAGCAATCATCCTTCGTAAGCACGAAGGGGAATTAAACAATGTATGAGTTGGAGGGTTACTCTCATTAGAAGGTGGGCACGGGTGATCAATCCGCTCTTCCTCGTTTTGTTCTTCGCTCTCCTCCTCATCTTTTTCATCCAATGAGCTTACAGTTTCATCAATTTCTTCTTTCATAGTTTCCTGCAAAATATTAGTCTCTTCTTTGACAATGGAGACTTTCTCAATAAGTGCATTAATTTCGTAATTGTATTCATAATTCTTATAGCAATATTTGAGGATAGCTAAATTTTCAGATCTATAAACAGCATCATCAAAATCTTCAAACTCTTTACACATAGATTCAATTTCATAAGCACCCATAAAAGCAACAAATTCTTCTATTTGTTCAACATCATAGTAATCATATATACCATTAGCATAAGAAGCTAAGGTTTTATTATCATTAAATTTGCATGAAAAGAGAAGGTGTGGAACATTCATCCTAGAGCAACAAGTATAATCATAACTCACGCATAGTTGCCAAGCATACCACTTCAATATATGAATTTGATCCCATAATAGTTTCCCTTTTTGAGTCAAGAGATAATCCCTAAAGTATTCACGTTGATCCAACGTTACTCCCATTACATAATTGAATGGGGTTTTCTCAGGATTATTAAAGTAGTACATAATATCTTTCACATAACTAGCATCGAGGGTTTTAGGAGGTTCCCCATCTCCATGAGCAGCAAGTACACCTAATGTTTTTGGTATTTCGTGTTCCATATCCATAACTAAAGATAGAGAACAACTAAGAACAGCAAATAAAAATTACTTAGTGATAAAGCAAACAAGCACACACGAGAATATTCACCCCACTCTATTGCTCCCCGGCAACGGCGCCAGAAAAAGGTCTTGATAGCCCACAAGTATAGGGGGTCGCAACAGTTTTCGATAAGTAAGAGTGTCGAACCCAACGAGGAGCTAAAGGTAGAACAAATATTCCCTAAAGTTCTATCGACCACCGATACAACTCTACACACGCTTGACGTTCGCTTTACCTAGAACAAGTATAAAACTAGAAGTACTTTGTAGGTGTTTTGGGTAAGCTTGCAAGAAAGTAAATAGCACGTAAATATAAACTAGGGGCTGTTTAGATAAAGAAGCAACTAAAGTAAATATAGCGAGTGTGGAAAAGTGGTGATAGGAGTTGTGGAATTTTCCCTGAGCAATTGACTATGTTACTAGACCGGTAATCACTATTGCAATTCTATTTGAGGGAGAGGCATAAGCTAACATACTTTCTCTACTTGGATCATATGCACTTATGATTGGAACTCTAGCAAGCATCCGCAAATACTAAAGATTCATTAAGGTAAAACCCAACCATAGCATTAAAGTATCAAGTCCCTTTATCCCATAATGCATAAACAACCTACTTACTCGGTCTGTGCTTCACACCACGCCACCCACCATAAGCAAATCATAAACATATTGCAAACCCTACAGCGGGAATCCCTCACGCTTGCACGACACGGAGGGCACAATAGGACATCACCAATAATAAAACATGGAATTCAAACCAATCATAGCAATTCATCAATCACCGATAGGACAACGAAAATCTACTCAGAAATCCTTCTTGCTACGTCTTGAGCTTGCGTTGGTTTTCCCCGAAGAGGAGAGGATGATGCAGCACAGTAGCGTAAGTATTTCCCTCAGTTTTTGTGAACCAAGGCATCAATCTAGTAGGAGGCCACGCACAAGTCCCTCGTACCTGCACAAAACGATAGCTACTCGCAACCAACGCGATTAGGGGTTGTCAATCCCTTCACGGTCACTTACGAGAGTGAGATCTGATAGAGATAATATTTTTGGTATTTTTGGTATAAAGATGCAAAGTGAAAAGTAAAAAAGCAAAGTAAAAACAAGGCAAGTATAAAAGTGATGGTGATTGATATGATGAGAATAGACCCGGGGGCCATAGGTTTCACTAGTGGCTTCTCTCAAGAGCATAAGTATTCTACGGTGGGTGAACAAATTACTGTTGAGCAATTGATAGAATTGAGCATAGTTATGAGTTTATCTAGGTATGATCATGTATATAGGCATCACTTCCGAGACAAGTAGACCGAAACGATTCTGCATCTACTACTATTACTCCACTCATCGGCAGCTATCCAGCATGCATCTAGAGTATTAAGTTGAAAACAGAGTAACGCCTTAAGCAAGATGACATGATGTAGAGGAATAAATTCATGCAAAATGGTAAATACCCCATCTTGTTATCCTCGATGGCAACAATACAATACGTGCCTTGCAACCCTTTACATCCTTTGGGTAAGGACACTGCAAGATTGAACCCAAAGCCATGCACTTCTCCCATTGCAAGAACTACCAATCTAGTTGGCCAAACCAAACGGATAATTCGAAGAGACTTGCAAAGATAACTCAATCATACATAAAAGAATCCAGAGAAGATTCAAATATTATTCATAGATAAGCTGGATCATAAACCCACAATTCATCGGTCCCAACAAACACAGTGCAAAAACAAGATTACATCGAATAGATCTCCACGAGAGAGGGGGAGAACATTGTATTGAGATCCAAAAAGAGAGAGGAAGCCATCTAGCTACTAGCTATGGACCCGAAGGTCTGAAGTAAACTACTCACACTTCATCGGAGAGGCTATGGTGTTGATGTAGAAGCCCTCCATGGTGGATGCCCCCTCCGGCGGAGCTCCGAAACAGGCCCCAAGATGGGATCTCATGGATACAGGAAGTTGCGGCGGTGGAATTAGGTTTTTGGCTCCTGTTCTGATCATTTGGGGTACGTAGGTATATATAGGAGGAAGGAGTACGTCGGTGGAGCCGAGGCCCACGAGGCGGGGCGCGCCTAGGGGGCGCCCCACCCTCATGACCGCCTCCGATGTTCCTTGGCGAGGGTCCAAGTCTCTGGATCACGTTCGGTGAGAAAATCACGCTTTCAAGGTTTCATTCCGTTTGGACTCCGTTTGATATTCTGCTTTCTTGAAATCTTGAAAAGGCAAAAAACAGCAATTCTAGGCTGGGCCTCTGGTTAATAGGTTAGTCCCAAAAGTAATATAAAAGTGGAAAATAAAGCCCATTATAGTCCAAAACAATAGATAAAGTAGCATGGAGCAATAAAAAAATATAGATACGTTGGAGACGTATCGGGCATCTAAGCTTAATTCCTGCATTCCCTCGAGTAGGTAAATGATAAAAAGAGAATTTTTGATGCGGAGTGATACTTTGGCATAATTTCAATGTAAATCTTCTTAATCATGGTATGAATATTCAGATCAAAAGATTCAAGACAAAAGTTCATATTGACATAAAAATAATAATAGTTCAAGCATACTAACTAAGCAATTATGTCTTCTCAAAATAACATGGCCAAAGAAAGGTATCCCTACAAAATCATATAGTCTTGCTATGCTCCATCTTCCCCACACAGAGTATTTAAATCATGCACAACCCGGATGACAAGCCAAGCAATTGTTTCATACTTTAACATTTTCAAAACTTTTTCAACCTTCACGTAATACATGAGCGTGAGCCATGGATATAGCACTATATGTGGAATAGAACGGTGGTTGTGGAGAAAAAAAAAGAGGGAAGATAGTCTCACATCAACTAGGCGTATCAATGGGCTATGGAGATGCCCATCAATAGATATCAATGTGAGTGAGTAGGGAATACCATGCAACGGATGCACTAGAGCTATAAGTATATGAAAGCTCAACAAAAGAAACTAAGTGGGTGTGCATCCAACTTGCTTGCTCACGAAGACCTAGGGCATTTGAGGAAGCCCATCATTGGAATATACAAGCTAAGTTCTATAATGAAAAATTCCCACTAGTATATGAAAGTGACAAAATGAGAGACTCTCTATCATGAAGATCATGGTGCTACTTTGAAGCACAAGTGTGGTAAAGGATAGTAACATTGTCCCTTCTCTCTTTTTCTCTCATTTTTTTTATTTGGGCCTTTTCTCTTTTTTTATGGCCTCTTCTTTTTTTTATTTTTTTCCTTTCGTCTGGAGTCTCATCCCGACTTGTGGGGGAATCATAGTCTCCATCATCCTTTCCTCACTTGGGACAATGCTCTAATAATGATGATCATCACACTGTTATTTTTCTTGCAACTCAACAATTACAACTCGATACTTAGAACAAAATATGACTCTATATGAACGCCTCCGGCGGTGTGCCGGGATATGCAATGAAACATGAGTGACATGTATGAAAGAATTATGAACGGTGGCTTTGCCACAAATACGATGTCAACTACATGATCATGCTAGCAATATGACAATGATGGAGCGTGTCATAATAAACGGAATAGTGGAAAGTTGCATGGCAATATATCTCGGATGGCTATGGAAATGCCATGATAGGTAGGTATAGTGGATGTTTTGAGGAAGGTATATGGTGGGTGTATGATACCGGCGAAATGTGCGCGGTATTAGAGAGGCTAGCAATGGTGGAAGGATGGGAAAAAGTGCGTATAATCCATGGACTCAACATTAGTCATAAAGAACTCATATACTTATTGCAAAAATCTAGAAGTTACGCGCATGCTCCTATGGGGATAGATTGGTAGGAAAAGACCATCGCTCGTCCCCGACCGCCACTCATAAGGAAGACAATCAATAAATAAATCATGCTCCGAGTTCATCACATAACGGTTCACCATATGTGCATGCTACGGGAATCACAAACTTCAACACAAGTATTCTTCAAATTCACAACTACTCAACTAGCATGACTCTAATATCAGCATCTTCATATTTCAAAACAATTATCAAGCATCAAACTTATCTTAGTATTCAACACACTCAAAAGAAAGTTTCACATATCTTGAATACCAAGTATATTAACATTAAGCAAATTACCATGCTATTAACGACTTTCAAAATAATCTAAGTGAAGCATGAGAGATCAAGTTTCTTTAAAACAAATCCACCACCATGCTCTAAAAGATCTAAGTGAAGAACTAGAGCAAAAATTATTACGCTCAAAAAGATATAAGTGAAGCACTATGAGCAAAACTATCAAGCTCAAAAGATATAAGTGAAGCACATAGAGTATTCTATCAAATTCCAATTCATGTATGGCTCTCTCAAAAGGTGTGTACAGCAAGGATGATTGTGTTAAACTAACAAGCAAATACGCAAATAATACAAGACGCTCCAAGCAAAACACATATCATGTGGTGAATAAAAATATAGCTCCAAGTAAATTACCGATGGAAGTGGATTTAAAGAGGGGATGCCTTCCGGGGCATCCCCAAGCTTTGACTTTCTGGTGTCCTTGGATTATCTTGGGGGTGCCATGGTCATCCCCAAGCTTAGGCTCTTGCCACTCCTTGTTCCATAATCCATCAAAAGAATTCACCCAAAACTTGAAAACTTCACAACACAAAACTCAATGGAAATCTCGTGAGCTCCGTTAGAGAAAGAAAACAAAAGACTAATTTAAGGTACTGTAATGAACTCATTATTTATTTATATTGGTGTTAAACCTACTATATTCCAACTTCTCTATGGATCATAAACTATTTTACTAACCATAGATTCATCAAAATAAGCAAACAACACACGCAAAACAGAATCTGTCAAAAACAGAACAGTCTGTAGTAATCTGTAACTAACGCAAACTTCTGGAACTCAAAAAATTCTACCAAAATTATACGACCTGTAAAATTTGTTTATTGATCAGCATCAATTGGAATCAATATTTTATCACGTTCTGGTGATTTTTAACAATTCGGGCACTGAGCGCAAAGTTTCTGGAAATTACAGCAAGATCAAATAACTATCATCCAAGAAGATCCAATAGGTTTAACTTGGCACAAACACTAATTAAAAGATAAAACCACATCTAAACAGAGGCTAGATGGATTATTTATTCCTAAACAGAAGCAAAAACAAAAAACTAAAAATCAAATTGGGTTGCCTCCCAACAAGCGCTATCATTTAACTCCCCTAGCTAGGCATAAAAGCGAGGATAGATCTTGGTATTGCCATCTTTGGTAGGCAATCCATATGTGGCTCTCATAATAGATTCATATGGTAATTTTATTTTATTTCTAGGGAAGTGTTCCATGCCTTTATTTAATGGAAATTGGAATCTAATATTCCCTTCCTTCATATCAATAATTGCACCAATCGTTCTAAGGAAAGGTCTACCAAGAATAATAGGACATGAAGGATTGCAATCTATATCAAGAACGATAAAATCTACGGGCACATGATTCCTATTTGCAACAATAAGAACATCATTAATTCTTCCCATAGGCTTTTTAATAATGGAATCCTCAAGATGCAAGTTTAGAGAGCAATCATCAAAGTCACGGAAATCTAGCAAATCACACAAAGTTTTGGGAATAGTAGAGACACTAGCACCCAAATCACACAAAGCATTAAACTCATGATCTTTAATTTTAATTTTGATAGTAGGTTCCCACTCATCATAGAGTTTCCTAGGGATAGAAACTTTCAACTCAAGTTTTTCTTCATAAGATTGCATCAAGGCATCAACAATGTTCGGTAAAGGCCTTATTTTGACTATAAGCATGAGGAGAATTTAGCACGGATTGCAACAAGGAAATACAATCAATTTCATAATTAAATTCCTTGATATCCAATATAGTGGGTTTAGCAACATCTAGATTTGTATTTCTTTCAATCCCACTTTTATCAATTTCATCATCAAGATCTAAAAACTCCGAATTCTTAGAACGCCTTCTAGGTAAAGGAAGATTATATTCAGTTTCATCAAGATTCATATTGCAAAAGAATGATTTTATAGGGGACACATCAATAACTTTTAGATCTTCATCTTGATTATCATAGGAATTAGAAGAACACGCTTTAATAAAGGCATCTTTGGAAGCACGCATCCTAGCGGTTCTTTCTTTGCACTCATCAATGGAAATTCTCATAGCTTTGAGAGACTCATTGATATCATGCTTAGGAGGAATAGATCTAAGCTTTAAAGAATCAACCTCAAGAGAAATTCTATCAACGTTCCTAGCCAAATCATCAACTTTAAGCAATTTCTCTTCAAGCAAAGCATTAAAATTATTTTGTGAATTCATAAACTCTTTAACACTACTTTCAAATTCAGAGGGCATCTTATTAAAATTTCCATAAGAGTTGTTGTAGGAATTTCCATAATTTTTAGAAGGATTACTAGGATAAGGCCTAGGATTAAAATTCCCTCTATAATGCGTTGTTACCAAAATTATTCCTACCAACAAAATTCACATCCATAGATTCATTATTATTCTCAATCAAAGTAGACAAAGGAATATCATTAGGATCAGAAGAAACACTCTTAGTAGCAAATAATTTCATAAGTTCATCCATCTTTCCACTAAAAACATTGATTTCTTCGATCGCATGCACTTTTTATTAGTAGATCTTTCAGTATGCCATTGAGAATAATTAACCATAATATTATCTAGGAGTTTAGTAGCATCCCCTAGAGTGATTTCCATAAAAGTGCCTCCCGCGGCCGAATCTAAAAGATTTCTAGAAGCAAAATTCAATCCAGCATAATTTTTTGTATAATCGTCCACAAGTTCAAACCATGAGTAGGACAATTACGTATCATTAATTTCATTCTCTCCCAAGCTTGTGCAACATGTTCATGATCAAGTTGCTTAAAATTCATAATATCATTTCTAAGAGAGATAATCTTAGCGAGAGGAAAATACTTAGAGATAAAAGCATCTTTGCACTTGTTCCAAGAATCAATACTATTTTTAGGCAAAGATGAAAACCACGCTTTAGCACGATCTCTAAGCGAAAAAGGAAATAGCTTCAATTTAACGACATCATTATCGACATCTTTTTTCTTTTGCATATCACATAAATCAACGAAGCTATTTAGATGAGTAGCGGCATCTTCACTAGGAAGGCGTGAACGATCTTTCATAACAAGATTCAACAAAGCGGTATTGATTTCAAAAGATTCAAGATTGGCAAGAGGAGCAATCGGAGTGCTAAGGAAATCATTATTATTGGTATTGGTGAAGTCACACAATTTAGTAGCATCTTGAGCCATTGCGACAAACAAGCAATCCAACACACGAATAACAAACGGATGAAGAAAAGGCAACGGGAAAAGAGGAGGAGATCGGGAAAGAGAGGGCGAATAAAACGGCAAGGGTGAACTGGGGGAGAGGAAAACGAGAGGCGAATGGCAAATAATGTAATGCGAGAGATAGGGATTGTGATGGGTACTTGGTATGTTGACTTGCGTAGACTCCCCGGCAACGGCGCCAGAAATCCTTCTTGCTACGTCTTGAGCTTGCGTTGGTTTTCCCCGAAGAGGAGAGGATGATGCAGCAGAGTAGCGTAAGTATTTCCCTCAGTTTTTGAGAACCAAGGTATCAATCCCTAAAGAGCTTGATAATCCCCAAGTGCAAGGAATCATCGTAGCACTTTCCAATGGTGGAAGTGATAAGTATGGAGTGTCGAACCCACAAGGAGCTAAAGGGAAGATCAATATTCTCTCAAGCCCTATCTGCCACTGATACGACTCTACGTGCACCGAACGTTTACTTCCAACTAGAAACGAGAAATAAAACTACGTTGTGGGTATGAAGAGGATAACTTTGCATGGTATCGGAGAGCTAAAACATAAAAGTAGGTGCTGTTATCATAAAGTTAGAATATAATACTAAATAATATAAATAACGAGTGTGGAATAATGGTGGATCGGTGTGTGGAATTGTCCTAGGCAATTGTTAACAAGACCGGTAATCACTATTGCAATTTCATATGAGGGAGAGGCATAAGCTAACATACTTTCTCTACTTGGATCATATGCACTTATGATTGGAACTCTAGCAAGCATCCGCAACTACTAAAGATCATTAAGGTAAAAACCAACCATAGCATTAAAGCATCAAGTCCTCTTTATTCCCATACGCAACAATCCCTCTTACTCGGATTTGTGTTTCAGTCACTCACCAACCCACTATAAGCGAATCATGAAGGTATTGCAACACCCTACAGCGGGAATCCCTCACGCTTGCGCGACACGGAGGGCACCATAGGACAGCACCAAAGTAAAACTTACAACTCATACCAATCTAGATCATCAATCAACCCAAAGACAAAAGATATCTACTCAAAACATCATAGGATGGCAACACATCATTGGATCATAATATGTGGCATAAAGCACCATGTTCAAGTAGGGATTACAGCGGGGTGCGGGAGAGTGGACCGCGTAAAAGAGATGATGATGATGATGATGATGATGATGATGGTGATGTTGATGAAGACGATCACCGTGGCGATGATTCCCCTCCTGATGGCACTTCGGCGCCACCTGAAGAGAGGAGGAGAGGTTGTCCCCCTTGTGCTTCCTCCTTCATGGCCTCCACCTTCTGGTCCTTGGCCTTCATGGTGATGAAGAACCCTCCGGGATACTCCTCCATGGCCACCGGTGATGATGCCCCCCTACGGCAGGGTGCCGGAGAGGGCCTAGACTGATTTCTCGTGGCTACAGAGGCTTGCGGCGGCGGAACTTCTGATCTAATCTCCGTTCAGTAGCGATAGATCCAATCTCGGAGGGGCTCTCGCCCCTCCCAATACATGGGAGCCAAGGACCAGATGGGAAACCCTTCTCCCATCTAGGGAGGAGGTCAAGGAAGAAGAAGAAGAAGTGGGGCTCTCTCCCCCTTGCTTCCGGTGGCGCCGGAGCGCTGCCGGGGGCCATCATCATCACCGCGATCATCACCAACACCGCCGTCATCTTGACCAACATATCCATCACCTTCCCCCTTCTATATTCAGTGGTCCACTCTCCCGCAACCCGCTGTACCCTCTACTTGAACATGGTGCTTTATGCTTCATATTATTTTCCAATGATGTGTTGCCATCCTATGATGTCTGAGTAGATTTCCGTTGTCCTATAGGTGATTGATGAATTTCTATGATTGGTTTGAATTGCATGTTTTATTATTGGTGATGTCCTATTGTGCCCTCCGTGTCGCACAAGCGTGAGGGATTCCCGCTGTAGGGTTTGCAATATGTTTATGATTTGCTTATGGTGGGTGGCGTGAGTGAAAGAAGCACAGACTCGAGTAAGTAGGTTGTTTGCGGATGGGATAAAGGGGACTTGATACTTTAATGCTATTGTTGGGTTTTACCTTAATGAATCATTAGTAGTTGCGGATGCTTGCTAGAGTTCCAATCATAAGTGCATATGATCCAAGTAGAGAAAGTATGTTAGCTTATGCCTCTCCCTCAAATAGAATTGCAATAGTGATTACCGGTCTAGTAACATAGTCAATTGCTTAGGGACAATTCCACAACTCCTATCACCACTTTTCCACACTCGCTATATTTACTTTAGTTGCTTCTTTATCTAAACAACCCCTAGTTTATATTTATGTGCTCTTTACTTTCTAGCAAGCTTACCCAAAACACCTACAAAGTACTTCTAGTTTTATACTTGTTCTAGGTAAAGCGAACGTCAAGCGTGCGCAGAGTTGTATCGGTGGTCGATAGAACTTTAGGGAATATTTGTTCTACCGTTAGCTCCTCGTTGGGTTCGACACTCTTACTTATCGAAAACTGTTGCGACTCCCTATACTTGTGGGTTATCAAGACCTTTTTCCGGCGCCGCTTGGGGAGCAATAGCGTGGGGTGAATATTCTCGTGTGCTTGTTTGCTTTATCACTAAGTAATTTTTATTTGCTGTTCTTAGTTGTTCTCTATCTTTAGTTATGGATATGGAACACGAAATACCAAAAAATTAGGTGTACTTGCTGCTCATGGAGATGGGGAACCTCCTAAAACCCTCGATGCTGGTTATGTGAAAGATATTATGTACTACATTAATAATCCTGAGAAAACCCCATTCAATTATGTAATGGGAGTAACGTTGGAATAATGTGAATACTTTAGGGATTATCGCTTGACACAAAAAGGGAAACTATTATGGGATCAAATTCATATATTGAAGTGGTATGCTTGGCAACTATGCGTGAGTTATGATTATACTTGTTGCTCTAGGATGAATGCTCCACACCTTCCCTTTTCATGCAAATTTAATGATAATAAAACCTTAGCTTCTTATGCTAATGGTATATATGATTACTATAATGTTGAACAAATAGAAGAATTTGTTGCTTTTATGGGTGCTTATGAAATTGAATCTATGTGTAAAGAGTTTGAAGATTTTGATGATGCTGTTTATAGATTTGAAAATTTAGCTATCCTCAAATATTGCTATGAGAATTATGAATACAATTACGAAATTAATGCACTTATTGAGAAAGTCTCCGCTGTCCAAGAAGAGATTAATATTTTGCAGGAAACTATGGTAGAAGAAATTAATGAAACTGTAAGGTCATTGGATGAAAAAGATGAGGAGGAGAGCGAAGAACAAAAGGAGGAAGAGCGGATTGATCACCCGTGCCCACCTTCTAATGAGAGTAACCCTCCAACTCATACATTGTTTAATTCCCCTTCGTGCTTACCGAAGGATGATTGCTATGATGACTGTTATGATCCCTATGATTCTTTTGAAATATCCCTTTTTGATGATGCTTGCTATGCTTGTTGGCAAGATGCCAATATGAATGATGCTTATGGATATGAATTTTCTATAGTTCCTTATGTTAAACATAAAATTGTTGCTATTGCACCCACGCATGATAGTCCTATTATCTTTTTGAATTCTCCCGATTATACTATATCGGAGAAGTTTGCCCTTATTAAGGATTATATTGATGGGTTGACTTTTACCGTTGCACATGATGATTTTGATAGATATAATATGCATGTGCTTGCTACTCCTACTTGCAATTATTATGAGAGAGGAACTATATCTCCACCTCTCTATGTTTCCAATACAATAAAATTGCAAGAAACTGTTTATACTATGCATTGGCCTTTACTATGTGTGCATGAATTGTTCTTTTATGACATGCCGATGCATAGGAAGAGAGTTATACTTCGTCATTACATGATATATGTTACTTTGTGCTCACTACTAAATTACAAATCATTGCTAATTAAAATTGGCTTTGATATACCTTGGGATCCGTGGATTCACTACTTGAGCACTATATGCCTAGCTTAATGGCTTTAAAGAAAGCGCTGCCAGGAGACAACCTGAAGTTTTAGAGAGTCATTTATTTCTGTTGAGTTCTTTCATATAGTTTAAAAACAACAAAAATAAAAAGGGGAACCCAAAACTTTTTCAAAAAGGAAAGTGAAAGTGAGAAAGACAAGCATTGTTGAAGTGGGAGAGCTCCTTGAACTTTGTTCATGCTCACGACAACTTTGTGAATCTTGATTACAGAAACTTTTCAACAAAATAATTATCCCCTTGTACAATTCCATTGTATTATAAAAATAATGTGCCAAGGTTTGCCTTTAGGATGTTTACAATACTTGTTGGTTTGTGCGGTGCAGGACAGAAACTTTGTCTGTAGTGCGTGAATTTTAATTTTTTACTGGATCTGATTCTTTTTGCATCGTCTTTCTATACAACTTGTTTATTTTTCCTAATTTTGGCAGAATTTTTAAAGTATCAGAAGTATGGTGAATGTTCAGATTATTACTGCATCGCTGTTTTAGACAGATTCTGTTTTTGATGCATAGTTTGCTTGTTTTGATGAAACTATCAATTTATATCAGTGGATTAAGCCATGAAAAAGCTGTATTACAGTAGACAAAATGCAAAAAAAAAAAATATGAATTGGTTTGCAACAGTACTTAGAGTGGTGATTTGCTTTATTATACTAACGGATCTTACCGAGTTTTCTGTTGGAGTTTTGTGTGGATGAAGTGTTCGGTGATCGAGAAGGTCTCGATGTGAGAAGAAGGAAGAGAGGCAAGAGATCAAGCTTGGGGATGCCCGAGGCACCCCAAGTAAATATTCAAGGAGAATCAAGCGTCTAAGCTTGGGGATGCTGGGAAGGCATCCCCTCTTTCTTCAACAAATATCGGGATGTTTTCGGATTCGTTTCGTTCATGCGATATGTGCAAGTCTTGGAGCGTCTTTTGCAATTAGGTTTTTCTTTTTCTTTTATGCACCATGCTGGTATGAGATGGTCCTTGGTTGATTTATAGAATGCTCTATGCACTTCACTTATATCTTTTGAGTATGGCTTTATAGAATGCTTCATGTGCTTCACTTATATCATTTGAAGTTTGGATTGCCTGTTTTTCTTTACATAGACAACCGCCATTTGTAGAATGCTCTTTTGCTTCACTTATATTTGTTAGAGAGTGGGCATATCTTTTGTAGAAAGAATTAAACTCTCTTGCTTTACTTATATCTATTTAGAGAGATGACAGGAACTGGTCATTCACATGGTTAGTCATAAAATCCTACATAAACTTGTAGATCACTGAATATGATATGTTTGATTCCTTGCAATAATTTTGCGATATAAAGATGGTGATATTAGAGTCATGCTAGTTGAGTAATTGTGAAATTGAGAAATACTTGTGTTGAGATTTGCAAGTCCCGTAGCATGCACGTATGGTGAACCTTTATGTAACGAAGTCGGAGCATGAGGTGTTTATTGATTGCCTTCCTTATGAGTGGCAGTCGGGGACGAGCGATGGTATTTTCCTACCAATCTATCCCCCTAGGAGCATGCGTGTAGTACTTTGTTTTGATGACTAATAGATTTTTGCAATAAGTATGTGAGTTCTTTATGACTAATGTTGAGTCCATGGATTATACGCACTCTCACCCTTCCATCATTGCTAGCCTCTTGATGCCGTGCATTGCCCTTTCTCACCTCGAGAGTTGGTGCAAACTTCATTTGCATCCAAACCTGTGATACGATACGCTCTGTCACACATAAGCCTCATTATATCTTCCTCAAAACAGCCACCATACCTACCTATCATGGCATTTCCATAGCCACTCCGAGATATATTGCCATGCAACTTTCATCATCATCATATACATGACTTGAGCATTTATCGTCATATTGCTTTGCATGATTCTTAAGATAGCTAGCATGATGTTTTCATGGCTTGTCCATTTTTTGATGTCATTGCTATGATGATTCCTTGAACTTCTGATCTAATATCTGTTCTGGAACTGAGGGAAATACTTATCGCTATAGTGTTGCATCACCCTTTCCTCTTCAAGGGAAAAACCAACGCAAGCTCAAGAAGTAGCAGGAAGAATTTCTGGCGCCGTTGCCAGGGAGATCTACGCCAAGTGAAGCCTACGAAGTACCCATCATAAACTCTCATCTCTTGCATTACATTATTCGCCATTTGCCTCTCGTTTTCCTCTCCCCCACTTCTAAAACGATTTTTGAAAAGATTTTCCTTTTTCTTCGCCCTTCTTCCGTTCGTCTTTTCACTTGCTTTTCGTTCGCTAGATTGGTTTGTTGCCACCATGTCTGAGTCTGGGGAGATTATTGTTGAAAAGGATAGTAGTAATAATGAGGGAAACCTGGATAATTTTGCTAATTTTGATCCTCATGAAGAATCTAGTATCTTGCATACTAAAAAACTTCGCATAGGTAGCGGCAATATTATTGGAAAAAGAGTTATTCAAGATTTCTTTACTTGTGCGGGTGTGCTACCCACGTTAGGTGGATCTATTCTCCATAAAACTAATAGTCTCGCGGATGCAATAACTTTGCTTGTAATTGAACTTGAAAGACAATTTGTTCATATGCACCCTTGCATACAAAGGATTTTACTAGAGTTCTCTAATATTGGGCATTCCTCTGTTAAACGCGCCGCTACCATATTTCTAGCTCATGAGTTTAGATTCGTTATGAAAGAAGCTAGTGAAAATTTTGTGCATTATAAAATATATGGTGGTCGACCTCCCATGGAGGGGATTCTCTTTTATCAAGAAGAAATAATGCGTTTATGATCTCTCGATCATGTTGCTTATAATGAAAATTTAAGAAAAAGGGTCCCTACCGATGTTTTAGGTTAGAGAATTTCTGAACTTAATGATAATTTTGCTATACAAAATAACGGATTAGGTTTCTCTCTAGAAAATAAGCTCATGACCTTTTGCCAAAATAACGCTTACAATGATGAGTTCATCATACAATACGAGGAGCCGAAGGAGGAGCCAATTCCTCCCGAACTTGATCTTAGGGATCCTTACCCTATTAAATTTAGCCCGTTTGATTACTTTTGCTTACCACAAAGAAAATTTGCTGCTGAGCGAAGGGAGTATGAGATGAGAATACATGATATGCCTTATTTCCATTATGGCAATACCTAGATCTATGTTTTTGTGCCTAGCTAGGGGTTAAACAATAGCGCTTGTTGGGAGGTGATGACCCACAAGTATAGGGGATCAATAGTAGCTCTTTTCGATAAGTAAGAGTGTCGAACCCAACGAGGAGCAGTGTAACATCCCAAAATTCTAAATTTTGGAATGTTATAAACACATAGATAGTTTTGATTGATTGTTTGATTGATTGACTGAAAGTGAGTGAATTCGAAACTTTTGAAAGTTAAATGAGAGGGAATAAAAGGACTTTCCCAAACTTTCATTTTGCTTTTATGATCTTCGAATTCAAATTCTTTTCATCACAAAACCCTAGAGAGAAGATGACATGACTTCTTCCATTTATTTAAATGACAAGGTGTTGAAAATATTTGAATTTCATTCGAAAACATTTCCAATTCTGAAACTTTATGCAACTCGATGATTTTCACGAGCGAAGATAAAATGACTTCTTCAAAACATATGAAATATGAGTTGGGAGTTTCAAAGAATTAAATTCAAAGTTCCTTTGAATTTATTTTCAATTTGGAGTTATTTGAGTTTTATTCAAATTATTTTTCTCCAAAAATAAAATATATGGAAAATAGGGTAACATGATTCCCTACATCAGAAAATTGGAGAGAAATTAATTTGAAATCATTTTGGTATTTTTAAAATGATTTCAGTGGATTTTATTAGGGCAGTAGCACTGTTTGTTTTATTTGAATTTGTGTGGATTTTATTTTACATTAGAATAATGTTCATCTTGTAGGAAATATTTTTTTGCAAATTTTGATATATTATATGCCTATATAAAAGTTTTAATTATTTTTTGGTTTTTATTTTAGTTCTGTGAAATTTTGTTTAAAAACGCTTGAACAAAGGCCAAGCCGGGCCAAAGACCGCTTCTCTCTCTCTCTCTCTCTCTCTCTCTTGGTCGGCCCGGCCAACTGCCAGGCCATGAGCCCATTACGTCAGCCGTCGCCCTCGTCCCTGGCGGGACTCCGCTGAGTCACTCCCACGCCGTCGTCAGGAGTCCCGGCCGGGCACGCCTCCCCGTGCCCCCTTCCCCACGCCACCTCCTCCCCGGCCCCTTAAATACCGGGCCCCGACGCCCCGACTCTCCTCTCTTCCCTCGCTCGCCGCCCCGCCGGATCTTGCCGCCGCCGCCGAACTCCACTGCCGCCGCCCGCCTTTCCGTCGACCCTCGTCGGCACCACCACCGCGTCCGCCGTCTCGCGCCGCCCTCCCGTGCTTCTCGCCTTCCCGACAGCAAGACCACGCCCGAGTTCGGAGCCGCCGCCTTCTCGCCGGAGCCGCCCCGATCCAAACCGCCATCGCCGGTTCTCCGCCGAAGACCGCCGAACCGCCGTGGACCGGTAAAACCCGCGCAAAAACCCGCCCGGTTTTTTTTAGTTAGATCGGTTTATATTTTTTGAGCAGTTGATTTGTTTTAGGTTAAGTTGCGAACGTTCACCGGTTAGGCACACTCAGCGAACGATTTTCGTTCATTAACGTTCTGTAACGAACGTTCACTGTCTAGCTTTTTCCTTTTTCTGTTTATTTACGTCAGGGACCCATCCGTGAATATTTGTTTTACAGAATAGTCCCTGATTTTCAAACCCTCATAACTTTTTACTCGTTTATCCAAATTCAACGAAACAAACGCTCACTTCTTCGTTATGATCCCCTCTATCCAGTAATCCAACTTAAACATGTTTTTGAAAGTTTTAAAATTTGAATTCAAACTGATTTGTATTTGAACTTCGTTTGATCATAACTTGAGTTTCGTAACTCCGATTTAGTTGATTCTTTTTGCAAATCGAAGCTCTTGACCTAAACTTTCTGATAAGGCCAAATTCACATAATTTTGGTACTGTTAGAAATTGTTTTATGTTGCAAGAGTTATTTGCTTGGTTTTGATGTTTTCCGAATTGTTTCTTCGTTTGGTCCGATGTTTTGAGTGATTGCTTATGTGTGGCTACTATTGCTTGATTATGATAGATTGACCGGAGTGTGACGAGTAGAACTATCAAGAGTTTTGAGTGCGAATCATCTTCATCAACTTTGCAGGCAAGTAACACTTGATCATACTTTTTTCTACTACCTAGTTTTATGCATTAGATCAATCCTCAAACACTTGCATGATTAGGATCTAATTAAATTGTGGGATGGGAAGTAGATTGAGGTAGTACCTATTACCTGTTTTACTTATGAAACCTTGGGAGTTACTTCTACGTTATGCTTATTATGCTATGCTATGCTAGTAGACGTGGATTGGGTGAGTGTATTCCATGACAGATGTGAGATTGTTAAATTAATGGTTTATTTAAGGTGGCAACTTAAACACACATCTGGGCGGATTGAGGCACCTGGTTTCTATCAGGGCTTGCCTATTTTTCTTCGGACCGCCACCCATGCTCAAAGGGATCATAAGATTATTCATGCTAGTAACTTCCGTGTGCAGCCACAAGCCATTATGGGTTACGGCATAGTTGATTAAGTCGTGTGAACTCTTACGGTGGTAGACTAGGCGATGTAGGGGTTGTAGGTGGTACGGTCTACCCATCGTAAGGTGCAAACGCTCCTGAAAGACTATGTCTCGGTCATCCGTCTCTCAAACACCATGTAGTGCGAGAAACCAAACGGAGGCGATCGAGTCTTGTGGGGAAAAGTGCGCAAACCTCTGCAGAGTGTATAAACTAATCATGATTAGCCGTGTCCCCGGTTATGGACATCTTGAGTATCTAGTACTTGAATATCATGTGAATCTCATCATGTTACTCTAATAAATATTGTTGGGTTGTTAATGAGTACTTTTAATTGGGATTGAGGATGCTGTCAACCATTCTCAATGTTCAACAACCACCATGATAGTTAAATAAATTTATTCCTTTGCAGTAGGGAAAAACTGGCTTTATGCAAAACTGAATCAGAGAGCTTTTCCACCAGCCATATATGCATGTAGCATAGGCTTATTCCTTCATTACTCTCTATGTGTTACATTGCCATCATATTCCATGTGCTGACCCGTTTTCTGGCTGCAACTTTTCATGTTGCAGACTTTTCAGACGACGAGTAAGTGATACGTTAGGGTTACGATTTCCTATACTCAACTTTGCCGTTGGTGTTGATGGGAATCCACAACCTTGTTGCTTCCGCTATATTTTGGATCGAGGTAATAGTATTTACGTTACTTTATACATGTGATTTACCTCTGTTATAAATCCTTCGAGTCTTGTGTGTGTGTCAAGATACCGATCCGAGGATGACACGAAAGCACGAGACTTGATCCATTCGGGTCGGTCGCTACAAGATGGTATCGAGCACATGTTGATCGTAGGACGTGACCCTAGAAACTGACAAGCCCATAGGAAAGATTTTTCTCTACAACTTCATTTTCAAAAAGATCTTTTACCTCTCTTCTCTTCTGAGCTTATTCAAATATTCCCTTTTAGCGAGACCATACCCCTTTTCCCTTTTGACCACTCGAAGATTCGACTGATGAGACCACTCCAAGGAGACAAGATATCGGACAACCAACACCATTTGGAATGAAGAGGATTTTTACCGTGCATTACAATGACTGAAACTACAACTGTTGAAGACTCCGAAGACTAGGAGATTTTGAAGGCTCTGAAGAATTCCCAGATTTTATGACCTAGGAAGGTTACGCTTATGGAATTTGACAGACTATGGAAGTTATCAATACCGAGATCAAGCTGTATTGGAGTAAGACCGGAACATGGAGAGTTAGAAACTCAAAGTTTTGTCAGGAAAACCCTAAGGCAGGAGATATCAGTTATGGAAGGAAAGCTCATGGCAGTAACATGGGCATAGACATGGCTAACCATGGTGTTATTGCCCGCCTATGCTATTGTCACCGTGCAGAGTTAAGTATGCAGATGCATGGAAGGATTGGATGGTAGAAGGCTAATGGAGCATCTGTCAGCAATAGATGCAGTTTTAAATCTTAGCTGGTGTATCACCAGTATCCGGAGTATTACATCAAGAAGTTTAAGATGGATATGCAGGAAGCTATATTGACAAGGAGGCAAATTCGTGAAGCACTTGGAACCAGAAGCTGAAAGTAGCCAAGCTGGAGGAGCCAAACCTTGAGACATCAAAGATTTGTCAGGAACTGAAGGATAGTAGGACCATGGTCCATGTCAAGGAAGTTGAAATCAGAAGTTTGGAATGCCACTCCAGAAATATTAAAGGACGTCGCAAGAGACTTCGCGTCAACAGAGATGATTTGGCAAAAGAACTTGAGAAGGACAAGCATGATCAGAAGGAGCCATCGGAGACATGACCAAGACTTGAGGAGTTTGATGACGTTGAGATCTATTGACCTTTAGAAGACCAAACCCCTGTTATATACCTGCGTTAGATCACGATTGTGAGCTGTCATTTTGTTTGATGTTTTTCCGACAGCCACAATAAAATCTGTTTTTCAAAAACTTTTGTTTGTATTGTGTGCATCCCTCTCGATCTCCCTTATCCCAACCCAAACCCATGGACCCGTTATATGATGAATGGAGAAGAGCTTATATTTTCTAGACCGATGAGTCAATTGGAG
The DNA here is from genome assembly GCA_021605145.1 of Aegilops bicornis. Classification (NCBI taxonomy): domain Eukaryota; kingdom Viridiplantae; phylum Streptophyta; class Magnoliopsida; order Poales; family Poaceae; genus Aegilops; species Aegilops bicornis. Next base: position 108,022,659 of record CM038671.1, read on the forward strand.
ACAGACCGATGGATTAGAACATGGAGGATCCTATGGAGAACAACCCTATAGTCAGAAAGGATATGGCCCAGCATGCTCTTAAGTGTTTTGGAAGAGGTGCCACTACCTGGTAGAGGATGTACCAAACCATCAATAGATTGCAAGGAGTAACCACTTGGAAGGAAATTTAAGTGGACTTTGTTAAGATCTCGTCTTGTGTCCCAGAAGTTGAAGCCTTATGGAAAGGATATGAAGAAACCTTGTGCATACAAGCTTTGTGGAGAAATAGGACACAACCATAAAGAAAATAAGGACGAATACCCTCATAAGCAGAGGATTACCAAAGGAGTTAGCCGAGGATTTTTAGGGAACTTCGGTTGGAGATTGTTCCCAAAGGTTTTGTTGCAGCAATGGAAGTTTAGTCTACATTATTGGGAAGATCCGAAGGATGACAAAGAGATTGTTGAGGATGAGCAAAGGAAAGGCCGAAGGTTTTCGTAAGGATGAGCACGACACCTTACGGTTCGAGGACCGTGTATATGTTCCTAATAATGCAAAGATCAGGAAGTAAATACTTCAGGAGGCTCATGACTCACCATACTCGATTCACCACGAAACACCAAGATGTATTTGGATTTGAAGGAGTGTTTACGGTGGACTGGTATGAAGAAGGATATTGCGAATATGTAGCCGTATGTGATGTATGTCAGAGTGTGAAGGCAGAACATCAGAAGCCAGCAGGAGTACTACAGCTTATGCCGATACCCGAATGGAAGTGGGATAAGCTTGGCATGAATTTCATTACCGGATTTCCCAGAACCCGATCAGGATATGATTCTATCTGGGTAGTAGTTGATTTGCTTGACCAAAGAGGGTCACTTTATCCCAGTGAAAAACCACCTATGCAAGTGCGAGGTTGGCCAAGATATATTTGACAAGCATCGTATGTCTGCATGGAGTTCCGAGGACCATCGTAGAGGAACACAGTTTACCTCAAAGTTTTGGAATCAGCTGCACAAGACTTTGGGTACTAGGCTAGAGTTCAGTACATCCTTCATCCGCAGACAAATGGATAAATCAAGAGAGTCAATCAGATACCGGAGGACATGTTGAGAGCGTGTGCGCTAAATTTTGGATCTAGTAGTGGTGATAATCTACCTTACGCGGAGTTCTCATTCAACAACAGCTATCAAGTCAGTTTGAATATGGCCCCTTTTAAGCTTTGTATGGGAGAAGGAGCCAGACACCGTTGATGTGGGATGAAGTTGGAGACCGTCAGTTGCTTGGACAAAATGTGATCAAGGAGTCAGAAGAGAATGTTAAGTTGATTCGAGATAGACTGAAGGTAGCTCAGTCCAGGCAGAATAGTTATGCATACTCAATAACGGAAGGAGGTAGTCTATGAATCGGAGACAGAGCATATCTTTGTGTGCCACCTCTGCGAGGAGTTAAACGATTTGGAGTTAAGGGAAAGTTAGCCCCGAGATTCGTAGGACCATACCAAGTTTGGAACGTATGGGAGAATTGGCTAAGAAGTTGGAGTCACCCGAAGGACTGTCAGGAGTTCATGATGTGTTTCATGTTTCCCAGTTGAAGAAGTGCCATGCAGAGATGGCCAATATTCCCCTGTAAGGACGCTTGACCCTGGATAGGATAATGATGTTCCACGAAGTGGAGTATGGACTTCATAAGTATAAGTTTTTATCACGGAAGGTGGGATATCCCACGAGGATGAAGAGATGAATTACTATTGGATATAAAGGAGGTGTGATGTTGGAAATATGGATTAATGGAAATTTCATGATGAGTCTGAGTAATCATGTCCAGTTTGGTGCCAATAGAAGGAAGGAAGACAACACAATTGAATGGATTTAAGAATACTGGAAGTTGAAGATTGGAAAAACGATCAGTTGCCCGCAATGATGAGTTCAAGGTTTACAAGTGATGAGATGGGCCATAACCCACAGGCCCAGGACTTGCTAAGAAGCAAGCACACTCTTGCTGAAGGAAAAACCCTGGAAGAGGATATGCCTTTGCCGACCAACGATCTTATAGGAGTTTACGCAAAACCTGAGAGTTGTTAAGGACCGATAGATGTTTGTTTGGCTTGCACAATCAATGGATTTATCCGAACTTGGTTCGTCGACAAGAGAAAATTCTGCAATACTCGTGAGGATGACCGAGTGTTAGAATGCGAGATTCGCTAAACCATGTACAAGGTAATGATTTGGGTGCGGGATGGATTGATCACCATACCGACTTACTCTTATTATTCGCTTTGCTATATGGGATGGTAAATCTGAGTGACCTACCTATAGTAGAGTGACGACGATATTAAACCTTGTTGAACCTTAGAATGATATAAACATTTTTCCCCTTGTACAAGGCAGTTGTTGCCAACCGTAGGATATACGGTGAGGTTCAACCCAGAACCATTTTCTGCAGGAGAAACCATAAATTGTTGACCACCATGAGATATCGATAGTTGTTTAGAATTGGCGTCAGACCCGTCAGCTATGAAGACCCAGTTTCGGGATAACCTTATCAAGATGAAAGGACACAGAACGAGGAAAAGGGTTATGCCACTACCGGAAGAGCTCAGAGAAGGAATTTTCCTTACAATCTGAGAAGACCGACCTTTGTCAAGAATAAGGATGGAGTATATGAGTTTTGATGGAACCGTAACCATGCTTCTAAGGGTGGTAGCACCCGAGACCCCGGAGATGATCGATGGACTTTGAGAAGACCCCCAAACCTAACCTATTTCTTGCTAGCCTCTCCGAATCTCTAGGACGAGATTCATTTTAAGGGTGGTAGGTTTGTAACATCCCAAAATTCTAAATTTTGGAATGTTATAAACACATAGATAGTTTTGATTGATTGACTGAAAGTGAGTGAATTCGAAACTTTTGAAAGTTAAATGAGAGGGAATAAAAGGACTTTCCCAAACTTTCATTTTGCTTTTATGATCTTCGGGAATTCAAAGTCTTTTCATCACAAAACCCTAGAGAGAAGATGACATGACTTCTTCCATTTATTTAAATGACAAGGGGTGTTGAAAATATTTGAATTTCATTTGGAAAACATTTCTAATTCTGAAACTTTATGCAACTCGATGATTTTCATGAGCGAAGATAAAATGACTTCTTCAAAACATATGAAATATGAGTTGGGAGTTTCAAAGAATTAAATTCAAAGTTCCTTTGAATTTATTTTCAATTTGGAGTTATTTGAGTTTTATTCAAATTATTTTTCTCCAAAAATAAAATATATGGAAAATAGGGTAACATGATTCCCTACATCAGAAAATTGGAGAGAAATTAATTTGAAATCATTTTGGTATTTTTAAAATGATTTTCAGTGGATTTTATTAGGGCAGTAGCACTGTTTGTTTTATTTGAATTTGTGTGGATTTTATTTGACATTAGAATAATGTTCATCTTGTAGGAAATATTTTTCTGCAAATTTTGATATATTATATGCCTATATGAAAGTTTTAATTATTTTTTTGTTTTTATTTTAGTTCTGTGAAATTTTGTTAACGCTTGAGCAGTGCCGGGTCAAGCCCGGCCTTGCTCTCTCTCTCTCTCTCTCTCTCTGGGCGGCCCAGCCAGCAGTTGAGCCCACCCACGTCAAGGCTGTCGCCCTCGTCCCGGCGGGACTCCGCTCGAGTCCGCCGCCGCCTTCCGAGTCCCGTGGGCACGCCTCCCGTGCCCCTTCCCCACGCCACCTCCTCCTGGCCCCTTAAATACGGGCCTGACGCCCCGACTCTCCTCTCTTCCCTCGCTCGCAGCCCCGCCGGATCTTGCCGCCGCCGCCGAACTCCACTGCCGCCGCCCGCCTCTCCGTCGACCCTCGTCGACACCACCACCGCGTCCGCCGTCTCGCGCCGCCCCTCCCCGTGCTTCTCCCTGCCTTCCCCGACGCCGGAGCCACCGCCCCGAGTTCGCCGGAGCCGCCGCCTTCTCGCCGGAGCCGCCGCCCCGATCCAAACCGCCACCGCCGGTTCTCCGCCGAAGACCGCCACCGCCGGTTCTCCGCCGAAGACCGCCGAACCGCCATGGACCGGTAAAACCCGCGCAAAAACCCGCCCGGTTTTTTTAGTTAGATCGGTTTTATATTTTTTTGAGCAGTTGATTTGTTTTAGGTTAAGTTGCGAACGTTCACCGGTTAGGCACACTCAGCGAACGATTTTCGTTCATTAACGTTCTGTAACGAACGTTCACTGTCTAGCTTTTTCCTTTTTCTGTTTATTTACGTCAGGGACCCATCCGTGAATATTTGTTTTACAGAATAGTCCCTGATTTTCAAACCCTTATAACTTTTTACTTGTTTATCCAAATTCAACGAAACCAACGCTCACGTCTTCGTTATGATCCCCTCTATCCAGTAATCCAACTTAAACATGTTTTTGAAAGTTTTAAAATTTGAATTCAAACTGATTTGTATTTGAACTTCGTTTGATCATAACTTGAGTTTCGTAACTCCGATTTAGTTGATTCTTTTTTGCAAATCGAAGCTCTTGACCTAAACTTTCTGATAAGGCCAAATTCACATAATTTTGGTACTGTTAGAAATTGTTTTATGTTGCAAGAGTTATTTGCTTGGTTTTGATGTTTTCCGAATTGTTTCTTCGTTTGGTCCGATGTTTTGAGTGATTGCTTATGTGTGGCTACTATTGCTTGATTATGATAGATTGTCCGGAGTGTGACGAGTAGAACTATCAAGAGTTTTGAGTGCGAATCATCTTCGTCAACTTTGTAGGCAAGTAACACTTGATCATACTTTTTTCTACTACCCAGTTTTATGCATTAGATCAATCCTCAAACACTTGCATGATTAGGATCTAATTAAATTGTGGGATGGTAAGTAGATTGAGGTAGTACCTATTACCTGTTTTACTTATGAAACCTTGGGAGTTACTTCCACGTTATGCTTATTATCCTATGCTATGCTAGTAGACGTGGATTGGGTGAGTGTATTCCATGACAGATGTGAGATTGTTAAATTAATGGTTTATTTAAGGTGGCAACTTAAACACACATCTGGGTGGATTGAGGCACCTGGTTTCTATCAGGACTTGCCTGTTTTTCTTCGGACCGCCACCCAGGCTCAAAGGGATCATTAGATTATTCATGCTAGTAACTTTCGTGTGCAGCCACAAGCCATTATGGGCTCTGGCATAGTTGATTAAGTCGTGTGAACTCTTACAGTGGTAGACTAGCTGATGTAGGGGTTGTAGGTGGTACGGTCTACCCATCGTGAGGTGCAAACGCTTCTGAAAGACTATGTCTCGGTCATCCGTCTCTCAAACACCATGTAGTGCGAGAAACCAAACGGAGGCGATCGAGTCTTGTGGGGAAAAGTGCAAACCTCTGCAGAGTGTATAAACTAATCATGATTAGCCGTGTCCCGGTTATGGACATCTTGAGTATCTAGTACTTGAATATCATGTGAATCTCATCATGTTACTCTAATAAATATTGTTGGGTTGTTAATGAGTACTTTTAATTGGGATTGAGGATCTTTGTCAACCATTCTCAATGTTCAACAACCACCATGATAGTTAAATAAATTTATTCGCTTTGCGGAGGGAAAAAGCGGCTTTATGCAAAGCTGTAACAGAGAGCTTTTCCACCAGCCATATATGCATGTAGTATAGGCTTATTCCTTCATTACTCTCTATATGTTACATTGCCGCATATTCCATGTGTGACCCGTTTCGGGCTGCAACTTTTCATGTTGCGAGACTTTTCGAACGACAGTAAGTGATACGTTAGGGTTACGATTTCCTATACTCAACTTTGCCGTTGGTGTTGATGGGAATCCACAACCTTGTTGCTTCCGCTATATTTTGGATCGAGGTAATAGTATTTACGTTACTTTATACATGTGATTTACCTCTGTTATAAATCCTTCGAGTACTGTGTGTGTCAGCATACCGATCCAGGGATGACACGAAAGCACAGAGACTTGATCCATTCGGGTCAGGTCGCTACAAGCAGAAGGAAATGACAAGTGGTTTTCAGCAAGGTAATGCCTGCAAGTGCTGAAATTGTAAGTAACAGAGTAGTTTGATAGCAAGATACTAATTTGTAACGAGCAAGTAACGATAGTAGTAACAAAAGTGTAGCAAGGTTGCCCAATCCTTCTGAGGCAAAGGACAGGCCAAAACGATGTCTTATGATAAGCAAAGCGTTCTTGAGGGTGCATGATAGCGGCTTGAAGCTACATCATTATTTCCCCAAAGAGGAAGGGATGATGCAGCACATCAACGGTAGGTATTTCCCTCAGTGACGAAACCAAGGTTATCGAACCAGTAGGAGAACCAAGCAACAACACGTAAACGACACCTGCACACAAATAACAAATACTCGCAACCTGACGTATAAAAGGGGTTGTCAATCCCTTTCAGGTAACGATGCCAGAAATTGGCAAACGAATGTGAATAAATTATAGTAGATTGATAGGTCGAACGCCAAATAAAATGAATAAGAATAAATTGCAGCAAGGTTTTTTTATTTTTGGGTTTAATAGATCTGAAAATAAAAGGCAAATAAAATAGATCGCATAGGCAAATAATGTGAGAAAGAGACCCGGGGGGCGTAGGTTTCACTAGTGGCTTCTCTCGAGAAAAATAGCAAACGGTGGGTAAACGAATTACTGTTGGGCAATTGATAGAACTTCAAATAATCATGATGATATCCAGGCAATGATCATTATATAGGCATCACGTCCAAGATTGGTAGACCGACTCCTGCCTGCATCTACTACTATTACTCCACACATTGACCGCTATCCAGCATGCATCTAGTGTATTAAGTTCATGGGGAAACGGAGTAATGCAATAAGAACGATGACATGATGTAGACAAGATCTATTTATGTAGAAATAGACCCCATCATTTTATCCTTAGTAGCAACAATACATACGTGTCGGTTCCCCTTCTGTCACTGGGATCAAGCACCGTAAGACCGAACCCACTATAAAGCACCTCTTCCCATTGCAACATAAATAGATCAAGTTGGCCAAACAAAACCCAAATATCAGAGAAGAAATACGAGGCTATAAGCAATCATGCATATAAGAGATCAAAGCAACTCAAATAACTTCCATGGATAAAAAGAGATAGATCTGACCTTAAACTCAAAGTTCATCGGATCCCAACAAACACACGGCAAAAGAGTTACATCATATGGACCTCCAAGAGACCATTGTATTGAGGATCAAACGAGATAAAGGAAGCCATCTAGCTACTAACTACGGGCCCGAAGGTCTACAAAGAACTACTCACGCATCATCGGAGAGGCACCAATGGAAGTGGTGAACCCCTCCGTGATGGTGTCTAGATTGGATCTGGTGGTTCTGGACTCTGCGGCGGCTCGAATTGATTTCATTGACCCCCTAGAGTTTCTGGAATATTGGGGTATTTATAGAGCAAAGAGGCGATGCGGGAGGCCACCGAGGTGGGCACAACCCACTGGCGCGCTGAGGGCCCAGGCGCCACAGTGGGTTGTGCCCTCGAGCACTCCCCAGGCGCTTCTCCGGCCCATGGATGTCTTATGGTCCATAAAAATTCAACAAAAAGTTTCGCTGCGTTTGGACTCCGTTTGGTATTGATTATGAACGATGTAAAAAACATGCAAAAAATAGCAACTCGCACTTGGCACTATGTCAATAGGTTAGTACCAAAAAAAGTTATAAAATGATTATAAAACATCCAAGATTGATAATATAACAGCCTGGAACAATAAAAAATTATAGATACGTTGGAGACGTATCAGTGCACCGGAATTTCATCTAGTCACTTTCACCATGTTGGTTTGATTTGTGTTCGCTACTTTGATAATTTGATATATGGGTGGACCGGTGCTTAGGTGCTGTTTTTACTTGAGCAAACCTCCTACTTATGATTAACCCTCCCGCAAGCATCTGTAACTACGAGAAAAGTATTAAGAATAAATTCTAACCATAGCATTAAACATTTGGATGCAATCGGTTCCTTACGGAATAGCGCATAAACTGGGGTTTAAGCTTCTGTCACTCTCGCAACCCATTATCTAGTTGCTACTCCAATGCATTCCCTTAGGCCCAAATATGGTGAAAGTGTCATGTAGTCGATGCTCACATGGCACCACTAAGGGAATCACAACATACATACTATCAAAATATCGAACACATATCAAGTTCACATGATTACTTGCAACATGATTTCTCCCGTGACCTCAAGAACAAAAGTAACTACTCACAAATGATAATCATGCTCAAGATCAGAGGGGCATTAAATAGCATATTGGGTCTAAACATATAATCTTCCACCAAATAAACCATATAGTAATCAACTACAAGATGTAATCAACACTACTAGTCACCCACAAGCACCAATCTATAGTTCCTGCAACAAGATTGAACACAAGAGATGAACTAGGGTTTGAGATGAGATGGTGTTGTTGAAGATGTTGATGGAGATTGCCCTCCCCAAGATGGGAGAGTTGTTGGTGATGATGATGACGATGATTTCCTCCTCCGGGAGGGAAGTTCCCCGGGCGGAATCGCTCCACCGGAGCGCAAAAGTGATCCTACCCAAGTTCCGCCTCGAGACGGCGGCGCTCCGTGCCGAAAGACCTCTCCTTGTTTTTTCTAGGTCAAAATGACATATATACCAGAAGATGGGCACCGGAGGTGGGCCTGGGTGAGCACAACCCACCAGGGCGCGCCTGGGCTCCCTGGCGCGCCCAGGTGGGTTGTGCCCACCTAGTGGGCCTCCTCTGGTACTTATTTGCTCCAATATTCATCATCTATTCCATAAAAATTCTCCATGAAGTTTCAGCCTGTTTGGAGTTGTGCAGAATAGGTAGCCTGAAGTAGCTTTTCCAGGTCCAGATTTTCAGCTGCCGGAATTCTCCCTCTTTGTGTGCACCATGCAAATTATGAGAGAAAATGCATTAGAATGACTCCAAAAAGCATTATTATGCATAAAAACATCATAAATGACAGTAGGAAAACATGATGCAAAATGGACGTATCAGCTCCCCCAAGCTCAGACCTCGCTTGTCCTCAAGCGAAAACCGAAGTCGAAAAACATGTCCACATGCTTAGAGAGTGGAGTCGATAAAAACAAAATACGAACATTACAAAAAAATACACTTCCGTGATGATACATGTTTGTCACAGTAGGTCACGTTTTCTGTCATGCATGTACATCCATGAAAAATTTATGACAGAATCAAGATAGTCATACCTGTGCTGTCGTAGAAGTGTTCCATGACATTACCAAAATTATCATCACGGAAGTGTCCACTTCCATGATGATAAATCGCGCGTCATAGAAGTGCTTTCATCAAGGGTGACCGACACGTGGCATCCACCGTAACGGGTCGCCGTTAAGCTATCGGGTTCTGGTTTGGATCCGATAACTCGTTAACAGCCCGGATCAATGGGGATTTTCCACGTGTAAAATTCCCATTGGCCGGAGGAACCACGTGTCGGCTCACCGTTGGGACAGATGTCATCCACTCATTGGACAGGAGGCGCCTATGATAGATCGACACGCGGCATGGCTCAACAGTGGCCCATTTCCGTGAAAAGGCCGACCCAGTAAGAATTAGCAGGCCGGCCTGTCGGTGTTCTGGGAACGGGGGTCCCCAGACTTGCCTGCCTGCGGCCCACGGCGTGGCTGTGCCAGCAGGCTTGTACGACCTATCTTCATCAACAAGGAACTCAAGACCCTCGCGAGGGGCCAAGCCTCGCGAGGCGGATGACGCAAGACCTCCTCAGGAGCGGCCTCGTCAAGCAGGCTCGCGAGGGGCGGAGAGATCAAGGCGAGGCAAACCTCGCAAGGTTCTCGTGACGTGAGCCATGAGGATAAAGATCAGGCGGGCGCCAGCGCGCGCAGCGTCCTTGTTTCCTCTTTAGTGCTAAGGGGGCAAGCACAGGCGCAGAGTACCGAGGCATCAACCAAAGGTTTCCATATCGGTGCAACGAGACCAAGACCAGCAGGACAGCAAGATGGAGATCACCATGGAGCCCAAGACGGCGTCACCACCAGAGCCTTTTGCAGGCGAAGACCGCTTTTGTCAGGATAAGCTGTACTAGCTGTCCCCTTTCAAATTGGCCATTGTTGGCTCCCTTCCCGCTCAACATTTTGGGGAGAGGACCAGGGCCTATATAAGTAGAACTAGCCACCACCGTAGGAGAGGACTGATTGAGAGGCATCTCACCTAATCCTTAGCCACACACCGAGCACAAGAACACCTCAACCTCAGGAGGTTGTTCTTCCCCTTGTAATGTTCATCATCAGCCCAAGAGGCAATCCACGACCACCACACTAGAGTAGGGTATTACACCACAATGGTGGCCCGAACCAGTATAAATCTTGTGTCCCTTGTGTCGTGAGTTCGTCGAGTTCATTCTTGAGATCTTAGCTAGTTAGGACGTGGATCGGTAGGGAGGAAATCTTCACACGCACCCCAGTGTTCAAATCTTGAGGGTTTCTGAGGGAGTCCTGGATTAGGGGGTATCCGGACAGCCGGACTATACCCTTTGGCCGGACTGTTGGAATATGAAGATACAAGATTGAAGACTTCGTCCCGTGTCTGGATGGGACTCTCCTTGGCGTGGAAGGCAAGCTGGGAAATACGGATATGTAGATCTCCTGCCTTGTAACCGACTCTGTGTAACCCTAGCCCCCTCCGGTGTCTATATAAATCGGAGGGTTTAGTCCGTAGGACAAAATCAATCATACCATAGGCTAGCTTCTAGGGTTTAGACGTGGTAGATCAACTCTTGTAATACTCATATCATCAAGATCAATCAAGCAGGAAGTAGGGTATTACCTCCATCGAGAGGGCCTGTTACCATCCGCCTTAGACGCACAGTTCGGGACCCCCTACCCGAGATCCACCGGTTTTGACACCGACATTGGTGCTTTCATTGAGAGTTCCACTGTGTTGTCACTGTAAGGAAGGATGCCTCGTCTTGTTGTCAAGGACAACGTCACCTCTGGGGGAGCCCTTGCTGTTGGCCAAACTCTCCGGCTAGGCGGCTTCGTCATGACCGCCCGTTCGGCTGCTGCGCCGACGATGACTTCTCGGGTCATCGAAAACAGCCTCCACGTCGGCTCGGAACTTGCCGAGCAGATGAATCCAATGGAGCTCTCTTCACTCAATTTGCTCTTGGATCACATCGCCGCTTTGGGAGTCGCTACAGACTATGATCGGATTGGGCTTAAACCCGACCAAAGGGAGATTAACTCTCCGCCGGTCACCCATCAGATAGCGGTGGTGGAGGAACAATGCGGTGATTCTTCCTCTATCTTAAGGACAAACTATGCCCGGATTCCCGAGCTCTCCGAGCCGGATACCCGTTTATGGAAGGACATCGCCCAAGGCCTGAACCTAGAATCAGGCAGCGGGCCAGACCTATTGGGCAACATCCCGGAGCTTGAACTTCCAAGATCGGAAACTCCTCTGCCCCTAGGTCTCAGATCGGGTCAGGGTTCGGACTCAAATATAAATGATCTTTCCCACATCAGGCAAGAGCCCCAGGAAACAGTACATCATTATTGGGCCAGATTCCTCCTTGTAATGAACAAGGTCAAGGACTGTCGTGAGGAAGACGCAATCTCATTCTTCTGCAATAATTGCACGGACAAGGGAATCCTTAACGCCATAAGTCGCCGTGACATAGCACGCCGCTGACTTGGCGGCCATAGTACGGAAGTACCGTGCGATGAAAAGTGCCTGGAAAACCAAAACAAAATTCTGGGATAATCCGGCTCTGACTAAACACCCAGTCCGAATTAAAAGGGTGCACTCTCATAAGTAATCCTATTCAATTACAAAGAAGCAAAAGCCCACTACAGGGTGTGGAACTGTATTGGAGGGATGGCTTAACGGGCCCTGCAAAATCCACAGTACATCGGATACCATACCAACACACAGCCTGAGAGCATGTTGGGTACTCCGGCAGGTGGCCAAAAGCGGTGAGCATCTCCTCATTCAAAACACCACAGAGCACCATCCCGTCGACAACAATATAGTATTTATAGTCTTCGAGACATTCGCCTCAAATAATAGGCGCAAGCGAGAACTCCGTAGCCTTGCCGAAGACTGCCACGTGGCAACAATAAATCCATGGAGCGACACGGCTATCACCTTCAATGCCAGTGACGAACCTAAATTCCGAACAGCCCGAGCACCAGCCGCATTGGTCCTTAGTCCAATTGTGGACGACTTTCGGCTCACTAAAGTGCTCATGGATGGCGGCAATGATTGAACCTCATTTATGAGGAAACTCTTCAAAAAATGGAAATAGACAGGAACCGCATTGAGCAAAGCAGCACGACCTTCAGAGGAATCATCCCTAGTCGGGAGGCACGCTGCGCTGGGAAAATCACACTAGATGTGGTATTCGACACTCTGGAGAATTATAGGTCTGAAGAAATTACATTCCAAGTGGCCCCGTTCAGTAGCGGATACCATGCCTTTTTAGGGCGGGAGGCATTCACGATCTTCCAAACCATACCCCATTACGGGTACATGAAGCTCAAAATGCCCGGGCCCAATGGAATCATCACTCTAGCTAGTGATCCGGACATAGCGCTCCGCGCCGAAAACAAAACAGCCGCACTGGCCCTCGAGGCATTATCCGAAGCCCTCGCGGCAGAGGAATTAACTACACTACGCTCCACAGTGGACAGGGACAACGTGATACTCGACAAAAGATCCAAATCCACTTCTTTTAAACCAGCGGATGAAATAGTCAAATTCTAAGTCCACCCAACAGACCCTATAAAAACAGCATCCATCAGGGCACAGTTAAACACCACTATAGACGCTGCACTACGGGATTTTCTGCGTGAGAATTGGGACATATTCGCTTGGCATCCTTCAGACATGCCAGGAATCCCACGCAGGCTGGTCGAGCATAGCCTTAATATTCTAAAGGGATTTAAGCCGGTCAAGCAGACTCTTCGGCGTTTCTCTGAACCCAAGCGACAAACCATGGGAGAGGAGCTAGCCAAGTTACTGGAGGCCGGATTCATTAGAGAAATAAAACGTCCGGACTGGCTAGCAAACCTGGTGATGGTACCAAAGAAGGATAAATCCTGGCGCCTATGTGTGGATTTCAAAGACCTGAACAAGGCTTGTCCCAAGGATCCCTTCCCCCTCCCCCGCATTGATCAAATTATCGATGCTATTGCAGGACACGACTCATTGTGTTTCCTCGACGCATACTCCGGATATCATCAGATTAAGATGGCACAGTCCGACCAAGCCGCAACGACATTTATCACCCCATACGGCCCCTTCTGTTTTAACACTATGCCTTTTGGGCTCAAAGAACGCCGGTGCAACGTATCAACGCATGATTCAGACATGCCTAGAAAAACAGATCGGCAAAACAGTGGAGGCATACGTAGACGACGTGGTCGTTAAAACCAGACACGTCGACTCTTTAATAGACGACTTGAGGCTCATGTTCGAAAATCTCCGAACATACGACATCAAGCTCAATCCGGAAAAATGCGTTTTCAGCGTGCCCGCCGGAAAGCTCCTGGGCTTCATCGTCTCCAGTAGAGGAATTGAAGCAAATCCGGCTAAAATCCGAGCCCTGTCACAGTTAGCCATCCCAACTGACCTCAAGCAAATCCAGAAATTAACTGGATGCGTGGCGGCCTTAAGCCGCTTTATCTCCCGATTAGGAGAAAAGGTATTACCCCTTTATCACCTTCTTCGGCGCACCGAACACTTCGAGTGGACGGACGCGGCCACGACCGGACTAGAAGACATAAAGGCCATCCTGGCCACCAACCCGATCCTGGCCGCGCCAAACATCGGCGAACCAATGCTGCTATATATAGCAGCAACTCATCAAGTTGTAAGCGCGGTGCTCGTTGTCGAACGAGAAACAGACGGACATAAATTCCCACTTCAAAAGCCCGTATATTATGTACCCACTGTCCTCACTCCATGCAAATCACGGTACCCGCACTATCAAAAGATAGCATATGCGGTATTCATGGCATCCCGGAAACTACAACACTACTTTCAAGAGTGTTCAATCACAGTGGCCTCGGAAGTACCACTCAATGACATAATAAACAACCGCGACGCCACGGGCCGGATTGCCAAATGGGCCATTGAGCTCCTCCCGTTCGACATAACATATAAACCTTGGCGAGCCATTAAGTCGCAAGTATTGGCCGATTTGTCGCCGAATGGACAGAAGCCGAACTCCCTAAAGAGTACGGCGCATACTCCAATTGGATCATGCACTTCGACGACTCTAAAATGATGGCTGGTCTGGGGGCTAGCGTCGTCCTGACGTCCCCCACCGGAGATACAGTCCAATACGTACTCCAAATACTGTACACAAACTCCAACAACGCAGCCGAATACGAGGCCCTGTTACATGGTCTTCGGATGGCAGTTTCCATGGGAATTCGATGCCTGGAGGTGCGTGGGGACTCGAACCTCGCAATATCCCAAATAAATGGAGACTTCGATGCCAAGGATCAAAAAATGGCGGCTTATCGCAACGCCGTCCTCAAGATTTCAGCTCGGTTTGAGGGGCTCGAATTCCACCATGTGGCTCAGGAAAACAATCGGGCGGCGGATATCCTCGCCCGTATCGATGCTAAGCGCGACGCTATCCCACCTAACATCTTCTTGGAAAGGCTGTTTAAGCCATCCGTGGCATGGGAATGGGACACCAGTAACAATAGTCCGGACCCGGCCACAACGCGAGATACCGAACACTCTGACATAATCGGAGGCTCTGCCACCGAAATAACACCTTCAGCCCACGTAATAATGGCCGTCATCGCCCCGTGGACAGAACCATTCCTAGCCTACCTAACCAGGCAGGAACTTCTCGAGGACCAAAATGAGGCACGCTGTATAGTGCGGCGATCTAAAGCCTACAAGGTCCACGAGGGAGAGCTTTATAAGAAAAGTGCTACCGGAGTCCTTCAAAGGTGCATCTCCGAAGAGGAAGGGCGGAAGCTTTTGGCAGAAATCCATGCTGGACTCGGCGGCCACCACGCCGCAGCCCGGGCCCTTGTAGGCAAGGCCTTCCGTATAGGTTTCTATTGGCCGACGGCCCGGGAAGATGCACAGGACTTGGTCCAACGCTGCGTCGGTTGCCAGCTTTTTGCAAACCAAAGCCATATGCCGCCCACCGCTCTCCAAACAATCCCCATTACCTGGCCCTTTGCGGTCTGGGGGCTTGATATGGTCGGACCCCTTAAAGGGGGAACCCATAAGAAAAAATTACTTACTAGTCATGGTGGATAAATTCACCAAATGGATAGAATCCAAACCCGTTAAAACGGCCGAATCCGGACCGGTGATAGACTTCATATCTGGGGTTGTACACCGTTATGGCGTCCCCACAAAGATCATCATCGACAACGACACAAACTTTACGGTGACGAGGTAAAACTTTGGTGCAGCAACATGGGCATCAAGCTCGATTATGCTTCTGTCTATCACCCGCAAACTAACAGTCAAGTCGAGCGAGCAAATGGTCTTATCATGAGCGGCATCAAACCCAGATTAGTACGGTCCCTAAAGGAGTCTAACACGCACTTGGTAGAGGAGCTCGACTCCGTCTTATGGGGGCTGCGAAGCACGCCGAATCGCACTACCGGATACACACCGTTCTTTATGGTGTACGGCGCAGAGGCGGTTCTGCCCTGTGACATAATTCATGACTCACCTCAAGTGCGCATGTATGAAGAAAAAGAGGCCGAGCTTCATCGGCAGGATAGTTTGGACGCCCTGGAGGAGGAGCGCGACGTGGAAAAAGCCCGTTCCGCATTCTATCAGCAACATGCTCGAAGATACCAAAGCCGAGAAGTACGGGCCAAAACTTATAACGTTGGCGAACTAGTTCTACGCCTGCCCGAGAAGAAAAAGAACAAGCTTAAGTCCAAATGGGAAGGTCCCTTCATTATTGACCAAGTTCTGACCGGCGGAGCGTACCGTCTGCGGGATGCATCGGACACTTGACTTGAGCCAAACCCATGGAACGCAGCCAGACTCCAAAGATTCTACGCCTAGTGCCGGACTCTATGTTCGTCTCCTTAGCCCTGTCCATTTTTCGCATATACATTATCTGTCTTTTCTCTCTTTATTTCTTCTTTTTCCTTCTCCTCAAGGCCTTAAAAGGCCAACTTGTGTTTTGACTAGACAATATTAACGCGTTAGCCGCACTCATTATACCTGGGGGCTTCTTATACAGAAGCTTAATATAACTATTTTTTTGGGCTTCATGCCCCGCACATGTGTTATTCTTCCGCATGTACCTTTTTTCACCATTATATGCATCGATATGACTTAAGTTTTGGCCAAGATGAGTTGCCTGGCTCTTGTATTTATGCCCTACGTTCCCGTTAATTCGGCTAGGGCATAAGGGGAGCACCTCTGCGATTGTTACTGCCGGGTCAGCCGAATGTGTACCTCAGACTGGGTGACGCCGAATGCTAGCGTTCTTAAGGGAATATTCGGTCGGTGAACAAAAGATGACTTTTATTTATTTTGATACATGCCCCCAGATGTTTTTTGCTTGCGTCTCTTCTCGCAGTCCGGACATGCACATTAGGGCATGCGTACCCAGGGAAAGGAACCCTTAACGGAACTATTCTCACTGGAAGATGTTTCTTACTATCCACGTAATATAACATAGCTAGTTGGGTACTTATGCATTCAAGCACTTATGACCCCTACGCCTGGTTTCCACGCATATCCCGGTTTTTACATAACTGAGCGGGTATTCGGATACACTCCGGACTATCGGGTCCCGAGGTCGAAGCGAAAAGGTCCGCCATGAAAAATGATTTACAATCCGGCTAGAGACATTATTCATGTCATTTCAATTACACAGTCACTTATACTGACTAAATTCTTCTTCTATCCAATCCAACAGGCTGTCGAGCCTACAATCATGTTGGGAATACTTTGTGGCTAATTCTACTTGGTCATACACCAAACTGACGGGGATCGCTTTCCCATCGGGCCCCACAGGTCCGACCTCGGCCATGTGGTTTGGGTCAGCCTTGGTATACCGCGTCTTCACCATGGCCCAGGCTTCCCTGGCACCTTGACGGCAGGCCGATATCTTCCATAATCGGAAGCGCCACCGCGCTCCCTTGAGCTTCTCTGCAAGCTCTCCAATGCCTCCTGGCAGGGAGACGGATGGCCATAAGGCACAGGGAATACCTGCATCACTGCCGAACTTGTTCATGCGGTTGTGAGAGCTCCGGTAGAAGATCACCCGCAGACCCGGGCATCTCCTCCGCGGGACGACCAGTCAGCATACCTGCAGACATAACTCTGTTAGCCAGCTTCTTCGCCGAACTCTTTCAAAAGTTCGTTCAAGCATTACTGAAAATGCTGCATCGAAACCGCTTATTCTCCTTCACAGAGTCCGTAAGCTGGGCTCGAACATCCTTCAGTTCCACGCTCAGCTGGGTATTGGCGTCTTGGAGATTGTTTTTCTCCCGCCTAACTTTCGTAAGCACGCGCTCGCCAGCCTTTAGCTGCCGTATGGCATGTTGCTCATCCGGATTCACTCCGGAGTCATCTGCAATATCTATTGTTAGATTTGCAGGCATGCCGCATACTATATGGTACCTATCATTCTTTGAAACAAGTGTTACCCGAGGGGCCTTCTCGGAATCCTTCAATGCGGCAAGCTGTGGCCCGTGGCTGGGCCTTGCACTCTTCCACTCTTGAGACAATTGGGTATTCTTCTGCAGAAGAACCTGCACAAATAATGATCCTTAAATCAGTTGTGCCAAGCTGTTTCAAGTCTCGAGAGCTCTTGATATATATAATCATCTAATTTCCTTACCGTATATCCTTTACATCTTGATCCGTGGCTCTGGCAAGACCATTTTGAGCAGCACAGATGTACGCGTCTCCTGAGTTGAAGGCATCAAATGCCTCTTGGGAGAAACAAGCGTCACGGAGTACGGCCCGGCGACGCTTGTGATTCATGGCACTCTCGACTTCGGAATTTGTAGCGGATATTTTATCCGCATCTTCTGTAGGAAAAGCGTCCGGCGCGTGCCCCGTGTTAGCTTCCGCCTCTGTGTCTGGCCCTGGAGCCCGACTGGTAGAGGCGTGATCAGCAACCTCTCCGGATATAGTCCGGCGAGCGTTTTTCCTTCTAGGAAATATGGGTGTTATTATGTTTCAAAAGACGATAACCACGGAGCGAGGTTTGGTATCATACCTCTGCGCCGGCGTCTCCGTTCAGACCGCCTTCCTTTTTAGCCTGCCCGGCTTCAGCGCCCCTTGTTGGCGAGTCACCGCGGGTTCGGCATGGCGTCCCGAGGACCTTCCCTGTAAAACGCCATACAGGTACGGTAGGTTAAGTGCATAAAAGGGGATCCTTCTTGGAAGTCGGGACTCTGGTTTTACTTACGTGCGAGGCGGGGAGTAGCCCAGGATAGTCAGCTATAATGGCCACCATGGGATTATCACAGCTTAATTGATAGAATATCGTGTCGATCAGCTCCACAAATATGTCCGGATCCTCTTCGAGGCCGGGGTCGAGGGCCCGGTCAGGATCCTCCGGTTGTGGAGGTGGGCTGTTGACCTCCCTTACAGCCTTTCGCAGTTCCTGCTATGAAATGGCAAGGTAAATACTTATTACCAAAATACGGGAAGGATGGGAGTAAAAAGGGGCAGCTCACCCAGCTTGGAGGATTGTACATGGAGAATCCATCCCGTGGCTTGATGCGGAGGAACTCCTTTTCCTCTCCCTTATACAAATCGGACAGAATTTTTGCTAGAGCAGTAACTGAGTCCGGTCCCTTACGACCGCAACGAGTGGCATCATCTTCCCCATTGAAGTGCCACATGGGGTGGCCTCGATATTGAAGTGGCTGCACCCCCCGCATAATGCATATTGACATAAGCTCGGTTATTGTCAGTCTTGATTGAGCCAGCACCTTTATCCGGCCCATCAGGTAAAGGACGTCTCTGTTATCTTCCTCCTGAGGGCTTCGAGGGCGCCAGCTTCGGCGTTTCTTCAAAGGGGCATTGTCAAACTCGAGAAGACCAATCCGAATAGGATCCAGAAGGGGGATGTCCTCCATATAAAATCACTCCAAAGGCCAGTCTTCGGACGTCTTCTTCGGGTACCGTATGTATCTCGATCCGGTGATGCGCCATATTTCGCTCCGCCCACTTGATATATTGACCCCCCTCGTACCGGGCACAAGGCAGAATAGCTTCTTCCACGGTAGCGAAATGAGCTTCGCAGCCCGTAAACAGCTCACAAAGGGCTACATAACCAGCGATGTGTAATATGGAAGCGAGAGGTGAAGTTATGCAAGCTGGAGGCCGTAAAACTCCGTGGAGCCCTCGGAGGAACGGATGGATTGGAAATTGAGTCCCTTTATAAATAAGGGACAAGGCATACCGCTCCCCCTTGGAGGGGTTGGGAAAGCTCTCCGCTTGCTCCCGCCATTTTAGGTGGCGAGCCACCTTTCGAATGGGGACCATATCTGTTGGAGGGAGAAATCCACAGGTGCAGAACTCCACTAATTGACTGTGCGGGATGGAACACTTCTTCCAATCTCCGGGCTTAGGGCTACGGGAGCGAGAGGAAGAGCTGCGGTGGCCGGCCATGTTGGGATGGATTTTTTCGGGCGCGCTCCGATGAATGATCGCCGTGGAAGGATGGTGTGATTTGGATCTAAGAATCCCCGTCTCTTTTATAGACAGTTTACTCACATACCTAGGGTGGCAAATGTAAAAATGCCCCGTCTTCTCGCATTCGCTCGACACGTGGAAGATAGCCACTATTGGACGTGGAAGCCAAGAAGCGCAACATTTATGGGAAGCCGGACACTATTCCACAGGTATTCAGGATTTGGAGAACCCGCCTTGCAATGCCGAAAACAATCTGCGCGCCGGACTCATCGTCATTGAAGCCTGGTTTGTGGGCTACTGAGGCAGTCCTAGATTAGGGGGTATCCGGACAGCCGGACTATATCCTTTGGCCAGACTGTTGGACTATGAAGATACAAGATTGAAGACTTCGTCCCGTGTCCGGATGGGACTCTCCTTGGCGTGGAAGGCAAGTCAAGTAACACGGATATGTAGATCTCCTGCCTTGTAACCGACTCTGTTAACCCTAGCCCCCTCCGGTGTCTATATAAACCGGAGGGTTTAGTCCGTAGGACAACAACAATCATACCATAGGCTAGCTTCTAGGGTTTAGCCTCTACGATCTCGCGGTAGATCAACTCTTGTAATACTCATATCATCAAGATCAATCAAGCAGGAGTAGGGTATTACCTCCATCGAGAGGGCCCGAACCTGGGTAAACATCGTGTCCCCCGCCTCCTGTTACCATCCGCCTTAGACGCACAGTTCGGGACCCCTACCCGAGATTCGCCGGTTTTGACACCGACAGTTTCCCCCGACCCCCTGATCCGACATTTCACGCGCCAGGTAGGGGTGCGCCGGAGCTTCCTTTCCGTCGCTCCATGTCCAGTTGCTCCGTCGTCTCCATGGCGGGCCTTTCGCCGTGCTTTCGTCTGGCGCGGGCTGCCCTCGCCACCCGCGTCGCTCAGACGGCTCCCGTAGGCGGGCCACCTCGTCATTCACCGTCGCCTGCCGCCAACGACGCCACTGGCCCGGCGGGGAACGAGCAGTAAGCGTCCTTGCTGCAACCGTCGGTGCGGCGGGACGACCGCACCGCCACTCCATCGCTGACCCCAGCCGGTTCCTCGTCCCATGAACGTCGCACTCCCATGGACGCGCGGGCCACGCTCCTCATGGCACACGAGCTCATTCACTACCGCCCAGTCGACAACCTCTACGAGGACTGGCTCGACCGCATCGCCGAGCTCATCCGCGCCGCACGGGGCTCCCCTGCGCCGTCCCTCTCTCTGCCTCGCCCTCCGCCAGCTATAGGCGACGTAGCTCACGGAGCACCTCCACCACCTCTGGCCCAAGAAGGTGCCATGGCGCCAAGGCACGCGGCTCCATGACGAGACCCACCGCGTCCGGCGCCCGCGCGTGTAGAAAGAAGTTGTCAAGAAGTCCCTCGATCGCAAGAGAACGCTCCGCCGCTCCTCGCTCCGCCGCACCAGGATCGTTTCCTACGGCAAGGCCCCGCGCCGCTTGCCGTAGCGGCACGCGGGCGCCAAGACCAAGCTCCACCTCCAAGGCAGGCCTAGTGACCATGGCTGGCTGTCGCGCCTTCACCCCCGAGCTGCGTAGCGTCGCCTGGCCGGGCAAGTTCAAGCCAGATCTGCCTCCTCGCTACGATGGCACCCCCGACCCCGCGGAGTTCTTGCAGCTCTACGAGCTGAGCATCGAGGCGGCCAACAGCGACGAGAAAGTCATGGCGAACTGGTTCCCCATGGCTCTCAAGGATGGAGCCCGCTCCTGGCTCCTGAATCTGCCCCCAGGCTCGATCTCCTCCTGGGACGATATGCGCAACCGTTTTGTTGCCAACTTCTGCACTTTTCGCGACCGCCCGCCCGTCATGGGTGACTGGCTGGCGATCAAGCAACAACCGGGAGAGACCCTCCAGAAGTACATCCAGCACTTCAACAACGTCCGCCTCAAGATCCCCAAGGTGACAGACGAGGCCATCATCTCTGCATTCTCTGATGGCGTCCGCAACGTCAAGCTGAAGGAGGAGCTCGCTATCCACGACCAGTTGTGCACGTCTCTGGAGTTGTTCAACCTGGCGACCAAGTGCGCAAGAGCTGAGGAGGGGCGCCTCTCCCTCCTCGAGCTCCCAGCTGTGGACCCGGAGGAGAAGAAAGCCAAGGCCAAGAACGTGAAGCGCAAGGGAGCAGCCGTGCTCGCGGCAGAACCGGACACCAAGCACGGTAGAGACCAGCTCGAATAATCCAAGAGCAGCCGACCGTTCTGCGCCTTCCATAACCTGCATACCCACAACACCAGCGACTTTCAAGAGCTCAGAGCCATTCGAGAAGGACGCCTTGGTCGACGCCCCGAGCGCAGCGACCGGGCTCTGACGAGAGGAGGAGGACGTGGTGGCGAGACGGGGCAGCCGTGGCCCGCGCCAAGAGTGGCGCGACCGGCCTCGTGAGGACCGCTGGCAGGATCAGCCTCGCGAGGGTGCCTGGAGGGACCAGCCTCGTGAGGATCGTCCTCAGGGCAACGCCGGTCTTCCCCCGCTACCGCCACCGCCAAGAAGAAATGATGACCACCACCAAGACGAGGGGGCCGGGGGCTTCCAGGAGCCGCGCGCTATCGCCTGCATCTTGGGCGGAGCTCAAGCCCCAGCCTCATAGCGTATCTTCAAACAGTTTGCTCGTGAAGTGAATGCGGTCGTCCCCAAGCTCGAGGCCACACGCCCGCTCAGGTGGTCCGAGTGCGCCATCACCTTCAGTTCGGCATATCAGCTCAAGTGCACAGCTACCGCTGGCGCCCTCCCAATGCTTTGTTCACCAGTCATCAGCAATGTGCAAGTTACCAAGACCCTCATCGACGGCGGCGCAGGGCTCAACGTCCTGTCCATCGACACGTTCGACAGCCTTCAAGTGCCATATGACCAGCTTCAGCCTACCAAGCCTTTCTCAGGAGTGACTGACGGTTCCACCACACCGATAGGGCAGGTCCGCCTCCCTGTCACATTCGGAGAACGCAACAACTATCGCACCGAGCTCATCGACTTCGACGTCGCCTACATCCGCCTGCCATATAACGTTATCCTCGGGTACCCAGCCCTGGCCAAGTTCATGGCAGTGACCCATCACGGCTACAATGTCCTCAAGATGCCGGGAAGCGGCGGAATCATCACAGTCCCGTGCGAAGAAGGAGATGCGGTGTGCTCCCTCGAGCGTGCCTTCCAAGCTGCAGCAATCGACGACCCCGACAACAAGGGCGAGCACCCTCCTGAGGCCACCCCCAAGAAGAAGAAGAAGCAGCAGCACCACGCGGGGTCTCAGGCAAGTGGTGCCTCGTCAGGATCGGCACCCTCACCTGGGGCACCTCCCTCCATCGCATAGGAAAGCGTCCCCAGCGCCCCTCTCAGGTAGGGCTTGTGGGCTCTCTTCTGGAGGGCCTCAGACCTTGCCAACATCACGAGGGAGGCGCTTGGGCAGCACTTGGAGGCGTGCTTCACTGCACGTTTCCCTCAGGAGGACACAGGGCGAGGAGCGCCTACCGCGCAAGAGTTCATCACCAAGACCACTCAAGAACTGCAAGACGCGAGGGCCATGCGCGGCGTCCGCCGCTCACCAGGCGTAGCTCCCCATCCAGGCGAGGATGCCGGGCTGCGCGTCTGCATCGACGTCCCAGGGCTCAATAGGGCCGCCTCTCAGGAGCTTTTCTGGCCTTCGCGCATGGGACGCTGCGAGGGACCGCCTCACAGCTACGTTCGCATGCCTTTTGGCCTGCCGAGCGTGGCGCTTGCCTATCAGCGCAACCTGCGGAGCATCCTGGCGGCTTAGGAGACCAGGCACCACGCCGTCCTGACCACTACAAAAATAGACACATCCGTGACATTTTGGGCCAAACGAATTTTTTTTCTGTCATACTTATGACACTTCTATGACGATAATTGTGACAAAACCCGGTATCATCATAGATGTGGTGGGGTCCTACTTCTATGACCAAAAAATCATGACAAAAAATGGGCTTTTTGTCCTGGGCGGGCCGGAGACGCAGCTGCATGACATTCTTTGGGCCGTCCATGACAGAAAAGACCGTGGTAGAAGCGAGGGCGCGGAAAATATCGGGGAGTCCCCGGTTATGGTGGGTGGTCGGGGGCCGAGCGATGCACGCTTCTCTCATACGTACGCGCGTGTGTGCGAGGCGTTGGGCTCTAACTGAACCCGAGCGAGGTGTTGGGCTCTAATTGAACCCGAGCGATTGCACTATAGGCTACACGTTACTGAACCCGAGCGATCGATCGATGGCCATTAACTGAACCCGATCGAGCGATTCGTTCACTATTGCTGCTAACTGAAGCCGATCGATGCCGCCTCTGGATGAACAGTGAGCGCTGTGGGGGGGGGGGGTTGGATGAACAGTTCCTGGTGGGGGTAGATGAACATGACCCCGTGGTGTTGCCTCTGGATGAACAGTACCCCGATCGATCGAGCCGGTTGGGGCTGGATGAACATGACCCCGTGGAGGGCAGGATGAACAGGACCTCCCCGTGGAGGGCAGGATGAGCGATGAGCGGTGAAGCGCTGGATCTCTGATGAGCCCGTGGAGGGGTGGTTGAACAAGAGCCCGTGCAGAGGGCTGGTTGAACAGTAGCCGATGGAGTAGCACGCGGTGGAGGCTAGATCAACATGAGCCCGTGGATGAACAGTCGCAGGTGGAGGCTGGAGGAGGTCGACTGTGGATGGACAATAGCCCGTGGAGGCTGGAGGGGGTCGACGATGGAGATGAACAGTATCCCGTGGAGTCTCGTTTTGCGGTACGCCATACCCCTCCCGATGAACAGGACCCCTGTTTCGATCGTAGCGCTCCAACACAAGTCCGTTTCCTCCGTTTTGCGGTACGCCACACCTCTCTCGATCAACAGGACCCCCGTTTGGACCGTAGGAGGTCCGTTTCCTCTATTTTGCGGTACGCTAGACCCCTCCCGATGAATAGGATCCCATTTCGAACGTGGCCGGATGAACACAAGGCCGTTTCATCCATTCTGCGGTATGCCAGGCCTCGTTTCCATCGGCTGTTCCGTCCAAGCCCTCCCGATGAACACAACGACGCATTCCGTTCCGACCCAGCCGGTTGGTTCCCCATGAACACGACGACGACGCTGTTTCTCCGTTCTGACCCAGCCATGTACACGAGCCCTGGCCGTACGTATACACGAGTAGGCGTTTGAGACCCTGCCCGTATGTACATATGTGGCCGTATTTTCTTTCTTGCACACGGCGTCATGACGTACGTGTACATGCTACGTGCGTGCCTCTACATCGACCAGTATGTACGTACACGTTCACGACCAGAATGACAACGCTATGTACGCTTCGACCAGGTGGGTCCCGACTGTCAGGCACTTCCTTGCGTGCGAAGATGTAGCTGGTGGGTCCCAGCAGTCAGGGGGGCGAATCATTTTTTTTGCCCGGACGCACTTCCTTGCGTGCGAAGATGTAGCTGGGGTACCAGCGGTCGGAAACATTTTTTTGCGAAATATGGTGGCCCGTCCGGTGGGTCCCCTGTCGGTGGTGGAATAATTATTTTGCGTGTAATAAGGAGGCACTTCCTTGCTGCGGCCGTGGACCATTTGTCGGCCTCTCCGCATACTGATCCACGTCGATGGAAGCCGTTCCTTGACCATGTTGACCACGCCACGCCGAGAGCACCAGGCGATGGGCGACGGCGAGGCCTAGGAAGGGGACGTCGGCGGAGCCGGGGAAGGCAGCGGTAGTGGATGCCCACACGTGAAAGTACGAGGGTTCACCGGTTCGGCTGCGGTGTGAGGCTGCCATCGCCGCAGAATAACAGGGGTGTGGGTGAGTAGAGGATGGCACGGCCGGTGGGAGTAGTAGGGGCGGTGAGGCCTCCGCGCATCGCAGCCCGACCATGGGAGGCAAGAGCACAAGGCACAACCGGGCGCTGGTTTGGGCGGCCGGAGCAAGAAGACCAGAGGTTGAAGAAGCACTACGGTAGTTGGATGGACATCGTGCGGTCGGTGGAGCTAGAATCGTGCATATTGACTAAGTTGACAAATCCCTCCGTCCCGTCAACTTAGTAGGCCCACCGATCAGCCTGCCACTATCTTTGGGTCCCAGCTAGCAGGGGGAGTATTCATTTTTTTGTGCGTAATAAGGAGGCACTTCCTTGCGTGCGAAGATATAGCTGGTGGGTCCAAGCTGTCAGCGGCAATATCGTTTTTTTCGCGAAATACAGAGGCCCTTTCGGTGGGTCCTAGATGTCAGGTGGAGGAATCATTATTTTGCGCATAATAAGGAGGCATTTCCTTGCGTGTGGCCGTGGACCCAGCTGTCAGCCTCTCCACGCACAGTCTACTTCCGATGGTGTCGTTCGTTGACCATGTTGACCTCTCCGCGCTGAGCGCATCCAAGGTGGTGGATGACGGCGAGGCCTCAGACAGCAACAGGCCGGAGATGGGAAGGCGCGAGAGTAGAGTCGTAGACGGAGAGGTGTACGAGGGTTAACTGGTTCTGGTGCGGTGTGGTTCGGTAGTCAGTGGAGAACAACAGGAGGTATGGAGGGGTGGAGGGATGGCCTGGCCAACGGTGGAGTAGCGCTTCATAGAAAGCGTGCTAAGCAGAGCTGCTAGCAGTAGGAGGCGGGAGCAGGTGGTCCCGGCGGCACTGGAGGAAGAAGACAAGAGATTGAAGATGGATGCGGTCGTTGGATGTAAATCCAACGGCTAACGATGTCAGAATCATTTGTTGACTAAGTTGACAATGACTTGCATTGGCTTCGACCTATTGGCCCACATTTCAGCCTCCAAAAATGTGGCTTATATTCAACCCATTTTTTCAGAATTTACAGTCTTTTTTGCGGGGTAGAATTTACAGTCCATTTGATCTTTTTTTTTGAACTACAGTCCATTAGCTAGGCTGGGTGAACAAATAATGTAGCGTCCATGCGGCCCATTTATGTTTTTCCTAAAAAATTACAGGCTATTTGCACTTTCTCGAAATACACGATTTTGCTAGGCTTATTCTAATTATAATGTTGGGGTGGGCGCATCAATGTTATCAAAAAATAAACATGGGCTGAGCATTTTGTTATATATATATATTTGAATAATAAGTGATTTATTATTACATAGGTCCTTAAATCTTACCAAACTTTTGTACACAATCACCAGGATTTTCGTTGCCAAAAAAAATCCAGGATTTTATTGTTAAGAAATTATTTTATAAGTTAATAAGATGTGGGATATTGTTTTCTTACATATGTAAGTATCATTAAATATATGATGACAATAACAATAATACATAATAACATATAAAATAATTTAAATATATATAATATAGTTAGAAGGGAAACATAAGTTGGACCAGGTGTTCCTATTCTTATATAGAAAAATAGAACAGACCTCTGCGTTTTCTTCAAAAAAAAATACATAAATTGGGTTGCCGATGTTTCAGGAAAAATAAAACCTCGGATGAGAGTCACGCTGTGTTGAGACTCCTTCATTGACTTTGGACAACCTATCCTAGATAAGCTTAGCAGTTTCCAAAGCACCCACTCTTCCATACTGTCCTTTGCTTAGATGGCCACATATGATATTCTTTGCTTGAGAATCGAGTTGCTTGAATCTCTTCACATCTGAAGATTCGAGAGAAGGTGTGGTGACGAACACCATTTTCCACAACATACCGTAGATTATTATCAATTGCCTCAAGATGCATTCGCATCTTATTCTTCCGATGAGGGGTAGTCCGTCCCATCGAAGGTAGGACACCCAACAGAGACCTTGATCATACCTGCGGTCGACATAACTAAAACTCCAGGCGGTTAAACCAAAATCAAACAGAACAAGGGAGTACCTTGCTCTGATACCAATTGAAATTGCGTTATATCGACTAGAGGGGGGTGAATAGGCGATTTTTTCTGAATTCTTTATTGAGGAATTTGCCGGTGAGGAAATTCCTTAGCGAAGAACTACTCGCAGCGGAATAAGTACTCAAAAGTAAGCATAACAGAACACAAGAATGGTCATCATGATGAAATGAAGACGAGCACAGAGTACAGAAAGCGTAAACACAGGATAACACAGGATGAAGACAAACAAACTAAAGAAATTGAACTGAGGAAATTGAGAAAGTCTTCACTCAAAGTCTTTAAACACAGATATGAACAAGTGCACAACACAGTTATGAGGAAATGAAAGAGTTGAGGAAACAGAACCAGTAAGCTTGGTGAAACAATGATTTGGTAGACCAGTTCCAACTGTTGTTTTAGTTGTACGTCTGGTTGGAGCGGCTAGGTATTTAAACCTGAGGACACACAGTCCCGGACACACAGTCCTCACCATATTCTCCTTGAGCTAAGGTCAAACAGACCTCACCCAATCACTCGTGGTAAGTCTTCAGGTGACTTCCGAACCTTCACAAACTCGGTCACTCGGCGATCCACAATTCCTCTTGGATGCTCTAGACCATGACGCCTAACCATCTGGAAGAAGCACAATCTTCAGAGGTAACAAGCGTCAGATCCACGCAGGATCAATCTCTTTAGTGATGCTCAATCACTTTGGATTTGTAGGTGTTTGGGTTTGGGTTTTCCTCACTTGATGATTTTCGCTCAAAGTCCTCGGAGGATGGGATGCTCTCAAATAACAAGTGTCAGTTTCTCTCAGAGCAGCCAACCTGCTAGTGGTTGTAGGGGGCGGCTATTTATAGCCTAGGGAGCAGCCCGACATGATAAGACATAAATGCACTTCAATGATATGACCGTTAGGTGGGTAGATATTTTGGGACAACTAGCATAAGGCACATAAACGGTCGGAAATTTGAGTATCAAATTCCTCAGGGCTATCATGTTCCTCACTGTGTAGGCAATCCACAATGGCGAATTCCTAACTCCTCAGTCAGAACAAATTCCTCAGAGACCAGAAGAACTTCGTCTCTGTCACTAAAGAATATGACTGAACTATATGAGATTTCCAATTGCTTCACTCGAAGGGATTGGTAGGTGTAGGATTTTGAGTTGAGCATCACATGGAAATTTTTCCTTAGTATTTCCTCGACCCCCTTTAACAGTGCGGTGTTTCCTATGACTCAGGAAAGAGAAAATGAAACTACAAAAACAAAAGTCTTCACGCTTCACGTTCCTCGTATGAATACCAAGTCTTCAGGGTTACACCAATTTCTTCACTTTCAAAGTCTTCAGAAAGTCTTCAGAAATCCAAAGTCTTTAGTCGAAGAACTTCATTTTTAGAATCGACTTTCTCTGTAAATATCAAACTCCTCATAGACTTATAGACCAGTGTACACTCATAAACACATTAGTCCCTTAACCTATAAGTCTTCAATACACCAAAATCACTAAGGGGCACTAGATGCACTTACAAACCTGCAAATACTAACAACCCTAAGCTCCTCCTGACAATTCACAACCTGCCCGACTATTGGTCTGGGGGGGGGCAATCCCTCCTATTCCTCGGCGGCCCTTGAGACGATGTGAACGGCGATGGAGAGGATGGAAGGGAAGCGTCGTCGGGCCAACTGTTTTTCTCCTCTTGCAGTTGGGTTCGGTCGACGAAGACTCCATCGGCTCGCTCTGGCACGACACCCTCACAAAAGGCACCCTGTATATGCTCGATCCTTCAATCTCTGGTGGATGCTCCATCTGGGATCGATACTCCCACCACCGCTTCCTCACGATCAGATTCGGTGAATCTGTTTGCTCCATAGCCCAGAGGAGCAGCTCTATGTACTCCCGCGCGACTCCCTCCGGGAGTATCGCCGCCTTTTCGCTCTGTTGCAGATATTTGGCCATGGATGTCGCCGTCGCTGCTAGTTGGTTCTTGTTGTCAGACCAAGACTGTATCTCCAACATCCTAGCTAGCTTCACAGGGTCGCCGTCTGTGATCCTCACGTATTGGTTGTACTCCTCCATCGATCTACTTCTTCATAGCACCTTCACTCGCCGACAGTGGATTTTTAATGGAAGAGGAGAGGAGCAGTGCTGGTTTTGGTTTACAACGGGAGAGGAGCGATGCTGGTTTTGGATTGGAACAGGAGAGGAGGGGTGGTGGTTTTGAAATGGAAGAGGAGATGAGCGGCGCTGGATTTAGATTGGAATAGGAGAGGAGCGGTGGTGGTTTAAGAGGAGAAGAGCGGAAGAGCGGCGCTGGTCTTGGAAGTTTTTTTTGTTTTGCGTATTTTGTGTCAAAGTTTGACCACGTACTGTATTTGACAAGAAAAATGTGAATGCATGTCACTAAAAATTGTATCGTTTGGTTCATATCTGAATGTACTTTCAAATTATATTATTTTTGCAATGTATAACATATATTTTATTTACGAAAATCATTGTCAATTATAACCCAGAATAAAAGGGAGACTAGTTAATGTGGGGTCGCTTTCTTAATTGAAGGGTAAATTGATTTTGATTTTGATCCAGTCACAGTGCACCGACCCTCTCGTCCAATCCTAAATCGCCGCCGCATGCTCCTCTCCCTCTTCTCCATTGCAAAACCACCTCCTCTCCTATCCATCATCTCCATTCCAAAACCACCGTCTCGCCTCTCCCTCTTCTCCATTGCAAAAATACCTCCTCTCTCCTCGGACGAGGATCCCCTGACGTAGCCCATCCTGTCATTGAAACACTGACACATGGGTCCCACCAAGCGCGGGGCCCACTTGTCAGCGACCGGAAGGCAAGGGAACCTCTCCTCTCCATCATCTCCATTCCAAAATCACCGTCTCGCCTATCCCTCTTCTCCATTTCAAAACCACCCCCTTTCCTCTCCATCATCTCCATTCCAAAACCACCGTCTCGCCTCTCCCTCTTCTCTATTGCAAGACCACCATCTCTTCTCCCATCTTCCAAAGCTAGCACCGGACCACTCAGAAGGACATCTATGGAGGGGATGCAGCAGCGAATCAGGCAGATCGCCGGCGGCGACCAGGCAAAGTTAGCCAGGTTGAAGGAGATCCTTACTTGGTTTGACAATGAGTGGGAGATTTCGAGGACGGTGAGGGCCATGTGGCAATGTATGCGAAAGAGCGAGACAACGGCGATGAGGGCGGCGATGTACTCCTCGGCTGCAGCCACGCCACAATCCTTCGAGTTCATCGAGTATCTCCTCTAGGCGATGGAGCAGACAGATCCGCCCGAGGCGAAAGTCAGGAGGAGGTGGTGGGCGTACAGGTCAAAGGTCGAGCACCAAGAGGATAACGAATTCGATCGAGTACGGTGTGCCGTTCATGAGGGTGCAGAGCCAGCTGGAGCCACAGGAGTATTCGTTCTCCCAGCACAAGAGGAGGGCAGATGGCGCGACGTCGCTTCCCCGCCGTTCTCCACGGTTCCCTCGACGCTCGCCTCATTTCAACGGCGTCGGTAGGGTTTAAGGTAAGCTTCACACTAACCTAATCTTCCATCTGCTCATGCTTACAATCAGTGTGACAACTAATAAAAATCATGCTTACAATAAGTCTCCGAGTACTACGCCAATCACCCTAAAATAGATCTGGACCTTTGGGTCAAAGTTGTGACACTGTGTACAAATAAAGAAAAATAGATTGGTGCTTCTTTCAGAAAAGAGTACACCCCTAGAAAACTGCCAATATAAGCTACTAGTATTTTTTTAAGTCTAAGCTACTAGTATTTCGTTAAAGGATTTGCTGCCGAGAAAGATCCGTCCATAGTGAGCGCCACACATCCCACTGATGGTGGTGGATGCCAATGCTTAGATGGAGCAGGGTTGGTGTCGGTAATTTTTACTTGGCACCTCACACTTTGCATATATGTCGGTTCCATCCGTACATTTGTGCAGTTCCACCAAAATGCAGCTGAATAACCTGTTTGCACAGATAATGAAAAGACGTGATTACATTACAGTGGCACTAGTTGATGAAACATACACTAATAAACAGAAGAAAATATTACATCATACTGGAAATCGACCCATGTAACATCCTGGATTTTGGCCCTTTTCTTTTTCTTTTGATTTATTGGTTTTTGCTCTGTTTTTCTTTTTGGAGTGGTTCTGTGGCCTTGCCATCTGGGAAATCATCTTTATTTCCCCTCCCAAGTGGCTCATCATTCTCAAAACCTTGCCAAGATCATGTCACTTCACTGCTTGACCAAACCCTAAAATATTTTTCTAGGGAATATTCCTTTTTCTATTAAAGGAATGACCCTATCTGCCCTAGGTTGTGAAGCAACCTTTATTTCCATCACTCCTAAAATTCCCAAATAATTCTCATAAATTGTTTGGGTCATATCTTTCTCAAATATGGCAAAATATTTCATTTGTCATGTTTATCATCATGCTCAAATAATTCATTTCCTATTCTGCCCTAAATGGCACATTGTGAAGCAAGTGCTATTTTCCTTTTCCCAATTGACCTCAAACTCCTTGTACACCTTTTCCTGTTCATATAATTGCCACATGTCAAAAGACAACCTCATTTTCCTAGTAATTAGTTAATTATGATTTTCCAAAGTTTCTATCCAGAAAGAAGCTTTGTGAAGGAGGTGCAAGCTAGGCATATCCAAATGAGTTGCCATTTTGCATGATCCCTCATATCTTCATATGATAGCCCTCCACCAAATTAGAGCTCATGTGATGCCTTCATGTGAGCTCATCTTCAATTCTTTGATTCTGCCCAAAATTTCAGTTTGTGAAGCAAGTATATTTTATCTTGCTCCATTATGGCTGCCAATGTTTCTAGGCCTTCTATTATCCATATAACCTACCTCCACCCATTTCGGGCATGGTTCATCAAGCCATTATTCCTCTAGCAGTTTTTCAAGTTTCTGTCTAGAGGAGATGTTTGTGAAGCAACTACCAGTTTGGCTTGGCCAATTGGTATGAGACTTTTTGAGCATCTTCATAGGACCAAATGACTCTGCCTTGCCCAATTTGAGCTCAATTTGACACTCCATGTGAGTAGACCATCCTGGTCAAGTTTCTGGACCATTTTGGTCAGTTGTAAAGAAACTATGATTTATGTCGGTCCCAACTTTCTCAAAGTTACCATGATGAAAGTCCTTCTTTACCTCAACCTCGCAGACAACTCCATTGGATCCAAAACCCTTCCTGTTGATCACTAGTGCTCACCCAAGTTTACTGCAGTAAACTTCAGAGACTGCTTACCATTTAACCACTTTTAACCAAGCTACCATCATAGTTGAAACCTCCCCTGGATGGACTACGCCCTAGACAACATCTTCCAGTCGTTGGCACCTTCTCCTCTCCAGCTCACGCGGTCACCACCTCTCTGGCATGCCATGGACGCGAGCTGAATGGCTTCTTGCTCGGGCCCCTCCTCTGCTCGGCATCTTAGCGAGTACGAGCATGTCTAATAGATTTACTGCGTCGTCTCTGTCCTCCTGGACCTCTCTCCCTCTTAGTAAAACCCCTCACCGACGCTCGCCGTCGAACGCCCACGAGAGCACAGTGGCGTTTTGGCTCGGTTCGTTGCCGCCTTTTTCCTCCCTGCACCCCCTTGGCCTCCTCTGCCCCGTGAGAGCCTCCACTGCTCCTCCTCGTCGCCTAACCCCGAGCTCATGCGCGTGCACACGCGTTCGCGGCGCCGGACACGCGTCCACGGCGGCACCAGCATGGCTCCCCTTCCCCTCGGCTATATAAGCCACCCCGAGGCCTCTCGAGCTCACAATCGACCTCGCCTCATCTCCAGCTCCCTCCCCAACCACGCGCCCGAGCTCTTAGAGCTCTCTGTCCCTCCCATGGCCGCCATGGCCGCCGCCCCCTCCGGCCTAAGTCCAAGCGAGTCGAGCCCTCCCCCTCCTTTCTGTAGCCACCAGAGTCTTCCCCGTGCTCCGGTGAACCTTTCCGCCACCCCACCCTCTCGCCGGAGTGCCCCAGGCTGCGTGCCCCCAACCTTTGCTGCCGCCGTTGCTCTCTGCCACCGCGGCTATCTCATGCTCCACCCCTCCCCGGCAACCGTGACCCAGCCAGATGGATGCGGCGTCCTTCCCCGATCCCGCCGGTGGTCTTTCCCCGACCAGAGGTGGCCGAAGCCGCCCGGCCCGTCGCCGGCGCGCGCGGCTGTCCTCTGCATCGCGGGCAGCGAGAGGATGAAGGTGCTGACCAGGCCAGGCGGGCCCCGCGTCGCCTCGACCCCACCGGTCAGCCGCACGACGTTGACCCTGCCCGGTCCAGCGTGGATAAGTGACGGGCCCCACCTGCATGGGACCCGCACGTAAGCGTCACACGAGCCGGCCCCGCGTTTGCCTTGCTGGATAAGTGGAATCACATTTCTGAAATGCGTTTTCTTTAAGGGAAAACGTATTTTGGTCTTAGTTTGGTTAGAAGTACGTTTTCCTTTTGGGAAAGCGTATTCCCGCTTAACTATGTCTATAAATACGTTTTCTCTGCCGGAAGGCGTATTCAACTAAATGTTCTTTCTGTTTTTCAGCTCGGGGGCCTGTTTGTAGAGTTTATTTTACAAATTGGTCCCTGGATTTCAAGCGCTTATAACTTTTTTCTCGCAACTCCGTTTGAGGTGAATCCAAAGCCCACTTCTTCGTTTAATCGAGCTCGTTCTGATGGAACCATTTCCACCATGTTTTGACATTATGAAAATGACCATTTTGCCCCTGCCCTTATTCAGCCCCCTCCGAGAGAGTAGTTTTTTCGGCGATCCTTTCAGCGAGTTTCTCACACTTTCTCCCGGTGATTTCTTCCATCCCAGGCAAGGCACACCCTCCATTTGCATGATTGCAATGCACTAACATGGTTTATTTATTTGAACTTGTTTAAAATATTGCTTTAGCTATGTGTGATCTATTCATGGCATTTCCCGGAGTATTGATTTGATCTTGATATTGCCATGATATTGCTTGGAGTTCTAGGATTATATTTTTGATGAGTATGTGGATGACATGTGCCTTTGGATTCTTAGCGGCTATTATGACTATTTTCATGATGGTATATGTTATTATATTTTTGGAGTATTACTTTGGATATCATGCTGCCTTTGGATTACTAGTGGTTAGTATCATTATTTTCATGATGCTAGTTGATGTTCTGTTGCTTGGAGTATTATTTTCGCAGATGATGTTAACATGTGGATCTTAGCCGAATAGTTTTATTCTTGTTATTGGAATAGTAGGGTTATGGTTTCGGATTCATCATGACAGTAGTGTTGTGCTACCCCTGGAGTATTTTGAGATGATGATATTATGCTTGGATTATTTGTTGGATATTGCTATGACCTTGATTATAGTTTGGTAGTTGATATCGGAGTATCAGTTATCCCAATTATATTTTTGGGGATAAATTCCGTCATTAAGTTGGTCAGGTGCCACCGAACCGGGCTTTTCCAGTGCAACCACATTCGCCTTTATGGGAAGGGCCCTAATGCGGTCTATTATCGTGCCTCTCGCTGGTGCCTCCAACGAGGGAGGTTATGGGCGCGCGCTACCCTAATCACGTAGGCGGACATAACCTTGTGTGCCCGTAGTTGTTAGGCGCCTTTTTTGTCCCTGTTTGGCACGTTTATGTTTTGACCACGACGGTGGTCGTTGTGTCTTTGGTAGACACGGGGCCACCCAGGACTAGCCCTAAGGGGAGTGACTCGGAGTGGCCGGGAGAGTGTCATGGCAGTAGATCGGTTTTGTGGGAGTACGAGGCCATGGTTTCTGTGGTGTGGGTAAAGTGCGCTACCTCTGTAGAGTGTATATTTAATCTATCGATAGCCGCGTCCTCGGTCATGGGCATGGGTTCGTATTAGGTCCCACCGTTCGATCAACACTCACATGAAGGAATGACTTATATGTGATATAGCACTATTCTAATCCCGGGATTAGAATAACTATTTGGATCACAACAGCCCCTATATAGGGCCCGGCAGGGCCCTCCCGAACTTCTGGACTGCCTCCGGCTCGACATGATCCACTGGATCCCGAGGCCCCCCCACAGGATCCACCTGATCCCGATCCCGAGCCGCCCCAGCCCACCTCCTTCCCTCGATCCCCCGACCTCCCCTGTGGTCGCCGCCGATCTTCACCGAATCCGCCCCTCCCCCTGTCTACAGCTCCTGGCCGGCCGGATCCGCCGCCTCCCCTTCTTCACCAGCTCTGGCCGGCCGGTCCGCCGCCTCCCTCCGTCTCCGGCTCTGGCCGGCCACCAGCCAGCAGGCGGCGGCGGCAAGCGCACGCCGGCGTGAGGGAGCCCGCGTCGCCTGGACGCGGTGAAGCCTCCATGGACTTCAGGAAGCCGCATCCTCATCCCATCACCACCGCCCGAAGACTTGGCAGACCAGATGACGGGTCCGACGGCGAGCGGCGCGACCAACGGAGCAACTCCTCCGCGGAGGCGGCATCTGCTGTGCCCTCAAATTCAGCCGCAACAGTATGTGAACTTCCTCCCAATTTTACCTTCTTCTTCAATCTTGCATTCTCTGACCTTCTTGGTTCGTGCAGATGAACTTCGCGCTCTCTGCAAAACATGGATTGCCATGGGATTCCTCTCATACCTCCACGACGAATTGTTCTCAGGGTGGCCTATCAGCTGCTGGAAAAAGGTTGGCCGAACTTATAGCCAGGGTATGGTTGAACTTCTTCCTTCCTTCGGTTTGTTATTTGCTTACAACCATGAGAAGTTCTGGTAGTGTATGAGCCTCAGTCCAGGCTACAAAAGCTTTTTTAAAATCTCCTGCTTACAACCATGAGAAGTTATGGTAGTGTATGAGCCTCAGTCCAGGCTACAAAAGCTTTTTTAAAATCTCCTGCTTACAACCATGAGAAGTTCTGGTAGTGTATGAGCCTCAGTCCAGGCTACAAACACTATAAAATCTGCCTGCATTCACATTCACATTCACATTCAAAAAAATAAAAATGAAAATAGAACATGCATGTGATATGACTTGAAGGTCAGGTTGGTATGCACTAGCAGTCCAACCATTCAAAAAACTCATGAAGGTTCAGGTTTCCTAACCAGAGATGATTTCCCTTTGCAAGACAAGAAGTTCAGGTTGTGGAGAGTGCTCGGTTCAGGTACATATAAGTAATCTAATATTGCAGAATTAAAAACAGGATGTGAAGTTCGATTACGTAAAGGGTGCTTTCGATTCGGTACAAAGGCATTGGCAGATGCTCACTTCAGTGCATAGTGTGATGTCTCTCACCACTTTTTTATGAGAAGTTCAGGCTGTGAATAATGCTAAGTTCAGTTATGAAGGTGTAAGCAGATATAACCTGTGTGCTAACAGACATTTTTTCCTTTAATGTCAGCAAGACGAGAGACGCATGAAGAATCTTAGAAGTTCCCAGCAGCAAGTACACAATGCAAAGCCTGTACGCATTACACCACCCTCTCAATGGGTCACACCTCAAACGCACCAACAACATTACCAACCTGCTCCAGACCAAAAATGGATGACACCCGAGACACAGGATACTCCCGAGAAGCTGGGTCACAGCCCTATCCGCACAAGTTTGCGCCTCCACCTAATTGGCAGACGCCGGAAATCCCCCGCGGATTCTTTGTATCCACCAGCAGACTCTCAAGCACGCCGATGGAAGAGGGGGTTAGCTCAAGTCCTGCGTGTAACTCTGGAGGTTATCCTGGTGTGCCTCATCAATGCCAAAGCGAAGCAACTAAATCGGATCCCAGGACAAATCCAACAGCGACACACACACATAGGAGAGTGATCTGCACACTACCACCGTTTGATCCTGCTGCTGCTGCTACAAGTCAGAATTGTACGGGGCATAAGGTAGATGGATTGATTCACAAAACAAAAGAGCAAACCAAGACCAGGATCACAATACCTCCACAATCACCTCAAGCAAAAAGGACGCAAACAAGAGAGAGGCCATCTTCAGCCCTCCTTCCTCCTCGTGATCCATCACGCATATCGCTATGATTACTCCGCCATGCCCCATCCCAGAGGGACAGCAGCCGACACCGGCGGAGTTGCGATCATACACGCACGTAAGTGAAACAAAAAATATTTATATACGCATCTTGTATTATCTGCAAATTTTCTGCTCCCTCCAGGATAACAAGTTCATAAACTGCATTTTAAGGTGTTGTTTGGAATATTTTTTTTCTGCAGACACCAGATCTACCGGATTATATAATACCAAGACTAAAGATGCGATTCAAAGATGTATAGAAAGCAAGGGAATTTTATAACAGATACGCTAGACACGCTGGTTTTGGAATCAGGAAGACGGGTGGAAATGGCAACCACAAGTATTTTGTTTGCGCCTTCCAAGGGATACACACATCTTCAGTTTCAGAGGCCAGTAGGAAGCGAAACAAAACATCTCAGAGGATGGGCTGCAATGCAAGAACGAGGGTGAAGGTGCAGGAGGATGGCACATACGTGGCAGTGGACATTGAGTACAATCATAATCACCAGCTCATGCAAACTGATGACATGCTGGTGTTTTTGCACTCACACAAGAATTATGACCCCACTATTTTGGAGTACGTAAAGCTCCTGCAGTACCATGATGTCAAGCACACACCAATCATGTCAATGCTATCTGAAAATGAAGATGGAAGCTACTTCCTAAGCATGAACGGACGAGACCTGCTAAACCAGTAAGTACTCAAACACCAACATACTGCAATGTAAAATATCATCCTAGCTCACAATCCTTTGCTAGCAAAAAATAAACAAATGCATGTTTGCATGTGATTTGCAGGAAAGCCATGAATGCAAGGAAAGATGATTTGGATGATGTATTGAAACTTGTTTCATTCTTCAAAGACATGAAGGCGATAAATGATGAGTTTTTCTATGACATCCAAGTGGACAAGGACAAGTCAATTAAAAAACATTTTCTGGTCCAATGCAAGATGTCGAGGAGCCTATCAAGACTTTGGCGATTGCGTAACATTCGACACGACTTACAAGACCAACAGATTTCACATGCCCCTGGGAGTGTTTGTTGGAACAAACCATCACTTGCAGTCAACGATATTTGCTGTTGCCCTGATAAGAGACGAAGATGCAAAGTCATTCAAGTGGCTGTTCGATACATTTCTACGGTGCATGAACAACAAGCACCCAACTTGCATTCTAACAGGTGAGTTCAAATAAAAAACTCCTCAAGTTTCATCATCTTTTTAGTCTATGGGTCTGTATTGGGTATATTTGGTTTTATCTGAAAATAATATACAGCAAGCAGTTCAACCACTGCTAGCACATAAGTCCAACTAACAGTGGAAGAAAGCAAAATTATCTGTCACATGTTTAGAAAAAAAACTGGTCATGAATGTGAAGTTCAAGTACAGGAATCATAGAAGTTCAAGGACAGAAAGATGTAAAAAAACATGAAACATGTTCAGAAAAATATAGTTATTTATGTGAAGTTCAAGCACTGGTACCAAAGAAATTCAAGAACACTGTTGTAAGAAAAATTTGAGTGTGACACTACTAGGTAGTCCGACTGCTACCTGTTAAGTTCAAGCACTGGTACCATAGAAGTTCAAGAACACTGCCGTAGGAAAAAATACATGTGCCATTTTTAGATAGTCATATTGCTGCATGTGAAGTTCAAGTACTTGTACAACATAAGTTCACCATCGATAAAAAAAAGAATGAAGTTTCATTTTTTAATTCATGCAGACCAATGCCCATCGATGGCGAAAGCTATACCACAATCATTTCCAAACACCGTCCACAAGCTATGCCGTTGGCACATCTTGAAGAAGTACAGGGAATACCTCGCGTTGTTGTACAAAAAGTATAAAACATTCAAAGAGGAGTTCATAACTATATTAAACTGGCTGCTCATGCCAACGGAGTTTGAAGATGCCTGGGCTAAACTCGTGCACAAGTACAACCTGGAGAATGACCAGATGATGATGCAGCTCCGGAGTGATAGGAAGATGTGGATTTCAGCATATTACAATAACATTTTCTATGCTAGAATGACTTCCACACAACGAAGCGAGAGCGTGAACCACATGCTAAAGAAAGGGTTTGTCAAGGGGACCCAGAACCTACACAAGTTTGCTAGGCGGGTCAATGCTTGCATACAAACTCGGATGCAGAAGGAGAACAAGCAAACAATGGCGAGCATGGTATGATGACAAGTACAAAACACCCCATCCTGTTCTGTTTTACCTTCAACATGTGCACTTTGAATTTTTAAAAAATGAAACCCATGACTCTGCTTCGACTAATATCTCACTTTTTGACATGTGCAGACCAATCCTGTG
The DNA here is from genome assembly GCA_021605145.1 of Aegilops bicornis. Lineage (NCBI taxonomy): Eukaryota > Viridiplantae > Streptophyta > Magnoliopsida > Poales > Poaceae > Aegilops > Aegilops bicornis. The sequence goes on from CM038671.1 coordinate 108,062,466, forward strand.
ACAAAAACAACTTACGGCTACGAGGAAGACATGTCCATCAAGTACACGAGAGCCGTGTACACCGAATGAGTAATAGGATGAGAAAGGCAACACTATTCCGCGCAAAGCGTACAGCAGACCCAACTAAGTACCTTGTGTACTACCACAACAAGCCTGGCCATGATGATGAAGAAAGATTTTCCTGGTCAAAGCATGAATTCCAGGTTGTAGCTGACCCAGAGAATGAAATATACGAGTGTGAATGCAAGCTCTGGACACACACAGGTGAGCGAAAAAACAACCTCATTAAATAGCTAGACTAGTAGTATCATATCAAAATTTATGAAACTCATTGCTGGCTCTCAAACTATGTATTCTGCATTCATCACAAAAATGCAGGCCTGTTCTGCCTTCACATCATGAACATACTTGACTACCTCAAGCCTGACAATTTTCCAAACAAGTATATCCTCAAACGGTACACAAAGACTGCAAGATCACAACCAACTTTTGATACAAGGGACTACAACACAACCGCATCGGATGGCAGCTCAAGGCTATCGAAGCAAGACATATTGCTGCAGCTGAATTTGATGGTTAACAAGAAAGCGATGAGATGTGACCAGCAATATGACAGAGCATACTATGTTCTCAAGAGGATTGTGGAAGAGCTTGATGCAATACATTCAGCAAATCAAGCGGATGGTAACGAAAGGATGGCTGAAGAGGACGCTGAAATTGAAGATGACCTTCATTATTATGCAGCTGAAATGCTCAACGCCGCCGCTGAAGCCAGTCAATGCAAGCACGGTGATGGCCAATCAATGGAGCAGTGACAACAAGAGACGATGAAATTGCCATTGTATTCTGAAACAAAGGGTAGGAAGAAAATTACTGTAGCAAAGAAAAGTGACAAGAGAGCTCAAATAAAGGCACCACCTACAGGAAGAGTCGTCGTGCACGATGAAAACGGAGTGCCACTTGGACATGTGAAATGCAAAGCAGGTGCAACCAGGTTGCGGGACACAACAAGCTGACCTGTCCAACACTCTTGGAAAGAAACAATGCTGAGGAGGTCAAGCAACCCAAATCTCAAAAATAGCAGCCCAAAGTTATGGAACAAAAGAAGGGACCACACCCACAGAAAGCAAGCAGCGGGCTTTGTAGCATATGCAAGGAGTATGAACCACATAATGCAAGAACATGCCCGAAGCACGCAGATGCTGAAAAGACAAGCAAAATGCCAGAGAAGAAACATAAAACAAGACCTAGAGCCAACAACAAGAAGGTGGTGGAAGATGAAGAGGAAGACGAAGATGAAGACAACGACGAAGAAGAGGAAGACGAAGATGAAGAGGAAGTGGAATGCGACGATGAAGAGGAAGAGGAAGACAACGATGAAGAGGAAGAGGACGATGAAGAGGAAGAGGTACATGTCAAGCAAAAACCTCTACCACCAAAGCCTAGGAGGAGCGCAAGGCTCATGAACAATTAGAATAGGTCAATTAACACAATGCAAACTTATGTAATGTCAATGTGCAGAACATTATGTCATCAACCCCTGGTAATATACACTGTGAAGTTCAAGTAATATTATTGTAGTAGTCCTGGTATGTTATGGCAGGAAGTGATGCGCTGGTGTTGTACTGCATGAAAGTGCAAGCAGTGTTAAATTGAAAAACATACACTGTGAAGTTCAAGTAATATTACTGCAGAAGTCCTGGTGATGTATTGCATGAAAGTGCAAGCAAAAACAAACATGAAAAACATACAGAATGAAGTTCAAGTAATATTACTGCAGAAGTCTTGGTATGTTATGACAGGAATAGATTGGCTGGTGATGTATTGCATGAAAGTGCAAGCAAAAAAAAAACATGAAAAACATACAGAATGAAGTTCAAGTAATATTACTGCAGAGTCCTAGTTTGTTATGAGAGGAAGTGCTCGTGTTGTATTCCATAAAAGAGCAACCAACAAATAATCATACAGTTTTGAAGTTCATGTCAGCTTACAGAAGAAGTTCTGGAATGTAAAATCAATGTAGCAAAAGAATATGCTTAAAAAAATAAAGTTTTGCCGCATAAACTAAGGTTAGCAAGCCTAGGACAACGCGTTCAAATGTCAAGTTCTGCTTGGATACGTGCAGAAGTTCATGTACAATGCCAACAAAGATAAAAGAAACATCAACAATATCTCTGCACAAATTTACATATGAAATACATTCCCACTTGAAAAAACACAAAAAACAAATGTAGATTCTACACAAAAGCATACATATTGGTTGGGTTGAAAATTACCAATGCATTACACAACACAGAATATCCTCTCCATCTGAAACCAGCAGCCCAGCCACATTCTCAAAGCAGAAGTTCAAGTCTACAATCATATGTTGGGGGCCCAAAAATAAACAACCCCAAAAAAAATCAAGCAGTTCAACCAAAACCGAGGCAGAAGTTCAGGTACATCTATTGGGGCAAAAACATTCAACACATGGATACTGAAAAACGACGCAGCACATTGAAATTCACAAAAGCCATTCTTCACACCAAATGCATTTGTCCACAATATAATAAGTAATAGTGCTTCACATATAGTAGATACACAAATCACTAAAAACATTCTTACACCCAAATCTTTACAGAATTGTTCCAATCATTATCAAACCTAAAAATCTATACGAAATAAAATCTACAAATGAAACTAATGCTTCGAATTCAAGGGCCAAAGGACTGGATCTCTTTAGGGAGCTCTGAACGCATGACTTCATTCTTCTCGCTAAAAACCAGAGTGTGCATGAACTCAGCCTTCCAGTCATTTGCAGCAGCCTGCAAACAAAAGAAAGGTGAAAATGATGGTTTAGTAACGCATATCTAAAACCACAGTAGGAGCGTCATAGCAAAAACACATAAGAAAAATCAAAGGGTGATGAGACAAGAACAAAGACAGAACATACTTCCACATCACCAAAATCTTCAACAATCTCATCGCCGTCATACGAAGAGCTAAACTTCACGGCAAAGAAACCACAATCATTATTCTTCTGCTTCGGAACATCGATGAATGTCGGCCTCTTTGCAATAGTCACCCAGTTAGGCTGCTTGCTCGCCTTGTATGCAGCCTTGTCGTATACCTCCTCGAGCAACCCAACAAATCTCTTCATCTGCCAGAAATATCAAAATTAGATGAAGTCAAAAACGTGTTAACCAAAATAGTTAAGTTCAGGTACATAAAAAAGCGACATCTGCATAAGATCCACCTAAACAAAAATAGCAGAAGTTCAACTTCTAAATGATAGTCAGTTCAAGCAGTATTACCAAAACAGAGACAACAACATATTTTGTAAACACAATGCATAAAAAACTTCGTGACAAACAAGAGAATGTGAAAGGATGTCCAGCTAAGAAACACTCACGATATTTTGGCAGTCCCCGTGGAAACTCGATCGCGACGTTTACATATTATCGTAAGAAAGTGAATCAAGGATGTCAATGCTCCCACGATATCTATTCACCACGTACACAGTGTAGTGCGCCATTATGCCAATTGGCTTGAATAGAATCAATAAAACCTGCCAAGAATGAAATGACTGGTGAACACAAACTATAAAGCATATATACTGAAGAAACGGCATGAACAAAAACTTAATGACAAACTCAGCAAAATGATGCACATGAAATTAAGAAAAAAGTAAGATTTATGAAAAACTAACCAGCTTTGCGTTAAGAAGGTCTTCTTCCTTGCGAACAAACATTGGGAGGAGTTTACCGATTTTTTTGCATCGAACTTTGGAACTGTTGCGGCGTAGAAATCATACTCCAGGCAGTACTGTGCATTCACCAAAATAAAATTAAAACACCTCACAGATGCCACTACAAGAAAACTAAGGCAAAAAAAGGAGATAGGGGTGCAAAGAACTAAAACCTGTATGAAGTAGGGACTAAGTACAACCCTGTCAGGATTAGAGAATATCTCAGAGGTCTCCGGGTTATCCTTCCGCAAATTTATGAGATAATCCATTATGTCTCCTTCCATCTGCTGCCCATCACCGAAAAGCCTATAAAGGAAATCTCCTGTGAGGTCAATAACATTCCTGTGGATGGTAAACATGCAGTAGCTTGTCCTGCAGAATACAAAAGGATGGTAAAAATATATATTAGAAGTTCAGATACAACAACAAAACAGAAGTCCAGTCACTATAACTCAAAAAGGCAAGAGGAGAAATAAAACAGGAGCTCATATACTACAACAACGGCAGTTCAGACAATACAACAACAGAAGTTCAAACACTACAACTCCAAGGCAAGGGAACGACAGAAAGAGGGTAACTCACCCAGAATACTTCTCCAGACCGTCTTTACTCAGCACATACTGTTTCACCTTTCAGGCCTCGGATAGATGAGGGTAACTGTATTTTTTCAGGGGAGCGACAGGAGAACGCCACTTCAAAGGAAATCTTGATGCTCGCTTGGAGGTAGTTATGTTCCCAGATTCAACTGCCGATTTCCTCCTGGTCATCATAGCATTCTTCCCACCTCTACCAGCAACAGTTCCAGCAGCATGTTTAGCATTTTTCGGGTAAGCAATCTTCTCAAAATCATCATTGGACGAAATCACTTCTTGACCGCTTCGATCGTGATCAGCCTTCCTGTAGCATGGGGTTTTTGGAGTACCATGAATACCGCCAGCCTGCTCCCCCAACTTGGAAGGAATGAGGGTCCGAGGTCTATCATCTTCTATCGGAGCTGTACTCATCGGTTCCTCCCTAGGTTGGTATTCCTGTGACCCGAGGAATGAGTAGTGGTAATCGGTCAACTCCAACGGATCCTTGTCCAAAGAAAAAAGAAGAGAAAACATCACCATTAAAAACAACTGAAGTTCAGGAACATCACAATGTGCAGTCCAACTAATAAAAGATGACATGATTACTACTCAAGCTGACCTAAAAAAATTAGTTGCAGTAAAAAACTAAATGAAGTTCAGGCACAACCAGAGGCACAGTTCAAGATAAACCGATCAACTCGAAATCATTCAACTATAGCTAACAAAAACCATAGAAAGGCATCATCTCTGAAAGTTCAATTAGAAAAAAAATGCTCATGTCCATTTAAGCAATGGAAGGACAGAAATTACTGAAACCAAACACACAAGCAAAATTAAAAGATAGAAATGAAGTTCATGTACAAAGAAAATGCTCCTCTCGTTCAAAACCAAAGCAGCCCACCAGATCTCAAGGTAAGTCCAAGTTTGAGAGAAAAAATATGAAGTTCGTGTAGAATAAAAGATGCAAAGGTGTAAGCAGTCCAACTTCCAAAATACTTACATGTGTAGTAGCCAAACAGAGATTGCAAGTCTGTCTCAAACAAAGTTAGAAGAAGCGATTGAGTACAGCCACGCCTTTCCTGATATCCCGATATTCTCATGGGAATAATTTGGAAGAACCTCACATGATACGAATTAACATTCGTAAGCATGAAGAATCCGCAATGACACCGCCATCAAACGAAGTAAAAAGAAGAGTGTTAGAATGTAAAAAGAAAGCCAACGAATTAAACACGCCGCGGTGAAGTACAACTACGATTAAACAGATGTGATAAAAGAGAAAAAGTGGAACTCATACTTGTTTTGCTTTGGGGACATCAATCCAATCCAGAGGGAAATTGTCAATGCTAACTGGACTGAAGGGTGTCTCCCTGTCGTTGCTGGCATCCTTCCAAAGCCTCTTGATGTTGTCGGTTATCCGCCGAAACAGGAGTACCGCACATTCATCTTTTGGTCCATAGTAGGAATCGAGAAGCTGGAACCTTGAATTCTTTAGGTCAAGGAATACCGACACCCAATGACCGACACCACCCATGGAAGCAGGAACCTTAGGAGGGTCAAAAGTAGGGAAAACAACCTGAAGAATCATAAACACACGAATCATTAAAAAATGAGAATTAATATCAGAACGGTGCAAAAGAAAATAAACAAATATTAACACAGTGGATTGCACTGCAAAACTAACACAGAGGCAAAGAACAAGATATTGCATACCGAATCATGTGCATCCATGCTATCTGGACCACTCGCCATGAAGGTCTTCCTCACACGGGAATCAAATTGACCTCTGAAAATCTTGTCCTATAATAATGCAGGCAACACAAACATATGAAAAAAAAAATACAAAAACGAGACAAACAAGTTTTAACTAAAAAGATGGTGTTGGGGATATAACTATTTGTGTAAGCCGCCCAGGAGGGGCCGGGTTACGCAAAGAAGATTCACCAGAAAGAAGCCCAAGACCAAGCATGAATATGGTGGTTCAATAAAGGGCCTAAGGCCCACAGGCGACTTAAGGCCCGTTGTAGTAAACCACCACAATGGCATGACTTGTATCATAAGGTAGATTTAACTAGTCACCGAAATGGATATCGTCTATAAGCCCGGCACTCAAGATTGTAAGCCGCAAGGCGTCAACCCGTGTATATAAGGGGACGACCTACTGGCGGCTTAGGGCAGAAAACAACCCATCGAGAGCCGGGCATAGCGTATTTCGCTCCCTGGTCATCGAAACATCAAGTAATTCCAACCCAACTAGACGTAGGCTTTCCTTTACCGCAAGGGGCCGAACTAGTATAAAACCTCTCGTGTCCTTTGTCCCGATTAACCCCTTTGTGCTTCCTAGTTGCGATGGATCCACGACTAAGTCCTTGCACGAGGACATCTGCCGTGACAATTCCATGGCAGTTGGCGCCCACCGTGGGGCCAGCGCACGGTGGATTTGAGTTCTTGAAGGGCAGCTTCGAAGGGCTCAAGGGATACGGAGTGGGCCGGATGACCAAGAGTCGTCGCGGCAAGATCTACATCGACAACGAAGGCTGGGGCCCCGAGGCCGACTCAATTGAGTACGGGTACCGGGTCCCTTTGGCGGAATCCACGTCTTCATCGGCCGGATTGGTGAGCCGGGCCCCGAGCCGATTAACCGCACCGACCTCGCCGAGACGGGCTAACGCGGCGAGACCCGCCGAAGTTCAACCCGTCATGAAGCGTGCCTTCGTGGGCTGTGTCCACGGAGAAGAACTTCTGAAGGATCTAAAGATGGCGGAGAGACGGCCGTCCCATCGGATGATGATTCGTCCACGGTTCAACAGATTCTTTGTATCAGGTCCAAGAGGGCATGCTTGGGGGTTGTTCTGACGACTCTAGCATTCCGGATTTTTATGAGCCGCCGAGCTGGGCAGGGGTCTTCATGGCTGGTACTCAACCCGGTCAAAAATCGACGGCTGCAACATCAATAACGTCCGGGTCAGGAGCGGTCGGGGCAGGAGGCCCTGTGCGCCCGCCGGCTTAGGTGCTGATGGATCTCATGGATAAGTTGACGGCCCTGCTAACCACCATGGTTATTCCTGCAAATCAAGATGAGCATAACGCAGAGGTGGCAAAGGTGCGTGAGGATATAGCCCTGGCCAAGAAGGCCTTGGCAGCTGAGGGCACCAGGTTAGCTACGGAGCGGGCGGCTTTGGACGCACGGGCGCAGCGACTCCGGTCAGAGGCTTTCCAGCTTAATATGAGTCTGAACACATCCAATGAGGTCATGAGAAGGAGACATCAGAAAACCCAGTCCAGTCTGCCTCTGGTTTACGATCCTGGAAGTCTTTTCACGACACCCGGAGCTGGTCCTAGCAACCCGCCCGAAGCCAATCAGTTTATGACACCCGGAGCTGGAGGACCGGTTCAGCCCCGAGAGATGGCACCTCCTCACGGGAGTATGGCCCCGCCCCGATACATACCAATACCACCGGGTCACTTCTCCAACCCCATGGAGAACTTGATAGCAGCATCGGCGCGTCTGGCGGCTCTTCAAGTGGACGGTGATGACCCGATGACGGTGGAAACCCGGAGGGTCAGAGATCTTATTTAGACGGCCTTGGCGCAGCAGGAGACCTATTCTTACAGTAGGGACAGGATTCATTCAACTCCTCCGCCTTGGCTAGCACCTCATCAAAACCGGAGCCTGAGTTACAGCAAGCATATGGAGTCAGAAGCTTTATCAAGCAACGCCCAGCGTCGTAACCAGCCAGGTGGCTATAACCCGGTGCAGGACCGAATACGTCAGGAGGACGAACGGGCGGCTCAGTTAGCGGCTCAGCAGGCGGCATATGAAGGTATCCCAGAGTATCCGACGACTTCTGTTGGAGCAAGAGTGGCCACTAGAACCGGTGGTGTCCCTTGTTTGGTGCCGGCTCTGCAGGATGTACGTCTGCCCAAGGATTTTGAGGGAGTCCTGGACTAGGGGGTGTCCGGATAGCCGAACTATCATCACGGCCGGACTCCAAGACTATGAAGATACAAGATTGAAGACTTCATCCCGTGTCCGGATGGGACTTTCCTTGGCGTGGAAGGCAAGCTTGGCGATATGGATATGTAGATCTCCTACCATTGTAACCGACTGTGTAACCCTAACCTATCCGTTGTCTATATAAACCGGAGGGTTTTAGTCCCAGAGGACGAACAACAATCATACCATAGGCTAGCTTCTAGGGTTTAGCCTCCTTGATCTCGTGGTAGATCTACTCTTGTACTACCCATATCATCAATATTAATCAAGCAGAGTAGGGTATTACCTCCATCGAGAGGGCCCGAACCTGGGTAAAACATCGTGTCCCTTGTCTCCTGTTACCATCCGCCTAGACGCACGCTCGGGACCCCCTACCCGAGATCCGCGGTTTTGACACCGACATTGGTGCTTTCATTGAGAGTTCCTGCGTATCGTCACCTATAGGCCCGATGGCTCCTTCGATCATCAAGAACGACGCGGTCCAGGGTGAGACTTTTCTCCCCGGACAGATCTTCGTATTCGGCGGCTTTGCACTGCGGGCTAATTCGCTTGGCCATCTGGAGCAGATCGAAAGCTACGCCCCTGGCCATCATGTCAGATTTGGAAGTTTGAACTTTACGGCCGATGTCCGCGGAGACTTGATCTTCGACAGATTCGAGCCGCAGCCAAGCGTGGCGCACTGTCTCGATGGGCATGATCTAGCTCTGCAGCCGAACAGTGCCCTGGAGGCCGCACCAGCATCCGCTCCGACCCTTAATCCGGAGCCGGATTCCCCGATTGAGGACGAGTGGTTGGACACCGCCTCGGGGGCTATGATCTCTATGGCGATTGAGCCGAACTCCACCCCTGTCCTTTGCGAAGACCTCGACCTGTGGTGCCGGACTCCTCTCGGGACTCCGAACCTCCGGCGCCCGCCAATCGAATCCGATTGGGCGCCGATCATGGAGTTCATCACACGGACATCTTTTCAAAGACTCGCCTTTGGCGACATCCTGAATTCACTAAAGTCTCTCTTTTTATTGGGAGAGCCCTGGCCGGACTACAGACAGGAAGGTTGGGATACAGACGACGAAGAAATTCAAGCCCACCCACCACCCACTTTATAGCCACTGTCGATGATTTAACCGACATGCTCGACTTCGACTCCGAAGACATCGACGGTATGGACGACGATGCCGGACCCGACCAAGACCTAGAGCCTACAGGGCACTGGAAGGCCACCTCGTCATATGACATATACATGGTGGACATCCCAAAAGATGGGAACGGCGATGGAACAACGGAGGATGACCCTCCAACAAGCAACCGAGCGCCGACGTCGCGCCGCTCTAAATCCCGCCACGATAAAACGGTGATTCCGCACGGAGATAATAACACCGGACAGCCGGAAGACAACCCCTCCAAAGCAGGACTCAACGCAGGAGGAGGGAGAAGCAAGTCCGCACGACGGTCGAGAAAGAGAGGTCGAGGACGATAATTATGCGTCTCCCTCCGAAGATGAGGCAAGCCTCGACGACCATTTAATTTGTCGTGGCCCGAGGATCCCGCCAACAGGAGGCGTTTCCAACGCGGGCTTATAGCCACGGCAAGCAGCCTCAAGAAAAAGCAGCAACAGCTTAGAGCTGACCAAGACCTGCTAGCTGACAGATGGACTGAAGTCCTTGCAGCCGAAGAGTATGAACTCGAACGCCCCTCCAAAAGCTACCCCAAACGCCGTTGCCTCGATCAGAGGAGGAAGCAATCAAGTCACTAGCGCACGACATGGTAGACCGGCCACCCCGTGGCCGCGACAGAGAAGCCTCTCGGCCCTCCGCTCAAGCCACACCCCGACGCCGCTCAAAAAGTACCAAGGCATGGGGAAAACGCGCCGGACTTGCGAGATATATTGGAGGATAAGGCAAAACATACAAGATCGATCTATGGATCGCGTGGGCGCCCAACGACACGGGATGATTACCGTCGCGCCAGATACACCAAACCTGGCCGGGCCGAACACAGTAGACAAAGCTCATATGAGCTACTTCGTGATATAGCCCAATACAGAGGCGCCGCACACCCACTATGCTTCACAGATGAAGTAATGGATCATCAAATCCCCGAGGGCTTCAAATCCGTAAACATCGAACCATACGATGGTACCACAGATCCTGCGGTCTGGATCGAGCACTATCTCCTCCATATCCACATGGCCCGCGGTGATGATCTACATGCCATCAAATACCTCCAACTCAAGCTTAAAGGACCAGCTCGGCATTGGCTCAATAGCTTGCCAGCATAATCAATTGGTTGTTGGGAGGACCTGGAAGCCGCATTCCTTGATAACTTCCAGGGCACATATGTGCGACCACCAGACGCCGATGACCTTAGCCACATAATTCAGCAGCGGAAGAATCGGCGGACAATTCTGGACACGGTTCCTGACAAAGAAAAATCGAATCGTTGACTGTTCGGATGCAGAGGCCCTTGCAGCCTTCAAACATAACATCCGCGACGAGTGGCTTGCCCGGCACCTAGGACAGGAAAAGCCAAAATCTATGGCAGCCCTCACAACACTCATGACCCGCTTTTGTGCGGGAGAGGACAACTGGCTAGCTCGAAGCAACAACTTGGCCAAACACCCTGATAGTTCGGATACCAAGGACAGCAATGGCAGGTCGCGTCGCAACAAGAACAAGCGCCGCATTAACGGCGATAATGCTGAAGATACGGCCGTCAATGCCGGATTCAGAGGCTCTAAACCCGGTCGATGGAAGAAGCCATTCAAAAGAAATACCTGTGGCCTGTCCAACTTGGACCGAATACTCGATCGCTTGTGCGGATACATGGCACTTCGAAAAACCAGCCAATCACACCAACAGGGATTGTTGGGTGTTCAAGCAAGCAGGCAAGTTAAGTGCCGAACTCAATGACAAGGGGCTACATAGCGATGACGAGGAAGAGCCCCGGCCACCGAACAATAGAGGACGGAAGGGTTTTCCCACACAAGTGCGGACGGTGAACATTATATACGCAACCCATATACCCAAAAGGGAGCGGAAGCGTGCACTAAGAGACGTATATGCGATGGATCCAGTCGCCCCAAAGTTCAACCCATGGTCTTCCTGCCCGATCACATTCGATCGAAGGGACCACCCCACTAGCATCCGTCACAGCGGTTTCGCCGCATTGGTTCTTGACCCAATTATTGACGGATTTCACCTCACCAGTAGTCGATGGACGGCGGTAGCAGCCTGAACCTGCTTTACCAGGATACAGTGCGCAAAATGGGCATAGACCCCTCAAGGATTAAACCTTCAAAGACGACCTTTAAAGGCATCATACCGGGTGTCGAGGCCAATTGTACAGGCCCAGTTACACTCGAAGTGGTCTTCGGATCCCCGGATAACTTCCGAAGCGAAGAGTTAATCTTCGACATCGTCCCGTTCTGCAGCGGCTATCATGCATCGCTTTCGGACGAACCGCATTTGCAAAGTTCAATGCGGTGCCGCACCACGCATACCTCAAGCTCAAGATGCCAGCCCTCGAGGAGTAATCACCGTCAATGGAAACACCGAACGCCTTCTCCGAACGGAGGAGCACACCGCTGACCCTCGCGGCGGAGGCGCAAAGCAGCCTCTCACAATAATTCTCGAGTCCGGCCACTAAGCGTCCGGACAACATCAAGCGCCGCCGAGTAACCCACAACAAGACCGCCGGCACGATTCAAGCACGCCAGAGTAAACCGCCCCAACCCCAGCCCTCGCGAAATTGCGGTTAAAGACAATGCGTACATAACTACGCTCTGGAGATACCATGGGCATAAAGGGAGGGGCACGACCACGCACGCGCCCGAATGCGGCTCAACCGCACCGGGGCCCCGATTGCGTCATTCTTTTCTTTTTTCCTTTTTTCTTACTTTCGGGACTCCGTTGAGAAGTCCCGTCTGCACTAGAATTGCCGAACTCACGATGCAACAGCCAGGAAGCGTAAAGCTACGCCGAGTGTTCAGGTGGTCTCTATTACGAGCATTATACCTGTTTTACATACCATCCGCAGCTTACCTGGAGGGGACATGTTAGATAGTCCCATCCCTTGCTTATCGCACCATTTGTATCGTTACGCCTTCATTGCGATACCTTTTGAATAAACAATACATAGCTTTTGCCTATTATTGCACTCCTTTCTTTATCTATATATATGTTCATTTCATGACATGTTGCACCCGTACACTTTGGTACGGCCAATACACCAGGGGATTAAGTACCCCAAAATTACGGTGTGATAAGTCGAACACTTTCACAAGTGCGGCACCCCGAACACATAGCATTATATGAATCGGCTCCGAATCATGTCTTGGGTCAATAGTTGGGTTTGCCCGGCTCCCATGTTTTGGTACCTTACATTCCGTTATATCGGCTAAGGTAGCACTGGAGAACCATCGCGATTGTGCCCAGCTTGAGCTGGGTCGAGCACCTCAGTGGAGAAAGCTAAAACTGACCGTCATGATAGGGCGAGAGCCGGTCGCTGTTCGAGAGGTTTTTTCGGGTCCCTAAAGACTTATGCCGCTTAGAGCGAGGAACCGAAATTGTCCGGCCAAGGCGTGGATAGCGCCCCGAACTCGGTCTTCCGAATACTAGGGGCTTCGCCGAAATTTAAAATTATAGAATTATATGGCTAAGTGAGAGTGTTCAAGCATTATAAGTCCGGTTACCTTGTTCATTGTGTTGAGCGCCTCCCTAGATGGACCCATGAATGGGAACAAGAGTGCTCAAGTTTATCCCGAACACCCCAACACTCGTGGCATGGGGGCTGAAGCCAACGACTTGCCATCTCTCAAATTTGATAAACGGCCGCATGTAAGGTAATATTTTAAATTAATAAGCATTGCTTAGCGCATATAAACAAGTTTTCAGCGTCTGAGGATAACAAATGCGAGTTTATTCAAAATTGCATCTTTGGAGCACTCATCCGCTTATTCGGCGGGCACCCTTCAGAGGCTCTCATAGTACATTTTGGGCGATGCGATGCTCCTTGCCCTTCGGTGGCCCGTCCGTCACAAGCTTCTCCGCATCCAGCTTGCCCCAGTGCACTTTAGCACGGGCAAGGGCCAACGGACACCTTCAATGCAGATGGAGCGCTGACGACTTCAATCCTGGGACAAAGGTCCACCACCGCCGTGACTAGCCCAAAGTAGCTCCTGTGCATGGCTTCTAATGGCCACAACCGAACTATGAGGCCCTTCATGGCCTGTTCGGCGACCTTGTGGAGCTCGACCAGCTGGTTCAGCTGGTCGCTTAGGGGCACCGGATGTCCGACCTCAGCATACTGGGACCAGAACACCTTTTCCGTTGAGCTCCCCTCCTTGGCGCGTTAGAATGCGGCAGCATCAGACACACTACGGGGCAGATCTGCGAATGCTCCTGGAGAGCACCGAATCCGGGTAAGTAATAGGTAATTCACTTTCACATGCTTAATTTGCATAAATAATGCCTTACCCGCCGCTATCTTCTTTAGCGATTCAATTTCTTGGAGGGATTTTTGTGCTTCGGCCTTAGCGGCCTTGGCACTCTCAAGAGCCGAGGCGAGCTCGGACTCTCGAGTCTTCGAGTCACGCTCCAAACTCTCGTGTTTTTCCACGAGAGCCTGGAGCTCTTGCCGTACCTTCGCCAGCTGCGCCACCCCCTTCTCTTGCTCGGTGCACTCCGCGGCCGCTTTGTTTTTGGCCACGGACACCGCTTCCTTCAGGGTCACCACCTCGTTCGTGGCCCCTGTAGTACCCAAGTTATTCCTGTTATTTTTTGCAACCAAAACCTTTTTTATATGGTATTTCTTTAATAAGGTATTACTTACCTTCCTTGTCCTCGAGCTGCTTCTTGGTAAGGTCGAGCTCGTTCTCGGACCGCTCGAGGCTCTGCTTCAATGCAGTGACCTCCGCAGTCAGTGCGGCAGAGGTCAGCAGCGCAACCTGCATTCCCATATTGACATACTTATGTTAGAATCCTGCGTATATCTTTTTAGATCCTTAGTCCGACTTTTCTTTCCGAACACCGAACTAAGTATCAGGGGCTACTGTCTATGCGGTAATATTTTTACATATTCTAAACTTACCTCAGAGCCTGTTAGAAGGCTGGTACAGGCTTCGGTTAGCCTGCTCTTGGCGGGCCCAGGCTCGAATCCGGGATCACCACTCACTCAATAGCAGGCGGTGCTCCTCCTTGATGGAAGCGTTAAGCGCCTCCAAGATCGCTATCCGGTGCCTCCGGTTGGGCCGGAGGACACCGGCGTCTTTACCCTTCTTCTTGAAGGGACCACTTGCCGGACTCGAAAGCTGAAGGTTCCGCATGATGGAGTCCGGACGAGGGTCGGGCTTAGAGCCCCGGGGGTCTCGCCCCCACGCGCTCGAGTCCGGGAGGTTGCCTTGCGGCGCCTCCTGTGCCACCTCCTCTTGACCAAGCCCCACTTGGGGCCCCACCGCGGCGTCGTCCGCGGCGTGAGGCGAGGAGGCGGACGGAAGTGAAGTACTCTCCATTTCCGACGAACTCAGGGACCCGCTCGACGAAGCGGCGAACTCGCCCTTGGGCGGGCTGCATGATTGTTCGGCATTAGAGAACTCTATGCAATGATAAAAAGCCATGGGTATCCGGACACTTACGATCTCGCCAAGGGCTTGGCCCTTGTTGGCCAATCCTCCTCGTCGTTGTCGACGTTGGTGGAGAAGTCCGGAGGAAGGGTTCTTCCCTTCTTGGACCCTCCGGCCTCCCCAGTTGGGGTGACCTTCCTTTTCCTCTCCTCCCCCGCTGGGGGAGAAGCTTCCTTTTCCTCCTCCTCGTCCTCAGGATAAGATTCTGCTTCAGAATCTGACAAAGACTGGCGCCGGAGCTCCTTCGAGTTCCCGCTGCCTCCTTCTTGGCCTTCTTCTCCGGCACCACATGGGTACCAGAGCCAGAGCCCTGGCTAATCGAGCGTCCGCTGGTCTTCCGGCAAAAGGAGCCGGACAAGACCGTCTGACGCTCTTCAGCCGGGCCTCCCACAAAGATTAGGGAGTTTTAGATCCCACATAGAGTCAATCTATGAAAAAAGAGTCCCGTAAAGGGTAAAATAACTTACCTCGCCGGCTTGACGCCGCGAGCTGTATCCGCGATCTTTGTTAGCGGATGCGGGGGCTTCGGCGCCCTTGAACAGCACCTTCCAGGCATCTTCGTACGTAGTGTCGAAGAGCAAGCTCAAGGTTCGGTGCTGTGCCGGATTGAACTCCCACAAATTGAAGGCCCGTTGTTGGCATGGGAGGATCCGGCGG
Source organism: Aegilops bicornis (assembly GCA_021605145.1). NCBI lineage: Eukaryota > Viridiplantae > Streptophyta > Magnoliopsida > Poales > Poaceae > Aegilops > Aegilops bicornis. The sequence continues at coordinate 108,078,038 of CM038671.1, forward strand.
ATGAGCATCACCTGGATCACGTTGACAAGCCTGAGATTCTTGTCCACCAGGTTTCGGACGCATGTTTGGAGTCCGGATAGCTCGTCTGAATTCCCCACGCCGTGCCCGTCTCTTTCCATGACGAGAGCCGTGTGGGGAAGCCATATCTGAATTCGGGGGCCGCCGCCCATTTGGGGTCGCGCGACTCGGTGATATAGAACCACCCCGATTGCCACCCCTTTATTATCTCCACAAAGGCGCCCTCGAGCCATAGGACTTTGGCGATCTTGCCAACCATGGCGCCTCAAGACTCGCTTGACGGCCGCCCACAACCTTCGGCTCGACATTGAAGGTCTTCAGCCATAGGTCAAGTGGGGCTGGATGCAGGAAGGTTTCGCATACCCACGATAAACGCCGAGATGTTGAGGATGAAATTCGGGGCCAGGTCGTGGAAGTCCAGGCCGTAGTAGAACATGAGCCCCCGGACAAATGGGTGAAGTGGAAAACCTAGTCCACGGAGGAAGTGGTGGAGAAACACCACCCTCTCATGGGGCCTGGGGGTTGGAATGAGCTGCCCCGCGTCGGGCAGCCTGTGCGCGATGTCACCGGACAAATATCCGGCCTCCCGTAGTCTTGTGATGTGCCCCTTCGAGACGGAGGAGGCCATCCACCTGCCTCCCGCTCCTGACATGGTTGGAGAAGGTTGAGGTGGGATGTGCGGACTTGGGCACTGGAGCTCGAAAAGCGGAGATGGATGAGCAAAGGAGGAAGAAGGCGAGGGTGAAAAGGTGGATCCTTATCCCTTATATGGACGGACGAAGTTATGCGCCCCCACCACCGGGTAAAACTCGCTTATCTCCCAAGCGCCGTAATCAATGGCGCGGATGGGTTACCCACGTCCGTGTTGATGAGAATCCCGGAATAAGGGGGCATGATCTATGCTTTGATAAGACGTGCCAAGGAAACCGCCTCGCTAAACGCGCTAAGGTGGAACGGTAAAAAACGACTCCTATAAAGGCCTGGCCGTAGTGTGATGTCACGCCGCGGAGTACGTCAGCAGATCCGTGCAAAAATTATTCTCTCTATGGTGGTATGTGGAACTTGTTTTGCAGAGCCGGACACTATCCTGGTGTTCAAAACCTTCTATGAAGTATTCGGAGGAGGAACCCGCCTTGCAATGCCGAAGACAATATGAGCGTCGGACTAAATGCGTCATTGAAGCCTGGTTCGAGGGCTACCGAGGGAGTCCTAGACTAGGGGTGTCCGGATAGCGAACTATCATCACGGCCGGACTCCAAGACTATGAAGATACAAGATTGAAGACTTCATTCCGTGTCCGGATGGGACTTTCCTTGGCGTGGAAGGCAAGCTTGGAGATACGGATATGTAGATCTCCTACCATTGTAACCGACTGTGTAACCCTAACCTATCCGGTGTCTATATAAACCGGAGGGTTTTAGTCCATAGGACTAACAACAATCATACCATAGGCTAGCTTCTAGGGTTTAGCCTCCTTGATCTCGTGGTAGATCTACTCTTGTACTCCCCATATCATCAATATTAATCAAGCAGGAGTAGGGTATTACCTCCATCGAGAGGGCCCGAACCTGGGTAAAAACATCGTGTCCCTTGTCTCTTGTTACCATCCGCCTAGACGCACAGTTCGGGACCCCCTACCCGAGATCCGCCGGTTTTGACACCGACAGATTTCAAGGGACCTCGAAAGGTGCCGAATTACACGGCCGACTTACAGCCTGGGGCATGGATTGAAAGTTACGAGATGGCCATGGAACTATTGGAGGTCAGCGACGCAGCAATGGCTAAGTATTTCACCATGATGTTAGATGGAACATCCCGGTCTTGGTTAAAAGGTTTGCCTCCCAATGCCATCAGTTCATGGGCAGAGCTAAAGGCCCGGTTTATCCAGAACTTCAAGGACACTTGCAAGCAGTCTATGTCAATTGTGGACTTGACCAATTGTAAGCAGGAGGAGGGTGAATCCACAACTCATTGGGTGCGCTGGGTCAAGGAAATAATACACTCATCTGATAAGATGGATGCCGGCTCATGCGGTACTTATGTTGGAGAAGAATTGTCGCTTTGAGTCACCGAGGCGTAAACTGGGCGCCTTTTAAGCGTGATTGCAATGATATGGGTGCGCTGATGGCAGCCTTAGTCAAATACGCCGATTCTGATAGTACCAAGGATCCCGCGTCTGATGAGGAAAAGACAGGAAAGGGAAAGAAGAACAGCAATGGAAAGGGTCAGCAACATAACCCAGTAAGTCAAGGAGGCAACAAGTGTAAGGCGGAGGGTAACCCGGAGTTTGTGGCCAATGCTAATGCACAAGGTAACAACCAGAAACGCAAGGGGAGACCGCCCCCTCGATCTGGCGGCTCAGGCCCATCTCTTGAGCAGCTTCGAATGAGCCTTGCCCGAGACACGGTACTGGGAGCGCCCCGCCACCCACTTATGGAAAGATCGCGCGATCATGAAGGCTTTCAAGAATTCCAACATGTTCGATGGCAATCACGGATCAAAGCGGCTCAGCCGCCGGTGGCTTTCATGGCCCGGGTGGCGGTTCAAGTTCAGCTTCAGGAGGTCAAGGTGGCTATAATCAGCAAGAACCCAAATAAGGGGACAGCAGCAGCAGAATAAAGTTATCGAGCCATCCAAAGCAAATGAATGGTGGGCAATACCATGTGTTCACCACTAACTTGTGCAAACGTGACGGAAGGTTCATAAGAGGGCTGTGAATTTGTTGAGCCGGCGGTTCCCTGCCATCGGAGGTGGTCGAGAGCAACCCATCATATGGAGCAGGAAGATCACCCCTCGGGTTGATAACCCGGTCCGCTTGGCCTTGGTGGTGGCCCCTCAGGTTGGTGGATATAAATTCATTAAGGTACTCATGGACGGAGGAAGCAGCATCAATATTCTCTATTATGAGACCTTTCGCCGCATGGAGTTGACTGATAAGGACTTGAGGACGTCCAACACTGTCTTTCATGGGGTGGTACCTGGTAAATCGACATATCCAGTTGGTAAGATCGAGCTGGAAGTAGCTTTTGGAGATGAATATGATTCCAGGGCTGAGAAACTGACGCTTGAGATAGTCAAAATCAAGAGCCCGTATCACGCCTGCTTTGGACGACCGGCTTATGCCAAGTTCATGGCACGACCGTGTTATGTTTATCTACAGCTCAAGATGCCGGGTTACAAGGGCACCATCACTGTGCATGGGTGTCGAAAGGTAGCCTTGGAATGCGAAGAAGGCGATGCGGCTTATGCTGAATCTATTTGTGCCGAAGAGGAGCTGAAGTTTTATCAAAATAATCTTGACCCGGCGGATATGACCTCTTTAAAGAAGCCAACCACAGAGCAAGACTCGGCGTTGAAATTTAAGTCGGTCGCCGAGACAAAACTGGCTGACTTCACTCCAGGCGACTCTTCCAAGCGATTCAAAGATCGCACCAATTTGGATCCCAAATAGGAAGGCGCCCTCATCGAGTTCATCCGTGAGAACCAGGACATCTTTGCATGGAAACCTTCTGACATGCTGGGTGTCCCGAGATAACTCGCTGAGCACACTCTTCATATTGATCCGAAGTATAAGCCGGTCAGGCAATTTCTCTGACGGTTCAATGAGGAAAGACGGAAAGCTATCGGGGAAGAGGTCGCTCGGCTCTTAGCGGCTGGGTTCATCATGGAAGTTTTTCACCCGTAGTGGTTGGCTAACCCGGTGCTTGAGCTCAAGAAAAACGGCACCTGGCGGATGTGTGTAGATCACACGGACTTAAATAAAGCTTGTCCGACTGATCCCTTTGCTTTACCCGTATTGATCAAATCATTGATGCTACAGTGGGTTGCGAGCGTTTGAGTTTTTTGGATGCTTACTCTGGTTATCATCAGATCAAAATGGCAGTTAAGGACTAGGAGAAGACGGCTTTTATTACTCCATTTGGAGGCTTCTGCTATGTATCTATGCCATTTGGGCTCCAGAGTGCCCAGGCGACTTATTAGCGGTGTGTACAGAATTGTCTCCACAATTAGATTGGGCACAATGTTCATGCTTATGTAGATGACATTGTGGTGAAGTCCAGAGAGAAGGAAACCTTGATATCTGATTTAAAGGAAACCTTTGATAATCTCCGGGTCTATAAGATGATGCTTAACCCGGAAAATGTGTATTTGGTGTACCGGCAGGCAAACTTTTGGGATTCCTGGTCTCAAACAGGGGCATTGAAGCTAACCCGGAGAAGATCAAGACGATTACCTCTCTGGCTAAACCGGCGTGCATCAATGATGTTCGGCGACTGGCGGGTCGCGTCGCTGCTTTAAGCCGATTCATACGCCGGTTTACCACTATATCAGGAGGGGCCGGGTTACGCAAAGAAGATTCACCAGAAAGAAGCCCAAGTGTAGGACCTTGAAGTATGTCTAGAGGGGGGGGGGGTGATTAGACTACTTGACCAATAAAACTATCTTGACCTTTTCCCAATTTTATAGTTTGGCAAATTTTAGCTATTTTAGGAAAAGTCAAGCAATCATCACACAATTCAAGCAAGCATGCAAAGAGTATATAGGCAGCGGAAAATAAAGCATGCAACTTGCAAGAATATAAGGGGAAGGGTTTGGAGGATTCAAACGCAATTGGAGACACGGATGTTTTTGTCGTGGTTCCAATAGGTGGTGCTATCGTACATCCACGTTGATGGAGACTTCAACCCACGAAGGGTAACGGCTGCGCTCTCGACTAGAAGATCTCTTGTGATTGTAAGACCTTGACTTGGAGCTTCTTTCTTTGCTTCTACTTTTGTAGAATTTGTTGAAGTTCTTCACCATTAAGCTCAATTCTTCATTGAAGGTTGGTTTCTCACTTGATGATTTGGGGGCTTCACTTGAGGCTTTGTAAGCACCACTTGACTTGTTGTGAAGTTCCTCCTTATCCTTGAGTGACATCTCATGAGCAACAATCCTTCCAATGACTTCCGTTGGATTGAGATCTTTGTAGTTTGGCATCATTTGGATCAATGTGCACACGGTATCATACTTTCCATCCAATGCTCTTAGGATTTTCGTGATGATGAATTTGTCGGTCATCTCTTCACTCCCTAAGCCGGCAATCTCATTTGTGATAAGAGCAAGCCTAGAGTACATTTCAGCGACACCTTCACCATCCTTCATTTTCAACTTGTCAAGCTGACTTTGGAGCACATCCAACTTGGATTCCTTGACGGACTCGGTACCTTCATGCATATCAATCAAAGTATCCCAAATTTCCTTTGCATTCTCAAGACGGCTGATTTTGTTGAATTCTTCGGGGCACAATCCGTTGAAGATGATGTCACAAGCTTGAGCATTGTATTGTAGCATCTTCAATTCTTCCGCATTAGCTTCACGGTTCTGTTCTCTCCCATCGAAGAATTCACCTTGCAAGCCAATACAAATAATTGCCCAAACGGTGGGGTTATGTCCAAGAATATGCATTTTCATCTTATGCTTCCAACTAGCAAAATTAGTACCATCAAAGTAAGGACCTCTACGGTGATAATTTCCCTTGCTAGACGCCATATTCTCCTAGGTTGTGAAACCAAGGATATGACCACCAAAAGCTATGGAAATCAAAGAAAATGGAGACCAAAGCTCTGATACCACTTGTAGGACCTTGAAGTATGTCTAGAGGGGGGGTGATTAGACTACTTGACCAACAAAACTATCTTGACCTTTTCCCAATTTTATAGTTTGGCAGATTTTAGCTATTTTAGGACAAGTCTAGCAATCATCACACAATTCAAGCAAGCATGCAAAGAGTATATAGGCAGCGGAAAATAAAGCATGCAACTTGCAAGAATATAAGGGGAAGGGCTTGGAGGATTCAAACGCAATTGGAGACACGGACGTTTTTGTCGTGGTTCCGATAGGTGGTGCTATCATACATCCACGTTGATGGAGACTTCAACCCACGAAGGGTAACAGCTGCGCGAGTCCACGGAGGGCTCCACCCACGAAGGGTCCACGAAGAAGCAACCTTTTCTATCCCACCATGGCCGTCGCCCTCGAAGGACTTGCCTCACTAGCGGTAGATCTTCATGAAGTAGGCGATCTAATTGCCCTTACAAACTCCTTGGTTCAACTCCACAATCTTGTCAGAGGCTCCCAAGTGACACCTAGCCAATCTAGGAGACACCACTCTCCAAGAAGTAACAAATGGTGTGTTGATGATGAACTCCTTGCTCTTGTGCTTCAAATGATAGTCTCCCAACACTCAACTCTCTCTCATAGGATTTGGATCTGGTGGAAAGAGGGTTTGAGTGGAAAGCAACTTGGGGAAGGCTAGAGATCAAGATTCATATGGTAGGAATGGAATATCTTGGCCTCAACACTTGAGTAGGTGGTTCTCTCTCAGCACTGGTAAGTTGGAAGTGTAGGTTCGTTCTGATGGCTCTCTGCACGAATGAAGAGGAGGTTGTCACGCCCAAGATGCGACCCTATCCTAAAGGAACTCGAAGGTCCCACCAAGGATAGAAGCGCATCTTGAAGACGCTTTTGCAAGGTGAATATCATTACATCAACATTACATAATAGTGGGGATACCTCCAATACATACAATGTCACATGAATACATCAATACAACATACAAGATCAACATCCGACTACGGATGAAACATAAACAGAAACTCAAACAATATCCACCCTACTAGCCCAGGCTGCCGACCTGGAACCTATCCCCTGATCGACGAAGAAGAAGAAGGACTCCAAAACAAGCAAACATCGCTCTCGCATCATGATCATCGCAAACCTGTACCTCCAACTGTTGGTGTAGTAATCTGTGAGCCACGAGGACCCAGCAATCCCATTACCATGGGTATCAAGACTAGCAAAGCTTAATGGGAAAGGAAGGGATAAAGTGGTGAGGTTGCAGCAGCGGCTAAGCATATATGGTGGCTAACATACACAAATGAGAGCGAGAAGAGGAACAAAGGAATGGTCGTCAACTAGTAATGATCAAGAAGTGATCCTGAACTCCTACTTACGTTAGACATAACCCAGAAACCGCGTTCTCCTCTCGATCAACCCCGAAAAGAGACACTCACGGTTACACACACGGTTGGTGTATTTTAGAAGAGTTTTTACTTCAAGTTTACTACAACCGGATATTAACAAATTCCTATCTGCCACATAACCGCGGTCACGGCTCTCGAAAGTTTATACCCTGCAGGGGTGTCCCAACTTAGCCCATGATAAGCTCTCGCGATCAACGAAGGATATTCCTTCTCCCGGAAGACCCGATCGGTCTCGGAATCCGGCTACAAGACATTTCGACAAGAATAAAACAAGACCAGCAAGACCGCCCGATGCGCCGACAATCCCGATAGGAGCTGCACATATCTCGTTCTCAGGGCAACAACGGATAAGCTATGCGTACTGGTACCGACGTAACCCAAGTTGCCAAGGGATGGTCCCGCACGGTGCTCTAGTTTGGACCAACACTTAGACAAGCATTGGCCCGGGGGGGCTGAATAAAGATGACCCTTGGGCTGGCCGACCCAAGGGAAAAATGGTAAAACCAAGGTTGGGCCTTGCTGGAGGAGTCTTATTCGAAGCAAACTGTCAAGGGGGTCCCATAATCACCCAACCGCGTTAGGGACGCAAAATCCGGGAACATAATACCGATATGACGGAAACTAGGGCGGCAAGAGTGGACCAAAACACTGCATAAGGCCGAGCCTTCCACCCTTTACCAAGTATATAGATGCATTAATAATATCAAAGATATTGTGATATCCCAACATAAACATAATCCAACATGGAGCAATCTTCATCTTCACCTGCAACTAGCAACGCTATAAGAGGGGCTGAGCAAAGCGGTTACATAGCCAAACAACGGTTTGGTAGGAAGGGTGACAAAGGTTAAAGGTTCATGGCAATTTGGGAGGCTTGAAGAGCAATTGATAGGTAGCGCAACATAGCAAAAGAACGAAGCATCTAGCATAGCAATGATAGTAATCAGATCCAAGGTGACGGTCATCTTGCCTGAAATCCCGCTAGGAAGAAGAACGAGTCCATGAAGAAGATGAAGCCACGAAGACGAACCAAGCATAGATTTAACGAATCCTCACGATCGCAATCTAAACGGGAACTATCGAGAAGAAGCACACAACATGGTAAACACACCACACATGAACAAGGAATGATGCTCAACCAAGTATGATGCATGACAAGGCTACATGAAGCTACTCATGGCAAGAGATGATGCAACCAAGAACAACACATCAAAGCAAGTTTAAATGAGGCCGGAAACAACATGGAACAATTCTGGTAATCCCTCATATGCAAATTTCGAAATTGGTCCAGATCTGAACAAACATTAAGGTGAAGTTATTAAACAGCAAGTTAAAGAGCACCAAGAGGATCTACATGAAATTCTAGTCAAGTTACATATAAAGTTCATTAGATTCGGAGCTACGGCCTAGAAGATATGAGCAAAACAAGTTAAACATGGCATTGATGCAAAATGCATTCAAACATCAATCAAACACCTCAAAACAAGGATGCAACAAGGTAATATGAAACTACATGCAAAACTAAGAAAGTTTCATAAATAGCATGCTCAAAACGGAGCAACGGTTGAACACATACACTCTATACAAGACATAACAACAATCTGTCCATAACAGCAACTAGGCAGATTGCAAGCATCAAAACAACATGCTACTGCACGATAACAACAATCTGTCCATAACAGCAACTAGGCAGATTGCAAGCATCAAAACAACATGCTACAGCACCATAACATGATAAAAAAAGGCATGGACATGATGTACAGGTAAAGCCCGACAAAACATGAACACTGAGCTATCTCCAGAAACTACTAGAACAAGGTCAAAAGGACATGGCAAGATTGCAAATTATAACAGTTTCACAGAGCAGAATTTCAGGACATGGCAGAAATAACATCAAGTTGGCATGTTTAGAGCTATCAAACAACATGTTACAGCAAGCTATCATGTCAAACTAGAGCATGGCATGAATCTAAACAAAGCATGTAACGAATGTCCCTTACTGACCATAAGTCAAAAGGGATCAGAAAATATCATTGCAAGCATGTGAACATACCAAAACATAAGCAAATTCAGACTTTGTGAAAAACTGGAGCATGGCATAAACAGATAACAAGTAGGCATGTTAACGAGCTCGATGCACTCACTACGAGGCATTGCATGACAAACTATGCACACACCCATCAACTAGACATGGCATAGAAACTATACATGGCAAGAACAACAACATGGCATTCAAGGATCAACTACAACAACCTTGGCAAAATTGAATAACACGTAAACAATCTGCCAGGAACATTTTATAGCAAAAGTAGAGCCCGATTGAGTCAATCTAGGTTGCTCCATAAATGCGAAAAGAGGCATGGATGGATAGAGCATAACCATATGTACAAAACATCCTTACTGAAGTATCTCAAAATAAGCATGGATCTCTCTGTAGCATCAAGTTTACATGGCATAAAAATAACAGCAGAACAGGGACTGAAATCACCAACATCACGAGGTCTAGTTTACATGCTTGTGCTAATCACCACATTGATCACAAAAATACATAGCATACACCCCTGTAAAGATGGCATGGCATAGTTCAAAACATATGTAGGGCTCAAGTTCATAAGATGCACACCTCAATCATGGCAAAAATGACAAAAGTGCATGTTATAACAGTTTCAGCAGATTAACAGCAACATGCACTCTTGCAACGATGATACAGGCATCAAGATGAGCTCAAATGAACATGATGCAATGTAAAGAAATGAATTACTCATCGAGACGAACAATTTGACATATTACACGCACGAAACGAAGCTACGGATGCAGAGTTATGATGCGATGAACATGGCATGATAATACAAAAATATCGGGGACTTGGGCAAAACTCGGGGTCAACCTCGTCTTCCAGATCCAGATCGGAGCGCGGATTCCGAGGCTCGCCGGAGCAGGGTCGGACTTGGCCGGAGAGGAGGAAGGAGACCGGAGAGGCGGCCGGCTGGGTCGGAGCGAGGCGGATCCGGCGCCGCCGCCGGATCTGGAGCCGGGCGGGCGGCGGGGGTCGAGGCCCAAGGGAGAGGCGAGGTCGGGCCGGCAAAGCGCTGCCGGGCGGCGTCCCGGGAAGGGGCTCGCTGAGCTCCGCAGGGAGCGGCAGCATCCCGGACTCGCGAGACCGGCGACGGACGGAGCTGGCGGCGGCGTGGCGGCGCGGGCGGGGAGGAGGAGCTGGCTGGCGCTGGCCGGGCGGGCGGGCGGCGAACGGCCTCGCGGGCTCAGCTGGCTCAGCTGGCTCGGGCGCGAGGGAGGCGCTTGATCGCCGACGTGGCGGCCGCGGGTTGGCCAGGAGCGGCGGTGGTGATGAGGTGGCGGGCCGCGATTGGCCGGGGTGAGGTGGAGGCTGGACAAGTCCGGCGGGGTCCGGACGTGTCCGGCTGCGGGATGAGGACGAAGCTAGGGTTTCGGGGGGATTTGATCCGCGAATTTTGGGGGAGGGGGCTATTTGTAGGTAGAGGGAGCTAGGAGAGTCCAAATGAGGTGCGGTTACCACACGATCGTGATCGAACGCATCGAGAGCATGAAGGGAGTTAGATGGGTTTTGGGCCACTTTGGAAGGGTGTTGGGCTGCACACAAAGAGGGCTTTGCGGTTACCCGGTTAACTGTTGGAGTATCAAACGACCTCCAAATGGCACGAAACTTGACAAAGCGGTCTACGGTGCTATACCAAGGCCGCTTGGCAAACCTCGGGCCATTCCGAGAAAGTTTAACACCCACTCACAATGAGAGACAAAAGGGACGCCGGGAACATAGGAGTCTTTGGATTGCAAAAGCGGACAACGGGGAAAATGCTCGGATGCATGAGACGAACACGTATGCAAATGCGATGCACATGACGACATGATATGAAATGCATATGATGACATGGCAAAGTGCAACACGCAAGCACATGACATGGCAAGGATGGCAAATAACTGGCGGACACCTGGCGCATCGAATCCGGGGCGTTATAGAGGTGGAGGGGTATATATAGCCTCCACACAAAATCTAACCATTACACACAATTTACCAAACTCGATGGGACCGAATCGTTAAACTCGGTCGGACCGAATTAGTAAACCTAGTGACCGTTAGTGATTTTCGGTGGGACTGACATGCATCTCGGTGAGACCGATATGGTTAGGGTTAGGGCATAACGTAATCTCGGTGAGACCGATTACACAAACTTGGTGAGACCGATTTGGTAATAAGCTTTCGAGTGAGTTGGTCAGGTAAACTCGGTGGGACCGATTTGCTCTTTTCGGTGAGACCGAAATGTTACAAAAAGGAAACAGAGAGTTTACATTGCAATCTCGGTGGGACCGATCGCTCACTTCGGTTAGACCGAAATGTTACAAAGGGAAACAGAGAGATTGCAATCCCATCTCGGTGAGACCGAGATCCCTATCGGTAAAACCGATTTGCTTAGGGTTTGTGGCAGTGGCTATGACTTTTGGAATCGGTGGCGCCGGATAGAAAGAATCGGTGTGACCGATTTTGGCTTTAGGTTTAGGTCATATGTGGATGTGGGAAAGTAGTTGAGGGTTTTGGAGCATATCACTAAGCACATGAAGCAAGAGGCTCATTAAGCAACACCTCATCCCTCCTTAATAGTATTGGCTTTTCCTATAGACTCAATGTGATCTTGGATCACTAAAATGTAAAATGAAGAGTCTTGAGCTTTTGAGCTTGAGCCAATCCTTTGTCCTTAGTATTTTGAGGGATCCACTTTCATCGTCCATGCCGTGCCATTCATTGAGCTTTCCTGAAACAATAGTCTTGGAATAGCATTAGCTCAATGAGCTATATGTTGTTATGAATTATCAAAACCACCTAGGGATAGTTGCACTTTCAATCTCCCCCTTTTTGGTAATTGATGACAACATATAGATCAAAGCTTCGACAAATGATAATAAAATTAAATAACATCGTCGCTTTGAGAAGTATGTGATAAGCAAGAGCTCCCCCTAAATTTGTGCATAGTTTTAGATTTGCTTTGGACTGCAAATGCACAATGAATTAGGCTCATGGGTTACTCTTCCAAGTCACATACATCTTGGTGGGGCACTCAAAATAATAAACAATGAATACATGCACTCATCACCAAGCATAGTGAGTGATCACATAAGATAGATAGGATAATATCAAGCAAGCATAAGTGTAGCTTATGATCAAACACATGATCATGAATGTCTCACAAGCATAGTATCTCAACCAATCAAAAAGCAAACGAGTTTAAACCAACAAAGCAAGAGAGAACAAAAGCAACACTCTCTCTCTCGAAGCCTATGATCTATACATTTTTCTCCCCCTTTGGCAACAAGTTACCAAAAAGTCCATAGAAAATGCATAGTGCTAGATCGACTCTCAGGCTTGATCTTCAGGTGGTGGTGGAGTCCGGATAACGCCGAGGACGAAAGCTTCAGTTGAAGTAGATGGAGCTGGAGCTGATGTAGATGTTGTTGCTCTTGTGTCAGTCACTGGCACAGCAGATGACCTCTGGGCTCTAGGCACTCTGGCAAACACATTGGTTGTTGTTTTGCCCTTCCTCTCCTGCATGTCCTCTTGTAGTTCCTCCACTGCAGCATCGAATCTCGCCATTTTCACATCTAAGTTATATAACTTTTGTTCTATGATTCTCTCCAACCTCTCCTGATTTCGAGTGAGGGTGGCCAAACCCTTCTCAATCCTCAGGGTTGATGCTATCAAGTAACCGATCTGCTCCTGCTTGTTCTTCAAGAAATACTCAGATGCCTCCTCTTGTGTTGGCATCTTGGCAGCTTTCTCCCTCTTTGCCTTCTCCTTCTTCTCCTGAGCTTGAACTGATTGTGGATCATCTTCATTCATGACAACCTCATTATCCTCAAAGTCTGGATAAAGTGGAAAGTGTTCCTTATCCAACTGATATTTTCCTGTGCCCATCTTTGAGTTTATCAATTCTTGAATCTGAGGTGCATATCCACAGCTCCTCTTCTGATCTGTTGCAGTCCTCTTGATTGTTTCAATGATCAGGCTCATGACTTTGAATTTCGGTGGCACATCAAACACATGCAACATGTTGATGGCATGCCCTCTGATCATGTTGTGGTCACCTGACTTGGGCAACAAAGTGTGCCTCAGAATCCAATTTATGGTTGGCAACCCTGACAGCAGAAAGTGAACTGATCCAAACTTGTGAGTTCCTAATGCCTTGTCTGGAATTTCCTTGTACATGTGAGCCATTCAATTGTGACCCATCTTCTTCTTTGCATAAATGTCTAGGTCATCCTCATTCTCCTTGGGGGCATTTATCAGACTTGCCCATTCTTCAACGGTAGACTGGTACCTTGTACGTTCAGACATCCAAACAATTCTTCCATCTGGGTAAAAATGTGTTGTGGAGTAGAACTGCATGATAAGTTCATCATTCCAATTTGTGAGCTTTTGCCCAACAAAATCTGCCACTCCACAAGCAATAAAGCTGTCTTGCACTCCAGGATAGTGCTCTTCATTCTCCTTGATGAAATTCCAGTCAACCCACCTCATGTCACAGACAATGGGCTTCTTGTCCAATAGTATTGTTTCATAGAAGTCCTGCTGTTCCTTTGTGTGGAACCTGTAGTCAACAGCAGTTCTTCTCCTTGAAGCATATGTATCTTCCATCTTCCATATCCTCAGCCCTGAATCCTTCCTGATTCTCATGTCCTCAGCCACAGGATGGGCATCGTTGTGGTCTGGTATCTTGGGCTTGAGCTTTCTCAGAACTTGTCCTTCTTCATCTTCCTCATCAGCATCCTCGTGCCTTGGGGCCTTGTTCTTCTCAGCAATGGAATACTCCCAGTATTCCTCTTTGGTGCAGACTTGGCTTTGGGGGCAGCTTTGGGTGCTTCCTTGGGCTTAGATGTGGCAGCCCCGATCTAATAGCATCTCCCATAAGCTTTGGTGCCTTTGGAGCTGGTGCAGCAATTTCATCTTCCTCTTCCATCATGGAAGGCTTCCCAATAACTCTGGCCATGGTCATCTTGACCCTTTCCTTTCCTTCAGCAGCAGGCTCTTTGGGATCAGGCTTCTCAGGCAGTTTAGTTGATTCTCTGGCCTTGGACATTGGTTGTCTTCCTGCAGGCCTTTTGATCTTCATGCCTGGCTTTGCATTCTTTGCTGAGCCATATTCCTTCTTGAGCACCACTTTCTTGGAAGTAGCCTCATCTTCCTCAGCTTTATAATCTTCATCCTCCAATCTGAAGTTCTTTTCCTCCTTTGCCTAGTTGCTGCCTTAGGCAAATTGCTAGGAGTACTTCGCTCCCTTCATCTGAAGTTGAGGGACTAGTGCCCTCACTCAAGTCCATCTCGCTGTCCCGACTGCTTACATTTGTCACTTTGATCAGACATATTGCAAAAGCTGATTACTGACCCTGTGAAGAGTTATAGATGAGTAGAAAAGATGAGCATCACAAAATGCCGAGGTTTTTGCAAAAGAATGACTCAAAAGTTCAGTCTTATTTTTCCACAGAAAGCATTTCGGATCCACCGATTTTCAAACTCAGTGATACCGAAGCAGTTTTGGAACTTAAACTGATGATCTTGGTTGGACCGAGTTTCAGTTCGGTGGTACCGAGACTGCTAGGGTTTCACAGAATTCTCAAATCGGTTGCACCGATTAGTAATTCTTGGTCAGACCGAGAGTCACTAGTGCAATGGCATAAGCCAAATCGGTGAGACCGAGTTGTTCAACTCGGTGGGTCCGAGATGGTTTCGATGGAAACCTAAACCTAAAAATTTGAATCACATCTAATCTATGAACTACTTTGCCTGGATAGACGAGTTTCAATCGTGGCAAGAATCAATATGAAAACTATGTGCCAGGAATCAGACATGGATAGCACAAAGATTAAGTCCATACCCTAACTTGGCGGTGGACTCGCTACGGCGGCAACGGCGGGGTCGAAATCCGTTGACGGCAGCGGAGACCAGCGACACGAGGCTGCTGGCGACGAGGAGACAATCCAGAGACCACGATGGCAGAGCGAGCTGTTCTTGTGGCGAAAGGTTTCGGAGAAATTTCCAAAATTTTGCCCGTGGCTATATATAGCTCGACCCTGTCGGTGTGACCAAGTGGAACAACTCGGTGGCACCGAGATGCATAACTGTGTTCAGTTACAGCAAATCAGTGAGACCGAAAAGTTCAAATCGGTTGCACCGAGATTGAAAACTCAGATCAACTTGTTGATCTCGGTAGGACCGAAATGGAAGGATCGGTCAGACCGAGAATCACTAAGAGGTTTTGGAAGTTTAAGTCTATGACGAATCGGGGACTCCGAGTGCTCCTCACACAGAGTGGTTCGAATCTGAATTGATCAAATTTTATGATGTAGCATGAATAGAGTTTGAGACGAGAAAAACATAGATAGCTAAAGAAGGGTCTTAGGCATTCTTGTCCATCCACTTGGCACAAAGAAAAGAATCCAAACAAACAAAACAACAAGTGGATGTCCTTGAATGAGTAAAATATGCACCAACATGCTCACACAATAAGATGGCAATTGAATTATGTGGCAAAGCATGCACAACCAGTTTTAGCAACTATCAAGAATTGGCGATGACTAGGTCATCTATATATGAGTATATTGACTTAGGAGTCAAATGAGAACATTTGATCATAGGTCATACTCATCGTTTAAGCTCAAGTGGGGTTACCACTTTTACATAATGCATTAATGTGTTCACACCATTAGAGTTGCTTTGACTCAATTCTTAGAGTTAAGCTCCCACTAGATGTGAGATCCCCCCTTAGAGGGATGAACTAACCTTGGGTTTTTTCGATGATGACTTCATGTAGGTGTTGAAGATGTAGATGCTCAATGTTGATGTAGATCATTTGGAGCAATCCTTTGGAGTGAGTTGCACTTTCAACTTGCCTACATGGGTTAGTCCCACAAGGAACAAACAAGAATATCCATAGACATAGAGTGATGCACACACAAGATGATGTCCATGCAATCATTAGGTTACCTTGTCCCTTGCCTTACCAACATGAGTGTTTGTGACTCCTTGAACTAGTGCAAGATGTGAAAGTTGATTGCACTTGTCCTTGCCAAAATGATATGAGTGAAGAATGTTGGCGGAGTCACCCTCAAGAACTCTGTAGTTCTTCTTGTTCGGGATCCACATCATATTGATGGGAATCCTTGGAGTTGTAGTTGTACTTGATGAAGTAGAACTTGACGTAGTCTTGGGGACCCACTCGAACGAGGCTTTAGGTGCTCTTCAAATGCATCAATCTCTTCTTGAAGCTTGTCCTTGCCTTTGTTCTTGTGGTCTTGTGGTGGAAGATCATCTTGAGCTTGTGTCCCCTTGAAGGAAGTAGGATCATACTTCACTTGTTGAGGAACAAACTTTGTCTTGGGGTATTGATCTTCTTCCCACTCAACTCCATTGGTGTTGAACTTTCGTTCAAAACCAACACCTTGATTCTTCCGGTGCCTTCCTTGCTTATGCATACAATTTCCTCGAATTGCTTACTCCCGCAAGGCTCTTGTAAACACCTTTCTCTATAATTCCCTTCAATAGACTATTTTCTTGCTCAAGTGTAACTTGGCTAAGAGAATCATTAGTGGAATCAAGAGAACTACTAGAAGCAACAACATTGGATTTGACATTATTATTGTTACTACTAGAGGAAGTATCTTTCTTGTACTTGTTACTAGACTTGACTTGAGGCATGTAAGTAGATAAGAGTAAACGCTTGGAAATGTAAGAAGAACTTTTCTTGCGGAGATCATCATTGATTGCCTTTAAGAACTCATGCTCTTGCTCAAGTTTGAGCTTTTCAAAGCGTAACTTCTCATGAGCCCTTAAAAGTTCTCGATGATCTTAGAAGATAGTTTCATGAGCCAACTTAAGAGTGTTTAGTTCTTTAGTTAGAAGCTCAATTTTCTCCTTATCATTGTCATTTGTTTGATTAGCATGATTAATTGACGTTTCATCATAGTATTCATCACTAGAGTTGTCAACAAGTAAATCATCATCACCTAGCAAGTCATCTTCATCAACATCAAAATCAATATATTCGGGGTGTGTTACCTTAGGACCTTTGGCCATGAAGCATCTACCAATTCCTTCATTTGGTGATTCAAATATGTCGTAGGATTTGGTTGACACAAGTGCTAGACCGGCAACACCTTCATCTTGAGTATATTCGGAGTCGGAGTGATAGCTTCTCTCGGAGTGATGGTCGGAGTAAGAGCCGGATACCCATTCACCAACATGAGCTTGATGTCTTCGTTTTGTGTAGCTCTTTGATGACCTGTCCTTCCTTTCCGAATCCTTGCTTCTCCGTGAGGGTCTTCGTTCATAACGATAATCTCTACTCCTCATTTCTCTTGGTGGCGATTCTTCTCTTTTGCTCCTTCTTCTTGGAGAATCTTCTCTTCTTTTGTAGGGTGCCGTACACTCATTGGAGTAGTATCCGGGTCTCCCACAATTGTAGCAATTGCGCTCTCGACAAGAAGATCTCTTGTCATTGTAAGACCTTGACTTGGATCTTCTTTCTTTGCTTCTACTTTTGTAGAATTTGTTGAAGTTCTTCACCATTAAGCTCAATTCTTCATTGAAGGTTGGTTTCTCACTTGATGATGTGGGGGCTTCACGAGGCTTTGTAAGCACCACTTGACTTGTTGTGAAGTTCCTCCTTATCCTTGAGTGACATCTCATGAGCAACAATCCTTCCAATGACTTTCGTTGGCTTGAGATCTTTGTAGTTTGGCATCATTTGGATCAATGTGCACACGGTATCATACTTTCCATCCAATGCTCTTAGGATTTTCTTGATGATGAATTTGTCGGTCATCTCTTCACTCCCTAAGCCGGCAATCTCATTTGTGATAAGAGAAAGCCTAGAGTACATTTCAGTGACACCTTCACCATCCTTCATTTTGAACTTGTCAAGCTGACTTTGGTGCACATCCAACTTGGATTCCTTGACGGACTCGGTACCTTCATGCATATCAATCAAAGTATCCCAAATTTCCTTTGCATTCTCAAGACGGCTGATTTTGTTGAATTCTTCGGGCACAATCCGTTGAAGATGATGTCACATGCTTGAGCGTTGTATTGTAGTATCTTCAATTCTTCCGCATTAGCTTCACGGTTCGGTTCTCTCCCATCGAAGAATTCACCTTGCAAGCCAATACAAATAATTGCCCAAACGGTGGGGTTATGTCCAAGAATATGCATTTTCATCTTATGCTTCCAACTAGCAAAATTAGTACCATCAAAGTAAGGACCTCTACGGTGATAATTTCCCTTGCTAGACGCCATACTCTCCTAGGTTGTGAAACCAAGGCTATGACCACCAAAAGCTATGGAAATCAAAGAAAATGGAGACCAAAGCTCTGATACCACTTGTAGGACCTTGAAGTATGTCTAGAGGGGGGGTGATTAGACTACTTGACCAATAAAACTATCTTGACCTATTCCCAATTTTATAGTTTGGTAGATTTTAGCTATTTTAGGACAAGTCAAGCAATCATCACACAATTCAAGCAAGCATGCAAAGAGTATATAGGCAGCGGAAAATAAAGCATGCAACTTGCAAGAATATAAGAGGAAGGGTTTGGAGGATTCAAACGCAATTGGAGACACGGATGTTTTTGTCATGGTTCCGATAGGTGGTGCTATCGTACATCCACGTTGATGGAGACTTCAACCCACGAAGGGTAATGGCTGCGCGAGTCCATGGAGGGCTCCACCCACGAAGGGTCCATGAAGAAGCAACCTTGTCTATCCCACCATGGCGTCGCCCACGAAGGACTTGCCTCACTAGCGGTAGATCTTCACGAAGTAGGAGATCTCCTTGCCCTTACAAACTCCTTGGTTCAACTCCACAATCTTGTCGGAGGCTCCCAAGTGACACCTAGCCAATCTAGGAGACACCACTCTCCAAGAAGTAACAAATGGTGTGTTGATGATGAACTCCTTGCTCTTGTGCTTCAAATGATAGTCTCCCCAACACTCAACTCTCTCTCATAGGATTTGGATCTGGTGGAAAGAGGGTTTGAGTGGAAAGCAACTTCAGGAAGGCTAGAGATCAAGATTCATATGGTAGGAATGTAATATCTTGGCCTCAACACATGAGTAGGTGGTTCTCTCTCGAGGCGGTAAGTTGGAAGTGTAGGTTCATTCTGATGGCTCTCTCCACAAATGAAGAGGAGGTGGAGGGGTATATATAGCCTCCACACAAAATCTAACCGTTACACACAATTTACCAAACTCGGTGGGACCGAATCGTTAAACTCGGTCGGACCGAATTAGTAAACCTAGTGACCGTTAGTGATTTTCGTGGGATCGACATGCATCTCGGTGAGACCGATATGGTTAGGGTTAGGGCATAACGTAATCTCGGGAGGCCGATTACACAAACTTCGGTGAGACCGATTTGGTAATAAGCTTTCCAGAGAGTTGGTCGTGTAAACTTCGGTGGGACCGATTTGCTCTTTTCGGTGAGACCGAAATGTTACAAAAAGGAAACAGAGAGTTTACATTGCAATCTCGGTGGGACCGATCGCTCACTTCGGTTAGACCGAAACGTTACGAAGGGAAACAGAGAGATTCCAACCCGATCTCGGTGAGACCGAGATCCCTATCAGTAAGACCGATTTGCTTAGGGTTTGTGGCAGTGGCTATGACTTTTGGAATCGGTGGCGCCATATAGAAAGAATCGGTGTGACCGATTTTGGCTTTAGGTTGAGGTCATATGTGGATGTGGGAAAGTAGTTGACGGTTTTGGAGCATATCACTAAGCACATGAAGCAAGAGGCCATTAAGCAACACCTCATCCCTCCTTAATAGTATTGGCTTTTCCTATAGACTCAATGTGATCTTGGATCACTAAAATGTAAAATGAAGAGTCTTGAGCTTTTGAGCTTGAGCCAATCCTTTGTCCTTAGTATTTTGAGGGATCCACTTTCATCATCCATGCCATGCCATTTATTGAGCTTTCCTGAAACAATAGTCTTGGAATAGCATTAGCTCAATGAGCTATATGTTGTTATGAATTACCAAAACCACCTAGGGATAGTTGCACTTTCACCAAGACCAAGCATGAATATGGCGGTTCAATAAAGGGCCTAAGGCCCACAGGCGACTTAAGGCCCGTTGTAGTAAACCGCCACAATGGCATGACTTGTATCATAAGGTAGATTTAACTAGTCGCCGAGCCTGATACTGTCTATAAGACGGCCGGGACTCTGTAAGCCGCAGGGCATCAACCCGTGTATATAAGGGGACGACCTGCTGGCGGCTTAGGGCAAGAAATAACCCATCGAGAGCCGGGCATAGCGTATTTTGCTCCCTGGTCATCGAAACATCAAGTAATTCCAACCCAACTAGACGTAAGCTTTCCTTTACCGCATGGGGCCGAACTAGTATAAAACCTCTCGTGTCCTTTGTCCCGATTAACCCCTTTGAGCTTCCTAGTTGCGATGGATCCACGACTAAGTCCTTGCACGAGGACATCTGCCGTGACAATTCCACGACAGATGGTAAGGAAAAAAACAAAAAAGAAATCACTGTATGGTTGACTTACACAAACCCAATACGGCAGGATGAGTTTGTTCGATCCACGTACTTCGTGCGTGGGCGATGAGGAGTGCACACTCACCACATTAGACCGAAGCATTCCGCGAGGACCAAAAGATATTTCGACATCTTCAACGAAGCTTCACACTCCTTGTTTTGGAACATAATCATTGATCTAAAACAAGTAATGTAAAGTAAAAGAAGTTCAAAGATCGTGAAACTCAGGAAGTTCATAACACATGTTAGCACAGAAGTTCAGCTATACCACAAACAGGCAGTACAGTACAAAAGAGGCCAGAAGTTCAGCAATAGATAAGTAAAAAAGAAGAAGTTCAGGTACATATAGTTGGGAAGTTCAGGTAAGAAACCACAGGCAATTCACAGGGGGCACATGGATGATGTAAAATATTGAGCAGCTGCACTCACCTCTTGGAACGATCATTCCTAAGCCTAGTTACACTGTAATAAAAGTCATCAACCTTCTTTCGGACGACAGCAAGGTCGCTATCTGCTCACCAAAAAGAAAATAGCAATTAACAGCAACACTCAAAGCACATAGATTCACGACAGTATCAATTAAGACCAACATTCAAGCACAAACATTCAAAAACATAAACACATCTCAGCTGCTACATCAGAAAGGATAAAACCACAGCATCATAGACATCACAACACATGCATTACAAAACCTCCACCCACATAGAAAAACAGGTTCACTTAACATTCTTTACAACCCACACGACAAACAACAAAACCAGAAGTTCAACTTAGACCACACAGGCAGTTCACAGGGGATATCATGGACTAAAACCAAACAACAAAGAGGGGAGGGGATGGGGAAAGAAGAGAGAAGCATGCTCCTCTCTTCATGGATCCTTGCCCTAGACCGATTAAGCGACCTTTGGAATGATCAACCTCCTCTCCATAGCTATCGCTCTCGATATCTTCATAAATGCGTCTTGATGAGACATTGCGGCGTCGTCGGGAAGGACACCAAAGAATACCGTGAGTAACCGGAGAATCAGAAACAAGAAAAACATTTGGTTGTGCCTGTGCAGCATCAACATCAACTGATGGCTCTGTTGCAGGAGACTTCTCCAGTCTTGTAGCAGTACTACCACCAGTTTGTACAGCATCAACATCAACTGATGGCTCTGTTGCAGGAGACTTCTCCGAGCTTGCAGCAGTATTACCACCAGTTTGTACATCAGACTCAACATGATCTTTCTCCAAAATAATGTCTCCAGTTGTCTTGCCCTGATCAGCATCAGAAACCTCAGCGCTAATGGACGACGGAGGTTCAGTCAGGACCACCTCGTCGGAGCAGCCTTCTCTAGAGCAACACTAACATCATCATTCTGCTGCTCCAAAAAGAAACAAAAAGTCATTACAAAGGGTTGACTGAACCTCATGCACATGGGCAGCAAGTCCGTCTCAGGGGTAACAAGACAAATGGACAAGAAAAAATGGTACCTTATTTTCACTGCCATGAACCTCATCAACTAATACATCACTAGAGGGGCAAGGATCATGCACAGGGGCAGCTTCATGCACATGATCATCTTCATGCACAGTAAAACATCCTCCCTAACCCCAAAGCACCATCATCAACAGCCTAGAAAAATAATCATGTAGAAAACAAATACCTAATCAAAGAAAAAGTTCACGTTACATAATCGAGAGAAGGTCAGTATCACAACCGGCACATAATGGAAGTCCAAATACAAGAAACATAGCGCATCAGATATCAAACTACCATTAAGATGCAAAAGAAGACAAAAAGGGAAAGTCATCAAAAGTCATAGAAGTTCAAGTGCAGAAGCACTTGAAGTTCATGTCCTATAAACACAGAAGGTCACCTAGGAAACACTAGTACCAAAAAGAAAAAAAGACTAGAAAATAATCATGTAGAAAACAAATACATAATCAGCAGAAGTTCACGTTACACAATCAGAGAAGGTCAGCTATCACAATTGACACATCATGGAAGTCCAAATACAGTAAACATAGCAGATAACATACCAAACTACCATAAGATACAAAAAGGAACAAAAAGGGCCAGTCATCAAAGTCATAGAAGTTGGTCTTTGAAGCACTTGAAGTTCAGTGTCCTATAAACAGAGAAGGTCACCCTATAACTGCATAACAGTAATAACTCAAAGCTAACAATGAACACTAGTGCAAAAGAAATATCAAAAACCAACATAAACAAACCTCTTCGGTACGCTCCACATGGCCTCCTTCATGACCCAAATGAACGGGGTCCTGCCTCTAAATCTCTCTCACAACAACACTCGCCTCATCTTCAAAAGGCTTGCATCGGGCATCCTGCATTTCCTTGAACAGCACAAAACTAGCCCGGAGGTGGGAAGTTCTCTCACGAAGCTCGGCAAGATATTGAGCTTCAATCGACAAAAGCTCCTTCGAAGACTCAGCATCAAAACCGTGGCCGGGAGGAAGAATACCATCCACGCGACTAAGGCGCCACCGTTGTCGGAACACGAGCCATCTCTCCACACACAGTTTCCAGAAGTCCATCAATCCTAGAAAGGGAAATATTCGCAGCATCGAACAAACTCTCAGAAGAAACGCCACCTGCAGCACTCACACAGGCAGAAGAACCTCCTGGATCTACAGGGGGGCACTAGTGTTAACATCCCGCGAGAATTCAAATCTCAGAGAACTTCCACTACCTAGGGCCAAGACGAGGCATAGTAAGAACAGGCGTTCGATGACCCTAAAGAACACAACCTCAGCCTGTGTCTTCCACTGCATATATGAAAACAAAAATCAACACGTCGCAGAACAAATGAAAAGAACATGGAAGCAGAAATTCAGAAGACAGTAGCAGAAGTTCAAGTTAGTAACACAAGCTGATACTGAAAAAAAATAAAATGACAAGGAAAAAAAGGCAGAACAATCAGATACACAAACTACACCAAAAATTCCAATAATGCCTACACACGCAGTACAATTTAGAAGTCCAACTATGTCTACATAGGCAGTACAACCATGTATGACCAGAAGTTAACATGCTTTAAAAAATGTTGGAAATTTACATAGCAGAAGTTCAACCATGTATACCAAGGCAGTAATCAAACATGTATCTCAGAAGTCCAACTATGTCTACATAGGCAATGTATGACCAGAAGTTAACATGCTTTCAAAAATGTTGGAAATTTACATAGCAGAAGTTCAACCATGCATGTGCAACAACAAAGTTTAGCTTATTTCATATGAATATATCCAGAAGTTCACATATGTACACAAAGGCGGTAATACCATATAAGCCAAGCAGTTCAAATTTAATTTAACCTTGTCTATATGAACCAGAAGGTCATCTATGTACATAGCGAAGTTCAACCATGCACACAAAAGGCGTTACTAACTACACGTAAAAGAAGAAACACTCACGGTAGTCTCCCAAACACCCGGTTGGTTGGGTCACATCACCTTTCCTGACCAAGTCAGCCGCAGCGAGCTCAATAAGCTTGGCCTGATCCATGTAATTGACGCGAGGCGTCCTCAAGTCAACATTAGGCGTCTTGCCAATGATAAGGCAGTCCAGGTACATAAGAAGCGGCGCGATGGCATAGCTCGTGATGTTTTTCCTCTGCTAGTACCTTGTCGATACCTAATAACAAAGACTTCGAAGGTCATCAACAACCAACTGGCAGTAGTCCATATCTGCCATATCCTCAAACACAAGATTCTCAGTCATTGCTGCCTCCCTGGACACTCGTGTAGACGTTCCAGGGATAACCACCTTCATGAAAACAATCAGGTAAAACACCTGCAGAGCAAGATCATCCTTCGTCTCATTCTTAACAAGATCCGTGAGGATATTCCCCAGATCCTTTGTCTTGATGTCGTCACTCCTAGCGTACCCAAGCTTGCCCTTCAACCTCATAACAGCATCATCAAACCCATCACTTGAAGGCCTAGGAGGGGTACGATTACCTTGAGGGAATCCAAACAGATGGTGAATAACATCACTTGTAATACGCAGAACCTTGTTCACCTCACCCATGTCCAGAACCATGGTTGCAGGGTTAATCCTCATGTAGATGTTGTCCATCAAAGGACGAGAAATGTTGGAATCAACCTTCAGGTCAAACACACAACCAAAACCAGCCTTGATAACCCTCGTCTTGTGCCTAAGCTGTAGCATTTTCGCACACGTCTTCACCTCTCCTAGTGAGCAGCGAACCGTCTTGTTCAAACGTTTCGCCTCACCTCCTCCTTGGCCACCTTCTTCGGGCGCTTTGCATCCTATCTTCCTCCTCTCAGGCCGCTCCACAAGCTGATACTGGAAAAATGAGATACACAAGCTACACCAAAATTCCACTAGTGCCTACAAAATTACACACTCAGTACATTTCAGAAGTCCACCTATGTCTAAATAGGCAGTACATCCATGAATGACCAGAAGTTAACATGCTAACAAAATGTTGGAAATTTACATAGCAGAAGTTCAACCATGTACAACAAGGCAGTAATAAAAAATAAATACCAGAAGGCCAACTATGTCACATAGGCAGTACAGCCATGTATGACCAGAAGTTAACATGCTTTCAAATTGTTGGAACTTTACAAAGCAGAAGTTCAACCATGTATACAAAGGCAGTAATCAAACATATATCTCAGAAGTCCAACTATGTCAACATAGGCAGTACAACCATGTATGAACACTAGTTAACATGCTTTCAAAAATGTTGGAAATTTAAAAAGCAGAAGTTCAACCATATACACTAAGGCAGTAATCAAACATGTATACCAACACATTTAAGCTAATTTCTACATGTATATACCCAGAATTCCAACTATGTACACAAAGGCAGTAATACCGTAAAAGCAAAGCACGTCGGCTAATTTATTCGTCTATATGGAGATGGAGCAGAAGGTCAGCTATGTACGCCAAGGCAGTGCTAAAAACAAATAAAACTACAGCAATAGCGACAAATGCTCTAAAAAACAGTAAACATGGGACATTAATACCTGATTAGCGGCAGCATCATCATCGACGTCGTCCTCATCATCAGCATTGAAATCAGCATCATCCTTGTCTTCTGGATTAACACGAGAACGCTTCTTCGCACCCTTGTTGACCTTTGCAGGTGGAACCTTGCGCTTCACGCCGCATTTCTTCCCTTACCAGATGCACCGCACCAAGCGGAGAAGGTGTAAGCGGCGATGGCAAGCACACGAGGACTACTGGCGTGGTGTACCACCAAGGCCTAACCCTTCATCTTCAACAACCTCGCAGGCCTTGAAACACGTGGGCTCTTCCGAGGAGTAATCGCACCAACTACTAGCTTCCTCGCAATCTTCTTGATTTTCTTCTTAACAGGGGACAACGGTGCAATCACTACCACACGCCACGTCTTCCTCAACGATGAGCTCGGCCCTTACGAGCAGATCCAGGAACATCAGAACCTTTCTCAATGCGGGCCGCCCTCTTCTTGTCAAAATCTTCTTGCTTCTTCCTCTTACGTTGGTCCTTGAGGAGAAGCCGAAGAGGCACGTCCTCGGCTTGCGTGACAGGTTCAGTGCCATCAACAGACTGTGACCGCGTCTCTGACATTTGAAGAGAGCACAAAGGATCCTGAACGGAATCATAACCTTTGACTAACGAAGCCTCCTCCTCAGCAGCAGCAGGGGTTTCTGATAAACCCAAATCAGATAAAACATCGTTGATGGTGTTCAAAGCTTCCTCCTCTATGGACACATCTGCAAAAGAACACAAAAAATCGAGCAAAATATAAATAAAAGTCTGGAACAAAAACAAAAACAAACAACATGAACAAACTAAAAAAACATGGCTCAAAACTTTAAAATGAAAAGAAAAGGCGTTTCACATACTAGGTGAAGCAAGAGCTGCAGAAGCAAGATCCTCAAGGCTTGAAAAATTCTCAAGGCTCGAAGCAACCTCGGCCATCACAGTCAAAGGGATAATGGGTGATTTAGCCAAGCATCGAGATATTGGAGCATCGGTATTAACCTCTGAAGCTCCATCTTGATCATGAGCATTTTTTGAGAACTATTCAACTCATCACCAACTACACAAAATGCAAGTAAAAAGGCAGCTGAGTTCTAATCCGCAATCCTACACCAAAAGGACTTCTACTTTGACAACAATGTCCAATACCCAGAAGTTCAACAATACATAACAAAGCAGTAAACACAAAAAACAAACTAAAAAATCTACAAACTAAACATAAAAACAATCTACACGGAGGTGCTACTACATACGTCATGAATGTCCGGAAGTTCAACGATACATAACAAAGCAGTAAAACAAAATGTGCATAACAGAAGATCAACCAAATTTCATCACAATCAAAATAATAAAAACCAGAAGTTCAACTACGTGACCCAAGCAAATAGCACATAAAAAAGACGTAGCATGACCACAAATAGTATTTCACAGGCAAACTAAATATCAATACCATGAACATGATAACAAGAAAACAAAAAATAAAAATATACAGTTTAAATATGAAATGGCACACACATAAACTATGTTTAAAAATGCATACACACAAAACTTGTTAGAAGTTCACACTACTAAGACTGGCAGTCCAACATAAATACCAAATAAGATATGGGCAGACACATATAACAATACTACTATTTAAAAAAAGATACAACTACATTAAGATACCCGGAGATGATTTTGAAGCCATGACAACACAACCGCCTCGATGAATGCCCAAACACTAGAACAACTCAGTAAACACGTAAGATTAATTCCATATAGTTAGCAAGTACAAAAACATACAACAAAATGCAAAAAAGGAAACTGAATCAAACACTAGAACCAACTACAAACAACTAGAACCAACAAGTATGAAATAGATGACAGTAGCACATATAGGCAAGCACAACAAAAAAGTATCCAGAAACTACCTACAATGTCCCAAACATAATCTAGACCTCCAAATCCACAGCACTAATGCCATTAGATACAACAGATCTAGCATCAACAATCACACCACAACCTCTCTGACATGCACTGATCGCTAAAATCAACAAAGGGAAATGGAAATCCACACACAAGCATATCACAAACAAATCTGGCCGCGGGGGAATGCATTCCAACCACCACACGCCCAAGAACCCTACCTAATGTCCCACCAAACCATCAGAAAAAGGGGGTAGGAGGCGGATGCGATAGCAAACAGAGCAAACAGGGCAGGCCTCCATAGATCTGGCAAAAGTGAATACAAGCATTAGGGGGGAGGGGGCGGGGCGCAGCGTTTGTACCTCTCCAAGCATGAATCCGTGGCGGTTCGTCACTCCCCACAACGCCACGCGCAAGCAGTTGCCACCCTCACTTCAGAGCAGAGGAGAGCGGGCTGGGCGAGGGAGAGCGCGGGGCGGGGGAGTAATAGGAGCGGGGGAGTGCGCCGGTTACTCCACTCGCGAGCGCACGGGACAGGGGCGGAGAAATCATGGGGAGTAGCAGTTGAAGGAGGCAGCGGAGCGACGGAGAGGGAAGAGAGAGCGAGCGACAGAGGGAGAGGAAATTTCTGACAGGTGGTGGCGAGGGAGATGGTCAGTTAATGCCTATCTGTCGTGGGACTTGCAGCTACACCAAATTTACAGTTTTACCCCCCAACAGCTAAAATAGTAAATACATGTGTAGATAAAATAAATGCACCATTTGAATGCATCTATTATGATGAGATAAGATCACAAAAACAGCAAAGCTGATATCCTCAAAACCAAAAAATAGATGGCAAACTACACTACTAAAGGAAGAAACATACATACATAAATATGCCCCTAAAAACAAGAGAAAAGAAGTTCAAAAATAAAGAACAGAAGTTCAAGTACTCTAATAAAAGAAGTAAAGCAATAAGAATAAATAAACCATAAAGAAACAAAAAGAAGAAGTTCAAGTACAAAACAGATGAAGTTCATAGCTAACCCTAAAAACCCTAAGATAGATAGTGGGGTCACGGATGTGACGGACTCGCCTCCGCATACGACGACGCGACACGCCGCGTCGTCGCCTGCTCCGGCTCGTTGCTATCTCCGCCTCGCAGGGGGAGGGGAGGGGGGTCCCTCCCCCCTCCCCCCTGCTCGGCCTCGCACTACCGCATTGCTGCGCGCTAGGATTTGACAGGACGCAATGCGGTTATTCTGTTTCCACCCCCACCGCACGCACCCTAAACCCTAAAAACCCTAAGATAGATAGTGGGGTCACGGATGTGATGGACTCGCCTCCGCATGAGACGACGCGGCACGCCGCGTCGTTACTGCCTCCGGCTTCGTTCTGTCTCGGCATCGCGGGGGGAGGAGGGGGTCGACCCCCCTCCCCCCTGCGCGGCCGCGCGCTACCGCATTGCTGCGCGCTAGGATTTGACAGGACGCAATGCGGTTATTCTGTTTCCACCCCCACCGCACGCACCCTAAACCCGAAAAACCCTAAGATAGATAGTGGGGTCACGGATGTGACGGACTCGCCTCCGCATGCGACGATGCGGCACGTCGCGTCGTCGCCTACTCCGACTTCGTTCTGTCCTCGGCCTCGCGAAGGAGGGAGGGGTCCCGACCCTCCCCTGCTCGACCTCGGCCTTCTACCGCATTGTTGCGGCGCTAGGATTTGACAGGGCCTTAATGCGGTTATTCTGCTTCCACCCCCACCGCACGCACCCTAGACCCTAAAAACCCTAAGATAGATAGTGGGGTCACGGATGTAACGGACTCGCCTCGCATGCGACGGCCGCAGCGGCGTTGTCGCTGCTCCGGCTTCGTTCTGTCTCGGCCTCGCAGGGAGGAGGGGGGTCCGACCCCCTCCTCCCTGCTCGGCCTCGCTACCGCATTCTTCTTGGCGCTAGGATTT
Source organism: Aegilops bicornis (assembly GCA_021605145.1). Taxonomy (NCBI): domain Eukaryota; kingdom Viridiplantae; phylum Streptophyta; class Magnoliopsida; order Poales; family Poaceae; genus Aegilops; species Aegilops bicornis. The sequence goes on from CM038671.1 coordinate 108,107,508, forward strand.
GACAGGAATCACTGCGGTTATTCTGTTTCCACCCCCCACCGCACGCACCCTAAACCCTAAAAACCCTAAGATAGATAGTGGGGTCACGGATGTGACGGACTCGCCTCCGCATGCGACGACTCATTCCTGTCTCGGCCTCGCAGTGGGAGGGGAGGGGGGTCCCGACCCCTCCTCCCCCCCTGCTCGGCCTCGCGCTACCGCATTTGTCAATAGGCCCAGTGCCTATTTCAATGTCTACAACTATTTAAATCCTAAAATAACAAACATAATTATATTTTAAAAGAAGTTCAAAAGGAAAAGATAGAGAAGTTCGGGGTTTTGTCAAAACCTCAAAATTAACATTATAAAAACGATTAGCATACAGAAGTTCAGGATAGTTATTCACTGAAGACCAACAACTACTATAAGTACGAAAACATACTAGAAAAAATAAGAAATATACGCATATCCGTAGGAGAATTACATGGTTGCTCATGGGACTATCAAAAAAATCCAAAGCAATGCAAAAGTACGAAAAATAACATAAAAACAGATAGAAATACAGAGGGGCTTGCTTCCATACATTGCAAAGAACGAAAAAAAGAAGTTCAGGTATGAACAGTACAGAAGTCCAGCTTGTACAACGACCCTTAGATGATCTGGAAAAAAAGTACATGCATACTTGGACTAATCCAATGATTGCCCACGAGACAAACTTTAAAAATAACATCTCAGGAACTAAAATAATAAAAAAAGAAAAAAGAAAATATATAGCACCATGCACCTTCGCCTTGTAAAATATGGAATGCAATGTGGAAAACCAGAAGTTCAACCATTAATTAGAAAGAAGTCCACCATCTACTGAAGATGGTGATTATCGAAAACAACAAACATCGACTGAAGTCCAGCATCTACTTAGAGCATAGAAGTTCAGGTGCGGAAGTTCTAGCAGTCCAGCTTGTACAAACAGAACGAAAATTGATTGAAACCACAACCCCGATTAAATTTGGTTCCCAGATTTAATAGCTTGGGTCAATTACGACACGTCAACGGCCATATCGAAAGTCTTCCTACTCCAGATAAAAACATCCAAAAAAATATCAGCCATCAAATCAGTGCGCTCGACACAACGAACCACGACGGGAGGCAGAAAGTGCAATCCGCAAATTAGGAATGAATGAGCCAGCCAAATCGAATTAACAAAACGGGAAGGATTCAACTGCCATTTCGAATGTCATCATGCTCCAGATAAATAAGAAAATGATCCCCGTCATATTGTCGCTCGAACAAAAAACCACGGCGGGAGGCAGAAGATCCAATCGCCGGATTTTGATTTGTATGAGCCCGGATAATCAAATTAACAACATGGACAACATTCTGTCTCACTGATGCACGCAAAATCCACACCCAATTTGAACAGAAAACCTACAAATCTAAAAAACCGGCTGAAACCAGACCCGTAGACGAAGAACATATGTGGCGGAACACCAAATCGAATTCGTTCGAAAATAACAACAAATCATGAAGTAAACTCGTACCTAAGCCCAATTTTCATCACATTACATGATCCTAGAACATCCAAAGACATGCAAAACAACTGTGACAGACCGATGTTCATCATCGCCCGAGAGCACATTCGCCAAACAGCTAGATTCCTAATCAAAACAAGCATTTAGATTCAAAAAACCGTGTAAACATTACACTTACATCGCGAACAACACGAATGACCAGAAAAACTCGCGGTAGAAGGCACGGTTGCGAAGATAGCCCGAAGGTAGGGTTCGTACAGAGAGAAGTTCAGGTGCGTTACTCAGGCAGTTCAGGTTGTGATCAGAATATTATTCTGATCCCGTGATCAGAATAGTGTTTATGTATATATATATATATATATATATGTTGATATTTTGAGCAGTACAGATTGGCAGGATGTTGATGATGATGTTGGAGACTAAGTGTTGGTCATGGTAGTGATCGCCAGAAAGATCACCATTTGGTTTTGATCACGAGGTGATCGAGATGGTATATTGCTTGGCCGGTTAGCCAAGAGAGAGATGGTTATGGAGATCTGAGATGGTTATTTATCAGTAATTTATCAGTTTCATACCATGCTTAGTAGTTGCTTTATCATGGTAGTTGTTAATTTAATTAACCTGCTTAATGCTATGTTCTTGTCTTGCCTTGATGTTTTTGGTTGTTGTGAGCTTGCAAGTACATTCAATGTACTGACCTGGCGTGTCATGCCAGATTGCAGGTGATGTCGTGATTGCTTGATTGTTTGTTGAGGTGTCCGTTCGTGCGAGCTAGATCGTGTCCCAGCCAGGGTCTCTGCGGAGTGGAGTTCACCACCTTCGTCGTTGTTCCGCTGCTAGAAGTTTTCCGCTGCTACGAGTTGTTCCGTTGCTAGCATAGAGCAAGTTTAGTATCGCAGGTGTAGTGTTGCCATGCTGATGTGCTTCTTTGTAACATCAGACCCGTGTAATTATTATTCTTGTAATAAGAGCTGATTTGTTCTATGTCAAGCAGTGCCATATTCCAGAGACTTATCCTCGATCTACGAAATTTGGAATACGGGCGTTCGGTTTCTTCCGAGTAGGTGCCACAACCCAAGTCTCCCCGATACAACTTCCGCGTTGATGAACATCAGTGTACAGCGGTAGTACAAGGAGGGGCCTTGAGACATTCAAATCTCTATTTTTGTGTATATCAACTAAAATTAAGCACCCCAGTTTGCAGAAACGCTTAAACATTAATAATGGGACTAGTTTATGAAACATACATTAACAAAGAGAAGCACTTTCTTTATCTACATTGGAAATGAAATGATAGAGAGGACACTCGCTCTATTTTAACTGTATTATTACTTCATTTTATCAGTGACACTAGGGTCGAGCAGGTGGCAAACAAGGTGTACCGTGCGTCTCAAGGATGAAGGCCGGGTGCTTAGACTGGGATGTCAAGCCGCTCGTTCAGTCCCTATCTTCCCCCTGATGTTTCTGTGGTAGCATTTTGGGTTGTAATCCAAACTTGGTCGAGCTGGTGCTGCGTCCCCCTACCTGCCTAGCTTATGAGGCAAACTTTGTCTCCTTCTAGTACTCAGTCTGTTCTAGTAGTAGTTGCATAACTGCCCGTTTACACGGAGATGTTGTCGGATAATGGTTCTCTATGGTTGGGTTTCTTTAATGAAATCGGAGGGAACCCCCTCTTTCGATATAAAAAAAATGGCACTAGCGGTGCCAAAACATTGCCTCAAATTAATAGTGCCACTAGATTAAGGTGCAAAATAATAACATTACTGCTTTATCATGGCAGTGCCAAAACAGTAGCACAAGTGCAGGATCAAAATGCAGGATCTTTGGCAAACGGTCAGACCAAAAAGGAACATACCTCGTGATGGGAACCATATCCGCAGTCAACGCCATCGTAGAAGGGATGACACCAATCACCAACATGGATGATTCAATTCATGGGACCTTTTGGTGCAGTTCACCTAAAATGAAGCAATGTCCCATGAGCTAGCAACTTCTTCTTCTTCTTTTTTTAAGAAAAGGGCTCCAGCCCCGGTTCCATTTCCATCAGAAACCGAAACTCACAGAGCTTCTTCTTCATTAGTTGCAATAAAATTGAGCAACATCAAGGTTGGTCGTGAAGCTCCTAGAGAGTAGGCGGACCAGGACAGCTACGTCTCTAAGGAAAAGAAGCAACTTATCTTAATGGGAAATTTAGCAGGACATGAAAAAAAGTGCCATTGATTCATATTACTGGAGGCATTACTTTGAAAACAACATTGGTTTAACGTGTCCTTACTTTTAACAAAGGCGATTGCTACATTTTACCGATGGCATTGCATAACAAATGCTCGGGGCAACAAACATCGAAGAGGATGTCCGGGTTGGTCCCATTTTGTTATTGTATATAGCCACCTTATCTTTGTGTGAGGCTAGCGAATCTAGTGCTGGACTTACTCTATTGACTTGTCCCCCAGTCCCCACTTTCTTTGCTTTTTGAACCAATAGATCGGGTTTATATTGAGTTTGTACCGTGTTCCCTTTATTTCCATCTTAGACCTAGAGACCAGTTGGATAGCCAGTCTCTGCTACTTTTCGCACCCATTATTTCCTCTTTCGACCAAGTCCTAGATTCAGGTACCAAATCTTCCCCCACCCCCACCACCTTTCTTCCTTGTTTGAACCAAGTACTACTAGATTCGAGTGCATGAACTAGTTTTACCTCTTAACAGTACAAAATTAGGTGGTTTTCGAATAGCCGAGCGATCCTATCTACACGAGGGGGCCTGAGAAATAGTAAAAGATACAAATGCAGTGACGTCAGGAGCTCGGGAAGTAGAGCAAGGCCGGTTTCGAAGGAAGTTATACTTGAGGGTCGCCGGGATGTCGCTAGGTGGGCGCCGGGAGGCCGGATCTGCCCACACTACGACAACGAGGAAGAAGGGGTGGGAGGCCATCCCTCGCCAGCGATGCTTGGGAGAGAATGGCAAGGCACGCTGATCGGGACGCGCCGGCAGTGGGTAAGAGCCATCGCCGAGGACGACCGCGTGAACGTTGCACCTGCTCACCTTCCCCGACGGAGAGGATCCGACTGGATCTGTGACCAGCGGTGAGTAGAGAGAGAGTTTGTGGCCACCGCTGTCGTGTTTAGATCTGGAGAGGATGAGATAGTGTGAAGAGCGCAACACTAGCAAGCAAGCACGGAGGCTCCTGCCTATATAGTGGAGTACTAGTTTTCTTTTGTCTACCGGCCGGAGCCGGCTTGAGAAGTCTTCATGCACGTGCCCCGGAGGCGCAGCTGCCGTCATTTTGATCTGAAGCACCGGATTATAACATATAACACGAAAAAATGCCACATGACAAGAAATCATAACCTCACTGCCCAAAGGAGACAAGATGAATCCCAACGGACAAACTAGACGAGGATCAAAGCTCAAATTAAAGATAAACTCGTAGAGAAGGGGCCCGTCGATAGATGTCCTAATTAACATAGCCGGCTTGACCTAGATGGCAGCCAAGTAGTCTTCGTGCATGTGCCCCCAATGACTAGCCCAACTCAGTTGTCGCTGTTTAACCCTCGCAGTGATCCGAAGCACATGACACCTAATTTTGCGAGATGACAAGAAACCTTTTTTTAGATTTCTCACAAGAACTACATCCCTGTACAACACAACTTGCACCATATGTAGACGATAGCCGATCCAGGCGTGTCTGCTGGAGTCTGGTCACATGCATGGACGAACTGATCTTCCGTGTGTTGCAGGGATCGTCCAGGTACCAACGTATGTACTCCTACAACACTTCTCTAGTAGTACTATCGCTCCTCTCTCTTCTATTAACTCACCCGACTTGCGGGGCCAGGGAGTGTGCGTATGGTCGGTTCTCAATTGCGGTCCCACATGTGTGTGCAAACGCAATATGACGCGCGTTCCATTCAGAGAGCGGCGTGCCAGACAGACCTACCGGCTGGGGTGTGACGCGAACGCGACGAGCGTGTTGTATACTCCATACATGTGTACCGCTGTTTTCTTGAGGCTTTGCTCCATGGCGCAATCCATGGATACAAAATTAGTATACCTTACTATTTAAAAGTCGAGGGCGGGGCTTTTCCCGCGCGGTAGGCGGGGCAGTTCCGCCTAGTCGGTTCGACAGAGACGCGAGAAGATGAGGGAGTAGGCTCTTTGCAAACGTAGGGTTTGTGTGATTTGACAATGAGTTACTTCTCGGATAGGTGGGGCCCGGTGATTTGACTTGCCATTATCATTTTAAGCTGGCGCTACGACCGGCGTGAGTCTGATTCTGACCACCTCCATACAGGTGCCTCTCGATGCTCCACCATGTAGAGGCTAGCTCTTGCTTGAGAGCCCACTCCTCCAGTTTTTCCTTGCCTCTTTCCCCCACATATGCAAAAATGCCATGTAAAGCGGGCTTATAGCCCACTATTGTACTTGATCCTACATGTGCTAAGCCTGCCACATAGGCAAAAGGTCTGATGTGGCAAGTTAATTAAGAAGAGAGAAACTAGTTTGGTGACCCCAGGAAGAAACGGTGATAAGCGCGTGTACCTAGATGAAGCAAACTTAGCAACAAAAAACTAAGCACCTATGCATTGGGGACTTGAGTTGCAAAGCCATTTAATGCCCATAGCACCTCATCTAAGCACCATTTCATTGGAAGAGGTCACTCCTTGGCAAATACAATAAATACTACGAACAAAAAGATAGAGAGAAGTAAACAAAAAATACTCTTATAGCCAACCTTATAGCTAACCTTGTTGTATGAGTGACTAAGTGATGACTATGTATGACATGCCAACATCAGATAGCCTAACGCACCGTGCTAAATCTCCATATGCGACCGCGCCATGACTAAGCGATGGTCGTGGTAGGCGCGACCATGATCTGAGTTCTTTGGCAGCCCTTGGATCTGAGATCGAACGGTCGCATGCTAAGTTGCTGAAAATTTGCAGAATAACCCTCCAGGATAGGATATTCACCGTAAGTTCTAGAATCACGCCATGCAACCGTTCGTCTCAGATCCAAGGGCTCTCGGAAGCCCATATCATGGGAGAATGGAAAGCTTCGTATCATCTATAATTTTCCCGACGCTTGACATGACATCGAAAGCCATTTAATTGGGCGTCGAGTAGACATGACATCTAATTGGGCCCCCATAGTATTGTGCATGAATCCATTTATCCACCAAGCAAGCCACTACCCTGCCATTCACATGCGCCCCCCCCCCCCCAACTCGACATTTTTACAACCGATAAATCGCTCCTAGTCGTCCCGTCCTTTCTCATTACGGCAGTTCCACTAATCCTAACCCTCCTCCCAAGTCCATGGCGTCCCGAATCTCCATGATCGGTGATCAGTACAAGGTTAGAACCATCACCGGCGATGATTTCGACGTCATCTACACCCGTTCTTCCCCAACGGTGAAAGAATGCCTTGCTCGCTTCAAACGCATGTTCGAAAACTCAAAAGATGAGTGGGTCATTTGGGCGGATGTTGAGTACACCATAGTCCTGGGAAGTGAGAAGAGACTAAAGGAGGCAGAGAAGAAGAAGCCTGCCGTGATCCTGGTTTGCGTGCATGACTTATGCTTGGTCTACCACATATGCCATGCCGATGTTGAGTGCGAGGAATTTAAGAAGTTCCTCAAGGGCGGCCGAGTCAAATTTTTTACTGTAGACTTTAGGAACGACAAGGAAATCCTGGGTCGGATAGGCCTCGTTGTAGGCGACCCTTCGACCTCCATAAGGAAGGGCTGGTGCCCTCCCTTGATCAGCCTTCAATGCTGACCCTGGCAGGAGCCATGGTTCATCCTTCGTACGGTAAACTAGAGAAACCTCCGTACACGTTTCATCGTCATGCATGGCAGTGGAATGTACTAGATATGGACCACATCCACTACGCTGCAATGGATGGCTACCTTTGTTTCAATATCTACAAGGGTTGGATGAAGAGCAAGAGCCAAGTGTGCGGTTCAAGCAAAGAAGTATCGCCCAAGAGGAAGAGGGACAAGGACGAAGTCGAGGACATGGACGAGGACTCCGAGTAAGGTGGTAGTGTCGTTGCTCATGGTGTTTCTAATGCAGTGTCTACCGGATTAGTTGCTTAGTTTAATTTCTGGCGTGCTTATTTTTATTTGAGGGGTGTGTTATGCTGAGCCCCCAGCAGAACTATGTTATGTTTCTTCTCATCATATTTCGTACATTTCATCTTTTAGTTGGTACAGTACTACCACTCGTTTCTTGACATTATATACGTACAATATATATGGCCAACATCATATAGCCAACAGTTTAGTTGTCAAAGAATTTCAGGGTGCTTAGTTTTGTCAAAGAATTCCAGGGTGCTTAGTTTAATTTGAGGGGTGTGTTGTGCTGGACACCATTAACTTATCATTGTGAGAATCGTCTTTTTTTTGTCATGTAACATGGTCAACGGGTTTGACGTGAAAATAACAATGTCTAATGGCATTTCTGAGCAAACATCTAACTTAACGATGGCATTTTTTAGATATCTAATTGCATTTTTGAGCAAGCATCTCACGGATCGATGGCATTTTTTGAGTAGTTGTAACTTCTAATGGCAAAACTGAGTAGTGATACACAACTAGTGGCATAAATAATAAGAACCCAAGAATCAAATAGGTATGCTAATTTCTTTATTTCTTTATTTCTTTATACCTTTGTGTGCGAAATAATATACGCTGCCTCCCCCCAGATTTTCTTTAAAGAGGCAACATAGAACTATATTAGTGCCCTGCTAAATTTTGGAATTATTCCGGATTCGTTTGGCCTTTTTTATACATTAATTGAGTTTCTGGTCATTTAATGAGCATAATTTAAATTTGAACTACGAGCACATGCTCCCGTGCACCAAAGTTGACTGAAAAATCACATGTGTGTCCTCGGGTGAATTTCTATGTCCCATGCAAGAAATGGGAATGAAATTCAAACATCTGGGCATCGTGGTTCAGCCGAGAACAATGAGAAGCTTGGTTTTAAAATTCTTGTAAATCCAAAACACGCCTGAAAATCATGAAACTTTGCATGGTGTCATGTCATGGGACTACCATGCTATGGTAAAAAAATTGCAGGAAAGGAAAAAGTTTTGGTATAAGCTTTTTGCAAACCGGAGCTTCTCTCAAGAAGGCTCGTGGTTCTGAGAGGGAACGTGTCACCTTTGTGTGCATAATTCAAATTTTAAATACAAGCACATGCTCCAGTGCACATGTGTGTCCTCGGGTAAATTTCTTGGTCCTATGCCAGAAATGGGAATGAAATTCAAACATCTGGGTATCATGGCTCGGCTGGAACTTGGTTTTTAAATTCCTGTAAATCCGAAACACGCATGAAAATCATGAAACTTGGCTTGGTGTCATGACATGGCACCAACATGCTGTGGTAATTTTGCTGTCTGATTAGCAAAGGCGCACACATTAACAATCAACAAAGTCATTTTGGAACAAGTGCTGTCACGTTACAATCGGAAACAGAAGTATTATTGAAACCGTGGGTGTTCTATTTACCATTTACGTGCCGCCACGCGCCCCTTTTTTTATTAGCTAGGAGGCGCCGTGTAGGGTAGCTATTTGAGTACCGGAGGCGTGCGATCAAACCCCTGCGCATGCTTATCGGGAGGAGAGCCCTTTGACCTCCATCTACCATCCACCTCTCTCCCAAGGTCTCCATTAATGGCGCCCGAGCCTCTGTTTAATGGCGTGGCAATGTCTCACTCGACTGAGATTTAAGAGAGAAAAAGAAAATATGAAAAGAAAATTTTGCACGGATCTTGATGTAAGATCCGACGGACCTATATAGCATCTACTACGACTGATAGCAAAACTGATGAATATATATAAGGACGACGAGAGTGGATAATAATTGTCTTACATAATTAGGAAGATAATTCAAAAAGCCACATGTGGCTACGCCCGAAATACACAAGGGCAAAAGAAGAAGGAAGACGCATACAACGATCTGGCTCGCTGAACTCTAGTTTCTTTATGCGATGCAGGTCGCGGAGACTAGTTCTCGCGGCGGGCGATGATCTCTTTCATCAGTATCATGTCCTTAATACGCTGCTTGGCAGCATACACGGATTCCTCCACTAGCCTGTTGCGCTCGATGCGGAGCATGGCATTCTCGTCCATCAGTTTCTTGACAATGATGCATGTCATCTGCAACAAGGCAGCGGTCTCCTCCGCCTGCTTCGCCTTTCCGGCAATATTCACCCTCAACAGGTCGTGCTCACCCCGGAGCTTCGCATTGCCCCTCCCCTAGTTGCCGGATGACGCCGGTAGCCTAGTCCTGCAACCTCGCCCAGCCGGAGATCTGATCCATCTGGCTATGGACCATCGCACGCATGCGCCTGTAAGAGTCCTTGCCTGCCCGCGAGAAATTTTCCCAGGCCGCCATGGTGCGGCGGGACCTCCGTGCTGCTTCAGCGATGCGGCGGGACATCTCTGCTGCTTTCGCAGCGTGGCCAGACCAGTCTGCTACATCAACGGCGCGGCGGAACCTCCGTGCTGCTTCGGCGGTGCGGTGGGACCTCTGTGCTGCTACTGTTGCGCGTCTGGACATGTCGGCTGCTTTCGTGGCAAGGCGGGACATCTCTCGTGCTTCCTCTCCATGCTCACCTCTCCCTGGTGGAAATCTCTCGACCCAGAACTCACGCTGGCCGTGGCTTGATTGACTTCATTGTTTTTTGTGGATGAGGAGTTGAGGAGGAATGTGCAGTCATCTTAGCATAGTAGTATTTATAACCGAGTACTACTAGTACACTCCTAAGTGGGAAACCGTTTAGGTTGTGATCGGTGTGAACATGTTCGCAATTAAATATAGCTTGGTAGTAGTAGTAATTTGGAATGTGACGAAACACGCTCAAAATTTATTGGCTGTTCTAATTTCGAAGTGCGGCACTGTTCCCGGATGGCGTAACTCCGGCACGTTTTCTCGGCCGTGGTGTAGCATATGCCATGGTACTAGTTCTTTTTCTACTACTGTGTACGTGCCAAAACTGGCTCCGTCGGATACATATCTTACGCTTGTCGTTCGACAGGAATAGCCTCGTGGCGAGCTATAGACTAGTCTTTTTATCAGACGCATTACACCTATCTCTCGGGACTTCTCGCATGCACCATCACTGCTCCCTAGGTTGATGCCACCCACGTACACTTGTACTCTGAGAAGAGGTGCACGCACGCACTCGTCCTCTCTCATACACGCATTTGTAGCTACGAATTGTAGTGTTCTCAACCATCCGATTGGCTCTATCATAGGTTTCACGTTGCTCCTTGGCCTTGAGATTGAGAAGTTTAAAACGCGGAGGCTAAGATGGAGGCGCGAGGTTTTGGCTAATGTGCGGGCCGCACGGCACAAATCGACCACGAGCTTAAATGCACTGGTGCGCATGCGGTCGGGTGAGTTGTCCAAGTATAGACACAACCAGGCCCTCGTTGGTATCCGCGCCTCGACTTTGGCTGGTCATAGTGGAGAGTCGCATAGACTAGCTACTAGTCTATGTTACTAGTACCTTCATAGTGGGTAGTGTCATATAGTATATGCATAATTTGGCTGACAGCGCTCTCTATATGTACCACATTTTTCTTTAATTACATCTTGTTAGTTTTGCTCCATGGCGCAATCCATCGATACTACTACTGTACAAATGTATACATTTTTTAAAAGGCTAGAGGGCGGGGCAGTCTAGCTTGGTCCTTTTCACGAGAGGCGAGGGCCTTTGTGATTTGACAGCTCATTATTCTTTGGAAGGCGGGGCCTTATGATTTAACTGCTTTCGTATAAATGTGCCGATTTAATTCGAGGAGGAGCAAAGAACTGCATTATACTCAAGTTTTCCACTGGAGTACGACGGAGGAGCACGAAACACGGCATCCCAGTGCCATATCCTCTACTCTCTACTCTTATTATATATTACTAGAAGAGGCATTGTTCTATTGGCGATAAAGAATGATCTAATTTGCTAGTCATCTCATTTTTAGCATTGTTCTAGTCATGCCTCGCAGAGAAGGTGACACGTGCGGCGAAACACCCGAAGCAAAATAACAAACACAGGAGCAAAAGAGTAAGGAGGGTTATCACCCCCAAAAAAGATGGAAGACGCACACACAAGTCTGGGGCGCTGCTCTCACTACATGAAGGGTTGCTGGCCACAGAGTCGTAACTGCTTCTTCATCGCCTCCACGACCTCCATCTCCTTGCGCGTCTCCTCCGCCATCTTCATCATTTTGTCCATGACGCGGGATTTCTCGACGCGAGCCTTCATCATCTGTTCCACGGCCGCATTATGTACCTTCACAACAGTTGGGTGCTCGATGCGAAGCTTCGCCAACTCCTCCTTCTGTTCCATGACGAGGGCCTGCAACATCTTCATCAAGGAAGTACTATTCTCATGCAGCTTCTTCCAGCCGGCGTTCTCCTCCTTCAGCAGGTCGAGCTCGTGGCAGAGCTTCACCTTGTCCCCCTGAAGTTGAAGGATTTCACCGGTCGCCTTCTTCTCGAGGCAATGCTCTTCTTGACAACATCACCAAGCCGGCGGTCAGCTCCCCCTACCCATTGAGCTCAGCGGGCATGTCGTCGAGGCTCTCCTTCAGCAGCTCCACCAAGCCGTGGATGAACTCCTTCTGCTTATTGAGGTGCTTATTGAGCTGACCGGGCATGCCGTCGAGGGAAAACGACTCCAGCGCTGCCAGCTCGGCATGTACGCCTCCGCGTCTAGGGCGCTCGTGGGAGCCATCGCCTGCCCGTGAGAGATTCTTCGTGGTCTCTGCGTGGCGGCGAGCCCTCTCTTTATTTTCCACAGCATTGGTTGCCCCTCCCTTGTTGCGAGTAGTTCTCGACCTAGAGCTCTGCACACCAGCCATGGCAAGGACCGACGAAGAAGGAGGACTTATGAGGAGGAAGGTAGAGTAATTTTCGGTTAGGTAGTTCCCCTTTTTATAACCGAAGTACTAGCACTAGTACTAAAACCTGCATAGTGGGAACACGTTCAGGTTTGGTACGTCTTGGTAGGTGTGAGCAGGCTTGCACTTAATTGTAGCACTAGTACTTCCGAATGTGATGGGAACAAGGTAAAGATTAATTGATGGTTTTGGTTTCGAGGCCCAAACGGCCCCGATGAGTTTAGTGGAACATAAATTTCAAGTAGACTACACCGCTCAGATGCTTAAATATTATGTTCTTGTCAAAATTTGGCACAAAATACGAAGGAGACCAATGGAAGTACTACTAGCAACCCATGATTTAACTACTGCATCTTGTGATGGAGTAGTAATGTCTTTCTTCCGCCCTCATGTCCACTCAATTTGCATGCGCTGTATTAATTGACCATCAATGAAGTGAAGGACTTTACACGCGTCAAATTATCACATGGGGTGGACCATCGTACAAAATTGCATCCGCCCGTGTACCCGCGTGTGCGTACGAGGTAATGAGTGTGTGTGTGGCATGCGTGCACATCTTAGCTTCGTGCATGTACCGCCAGTGCGGCTCAGGGAGGACGAGTACATTCTTCTGGAACCAGCAGCACGTCATTGTGATCAATTCACACAAGGATGTCGCGACAACGCCTCCACATGTGCCACGTGGCTTCATGAACTGTAAGAGAGACATTGTGTAGCGTGCCATTGTTTTTTGCACATACTCGAAGTACTAGTAAGCTACACGTGCATTGCACGCGTCAGATTTTGCAACCAAATTATGAATAAATACCACACTGTGGTATGTAAGCTCTGAGTCATATATGCCTGATGTAGACCTTCATTTAATTCTTACAGTTCATCTCATTCAAAATCAATTAGTTTTTATAAAAAACCTAGGGCCTATTTGATTCGTAGGATTTCCGAAACGCGGGAATAGGAAGAACATGGGATTAGAGTGGAATGTCGTCTTGGATCCTGTGAGGATGAATACGAGTGTTTGATTGTGCATAGAAAAAATGCAGAATTCTTTCAAAGAGGTTTGAGTGGATGGGATGTTTCCTATTAAATCTAGTGCAAATGAATCATATGAAAAATTCCTATGGTGTACAATCCTACGAATCAACCAACCAAGATAGGAAAAAATCCTAAGGATTAGAATCCTCCAAAATTCCTTCGAGAATCCTTTGAATCAAAGAAGCCCTTAATCTATTTTATGATTCATGGAATTGTGCATTGTAAAGCATAAAGTAAGAACAAATAATGGTAATTCAACTAAAAAAAGTTTGGGCAGTTATGATACGGAAGATTCTAGAACAAAGGAGAACCACTGTTGTTTTGAGATTTGTGCATTATTCTTAAGTTCAACCATGGAGTCTGCTAGATTGTACATGTGGCAAAATCCGGTGGGGGCTAGAAGATGGTGCGAGGGCGAGTGGAGGGAGACTATGAAGGAGTGCACAAGCATGCGAGATCGATATTTAGAGAGAGAGGCGAGAACGTCTTATTGCGCCTGATGTGAGCCATGAAAAATGTCCCATGAGCTGTGGGGCCAAGCATTGCTAATCCTTTACGAGGAGGGCTAATTCATCAACTTAAACCATTTTTATCAGCAATTGTCTAATGGTCACATTCATATTAGCCTCGATATATAGTGATGTTAGGGGGGACAGGGCCCTTGCTGCCCCATGTCTTCGCCATTGTGCGCGCGTCTGAGAGATGAAGCGGAAGGCATGGATGATGAGAGGGGGGGGTGTTGGATATATAATTAATGTGGGTGTATTAGCTATATATGTAATCCTATATAGAGAAGTATAGATTGATCGATGTGGACGTGGGAAAGAGGGTGAGACCTCACTAGATATATAGATTGATCGGTTTATGTGGAAAATTATGAAAGACCTAGCTATATACACACACACATAGAACATCGATTGTTGCGCATGCACGTGAGAGATAAAGAATGCCCGATATGATGGAGAGGGGGATGTGTGTGTGTGTGTGTGCCTTCATGGGAGACCGACCTGAAGAAAAAGATTGCATGTGTGCGATGGATAATGCCGACTGGTAGTGTGTGTGCATGCATGCACGAGAGAAAGTTAGTGGTACAATTATAAAGAGAAAACCAATGTGTGGGTGTAAAAAACTAGGTGAGGTCATAATCAACGTAAAGTTGAATTCAAATATTTGAATAAGAGATCATGATGTTTGAAACCCATGCATGCATGAATATAACGGAGATCTGCACGGTGTGGTTTGGAAATGAGCATGTTGTAACATATACACATTGAACAAGGTCAGACTGGTTTGAATTTGAGATACCGATGAAAGACATCGTTTGGCCACATTGCATCCGTGCATGGACACACTTTTGTAATTGGAGATGATAGGTGGTTTCGCATCACAAATCTATATCTATACCCCTATATATATTATTATATATTTTTTATATAGTGTGCGGATAACTTTAACATTGAAAGATGGTCGTTGGATGAGGCCAATCCGATGGTGCAGAGCTGGCAAATTTGAGCACTACTGGCCGTTGGATATCATCTAGATTCCACCAGATTTTGCCACATGTACAATCTAGAAGACTCTATGGTTGAACTTAAGCATAATGCACAAACCTAAAAACACAAGCACTTCTTCTTTGTTCTAGAATCTTCCGTATCAGAGTTGCCCAAATGTTTTTCTACATGATTTGTTTTTACTTTATGCCTTACAACGCACAATTCCATGAATCTTAAATAGATTAGCTTTCTTATAAAAACTAGATGATTTTGAATGAAATGAACTATAAGAATTAAATGAACATCTAAATGCTATAATGTGGTATTTATTCATAATTTGGTTGCCAAATCTCATGTGTGCAATGCACGTGTACCTTACTAGTCTAAATGGTGTCTGTTTGTGTGTTGTGCATGTTAAACACATTCTACTTAGTATATCATACTAGTCTAAATTGTCTTTTTTTTCTTTTGGGTACACGTTAAGCTTGTTCTCCCGAAATTTCAAGCCGCGCCTTGTTATGCCGAAATTTCAAGCTAGCGTCTCTGTCTATCGTGCTGTGAAACTCCCGCCTCTTCAACCCGCGCCTTTTTAGCCCAAAATATTTAAGATATATCTTCGTCTCGTTGTAATCCGACAACTCCCTCCATCTCAACTCGCGCCTTGCTATTCCAAAATTACAACGCGCGTAAAAACTCCCACCTCCTGTGAAATCCCGACACATGAAATGCCCGTGATACCCCTGAACTGAAAGAACCGCCTCAAATCGGAGGGGGTACTTTCGTAACTTACCCCACATTTAGAATAAGCGCGTCCCTAAGCCATGGTTCCCCACTCCCATCCCATCCGCCCACCCATTCGTACACCGAGGCCGGAAAACCCATGGCCCCACACCCTCCTCCGTCCCCCACCCACCGGAGCCTCTTCCCCGACGACGTCGTCCACAGCAACACCTCGACATCCCTCATCCACCGTACCGGATGAGGACCCGTCGTCGATCTGGTCATCCCGCCGGTTCAGCTACCCCGTCCTCCACCTCCAAGGTGCTGCCCCAACGTTCCCCTCGTCTTTCGCGCCACCGCCATTCCCACACCGCCGTATTCACCTACACCACCGGAAGAGCATCAGCATCACCGTTTCCTCGGATGAAGCTGTGGCCTAATTGGCGCCACCAAAGAGGTTGTGCACTAATCGCCGCATTTTCTTCTTGATTCGATCTTGCGGTGCTGCCGGCGCACGGTCCCGAGCCGACACGGCGCGTCTCCATCCACCGCCGCGTCGCCGACCACTTCCTCCATGGCGTTGCTCCCTCGGCGGCGACGTCCACATCAGTAGGAGCTCCTATTGCATTAGCTCTTGCTCGCACTCCTGCTCTGCTCTTGCTCTCGGTCCCCTGCCTGGTCTGCTCTTGCTCTTTCTCTTGCTCGCTGAGGGAGTCCTGGATTAGGGGGTCCTCGGACAGCCGGACTATATCCTTTGGCCGGACTGTTGGACTATGAAGATACAAGATTGAAGACTTCGTCCCGTGTCTGGATGGGACTATCCCTGGCGTGGAAGGCAAGCTTGACAATACGGATATGTAGATCTCCTCCCTTGTAACCGACTCTGTGTAACCCTAGCCCCCTCCGGTGTCTATATAAATCGGAGGGTTTAGTCCGTAGGACAACAACAATCATACCATAGGCTAGCTTCTAGGGTTTAGCCTCTATGATCTCGTGGTAGATCAACTCTTGTAATACTCATATCATCAAGATCAATCAAGCAGGAAGTAGGGTATTACCTCCATTGAGAGGGCTTGAACCTGGGTAAACATCGTGTCCCCCGCCTCCTGTTACCATCCGCCTTAGACGCCTGATTCGGGACCCCCTACCCGAGATCCTCCGGTTTTGACACCGACATTGGTGCTTTAATTGAGAGTTCCACTGTGCCGTCACCACAAGGTTTGATGGCCTCTCCGATCATCAGCAACGATGCGATCCAGGGTCAGGTTTTCCTCCCTGGACAGATCTTCGTATTCAGCGGCTTCGCACTGCGGGCCAATTCGCTGGGCCATCTAGAGCAGATTGAGAGCTACGCCCCTTGCCATCAGGTCAGGTTTGGAAACTTGAACTATACTGCCGATATCCGCGGAGACTTGATCTTCGACGGATTCAAGCACATGTCAGGTGCTCCGCACAGTCACGACACGCATGACTTAGCTTTGCCGCCGGACGGTGTTCAGGAGATCACACCTGTGCCTACTCCGGCCTTAGATCCGGAGTCGATTTCACCATCCAAGAACGGGTGGATGGACCCCGCCTCGAAGGCCGTACACTCAGTGGGGATAGAGCCGAATACTGACTTCACCTCCTATGAGACCTGTGTTGCCGAACTGTTGGATTCGTCCCCGGTCATGGGCTCCGAGCCGCTCGCGTCCGTGCCTATCGAATCCGATTGGGGACCGATCATGGAGTTTACCTCCGCGGATATCTTTCAGCACTCGCCCTTTGGCGACGTACTAAACTCGTTGAGGTCTCTCTCCCTGTCAGGAGACCCTTGGAAGAACTATGTCCAGCTAGAATGGGATGCGGACGACGAAGAATTTGCTCCCCACACACCACCCACTTAGTAGCCATTGTCGATGATTTAACCGACATGCTCGATTTCGGCTCCGAAGACATCGACGGTATGGACGACGATGCAGGAGACGAACAGGAACCACCGCCCTCAGGGCGGTGGACTGCCACCTCATCATACGATATATATATGGTGGAAACACCCAAAGAAGACAATGACGAGGAACGGAAGGATGCAGCGAAGGATAGTTCCCTCGAGAAGCAACCAAAGCAACGGCATAGGCGCCGCTCCAAACCACGCCTCGGCAAGAACAGCGATAACAGCGCAAGAAAAAATAATACCCCGTGACTCCAGAGGAAACAACGACCACACGGACCCGGCGACAAAGCAGGATGAACCAGCGGACGGCGAACATAGTACGGAACCGCTGTCCGATCAAGGCGACACCGAGGATAAAGCTCATCAACCTCTCTCCGGAAAGGAAAACAGTCCGGATGACGACGCACACATCATCCCGGAAAGGCACTTGGAACAAGAGAACCTCCGTAGAAGGCTTATCGCCACTGCGAGGAGTCTGAAGAAGCAGCAGCAAGGCTTAAGACGCACAGAATACGCTCAACAGTAAATGGAACAAAGTGATCGACATTGAAGAAAAATATGGTGGCAGTCACCACACAAAGAGCTATCCAAAGCGCAAGCTGTTGCCTGAATTCGATGATGAGGGCTTAGAGCCCACACAGCCCACAAATAAAACGGCCGACTGGTCGGATCGACCACCTCGTGGCCGCGATAGGGCGGCTAACGAGGCCGCACATAAGTCAGCACGTGACCCACGCGAGGGCTTACGTCAAAATGTCGGCGTGACCAGATCCATCTACGGATCTAGGAAGCGCTCTCCAGCGTGTAATCAAAACGAACACAACAACCGTCAGAACACCATGACACATCCAAATACAGGGGTGCCGCGCACCCCCTATGTTTTACCGATGAGGTGCTGGATCATGAATTTCCAGAGGGATTCAAACCCGTGAACATAGAGGCATACAACGGAACGACAGATCCTGGGGTCTGGATTGAGGACTTCATCCTTCATATCCATATGGCTCGCGGAGACGATCTCCACGCCATCAAGTACTTGCCCCTCAAGTTGAAAGGACTAGCTCGGCACTGGCTGAAGAGCCTCCTCGAAAATTCAATCGGAAGTTGGGAGGAGCTTGAGGATGCTTTTAGGGCTAACTTTCAAGGGACCTATGTCCGACCTCCGGATGCACACGATTTAAGTCATATAATTCAACAGCCCGGAGAGTCAGCCCGAAATATCACTAAGAAGAACCAAATCATCGACTACCCGGACACCGAAGCCTTAGCTGCTTTCAAACACAGCGTCCGAGACGAATGGCTCGCCAGACACCTCGGCCAAGAAAAACCAAGGACAATGGCAGCCTTAACAAGCCTTATGACCCGCTTTTATACAAGGCGAAGACAAATTTGGCTGGCCCGTAGTAGCACCAATGACCTGCACATCTGAAGTCAGGGATGGTAATGGAAAACCACGATGCAGTAAAAGCAAGCATCGAAATAACAAAGACAACCCAGACAATACGGCGGTAAACGCCGGATTTAGGGGCTCTCGACCCGGTCAGCTAAAAAAGCCTTTCAAAGGTAGCAAAGATGGACCGTCCAGCCTAAACAAGATTCTAGACAAATTATGTCAGATTCACGGCACCTCCGATAAACCTGCAAATCACGCCCATAGAGAATGATGGGTCATCAACCAGGCCGGCAAGTTAAACGCCGAACACAAGGGGAGGGAAACACCAAGTGAAGACAAGGATGAGCCTCGTCAGAAAAACACTGGGGGACAGAAAAAGTTCCCACCAGAGGTCAAAACAGTGAACATGATTCACGTGACGAAGAGGAGGAGCAAACACGCACTCCGAGACATATGCGCCGTAGAGCCCGTCACCCCTAAGTTCAACCCTTGGTCGGCCTGCCCGATCACTTCTGATCGTACGGATCACCCGACTAGTATCCGGCACGGAGGATGGGCTGCCTTGGTGCTAGACCAAATAATCAACGGATACCATCTCACCCGAGTCCTCATGGACGGCGGCAGTAGTCTCAATCTGATATATCAGTACACCGTCCGCAAAATGGGGATAGACCCAACGAGAATTAGCCAAGGCAATACTACCTGTAAAGGAGTAATACCAGGCCCAGAGGCCCGCTGTACGGGCTCTCTAGTTCTAGAGGTTGTATTCGGCTCCCCGACAACTTCCGAAGTGAAAAGTTAACCTTCGACATCGCTCCATTCCGAAGCGGCTATCAAGTACTACTCAGAAGAACAGCTTTCGCTCGTTTTAATGCAGTACCGCATTACGGTTCTCTTAAGCTTAAGATGCCCGGTCCACGTGGCATCATCACAGATAGCGGAAATGTTGAGCGTTCCTTGCGCGCGGAAGAACGTGTGGCGGCTTTAGCAGCTAAACACTAAATGGCCTCTCCAACCAGAATAAATGATCGGTCGTTACGACCGCGGACACGGCTAGACGAGTCCGGCGCATCACTAGATGTAACAGCTTAGATAAACCTAAGATTGGTTTGATGGATATACCCCCATAGGCGGTACCAGAGGCTTCCCGCATGTACAAAGGACTACAGTTCGGCTTGACCTTACCTATCTTGAATATTAATGGTTTATTGAGAATAACCAATTTTTCGCACGACAACTTTCACCTAAGTTCTTCTCTTTTACAGATGATAATCGTGCTACACCTTTCCAGGATACGGCACAACGGAGACACAGGCGCAGACGTGCAGCAGGGCTCCGCTCAAAGGTTTCTTTTTAGATTAAGACCCTGTGTAAACCTTTTTTATTGTCTCTTGTTGCTTCACATCCTCCGGATACTCAGCATAACCGAGAAGGATGCTGACGTTATTGGCATTTCGCCACGTCAGAATGATGCACATACCTGGACACTCAGGGTACATTATCAAGGGCATTACTCAGCCCGGTATATGTTGTAAAGACCGAATACTTTAGGGAGTGTTCGGCGTCGCGAGTTTGGCCTTATATGCATCAGCTCCGAATCATGTCTTTGGTCAAATGTTGGGTTTGCCCGGCTCCCGCGTTTTGCTACCTTACGTTCCTTCTATTGGCTAAGGTGGTACCGGGAGTACTACTGCGATTGTGCCCTGGTTCATCCGGATGAGCACCTCAGTAGAGAAAGCCGAAAACTGACTGTCATGAATAAGCGCGAGACTAGTCAACCACTCGATGACTCATCGGAATCTTTGGGATTCCTCTGCATTAACGAAGGGCCGGTTTCCCGGTCATGTACGTCTGACGCCCGTGCATTTCGGACGAGCGCGGAAGTACCAGGGGCTATATAGTAGCCCCACTGTCGAACTCCAATGGTTAAGTGAAAGTGTTAAAGCAATATAGTCCGATTGCCTTGTTCGCCGCGCTATCACCTCCTTAATGGACCAAGACGTTGGAACAAGTGTGAGCACACACTTTTGCGAACACCCCCGCACTATATGCGTGGGGGGCTGAAGCCAACGACTGCAAACTTTCAGGTTATTTACATATATACATAAATGACCGCACATGAGGCATAATAATACTTTTAGGAAAAAGTATAAACACAGCCTTTATAATTCAAATAGCATTGTTATTACAATCGAGATACATGTCACTCAAACATGACACTCTTCGAGCACTGAGCCTCTATCAAACGAGCTCCCTCCAGGACTTCCTCAAAATAGTGCTCGACCGAAACCTGGCCTACGACCGGATTCTGGGTTGCAATCGTAGTGGCCTCCATCTCCGCTCAGTATGTCTTGACACGGGATAGAGCCATTCGCGCACCCTCTATGCACGTCGACCTCTTTGCAGCGTTGATATGCGGCACAACACCAAGGAATTGTTTCCCAAGACCGAAATAACTATTCGGCCTTGGTCCTTCCGGCCAGAGACGATCCACGACAGACCTCATGGCTAGCCCGGACGACCTATGGAGCTCGACCCACTCGGTCCTTTGCTCATTTAACAGCAGCGGACGCGCCAGAGCATTGAACTGCGACCAGAACATCTTTTCCACTTCGTGATCTTTTTGACCTTCGAAAAACTTGGTCGCATCAGCTGCACTTGCTGCCAAATCCGAATGCAGCGTCCGCAGAACTCCATGATTGATCCAGAAGGGCATACTTAGGATCTCCGAACTTCGTCCGCAACAAAAAGGGCTTCCCAGCCGCGATATCTCCGGCTTGACGTAGCTCCTCCTTCGCCGCTCTGATTTTAGAGCGGGTTTCCGTGGCTGCTACCATGGCTTTCTCTGGCTCCGCCGTCTTCGTTTGTCTTTCCTTTTCAAGAAGCTCATAGCGGTCGGCGGCATCTTTCAGCTCCACAGCCATCTTGGATATTTTCTCTTTGCTCTGGCAATGTGCAGCCTATTCGGCTCTTAACTCTTCGACCGGCTTTAGGGCGGCCGCATCACTCCTCCTGGCTTGTTCCTTGGCTCGGGCAAGTTCCGCCCGAAGGGTCTCCATGGCTGCAGCTCCATCAGCAATTACAACATATTATAGATACTAGCATCATGCCCCTCTTAATATATTTTGACCAATGGAGAATACATACCCTGTGCCTCGTCAAGCCGCTTGTTTACAAGCATGATATCGGCATCTGCCGCATCAAGTTGCCGCTTCAGTTCGGCAAACTCACCAGTCCGCTAACCGCCGGACCCTCAGCCGCCTGCACATGAAATTGGCATGCTCATTACCTGGGACTATGATACTCTGTTTGCCGCCCTTTTCGACAGCAACCAGAGTCTCGGGGGCTATGATATGCATAGGGCACATCTAGCGTGTGTGGTACCGTAAAAAATATACGTATTATGTTGCGTACCTCAAAGCCTCTCAGCAGGCTCATAAAGGCTTCATGCAACCCACTTTCAGCGGATGAAATTCTCTCAAACACCGTACCCATTAGAGTACGATACGCCTCCGAGATAGCTGCTTGCTCTAGAAGACTCATCAGTGCGTCCGGTCGTGCGCCGGACAGTCCCGGACTCTTTTTGTGGCTCTCCTTAGGAGCCAAATACTCTGGACTTCGGGTGGCCGAAGGGTTACCTTCTAGCCTTGGCGGATCAGGAGAAACCCTCCATGACGACACCTCAGGGTCATCCGCCTCACGAGGCGGGGAGGCACGGGGAGGCGTTTCTCTCTCCATCATCTCCAGAAGAAGATCCCCCGAAGATGAGCTCTGTCGAGAAGGGCTACGATCCGGACTACAAAACATACGTCTCGGTTATTGTCCTTGGAAATAAAGTAAGATATATTTACTATAAAATGCCTTTGTTTACTTACAGCTCGGTGGAGGGCTGGCCCCCTTGTGGGCACTGTGCGGTAAGGATGCCCTCCGAGGCAGGTCCCCCTGTCAAAGGTTTCTTCCCTCGTTTGGAAACCATTGTTTCCAAGTCGTCAGGGAATTTTAGATTCTTCTCCCCGGTTATCCTCCTTTGCGGAGGCACCAATCCCCCCGGTTTGGATGAATAATGAGTGAGGCTCGCTTTTGGCTTCTTCGCTCCTCCCTTTATGTTCCCCTGATGGCACTTGATAAGGCACAAGCTCAAGCATCCTGGCTAGTACAGGATCCGGTGAGCCTTCGGGAAGGGGGGCCGGACACCTGATCATCTTCGCCTTTTTTATCCAGTCCTGGTCAAAAGGCGACTTTTGAGAATGTTGTTGTGATAAATTAAAAGACAACGTGTTCGGCCGCGGAGTTACTCACTTGGGTGTCTGGACGATTGCAGCTCAGACTCGCATCCTCGATGGTGTCCGAACACTCTATTTGTGATCCGAAGAACAATATGTACATCTCTTCGAGCGTCACGCTGAAGAAGTGTTGAATTGTTCGCGGTCCTTTCGGGGTGAACTCCCACATACGGAGAGGTCGACGTTTGCAAGGCAGGATTCGTCGAACTAGCATGACTTGCATTACCTTGACAAGGCTGACATCTCTCTCGAGGAGATCTCGGATGCGACTCTGCAATGTCGGCACATCATTTACTGGCCTCCAGTCCGGCCCCTTGTTGGTCCATGACGCCAGTTGTGGCGGGGGGCCTGAGCGAAAGGAAGGGGCGGCTACCCACTTATTACCCCGGGGAGCTGTGATGTAAAACCACTGCCGTTGCCATAAGCTGTACACCTCCGGAAAGGAACCCTTTGGCCATGGAACATCGGAGCCATACCAACAAGCACGATTGGGTTACCCATACTCATATTTATGAGAATCCCGTGATAAGAGGGACACGATCTCTGCTTCGATAGGATGTGCCAATAAAACCGCCTCGCGACACGTGCAGTGGCAGGCTCGGAAAAATGGTTCGTCATGACCAGACCATGGCATTACGTCACGTTATGAAAAATTGTCGTGATTAGACTTGTGGAAATATTATTCTCCCTACGGTGGTATGTGGAATTTGCTTTGCGAGCAGGACAACTGTCCTTGTGTTCAAAATCTTCAATAGAATTTTCGGAGGAGGAACCCGCCTTGCAATGCCGAAGACAATCTATCGCCGGACTCATAAATCACTTTGAAGCACTGGTTCGGGGAGCTCTTGAGGAGTCTGGATTAGGGGTCCTCGGACAGCGGACTATATCCTTTGGTCGGACTGTTGGACTATGAAGATACAAGATTGAAGACTTCATCCGATATGCGGATGGGACTCTTCACGGCATGGAAGGCAAGCTTGTCAATGGATATGTAGATCTCCTCCCTTGTAACCGACTGTGTAACCCTAGCCCCCTCCGGTGTCTATATAAACCGGAGGGTTTAGTAAATGGGACAACAACAATCATACCATAGGCTAGCTTCTAGGGTTTAGCCTCTATGATCTCGTGGTAGATCAACTCTTGTAATACTCATATCATCAAGATCAATCAAGCAGGAGGTAGGGTATTACCTCCATCGAGAGGCCCGAACACAGGTAAACATCGTGTCCCCGCCTCCTATTACCATCCGCCTTAGACGCACATTTGGGACCCCTACCCGAGATCCGCCGTTTTGACACCGACACTTTCATGTTCTGCTCTCGCTCTTGCTCTTGCTTGTGATGCTGCTCCGGTTAGCTACACTTGATGTTGAATCGACTTTTGGGTCATTCGATTTTCGAGAGGGTGGGGGCTCATGGGATGTCGGTGTCAAAACCGGATCTTGGGTAGGGGTCCCAGTGTGCGTCTAGGCGGATGGTAACAGGAGACAAGGGACACGATGTTTTTACCCAGGTTGGGCCCTCTCGATGGAGGTAAAACCCTACTCTGCTTGATTAATATTGATGATATGGGTAGTACAAGAGTAGATCTACCACGAGATCGTAGAGGCTAAACCCTAGAAGCTAGCCTATGGTATGATTGTTGTTCATCCCCACGGACTAAAACCCTCCGGTTTATATAGACACCGGAGAGGGTTAGGGTTACAGAGTCGGTTACAATGGTAGGAGATCTACATATCCCAGATCGCCAAGCTTGCCTTCCACGCCAAGGAAAGTCCCATCCGGACACGGACGTAAGTCTTCAATCTTGTATCTTCATAGTCCGAGTCCGCCAAAGGCTATAGTCCGACCATCCGGACACCCCTAATCCAGACTCCCTCAAAGAGTCTCGAACCTGTGCTTCAATGACGCGAGAGTCCGGCGCCGCATATTGTCTTCGGAATTGCAAGGCGGTTCCTCCTCCGAATTCTTCATAGAAGATTTTGAACACAAGGATAGTGTCCGGCTCTGCAAAATAAGTTCCACATACCACCGTAGAGAGAATAATATTTACACAAGTTCAATCTGCTGACGTATTCCGCAGCATGATATCACACCACGACCAAGCCTTTATTCGAATCGTTTTCACTGTCCCACCTCAGTGCGTTTAGCGAGGCGGTTTCCTTGGCACGTCTTGTCAAAGAAGAGATCGTGTCCCCTCATTCCGGAATTCTCATCAATACGGGCATGGGTAACCCAGTCGTGCCCGTTGGCACGCCTCCTCTATCGAAGGCGAGTCCCGAGCAGTCCGCAGGGGAGGGCTCACGGTATTCAACCTCTTTATGAAGAGACCAAGGCCCGCTCCTTTTCTCAATCTCAATCGAATCCGCCCCTCGCCTCGAGTTCCAACACCCAAAGCTCCAGATTCAGCGCCCGGACCTTCGATGATGTCCGGCTCCGACCTTCAAGGCGGTGGATGCCTTCGCCGTCACGGAAGAAGGCGGTGATATCCGGAGGTGGTCTGGAGGCGCCGCAAGCGACCTCTGGACTCCGGCACAAAGGCGAGACCCCAGAGGGCTCTAAGTCCGGCCTGTCGGGACTCGCATCGGAACCTTCAAGGTTCGAAGTCCGGCAAGCGGCCCCTTCATAAGAAGGGCAAGACTAAGAAGCCGGTGACCTCCATCCATCCGGAGGCACTGGATAGCTTGCTGGAGGCACTTAACGGCGCCTCCATCAACGAGGAGCACCGCACTATTATGAGTGTGGTGATCCGGAAAGTTCAGTCCGCCAAGAGCGGGCTGGCTGGCTTATACCAGCCTTCTTGGGCTTTGAGGTAAGTTTAGAATATGTAAAAATATTACCGCATAGGCGGTAGCCCACGATGCTTAGTTCGGTGTTGGAAAGAAAAGCCGGACTGAGGATCTAAAATGATATCTGTGAGAGTCTAACATAAGTATGTCAATATGGGAATGCAGGCGCTTGCCGACCTCTGTCAGACTTGGCTGGAGGTCAATGTATTGAAGCAGAGCATTGAGCGGTCCGAGGAGGAGCTCGGCCTTGCCAAGAAGCAGCTCGAGGACAAGGAAGCTAAGTAATACCTTATTAAAGTAATACCTTATAGAAAGGATTTGGTTGCAAAAATGACAGGACTAACGTGGGTATTGTAGGGGCCACGAACGAGGTGGCGACCCTGAAGGAAGCGGTGTCCACGACCGAAAGCAAAGCGGTCGCGGAGCGCACCGAGCGAGAGAAGTAGGAGGCGCGGGTGGCGGAGGTGCGGCAAGAGCTCCAGGCTCTCGTGGAAAAACACGAGAGTTTGGAGCGTGACTCGAAGACTCGAGAGTCCGAGCTCGCCTCGGCTCTTGAGAGTGCCAAAGCCGCTAAGGCCAAAGCCCAAAAAGCCCTCCAGGAAATTGAATCATTAAAGAATATAGGGGCAGGTAAGGCATTCTTTATGCAAAGCAAGCATGTGAAAGTGAATTATCTATTACTTACCCGAATCCGGAGCTCTCCAGGAGCATTCACAGATCTGCCCGTGGTGTATGCGATCTTGCCGCATTCTACCGCGCCGAGGAGGGAGCTCGGCGGAAAAGGTGTTCTGGTCTCGATATCTGAGGCGGACATCTAGTGCCTGGCGACCAGCTGAAGCAGCTGGTCGAGCTCCACAAGGTCGCCGAACAGGCCATGAAGGGCCTCATAGTTCGACTGTGGCCTACGGAAGCCATGCGTGGGAGCTACTTCGGGCTAGTGCGGTGGCTGGTGGACGCATGTCCATGGATTGAAGTCTTCAAGTGCGCCGTCTGCATTGAAGGTGCCCGTCGGGCCCTTGCCCGTGCTAAAGTGCACTGGGGCAAGATGGATGCTGAGAAGCTTGTGACGGACGGACCACCCCCGGGCAAGGGGCATCGCAAGCCCGAAATGTACTATGAGGGCGTCCTGAAGGGTGCCCGCCTTATAGCGGGTGTATGCTCCAAAGATGTAATTTTGAATAGACTCGCATTCGTTATCCTATACGCTGAAAACTTGTTCATATGCGCTAAGCAACGCTTGTGAATTTAAAATATTACCTTCTGTGCGGCCGTTTCTCAAATTTAAGAGATGGCAAGTCGTTGGCTTCAGCCCCCATGCCACTAGTGCTGGGGTGTTCGGGATAAACTTGAGCGCTCTTGTTCCCATTCTTGGGTCCTTCGAGGAGGCGCTCAGCATAGTGAACAAGGCAACCGGACTATAGTGCTTGAACACTCTCACTTAGCCATAGAATTCTATAATTTTAAATTTGTAGAAGCCCCTAGTATTCGGAAGACCGAGTTCGGGGTGCTATCCACGCCTTGGCCGGACAATGCCGACTCCTCGCTCTAAGCGGCATAAGTCTTTAGGGACCCGGAAAAAAACCTCTCGAACGGCGACCGGCTCTCGCCCTATCATGACGGTCTGTTTTAGCTTTCTCCACTGAGGTGCTCAACCCAATTCAACCAGGGCACAATCGCAGTGGTTCTCCCAGCGCTACCTTAGCTGATATAACGGAACATAAGGTACCAAAACATGGGAGCCGGGCAAACCCAACTATTGACCCAAGACATGATTCGGTGCCGATGCATATAATGCTATAAGTTCGGGGTGCCGCACTTGTGAAAGTGTTCGGACTTATCACACCATATTTTGGGGTACTTAAGCCCCGAGTGTATTGTCCGTAACGAAGTGTGCGGGTGCAACGTGTCATGAATGAACGTATATATCGATAAAGAAAGGAGTGCAATAATAGGCAAAAGCTATGTATTGTTTATTCAAAAGGTACTGCAATGAAAGCGAGCAATCTGAATAATGCGATAAGCAAGGGATGGGACTATTTAACATGTCCCCCTCCGAGGGTAAGCTGCGGGATGGTATGTAAAATAGGTATAATGCTCGTAGTAGAGACCACCTGGACACTCGACGTAGCTTTCTGCTTCCCTGGCTGTTGCATCGTGAGTTCGGCAATTCTAGTGCAGGACAGGGCTTCTGGAAAACGAAGTCCTGAAAGTGAGAGAAAAGAAGAAAGAAAAAGAATGACACAATCGGGAGCCCCTGGTGCGGTTAAGCCGCATTCCGGGCGTGCCGTGGTCGTGCCCCTCCCCTTATGCCCATGGTATCTCCAGAGCGTAGTTATGTACACGTAGTACTTGCTTCGCAATTTCGCGAGGGCTGGGGTTTGGGCCGGATTGCTACGCGTGCTCGGATCGTGCCAGGCGGTCTTGTTGTAGGTTACTCCGGGCGCGCTTGACGGTGTCTGGACGTTTAGTAGCCGGACTCGAGAATTGCTGTGAGAGGCTGCTTTGCACCTCCGCCGCGAGGGCCGCCGTATGCTCCTCCGTTCGGAGAGAGCGTTTGGTGTTTCATTGACCCTAATTGCTCCTCGAGGGCCTGGCATCTTGAGCTTGAGGTATGCGTAGTGCGGCACCGCATTGAACTTTGCAAAGGCGGTTCGTCCAAGCAGTGCGTGATAGCCGCTGCGGAACGGGACTATGTCGAAGATTAACTCTTCGGCGGAAGTTATCCGGGGATCCGAAGACCACTTCGAGTGTAACTGAGCCTATACAATTGGCCTCTACACCTGGTATGACGCCTTCAAAGGTCGTCTTTGTGGGTTTAATCCTTGAGGGGTCTATGCCCATTTTTCACACTGTATCCTGATAGAGCAGGTTCAGGCTGCCACCGCCGTCCATCAGGACTCTAGTGAGGTGAAATCCGTCGATGATTGGGTCAAGAACCAATGCGGCGAATCCGCCGTGGTGGATGCTAGTGGGGTGGTCCCTTCGATCAAAGGTGATCAGGCGGAGGACCATGGGTTGAACTTTAGGCGGCGGCTCCATCGCATATCGTCCCTTTAGTGCACGCTTCCGCTCCCTTTTGGGTATGTGGGTTGCGTATATCATGTTCACCGTCCGCACTTGTGGGGGAAGCCCTACATCCTCTATTGTTCGCTGACGGGCTCCTCCTCGTCATCGCTATGCAGTCCCTTGTCATTGAGTTCGGCATTTAACTTGCACACTTTGTTTGAAGACCCAACAATCCTGTTGGTGTGGTTGGCTGGTTTTAAGGGTGCCATGTATTTGGCACGAGCGATCAGTATTCGGTCTAGATTGGGCCAGGCCCTGAGTATTTCTTTCGAACGGCTTTTCCCGCTGACCGGGTTTAGAGCCTCTGAATCCGGCATTGACTACCGTATCTTCAGCATTATCGCTGTGTCACGGTGTTTGTGCTGTTGCGTAGCGACCGCCATTCTTGTCCTTGGTATCCGAACTACGGGGTTTTTGGTCAAGTTGTTACTACGAGCTAGCCAGCTGTCCTCTCCAGCAAAAGCGGGTCATGAGTGTTGTGAGGGCTGCCATCGATTTCGGCTTTTCTGTCCTAGGTGTCGGGCAAGCCACTCGTCATGGATGTTATGTTTGAAGGCTGCAAGGGCCTCTGCATCCGGACAGTCAACGATTTGATTTTTCTTGGTTAGGAACCGTGTCCAGAATTGTCTGGCCGATTCTTCTGGCTGCTGAATTATGTGGCTGAGGTCATCGGCGTCTGGTGGTCGCACATATGTGCCCTGGAAGTTGTCAAGGAATGCGGCTTCCAGGTCCTCCCAACAAGCAATTGATTCTGGTGGCAAGCTGTTAATCCAATGTCGAGCTGGTCCTTTAAGCTTGAGTGGGAGGTATTTCATGGCGTGTAGAACATCACCGCGGGCCATGTGGATATGGAGGAGGTAGTCCTCGATCCAAACCGCAGGATCTGTTGTGCCATCGTATGATTCGGTGTTTACGGGTTTGAAACCCTCGGGGATTTGATGATCCATCACTTCGTCTGTGAAGCATAGTGGGTGTGCGGCGCCTCTGTATTGAGCTATATCACGACGCAGCTCAAATGAGCTTTGTCTACTGTGTTCGGCCCGGCCGGAATTATTGTATCCGGCGTGACGGTTATCATCGCGTCTCGTGGGGCACCCACGCGATCTGTAGATCGATCTTGTTTGCCTTGCTTTGTCCTCCAATATGTCTCGTGGGTCTGGCGCGTTTCCCCATGCCTTGGTACTTTTCGAGCGACGCCGGGATGCGGCTTGAATGGAGGGCCTAGAGGCCTCTCTGTCGTGGCCACGGGGTGGCCGGTCGGCCGCATCATGCGCTGGTGATGTAGGTTTGGGTGCTTCCTCCTCTAATTGGGGTAGCAGCCTGCGTTTTGGGTATCTCTTGGAGGGGCGTTCGAGTTCGTACTCTTGGCTGCAAGGACTTGATCCATCATCGACTAGCAAGTCTTGGTCAGCTCTAAGCTGCTGCCGCTTTCTTGAGGCTGCTTGCCGTGGCCATAAGCCCTGCGTTTGAAGCAGCTCTGTTTGGCGGGATCCTCGGGCACGACAAATTCGTCATCGTCGAGGCTTGCCTCATCTTGGAGGGAGGCATATAATTATCGTCCCTCCACCTCCCCTCTCGCCGCTCTATCATGAGGCTGGCTTCCCCCTCCTCTGTCTGAATCCTGCTGGAGGAGGTTGTCTTCAACTGTCCTGGGTGTTATTATCTCCCATGCCGAAATCACCGTTTTCTTGTGGCGGGATTTAGAGCGGTGCCCATTGTGGCGCTTGGGCTGTTTCTTGGAGGGGTCATCCTCCGCTGTTCCATCGCCGTTCCCATCTTTTGGGATGTCCACCATGTGTATGTCGTATGATGAGGTGGCCTTCTAGTGCCCTGTAGGTGCTGGTTCTTGGTCATCTCCCGCATCGTCGTCCATACCGTCGATGTCTTCGGAGTCGAAGTTGAGCATGTCGGTTAAATCATCGACAGTGGCTACAAAGTGGGTGGTGGGTGGGCGTTGAATTTCTTCGTCGTCCGCATCCCAACCATCCTGACCGTAGTCCGCCAGGATCTCTGATAAAGAGAGAGACTTTAGTGAATTCAGGATGTCGCCAAAGGGCGAGTCTTTGAAAGATGTCTGCGGCAGTGAACACAATAACCGGCGCCCAATTAGATTCTATTGGCAGGGGCTCGGAGGGTTCGGAGTCCGGAGAGGAGTCCGGCACCTTGGAGTCACGGTCTTCGCAAAGGACAAGGATGGAGTTCGGCTCAATCGCCGTAGAGATCGTAGCCCCTGAAGCGGTGTCCAGCCACTCGTCCTCGATCGGCGGAGTCGGCTCCGAGCTAAGGGTCGGAGCGGACGCTGGTGCGGCCTCCAGGGCACTGACCGGTGGCGAGCTAGATCGTGTCCATCGAGACGGCAGCAGCTTGGCTGTGGCTCGAATCCGTCGAAGATCAAGTCTCCGCCGAAGGTCGGCCGTGTAGTTCAAACTCCCAAATCTGACACGATGGCCAGGGGCGAAGCTTCGATCTGCTTCGGATGGCCAAGTGAATTGGCCCGATTGCAAAGCCGCCCGAATCTGAAGATCTGTCCGGGAGAAAAGTCTCACCTGGACAACGTCGTTGTTGATGATCGAAGGAGCCATCGGGCCTAAGGATGACGACAGGAAGGAACTCTCAATGAAAGCACCAATGTCGGTTGTCAAAACCGGCGGATCTCGGGTAGGGGTCCCGAGGCTATGCGTCTAGGCGGATGGTAACAGGGAGACAAGGGATACGATGTTTTTACCCAGGTTGGGCCCTCTCGATGGAGGTAAAACCCTACTCCTGCTTGATTAATATTGACGATATGGGTAGTACAAGAGTGGATCTACCACGAGATCAGAGAGGCTAAACCCTAGAAGCTAGCCTATGGTATGATTGTTGTTCATCCTACGGACTAAAACCCTCCGGTTTATATAGACACCGGATAGGGTTAGGGTTACACATAGTCGGTTACAACGGTAGGAGATCTACATATCCGTATCGCCAAGCTTGCCTTCCACGCCTAGGAAAGTCCCATCCGGACACGAAACGAAGTCTTCAATCTTGTATCTTCATAGTCCAGGAGTCCGGCCAACGGTGATAGTTCGGCTATCCGGACACCCCCTAATACAGGACTCCCTCAGTATGAAAACGGCCCAATGTATTAACGGGCCACAAACGGGCCGACTGTAAGAACGGGCTGAATTTGGCCCACAAGCAGAAAATGTCAGTAACGGGCCGTAAGTAACCGAATGCTGGAAATGAGCCCAAGAATAAATCGGCCCTGAGAAGGCCGAAAGATAACATGGGCTAGAAACGGCCGAACGGAATAATGGGCTGTTAATGGGTATAAAGTGATACATTGTTCATTATGGGCCAGTTTTACCACGGGCCGTTAACAGGCCGAGGGTTACTAAGGGCCTCAGATGGGCCAAAAGACGTCATGGGCCATACATTGGGCCGGAAGTTAAAACAGGCTGGAATTATATTGGACGGCCCAGATGACGTTATTGGGCCTAATTCAGATAGGCCGTAAACGGGCCCTGGGTTAGAGGGTTGTAAATGGGCTATATGCGAACAGGCTGTTAACAGGCTTGCCATGGGCGGGCCCACCACCTTTTGACCAAGTCAAACGGGCCGGCCTTTTCACAGGAACGGGCCTCTGTTGTGCCGTGCCACGTGTCGACGTATCATAGGCTTTTGGGTCCAATGAGTGGATGACATCTGTCCCAACGGTGAGCCGACACGTGTTTCCTTCAGCCAATGATTATTTTACACATGGAAAATCCCCATTGGTTGGGGCTGTTAACGGGTTATCGGATCCAAAACCGGACCCGATAGCTTAACGGCGTTCCATTACGGTGGATGCCACGTGTCGGTCACCCTTGATGAAAGCACTTCTGTGACGCGCGATTTATCGTCATGGAAGTGAACACTTCCGTGGTGATAATTTTGGTAATGTCATGGAACACTTCTCTGACGGCCTGGTATGACTATCTTGATTCTGTCATAAATTTTTCATGGATGTACATGCATGACAAAAAATGCGAACTACTGTGACAAACACGTATCATCACGGAAGTGTATTTTTTTGTAGTGGACAGAGATGGAGACGATCCTCAGAGAACCACCTGGACCCCCAGCTCCTCCCGAGGCTCAGGACCCCGGCGGCTCATGAGGAGCAACCCCTTCGCCGCGTACCTTCAGCTGCCTCAACTCTCCTTCCTCAGCAGAACCAGGTGACATTTTCCAAGTTCATTTAGCTGGGAGTGCCCCTCGGGCTGCATCATTCCTAGGCTGCGTGGGTCCTCCCTGTGGCATGTATCCCTTTTATGTCTTTAGCTTACCTTGTTGGGGGCGCCCCTCGGGCTGCATCATCCCCAAGCCGCTCGGGCCAGACCCAGTGGCATGTATCTCCCTCGCATTTACTTAAGCCACTATGCTTTCAATGCCTAACCTGCCTATGACTATTACTTGCTCGATCGCCACCCATCATGGGAGCCGCGCGCCGGCCGTCTTTCTTCAGGACCCCTCGCGTGAGTAAGTTAAGCATGGCGTCTATGCTCGGGCCCGTTGGTTCTTGGCTTTCTCACGCGATAACCTCAGGAGATTCGTTTGGTGCGGGTTGTCTGACCACCTCGCAGGACAAACACAACGAACAAGAACCAAGACCAAAGCAACCCGCCTTGAGGTAGGGCCTCGTGGAGTCCATGCTGGCTCACGAGTGCCCAGATACACCTCGTCTAGCCCTGCCGTGCAAACCACGTGTCAGGGCGGGGCTGTACACGCCCCGGGGGCTCTCCGCAGTAGGGAGTCCCCCTCCCACGCCAAGTGGAAGCACCATTCTTCGCGCTCGCCGTCGACACTGTCGAGGAGGGGCTATGCCCGTGCACAAGCGGAAGCACTACGCTCTGTCTTGGTGATAAACGCAGAAAAGGCGGCCTCACGGCCCGTACCAACCTCGGGGGCCCGAGCTCGGTGTCCGGCCTCACCGCGCCTCCCCTCGGGAGAGCAGCGAGGGGCTGGGCACGGGCTGCGCTTCGGAGTCACGTAAGCGTACGCCACCCAACCAGGTCCCTTGGACCTGGTCGTCGCACGCCCCTCCCGAGCCGAGCCTCGGCGAGGGCAGGTATGGAGATGTTTGCGCGTCAAGGGGGACTCCTGAGCATCGCGACTCAAGAGCCTAAGTGGTCACGTAGCCCCTCACTCCTTGGTCTGTCCCGGTCTCCGGTCGGTCCAACGGCGGTTGAGGTATGCGCGGGGCCGGGCCCTGCCGACGTAGAACATTAACCTATCCTCGCGTATACTCCATGTAAGTTGTTTGCGCGTCAAGGGGAACTCCTGAGAATCACGACTCAGGAGCCTAACTGGTCACGTAGCCCCTCATTCCTTGGTCCATCCTGGTCTCCGATCGGCCCAATGGCGGTTAAGGTATGCGCGGGGTCGGGCTCTGCCGACGCAGAACACAAAGCAAATAGGAAGGAAATCGCAAAATCTCAAAGCAAATATTACAAGCCATGTCGTTCTCCCAAATACCAAGCACGAGTTTAAACGCCTCCACGAGGCATGATACATGTTGCAGGGATAGAATAGGGAAGCACCCGCAAGCAAGTCACCCCTGGACACCGCCATCACCCGCAGAAGGTGCTCCTCCCTTGGCAGTGTCGCCTTCACCTGCACTGCCAGATGGAGCCGCAGGATCGGTGGCATCACCGGTCGAGGGCGCGACGACAAAGCCGCGGAACTTCTTCACAAGGGCATCCACTTGACCTTTCACGGCCGCGGCGGTAGCCGCGCAGTGTTCATCAGCTACAGGCTCCAGCAGTTCGTCAAGACAAGCACTGGGGTCGCGAAGGTACAGATGGTTGAAGACACGCGTCAATGCAACTGAAGAAAGGACATGAGCCTCTGCCTCAGCCATGGGACTGATACCCTCCACAACTTCCTCAAGCGCCTTCGCCAGGTGGGGGAGCAGCTGAGCAGGGCCATCCTCATCGGTGGTCAGCGGCTTCTCCAAGCCCTTCTAGTACAGTGACTTCAACGCCACGCTGGACCTCTCCTCAAGAAGCGAGAAGGCCACGCGGTCTTTAGCCAGGACCTTCGCCTTGGCGTCAAGATCGGCCTCCTTCGCCTTCGCCTTCCGCCCCAACTCCTCCAGCCGGCTGCGCTCCGCGGCCTGCGCCTTCGCCAGCTCTCACAGCTTGGTGTCGTGGCCCTTGAGGGCGTCCTCCCGGGCTCTCACCTCCTCCTCCTTCGCCTAGCAGCCACGTGCTTCTTCTTCATGTTGATTCCACAGGCCCTTCAGCTCGTCCTCCAGCGATCGGCAGCGGTTGCGGGCGGCCTCGGCATCCATCAGCGCCGCCTCGCGATCGGCTGCAGCTTTGGCGGCGACCTGCTTCTCCTTCTCCGGGGCCGCCGCGGCCTGGCTGAGCGACGCTCGAACCGCCGAGTCGGAGTGAAGCCAGCCAAAGGCCAGCTCCAGGCGCCCGACTACCAGGCGCGGGTCCGCACCCAGGAGGTCTTCCCGCAGCTGGGCCATCTCCGAAA
Organism: Aegilops bicornis; assembly: GCA_021605145.1. Taxonomy (NCBI): domain Eukaryota; kingdom Viridiplantae; phylum Streptophyta; class Magnoliopsida; order Poales; family Poaceae; genus Aegilops; species Aegilops bicornis. The sequence goes on from CM038671.1 coordinate 108,143,142, forward strand.
GGACACGCTCCAAGACGATGGAGGAAGCAGAAGTACTAGGGGCCAGAGGCGCAGCAGGAGGAGGAGGCAACGTCGTTACCAGAGCCAGGGAGATCAAGGGCTCCTGAGCCTTTGGGACCTCATCAGCCGAGCCAGACACCGGCACTTCCAGAGTCAGCGGGGCCACGGGGGCTGACTACTCCCGACGATGCTCCTCTTGGCCTCATGAGGGCGACCGGGCCGGGGAGGTGCGAGTGCTATCGCCTCCTTTCTCCGCAGAAGGGGGCACGGCCGCTGCATCCTCCTTCCTTTTCTTCGCCGAAGGCATCGGCCTGATCAACCAAGGGTGAACGTCAGAAAATAGCAAGTACAAGCAGGAACAAGACGAAGCTCGAAGCACTTACTGATCCACCGCGACGTAGTCCACCCTCCACTTGGGAAGCCTAAAACCCGAAAGCGTCGGAGCCTGAGGAGTGGGCACACGGGCTCCGGAGGCAGAAGATGGCGCAACAGAAGGGCCGGAGCCTGCTCCAGGCGGCGTCAAGGCGGAGGTAGCACCTCGAGAAATCAGCGACGACCTGCCCTTCGTCGGGATAGCAGGCCGCTCTCCCTCCTCCTGGCGGGTTTCGACCTCGGCATCGTCAGGAAGGGCGCGGAGGATCTCGGCCTTGCTCAAGGGGGAGGTTTCTCCCATCTCCTCGGGGGTCTCCTCCGAGTCCTCCTCCCCCTCTTCCTCCCCGTGGGACTCGTCAAAAGACAGCTCCACCGGCCTCGGTGCTGCAGGGGCCCCAGTAAGCACCGGCGACACCAGCCCGTGCACGTCAAAGGTCGGCCTGGAGGCCACGATCGGCTCCCAGTCCTTGCGGTGGAACAGAGGAACGATGGCGCTCGGCGGGTACTCCTGGTTGTCCCCGACCAAGAGGCGCAGGACAGCAGTCAGCTCATCGTCGGGCAGGGCCTCTGGCCTCAGGCGAAACTTGTCTTCTTCATCTCCAAGCCTCCACAAAGGCGCTGCAGCGCTGAAGTGGAAACAACCATAGCGTCAAGAATTCCCTCGGGAGCATGGCCCGGCTTCAAGTCGGTCTTCATCTGCTCCAAAGATCAACGACGCCTTGCGCTCATCGAGAAGCTCGCGACAAGACCACCCCTTGTCGGACTGGGGCATCTTCGTCGGTAGCGGCAAGCGTGGGTGGATGCACTTGGCGTCCATCATGACCAATTTGGCCCTGAGGTTGTCGACCTTCTTCCCAGTGTTCGAGAACGAGTTGGCCTTGCCGGACGCGATGAAATTGGCCCACCCGGAGATATGGCCCTCGCTAACGCGAAGGAAGAAGAAGTGGCGCAGCAGAGCCACGGACGACATCACGGCCAGATACGCCTTGCAATAGTAGGCGAAGATGGACAGGAGAAGGATGGACTTGGGATGAAGATGCAGCACCTGCAGCCCGAACTGGTCGAGGACCTCATAGAAGAAGTCAGAGAAAGGAGGAACCAACCTGGCGGCGATGTTGCTCGTGAAGAAGGGGAAGAACATGCTCCCCACGGGCTCCGCCACGTCGGAGGTAACCCGAAGCTCCGTATTCCCCCATACGTTGCTCTCCACCGCCGTCAGCAACCGCGTGGCGGCAAGGCCCTTCTTCAAGACGTTGGGCGTGTCGAGGGCAGGCTCGTACCAAGCCGGCGACGCGGAGGGCTTGACCTTGTGCGGCGCCATAGGTCGCTGATGCGGAGGAGGATGGAAGCAGATCTGAGGATTTCGGAAGCAGATCGCAAGGAAGGGGATCTAAGCAAGGCAAAGAGAAGCAATGAAGGCAAGACATGCATGCCCGGCCTTTTGTCAAGTCGGGCGATTCTTAGAGGCAGCGTGGGGAAGCGGAGATGCCCACGTCCAATCAACCGCCACGCGTCGACCAAGGCCGCAGGCTTTTGGGGCCCGCGGTGCTCCGTACTTGACCTTTGGCTTCCCCTCGAAGCAAAGCCCGAGCGTGCCTTGGGCCCGGGGGCTACTGTCGGTGTTGTGGGAATGGGGGTCCCCATACTTGCCTGCCTGCGGCCCACGGCGTGGCTGTCCCAGTAGGCCTGTATGGCCCATCTTCATCAAGAAGGCACTCAAGACCCTCGCGAGGGGCCAAGCCTCGTGAGGCGGATGATGCAAGACCTCCTCAGCAGCGGCCTCGCCAGGCAGGCTCGCGAGGGCGGAGAGATCAAGGCGAGGCAAACCTCACGAGGTTCTCGTGATGTGAGCCATGATGATCAAGATCAGGCGGAGTGCCGGTGAGGCGCCCGGTAGCCTTGACGTCCTTGTTTCCTCTTTCGTGCTAAGGGGGCAAGCGCAGGCGCAGAGTATCCAGGAATCAAGCAAAGGTTTCCATATCGGTGCAACGAGACCAAGACCAGCAGGACGGCAAGATAGAGGTCACCATGGAGCCCAAGATGGCGTCACCACGTGAGCCTTTGCGGCGAACCGCTTTGTCAGGATAAGCTGTACTAGATGTCCCCTATCAAATTGGCCGTTGTTGGCTCCCTTCCCGCTCAATATTTGGGGAGAGGACCAGGGCCTATATAAGTAGAACTAGCCACCACAGTAGGAGAGGACTGATTGAGAGGCATCTCACCTAATCCTTAGCCACACACCGAGCACAAGAACACCTCAACCTCAGGACGTTGTTCTTCCCCTTGTACTGTTCATCATCAGCCCAAGAGGCAATCCACCACCACCACACTGGAGTAGGGTATTAAACCACAACGGTGGCCCGAACCAGTATAAATCTTGTGTCCCTTGTGTTGTGAGTTCTTCGAGTTCGTTCTTGAGATCTTAGCTAGTTAGGACGTGGATCGGTAGGGAGGAAATCTTCGCGCGCACCCCAATGTTTGAACCTTGAGGGTTTCCCCCGACCCCGTGATCCGACACGGCCCATATAAGGCCTACTTGTGTCAGGTCCATTTAAGCCCACGACCCATACGAGATGTGCCAATTTGGCCCATCAACGGCCCATTAACGATTTGACACCATTGCAGCCCATCCTCAGTTTGAGCCCGTTAACAGCCCGCTATATATTTGGGCTCAATATCGGCCTTATGTGGTTTCAGCCTGTTAACGGCCCATTCAAGGGATGGGCCAATTTTCAGGATGTACATCTTTCGGCCGTGCAGCGACCCATTTAAGTGTTGAGCCAATTTCTGGCCGGGTGTGTCTTTCAGCCTGTTGGCGACCCATAAGTGAGTTGGGCCATTTGTCGTCGGACCTAAGTTTTGGCCTTTTAACGGCCCATGCTCTTAATGGTCCAATACCAGCCCGGTTTCTCTTTCGGACTGCTAAAGGCCCACAACACAGTTGGGCCATTTACAGTACGACCTGTCTTTCGACCTCTTAGTGGCCCATGCTCTTCATGGTCCGGTACGAGCCTGTTGTCTCTTTCGGCCTGCTAAAGGCCCACGGTATAGTTTGGCCATATGTAGCCAGAACTTAGTATCGGCATGTTAACGGCCTGTGAAATCAAATGGGCCCACCTGTTGCTCGCTTTGATGTCGGCCTATTAACGACCCGGGAGGTAAGAGGGCCAACCATTAACTTTCAGCCTGGTAACGGCCCATTAACTTAATGGGCCCATTAAGTTAATGGGCCCACTAAAGTTCATACATGTCTTTAGTACCAATTAGATAATTTGAGCCCATTACGACGAGCAATTATGCACAAGACCAAAACCGATCAAGCAAAGGTACGGAATACAGGGGAAAACGTTGCACATCCAGCATATATTACAGGAAATTACATCCACTGGGCAACCAAAGATTGATGCCAGTGCAAATAAATGAACAGAACCTAACGATCTACAACATCACAATCGCAACCTCGGTAGCGGATGGCACCCATAAGCATGTGGGCAAGTTCTTGCTGCTTTGCTACACTGTCTCTGAAAACATTGATCAGTTGTTGTTGCGCATGAATGTGCACCTCTGATTCCTCTACCATTTCTATCGTTGCTTCAGCCATTAATTGGTTCACAAACATACATTTTTTCCGTTGCATTCGAGACAGAGGAAACTGAATAGATTCAGATGGCGATTTTGGCAGGCTTGTATTATTGATAGTGGAGAGTGTCTCGACCACTACATCTAACATAAATTAGGAGGGGAACCGAACAGATTAATCAAGAGTTATTGCCATATTACCTGGCCTAGATTTATTGGAAAGAAACAATGGGGTTGCCTTGCTTTGTTTCGAGTTTGTCATCTTATCTTGACAGCTTTGCGCAAATTAACACACTAGCATTGCTATCATTGGCCAGGTCAGATAATAGGAAAGCAACATTGACACAGCGAACGTTTGAGCAACTAGACCACACCAGCCTACACCAAATTAACACAATATGGCACATCTATCATCAGCTAGGTAAGGTAATATGAAAGCAACATTGACACAATGAATGAATGGGCAACCAGAGCAGCACTACAATTCAGTAATGTGCATGATATGAGATAGTACACTCATGCTGCTCAGTATGCAAAACTACCAGGCAGTTTTCCTTACAAAAATCAGCATTGTCGCCTTTAAAATTTTCGTACAACTGAATTTAGATCAGATAAAGGTTGGATTCACACTGATTAACAAAATACATGCTGATGTAAAAATATAGTGATATACAACAGGTACTTACATCAGCATTGGAGCACAAAGAATTCCCGCAAGATACTTTCCTCGAATACGATCCCAGTATAGAAAGTCTTCTATCCTTTAAGCTTATTTTCTAAAACAGAGATGGGTAAGAAACATGTAGAAAATATGATCAGAATGCTATAAAATTTCATGATGCGAGGATACGCACACGCTTCTTAGAATGGAGTTCACATATTTTTGCTGGACTGGAGCGGACTAGTTCTTTGGCCACAGGAATCTGCTTATTATGAGTGGGAGTTGGGTTTCTCTGTGCTGGAGGAATATCTATGAAAACTGGAGTTGGTTTATTATCTCCTGGCATTTGGATCTTTTGCAAAGACCTGGTTTGTAACCCTTCAGATTCTAACATAGCCGTCTTCCCCTTGCATGCCTTATATAGAAGAATGGTGCTTCAATTATAAAACATGCTACATTAGAGATGGAATAGGTACTGAAGAATAGAAAGGCATGACATATTGACATGTATTCCTTCCATCCGGAAATAAATGGATGGGTCTAGGCGGATTTCAGTTCTAGATACATCCAGTTTTATCCATTTCTGTGACATGTAATCCGGACGGAGGGAGTATGATGTAAGAGCTAGGGATACGACAGGACAACAATGTAAAAAAACACTACTTGAATGTAAAACTGTATGCTAGCGGAATACATACAGAAAAACACTAAGGCAACATATGCGTGTATGATTGGGAAACTAAGATGGCATTGCAAGAGACCACTAGAACATCACTTCTATGTAAAAAAAGAACATGGTATGGTAGACAGATGAAGTACATACTGATGAATAACAATGCATAAGATATTCAGAAGCATGATGTCCAAACTAAGCAAATGGCATTGCGATAGAGTAGAATGACAATACTTGAATTTGAAAACATGTTATCATGAATGGAATAGGTACTGAAAAACAGGAAGGCATGCCATATTTACATGCATGATCAGCAGGCTAAGCACAAGGCATTGCAACAGAGTAGATGCACTCCGGGACATATGCATGTTGTACCCATATCAAGGGCCAAGTTAGAGCAAGGACCTTGTGGGGTGAATAGGGTTCATCATCTTTCTGCAAGTCTTGTGAAGAACTGCCTTTACATGTTCCATCATACTGGGTATCATTGACGTCAAGTTTTTTGGTCGTTACATTGCTCCGTGAGGTTCTTGTGGATAAATCAGTGTGTGCAATTATATCTGACATGCATGGAAGACAACTAGTAGTTAGATTTATGTAATGAGTGCCTTTAGGAGACGACATAAATAGTAGAACTAGGGTTAACTAGCAGCAACAAGTCTCAAAAACTAAAGGGAGAACACAGATGAAAGCTACAGAATATGCATCGTTTGTACTCGAGATTAACTAGATGGCACACAAAAGTGTTAAAGAACAACTTAGGTAATACTAGAAGTGATATAATACTATAATCACCAGCCTGTGGGATAGCATTGGCTGATGGATGATAACTATGGAACAGCGTTACCTAAAGAACAAGTCTCTTAGCTGAACTATGGAACAATGTAAACTCCTGATAAAGACCCGTAAGAGATCAACATGAATATACAGTGAAATGTGATAATCTATTTTCCATGCTTAGATGAATAACAAAGACATAAATGTTGCACACAAGTAAGATGAGGGTACAACCTATCTGGCCGCCATCCATAGGAGTGAGCATCATGTGCTGACTTGTCGATGGCCCTGCAGTTGTTGTGGCTGTCCATGTCGAGCACGCGCACTCGATGCAGGGAACTATTGAGTGGGGACTATAGCTCCCTTCTAGTATATGCTTCCCTTGTTGGAGCAGCTACGGTGAGTCGGAAGACGGTGTGGCTGAAGATGCAGAAAACGCATAATGTTAAGAACGACATATCTCTCTGATCTGAAGAAATACCCTAAGAGATCAATAGCAAGGTACGAGAGTGGTCACTCGTCTGTTGACTGAAGACTAAATTGGGGTCACACAATTTTATTTTATTTAGTCTTGTCCGATCTACGCCGGATGGCTTGATGGCCGTCTTGTGCCTCCCGGCTGACACTGTTCGGAATCTTCCCCGAAGAGCCAGCGACCACCGGCAGAGCAGCCTGCCTCCCCGTCTGTGGCCCTGACCAAAACCCCGCTCCCCACCCCACCGCACTGCCATGGTTGCGCCGCCCCCAGGCCAATCCACAAAGACTCGCCGTCATCCAGATCTGGTGGCAGCAGTACCTTCAACCCACGCAACTCTAAGATAGCCATCTAAGCGGTGCTTCCGCGGTGAACTTGCGCCCCCGCACCCTTATGTTAGACACCAACCAACCGGCAGCCTAGGAGCTCCGCCGCCTTGAGGGGTGCTACTTCCCATTGGGAATTGATTGGCCGAGACTAAAAATTCAGACAACTGACACCTAAATAAAGTGATTTGAGATGAGGGTGCGACCTATCTGGCGGCCCGGTGAAGTAGGCAGCTCCAGCTGCCGAGTCGGTGAGGCTAGCGCGGTTGCGGTGGCTACCGATGGCAGGGAAGCAGAGATGTCACGACGGTCGACGGCTACAGGGAAGCTGCACCGGGGCTCTGGACAGATCCGAAGTTGGAGCCGCTCCGATGTTGTGAACAACGACGGGGGTGAATCGGCTCCAGTACGGTTCACGCGGCCGTCGTTGAGGCAGCTCCAACAGCACGGAGTAAGAGGCACACGACCTAGTGCATGACGGCAAATATGGACAACGTCTCCGGCATTAAGGAGGAGGGTGGCTGTGAATTTGGTGCGATGGGGGTGCCATGGAGGAGGGGCTGAGGTTTCACGGCTCGGGAGAAGGGAGATTTCGGGGAGAAGGTGATTTGGCGCCCACGAGGTATGAATGGGGAATTGGGAGGGGAGTGGAACCATGTCTTCTGACGCATTTATGCGAAATGTGTGTGTGTGGGGGTTACAGTTCTACCCCTGCCTTTAGGCTTCTCGGCTTGGATCTGTGTTCTGAGGGTCGGGGATAGTAGAGTAACTTTGCTTCTCCCAAATAGTGGGCGCGAGCGATTTCGGGCGAGGAGGGCATGTTTTGAAATATAATGGGCGCGAGCGATTTCAGGCGTGGAGGGCGTGTTTTGAAATATAGTGGGCGCGAGCGATTTCGGGCGAGGAGAGCGTGTTTTGAAATAGTGGGCGTGAGCTATTTCGGGTGAGGAGAGGGTGTTTTGCCGACCATGGTTTACGAATTATTTGGCACATGTCATTTCGGCTGAGGAGAAGGCGCGCTTGGATGAAGTTACAAACCTACCCTCGATGTACAACGGGTCAATTGATGCATGTCCCACATAGGCCGGTAATTTTGCGTCTCCCATTTATTTGCTCGGGCAAATTCCACCGAGCAGAGGGTGTTTAACGGCTCGTTCAAATTTTGGGAGAACGAGCATCCACGTCTACCTTACCAAGTCGATTCGAAACAAATTTTGAAATATTAGCTTGCCACTTCTTTTTTAGATGGAGAGATGATGCTCGACAGTAATGTGTTTTTACATGCTCGTTGCTAACAATTTACTATATGACAAATAGTTGACCCACTCAAAAACGGGATACAAACCCAAAATGAAATATCTCGATTCAATGAAATAGCTTGTTCACCAGGTCAAAATAGCAAACTAAATCCAAAATTGAACACCTCGATCGAGTATCATGTTGTACAGTATTATAGTACTCCATGAACATGTTGAAAGTCAAGTTAATGAACTTGTTTGATATACGCATATCTCCGTTCATGTGTGGATTGCAGACAACATGTTCTCCAATTTAAATATTTGAATGCAAGTTTATATTGAAACATGGTTTATATCAGTCTTTGATACATAAAGCCTTGACCTCCCCTCTCCGGACTCCTGATCTCTCTCTCTCTCTCTCTCTCTCTCTCTCTCTCTCTCTCTCTCTCTCTCTCTATCGCTCGCTCGCTCGCTCGCTCGCTCGCCGACAATCTTCAATTCTATCGCACGCATCCAACACACAAACCTTGTTGGTCCCTCTCCCTCTCTCTCCATCTCTCTCTCTCTCTTTGTGTGTGTGGGGGGGAGGGGTCTTTCTAGTTCGCATGCATATATACTCCATCTATAGGTCTCTCTCGCACACTATGTATGATTCTCTAATCCAAGCTAAATATCTTGGGTGCACTCATCGTACGCACACAAATTCCTTGGCTCTAACTCTCTCACGCACCACTCTGTCATCTCGGAGCTCTTCCCTCTCTCTCTCAAACTCTCCATCTCCCTGGGTCACACATACACATGCATATCTCACTCGCACTTGATAGACCCATCTAAAACTCTATCTCTCTCCCTTGTTCTCTCTCCATCTCACACGCACACACACACAATCTCATGCCTAGCCAAGTATGATGGTCTCTCACTCAATTGTAGGCACACGCAGTCCCCCCTATATGTATATGACTAGCTAATCTTAGTCTCCATCACAAACAAGTGCATCGCCTATGTTGATTTCTCTCGGGGCATCTTTCTATCGCGCACGCACCTCCCTCGATCTCCCACCCATATAGTCCCCTCACGATCTCAAGGGGATCTCTCTATCACAAACACACCCTCTCTCCCTCCCCATGCGTCCATGTTCTCCATGCGTCCCTCTCGACCTTTGTTCCTTGTTGGCCAGACCTCTATTGGACATGTGCTATAGGGGTGTCTCTCCCCGTTGCAAACAATCACGCACTAGCTATCTTCGTGTATCTCCTCACCTCGCTTTTCTATCTCAGAGATGTATGCGTTATATGTTTGCACAAGAAACGAAAAAACACACACTCTCTCTCTCTCTAATTTATCGTTTGTTGTCCCTTTCTCTTTCACACATATACTCTTTTTGCACACTCACTCATTCTCCTTCACACGCACTTGATCTCTCTCGACTTAGGCACTCTCTTCGGTCCATAGCATATAGATTTATTGAAAAGTCAAACATCACAAAGTTTCACCATGTACGTGGAGAAAAATATTTACATCTAGAACGGCAAACATATACCATTAGATTCATCATGAGATGTAGTTTTGTATGATGTATCTTCGGTATTTTAGATATAAATAACATTTGTGTAAACCTGGTCAAAGTTTACAAAGTTCGACTTCTAAAAAATTTACATGCACTGCATTATGAGCAGATGGAATATCTCTTTCCCCCTCTCAGCTATCTGACGCACCACTCAGCCTTATCGGGGCTCCTCTATCTCTCTCAAACTTTATATCTCCCTGGTTCACACATACACATGTCTCGCTCGCGCTACATACCCATCTAACACTCTCCTCCCTTGTTCTCTCTCTATGTGACATGCACCCCCCCTAAGTACCATAATCCCTCACTCCATCATAGGCGCACGGGCTCGCCCCTAAGTATGATTATCTCTCACTAGCCATCAGGAACACACATATTGTCTCCTTCCATCCATACGTCTATCTCGATATCTCTCGGGGTATCTTCTATCGCGCACACACCTTGTCACTCGATCTCCCACCCATGTAGTCCCATCACGATCTCCAAGGGATCTCTCTATGACAAACATACACTCTCTCCTCCCCATGTCTGCATTTTCTCCCTACGTCTCTCTCGATTTCTCTCCCTTGTTTGTCAGACCCCTCTTGGCCATGTGCTAGGGGTCTTTCTCTCTCGGTTGCAAACAACCACACACTATCTACTCACCTTGCTTCCGCTATCGAAGATGCATGTGTGATATGTTTGCACAAGACACACACGCTTTTTCTCTAATTTTATCGTGTGTTGTCCATGTCTCTTTCACACACGCACACACACATTTTTCAGTCACTCTTTCTATTTCACACACACTCTCTCTAGTTAGGTACTCTCTCACGTCCATAAGCATATGGATGTTTTGAAAAGTCAAACCTTAGAAAAGTTAGACCAGGTATATGTGGAGAAAAACATTTACATCTGGAACGATCCTTAGATTCATCACAACATGTACTTACTTCATACTATCATTTCTCTTTGGTATTGTAGATATAAGTAATTTCTTTATAAACTTGGTCAAAGTTTCAAAAGTTTGACTTTAAAAAAATGTAGGCACTACATTATCGAACGAAGGGAGTAGCTCTTTCTCTCTCTCTCAGCAATCTCTCACCGGCCTGCCCTCTCACTCGAACTCTCTATACCGAGGGATTATACGGTCAGTGTGTCAGCGTATAGCTCCATATATTTTTTAGTTGACCGGTCAACCAGTCCACATGTTGCCTTGTCAGCTTGTGTTCTCTATCTTCGTGTGTTGGCCCATCTGGCAGTGGGTGAAAATAAATAAACTAGAGGCCCATCTGACATGCGGTGAAGTAAACAAAGTTGAAACCACTCGGGGTAGCACCCCGCACGCTAGTAAATTGAGAGCGCATTGAGGACACACTTCTTCCGCGTGAAGGACGCACTCGCGCACAATTCACCACTTTGCGACGGCATGCATAGAAAGACGCACTCGCGCACACCTAGCAGGCCAGCACACAACACACACCAGCACACGTGTACACCAGCGTCGCCGCTGGTTGAGATGGATAGCAAGGCAGCCAACAAGCGGAGGTGGCTCGAGCCAAAACTGAATCCAATGAGCTTGGACTTCATCAACAGCCTCCCTGACGACATGTTGCTCGACATCATCGGCCTCCTCCCCACCAAATCTACCGTGCGGACTGCCCTGCTCTCCCGACGGTGGCGCCCCCTCTGGCATCGCGCCCCCCTCAACCTCACCGGTGATAGCTGCCTCCGCGACGGGGACTGCAAACGCATGGCCGTAGTCTCCAAGATCCTTTCATCGCACCCTGGGCCAGCCAGACGCCTTGACATCTGCATGTTCAGTACCAACTACAAGGTCCAAGCCAAGTTCCACGAGTGGTTCTTATCCCCCGCCCTAGGTCAGCTCGAGGAGCTCAACTTTGAAGTTGGATGATGTCGCTATCTGCCGCTGCCCGCGCTCCGCCTCACGCCAACGCTGCGCCGTGCCAGCTTCAGCTCCTGCTATCTTCCCCAGATTAATGTTGCGCCCGCCCTTCTTCTCCCTCAACTCAAGCAGCTCGACCTCTTCGACGTTGTCATCTCGAAGAAGGCTATGGAGCACCTGCTCCACTTGTATCTTTGCGCTCGAGTACCTTCGTCTTCAGCAGATCCACGGGTTCATTAGCCTCCACATCGCCTCGACGAATCTCCGATGGATTTATGTGTCTTGCTGGCCCCGCAATAAGACATCAATTGGGAAGAGATCACTCTAGCTGTTCCATGTTATGGTCATTGAGAATGCGCCTTTCCTTGAGAGATTACTTGTATCTGATCTAGAAGGTCCAACAAAAATCAGGGTCATTGACGCGCCGAAATTGACAGCGTTGGTGTACCCGTCTGCCAAATTCTTCGAACTTTTTATTGGATTCGTAATCGTTCAGGTACAACACTCATCTTCTTCTACGTCTTCTTGAAATTCACATTTTTAAATTTCTTCTTGATGTATTTACGACCATCTTCCAGAAAATGATTCCCACAAGCTTGACCCAGTCTATGCGCACAGTGAAGATCTTGGCAATAAAACCTATCGGCACCAATCTGGATCAAGTTGTTGGTTCCTTACATGCTTTCCGTGCACGGAGAAGCTACTCATGGAGGTGAAACTTCTTTCCTATTAGTAAATGGTAATCATAAAATAGCTCAATTTTTTTGAAATTTTCACAAATTACGATGACAAGGGTAGTGTCCAAAACTGCATCTATGCACTGCACCGAAAGAAATGTTTTTAGTGTTTTTTCTCACGTGATCACCTGCATCGCTTTTTTGTTGTACTACTTCATAGTGGAAAGTAACTTAGACTAGTAACTCTATGGTTACCCTAAGAGCAAGTACTACTTCCGTCCTGGTTTACTCTTCCTATTTTGTAGTATCAAAATTTGACCATGGATTTAACTGACAAAATGTTAATGCATGTCACTAAAAATTATATCGTTGGATTCGTATTTGAACATAATTTCAAATGGTATAATTTTTGGTGACATGCATTGGCATTTGCTTAGGTAAATCTATGGTCAAATCTTTACACTAAATATGAGGTAGTACAAAAGTGGGCTATAACGGCCCTCCACTATGTAGGCCAAAACACGTGCCAAATTCACTTGTGATGCATTTGGCATTGATGCCCCTCCATTGCTCACCTGGTGCCCCAATCTGGATCACCTACTTTGCTCTGGTGCCAAATTAACTCACGCAATGAAAAAACACTTGCGTGGGAGAGAGAGAGAGAGAGAGGACCGAGGCAATAAAAAAACACTTGTTTGGGAGACTGAGAGGCTGGTGTAGTTGGTTTGTTTATACATGTGGGCCTGTGTGCACAGCGGTGCCAACTCTCTCACATCGCGAGAGCGGTGCCAAAATCTTTTGATTTGACATTGATTCGTATTATGTGGCATACTTTTGAGAAAAATGGCATCGGTCACATAGTGTAAGGCAACAAATGTCCAAGCTCTTCACGTGATCCTAGGTAAATGAGAGGAAATATAATGAGAGAGAGAAAGTGAAAAAATATCACTAGCCAGCCAACCCTGTCGTATGAGCGAATGATATTGGTACCTCTTGATGACACGGCAATCTTATATAGCCAGGTGCTCTAATATGTTATCTTCTTTTGCAGATAAAAAAAGACTCGAAGGTGAAAAATGTGTTGCACTATAACAATATCATCGAATGCCTTGATCTCCATCTTACATAAATTGATTTGATCGACTATCGAGGCAGCACATCTGAGATTAAATTGGCCAGGTTCTTCGTTCTGGAGGCAAGTGTGCTCAAGGTAATGAGGTTTGGCGTTCTCCAGCGCAACAATGAATGGCGTGCTGATCACCGCAAGCGTCTAAGCCTAAATGACAAAGTCTCCGCATAAGCTGAATTTGTTTTTGAAACATCAAGTGACCAGAGACTCGAAAAATTATTTGCCCATTAGTGACTTGTCAGGGTGGTGGATTTTAGTTTGTACGATAATATTGCATCCACCTAAAGTTATGAAAGTTGTTATGTAAACTTCGTAGTAATTCCCTCTTCGTAGGTGCAGCATTACTCCTAACATTTGTAATATCAGTTTGAAACTTGTAATATTGTCGTGTCCTATTCCTGCGTTTTCAAAATCCTGCGAATCAAAGAGGTCCTGAGTTGGTGATGATGTTGTGCCTTCCATCTTTCACCAATAGCCGTCGGATCTAGATCTGACACATACAAACCAAACTTCTCCGGTTTGCAAAAAGATGCCCGCACTTGTTCCCTATTTACAAACAACTCCTTGTCTCTCACAATCAGCCTTATCTCCTCCCCACCACATCTAGAAGGCCATGGAAAAATCTAGCGCGATGGCCGCTGCCGGCGCCGCACCCCCAATCTTGGTGTTCCGTGCAATGCACGAGCATCTACGCACGGGAAATTATGTTGAACACGACTAGTTGTAAGCAGGCTAGCTCTACAGCCATGATGATAGTGACTGCAGATGGTGAGGCTGACTATGGTATGCCGAACACGGCGCCTATACTCAGGTGTCATCTTGGTATGAGGTCTTGTCACATCACCGTGAGGAGCGACCGCGTAATAATTTGACCAATGGGTAGGGCGATTGCTACTACATTAGTAGTACTACTACTAGTACTAGCACCCTTTATGCGGATTTAGTAGTACTACCATGTCCATCTGGATTTAGTATTTGACTAGCAATATCTAGTAATGAATGTCACAAAAAATGTACTACTGCCTCTGTAAATAAATACATGGTGTATTGCTTTATTCCTTCTGGTAGATGGCTCAAATCTGAAGTCTCATCAATCAGACTACTATTGTACTCACCGAGCGCTCTGCTTTGTAAGCTACCAAAAAAAATTGCAACCAAAGACTACTATTGTACTCCCTCCGTATTGGTGCATTAGTCACGTTACGAAAACCAAATAGTAATCCCAAAACTTTTAGGCGCGGTGCATTAACTACCCACCTCGTTCCTTGTTTTTTGCCATGAAAAAAAGAAATCACCCAATACGAGACGTGGGGTGTGTATGCATCCAATGGCTTGAGACTACTCCCTCCGTCTACGTGTATAAGTCATCTTAGAGCAAGTGAAAAAGAGGAGTGGGCTCTCATGCAAGAGCCTAGCTATATGCGGATTCCTAGGTCGATACTCCCTCCGTTTCTTTTTACTCTGCGTGTAAGATTTGCTCAAAGTCAAATTTTATAAAGTTTGACCGACTTTGTTGGAAAAAATATCAACATCTATAATACTAAAGCTATATGGTATGAAATTAATTTAATCATGCATCTAATAATATTGATTTCATATTGTGAATCTTGGTATTTTTTTCTATAAACTTAGTCAAAATTGACAAAGTTTGACTTTGACCAAATCTTATATGTGGACTAAAAAGAAACGGAGGGAGTACAACAAATATGAAGAAAGAGAGAGAGAGAAGAAGAGAAAAAGTAGTACTCTTATAGCCAGCCTTATAGCTAACCTTATTGTATGAGTGGCTACAAGTGATGGCTCTATATGACATGGCAACATCATATAGCCGACAGTTGGCTATATTATTAACCATGCTCTTAGGTTGTGCACCGTGACCCAGACGAAGGGGAAAGCGAGAGAACTTAATGTCTTTTTGCTAATTAATAGGATTACATGCAATGAACTAACTACTGCATGTCATGTTTGGTAGTCTCAAGTCATTGAAATCATGCACAGCCCACATCTCTCATTGGTTGATATGTCATGAAATAAGAAACGAGGAGGGAGTTAATGTACCGTGCCTAAGTGTTTTGGGATTATTTGGTTTTCGTAAGGTGACTTACGCAACATTTTTGGTTACATGCATTAACATTTTATTAGTTAAATCAAAGGTCAAAACCTGGCGCAAAATGCAAAGGGGACCAATAAACCAATAAACATCAAATTTCTCTCGTTTGGCCCCAACTAGAGGTCCGGTGAGATGACTATACTGCACCGGCACGGAGGGGGATGCAACTTCATTGACTTACTGCACCTGCCTTTGGGTGTATGACACGTGGGCCCAACAGGTGGCTGGCCCACCTGTCATACAGCCAAAGGCAGGTGAAGTAGAGGGTTGAGGAGTAGATGGCCAACACACACATGAATGCAACGTAGTCTGCACTTCTCATATAAAGGCTCCCCGCCAGTCCAATCTACGAAATCCTATGCACCTACGCACCGTATCCAAGGGCAAGAGCGATCACTCCAATCGCAAGATCAGTTGACTAGAAGCTAAACCCATGGAGGTGATGAGCGCGAGCATCGGCCGGCTGTGCCAGATGGTCCACAACGCTGGCCTGCGGCTCAGCACTAAGGAACGTCTCCAGGTCGTGCTTGAGGCCGCCACGGCGAGAGGCCGCTTGGACGACAACTTCATCTCCTTGTTCGACGAGGTCCTCATCGGCTTCCTCGACAAGTTCACCGTCGTTAGGAAGCTCGCGGACGACCTTGACGTACGCCTCCAGCCCACGCGCCCAGGCTCTGCGATGCCTGCCACCCTCAACGAACTCTATGGTGACAACCTCTTCGATGCACTGGTGTCCCTGCGACTGCTTGCCGTCACGCCGGAGAATGTTCACCTCGAGGTCACGCTCGCCACGCAGCATCTGGCGCGGCAAGACACCATCGACATAATCACCCATGTCTACGTGCAAATCGTCCACAAGGACTACTACATGCAAGAGGAGGACGATAGGACACTGGCCTTCTTGGACCGCAGGGCAACCTTGGACGGCATTGTTCAAAAGCACGTTGAGCTCGCCGCCAACGCCACTTCTCCTCACACGTCGGTTGGTGACTCGGCGCACTAGGGCGTGAGGATGTCATTGATGAGTCCATATGTATCTTTATCTTTCCGTGAAATCCATGTAGTAGTATATGGTACTACTAGTAACTATCTTACCTTTCGCATCAACTTCATAATTTTCGTACGTACTCCGTGCATGAACCGCGCCAGAACCAAACTTCTCATTACTCTAGGGAAAATTGTTATTTCTATCTATCGGTCGCGCCATGGAGCAGAACCAAATTTTACAAGTTACAAGTTCAAAAGGAAAAGCCTGCCATGTTCGCGTCGCACCCCCACACAGTTGGTTCGGCACGCCGCTCAAGGGGGAATGCGTGCTGTGTTGCATTTTCACTTACAAGTGGGACCCTTGATTGAGCAAACCGACTATCGGCAAACCCCACCCGCCCACGCTGGTGGCTGAGAAAACAAGAGGGAGAAGAGATGGTTGTAGCACGGACTCCAAGAAAATTGGTGTCGGATGGGACTCGTGTGGGTGGCGTGTGCCGTACTGCTAGACGTGAATGCTAGTTATGGCCCATGCCACCCCACTATATCAAGCCTATATCGAGGTGCTGGTTACATAGAACAAATTTCCTGGAGTCCGTGCTCAGCCCTCTTCTATCTCTCTTCTCAGCCAGCCAGCAGACGCACGGAGCCCATCATCTGTTTTCTCACATGCGGTCCCACATGTCAGTGAAAACACAAGAGGACCCACTGAACCTGCACATTTTTCACCTCGACATGCTGGTGATGAAAAACAAATCCAATAAAGATCTTCGGTGGCCGCTTTTGGAGTTACTCAAGAGTAGTAAGATTCTATTTATAGTTTAACCCAAGACGCACATCACGTGGCTTCAACTACCACTCCCTTTTCTTGCATGACACGACCTGGATGATGGATGTCCCATGTGTCGGCAAAAGGAGGAAGAACTCGACCAAATCTTCTCCACATTTAGACCGGAGCAGTAGGAAACACGGCAAGCCCTGTGCCTACATCATACTACGTACAATCCCACCTCACGCAATCACGCTATCACCATATTTCTCGGCCTCCGTGTGACACCTACCTCTAGTGGATCTAACTAGAACTAACTATTGGTTGGCTTTGTGATGTGGCAACTTCATACTACTACGGATGCTGGCTATACTACTACGGCACTAACACTCCAAGAAGTGAGTCGAAAACCAGTTATAAATTGAGTTTATGACATGCATATGCAAATGTACCATTCATTACATACAATAAGTCATCAACACACAACGACAACGAGGATACATGTTGGATTATAGATTAGTTCCAACAAAACATTCTAGTAAATACTAGAGTTTTGATCACACAACAAATAAGAAGCAATGAAATGAACTTCAGCTCAACCAATCCTCGGTGTTGGAAACGCTTGCTTTGAACCAGAAGAGTTTGTCTCAGAAGGGCCAGCTACTATCAATCTCGAGACCAACGCAGGACTGATCATCCAGGCTGAAGCGGCCTAGTTCATGACCCATATTGTGATAGCCACGATAGGGAAGCATAGTAATGTCCGAGGTATAGATACAGTTGCTTCTCATAAATGGTAGTAACATTGTGTGAACAGCAGCTGGATCGCCTTTCACCATCATTTGATAGTTTTGTCCAAGGAAGAGCGAGTTTCCTCCAAGAGTATCAATACTAAACCAGGGAGAAGGTAAGTATAGGTGGTGGAATGTTCACAGGACCTTGGAAACACAATAAGGTTAATTAGTAAAGGGAAACTAGCTAACCCGCATGCATGTGGATGAAACAATTATAATTACGATGGAAGACAAACGTACCGAAAGCATAAGGATTCCATGCAAAAAGAGTGCCACGAGTGGTGGAAGCAAACACAAGACCCTCGTATTGAATTGCATCACAGTACACATTCATGTATAGAAACTAATTTTTGAGCAATATCCATCCAGTCAAACTATGAAGGAAGGCAACAAGCTTGTCGAAGATAGCAACAACTCCATAGTCCGTGTAATCCCAAGAGCGGCCGGGAACTCGACCAACTGATATCTTCTATAGACGACAGTCACCATGATCATAGTTGAACATACGTAGAATACTGGTGTGCTCAACCTCTGGGCAGTCTGAGATTTTTGGATGTGGAACCCGGTGACGAGTGTACTCATTCACAAGTTCCCACTTGTAGTTGTACCCAATATAAACAACCCAATATCCATTTGCGCCTGCCCAAGCCTTACCCTCAAGCGATGGCATCTTAACATCACACGTATCATTATCAAGCGGCATCAACTTGCACAAGGAGAGTCCTCTGTCGTCTGTGCGCCGGTCAGCAAGGTCACGGCGAAGAAGATAGGAAGATCAAAGTGCTACTAGACCCTTGGGTTCCTTGTAATGATGTTATTAGTTGAGTCAAGAATGGTCTTGAACGAACCTGCCATGCTAGCCGAGGTGATGACGTCGCACCGATCAATGAGTGCCTCCACCGTGACATCATTCAGATTGGGGGAAGAATAAGGGGGTCGTTTCCGGCCTGTTCCCTCCATGGAGAAGACGATCGAACAGTGGCAAATGAAGGAGGGAAGAAGAGCGTGCGACAGCAGTTCCAAATCAAGAGGGAAAGGCGAAGAGTCGATGGACGGTTGCCACGGTACACGAAGAGGTGCCCCGGCCTACATAGACGTACATTTGGAAATTGTACAAAAGGACTCGTCGTCTTCTCACTGACATGTTGGAACGGGACCACATGTCAACGAAACATGGTGTGTAATTTCCCGTGCAAAATGCGATCTAGCCACGTTGGCCCGAGGTGCCGCATTAGTTATCGACCTTTATTTTTTTTAATGGTGTGCCATTCAGTTTTGAAGCACGACCAACTGGTACTATATGCAGAGAAAATATAAACTACTCTACCACTACTCCACCTCTAGTACTAGTAGTATAAAAAAGATATATAGGTTGGAGCTTCATTGCTTTCTTGCTAAGGGCTGCCCACTTGCTTCTCACACTATCACCCTATCTCCAGATCTAAAAAAGACACCCTCTCTCTCCCTTCTCACCGGTGGTCACAAATCTGCCGGGGAAGAAAACGACGTGCAGTGTTGACACACTCGTCGTCGGCAAGCAAGGTCACGCACAGACGACAAGTCCGTTGTCGGTGTCAAAACCGGCGGATCTCGGGTAGGGAGTCCCGAACTGTGCGCCTAGGCGGATGGTAACAGGAGACAAGGGACACAATGTTTTTACCCAGGTGCAGACCCTCTCAATGGAGGTAAAACCCTACTCCTGCTTGATTAATATTGATGATATGGGTAGTACAAGAGTAGATCTACCACGAGATCAGAGAGGCTAAACCCTAGAAGCTAGCCTATGGTATGATTGTTGTTCGCCCCACGGACTAAAACACTCCGGTTTATATAGACACCGGAGAGGGTTAGGGTTACACAGAGTCGATTAAAACGGAAGGATATCAAAATATTAAAAACCCCAAGCATGCCTTCCACCCCAAGGAAAGTCCCATCCGGACACGGGACGAAGTCTTCAATATTGTATCTTCATAGTCCAGGAGTCCGGCCGAAGGTTATAGTTCGGCTATCCGGACACCCCCTAATCCAGGACTCCCTCAGTAGCCCCTGAACCAGGCTTCAATAATGACGAGTCCGACGCGCAGATTGTCTTCGGCATTGCAAGGCGAGTTCCTCCTCCGAATACTTCATAGAAGATTTTGAACACAAGGATAGTGTCCGGCTCTGCAAAATAAGATCCACATACCACCGTAGAGAGAATAATATTTACACAAATCCAATCTGCTGACGTACTCCATAGCGTGACATCACACCACGGCCAAGCCTTTATTCGAATCGTTTCTTTGTCCCACCTCGGCCAGACTTAGCGAGGCGGTTTCCTTGGCACGTCTTGTCGAAGCAGAGATCATGTCCCCTTATTCCGGGATTCTCATCAATACGGGCGTGGGTGTCAGGACCCCGATTCCAAGTCACATCGACCTAGCTGGTAACACCTCATATCACTTTGCGGCCTCACGCACGGTATTCCCACGGTGTCGCCTTACCATGGCCCGGGACCGTTTGCGTCTTTTGGCTCACGTATATGATAGCGTCGCTAGCATCCACATGACAAAGAACCCGGTCCGACATGGCTAGTCGTGAACCCTAAGCAGCGCTAACCTATGGGGACTAGCATACATGAATCACTTCGAGCATGTCGGTCATCAACGTATGAACTCGGCTGTAGCACTGGGCTAACAGGACTCCGGTATCCCGGGCTGTAGCAGGCTAGGCAGGACTCCGAATATTACTGCGTGACATTTCCAGAAGCGGACATATAGGAACGAAATGAAACACATGCCGCTGGGCCAGTGTCCAAGCGATAGTCTTTGGGCTAGCAGGACTCCGGTGAACCGGTCAGAAGCGGACTACTATCGCCGTAAGCACGAGACTTACATTTCCCCATATGAGAGGCTGCCAAGGATAAACAACTAGTTTGTCGGATCCCACCCATACCAAGCATTTCAATCATACATAATATGCCCGATATGAGTAAATACAACAAGGCATCACAACAAAACTCTACAACTCAAGTACTTTATTTAAGAGGCCCGAGGAGCCATACATAACATAGTCATACAGGTAGGGGTCACATGACCCAACACTCAAGTCATACAATCATACAAGCACATGCGGAAGCAAAGTAGTCTCGAGTACAGACTCTAGAAAGAAAGAAAGCTTGTTGGAGCCTTTCTATCTACAACGGCCCTTCACAAGTCTTAGATCGCCACACGGGTGGCTAGTTCACTCGTCAAGTCAACATCTACATAGAATCCGTCGGAGGGGGTAGTATTGTCCTCTGAAAAACATTGATTAAGCAAACATGAGTACAAGAGTACTCAGCAAGTCTTACCACAGAATCCTATCATACATGCACATTCTCAAGAAGGAGGTGGAGTTATTTGCAGCAAGCCAGCTTTGACTCTTGGCTAAGCTATCCTACGTAACACACTTTGTAAAGCATTTGTCGCACACGAGTCCACTACTCACCATCACAATACTCCACCGTGGATCCTCTCTCGTCATCCCCAGAGGGCCATCCACGATACTCACACTTATCTTGAGGCTTTTAGTAGTATCCATTTACTTGTCTATGAACTGATATAGGCAACCCAGAAGTCCTTCTCCGTGGACACGGCTATTCGAATAGATCATATTAACCCTGCCGGGGTGTACTTCTTCACACACGCTCTCACCACTTACCGCCGTTTACACGACATGTACTCGGCAACCTTCAAGCGGAAGCCCAACGTGGGTGTCGGCCACAGCCTACCTAAACACTCAAGTCCCTAGTCCAGGTTTATCGCCTATTCGGGTTCCATCCGCAGGAGTCCGCCGAGGTTTCCCATACGGCCCCGAACGATGTGTACAGGGTTCCCGAGATACCAAACGGGCACTTTCGGTACACCGCCACGGTGCCTACCGCAACACAACCCACCCCTAAGGTCAGCGTTGCGTGCGGCCCCAAAGATGCTACAAACACGAAACTACTTGCAACTCCCGGACTATGAACAGGGGTGGTTATGATGCCGAGAGGGTCCATTGGTTTCGGGCCCAATGCGTGGTAGTAGCTAGTTCATGGATCACAAACACAGATCTCGGTTCTTAAGTTCGGCTTCAATGAAACAACCCACCATGTACTCCTACATGGCCTCTCATCGATACCTTTACCAAATCGTGTTCAACACTTACACTCTCGAACCAACACAACCTTTCACTCCAGTTCATCACCCCGATGAGCCAGACCTGACACAACTCTAAGCATAGCAAGCATAGCATGGTAGGAATCACAACATGGCTCAATCAACTCCTGCACATACTAGTGGGTTTCATCTAGTTCTTTGTGGCAATGACAGGTCATGCAAAGGAAGTGGGTTCAACTACCGCAGCACACAACAATTGAATCGCGTTGTCTTAATGCGATAAAATGAGAGCAGAAGCGAGAACATGGGTTTGTATCGGAATGATCAATGAATTGCTTGCCCGATGGGCTGGGGTAGAGAACTGCCCTTCGGAAGGGTAATCGAGGTTATCTTGGGCGAGAACCTATCATGAAAGCACACAAAGTAAACACACATGACAATATGCAATAATATGATGCATGCTATGACATGGCAATATGGATGTGTGTTGGCCTAATGCAAGCTGAAAGAGCAGGGATGAACTCATTTGAATCAAGGATTCAAATGATAGCTCATTGGAGTTAGTCCTAATGGTGCAATATCTTGTTCTGGTTATTCAGCATAGTTAATTTGTTTTAACATGCATGAAACCTGTACCAATGGATAGAGTGTATTTTTCTGATAATTTTTCATATATAAATCTTTGCATTTGGAGTTATAGATAAAAAGTTATAAGCATTTGAAATTTGAAATATATTACGAATTTACTATATAGAAATAATTCCAGAATTTGAATTAATGCGTCGACATGAGGTCAACATGACGTCAGGGGTCAACGGGTCGTCCAGGTCAAACTGACCAGTGGGACCCGCATGTCGAGTTAATTTAAACTAATTTAGTTAATTAGAACTAATCCTAATTAGTTTAAGCTGGAGGGGTCCACTGTCATTGACCCAGGCGGTCAGCAGGGGCCTGACGGACGGGGTCAACTCACCGGGCGTCTAGCCGGGCCAGCAGGCTGACGCGGCGAGTAAGTGCTTTGCACTTTCCGGGCTCCAAATGGAGCCTTGGGAGCATCTACGGGTAGCTAGAGGTGAGCCGCGGTTAGTGGTGGAGTTAGTTTAGGTCGGGATGGCCGGAGTGGGCGCCGGCGACGAGTCGGGCGGCGACCGGGGCTCGGCCATCGACGGGTTAGGAGTTAGCAGCCTCGGCGAGGCGCGGGGAGTGCACGGTTAGACTCGTGGAGGTGTGGTGAGTGTGATGGGCATAGTGGCGTGGCCAATAGGTGACCGGAGGCTCGTCGGCGACGAGTCCCGCGGCGGTGGGTTCAGGCGATCATCGACCGCTCACTGTGGTGCAAGAAGAAGAGAACGGAGAGGATGGAGGGGTAGCTAGGCTCACGGTGAACCTGCGGGAAGCTTCGTCGGGGTCGGGTGGACTGATGCGGGCGGCGGCGACGATGGGGATCTCCGGCGACCTTGAGCTCGGGCGAGTCGGGGTAGTGGCCTCGGGGTGTTCGGGCGAGGGGACTAGCTGGCTAGGGGTAACGGGTGCGTGAGCGGCGGACATGGCGGGAGGAGTATGATCGGCGGGGAGCACGGCTGACAGTGGCGTGTCGGCGATGGCGCCGGCCGTGTCGGGGCGCAGCGAGAGAGAGGCGGTGGGGGAAGTGAGGTGTCCGGGGGTCGGGGGACGACGTGGGTCGCCCAGCGGCGAGGCGGCGAGGGATGAGGCGGCGGCGATTGCGTGGCGCGCCCTGCGCTCGCCGGCCGGCACCACACTGCTACTGGCGAGCCAAGCAGCCATGGGCGCTGGCCGGTGGGCAGGTGGGCCGTCGCAAGACAGTGTAGGGTTTTTCCATTTTTTTTTATCTTTTCTATTATCGCAACTCTGTTTAGGGTTTTTTAAAATACCAAAACCTTTTCAAAAATTACCAAAATGCTCCTGGTCACTTGTTGGAATGTTCCCAACATGAAACATTTTAGTTTAACAATTTTTGAACACTTAAAATATTTTCCATAATTTAAAATGCCCATTTCAGAAATTTGTGAATTAAATTTGGAACCCTTAGGTGACCTAGAAAATGTTCCACCTTCTTTGACATGGATCCTAAACCCAAACAAAGAGGATGAGCATTTTGAAGGGCATTCGGATTCATTGAATTAAATTTTAGTAAACCCTAGTTATTTTAAGGGGGTGTTCGGGGTTTCTGCCTTCCCCATTTCAAATTCAGATGAAATTTAAACATGATGCACACCCTAATGCATGGTCTATCACGGGATGTGACAACTCACCCCTACTTCAAAAGAATCTCGTCCGAGATTTAGGATCTGTTCTTGAAAAAGGTGGGGTACTCAAGTCGAAGACGCATCCTCCCTTTCCCAAGTTGCTTCTTGCTCGGAATGGTTTGACCATTGAACCTTTAGAAACTTGATATTCCGACGTCGAAAGTGGTACGCTCGGTTTGGTCGAGAATCTGAACGGGATATTCTCGATAGGTGAGGTTATCTTGGAGATCAAGCGTTTGTGGTCCACTCCACGGATAGGATCCGAGAAGCAACGCTGAGTTGGGAAACGTGGAAGACATCATGGACCTTGGAAAGATGCGGAGGTAGTTCCAATTGGTAGGCAACTTCCCCTCGTTTGGCAAGAATGCGAAAGGGTCCAATGTAACGAGGAGCCAACTTGCCTTTGATACCGAATCGATGGGTTCCCTTCAAAGGAGTAACCCGAAGGTAAGCCTTCTCGTCAATTTCATAAGTCATAAGCTTATGCTTGCGGTCATATTGGCTCTTTTGACGAGATTGGGCTGTTTTCAATTTCTCACGAATAACGCGAACCTGCTTCTTCGCTTCCTCGGATCATGTCCGGCCAAAGAGTTGTCTCTCCCGGTTTCGACCCGGTTAAGAGGCGCTCGACATTTCCGTCCATAAAGAACTTCGAAAGGGCTTTGCCAGTGCTGGCTTGATAACTATTGTTATAAGCAAATTCGGCGAATGGAAGGCATTTCTCCCAATTCATGCCGAAAGAGATGATGAAGCTTCGAAGCATATCCTCTAGGATTTGATTGACTCGTTCTACTTGACCACTTGATTGAGGATGGAAAGCGGTGCTAAAAGAGAGACGAAGTTCCCATAGCGCTTTGGAAACTTTCCCAAAATCGAGAGGTGAAGAGACTTCCACGGTCTGAGTTAATCTCCAATGGAATACCATGAAGAGACACTATTCGTGAGATGTACAAATCAGCTAGCTGGCTAGCGGTTATACTCTCACGAACAGGTAAAAAGTGGGCTACTTTGGAAAGACGATCAACAACAACGAAGATAGCGTTATTCCCTCTCTTGGTCCTGGGAAACCCGGTAATGAAATCCATACCGATTTTATCCCATTTCCATTCAGGAATTTCCAAAGGTTGAAGGGTACCAAGAGGGCCGTTGATGCTCTGCTTTAACTCGACGACAAACGTCGCAGTTAGCAATGTATTGAGCGATTTCCCTCTTCATCCTAGTCCACCAAAACCTCTGGCGTAGATCTTGATACATTTTGGTACTACCAGGATGAATGGTGAGAGGAGAGTCATGAGCTTCCTTAAGGATCAATCGCCTCAGGTTGCGCACCTTGGGAACCACTAGCCGGTCTCCAAAGAACACGACACCTTGTTCATCAATGGAGAAACAATCCGCGACTCCTTTCTTGATGTTTCTCCTGATACGGGAGATTCCCGGATCTACCTTCTGTGCTTTGATGATCTGATCCGTAAGGGTAGGTTTCGCCACCAGGGTGGGAAGGAATCCTCGAGGAACAATATGAAGATTAAGCTTACGAAATTCCTCGTGGAGAATTGGTTGACTTTGTTGTAACATCAGATTGTTACAATAAGATTTGCGACTTAGGGCGTCAGCCATGACATTGGCTTTGCTCGGGTGTAAGATATTCCTAAGTCGAAATCTGTAATCAACTCGACCCAACGCCTTTGCCCGAGATTCAAATCTGGTTGGGTGAAGATATATTTCAGACTTTGGTGATCGGTGTAGATTTCATAACGATTACCCGTAAGGTAATGTCGCTGTGTTTTGAGTGCATGAACCACCGCTGCAAGCTCTAGATCGTGTGTGGGATAGTTATCCTCATGTGGACGCAACTGCCGAGAAGCGTGAGGCAATCACATGACGATCTTGCATGAGTATGCAACCTAGTCCTTGTCGCGAGGCGCCGCAATAGATAATAAAGTCCTTAGAGAAATCTGGTGGAACAAGTACGGGAGCAGATGTCAGCGTCTTTTCGGTTCTGAAAGCTGAACTCGACCTTGTGGCGTCCATTCGAACTTCTTATCTTTCTTGAGGAGTTCGGTTAGAGGTTTAGCAACTTTAGAGAAATTCTCGTGAAGCGGCGGCAATAGCTCGCTAAACCGAGGAAACTCGAACTTGCTTGACCGATTCGGTGGAGTCCAATCGAGGACGGCTTGAACTTCGCTCGGGATTGACAAAGCAATGCCCTTACCGGAGATTACATGTCCTAGATAGGTCACTACGTAACCAGAACTCACACTTAGAGAATTTGGCATAAAGGCGGTGCTCTCAAGTTTCATCAATACTAGCCTTAGATGTTCGGCATGTTCTTCTTCGTTCTTGGAGTAGATGAGTATATCATCGAGGTATACCACTGACCTAATTTATCCAAGTACTCCATAAAGATTGAGTTCATTAACCGAGAGAAGGTGGCTGGAGCATTGGTTAAACCGAAAGACATGACGGTGTACTCGTATTGGCCATAACGAGTAACAAAAGCCGTTTAGGTATGTCCTCGTTCTTGATTTTGATTTGATGGTAGCCCAACCTCAAATCCATTTTGGAAAAAGGCGAGGATCCAAATGAGCTGGTCATACAGAATCGTTGATCCCGGGAGCGGATACTTGTTCTTGATAGTGACCAAATTGACAGGTCGGTAATCTACAACCATCCGATCCGTACCATCCTTCTTCTTGACGAAGAGGACGGCAAGCCCATGGAGATGAACTAGGACGGATGAAACCCTTTTGCAAGGACTCATCGAGTTGTTTCTTAAGTTCAGCTAGTTCTAGGGGTGCCATCTTATAAGGTCTTCTAGAGATTGGAACGGTTCCGGGAATAAGATCTATTACGAACTCGACATCCCTGTCAGGTGGAACACCTGGCAGTTCCTCCGGAAAGACATCCGGGAAATCACGGACTACCGGAATATCTTCGAGGTCTGGAAGAGGGTTGGCATTTAATGAGTAAAGCTGGCGCTTAGACACTCGGGTTACAACATCCACTGTTTTGCCGAAGGATGGGTAAGTTGAACAGGTTCTAGTAGAGCAATCGATCTTAGCATAATGGTGACATCGGTCCATACCTAAGATGATGTTTATGTCCGAGGACTTGAGAGCTATTAAAGATGCAAGAAAAACTAATGCATCGACAAGAATTTCATTCCCATGACTTATTCTAGAGGTTTGCCATCTAGAACCAGGAGTTTGAATTTCCATGGAGGTAGGCATGTCACGAGAATGTGGTGTTGTGCAATCGAGCATAGCTCTCGAAATAAATGAATGAGATGCTCCAAGATCAAAAGAACAGCTTGCGGGTGGCAATTAACAAGAAGCGCATCGAGGACGACGTTGGGATCCTCATAGGTTTCTTCAGCGAGACATAGTTGACATGGCCACGGCGGTGGCAACCGGTTTAACATAGGGCACCTTTCCCGCTGGCTTGCCGCTGCCAACAGACTTTCGGTTTGATTGGGGTTGTTCGGGGACACTCTCGGATATAGTGGCCCGTCTCTCCACACTTGAAGCAAGTTATCACATTAGAACGTGGAGCAGCATTTGCAGTGGGACCTCCATAACTCTTAGACGGAACATATCATGGATTGGGGCGAGGCGCCATAAAGGATGGCCTCGGGGTGAACACAGGTGGTAGAGCAAAGATTTGGAATCCAAACCGGCGCTTCGGGATCCAGCCGGGATGAAGATCCAGAGTCACGGATTTGCTTGCGAGAAGCCTCAAAATCAGTCTGCCCAGTCTCGGCGCTGATAGCCTTATTGACTAGCTTCGGGAAAGAGGTACACTCATGCAGACGGAGATCTCGGCGTAGCTCAGGGCCAAGTCCCTTACGGAACCTTGCCTGCTTCTTAGCATCGGTAGAAACTTCTTCGGGGCATAACGTGCTAACCTCCCAAATTCACGGTGTAGGCATCCACCGATAGCCTACCTTGGGTGAAACTGCAGAATTCCTCACGTTTGCGGTCCATAAGACCTTACGGAATATGATGCTCATGAAGGCGGCCTTGAACTCGTCCCAAGTTGTAACTTGTCCAACCGGACGATAGCCTCATAATTCTCCCACCAGAGACTAGCAGGGCCTTCCAGATGATAGGCGGCAAAGGTAACCTTGTCGGCCTCAGCCACGTTGGCGGAACGCAGCTTGTGGTGAATGCTGCGGAGCCAATCATCCGCGTCGAGTGGCTCGACGGAATATTTAAATTTTGGGGATATAGCTTGGCGAAATCGTTGAGTGAAACCACATCATTTCTTGGCTGGCGTCTTTGTGTTTTGCTCAATCCGCTCCAATAAGCGGTTGGTCTCACGCTTATTGCGTTCGCTTCCAACATCACCTCGGCCAAAGATGGCGGTTGCGGCAGATTCACATTTCGGCTGCTGGCTTCTCCTGCTTCTGGGAACAGCAGGAGTGTTATGCAGTGTTGACCATCCCGGAGACAAGCAAAAGTTTAAACCAGGATGGCAGAATTTAACAAGAGGCGGAAGGTAATGGACAAAGCATGGAATGCAAAGATGTTCATCCGTATGACATGGTAATATAAAATATATGTATATACCAACGGTCATACACACCATTCATAGTTTAGTACAAGCCCCGACGGAGTACAACTATAAGGAAAGGCGTTACATCTCATCGGAAGCATCCCAACTTCTATACATTATTTTTCACGCGTCCGAACGATACACCTAGGGTATTCCACGAGTCACGCAGGGGCGGTGGAAATACAACTTCTACCATACTAGGAATAATACTACTATCCCAGGCAGCTCCGTAGTAGTCCTCATAGAAGTCACCTCCCAAGCCTGGAAGTGGAACATGATCATCCGGAAACAGCCAATCCTGTGGAGCCGGTGGCCCATAGGGACTCGGATGTGGCCGTGGTCCAACAAGCGGTGGCGAGGCAGGCCCACGAGGAGGAGTGATGCCTCCCACCTCACGCCACTCCATAAAGTCCGGTAGACCAGCCAAGACCGGGTACAAGTCCCGCATATCCATATATCCGGCTTGCACGGCAGGTGCAAACCTAGTCGAGTAGCCCAGTGGTCGAACGGGCATTAAAAGCTCCATACGCAAGGCCGGTTTTCACGGTCCTTGTCTTCCAAAGATCTCAGTAGTAGTGCGAAGGAGTGAATCCTCATGGGATGCGTCATTTGTACAAACCTCGAAGGTAGCCATGCGCCCGGGGAGGGATCTTTGGCATGTAGCGGAAATCACCGTTGACCAGGCAAAGGCGATTCAGCTCGAATAATAGTCATCATGGAATAGGCTGCATCTTGCACAGACATTCCGATAGTGATTCCGAGCCCATAAGAGCGATGAAGTGGCTCAAGAGCTCGGGATAAGATGGATAAATCCTGACCGTGCATAGGTATTGGCTTTGATTGAAATCCTGAATCGCTCCTCGACGGTATATTCAGGATACCACCGATAACCAGCCTCAACCATCACCCTAACCAACATGGCCGTGTGACCGCACACACCAATGCAACGGGTTAGGCGAACCACTTGGTTTTGGGAACGGGTGGCCATCTGAAAGCACAGCCATAATGCAAAGGCATTAGAATTTCTAGGGAAAATCGGGCAGCATAACATATGTAAATGCTCAAATAAGAATTGATACATTCAAAATCAGATTTGCAAAGCCACTAAACAACATCATATCAAGGTTCTGGTTCAAATGGTAGCATACTAAAATTTAGTAACACAGAACAGAGGATGTAACCGACAATCCTATAAGTTACTACGGATTAGTAACACGCGTGAACCCGATAGAGAATAGAGCCTAGTCCTAAACCCACGTCGAATGAGAAGAGGATGACTGGATCGGAGGGCATAAGGTAAAGGAGTAAAAAGAGCCTTACGTTCCTCCCACAATCAATTCCCCTACATATAACTAAAGCATTTCTAGACTCAACTTGACCAGTTTGGCTTAGCGAACCTACAGGCAGCCCTCGCTCGATGCCAACGCTGTCGGGACCCGATTCCAAGTCACATCGACCTAGCTGGTAACACCTCATATCACTTTTGCGGCCTCACGCACGGTATTCCCACGGTGTCGCCTTTTACCATGGCCGGGACCGTTTATGCGTCTTTTGGCTCACGTATATGATAGCGTCGCTAGCATCCACATGACAAAGAACCGGGCCGACATGGCTAGTCGTGAACCCAAAGCGGCACTAACCTATGGGGACAGGCATACATGAATCACTTGAGCATGTCGGTCATCAACGTATGAATTCGACAGTACTGGGCTAACAGGACTCCGGTATCCCGGGTCAGAAAAGCTAGGCAGGACTCGAATATCACCGCGTGACATTTCCCGAAGGGAACGGACATAGGAACGAAATGAAACACATGCCGCCAGTCAGTGTCCAAGCGGTAATCTTTGGGCTAGCAGGACTCGGTGAACCGGCTGTAGCGGACTACTATCGCTCGAAGCACGAGACTTACATTTCCCCATATGAGAGGCTGCCAAGGATAAACAACTAGTTTGTCGGATCCCACCCATACCAAGCATTTCAATCATACATAATATGCCCGATATGAGTAAATACAACAAGGCATCACAACAAAACTCTACAACTCAAGTACTTTATTTAAGAGGCTCGAGGAGCCATACATAACATAGTCATACGGTGTAGGGTCACATGACCCAACACTCAAGTCATACAATCATACAAGCACATGCGGAAGCAAAGTAGTCTCGAGTACAGGACTCTAGAAAGAAAGAAAGCTTGTTGGAGCCTTTCTATCTACAACGGCCCTTCACAAGTCTTAGATCGCCACCGGGTGGCTAGTTCACTCGTCAAGTCAACATCTACATAGAATCCGTCGGGAGGGTAGTATAGTCCTCTGAAAAACATTGATTAAGCAAACATGAGTACAAGAGTACTCAAAGAAGTCTTACCACGTAATCCTATCATACATGCACATTCTCAAGAAGGAGGTGGAGTTATTTGCGACAAGCCAGCTTTGACTCTTGGCTAAGCTATCCCACGTAACACACTTTGTAAAGCATTTGTCGCTTTGCAGTCCACTACTCACCATCACAATACTCCACCGTGGATCCTCTCTCGTCATCCCCGAGAGGGCCATCCACGATACTCACACTTATCTTGAGGCTTTTAGTAGTATCCATTTACTTGTCTATGAACTGATATAGGTAACCGAAGTCCTTTTCCGTGGACACGGCTATTCGAATAGTTCATATTAAACCCTGCAGGGGTGTACTTCTTCACACACGCTCTCACCACTTACCGCCGTTTACACGACATGTACTCGGCAACCTTCAAGCGGAAGCCCAACGTGGGTGTCGGCCACAGCCTACCTAAACACTCAAGTCCCTAGTCCAGGTTATCGCCTATTCGGGATCCATCCGCAGGAGTCCGGCCGAGGTTTCCCATACACGGCCCCGAACGATGTGTCTGAGGTTCCCGAGATACCAAACGGGCACTCGGTACACGGCCACAGTGCCTACCGCAACACAACCCACCCCTAAGGTCAGCGCTATGCGGGCCCCCAAAGATGCTACAAACACGAAACTACTTGCAACTCCGGACTATGAACAGGGGTGGTTAAGAAGCCGAGAGGGTCCATTGGTTTCGGGCCCAATGCGTGGTAGTAGCTAGTTCATGGATCACAAACACAGATCTCAGTTCTTAAGTTCGGCTTCAATGAAACAACCCACCATGTACTCCTACATGGCCTCTCATCGATACCTTTACCAAATCGTGTTCAACACTTACACTCTCGAACCAACACAACCTTTCACTCCAGTTCATCACCCCGATGAGCGGACTGACACAACTCTAAGCATAGCAAGCATAGCATGGTAGGAATCACAACATGGCTCAATCAACTCCTGCACATACTAGTGGGTTTCATCTAGTTACTGTGGCAATGACAGGTCATGCAAAGGAAGTGGGTTCAACTACCGCAGCACACAACAATTGAATCGCGTTGTCTTAATGCAGTAAAATGAGAGCAGAAGCGAGAACATGGGTTTGTATCGGAATGATCAATGAATTGCTTGCCTGATGGAACTGGGGTAGAGAACTGCCCTTCAGAAGGGTAATCGAGGTTATCTTCGGGGGCAGAACCTATCATGAAAGCACACCGAAAGTAAACACACATGACAATATGCAATAATATGATGCATGCTATGACATGGCAATATGGATGTGTGTTGGCCTAATGCAAAATTTGAAAGAACAGGGGATGAACTCATTTGAATCAAGGATTCAAATGATAGCTCATTGGAGTTAGTCCTAATGGTGCAATATCTTGTTCTGGTTATTCAGCATAGTTAATTTGTTTTAACATGCATGAAACCTGTACCAATGGATAGAGTGTATTTTTCTGATAATTTTTCATATATAAATCTTTGCATTTGGAGTTATAGATAAAAAGTTATAAGCATTTGAAATTTGAAATATATTCTGGAATTTACTATATAGAAATAATTCCAGAATTTGAATTAATGCGTCAGCATGAGGTCAGCATGACGTCAGGGGTCAACGGGGTCGTCCAGGTCAAACTGACCAGTGGGACCATATGTCGAGGTTAATTTAAACTAATTTAGTTAATTAGAACTAATCCTAATTAGTTTAACTGGAGGGTCCACCTGTCATTGACCTGTATGGCCACAGTGGCCCACGGACGGGTCAACTCACACTGGCTCAGTCAGCCGAGGCAGCCGACGGCGGAGTAAGTGCTTTTGCACTTTCCGGGCTCCAAATGGGCCTTGGGAGCATCTACGGTAGCTAGAGGTGAGCAGCGGTTGGTGGTGGAGTTAGTTTAGGTCGGGATGGCGGAGTGGGCGCCGGGCTGACGAGTCTGGGCGGCGACGGGGCTCGGCCATCGACGGGTTAGGAGTTAGCAGCCTCGGCGAGGCAGGGAGTGCAGTTAGACTCGTGGAGGTGTGGTGAGTGTGATGGGCATAGTGGCGTGGCCAATAGGTGACCGGAGGCTCGTCGGCTGACGAGTCCCGTGGTGGGTTCAGCGATCATCGACCGCTTCGCTGTGGTGCAAGAAGAAGAGAACGGAGAGGATGGAGGGGTAGCTAGGCTCACGGTGAACTGCAGGAAGCTTCGTCGGGGTCGGGGTGGGTGATGCGGCGGCGGCGACGATGGGGATCTCCGGCGACCTTGAGCTCGGGCGAGGTCGGGTAGTGGCCTCGGGGTGTTCGGAGCGAGGGGACTAGCTGGCTAGGGGTAGCAGGTGTGGGCAAGTGAGCGGCCGACATGGCGGGAGGAGTATGATCGGCGGGAGCACTGGCTGACGGTGGCGTGTCGGCGATGGCGTCGGCCAGTCGGGGCGGCGAGAGAGAGGCGGGGAAGTGAGGTGTCCGGGGTCGGGGACAGCCGTGGGTCGTCGGTGGCGGGATGAGGCGGCGGTTGCGTGGCGGCCTAGCTCGCCGGCAGACACCAACCTGCTGCTGGCGAGCCAAGCAGCTCATTGGCTTGACTCTTTGGGCTGGGCAGCAGTGGGCTGTCATGACTGACAGGTAGGGTTTTTTCATTTTTTTTTTCTATTACTGCAACTCTGTTTAGGGTTTTTTTTAAAATACCAAAACCTTTTCAAAAATTACCAAAATGCTCCTGGTCACTTGTTGGAATGTTCCCAACATGAAACATTTTAGTTTAACAATTTTTGAACACTTAAAATATTTTCCATAATTTAAAATGCCCATTTCAGAAATTTGTGAATTAAATTTGGAACCCTTAGGTGACCTAGAAAATGTTCCACCTTCTTTGACATGGATCCTAAACCCAAACAAAGAGGATGAGCATTTTGAAGGGCATTTCGGATTCATTGAATTAAATTTTAGTAAACCCTAGTTAGTTTAAGGGGGTGTTCTGGGGTTTCCTGCCTTCCCCATTTCAAATTCAGATGAAATTTAAACATGATGCACACCCTAATGCATGGTCTATCTGGGATGTGACAGTGGGTAACCCAACCGTGCCATTAATTACGGTGCTTGGGAGATAAGCGAGTTTTACCAGGCGGGTGGGGACATGCAGTCTCGTCCGCCCATATAAGGGGATAAGGATCCACCTTTTTCATCTACGCCTTCTTCCTCCTTTGCTTATCCTTTTTCGCGCAGTCGAGCTCCAGCACACAAGTCCGCACATCCCACCTCAACCTTCTCTAGCCATGTACAGAGCGGGAGGCAAGTGGATGGTCTCCTCCGTCACGGAGGGACACATCAAGAAGCTGGGAAAGCCGGATACTTGTCCAATGACATCGCCAGCACCCGGCTCCCAAGCGAGGGCAGCTCATCCCCACCCCAGTGCCCCATCGAGGGTGGTGTTCCTCACCCATTTCCTCCGCGGACTAGGTTTCCCACTTCACCCATTTGTCCGGGGGCTCATGTTCTACTACGGCCTGGATTTCCACGATCTGGCCCCGAACTTCATCCTCAATATCTCGGCGTTCATCGTCGTGTGCGAGGCCTTCCTCCGCATCCAGCCCCACTTCGGCTTATGGCTGAAGACCTTCAATGTCAAGCCGAAGGTAGTGGGCGGCCGCCAAGCAGAGTGCGGAGGTGCCATGGTGGGCAAGATGCCCAACGTCCTATGGCTCGAGGGCTCCTTCGTAGAGACCATAAAGGGGTGGCAATCAGTGGTGGTTCTACAACACCGAGCAGCGTGACCCTGAATGGGCAGCGGCCCCAAATTCGATCTGGCATCCCCACGGCTCACTTCTTGGAAAGAGAAGGGCCTGTCGTGGGGTAATTCGGAAGAGCTGACCGGACTCCAAACCTGCATCCAAAACCTGGTGAGCAAGAAGCTCAAACTCGTCAACGTAGTCCAGGTCATGCTCATCCGCCGGATCCTCCCATGCCAACAACGGGCTTTCAGCTTGTGGGAGTTTAATCCGGCATAGCACCAAACTCTGACCAGGCTCTTTGACACTACGTATGAAGATGCCTGGAAGGTGTTGTTCAAGGGCGCCGAGGCTCACGCATCCGCTACCGAGGATCACGGATTGGTCGTGACATCAAGCCAACACGGTAAGTTGTTTTACCCTTTACGGGATACTTGTTTTTCATAGTTTGACCCTATGCGGATCTAATCTCCCTTACCTTTGACAGATTGGCGAGAAAGGCGTCGGCAGATCAACCGTCCGGCTCCCTTGCCCGAAGACCCAGCGGACGCCTTTGCTTGAAGGGTTCTTTGGTTCCGCACCTACGTGGTCTTGGAGAAGAAGGCCAAGAAGAAGGCCACGGGAACTCGAAAGAGTTCCCGGCACCTGGTGGTGTCGGAGTCATCGTCCGATGACTCCGAGGCGGACTCCTCCCACGAAAACAAGGAGGAAAGAGAGGTCTCTCCCCCAGCGCGGGGAGAGAAGAAAAGGAAGGCCGCCCCAACTGGGGGGGCGGAGGGTCCAAGAAGGGGAGGACCCTTCCTCCGGACTACTCCACCAACGCCAACGACGGCGAAGAGGAGTGGCCATCCGTACAAGCCCTGGCAAAATCGTAAGTATCCGGATACCAGAATAACTCATGGCGTTCCTTTTGTTGCACAGTATCTTGACACCGAATATAATCATACAGTCCGCCCGAGCCCAGGTCGGCGTGTCATCGAGCGGCTCCTTAAGCTTGTCGGATGTGAATAGCACTTCACTTCCGGCCGCCTCCTCCCCTCGCCCTGCG
Organism: Aegilops bicornis; assembly: GCA_021605145.1. Classification (NCBI taxonomy): domain Eukaryota; kingdom Viridiplantae; phylum Streptophyta; class Magnoliopsida; order Poales; family Poaceae; genus Aegilops; species Aegilops bicornis. The sequence goes on from CM038671.1 coordinate 108,179,218, forward strand.
GATGATGCCGAGGTGGAGTCCCAAAAGGGTCCAAGTCAGGAGGAGGTGGTCCTGGAGGCGCCGCAAGGCGACCTCCCGGACTCCAGGCGCAAAGGGGACAAAACCCCCAAGGGCTCCAAGTCCGGCCCTGGGTCGGACACCGTACCGGAACCTTCAGTGGTTCCGGAGTCCGGCAGGCGCCCCCCTAGTAAGAAGGGCAAGCCTACGAAGCCGGTGACCTCCGTCCAACCGGAGGCGCCGGATAATCTACTGGAGGTGCTTAACGGCACCTCCATCGACGAGGAGCACCGCACTATTATGAGTGCGGTGATCCAGAAGGTTCAGTCCGCCAAGAGCGGGCTGACTAAAGCCTGTGCCAGCCTTCTAACAGGCTTTGAGGTATGTAGACAGTAGCCCCTGATGCTCAGTTTGGTGTTCGGAAAGAAAAGCCGAACTGAGGATCAAAAAGATATACGCAGGAGTCTAACATAAGTATGTCAATATGGGAATGCAGTTTGTCTGTGACCTCTGCCGCCTTGACTGCGGAGGTTGATGCATTGAAGCGAGCCTCGAGCGGTCCGAGAACAAGCTCGGCCTTGCCAAGAAGCAGCTCGAGGACAAGGAAGGTAAGTAATACCTTATGTAAGTATATAAAAAAGATGTGGTTGCAAAAAATGACAGGACCAACGTGAGTTTAACAGGGGCCACAACCCAAGTGGCAACCCTGAAGGAAGCGTTGTCCAAGGCCGAAAAATATGCGGCCGTGGAGCGTATCGAGCGAGAAAATCAGGAGGCGCGGGTGGCGGAGGTGCAGCAAGAGCTCCAGGCTCTCGTGAAAAATACGAGAGTTTGGAGCTTGACTCAAATACTCGAGAGTCCGAGCTTGCCTCAGCCCTTGAGAGTGTCAAATCTGCCAAGGCCGAAGCCCAAAAAGCCCTCCAGGAAATTGAGGCGATGAAGAAGATAGCGGCGGGTAAGGCATTCTTTATGCAAAGCAAGCACGTGAAAGTGAATTACTTGTCACTTACCCGAGTCCGGAGCTCTCCGGGAGCATTCGCAGATCTGCCTGATTTGTCCGACGCCACTGCTTTGCTCGGGCCGAGGAGGGAGCTCGACGGAGAAGGTGTTACGGTCTCAAGATATCGAGGCGGACACCCGGCAGTTTATAGGCGACCAGTGAAGCAATTGGTCGAGCTCCATACAGGTGGCGAACAGGCCATGAAGGGCCTTATAGTCCGGCTATGGCTCGGGAGGTCATGCACAGGAGCTACTTTGGGCTGGTGAGGCGGCTGGCGGATGCCTGTCCACGACTTGAAGTCATCAAGCGCTCCGTATGCATCGAAGGCGCCCGTAGGGCCCTTGCCCGTGTTAAAGTGCACTGGGGCAAGATGGATGCTGATAAGCTAGTGACAGATGGGCCACCGCAGGTCAAGGAGCATCGCAAGCCCGAGATGTATTATGAGGGCGTCCTGAGCAGTGCCCGCCTTGTGGCAGATGAATGTTCCAAGGATGTAATTTTTGAGTAAACTCGCTCGTGTTATCCTATGCGCTGAAAACTTGTTCATACGCGCTAAGCAACGCTTGTTGAATTTAAAATATTACCTTCTGTGCGGTCGTTTATTAAATCTGAGAGATGGAGAGTCGTAAACCGCCCCCATGCCACGAGTCTTTGGGGTGTTCGGGATAAACCTGGCGCTCTTGTTCCCATTATTGGGTCCTTCGAGGAGGCGCCAAAGACAACGAACAAGGCAATCGGACTATAATGCTTTATCACTCTCACTAAGCCATAGAATTCTATAATTTTAAATTTCGGTGAAGCCCCTAGTATTCGGAAGACCGAGTTCGGGGCGCTATCCACGCCTAGGCCGGACAAAGCCGACTCCTCGCTCTGAGCGGCATAAGTCTTTAGGGACTCGAAACCTCTCGAACAGCGACTAGCTCTCGCCCTATCATGACGGCCAGTTTTAGCTTTCTCTACTGAGGTGCTTAACCCAGCTCAACCGGGGCACAATCGCAGTAGTTCTCCCAAAGGCTACCTTAGCCGATATAACGGAACATAAGGTACCAAAACATGGGAGCAGGCAAACCCAACTATTGACCCAAGACATGATTCGGAGCCGATGCATATAATGCTATAAGTTCGGGGTGCCGCACTCGTGAGAGTGTTCGGACTTCCCACACCATATTCTGGGGTACTTCAGCCCCTGGTGTATTGGCCGTACCAAAGTGTACGGTTGCATGATGTCATAACTGAACATATTTACAAAAAAAGGAATGCAATAATAGACAAAAGCTATGTATTGTTTATTTGAAAAGTCTGCGGTAAAAGCAGAACGATACAAATAGTGCGATAAGCAAGAGATGGGACTATTTGACATGTCCCCCTCCTGGGGCGAGCTGCGGGATGATATGTGAAACAAGTATCTTGCTCGATTATAGAGACCACTGGACACTCGGCGAAGCTTTCGCCTCCAGCTATTGCATCGTGTTCGGGCGATTGTCACCGGACAGGCCTTCCGGAGACTGGAGTCCTGAAAGTAAGGAAAAAAAAGAATGACAAAATCGGGAGCCCCCAGTGCGGTCGAGCCGCATTTTGGGAATGTCGTGGTCGTGCCTGTCGGATTTCGGGTTCCTGCAGACCCTTGAGGTTCGAACACTGGGGTGCGCGTGGAGATCTCGCCCTCTACCTACCTGCACCCCGCCGCCTCGCTAGGATCTAAACTACGAAAGGAACAACACAAGAGACACAAGGTTTATACTAGTTCGGGCCACCGTTGTGGTGTAATACCCTACTCTAGTTTGTGGTGTGGTGGATTGCCTCTTGGGCTGAGGGTGATGAACAATACAAGGAAGAACAGCCTCATGAGGGTCATTCTTGGCAGGCGATGAACTGCTTGGAAGAGTTCAATCGCTCTCTCTCTCTCTCTCTCTCTCTCTCTCTCTCTCTCTCTTGATGAGATTTCGATCTCTCTAGCTCTGCCTGTTCAAGTCGCAGCCCTCTCTACCCTGTGGGAGGCTAGTCCTATTTATAGACAGTGGCCCTGGGCCTCTTCCCGAATATTGAGCGGGAAGGGCGCCAACAATTGGCCATTTTGAAGGGGAACATCTGGTACACTTATCTGACTAAAGTTGGTCCTCGCCTATCAAAGGCTCTGTTGGTGACGCCGGCTTGGGTTCCACAATGACTTCCTTCCTGTCGTTGGGCTGGTCTTGGTCTTGTTGCACCGAGATGGATGCCTTTGCTTGATGCTCTCGCCTGCGCTTGCTCCCTTTGCACCAAAGAGGAAAGGAGGACCTGCTTGGCCGGGCTGGCTCAGCTTGGCGCCCTTGGTCGTCATGGCTTGCGCCATGGGCACCTCGTGAGGTACCCCACCTTGATCTCTCCGCCTCCTCGCGAGCCAACCTGATGAGGCCGTGCCTGAGGAAGCTCCCTGTCGTCCGCCTCACAATTTGGCCCCTCGCAAGGGTCTTGAGCTTGTGTTGATGAAGATGGGCCGTGATGGGCCCCCCTTGAGCCACGCCGCAGCCGCAGGCGAGCAAGTCTGGGGACCCCTGCTTCTGCACGGACAGTAGCCCGGGCCCAAAGCGCGCCCGGGCTTGGCCGAGCAGCGAGAGGCGAAGGGGCAAGTCTGCGGCGCCCTTGAGCCCCTAACAGCCTGCGGCCTTGGGCGCCGTGGCGGTTGATTGGGCGTGGGTGCCTTAGCAACCGCGAGTTGATAAAGGAGCGGCGTCGGCCTAGGCTTAGCTTCCCTTGCTTTCGTTCTTGCTCGAGATCCCTTTCGCGCCTCTCCTTCCTGCCTCCGAAAATCCTCAGATCCGCCCATTTGACGCCCTAGCAAGGCATGGCGCCTCGCCAGACCCCGGCCGGAGCTTGGTACGCGCCAGCCGTGGACTTGCTGAATGTGTCGGAGGCGAACCTTGCCCGGGTGCGCCAGATGGCGGCAGCGCAGAGCATCGACGGGGCGAAGGTGTTCAAGGCCGGCTCCGCCCTCCCTGAGGGCCAAGGGAGCACCTTCTATCCGCTCTTTGTAAGCGCCATTGTTGCTGGTCTGATGCCTCCCTTTTCCGAGTTCTTCTTCTCTGTCCTCCGCCATTACAAGCTACAAGCTCTGCATCTCCACCCCAACTCTGTTCTCCTTCTGGCGATCTTCGCCTACTATTGTGAGGCTCACGTCGGGGTGCAGTCCTCAGTGGCCCTGCTGCGCCGCTATTTCTCCCTCCGGACCTCTCGTGGTTCCCTTTCTGCGTGTGCGACCTTCGTCGCGTACGGCAGCTCCATCGCCATTTCGAACCCCGGGAAGAGGATTAAGGGCTTCAGGAGCAAGTGGGTCTTGGTGGATGTTGGGCGCATCCACCCTCGGCTAATCTCGCCCACGGAGCACCCCACGCACTTCGACGATTGGTCTCGAGTGGAGCTCATGGACCCCCGCGCGAGGCCGGTGTTGGAGAAGATGGACATGGATCTGAGGCCGACCAGCATGGCGGCGGCGAAGCTGACCGGCGCGTCGCTGCTGAGGGAATTCTTGGAGCACCAGCTGGCTCCGCCCGTCAAGACTCCACTTCCAATGTGGAGGCCCCACCTGAGCCCCGCGGTCTTGGCCGACGAAGACCTGGCCGCGGTTCTCCAATCTTTGCTCGGGGGCGACGTGGCGAGGTTGGAGGGCGCTCCTACGCCCCTGTTCCTCCGTGACGACTGGGAGCAGGTACTGCAGTCCATGCCCGTCTTCAACGGGGACGGGCCCGTGCCCGCGGAGGCTCCCGAGGACTCCGGCGACTCCAGCGAGGAGAAGGGAGAAGGGGAGCGGGAAGGAGGGCTCGACTCCGAGGCGACCGACAGAGAGTCGAGGGCTCCCCTCCCTCGGTGCAAGTCCCGCGTTCTCCGCCTCTCACGGAGTGACGGTGACGACGAGGATGATGATGAGCAGGGTGGCGGGAGCTTGCCCCCGATCCCGAAGAAGGACAGGACCGGGCTGATCCCCCGCGGGTCTACCCCAGCCCCGAGGCGATCCGTAGGCGCGCCTCCTGCTCCCAAGCTCCTTGAGGCTGATCCTTGTAGCCGGCTCTCGGGCTTCAAGTATGGCCGAAGGTTGCTCGAGCTCGCGAGCGACGACCAGTAAGTGCTCGATTCCTATCTTATTTCTTGTTTTGTTGCTGAGGCTTGACGTATGTATCTCTTGGTTAGGCTGGCGCCCGCGGCGAAGAAGCCGAAGGGATCTCCTGAGGTTCCGTCTGGGGCAGCACCTCTGCCCGTGAAAGAAGGTGACTGCGATGCACGGGCCTCTCCTGCCCGGTCGTCCTCACGAGGCCTGGCTGAGCCGGCTGGGGCGAGCTCAGCCCCCACGGCCCAAGCGGCTCCTGAGGTGCCCTTGCCTGACGCTGCCACCACAGCCGTTGGGGCACAGCAGGCTCTGCCTCAATATACTGTGGTCACGCTATCGCCTTCTCCTCCTACCCCACTGGCTGCTGTCTCTCTGACTCCTCCTACCGTTCTGGATCGTGCTGCTGCCGAACTGGACCGGCTACGGCAGGATATTTTGGGCACCGACCCTCGTCTGGTGGCCGGGCGCTTGGAGCTGGCTTCTGGCTGGATTCGCTCCGAAGCTTCAATCTGGGCGGCGCTGGTCCAGGCCTCGACGGCTTGCGACGAGGAGAAGCAGGCCGTCCTTGGGGCGAAAGCTGCTCACGATGCCGCCTTGGGGGAGGTAGTCGACGTTCGAGGTCGCTGCAAGGCGCTGGAGAGCGAGCTGCAGGGCCTGCGGGACCAGCTCGCCAAGGAGGCCCGCCTTCGCCAAGAGCAAGAGGAAGGCATGAAAGCTCGCGAGGTGGCCGTCAAGGATCAGGACGCCAAGCTCAAAAAGCACCGCGAACGCCTAGGCGTGTTGGAGCAAGAGTTGGAGGCGAGGAAGGTCGAGCTGGACGGCAAGGCACGGGTCCTTGCCGAGGATCGCGTGGCCTTCACGAAGATGGAGGTGAAGGCTCATACCTTGCTGAGGGAGCTTTACGATAGCGGCCTGGAGAGCCCGCTGGCCGGAGTGGAGGACGGCCCCGCCAAGCTGCTTCCCTTCCTGGTTCGCGCTCTTGAAGATGTCGCCCTTGGCCTTGGCCTCTGGTGAGGCCGAGGCGCGTGTCTTGTCTTCAGTACCGACGCGGTCCTCACCCACGTCTACCTTCGCGATCCCAACGTCGACCTTGACTTTCTTTGGAGCCGGTGACGGGCGAGCTTGCCGCTGCCTTCTTGAGGCCGTGAAGGGTCGTGCGGAGGCTCTGCTGGGGAACTTCCGGGCCTTCAGCACCAAGCCGAAGCGGGGCGCTGCCAACCCTGCGGCTCCGCAAGGCGAACCCGCTCCACGCAGCTCCACCACCGAAAGGTGACTCCGTTGTGGCTCTTGTCCTGCTTTTCATTCTTGCACATGTATCATGCCTCAGGGAGGCGTTTAAACTTGCATTTGGCGTTGTGATAACAGTTGTGGACTGTAATATTTTCTTTTGAATTCCTTGAAATTTGCGCTTTTCCTTCCTACTTGCTTATGTTCTACGCCGGCAGAGCCCGGCCCCGCGCATACCTCAGCCGCCGTTAGCCCCGACAGGAAACCAGGACGGGACCAAGGAGTGAGGGGCTACGTGACAAGTTAGGCTCCTGAGTTGCGATGCTCAGGAGTCCCCCTTGCCGCACGAACAGCAAGTAGGGAGGTGAGAAGCGGGTGGATCTACCGTTCTACGTCTGCAGAGCCCGGCCCCGCGCATACCTCAACCGTCATTAGCCTTTCGAAACTAAGGAGTGAGGGGCTACGTGACCAGTTAGGCTCCTGAGTTGCGATGCTCAGGAGTCCCCCTTGACGCTCAAACGGCCTTCGTACCTTGGCTCCGCTCGGGGAGGGGCCCGCGATGAACCAGGCCCGAGGGGCCTGGCTGGGTGGCGTGCGTTTGGGCGTGACCTGGCGCGGCCCGTGCCCAGCCCTCAAGGCTGCACTCCCGAGGGGAGGCGCTATGGCGAGGCCGGACACCGAGCCTGGGCTCCCGAGGTTGATGCAGCCGGGGCCACCCTCGGTTGTTTATCACCAGCAGAGCATAACGCTTCCGTATGTGTGCAGGCATAGCCGCTCCTCGGCGGTGTCGTTAGCCAGCGGAGCATGGTGCTTCACATCAGTGCGTGGGAGGGGCTCCCTCCGGAGGAGCCAGGCGTGTACTGGCCTCGACACGTGGCTGCACGGTAGGGCCCTGGCGAGGTGTGTCTGGGCACCCGTGAGCAGTAGCTGGGACTCCACGGGCCCTACCTCAAGGCGAGTTGCGCTGGCACTGGCCTTATCTTGTGATGTGTTCCTGCAGATTTGGTTAGATGCCGCTCTCGTCCTCGGGTCCCGGCCCTCGAGCTGGTCTCGGTGCCGGTATGCTGTGTCGCGATGCCGTGGACAAGGCCGAGGGTGAGGGCTGGAGAGCCAGTAGGAGCCACGAGTCGCAATGCTCGTGTACCCCCTTTAACGTGCAAGCGATCGACATGAACGAAGAAAAGGTGCCATGGATTGGCATCAAATAACAAGCATGATGGGTCGAATGCATGACCGAAATAAACGCATAAAGAGGGATACATGTCGCCGGAGTGCAGCCCGGCGACTTGGGGATGATGCAGCCGAAGGCGCCCCAACAAGATAAGCTAGAACATGAAGTAAAAGGATACACGTCGCTGGGGCGGACCCACGCTGCCCGGGAATAATGCAGCCACAGGGGCGCTCCCATTGAAATGAAACTTGAAAGATGTCACTGATAGCGTGGAAGGCGAAAGGGTGTTGGTGCAGCAGGCTCGGTGGGCTCGGGAGCGATCCTCACGAGCCCCAGGCTCGGGGGCCTCGGGAGGCTCGGAGGCTGGTGGCTCCTCGTGGACCATCCCCATCTCTGCCGGGGCTCTGACGCGCTGGCCTCTTGAGCCTCGGGATATCCCTCATGAGGCGCTGTGCGTGGCGGCTGCGTTCGGCAGTCGTAGGGCATGCGAACGTAGCTGCTGGGTGGACCTTCGGCGCCCCCACGCGAGAGGGCCAGAGGCGCCTCGAGAGGCGGCTCGGTTGAGCCTGGTATGTCGATGCAGACGCTGCAGCCCACCATCCTCGCTGGATGGGGAGCTACTGGCAGGAGTGGCGGCTGCCACTCATGACTCTTGACTCCTGCAGCTCTGAATGATCTTGGCCGACGAACTCCTGAGGATTTGGCCCTCCTTGCCTTGCTCATTCTTGAGGGAAATGTGCTTCGAAACACGCCTCCAAGTGGTGCCCAAGCGCCTTCCTCGTGACCTTAGCAAGGTCGGTGGCCCTCCAGGGGGGAGCCCCCGAGCCCTGCGTTAGGAGGGCGCCGGGCGCGCTTTCCTATGTGATAGAAGGAGGTTCCCCCTGAGCAGGCACGGACCCTAAGGGGCCTGCCTCCTGATGGACCGGGCCGGACGATGTCTTCTTCTTCTTGGGGGCGGTCTCGGGAAGCCCCCTGCTTCCACGATCCGGGTCTTCCAGTGATGCGGCCTGAAAGGCTCGCTCCAGGGAGCACACCGCGTCTTTCTCTTCGCAGGGCACCGTGATGACTCCGCCACTTCCTGGCATCTTGAGGACGTTGTAGCCGTGGTGGGTTACGGCCATGAACTTGGCCAGCGCTGGGTACCCGAGGATGGCGTTGTATGGCAGGCGAATGTGGGCAACATCGAAGTCGATGAGCTCGGTGCAGTAGTTGTCACGCGCGCCGAAGGTGAAAGGGAGGCGAACCTGCCAAATCAAGACCGTGGAGCCTTCGGTGACCCCAGAGAAAGGCTTGGTTGGCTGAAGCTGATTGTAAGGCACTTGGAGATTGTTGAACGTTTCCACAGACAGGACGTTGAGCCCTGCCCCGCCATCGATGAGGGTTTTGGTGACTAGCACGTTCTTGATGATTGGGGAGCAAAGCATCGGAGGACTCGGTGTGGCAGCACACTTGAGCTGATCTGCTGAATCGAACATGATGGCGCACACCGACCACCGAGGCGTGTGGCTTCGAGCTTGGGAGGATCGCATTCACTTCAAGGGCGAATCGCTTGAAGATGCATTGAGAGGCTAGGACTTGAGCTCCGCCCAGGATGCAGGCAATCGCGCGCGGCTCCTGGAAGCCCCCAGCCCCCTCGTCCTGATGATGGTCTTCATTTCTCCTTGGCTGCGGTGGCAGAGGAGGGAGGACTGCGTTGCCTTGCGGGCGGTCCTCGCGAGGCTGATCCCTCTAGCCTCCCTCGTGAGGCGGGTCCCGCCAGCGATCCTCGTGAGGCTGGTCGCGCCACCCTTGGCGAGGGCCGCGGTCTTCCCAGCGTCCTGCGCTCCTTCCTCCTCCTCGGCCGTAGCCCCAGTCGCTGCGGTCGGGATGTCGGCCGATCCTCCCTTCTCGCACGGCTCGGAGCTCTTGACATTCGTTGGTGTTGTGGGTGTGGAGGTCGTGGTACACGCAGTACCGGCTGCCCTTGGAAGACTCGGGCTGATCTCTGCCCTGCTTGGTGTCCGGTTCTGCCGCGAGCACGGCGGCCCCCTTGCACTTCACATCCTTGGCCTTGGGCTTCTTCTCTTCTGGGTCTGCGGCATGCAACTCGAGGAGGGAGAGACGCCCCTCCTCGGCCCTGGCGCACTTGGTCGCCAAGTTGAACAGCTCCAAGGAAGTGCACAAGTCTTCATGCATTGCCAGCTCCTCCTTCATCTTGACGTCGCACACACCGTCGAAGAAGGCGGAGATGATGGCCTCCTCGGTCACCTTGGGAATCTTGAGGCGTGCGTTGTTGAAGCGCTGGATGTATTTCTGCAGGGTCTCCCCTGGTTGCTGCTTGATGCGGCGCATGTCGCTCACGGCGGGTGGCCGGTCACGAGTACCTTGGAAGTTGGTGATGAAGCGGGTGCGCATCTCGTCCAAGGAGGAGATCGTGCCTGGAGGCAGGTTCAGGAGCCAGGTGCGAGCCCCGTCCTTGAGCGCCAAGGGAAACCAGTTCGCCATGACCTTCTCGTCTCCATTGGCGGCTTCGATGCCCAGCTCGTAGAGCTGGAGGAACTCTGCGAGGTCGGCCGTACCGTCGTAGCGAGGAGGTAGGTCTGGCTTGAACTTGCCGGACCACGCGACGCTGCGCAGCTCGGTGGTGAAGGCACGGCAGCCTGCTATGGCCACGGGAGGCCTTGGATGACGAAGAGCTTGGTCTTGCGGGTCCCCATGCGCTGCAGCTGGGAGCAACGCGGGGTCTTGACGCGCAGGAGCAGGAGCATGGTCGCGGCAATTTGGAGCGGGAGCACTCGGGCAGCTTCTTGCGGGCGAGGGACCTCCCGGCAGCTCTGCTCTTGCCCGTCTTGGGCGCCGGACGGAGCGGGTTCCGCCGAGGACCACGCGCCTTGGGTCCAGTGGCGCCTTCTTGAGGGGAGACGGCCGAGGCGCCCGAGCTTCGTCGCCAGCAGGGCGGGTGCGGTGCAGCGACGAGCAGCGCGGGGGAGCCTCGCACGGACGAGCTCGGCGACGCAGCGGTCGAGCCACTCTTCGTGAGACATCGTCGGCCGGCCAGTAGCGCAGGAGCTCGTTTGCGCGATGGCGCAGCTCGAGCCTCCATGGTAAGCGGATGCGCAAGAAGATTAACCAGCCAGGGCAAGTGAGGGGGTACTTGATGCGGCCGTCTTGCCTCACGGAGGAGATCTTTGGGGCGATGCTTGCTGCTCGTTCCCGCCCGGGCGGTAGCGGCGTTGACGGCAGCGACGGGACCGACGAGCGCCCGCCGACGGAGCCATCTGGCGGCAGGAAGCGAGCAACTCGGCGCTTCGCGGGCCTGGCGAGTGTCAAACATGGATGCGGTGGTCGACGGAGAACAGGGCGGCGGAAGACGAATTCCGGCGCACCCCTACCTGGCGCGCCAAATGTCGGATTTCGGGTTCCGGCAGACCCTTGAGGTTCGAACACTGGGGTGCGCGCGGAGATCTCGCCCTCTACCTACCTGCACCCCGCCGCCTTGCTAGGATCTAAACTACGAAAGGAACAACACAAGAGACACAAGGTTTATACTAGTTCGGGCCACCGTTGTGGTGTAATACCCTACTCTAGTTTGTGGTGTGGTGGATTGCCTCTTGGGCTGATGGTGATGAACAATACAAGGAAGAACAGCCTCGCAAGGGTCTATTCTTGGCCGGGGCGATGAACTGCTTGGAAGAGTTCAATCGCTCTCTCTCTCTCTCTCTCTCTCTCTCTCTCTCTCTTGATGAGATTTCGATCTCTCTAGCTCTGCCTGTTCAAGTCGCAGCCCTCTCTACCCTGTGGGAGGCTAGTCCTATTTATAGACAGAGGCCCTGGGCCTCTTCCCAAATATTGAGCGGGAAGGGCGCCAACAATTGGCCATTTTGAAGGGGAACATCTGGTACACTTATCTCGACTAAAGTTGGTCCTCGCTTTGTCAAAGGCTCTGGTGGTGGCCTTGGCTTGGGCTCCACAATGACTTCCTTCCTACCGTTGGGCTGGTCTTGGTCTTGTTGCACCGAAATGGACGCCTTTGCTTGATGCTCTCGCCTGCGCTTGCTCCCTTTGCACCAAAGAGGAAAGGAGGACACTGCGCGGGCTAGCGCCCGCCTGGCGCCCTTGGTCGTCATGGTTTGCGTCATGGGCACCTCGTGATGTACCCCGCCTTGATCTCTCCGCCTCCTCGCGAGCCAGCCTGATGAGGCCGTGCCTGAGGAAGCTCCCTGTCGTCCGCCTCATGCAATCTGGCCCCTCGCGAGGGTCTTGAGCTTGTGTTGATGAAGATGGGCGTGATGGGACCCCCTTTGAGCCACGCCGCTGGCCGCAGGCAGGCAAGTCTGGGGACCCTCGTTCCCAGAACGCCGACAGTGCCCCTCCCCCTATGCCCATGGTATTTCCAGAGCGTAATTATGTACGCGTAGTACTGGTTTCGCAATTTCGCAAGGGCTGGGGTTGGGGCCGCATTGCTACGCATGCTCGGAATGTGCCAGGCGGTCTAGTTGTAGGTTACTCCGGGCGCGCTTGACGGTGTCCGGACATTTAATAGCCGGACTCGAGAATTGCCTTGAGAGGCTACTTTGTACTTCCGTCGCGAGGGTCGCCGTATGCTCCTCCGTTCAGAGAGAGCATTCGGTGTTTCCGTTGACCGTAATGACTCCTCGAGGGCCTGGCATCTTGAGCTTGAGGTATGCGTAGTGCGGCACCGCATTGAACTTTGCAAATGCGGTTCGTCCGAGCAGTGCATGATAGCCACTATGGAACGGGACTATGTCGAAGATTAACTCCTCGCTTCGGAAATTATCCGGGGATCCGAAGACCACCTCAAGTGTAAGTGAGCCTGTACAGTTGGCCTCTACACCTGGTATGACGCCTTTAAAGGTCGTCTTTGTGGGTTTAATCCTTGAGGGATCTATGCCCATTTTTCGCACTGTATCCTGATAAAGCAGGTTCAGGCTGTTGTCGCCGTCCATAAGGACTCTAGTGAGGTGAAATCCGTCAATGATTGGGTCTAGAACCAATGCGGCGAATCCTCCATGGCGGATGCTAGTGGGGTGGTCCCTTCGATCAAAAGTGATCGGGGAGGAGGACCATGGGTTGAACTTTAGGGCGATCGGCTCCAACGCATATACGCCCTCGAGTGCACGCCCGCTCCCTTTTGGGTATGTGGGTTGCGTATATCATGTTCACCGTCCGCACTTGTGGGGAAGCCCTTCATCCCCTATTGTTCGGTGGATCGGGATCCTCCTCATCATTGCTATGCAGCCCCTTGTCACTATTTTTGGCATTTAACTTGCCTGCCTGCATGAACACCCAACAATCCCTGTTGGTCTGGTTGGCTGGTTTTTCGGGTGTGCCGTGTATCTGGCACAAGCAATCGAGTATTCGATCCAAACTGGACGGGCCCGGAGTATTTCTTTTAAATGGCTTTTTCCGCTGATCGGGTTTAGAGCCTCTGAATCCAGTATTAACTGGCGTATCCTCAGCATTATCGCTGTTAATACGGCGCTTGTGCTTGTTGCGACACGATCTACCATTGATGTCCTTGGTATCCGAATTACCAGGGCTCTTGGTCATGTTATTACTACGAGCTAGCCAGCTATCTTCTCCCGCGCAAAAGCGGGTCATGAGTGTTGTGAGGGCTACCATGGATTTTGGCTTTTCCTGTCCTAGGTGCCAGGCAAGCCATTCGTCACGGATGTTATGTTTGAAGGCTGCGAGGGCCTCTGCGTCCGGACAGTCGACTATTTGATTTTTCTTAATTAGGAACCGTGTCCAGAATTGTTCCGGCGAGTCCTCTGGCTGCTGAATTATGTGGCTTAGGTCATCGGCGTCTGGTGGTCGCACATAGGTGCCCTGGAAATTGTCGAGGAATGTGGCTTCCAGGTCCTCCCAACAACCAATTGACTCTGCTGGCAAGCTGTTAAGCCAATGCCGAGCTGGTCCTTTAAGCTTGAGTGGGAGCTATTTGATGGCGTGTAGGTCGTCACCGCAGGCCTTGTGGATATGAAGGAGATAATCCTCGATCCATACCGCGGGATCTGTTGTGCCATCATATGATTCGATGTTCACGGGTTTGAAACCCTCGGGGATTTGATGATCCATTACTTCATCTGTGAAGCATAGTGGGGTGTGCGGCGCCTCTGTACTGGGCTTTATCACGACGTAGCTCAAATGAGCTTTGTCTACTGTGTTCGGCCTGGCCGGAATTGCCATATCCGCATGAGGGTTATCGTCACGTGTCTTGGGGCGCCCACGCGATCCGTAGATCGATCTTGTTTGCCTTGCCTTGTCCTCCAATATATCTCGCAGGTCTGGCGCATTTCCCCGTGCCTTGGTATTCTTTGAGCGACGCCGGGGTGCGGCTTGAGTGGAGGGCCGAGAGGCCTCTCTATCGTGGCCACGAGGTGGCCGGTCGGCCGCGTCGTGCACTAGTGATGTAGGTTTAGGTGCTTTCTCCTCTAATCGGGGTAGCAGCCTGCGCTTTGGGTAGCTCTTGGAGGGGCGTTCGAGTTCGTACTCTTCGGCCGCAAGGACTTCAGTCCATCTATCGGCTGGAAAGTCTTGGTCAGCTCTAAGCTATTGCTATTTTTTTTTTGAGGCTGCTCGCCGTAGCCATAAGCCTGCGTTTGAAACGCTCTTGTTCGACGGGATCCTCAGGCACGACAAATTAAATGTAAATCGAGGCTTGCCTCGTCTTCGGAGGGAGGCATGTAATTATCGTCCTCTACCTCTCTGTCTGCCGCTCTCTCATGAGAGCTGGCTTCTCCATCCTCCTGTGCTGAATCCTGCTGGAGGGGGTTGTCTTTGGCACTGTTCGGGGTGTTATTATCTCCCGTGCCGGAATCGCCTTTTTTGCTTTGGCGGGATTTAAAGCGGCGCTGCTGACGTCGGCGCTTAGGCTGCTTCTTGGAGGGATCATCCTCCGTTGTTCCATCGCCCTTCCCTTCTTTTGGGGTGTCCACCATGTATATGTCATACGACGAGGTGGCCTTCCAGTGCCCTATAGGCGCTGGTTCTGGTAAATCTCCTGCATCGGCGTCCATACATTCAATGTCTTCGAGTCGAAGTCGAGCATGTCGGTTAAAACATCGGCGGTGGCTCTACGAAGTGGGTGGTGGGTGGGCTTTGAATTTCTTCGTCGTCCGCATCCCAACCTTGCTGACCATAGTCCGGCCAGGGCTCTCCTGATAAAGAGAGAGACTTTAGTGAATTCAGGATGTCGCCGAAGGGCGAGTGCTGAAAGATGTCCGCGGCGGCGAACTCCATGATCGGCGCCCAATCGGATTCGATTGGCAGGGGCGCGGAAGGTTCGGAGTCCGGAGAGGAGTCCGGCACCTTGGAGTCACGAGCTTCGCAAAGGACAAGGCTGGTGTTCGGCTCGATCGCTATAGAGATTGCAGCCCCCGAGGCGGTGCCCAGCCACCCGTCCTCGATTAAGCGCGATCGGCTCGAGCTAAGGGTCGGAGCGGACATCGGTGCGACCTTGAGCCTTTGACCGGTGGTAGAGCTAGATCATGCCCATCGTGACAGTGCGGCGCACTCGGCTGTGGCTCGAACCCGTCGAAGATCAAGTCTCCGCGGACGTCGGTCGTGTAGTTCAAACTTCCAAATCTGACCTGATGGCCAGGGGTGTAGCTTTCGATCTGCTCCAGATGGCCAAGCGAATTGGCCCGCAGTGCAAAGCCGCCGAATACGAAGATCTGTCCGGGGAGAAAAGTCTCACCCTGGACTGCGTCGTTGTTGATGATCAGAGGAGCCATTCGGGCCTAAAGATGACGACACAGAAGAACTCTCAATGAAAGCACCAATGTCGGTGTAAAAACCGGCGGATCTCGGGTAGGGAGTCCCGAACTGTGCGTCTAGGCGGATGGTAACAGGAGACAAGGGACACAATGTTTTTACCTGTGTTCGGGCCCTCTCGATGGAGGTAAAACCCTACTCTGCTTGATTAATATTGATGATATGGGTAGTACAAGAGTAGATCTACCACGAGATCGAGAGGCTAAACCCTAGAAGCTAGCCTATGGTATGATTGTTGTTCGTCCCTACGGACTAAAACCCTCCGATTTATATAGACACCGGAGAGGGCTAGGGTTACACAGTCGGTTACAATGGGAGGAGATCTACATATCCGTATCGCCAAGCTTGCCTTCCACGCCAAGGAAAGTCCCATCCGGACACGGGATGAAGTCTTCAATCTTGTATCTTCATAGTCCAGGAGTCCGGCCGAAGGTTATAGTTCGGCTACCCGGACACCCCCTAATCCAGGACTCCCTCAGCCGTCCTCTCAGACCTAGCGCCCGCGCGGGATGGCCTCCGTCCCCAAGCTCGTTGCCATAGTGTGTGCGGAGGACGCCGACCACGAGCGAAGCCACTTCCTGCCGACCCTCAGGTGTGCTACCTAGTTTCGAACCATACCCTTGTCCTATTGCCTCATCTGCCACGTCGCCGCATGTGGATCTTTTTTCACTCCACCATCTTCCCAATTTGCTATCCTCTGCTCTGCTAGTCACGCAGACGAAAACCTTAATTTGCAATATAAAAGGAAACCCTACTTCATGCAGACTAATCCATGTCTGTGTTGAATAAGGAAAGGAAGGGAGACTGTACTGTCCAAGAGACTAGGCATCGAACCCGCGCCTAGGTTGAAAAGGGGAAAATCAGTAGCTAAGGAACGTGTCTCATGTCTCTTGGTTGAAGAAGGGTAGAAAGGCATGACAACGCAATGGAGAATGACCAGGTCGATCGGTTTGTTGTCCTCACATAGGAAAAAGGTGGCTCAAGAGAACAAAAATGGGACGTAATCCACATATGCTGCCTGGATATTTGTTGCTCTGGGCAACCATACCTCCCTCACCACTCGATGCGTCCGTGGAGGTACATCGTACTAGTGCGCCCACTATCCGAATGGGCCTCCCATGCTCTGATTGCCACTTTTTTGCTGTTAGTATAACGCCAGCGGTCAAGTCAAGCAATGCTACTGCTAAAGTGATGCCACATTTAACTAATGTCGCACTCAGTCTAATGCCACCGATAAATTTAAGCAATGCCATTTAATCTCACTAGATTATTTCAGGGTTAATTGTTGATTGTGGATGTATTAAGGATTTTCAGCTAAGGCATTCTAATGATGTTACACAGCCAGTATACCAACGATGACTACCTTCAGATTTTTGCACTGTTAATGCTTATAGATTACATACCTCACTTTCATGAGATAAGTCAATTTTTTTGTACAGTGTCAAGAGGAAAGGTCAAGAGTGGGAACCTCCTCCTATGGTTGTTCTCTTGATTCGTTCGATCAAGTTTTTATGTTTGATCGATTATCAAGATTGGGATAGCAATTTTTAGATCCCCTCGAGTTCGAAATGATATTTACCTTGAAGGTACATGGTTTGCAATTTTTTTATACTGTCATTAGTTAATAATGCTAGTTACCTTCAGACTTTTGTATTTGGTATAATGCTCTTGCACAGGTAGTATACCAATGCTGAAACTTGTTACCTTTACATTTTGTATTGTTAATTCTTATAGAAATCTTTCAGTGCTAGAGCTTATGGAAATCTATTCAGTAAAACCATTGTAATGTACCCTTTAATAAAATAACTACTCTACTATTGCACTAGCCACTGGATTAGTGTATATTTGTACTATTCGAATGGTGTTGCACTAGCGTATGGACATATAATAAAGTGTGGCAAGCTTTCCCAAATATGTGCTCAAGAAAATACTACCTGTTTTTCTAAATACTAGACGTTTGGGTACTTTAAATTGAACTAAGAAAACATCTTATATTAAGGAACAGAGGGTGTAGAGTTCACTCAAATTATCCCGGTAAAGCTAGTCACACCTTTGTTAAAATTAATGTTCATTATGTTATCGGAGGAGGTATGTATGTTTGTCTCTAATGCATGTCGACTACATACCTGACATCATGATGTAATGTTAAGTCATTTCCTTTTGTATAGTGTCACTGAATTGTCAAGGCGGTGATGGCATTTTATTTTAGTTGAACTGCACAAAATATGCTTAAAAGAAGAGTAAAGGTCAGGAATGGTTCAATTTTTCAGAAAAAAAAACTATGTATGCCTTCCTAACATCACCCGATGTTGCCTTATTCATTCCTTCAAACAGGTGGTTAGAAACAGTCTTGCTACCTTTTACCATTAAGAAATTGAAATGCTTATATTTGTGAGTCTATGCTTCAACTAGTGCCACTTTTATAGTAATCACACTTTCAATATCTATGCAAATAGGGATGCTCGATTTTAGTGGAACTGCACAAAAAGTCCAAATGGTTCAACATTAGGAGCATGTTTTCTTCCAAACCTTTATATCCAATTGGTGGCACTATGAGCTGTTCATTACGAAGGTACATGGTTTGCTACTATCTTGCTACTCTTTTTGTACTGTCATTAGATAGTAATACTAGTGGTTTGCATGTGAACTTTTTTGGCAGGGTGGACCTACGTTGGAGGCGCAGGACAGGATTCAATGATTGGATGCTCAATTTCGGTTGTATCGATTTCACCTCTTCCATCACTGTGAACATGGATATCCTTGGTATGATGAAGAATATGCGCTATATTTCTGCTCTGAACAAGCAAATTAATTCAGTATGAAATTGTCCAGGGCAAAACATGACTGTATCAAATTGTCCAGTGCAAAACATGACAAATGCTAAGCAGAAGAGACGTGTTTATACCGAAAATACAAGGTGGGGTATATGTTTACTAGCTGCTTGCTATTTGTGCAGACAGAGATGTCTTCTTGTGCTATTTGGCAAACAAACAAAGTGACCGCAATTTTGGTTGAACTTCACAAGAGAATAGTATAGTCACTGCATGTAGTGCCATTTGAAATTAGACACAGAAAGATTGGATAGTCACTTCATGGACTGCAGAAAAGTAGTACTGTACTATTTATTGGCCAACACTAGGTGATTCATTGCTTTGGTCTGATTATACAATGGCCATCATTTTGCCTAAGTTAAAGTTTGTATTCCAAAAATAGTCTCGTTGTGTGATCGAGAGAAGACCAAATCATATTGCAGTGGATGTTCCTCCATCATGTGTGGTTCATTCTCATGGTTCCAGCTGTTGGTGAGACCGCTTACGTTTGCAACAGGAATTGTAGACTTCACAAACAAATTTGTCTTTCACTCTGTACTGAATGTTGGCCAAGATAAGCATCCATGTTAGCAGGAAGAATAGATGTTTTTCTAGATCTTTGCTTTTGGAGCTACATATTTGTATGATCTGTGAATAACTGAGATGCATTAACATGTTGATCTTATGTATGGGAATCGTACTAGTTGGTTTTGAATTTGGGCTACTAATGTGAACATATTACAATGTCAGGCCTGTGAGTCTCATGTGAACATTTCGAACAGATCGGCACTTACTGTTGTACACAGCATGATCCTTATTTCTGTGTTCTCATGTTTACAAGTTACTAACAGTTCCTTATTTCTGTTCGCTTAGTGTTTACAAGTTACTGATCGATCACTAGCTAGCCTACTAATGCGATCCGGGCAGTTTTAGTTGCGACGCAAGATCCAAAGTGGTAGTTTTTTGAATAAAAATGCCTACCTCTGAAGAAACTGACAAGCTGCTCTGAAGAAAATGCCATCCGAATCTGAAGAAACTGCCAGCAAAAACGTTCGCAAATGCCTTATCTCCCAGCGAACGTTCATCAGCTAATGCGATCCTACACGTACACCATCCGACCTACTCGATCCTACACGTACACTATCCAACCTACTTGATCCTACACGAATAAATAGCGGATCAAGAACGTACTACCTCCTTTCCGGTTTGCAGGGCTCAATTCAAAAAACGACCTACTCGATCCTACACGAATAAATAGCGGATCACGCACGTACTACCTCCTTTCCGGTTTGCAGGGCTTAATTCAAAAATCTCACCAACCAAGGTAGATGATGAGTGGTGGAATCATTTTTGACAAGGAGGGAGTACCTCATCTGGATGATTCGAGTGCACTCGTTTGACCGTCATGTCGGCGTGCGACCCAGCACGGACGGGCGCACCACTGACGGGACAGGACGGCACAGTCATAATTTTAGTTTTTCTAGTTTTCCATGGCAAGCTGGCGCGCTAAGGGCATCTCCAACAGTTATAATATTGGTGTTGGTAAATTTGCCACCTAGGACATATTAATGATGTGGCATGTAATAAATGCGGAGAGAGAGCAAAGTTGTATGTAGATTAACCAACAACCTTTGCACAAGCTCCAAGCTGAAATAGAGAGCAATCATATTTATTTTCTCATCATCTATTAGATAACTTAGATACAATCCATTGGAGTAGTTGTATGATAGCTTGTTGGTTGATGACATGGACATTTTACCAACAAGACTAACATACAACGTATTGGCGATGCCCTAAGCCATGCCTGCATCATGCCTTCGCTAAGGTAATTGCTCCGGTATTGTCACAAAAGATTTTCATTGGACCCAATGGACTAGGTATTACACCTAGATCGGATATGAACTCCTTCATCCAGACTCCTTCATTTGCTGCTTCTGAAGCAGCTATGTGCTCCGCTTCACACGTAGATCCCGCCATGACGCTCTGCTTGGAACTGCACCAACTTACAGCTCCACCATTCAATATAAATATGTATCTGGTTTGTGACTTAGAGTCATCCGGATCAGTGTCAAAGCTTGCATCGACGTAACCATTTACGACAAGCCCTCTGTCACCTCCATAAACGAGAAACATATCATTAGTACTTTTTAGGTATTTCAGGATGTTTTTGACCGATGTCCAGTGATCCACTCCTGTATTACTTTGGTACCTACCTACTAAACTTATAGCAAGGCACACATCACGTCTGGTACACAGCATTGCATACATGATAAATCCTATGGTTGAGGCATAGGGAATGACTTTCCTTTTCTCTCTATCTTCTGCACTGGTCGGGCATTGAGTCCGACTCAACTTCACACCTTGTAACACAGGCAAGAACCCTTTATTTGACTTATCCATTTTGAACTTCTTCAAATCTTTATCAAGGTATGTGCTTTGTGAAAGTCCAATTAAGCGTCTTGATCTATCTCTATATATCTTGATGCCCAATATATAAGCAGCTTCACCTAGGTCTTTCATTGAGAAATTCTTATTCAAGTATCCTTTTATGTTATCCAGAAATTATGTATCATTTCCAATCAACAATATGTCATCTACATACAATATTAGAAACGCTACAGATCTCCCACTCACTCTCCTGTAAATACAGTCTTCTCCAAAAGTCTGTATAAAACCATATGCTTTGATCAGACTATCAAAGCGTATATTCCAACTCCGAGAGGCTTGCACCAGTCCATAAATGGATCGCTGGAGCTCGCACACTTTGTTAGCACCTTTAGGATCGACAAAACCTTCTGGTTGCATCATATACAACTCTTCTTTAAGATATCCATTAAGGAATGCAGGTTTGACATCCATTTACCAAATTTCATAATCATAAAATGCGGCAATTGCTAACATAATTCGGACAGACTTAAGCATCGCTATAGGTGAGAAGGTTTCATCGTAGTCAACCCCTTGAACTTGTCAAAAACCTTTCACAACAAGTCGAGCTTTGTAGACAGTAACATTACCGTCACCGTCAGTCTTCTTCTTGAAGATCCATTTATTTTCTATGGCTTGCCGATCATCGGGCAAGTCAAAAAAAGTCCACACTTTGTTCTCATACATGGATCCCATCTCAGATTTCATGGCTCAAGCCATTTCGGGGAATCTGGGCTCATCATCGCTTCCTCATAGTTCATAGGTTCGTCATGGTATAGTAACATGACTTCCGGAAATGGATTACCGTACCACTCTGGTGCGGACCGTACTTTGGTTGACCTACGAGGTTTGGTAGTAACTTGATCTGAAGTTTTATGATCATCATCATTAGCTTCCTCACTAATTGGTGTAGGAATCACTAGAACTGATTTCTGTGATGAACTACTTTCCAATTCGGGAGAAGGTACAATTACCTCATCAAGATCTACTTTCCTTCCACTCACTTCTTTCGAGAAAAACTCATTCTCTAAAAAGGATCCATCCTTAGCAATGAATATCTTGCCTTCGGATTTGTGATAGAAGGAGTACCCAAAAGTTTCCTTTGGGTATCCTATGAAGACACATTTCTCCGATTTGGGTTCGAGCTTATCAGGTTGAAGCTTTTTCACATAAGCATCGCAGCCCCAAACTTTAAGAAACGACAACTTTGGTTTCTTGCCAAACCACAGTTCATATGGTGTCATCTCAACGGATTTAGATGGTGCCCTATTTAATGTGAATGCAGCCGTCTCTAAAGCATAACCCCAAAACGATAGTGGTAAATTGGTAAGAGACATCATAGATCGCACCCATGTCTGATAAAGTATGGTTACGACATTCAGACACACCATTACGCTGTGGTGTTCCAGGTGGCGTGAGTTGCGAAACTATTCCATGTTGTTTCAAATGAAGACCAAACTCATAACTCAAATATTCACCTCCACGATCAGATCATAGAAATTTTATTTTCTTGTTACGATGATTTTCCACTTCACTCTGAAATTCTTTGACCTTATCAAATGTTTCAGACTTATGTTTCATTAAGTATATATACCCATATATGTTCAAATCATCTGTGAAGGTCAGAAAATAACGATACCCGCCGTGAACTTCAACACTCATCGGACCGCATACATCAGTATGCATTATTTCCAGTAAGTCAGTGGCTCGCTACATTATTCCGGAGAATGGAGTTTTAGTCATCTTCCCCATGAGGCATGGTTCGGAAGCATCAAGTGATTCCAAAAGCCCATCAACATGGAGTTTCTTCATGCGCTTTACACCAATATGACCTAAATGGCAGTGCCACAAATAAGTTGCACTATCATTATTAACTTTGCATCTTTTGGCTTCAATCTTATGAATATGCGTATTACTACAATCGAGATTCAACAAAAATAGACCACTCATCAAGGGTGCATGACCATAAAAGATATTACTCATTTAAATAGAACAACCATTATTCTCGGATTTAAACGAATAGCTGTCTCGCATCAAACAAGATCCAGATATAATGATCATGCTTAACGGTGGCACAAAATAACAATTATTCAGGTCTAAAACTAATCCCGAGGGTAGATGTAGAGGTAGCATGCCGACGGCGATCACATCGACTTTGGAATCATTTCCCACTTGCATCGTCACCTCGTCCTTAGCCAGCCTTCGTTTAATCCGTAGCCCCTGTTTCGAGTTGCAAATATGAGCAACAGAACCAGTATCAAATACCCAGGTGCTACTACGAGCATTAGCAAGGTACACATCAATAACATGTATATCAAATATACCTTCCACTTTGACATCCTTCTTATCCGCCAAATACTTGGAGCAGTTCCGCTTCCAGTGACCAGTCCCTTTGTAGTAGAAGCACTTAGTTTCAGGCTTAGGTCCAGACTTGGGCTTCTTCCCGGGAGTAGCAACTTGCTTGCTATTCTTCTTGAAGTTCCCCTTCTTCCCTTTGCCCTTTTTCTTGAAAGTAGTGTTCTTGTTAACCATCAACACTTGATGCTCCTTATTGATTTCTACCTCGCAGTCTTTAGCATCGTGAAGAGCTCGGGAATAGTCTTCTCCATCCCTTGCATATTATAGTTCATCACGAAGCCTTTATAGCTTGGTGGCAGTGATTGAAGAACTCTGTCAATGACACTATCATCATGGAGATTAACTCCGAGCTGAGTCAAGTGGTTATGATACCTAGACATTTTGAGTATACGTTCACTGACAGAACTATTCTCCTCCATCTTGCAGCTATAGAACTTGTTGGAGACTTCATATCTCTCAACTCGGGCATTTGCTTGAAATATTAACTTCAACTCCTGGAACATCTCATATGCTCCATGATGTTCAAAACATCTTTGAAGTCCCGATTATAAGTCGTAAAGCATGGCACACTAAACTATCGAGTAGTCATCAGCTTTGCTCTGCCAGACGTTCATAACGTCCGTTGTTGCTCGTGCAGTGGGTCTTGCACCTAGCGGTGCTTCCAGGAAGTAATTCTTCTGTGCAGCAATGAGGATAATCCTCAAGTTACGGACCCAGTCCGTGTAGTTGCTACCTCATCTTTCAACTTAGCTTTCTCTAGGAACGCATGAAAATTCAAGGGAACGGTAGCACGGGCCGTTGATCTACAACAACATAGATATGCAAAAAAAACTATCAGGTACTAAGTTCATGATAAATAAAAGTTCATTTAATCATATTACTAAAGAACTCCCACTTAGATAGACATCCTTCTAGTCATCTAAATGATCACGTGATCCATATCAACTAAACCATGTTCGATCATCACGTGAGATGGAGTAGTTTTCAATGGTGAACATCTCTATGTTGATCATATCTACTATATGATTCACGTTCGACCTTTCGGTCTTAGTGTTCCAAGGCCATATCTGCATATGCTAGTCGTCAAGTCTAACCCGAGTATTCTGCACGTGCAAAACTAGCTTGCACCCGTTGTATGTGAACGTAGAGCTTATCACACCCGACCATCACGTGGTGTCTCTAAGCACGCATTTAATCAGAAAGTAACGGTGCATACTCAGGGAGAACACTCATGCCTTGAAATTTAGTGAGGGATCATCTTATAGTGCTACCGTCGTACTAAGCAAAATAAGATGCATAAAAGATAAACATCACATGCAATCAAAATATGTGACATGATATGGCCATCATCATCTTGTGCCTTCGATCTCCATCTCCAAAGCACCGTCATGATCTCAATCGTCACCGGCTTGACACCATGATCTTCATCGTAGCGTCATCGTCGTCTGGCCAACTTATTGCTTCTACGACTATCGCTACCGCTTAGTGATAAAGTAAAGCAATTACATGGCGATTTCATTCATACAATAAAGCGACAACCATAAGGCTCCTGCCAGTTGCCGATAACTTTTACAAAACATGATCATCTCATACAACAATTTATATCTCATCACGTCTTGACCATATCACATCACAACATGCCCTGCAAAAACAAGTTAGACGTCCTCTACTTTGTTGTTGCAAGTTTTACGTGGCTGCTACGGGCTTCTAGAAAGAACCGTTCTTACCTACGCATCAAAACCACAACGATTTTTCGTCAAGTGTGTTGTTTTAACCTTCAACAAGGACCGGGCGTAGTCAAACTCGATTCAACTAAGGTTGGAGAACCGGTCTCATGAACGTGGTCATGTAATGTTGGTCCGGGTCAGTTCATCCAACATACCGCCGAATCAAAGTAAGATGTTGGTGGTAAGCAGTATGACTATTATCTCCCACAACTCTTTCTGTTCTACTCATGCATATCATCTACACATAAACCTGGCTCTGATACCACTGTTGGGGAACGTAGCATGCAATTTCAAAAAAATTCCTACGATCATGCAAGATTCTATCTAGGAGATGCATAGCAACGAGAGGGGAAGAGTGTGTCCACATACCCTCGTAGACCGAAAGCGGAAGCATTATGTTAACGCGGTTGATGTAGTCGAACGTCTTCACGATCCAAGTACCGAACGTACGGCACCTCTGTGTTCAGCACACGTTCAACTCGATGACGTCCCTCGAGCTTTTGATCCAGTAGAGGGTCGAGGGAGAGTTCTGTCAGCATGACGGCGTGATGACGGTGATGGTGATGTGATCTGCACAGGGCTTCACCTAAGCACTATGACGCTATGACCGGAGGAGTAAACTGTGGAGGGGGGCACCGCACACGGCTAAGAGATTTCTTGGTGTGCCTTTGGGGTGCCCCCCGCCCCCGTATATAAAGGAGAGGGGGAGGAGGTGACCGACCAGGGAGGAGGCGCGCCAAGGGGGGGAGTCCTACTAGGACTCCAAACCTAGTAGGACTCGCCCCCCCCCCCCCCTCTTCCTTCCAATGGAGGGGGGAAAGGGGAAAGGGGGGAGAAGGAGAAGGAAAGGGGGGTTGCACCCCCACCCCTTGTCCAATTCGGATTGGGCAATAGGGAGGCGCGCGCCACCTCCCATGGCCTGCCTCCTCTTCTCCACTATGGCCCATGAGGCCCATTAACTTTCCCGGGGGGTTCCGGTAACCTCCCAGTACTCCGAAAAATCCCCGAACCTCTTCGGAACCATTTTACAATATATCAATCTTTACCTTTCGACCATTTCGAGACTCCTCGGCATGTCCGTGATCTCATCCGGGACTCCAAGCAAACTTTAGTCACCAAAACACACAACTCATAATATAAATCGTCATCGAACGTTAAGCGTACGAACCCTATGGGTTCGAGAACTATGTAGACATGACCGAGACACATCTCCGGTCAATAACTAATAGCGGAACCTGGATGCTCATATTGTTTCCTACATATTCTACGAAGATCTTTATCGGTCAAACCACATAACAACATACGCCATTCCCTTTGTCCTCCGTATGTTACTTGACCGAGATTTGATCGTCGGTATCATCATACCTGTTACCGGCAAGTCTCTTTACTCATTCTGTAATGCATCATCCCGCAACTAACTCATTAGTCACATTGCTTGCAAGGCTTATAGTGATGTGCATTACCGAGAGGGCCCAGAGATACCTCTCCGATACTCGGAGTGACAAATCCTAATCTCGATCTATGCCAACTCAACGAACACCTTCTGAAAAACCTATAGAGCATCTTTATAATCACCCAGTTACGTTGTGATGTTTGATACCACAAAAAGTGTTCCTCTGGTATTCGGGAGTTGCATAATCTCATAGTCAGAGGAATATGTATAAGTCATGAAGAAAGCAATAGAAATAAAACTAAACGATCATAATGCTAAGCTAACGGATGGGTCTTGTACATCATTCTCTAATGATGTGATCTCGTTCATCAAATGACAACACATGTCTATGGTTAGGAAACTAAACCATCTTTGATTAACGAGCTAGTCAAGTAGAAGCATACTAGGGACACTCTGTTTTGTCTATGTATCCACACATGCACTAATTTCCGGTTAATACAATTCTAGAATGAATAATAAACATTTATCATGATATAAGGAAATATAAATAACAACTTTATTATTGCCTCTAGGGCATATTTCCATCACAAGCATGGATCGATCATTATGAGAAAGTCGAGCATAAAAATTCTGGATAATAAATTCTCTTGAGAGCTCATGATTGGGGCATGAATATAACATTGACTTAAGCCTACCCCAAGCTAGACTGATAGTTTCTCCTTCACGAGGCCAAAAAATTATATATGTAATTCCGATCACGATGAACTTGATGCATAGGATAAAATTTTTGGTGGAACTCCAATTTCAGTCGATTCCAATTCCAAGATCCAATATCATCGCATAACCTATACCATGCCAATGCTTTTTCCTTCAAACATAAAGGGAAAACCTTCTTCATAACTTCATCTCCGGGTAAACCTGCAAGCTTGAACAATCCACAGATTTGTTCCACATATATCAAGTGCATATCAGGATGTTCAGTTCCATCTCCTGCATAAGGATTAGCTAGCAGTTGTTTGATCATATCCGAAGGAATTTCATATTCAATATTTTTAGTAGGTGCAATGGGTTGAGGGGTAGCTAATTGTGGTTCCGGTCGAGGTGAAGATACCCCGAACAAACCCCTCAAATGATTGTTTTCCATAGTAACAAGTGACAATAAATTTCAGCACACGAGATAAATGTTTCCTTACCAAATTCCACTTACCAAAGGCGCTTCACTCCCCGGCAACGGCGCCAGGAAATAGCTTGATGACCCACAAGTATAGGGGATCAATTTTAGCTCTTTTCGATAAGTAAGAGTATCGAACCCAACGAGGAGCAGAAGGAAATGACAAGTGGTTTTCAGCAAGGTAATGTCTCCAAGTGCTGAAATTGTAAGTAACATAGTTGTTTGATAGCAAGATAATTTGTAAAGAGCAAGTAACGATAGTAGTAACAAAAGTGCAGCAAGGTAGCCCAATCCTTTTGAGGCAAAGGACAGGCCAAAACGGTCTCTTATGATAAGCAAAGCTTTCTTGAGGGTGCACGGTAATTTCATCTAGTCACTTTCACCATGTTGGTTCGATTTGTGTTTGCTACTTTGATAATTTGATATGTGGGTGGACCGGTGCTTAGGTGTTGTTCTTACTTGGACAAACCACCTACTTATGATTAACCCTCCTGCAAGCTTTGATGACCCACAAGTATAGGGGATCTATCGTAGTCCTTTCGATCAGTAAGAGTGTCGAACCCAATGAGGAGCAGAAGGAAATGACAAGCAGTTTTTAGTAAGGTATTCTCTGCAAGCGCTGAAATTATCGGTAACGGATAGTTTTGTGATGAGGTAATTCGTAACGGGTAACAAGTAACAAAAGTAAATAAGGTGCAGCAAGGTGGCCCAATCCCTTTTTGTAGCAAAGGACAAGCCTGGACAAACTCTTATATAAAGGAAAATGCTCCCTAGGACACATGGGAATTATCGTCGAGCTAGTTTTCATCATGCTCATATGATTCGTGTTCGTTACTTTGATAATTTGATATGTGGGTGGACCGGTGCTTGGGTACTGCCCTTCCTTGGACAAGCATCCCACTTATGATTAACTACTCTCGCAAGCATCCACAACTATGAAAGAAGAATTAAGGTAAACCTAACCATAGCATGAAACATATGGATCCAAATCAACCCCTTATGAAGCAACGCATAAATTAGGGTTTAAGCTTCTGTCACTCTAGCAACCCATTATCTACTTATTACTTCCCAATGCCTTCCCCTAGGCCCAAATAACGGTGAAGTGTCATGTAGTCGACGTTCACATAACACCACTAGAGGAAAGACAACATGCATCTCATCAAAATATCGAACGAATACCAAATTCACATGAGTACTTATAACAAGACTTCTCCCATGTCCTCAGGAACAAACGTAACTACTCACGATCATATCCATGTTCATAATCAGAGAGGTGTTAATATGCACAAAGGATCTAAACATATAATCTTGCACCGAATAAACCAACTAGCATCAACTACAAGGAGTAATCAACACTACTAGCAACCCACAGGTACCAATCTGAGGTTTTGAGACAAAGATCGGATACAAGAGATGAACTAGGGTTTGAGAGGAGATGGTGCTGGTGAAGATGTTGATGGAGATTGACCCCCTCCGATGAGAGGATCGATGGTGATGACGATGGTGACGATTTCCCCCTCCCGGAGGGATGTTTCCCCGGCAGAACAGCTCCGCCAGAGCCCTAGATTGGTTCCGCCAAGGTTCCGCCTCGAGACGGCGGCGCTTCATCCCGAAAGCTTCTTTTTTGATTTTTTTTCCAGGGCAAAAGACTTCATATAGCAAAGATGGGCATCGGAGGCTTGCCAGGCGGCCCACGAGAAAGGGGGGCGCGCCCAGGGGGGTAGGGCGCTCCCCCCACCCTCGTGGCCAGGGTGTGGGCCCCCTCTGGTTGATTCTTTCACCAGTATTTTTTATTAATTCCAAAAAGTGCCTTTGTGAAGTTTCGGGACTTTCGGAGGTGTGGAGAATAGGTCTCTAATATTTGCTCCTTTTCCAGCCCAGAATTCCAGCTGCCGGCATTCTCCCTCTTCATATAAACCTTGTAAAATAAGAGAGAAAAGGCATAAGTATTGTGATATAATGTGTAGTAACAGCCCATGGTGCAATAAATATCGATATAAAAGCATGATGCAAAATGGACGTATCAACTCCCCCAAGCTTAGACCTCGCTTGTCCTCAAGCGGAAGCCGATATCAAAAAATATGTCCACGTGTTTAGAGATGGAGGTGTCTATAGGAACATATATATATATATATATATATATATATATATATATATATATATATATATATATTGTCATATGATTTCTTATGCTAAAGTAACAATCTATTCACCATGTCAAGTATGAATCGAAACTTCATTGAAAACTAGCAAACTATAATCTCGGTCATTGAAGCAATTGCAATTTATCATAACACGGAAAGAGTCAATATAAGAGCTTTTCAAAGAAGTCCACATACTCAACTATCATTTAGTCTTTCACAATTGCTAACACTCACGCAATACTTATGGGTATGGAGTTTTAATGGAACCTGAGAGAGAAAGATAGAGGCTTATAGTGTTGCCTCCCAACCTTTTACCTCAAGGGTAATGTCAACAATAATAGTTTATGATAACTTACATCCAATTGGATATATATATCAGGATCTTTCCAACACAATGTGCTTGCCAAAGGATAAAGTGTAAAAAGGAAAGGTGAAGATCACCGCGACTCTTGCATAAGACATAAGACAAAAATAAAAGATAGGCCCTTCGCAGAGGGAAGCAGAGGTTGTCATGTGCTTTTATGGTTGGATGCACAAAATCTTAATGTGAAAGAACGTCACTTTATATTGCCACTTGTGATAGGGACATTTATTTTGCAGTCCGTCGCTTTTATTGCTTCCATATCACAAGATCGTATAAAGCTTATTTTTTTCACACTAATAAATCACACATATTTAGGGAGCAATTTTTATTGCTTGCAACAATGACAACTTACTTGAAGGATCTTACTCAATCCATAGGTAGATATGGTGGAATCTCATGGTAAAACTGGGTTTAAGGATATTCGGAAGCACGAGTAGTATCTCTACTTGGTGCAAAGAATTTGGCTAGCATGAGGGGGAAAGGCAAGCTCAACATGTTGGACGATCCATAATAATATATTTTATTTCGGATATAAGAAAACATAACCCATTACGTTGTCTTCCTTGTCCAACATCAACTTTTTAGCATGTCATATTTTAATATGTGCTCACAATCATAAAAGATGTCCAAGATAGTATATTTATATGTGAGAACCTCTCTTTATTCATTACTTCCTATTAATTGCAACGATGGCCAAAACTATGTTTGTCAACTCTCAACAACTTTTATTCATCATACTCTTTATATGTGAGGTCATTACTCTCCATAAGATCAATATGATCTCTTTGTTTCTTTTTATTCTTTCTTTTTCTATTATTCCCTCAAGATCATAGCAAGGTAATCAAGCCCTTGACTCAAAACTAACCTTTATTGTATACAGCTCACGGACTCGATTACATAGAGGAATCATAAAGCAAAACTCAAAACTAGATCACACTAAAAACTTTATTCTACTAGATCAAGATATTACCAAAAGGATCGGACTAAGAAAAATGGTAAAGATAGGAGTGTGATGGCGATACGATACCGGGGCACCTCCCCCAAGCTTGGCAGTTGCCAAGGGGAGTGCCCATACCCATGTGATTATGTCTCTTTCTTCGGAGGTGGTGATGTGATATTCTTGGCGATGATGCCCCTTAGGATACGATTCTCTTCCCTGAGCTAATTGACTTGCTGCTTGAGATCCATTATTTCCTTACGGAGCTTACCCGTGACGGTTAAAGCTCCTTTCACCCATGGATGTTGCATAGCTGCGGGAGAACAAGTAACACTCTTTTTCATATTTTCATAAGAAAGGAATCTAGCATTGGGAGGGATAACCGAGTTTGGAATCGCTGAGCTCTGAAGTTCCTCCATCATGAATCTGGTTTGGAGACGAGAGGTAACTTCTTGATCTTCCTCCATGGCATCTATCCTTTTCAAGTCGGCCTCCATCTCCTCCTCCGTTGATGGCTCAAAGTGATAGGCATCGTTGTTTGCTCCAGGACCCGGTGTCGGATGAGATACCCGACTCTCCCCGGCTGACACTTGAGAAGACATCTTACTCTAATCTGCAGCAAGAACAACTCAAAACAGAAACAGAGGATTTCATCGTGGTACGATGGTCAAAACCTTCGGGAGATTATATAATGATTTTTTACCGACCAAAAGAAGTATCGTGCAAGAAAACAGAGTCCGGAGGGCACACGAGGTGCCCACGAGTCAGGGGGCACGCCCAGGGGGTAGGGCGCACCCTCCACCCTCGTGGATGCCTCGTGTCCTTCCCGGACTACTTCTTATTTTCCTATTTTCTTAAATATTCCAAAATGGAGAAAAATTGCTATTAGAACTGTTTTGGAGTCGGTTTACTTACCGTACCACATACCTATTCCTTTTTGGAGTCTGAAACATTCTGGAAAGTGTCCCTTATGTATTCCTCGGGGGTTACGGTTTCAATAACACTGGTTTCAACATTTATGGGATTACCTGAGATATAATGTTTGATTCTTTGACCGTTCACCACCTTCCGGTTTGTGCCTTCGAAGTTGTTGATTTTTATGGCACCGGAACAATAAAGATCCTCGATAACGTAAGGACCTTCCCATTTAGAGAGGAGTTTTCCTGCAAAAATCTGAAACGAGAGTTGTATAGCAAAACATAATCACCTATATTAAACTCGCGCTTTTGTATCCTTTTGTCATGCCATCTTTTAACTTTTTCTTTAAATAGTTTGGCATTCTCATAACCTTGGGTTCTCCACTCATCAAGTGAGCTAATGTCAAATAGCCTCTTCTCACCGGCAAGCTTGAAATCATAATTGAGCTCTTTAATGGCCCAATATGCCTTATGTTCTAGTTCGAGAGGTAAGTGACATGCTTTTCCATAAACCATTTTATACGGAGACATACCCATAGGATTTTTATATGCAGTTCTATAGGCCCACAATGCATCATCCAGTTTCTTGGACCAATTCTTCCTAGATCTATTAACAGTATTTTGCAAAATTAATTTAAGCTCTCTATTACTCAATTCTACTTGACCACTAGACTGTGGGTGGTATGGAGATGCAATTCTATGATTAACATCATACTTAGCAAGCATTTTACGAAAGGCAGCATGAATAAAATGTGAACCACCATCAGTCATTAGGTATCTAGGGACTCCAAACCTCGGAAAAATAACTTCTTTAAGCATCATAATAGAGGTGTTATGATCAGCACTACTAGTTGGAATAGCTTCTACCCACTTAGTAATGTAATCAACAGCAACTAAAATATGTGTATAGCCATTAGAGGAAGGAAACGGTCCCATATAATCAAAGCCCCAAACATAAAATGGTTCAATAAAAAGTGAATAATTCATAGGCATTTCTTGACATCTACTAATATTACCAATTCTTTGACATTCATCGCAAGACAAGACAAACTTACGGGCATCTTTGAAGAGAGTAGGCCAATAAAAACTGGATTGCAATACCTTATGTGCAGTTCTATCTCCAGCGTGGTGTCCTCCACGTGGTGTCCTCCATATGCCTCGGAGTGACACTTGCGTAGGATCTGCTCCTGTTCATGCTCAGGTACACAACGTGTAATAACACCATCTACTCCTTCTTTATAAAGGTGTGGGTCATCCCAGAAGTAATGTCTTAAATCATAGAAAAACTTTTTCTTTTGCTGGTATGTGAAACTAGGTGGTATAAATTTAGCAACAATGTAATTAGCATAATTAGGAAACCATGGAGCAGTACGAGAAGCATTTATGATAGCTAATTGTTCATCAGGAAAGCTATCATCAATAGGGAGTGGGTCATCAAGAACATTCTCTAACCTAGACAAGTTGTCTACAACGGGGTTCTCAGCTCCCTTTGTATCAATGATATGCAAATCAAATTCTTGTAGCAAGAGAACCCATCTAATGAGTCTAGGTTTAGCATCTTTATTTTCCATAAGATATTTAATAGCAGCATGATCAGTGTGAACGGTTACTTTAGAATCAACAATATAAGGTCTGAACTTATCACAAGCAAATACAGCTGCTAAAAATTCTTTTTCAATAGTAGCATAATTTCTTTGGGCATTGTCTAGAGTTTTACTAGCATATTGGATAACATTTAATTTCTTATCAACTCTTTGTCCTAGAACAGCACCTACAGCATAATCACTAGCATCACACATAATTTCAAAGGGTAAATTCCAATCAGGTGGCTGAACAATAGGTGCATAAATCAAAGCCTTCTTAAGTATTTCAAATGCTTCTACACAATCATCATCAAAGACAAAAGGAACATCTTTTTGTAAGAGATTAGTCAGAGGCCTAGAAATTTTTGAAAAGTCTTTAATGAACCTCCTATAAAAACCAGCATGACCAAGGAAACTTCTTATACCTTTGATGTCCTCGGGACACGGCATCTTCTCAATAGCATCAACTTTAGCTTTATCAACTTCAATACCTCTTTCAGAAATTTTATGCCCCAAGACAATACCTTCATTAACCATAAAGTGGCACTTCTCCCAATTCAAGACTAGATTAGTTTCTTATATCTCTGCAAAACTCGATCAAGGTTGCTCAAGCAATCATCAAAAGAAGTTCCATAAACGGAAAAATCATCCATGAAAACCTCGATAATCTTTTCACAAAAATTAGAGAATATAGCCATCATGCATCATTGGAAGGTAGCGGGTGCATTACATAAGCCGAAAGGCATACATCTATAAGCAAAGGTACCGAAAGGGCAAGTAAAAGTGGTTTTTTCTTGATCCTCTTTTGACACAGGTATTTGAGAGAAACCAGAATAGCCATCTAGAAAGCAAAAATGTGTATGTTTGGATAATATTTCTAGCATTTGATCAATAAAAGGTAAAGGGTAATAATCCTTTTTAGTAGCTTTATTTAATTTGCGGAAATCAATAACCATCCTATAACCAGTATCTTTGTGGGATCAATTCATCTTTATCATTAGGAACAACAGTAATACCTCCCTTCTTAGGACACAATGGACAGGACTTACCCACTGACTATCAGCAACAGGATAGATTATACCTGCCTCCAGAAGCTTTATTATTTCTTTTCTTACCATGTCTTTCATCTTAGGATTTAACCGTCGTTGGTGATCAACAACCGGTTTAGCATCTTTCTCCAATTTTATTTTATGTTGGCATAGAGTGGGACTAATGCCCTTAAGATCATCAAGAGTATATCCAATAGCAGCACGGTGCTTCTTCAAAGTTTTCAATAATTTCTCCTCTTCCTGCTCTAAAAGGTTAGCACTAATAATAACAGGATATATCTTCTTTTCATCAAGATAAGCATATTTAAGAGTATCAGGTAATGGTTTAAGCTCGAACACGGGATCACCCTCGGGTGGTGGAGGATCCCCTAGGATTTCAACAGGCAAGTTGTGTTTCAAAATAGGTCCCTGCTTAAAGAATACTTCATCTGTTTCCCTTCTTTCATTCAGAAACATATCATTTTCATGGCCTAGCAAATATTGTTCTAAAGGATCATTAGGAGGCACGGCAATAGAAGCAAGACCAATAATTTCATCCTTACTAGGCAATTCTTTATCATGGGGTTGTCTATGAAATTTAGCAAAATTAAAGTCATGAGACATATCCCCTAAACCAATAGTAACGATATCCGTTTTGCAGTCTATCTTAGCATTAACAGTATTCAAGAAGGGTCTACCAAATTTAGTGGGACAAAAGTCATCTTGTGAGAAACCAAGAACAAGAAAATCAGTAGGATATTTA
The DNA here is from genome assembly GCA_021605145.1 of Aegilops bicornis. Taxonomy (NCBI): domain Eukaryota; kingdom Viridiplantae; phylum Streptophyta; class Magnoliopsida; order Poales; family Poaceae; genus Aegilops; species Aegilops bicornis. The sequence goes on from CM038671.1 coordinate 108,214,089, forward strand.
ACTTTCCCACACAAGACTTCAACATCTCTAACAATCCCAACTGGTGAAATAGTATCTCTATTGGCAAGCTTAATTGTAACATCAATACCTTCTAACTCAGCAGGTGCAATATCATGCATAATTTCTTTGTATAAATAATGAGTTATTGCACTCGCACTAGCACCCATATCACATAAGCCATGATAGCAATGATCTCCTATTTTAACAAAAATAACAGGCATGCCTACAACGGGCCTATGCTTATTTTTAGTATCGGGTCTAGCAATCCTAGGAGCTTCATCACAGAAGTAAATAACATGCTCATCAACATTATCGATCAAGAGATCTTTAACCATAGCAATACTAGGTTCAACTTTAATTTGCTCAGGGGGTGTAGGTGTTCTAGTGTTACTCTTACGATCCACAGTTGAAGCTTTAGCATGATCCATTATTCTAGCAGGGAAAGGTGGTTTCTCAATATAAGCGGTAGGAACAATAGGATCAACATTATAAGTGATAGTCTTTTCTTCAACTTTAATAGGTTCAACTACTTTTACTTCAATGGGAGGACGATATTTAAACCACTTCTCCTTAGGGAGATCAACATGAGTAGCAAATGATTCACAGAAAGAAGCTACTATCTCAGAGTCAAGTTCATATTTAGTGCTAAATTCACGGAACACATTGGTATCCGTAAAAGATTTAACACAATCAAACTTAGGTGTTATACCTTACCCCTTACCTTCGTCGAGATTCTTCAGAGTTACATTTAATTATTTCCAATAAATCCCATCTGAATTCAATAGTCTTCATCATAAAAGAACCAGTACAAGAAGTATCGAGCATGGAACGATTGTTGAGAGAAAGTCGAGCATAAAAATTTTGAATAATAATTTCTCTTGAGAGCTCATGATTGGGGCATGAATATAACATTGACTTAAGCCTCCCCCAAGCTTGAGCGATACTTTCTCCTTCGCGAGGCCAAAAGTTATATATATAATTACGATCACAATGAACCTGGTGCATAGGATAAAACTTCTGATGAAATTCCAATTTCACTCTGTTGTAGTTCCATGATCCAATATCATCGCATAGCCTAAACCATGTCAATGACTTTCCCTTCAAAGATAAAGGGAAGACCTTCTTCTTGATAACATCCTCGGGCATACCTGCATGCTTAAATAATCCACAAACTTCATCCACATAGATTAGGTGCATATCGGGATGTAATGTTCCATCTCCTGTAAAAGGATTAGCTAGCAGTTTCTCTATCATACCCAAAGGAATTTCAAAGTAAAAAATTTCAGTAGGTTCAGTAGGTTGAGAAGCAACTCTTTGCTCTACTGGTCGGGGTGAAGATACCCCGAACAAGCCCCTCAAAGGATTATTTTCCATAGTAACAAGTGACAGTAAATTTCAGCACACTATATAAATTTTTCCATACCAAATTCCACTTACCAAAGGCGCTTCACTCCCCGGCAACGGCGCCAAAAAAGAGTCTTGATGACCCACAAGTATAGGGGATCTATCGTAGTCCTTTTGATAAGTAAGAGTGTCGAACCCAACGAGGAGCAGAAGGAAATGACAAGCAGTTTTCAGTAAGGTACTCTCTGCAAGCGCTGAAATTATCGGTAACAGATAGTTTTGTGATGAGGTAATTCATAACGGGTCACAAGTAAAAAAAGTACATCAGGTGCAGCAAGGTGTCCCAATCCCTTTTTGTAGCAAAGTACAAGCCTGTACAAACTCTTATATAAAGGAAAACACTCCCGAGGACACATGGGAATTATCGTCAAGCTAGTTTTCATCATGCTCATATGATTCGCGTTGGTTGCTTTGATAATTTGATATGTGGGTGGACCGGTGCTTGGGTACTGCCCTTCCTTGGACAAGCATCCCACTTATGATTAACTACTCTCGCAAGCATCCGCAACTACGAAAGAAGAATTAAGATAAACCTAACCATAGCATGAAACATGTGGATCCAAATCAGCCCTTACGAAGCAACGCATAAACTAGGGTTTAATCTTCTGTCACTCTAGCAACCCATCATCTACTTATTACTTCCCAATGCCTTCCCCTAGGCCCAAATAATGGTGAAGTGTCATGTAGTCGACGTTCACATAACACCACTAGAGGAAAGACAACATACATCTCATCAAAATATCGAACGAATACCAAATTCACTTGACTACTTATAGAAAGACTTCTCCCATGTCCTCAGGAACAAACGTAACTACTCACAAATCATATCCATGTTCATAATCAGAGAGGTATTAATATGCACAAAGGATCTGAACATATAATCTTCCACCGAGTAAATCAACTAGCATCAACTACAAGGAGTAATCAACACTACTAGCAACCCACAGGTACCAATCTGAGGTTTTGAGACAAAGATCGGATACAAGAGCTGAACTAGGGTTTGAGAGGAGATGGTGCTGGTGAAGATGTTGATGGAGATTGACCCCCTACCGATGAGAGGATCGATGGTGATGACGTTGGTGACGATTTCCCCCTCCCGGAGGGATGTTTCCTCGGCAGAACAGCTCCGCCGGAGCCCTAGATTGGTTCCGCCAAGGTTCCGCCTCGAGACGGCGGCACTTCGTCCCGAAAGCTTCTTTTTTTATTTATATTTCCAGGGCAAAAGACTTATATAACAAAAGATGGGCACCGGAGGCCTGCCAGGGGGCCCACGAGACAGGGGGCGCGCCCAGGGGAGTAGGGTGTGCCCCCCACCCTCGTGACCAGGGTGTGGGCCCCCTCTGGTTGATTCTTTCGCCAGTATTTTTATCTATTCCAAAAAGTGCCTCCGTGAAGTTTTAGGAATTTTGGAGTTGTGCAGAATAGGTCTCTAATATTTGCTCCTTTTCCAAATTTCAAAATTCCAAATTTGCCGCATTCTCCCTTTAATATAAACCTTGTAAAATAAGAGAGAACAGGCATAAGTATTGTGACATAATGTGTATTAGCAGCCCATAATGCAATAAATATCGATATAAAAGCATGATGCAAAATGGACGTATCAAGCATCCGCAACTACGAGAAAATTATTAAGAATAAATTCTAACCATAACATTAAAATTTTGGATCCAATCGGTCCCTTACAGAATAGCTCATAAACTGGGGTTTAAGCTTTTGTCAATCTCGCAACCCATCATCTAATTGCTACTCCACAATACATTCCCTTAGTCCCAAATATGGTGAAGTGTCATGTAGTCGACGTTCACATGACACCACTAAGGGAATCACAACATACATACTATCAAAATATCGAACACATATCAAGTTCACATGATTACTTGCAACATGATTTCTCCCGTGACCTGAAGAACAAAAGTACTCAAAAATGATAATCATGCTCAAGATCAGAGGGGTATTATATAGCATATTGGATCATAACATATAATCTTCCACCAAATAAACCATATAGTAATCAACTACAAGATGTAATCAACACTACTAGTCACCCACAAGCACCAATCTATAGTTCCGGTAACAAGATTGCACACAAGAGATGAACTAGGGTTTGAGATGAGATGGTTCTGTTGAAGATGTTGATGGATATTGCCCTCCCCAAGATGGGAGAGTTGTTGGTGATGTTGATGACGATGATTTCCCCCTCCGGGAGGGAAGTTCCCCCGGCGGAATCGCTCCGCCGGAGGGCAAAAGTGCTCCCTGCCAAGTTCCACCTCGAGACGGCGGCGCTCCGTCCCGAAAGTCCTCTCCTTGTTTTTTCTAGGTCAAAATGACCTACATACCAGAAGATGGGCACCGGAGGTGGGCCTTGGTGAGCACAACGCACCAGGGTGCGCCTGGGCTCCCTGGCGCCCCCAGGTGGGTTGTGCCCACCTAGTGGACCTCCTCTGGTACTTATTTGCTCCAATATTCATCTTTGCCCATGTTGAACCTCCTATTACTTATGGAGGACAGGTTCCCTCCACGCATATGAATCATGTTGGTCCTCCTCCCAAGCTTGTGAAAAATGAGGATTTTGCCGCTTGGGTCTATCGCTTTAAACGTCATTTAAATCATAGTTCTACTAATCTTTTGAGAACTATTGAGCAAGGTTTCTACCCGCACGACCCAAGCAACTTCACTCCTAGAGAAGCCGCGGATCATCAATTCAACGAGTCCGCTCTCTTCATTCTCCAAGAAGCAATTCCACCCAAAGATATTGCGCATCTCCGTCCTTTCACCATGGCCAAGGAAGCATGGCAACATGTTGTTTCCATTTACAAGGGAAGCGCAAGTATTCAATGCTCAAACTTCAAAGTGATGCAAGATGAAGCTGATGAGTTGGCAATGAGTAAAGATGAAGAACCTCGAGAGCTTTACCGGAGATTAACCACTCTCACGGTCTTACTCCGAGATCATGGGAGCAAAGATACGGATGACAATTGGATCAAGCGCAAGTTTCTCAAGGCCATGGTGCCTTACCGTAAGGCCATGTCCTCCGTCATTTGTCAAAGACCGGACTTTCACGCCTTGTCCTCAAGTGAAGTGTTGGATGAGTTTGTTGCAATGAGGATCTTGGACAAGACCGCAGACAATGCGGTGTTGTGCTCTCAACGAGCAAAGAAGCCCAACCTTTCTTTGAAGGCCAAGGCTAGTGTGGAAGAAGAGGGTGAATAGGAAGAAGAGGAGTGTTGCCCCGAAGATACCAAATATGCTTATCATGAGCACATGGCTCTCGCTTCACGGCAATTTTGGAGAAAGAACAACTCAAGGCCCAACATCAACAAGAACAACTCAAGTGGCGCGAAGGGCAAGCAACGTGTGAGGACATGCTATAATTGTGGCAATGTGAGCCAGTTTGTTGCAGAGTGCCTGTACGAGAAGAGGGAAGACAATGGTGGCAAGCTTATTCGAAAAGACAACGCCAAGTACTTCCCAAACAAGAACAACTTGGTGAAGCCAATGACATGATCGAGGCTCGCGAAGATACCATCTCTAAAATGGAAGGGCATACTCGTGACTATGCCGATGAGATACCGGATCTCTCTAATGCGCTTGAGGAAGAGTGTGGTCGTCATTTGGCTCTTGAGGAGTCACACAACGATGATCATGCTAAATTAAAGAAAGATCTTGATCATGCTCTTGTTGTATCTCGTGTGCTCAACTCCGAGAAGGCCAAACTTGGGGTTGACCATGCTAGACTTAAGGAGGAGTTTGATATACTTGACAAGGCTCACAAGGCCTTGAAGGGTGATCATGCTAGCCTCAAAGAGTCTCATGATAAACTCCAAGTGAAGCTAACCAAGGAGAAAGCCACATTTCCTCACATGGTTTTAATTGATAATGCAAATCCTACTAACCCGTGTTGTGAGCATGTGCATCTTGTGGAGGAGAATGCCAAGTAGAAGGAGCAACTTGAGAAAGGCCTTGTGTCTTGCATACAAGGTGAGAAGAACCTTAACGACCTTTTGAGTAATCAGAAGGAAATTGTGGGCAAGGAGGGAATTAATTGGGTTTGCACCCCAAGTCCTAGAATAAGAAGAAGAATGACAAGGCCAAACGACCTCCTCCTCTCAAGCAAACTTTTGTGAAGGATGGAGAGGGTGCTTTTAAGGAGAAGAAGAACAATGTGAAGGGTGGTGGAGTCAAGAAGGGCAATGCCACTCCTTCCAACAAAGCCGGCGACTTTAACCCTTCTTATGTGTTATGCCGCACTAGTGATGGGCATGTTTATGCCAAATTTGTTGGTTCTCCTTATGAGTACATTGAATGCTCTATTTGGGTTCCTAAGACCCTTGTTAGTAACATCAAAGGACCCATTACAAAATGGTTACCTAAAACCAAGCATTGATCTCTTGTAGGTGTTTGCTTCCGGTGGGGGATCATGGTTGCTCGATAGTGGAGCCACAAATCATATGACCGGAAGCAAGGACTTGGTGGTGGACGTGCACAAGGTTTCATCTATGACCACCAATGTCGAGTGGGGTGATGCATCATCTTCTAAGGTATTGGATCTTGGCAAGGTTGTCATTTCTCATGATCTCACGATCGATAAAGTCATGTTTGTTCAGTCCCTTGCATACAATTACTTTTCGTTCCTCAACTTGCACTCATGGGCTTTGCCACTTTATTTGATATTGATACCGTGGCCCTCTTATGGAGCAAGACTCTTAAAGTAGCCTTTGTTGGGCATGTCAAGAATGGTCTATATGTGATTAACTTTTTGGAGCGACCCACTAAGACCGTGACATGCCTAATGGCTAAAGTTGACGTGGGATGGCTTTGGCATCGCCATTTACCCCCCTTCAATATGACATCTTTGCAAATTCTTCTCAAGGGGGACCATGTCCATGGACTAACAAATGTTAGTTTTGCCAAAGATCGTGCTTGCAGTGCTTGTATCGAAGGAAAGCTACATGAGAAGAATCACCCACCCACGACTATCATCTACTGGAAGAGGCCCTTGGAGCTCCTTCTCATCGATCTCTTTGGGCCTCCATCCTTTGATAGTCTTGGGGTAGAAAGTATTGCTTGGTGATTGTGGATGATTATTCAAGATACACTTGGGTATATTTCTTCAAGAGGAAGAGTGGGACCCAACAAACCGTCATCGACTTTGCAAATGAAGCTCAACGTCAACACAATGCAAAGATCTTGACAATAAGAAGCGACAATGGCACCGAGTTCAAGAACTACACATTGGACGAGTTTCTTAGTGATGAGGGTATCAAGCATCAATATTCCGCACCTTACACACCTCAACAAAATGGTGTTGCGGAGAGGAAGAACCGGATGTTGATGGACGCGACAAGAACCATGATGGCAGAGTTCAAGTCTCCATACGAATTTTGGGCCGAAGCAATCAACACCGCTTGTCATGCATCCAATCGTCTCTATCTCCGCAAAGGCTTGAACAAGACTCCATATGAGATACTCACCGGCAACAAGCCCAACCTCAAGTACTTCCGGGTGTTCGAAAGTGTTTCCTTCTCAAGAAAGGTGTTCGTTTGTCTAAATTTGAGCTAGAGCTCACGAGGGCATATTTGTTGGTTATGCTACAAACTCTCATGCTTACTGTGTCCTCAACAAGTCTACCAGACTCATTGAGGAGACGTGTAACTTGGAGTTTGATGAGAATAATGGCTCCCAAGTGGAGCAAAGTGGTACTTGTGATGTAGGTGATGAAATTCCTCCCCAAGCCATAAGAAGAATGGGTGTTGGCTTTATCCTACCCATTGAGGAACCCCTTGTGGCCGAAGGAGAAGAACAATGTTCCACTCAAGTGGAACCATCACCAAACCAAGACCCACACGCTTCCGAAGAACAAAGTGAAGGCCCTCAACCAAATGAACAAGATCAACCTCAAGATGGTGGTGAACCACCAAGTGATGCCCAAGATTAAGTTCTTACCACCGAGCAAGTTCGACATCAAGAGCAAGCTCAAGATCAAGAACAAGCTCAAGACGACACTCAAGATGATCAAGTTACCGCTCCTCAACTCTCTCTTGAGGAGGAATTGGAGCGTCGTGCCACCAAGCTCACTACCAAAGATCATCTCATGAAGAATGTGCTTGGAAGCTTAAGAAAGGGGGTAAGAACTCGTAGACAATTAGCAAACTATTGTGAACATCACGCGTTTATTTCTTGTGTTGAACCCCAAAAGGTCTATGAGGCGCTCGAGGATCCGGATTGGCTTAATGCCATGCATGAAGAACTCAACAACTTTGAGCACAACAAGGTGTGGAGATTGGTGCCAAGGCAAAAGGAGAACCATAATGTTATTAGAACCAAGTGGATATTCAAGAACAAGCAAGATGCTCGTGGGATTTTTGTTCGCAACAAGGCTCGTTGGGTAGCACAAGGCTACTCCCAAGTTGAGGGTATCGACTACGGTGAAACCTTTGCTCCCGTTGCTCGCCTTGAATCTATTCGTTTGTTGATTGCTTATGCTTCTCATCATAACTTCAAGTTGCAACAAATAGATGTGAAGAGTGTTTTTCTTAATGGTCCTATTAATGAGTTGGTGTATGTCAAACAACCCCCGGGGTTTGAGGATCCCGAGTTCCCCAATCATGTGTACCAACTCGATAAGGCACTCTATGGCCTTAAACAAGCCCCACCTGTGTGGTATGACCACCTTAGCAAGTTGTTGCAAGATCATGGGTTTGAAATTGGGAAAATCGACCCCCACTCTTTTTACTAAGAAGGTCAAAGGGGAGTTGTTTGTATGCCAACTATATGTTGATGATATTATCTTTGGTTCTCCTAACAAAGCTTTCAATGAGGAGTTTCCCGCTCTAATGACCTCAAAGTTTAATATGTCCATGATGGGAGAGTTGAAGTTCTTTCTCGGGTTTGAAATCAAACAAAGAAGAGAAGGAACCTTCATCAACCAAGCCAAATACACTCAAGACATGCTCAAGAGATTCCACCTAAGTGATGTCAAGCTGGCCTCTACTCCAATGCCCGTCAAATGCCAACTTGACATTGATCCCAATGGTAAAGCGGTGGATCAAAAGGTATATCATTCTATGATTGGCTCCTTGCTACCGGATATCATGTTGAGTGTGGTAATTTGTGCATGGTTTCAAGCCGCACCTAAGGAAAGCCACTATGTGGCGGTCAAGCAAATCTTACGATATTTGGCTCATACCCCAAACTTTGGCTTATGGTACCCAAGAGGAGCAAACTTCAACCTTGTGGGCTTTTCGGACTCGGATTGGGCTGGAGACAAAGTGGATAGGAAGTCAACTTCTGGAGGGTGCCAATTTCTTGGTTGCTCTTTGGTGAGTTGGTCTTATAAGAAGCAAAGTTGTGTGTCTCTCTCTTCCACCGGGGCGCAGTATGTGGTCGCCGGTAGTTGTTGTGCTCAACTTGTATGGATGAGGCAAACTTTAAAGGATTACAGTGTCATTTGTGACAAAGTGCCTCTTTGGTGTGACAATGAAAGTGCCATCAAGATCTCTCTCAACCCGGTTCAACACTTCAAGACGAAGCATATTGAGATTCGGTATCACTTCATCCGGGATCATATTAGGCGAGGAGAGATTGAGCTCAACTATGTCAACACTCATGATAACCTTGCAGGTATTTTCACAAAGCCCTTGGATGAAGCAAGATTTCGCGAGTTAAGGCATGAGCTAAATATCATTGATTTGAGCAATGTGGCTTGAACCTTGGGACACCCCACCATACTCATCTTGATGTCTTGTTTAGGTGCAGGCATGGACATAGGGGGTGTTGTTCTCTCAATGAACTCTCCCTCCCCCCCATTATGCATAAATTGATCAACTCTGTCACATTCGCCATTGTTGATGGTACTTGTGCTTCAAAGATGAGTTTTGGTCATGGGCCCAAGGTTAAAATCTTCGTGGTGCCATACCAATTGACTCAATCATAGGTGGCCTCGGCCACCGCCATCCTTTGTGAGGTGTTTGTTCGAATGGTCTCCTTAGGGTGTAGTTTGTGCCCTGAGTTACTCCAAGTTGCTCTTGGTTTATTGATTTTTCAAACTTGGAGTATCTCTTCCCTGTGTTGTCCTTTTTGAGTCTCCAACCCAAGCCTATCTCTATGCTTCAACCACCATAGTCGTGCATAAGCCTTTTTTTTCTTTTTCTGGGCTGTTCTGTCTCCCTGCCGGCGGTACTACCGCTATGAGGGAGCGGTACTACCGCTTTAAGCGGTACTACCATTTAGGCCAGCGGTACTACCGCTCGAGCAGTACTACTAGGCCTCCTGCCCGAATGTAGTACCGGGGCGGTACTACCGCTTAGCGTGACGCGGTGGGGGTAAGTATCGGTCAAGGGGAGTTCTAACTCCCCCATACTGCAGGAAATATGCCATGGAGGTAATAATAAAGTTGTTATTTTATATTTCCTTATATCATGATAAATGTTTATTATTCATGCCAGAATTGTATTAACCGGAAACTTGATACATGTGTGAATACAAAGACAAAACATTGTGTCCCTAGTAAGCCTCTACTAGCCTAGCTCGTTAATCAAAGATGGTTAAGTTTCCTAACCATAGACATGTGTTGTCATTTGATGAACGGGGTCACATCATTAGGAGAATGATGTGATGGACAAGACCCATCCGTTAGCTTAGCATGTTGATTGTTCAGTTTTATTGCTATTGCTTTCTTCATGACTTATACATGTTCCTTTCATTATGAGATTATGCAACTCCCGAATACCGGAGGAATACCTTGTGTGCTATCAAACGTCACAATGTAAATGGGTGATTATAAATATGCTCTACAGGTATCTCCGAAGGTGTTTTGTTGGGTTGGCATAGATCGAGATTAGGATTTGTCACTCCAAGTATCGGAGAAGTATCTTTGGGCCCTCTCGGTAATGCACATCATAATAAGCCTTGCAAGCAATGTGACTAATGATTTAGTTGCGGGTTGATGTATTACGGAACGAATAAAGAGACTTGCCGGTAACGAGATTGAACTAGGTATGAAGATACCGATGATCGAATCTCGAGCAAGTAACATACCGATGACAAAGGGAATAACGTATGTTATCATAACGGTTCGATCGATAAAGATCTTCGTAGAATATGTGGGAGCCAATATGAGAATCTAGGTTCCGCTATTGGTTATTCACCGGAGAGGTGTCTCGGTCATGTCTACATAGTTCTCGAACCCGTAGGGTCCGCACGCTTAACATTCGATGACGATTTGTATTATGAGTTATGTGTTTTGGTGACCAAAATTGTTCGGAGTCCCGGATGAGATCACGGACATGACGAGGAGTCTCAAAATGGTCAAGAGGTAAATATTGATATATTGGAAGGTAGTATTAGGACACCGGAAGGGTTCCGGAGTGTATCGGGTACAAACCGGAGTACCAGAGGGGTTACCGGAACCCCTCGGGGAAATATATGGGCCATATGGGCCATAGGAGGGAGGCTAACCAGCCCATAAGGGGCTGGCATGCCCCCCACAAGGGAGGAGGCTGAATTGGATTAGGGAAGGGGGTGGCGCCCCCCTTTCCTTCTCCTACTCCCTCTCCTTTCCCCATTTCCCCTTCGGAAGAAAGAAAAAAAGGGGGGCCAAATCCTACTAGGACTGGAGTCCTAGTAAGACTCCCCCCCCATGGCGCGCCCCCTTGGTGGTCGGCCTCCTCATCTCCCTCCTTTATATACGTGGGCAGGGCACCCCTTGGAGACACATCAATTGTTCTTTAGCCGTGTGCGGTGCCCCCCTCCAGAGTTTACCACCTCGGTCATATTGTCGTAGTGCTTAGGCGAAGCCCTGCGCAGATCACATCACCAACACCGTCGCCACGCCGTCGTGCTGACGGAACTCTCCCTCGAACCTCTACTGGATCAAGAGCTCGAGGGACGTCATCGAGCTGAACGTGTGTTGAACACGGAGGTTCCGTATGTTCGGTACTTGGATCGGTTGGATCGTGAAGATGTTCGACTACATCAACCGCGTTAACATAACGCTTCCGCTTTCGGCCTACGAGGGTACGTGGACACACTCTCCCCTCTCGTTGCTATGCTTCTCCTAGATAGATCTTGCGTGATTGTAGGAAATTGTTTGAATTACTACGTTCCCCAACAGTGGTATGAGAGCCAGGTCTATGCGTAGATGATATGCACGAGTAGAACACAAAGAGTTGTGGGCGATAATAGTCATACAGCTTACCACCGACGTCTTATTTTGATTTGGCGAAATTGTTGGATGAAGCGGCCCGGACCAACATTACATGACCACGTTCATGAGACCGGTTCCATCGACAGACATGCAACTTGCTTTGCATAAAGGTGGTTGGCGGGTGTCTGTTTCTCCAACTTTAGTTGAATCGAATTTGACTACGGTCGGTCCTTGTTGAAGGTTACAACAACACACTGACGAAAATCGTTGTGGTTTTGATGCGTAGGTAAGAACGGTTCTTACTAGAAGCCCGTTGCAGCCACGTAAAACTTGCAACAACAAAGTAGAGGACGTCTAACTTGTTTTTGCAGGGCATGTTGTGATGTGATATGGTCAAAACGAGATGTGATATAAATTGTTGTATGAGATGATCATGTTTTTAAAATTTATCGGCGACTGGCAGGTGCCTTATGGTTGTCGCTTTATTGTATGAAATGCAATCGCCATGTAATTGTTTTACTTTATAACTAAGCGGTAGTGATAGTCGTAGAAGCAATAGTTGGCGAGACGACAACGACGCTACGATGGAGATCAAGGTGTCAAGCCGGTGACGATGGAGATCATGACGGTGCTTTGGAGATGGAGATCAAAGGCACAAGATGATGATGGCCATATCATGTCACATATTTTGATTGCATGTGATGTTTATCCTTTATGCATCTTATTTTTCTTAGTATGGCGGTGGCATTATAAGATGATCCCTCACTAAATTTCAAGGTACAAGTGTTCTCCCTGAGTATGCACCGTTGCTACAGTTCATCGTGTCGATACACCACATGATGATCGGGTGTGATAAGTACTACGTTCATATACAACGGGTGCAAGCCAGTTTTGCACGTGCAGAATACTCGGGTTAAACTTGACGAGCCTAGCATATGCAGATATGGCCACAAAACACTAAGACCGAAAGGTCGAACATGAATCATATAGTAGATATGATCAACATAAAGATGTTCACCATTGAAAACTACTCCATCTCACGTGATGATCGGACATGGTTTAGTTGATTTGGATCACGTGATCATTTAGATGACTCCAGGGAAGTCTATCTAACTGGGAGTTCTTAAGTAATATGATTAATTGAACTTTAATTTATCATGAACTTAGTCATGGTAGTATTTGCATATCTATGTTGTAGATCAATAGCTTGCGATATAGCTGACCGTTTATTTTGATATGTTCCTAGAGAAAAATAAGTTGAGAGATGATAGTAGCAATGATGTGGACTGGGTCCGTGATCTGAGGATTATCCTCATTGCTGCACAGAAGAATTATGTCCTTAATGCACCTCTAGGTGACGGACCTATTGCAGGAGTAGATGCAAACGTTATGAACATTTGGCAAGCTCGGTATGATGACTACTTGATAGTTTAGTGCGCCATGCTTTACGGCTTAGAACCGGGACTTCAAAAACGTTTTGAATGCCATAGAACATATAAGATGTTCCAAGAGCTGAAATTTGTATTTCAGACTCATGCCTGAGTCGAGAGGTATGAGACCTCTGACAAGTACTTTGCCTACAAGATGGAGGAGAATAGCTAAACCAGTGAGCATGTGCTCAGAATGTCTGAGTACTACAATCGCTTGAATCAAGTGGGAGTTGATCTTCCAGATAAGATAGTGACTGACAGAGTTCTCTAGTCACTATCACCAAGTTACTGGAACTTCGTGAGGAACTATAATATGCAAGGGATGACGAAAACGATTCCCGAGCTCTTCACGATGCTAAAATCGGCGAAGGTAGAAATCCAGAAAGAGCATCACATGTTGATGGTTAAAAAGACCACTAGTTTCAAGAAAAGGGGCATAGGAAAAGAAAGGTAACTTCAAGAAAGAATGGCAAGCAAGTTGCCACTCCCGTGAAGAAACCCAAAGCTAGACCTAAGCCTGAAACTGAGTGCTTCTACTACAAAGGGAATGATCACTGTAAGCGGAATTACCCCAAATACTTGGCGGATAAGAAGGATGGCAAAGTGAACAAAGGTATATTTGATATACATGTTATTGATGTGTACTTTTCTAGTGTTCATAGTAACCCCAAGGTATTTGATACCGGTTCGGTTGCTAAGATTAGTAACTCGAAACAAGTATTACAAAATGAACAGAGACTAGTTAAGGGCGAGGTGACGATGTGTGTTGGAAGTGATTCCAAGGTTGATAAGATCACCATCGCACACTCCCTCTACCTTCAAGATTAGTGTTGGACCAAAATAAATGTTATTTGGTGTTTGCGTTGAGCATGAATATGATTGGATCATGTTTATTGCGATACGGTTATTCATTTAAGTCAGAGAATAATTGTTGTTCTATTTACATGAATAAAACCTTCTATGGTCATACACCCAATGTAAATGGTTTATTGAATCTCGATCGTAGTGATACACATATTCATAATATTGATGCCAAAAGATGCAAAGTTGATAATGATAGTGCAACATGTTTGTGGCACTATCGTTTAGGTCATATTGGTGTAAAGCGCATGAAGAAACTCCAAGCAGGTGGACTTTTGGAATCACTTGATTATGACTCATTTGATGCTTGCGAACCATGCCTCATGGGCAAGATGACTAAAACTCCATTCTCCGGAACAATGGAGCGAGCTACTGACTTATTGGAAATAATACATACCGATGTATGCAGCCCAATGAGTAATAAGGCTCGCGATGGGTATTGTTATTTTCTGACCTTCACAGATGATTTGAGCAGATATGGGTATATCTACTTAATGAAACACAAGTCTGAAACATTTGAAAACTTCAAAGAATTTTAGAGTGAAGCGGAGAATCATCGTAACAAGAAAATAAAGTTTCTACGATTTGATCGCGGAGGCGAATATTTGAGTTACGAGTTTGGCCTTCATTAAAAACAATATGGAATAGTTTTACAACTCACGCCACCTGGAACACCACATTGTAATGATGTGTCCGAACGTCGTAACCGTACTTTGTTAGATATGGTGCGATCTACGATATCTCTTACGATTTACCACTATCGTTTTGGGTTATGCATTAGAGACAACTGCATTCACGATAAATAGGGTGCTATCTAAATCCGTTGAGATGACACCGAATGAACTATGGTTTGGCAAGAAACCTAAGCTGTTATTTCTTAAAGTTTGGGGTTTCGATGCTTATGTGAAAAAGTTTTAGACTGATAAGCTCGAACCCAAATCGGAGAAGTGTGTCTTCATAGGATTCCCAAAAGAAATTGTTGGGTACACCTTCTATCACAGATCCGAAGGCAATATATTTGTTGCTAAGAATGGATCCTTTCTAGAGAAGGAGTTTCTCTCGAAAGAAGTGAGTGGGAGGAAAGTAGAACTTGATGAGTTAATTGTACCTTCTCTTGAATTGGAAAGTAGTTCATCACAGAAATCAGTTCCGGTGATGCCTACACCAAGGAAGCTAATGATAATGATCATGAAACTTCAGATCAAGTTACTACCTAACCTCATAGGTCAACCAGAGCACGTTCCGCACCAGAATGGTACAGTAATCCTGTTCTGGAAGTCATGTTACTAGACCATGATGAACCTACGAACTATGTGGAAGCGATGATGAGCCCAGATTCCACAAAATGGCTTGAGGCCATGAAATCTAAGATAGGATCCATATATAAGAACAAAGTGTGGACTTTGGTGGACTTGCCCGATGATCGGCAAACCATTGAGAATAAATGTATCTTCAAGAGGAAGATGGACGCTGATGGTAGTGTTACTATCTACAAAGCTCGACTTGTCGTGAAAGGTTTTCGACAAGTTCAAGGTGATGACTACGATGAGATTTTCTCACTCGTAGCGACGCTTAAGTCTGTCCGAATCATGTTAGCAATTACCGCATTTTATGAAATCTGGCAAATGGATAACAAAACTGCATTCCTTAATGGATTTATTAAAGAAGAGATGTATATGATGCAACCAGAAGGTTTTGTCAATCCTAAAGGTGCTAACAAAATGTGCAAGCTCCAAATGATCCATCTATGGACTGGTGCAAGCATCTCGGAGTTGGAATATACGCTTTGATGAGTTGATCAAGCATATAGTTTTATACAGACTTGCAGTGAAGCCTGTATTTACAAGAAAGTGGGTGGGACCACTACAGCCTTTCTGACAAGTATATGTGAATGACATAATGTTGATCAGAAATGATGTAGAATTTTCTGGAATGCATAAAGGAGTATTTGGAAGGAGTTTTTTCAAACAAAGACCTCGGTGAAGCTGCGTATATATTGGGCATCAAGATCTATAGAGATAGATCAAGACGCTTAATTGGACTTTCACAAAGCACATACCTTGATAAGATTTTGAAAAAGTTCAAAATGGATCAGTCAAAGAAAGGGTTCTTGCCTGTGTTACAAGGTGTGAAGTTGAGTAAGACTCAAAACCCGACCACGGAAGAAAATAGAAAGAGAATGAAAGTCATTCCCTATGCCTCAACCATAGGTTCTATAAAGTATGGTATGCTGTGTACCAGACCTATTGTGTACCTTGCCATGAGTTTGGCAAGGAGGTACGATAGTGATCCAGCAGTGGATTACTAGACAGCGGTCAAAGTTAGTTACCTAAGAGGACTAAGGAAATATTTCTCGGTTATGGAGGTGATAAAGAGTTCATCGTAAAGAGTTACGTCGATACAAGCTTTGACACTGATCTGGATGAATCCGAGTCTCAATCTGGATACATATTGAAAGTGGGAGCAATTAGCTAGAGTAGCTCCGTGCAGAGCATTGTAGACATAGAAATTTGCAAAATACATACAGATCTGAATGTGGCGGACTGCTGACTAAACTACTCTCACAAGCAAAACATGATCACACCTTAGTACTCTTGGGTGTTAATCGCATGGTGATGTGAACTAGATTATTGACTCTAGTAAACCCTTTGGGTGTTGGTCACATGGCGATGTGAACTATGCATGGGTGTTAATCACATGACAATGTGAACTATTAATGTTTAATCACATGGCGATGTGAACTAGATTATTGACTCTAGTGCAAGTGGGAGACTAAAGGAAATATGCCCTAGAGGTAATAATAAAGTTGTTATTTTATATTTCCTTATATCATGATAAATGTTTATTATTCATGCTAGAATTGTATTAACCGGAAACTTGATACATGTGTGAATACATAGACAAAACACTATGTCCCTAGTAAGCCTCTACTAGACTAGCTCGTTAATCAAAGATGGTTAAGTTTCCTAACCATAAACATGTGTTGTCATTTGATAAACGGGATCACATCATTAGGAGAATGATGTGATGGACAAGACCCATCCGTTAGCTTAGCATGTTGACCGTTCAGTATTATTGCTATTGCTTTCTTCATGACTTATACATGTTCCTTTGACTATGAGATTATGCAACTCCTGAATACCGGAGGAATACCTTATGTGCTATCAAACGTCACAACATAAATGGGTGATTATAAAGATGCTCTACAGGTACCTCCGAAGGTGTTTTGTTGGGTTGGCATAGATCAAGATTAGGATTTGTCACCCCAAGTATCGGAGAGGTATCTCTGGGCCCTCTCAGTAATGCACATCATAATAAGCCATGCAAGCAATGTGACTAATGAGTTATTTGCGGGATGATGTATTACGGAACGAGTAAAGAGACTTGCCGGTAACGAGATTGAACTAGGTATGAAGATACCGACGATCGAATCTCAGGCAAGTAACATACCGATGACAAAGGGAATAATGTATGTTGTCATAATGGTTCGACCGATAAAGATCTTCATAGAATATGCAGGAGACAATATGAGCATTCAGGTTCTGCTATTGGTTATTGAGCGGAGAGGTGTATCAGTCATGTATACATAGTTCTCGAACCCGTAGGGTCCGCACGCTTAACGTTCGATGACGATTTGTATTATGAGTTATGTTTTTTGGTGACCGAAGATTGTTCGGAGTCCCGGATGAGATCACGGACATGACGAGGAGTCTCGAAATGGTCGAGAGGTAAAGAATGATATAGTGGAAGGTAGTATTCGGACACCGGAAGGGTTCTGGAGTGTATCGGGTACATACCGGAGTATCGGAGGGGTTACCGGAACCCCCCAAGGAAAGATATGGGCCATACGAGGGAGGATAACCAGCCCAAAAGGGGCTGGCACACCCCCCCCCCCCCCACAAGGGAGGAGGCCGAATTGGATTAGGAAAGGGGGCGGCGCCCCCCTTTCCTTCTCCTACTCCCTCTCCTTTCCCCCTTTCCCCTTTCGGAAGAAAGAAAAAACAGGGGGGCGAATCCTACTAGGAATGGATCTCCTTTCCCCCTTTCCCCTTCCGGAAGAAAGAAAAAAGGGGGGTCGAATCCTACTAGGACTGGAGTCCTAGTAGGACTCCCCCCTTGGCGCGCCCCCTTGGTGGCCGCCCTCCTCCTCTCCCTGCTTTATATATGTTGGCAGGACTCCCCTTGGAGACACATCAATCGTTCTTTAGCCGTGTGCGGTGCCCCCCCTCCACAGTTTACCACCTCGGTCATATTGTCGTAGTGCTTAGGCGAAGCCCTGCGCAGATCACATCACCAACACCGTCGCCACGCCGTCGTGCTGACGGAACTCTCCCTCGAACCTCTACTGGATCAAGAGCTCGAGGGACGTCATCGAGCTGAACGTGTGCTGAACACGGAGGTTCCGTATGTTCGGTACTTTGATCGGTTGGCTCGTGAAGACGTGCGACTACATCAACCGCGTTAACATAACGCTTTCGCTTTTGGTCTACGAGGGTACGTGGACACACTCTCCCCTCTCGTTGCTATGCTTCTCCTAGATAGATCCTGCGTGATCGTAGGAATTTTTTTGAATTACTATGTTCCCAACACATACCCTTTCACTCTCCTTCCCCACATCTCTCTCTCTCTCTCTCTCAGGCGACGAAGACCAGCCCCGGCCACCGCTTTGGCTGGCCGATTCCGTGCCGTCTTCAACGATTCCGTCAAGTGGAATCCTTCCCCTCCACCTCCTCTCGCCATGGAACCCGATATTGCCCCCATCCATTGCTCCTAAGGTTCCTTCCTTTGAATCTAGGTTTCTAGGGCAATGCATGTTGGTTTCTCGTTTTTTGGCTAAATCGGGGCTTGAGTAGGACGTTGAATGACTGCTAGATAGGAGAATTGAAGATTTAGCTGAGCATTTTTTAATTTGTGACCTCCGGTACTACCGGGTCTGGGGTTTCCGTGCGACCGTTCTCAGAGCGGTACTACCGCTCGGGCGGTACTACCGCCCCAGTTCCGCGGTACTACCGCTCGAGGCCCCCAATTCCAGAATACTCACCTAACTCTTCCATTCTCACTTGCGTTTCTCCGAGGCTTATGCATAGTTTGTATCCATGATTTCCCTTGCGGTTTTGTGTCTCTCCAGGTGGTAGTAGCTCCAAGATCCATTGCAAGAATGCGAATCCCCCATCCAAGCATGGGCGCACCTATCATGCCAGAATTGTGTATTCTGAAGATGAAGAAGAGACTACCCCCACATCACCGCCTGCTCGTCATCAGTCTATCGAGAACAAGGGCAAATCCAATGTCAAGTCAACCGCTGCTCGCAAGAAGAAGGAACCAGTCAAGACAGCTGCTGAATTGAAGCAAAATGAGTATTGTCAATACCGTGAGCAAAACCCCTACCTCCTGCCTCAGGATCCTTCTCTTGTTGGCTCACCGTTCTGGAACAAGGACCCACTTGTGTACTTTGATCATATCAAGGGAAGAAAGAACCTGTTTGTGAAGACCAAGTCAATCAACCTGGATCACATGGAGAAGTACCAGGCATACTTTGGAGAAGCTCGTGCCCGTAGTGGTCAGCTCAACATCGTGCGTCTCATGACCTTCAACTATGACTTCGCCGCAGAGTTGGTTGCTCAGTACTTTGCAACCATATGGTATGGCACAAACACAGAGCACACTTTGATCTAGATGGCTGATACGTCTCCAACGTATCTATAATTTTTGATTGTTTCATGCTATTATATTATCTGTTTTGGATGTTTATGGGCTTTATTAAACACTTTTATATTACTTTTGGGACTAACCTATTAACCCAGAGCCCATTGTCAGTTTCTGTTTTTCCCTTGTTTCAGTGTTGCGCAGAAAAGGAATATCAAACGGAGTCCAAAGAAATGAAACCTTCGGGAGAGTTATTTTTGGAAATGAAGCAATCCAGAAGACTTGGAGTGTACGTAAGGGAAGCAACGAGGAAGGCATGAGGCAAGGGGGCGCGCCCACCCCCTGGGCAAGCCCTCCCCCCTCGTGGGCCCCTCGTGGCTCCCCTGACCGACTTCTTTCACCTATATATATCCATATACCCTAAAACCTTCGGGGAACAGAATAGATCGGGAGTTCACGCCGCAAGCCTCTCAGAGCCACCAAAACCAATCGGGACCTCGCTCCCAAGACCCGGGAGGGGGATCCATCACCGGTGCCCATCTTCATCATCCCGGCGCTCTCCATGACGAGGAGGGAGTAGTTCACCCTCAGGGCTGAGGGTATGTGATACGTCTCCGTCGTATCTACTTTTCCAAACACTTTTGCCCTTTTTTTGGACTCTAACTTGCATGATTTGAATTGAACTAACCCGGACTGACGCTGTTTTTAGCAGACTTTCCATGGTGTTATTTATGTGCAGAAACAAAAGTTCTCAGAATGACCTGAAACTCCACGGAACATATTTTTGGAAAATATTAAAAATACTGGAAGAAGAATCCACGTCAGGGGGGCCTCCACCTGTCCACGAGGGTGGAGGGCGCGCCCCCCTGGGCGCGCCCCCTGCCTCGTGGGCCTCCTGACGCTCCACCGACCTCAACTCCAACTCCATATATTCACTTTCGGGGAGAAAAAAATCAGAGAGAAGGATTCATCGCGTTTTACGATACGGAGCCGCCGCCAAGCCCTAAAACCTCCCGGGAGGGCTGATCTGGAGTCCGTTCAGCGCCCGAGAGGGGAATCCGTCGTCGTCGCCATCATCAACCTTCCTCCATCACCAATTTCATGATGCTCACCGCCCGATGCGTGAGTAATTCCATCGTGAGGCTTGCCGGACGGTGATGGGTTGGATGAGATTTATCATGTAATCGAGTTAGTTTTGTTAGGGTTTGATCCCTAGTATCCACTATGTTCAGAGATTGATGTTGCTATGACTTTGCTATGCTTAATGCTTGTCACTAGGGCCCGAGTGCCATGATTTCAGATCTGAACCTATTATGTTTTCATGAATATATGTGAGTTCTTGATCCTATCTTGCAAGTCTATAGTCACCTACTATGTGTTATGATCCGGCAACCCTGAAGTGACAACAATCGGGACCACTCCCGGTGATGACCGTAGTTTGAGGAGTTCATGTATTCACTATGTGTTAATGCTTTGGTAGGGTACTCTATTAAAAGGAGGCCTTAATATCCCTTTGTTTCCGTTAGGACCCCGCTGCCACGGGAGGGTACGACAAAAGATTTCATGCAAGTTCTTTTCCATAAGCACCTATGACTATATTCGGAATACATGCCTACATTTACATTGATGAATTGGAGCTAGTTATGTGTTACCCTATGTTATGACTGTTTCATGATGAACCGCATCCGGCATAATTCTCCATCACCGATCCAATGCCTACGAGCTTTTCACATATTGTTCTTCGCTTATTTACTTTTCAGTTGCTACTGTTACAATCACTACAAAACCCAAAAATATTACTTTTGCTATCGTTACCATTACTTCCATATTACTTTCCTACTAAATCTTTGCTGCAGATACTAAGTTATCCAGGTGTGGTTGAATTGACAACTCAACTGCTAATACTTGAGAATATTCTTTGGCTCCCCTTTTGTCGAATCAATAAATTTGGGTTGAATACTCTACCCTCGAAAACTGTTGCGATCCCCTATACTTGTGGGTTATCAAGACTATTTTCTGGCGCTGTTGCCGGGGAGCATAGCTCTATTCTTTGAGTCACTTGGGATTTATATCTTCTGGTCACTATGAAGAACTTGAAAGACGCAAAAACAAAAATTTATCCCTCAACTACGAGGGGAGGTAAGGAACTGCCATCTAGCTCTGCACTTGATTCACCTTCTGCTTTTGAGTAAGCTTGCGACACCTAAACATGCTTCGCTTATTCATTACGATATGTCGCATGTCATTGATGATGCCACTTCGCTATGCATGATACTTATGATGAAACTACTTCTATGCTTGATACTACTGTGCCACTTGGTGAATTTCTTGATGAACAACTTGCTAGGGCTAGAGAGAATTAAATTATTGAAACTGATAATATTGAAGATAGTGATGATGAAGACTCTCCCCCTAATAAATATGAATTACCTGTTGTGCCTGAGGGTTCTGTTCTAGATGAAGAATCTGCTAGAGCTATTCTTGCTTGCAATGATAGAAGTGATCTTAAGAAGCTATTAGCTAAAAGGAAGCAGCGATCTCTTAATGCTAGAATGAAACCCCGACCGCTTTTGCTACTTCACCTATCTGTGTTACTGATAAGGACTATGAATTCTCTGTTGATCCTGATATAATTACTTTTGTTGAGTCTGATCCTTTCTATGGTTATGAATATGAAGCTGTTGTGGCACGTCTTACTAAATTAAATGATATATCCACCCTGTTCACTAATGATGAGAAATCTCGCTATCTTTATATCCTTAAAATATTTCCGTTATCATTAAAGGGTGATGCTAAGATATGGTTTAATTCTCTTGATCCTGGTTGTGTGTGTAGTCCCCAGGATATGATTTATTACTACTTTGCTAAATATTTCCCTGCTCATAAGAAACAAGCTTCTTTAAGGGATATATATAATTTTGTGCAAATTGAAGAAGAGAGTCTCCCACAAGCTTGGGGGAGGCTTCTCCAATTACTTAATGCTTTGCTTGATCATCCTCTCAAGAAAAATGAAATACTTTATATCTTTTATAATGGACTAACCGATGCTTCCAGAGATTACCTGGATAGTTGTGCTGGTTCTGTTTTCAGGGAAAGAACACCGGATGAAGCTGAAATTTTATTGAATAATATGTTGACCAATGAAAATAATTGGACACTTCCTGAGCCAACTCCTGAGCCTATTCCTAAACCAACTCCGAAGAAGAGAGGTGTTCTATTTCTCAGCCCCGAAGATATGCAAGAGGCAAAGAAATCTATGAAAGAAAAGGGTATTAAAGCTGAAGATGTTTAGAATTTACCTCCTATAGAAGAAACTCATGGTCTTGATAACCCAACACAGGTAGTAAAGGTAAATTCTCTCTATAGATTTTATGAAGGTGATATTCCTCACTATAAGTCTGCTAGACAATGCTTAGATGAGTTTGACAACTTTATTGTTAAACAAGAAAACTTCAATGCTTATTTTGGTAGACAATTGAAATACAATTCCGATACGCTTGAATACTTGGGTGATTATATGTCTAGAGTTAAAGGTGTCCTTAAACTCATTAGTAAACATGCTTCTATGGTTACCACTCAAGTAGAACAAGTACTTAAAGCTCAAAATGATTTGCTCAATGAGTTAAATAATAAGAATAATGATTATGCTGTTAGAGTGGCTACTAGAACTAGTAAAATGACTCAGGAACCTTTGTATCCTGGAGGTCATCCTAAGAGAATTGAGCAAGATTCTCAGAGAAATAATATTGATGCACCTAGCCCTTCTAAAAAGAAGAAAAAGAAAAATGATAGGACTTTGCATGCTTCTAGTGAACCTGTTGTTGAACCACCTGGGAATCCAAATGATATTTCTATTTCTGATGCTGAAACACAATTTGGTAGTGGACATGAAACTAGTGATAATGTTAATGATGATGTTCATGTTGATGCTCAACCTAGCAATGATAATGATGTAGAAATTGAACCTGCTGTTGATCTTGATAACCCACAATCAAAGAATCAATGTTATGATAAGAGAGAATTTGTTGCTAGGAAACACGGTAAAGAAAGAGAACCATGGGTTCAGAAACCCATGCCCTTTCCTCCCAAACCATCCAAGAAAAAGGATGATGAGGATTTTGAGCGCTTTTCTGAAATGATTAGACCTATCTTTTTGCGTATGCGATTAACTGATATGCTCAAAATGAATCCTTATGCTAAGCATATGAAAGAAATTGTTACTAACAAGAGAAAGATACTGGAAGCTGAAATTTCCACCATGCTTGCTAATTGTACTTTTAAGGGTGGAATACCAAAGAAACTAGGAGATCCAGGAGTACCCACTATACCATGCTCCATTAAAAGAAATTATGTTAAAACTGCTTTATGTGATCTTGGAGCCGGTGTTAGTGTTATGCCTCTCTCTTTATATCGTAGACTTGACTTGAATAAGTTGACACCCACTGAAATATCTTTGCAAATGGCCGATAAATCAACTGCTATACATGTCAGTATTTGTGAGGATGTGCCTCATGGTTTCAAACGTTACTATTTTAACGGACTTTGTTATTCTTGGTATTCTGAGGACGATAGTATGTCTATTATTCTTGGAAGACCCTTTTTGAATACTCGGGGGGCTGTTATTGATTGCAACAAAGGCAATGTCACTTTTCATGTTAATGGTAATGAGCATACAAAGACACTTTCTGAGGAAGCAACCTCAAGTTCATAGTATCAACTCTATTGGAAAAATTCCATCGATTATTTTTGGAGGTTTTGAATTTCCTCTTCCTACTGTCAAGAAGAAATATGATATTCTTATTATTGGGGATGTGCATATCCCCGTTGAGGTAACATAGTGTGATTCGAAATTTCTCCAGTTCCATGTTATACGGAATGAGTTTGTTAACAAGACTTGATGGACCTTGTTAGTGGATTCCTTTTGATGAGCATGAGATGGATGAAACTAGAAGGCACAACCTTCTGTACCCTCCTTTTAACTTCTGTTATTTAGTTGAAATAAAGCAAAAATAGTATTTTTCCTGTCTGTTTTCTGAATTATCCGTGCAATATAAAAATACCTAGAAAATAAAAGTTCTCCAAATGCCCTGCCAATTTTATATGATTTTTTCTGGAATATTTGGGAATATCTGGCACTAAGAACACAACAGGGGGAGCAAGCACCTGGCCACGAGGGTCCAGGGCGCGCCCACCCCTACAGGGCGCCCCCTGCCTTGTGGGCCCATGGTGGCCCCCCTCCACTTATTCCTGCACCCAGACACTTCTTCTTCCTCCCAAAAAATCACCATCGAGCTCAAGCACGAGTTCTAGCTCATTTTGTTGTGATTTTCGATCTCCTTGCTCAAAGCACCTCTCACAAAACTGCTTGGGGGGATTGTTCCTTGGTATGTGACTCCTCCATTGGTCCAATTAGTTTTTGTTCTAGTGCTTTATTCATTGCAAATTTGTGCTGCCTAGGTGACCATGTTCTTGATCTTGCATGTCAAATTTATATGGTTCTAAGTAGTTCTAATGCATGATATAGGCTTTAGGCACTTGTAGGAGTAGTTGCTATCAATTTTGTTGAGCTTGGTTCACTTTTATTTGAAGTTACTAAAATTTTCAGAAATTTTTCAGAGGAAGAAATATGCTTAGGAAAATGTACCAAGGTGGTTCTTTAAGGAAGCAAGGACCCAGGCCTGCAATGCGTGATGCTGACGATGAGCCACCAAGGAACGCCCCAGTGCGGCCTTGTGAATGGCCTTCAGAGGACTTCATGGATCGAGCGGAAATTAAGGAAGAATTTAACGCATATTTGCATAACGCTGATCTTATGAGCTTTGAGGCAGAAAAGTGCCCCCGGTACCACTATCTCACTAGTTCCTTTGTGAGGAGGTTTGAATATTCATCTTCACGTAATTCTCAAACTGTCCTGTTTGATCTTTATGAAAATTCTTATACCATGGACTTAGAGGATTTTACCACTGCTTGCAAACTTCCACAATGGGGTATGCTAGTGAACCTCGCAAATCTGAATTTAGAGATTTTCTTGCTAGTATAACTGTGGGGGAATCTAGAGATATAGCACAAGCTACCATAGGGAGCATTCATTTTCCGGCTATAAATTATTTTGCTCTCTTTATAGGTAGGTGCATAAATGGTAAAGATGAACCATGTCATATGTGTGTCCCTAACCTCAGTATTCTTAGGAGTGCTGTGTTAGGAGACAAATCTTATAATTTGGGAGCCAATGTTGCACGTAGGTTGCATAATAATAGATTTAATGGAGATTTCTTTGTTGGAATTTATGCAACCCGCTTAGCTGATTTTCTTGGTGTAACCATTCGTGATGATGATATTGAATTGCCTCCTACTTATCTAGACTATAATGCCATGGTTCATCATCATTTTCTTGATAGGAACAAGCAGTCCCTCCAGTATCGCTTAATCTTTGACAGACGTCGTGATGTCCATATTACTCTCCCTGCTCCTGCCTTCTTTGATTATCAGGCAAAAGGAAGACATTTTATTACCAGAGAGGAGGCAGATGAGTACGAGAGGAGGGCGGAGGCAGCTCGCCGTCACGCTGCAGCTCAGGAGGCAATAGACGCTGCATCTCAGTATGACCCCGGTTACAACTATGGATATCCGCCAGGCCATCCGTGGCAATAAACCAACTTAGGCCAAAAGCCTAAGCTTGGGGGAGTATGTGTTCACACCACATTACATTCATGTTCACACACTCATTGCTAGATGTCGGTGCTCATACTTTTTCACTGTACTATCCATGCTAGCTTATTTTCTTTTTCTTGCTTTCTTCTTGTGTGTTTAATAAACCTTAAGAAAAACCAAAAAAATTAGTGTAGCTTTTAGTTAAGTTTACTTTTCTTGCTATAGTAGTAATAATTAAAAAGAAAACCCAAAAAGATTTCTCTTTCTTCTTTTGCTTGTTGGGAGCTTTCCTGTGTAAATAGTTTTATTTCTTTTCTTTTCTTTGGGGGTCGATAGGAGAAGACCACGATTAAATTGTTGAAGTGCCTCTTATATGCATTATTTTTGAATTAACCAAGAGCCCATATTTCCTTGTCTTCTCATGTTTATTAAATGCTCGCAGATTCCAGCTTAGTCTAATGCACGAGCATTATTATTATTATTCACATTGTTCGGTCGTGCAAGTGAAAGGCAATTATGACGATATATGATGGACTGATTGAGATAAGAGAAGCTGGTATGAACTCGGCCTCTCTTGTTTTTGTAAATATGATTAGTTCATCGTTCCTGATTCAGCCTATTATGAATAAGCATGTTTGCAATGACAATTAGAGATTATAGTTGCTTGTGCCATGCTTAATTAGCTATGAGTTATAATGGTTTACCTTATGTGCCAACATGCTATTAAAATGGTTGTGATGTGGTATAGTGGGGTGGTATCCTCCTTTGAATGATTTAAGTGACTCGACTTGGCACATGTTCACACATGTAGTTGAAACAAATCAACATAGCCTTCACGATATTTATGTTCATGGTGGATTATATCCTACTCATGCTTGTACTCCATGTTTATTAATTTTAATGCATGCTCATATTTGTTGTCGCTCTCTAGTTGGTTGCTTCCCAGTCTTTTTCTAGCCTTCACTTGTACTAAGCGGGAATACTGCTTGTGCATCCAATTCCTTAAACCCCAAAGTTATGCCATATGAGTCCACTATACCTTCCTATATGCGGTATCTACCTGCCGTTCCAAGTAAATTTGTATGTGCCAAACTCTAAACCTTCAAATGAAATTCTGTTTTGTATGCTCGAATAGCTCATGTATCAACTACGGTTGTCTCAGATTCTTCCATGCTAGGCGGGTTATTCTCAAGAGGAGTGGACTCCTCCTCACTCACGAGAAAATGGCTGGTCACCGGATGCCCAGCCCATGCTTTATGCAAATCAAATCAAAATAATTGCAAACAAAACTCCCCACAGGGACGGTTTGTTAGTTGGAGGCACTCGTTGTTTCGAGCAAGCCATGGATTGATGCTTGTTGGTGGAGGGGGAGTATAAACTTTACCATTCTGTTTGGGAACCACCTATAATGTGTGTGGCATGGAAGATATCGCCATCTCTTGGTTGTTATGTTGACAATGAAAGTATGCCGCTCAAAATATTATTTATCTCTATTTCAAAATCGAGCTCTGGCGCCTCTACAAATCCCGTCTTCCCTCTGCGAAGGGCCTATCTATTTACTTTTATGTTGAGTCATCACCCTCTTATTAAAAAGCACCAGCTGGAGAGCACAACTATCATTTGCATCCATTACTATTAATTTATATTGGGTATGACTATGATTGGATCTCTTTCACCATGAATTACAATGTTTAGTCAGTCCTTGATCTTTAAAGGTGCTCTGCATTTATGTTTTGCGGTCTCAGAAAGGGCTAGCGAGATACCATCTTGTTATATCATATCATGATTGTTTTGAGAAAGTGTTGTCATCCGAGATTTATTATTATTGCTCGCTAGTTGATTATGCCATTGATATGAGTAAACATGAGACCTAAAGGTTATTGTGAATATGGTTAGTCATAATCTTTGCTGAAAACTTGAATGTTGGCTTTACATATTTACAACAACAAGAGCAAACAGAGTTTGTAAAAGTTTTTCTTTATCACTTTCAGTTTATCAACTGAATTGCTTGAGGACAAGCAAATGTTTAAGCTTGGGGAGTTGATACGTTTCTGTCGTATCTACTTTTCCAAACACTTTTGCCCTAGTTTTGGACTCTAACTTGCATGATTTGAATGGAACTAACCCGGACTGACGTTGTTTTCAGCAGACTTTCCATGGTGTTATTTATGTGCAGAAACAAAAGTTCTCGGAATGACCTGAAACTCCACGGAACATATTTTTGGAAAATATTAAAAATATCGGAAGAAGAATCCACGTCGGGGGCCTCCACCTGTCCACGAGGGTGGAGGGCGCGCCTGCCCCCTGGGCGCGCCCCCTGCCTCGTGGGCCCCCTGATGCTCCACCGACCTCAACTCCAACTCCATATTATTCACTTTCGGGGAGAAAAAATTAGAGAGAAGGATTCATCGCGTTTTACGATACGTAGCCGCCGCCAAGCCCTAAAACCTCCCGGGAGGGCTGATCTGGAGATCGTTCGGGGCTCCGGAGAGGGGAATCCGTCGTCGTCGTCATCATCAACCTTCCTCCATCACCAATTTCATGATGCTCACCGCCGTGCGTGAATAATTCCATCGTAGGCTTGTTGGACGGTGATGGGTTGGATGAGATTTATCATGTAATCGAGTTAGTTTTTTTAGGGTTTGATCCCTAGTATCCACTATGTTCAGAGATTGATGTTGCTATGACTTTGCTATGCTTAATGCTTGTCACTAGGGCCCGAGTGCCATGATTTCAGATCTGAACCTATTATGTTTTCATGAATATATGTGAGTTCTTGATCCTATCTTGCAAGTCTATAGTCACCTACTATGTGTTATGATCCGCAACCTCAAGTGACAATAATCGGGACCACTCCGGTGATGACCGTAGTTTGAGGAGTCCATGTATTCACTATGTGTTAATGCTTTGGTCCGTACTCTATTAAAAGGAGGCCTTAATATCCCTTAGTTTCATAGGACCCGCTGCCACGGGAGGGTAGGACAAAAGATGGCATGCAAGTTCTTTTCCATAAGCACGTATGACTATATTCGGAATACATGCCTACATTACATTGATGAATTGGAGCTAGTTACGTGTCACCCTATGTTATGATCGTTACATGATGAACCGTGATCCGCATAATTCTCCATCACCGATCCAATGCCTACGAGCTTTTCACATATTGTTCTTCGCTTATTTACTTTTCAGGTTGCTACATTACAATCACTACAAAACCCAAAAATATTACTTTTGCTATCGTTATCAATTACTTCCATATTACTTTGCTGCAGATACTAAGTTATCCAGGTGTGGTTGAATTTACAACTCAACTGCTAATACTTGAGAATATTCTTTGGCTCCCCTTGTGTCGAATAAATAAATTTGGGTTGAATACTCTTCTCTCGAAAACTATTGTGATCCCCTATACTTGTCGGTTATCAGTATGTACCATTAGCTATGTGTTTGATCTCTCTCTCGTGTTCTTGAGGTGATACGATCTTGATGTATCGCGAGCTTTGCAATTATAGTTGGATTTTATGATGCTTCTCCCCCTCTACTCTCTTGTAATGGATTGAGTTTTCCCTTTGAAGTTGTCTTTTCTGATTGAGTCTTTAAGGATTTGAGAACACTTGATGTATGTCTTGCCGTGCCTATCTGTGGTGACAATGGGATATCACGAGATCCACTTGATGTATGTTTTGGTGATCAACTTGCGGGTTCTGCCCATGAACCTATGCATAGGGGTTGGCACACGTTTTCGTCTTGACTCTCCGGTAGAAACTTTGGGGTACTCTTTGAAGTACTTTGTGTTGGTTTGAATAGATGAATCTGAGATTGTGTGATGCATATCTTATGATCATACCCACGGATACTTGAGGTGACATTGGAGTATCTAGGTGACATTAGGGTTTTGGTTGTTATGTGTCTTAAGGTGTTATTCTAGTACGAACTCTTGAATAGATCGATCCGAACGAATAACTTTGAGGTGGTTTCTGTACCTACAATAATCTCTTCGTTTGTTCTCTGCTATTAGTGACTTTGGAGTGACTCTTTGTTGCATGTTGAGGGATATTTATATGATCCAATTATGTTATCATTGTTGAGAGAACTTGCACTATTGAAAGTATGAACCCTAGGCCTTGTTTCCTAGCATTGCAATACCGTTTATGCTCACTTTTATCGCTTGCTACCTTGCTGTTTTTATATTTTCAGATTACAAAAACCTATATCTACCATCCATATTGCACTTGTATCACCATCTCTTCATTAACTAGTGCACCTATACAATTTACCATTGTATTGGGTGTGTTGGGGACACAAGAGACTCTTTGTTATTTGGTTGCAGGGTTGCTTGAGAGAGACCATCTTCATCCTACGCCTCCCACCGATTGATAAACCTTAGGTCATCCACTTGAGGGAAATTTTCTATTGTCCTACAAACCTCTGCACTTGGAGGCCCAACAACGTCTACAAGAAGAAGGTTGCGTAGTAGACATCAATGACCAATGGCAGGCAGTTGCGCACCACTTGGGGTGCTTTTATGGCGCTTCTGGGATATCCTGGTGAGGGGTTGAGGAAGCCTCTTGGCCTTCGTCCTCACCATGAGGGGGGGCTACTCACAAGGATGAGCTGAAGCCTCATATGATTATCACTAAGACAGAGAAAGGAGTCAAGAAGGAGCTGAAGCCATTCTTTGACATTATGCATCGCATCTTCCGGCACACTCTCTTTCCTCGCACTGGCAACTTGGACATGGTGCATGGGCACCTTGTGGATATGCTACTGTTGTGCCACTCTGAGAAGGGCACGAATGCGGTCTTGGATGTCTCTCATGTCATGTGGAAGGAGCTAGTGAATGCTACCTATGGAGATCACTGCCAACTTATGCTCCCTTCATCTTCAAGCTGATTCAGACTACCTGGAGCTCCACTTTCCCTAGTGTACCTCTTGAGACCGGACCCTTGACTCCTCATGACGTTCTCAACTTGCGTCAGAAGGAGCTTTGGGCCTCTACTACTCGTCCTGAGGCGGCAGTGTCTTCTGCTTCTAGAGAGGATCAGGGTGATGATGGTAGTCTTGCTCCCGGCACAAAGCATTCTTCTGGTCAGCCAGGTTGGGCGGCTAAGCTCAAGCACAAGGTGAAGAAGTTCTTTTGCCTTCAGACTTATGTTCAGCACAAGATGCACTTGGCACATGTGGATGCCAAGAAGGCTCGTCAGGAGAGGAAAGCTATCATGAGGAAGCTTGAGATCCCAGTTCAGGATGGCTCTGAGGACCATATCACTCCGGAGGACAAGTGGATTTCTTCGCACTCTCACTGGACGGACTCGGATGAGTCCAATGCTGCTACTTCTGCTCCAGCTCAGGATCAGGAGGTCGAGGAGGAGACCGACGGGTCTGAGAAGCAGTCTGCTGATGGGTCTGATTCTGAGGAGTCTGGCGAGTCCATGGGAGGAGACTAGTGCCACAAGGAGTTGCGTTAGGTCACTCTTTGCCCCTTTTGGTGTCTCGACGCCAAAGGGGGAGAGGTTTAGGACCAGGGATTTGTCTTTCTGGAGGGTGTTGTTGAGTCACAAGCTTGGTTCTTGTTGCTTCTGTGTTTCTGCTTGTGAAAAGCTTGGTTCTTGTTGCTTCTGTGTTTTTGCTTGTGAACTCTTTTCCTTCGTTTGCTTTGGTTTGGTGTGTGACTCTATCATATGTTGTAAGACATATGCTACCCTGGTTATACCTATTATGTCCCTATGTGCGTGAGGTTATGCTCATTTGTCTTATTAGTTTCCTTGCTTAAGTGTCCCTTATATTGTTGCAAGGATTGCCTGGTCTATAAAATATAGGGGGAGTGTTGATCCTAGTGTGTGTGTGTTGTGCAGTCCAAAGCACATCTATAGAATGCACACATCTAGGGGGAGCCTGACTATATTTTATAGATTTTTGGGTTTGCTTATGCTCATTATATATCTCTATGTGCAAATCATGTATTGTCATCAATCCACCAAAAAGGGGGAGATTGTAAGGGCATATTTCTCCCTAAGTGGTTTTGGTGATTGATGACAATGCATTTGCAGACTAATTGTGTGCATTGAGCGTTTCAGATATCTCATGTCTAGGCACTTGACATTTTGATGCCCCTCAGAGCCTATCGAAGACGACGGTTATATATGGTTATTTTCGGTGGATTTGAGTCGTAGGAAAGCTGTACTATTAAGAGGGGTCCGCTTCGGAAAGGTATGGGTGGAATCAACACGTACACAGCCCCATAAGCACCCGCAGCCTCCTTTCCCTTCTTTGGAGCCTTTCCAATGTTTTCTGTGGTGTTTTCAGCATCTTGCCAGCGGTAGTACCGCTAGTGCCCACGGTAGTACCGCTGGTACTTCCGTGGCACTACCGCTTAGGGTTCCCCCGAGCTTGCAACTTTCGGTTGTCGGTCTGTAATTCACAGTAGTAGGGCGGTACTGCCTCCGCGGTACTACAGCTCATTACTGCCTCCACTACCGCTATGGGTTTTCTTCTGTGCAAGGTTCTGTTCCCACTTTGCCCCAAGTAGTAGTAGAGCGACACTAGGACGGTAGTACCGCTGGGCACGGTACTTCCGCCCCTAGCACCCTCCACTACCGTTGCCTCTCCAGGTCTAAAACCCAAGGCGGTAGTACCGCCAGGGTCAGCGGTAGTACCGCTCCGGCGGCACTATAGTAGATACACTCTGTGTATTGATAGGCCTGTGCGGAGTAGTACTGCCTAAGCGGTAGTACCGCTCCTTGGAGCGGTAGTACCGCTTAGCTGCGGGGCTGGGCAGAAAATGGTTGGATTTTGGTTCCCCTATAAAAAGGGGGGGTCTTCTTCTTCCTAGGGTTGACCTCTTCCCCCCAAGCTCCATTGCCTTCCAAAAGCTCATTCTTGCCTGATCTCTCTCCCTATCCAATCAAACTTGTTGAGTTTCTAGGGATTGGTTGAGAAGGCCCCGATCTACACTTCCACTAAGAGAAATTTGATTCCCCCCAATAATCCCTTGCGGATCTTGTTACTCTTGGGTGTTTGAGCACCCTAGACGGTTGAGGTCAGCTCAGAGCCATATTCCATTGTGGTGAAGCTCCGTGGTTTCGTTGGGAGCCTCCAATTCAGTTGTGGAGAGAGCCCCAACCTTGTTTGTAAAGGTTTGGTCGCCACCTTCAAGGGCACCAATAGTGGAATCACGGCTTCTCGCATTGTGTGAGGGCATGAGGAGAATACGGTGGCCCTAGTGGCTTCTTAGGGAGCATTGTGCCTCCACACCGCTCCAACGGAGACGTACTTCCTCTCAAAGGGAAGGAACTTCGGTAACACATCCTCGTCTCCACCGGTTCCACTCTTGGTTATCTCTTACCTTTACTTGTGCAAGCTTATATTGTGTTGTATCCCTTGCTTGCTTGTGTGCTATTTGTTGTTGCATCATTTAGGTTGCTCACCTAGTTGCATATCTAGACAACCTATTTTGATGCTAGGTTTAATTTGGTAAAGAAAAGCTAAAAATTGTTAGTTGCTTATTCACCCCCCCCCCCCTCTAGTCAACCATATCGATCCTTTCAGCATCTCCATAGCCCGTTGATACGCCTAGCTGATGTGAGACTATCTCCTTCTTTTTGTCTTCTCCACAACCACCATATTCTATTCCACCTATAGTGCTATGTCCATGGCTCATGCTCATGTATTGCGTGAAAGTTGAAAAGGTTTGAGAACACCAAAAGTATGAAACAATTGCTTGGCTTGTCATCGGGGTTGTGCATGATTTGAGTATTTGTTGTGATAAAGATGGAGCATAGCCAGACCATATGATTTTGTAGGGATAGCTTTCTTTGATCATGTTATTTTGTGAAGACATAATTTCCTTGTTAGTTGCTTGAAGTATTATTGTTTTTATGTCAATATTAAACTTTTGTTTTGAATCTTATGGATCTGAACATTCATGCCACAATAAAGAAAATTACATGGATAAATATGTTAGGTAGCATTCCACATCAAAAATTCTGTTTTTATCATTTACCTACTCGAGGACAAGCAGGAATTAAGCTTGGGGATGATTGATACATCTCCAACGTATCTATAATTTTTTATTGTTCCATGCTATTATATTATCTATTTTGGATGTTTTATATGCATTAATATGCTATTTTATATTATTTTCGGGACTAACCTATTAACCTAGAGCCCAGTGGCAGTTTCTGTTTTTCCTTGTTTTTTAGCTTCACGGAAAAGGAATATCAAACGGAGTCCAAACGGAATAAAACTTTCGTGATGATTTTTCTTGGGCTAAAAGACACCCAGGAGACTTGGAGTTCAAGTCAGAAGAGCCACGAGGCGGTGACAAGGGTGGAGGGCGCGCCCTAGGGGGGGCGCCCCCTGCCTTGTGTGCCCCTCGTGACTCCTCTGGCCTATTCTTCCTCCTATATATTCACATATATTCCCGAACCTCCAGAAGCATCCACGAAAACACTTTTCCACCGCCGCAACCTTTTGTTCCCGTTAGATCCCATCTTGGGGCCTTTTCCGGCATCCTGCCAGAGGGGAATTCGATCACGGAGGGCATCTACATCAACTCCATTGCCCTTCCAATGAAGCATGAGTAGTTTACCTCAGACATACGGTTCCATCACTAGATGGCTTCTTCTCTCTCTTTGATTCTCAATACCATGTTCTCCTCGATGTTCTTGGAGATCTATCCGATATAATCTTCTTTTGCAGTGTGTTTGTCGAGATCCGATGAATTATGGATTTACGATCAGATTATCTATGAATATTATTTGAATCTTCTCTGAATTCTTATATGCATGATTTGGTATATTTGTAATTCTCTTCGAACTATCGGTTTGGTTTGGCCAACTAGATTGGTTTTTCTTGCAATGGGAGAAGTGCTTAGCTTTGGGTTCAATCTTGACGTGTCCTCACCCAGTGACAAAGTAGGGGTAGCAAGGCACGTATTGTATTATTGTCATCAGGATAAAAAAGATGGGTTTTACATCATATTGCTTGAGTTTATTCCTCTACATCATGTCATCTTACTTAAAGCGTTACTCTATTCTTTACGAACTTAATACTCTAGATGCAGGCAGAAGTCGGTCAATCTATGGAGTAATAGTAGTAGATGCAGGCAGGAGTCGGTCTACTTGACACGGACGTGATGCCTATATTACATAATCATTGCCTTGGATATCGTCATAACTTTGTGCTTTTCTATCAATTGCTCGACAGTAATTTATTCACCCACCGTATTATTTTCCTTCAAGAGAGAAGCCTCTAGTGAAACCTATGGCCCATGGGTCTATTTTCCATCATATTAGTTTTCATTCTACTATTTTGCAATCTTTTATTTTCAGATCTATAAACCAAAAAAACCAGAAATATTTTATCTTTTGTTTAAATTTCATTTATCTCTATTAGATCTCACTTTTGCAAGTGACCGTGAAGGGATTGACAACCCCTTTATCGCGTTGGGTGCATGTGTTTGATTGTTTGTGCATGTATTGGTGATTTGCGCGTTCGTCTCCTACTGGATTGATACCTTGGTTCTTAACTGAGGGAAATACTTATCTCTACTGTACTGCATCACCCTTTCCTCTTGAAGGGAAAAACCAAAGCAATCTCAAGAAGTGGCAATGGCCTTCGATGATGACTTTCCCCCTTCGAAAGAGTGGCGGAAAAGTCCTCCGGATGGGATCTCTTCAGAACAGAGCTTGTGGCAGTGGAGTCGAAGTTCTAGGTTTATTTTTGGGGGTTTCTCTATTTATAAGATTTTTTAGCGTTGGTTTCACGCCAAAAGGAGTTATGAGGGCCCCACAAGGCAGGAGCACCCTCCCTACCCCACAGGGTGAGTGGTGGTGCCTTGTGGCCACCTCGTGGGTCTTTTGATCCTCCCATGAAGCTTCGGGGGACTCTTATGTTCCAGAAAAAATCGTCAATTTTTTTGTCGCGTTTGGACTTCATTTGATATGGATTTTATGGAAAACTAAAAACAAGCAGAAAACAACAAGTGGCACTGGGCACTAGATTAATATGTTAGTCTATGAAAATAATGCAAGAGTGCATCAAAACCATATGAAATTATCGTAAACAAGGCATGAATACTTCATAAATTATAGATACATTAAAGACGTATCAGACAGTCAGGTGTCAAGTTCTTCAGTAACCAAGAGTTATTGTGGTTCGCGAAGACAAAGTCTATGAAAGTTATGGAGATCGCCTCAAGTATCTACCCCAAGTGATCGGCACGTGTTGACGAACTTGTTTTCGAGGAGAATAGGGCAAGGAGAGTTTATCTTCAGTGTTAAATCACAAGTCCCTCCAACCAAATGTTGCTATTTTGTAGAAGAGTGAACTGGTCGAACAAATACGTTGTCGCCATCGAGCACCACTGCTCTCCTTTGTACCCTAAAATACTTTCCATTGTTTATCTTCAGTTATGTTCTAGTCATGTGATTTTTCTTCGGTGCTTGTACTTGATTTGCTTCGGTAGTTTTCATTCGTAGTCTTCTCTATGTTTTGTTTATTTCCGATGATGTGTACTGAGAGCTTTGAAGTTTCTCGAAGAAATTTTGAATCTCCTATTCATCCCCGTCCCTAGTAGACATACTCCGTTCCTACAATTAGCTAAGGATGACTATGCCTACATAACATCACATTGTCCTTATGGCACGATGCTCTGCGACCACCACACATGGTCGATGTTCCAGCGTTGCCAACATTGTCCTCAAGGTGGGAGAACAACACGAGCCTTTGCCATCACGAGGCCAGTCGTCGCAACATGTTCTGCCAATGGAGGAGGGGCTCATGTTCTATCCTCAACAACGGGTAGCTACCATCTTAGCAAGCCCCTGCCATTACTATTCGGCATGGGATCTTTGCCCACAACCTCTTCCGGCGACGGTGAAGATGCTGGTGGGATGTAAGCAGGGCTGTGAGAGGGATCAGTATAGTGTATGTGTGATAGACAGTGCAATTTTTTTTGCATACATGTAGTACTAAAACAACGTTGATATGCACATGATACTCCATGCACGATTTTTTGCTTGATGCTTCATATCCAGCCATCAAATCATGGAACAAAGTGCAACACATCCATCAGACGGTCAATCGTGCATGCATCGTGCATTGATGGTCGGCTTTGAAGTAGTTCAAAAGCGAAGGCAGCTCTCTGGGTCCCTACCGGGTCCCTACCGACGTTGGGTCGATACTAAAAACCATTCAAATAACCTAGAACGTTAATCCGCACTTGTTGCGACGATTAGACTACATTCGATTGCTGAACATGTGGTTCGTCCTTCTCAAACTGCTTTCATGCAAGGCAGAAACATCCTAGATGGGGTTGTTGTCCTTCATGAAACAGTCCACGAATTGCATCGGAAAAAACTGAATGGGGTAGTTCTTAAAATCGACTTTGAAAAAGCTTATGACAAAGTCAAGTGGTCTTTTCTTCAACAGACTCTCGTAATGAAAGGATTTTCGCAGAGTGGCGCGCAATGATCCATAGCTTCGTGGATCGGAGGTAGTGTTGTCATTAAAGTCAATGATGACATTGGTAACTATTTCCAAACGAAGAAAGGATTGCGACAAGGTGACCCAGCATCGCCCATGCTATTCAATATAGTGGCAGATATGCTAGCGGTCATGATTTAGCGTGCCAAGGTTGATCGCCAAATTGATGGGGTGGTGAATCATCTAGTTGATGGTGGTCTCTCCATCCTTCATTATGCTGACGATTCAATTCTCTTTATGGATCATGACCTCGAGAAAGCAAGAAATCTGAAATTAATTTTATCGGCATTCGAGCAACTCTCAGGGCTTAAGATCAGTTTCCATAAAGGTGAATTGTTTTGTTTTGGCGAGGCTCGGGACGAGGCCCATCTGTATGCTGGCCTATTCGGATGCGGGTTGGGCCAGTTTCCGATCACTTATTTGGGGATAGCGATACATTATCGGAGACTCGCGAATGCTGAATGGAAATACGTCCAGGAGAGACTACAAAAAAGACTTAGCGGTTGGAAAGGTAAACTGTTATCTCTGGGTGGAAGGTTGGTCCTCATAAATTCAGTACTAAGTGATATGGTACTATATATGATTTCCTTCTTCCAGTTGCCGAAAGAGTATTGCATAGATTGGATTACTTCAGATCGAGATTCTTTTGGCAAGGAGATAGCGAGAGAAAGAAATATCGGTTGGCTAAATGGAGTGTGGTTTGCCGTCCCAAGGACCAAGGCGGGTTGGGCATTCATGACCTTGAAGTTAAGAATAGGGCCCTTCTCGGCAAATGGTTGTTTAAGTTATTGACGGAAGATGGTGTATGACAAACCCTCCTTAGAAGAAAATATGTGGGTTCAAAGGCGGTATCACAAGTATACTGGAAGCCTGGGGACTCCCATTTTTGGGTGGGACTAATGGCAACAAAGAAACATTTCTTCCGCTATGGGTCCTTCTTGATTAAGGATGGCTTGGAAATTTGATTCTGGGAGGATAAGTGGCTAGGTAATGCTACACTCCGTGAACAATATCCAGCTCTATACAATATTGTGCGTCACAAGGGTGATACTATCGCCAGGGTTTTGGAATCATTTTCGCCAAATGTGACGTTCAGAAGGGATTTAATTGGACCTAGACTCCAATCGTGAAACATACTACTCCAGCGGTTAGCCACGGTACAGTTGTCACAAGGATCCGATGTATTTCGTTGGAACCTGCATGAGAATGGGAAATTCTCAGTGGATTTATGTATAAAGCTTTGATCCAGTCTGACGTGCCAGTTGATAATAATAAAAAGATCTGGAAGATGAAGATACCTTTTAAGAATAAAATCTTTGCATGGTATCTTCGTCGCAGAGTAATTCTTACTAAAGATAAGCTTATTAAGAGGAATTGGCATGGAAGTACACAATGTGTCTTTTGTCCGCATGTTGAGACAATAAAACATTTATTCTTCCAATGTAAATTGGCCCGTTCTATATGGTCAGTCATCCAAGTAGCGTCTGGCTTGTATCCTCCTTATAGTGTTGCTAATATATTTGGCAACTGGCTACATGGGATTGGTCACAAGTTTAGAACTCTCATCGGGGTGGAAGCGCTTGCCGTCATTTGGTCGCTTTGGCTATGTAGAAATGATAAGGTTTTTAGTGATAAAAATACTTCTCTTATACAGGTTATCTACAGATGTACCGGGACTCTTCGTTTATGGTTGTCTCTACAACGAGTGGAGAATCGAGACCTGTTTATGGAGGTGTGCACACGATTGGAGGCTTCGGCGAGGGATATTTTTATCCAACATGGGTGGCAGCATGATCTTAGGATTGGGCCACCTTCAGTTTAGGCGTTATACAGATTTCATTCCTTGTATATCGCCTTATTCTATTATTTTGCCTTGGGGTGAGGACTACATTGTTGTAATGCAGATCTTAGTTATGCACGGTAGGTGTAATGCTTAAACCTTTTAAGTAATAAAGCGTCCCTTTTCGAAAAATCCACACTTGTGAATTAGCAAATGCGTACTACCAAATCATCAGCAAATGCGTACTTCTGTTTGCCACAAAGAGAGATGGAGGGATAGTATCGCCAAATCCCAAACTCCCCCCCAAAGTGCCAAATCCACGCAGAAAGGTGAAGAAAGGACCGCACGATCACAAGATACGCAAGACCAAACCAAGCGGAAGCGATTGACCCGTTCCATCCAAACCCAGCCCTACAAAACCAGGAGGACAGGAGGACGGAGGCGCAAGCGCCAAAACGTGACCCCTCTGCACAAGACCACTGTGTATCGCGCGCATTTGCGCAACGAAACGCAAGCCCGCGGGCGGGAGCCAGTGGTCAGTCGGGCAGTCGTCCACTGACCGCAAACCGCCGGTGCCAGCTTTTTTTTCTTGCACTCACTCTCCGACTCTCCGTCTCTCTCCCCGCTCACGCGCGCACACAGGCACACAGCAGGCCCGGCTTTCGCAAGGACCCAAAAAAAGACGGGCAAAGCTGCGTGCCCCGCTCCGCTCTCCTCTCCCAGTCCCCGCCCGCGCTGTTCCCGACGCGACGAAACGCGAGGAGACATTTTTCGGACCGAACGAAGCCAGAGCGCGCTCCTATGGCCGCGCCACAGATGTCGCCACGCCCAACAACAGCAACGGGTTAAAAACACGGCCCCAGTGAAGCGAGGTGAGAATCCAATGCGCCGACGTGAAACGAGGCGACTGACGGATGGACGGGAGGGAGAAAATCTTTTATTTACCGTCCAAAATTCGCATAGGATCCTCCTTGTGCTTCCCAGCCGCATTGCCATTTTTGCATTTTTCTTTGCTTCTCCTTTTTGTCCAGTAGTAGCAGTTTCTTTCCTGGTGATTAGTGAAGTGACTAATTAAACAAAGCGGCGGTCGTGGTCGTGGTCGCGGCGACGAGCTGCGCACTGAGCTCGCTCTGGCTTTTTGTTGCATGCGATGCAATGCATGCGTGTGCTTTGGGCAGTACCAGTTCCCTCCATTTCGAATTTCAAATCCCAGCCGGCCGTTTGCCCCAAGGCCGACGCGACGCTCTCCCCCTCTCTCTCTGCTGCCACTGCAAAGCCCGCCGCCCTGGGCTCTCTCGCACGCGCACGCAGTCGCACACACCTGTCTGCTCCGCCTCCCTTCCCTCGGCCTGCTTCACTCTCCGCCGTGTGTCAAGGCGTTCCTTTTCTTGAGCCTCCTACCTCCTCTCCGGCGGCTGCCGCTCTAGTGCTGTTCTTGGCGAGGAGGAGGGGGAGGGGAAGAGATGGGAGGGTCCGGGAAGTGGGTCAAGTCGCTCATAGGGCTCAAGAAGCCCGACAGGGAGGATTGCAGCAAGGTGAGGCGAGCCGCTGCTCTTCTCGGTCTCTCGATCGAGATTGGAAAATAAAAATAGATTCGGGTTTTCTCGGAGATTCTTGATTTGATGTGCAGAAACATTCCGTTTCACAGTTGATTTTCTTGGTTTAGATTCATCTAGAGTTTCTTGAGGTCATGCTTTTTCCCAAAATAGAAGAAAGAGAGATGATTACCAAGATTGGTTTCCTCAACCCCATGCCGGCAAAAATCCACTGCTCAAAGCTCCCCTCTAGTGACCACATAATGTCTCTTTCATTCTCGCGCACATGTCTCTCAAGATGCAAACAACAACAGTGCCTTTTATCCCCTTGACTTGATTGTACTTTCTTTGCTGCTTCACAAGTACTTGTAGTAGTACTGCCCAAGTAGGGTTATCATTGGCTCAAAAGAGGCTTCTTTTAATCTCCTGCGTGGTTAATCTCATCCTCAAAGTTTCTCGCTGCATTTTATTTACCCGAGTGTTCTTCATATCGAGCTTCAAATCTGTTGCGGTAATAATCATGGCCGGCATCCCCTCATTCCTCTGCTTCTCCTGCAGAACAAGCTGCAAGTGCCGTCCGTCCTTGGAGGGGGAGGCAAGGGCCGGAAGTGGAAGCTCTGGAGGAGCTCCTCCGGCGACCACGGCTCCCTGTGGCGCGGGTCTAGGGGCGGCAGCCAGCGGTCCGCGGCGTCCGAGGCCTCCGACGACGCCTCCTCGCTGGCCGCCGCCGCCGCCGACATGTTCACCGCCGCCCTCGCCACCGTCGCCCGCGCGCCGGCCAAGGACTTCATGGCCGTCCGGCAGGAGTGGCCGCCATCCGCATCCAGACGGCCTTCCGCGGCTTCCTGGTACCAACCGCTCTTCTCGGGCTGCATCTGCACGGCGACTGCGACTGCGCGCGCGCTGGGCTGAACGCTCTGTACGTGTTTGTGTTTTTGCAGGCGCGGCGGGCGCTGCGGGCGCTCAAGGGGCTGGTGCGGCTGCAGGCCATCGTGCGCGGCCGGCAGGTGCGGAAGCAGGCGGCGGTGACGCTCCGGTGCATGCAGGCGCTGGTGCGCGTGCAGGCGCGCATCCGGGCGCGCCGCGTGCGCATGTCCACCGAGGGCCAGGCCGTGCAGAAGCTCATCCAGGCTCGCCGCACCAAGCTCGACATCCTCCGGGAAGCCGAGGTTACCTGCCTTGCCTCTCCTCCTCCATGTATCAAACATTGTCATGCCGGATCGATTCCTTCGCACTGAGCCAACTCATGTAGGATCTTCAGCCATCTTTGCTGATTTGACTGTTTTGTCTGGACAAATTTTGAAATTTCAGGAAGGATGGTGTGACAGCCAGGGAACTCTAGAGGCAGTGAGAGTGAAGCTGCAGAAACGGCAGGAGGGAGCAATCAAGCGCGAGCGGGCTATCGCATACGTGTATCACGGCGTAGCGAAATGCAATGTGTGAACCAATTCTCTGCAAGAATTCTAAGTAGAACATAGTAGCACTGATCAGAATGAGCTAACATTGTTTCTGTTCTTTAGCAACCGAAGGGCAGCAATGGCCGGTCCAACCAGTCTGGCCTCCTGCTCAAGCACCAGCACTGCGACAAGAACAACGGCAGCTGGAGCTGGCTGGAGAGGTGGATGGCGGCGAGGCCCTGGGAGAACCGGCTGATGGAGGAGCACAACCAGACCAACGCCAGCTCGCCGGACATCGTGCCGTCCAAGAACTGCGAGGACGCCTTCGGCGTCCTGGGGGACTTCTCCGAACCGAATTCAGTCAAGGTGAGGAAGAACAACGTGAGCAAGAGGATCAGCGCGAAGCCGCCAGGCGCGACGCACCCTCAGCGGTTCAAAGCTCAGTCCATCTCGTCGCTGAGCACCGAGCTGCACAACGACGAGAGCTCGGCGTCGTCGTCGTCATGCTTCGCATCGACACCATTGTCGTTCTCCACCTTGCTCACACCAGAGAAGACCAATGGCAGCGGCGTCAGGTCGAGGCCGAACTACATGAGCTTGACGGAGTCGATCAAGGCGAAGCGAAAGCCCTGCAGCGCGCAGAGAACGACGGCGTCGAAGCAGTTGGATGATAGGAAAGCCCCAGGCGCCGAGTTGAAGGCCGCCAAGGCGTAAAAGCGCGGTGTTCATGGAACTCCATGAAAGAGATGAAGAGCCAATTTTCTAGCTCTCTCTAGGGTGTTTTCAGTGTCTTGGTGCTGCATTCTTGAGTGTGTGTGTTGCTGGTGTCTCATGTTCAACATCTTGTTGTCGGATTGGTTGCCCCGTCTCAGGGCAGTCCTCATTGTCATTGGCGGTTTTCTTTGTAACATAGTAGTTCTTCGACTGAGAAAAGAATTGTGTGGATTTTGTTCTTTCAACCTGTGAAAAAAGTTACCAGTGTTCTTGGCTTCTCGTTGTTGATTTGCTATAGTGTCACCTCAAACAAGCTCAAGTCAGTGCTTCATGCTGAAACATCTTAGTGCAAGTTTAGGGCTTCATGACGAAGTAGACCGGTTAAGGTCTGATGCTTTGGGTTACTGACAAGAAAACATTAGTAGTGAATAAGTAGGCAAATCCGGGTTTAAATTGATATGTTTGTGCACTCACAAAAACATAGGGTCCTAGTGCTACTTGAATAGCTCATGGTAAGCATGGCGACATACAAAATGCAATTTCCCAACATGCTTAAACAATGATCAAATGTCGTTTCATCAGAAGATGGCAATCGCCAAGACCAAGAACACTGACCTAGATTATTCCTGTTCACCCATAGAAAAGTATGGCCCTGCTTGAACAGCTCATGGCAAGCATGGCAAAATAGAAAATTCTGTCTTCAGAAATCATCAAGACCAAGAACACCACTGCAGCAGACCGTGGCAAGCATGCACCTATCATGGTTTGAGAAATGTTTGATGCCCTGCAGATGACATTTTTAACTGCTACTAAACCAGTTGCCGGGCCTTAAATGCCCACAGGATAGATTCCGCTAAACTGACACGGTTAACCTTGTTTGACCTCCTCGGACGAAGAAGATAGTTGTCCTGGAGGACAGACAACATTAGCAGTAAGTAGTACATAATGTAGGTCAAAGAACATTGTTGGCCCAGAAAACAAAGGCCCTAGTGATCTATGCATCATATGCTAGTATTAGTAGCTCTTCATTAACCTAATCATTAACCCCAAAATGATGCAATGTGCTTTAAGCAGCACCAAACAATCTTTTTTTTTTGTTTTATCTACCAGCACTGAAAGAAGGAAGACAGAAGAGCAGCTCATTGTCAGAGAGAAATGCATCGTGTCACTTTGCTAATAGCAAAGTTTTTGAAATGCTGGGGGCTATCATTTGTTGGTTAGAAGTGCAAAGTGGTGGCCCTTTTGGCACTGCTTGCACGCTGGCCCTGCCTGAACCTGCCTATTGGCCGTTGCCACAATCATGCTGACTGGATCTGGACGGACAGCAAAATTTACTTCCGGAGTGGTAGTACTGGTTTGGATCCCCCACTAGGGCACACTGAAAGTGCATTGAATTGATTGTGCTCGATGACGACGCAGGGTTTCAGGACCAGCCACGTTCTTGGCGTCCCGTTCAGGTTCAGTCAATCAATGAGTGCGTCCGCTGCTTCAGGCTTGAGACATGCCGCCTGGATTGGATTGCAGCACGACGGAGGCAAAAGTTTTTGCTGAGCAATGGTAAGTACTCCTCGTAGACAAGCAAGATGACGGCAGAAATCACTTATCTGACCTAAAGCAGAAATCAAATCACAAACTGACCTGGTCACGAAAAAATTTCACTTTGCTGACCCTTTGGTGTGGCGCCTGATGGCCAAGACCCCTCTGATCTGACGCCCTTTCCTTCGGCGTCGCACATCCCGCGGCGTGGCCCTGGTCGATCCGCCCCGCACTTTTGTGCAGGCGCCCTTAAGGGCTAGGCGCCACACT
Source organism: Aegilops bicornis (assembly GCA_021605145.1). Classification (NCBI taxonomy): domain Eukaryota; kingdom Viridiplantae; phylum Streptophyta; class Magnoliopsida; order Poales; family Poaceae; genus Aegilops; species Aegilops bicornis. Next base: position 108,258,941 of record CM038671.1, read on the forward strand.
TTTGACGTGCGCCTAGCCCTTGGGCGCCAGACGGTGACTTAAGCTGCCGACCCACCGACTGTGCGCTTCCTCATCTCTCCCTCGACAGAGTAGGCGGCGGCGGCGCCCCATCTAATCCCCCATCCCTCTCAGATCAGAAGATTTGATCCGTGGATTCGATCCCCAATTCCTCCTACTAGGTAAACTCTTCCCTTATCTTTCTTTCTTTTGCTCCGTGTTGGCGGCCATCGTTTGTGGTTCCTCCGGGCTCTTTCACCTCATACTTCCACTCGTTGTCGTCATATAGTACAGCTTCTTCAGAGTCTGCCTTTCGTGATTGAAATTCCAACCATTCTTCAACCTTTGGTGGGAAATTGTACTTGTGCTTATCCTTGTTCTCACCAAAGAATCGCTTATCGGTCTCCATTGAGTACTTTAAAAAGTATGCATTCATCTTGTCAAATGTGTATTGCACTATTGCCGTCACGGGTAATGCACGTACACCCTTGAGCACCTTATTGAAGCATTACGCCATATTGCTTGTCATTTGACCGTACCTCCGGCCATCTTCATCGAAAGCACGTGCCCACATATTCCTTTCGGCAATGTTCCTATTGAGAAACTCGACCGCCGGGGTCAAGTTTCTTGTGTCCGAGCAATGCATTGAACAATGCGGCAAACCGCTTGTTGGTGAAAGCGAGACAACAATCCACGAAGATCATCGGCCAACTCCTTGATACCACATGCCCTATAGAAGTTTGCACAAAAGTGCCTCATGCACCATCGATGATGCAACTTTGTATGTCCAGAATGTCAACCACCACCGCATTTAGAATTCCGGGATGGCGATCCGATATGACACAAATTTCCCTTCGGCAGGTAATACCCTTGTTCTCGATTGGCGCAAGAACCACTCCCGATTATCATTGTTCTCCACCTCAACCAAAGCGAAAGCCAAAGGCAACACCCGGTTATTGGCATCACTTGCTATTGCAACCAATAAAGTGCCCTTGTATTGTCCGGCCAAGAACGCGTGCCATCAATGGCGATGACGGGCCGACAATGCTCAAAAGCCCTCACGCATTGCTCAAAGGCCCAAAATGCACGGCCAAATACTCGCACGGTCCTCCTGTTATGAATCAATGTTTGGTGCCCATGAGGCTCAACCACGTGAACCATGCCTGGGTTTGTGGCGGCCATAGCTAACAACAACCTAGGGAGTCGGTTGTATGCTTCCTCCCAATTGCCATACAACATCTTGAATGCGGCTCGCTTCGCCTTCCATGCCTTGCCGTACTTCACCTTGTAATGAAAGATGGCTTTCACAAGGTCAATGACACTCTTGATGCTCATTGTTGGAAGTGTGGATATTTGGTTGGAAAGCACATGGCGATGAACTCGGATGTGAGTTATGCGTGTTGTTGGTACACAAGCTTGCCATCCGCCCTCTTGTGCGGCACATGTGAGTTGGTAGACAACTCACTATGCGCCAAGTGGGACCTCCTTTCCATGGCCTTGCACGCACAATCCATGGACATGTTGGCACTTCACATTTGACCGTGTAGCATACATTCACGTCCGAGTTGGCCACTTTATGTGGACGATAATGTGTAACCGAGTAGTTGTCGAGCCACATCTTCAATTTCAAGAAGGATTGAAACTCACAACCGGATATATCCCGTTCTTGCCGCCTTCCAAATCACGGTGAGAACTTGGCCTAGCTCCAAGAGATATGCATTTGCCACCATCCACAACGGCTTCATCCATGAGACTAAGATCCTTGAACAACGGTGTCTTGTGATCCCGCGAATACCTTCTTGAATGCTTCGCCTCCTTGGCGTGAACCCATCCTCATCAACTTCTTCGTCGGGACCATCATCAGCCGAGTCCTATGCATATGCACGGGAAAAATGGATGGATTGGTACTTTGTCTATTGCACATGATATTTGTCGAGATCACCCACATTGTTGTCTTGGAGGTCAAATTCGTTGTCATCCTCCTCAGACTCATCATTCTCCTCTTCAAAACCTTCATTTTGGTTGTTTGGAGTCGGGCTCATTGTTGGCCAATCTTGTTGCGTGAATTGAGGTTCACTCATTTGATCTTGGTTCATGGGTGGGGAGTGCTAGCAACCAACGGGGAGGGTTCGGTTCAAATCTACATTCAAAGTAGACTCAACCTTCTTGGAGGCAAATAACTCAAGAGCCTTGTCTAGAGATTCGCAACCGTCTCCTTGTATGCAACCCAACGTTGCTCGGAGTTCACACGCATTGTCTTCCAACGGATGTGCATTCCAAAACCAACATTATGCCTTCCCTCGAACTCAACAACGTCACTTGGGTCAATCCAATTCAAATATTTCCTCACTTGTTCCAAGAGCTCCGCATAGCTAGGACTACTCTCAAACACCATGTCAAGCTCATCCGAGTCCGTCTCAACTTTGCCTTTCAAAAAGGCCTCTTTATCCACATGATGAACATAAACACATGTTCTCCCCATCCCTACAATAATGAAAAACACACATATATCAAGTAAATACTTAAGAAAAATATTTGCACACATATGCCCTAACATATATATGAATTAATAACCCTAACCCCCACATAACAATTACCACAACCCTAACCATAACATAACCCTAACACTAACATCAAACACACATAACCCTAACCCTAGCATACTATGGAAGCCTAAACAACCCAAATTAGCAAAGAAATATAACATCATTCAACACAAATTTGCAAATCCAAGCAAAAACAAGGGTTTCCCCTAAACTAGCAAGATTTGAGCAAATGTGACAATTCCTATGGATGAAAACGAGGGGATCGGAGGAGATTACCTTAGGGAGGGTTGGCTTCAAATCCACGGTCAAACACTCCGGATTTGCAAGATTTGAGAAAGATTTGATAGGGAGAGGGAAGAGAGGAGGGCCGCAAGGGTTTTGGTGGGGTAGGGTGTGTGGAGTGAGTGGGAGGAGAGAGGCGGCCAGCCCAAGTGGAATGACAGACCGGCGTACCAAGAGATAGGCGCCGCACATTACGGTGTGGCGCCTAAGTCTTAGGCTTGATCTTTGTCTGTCAAGAATCGACCAGTGGCTGCCACCCGGCAGGATGTGCGACCTTGAAGGAAGGGCGTCAGATCAGAGGGTCTGGCGCCCAGCTGTCGGGCGCCACACCAAAGGGTCAGGAAAGTGAAATTTTTCGTGGAGCAGGTCAGTTTGTGATTTGATTTCTGCCTCAGGTCAGATATGTGATTTCTGCTCAAGATGACATACGTGTAGTCAACAACAATCTTACGAAATGCACACACTACTTGTGCAGCATCAAAAGTTAACTCGTCACCAAGATCATCTTTTTTTTTATGTACTCGTTGACATGTAGAGAACTTTATCCGGCCGATGCATCTTCTTCTGTCACGGTAAAGTATGGAGAACGTAAAGCACAACCTACAGAGCTGCGCCTTTGCTGTGTGGGTAAGTTTTTTAAATTTGTTTCCGTTTGAAGATGGCATTGGCATTGGCAGCGGTGTTTCCTCTGGCCGTCAGGATGGGTGGCAGACGCAGTAAACACGCTAGGAGGGGCAGCGAATGAGTCGACGCTGCCACTGTAGCTCCAGGACGAAGGCTCCTCCTATTAACTCATCATCAACTCCAAGGCCACAGCTGACCGGTGGGGGAGCAGAACACTGATGGTCTGAAGCATTGCTGCCTGCACCGATATCCACCTTACCAAGGCCAAGGCACGTACTAGCGAAGTGCTCTCGTTTGGTACTTGCCGCCTGGTTAAACACAACTATGCTAAGCAGTGCTGGTACAGTGCACAAAGGATGCTGAGCCATCCGCCGAATCTTTGAGCTTTTCATGCCTAGCAGGGTCAACTCTAGAAACATCTTACAATAAAAAATCTGTGTGTCCTTAATTGTATACCCTCCCTTTCCAAAGGAAAAAAAATGTGAGTAGTTACTTGTTGTAGTTCTTTCTATCTCTCCTTTAGACCACAAATAGTCCAGAAGTACCTTGGAAAATCATGACACACTATGAAAAAATGTGTGTTTGCACCTGTTATAATTGATGATAAATAATGAATTTGTGGCTGCCGGCACAAACTGATGCAGAGGTGCCGTCAGGCACCAAAGTAATACTCCCTCCGTCTCATAGTAATACATCTGCAGTTTTCATCATTCCGAGTGGTTTTGTGAATTAAAAAATGGTTTCCAATGACGCGAGACCCCCACGCATACCTCATCATCATGTGTCTGTCATATATGGCATATAGGATTCCACAGTTTATTAGAAATTTCGGAACTACTGAAAGATGACACTTTAGAACCCGAATATCCAATTCTGAAACCGGGCTCATCTGCACCCGGTCAAGCAATAATTCATAAAAAATTCAAAAAAAATCCAAATTTTTTGTGCATGCTAGATAATTTGGTGCGTGAGATGTGCTTCAAATTTCAGAGCATTTGGACATTTGAGTATCTCTCAGCAAAAAAAGATAAATCGAGTCAGAACAATATACGAACGGTACACTATTTAACAGACCCCAAATTTGTCTTTTTGCTGAGAGCTACTCAGATATCCAAGTGATTTGTAATTTGGACCGGACATCACGCACCAAATTATCTACCATGCCAAAAAAATGGATTTTTTAAAAAAAATTCTAGTATTTGTTTTTATTTTTTTATTCAGCGCAGGTGCAGATGCTCCTGGGAGCCAAAACGCCTCACTGTAGATACAACCTCAGAATTCTAAAAAGAAAGCATTCAAATTTTTGTTTGATTTCTGAAGCAGTCGTGATTATCATGTTTGTTACAGTTCTCTTTTCTCGTTTTGAATATATTTTCTGATGTTTTTGGAAGGCCAGTGCAGTTGCAGGCACATGGTTGTGATGTGGCCTGCCATGTAGGAGATCCAAAACAGCTTTGGGATGGACAGAACCACTTTGAGAGACAAAAGTTGCACTGTATCAATAAACAAATTATCCGTTCTGGATGGCTTTAGAGAGTATGGATGAAAGCTACACTGACACAATCATTATGGGGTGTAAAGAACACACTTCTTCCTCTTAAGACATACTCCCTCCGTCCCAAAATTCTTATCTTAGATTTGTCTATATCTAATACTAAAACGTGATCCATCCGTATTTAGTCTAAGACAAGAATTTTGGGACGGAGTATAGCATAAGAATGACCTGAAGAGCAACTTCTTTTATCTTTCGAAGAAAAACGACCAGCATTTGTTTGCATGAGAGAGAAAAAATGGTTTGATCAAAAATGAGAAATTTTGGAACGGCAAACTATCAGTGCTAACTGCTACCAGAGCTACTCTTAGGATGGATTTCAACACAGGTAATCAGGGACCATTCAAAATCCAACACTGCTTTCTTCACGCAGTCATTAAATAGGGCTTACATGATTTGCTCCCTTGCGGACACTTTTAACTGAAAGTAGAAATAAAGGTAAAAACATCCTGGCCATGTTTGGTACCATAAAACATGCTCCAAACACAAGAGGTGGCAGAGAATATAACAAATACTGGGATTAGTGCATAATCAAATGCCTAAGATGCTATTGTGTTCCTAACAACGGCAAAAGCAAGAAGTCAAACCCCCTCAAAACAGTACATCAGTGCGAATTTGCTTGCGGTGCCATCTGGAAACCTAGATCATCCACATGGCACGGAATCATCGCTTCCGTGACTGTGGGTACTGTACAGCTAAACCTAGTTCATAGAAATGCTCACCCCTTTCTCCCAGAAAGATAAAAGACCGAATTGATTCTAGTTTGGCAGCAACCAGTCAAATTCATGGCTAGTGGGGTTCACATCTTCAAGCGAGCATGGTTAGATCTTCATTACTTATCGCCTGATTCTGAAAGAGGGTCGAAAATCAATGATCTACAAGAACTCGCCATAATAACGACTGGCATAGCAAACATACAAATTTTCAGTCGACGTTTATACCTGCTTGCTCGGCTGTTCCATTTTGACTGTTGTTTGGAACATCCTTCACGGTAGAAGATTCTGGGGGGTCAGAAGATAACTTCGGTCCTTCTGCCGAGGTTGAAGTATCCAGCGCCTTGTCTGAAGCAGGATTGCATTGCTGCTCGATCATAATCTGAAGGCACTTCCCTTGCTCCTCGATTCTCAGCTGCAGACTTCTTTGCACCTGCGGTGCAGGCAAGGATGGAACCAAAGTAAGGTTAAAGTTATAAAAGGTACTCCACACGTTACTGCCTGATTCCTAGAGAATTGGGGCGCTGTTAAATGGCTTATATTCAACTCAGAAGTGGTAATCGGCCGTTTACCGACCCAAAACGTTAACTCTAATTTTAATTGGGCATGTAAAAGTGCATTTAATTTCCTATGATGCATAACTAAAGATTAAATAGAATTCTGGATGGTTATGCAAATTTTAAGCTGCGAACATGATTTCGTTCTGTCGTGGGAACACTCTGTCGAAATCCCCCTGTGTGCACGAAATCATGTTCGCAGCTTAAAATTCTAGATGGTCTATGCAAGCATGGGAGTGACCTGGTCAGAATCTCAGAGAACATAGGCACAACACAGAGCAGACAAGTTCCAAAAAAAAAAAAAACTGGATTGACTTGTACCATCTGTGCACACAGATAAAAAGAACATGCTCTGATCCACTCTGTCCATGTGACTATGTGAGTGGCAAATTTCACTTCGATTCTGGCCTGACTTTCTTCTTGTGATCCAAACACTACCACATCCTAGCCACTAATGAGACTTAGGATTTGGGTTCTAAAAGAACTGGGAACAAGAATTAAGCTCAGCATTTTGTTGTTTTCATTAAAATGTCTACATGTACTAAAAGTGACCTATCTATGGCTTTGACACTCTAGTGCCCTGGGTTCAGTAGGAAGCTATCTAAGTGCCTAGATGAAGAGACTACCTAAAAAGCTAACGTTTGTAGCAATGTTTAACAAAAGGGTGTTGAACAAATTTCGATGTCACTGGAAGCTAACTGATAATATTCGAAAACGAGACCCCTAAGAATATTTCGGAAAGATGGAAATCCATAACGAAAATGATAAATAGGCATAGCAAACATGTATGAAACTACCAAAGGAGAAACCCGATTTAAAGTAGCAGGCACATGAAGGCATTAATCATTCTCACTGATGTGAATGAATTAAACAAAGTCATTTGGGTAAGCTCTAAGCCTAACACATTTTTTGTTAGTTAAACAAACCTTTATTCCACCCAGCTGCTGAGGCCCTTGCATAATGTGATCGAAACAGTACCAGCAAACACAAAAGTTTTCATAGTTTATCCAGTAACATAGAAACCGTGGACGGGGAGTGGCAATTTAGCTACTTGGTGCTTAATGGCATCTCGTATAGTCGTGTTTAACCTCTCACTATGCACCGCCTCTTTGGACCCAAACCAACACAAGAAGTAGGAAAACCCCTCACGTGACTCACCACTGTTCTATCCCGTCTTTGCATCTCTTCTTACAAATCCTCGTCGCCTCAGACACCAAAGCCACCTGATAAGCCACCACCGTCGCTTGATTTGCCAACAGTGACAGCAGTGTGTTCCTTAAAGCGGTAGCGTTGGTACGATGGAGACGGAGCACAGAGGTGACAACAATTCTGACCAAGAGGATCTCACAGGAGGCAGGAGGAGGATATTGCACAAATTCCCAAGTAAGCTGCAGCACAGGCAGCGAGCTACCCTAATGTTGGCACCGGCACAGGCTGGTGGAGGTGTTGATGTTGACAACACAGTTGGTAGAGAAGCTGGATAGGCGTGTATGAGACTCCAAGCAGAGAGACTGGGCCGAACGGAGAGCCATTTATTATCTCTTCTTATTGAGTCGGACTCGATTCCAATTTTGTGATACGAGTATGCCCAAACTCCAAAGTTTCATCACACAGTGAATTTAACTTGGTAAAATATTTACCATACTTTCGCCCAAAAAAAAAGAAATTATCTACTTCTAATTAAACCAGACATTATTTTTGTTGCCGTTACAATATGTTAGTACATATATGTAGTCCAAAGAATCTGTCAAGTTTTTAAAGTCTATTTGATTACTTTAGCCAATCCAGTTGTCATCTTTATTTTGGATGATGGCATTACTTCTCTTATCATCAATAAAATTAGAACTGAAACAGAGTACTTACACACTTGAACCTAACAAATACTCTGTCCCAAAATAAGTAAATAAGTGTTATGGTTTTAGTTCAAATTTGAACTAAAACCACGACACTTACTTTGGGACAGAGGGAGTAATAAATCTCAGATTGAAAATTTCCAAATTTAGACAATATCAATTTGCAGGGTAAAACATAATGATGGGTGCAGGGTAAAACATAATGATGGGGAACTACAATAACTTGTGTTACTACCACTCCAAGTTATACCAATGCATCCCATTACAGAAAGTTTTTTTTCCTGATGACCTTTTAAACTAATGCCACTACTAACCGCTTATTAGATGTGTTGAAGAGTTTCGCTCAAAAAAGATGTGAAAGAGTTGAATATACAATCAATAAGGCCATGTCAAAAGCTAAGACATTAACTCATCCCTACTTCCATGCACATAAAGATGAAAGGACAAGTAATTCGGACAGAGGTGGTACTATATTGTTGCTTGCTTATCTTATTCCAAAGTGGAACTAACTGCAAGCATGTCAAGTATCAAAGTCCCAGAAACCCATATGCAATGAGATTTTAAACTGACCCTCAGCAGAAGATACCTAAATCATGATAGCTATTCGGTACATACCTCAAGCTGTTCATGGAGCCGCTTTTGAAGTTCTAACTGGAGACGCAGTGCTTCAGTGAGATCAAAATTCCTGCAGGGATATAAGAACCAATGCTCAAAATCCAGTAGAAACAATTAAATAATTTGTGGATAGATGCCAATCAGCTTGGCGAAAACAGTAGGTCGTCCCATGTATACAATCAGAATTCAGCAAAAGGTATGCAGTAAAAAAGGCTAGCAATGGGAAGACAAAGTTTAAAGGCCAAATACATGTCACAGGAAGAAACCACAGATATAACACGATCATCCAAGAAGCAATATGAGAGCATGTATATTTGTTAATGAATCGACTTTAAGACGATTTCAGCACAGAATATAGTGTTGTAAACTTGTTATTCATAGTGACAACAACGCCTATAGTCCCAAAACAAGTTGGGGTAGGCTAGAGGTGAAACCCATAAGAGCTCGCAACCAACTCATGGTTCTGGCACATGGATAGCAAGCTTCCACGCACCCCTGTCCATGACTCAATAAGATCATCAATATAAGTTAATTGAATTTCAGGTAGATTGCAAACTTACCCTTTAAGGTCTATAGATGGCAACTCCTCTTTTGAGGCCTCCAACCTTTCTGATGAACCTGAAAATCTCAAATTGATGAACATGGTAGAGTATTTGAAAAGACTGCTGCAGGGAATATACAGAAAATAGAGCATATGGAAAATGGAAAAAGATATACCTTCAGATAATTCTGGTCTATATCGGGCAGTTCTATACTTCTGCAAATAAAAAGTTAAGTAAAATCAAATCGATAATCCTGGCTTGTTTCAATTATACCCAGCAATAGCGGCCGACCAACAGACCTGAAGATGACTTTTTACATGATAAATGGTCAAATTATCTGCCTTCATTAGCTTTAGCACGCCCTTTGGAGTAGCTTCTGCGATAATCTCAAATAAATGTCAAAACTTGTATGTTCTACAAATGGAGAAAAAAAATCTCTTCAAACAATACATACTTTCGCTGCCACCAAGCAGATTGACAGCATCCACAAAACGCTCATGAAGTTCAGGAGTCCACCTCATGCGTGTCTTGGAGGTGTTGGAGCTGGCAGAGGGTGAGGGTGCAGCAACTGCAGATGATTCTATAGATTGAGTTGTAACTATTTGCTGGAGGGCTGATTGGTGAACTGAAGTTGTACCAACTTGCTGGCTGGCTGATTGGTCAACTGAAATCGATGATTGCACAGGCGGTCCAGCCTGTGCGAAAGCATGTGTCAACACTTAATATCATGTTTACAATATCAACAAGAGTATAACACTAAAAAATTTGCTAAACTATATAGCATGCTGCAGTTAGGGATACCAACAAAAGATAAAACCCAGCCAAAGACAAAGATAAGCTTGAATTCAAGCTCAGCTGAATCTGGCTGTGCCTAAAATGCGCTAAGCCTATGCCTAGTTTCAACCTGGAACAAGATTTGGGATCACACTGGCTTAACCAGGTTTGGCTTGTATAAATTTCAAATATATACATCATTTCAAAGAAGGAGCCACAATAGCAACCAAGCCTAATCAAAGCATGGAACTTGTCCATATTTATTCTTCAGCTCAGTTCACACAACTAGCATGCTCTAAATGACTAAACCGATCTCAAGCTTTATTCGAGTTCGACATCTTATTGATGTTAATGTCGTTGCATGCTTGCATAGTTCATTCGTTAAAGAAGAGCAGATGTTACAGTTCAAGTCAACCCACCAAAATAGCAGAATCAGCCAGCATACCTGTGGTTGAGTTTTAGCAGCACCTGCGTTTTCAGCAATGTCCTTCCAGTCGTCATTCATAAAATCCGTCCACCATTCAGTCTGCTTAGCGAGCTCATCTGTAGCTGCAATAGGACTGATGCCAGTCAAATTGTTTCCAACAGGGACATCATCGGAGAATCCAAGCATGCTCTCAACTGGATCAGGGCACCACGTTGGTCCAACATCTCTTGGAAAATCATTAAAAGTAGGTTCGAAGCCTTCATGGTGTGATCCATAAATCATCGCTGAAGAACTTCCAGTGCTTGGCGTCTGAGAAATGTAAGGATTGGCACCGTTGTATTGCTCAGGGTTCGGAACTGAAGAGAACCTTACAGCCGGGGGCGAACGCAGAGGCCCGACAGATCCAGTACTGGGGTGAAACTGCCCGCAAATAGGAGCAACAGTACTTTGATGAGGCGGGAGAGGGGTTCTTCTCAGTTCCCTCTCCAGCAAAACATTCTGCGCATCTGGAAGCCTTGTAAAGCTTTCATCCATGGTGGTTGAAGGCAGAGGTGATGGCACAGTTACTGGGATTCCAGCAGTATAGAACGGGTTGGTGGTTATCCTCTCCATCTACAAGCACGGGCAATGCTCTGAGTCCACTAACAAAGTCCTCCCCTACTCTGCTCGTGAGACCTTTCTTGGCTTCTGAAATTTTCTCCCCTCCTAGGGCTGACGCACCTGCAATAAGGAAACATTTTAACCATCAGTACGAGGAACAAATTTGAGCGGGAAACGAATGAATCATCACATCAAGTTTGACAAAATTCAAGATATCATATAACCCGAAGTCCCAATCGAATCCTCCTATCAAACAAAAATTGCAGCGCGTGCCCAATACCAGTACAGTCATGCGGGTCTAATAGCCCCTCCCAGGGGCGGATCTAGATGGTGTGCCGAAATTAGTGGAGGTCAGTGGGGTTAGCTCATACCTCAGAAGCCAATGGCCAAAATTGCCAGCGGGGCTGAGACAGCATGGATGCGCCGAGGATGACAAGGGAACGGCGATGGCGGCGACGCGCGTGAGGGAGGGGGCGGAGGCGCCGCGGAGGAGAGGTAGGGCACAGCAGCAGCTCTTGAGCCCGGATTGGGGTAGGTGGACGGAAGACGAAAGGTACGCGACGGCGGAGAGGAAACCGTGGGGTTGGATTTGGGGGATTTTTATTTTTTCCCCTAGATCCGATTCGAGGGATTTTGACTCCCGGAGGGCAGATTTGATTATAAACGAAAACAAACTACTGTTTTTCCTCTGGGTCACTCCTTTGGCATCATGTTTTAAACTAGCAAAACGTTTTGATTTAAACGGATGATTTCTTATTTCTTCAAACCGCCTCGAGGGGTTGACACGTGTCCGGTGGGACCGATGCACCGTCCATCCCGCAAACCTTATCTTCTTCCAAGACCGAATCATCTTCATCCTCTGGGCATTTCTGATCTCCTCTCTCCCTATTCTCCTCTGCAACCTAGCGCTCTTCTCCCCCCGAGCGCCTTCCCGTTGTCCCTGACCTCTCCCATCCCGATCGCGGAGCTACTGCTGTTATGAAGGGGGCACCACTGCGCTGTGAAGGCTCCCGTTTGACGACGAGTGACGATGAAGTCACTGCTGCAAAGGGGCAACAATGTTCATGGTGTGGGCGGTGATGCACGGCCTCGCGGGGGCTGCGTGGCAGCGAGCCACCGGTGCTGCAGTCGTCGGCGATGTCGCAAGGTGGCACCGCTCGACGCACATGTTGCAATTGGGAGGTTGGGGAGAGGAGATGTGCAACATCAAACAACTCACCGCATGACGGTGCGGTGCTGCAGGCTGGCCGGCGGGCAGCAGCAGCCGGTGATGTTGCAAACCACCCCGTCATGGCAATCGAGGTTGTTGCACGGGAGGGAAGAGCTGCATCCTGGCGATCTGCAATAGGGTCGTAAGGGCGTTGTCGCAACAAACGAGGTCGTCGGCGCTCTTCCTGTGCTTCAAGTGAGTGGCGGGAGCTGCAGATGGGGGCTTGCTGGTGTTGCGATGAAGCATCGCATGGGAGCACCGGAACGGCAATGAAGCGATGCGGGGTCGTTGAAGCTTCGTCATAGTTGAAATGAAGCACCGCCAGAGTTGCAATGGAGCATCACGAGGGTCGTTGAAGCTTCGTCGGGGCTGCGATGAAGAGCCATCTACGTTGTAGCTGAGCGTCGCTGGGTGTTGTCGGTGTTGCCATTGAGCTATTGCGTGGTGCTGCCATGGTGATACGCCTCCAACGTATCTATAATTTATGGAGTATTCATGCCATGTTTACAACAATTTTATATGGTTTTAGTATGATTTGAATGGAACTAACCCGGACTAACACTGTTTTCAGCAGAACTACCGTGGTGTCATTTTTTGTGCAGAAATAAAAGTTCTCGGGATGGGCTAAAAAATTACGGTGATTTTTTATGCACCAAAAGAGACCCCTGAAGTTTCGAGGAAGGATCAGAAGCCTCACGAGAAAGCGACAAGCCTGGGGGGGCGCCCTCCCGCCCAGGGCTCGCGGAGCAGGCTTGTCGCTCCCTCGTGGGCCCCCTTGACGTGAGACCGAAGCCAAAAATTCCTATAAATATCCAAACCCCCAGAAAGAAGCCTACATGAGAAGTTTCACCGCCGCAAGCCTTTGTATCCAGGAAAACTCAATCGGGACCCTGTTCCGGCATTTTGCCGGAGGGGAAATCATCACTAGAGGCCATTCATCATCTCGTCGGTCTCCATGATGAGGAGGGGGTAGTTCACCCTCGGGACTGAGGGTATGTACCAGTAGCTATGTGTTTGATCTCTCTCTCTCTCTTGTTCTTGATTTGACATGATCTTGATGTACCGCAAGCTTTGTTAATATAATTGATCATATGGTGTTTCTCTTTCTCTATCTTGTTGCGATGAATTGAGTTTTTACCTTTGAGGTTTCACTATTATCTTATTGAATACTTGTTGGTTCTGAGAACACTTGATGCATGTCTTGCATATGAATACCCTCGTGGCAATTGGGTATTGTATTGATTCACTTGATGTATGTTTTGGCACTCAGCTCGCGGATTCCCGAGGTGACATTGGGATGATCTATGTATAGGGGTTGATGCACGTTTTCGTCCTACTCTCTCGAGTAGAAATCTTGGGGCACTCTTTGAAGTTATTTGTGTTTGATTGAATATTACGAATCTGAAGTTGTTTGATGCACGGATACTTGTGGTGACATTAGAGTTGATTGATGTGTATCATATGGTGTTATTTTAGTACGAACTCTAGGGCTGCTTGTGACACTTATAGGAATAATTCAATATATTGATCGAAAAAGATAAGTTTGAGGTGATTTCGTACCCTACAAACAATTTCATCTTATGTTCTCCGTTAGATAAGAACTTTGGAGTGGCTCTTTATTGCACGTTGAGGGATTGTTATATGATTCAATTATGTTAGCATTGTTGAGAGATTGCACTAGTGAAAGTGCAACTATCCCTGGGTGGTTTTGGTAATTCCTAACAACATATAGCTCATTGAGCTAATGCTATTCCAAGATAAATATTTCAGAAAGCTCAATAATTGGCATGGCATGGATTAGAAAGTGGACCCTTCAAAATGCTAAGGACAAAAGATTGGCTCAAGCTCAAAGCACAAGACTCTACATTTTCTATTTTTGTGATCCAAGATCACATCGAGTCTATAAGAAAAGTCAATACTATTAAGAAGGGATGAGGTGTTGCTTAATGAGGTTCTTGCTCAAAGTGCTTAGTGATATGCTCCAAAACCATCCACTACTTTCTCATATCCACATATGTCCCAAACCAAAAGTCCAACTCGGCCCCACCGATTCTTAATATCCGGAGCCACCGAGTTCAGTTGACATAGCCACCGCCAGAAACCCTAGTCTTTTCGGTCTCACCGATAGGGATCTCGGTCTCACCGAGATGGGATTGCAAACTATCTGTTTCCCTTCATAATGTTTCGGTCAAACCGAGATGAGCAATCGGTCCCAGCGAGATTGCAATGCAAACACACTGTTTCCTTTTCGTAACGTTTCGGTCCAACCGAGATGAGCGAATCGGTCCCACCGAGTTTGCCTGACCAACTCTTTGTTTGTCTATTACCAAAATCGGTCTCACCGAGTTTGTGTAATCGGTCTCACCGAGATTATGTTATGCCCTAACCCTAATGATATCGGTCCCACCGAGTTGACATGTCGGTCCCACCGAAATGCCTAACGGTCACATTATGAACCAAATCGGTCTGACCGAGTTCTTTGAATCGGTCCCACCGAGTTTGGTGATTTGTGTGTAATGGTTAGATTTTGTGTGGAGGCTATAAATACCCCTCCACCCACTCTTCATTCGTGGAGAGAGCCATCAGAACATGCCTACACTTCCAACACATATTTTCTGAGAGAGAACCACCTACACTTGTGTTGAGGTCAAGATATTCCATTCCAACCACATAAATCTTGATCTCTAGCCTTCCCCAAGTTGCTTTCCACTCAAATATTCTTTCCACCAAATCCAATCCTATGAGAGAGAGTTGAGTGTTGGGGAGACTATCATTTGAAGCACAAGAGCAAGGAGTTCATCATCAACACACCATTTGTTACTTCTTGGAGAGTGGTGTCTCCTAGATTGGCTAGGTGTCACTTGGGAGCCTTCGTCAAGATTGTGGAGTTGAACCAAGGAGTTTGTAAGGGCAAGGAGATCGCCTACTTCATGAAGATATACCCTAGTGAGGCAAGTCCTTCGTGGGCGACGACCATGGTGGGATAGACAAGGTTGCTTCTTCGTGGACCCTTCGTGGGTGGAGCCCTCCGTGGACTCGCGCAACCGTTACCCTTTGTGGGTTGAAGTCTCCATCAACGTGGATGTACGATAGCACCACCTATCGGAACCATGGATAAAAAATCTCCATGTCAACTTTGCGTTTGCTCCCTCAAACTTCTCCCTTTACCTTCATATGCAATTGTTTTACATTCCGCTGCTATACTCTTAGAATTGCATGTGTAGGTTGATTGCTTGACTTCTGCTAAGTTGCTAAAATCTGCCAAGAACTAAAATTGGGAAAAGGCTAGATTTTTATTTGGTCAAGTAGTCTAATCACCCCCCCCACTCTAGACATACTTTCGATCCTACAAGTGGTATCAGAGCTTTGGTCTCCATTTGCTTTGATTTCCATAGCTTTTGGTGGTCATAGCCTTGGTTTCACAACCTATGAGAGTATGGCATCTAGCGAGGGAAATTACCACCGTAGAGGTCCTTACTTTGATGTACAAATTTTGCTAGTTGGAAGCATAAGATGAAAATGCATATTCTTGGACATAACCCCGTCGTTTGGGCTATTGTGTGTATTGGTTTGCAAGGTGAATTCTTCGATGGGAAAGAACCAAACCGTGAAGCTACCGTGGAAGAGTTGAAGATGCTACAATACAATGCTCAAGCTTGTGATATTCTCTTCAACGGATTATGCCCCGAAGAATTCAACAAAATCAGCCGTCTTGAGAATGCAAAGGAAATTTGGGATACTTTGGTTGATATGCACGAAGGTACCGACTCCGTCAAGGAATCCAAATTGGATGTGCTTCAAAGTCAACTTGACAAGTTCAAAATGAAGGATGGTGAAGGTGTCGCTGAAATGTACTCTAGGCTTGATCTAATCACAAATGAGATTGCCGGCTTAGGAAGTGAAGAGATGACCGACAAATTCATCATCAAGAAGATCCTAAGAGCCTTGGATGGAAAATATGATACCGTGTGCACATTGATCCAAATGATGCCCAATTACAAAGATCTCAAGCCAACGGAAGTCATTGGAAGAATTGTTGCTCATGAGATGTCACTCAAGGGTAAGGAAGAGCTTCACAACAAGTCAAGTGGTGCCTACAAAGCCGCGTGTGATGCTCCCACATCATCAAGTGAGAAACAAACCTTCAATGAAGAATTGAGTCTAATGGTAAAGAACTTCAACAAGTTCTACAAGAGTAGAAGCAAAGAAAGAAGTTCCAAGTCAAGGTCCTACAATGACAAAAGATCTTCTAGTCGTGAGCGTAATTTCTACAATTGTGGAAGACCCGGACACTACTCCAATGAGTGTACGGCCCCCTACAAAAGAAGAGAAGATTCTCCCAAAAGAAGAAGTAGAAGAGAAGAGTCACCATCAGGAGAAAGAAGGAGTAGAGATGATCGTTATGAACGAATATCCTCTCGAAGAAGCAAATATTCGGAAAGGAAGGATAAGTCATCAAGGAGCTACACAAGAAGAAGACATCACGCTCATGTTGGTGAATGGGTATCCGGCTCCGACTCCGACCATAACTCCGAAAGAAGTTATCACTCCGACTCCGAATATACTCAAGATGAAGGTGTTGCCGGTCTATCACTTGTGTCAACCAACTCCTATGACATATTTGACTCACCAAATGAAGGAACTGGAAGATGCTTCATGGCCAAAGGTCCAAAGGTAACACATCCCGAGTATGTTGATTTCAATAGTGATGAAGATGATTTGCTAGGTGATGATGATTTACTTGTTGACAACTCTAGTGATGAAGACTATGATGAAACGTCAATTAATCATGATAATCAAGATAAAACGGATGATGATGATAAGAAGGAGATTGAGCGTCTAACTAAAGAACTAAACACTCTCAAGTTAGCTCATGAAACTACCTTGGAAGATCATCGAGAACTTTTAAAGACTCATGAGAAGCTACGCTTTGAAAAGCTCAACCTTGAGCAAGAGCATGAGTTTTTTTAAGGCAACCAATAATGATCTTTGCAAGAAAAGTTCTTCTTACATTGCCAGGCGTTTACTCTTGTCTACTTACATGCCACAAGTTAAATCTTGCAACAAGAACAAGAAAGATGCTTCATCTAGTAGTAACAACAATCATGCTAAATCAAATATTGTTACTTCTAGTAGTTCTCTTGATTCCACTAATGATTCTCTTAGCCAAGTTACACTTGAGCAAGAAAATAGCTTATTGAAGGGAATTATAGAGAAAGGTGTTTACAAGAGCCTTGCCGGAAGTAAACAATTTGAGGAAATTGTACGCAAGCAAGGAAGACACCGGAAGAATTAAGGTGTTGGTTTTGAATGAAAGTTCAATGCCAATGGAGTTGAGTGGGAAGAAGATCAATACCCCAAGACGAAGTTTGTTCCTCAACAAGAGAAGTATGATCCTACTTCTTTCAACGGGACACAAGCTCAAGATGATCTTCCACCACAAGACCAGAAGCAAAAAGGCAAGGACAAGCTTCAAGAGGAAAATGATGCATTTGAAGAAGCACCTAAGGCCTTGGTCAAGTGGGTTCCCAAGACTACATCAAGTTCTACTTCATCAAGTACAACTACAACTCCAAGGATTCCCATCAAGATGGTGTGGATCCCGAAGAAGAAGAACTAGAGAGTTCTTGAGGGTGACTCGCCAACATACCTCACTCTTATCATTTTGGCAAGGACAAGTGCAAACAATTTCCATATCGTGCACTAGTTCAAGGAGTCACAAACCCTCTTGTTGGTAAGACAAGGGACAAGGTAACCTAATGCTTTCATGGACATCATCTTGTGTATGCATCACTCTATGTCTATGGATATCCTTGTTTGTTCCTTGTGGGACTAACCCGTGTAGGTATTGAAAGTGCAACTCACTCCAAAGGATTGCTCCGAATGATCCACATCAACATTGAGCATCTACATCTTCAACTCCTACATGAAGTCATCATCGACAAAACCCAAGGTTAGTTCATCCCTCTTAGGGGGGGATATCACATCTAGGGGGAGCTTTACGCTAATCAATTGAGCTAAAGCAACTCTAATGGTGTGAACACAACAATGCTTTATGTAAAAGTGGTAACCCCACTTGTGCTTAAACGATGAGTATGACCTATGATCAAATGTTCTCATTTGACTCCTAAGTCAATATACTCATATATAGATGACCTAGTCATCGCCAAATTGCTTGATAGATGCTAGAGTGTTTGTGCATGCTTTGTCACATATTTCTTTTGCCATTTTTATTGTGTGAGCATGTTGAATGCATATTTTACTCATTCGAGGACATCCATTTGTTGTTTTGATTGTTTGGCTCTTTCTCTTTTGCCAAATGGATGGACAAGAATGCCTAAGAACTCCCTCTAGCTATCTATGCTTTTCTCGTCTCAAACTCCATTCATGCTACATCACAAAGTTTGATCAAGTAAGATTCGAACCACTCTGTCTGAGGAGCACTCGGAGTTCCCGATTCGTCATAGACTTAAACTTCCAAGACCTCTTTGTGCATCTCGGTCTGACCGATTCATCCCTTTCGGTCCTACTGAGTCACTAAGTTGATCTAGGGTTTTCAATCTCGGTGTAACCGATTAGAACCTTCGGTCACACCGAGTTGCGATGCTTGCTTGCAGTTTTGCATCTCGGTGCCACCGAGTCGTTCCACTCGGTCACACCGACAGGGTCAGGTTATATATACCGACGGGCCAAATTTTGGAAAAAAATTCAAACCTCCTCGCCCGCGCGTAACCTGCTCTACCTCCTCTGGTCTCCGGATCGTCCTCTCGTCGTCAGCAACCTCCCGCCGCTGGTCTCAGCCGCCGTTAACGGCAATCTGCCCCGCCGTTGCCGCCGTAGCAAGTTCGCCGCCGAACTAGGGTAAGAACTTGATCTTTGTGCTAATCCATAACTCTGATTCTTAGCACATTGCTTTGCCATGATTCTTGCCACGATTGAAATCATCCTCGCCCAAATAAAACGTCCCGTAGATTAGTTTTGATTTGAAAATTTAGGGTTAGGTCTCCGCCGAATTCATCTCGGACCGACCGAGTTGTAGAAATCGGTCTCACCGATTTGGCTTAGGCCAGAGCACATGCGTTTTTGGTCTGACCGAAAATTGCAAATCGGTGTGACCGAGTTCGATTCTTTGTGAAACCCTAGCAGTCTCGGTACCATCGAACCATGACTCGGTCTGACCGAGTTCACTATTTTAGGTTCCAAAAGCTGCTTCGGTATCACCGAGTTTACAAATCGGTAGCTCCGAAATGCTTTCTGTGAAGAACTAAAACTAAGTTTTTAAGTCATCTATTTTGCAAAACTCTTGTACTTTGTGATGCTCATCTACTCTACCTCATCTATAACCTATTCACGAGTGCGCTATCGTAGTATTTGCAGAGATGTCGATCAAAGTGATAGTCGAGCAGTGTCCGAGCAACAGTGCGAGATGAGTGAGGGTTCAGATCCCTCTAGCAGCTATGATGAGGGCGAGAGCACACCAAGCAACCCGCCAAGCAGCTGCTACCAAGACAAGGAAGAAGAGAACTGATTACGAGGATGAAGACTATGTGGCTATTGAAAATGAAGCCACTTCAAAGAAAAAGGTGCTAAAGAAAGAGTATGGCACAACCGCAACAAAGCCCGGACTGAAAACAAAGGCTCCAAAGAAGAAGACAACCCATGTCTAAGCTAAGAAAAGTTGCCTGGTGAAACCATGAAGTTCACCATTGAATCTGAAGAAGAAGCGGTGGTGAGGATAAGAAGAAGAAGAGGGCCAGAACCACTACTGCCAGAGTTCTTGGCAAGCCCTCAATGAGGAAATATTCTGAAGAGGAAGAGGAAGAGGATGCTGCACCAGCACCCAAAGCTCAAAAGCTTACGGGGGATGCAATCGGATCAGGGGCTGCTCCACCTAAGCCCAAATCTGCTCCCAAGGTTGCTGCTCCAGCTCCAAAGCCTAAACCCAAGAGAAGCACTAGGAACATCCCCGCTGATGAGAAGAACAAGGCCCCAGTGCCTGAAGCTGCTGAAGAAGAAGAAGATGACTCTGTTGTATTGAGTAAGCTGAAACCCAAGATCCCTGACCACACTGATGCACACCCAGTTGCAGAGAACATGAAAATCAGGAAGGATGCAGGATTGAGACTATGGAGACAGTCTGATCCATATGCTATCAGGAGAAGGACTGCTGCGGACTACAGGTTTCACACTAAGGAACAGCAGGACTTCTATGAGACAGTACTGCTTGATAAGAAGCCCATTGTGTGTGACATGAGATGGGTTGACTGGGAGTTCATCAAAGAGAATGAGGATCACTTTCGTGGTGTGCTTGATAGCTTCAAGGCATGTGGAGTTGATACTTTTGTTGCCCAGAAGCTCACCAAGTGGAATGATGAGATCATCATGCAGTTTTACTCCACTGCCCACTTCTATCAAGATGGAAGGATAGTATGGATGTCTGAGGGTACTAGGTACCGGTCTGATTGAGGAATGGGCCAAGCTTATCAATGCTCCTGAGGAACATGAGGATGGCTTGGACATCTATGCAGAGAAGAAGAAAGACCACAACACTATGGCCAACATGTACAAAGAGATCCCAGATGCTGCTTTGGATACACATAAGTTTGGATCTGTTCACTACTTGTTGTCTGGTCTGCCAACTATCAACAGGATCTTGAGGCACACACTGCTACCCAAGTCAGATGATCACAAGATGATCAGAGGACATGCCATCAACTTGCTGCATATATTTGATGTCCCTCAAAAATTCAAAGTCATGAGCCTGATTGTGGAAACAATCAAGAGGACATCAGCTGATCAGAAGAGAAGTTGTGGGTATACCCCACACATTCAGGAGCTCATCAGCTCAAAGATGGGAACATGCAAATACATTTTGGATATGGAGCACATGCCCATCTACCCTGAATTTGAAGACAACACAGTGGTGATGAATGAGAATGAACCATCTTTAGCTCAAGCACATGAGAAGAGAGAGAAGGCTAAAGCTAAGAAAGCTGCAAAGATGCCAACTGTAGAAGAGGCATCTTACGTATTCTTGAAGAGCAAGCAAGACCAGCTTGGATACCTGATCCAATCCACCCTGAGGATTGAGAAGGGCTTGGCCACCCTGACCAAGAACCAGGAGAGTCTGGAGAGGATCACTGAGCAGAAATTCTATGACCTTGATGTCAAGGTAACAGAGATCCAAACTGCAGTTGAGCAACTTCAGGAGGAAGCAGAGGAGAAGAAGGGCAAGTCTACCATAGATGCTTTTGCTAGAGTGCCCAGAGGACAGAGATCTGCAGCAGTGCCAGTGACAGACACTAGAGCCACAACATCAGCACCAGCAGCTACAGCTCCAGTTCCACCTCCAGCAGCTACTCCACCAGCTCCAGCTACTTCATCTGAAGCCTTTGTCCTTGGAGTCATCTCAACACCTCCTACTGAAGATCAATCCTGAGAGTCGTTTAGCACTATGCATTTTTGAACTTTTTGGTAACTTGTTGCCAAAGGGGGAGAAAAATGTATAGATCATAGGCTTTGAGAGAGAGAGAGAGTGTGTTGCTTTTTTTTATCTCTTGCTATTTTGGTTGAAACTTTATTGTGTGCTTGTGTGAGCTACTTTATGTCCTTGTGAGATACTTGTTTGATCATGTGTTTGATCATATGCTACCCTTAATGCTTGTTGGATGATATTATCTCTTCTATTCCTAGATGACCATTCATTTGTTTTGGTGATGAGTGCATGCTTTAATTTCTATCATTTTGGGCGCTCCACCAAGATGCATGTGACATGGAAGAGTAACCCATGATCCTAATAGATTGTGCATTTGCATTCAAAAGCAAATTTTAAATAATGCACAAATTTAGGGGGAGCTCTTGCTTATCACATACTTCTCAAAGCGATCAATCTTATTTATCATTTGTCGAAGCTTTGATCTAAATGTTGTCATCAATTACCAAAAAGGGGGAGATTGAAAGTGCAACTATCCTTGGGTGGTTTTGGTAATTCCTAACAACATATAGCTCATTGAGCTAATGCTATTCCAAGATAAATATTTCAGGAAAGCTCAATAATTGGCATGGCATGGATTAGAAAGTGGACCCTTCAAAATGCTAAGGACAAAAGATTGGCTCAAGCTCAAAGCACAAGACTCTACATTTTCTATTTTAGTGATCCAAGATCACATTGAGTCTATAAGAAAGCCCAATACTATTAAGAAGGGATGAGGTGTTGCTTAATGAGGTTCTTGCTCAAAGTGCTTACTGATATGCTCCAAAACCCTCCACTACTTTCTCATATCCACATATGTCCCAAACCAAAAGTCCAACTCGACCCCACCGATTCTTTCTATCCGGAGTCACCGAGTTCAGCTGACATAGCCACTGGCAGAAACCCTAGTCTTTTCGGTCTCACCGATAGAGATCTTGGCCTCACCAAGATGGGATTGCAAACTCTCGGTTTCCCTTCGTAACGTTTCGGTCAAACCGAGATGAGCGATCGGTCCCAGCGAGATTGCAATGCAAACACTCTGTTTTCTTTTCGCAACGTTTTGGTCCAACCGAGATGAGCGAATCGGTCCCACCGAGTTTGCTCTCGACCAACTCTCTGTTTATGCATTACCAAAATCGGTCCCACCGAGTTTGTGTAATCGGTCTCACCAAGATTACGTTATGCCCTAACCCTAATGATATCGGTCCCACCGAGTTGACATGTCGGTCCCACCGAAATGCCTAACGGTCACATTATGAACCAAATCGGTCTGACCGAGTTCTTTGAATCGGTCCCACCGAGTTTGGTGATTTGTGTGTAACGATTAGATTTTGTGTGGAGGCTATAAATACCCCTCCACCCACTCTTCATTCGTGGAGAGAGCCATCAGAACATGCCTACACTTCCAACACATATTTCTGAGAGAGAACCACCTACACTTGTGTTGAGGTCAAGATATTCCATTCCAACCACATAAATCTTGATCTCTAGCCTTCCCCAAGTTGCTTTCCACTCAAATATTCTTTCCACCAAATCCAATCCTATGAGAGAGAGTTGAGTGTTGGGGAGACTATCATTTGAAGCACAAGAGCAAGGGGTTCATCATCAACACACCATTTGTTACTTCTTGGAGAGTGGTGTCTCCTAGATTGGCTAGGTGTCACTTGGGAACCTCCGACAAGATTGTGGAGTTGAACCAAGGAGTTTGTAAGGGCAAGGAGATCGCCTACTTCGTGAAGATCTACCCTAGTGAGGCAAGTCCTTCGCGGGCGACGGCCATGGTGGGATAGACAAGGTTGCTTCTTCGTGGACCCTTCGTGGGTGGAGCCCTTCGTGGACTCGCACAACCGTTACCCTTCATGGGTTGAAGTCTCCATCAACGTGGATGTACGATAGCACCACCTATCGGAACCATGGATAAAAAATCTCCATGTCAACTTTGCGTTTGCTCCCTCAAACTCCTCCCTTTACCTTCATATGCAATTGTTTTACATTCCGCTGCTATACTCTTAGAGTTGCATGTGTAGGTTGATTGTTTGACTTGTGCTAAGTTGCTAAATTTTGCCAAGAACTAAAATTGGGAAAAGGCTAGATTTTTATTTGGTCAAGTAGTCTAATCACCCCACCTCTAGACATACTTTCGATCCTACAACTAGTGAAAGTATGAACCCTAGGCCTTGTTTTTAAACATTGCAATACCGTTCGTGCGCCGTTTTATCACTTGCTACCTTGCTATTTTTATATTTTCAGATTACAAAAGCCTATATCTACTATCCATACTACACTTGTATCACCATCTCATCGCCGAACTAGTGTACCTATATAATTTACCATTGTCTTGGGTGTGTTGAGGACACAAGAGATTTTTTGTATTTGATTGCAGGGTTGTTTGAGAGAGACCATCTTCATCCTACGCCTCCCATGGACTGATAAACTTTAGGTCATCCACTTGAGGAAAAATTGTTACTGTCCTACAAAAGTCTGTGTTTGGAGGCCCAACAGGAGTCTACAAGAGTAAGTTGTGTAGTAGACATCACATGGCAGCTGCCTGATCTTATGGTTGCGGAGCGTCTGATTGGACGACGGCGGCTAAAATTTGGCTAAAGCCATCTGGCTAATTTGTAGCAGACGCCTTTAAACTATGGTACTATATATATTCATATACAATCACTATATATTCATATACAATCTGCCTCAAAACATTTATATGAATTGTTTGTTTCGGCCAATGAAATAACGCCTTGTTGCAATGTTTTCTACTAGTGGTAATTACACTAGAGCGACTCCAACAATGCTCGTGTGTAGGTAAACCACGCGCTTCAGAAAGGCGGTGGTGGGGTGGGGTCCGGTTCCGCTGGACGACTGGTTCTATCATAGCTCGACGAGGATCTTGGCCTCGATATTGGGGTGGTTGAGGAACAAGTAGAAGAACCATGTAGGGGTGAAGCTCCTGTGCCACGACCGAAGATCATGAGGTCCATCGTCGTGTCACGCTAGAATCGATCGAAGTTGGAATGGTGTTGGTGTTGACATTTGTGATGTGGCGACGAGGAGTAGCATGAGCACCATGTCAAGCTTGCGCGTGGAGCCCGCTGCGATGACAACACCGAATATCACTCTCAAGAGCAATGTGTGCACCTTGTGTCATTGCAACTCCAGTGACTTGTCGTCGACGCCAAAGGTGACATCGCCGGGCATAACAAACAAGGTCGTGAACTCCTCGCCTCTTGGCATCGTTCTTGAAGTTGGCCATTGAACACGTGCACCATGCCCATTGAGTTGACCTTGAGGACGACATCCACCGATGTTCCTCACGATTTCCCTCGGGATGTTGTCCATAGTGGGAGTTACTTATCTTGTAACATAACACACCCCAAGACAACTTTGCTTATGTGGCAACGAGTTAATATGGAGAGAGGTGCTTGTGGTAACATAAGGCTACCTGCAATGAAAGTATCATAGCTAGTATCATGCAAGCCAACTAACCAATTTTGATGAGGTGACGTAATATTAAATGAAGAAAGAGAGAGTTGAGTATATCATATTATGATACTCCCTCCATTCAATAATGCAGTGTGCACACGTTTTTCGAGATTTAAGTTTGACCATAAATTTAACCAATGAAATGTCGGTTATGTGTCATAAAAATGACACCATTGAATTCGTATTCGAGAGAAGTTTTCAATGGTATAATTTTTTAGCAACTTGATTTATGTATTATTGGTCTAATTTATGGTCAAACTTAAATCTCAAAAAGCGTGGGCGCATTACATTATGGAATGGAGGGAGTACCGTACCATAGTAAATTTTATGCTACTGTGTGTCATGCATGGCAATAGATGAGACCACCTAAGATACTACTAGTCTATGATACTTGGCACTACGAAGATAGTATCATGCACCATAATCATATGCATGATATCATTATATGATAGTACTCCCTACTACGACCAGCCTAATATGTTACCATAACATAATGCAGCCCAAGGCAAAATAAGTCTACAACCTAATAAATACAATCTTTCATGATACTACTTCTACGTTATTATGCTCTAAAAAAATTAGTAACATAGACTAGTGTCCTGTGCATGACATTAGTCTAAGTTACTCCAAAGGGTGTGCAATAACCTTGACAGCGTGCGTAGGAACCCCGTGACCCACTTGTGTGCGTGTCGTTGACATTGGGCGCCTGCACGGGTGGGGCAAGGATTTTTTTAGAGCCAGAGCTTCAGTTGTTACAACATCAGCACACCAATCAATCCCCCAGTTTCCACCAACAATGGATCTTCCTTTATCATCTCTTAGCAAATAGTGATTGAAAGAGGCATCTACATCCAGCTTAACAAAACTCATAGGAGGTCTGCTCCATCTGCGTGTTTTACTAGTAGCCTTAGGGGAATATGCATTAACATAACTTGTCGTTATAGCGCGAGCTCTCATGGAAATTTGGTGTGCATCTTGAAATTTTCCTTCATGAACCAGTTTACGTCTGTCCCGCCATAAATACCAAGCTGTAATAGCAATCAATTCACGTGCATTTTCAGAACCCACTATCGCTAGATCTTGATCTTGCATAAGAAGTAATAATTCCAATACCGCCTTGATACGTCCATTTTGCATCATATTTTCCTACTGTTATTTATAATGTTTTTACGCATAATAATGCTTTATGGAGTAATTCTAATGCCTTTTCTCTCATAATATGCAAGGTTTACACCAAGAGGGAGAATACCGGTAGCTGGAATTCTGGACCTGAAAAAGCTACGTCAGGGCACCTATTCTGCACATATCCAAATGAGCTGAAAATTTCTGGAGAATTATTTTGGAATATATGAAAAATACTGGAGCAAATAACTACCGGAGGGGGGCCACCTGATGACCACAAGACACCATGGCGCGCCTGGCCCCCCAAGCGCGCCCTAGTGGGTTGTGGCCAGCCCAGCCCACCTCCGGTGCCCATCTTCTGGTATATAAGTCATTTTGACCTAGAAAAAAAGGAGAGGACTTTCGGGACGGAGCGCCGCCGTCTCGAGGCGGAACTTGGGCAGGAGCACTTTTGCCCTCTGGTGTAGAGATTTGCTACTTCTTGTGCTTGCGTTGGTTTTCCCCTTGAAGAGGAAAGGGTGATGTAGCAAAGTAGAGATAAGTATTTCCCTCAGTTTTGAGAACCAAGGTATCAATCCAGTATGAGATACACACAAGTCTCCAATCTATGCACCTGCATAAACAATCAAACACTTGCGCCCAACATGATAAAGGGGTTGCCAATCCCTTCACGCTCACTTGCAAGGATGAGATCTGATAGAGATAGATATAAAAGATTACTAAAACATAAAATAAAGTAAAAGTAAATAAATTACAGAGAGGTATTTTTGGGTTTTTTGGTTTATAGATCTAAAAATATATGATGGAAATAGACCCGGGGGCCATAGGTTTCACTAGAGGCTTCTCTCTTGAAGGAAAATAATACGGTGGGTGAACAAATTACTGTCGAGCAATTGATAGAAAAGCGCAAAGTTATGACGATATCCAAGCCAATGATTATGAACACAGGCATCACGTCCGTGTAAAAGTAGACCGACTCCTGCCTGCATTTACTACTATTACTCCACACATCGACCGCTATCCAGAATGCATCTAGAGTATTAAGTTCATAAGAACTGAGTAACGCCTTAAGTAATATGACATGATGTAGAGGGATAAACTAAAGAAATATGATGAAAACCCCATCTTTTTACCCTTGATGGAAACAACACAATACGTGCCTCACTACCCCTACTTTGTCACTAGGTAAGGACACCGCAAGATTGAACCCAAAACTAAGCACCTTTCCCATTGCAAGAAGAACCGATCTAGTTGGCCAAACCAAACCGATAATTCGAAGAGAAATACAAAGATACCAAATCATGCATATAAGAATTCAGAGAAGATTCAAATAATATTCATAGATAAACTGATCATAAATCCACAATTCATCGGATCTCGACAAAAACACCGCAAAAGAATATTACATCGGATAGATCTCCAAGAACACAGAGGAGAACATGGTATTAAGGATCAAAGAGAGAAAAGAAGCCATCTAGCTACTAGATATGGACCCGTAGGTCTGCGGTAAACTACTCACGCTTCATCGGAAGGGCAATAGAGTTGATGTAGAAGCCCTCCGTGATCAAATCCCCCTCCGACAAGATGCCGGAAAAGGCCCCAAGATGGGATCTCACAGGAATAGAAGGTTAAGACAGCGGAAAAGTATTTTGCTGGACGCTTCTGGTCGTTTGGGAATATTTGGGAATTTATAGGCCAAGAATTAGGGTTGGAGGAGCTCCGAGGGGCCCACAAGCCCTCAGGGCGCGCCCCTAAGGCTTCTGGCCGCCTCGGGACTCCTCCGACTTCATCTCCAAGTCCTACGTGTGTCTTCTGGTCCAAGAGAAATCATCGCAAAAGTTTTATTCCGTGTGGACTCTGTTTGATATTCCTTTTCTGTAAAACTCAAAAACAAGAAAAAACAGAAACTGGCACTAGGCTCTAGGTTAATAAGTTAGTCCCAAAAATAATATAAAATGGCATATTAATGCATATAAAACCTCCAAAACAGATAATATAATAGCATGGAACAATAAAAAATTATAGATACGTTGGAGACGTATCACGATTCCGCCGGGGGAACTTCCCTCCCGGAGGGGGAAATCGAAGCCATCGTCATCACCAACAACCCTCTCATCTTTGGGAGGGCAATCTCCATCAACATCTTCAATAGCACCAACTCCTCTCAAACCCTAGTTCATCTCTTGTGTTCAATCTTTGTACCGGAACCTCAGATTGGTACCTATGGGTGACTAGTTGTGTTGATTACATCTTGTAGTTGATTACTATATGGTTTATTTGGTGGAAGATTGTATGTTCAGATCCATTATTCTATTTAATACCCCTCTGATCTTGAGCATGATTATCATTTGTGAGTAGTTACTTTTGTTCTTGAGGTCACAGGAGAAGTCATGTTGCAAGTAATCATGTGAATTTGATATGTGTTTGATATTTTGATGATATGTATGTTGGATTTCCCATAGTGGTTTCATGTGAACATCGACTACATGACACTTCACCATCTTTGGGCCTAAGGAAATGCATTGTGGAGTAGTTATTAGATGATGGGTCACTAGAGTGACAGAAGCTTAAACCCTAGTTTATGCGCTACTTCGTAAGGGACCGATTTGGATCCAAATGTTTAATGCTATGGTTAGAATTTATCTTAATACTTTTCTCATAGTTGCGGATGCTTGCGAGGGGGTTAATCATAAGTGTGAGGTTTGTTCAAGTAAGAACAGCACCCAAGCACCGATCCACCCACATATCAAATTATCAAGGTAGTGAACGCAAATCAAACCAAAACATGATGACAATGACTAGATGAAATTCCCGTGTGCCCTTAAGAACACTTTGCTTATTATAAGAGACTGTTTTGGCATGTCCTTTTCCACAAAAGGATTGGGCTATCTTGTTGCACTTTATTTACAGCTACGTTACTTGTCCATTACAAATTATCTTGCTATAAAACTACCTGTTATCGACTATTTAAGTGCTTGCAGAAATTACCTTGCTGAAAGCCACTTGTCATTTCCTTCTACTCCTCGTTGGGTTCGACAATCTTACCTATTGAAAGGACTATGATTGATCCCCTATACTTGTGGGTCATCCGGACTCTTTTCTGGCGCCATTGTCGGGGAGTGAAGCGCTCTTGGTAAGTGGAAATTGGTAAGGAAAAATTATTACTACATGCTGAAATTTGTTGTCACTTGTTACTATGGAAACTCATCCTTTGAGGGGTTTGTTCGGGGTATCTTCACCTCGACCGAAAGCACAATTAGTTTCCCCTCAACCTACAACACCTACTGAAAATATTGGTTATGAAATTCCTTCGGGTATGATAGAACAACTGCTAGATAATCCTTATGCAGGAGACGAAACAGAACATCCTGATATGCATTTGATATATGTGGATGAAATTTGTGGATTGTTTAAGCTTGCAGGTTTATCCGGAGATGAAGCTAGGAAGAAGGGTTTCCCTTTATCTTTGAAGGAAAAAGCATTGACATGGTATAGGCTATGTGATGATATTGGATCTTGGAACTGGAATCGATTGAAATTGGAATTTCATCAAAAAAAATATCCTATGCATATAGTTCATTGTGATCGGAATTATATATATATATATATATATATATATATATATATATATATATAATTTTTGGCCTCGTGAAGGAGAAAGTATCGCTCTAGCTTGGGGGAGGCTTACGTCAATGTTATATTCATGCCCCAATCATGAGCTCTTGAGAGAACTTATTATTTAGAAATTTTTTGCTCGGCTTTCTATAGGATCTTGAGAAGAGGTATCTAGAGGGGGGGGGGGGTGATTAGACACTAAGTACCAAAGTTGCAGTTTTTAACCTTATCAAAGTTTAAGTGGAGTTTAGGCACAAGTTTAACTTTTTCAATACATAACAAGCAAGCATGCAAAGAGTATATGAGAAGCGGAAAGTAAAGCATGCAACTTGCAAGAAAGTAAAGGGAAGGGTTTGGAGGATTCAAACGCAATTGGAGACACTGATGTTTTTGTCGTGGTCCCGATAGGTGGTGCTATCGTACATCCACGTTGATGGAGACTTCAACCCACGAAGGGTAGCAGTTGCTTGTGAGTCCACGGAGGGCTCCACCCACGAAGGGTCCACGAAGAAGCAACCTTGTCTACTCCCACCATGGCCGCCGCCCACGAAGGACTTGCCTCACTAGCGGTAGATCTTTACGAAGTAGGCGATCTCCTTGCCCTTACAAACTCCTTGGTTCAACTCCACAATCTTGTCTGAGGCTCCCAAGTGACACCTAGCCAATCTAGGAGACACCACTCTCCAAGAAGTAACAAATGGTGTGTTGATGATGAACTCCTTGCTCTTGTGCTTCAAATGATAGTCTCCCCAACACTCAACTCTCTCTCATAGGATTTGGATCTAGTGGAAAGAGGGTTTGAGTGGAAAGCAACTTGGGAAAGGCTAGAGATCAAGATTCATATGGTAGGAATGGAATATCTTGGCCTCAACACATGAGTAGGTAGTTCTTTCTCAGAAATGGTAAGTTAGAAGTGTAGGTTCAGTCTGATGGATCTCTCCATGAATGAAGAGGAGGTGGAGGTGTATATAAAGCCTCCACACAAAATCTAAACGTTACACACAATTTGCCAAACTCGGTGGGACCAAATTGAGAAACTTCGGTCGGACCGATTAAGCAAATCTAGTGATCATAGGATTTTCTTGGGACCGAAATGCAACTCAAGAGGACCGATATGGTTAGGGTTAGGGCATAACGTAATCTCGGTGAGACCGATTACACAAACTTCGGTGAGACCGATTTTGGTAATTAGCTAACCAGAGAGTTGGTCAGCAAACTCGGTTGGACTGATTACTCAAACTCGATGGGACCGATTTTGATAATGAGTCAATCAGAAAGTTTGCATTGTAATCTCGGTAGTACCGATTGCTCAAACTTCGGTGAGACCGATTTTGATAATGGACATACAAGAGAGATTACAATCCCATCTCGGTGAGACCGATTTGCCTAGGGTTTGTGGCGTTGGCTAAGACATCCAAACTCGGTGGCGCGGATAGGAAGAATCAGTGGGGCAATGAAGTTTGACTTTAGGTTTTAGGACATATGTGTGGAAGTGGGAAAGTAGTTGAGGGTATTTGGAGCATATCACTAAGCACTTGAAACAAGAGGCTCATTAAGCAACACCTCATCCCTCCTTGATAGTATTTGCTTTTCCTATAGACTCAATGTGATCTTGGATCACTAAAATGTAAAATGAATAGTCTTGAGCTTGAAGCTTGAGCCAATCCTTTGTCCTTAGCATCTTGAAGGAGTTCCCACATCCTTTAGTCCATGCCACTCCATTGTTGAACTTATCTGAAACATACTAGATAAAAGTGTTAGTCCAACAAGAGATATGTTGACATTAATTACCAAAACCACCTAGGGAGCACTTGTGCTTTCAATCTCCCCCTTTTTGGTAATTGATGACAACATACATCAAAGCTTTAGATAAAGATATAAAGAATAGCAAGTAAAGCTTTGGAAAGACATGTAACAGGCATAGGCTCCCTCTACATGTATGCAATCATGTGAATATGGAATATAGAAGCATGTGATAGCATAACCATGATAGAGCAGGCAATGTGTTACATGTATCTTGGCCATATGCATCAGAGCAAACAATATTAAAGAAAATACCTTCATGCCCATGAGTCCTTCTTGCAAACAGTATGTACATCAGCAAGAATTCCTCATACACATGATTGTGATGCATATACTTACCTTGTAGTCTTGAGTCGGCTTAGGATGGAATGAACCTACGTAAACAAGGTTAGATAACACAGATGCACTTACAAGCCAGAGCAAACAAAAGAAACCACAAGAATACCAAGACTGGGATGACATGTAGAGAGTGAGTACTAAGTACTACATTGGATTTGACATGTCCCCAAGGGTAAAGATATGCAATGAATTTAGATGATTTGTTTCCCTTAGATGTCTTGCTCCCCTGAATCTAGCATGGGATCTTTGGGAGAAGGCAGGGAGCAGAAAATCAGAGCTGAAAGATATAAATGAACAGAGCTAATGCAAGCTAATGAAAATAAGCACATATGAACATGTCTTTCCCCTCAAGAAGACATGTGGCATCTCTCCTCTTGAACACCAAGCATCTGGGATCCTTGAGAAATACTCTCTACTAGTATTCTCTCCCCCTTGAGATCTCTCTCTCTCCCTGAAGGATCTCTCTCTCCCTCTGAGATGTGATCTCTCTTTCTAAATGATAAGCTTTGATGTGATCTCTCTCTCTCCCCCTTTGACATCAATTTCCAAGAAGGGCTTGATAAAAAATGTGAGCTCTCTCTCCCCCGCTGGAATTTGTCGTGAATGGGTTTGATCCTTGAGTCAGAACATAAAGCAATGATAAAAATGTGATGCTTGTAGAGGACAAGATTCATTGAGTTGTAACATCCCAAATTCTAAATTTTGGAATGTTATAAACAAATAGATAGTTTTGATTGTTGTTTGATTGATTGAGTGAAGTTGAGTGAAATTTGAAACTTTTGAAAGTTAAATGAGAGGGAATAAAAGGACTTTCCCAAACTTTCATCTTGCTTTTATTGTTTCAGTGAATTCAAATACTTTTCATCACAAAACCCTGGAGTGAAGATGATATGACTTCTTCCATTTATTTAAATGACAAGGGGTGTTGAAAATAATTGAATTTCATTTGGAAAATATTTCCAACCCAGGAACTTTATGCAACCCAATGATTTTCACGAGCGAAGATAAAATGACTTCTTCAAAACATATGAAATATGAGTTGGGAGTTTCAAAGAATTAAATTCAATGTTCTTTTGAATTTATTTTCAATTTGGAGTTATTTGGGTTTTATTCAAATTATTTTTCTCCAAAAATAAAATATATGGAAATTAGGGTAACATGATTCCCTACAGTAGAAAATTGGAGAGAAATAAATTTGAATTAATTTTGGTATTTTTAAAATGATTTTATTGGGTTTTAAATAGGTCAGTAGCACTGTTTGAATTATTAGAATTATTGTGGATTTTATTTTAAGCTAGAATAATGTTCACGTCGTAGAAAATATTTTTATGAAAATTTTGATATATTATATGCCTATATAATATATTTTATTTTCGTTTGTTCTTAGTTTGTTTGTCTATGTTAAAAAAAAGACTTCTCCCGCCGACTGGGCCGGCCCAGCTCCCAGGCCAGGCCACGACCCAGCCCAGCGCGCCGCCTTGCTCCCGTCCCCTACCGGGACTCGTCCCGAGTCCGCTGCCGCGCCGCCATGCACGCTGTGCCGCCTCCGGTCTCCTCTGCCCCCTTCTCCACGCCACCGTCGCCCCCTCCTCTTATAAATCCCCTCCCCCTCTTTCCACTCGCGCGGCCGCCCTCCCGCATTCTCGCCGAGCCGCCGCCGCCGCACTCGCCAGAATCCGCAGCCGCCGATGAGATCCGGCCGCCAGAAGACTGCTTGTCCGCCAAAGACGAGCCCCGGCCGCCACCATCGGCTTGTGGCCGCTTTCTCTCCCGCTGCCACGCCGGAGACCCATCGAGCCGCCGCCCCATCGATGTCCGAGCCGCCGCCACCGCTCGGCCGCAGCCACCGCCGCCGGTATGCCTCTCTTCCCTCCTCATTCAATCTACAATCGATATCCGGATTAGATCTAGGTTTTGTTTTTTTTCAAACCGGTACGTTTAGTTAACGAAAGCTCGTTCTTTTAGCATTGACAGCGGATGTTTTCATTGTATAAGCCTCAGCAGCGAACGTTCATATATTAGATTTGTTTTTGTGGCCAGGGACCCGTTTGTAAATATTTTATTTACAAATTAGCCCCTGATTTTAAAACGACCACATCTTTTTACTCGTTTGTCCAAATCCATGAAACCAATGCCCACTTCTTCGTTATGATCCCTCTATCTAGATAAATAACTTAAACATGTTTTTGACAATTTAAAAATTGAGTTTAGTTCAGATTAGTATTCAATCTTGTTTCGTCTGTAACTTGAGTTTCGTAGCTCCGTTTTAGTTGATTCTTTTTGCAAATCGAAGCTCTTGACCTAAACTTTCTGATAAGTCCAAATTCACTTAATTTTGGTACTGTTAGAAATTGTTTTATATTGCAAGAGTCATTTGCTTGGCTTCGAAGTTTTCCGAATCGTCTTCTTCGTTCTTTCCGATCTTTTGAGTGATTGCTTATGTGTGGTTACTATTGCTTGCTTACGATAGATTGAACGGAGTGAGATGAATAGAACCATCAGGAGTTGAGTGCGAATCATCTTCATCAACAGTACAGGCAAGTTCACACTTTGATCATACCTCTTTACTACCCAGTTTTTATGCATTAGATCAATTCTCAAACATTGCATGATTATGATCTAATTAAATTGTGGGTTTTGGGAAGTAGATTGAGGTAGTACCTATTACCTGTTTTATTATCAAACCCTTGGGAGTTACTTCTACGTTTTCTTATTTTGCCATGCTATGCAAGTAGACGTGGATTTGGGTGAGTGATTTTTCCATGATGATGTGAGATTGTTAATTAATGGTTTATTTAAGGTGGCAACATTAATACACATCTGGTGGATTGAGGTACTGGTTATTCCAGATTGCTGTCTAGGCACTGGGTGAACCAGATTACTGTTCTTTTTGGACCGCCACCCATGCTCAAAAGGATCATGAGATTATTCATGATAGAAACTTCCGTGTGCAGCCACAAGCTACTATGGGCTCTAGCATAGTTGACTAAGTCATGCGAACTCTTACAGTGGTAGACTAGCAGATGTAGGGGATGCAGGTTGGTGCAGTCTACCCATTCGTAAGGTGCTAGCGCTTCGAAGACTATGTCTCGGCCATCCGCTTCTCAAACACCATGTAGTGGGAGAATCTTAACGGAGGAGATCGAGTCCGGTGGGGAAAAGTGCACAAACCTCTGCAGAGTGTACAAACTAATCATGATTAGCCGTGTCCCGGTTATGGACATCTTGAGTATCTAGTTCTTGGATTATCATGTTGATCTCATCACGTTACTTAATATAATTTGTTTGGGTTTAATGATGATGCTTAATTGGGATTGAGGATGTCAAACCATTCTCAATGTTTAACCACCACCATGATAGTTAAATAAATTTATTCCTTTGCAAGAGGGAAAAATTGGCTTTTCATAAAAACATTGTAACCATAGAGCCTCCACCAGCCAAATATGCATGTAGTGATAGTCTTTATTCATCATTGCTCTATGGTGTGAATTTGCCAGTACATTCAATGTACTGACCCTTTGTGGCTGCAACGTGCAGGATCTTACGACGAGTAAGTGATATGTTAGGGTTACGATTTCTACACTCAACTTTGCCGTTGGTGTTGATGGGAATCCACAACCTTGTTACTTCCGCTATTTGGATTGAGGTAATAGTATTTACCTTATTTATACATGTGATTTACCTCTTTTATAAATCCTCGCAATCGTGTGTGTCAAAGATACCGATCCAGGGATGACACTTAAGCACAGAGACTTGATCCATTCGGGTCGGGTCGCTACAAGATGGTATCGGAGCACATGTTGACTGTAGTACGTGACCCTAGAAGCTGGCAAGCCCATAGAAAGATTTTTCTCTACAACTTTCTTTTCAAAATAATCTTTTACCTCTCTTCTCTTCTGAGCTTATTCAAATATTCCCTTTTAGTGAGACCATACCCCTTTCCCCTTTTTGACCCCTCGAAGATTCGACTGATGAGACCACTCCAAGAAGTACAAGATATCAGACAACTAAGACTACTTTGGAATAAACAGGATTTTTACCGTGCATTACAATGACGGAAACTACAACGGTGAAGACTCCGAAGACTAGGAGAATTTGAAGGATCTGAAGAATTCTCAGATTTTTATGACCTAGGAAGGCTACCCTTATGGAACTTGGCAGACTATGGAAGTTGTCAATACCCGAGATCAAGGTGTATCGGAGAAAGACTGGAACATGGAGCATTAGAATTCAAAGTTTTATCAAGAAAACCCGAAGACAGGAGATATCAACTATGGAATGATAGCTCATGAAAGTAATAAGAGCAGAAACATGGATATTCATGATGTTATTGTTCGCTTATGCTGTTTTCACCGTGCTGAGTTAAGCATGCATTTCCTCGGAAGGATTGGATGGTAGAAGGCTGATGGAGCATCTGTCAGCAAAGGATGAAGTTTTAACCTTAGCTGGTGTATCGCCAGGATTTGGAATATTACATCAAGAGTTTTAGGATGGATCTGCAGGAAGCCGTATTTGACAAGGAAGCAGTTCATGAAGAACCCAGGTCCCAGAAGATTAAAATAGCCAAGCAGGAGGAGCTAAACCTCGAGATACCGGAGATTTGTCAGAAATCAAGGATGAGAGGATCATGGTTCATGTCGAGGTTGATGAAATCCAGAAGTTGGAACGTAACTCTAGAAATATTCAAGGACGTCACAAGAGACTTCACGTCAACGGAGATGATCTGGCAAAAGAACTTGAGAAGGACAAGCACGATGGGAAGAAGCCATCGAAGACATGAACACGACTTGAAGAGTTTGATGACTTTGAAGATTTATTGACCATTAGAAGCCCAAACCCCTATTATATACCTGCGTTAGATGCGACGATTGTGAGCTGTCATTTGTTTGATGTTTTTCCGACAGCCACAACAAAACCTGTCTTTTCAAAACTATTGTTTGTATTGTGTGTATCCCTCTCTATCTCTCTTATCCCACCCCAAACCCATGGACCCGTTAGAGGAAGAATGGAGATGAGCTTGTATTGTCTGGACCGATGAGTCAATTGGAGACAGACCAATGGATTTAGAACATGGAGGATCACATGGAGAATAACCCTATAGCTAGAAAGGATATGGCCCAGCATGCTCTTCAATGCTTTGAAAGAGGTGCTGCTACTTGGTGGGGGATGTACCAAACCATCAGTGGATGGCAAGGAGTAACCACTTGGGAAGGATTTAAGTTGAATCTGCAAAGATCTCGTCTTGTGTCCCAGAAGTTGAAGCCTTATGGAAATGATATGGAGAAAGTGCATGCAAGCTTTGTGGAGAAATAGGACACAACCATAAAGAACACCGGGATGAATACCCTCATAAGTGGGGGATTACCAAAGGAGTTAGCCGAGGATCTCAGGGAACTTCGGTTGGAGATTGTTCCCAAAGGTTTTGTTGCAGCAATGGAAGTTCACTCTACATTGTTGGGAAGGATCCGTGAAGCTCAGAAGGATGACAAAGAGATTGCCGAGGTAAAAAAAAAGGGATGAGCAAAGGAAAGGCCAAAGGTTTTCGTAAGGATGAGCACGACACCTTATGGTTTGAGGATAGTGTACATGTACCCAATAATGCAGAGATCAGGAAGTTAATACTTCAGGAGGCTCATGACTCACCATACTCGATTCACCCTGGAAACACCAAGATGTATTTGGATTTGAAGGAGTGTTTCTGGTGGACTGGTATGAAGAAGGATATTGCGGAGTATGTAGTCGTAGGTGATGTATGCCAGAGAGAGTAAAAGCAGAGCATCAGAAGCCAGCAGGATTACAACAGCCTATGCCGATACCCGAATGGAAGTGGGAAAAGCTTGGCAAGGATTTCATTACCGGATTTCCCAGAACCCGAACGGGATATGATTCTATCTGGGTAGTAGTTGAATTCGCTTGACCAAAGTGGCTCACTTTATCCCTGTGAAAACCACCTATACAAGTGAGAAGTTGTACAAGATATATTTGACCAGGATCGTATGTCTGCATGGAGTTCCGAGGACCATTGTATCAGATAGAGGAACACAGTTTACCTCAAAGTTTTGGAATCACCGCACTGCACTTGGGGTACTAGGCTAGAGTTCAAGATGTACCTTTCATCCGCAGATGGATGGATAGACCGAGAGAGTCAATCAGATTACGGAGGACATGTTGAGAGCGTGTGCGCTAGATTATGGATCTAGTAGGGATGATAATCTACTTACCCGGAGTTCTCATACAACAACAGCTACCAAGCGGTTTGAAGATGGCCCTTTGAAGCTTTGTATGGGAGAAGGAGCAGACACCGTTGATGTGGGACGAAGTTGGATACCGTCAGTTGTTTGGATCAAATGTGATCAAGTATTCAAGAGAATGTTAAGTTGCTTGAGATAGACTCAAGGTAGCTCGATCCAGTGTAAGAGTTATGCAGACTCAAAAATGCAAGGAGGAAGTCTATGAAATTGGAGACAGAGCATGTCTTCATGTGTCCCCTCTGCGAGGAGTTAAACGATTTGGAGTTAAGGGAAAGTTAGCCCCGAGATTTGTAGGACCATACCGAGTTTTGGAGCGTATGGGAGAAGTGGCCAACAAGTTGGAGTCACCCGAAGGACTGTCAGAAGTTCATGATGTGTTTCACGCTTCCCAGCTTGAAGAAGTGCCATGCGAGAGATGGCCAATATTCCTGTAAGGACGCTTGACCCTGGAAAGGATAATGATGTTCCACGAAGTGGAGTATGGACTTCATAAGTATAAGTTTTTATGTCGGTATGTGGGATATCCCACGAGGATGAAGAGATGAATTACTATTGGATATAAAGGAGGTAAGATGATGGAAATATGGATCAATGGAAATTCCATGATGAGTCTGAGTAATCATGTCCTAGTTTGGTGCCAATAGAAGGAAGGAAGACAGTACAATTGGATGGATTTAAGAATACTAGGAAGTTGGAAGTTGGAATAATGATCAGAAGCCCGAGGATAAGTTCAAGGACTACAAGTGATGAGATGGGCCATAACCCATGTGCCCAGTGACTCGCCAAGAAGCAAGCACATTCTTCTTTGAAGGAAAACCCTGGAAGAAGTTACGATTTTATCAACCGACAATTCTATAGGAGTTTACGCAAAACCTGAGAGTTGTTAAGGAACGATAGATGTTTGTTTGGCTTGCAGAATCAATGGATTTATCCGAACCTGGTTCGTTGACAAGAGAAATTCTGCAATGCTTGTGAGGATGACCGAGTGTTAGAATGCGAGATTCGATAAACCATGTACAAGCTAATGATTTGGGTGCGGGATGGATTGATCACCATACCGACTTACTCTTATTATTCGCCTTGCTATATGGGATGGTAAATCTGAGTGACTTACCTATAGTAGAGAGACGACGATCAAAACCTTGTTTGAACCTTAGAATGGTATAAGTATTTTTCCCTTGTACAAGGCAGCTTTTGCCAATCGTAGGATATACGATGAGGTTCAACCCAGACCCATTTTCTGCAGGAGAAACCATAAATGGTTGACCACCATGAGATATCGATAGTTTTTTTTGGTATTGGCGCCAGACCCGTCAGCTAAGAAGACCCAGTCATGGAAAAACCGTACCAATATGAAAAGGATACAAGGATTGAGGAAAAGGTTATGCCACCACCGGAAGAGCCCAGAGAAGGAATTAATCCTGAAGATCTCGAGAAGATCGATTAATCGTAAACAATAAGGATGGAGTCTATGAGTTTTGATGGAACGGTAACAATGTTCCTAAGGGTGGTAGCAACCGAGACCCCAGTGACGATCGATGGATTTTGAGAAGACCCCAAACCCTAACCTATTTCTTGTTAGCCTCTCCGAATCTCGAGGACGAGATTCATTTTAAAAGCGGTAGGTTTGTAACATCCCAAAATTCTAAATTTTGGAATGTTATAAACAAATAGATAGTTTTGATTGTTGTTTGATTGATTGAGTGAAGTTGAGTGAAATTTGAAACTTTTGAAAGTTAAATGAGAGGGAATAAAAGGACTTTTCCAAACTTTCATCTTGCTTTTGTTGTTTCAAAGGAATTCAAATACTTTTCATCACAAAACCTCGGAGTGAAGATGATATGACTTCTTCCATTTATTTAAATGACAAGGGTGTTGAAAATAATTGAATTTCATTTGGAAAATATTTCCAACCTGTGAACTTTATGCAACCCAATGATTTTCACGAGCGAAGATAAAATGACTTCTTCAAAACATATGAAATATGAGTTGGGAGTTTCAAAGAATTAAATTCAATGTTCTTTTGAATTTATTTTCAATTTGGAGTTATTTGGGTTTTATTCAAATTATTTTTCTCCAAAAATAAAATATATGGAAATTAGGGTAACATGATTCCCTCTGAGAGAAAATTGGAGAGAAATAAATTTGAATTAATTTTGGTATTTTTAAAATGATTTTATTGGGTTTTAAATAGGTCAGTAGCACTGTTTGAATTATTAGAATTATTGTGGATTTTATTTTAAGCTAGAATAATGTTCATGTCGTAGAAAATCTTTTTATGAAAATTTTGATATATTATATGCCTATATAATATATTTTATTTTCGTTTGTTCTTAGTTTGTTTGTCTGTGTTTAAAAAAACTTCTCCGACCGGGCCGGCCCAGCCTCGAGCCACGGCCCAGCCCATGCGCCGCCTCGCTCCCGTCCCCCGATCGGGACTAAATCACGAGTCCGCCCCGCCGCCATGGACGCCGTGCGCCTCCGGCCTCCTCGCCTTCTCCACGCCACCGCCGCCCTCCTCTTATAAATCCCCTCCCCTTCTCCACTCGCGCCGCCGCCCTCCCGCATTCTCGCCGAGCCGCCACCACCGCTTTTCATGGGAATCCGCCGCCGGTGAGATCCGCCATTGCTGAGCACCGTTCGTCGCCACCATCGGCTTAGCCATGCGCCTCTCTCCCCGACCCCACGGCCACGCCGGAGACCCACCGGAGCCGCCGCCCCATCGATCTCCGAGCCGCCGCCGCCGCCCCCTCGCCACCGGCAGCCACTGTCGCCGCGGTATGCCTCGCCTCTTCCCTCCCCTTCCGATCTACAATCGACGGTCCGGATTAGATCTAGGTTTCGTTTTTCAAACCGCACGCGTTTAGTTAACGGACGCCGTTCTTTTAGCGATGGCAGCGGACGTTTTCATTGTATAAGCCTCAGCGTAACGTTCATATATTAGATTTGTTTTTGTGGCCAGGGACCCATATGTAAATATTTTATTTACAGATTAGCCCCTGATTTTCAAACGACCACATCTTTTTACTCGTTTGTCCAAATCCAACGAAACCAACACCCACTTCTTTGTTATGACCCCCTCTATCCAGATAAATAACTTAAACATGTTTTTGACAATTTAAAAATTGAGTTTGGTTCAGATTAGTATTCAATCTTGTTTCGTCTGTAACTTGAGTTTCGTAGCTCCGTTTTAGTTGATTCTTTTGCAAATCAAGCTCTTGACCTAAACTTTCTGATAAGTCCAAATTCACTTAATTTTGGTACTGTTAGAAATTGTTTTATATTGCAAGAGTCATTTGCTTGGTTTCGAAGTTTTCCGAATCGTCTTCTTCGTTCTTTCCG
The DNA here is from genome assembly GCA_021605145.1 of Aegilops bicornis. Classification (NCBI taxonomy): domain Eukaryota; kingdom Viridiplantae; phylum Streptophyta; class Magnoliopsida; order Poales; family Poaceae; genus Aegilops; species Aegilops bicornis. The sequence goes on from CM038671.1 coordinate 108,300,660, forward strand.
ATCTTTTGAGTGATTGCTTATGTGTGGTTACTATTGCTTGCTTACGATAGATTGAACGGAGTGAGACGAATAGAACTATCAGGAGTTGAGTGCGAATCATCTTCATCAACAGTACATGCAAGTTCACACTTTGATCATACCTCTTTACTACCCAGTTTTTATGCATTAGATCAATCCTCAAACATTGCATGATTAGGATCTAATTAAATTGTGGGTTTTGGGAAGTAGATTGAGGTAGTACCTATTACCTGCTTTATTATCAAACCCTTGGGAGTTACTTCTATGTTTGCTTATTTTGCCATGCTATGCAAGTAGACGTGGATTTGGGTGAGTGATTTTTCCATGATGATGTGAGATTGTTAATTAATGGTTTATTTAAGGTGGCAACATTAATACACATCTGGGTGGATTGAGGTACCTGGTTATTCCAGGATTGCCTGTCTAGGCACCTGGGTAGACCAGGATTGCCTGTTTCTTTTTGGACCGCCACCCATGCTCAAAGGGATCATGAGATTATTCATGCTAGAAACTTCCGTGTGCAGCCACAAGCTACTATGGGCTCTAGCATAGTTGACTAAGTCGCGCGAACTCTTACAGTGGTAGACTAGCAGATGTAGGGGATGTAGGTTGGTACGGTCTACCCATTCGTAAGGTGTAGCGCTTCTGAAAGACTATGTCTCGGTCATCCATTTCTCAAACACCATGTAGTGCGAGAATCTTAACGGAGGAGATCGAGTCTTGTGGGGAAAAGTGCACAAACCTCTGCAGAGTGTACAAACTAATCATGATTAGCCGTGTCCCCGGTTATGGACATCTTGAGTATCTAGTTCTTGGATTATCATGTTGATCTCATCACGTTACTTAATATAATTTGTTTGGGTTTAATGATGATGCTTAATTGGGATTGAGGATGCTCAACCATTCTCAATGTTTAACCACCACCATGATAGTTAAATAAATTTATTCCTTTGCAAGAGGGAAAAATTGGCTTTTCAAGAAAAACATTGTAACCATAGAGCCTCCACCACCAAATATGCATGTAGTGATAGTCTTTATTCATCATTGCTCTATGGTGTGAATTTGCCAAGACATTCAATGTCTTGACCTTTTGTGGCTGCAATGTCTCATGTTGCGAGGATCTTCTGACAGTAAGTGATATGTTAGGGTTACGATTTCTACACTCAACTTTGCCGTTGGTGTTGATGGGAATCCACAACCTTGTTACTTCCGCTATTTGGATTGAGGTAATAGTATTTACGTTATTTATACATGTGATTTACCTCTATTATAAATCCTCGAGTACTGTGTGTGTCAGCATACCGATCCAGGGATGAAACTTAAGCACAGAGAGTTGATCCATTCGGGTCGGGTCGCTACATGAGTGGAGCTGGATCAAAAGAAACACAAAATAAGTGGCAAACTGTTTTTCCTGTTGTGAAATCAGTGGCGCCGAGTGGTATGCTTCGGTGGTACCGAAAGTTTTCGGTTTGACCGAAAACAACAAATCGGTGTAACTGAGTTCATCGTAGAGAAAACACTTGTCACCTCAGCTCACTTGACTAAGAAGATCTCACAAAGATTTGCAAGGAATTTTCTGAATGATATGCAATGAATTGGGATGCAGAAAATGCAGAGCAAACAGAAAGAAATCTAGATGAAGTTTTTTTTTGAAAGGGGAAACACATATGCATGAGACAAATGCAAAAACTCAGAAAAGAACACAAGAGAACATCATCTAGAGATGGTCGGCGACAAGGTCACCTATGTTAGAGTATATTGACTTAGGAGTCAAGTGAGATCACTTGATCATAGGTCATACTCATCGTTTAAGCTCAAAATGGGGTTGCCATTTTTCGTTTAAGCATCTTGATGTATTCACATCTTGTCGAGTTGCTTTAACTCATGACCTGGAGTAAAGCTTCTCTAAGATGGAATAACATACCTTGGTTGGTGGTGTCGTCCATGTAGTTGAACTTATGTGGGTTGCTCAAGGTTGATGTAGCTCATCTAGAATTTGGAGCACCACTTGGAATTTGAGTCCATCTACCTACATGGGTTAGTTCGTGCAAGGAAGAGCACTTGTGTATCCAACAATGACAATCATGAAGCTCAACATAGAATTTGTCAAAGGATATGTTTAAATGGTTTTGTGCTTCCTTGGCTTCAACCACCTTGTGTAGAGACTTGGTGATGTAGAGATTGCTCAAGATATGAGTATGTTACAACCTCATGGAATTTGATTCAACCAAGTACCTACATGGGTTAGATAACATGCAAGATACAAATATATCCAAGACATAAGATTTCCATCATAGGAGAGATATCAAGGATTAGGCATAAGCTCATGTCTTGCATGTATCCAATGGAGTTTCTACTCCAAGTTTGAAGCATCAATGATGTTCAATTCTCCTCTTAACCTGCAAAACACTTTCTCATCAAGAGGTTTAGTGAATATATCAGCTAATTGCTTTTCGGTGCGAACATGCTTAAGATCAATGTCACCCTTAGCAACATGATCTCGAATGAAATGATGACGAACTTCAATATGCTTAGTTCGAGAATGTTGTACGTGATTATGACCAATTTTGATAGCACTTTCATTGTCACAAAGCAATGGAACATGTTTCACATATATCCCATAATCTTTAAGAGTTTGGGTCATCCAAAGTAATTGAGCACAACATGAACCGGTGGCAATGTATTCCGCTTCGGCGGTGGATAAGGATACCGAGTTTTGTTTCTTGGAGGACCAAGACACAAGAGATCTACCAAGAAATTGGCAAGTACCCGAAGTGGACTTTCTATCAACCTTGTCACCGGCATAGTCCGAGTCGGAATAGCCAACAAGATCGAAACAGGCCATCTTAGGATACCAAATGCCAAAATTTGGTGTATGGGTTAAGTATCTCACTATCCTTTTCACGGCCTTAAGATGACATTCTTTAGGAGCAGCTTGATATCGTGCACACATGCACACACTTAGCATAATATTGGGACGTGAAGCACATAGATATAACAATGAACCAATCATAGAGCGATAAACCTTTTGATCAACCGTTCATCATCTTTGGTTAAGTCAAGATGTCCACTAGTAGGCATGGGTGTAGTCATACCTTTGCATTCTTGCATATTGAACTTCTTGAATAAGTCCTTGGTGTACTTCGTTTGAGAAACAAAAGTACCTTCCTTAGTTTGCTTGATTCGCAACCCAAGAAAGAACTTGAGTTCACTCATCATAGACATCTCAAACTTCTCCGACATTAGCTTCCCAAACTTTTCACCAAAATGAGGTTTAGTTGAACCAAATATAATATCATCAACATAGATTTGGCACACAAATAGTTCACCATTAACCCTTTTAGTAAAAAGTGTGGAATCAATTTTCCCAATTTCAAAGCCTTTTTCAATAAGGAACTTGGTCAAGCATTTATACCATGCTCTAGGAGCTTGTTTAAGACCATAAAGAGCTTTGTGGAGTTTGTAAACATGATTGGGTTTCTTAGGATTGACAAAGCTGGGAGGTTGCTTAACATAAACTTCCTCCTCTATTTCACCATTTAGAAAAGCACTTTTAATGTCCATTTGGTACAAGGTGATATCATGATGATTAGCATAGGCAAGTAAGATGTGAATGGACTCAAGTCTAGCAACTGGAGCATAAGTCTCACCATAGTCCATACCTTCGACTTGTGTGTAGCCTTGGCTGACGAGGCGTGCTTTGTTGCGAACTACTTGTCCATCTTCATCTTGCTTGTTACAAAACACCCATTTGGTACCGATGATGTTGTGGTTGTTGCTCGGCTTCTCAACCAATGTCCAAACTTGGTTCCTCTCAAAGTTGTGTAGCTCTTCATGCATAGCATTTATCCAATCCGGATCTTCCAATGCTTCTTCAACCTTCATAGGTTCAACGCTAGATATGAAAGAATAGTTTTCACAAAAGTTAGCTAAACGAGTTTTAGAGCGAGTGATTCTCCCGGTTTGAATATCATTGTAGATTTGCTCAATGGGATGGTCTTTAGCAATTCTTGCTCGAACTCGTGAAAGCTTTTTCTTGGGTCTTCGTTAAACATCTTCTTCATCTTGTTCTTCTTCTTGGCCTTCTTCATTGTTGGCGTTGTCGTTCTCTTGTCGTGGTGGAGAAGGAGGTCGTTGACGTTCATCTTGATGCACTTCCTCGCTTTCTTCATCGTGGTGTGTCCCACTTGTGGATGCTTCCGTATCAACTCTTGGTTCACCTTGTCGTGAAGTAGAAGCTTCCACTTGGAAGGACGAGGTACTCTCCTTCACCTCCATTGGACGAACCTTGCCAATAGACAAGTCTTGGATTGCTTCCGAAGGATCTTTGTCTCCTACATCAATTGGCAATTGCTCTATTTGCGAGCCGTTAGATTCATCAAACTTCACATCTACCGTCTCTTCAACCTTTCGGGTGAAATTGTTGTGAACACGGTAAGTGTGAGAGTTTGAGCCATAACCTAGTAGGAAACCTTCGTGAGACTTAGGAGCAAATTTAGAACGATTTATGCTTATCAAGAATGTAGCACTTTGAGCGAATACTCGAAAAGTATCCAACTTGGGGTTTGTTACCGGTGAGGAGCTCAGATGCCATCTTGCCGAGTAGCTTGTGAAGATACAAGCGATTTGTTGCATGACAAGCTGTCTCAACCGCTTACGCCCAAAAGTGCTTGACGCCTTGTACTCATCAAGCATCATTCTCGCCATTTCGATGAGCGTCCGGTTCTTCCTCTCAACAACTCCATTTTTTTGAGGTGTGTACATAGCCTAGAACTCGTGTGAAATCCCTTCTTCGTCAAGAAAGGTGTCCACATTTGCGTTCTTGAACTCCGATCCGTTGTCGCTGCGAACCTTCTTGATCTTCACTTCAAATTGATTTTGGGCCTTTCTAGTGAAGTTTTTGAAGATCTTTTGGACCTGCGATTTATCGTCGAGAAAGAACACCCACATAAATCTTGAAAAATCATCAACTATAACTAAACCAAAAGAATTTCCACCGAGACTCTTTTAGGAGTTGGGACCAAATAGATCCATGTGAAGTAGCTCGAGTGGCCTCTTTGTGGTCATGATGTTCTTCACGGGATGCCTTCCTCCAACTTTGTTTACACCTTGACAAGCACAGCAGAGTCTATCCTTATCAAAGATGACATCGTTAACTCCAAGGATATGATTCCCTTTAATAAGCTTGTCAAGGTTTCTCATGCCAACGTGACCTAATCGTCTATGCCATAACCAACATTTTGAGGATTTAGCAATGAAGCAAGTTTTAGGTTGTAACATCCCAAATTTTCAATTTGGCATGTTATACATTAGATCATCATGCATATCATATTTTTCTCGCATTTTTCCGATCCTAGAAATTTCACGCAACTCAAGGACCCTCGGAGAGAGTTGGAAGTTTCATTATTTTCATATTTGGGGTTTTCCAAATCTTGAAAATAGGATCATTGGATTTATTTAAATTATCTTCATAACATTTTCCTATAAAAATATTTCGAGAGGGAATAATATGACTTTCCCAAGCAATTAGGAAAAATGAAGATATTATAAATAAACCAAATTTGGTTTTGGAAGATTTATTTTGCTTAGGCAAAAATGAGCATTTTAAAAAAATTTATGCAAGTATATTGTTTTTAAAGTTCATTTTGTTCGACTCATTTTAGGAGTCGGGAAAATTTGTTTTATTTAATTTGGAATTCCTTTGGTATTTTTTTATTCGCTTTTGGTTTAATTTAAAAAAACGCCCCCAGCCCGGACCAGCCAGGCCAGCCCAACGCCTACCACCTCCCTCCTCCCTCGCCTTGGAGCGGACTCCGCCGCCAAGACGCCATCGCCGCCCGAGTCCCGCCTCGACCCGGCCTCCTCGCCTCCCCAAGGAAACCGGCCTCCCCTTTATAACCGCCCCCCTCTCCCTCACCTCGACCACTTGCCGCCCCAAGCGCCTTGTGAGGCCGCCGCCAGCCTCGCCGACGCCGAACTCCGCCCGAGCCCTCCGACCCATGGGACCCCGCCCCGGAGCCCTTGGGACCTCGGCTGAAGAGCCCTGAGGTAGCCGACCTCGCCGCCCGCCGATCCGGTTTTGAGAAAAACCCGATCCGGTTTTTAAAAAAATATGTTCGGTTTTTATAAAAACCTAGATTGGTTTTATTTTTTTCGGTTTCTTATTTAACGAACGCCCACCAACCGCTCGCTTCAATGAACATGTTCGTTAGATTCGTTTCATTAACGAACGCTCACTTTTTAACTCGTTCGTCGTTTTCTTTTTAATCGGAATTAATCCGTTATTTTTCCTCGATTTGATTTCAGATCTGATTTTCAAAACTGTTTTATTTCTTGCTCGTTTATCTAATCGGGTGATTCAAGCGCTGGAGTTTCAGAACGAAACCGCCGTTCGACTACCCTACTTTCACGAGTTTTGCCACTGTGAAATTTTGACCTATTTTCAGATTTGCTAAACCGAGTCGTTCTCTCTCGAGTTCGACTTTCGATGCTTTATTTGATTTGATTCTTTTGCAACCAGGGTTCTTAAGTTGAACTATCTGGTTAGATCTTTTATTCGAGATTTTCCTGTGCATTAGATGAGTACTTATTGTATGCTTGTTGTTTGTCTGCGTTAGATCACCCGGAGTGCGCCGCTTGTTATTTGAATCTCTAGGACTCGCGGATCATCGCAAGGCAAGTAACACTTTGATCATACCTTTTCTACTACCCAGTTTTTATGCATTAGATCAAACCCTCAAACACTTGCATGTTTAGGATCTAATTAAATTGTGGGATTGGGAAGTAGATTGAGGTAGTACCTATTACCTGTTTTACTTATGAAACCTTGGGAGTTACTTCTACGTTTGCTTGATTATGCCATGCTATGCTAGTAGACGTGGATTGGGTGAGTGAATATCCATGACAGATGTGAGATTTGTTAATTAATGGTTTATTTAAGGTGGCAACCTAAACACACATCTGGGTGGATTGAGGCACCTGGTTTCTATCCGGATTTGCTCAGTATTTCTTGGGACCGCCACCTGTGCTCTAAGGGATCATGAGATTATTCAAACTAGAAACTTCCGTGTGCAGCCACAAGCCAATTATGGGCTCTGGCGTAGTTGACTAAGTTGTGCGAACTCTTACAGGCGAGACTAGGCGATGTAGGGGATGTAGGTTGGTACGGTCTACCCACATGTAAGGTGCTAGCGCTCGAAAGACTATGTCTCGGTCATCCGTTTCTCAAACACCATGTAGTCACGAGAACCAAGCGGAGGCGATCGAGTCTTGTGGGGAAAAGTCATAAACCTCTGCAGAGTGTATAAACTAATCATGATTAGCCGTGTCCCGGTTATGGACAAATCTTGAGTATCTAGTACTTGATTATCATGTGAATCTCAACATGTTACCTCTAAAATAAATGTATTGGGTTTTTAATGAGTACTTTTTAATTGGGATTGAGGATGCTTGTCAACCATCTTCAATGTTTAACAACCACCATGATAGTTAAATAAAATTATTCCTTTGATGTAGGGAAAAATTGGCTTTTCGCAAAAATGTAACCAGAGAGCCTTACCACCAGCCATATATGCATGTAGTATAGGCTTATTGCATCATTGCTCTTACGTGTTACATTGCCAGCATATTCCATGTCTGACCCGTTTGGGCTGCAACTTTTCATGTTGCAGACTTTTAGAGACGACAGTAAGATGTTAGGTTGTGGTTCTATACTAGGTGATGTTTGGAGTTGATGGACTCACTCGTTTTCCAAGCCTTCCATTGTTATTATTAGATGGCCTTAAGCCATATTATTGTATTAAGTTCCCTTGTGGACAACGATGTAATAAGTGTGTGATTGCTACTCTGCTATAAATCCTTCAAGGCATCAGGTTGTGTCAAGACATCGATCCAGGATGACATCGAGTACAGAGCGCTAGATCCATTCGGTCCGGTCATGACAGAGAATGGTATCGAGCACACGCGACTATAGGACACGACCACTAAGATAAAGCCATAGATCACTACTCTCTTCTCATTTTCTAACTCCTCACCTTTTCTACTCTCTTTAGGATGACGACGCGAAGATCAAGTACACCCAACCAGATGAAGGCACCCCATTTGGATTTCACTTGAAGGAGGTTACCAAGTACACGAACATTGGATTACCAAGCTTCACCGGAACTTTCAACGCCACTCTGCTGAAGAGGAGCTACCGGAAGATTCACGCTCACGTTCCAGAAGGACATTCGCCCCAATCACCAAGCCTATAGATAGTGTTTGATTGCACCAACTTGGAGTGCAGGAAAGAGCATGGCAGCTCACATCACCATGGGACGCATTGGAGAAGTTTATCAAGAAGACCTTAAGGACACAATCTACCAGATTGCGGACGCCGAGGGCGACAAATGGGAAATCGTCAACACCAAGAAGGATAGATCCATTGCAGCATTTATCCAGAGTTAAACCAGCACACTCGGACGCCAGGAGAACCGGATGTGCAATGATATGTTGGAGTTGCAGAATGCAAAGGGAAGGATCATCGAGCTTGAAGAAGAACTCAAGACAACTCGCAAGGACTATATGGACGAGATCGTAGCTCTAGCAAGACACAATAACGATCTTAAGTACGAGATTGAAGAAGCTGAAGAAGAAGTTGGCACTCGGGAATGAAGACCGATGTCAATCACCCAAGCGACTACATCAACATCGACGACACCGATTCGGATCCAAGCGAACCCGACTTTGAAGACGAAGTGGAGCAGACATTATGGAGTCTTCCACGGTTCAAATTAGTAGAAGTCCCCCACATATTAGTAGTATTTCCCTCCATGTAAACATTATAGTACACGCACTTTTGCGATAGTTAGATCGTTGTAAGCCTTTGTTTGATTGAATGAAGTGATTTTGTGTGCATTTGGTCATGTGCATTTGGGTAGTGATTCCCCTTAGACCTCATTCTATTCTAAATTCTCATCTTTTCTAAACCCATCAGATGCCTCCGAGATGCGACCCCGGATTTGTTTTCCCGCCAGAGATCACCCAATTGATTCAGCAGCAGAATACCCTGATTCAAACATTGGTGCGTAACTGTGGCAACAACAACAACAACAACAACCCACCGCCACCACCACCACTGCGGATCATCTCGACTTCGCTTCCTTAGACTAAATCCACGGTGTATTCCAAAGAGTACCGAGCCAATTGTAGCCGATGGCGGCTCCGCAAGATAGGAAGGAGCCGACCGCTGCAGGATGCACGGATGGAGAAAGAGTGAAGTTTGCGGCACATCGACTTGAAGGACCCGCTGACATGGTGGGAGAATTTCACGACTACTTACCACAGAGACAACATCACATGGGATCGATTTGACAAGCTTTTCGACAGCTCATGTTTCATGAGGAGCTATGGCCATGAAGAAGCGTGAGTTTCGCAACTTACGCCAAGGAGGAAGGATTTGTTGGCCAAGACGTGGATGACTTTAGTAAACTAGCACGTTATGCCCCGGATAGCGTTGCTACGGATGCACTAAGCGGGAGAAGTTTCTAGAAGGACTGAATGATGAGTTCAAGATGCCGTTGATGGTAGCCGGTTTCAATAACTACCGAGAATTAGTAGACCGAGCCCTCATGATTGAAGGAAAGCGGCGACAAATTGAGAACATAAGCGGAAGTATGGACAAGGGAAGTATAACTTCTGGAGCTCAGTGAAACCTCGTTATACCCCTAAATCAGGAATACGGTTTCAGCATACCCATGGAGGAGGAAATTCGCATAACCATAATGAGCACCAAGAATGGGAGCAGGGAATGGAGGAAGCAGCAGACAGAATCGCACCAACCCGTCAACACCATCCAAAGTAGACCTAAGTCATGTTACTTGCTTTAAGTGCCGCAAGACTGGGCACTATGCAAATGATCCGAGAAGGCGTAAATGGAAATGGCAATGGAAGCTCGAAAGAAGCTCAACCCTTTCAATAGAGGATGGTGAACCACATTGAAGTGGAGGAGGTTGAAGATCAGCCCGATGCACGAATTGGTAAGTTTTTGGTTAAGTCATTTCTGCGGTTGTTCTTTTCGAAATCGGTGCATCGCATTCATACATATCAAGGGATTTGTGGATAAGTACAAGCTACCAACCCAAGCCCTTAGGTCACCCATGCTAGTAACCTCACGGGAGGCGAGTACATGGCTAGTAAATGGTGTGATCGACCGCCATTAAGGATTGGACCCTATGTTTTCCCCTCGGACCTAATAGTTACGGAATCCCAAGGATTGGATGTGATATTAGGAATGGATTGGTTATCGAAGTATGGAGGAAACATTGATTGCTCCACTAGATCAATTTTGCTCACCACACGGAAGGAAGAAGGATTAAGTATGTATCACGGCACGAGCCGAGGAGAGCACAAGTTAATTGCTTATCGAGTGGTATAGGAAGAAGTACCAGTGGTGAAGGATTTTCTGATGTATTTAGGAAGAGTTGCTGTGAATGCCACCGGATAGAGACATTGAGTTTTGATCGAGCTGTTGCCGAGAACAGGCCCTATATCGAAGCGACCGTATAGGATGCCAAAGACAGATTTGGCGGAAATCAAGAAGCAGATTAAGGAACTTTTGGACAAAGGTTTTATACGCCCAAGCTCTTCACCTTGGGGATCACCCGTTTTGCTAGTGGAGAAGAAGGATGGATCTTTGAGAATGGTTGTTGATTACCGTGGATTAAATGAAGTAACGATCAAAAACAAGTACCCACTACCTATGATAAATGATCTGTTTGATCGCTTGCAAGGAGCCAAGGTGTTTTCCAAGATCGACTTGCGATCGTGGTACCATCGATTGAAGATTCGGGGCAGGACATACCCAAGACAACATTTACCACGAGATATGGACTATACGAGTATACCGTTATGTCATTTGGGTGACTAACGCACCAGCCTATTTCATGAACACGATGAACAAAGTGTTTATGGAGTTTTTGGATAAGTTCCGTGGTGTTCATTGATGACATTTTGATTTTCTCGAAGAATGAAGAGGAACACAAGGAACATTTGCGATTGGTTTTGGAGAAACCGAGGGAACACCGGTTGTATGCCAAATTCAGCAAATGTGAGTTTTGGTTAAAGGAAGTTGGATTTCTCGGACATGTTATTTCCGGAGAAGGGATATGATTGACCCCACGAAAGTTGAGACCGTAACCAAATGGGAAGCACCAACGACCGTTGGAGAGATTCGGAGTTTTCTTGGACTCGCAGGATACTACGAAGATTCATTGAGAATTTCTCAAGGATTGCTAAGCCTATGAGTAATTGTTGAAGAAGGAAAATAAATTCATATGGGTGAGGACCGTGAGGCAAGTTTTCAGGAGTTGAAGAAAAGATTGGTTACCTCACGGTTTGATCTTGCCGGATCAAACTAAGGATTATGAGGTATATTATGACGCTTCACGTCGAGGACTTGGAGCAAAGGTGCTTATGCACGGGAAGGAAGAGTTGTTTCGTATGCTTCACGACAACTTAAGCCTCATGAGTTGAACTATGCCACTCATGATTTGGAGCTAGCAGCCGTTGTGCATGCCTTGAAGACGTGGAGACATTTTCTCATTGGAAATCATTGTGAAGTATATACGGATCACAAGAGTTTGAAGTACATCTTCACACAGATGGAATTGAATCTCGGACAAAGGAGATGGTTAGAGCTTATCAAGGATTATGACATGAGATTGCAATATCACCGGAAAGGCTAATGTCGTAGTGACGCATTGAGCCGTAAGAGCCACGCGTCAATACCCTAATGATGGGAGGAATACCCAATGAGTTAGCCGAGGACCTTCGAGAGCTATGTTTGGAAATAGTTCGAGAGGCTATGTAGCAGCATTGGAGATTGATCGACACTAATGGACAAAATCGGAGAAGCCGGAAGGCGAGATAAGGAAGTTGCCTCTATAAAGGAGAAAATGAGCAAAGGAAAAGCTAAAGGATTTACGTGAGGACGAGCACGATACCTTATGGTTTGAAGACCGTGTGTATGTGCCCAATGACCCGGAGATCGGGAAGTTGATTTTACAAGAAGCCCATGATTCACCCTATTCGATTCACCCAGAAATACCAAGATGTATTTGGACTTGAAGAATACCTTACGGTGGACCGGAATGAAGAAGGATATTGCGGAGTATGTAGCAGTTTGTGACGTATGTCGAGAAAGTAAAGCGAGAACATCGAAGCCCGGCAGGATTGTTACAACCATTGCCGATACCGAATGGAAGTGGGATAAACTAGGCATGGATTTTATCACAGGATTGCCAAAGACTCGTTCAGGATATGACTCGATTTGGGTCATAGTCGACCGTTTGACAAAGGTAGCCCATTTCATTCCGAGTCAAGACTACCTATAGCGATTGCTAAGTTGGCAAAGATATACATGACCAGAATTGTATGCTTACACGGAGTTCGAGAAGCATTGTATCAGATAGAGGAACCCAATTTACTTGAAATTTTGGAACCGGTTGCACGAAACATTGGGAACTAGATTGGAATTGATGCGACTTTCCACCCACAGACGATGGAGCAACGAGAGAGTCAATCAGATTTTGGAGGACATGCTAAGAGCTTGTGCACTAGATTATGGATCTAGTTGGGATGATAATTTGCCGTATGCAGAATTTTCCTACAACAATAGTTATCAAACCAGTTTGAAGATGGCACCTTTCGAGGCTTTGTATGGAAGAAGGTGCAGGACACCATTGTCATGGGACGAAACTGGAGATCGTCAGTTGTTTGGACCAGATTTGATTAAGGAGTGCGAGCAGAAAGTTAAGTTGATTCGAGGCAGGCTCAAGGTAGCCCGATCCGGACAAAAGAGCTATGCCGATTCAAAGCGCCAGCGATTGAGTATGAAGTTGGAGCAGTATATCTCGAGTATCCCCGCTTGAGGAGTTAAGCGTTTTGGAGTTAAAGGAAAGTTAGCACCCGTTTCGTTGGACCGTATAAGATTTTTGCAACGCATGGGAGAAGTTGCGTATAAGTTGGAATTGCGGAAGGACTGTCGAGGAGTTCATGATGTATTCCATGTTTCTCGATTGAAGAGATGTCACCCGAGATAGCGAGAGGTACCGTTAAGAGACACAGTACCATTGGAAGCAATCTGATTGAAGGATGACTTGACATATGAGGAAAAACCCGGTTAAGATTCTCGATTATGCGGTAGAGTTACCATGACAAGGTTATCAAGTTTTGCAAAGTTCGGTGGAGCCACCACTGCGAGGATGAAGCCACCGGAAAGAGAGGAAGTTTTGCTCAAGGACCACCCTCACCTATTTTCTAGCCAACCCGAATCTCGAGGGCGAGATTCATCTTAAGGGGGTAGGTTTGTAACATCCCAAATTTTCAATTTGGCATGTTATACATTAGATCATCATGCATATCATATTTTTCTCGCATTTTTCCGATCCTAGAAATTTCACGCAACTCAAGGACCCTCGGAGAGAGTTGGAAGTTTCATTATTTTCATATTTGGGGTTTTCCAAATCTTGAAAATAGGATCATTGGATTTATTTAAATTATCTTCATAACATTTTCAAATAAAAATATTTCGAGAGGGAATAATATGACTTTCCCAAGCAATTAGGAAAAATGAAGATATTATAAATAAACCAAATTTGGTTTTGGAAGATTTATTTTGCTTAGGCAAAAATGAGCATTTTAAAAATTTTATGCAAGTATATTGTTTTTAAAGTTCATTTTGTTCGACTCATTTTTAGGAGTCGGGGAAAATTTGTTTTATTTAATTTGGAATTCCTTTGGTATTTTTTTATTCGTTTTGGTTTAATTTATAAATAAAACGCCACTGGACCGAGGCCCACCCCAGCCACCCGGCCTGAGCCCAACGCCGACCCACCTCCCTCCTCCTCGCGCGCCCTTGCGGGCGGACTCCGCCACAGACGCCATCGCCGCCGCCCGAGTCCCGCCTCGACCCGGCCTCGCCGCCCCTCCCCAAGGCCCCCCTTTATAACCGCCGCCCCTCTCCCTCACCTTGACCTTGCCCGCCACGCCCCAAGCGGCCGCCGCCGCCTAAGGAGCCGCGACGCCCCTCGCCGGGAACTCCGCCCGAGCCCTCCCGACCCCGGGACCCCGCTAACCGAGCCATGGGACCTCGCCCGTGAAGAGCCAGGTAGCCGACCTCGCCGCCCCGCCGATCCGGTTTTCGCGAGAAAAACCCGATCCGTTTTTTTTTTTTTTAAAAATATGTTCGGTTTTTTTATAAAAACCTAGATTGGTTTTATTTTTTTTCGGTTTTCTTATTTAACGAACGTCCACCGAACCGTTCGCTTCAATGAACATGTTCGTTAGATTTGTTCTGTTAACGAACGCTCACTTTTTAACTCGTTCGTCGTTTTTCTTTTAATCGGAATTAATCCGTTATTTTTACGATTTGATTTCAGATCGATTTTCAAAACATTTTATTTCTTGCTCGTTTATCTAATCAGGTGATTCAAGCGCTGGAGTTTAAATATGAAACCGCCGTTCCGACTACCCTACTTTCACAGAGTTTTTCCACTGTGTAATTTTGACCTATTTTCAGATTTGCTAAACCGAGTCGTTCTCTCTCGAGTTCCGACTTTCGGTGGTTTATTTGATTTGATTCTTTTGCAACTTGAGGTTCTTAAGTTGAACTATCTGGTTAGATCTTTTATTCGAGATTTCACTGTGCATTAGATGAGTACTTATTGTATTCTTGTTGTTTGTCTGCGTTAGATCACACTGAGTGCGCCGCTTGTTATTTAGAATCTATAGGACTCGAGTATCATCAGCAAGGCAAGTAACACTTTGATCATACCTTTTCTACTACCCGGTTTTATGCATTAGATCAAACCCTCAAACACTTGCATGTTTAGGATCTAATTAAATTGTGGGATTGGGAAGTAGATTGAGGTAGTACCTATTACTGTTTTACTTATGAAACCTTGGGAGTTACTTCTACGTTTGCTTGATTATGCCATGCTATGCTAGTAGGCGTGGATTGGGTGAGTGAATATCCATGACAGATGTGAGATTTGTTAATTAATGGTTTATTTAAGGTGGCAACCTAAACACACATCTGGGTGGATTGAGGCACTGGTTTCTATCGAGATTTGCTGTATTTCTTGGACCGCCACCTGTGCTCTAAGGGATCATGAGATTATTCAAACTAGAAACTTCCGTGTGCAGCCACAAGCCAATTATGGGCTCTGGCGTAGTTGACTAAGTTGTGCGAACTCTTACAGGCGAGACTAGCTGATGTAGGGGATGTAGGTTGGTACGGTCTACCCACATGTAAGGTGCTAGCGCTTACGAAAGACTATGTCTCGGTCATCCGTTTCTCAAACACCATGTAGTCACGAGAACCAAGCGGAAGCGATCGAGTCTTGTGGGGAAAAGTGCCAAACCTCTGCAGAGTGTATAAACTAATCATGATTAGCCGTGTCCCCGGTTATGGACAAATCTTGAGTATCTAGTACTTGATTATCATGTGAATCTCAACATGTTACCTCTAAAATAAATGTATTGGGTTTTAATGAGTACTTTTTAATTGGGATTGAGGATGTCATCAACCATCTTCAATGTTTAACAACCACCATGATAGTTAAATAAAATTATTCCTTTGATGTAGGGAAAAATTGGCTTTTCGCAAAATGTAACCGTAGAGCCTTACCACCAGCCATATATGCATGTAGTATAGGCTTATTGCATCATTGCTCTTCGTGTTACATTGCGGCATATTCCATGTCTGACCCGTTTCGGCTGCAACTTTTCATGTTGCGAGACTTTTCGAACGACAGTAAGATGTTAGGTTGTGGTTCTATACTCGGTGATGCTACCTGGAGTTGATGGACTCACTCGTTTTCCAAGCCTTCCGCTGTTATTATTAGATGGCCTTAAGCCATATTATTGTATTAAGTTCCCTTGTGGACAACGATGTAATAAGTGTGTGATTGCTACTCTGCTATAAATCCTTGACATCTTGTGTGTCAGCATTCTTGATCGAGGATGACGAGTACAGAGCGCTAGATCCATTCGGGTCTGGTCGCGACATAGGTTGAGCCTTTTTAGTGAAATCAACAATGTATAGATCACCTCTACGTATACCGGCAAAGACCATTTTATGATTGTCTCGACGAAACACTTGGCAATCAATTTTAGTAAATAGGACATTGAATCCGAAATCAGCAAGTCTAGATACTGAAAGTAAGTTGTAGCCAAGAGATTCAACGAGCATGACATTCTGAATGGAGCTATCATGTGAGATGGCCACCTTACCGAGACCAACCACCTTACCCTTTGAGTTGTCATCGAAAGTGACATACTTTCGAGGACTATCATTATCAGCAAGCTCACGAAACATGTCTTTATCTCCGGTCATGTGATCGGTAAATCCACTATCAAGAACCCATTCCTTTCCTCCTGACATATATCCCCGAAGATTTGCCATAAGACCAAAATGTCTCATTGCATCATCAAGATCGAAATCACTATCATCATCCTCATCATAGTATCCATGTTCAACATCGTCATGTGGTGGATCAAGTCCTAGAGAGGGTAATTCATTAGAGTGAGTTTGACAATGATCTTGCTTATGAATTCTTATAGCTTCGGAAATAATATCACTAATAATACCAACATCTCCTTTGGCACGCATAAGGTTTGTAAGCTCAGATAGACGATCACCAAACATAGGATCACTAGTATTCATCTTACTCAAAGCAATAGACTTATGGGGAATTTCATCTAGATTTTTCAAGGAATAATTTGGAAATCATTCCTCAAGGAATTTCCATATAGTGTAGGCACACTCAAGAGTAGGCAGGATTCTAATTAAGTTTCTAGGCAAGCCTCTAGTGATAAGATTAACAGTTCTAAGATTGCTAGTCATGTCAATAGATTCATCAAGGGTAGGATGCATATGATCAACATGAGGTGCACAAGGGCTAGCAATGTACTTGTTAAAATGATATTGATTAAAAATTACAAGCATCTCATTTTTCCAATCATGAAAATACTCTCCATCAAGAATAGGCACTCTATGACTAAGACTCTCCAAAGTAGACTCATCCATCTTCCTCCAATGGTGATTAAACCAAGGCAATGGAGACCAAAGCTCTGATACCACTTGTAGGATCTTGAGAAGAGGTGTCTAGAGGGGGGGGGTGATTAGACACTAAGTACCAAAGTTGCAGTTTTTTAACCTTATTAAAGTTTGAGTGGAGTTTAGGCACAAGTTTAACATTCAATACATAACAAGCAAGCATGCAAAGAGTATATGAGCAGCGGAAAGTAAAGCATGCAACTTGCAAGAAAGTAAAGGGAAGGGTTTGGAGGATTCAAACGCAATTGGAGACACAGATGTTTTTGTCGTGGTTCCGATAGGTGGTGCTATCGTACATCCACGTTGATGGAGACTTCAACCCACGAAGGGTAGCATTCTTGCGAGTCCATGGAGGGCTCCACCCACGAAGGGTCCACGAAGAAGCAACCTTGTCTATCCCACCATGGCCGTCGCCCATGAAGGACTTGCCTCACTAGCGGTAGATCTTCACGAAGTAGGCGATCTCCTTGCCCTTACAAACTCCTTGGTTCAACTCCACAATCTTGTCGGAGGCTCCCAAGTGACACCTAGCCAATCTAGGAGACACCACTCTCCAAGAAGTAACAAATGGTGTGTTGATGATGAACTCCTTGCTCTTGTGCTTCAAATGATAGTCTCCCCAACACTCAACTCTCTCTCATAGGATTTGGATCTGGTGGAAAGAGGGTTTTAGTGGAAAGCAACTTGGGAAAGGCTAGAGATCAAGATTCATATGGTAGGAATGGAATATCTTGGCCTCAACACATGAGTAGGTAGTTCTTTCTCGAGAAATGGTAAGTTGGAAGTGTAGATTCGGTCGATGGCTCTCTCCACGAATGAAGAGGAGGTGGAGGGTATATATAGCCTCCACACAAAATCTAACCGTTACACACAATTTGCCAAACTTCGGTGGGATCGAATTGAGAAACTCGGTCGGACCGATTCAGCAAATCTAGTGACCGTTAGGATTTTGATTGGGACGAAATGCAACTTCGGTAGGACCGATATGGTTAGGGTTAGGGCATAACGTAATCTCGGTGAGACCGATTACACAAACTTCGGTGAGACCGATTTTGGTAATTAGCTAACGGAGAGTTGGTCGAGCAAACTTCGGTTGGACCGATTACTCAAACTTCGATGGGACCGATTTTGATAATGAGTCAACGGAAAGTTTGCATTGTAATCTCGGTAGAACCAATTGCTCAAACTCGGTGAGACCGATTTTGATAATGGACATACACAGAGAGATTACAACCCCATCTCGGTGAGACCGAGATCCCTATCGGTGAGACCGATTTGCCTAGGGTTTGTGGCAGTGGCTAAGACTTTCAAACTCGGTGGCGCCGGATAGGAAGAATCAGTGGGGCCGAGTTTGACTTTAGGTTTTAGGACATATGTGTGTAAGTGGGAAAGTAGTTGAGGGTATTTGGAGCATATCACTAAGCACTTGAAGCAAGAGGCTCATTAAGCAACACCTCATCCCTCCTTGATAGTATTGGATTTTCCTATAGACTCAATGTGATCTTGGATCACTAAAATGTAAAATGAATAGTCTTGAGCTTGAAGCTTGATCCAATCCTTTGTCCTTAGCATCTTGAAGGAGTTCCCACATCCTTTAGTCCATGCCACTCCATTGTTGAACTTATCTGAAACATACTAGATAAAAGTGTTAGTCCAACAAGAGATATGTTGACATTAATTACCAAAACCACCTTGGGAGCACTTGTGCTTTCACTTTCTCGTGATGATCAATCCATGCTCGATACTTCTTGTATTGTTTCTTTTATGAAGAAGACTATTGGATTCAGGTGGCATCTTTCAGAAAGAATTAAATGCAACTCTGAAGATTGGGAACTCGACGAAGGTAAAGATCCAGGTCTTAAGCTTAAGTTTGATTGTGTTAAATCTTTTATGAATACCGATGATTTTCACAAGTTTAGCACTAAATACGGACTTGACTATGAGATAGTAGCCTCTTTTTGTGAATCATTTGCTACTCATGTTGACCTCCCTAAGTAGAAGTGGTTTAAATATCATCCCCCTATTTAAGAAGAAGTTAAGAACTGGTTAAAGCTAAATATGAAACTATTATTTACAATGTTGATCCACTTGTGCCTATTGCTTATATTGAAAAACCACCTTCCCTGTAGGATAAAGGAATATACTAAGGTATCAACTATGGTTCGCAAAAGTAATATTAAAACACCTAAAACCTCTGAGCAAATTAAAGTAGAACCTAGTGTTGCTATGGTTAAAGATCTCCTGGTAGAAATATTGATGGGCATGTTATTTATTTCTATGATGAAGCTGCTAGAATTGCTAAACCCGATGAAAAGTATAAACATAGACCTATTGTTGGCATGCATGTTGTCTCAGTTAAAATAGGAGATCACTATTATCATGGTTTATGTGACTTAGGTGCTAGCGTGAGTGCTATTCCTTTTACCTTATACCAATAAATTATGAATGATATAGCACCCGCTGAGATAGAAGACATATATGTTACTATTAAACTTGCTAATAGAGACACAATCAAACCACTTGGGATTGTTAGAGATGTTGAAGTCTTGTGTGGGAAAATAAAATACACTACTGATTTTCCAGTTCTTGGTTCCCCAAAGATGATTTTTGTCCCATTATCTTTGGTAGACCTTTCTTGAACACTGCCAATGCCACTATAGATTACCATAAACAAACTGTCAGTGTTAGCTTTGGTGATGAGTCTCATGAGTTTAACTTCTCTAAGTTTAGTAGACAACCTCATAAGAAAGAATTACCTAGTAAGGATGAAATAATTGGACTTGCTTCTATTGCTATGCCTCCTACTGATCCTTTAGAACAATTTTTGCTAGACCATGAAAATGATATGCACTTGCGTGAAAGAAATGAAATAGATAAAATTTTCTTTGAACAACAACCTCTGCTTAAACACAATTTGCCTATTGAAACTCTAGGAGGTCCTCCTCCACCTAAAGGTGATCCTGTGTTTGAATTAAAACAATTGCCAGACACTCTGAAGTATGCTTGTCTTGATGAGAAAATGATATATCCTGCTATTATTAGTGCTAACCTTTCAAGACATGAAGAAGAAAGATTATTAATTTTTTTGAAGAAGCATCGTGCCGCTATTGGATATACTCTTGATGATCTTAAGGGCATTAGTCCCACTCTATGTCAGCACAAGATTAATATGGAACCTGATGCTAAACCCGTTGTTGATCATCAACGACGTTTGAATCCTAAGATGAAAGAAGTGGTAAGAACTAAAATACTAAAACTTCTGGAAGCATGTATAATCTATCCCATAGCTGATAGTAGATGGGTAAGTCATGTTCATTGTGTCCCTAAGAAAGGAGGTATTACTGTTGTTCCTAATGAAAAAAATGAGCTATTCCACAAAGGATTGTTACTGGCTATAGAATGGTAATTGATTTTAGAAAATTAAATAAAGATACTAGAAAAGATCATTACCCTTCGAATTTTATTGGTCAAATGCTAGAAAGATTATCTAAGCATACACACTTTTGTTTTCTTGATGGATATTCTGGTTTTTCTCAAATACCTGTTCCACAACCTGATCAAGAGAAAACCACTTTTACTTGTCCTTTTGGAACCTATGCTTATAGACATATGCCTTTTGGTTTATGCAATGCACCTGCTACCTTTCAAACATGTATGACTGCTATATTCTCTTATTTTTGTGAAAATATTGTTGAGGTTTTCATGGATGATTTTTCCGTTTACGGAACTTCTTTTGATGTTTGCTTAAGCAACCTTGATCGAGTTTTGCAGAGATGTGAGCAAACTAATCTTGTCTGAAGTGCCACTTTATGGTTAATGAAGGTATTATCTTGGGGCATAAAATTTCCGAACGAGGTATTGAGGTGGATAAAGCTAAAGTTGACGCAAATGAGAAAATGCCATGTCCTAAAGATATTAAAGGTATTCGTAGTTTCCTTGGTCATGCTGGTTTCTATAAGAGGTTTATTAAAGACTTCTCTAAAATTTCTAGGCCTCTTACTAATCTTTTACAAAAGGATGTTCCATTTGTTTTTGATGATGACTGTGTAGAAGCCTTCGAAACACTTAAGAAAGCCTTAACTACTGCACCTATTGTTCAACCACCTGATTGGAACTTGCCTTTTGAAATAATGTGTGATGCTAGTGACTATGTTGTTGGTGCTGTTCTAGGAAAAATAGTTGATACGAAATTAAATGTTACCCATTATGCTAGTAAAACTCTAGATAGTGCCCAAAGAAATTATGCTACTACTAAAAAAGAATTTTTAACAGTTGTGTTTGCTTGTGATAAATTCAGATCTTACATTGTTGATTCCAAAGTAATTGTTCACACTGATCATGCTGCTATAAAATATCTTATGGAAAAGAAAGATGCTACACCTAGACTCATTAGGTGGGTTCTCTTGCTACAAGAATTTGATTTACATATCAACGATAGGAAAGATTTGAGAACCCTGTAGCAGATAACTTATCTAGGTTAGAAAATATTCTTGATGACCCACTACCTATTGATGATAGTTTTCCTGGTGAACAACTAGCTGCAATAAATGTTTATCATAATACACCTTGGTATGGTGAGTATGCTAATTACGTTGTTGCTAAATATATACCACCTAGTTTCACATACCAACAAAAGAAAAAATTCTTCTATGATTTAAGACATTACTTTTGGGATGACCCACATCTTTATAAAGAAGGAGTAGATGGTATTATTAGACGTTGTGTACATGAGCATGAACATGAACAAATCCTACGGAAATGTCACTCCGAAGCTCATGGAGGACATCATGCGGGAGATAGAACTGCTCACAAGTTATTGCAATCTGGTTTTTATTGGCCTACTCTCTTCAAGGATGCCCGTAAGTTTGTTTTATCTTGTGATGAATGTCAAATGATAGGTAATATTGGTAAGTGTCAGGAAATGCCTATGAATTATTCACTTGTTTTTGAACCATTTGATGTTTGGGGTTTTCATTATACGGGACCTTTTCCTTCCTCTAATGGGTATACACATATTTTGGTTGCTGTTGATTATGTTACTAAGTGGGTAGAAGCTATTCCAACTAGTAGTGCTGGTCATAAAACTTCCATTAAAATGCTTAAATAAGTTATTTTTCCCAAGGTTAGGAGTCCCTAGATATTTAATGATTGATGGTGGTTCACACTTTATTCATGGTGTTTTCCGTAAAATGCTTGCTAAATATGATGTTAACCCTAGAATTGCTTCACCCTATCATCCTCAATCTAGTGGTCAAGTTGAACTTAGCAATAGAGAAATAAAATTAATATTAAAAAAACTGTCAATAGGTCCCGAAAGAATTGGTCGAAGAAATTAGATGATGCACTTTGGGCTTACAGAACAACTTATAAAAATCCTATGGGTATGTCTCCTTATAAAATGGTTTATGGAAAAGCTTTTAATTTGCCTCTTGAGTTAGAACATAAAGCATATTGGGTAATTAAAGAACTCAACTATGATTTCAAACGTGCCGATGAAAAGAGGTTATTTGATATTAGCTCACTAGATGAATGGAGAACCCAAGCTTATGAAAATGCTAAACTATTCAAAGAAAAGGTTAAAAGGTGGCATGACAAAAGAATCCAAAAGCGGGAATTTAAAGTTGGGGAATGTGTTCTTTTGTACAAATCTCGTTTTAGATTCTTTGCAGGGAAACTTCTTTCCAAATTGGAAGGATATTATATTATCGAAGAGGTTTACCGTTCTGGAGCCATTAAGATCAATAATGCTGAAGGTACAAACCCGAAGGTGGTCAATGGACAAATAATCAAACATTATATCTCAGGTACGCCTATTAATGCTGAAAGCAACATTATCCAAACCATGACACCGGAAGAACATATAAAAGAAAACTTCCAGAACACTCCAGAATCCTGAAAAAGAGGAGGTACGTGATACTTAAGTAAATGGACTCCCAAAAATCCACATAAAAATTTTCTGTCAGTTCTGGAATGTAACAAAAATTAGGAAAATAAAAAATAACCAGGAAGGCAACCGAGGAGGGCACAATACACCAGGGCACGCCTGCCCTGCCTAGCATGCTCAGGTGGGTTGTGCCCACCTCGGGAACCTTCTCGACTCCATTTTCCTCACGTTTGCTTGTTTCCCAAGATAAAAATTATATTCATATACCCCCTGGACGTATTGACCACCGCATCACGGAGAAATCTTCTGTTCTTGATTATTTCTGTTTTTCTGATAGATTTAAAAATATGTCGTCTCAAGATTCACAGGGAGAGAGCCCTATTTCTTACCAGCCTCTCGATCCAAATGTCTTTAGGAAGACCTTCCCATATTTTGGTTCACGGATGAGGAGGAGGACACCGATCCTGAGGAGATGGAGGATGCATCCTTAGATGAAGATGAAATTCCACTACCTCAACACTACAAAAAAATACACTTCTATGATGATACGTGTTTGTCACAGTAGGTCACGTTTTCCGTCATGCATGTACATCCATGAAAATTTTATGATAGAATCAGGATAGTCATACCTGTGCTGTCGTAGAAGTGTTCCATGACATTACCAAAATTATCATCACGGAAGTGTCCACTTCCATGACGATAAATCGCGCGTCATAGAAGTGCTTTCGTCAAGGGTGACCGACATGTGGCATCCACCATAACGGAACACCTTTAAGCTATCGAGCCCGGTTTTGGATCCGATAACCCGTTAACAGCCCAGACCAATGGGGATTTTCCATGTGTAAAATACTCATTGGCCGGAGGAAACACGTGTTTGCTCACCGTTGGGACAGATGTCATCCACTCATTGGACATGAGGTGCCTATGATACGTTGACACGTGTCACGACCCAACAGAGGCCCATTTCGGTGAAACGGTCGGCCCAGCTAAAGGCCCACCATGTTTCTTCAGGCACTAGTGGGCTGGCCCGTTAACAGCCTGCCATGTTTTGGGCCAAATTGAGGCCCATACCAGACCAGGCCCGTTCACAGCCTACCGTGTTTTGGGCCAAATTACGGCCCATATCGGATCAGGCCCGTTAACAGGCCACCATTCTTTTGGGCCCATTCTAAGATAGGTTTGTATTTCAGCCTGTTAAATGCCCGTTTACCAGTTCGACCCAATAAGAGTTTTGGCACATTAGCGATGCATGGTGCATCTGGGACGTTGTCGGCCCGGTTTAACTTTAGGCCATTGCCCATGCAGACACTGGGCTATTTCTTGTCCGAAGTAACTTTAGGCCTCTTAACGGCCCGTAGTCTGTGTATAAATTTCAGCCCAACTGGCCTACCAGCCTGTTAATGGCCCATGTAACAGTTGGGCCTACTTACAGCCCGCATTGAATACGGCCTTCTTACAACCCATCTGATAATGGCCCGTGACACTTTTAGGCCTATGGCCCACGTAGATACCGGCCTGCTTAAAGCCCATAATTTTATTGGGAAACGGGCCCAAGATATATTTTGGCCTGTTAACTGCTCGTCCTATTTGGGCCAAACATGGGCCTTAGGCGATTCGGCTGTATTGGCCGTGAATTTTTTGGCTCAACGCTATCCCAATCTAGGTTTTAGCTTTGTTAAAAGTCCATTGTATTCTCTGGCCCAGCTGGCCAGAACTTTACTCGGCATGTTAAAGGCGGGAAACAACCATAAGGTTTAGACCTGCTAATGGCCCAAGATGATTATAGGCCGACGTTTTGGCCCATATGAGTAATGGGCTGCCCTGAAGACCGACAACACTGTGATCCACTGAACCTTCCAGCCTAAATTACAACATACCGACCAAGAATAAACCTAGACTATACAACAAAGAAATTACATCATATTACATCCCCTCGGCATCAAAGTTTGCCGCTAGTGATAATAAAGGGAAACCAGACAGCAGATTACATAAACTAGGCAGGTCACCACCAGCAGAAGTTAACATGCGGATAGAATAATAGACAGAACCGACAACACTTCAACACAGTTCAAGAAAGGTTAGCCCAGCCCAGCAGCTGCAGCGCAAGTGGCTTAGCAACCTGATGAGACTGCGCTTCTTTGGCGCTTATATCCACCAACTGAAGCTGCATAGCATCAATAAACATGCTGTACTTACAGTTAATCTTGCATAGAGATTGGAGTTCCAGTCGTATTTGAGTGGAAGCATGTATTTCTGCTTGAATTTCAGACTGAAGAAGTCGAACAGATTCAGGCAGCGACTTCATCGAGCTTGTGTCACCGAGTAAGTTTGACACTACATCAAGATGTGACTTCGTGGTTGTATCCCTACCCTCAATATGTTTTGCCTTCTCCTCTGGAATATGTGTTAGAGGGACAAACAATGGGTTAAATCTCACTATCATTGTGGCGATTCTTCCTAGCAGCGGTGTTGTCACCTGAGCGAGAAACAAGTAGGTAGATAACAGGTTTTGCCGCATTATAAGCATCGGTATTTGTCAATTCATCTCATTTCTTTGTCGAAATAAAGAGACCGCGGTTTAAAATAGCATTAACATAATAGGCATTGTTCATAGTTAAGGCGGCAGGAAATGACATTGTGCGAGAGCGGCCCGACTTCACGGACCAACTGGATTACGAGATCAAGAACACAAGCATAGATGTAGTTCTAAACAACGTATAAGCATGAATGGTGAGTGTATTGTCAATTTATACCATTTCAGATTGGTAAATAAAGAGACACGATTTAAATAACATTAATATAATATGGCATTGTTCATAGTTGAGACATAGCAGGATATGACATTGTGCTATTGTTGGTAGTCTCACCACACCACTGGATTACAGGTCAACAACACAAGCATACACATAGTGCTAAAGAACATAACTTGCTATGTTTAGTTTAATTTACATGGTACGCATAAGGAACTATATTGTACAACTAAAGACTGAAATTGAGTACGACAAACTTATGTTTATGTATTTCTACTTTATAAACTTTGAACAAGCAATTTGATGCAGACGACAAAAATAAACAGCATTTGCACTCATAGCTATCCAAATATAAACAACAAAGTTTGAAGGCTCGAGGAGAACAAACTTACATTAGTAGTGAAGACAGGCTCTATAAAGGCCTTGTCCATATTGATGGGGGGCAATTCGAGAAGTTTACCTCACACTCTTCTTCAAGAGTATTGTCTTTATTCTACATTTTGTTCAGAGTAAATATAGATGTGAAAATATAGGAAAAAATGGCGATTATTTAACTTAAGATGCAGAGTACAAATGTAAATACAACATACAGGAAGAAGGCATTGACAAGAGCAATGCGGGGATAAACTTCTTCAGTATCATTGGTTTTATTCAATATTTTGTCAAGAGTAAATGTAGATCTGATGTGTAGAAAAATGGAGGACAAGGGAAAATAAGCTACAAAGTGTACATGAAGAACTAGCTGACAAATATAAGGACAACAAATACTTACAAGAACAATGCAGAACTAAATTTCTTCATAGGCATTGGGTTTATTCTACATTAATTTAAGCATTAATATAGATATGATAATTTGGAGCGAACAGTGGATAAGCAAGCTATAATGCACAATGATGTCACATAATCCACCAGGTATGAATGTAAGGACAGCGATAGGACAATAGGTACTCACAAGAGCAAAGCAACGACCAACATAGTTGCGATATCCTAGGTTTTGCGGCACTGGTTCTATCGCCAATATACGTCGGGTGCTATGTGATTTCTCTGGTAGCACCACCTTTTTCAAGGACTTTGCTTGTACTCCTTGAGTTACGCAATCACCTCTTCCTTTTGGATGTCTGAAACACAAGAACAACATTTGAATGGAAAAACATGGTATGACGACAAATGTAATAGGTGTTGATAATGGATGGGCATGGCATCTTCACATATATCATGAGTAAACTAAGAGGATGGCGGTGCAACGAAGCAAAAGAAATGCAAGACACCTTATGCAAGATATGTGCAACCAATAAAACCTTGCCAAATTAGAACATGCACCTTATTGGGTGAACAAGATAGGCCATCTGCCTTTGACTCCTTGAGCTCAGAATAGTCATTAGGATCATTTTCTGAATACGAATCTATAGGTCAGGAGCATGTGGGTTTCATTGCATTCACAATGGACCTCAATCCCTTGATACCAAGTTTGTTACCCATTGAACTGTTCATAATATTCTTACGATGTGCGCATTCTTATATTCATTGTGATTACGTACAATATCTGTAAAGCATGAAAACACAAATAGTAGTGAGATTATCTTTGTAATGCAGAGGATATTGTAATATAATAGAGGCTCCCTGTAAACCCTTGTGTGCTATCACTGGATTCTGATGAGAAAGCCCATGTGTGTTGTAATATGGTGAGTAGAGTAATATAATCTGGCACAACTACACAAAAAAAGGCTCCCTGTTGGGGGGCCCAGATGTAAGGATAATTGGCAGATGATAGATTCATAATATACTGTATAGAAAGTTTATTGCCAAACCATGATAACGAGAGCGCAGAGCCAGTAGGCAGATTGTAGTGTAGATAATAGGGGTACACCATAACCACCATAAATAAATCGGGAAAGCGGAACTGGCTGGAAAACATAGGGTTTTGCCGCTACTAATATGCAGCCTATCGATCACCTATAGGACAGCTCTATTCATCTGAAGGCGCACATCTGTTACTATTAGTTTAGTCTATCAAAGACCGCGCTGCTCCCACCATTTCTGGGGTATTATGGCAGACCAACTCGAAGTGCAAAATCATTTAGCAGAACCGGCCAAATAGAGGTGTCGACTGCAGATGTCCGTGCTTCCCTTCCTGACAAGGAACATACTGTGCTTCCCATACAAAACATCGCACGGGCCGCCGGCCGAACCACCGGCCCCCACCGCATGTGTTCCTCCGTCACCCCCGCCCCCACCCGCGTCAAGTTTTCTTCGTTCGGCGAGGCCCCACCACTGCCCCCCACAACCACCGTCCCCACCCGAGCCCCTTCCTTCGCACCGGCGAACTCCGGCAAGCTCTCAAAAATCGACTAACCCAATTTTGAAATTTAGTCTATTGTCATTTAACTAGTGTGGAATATAAAAGGGGAAGACCATAAGCATTGTGAGTATAGTGTTGAGCGTGCCATGGCGGATCTGAAGGTGCAAACCGGACAAAGCAACTCAACTAACAAGTAAGTGATGGACAATAAATCAGAGTAAAGCAGTGGCAATCTATTTTCTTGCTGCAACAAATAAGTTGAGCAGATACGAAAGAGTACCGCCTCTGGTGCGGCGCCGTGTATGCATCTGCTGAGAATTTGACGGCGCTGCGGTAGCGATGGCTGTCGGCAGTGTGGAAGCAGATCTAGGAGGGTAGACGATGGCAGCAGGGTGCGGTGGACGAGACGGTCGTGGGAGCGGCGCCGGCAAGGTGGACGACGGCGGGGATGAAGCGAGAGGACGGGATGCAAGGATCCCTGTTGAAAGGATCGAGAAGAGGTGTCTAGAGGGGGGCTGAATAGACTCTAATCAAGAAAAGTTATAGTTTTTAATTTCTCTTAAGTTGATGTGGAGTTTTAGCACAAGTTTAAACATTCACAATACATATCTAGCAAACATGCAAGGATACAAGAGTATACGAGCAGCGGAAAGTAAAGCATGCAAGTTGCAAGAATGTAAAGAGAAGGGATTGGAGTTTGCAAACGCAATTTGGAGACACGGAGATATTTTATCCGTGGTTCCGATAGGTGGTGCTATCGTACATCCACTTTGATGGAGACTTCAACCCACGAAGGGTAGCATTTGCCTTGAGTCCACGGAGGGCTCCACCCATGAAGGGTCCACGAAGAAGCAACCTTGTCTATCCCACCATGGCCGTCGCCCACGAAGGACTTGCCTCACTAGGGTAGATCTTCACGAAGTAGGCGATCTCCTTGCCCTTACAAACTCCTTGGTTCAACTCCACAATCTTGACGGAGGCTCCCAAGTAACACCTAGCCAATCTAGGAGACACCACTCTCCAAAAAGTAACAAATGGTGTGTTGATGATGAACTCCTTGCTCTTGTGCTTCAAATGATAGTATCCCCAACACTCAACTCTCTCTCATAGGATTGGATTTGGTGGAAAGAAGATTTGAGTGGAAAGCAACTTGGGGAAGGCTAGAGATCAAGATTTATGTGGTTGGAATGGAATATCTTGACCTCAACACAAGTGTAGGTGGTTCTCTCTCGGCAAATATGTATTGGAAGTGTAGGCATGTTACGATGGCTCTCTCCATGAATGAAGAGTGGGTGGAGGGGTATATATAGCCTCCACACAAAATTTAACCGTTACACACAAATCACCAAACTTCGGTGGGACCGATTAGGAGAACTTCGGTCGAGACCGACTTCAGTTCATAATGTGACCGTTAGGTGTTTCAGTGGGACCGACAGGATCAACTCGGTGGGACCGATGTGCTAGGGTTAGGGTAAATCCAAAACTCGGTTTGACCGATTTCTCAGACTCGGTGAGACCGATTTGGGTAATATGTGAAACAGAGTGTTGGCCATGCAAATTCGGTGGGGCCGGTTGCAAATTTTGGTGGGACCGAAATTATTGCAACAGACAACAGAGAGTTTGCAAGCCCATCTCGGTGAGACCGAGATCCCATCGGTGAGACCGAACTGATTAGGGTTTACAGCGGTGGCTATGTCAAGATAACTTCGGTGGCGCGAGATAGAAAGAATCGGTGGGTCCGAGTTTGACTTTTAGGTTTGGGACATATATGGATATGAGAAAGTGGTTGAGGGCTTTGGAGCATATCACTAAGCACTTTGAGCAAGAAAGCCATTAAGCAACACCTCATCCCCTCTTAATAGTATTAGCTTTCCTATGGACTCAATGTGATCTTGGACCACTAAAATAGAAATGTAGAGTCCTGAGCTTTGAGCTTGAGCCAATCCTTTGTCCTCAGCATCTTGAAGGGGTTCCACATCCTCTAGTCCATGCCACTCCATTGTTGAACTCATCTGAAACATACTAGATAGAAGCATTAGTCCAACAAGAGATATGTTGACATTAATTACCAAAATCACCCAGGGAGCACTTGTGCTTTCAATCTCCCCCTTTTCGGTAATTGATGACAACATACATCAAAGCTTTAGATAAAGATATAGAGAACAACAAGTAAAGCTTTGGAAAGACATGTAACATGCATAAGTTCCCCCTATATGTATGCACTCATGTAAATATGGAAAATAGGAGCATGTGAATGCATAAGCATGACAAAGTAGTCCATGTGTTACATGTATCTTGGCTATATGCATCGGAGCAACTGATTTGAATATAGGAAATGTAACTTCATGCTCATGAGTCCTTCTTGCAAACAGTATGTACAACAATAAGAGATCCTCATACACATGTCTGTGATGCATATACTTACCTTGTGGTCTTGAGTTGGCTTAGAAGAGAATGAACCTGAGTAAACAAGGTTAGATGACACAGATACATCTACTAGCCGGAGCAAACAAAAGAACCACAAAAGTACCAAGACTGGGATGACATGTATAAAGTGAGTACTGAGTACTCTGTTGATATAGACATGTCCCCAAAAGTAAAGATGTGCAATAAAATCAGAGATTTCCTTCCCTTAGATGTCTTGCTCCCCCTGAATCTTGCATGGGATATTGGGAGAAGACAGGGAACATAAAATCAGAGCAAAAGAAAAGAAACAGAGCTAATGCAAGCAATCAAATATGAACACGTCTTTCCCCTCTTAAAGACATGTAACTTCTTTCCTCTTGAACACCAAGCATCTGGGGTTTCTTACACTCTCCCCCTGAGTATTCTCTCCCCCTATAGGAATGATTTAGCTTAAGCTTTGATGTAATCTCTCTCTCTCTCCCCCTTTGACATCAATTTCCAAGAAGGGCTCTTATGGATTTTTATTTCAAAAAGGGTTTGGTCCTTGAGGCTCAAAGCAAAGTAGCAAGTTGAATATGATGCTGGTAGAGGACAAGAGTCATTGAGTGGAGCTGGAGCAAAAAAAGTATGCAGGAACAAGTGGCAAGCTGTCTTTCCTGTAGTGAAATCGGAAGCACCGAGTTGTGTGCTTCGGTGGCACCGAGAGAATTCGGTTGAACCGAAAGAAACAAACCGGTGTGACCGAGTCCATCACAGAGAAAACACTTGTCACCTCAGCTCACTAGGCACTTAAGATCTCACAAGGATTTGCAAGGAATTTGATGCGGAAAATGCAGAACAGGAAGAAATAATGAGATCTAGATGAAGTGTTTTTTGAAAGGGGAAACAAATATGCACGAGACAAATGCAAGAACACAGAGAAACACAAGAGAACTTCATCTAGAATTGGGCGGCGACAAAGTCACCTATGTTAGAGTATACTGACATAGGAGTCAAGTGAGGGCACTTGATCATAGGTCATACTCATCGTTTAAGCTCAAAATGGGGTTACCATTTTTCGTTTAAGCAACTTGATGTATTCTCATCTTGTTGAGTTGCTTTGCCCCATGATTTGGAGTAAAGCTTCTCTAAGATGGATTAACGTACCTTGGGTGATGGTGTTGATCTTGATCATGTAGTTGAACTTGTGTGGGTTGCTCAAGGTTGATGTAGCTCATCGAGAGTTGGGAGCACCACTTGGAATTTGAGTTCATCTACCTACATGGGTTAGTTTTGCAAGGAAGAGCACTTGTGTATCCAAAATGACAATCATAAAATTTAATGTAGACTTTGTCAAAGGATATGTTTGAAGAGTTTTGTGTTTCCTTGTCTTCAACCACCATTGTGTAGAGACTTGATGATGTAGAGATCGCTCAA
Source organism: Aegilops bicornis (assembly GCA_021605145.1). Taxonomy (NCBI): domain Eukaryota; kingdom Viridiplantae; phylum Streptophyta; class Magnoliopsida; order Poales; family Poaceae; genus Aegilops; species Aegilops bicornis. Next base: position 108,332,531 of record CM038671.1, read on the forward strand.
GATGTGAGTGAGTTGCAATCCCATGGATTTAGATTCATCCAAGCACCTACAAGGTTTAGATAGCATGCAAGGGTGCAAAAATATCCAAGACATATAGATGGCATCATGAAAGAAGTATCAATGATTAGTCAAAGGCTCATGCCTTGCATGTATCCAAATGGAGTTCCTACTCCAAGTTTGAAGCATCAATGATGTTCAATTCACCTCTCAAACAACAAAAGACTTTCTCATCAAGCGGTTTGGTAAATATATCCGCTAATTGCTTAGCGGTGCGAACATGCTTAAGATCAATGTCCCCTTTGGCAACATGATCTCGAATGAAATGATGATGAACTTCAATATGCTTAGTTCGATAATGTTGCACGGGATTGTGAGCAATAATAATAGCATTTACTTGTCACAAAAACCAATGGAACATGTTTCACATATATCCCATAATCTTTAAGAGTTTGGGTCATCCAAAGTAATTGGGCACAACATGATCCAGCGGCAATGTATTCCGCTTTGGCAGTGGATAAGGATACCGAGTTTTGTTTCTTGGAGGACCAAGACACAAGAGATCTACCAAGAAATTGACAAGTACCCGAAGTAGACTTTCTATCAACCTTGTCTCCGGCATAGTCCGAATCGGAGTAACCAACAAGATCGAAAGAAGACCTCTTAGGATACCAAATGCCAAAATTTGGTGTGTATATTAAGTATCTCACTATCCTTTTCACAGCCTTAAGATGACACTCTTTAGGGGCCACTTGATATCGTGCACACATGCACACACTTAGCATAATGTCAGGACGGGAGGCACATAGATATAACAAGGAACCAATCATAGAGCGGTAAACCTTTTGATCAACCGGTTCACCATCCTTAGTCAAGTACAGGTGTCCACTAGTAGGCATGGGTGTAGACATACCTTTGCATTCTTGCATATTGAACTTTTTGAATAAGTCCTTGGTGTACTTTGTTTGAGAAACAAAGGTACCTTCCTTAGTTTTCTTAATTTGCAAACCGAGAAAGAATTTGAGTTCACTCATCATAGACATCTCAAACTTCTCCGACATTAGCTTTCCAAACTTCTCACTAAAATGAGGGTTAGTTGAACCAAATATAATATCATCAACATAAATTTGGCACACAAATAGTTCTCCATTAACCCTTTTAGTAAAAGAGTAGAATCATTTTTCCAATTTCATAGCCTTTTCAATAAGGAACTTGGTCAAGCATTTATACCACGCTCTAGGAGCTTGTTTAAGACCATAAAGGGCTTTGTGAAGTTTGTAAACATGATTAGGTTTCTTAGGATTGACAAAGCCGGGAGGTTGCTTAACATAAACTTCCTCCTCAATTTCACCATTTAGAAAAGCACTTTTAATGTCCATTTGGTACAAGGTGATATCATGGTGATTACCATAAGCAAGTAAGATGCGAATGGACTCAAGTCTAGCAATGGGAGCATATGTCTCACCATAGTCCATACCTTCGACTTGAGTGTAGCCTTGGGCGACTAGGCGTGCTTTGGTGCGGACGACTTGACCACCTTCATCTTGCTTGTTGCGAAACACCCATTTGGTACCAATGATGTTGTGGTTGTTGTTGGGCTTCTCGACCAATGTCCACACTTGGTTTCTCTCAAAGTTGTATAGCTCTTCATGCATAGCATTTATCCAATCCGAATCTTCCAATGCTTCTTCAACCTTCATAGGTTCAATGCTAGAGATGAATGAGTAATGTTCGCAAAAATTAGCCAAACGAGTTTTAGAGCGAGTGATTCTCCAGGTTTGGATATCATTGTAGATTTGCTCGACGGGATGATCTTTAGCGATGCTTGCTAGAACTCGTGGGAGCTTTGGCTTGGTTCGGGGTGGAACATCTTCTTCATCTTGGTCTTCTTCTTGGTCTTATTCATTGTTGACGTTGTCATTCTCTTGTCATGGTGGAGAAGGAGGTTGTTGGTGTTCATCTTGGTGCTCTTCCTCGTTTTCTTCGTCTTGGTGTGTCCCACTTGTGGATGCTTCCGTATCAATTCTTGGTTCACCTTGTCGTGAGGTAGAAGCTTCCACTTGGACGGACGAGGTACTCTCCTTCACCTCCATTGGACGAATCTTGCCAATAGACAAGTCTTGAATTGCTTCCGAAGGGTGTTTGTCTCCTACATCAATTGGCAATTGCTCTACTTGTGAGCCGTTAGATTCATCAAACTTCACATCTACTGTCTCTTCAACCTTTCGGGTGAAATTGTTGTCGACACGGTAAGTGTGAGAGTTTGAGCCATAACCAAGTAGGAAACCTTCATGAGATTTAGGAGCAAATTTAGTACGACGATGCTTATCAAGAATGTAGCACTTTGAGCCAAATACTCGAAAGTATCCAACTTGCGGTTTGTTGCCGGTTAGGAGCTTGTATGCCGTCTTGCCGAGTAGCTTGTGAAGATACAAGCGATTTGTTGCATGACAAGCTGTCTCAACCGCTTCCTCCCAAAAGTGTTTTGAAGTCTTGTACTCATCAAGAATCGTTCTTGCCATCTCAATAAGAGTCCGATTCTTTCTCTCAACAACTCCATTTTGTTGAGGTGTGTACGTAGCCGAGAACTCATGTGAAATCCCCTCTTCGTCAAGAAAGGTATCCACATTTGCGTTCTTGAACTCCGTTCCGTTGTCGCTCCGAACCTTTTTGATCTTCACGTCAAAATTGATTTTGGGCCTTCCTAGCGAAGTTTTTGAAGATCTTTTGGACCTGCGATTTGTCATCAAGAAAGTACACTCACGTAAATCTTGAAAAATCATCAACTATGACTAGACCAAATGAGTTACCACCGAGACTCTTGTAGGCATTTGGACCAAAGGATCCATGTGAAGTAGCTTGAGTGGTCTTCTCGTGGTCATGATGTTCTTCGCGTGATGACTTCCTCCAACCTATTTCCCTGCCTGACAAGCACTACAAAGTCTATCCTTGTCAAATATGACATCTTTTACTCCAAGGATATGATCACCTTTAATAAGCTTATCTAGATTTCGCATGCCCACATGACCTAGCCTTCTATGCCACAACCAGCCTTTAGAAGACTTAGCAATTAAGCAAGTTCTAGGTTGAGCCTTTTTAGTGAAATCAACAATGCAAAGATCACCTCTACGTATACCGGTAAAGACCATTTTACGATTGTCTCTATGAAACACTAGGCAATCTACCTCAGTAAATAGGACATTGAAACCGAAATCAACAAGTCTAGATACTGAAAGTAAATTGTACCCAAGAAATTCAACGAGCATGACATTTTGTATGGAGCTATCATGTGAGATGGCCACGTTACCTAGGCCAACCACCTTACCCCTTGAGTTATCACCAAAAGTGACATACTTTCGAGGGCCGTCGTTTTCAGCAAGCTCATGGAACATATCTTTATCTCCGGTCATATGATCAGTATATCCACTATCAAGGGCCCATTCCTTTCCTCCGGCCATGTAGCCGCGAAGATTTGCCATAAGACCAAAGTGTCTCATCGCATCATCAAGATCATAGTCACTATCATCAGCCTCATCATAGTATCCATGTTCAACATCATCTTGTGATTGATCAACTCCTAGAGAGGGTAATTCATTAGATAAATGATCATTTCTATGGTTATCTTTATGAATTCTAATGGCTTCGGAAATGATATTTCTAATGATTCCAACATCTCCTATGGCACGCATGAGATTGGTAAGATCAAATAAACAATCACCAAAGCTAGGATCACTAGAATTCATCTTACTCAAGGCAATAGACTTATGGAGAATTCGTCTAAATTTTATAAGGAATAATTTGGAAATCGTTCCTCAAGAAATCTCCATATAGTATAGGCACAATCAAGAGTAGGCAAACTAGCAATCAAAATTTTGGGCAATCCTCTTATGATAAGATTGATAGTTCTAAGATTGCGAATCATGTCAAGATCCTCTTCGGGTGTGGGATGCAAAGAATCAATATGAGGTGCACAAGGGCTAGTAATGTACTTGTTCAAGTGATATTCATGGAAAATCTCAAGCATTTCATTTTTCCACTCATAGAAAACTCTCCATCGAGAATAGGCACTCTACGTCTAAGACTCCCCAAAGTAGACACATCCATCTTCCTCCAAAGGTGTTTAAACCAAGGCAATGAAGACCAAGGCTCTGATACCAATTGAAAGGATCGAGAAGAGGTGTCTAGAGGGGGGCGGGGGTGAATAGACTCTAATCAAGAAAAGTTACAGTTTTTAATTTCTCTTAAGTTGATGTGGAGTTTTAACACAAGTTTAAACATTCACAATACATATCTAGAAAACATGCAAGGATACAAGAGTATATGAGCAGCGGAAAGTAAAGCATGCAAGTTGCAAGAATGTAAAGAGAAGGGATTGGAGTTTGCAAATGCAATTTGGAGACACGGAGATTTTTTATCCGTGGTTCCGATAGGTGGTGCTATCGTACATCCACATTGATGGAGACTTCAACCCACGAAGGGTAACGGTTGCGCGAGTCCACGGAGGGCTCCACCCATGAAGGGTCCACGAAGAAGCAACCTTGTCTATCCCACCATGGCCGTCGCCCACGAAGGACTTGCCTCACTAGGGTAGATCTTCAGAAGTAGGCGATCTCCTTGCCCTTACAAACTCCTTGGTTCAACTCCACAATCTTGACGGAGGCTCCCAAGTGACACCTAGCCAATCTAGGAGACACCACTCTCCAAGAAGTAACAAATGGTGTGTTGATGATGAACTCCTTGCTCTTGTGCTTCAAATGATAGTCTCCCCAACACTCAACTCTCTCTCATAGGATCAGATTTGGTGGAAAGAAGATTTGAGTGGAAAGCAACTTGGGGAAGGCTAGAGATCAAGATTTATGTGGTTGGAATGGAATATCTTGACCTCAACACAAGTGTAGGTGGTTCTCTCTCAGAAAGTATGTATTGGAAGTGTAGGCATGTTCTGATTGGCTCTCTCCACGAATGAAGAGTGGGTGGAGGGGTATATATAGCCTCCACACAAAATCTAACCGTTACACACAAATCACCAAACTCGGTGAGACCAATTCAGAGAACTCGGTCAGACCGACTTGGTTCATAATGTGACCGTTAGGTGTTTCGGTGAGACTGACTGGATCAACTCGGTGGGACCGATGTGCTAGGGTTAGGGTAAATCCAAAACTCGGTTTGATCGATTACTCAGACTCGGTGAGACCGATTTGGGTAATAAGTGAAACAGAGTGTTGGCCAAGGAAACTCGGTGGGGCCGGTAGCAAATTTCAGTGGGACCGAAATTATTGCAACAGACAACAGAGAGTTTGCAAGCCCATCTCGGTGAGACCGAGATCCCATCGGTGAGACCGAACGGATTAGGGTTTCTGGCAGTGGCTATGTCAAGATAACTCGGTGGCACCGGATAGAAAGAACTGGTGGGTCCGAGTTTGACTTTTTGGTTTGGGACATATATGGATATGAGAAAGTGGTTGAGGGCTTTGGAGCATATCACTAAGCACTTTGAGCAAGCAAGCCATTAAGCAACACCTCATCCCCTCTTAATAGTATTGGCTTTCCTATGGACCCAATGTGATCTTGGACCATTAAAATAGAAATGTAGAGTCCTGAGCTTTGAGCTTGAGCCAATCCTTTATCCTCAGCATCTTGAAGGGGTTCCACATCCTCTAGTCCATGCCACTCCATTGTTGAACTCATCTGAAACATACTAGATAGAAGCATTAGTCCAACAAGAGATATGTTGACATTAATTACCAAAATCACCCAGGGAGCACTTGTGCTTTCAGCTGTCCGAAGCCGTGGATGAGAGAGGTCGATCTCTTGTAATGGCCAACAGCGTCGGGGTATCAACTATGACATAGTGGAGGAGGACAGCGGTGGATGGGGTGGCGGACGGAGGAGGCTGGGGTGGAGAGGGTGTTCTGGCGCCCACGGAGTACGAATGGGGAAATGGAGGGAGAGAGGAAGGGGAACCATGTCTTCAGGGTGTGCTTGTCTCAAATGCAAGGGAATTTACAAACTTAGCCCCCGTTTAAAATTTCCTACATCACAACAATATTAGTCGGTTGGGGATAGGACGATAATCTCGCATACGAGAGTTTGTTTTTGGCGCCCACCGTGTATGAATCGGGGAGGGAGTCGATTTCGGCCAAGGAGACACTGTGTTTTGGCGCCCACCGTGTATGAATCCGGGTGAGAGGCGGTTATGTCACGTTTGAGTGAAATTACAAACCTACCCCTATCGAAACCTATAGAAATCGAGTCGATAGGCTTTGCGTGGCAGGGATAGGCAGTAATTTCCATCTTGCAGATTTTGAATTCGGTCTGTTACTATGACTTTCCCCGCTTCGTTCAAATTTTTGCAGAGCAAGAGTGCACGTTTACCGTGCCAACTCAATTCGAATCTAGTTTGTATTCTATTTTTATTCAGGCAGGATCCATTTTCGATTGGAATAAAATTCTATATACATCATTATATATATATACTTTCAAAAGCACAACACCCTTTATACATAAATATGGTTTACAAATGGCATGATCTCAGATTCATAAGGCTGTATCCATCTTAATTTGGATTTTCAAATATTTGAAACCACTTTATGTTGAAATACAATGTATGCATTCCTCCTAAGCATCCCCCAATTAATGTGTGCTTCATGCGGGTTTTTATTTTTTTACTTCCCAAACATATATAATGTGTTTCACACACGCAACATATAGTGTAATCCCGTTTAGACATTAATTGCATATAAACCATGCATTGTCTCTAATTAAAGAATCTATGGATCACTAATATTGATAAACTATATAACATTACACGTGTCCCCAAATTCAAATGAATATGCATGTTTGATACACAAATTTGCGTTATGATATTATCGATGTCGTGATCTCCAGTTTAAATATTTGAATCCCATCTAATCCAGATATTCGTCTCATATAGCTATCACTCATGCTTATATAGGAGTATCTCTCTAGACCTATACGCGTTCATCGTCTCTCGGGTATCTCTCGTGCTACCTGTATGTCAACAATGATCTTTTATCTTCGTAACACACTGACGGTACTCTCTCCCTCGACCTCCATCACTCTATCTCTCTCTAAGTATATCTCGCTCCCTGCTATGTGTCTCTAACTATGATTCTCCATGTGAAATCTCTTTCTCTCACACAAACACAAACTTCGTCTCCCGGGGCTCATTTCTCTCTACTATTCCCCTGTGTGCCACTCGCACACACCCTCTCACACAAAGATGTCTTTCGCTCCTTAACATATATTTCTATGATGAAGCTGCTAGAATTGCTAAACCCGATGAAAAGTATAAACATAGACCTATTCTTTGGCATGCATGTTGTCTCGATTAAAATAGGAGAACACTTTATTATCATGGTTTATGTGACTTAGGTGCTAGCGTGAGTGCTATTCCTTTTACCTTATACCAAGAAATTATGAATGATATAGCACCCGCTGAGATAGAAGACATATATGTTACTATTAAACTTGCTAATAGAGACACAATCACACCACTTGGGATTGTTAGAGATGTTGAAGTCTTGTGTGGGAAAATAAAATACCCTACTGATTTTCTAGTTCTTGGTTCCCCACAAGATGATTTTTGTCCCATTATCTTTGGTAGACCTCTCTTGAACACTGCCAATGCCACTATAAATTACCATAAACAAACTGTCAGTGTTAGCTTTGGTGATGAGTCTCATGAGTTTAATTTCTCTAAGTTTAGTAGACAATCTCATAAGAAAGAATTACCTAGTAAGGATGAAATAATTGGACTTGCTTCTATTGCTATGCCTCCTACTGATCCTTTAGAACAATTTTTTCTAGACCATGAAAATGATATGCACTTGCTTGAAACAAATGAAATAGATAAAATTTTCTTTGAACAATAACCTCTGCTTAAACAATTTGCCTATTGAAACTCTAGGAGGTCCTCCTCCACCTAAAGGTGATCCTGTGTTTGAATTAAAACAATTGCCAGACACTCTGAAGTATGCTTGTCTTGATGAGAAAACGATATATCCTGCTATTATTAGTGCTAACCTTTCAGGACATGAAGAAGAAAGATTATTAATTTTTTTGAAGAAGCATCGTGCCGCTATTGGACATACTCTTGATGATCTTAAGGGCATTAGTCCCACTCTATGTCAGCACAAGATTAATATGGAACCTGATGCTAAACCCGTTGTTGATCATCAACGACGTTTGAATCCTAAGATGAAAGAAGTGGTAAGAACTGAAATACTAAAACTTCTGGAAGCAGGTATAATCTATCCCATAGCTGATAGTAGATGGGTAAGTCATGTTCATACCAACCAGGATCATGATTAACCCACAGGACAACACGGATCTACTCAGACATCATAGGATAACCATAGATCATTGGGAAATAATATATGGAGTTGAGCACCATGTTTAAGTAGAGATTATAGCAGGGAGAAGAGGTGTTATACACCGCTGCATAGAGGGGGAGAAAGTTGGTGTTGACGGTAACAATATTGTTGATGTAGATTGCCGTCACGATCCTAGCCCTGGCGGCACTCCGGCGTCACTGGGAGAGAGGGGGAGAGAGCCCCCCTCATTCTTATTCTTCCTTGGCCTCCCCTCCTAGATGGGAGGAGAGTTCCCCCTCTGGTCCATGGCCTCCATGGCGGAGGAGGGGCGGGAGCCCCTCCGAGATTGGATCTCCCTCTCTGTTCTCTTCTATTTCACGTTCCCCAGATCTGGCCCTTCACGGTTTCTTAAATTCCCGGAGATCTGTAACTCTGATTATGCTTAAATTTTTACACGATTTTTCCCATAAATTATCTTTCTTGCGCCAGAAGAAGGGCCCCAACTGCCTTACGAGGAGGGCATACGACACCTGGGCGCGCCTGGCACCCCCTGGCGTGCCCTAGTGTATCTTGGGGGCTATGGCCCCCCGTTTGCATTGATTCCACCTCCCAAAAATCACATATATTCCAAAATAATTCTCCGTAAATTTTTATCGCTTTTGGACTTCGTTTGATATGGATTTTCTGTGAAACAAAAAACATGCAACAAACAGGAACTGACACTAGGCATTGGATTAATATGTTAGTCCAAATAAATCATATAAAATGTTGCCAAAAGGATGTAAAAGTTGTATAATATTGGCATGGAAAGTTCAAAAAGTATAGATACGACGGAGATGTATTAGCATCCCCAAGCTTAATTCATGCTCGTCCTCGAGTAGGTAAATGATAAAAAAGATAATTTTTGATGTGGAATGCTACCTAGCATAATCTTGATCATATGTCTAATCATGGCATGAATATTAAGACATAAGTGATTCAAAGCAATAGTCTATAGTTTGACATAAAGACATCAATACTCGGGCATCCCAACAAACAATCATGTCTTTCAAAATATCAAATGCTAAATAATGTTATCCCTACAAAATCATATAGACTTGTCATGCTCTGTCTTCTTAACACAAAGTATAAATCATGTACTACCATGGTTTCAGTCAAACAATTGGTTCATACTTTTTAACGTGCTTCAGCATTTTCAACTCTCACGCAATACATGAGCGCAAGCCATGGATATAGCACTATGGGTGGAATAGAATATGGTGGTAGAGATTGATATAGAGAAGACAAAAAGAAACATAGTCCCACATCGAAGCGGCTGACCAATGGGCTATGGATATGCCCATCAATTGATATCAATGCGAGGAGTGGGGATTGCCATGTAACGGATGCACTAAGAGCTATAAGTGTATGAAAGCTCAATATGAAACTGAGTGGGTATGCATTAAACTCTACTATGAAAAATTCCCACTAGTATATGAAAGTGACAACATAGGAGACTCTCTATATGAGAACATGGTGCTACTTTGAAGCACAAGTGTGGAATTAGCATGCCCCTTCTTCTTCTTCTCTTCTTCTTCTTCTTTTCTTTTTCTTTTTCTTTTTATTTCTTTTTTCTTTTTCTTCCTTTTTTTCCTTTTAGTCCGGAGTCTAATCCCAACTTGTGGGGGAATCATAGTCTCCATCATCCTTTCATCATTGGGACAATGCTCTAATAATGAGTAATGATGATCATCACACTTCTATTTACTTATAGCTCAAAAGAAATAAAAGTTACAACTCGATACCTAGAACAAAGTATGACTCTATATGAATGCCTCTAGCAGTGTACCATGATGTGCAATGATCTAGCATAACAACAATATCAAAAAACGGACAAGCCATGGAAATATCATGCTAGCTATCTTACGATCATGCAAAGCAATATGAAAATGAATGCTCAAGTCATCAAAACGGAAGCGGTGGAACTTGCATGGCAATATATCTCAGAATGGCTATGGAAAGGCCATAATAGGTAGGTATGGTGGCTGTTTTGAGGAAGATATAATAAGGCTTATGTGTGATAGAGCGTATCATATCACGGGGTTTAGATGCACTGGCGAAGTTTGCACCATGTCTCGAGGTGAGAAAGGGCAATGCACGGTACCATAGAGGCTAGCAAATTGCAGAAAAGGTAAGAGTGCGTATAATCCATGGACTCACATTAGTCATAAAGAACTCATATAATTATTGCAAAAGTTTATTATCCCTTGAAGCAAAGTAATACTACGCATGCTCCTAGGGGGGGGGGGGTTGGTAGGAGTTAACCATCGCGCGCCCCCGACCTTCACACAAAGATAGACAATCAAGGATAAATTGTGCTCCAACTTCCCGGCATAATGAGAGACTATACGTGCATGCTTTGGGAATCACAAAACTTAACACCAATATCTTACTAAACAAAATAACCCACTAGTACCTCCCACATATTATCATCTCTATATCGCAAATCTATTGCAAGGAATCAAATATATCATATTCAGTGATCCACAAGTTTTATGTAGGATTTTATGACTAACCATGCAAATTGACCAATTCCTGTTGACTCTCTAAATAGATATAAGTGAAGGATGAGAGTTTAATTCTTTCCACAAAAGATCATGCTCTAACAAATATAAGTGAAGCAAAAGAGCATTCTACAAATAACGGTTTTCCTTTGTGAAGAGAAACAGGCAATCCAAACTTCAAATGATATAAGTGAAGCACATGAAGCATTCTATAAAGCCATACTCAAAAGATATAAGTGAAGTGCAATGAGTATTCTGTAAATCAACCATGGACTATCTCATACCAGCAAGGTGCATAAAAGAAAAATGAAAACTAAGCTTAAAAGACGCTCCAAGATTTACAAATGTCACATGAACGAAACAAGAACAAAAACATACCGATACTTGTTGAAGAAAGATGGGATGCCTTCCGGGGCATCCCCAAGCTTAGACGCTTGAGTCTCCTTAGATATTTACTTGGGGTGCCTTGGGCATCCCCAAGCTTGAACTCTTGCCTCTCCTCCTCCTCATATCGAGACCCCCTCGATCTTTGATCACTTCATCCACACAGAACTCAACAAAAACCTTGTGAGATCCGTTAGTATAATAAAGCAAATCACTACTCTAAGTACTATTGCAAACAAATTCATATTTTGTTTTTGCATTGTAGCTACTGTAATATAACTTTTCCATGGCTTATACCACCTATAAAAATCGATAGTTTCATCAAAACAAGCAAAACAATGCATCAAAAATAGAATCTGTCTTAAACAGGACAACAAGAGCAATTTGAACATCTACCATACTTCAGGTACTCCAAAAATTCTGAAAAATTAGGACAACGTCACAAAAAGTTCCAGAAACGTTTGGTGTTCCAGTAAAAAAAATGAGAATTCACGTGCTACAGCCAAAGTTTCTGTTCCTGCACCGCACATACCAACAAGCAATCTAATCATCCTAAAGGAAAATCTTGGCACAATATGGTTATAATACAATGGATTTGTACAAGGGGATAGTTATTTTTGTGAGAATCTTAATGAAAAATTCTACATTTTTTCCATGAGTATGAACACAAGTGTTCAAGGTCGATCCTCACTTCTCCAATGCATCACCTTTCAATCGCTTCACTTTTGTGAAGTTTTAAGGTTACCCTCTATATTTTTTTGTTTTTAAACTTTATAAAAGCACTCAACAGAAATAAATGACGACTCTCTAAAACTTCCGGGTTGTCTCCCCAGCAGCGCTTTCTTTAAAGCCATTAAGCTAGGCATATAGTGCTCAAGTGGTGGATCCACCCGGATCCCAAGGCATATCAAAGCCAATTTAATTTAGCAATGATTTGGCATTTAGTAGTGAGCACAAAGCAACATATATCATGCAATGATGAAGTCTAACTCTCTTCCTATGCATCGGCATGTCATAAAAGAACAATTCATGCACATCAAGTAAAGGCCAATGCATAGTATAAGTGGTTTCTTGCAATTTTATCGTGTTGGAAACATAGAGAGGCGGAGATGTAGTTCCTCTCTCATAATAATTGCAAGTAGGAGCAGCAAACACATGCATATTACATTCATTAAAATCAGCATGTGCAACGGTAAAAGGCAACCCATCAATGTAATCCTTAATAAGTGCAAACTTCTTCGATATAGTGTAGTTTGGAGAATTCAAAAAGATAATAGGTCTATCATATGTGGGTGCAATAGCAACAATTTCATTCTTAATATAAGGAACCATAGCAAGTTCATCTCCATAAGCATAATTCATATTGGCATCTTGGCCACAAGTATAGCAAGCATCATCAAAAAGGGATATTTCAAATGAATCAACATGATCATAGAAATTATAATAGCATTCATCCTTCAATAAGAACGAAGGGAAATTAAACAATGTATGAGTTGAAGAGTTACTCTCATTAGAAGGTGGCCATGGGTAGATAATATGCTCTTCCTCCTTTTGTTCTTCGCTCTCCTCGTCATCTTTTTCATCCAATGAGCTCACAGTTTCATCAATTTCTTCTTCCATAGACTCCTGCAAAATACTAGTTTCTTCTTGGACAGTGGAGACTTTCTCAATAAATTCATCAACATCGGATTTATATTTGCAATTATCATAGAAATATTTAAGTATAGCAAAGTTTTCAGGCCTATTAACATCATCATCAAAAGCTTCATACTTTAAAATTAAGGATTCAATTTCATAAGCACCCTTGAAAGCAACAAATTCTTCTATTCATTCCACGTCATAATAATCGTATCTACCATTAGCACAAGAAGCCAAGGTTTCATTATCACTAAATTTGCATGAAAAGGGAAGGTGTGGAGCATTCATCCTAGAGCAACAAGTATAATCATATCTCTGGCATAAGTTCCAAGCATACCAGCAACATATCAATTTGATCCCATAACAGTTTCCATTTTTGTGTCAAACGATAATCCCTAAAGTATTCACGTTGATCCAACATTACTCCCATTATCAAGTTGAATGGGTTTTTCTCAGGATTATCAAAGTAGTGCTTAATATTTTTTCACATAACGAGCATCGAGGGTTTTAGGAGGTTCCCCATCTCCATGAGTAGCAAGTACAACTATTTTTTGTGTGTTTCGTGTTCCATATCTATAGCTAAAGATAGAGAACAACTTAGAACAGAAAATAAAAACTACTTAGTGATAAAGCAAACAAGCACACACGAGAATATTCACCCCGCGCTATTGCTCCCTGGCAACGGCACCAGAAAAAGGTCTTGATAACCCACAAGTACATGGGATCCTTTGTAGTCTTCTTCGATAAATAAGAGTGTCCAACCCAACGAGGAGCTAAAGGTAGAACAAATATTCCCTCAAGTTCTATCGACTACCAGTACAACTCTACGAACACTTAATGTTTGCTTTACATAAAACAAGTATTAAACTATTTTGGAAGAATAAAACTACGAGTACGTTGCAAGAATAAAACTACGAATAAATTGCAAGGTATTAAAAGTGGATAGCTTTTGTCTACGAGAAAGTCATTTGTCCGTAGGCAATCGATAACAAGTACCGGTAATCATTCTTGTAATTTTATATGAGAGAGAGGCATGAGCTAACATACTTTCTCTACTTGGATCATATGCACTTATGATTGTACCCCTAGCAAGCATCCGCAACTACTAAAGATCATTAAGGTCGTGAAACCCAACCATAGCAATAAGTACCAAGTCCTCTTTATCCCATACGCAACAACCCAACTACTTGGGTTTAAGCTTCTGTCACTCTCGCAACCCACCATAAGCAAATCATGAACGTATTGCAACACCCTACATCGGGGATCTATCGTGGGAAACCATGGCCACCTATGGGACCAAGGGTCCCTTGCTGGTTCGGCGGGGGGATGTCACGCTGCACAAAGAGCAGAAGAGCGTGGGGCAGCATGGCAGAGATCACACGGGCAGTTTTACCTAGGTTCGGGCCACCGTGAGGCGTAAAACCCTACTCCTGCTTTGGTGGATTGATGGTGAAAAAATGGTGGTGGTCGTAGCGCGTTTGCCTGGCAGGGTTGCCTCAGGGCGAAACGGCTACGTGCATATCAAATGTGAGGGGGTGGATTCACTAATACGTGGTCCAACCCTTTCTAAGGTTGCCTTAGGCCTCCTTTTATAGGCTAATGGGTCACCATAGTGGCAAATCAGTCATTATGCACTGATAAGATAACAAATAGTGCTACCATACCTAACTCTGTAGGCTGACAGGGCACATTAAATGTGCCACTCAACGTCACATCGTCGCTTTCCCGGCAAGCCTTGCCGGGCTGTTTTGTCAGCTTCACGCCTGCTCGCTCGACACATCGCAGGACAGGTGTCGTCTGTAGGTATTTCCTGTAGAAAGAGGCTGCCATGTGGCAAATGGCTGCCACTTACTCACTTTGCGGCTTTACACCGCACTGATCGACGACGTGCGTCGTGGTGAGATGGTTTGGTGAGGTGGTTCCGCCTCCGCGAGTCCTGTCGAATACTGCCGGGCGTCTTGGGGTTTTCTTAGGGGGTGACACCGTCACCGCGAGCTCGCCTGCCCGGTAAGGGAGGCTTTTCTCCTGGCGGCTTCTTACTTCTCCTTCTTGGCCTTGGTCCTCTTGATCTGCATGTTGGTTGATGTCTACCTATGCAAATTTATTCTTGTAGACTCGTGTTGGGCCTCCAAGCGCAGAGTTTTGTAGGACAATAGCAATTTTCCCTCAAGTGGATGACCTAAGGTTTATCAATCCGTGGGAGGTGTAGGATGAAGATGGTCTCTCTCAAACAACCCTGCAACCAAATACAAGAAATCTCTTGTGTCCCCAACACACCCAATACAATGGCAAATTGTATAGGTGCACTAGTTCGGCGAAGAGATGGTGATAAAAGTGTAATATTGATGGTAGAAATATATTTTTAATAATCTGAATAAATAAAAACAGCAAGGTAGCACATAGTAAACGGGCACAAAAACGGTATTGCAATGCTTGAAAATGAGGCCTAGGGTCCGTACTTTCACTAGTGCAATCTCTCAACAATGCTAATATAATTGGATCATATAACCATCCCTCAATGTGAAATGAAGAATCACTCCAAAGTTCCTATCTAGCGGAGAACATAAGAAGAAATCGAAACCACCTCGAAGCTATTCTTTCCGATCGATCTATCCAAGAGTTCGTACTAAAATAACACCAAATAATTTCAGATTCATAATACTCAATCCAACACAAAGAACCTCAAAGAGTGCCCCAAGATTTCTACCAAAGAAACAAAAGACGAGAATGTGCATCAACCCTATGCATAGATTACCCCAATGTCACCATGGGAATCCGCGAGTTGAATGCCAAAATGCATATCAAGTGAATTAACATTATACCCCATTGTCACTGCAAGTATTCATATGTAAGAATATATCAAGTGCTCTCAAATCCATAAAAGTATCCAATCTGATAACTATGAAATCTCAAAGGAAAAAACTCAATTCATCGCAACAAGATAGAGAGGGGAAAACACCATATGATCCGACTATATTAACAAAGCCCGTGATACATCAAGATCATGATGTCTCAAGAACACGAGAGAGAGAGAGAGAGAGATTAAGCAGGATAGCTCTTGGTACAAACCCTCAGCCAGGGTGGACTACTCCCACCTCATCATGGTGGCCGGGGATGATGAAGATGGCCACGGTGATGATCTCCCCCTCGTGAGTCTTGGGAGCAGGTCTAGATTGGTTTCTCATGGCTACAAAGCCTTGCGGCAGCGGAACTTCTGATCTAGGGTTACCCCCGATGGTTTTGGAATATTTGGCAATTTATAGGGCGAAGAAGGGGTGCGGGAGGCTAACAAGGTGGGCACAACCCACCTGGGCGCGCCTGGGCCCCCAGGTCCACCCTGGTGGGTTGTGCCCCCCTTGGGGCACCCCAGTCTTGCTTTCTGTCCCAATGGATGTCTTACGGTCCATAAAAAGCACAAAAAGTTTGGCGGTGTTTGGACTCTGTTTGATATTGATTTCTGTGATGTAAAAACAAGCAAAAAAACAGCAACTGGCCTTTGAGCCTTTGGGTGATAGGTTTGTCCCCAAAAATGATATAAAATTGCTATAAAATGATTGTAAAAACATCCAAGAATGATAATATAATGATACGTCTCCAACGTATCTATAATTTATGAAGTATTCGTGCTGTTATATTACCATTCTTGGGTGTTTTACAATCATTTAATAGCAACTTTATATCATTTTTTGGGACTAACCTATTGACCGAGTGCCTAGTGCCAGTTGCTGTTTTTTGCTTTTTTACATCGCAGAAAATCAATACCAAACGGAGTCCAAACATAAACTTTTGTGGATTTTATGGACCAAGACCACCAATGGGCCAGCAAAGACTGGGGGTGCCCACCTTTAGTGATTCGGCACCCTCTGCTTACCCTATAAATTCACAAATATTCCAAAAACCCTTGGGGTTAACCTAGATCAAGTTCCACCGCCGCAAGGCTCAGAGCCACCGAAACCAATCTAGACCCTGCTTCGCACTCGCCGAGGGGGGATCATCACGGTGGCCATCTTCATCATCCCTGGGCCACCACGATGAGGAGCGAGTAGTCCACCGGCTGAGGGTTTGTACCAAGAGCTATGTGTTTAATCTCTCTCTCTCTCTCTCTCGTGTTCTTGAGATATCACGATCTTGATGTATCGCGGGCTTTGGTAATATAGTTGGATCATATGGTGTTTTCCCCTCTCTATGTTGTGATGAATTGAGTTTTCCCTTTGAGATTTCGTTGTTATTGTTGGGGAACGTAGCATGCAATTCCAAAAAAATTCCTATGATCAGGCAAGATCTATCTAGGTGATGCATAGCAACGAGAGGGGGAGAGTGTGTCCACGTACCCTCATAGACCGAAAGCGGAAGCGTTATTTTAACACGATTGATGTAGTCGAACGTCTTCACAATCCAAGTACCGAACTTACGGCACCTCCGTGTTCAGCACATGTTCAGCTCGATGACGTCCCTCGAACTCTTGATCCAGTAGAGGGTTGAGGGAGAGTTCTGTCAGCACGACAGCATGGCGACGGTGTTGGTGATGTGATTCGCGCAGGCTTCGCCTAAGCACTACGATGCTATGACCAGAGGCGTAAACTATGGAGGAGGGTACCGCACACGGCTAAGAGAAATCTTGGTGTCCTTTGGGGTGCCCCCGCCCCCGTATATAAAGAAGGGGGAGGCTGGTGGCCAGGAGCGGCGCACCAAGGGGGAGTCCTACTTGGAGTCCTAGTCCAAGTAGGATTCGCCCCCCCCCCCCCTTTTCCTTTCTCCACCAGAGGGAATACGAAGGAGAGGGAGAGGGAAAGGGAAAGAGGGGCGCCCCCTCCTCCTTGTCCTATTTGGACCCCCTAGGAGGGGGGGCGCACGGCCACCCCCCGTGGGCTTCCCTCTCTCTCCCTTAGGCCCATGTTGTCCCAATACTTCCTCGGGGGGTTCCGGTAACCTCCCGGTACTCCGGAAAAATACCCGAATGACTCAGAACCATTCCGATGTCCGAATACAACCTTCCAATATATGAATCTTTACCTCTCGACTATTTCGAGACTCCTCGTCATGTACGTGATCTCATCCGGGACTCCGAACAAACTTCGGTCCCCAAAACACATAACTCATAATACAAATTGTCATCGAACGTTAAGCGTGCGGACCCTACGGGTTCGAGAACTATGTAGACATGATACGTCTCCAACGTATCTATAATTTTTGATTGTTCCATGCTATTATATTATCTGTTTTGGATGTTTAATGGGCTTTAATATGCTCTTTTATATTATTTTTGGGACTAACCTATTAACCGGAGGCCCAGTGCCAGTTTCTGTTTTTTCGCCTATTTTAGAGTTTTTTCAGAAAAGGAATACCAAACGGAGTCCAAACGGAATGAAACCTTTGCGAGGATCTTTCTGAAGGAAATATGCCCTAGAGGCAATAATAAAGTTATTATTTATTTCCTTATATCATGATAAATGTTTATTATTCATGCTAGAATTGTATTAACCGGAAACATAATACATGTGTGAATACATAAACAAACAGAGTGTCACTAGTATGCCTCTACTTGACTAGCTCGTTAATCAAAGATGGTTATGTTTCCTAACCATAGACATGAGTTGTCATTTGATTAACGGGATCACATCATTAGGAGAATGATCTGATTGACATGACCCATTCCGTTAGCCTAGCACTTGATCGTTTAGTATGTTGCTATTGCTTTCTTCATGACTTATACATGTTCCTGTAACTATGAGATTATGCAACTCCGTTTACGGAGGAACACTTTGGTACTACCAAACGTCACAACGTAATCGGGTGATCATAAAGGAGTACTACAGGTGTCTCCAAAGGTACTTGTTGGGTTGGCGTATTTGAGATTAGGTTTTGTCACTCCGATTATGGGAGAGGTATCTCTAGGCCTTCTCGGTAATGCACATCACATAAGCCTTGCAAGCATTACAACTAATGAGTTAGTTGTGAGATGATGTATTATGGAACGAGTAAAGAGACTTGCCAGTAACGAGATTGAACTAGGTATTGGATACCGACGATCAAATCTCGGGTAAGTAACATACCGATGACTAAGGGAACAACGTATGTTGTTATGCGGTCTGACCGATAAAGATCTTCGTAGAAAATGTAGGAGCCAATATGGGCATCCAGGTCCGCTATTGGTTATTGACGGAGATGTGTCTCGGTCATGTCTACATTGTTCTCGAACCGTAGGGTCCGCACGCTTAAGGTTTCGATGATGGTTATATTATGAGTTTGTGTATTTTGATGTAGAAGATTGTTGGAGTCCGGATATGATCACGGACATGACGAGGAGTCTCGAAATGGTCGAGACATAAAGATTAATATATTGGACGGATATATTTGGACACCGGAAAGGTTCGGAGAAGTTTTGGAGCACCGGAGGTTACCGAAACCCCGGAGGTATATGGGCCTTATTGGGCCCATGTAGGAGGAAGGGAGAAGGAACAAGGGAGGCGCGCCCAAGCCCAATCCGAATTGGGGAAGGGGCGGCCCCCTTTCCTTTCTCCTTCCCCTCTTCCTATTCCTACTACTAGTACTACTTCCTAATACTAGTACTCCTTCCTTCCCCTCCAAATAAGATAAGGAAGAGAGGGAAACCTACTTGGAGTAGGTTTCCCTCCCATGGTGCGCCTCCCCTTGGGCCGGCCACCTCCTCCCTCCCTCCTTTATATCACGGGGAGGGGGCACCCTAGGACACACAAGTTGATCCTTGAGATCGTTCCTTAGCCGTGTGCGGTGCCCCCTCCACCATATTCCACCTCGGTCATATCGTAGCAGTGCTTAGGCGAAGCCCTCGCCAGTGATACATCAAGATCGTCACCACGCCGTCAGGCCGACGAACTCCTCTCCCCGGAGCTTTCTTTGGATCGGAGCCCGTGGAGCGTCATCGAGCTGAACGTGTGCCAAGAACTCGGAGGCGCCGGAGTAATGGCGCTGGATCGGCTGGATCGTGAGGAGAACGTCGACTACTTCCTCTACGTCATCATCGACTCGGAGGTGCCGAATGCTTGGTATTTGGGATCGGCAGGATCGCGAGGAGAACGTCGACTACTTCCTCTATGTTGTGATCGCTTCCGCCACGGTCTCACGAGTGCGTAGACAACACTCTCCCCTCTCGTTGCTATGCCATCACCATGGTCCCGTGTGTGCGTGGGAAATTTTTGAAATTACTGCGTTCCCCAACAAAGCGGCATCGAGCCTGGTTTTATGCGTTGATGTCATATGCACGAGTAGAACACAAGTGAGTTGTGGGCGATACAAGTCATACTACCTACCAAAGCATGTCATACTTTGGTTCAGCGGTATTGTGAGATGAAGCGGCCCGGACCGACATTACGCCAGACGCTTACGCGAGACTGGTTTCACCGCTACGAGCATTCGTGCTTAAAGGTGGCTGGCGGGTGTCTGTCTCTCTCACTTTAGTTGAACTGAGTGTGGCATACGCCGGTCCTTGAGAAGGTTAAACGGAGTCTATTTGACGAAGTATCGTTGTGGTTTTGATGCGTAGGTAAGAACGGTTCTTGCTCAGCCCGTAGCAGCCACGTAAAACTTGCAACAACAAAGTAGAGGACGCCTAACTTGTTTTTGCAGGGCATGTTGTGATGTGATATGGTCAAGACGTGATGCTATATTTTATTGTATGAGATGATCATGTTTTGTAACGAGTTATCGGCAATCGGCAGGAGCCATATGGTTGTCGCTTTATTGTATGAAATGCAACGCCTGTAATTGCTTTACTTTATCACTAAGCGGTAGCGATAGTCGAGAAGCAATAGATGGCGTGGCGACAACGATGCTACGATGGAGATCAAGGTGTCGCGCCCGGTGACGATGGTGATCATGGCGGTGCTTCGGAGATGGAGATCACAAGCACAAGATGATGATGGCCATATCATATCACTTATATTGATTGCATGTGATGTTTATCCTTTATGCATCTTATTTTGCTTTGATTGACGGTAGCATTTTAAGATGATCTCTCACTAAAATTATCAAGTAGTGTTCTCCCCGAGTATGCACCGTTGCCAAAGTTCGTCGTGTCGAGACACCACGTGATGATCGGGTGTGATAAGCTCTCGTCCATCTACAACGGGTACAAGCCAGTTTTGCACACGCAGAATACTCGGTTATACTTGACGAGCCTAGCATATGCAGATATGGCCTCGGAACACGGAGACCGAAAGGTCGGCGTGAATCATATAGTAGATATGATCAACATAAGATGTTCACCATTGAAAACTACTCCATCTCACGTGATGATCGGTTATGGTTTAGTTGATTTGGATCACGTAATCACTTAGATGACTAGAGAGATGTCTCGTCTAAGTGGGAGTTCTTAAGTAATATGATTAAATTGAACTTAAATTTATCATGAACTTAGTACTGATAGTATCTTGCTTGTCTATGTACGTGTGTAGATAGATGGCTCGTCTTTGTTGTTAGTTGAATTTTAATGCGTTCCTTGAGAAAGCAAAGTTGAAAGATGATGGTAGCAATTACACGGATCGGGTCCGTAATTTGAGGATTATCCTCATTGCTGCACGTAAGAGTTACGTCTGGATGCACCGCTAGGTGCCGAACTTCTTGATGCAACTGACGGCGTTAAGAACGTCTGGCGAGCAAAGCTGATGACTACTCTATAGTTCAAAGTGTGCCATGCTTTACGGCTTAGAACCGGACTTCAACGGCGTTTTGAAAGTCGTGGAGCATATGAGATGTTCCAAGAGTTGAAGTTGATATTTCAGAATGCCCGGATTGAGAGATATGAAGTCTCCAATAAGTTCTATAGCTGCAAAATGGAGGAGAATGGAGTGCATCGGTGAGCACATACTCGTAATGTCCGGGTATTACAATCACTTGACTCAACCGGGAGTTGATCTTCCGGATGATTGTGTCATTGACAAAATTCTTCAATCAACGCCACCAAGCTACAAAGGCTTCGTGATGAACTATAATATGCAAGGGTTAGTAAAGACTATGCACGAGCTCTTCGCAATCTTTGAAAGCTGCAGAGGTAGAAATCAAGAAGGAGCATCAAGTGTTGATGGTCAATAAGACCACTAGTTTCAAGAAGAAAGGCAAAGGGAAGAAGAAGGGGAACTTCAAGAAGAACAGCAAACAAGTTGCTGCTCAAGGGAAGAAACCCAAGTCTAGACCTAAACCTGAAATCGAGTGCTTCTCTGCAAGCGGTCAGTCCTTTGGAAGCGGAACTGCCCCAAATATTTGGCGATAAGAAGGATGGCAAGGTGAACAAAGGTATATGTGATATACATGTTATTGATGTGTACCTTACTAGAGCTCGCAGAGAGCACTGGTATTTGATCTCGGTTACATTGCTAATATTTGCAACTCGAAGCAGGGGACTACTGATTAGCGAACAACGGCAAAGGACGAGGTGACGATGCGGCGTGGGAAATGGTTCCAAAGTCGATGTGATCGCGGTCGGCACGCTACCTCTACATCTACCTTCGGGATTAGTTTTAGACCTAAATAATTGTTATTTGGTGCGGCGTTAAGCATGAACATTATATCTGGATCTTGTTTGATGCGAGACGGTTATTCATTTAAATCAGAGAATAAAGGTTGTTCTATTTATATGAATAATATCTTTTATGGTCATGCACCCTTGAAGAGTGGTCTATTTTTAATGAATCTCGATAGTAGTGATACACATATTCATAATGTTGAAACCAAAAGATGCAGAGTTGATAATGATAGTGCGACTTATTTGTGGCATTCCGTTTAGGTCATATCGGTATAAAGCGCATGAAGAAACTCCATGCTGATGGACTTTTGGAGTCACTTGATTATGAATCACTTGGCACTTCATGAACCCGTGCCTCATGGGCAAGATGACTAAAACCCCGTTCTCTGGTACAATGGAGAGAGCAACAGATTTGTTGGAAATCATACATACAGATGTATGTGGTCCAATGAATGTTGAGGCTCGTGGCGGATATCGTTATTTTCTCATCTTCACAGATGATTTAAGCAGATATGGGTATATCTTCTTAATGAAACATAAGTCTGAAACATTTGAAAAGTTCAAAGAATTTCAGAGTGAAGTTGAAAATCATCGTAATAAGAAAATAAAGTTTCTACGATCTGATCGTGGAGGTGAATATTTGAGTTACAAGTTTGGTCTACATTTTGAAACAATGCGGAATAGTTTACGCAACTCACGCCACCCGGAACACCACAGCGCAATGGTGTGTCCGAACGTCGTAATCGCACTTTACTAGATATGGTGCGATCTATGATGTCTCTTACAGATTTACCGCTATCGTTTTGGGGTTATGCTCTTGAGACGGCCGCATTCACACTGAATAGAACACCGTCAAAATCCGTTGAGACGACACCTTATGAACTGTGGTTTAGCAAGAAACCAAAGTTGTCGTTTCTTAAAGTTTGGGGATGCGATGCTTATGTGAAAAAGCTTCAACTTTGATAAGCTCGAACCTAAATCGGAGAAATGTATCTTCATAGGATACCCAAAGGAGACAGGTTGGGTACACCTTCTATCACAGATCCGAAGGCAAGACATTTGTTGCTAAAATGGATCCTTTCTAGAGAAGGAGTTTCTCTCGAAAGAAGTGAGTGGGAGGAAAGTAGAACTTGATGAGGTAACAGTACCTTCTCCCTTATTTGAAAGTAATTTATCACAGAAACCAGTTTCTGCGATATCTACACCAAATAGTGAGGAAGTTAATGATGTTGATCATGAAACTTCAGATCAAGTTACTACAGAACCTCGTAGATCAACCAGAATAAAAACCGCACTGTGAGTGGTACGGCAATCCTGTTCGGAAATCATGCTACTAGATCATGATGAACCTACGAACTATGAAGAAGCGATGGTGAGCCCAGATTCCATAAAATGGCTTGAGGCCATGAAATCCGAGATGGGATCCATGTATGAAAACAAAGTGTGGACTTTGGTTGACTTGCCCGAGGGTCGGCAAGTAATAGAAAACAAGTGGATCTTCAAGAAGAAGACCGACGATGGTAATATTGCTGTCTACAAAGCTCGACTTGTCGCAAAGGGTTTTCGACAAGTTCAAGGGATTGACTACGATGAGACCTTCTCACCCGTAGCGATGCTTAAGTCTGTCCAATCATGTTAGCAATTGCCGCATTTTATGATTATGAAATTTGGCAAATGGATGTAAAGACCGCATTCTGAATGGGTTTACGGAAGAAGAGTTGTATATGATGCAACCGAAGGTTTTATCGATCCAAAGGGAGCTAACAAAGTGTGCAAGCTCCAGTGATCCATTTATGGACTGGTGCAAGCATCTCGGAGTTGGAATAAACGCTTTGATAGTGTGATCAAAGCATTTGGGTTTATCTGAGACTTATGGAGAAGCCTGTATTTACAAGAAAGTGAGTGGGAGCTCTGTAGCATTTACGATATTATATGTAGATGACATATTACCGATCGGAAATGATATAGAATTCTGGATAGCATAAAGGGATACTTGAACAAGAGTTTTTCGATGAAAGACCTTGGTGAAGCTGCTTACATATTGGGCATCAAGATCTATAGAGATAGATCAAGACGGCTTAATTGGACTTTCACAAAGCACATACCTTGATAAAGTTTTGAAGAAGTTCAAAATGGATCGTGCAAAGAAAGGTTTTTACCTGTATTACAAGGTGTGAAATTGAGTCGGACTCAATGCCCCACCACACAGAAGATAGAGAGAAAATGAAAGATGTTCCCTATGCTTCAGCCATAGGCTCTATCATGTATGCAATCTTGTGTACCAGACTGACGTATGCTTAGCTGTAAGCTTGGCAGGAAGGTACCAAAGTAATCCAGAGTGGATCCTTTGGACAGCGGTCAAGAACATCTGAAATACGAAAAGGACTAAGGATATGTTTCTCGTATATGGAGGTGAAAGAGAGCTAGTCGTAAATGGTTACGTCGATGCAAGCTTTGACATCGATCCGGACGATTCTAAATCGCAAACCGGATACGTGTTTTTGTTAAGCAGTGGAGCTGTCGGTTGGTGCAGTTCTAAACAAAGCGTCGTGGCGGGATCTACATGTGAAGCGGAGTACATAGCTGCTTGAAGCAGCAAATGAAGGAGTCTGGATGAAAGAGTTCATTTCCGATCTAGGTGTTGTACCTAGTGCATCGGGACCAATGAAGATCTTACGTGACAATCTTGATGCAATTGCCTTGGCAAAGGAATCCAGATTTCACAAGAGGACCAAGCATATCAAAAGACGCTTCAATTCCATTCGGGACCAAGTCCAAGTGGGAGACATAGAGATTTGCAAAATACATACGGATCTGAACGTTGCAGACCCGTTGACTAAGCCTCTTCCACGAGCAAAACATGATCAGCACCAAGACTCCATGGGTGTTAGAATCATTCTTGAATGAACTAGATTATTGACTCTAGTGCAAGTGGGAGACTGAAGGAAATATGCCCTAGAGGCAATAATAAAGTTATTATTTATTTCCTTATATCATGATAAATGTTTATTATTCATGCTAGAATTGTATTAACCGGAAACATAATACATGTGTGAATACATAAACAAGCAGTGTCACTAGTATGCCTCTACTTGACTAGCTCGTTAATCAAAGATGGTTATGTTTCCTAACCATAGACATGAGTTGTCATTTGATTAACGGGATCACATCATTAGGAGAATGATCGATTGAGATGACCCATTCCGTTAGCCTAGCACTTGATCGTTTAGTATGTTGCTATTGCTTTCTTCATGACTTATACATGTTCCTGTAACTATGAGATTATGCAACTCCCGTTACGGAGGAACACTTTAGGTACTACCAAACGTCACAACGTAATCGGGTGATCATAAAGGAGTACTACAGGTGTCTCCAAAGGTACTTGTTGGGTTGGCGTATTTCGAGATTAGGTTTTGTCACTCCGATTGTCGGAGAGGTATCTCTAGGCCTTCTCGGTAATGCACATCACATAAGCCTTGCAAGCATTACAACTAATGAGTTAGTTGTGAGATGATGTATTACGGAACGAGTAAAGAGACTTGCCAGTAACGAGATTGAACTAGGTATTGGAAACCGACGATCGAATCTCGGGTAAGTAACATACCGATGACAAAGGGAACAACGTATGTTGTTATGCGGTCTGACCGATAAAGATCTTCGTAGAAAATGTAGGAGCCAATATGGGCATCCAGGTCCCGCTATTGGTTATTGACCGGAGATGTGTCTCGGTCATGTCTACATTGTTCTCGAACCGTAGGGTCCGCACGCTTAAGGTTTTCGATGGCGGTTATATTATGAGTTTGTGTATTTTGATGTACCGAAGATTGTTCGAGTCCGGATATGATCACGGACATGACGAGGAGTCTCGAAATGGTCGAGACATAAAGATTAATATATTGGACGGATATATTTGGACAGGAAAGGTTCGGAGAAGTTTTGGAGCACCGGAGGTTACGGAACCCCGGGAGGTATATGGGCCTTATTGGGCCCATGTAGGAAGGAAGGAGAAGGAACAAGGGAGGCGCCCCAAGCCCAATCCGAATTGGGGAAGGGGCGGCCCCCTTTCCTTTCTCCTTCCCCTCTTCCTATTCCTACTACTAGTACTACTTCCTAATACTAGTACTCCTTCCTTCCCTCCAAATAAGATAAGGAAGAGAGGAAACCTACTTGGAGTAGGTTTCCCCCCTATGGTGCGCCCCCTTGGGCGGCCACCTCCTCCCTCCCTCCTTTATATACGGGGAGGGGGCACCCTAGGACACACAAGTTGATCCTTGAGATCGTTCCTTAGCCGTGTGCGGTGCCCCCCTCCACCATATTCCACCTCGGTCATATCGTAGCAGTGCTTAGGCGAAGCCCTGCATCGGTGATACATCAAGATCGTCCTGCACGCCGTCGTCTTGTGGAACTCCCTCTCCCGGAGCTTTCTGGATCGGAGCCCGTGGAGCGTCATCGAGCTGAACGTGTGCCAAGAACTTCGGAGGCGCCGGAGTAACGGCGCTAGGATCGGCTGGATCGTGAGGAGAACGTCTGACTACTTCCTCTACGTCATCATCGACTCGGAGGTGCCGAATGCTTGGCGCTGGGATCGGCAGGATCGCGAGGAGAACGTCGACTACTTCCTCTACGTTGTGATCGCTTCCGCCACGGTCTCTGAGGGTACATAGACAACACTCTCCCCTCTCGTTGCTATGCCATCACCATGGTCCTGTGTGTGCGTAGGAATTTTTTTGAAATTACTGCGTTCCCCAACACTTTCTTGGATCGAAAGCAATCCAGAAGACTTGGTGTTGAAGTCTGGAACTCCACGAGGAGGCCATGAGGCAGGAGGGCGCGCCCAGGGGGGTAGGCGTGCCCCGCACCCTCGTGGGCCCCTCGTAGCTCCACCGACGTACTTCTTTCGCCTATATATACTCTTATACCCTAGAAACATCAGGGAGAGCCATGAAACCACTTTTCCACCGCCGCAACCTTCTGTACATGTGAGATCCCATCTTGGGGCCTTTCTCGGCGATCTGCCGGAGGGGGAATCGATCATGGAGGGCTTCTACATCAACACCATTGCCTCTTCGATGAAGCGTGAGTAGTTTACCACAGACCTTAGGGTCCATAGTTATTAGCTAGATGACTTCTTCTCTCTTTGATTCTCAATACAAAGTTCTCCTCGATGTTCTTGGAGATCTATTCGATGTAATACTGTTTTGCGGTGTGTTTGCCGAGATCCGATGAATTGTGGATTTATGAACAAGATTATCTATGAATATTATTTGGTTCTTCTCTGAATTCTTATATGCGTGATTTGATATCTTTGCAAGTCTCTTTGAATTATCGGTTTAGTTTGGCCTACTGGATTGATCTTTCTTGCAATAGGAGAAGTGCTTAGCTTTGGGTCAATCTTGCGGTGTCCTTTCCCAAAGGATGAGGGGCAGCAAGGCACGTATTGTATTGTTGCCATCGAGGATAAAAAGATGGGGTTCATATCATATTGCTTGAGTTTATCCCTCTACATCATGTCATCTTGCTTAATGCGTTACTCCGTTCTTATAAACTTAATACTCTAGATGCATGCTGGATAGTGGTCGATGTGTGGAGTAATAGTAGTAGATGCAGAATCGTTTCGGTCTACTTGACACAGACGTGATACCTATTATCATGATCATTGCCTTAGATATCTTCATAACTATGCGTTTTTCTATTAATTGCTCGGCAGTAATTTGTTCACCCACCGTAAAACATGCTATCTTGAGAGAAGCCACTAGTGAAACCTATGGCCCCGGGGTATCTTTCCTATTATATTGCATCTCTTTTATTTATATTGCATCTCGTTTACTATTTTGCAATCTTTACTTTCCAATGTATAGAACAAAAATACCAAAAAATATTTACTTTATTATCTCTATTAGATCTCACTTTTGCGAGTGACCGTGAAGGGATTGACAACCCCTTTATCGCGTTGGTTGCAAGGTTATTGATTGTTTGTGCAGGTACTAGGTGAATTGTGCATTTTCTCCTACTGGATTGATACCTTGGTTCTCAAAACTGAGGGAAATACTTACGCTACTTTGTTGCATCACCCTTTCCTCTTCAAGGGAAAAGCAACGCATGCTCAAGAGGTAGCAAGACATGACCGAGACACATCTCCAGTCAATAACCAATAACAGAACCTAGATGCTCATATTGGCTCTTACATATTCTACGAAGATCTTTATCGGTCAAACAGCATAACAACATACATTATTCCTTTTGTCATCGGTATGTTACTTGCCCGAGATTCGATGTCGGTATCATCATACCTAGTTCAATCTCGTTACCAGCAAGTCTCTTTACTCGTTCTGTAATGCATCATCCCGCAACTAACTCATTAGTCACATTGCTTGCAAGGCTTATAGTGATGTGTATTACTGAGAGGGCCCAGAGATACCTCTCGGATACACGAAGTGACAAATCCTAATCTTGATCTATGCCAACCCAACAAACACCTTCAGAGAAACCTGTAGAGCATCTTTATAATCATCCAGTTAAGTTGTGACGTTTGATAGCACACAAGGTGTTCCTCCGGTATAAGGGAGCTGCATAATCTCATAGTCAGAGGAACATGTATAAGTCATGAAGAAAGCAACAGCAATAAAACTAAACGATCATTATGCTAAGCTAACAGATGGGTCTTGTCCATCACATCATTCTCTAATGATGTGATCCCGTTCATCAAATGACAACACATGTCTATGGTCAGGAAACATAACCATCTTTGATCAACGAGCTAGTCAAGTAGAGGCATACTAGGGACACTCTGTTTTGTCTATGTATTCACACATGTACTAAGTTTCTGGTTAATACAATTCTAGCATGAATAATAAACATTTATCATGACATAAGGAAATATAAATAACAACTTTATTATTGCCTCTAGGGAATATCCTTCAGTGTCCCACTTGCACTAGAGTCAATAATCTAGATTACATAGTAATGATTCTAATACCCATGGAGTCTTGGTGCTGATCATGTTTTGCTCGTGGAAGAGGCTTAGTCAACGGGTCTGCAACATTCAGATCCGTTTGTATTTTGCAAATCTCTATGCCTCCCTCCTTGACTTGATCACGGATGGAATTGAAGCATCTCTTGACGTGTTTGGTTCTTTTGTGAAATGTAGATTCCTTCGCCAAGGCTATTGCTCCAGTATTGTCACAAAAGATTTTAATTGGACCTGATGCACTAGGTATTACACCTAGATCAGATATGAACTCCTTCATCCATACTCCTTCATTTGCTGCTTCCGAAGCAGCAATGTACTCCGCTTCACACGTAGATCCCGCCACTACGCTCTGCTTGGAACTGCACCAACTAACAGCTCCACCATTCAATATAAATACGTATCCGGTTTGCGACTTGGAGTCATCCGGATCAGTGTCAAAGCTTGCATTGATGTAACCATTTACGATGAGCTCTTTGTCACCTCCATAAACGAGAAACATATCCTTAGTCATTTTCAGGTATTTCATGATGTTCTTGACCGCTGTCCAGTGATCCACTCCTGGATTACTTTGGTACCTCCCTGCTAAACTTATAGCAAGGCACACATCATGTCTGGTACACAGCATTGCATACATGATAGAACCTATAGCTGAGGCATAGGGAATGACTTTTGTGTCCTCAACACACCCAATACATTGGCAAATTGTATAGGTGCACTAGTTCGGCGAAGAGATGGTGATAAAAGTGTAATATTGATGGTAGAAATATATTTTTATAATCTGAATAAATAAAAACAGCAAGGTAGCAAATAGTAAATGGGCACAAAAACGGTATTGTAATGCTTGAAAATGAGGCCTAGGGTCCGTACTTTCACTAGTGCAATCTCTCAACAATGCTAATATAATTGGATCATATAACCATCCCTCAACATGCAACGAAGAATCACTCCAAAGTTCCTATCCAGCGGAGAACATAAGAAGAAATCGTTTGTAGGGTACGAAACCACCTCGAAGCTATTCTTTCCGATCGATCTATCCAAGAGTTCGTACTAAATAGCACAAAATAATTTTAAGTTCATAATACTCAATCCAACACAAAGAACCTCAAAGAGTGTCCCAACATTTCTACCGGAGAAACAAAAGACGAGAACATGCATCAGCTCCTATGCTTAGGTTACCCCAATGTCACTGAGGGAATCCGCGAGTTGAATGCCAAACACATATCAAGTGAATCAATATGATACCCCATTTTCACCATGAGTATTCATATGCAAGACATATATAAAGTGCTCTCAAATCCATAAAAGTATTCAATCCGATAACTACGAAATCTCAAAGGGAAAAACTCAATTCGTCACAACAAGATAGAGAGGGGAAAACACCATATGATCCGACTATATTAACAAAGCCCATGATACATCAAGATCGTGACGTCTCAAGAACATGAGAGAGAGAGAGAGAGATTAAACACATAGCTACTAGTACAAACCCTCAGCCCCGAGGATGGACTACTCCCTCCTCATCTTGGTGGCCTCCGAGATGATGAAGATGGCCACCGGTGATGATCTCCCCCTCCGACAGAGTGCCGGAACGGGGTCTAGATTGGTTTCTCGTGGCTACAGAGCCTTGCGGCGGCGGAACTTCTGATCTAGTTTTACCCCCGAGGGTTTTGGAACATGTGGCAATTTATAGGGCGAAGAAGGGGTGCGGGAGGCCATCGAGGTGGTCACAACCCACCTAGGCGCTCCTGGGCCCCAGTCGCGCCCTGGTGGGTTGTGCTCCCCTCGGGGCACCCCCAGGTGCTGCTCTGGCCCGATGGATGTCTTATGGTCCATAAAATATCCACAAAAAGTTTCGTGGTGTTTGGACTCCGTTTGATATTGATTTCCTGCGATGTAAAAAACAAGCAAAAAACAGCAACATGCACTGGGCATTGGTTCAATAGGTTAGTCCCAAAAAATGATATAAAGTTGCTATACAATGATTGCAAAACATCCAAGAATGATAATATAATGATACGTCTCCAAGGTATCTATAATTTATGAAGTATTCATGCTGTTATATTATCATTCTTGGGTATTTTACAATCATTTTATAGCAACTTTATATCATTTTTTGGGACTAACCTATTGACCGAGTGCCTAGTGCCAGTTGCTGTTTTTTGCTTTTGTTACATCGCAGAAAATCAATACCAAACGGAGTCCAAACAACGCAAAACTTTTTGTGGATTTTTTATGGACCAGAAGACCACCAATGGGCCAGTAGCAAGACTGGGTGCCTGAGGGGCACAACCCACCGCCTGGGGACCAGGCGCACCTGTGTGGGTTGTGCCCACCTTGATTCTCCGCACCCCTCTTTACCTTATAAATTCACAAATATTCCAAAACCCTCGGGTTAACTCTAGATCCAAGTTCCGCCACCGAAAACCACTCTAGACCCTGCTCGCACTCACGAGGGGGGGAATAATCATCGGCCATCTTCATCATCCCGACGGCCACCACGATGAGGAGGGAGTAGTCCACCCTGGGCCGAGGGTTTGTACCAAAGAGTTATGTGTTTAATCTCTCTCTCTCTCCCTCTCGTGTTCTTGAATGTCACGATCTTGATGTATCGCGGGCTTTGTTAATATAATCGGATCATATGGTGTTTTGCCCTCTCTATCTTATGATGAATTGAGTTTTCCCTTTGAGATTTCGTTGTTATTGTTGGGGAACGTAGCATGCAATTTCAAAAAAATTCCCACGATCACGCAAGATCTACCTAGGAGATGCATAGTAACAAGAGGGGGAGAGTGTGTCCTCGTACCCTCGTAGACCGAAAGCGGAAGCGTTATGTTAACGCGGTTGATGTAGTCAAATGTCTTCATGATCCAACCGATCCAAGTACTGAACTTACGGCACCTCTGTGTTCAGCACACGTTCAGCTCGATGACGTCCATCGAACTCTTGACCAGTAGAGGGTCGAGGGAGAGTTCTGTCAGCACGACGACGTGGCGACGGTGTTGGTGATGTGATCCGCACAGGGCTTCGCCTAAGCACTACGACGTTATGACCGGATGCTTAAACTGTGGAGGGGGGCACCGCACACGGCTAAGATAAATCTTGGTGTCCTCTGGGGTACCCCCCGTATGTAAAGGAGGGGGAGGCCGGCGGCCAGGAGTGGCGCGCCAAGGGGGGAGTCCTACTTGGACTCCTAGTCCAAGTAGGATTCGCCCCCTTTTCCTTTCTCCACCGGAGGGAATTGGATGGAGAGGGAGAGGGAAAGGGAAGGGGGGCGCCGCCCCCTCCTCCTTGTCCTATTCGGACTCCCTAGGAGGGGGCACGCAACCACCCCGCGCGGGCTTCCCTGTCTCTTCCTTAGGCCCATGTTGGCCCAATACTTCCCCGGGGGGGTTCCGTAACCTCCCGGTACTCCGAAAAAATACCCGAATCACTCAGAACCATTCCGATGTCCTAATACAACCTTCCAATATATGAATCTTTACCTCTCGACTATTTTGAGACTCCTCGCACTACAAAAAAGAGACACATTCATGACATATTGGGTCGAAGGAAAAAAATTATGTCATACTTATGACACTTCTATGGCGATAATTGTGACAAAACCCGGTATCATGATAGATGTGGTGGGGTCCTACTTCTATGACAAAAAATCATGACAGAAAATGGGTTTTTCGTCCTGGGCAGGCTGAAGACGCAGCTGCATGATATTCTTTGGGCCGTCCATGACTGAAATAACCGTGGTAGAAGCGAGGGCGAGGAAATTATCGGGGAGTTCCCGGTTATGGTGGGTGGTCGGGGGCCGAGCGATGCGTGAGGCGTTGGGCTCTAACTGAACCAGAGCGAGGCGTTGGGCTCTAACTGAACCCGAGCGATTGCACTGCAGGCTTCGCGTTACTGAACCCGAGCGATCATTCGATCCCTTCCTGTTAACTGAACCCGAGTGATTCCTTCACTACTGCTGCTAACTGAAGCCGATCGATGCTGCCTTAGGATGAACAGTGAGTGTAGTTGGGGGGGGGGGGTTGGATGAAAAGTTCCCGGTGGGGGGTTGGATGAATAGGACCCCGTGGTAGTAGAGGTCGTTGCTGCTGTATGAACAATACCCCGATCGATCGAGCCGGTGGATGAACAGGACCCCGTGGAGGGCTGGATGAACAAGACCCTGTGGAGGGCTGGTTGAGCGATGGTGGTGGAGGGCTGGATGAACAGTAGCTCGTGGAGGGGTGGTTGAATAGGACCCCGTGGAGAGGGTTGGTTTAACAGTAGCCGGTGGAGGAGTGCGTGGTGGAGGCTGGATGAACAGGAGCCCGTGGATGAACAGTCGCAGGAGGAGGCTGGAGGAGGTCGACGGTGGATGAACAGGAGCCTGTGGTGGTAGTCGACGGTGGATGAACAGTACCCATGAGGCAGTCGACGGTGGAGATGAACAGTATCCCGTGGAGTCCCGTTTTGCGGTACGCCACACCCCTCCCGATGAACAGGACCCCCGTTTCGACCATAGCGCTCCAACGCAAGTCTGTTTCCTCCGTTTCTGATCGCCACACCCCTCCCGATCAACGGGACCCCGTTTCCCTTTGTAGGAGGTCCGTTTCCTCCGTTCTTGATGCGCGCCAGACGCCTCCCGATGAAAAGGATCCCGTTTCGACCGTGGCCGGTCGAACACAAGGCCGTTTCCTCCGTTCTGCGGTACGCCAGGCCTCATTTCCATCGGCTGTTCCGTCCAAGCCGGTTGGCTCCTGATGAACAGCACGTGTTCCGTTGCCTCCCGATGAACAAGACGCGTACCGTTGCCTCCCAATGAACACGACGATGGCACAGCATCTCTGTTCCGACCCAGTGATGTACACGAGCCCTGGTCGTACGTATGCGCAAGTAGGCGTTCGAGACCCCACCAGTATGATGTACGTGGCCATATTTTCTTTCTTGCACCCTGGCCACTGATTGTACGTGTACATGCTACGTGCGCACCTCTACTACGACATGTGCGCGCCTCTACTACGATACATGCATGCCTATACATCGACCAGTATGTATGTACACGTTCGCGACCAAAAAGACAAAGCTACGTACGCTTCGACCAGGTGGGTCCCGACTGTTAGGCATTTCCTTGCGTGCGAAGATGTAGCTGGTGGGTCCCAGCAGTCAGGGGGTGAATCAGTTTTTTTTGCCCGTAATATGGACGCACTTCCTTGCATGCGAAGGTGTAGCTGGTGGGTCCCAGCAGTCAGGGGGGAAACATTTTTTTTTGCAAAATACGGTGGCCCGTCTGGTGGGTCCCTGCTTGAGGTGGAGGAATAATTATTTTGCGCGTAATAAGGAGGCACTTCCTTGCTGCGGCCGTGGACCCAGCTGTCAGCCTCTCCACGTATAGTACTCTTCCGACGGAAGTCGTTCGTTGACCACATTGACCAGGCCGCGCCGAGAGCACCAGGGCGGTGGACGACGGCGAGGCCTAGGAAGGGGACGGCGCGGAGCCGGGGAAGACGCGGCAGTGGATGCCCACACGGAGGGGAGTACGTGGGTTGACTGCTTCGGCTGCGGTGTGAGGCTGCCGTCACCGGAGATAACAGGAGGTGTGGGTGATTATAGAGGGATGGCATGGCCAGCGGTGGCAGCACAGCCGGTCACGGGAGGCAGGAGCAGGCGGCACGGCCGACGCTTGTTCGGGCGGCTGGAGCAAGAACACCAGAGGTTGAAGAAGCACTATGGCCATTGGATGGACATCGTACGGTCACTGGAGCTAGAATCTTTCATATTGACTAAGTTGACAAAGCCCTCCGTCCCCGTCATCTTAGTAGGCCCACAAGCCAGCCTCCCACTATGGTGGGTCCCAGCTAGCAGGGGGGTATTCATTTTTGTGTGCGTAATAACGAGGCACTTCCTTGCGTGTGAAGATATAGTTGGTGGGTCCGACCTGTCAGCGGGGGAATGTTTTTTTCATGAAATACAGAGGCCCTTCCGGCGGGTTCCAGCTGTCAGGTGGAGGAATCATTATTTTGTGCGTAATAAGGAGGCATTTCCTTGCGTGCGGCCGTGGACCCAACTATCACCTCTCCATGTACAGTCCACTTCCCATGCATGTTGCTCGTTGACCATGTTGACCACGCCGCGCCGAGAGCACCAGGGCGGTGGACGACGGCGAGGCCTAGGAAGGGAATGACATGGAGCCAGGGAAAACTCGGCAGTTGTTTCCCACGCGCAGGGGTGTGCGAGGGTTTACTGGTTCGTCTGCCGTCGCCAGAGAATAACAGCAGGTGTGGGGGAGTAGAGGGATGGCTAGGCCAATGATGGGAGAACGATGGGGCGGTGAGGCCTGCGTGGCAGCATAGCTGGCCGCGGAGGAGGGAGCAGCTAGTCCCGCCGGCGCTTGTTTGAGCGGCTGGAGGAAGAGCAGATATTGAAGAAGCACGACGGCCGTTGGATGGACATCCAACATTCACTGCTCTCATGTGTTTTTTTTGAACAATACTGCTCTCGTGTGTTGACTAGGTTGACACGGTGTTGCGTGTGCGTCAACCTTATTTTTTAGGAAAGCATACGCGTCAACCTGTAGTAGGTGCACAAGTCAGCCTCAAATCTGTGGAAAATAGCATACAACCCATCTGCCATTATTTCTAATAATTTACAGCCCATTTGCCAATTCTTAAGATTTTTTTTGGAGCTCATCTTCTTTTTGTTAGCATTACACCCCATATTGTGGCCACGGTTAAAAATTATACGAAATTCTGCATATTTCGGTCAACTGCTTTTTAATCCCGAAATATCGAGTCACATTCAAACTATTTTGAAAAATAATTTATATAAATATAAAATCCAAATAATTGTCCAGACATAAAAATCAATGGAATTTAAAATCTTGTAATTAAAAATGAAACTAATTCGGTTTGATGTGTTTTAGAAATGTACAGCCCATTTATCAAGCAGACCGAATGAAACTCTCCTCGTCTTGAAAGATTTGCAGCCCAGTAGGGCTGCTAAAGCAAGTAGGCCTCGTTTGGGTATTTCTTTTAAAAAATAGAACTGGGCTAGCCATTTTCAGCAAGAAAAAAACACAACTGGACTCATGATGTGGTAAACATAAATGAAACCCTGGCTAGATGGGCCACAACCCCCGCACAACCCCATTGTTACCATGATCCGTCGCTAAAACTAGTATAAATAACAACTGCTTGTTCCTCAAAAAAAAGTAAATAACAACTGCGTGACCTGCTGGGTCCCTGGGTCAGCCGCTTGTTGTGTAATTCTCTCGTCTATTGACTACGTTGACAATGGCGTGAGCCCCAGATATCCAACCATTAGGAGGAACCATTTTTTGGGGCTTGTAATAACGAAGCACTTGCTTGCGTACTGCCATGACGCTGGTGGGTCCCTACTGTCATCCTCTCCACATACAGTCATATCCTTGTTCCTCTCGGTTGTTGACGGCGTTGACAATGCAAGAGGGAGGCTCACTGCGCACGATGAGTGAACCAAGGCCGAGGACGACGGAGAGGCCTCGGACGGAACGAACAGGAGCCATGGAAGATGCATCGGTCCAGTTGCAGCCGGAGGGGAGTACGATGGTTGACTGGTTCGGGTGCGGGTGCATGTTGGGGCTGACGTCGCCGGAGAATAACAGGACGTGTGGGGGAATAGATGGAGGGACTGGCCAAGGTTGGAGGGTATGGTAGGTCAGTGGAGGCGCAGCCAGCCATGGGAGGCGGGAGCGGGCGGAGCCGACGGGGTGGTTTGGTTTGGGCGGCTGGAGGAAGAAGACCAGAGATAGAAGATACACGAGAGACGTTGGATGTCAATCCAATGGCTGGTAGGCAGAATCATTTGTTGACTAGCTAGTAAGTCGACACCACCTTGGATAGGCTATTTCCTGTGGGTCCCAAATGTCAGAATCCAAATCTGTCACGGTCATGCAACCTTTCCTATGAAAATTTACAGCCCATTTGGTGTGCTAGTTCGAAATAAGTTTGTGGGTCCTGGTGGGGGCTAATCACTTGGCTTCTATAATGCACAGTGAGCTCAAGCAGCTGGCGAGAGTCATGTTATTTCCCTTGGTTGGGATTTGTTACAATATTTCACTCTAAATTAAACGAATGGCAAGCCATTTGCCTTGTTTCAAAGAAAATATGACAGTCACAACCGAGTTGAAAAGGGCAAGAACATCTAACTCCAGCTTACAAACTGTACAAAAGCACGAGGGTTAATTGTTCATCAGGTTTAGACAAAACCCAGGTTGAAAAGGGCAACAACATCTAACTCCAGCACTGTTTTCGGCAGTCACAGTCAAATGGATCAGTCAGGTCCATAGAATGAACATCCTGGGTCGTAAAATTTACTGGATTATGACCACAATATGTTGTAAATAGAAGCCCGTCACGTCCAGAAGCTCTTTTGCCCACCTGAAACTCCTTTTTTTGCTCTTCAACATATCCATCCGTCAAAACCATGCTGCTGATAAACTTAAGCTTGATGGACAATAGTAACCTCACATTCAGCAGGAAGAATGTGACAAATCTAGTGTTTGCATGGTTGGCTACATATTGTTCTAGCATTACTGTCTTCAATCGAATGTCATGAGAAGTGAGAAAATCCCGGTGCTTCCAAATCCACCGATTAGTTATAACTTTCTTACCCCGTCCTGTTACCTAAATAGACATGAAGATTGAAAACAGTTAAGGTCTAAAAAAAGAGTGTGGAAAGTGCAACAACTGAACGGTTAATTCTAGTACACTATATGCGGGCTTCCAATGTGCGTGAAATTATCACCTTTATATACAACTTCTCCAGACATGGAAAGCATTGCAGCAAGCCAATAATCTTGTTCAGATCTAAACTATTCATTTGGATATATAAGATCTTGACAGAATCCAGCACCATTGATAGGCTATCCATGGAGAAACTCTTCATTGAGCATAGAACATAATATTAGTACAAATGTGTACTCCGAGATGATATATAACTTATGCGCAGAAATTTAAAATGCAGCTTATGGTTACAAGTGTAGATGATAATATAAAGTACCTGAAGAACCGTGGAGCAAAACACCATCTTGAAATGGGCACAAAGATCATGTATTACACCCAAGGTCTCCAGTTTAGGCGCAGAGAGGACGGTTATTTGCGACGGTGAATAACTAGAATCAATGATCAACCTTTGAAGTGAAGGGGCATCTTGGATGATGAGCTGCCTTCCGTCAAAAGAAATTCCAATTCTTACAAGGTTAGGCGACTTTATTTGGAGACAACCGATTCTAAGCTGGAAAACAAGCACCAAGCACTCGAGCAGGGCAAGCTGGAGTGGATGATCTTGTGCAATGAGGCCTCCGATATACGAACCCGCACAAGTGAAAGTTTCTTGAGAAGTGGGAGTCGAAGGTTTAGTACCAGATTGTCTGGTAGGTATCACAGCGCAAAGGTGGCGGCGTGGAGAGAGGAGCAAAACCGCGAGATGGACATCGGTGCTGAGGGCACAGGTAGATGGCGTTCGGTATCTTGTAGGTGATTTCCAGGGGAATAGTAGAACTCAAGTAGCTGTAGTTCTATGAATTCAGGGGATTTCAGCCAGGCGTCCACCATGCAGGGTATGGTATGCTTGCTCAGGTAACATGACGGGATGCAAAGGCTTTGAACGGAGCCCTGGTGGGAGGAGATGATGGCTTTGGGGATTTCAAAATCATTGAAGAGAGATAGCTGATGATTGTTGAGATTAAGGGGCACGACGCGTCATAGAGGGCGCCACCGAATTGAGAGGATTTGGGTGCGGCAGCAATCCTTGGTGGGGAGAAGCGAGATGATCTCCCCAAGGACGGCGTCCGGGAGATCACGATCACGGTCCACCCGAGATTCTCTGAGTTCCGTGAATCCGGTGGGGCGGGTCGACACTTCTCCTCGCTGCCGGTTGCGGGATCTACAACAGGCGCCGTTGGTGGAGCCTCATCTTCTTGGTGCTGGGGTCAGCCGACTCCATTTTCCTCGAGGGCATCGCGTAGCGCTCACGGATTTGAGTAGAGTAACGAATGACGAGCCTAGTTGTAGTGCAGTGTAGAAGAAGGGAGCTGGGGTTTTTACGTAGTAGTGAGGAAGAAGGGGAGCTGGGGTTTTCTATAGGAGTGAGGTGAGGAATTTGGGGAGTGCAGTGGAGCGAGTGACATGAGGTGGGTGGGAGTGAGGAGGAAGAAGAGCACCCAGGTTTTTTGGGCGGTGTCTTTGGGTGTGGGTAGAGCCTCTCATTAAGTAAATGTATGGGCTTTTGAATTGATTTTATTATTTACTAGGGTGGATGGGTTGTTTTGTCTTGGGCCGAGAGAAACAATTACTACTAGTATAGTGGAGACACTCTACAGCTACCAGAAAAACAATTACTACTAGTACAGTGGATACACTACCGCTTCTGGCTCCTCCTAGGTCATCGAAACGTCTCCCTCTACTGAATGCCGTTTTACTTTTGTTCACCGACATGCGGACCATGTCGCACGCGGGCCCAAATGCCATCCACCAAATTAGAAGGCAGTATGCGGTCGGAGAGTCACCCCGGTCGTAGCGCGGCAGTAATGAGCCGTCGTATCACAAAACCCCACCTCCCCGCAGTCTAAGTTTGACGGACGAAGCAACCATCATTTCACTCTTCGCTGAATCCCCTTCTTCCTCACCGTCTTCAAGAAAGCCAACACTTGCATCTCGCTTAACGTTCTTCTCTCCCAACGAAGGGAAGGTAAGCGGACCCGTGATATTGGTATATTTTCGTTCGAGAGAAAAAAGAACTTTTGCAAAGTGATAACTAATCCTCACTCTCTTTTTTGTTTCATTGTCATTGCGATTGTGTTTTCCTTTCAGTGGTCTCCTAGTATTCATCAGTTTCATGATGGACCAAGGAGAACCAGGCAAAGATCTGCCGATATTGGAGCAGGCACGGGAGGCTGATCCACACGAGACAGAGAGCTCCAAGAAGATGGAGGCAGCCACCGAGCCGACCCCAGATACGCTCACGGCCACTACAGAGATGGTCAATGCCCCATTTGACGTTACAGCCCCCGTGGCACTGCAGGAGCAGTTTTCCCCCTTTGAGGATGTGCCCCCCCCACTGAGCTTCCCAAGGTGATTTTCTTCTTTGACGATCTCGGTTGTGGTTTTTTTTATCTATGTATGTGGTGATGAATAATGAAAAATTTATTAGCTTCGATGCCATGCTATACATAGTGGTTTAAACAACTTGTGTTTCTTATACTGGAAAGTAATTTAGAATATGTTTCTGTTTCAATTAGAGCCTTGATGCAGACAAGGATTGTGTGGTTGTACATGTCACTCGCTATGAGGCGGATGACCTGAATATACGCACTGGGAAAACTGAGTTCTTAGGCTGTTGAATCCTGGAAGCCATTTGCGCTTATATCGATGTCGAGTTGTATTCTAGCCTCACTGTTGTCAAGCGTGCTGTCCAGGGTGTACTGAAGCACAAGAAGTTCAAAGCTACTCCTTCGTTTATGAGGCATACTGTTCTTGTCAAGCTTACACAGGAAGATGATGTGGCATGCTGTCGGTGTAGTGAAAACCAGGGCTACACTAACCGCCGAGCATGGGCCACGACTGTATGCAATTACACTAAAGAGAATCCATCTTCGCTGACAAGTGCTACATCAACAAGCAAGACTCAAGCCACCTTCCCCGTAAGGAGCATCCTGCCCTGCCAGGGAGGACAGATACAAGGCAAAAAGAAGCAGCCAAGCCTGAGAACCAGAAGACGAGACGACCGCAAGGCTCCTTGCCGAGGTTGCCCACGAGGCCCCGGCAAGGCCCCTTGCCGAAAGGCGGCCGCCAGCCCGGCAAGCCTCTTGCCGAGGGCGCTCACAAGGCCCGGCAAGACCCTTGCGGGAAGATACACAAGGCGCGACAAGCCCTTGCCGAGGACATTGGTGGAGCCGCAGCCAGCCCACACCTACCAAGACTCCACCGCCGTCCCCATGCGGCTGCCGGCTCAACGGTGAGCGGCGCCAGCGTGGCGACGTGCGGTCTCTACAGCGATCCAGCAAGCTCCTGCGTGGTGGCATGCAAGTCTTCCTGAAGACTCCGTCACCCGCGCCAGCCCAGCACCCAGCCAACGTGGCGCTTCTAGCGCCTCGTCGGCTCGGACTTCAGCGTCAAGGCGGTGCCGGCGGCGACAAGCGGGGCGAGCTTCGCTGTCCCGATAAAGCAAGAGGATGCATAAGCGGCGCATTGAATGCGTTTGTCCTGCGATGTCAGGCGATAAGCTTGTACACTGTAGATACCTTCCACCTCCTGTGTGCCACTGTGGCGACCCCTTTGACATATAAAAGGAGGCCTGAGGCGTACTGTGTAAGGGGATCGGACTTCGGAACCTCAAAGGATTCGACTCTTTGGAACCTCGCAGCACCTAGATCTAGTTCGAGAGGTCAAGAACACTAAATACATCCACCAAAGCAGGACTAGGGTTTTACGCATCCTCGTGGCCCGAACCTGGGTAAAATCTCTTTGTGTTGTCTGTTGGTCCCGCTCTTCTCACGATCCCCGCGCCCCGCAACCGTAGAAGGGATTCCAGTGATCCCCGTGCCCCGCAACCGTAGAAGGGATTCCAGTGATCCCAGCGGACTCGGGGCAACATGGAGCGCAACTAGCCCCGAGAAGGTTCCTTGTTATACAGGTCTATGCAGAAATCTCAAATAAATAGTGCATGTTATCTTCCTGTTCAACCTCTCTTTGTACGTCCACCCTACGTTTATCGGGTAGGCTTTCCGGCGCGTAAACCCAGGGCGGCGTCTTGGGGACAGAACCCCAATGGCCTGCCGGGTGTGCTTGCCTCCGGGCGAACCACCTTACCGCCCTTAACGCGGCCGCTCGAGCTGTCGAGCTTGACTCGAGTCAGAATCAAGAGCGTTGCCAATTGCGGAAGGCTACCCTGCCCCTCTCGACGCAGCCGCTTGAGCTATTGAGCGGACTCGAAACAGAACAAGGGCATTTCCAATTGCGGGAGGGCCCCTTTGCGTGCAGGTTTTCCATACAAAGAACGATATCTCCGAGGGGAATAACCTTATATAAAAAGGAAATATCTAAAGTTTCGCATGACTTAGCTTTTCTGTTGCCGCACTAGCGTCGTTCTTTTGGCCGCTTTGCTTCTTAGGAGCCATGGCGATGAAGAACAATTGGGTAACCTGCTAGACCGGATTCTCACAATTGCGCCCCCTACCTGGCGCGCCAAAGATGTCGGTGGGAACGACACCTATGGGATCACAAGAATCCCTACTACAGTCGCGGGGCGCGGGGTCGTTAGAAGAGCGGATCAAACAGATAGCATACGGTTTCCTTATCCCGGTTCGGGCCGCGAGGATGCGTAAAACCCTAGTCCTGCTTTGGTGGATGTATTTAGTGTTCTTGACCTCTCGAACTAGCTCTAGGTGCTGCGAGGTTCCAAAGAGCCGAATCCTTTGAGGTTCCGGAGTCCGATCCCCTTCCACAAAGACGCCTCGGGCCTCCTTTTATATGTCAAAGGGTCGCCACGGTGGCACACAGGGAGGTGGAAGGTATCTCTGATGTACAAGCTTATCGCCTGACATCGCAGGACAAACGCATTCAATGCGCCTCTTATGCATCCTCTTGCTTTATCGGGGACAACAAGGAAGCTCGTCCCAGTTTTCGCCGCCTGGCCTGGCCTTGACGCGAGTCCGAGCTGACGAGGTGTTGTAGCGCCACGTTGGCTGGTTCTTTGTTGGCTGGGTGGCGGAGTCTTCAGAAGACTTGCATGCCACCACGCAGGAGCTTGCTGGATCGGTGTAGAGACCGCGACGCCGCCACGCAGCAGCGCCTTTCGGTGGTTGAGCTGGTTGCATGGGGACGGCGGTGGAGTCTTGGTAGGTGTGGGCCTGGCTGGCTCCACCAATGTCCTCGGCAAGGGCTTGTCGCTGACCTTGCGTATCTTCCGGCAAGGGTCTTGCCGGGGCCTTGTGAG
The DNA here is from genome assembly GCA_021605145.1 of Aegilops bicornis. Classification (NCBI taxonomy): domain Eukaryota; kingdom Viridiplantae; phylum Streptophyta; class Magnoliopsida; order Poales; family Poaceae; genus Aegilops; species Aegilops bicornis. The sequence continues at coordinate 108,375,848 of CM038671.1, forward strand.
CACCCTCGGCAAGAGGCTTGTCGGGCCTTGCGGCCGTCTTCGGCAAGGGGCCTTGCCGGGCCTCATGGGCAACCTCGGCAAGGAGCCTTGCAAATCGTCTGCCTTCTGGTTCTCGTGCTTGGATGCTTCTTTTTGCCTTGTATCTGTCCTCCCCGGCAGGGCAGGATGCTCCTTGCCGGAAGGTGGCTTGAGTCTTGCTTGGTCGATGTAGCACTTGTCGGCGAAGATGGATTCTCTTTAGTGTAATTGCATACAATGCGTGGCCCATGCTCGGCGGTTAGTGTAGCCCTGGTTTTCACTACACCGACAAGAGTTTCGGCGGCTGCAGCGGAGAACATCATGAATTCGACGCTGGAGACGGGACTTGGCATGGGTCACGGTTGTTGTTGCACCCAAAGGAGCTGCCAGCCCCCGAGCCTGGTTCCATGGAAATTTTCTGGCAGAGAACTCTATAGATCTTGATGCTAGAGTGTGGTTTTGTTTCCTTTCTTTCTCCCGGCAAGGCTGTTGCCGGGAAGTATTATGTTTCTCGCGGAGACTTTTGACGTTCTCGACGCCGGCTTCCGGCAAGCTTGTCGCCAGGAAGGCTTTTATCTTCAGCAGAGAACTTTGACGTTCTTGATGCCAGCTTCCAGCAAGCTCGTCGCCAGGAAGGCTTTTATCTTTAGCAGAGAAATTTGACATTCTCGATGCCCGATTTCAGTGGAGAACTCCGGAGTTCTCGACACTGGCTTCCAGCAAGCTGGTTGCCGGGAAGGCTTTTATCTTCAGCAGAGAACTTTGACGTTCTCGATGCCCGATTTCCGGCAAGCTCGTCGCCAGGAAGGCTTTTATCTTCAGCAGAGAACTTTGTCGTTCTCGATGCCGGCTTCCGTCAAGCTTGTTGCCGGGAAGGCTTTTATCTTCAGCAGAGAACTTTGACGTTCTTGATGCCGGCTTCTGGCAAGCTTGTTGCCGTGAAGGCTTGTGGCGAAGAACTTCGTCATTCTCGACACCGGCTCGCGGCAAGATCGTTACCGAGAAGGCTTATGGCGAAGAATTTCATCGTTCTTGATGCCGGCTTCCGGCAAGATCGTCGCCGGGAAGGCTTATGGCGAAGAACTTCGTCGTTCTTGACACCAAGAAGATTGGTCCCAAGGGCGTTGCCAGCCCCGGGCCATAAGCTGCGTTTAAATATGACAAGTTGATTAGCATATGAACTGCACTTAACTCACTTGTAAATTTTGACTTACGCTAAATATTCCCTTTGCCCTCTTTGGAATGCTTTTCAGTGCGTACGATCCAGCCAGCAGCGCTTGAGGGAACGGGCCCTTAGCGGCTATTCGGGAACGTCGCCTCCCGGAAAGGTTTACCTTATTGGTTCTAGCGCAACCGCACAAGTTGCCGAGCGGACTCGGGGCAACATGGAGCGCAACTAGCCCCGAGAAGGTTCCTTGGCATACAGGTCTATGCAGAAATCTCAAATAAATAGTGCATCTTATCTTCCTGTTCAACCTCTCTTTGTACGTCCACCCTACGTTTATCGGGTAGGCTTGCCGGCGTAAACCAGTGGCGGCGTCTTGGGGACGGAACCCCAATGGCTGCGGGTGTGCTTGCCGCCGGGCGAACCACCTTACCGCTTCTTAACGGCCGCTCATTGTCGAGCCTGACTCGAGTCAGAATCGAGAGCGTTGCCAATTGCGGAAGGCTACCCTGCCACTCTCGACGCAGCCGCTTGAGCTGTTGAGTAGACTCGAAACAGAACAAGGGCATTGCCAATTGCGGGAGGGCTCCTTTGCGTGCAAGTTTTACATATAAAGAATGATATCTCCGAGGGGAATAACCTTATATAAAAAGGAAATATCTAAAGTTTCGCATGACTTAGCTTTTCTGTTGCCGCACTAGCGTTGTTCTTTTGGCCGCCTGCTTCTTAGGAGGCATGGCGATGAAGAACAGCTGGGTCAACTGCTAGACCGGATTCTCAGAATTGCGCCCCCTACCTGGCGCGCCAAAGATGTCGGTGGGAACAACACCTATGGGATCACAAGAATCCCTACTACGGTCGCGGGGCGCGGGGTCGTGAGAAGAGCGGATCAAACAAATAGCACACGGTTTCCTTATCTGTGTCCGGGCGCGAGGATGCGTAAAACCCTACTCCTGCTTTGGTGGTTTGTTTATCTGTGTTCTTGAACTAGCAATGGGCGTGAGGAGCTCCAAAAGCGAATCCTCCTCACAGTCGCCTTGGGCCTCCTTTTATAGGGAAAGGGGTTGCCACAGTGGCACGGGGAGGTGGAAAAGGCTCTGATGATGCGAGTTTATCCCTCGCATTACATGACAAGGCGCTTTTAATGCGTCTTGCTTAGGTGTCCTTGCTTTATCGGGGATGGGGAGAGCCTGTCTCGTCTGTCACCGCTCCCTTTCGATGTCGACACGCATACGGCCAGCGGTGCCAGCGGTGCCATGTAGGCGAACAGCGGTGAGGTGGCGCGATGGTGGGTCTCCACGAAGATCCGCTTGCCGCCATGCAGGTGCCTCGCCCAAGCTGGTTGGGTCGGCATTGCATGCGAGCAGTGGTGGAGGTTTGATTGGCGTGGGCACGATGGTGGCCCCACGGGTGGTCTTGAAAGGGCCTCGCCGTAGCCCGCAAGGGTCTTGCCGGGGCCCGACAAGGTCTTAGGGGCCCGGCAAGGGTCTTGCATGGCGCCTGTTGTTATCCCCGGCAAGGCTCTTGCCGGGGCCTTATCAGTCCTCCTTGGCTGGGATCCCGCCAAGGGTCGTCATCTTCTATAGTGTGTATCTGATCTTGAATGTCTTCACAAAGATCTGCATGCCACCATGGGGATGTCTCGAATCCTTGCCCCCATGGGGGCGGTGGAATCAAGGGTGACTCGCTCCGTGGAGGTGTGGGCGAGCTGCCACGGCAAGGGTCTTGCGGGTTTGCTAAAACCGCCTCCGGCAAGGATCTTGCCGGGGAGTCTGGCCCCCCCTTTGCTCTTTGTGGTCTTGGTCTTGGCGTCGTTCTGCTCCTTTCGAGCTTCGGTCTTACCTTGGCTCACCTCCCTTGCCTTGCTCAGTGCGGTGGTGCCCGCGGCTCAGACTGCCCGTGCACAGTTATAGGGGTACAAAAAGTTTACCCCTCTTTTTGTACACCGACACATGCCTCCACACAAGTTTATGAGTGGCAAGGGCACAAGGTTATCTTCATGAAGGTTCACATGCTTGAGCTGCTGCCGGACGTCCTTGACGATGGTCATGGCAAGGTCCGTCTTGTGTCCAGCCCAAATTAGATCGAGGCATGACATCGTTGCCCCTAGCTAGTGTTTAATACTAGTTTGGATTGTGTCTACTTATCTGAACCTTGCCTATTATCAAGCCCTCTGGGGCTAGTACTCTATTTGAATCCGTCTATGGGAACTGCTGCTACTTTTGTGTGCCCGTGAATCATGTGAGAACCATCGTAATTGTTGCCGAAACAGATGCGTCCTCACTAGCTTTTTCATGAATATGGCATGGTAAGACATAAGTTGGCACGGTTTATCATACGAGCAGTGTGTGTTTGATGAAATAGAGTACTCGTTCGAGAAATTTGCACCGACATATACATAAGTACTTGTAAACACTGTTGGTGCTACCCAACTTGTAAGCAGTTGTGCAAAACACGACACATTGGCTTAGCTCGCTTCAACACTAGGCTATCGACCAACTAACAATCAATAATCTGCTGTTTGACATATAAGCAACTATGTATCTTGTTACAGTGGTTCATGCAGTTAACTGAGGCCACAATGTAAATTCCAAACGTTCACACGCTAGTCCAGCATTCATGTGGAACACTCACATTAAACTCGGCTTCATAAAAAACTTGAAAAGCATAAGTTAAGCAATTTTATACATCTCAATGATTCATAGAACATAACAAACATATACTAGTTCACAGCAGAAGACAAAGTTGTCAGAAGGTTTAAAATCAGGAAAAAACAAGCAAGGCTTCTCTCTGAGCAAAGGGCCTCCCAGCAGGCTTAAATTTCCTGGAGTTCACTCTGGTTTTTCTTGTTGCCACCATCCAGGGTTAGGTTCTCTCATTCCAGAATAACCAATTATAATTGTGTTCTCAGCTGGAATGCTGAACTGAACCATGTAGTGTACTGACCAGCTGAAATTCTTGTGCATTCCAATAAATTTAAGCACCGCTATTTGCAGATATAAGTAGACCACAATGCCTCTTGTCGGTGCACGTGTCCCAAAAACCTCCGTGCAGCTGTGCCAGCTAGTCCTCGGTCCATGGATCACTTCGTAAAAAGTGCATTACGGACTAGGATACAATTGTTTTCGCTCGTCCCTGCACTGCAATCAGGAAGTAAAATGTACGAATCAACTTATTTTCGATTACGTTGGTCATTCTACCTAGTTACTACCAATGTAGTAATACCTGGAAGACTGGTGGTTAGAGGATGACAGCTAGGAATAGCCATCTCATTTTGTGCAGTTGTACTAAAACTGAGGTGTGTACTTGTGATTGCACAAATAGAAACGATATGGAGACAGACATCCCTGTTTGCGCAAATACAAAATACGGTTATTTAAACAGTGACAGATATTTTCAGTGGCGTATGATTAACAACAACATCTATTGTGTTATAATTGGCACTAGATTGACAGTATGAAAGTGCCCTTAAGTAAGTAGCATCACATCACATCAACACTGCCACTAGATTAACATGCAGAACAATAGCATTAGTATTACTTGTCATGAGAGTAGAACATGGTCAGCAAATGTGCAATCAAAGTTGTGCAGTTCCACTGGGATGAAGGAATGTTAGCGGTGTGAGATTTAAGTGTAACTGCAAAAACACGATTCATGGGAAATAAAGCAAGACGGAAGCACTTCATAAAATGGTGGTGGCATTGCTTCAATTTATCTACGACACTAGACCATTACTTATAGTGACATTAGGTGGCATTGCTTAATGCTTCATGTGATTTTACATTAACGGTAGCGATATGGGCGTAGGGACAGCAGGGGCATAAAGTAGTGAGGCAGATGTGGTTGCCGAGAGCGGCAAACACTCAGGCGACTTGTCTGCATTTGTCCCATTTTTATCTCCTCGGTGACATTTTCCTATGTGAGCACAGGAAATCTAGACCTGCTTATTCTCATTTGCATTGTCCCCCAACACCCCTCACTTTCTTTCCTTTTTCAACCAAGAGACAGGCCCACTCCCCCCCACCCTTCGCCATCCACCATGCTTTCTTCGCCTTTTCAACCAATAGACCGGTTGGGTAGCCAGTATCTACTACTTTCCTCCATTTCATCTTAGAACAAAGTCCTAGATTCATGCTACAACTTTCCCAGATTCTTCCCTATTTGAACCAACTCTTAGATTCGACTGTGTAAACTAGCCTTGCCTCTAATAATAGTAAAAGTCTAGGTGGCATTGGATCAACCGACGGAAATAGAAAAAGATCCACACGCAGCCACGTGGGGAGCTGGGGCATTAGAGCAAGGCAGGTTTCGAACGAATATATACCTGAGGGTCGTCGACAGGTGGCAAAGAAGGCGCCAAGAGGCCGCATCTTGGCCACAATACTGCAGGGAAGAAGAAGGGGTTGGAGGCCCTCCCGAGCCGGCGCGGCCGCCGATCGGGACGCGCGGGTAGCCGTTGGTCTCCTTCCTCGCCGTCGATGACAACATGAACGATGCACCTACACCCCTGCCCCGGTCGAGGTGGTCCGGCCGGATTTGTGACCAGCCGTGAGCAGAGAGAGTGTGTCCACCTATTGTCTTGCTTAGATCTGGAGAGCATGAGAGAGTGAAAAAGAGGAACCTAGTAAAGAAAGCGCTGAGGCTCTTGCTTATATATATAGTGGAGTGATTTTGTTGTACCAGCTTCAAAAAAATGCGCTCCTATGTGTACCCGCGAGTGGGTGTGAGAGAACTAGTGCGTGCATGCACCGCTTCTTTTCGTGAGAGTACAATATACTATGCCCAAAGAACGTTCGCCACAAGAGTAATATTATAAGTGTGTGACGTGTGAGCTAAAATAAAAGGTGTGTGACATCTTTTGTTTTTTAGAAGTTCCGAGGGTAGGGTGTGAAGAGCACATGTGTCTGACGTCTACCTGCAGATAGACGGTGGGTGCGAGAGGACTCTGGAGAGTCGTGACTCGTGAGGGTGTGTGTGTGCGTGAGAGAGAGAGAGGGGGCATGTATCAATGCAATGCATGTGTCCGTAAATCATTATCCGACAAACGTTCGCCACAAGCCGTTTCCTGACGAACGCCATAAGAACCGTTAGATCGGCATCTGACAGTGTCAGTTTTGCCATGTCATTTAACAGAGCAGCCACTCCTCCTACACACAAATCTTCCATGTGAGTGTTAGCAAGTGCCGTATGCTCCTCCCTCCATTCCAGAATGCAGTCCATATAGCTTTATTGAAAATTCAAACCTCGCAAACTTTTACCGAGTTTTCGTGTACCAAAATGCACATATAGAATACCCAGTATATATCGTTTCATTCATCTTCGAGAGGTAACTATAAAGTCGGGGGAGGAGTCTACAAAGAAAGACCGCCGTATCACCTGCAGCAATTTCAACCATCCTTTGGTGTGGAGGAATATCATAGGAACTCTATATGATATGATTTTTGTAGGATTTTTTCCTTTAGAGCCAATTGGTTTATAGGAATAGATTCATATACTCCACATTTCAAAGGAAATAAACATGATATCATTTTTATAGCTTTATAGCCACTTGGTTCATATGAATGGATTCCTATACTCCCATAATTACAAAGGAAAATAAACATTAGCGTATATTCAATAGAAAAGTTCCTATGATGTGAACCTAATGACATCTCTTTTCTAATCCCTCCTCATAGGAATTGAGATACATGTCATCTCTAGATTCAATAGAGAAGTTCCTATGATATGAACCAAACGACATCTCTTTTCCAATCCCTACTCATGGGAATTGAGATACATGTCATCTCTTTCCCTACAACGTCCATGTATACATCTTCTATTCCTAAATAGCTAGTACAACCCACTAGTAGATTTTTTCCTAGACATGCAACTATGGCACAAGAACACGTCATGCATGCAAGTCATAAATCACATTGTTTTTTCTACTCTATGAATGCAAGCACCACATCATCAATTCGTGCATGTTACTCATAAGTTATTTCTTGCATTAAGTTTTGCATTGACAATGTATGTGCTGGTCACGTGCACACATATGTAGTTCACATTCACATTTTTGTTAGAAATGCCATTCTTTTAACCGCAATTCATTTTTTCTCTTTGTACTCCCTCCGTCTAGGTATGTAAGTCATCTTCCGAAAACCAAATAATCCCAAAACAATTTGGCACGGTACATTAACTCCCTCCTCGTTTCTTGTTTCGTGACATATCAACCAATAAGAGATGTGGGTCGTGCATGCTTTCCCAAAACACAAGCACTTCTCCTTTGTTCTAGAATCTTCCGTATCATAATTTCCCAAACTTTTTTTTCTAAATGAATAGCCATTATTTGTTTTTTTACTTTATGCTTTACAATGCACAATCCCATGAATCTTAACCTTTTTATAAAACTAATTGATTTTGAATGAGATTAACTATAAGAACCAAACGAACATCTACATCATGCATATATGACTCAAAGCTTTACATGCTATAGTGTGTATTTATTCATAATTTGGTTTCAAATCTCATGCGTTCAATGCATATGTACCTTACTATTTTTGAGTAGAGTAGCAAATTTCACGCGGCCGCGGGTATATCAATATGCAGGGCCCATGCATCATTGCCTTTCGATCGAACCAACGTCCACAATGTTTTGTACGTATATCTCCACTGGTCCCCGAACCCAAAATGCTTCCTCGTTCCCGTAAAACCAAGCGGCCCACACATATTAAGGCGTCGACTCAAACTCAATCCCTCTCCCGTTTACTGCGACGTGGACCCGTACGCCGTAGTACTCCTACAAACCCTACCACCGCACGCATCATCGATTTTCTTCAAGAGGACGAGGGAGAAGCGGATTTGTAGTGGAGGCACTTTAAAAAAAGGATTTGTGTGGAGGCCCCTACCCTAGGGTGCCCTAGGTAGCTGTCGCACGCATCATTGGTTTTCTCTTTTCTTTATGCTCTTGCGCCGTAGAGTGAAATGATGGTTGCTTCATCCGTCCAGCTTAATGCAGGAAAGATGGGGCTTTATGAGTTGACCCCTCATCGCTCATTTACTACTACTGCGGCGCTACGACCGGGGTGCCTCCAGGTCCAACCGCTGCTCTGAACTGTAATTTGGTGCATCGCACATGGAACAAGACGGTGGATGAGCCACATGTCGGCCAAAGGGGTCCTGTTAAGTGTGTCACCATTTCGTTATGCGGATCGACCCTGCTTGAGTTGCTACGCCAACACGACAGGAGCAGCCTACCACTTGGTTTTTCTCCTCGGTGAATCCAGACTATATTGATCTAAAAAGATACGTACTGTACTACCCTTTCCGTCTCGGTTTATAGGGCACACACGTAGTTCTTGGTCATCCATTTGACTAACTAAATATGAGTTACTATGTCACAAAAAGTATATCATTCGATTCTTAAGCGGATGTACTTTCTAAACATATACTGTTCATCACATATATAGCCAGTTAAATTCTCAACCTAGAATGACGTGCATGCCCTGTAAACCGATACAGAGGAAGTAGTAAAAATGAGGTGATTTTACCGAGCGATGGGCGGGGGAGCATGGCCTGTCATGCGGTCCCACGTGCCATGATGTACCAAGACGATGCGCGTGTCCCTCTTGAGGCAGAACAATGGCAGAAGCAATACTACGTGGTTTTCTTGAAGGAGATGATGGCGAAGCATAGTGTGAAATAATGGTTGCTTCGTCCGTCTGGGAAGGTGCGGCATTGTGATTTGACATCTCATTGCTCATTACTACTATAGGGGTGCGTCCCCCTGCTGTTCTGTACTATTAGTTGGTGCATGACACGTCAACCCAGTTGCTATATGTCCCACATGTCGGTGAGAGGAAGTACATAATTCATGAAAGCGAGCATCGACGGAGGAGTACAAGACACAGCTTGGTTTTTGCTGCTTCGCGCGATCCATCGATACAAACCCGGACTAAAAAAAGGTGAGGGCGGGTCTTTTCCCGCGCGGCAGGTAGGGAAGTTTGGCATAGTCTGTTCGAGGCAACGAGGCAGGAAGGGAAACAAGCAAATAAAGGTTGAGCGACTTAGTTTTGGGAAAATCTGATTTTACGGAGTATGTACCCACTATGGAGGTAGTATACTACTTACTACTACCTCCTTTCCGGTTTATAGGGCTCGTCTAAAAAAATTCGTTTTTCCTTTTTATAAGTCTCAATTCCACTAGTAGTAGTAGTACCATCACATGTTGGATTTCGAGGTGCGTTAAATCACCCGATGCAGGCATTGTCAAGAGAAAACTCACCAATGCATGTAGAAGTTCGTGGAAATTTAGTGGTCATGCATGCATTCGTTATAGATAATGCCTCGGTAAACATAACTTGTTGAGAAAAACGAGCATACATTACTTGTACAAACTACGAAATTAATTCCACCACTCACCGTCTACCTTGGTTGGAGAAATTTTGAAATTGAGCCATAAACTGGAAAGGAGGGAGTAGTAACATAGCCTAGGGTAGCTTGTTGCACCACGGACTCCAAGGAAATTGTTGTAGTAGTACTACTCCTATATACTACTCCAATGAAATTGAGCCATAAACTAGAAAGGAGGGAGTACTACTAAAAGACATGTATTCCAAACAATATGATAACCTCTCTAACCAAGGTAGGGACAAGGAGTAAACGGAGGGAGTAGTAAAATTTTCTCCTCGTCCTACGAGCCACCGCACGCGTGGGCAAGGGAGCGGGCGTAAGGCGTAGTACTACTACCTCCGTCCTGGTTTATAGGTCACCTTTGTAGTTCATGCCAAATTTTGACCAAATATTTAGCTAACAAAATGTTAATGCATGTCAACAAAAATTATATCGTTGGATTCGTATTTCAACATAGTTTTCAATGATATAATTTTTGGTAACATGCACGAACGTTTTGTTAGTTCAATCTATAGTCAAAATTTGACACAATAAAAAATGGGGACCAATAAACCAATATACAATGAGTAGTAGTAAGCAAGCTTAACCACGTCTTGCGAGCCACTGCGCCCGTGGGCAGGGGAGACGGCGTAGTAAGCAAGCTTCTCCTCGTTCTGCGAGTTGACGGTACACATCAAAAGTAATACGTACAGAGCATCTCGAGTGTATAGAACCTTGCCTCTAAGGTAGGCCCCACATGGTTTGCCTCTTTTTCAACATAATGTGTCAAGTCACAATTTGTTTGTCCACCCGTGGAGACGATCCTCCATCAAGTGGACAACCAGTACACATGTCAAATTACCACGTGGACAGCCTTTTTGTACAGAAATGAGCTCCACTATGTACCCGCGCAGGTGTGGTTGGGAAAGAGATGGGAGTAGGGGCACCGTGCGTGCACCTCTTCTAATCGTGCACGTTCCCCACCTACGTGTGTGTGTGAGAGAGAGAGATACAAACCTAGACATAATGCGCCGTCCATCCCCATGCCTACGCCCAGTCCGACCACCAGTCACCACCACGCCCCACTCCTCCTCACCTTATCTCTCATCTTTCTCGAGATATCATTTTTTCGATGAAATTCTCAAGATACCATTTTTCCGATAAAATTCTCGAGATATCATTAGTTTTTACACATGGAATTACTCCTGCATGGGTCAATCACAACATGTGTTTTGTAAAAAAATGCATATTGATGTTCCCTGCAATGCATGGGCATCTTGCTAGTCCATGAAAACAACACATGGCAAAATTTCACGGCGGCGAGGATTTGAATCTCACGGAGGGGCGATTTGGATTTTGCCCGGGGTAGCCAAAATATTGGTGACCCTTTTGTCCACCGGTGCCTTATCCACCGATGAACGAGGAATGGCTCGGGTGCTCATGCATCCTCCAGTGTGCACATTGGAGACGCGCTCGCACGAGCTATGCTTTTTTGTCCGACCATGCTGCCCGAGCCGGCCGGAGCACTACAAAAAAATACACTTCCGTGATGATACGTGTTTGTCACAGTAGGTCACGTTTTCTGTCATGCATGTACATCCTTGACAAATTTATGACAGAATCAAGATAGTCATACCTGTGCTGTCGTAGAACTGTTCCATGACATTACGAAAATTATCATCACGGAAGTGTCCACTTCCATGACGATAAATCGCGCGTCACAGAAGTGCTTTCGTCAAGGGTGACCGACACGTGGCATCCACCGTAACGGAACGCCGTTAAGCTATCGAGTTGGGTTTTGGATCCGATAACCCATTAACAGCCCTGACCAATGGGGATTTTCCACATGTAAAATCATCATTGGCTGGAGGAAACACGTGTCGGCTCACCGCTGGGACAGATGTCATCCACTCATTGGAGAGAAGGCGCCTATGATACGTCGACATGTGGCACGGCCCAACAAGTTTAATTGGGCCAGCCCAATTAAAGGCCCACAAGATTTTGCGGACCATAATGGGCCAACCCAGCTAAAGGCTCACGAGATTTTGCGGGCCATACTTGGCTGGCCTAGGTAAAGGCCCACAAGATTTTGCGGGCCATAATGGACCGACCCAGATAAAGGCCCACAAGATTTTTGTGTGCTATAATGGGCCGGCCCAGGTAAAGGCCCACAAGATTCTTGCGGATCATAATGGGCCGTGAGGGAGTTCCGGACTAGGGGGTGTCCGGATAGCCGAACTATCATCATCGGCCGGACTCCAAGACTATGAAGATACAAGATTGAAGACTTCGTCCCGTGTCCGGATGGGACTTTCCTTGGCGTGGAAGGCAAGCTTGGCGATACGGATATGTAGATCTCCTACCATTGTAACCGACTACTGTAACCCTAACCCTATCCGGTGTCTATATAAGCAGGAGGGTTTTAGTCCCAAGGGCGAACAACAATCATACCATAGGCTAGCTTCTAGGGTTTAGCCTCTTTGATCTCGTGGTAGATCCACTCTTGTAACACACATCATCAATATTAATCTAGCGAGGATGTCGGGTTTTACCTCCATCAAGAGGGCCCGAACACAGGTAAAACATCGTGTCCCTTGTCTCCGTTACCATCCGCCTAGACGCGCAGATTCGGGACCCCCTACCCGAGATCCGCCGGTTTTGACACCGACATTGGTGCTTTCATTGAGAGTTCCTCTGTGTCGTCACCGATAGGCCCGATGGTTCCTTCGATCATCAACAACGACACGGTCCAGGGTGAGACTTTTCTCCCGGGACAGATCTTCGTGTTCGGCGGCTTTGCACTGCGGGCCAATTAAGCAGCCATCTGGAGCAGATCGAAAGCTACGCCCCTGACCATCAGGTCAGATTTGGAAGTTTGAACTATACGGCCGATATCCGTGGAGACTTGATCTTCGACGGATTCGAGCCGCAGCCGAGCATGCCGCACTGTTTCGATGGGCATGATCTAGCTCTGCAGCCGAACAGTGCCCTGGAGGCCGCACCAGCATCCGCTCCGACCCTTAATCCGGAGCCGGATTCCCCGATCGAGGACGAGTGGTTGGACACCGCCTCGGGGGCTTTAATCTCTACGGCGATCGAGCCGAACCCCATCCCTGTCCCTTGCGAAGACCTCGACTCCAGGTGCGGACTCCTCTCCGGACTCCGAACCCCAGCGCCCGCCAATCGAATCCGATTGGGAGCCCGTCATGGAGTTCACTGCCGCGGACATCTTTCAGCACTCGCCCTTTGGCGACATCCTGAATTCACTAAAGTCTCTCTCTTTATCCGGAGGGCCCTGGCCGGATTACGGTCAGGAAGGTTGGGATGCGGACGACGAAGAAATTCAACTCCCACCTACCACCCACTTGGTAGCCGCTGTCGACGATCTAACCGACATGCTAGACTACGACTCCGAAGACATTGACAGTATGGACGACGATGCCGGAGACGACCAAGACCCAACGCCTCTGAGGGCCTTTGGAAGGCCACCTCGTCATACGACATATACATGGTGGACATCCCAAAAGATGGGAACGGCGATGGAACAATGGAGGATGACCCTCCAAAAGCAACAGCAAGCTGGCGTCGGCGGCGCCGCTCTAAATCCCGCCACAAGAAGAATGAAGATTCCGGCACGGAGATAACAACACACCGGACGGCCGAAGATAATCCACTCCAGCAAGATCCAGCGCAGGAGGATGGAGACGCCAGCCCTCACGAGAGAGCGGCAGAAGAAGAGGTAGAGGATTATATGCCTCCCTCCGAAGACGAAGCAAGCCTCGACGACGATGAATTTGTCGTGCCTGAGGATCCCGTCAAACAAGAGCGTTTTAGACGCAGGCTTATAGCCACGGCGAACATCCTCAAGAAAAAGCAGCAACAGCTTAGAGCTAATCAGGATCTGCTAGCCGACAGATGGACTGAAGTCCTCGCGGCCGAAGAGCACAAGCTCGAACGCCCCTCCAAAAGCTACCCTAAACGCAAGCTGCTCCCCCGATTAGAGGAGGAGGCTTACGAACCCGCATCACCCGGAGACAATACGGCTGACCGACCACCCCGTGGTCGCGACAGAGAGGCCTCTAGGCCCTTCACTAGAACCGTACCCCGGCATCGCTCAAAAGCACACGGCCACAGGGGAATGCTCCGGACCTGCGAGACATATTGGAGGACAAGGCAAGACAATCAAGATCGATCTATGGATCGCGTGTACCCAGTACGTGGCGATTTACAATCGTCATGCCGGACATGATAAGTCCGGCCGGGCCGAACAAAACAGACCAAGCTCTTTTGAGCTCCGTCGTGATATCGCCCAGTATAGAGGCGCCGCACACCCACTATGCTTCAGAGACGAAGTAATGGATCATCAAATCCCCGAAGGGTTTAACCCCGTCAATATTGCATCCTATGATGGCACAACAGACCCCGCGGTTTGGATCGAAGACTATCTCCTTCACATCCACATGGCCCGCGGTGACGATCTTCACGCCATCAAATACCTCCCCCTCAAGCTTAAAGGACCAGCTCGGCATTGGCTCAACAGCTTGCCAGCACAGTCAATTGGGAGCTGGGAGGATCTGGAAGCCGCATTCCTCGATAACTTCCAGGGCACTTATGTGCGACCACCAGACGCTGATGACCTAAGCCACATAATTGATGGCAGACGAATCGGCGGACAATTCTGGACACGGTTCTTAACCAAGAAAAACCAAATCGCCGATCGTCCGGATGCGGAGGCCCTCACGGCCTTCAAGCATAACATCATGACGAGTGGCTTGCCCGGCACCTGGGACAGGAAAAGCCGAAATCCATAGCAGCCCTCACATCACTCATGACCCGCTTCTGCGCGGGTGAGGACAGCTGGCTAGCACGCAGCAACAACCTCAGCAAAAATTCTGGCAGTCCGGACTTCAAGGACCAAAATGGCAGGCCGCGTCGTAACAAAAACAAACGCCGCGTGCCGGCGACAATATTGAGGATACGGCGGTCAATGCGGATTCAGAGGCTCTAAACCCGGTCAGTGGAAAAAGCCATTCAAAAGAACTACTCGGGTCCGTCCAATTTGGACCGAATACTTTCGACCGCTTGTGCGGATACACGGCACCCGAAAACCAGCTAACCACACCAACAGGGACTGTTGGGTATTCAAGCGAGCAAGTTAATCGCCGAAAACAATGACAAGGGGCTGCATAGCGATGACGAGGACGAGACCCAACCGCCCGAACAATAGAGGATGAAGGTTTCCCCCACAGTGCGGACGGTGAACATGATATACGCAATGCACATACCCAAAAGGGAGCGGAAGCGTGCAGCGAGGATGTCTATGCGATGGAGCGATTGCCCGAAGTTCAATCCATGGTCCTCTGCCCGATCACTTTTGACCGAAGGACCACCCCACCAGCATCCGCCACGGTGGATTCGCCCGCCGGTCTTAGACCCAATCGTCGATGGATTTCACCTAACCAGAGTCCTGATGGACGGCGGCAGCAGCCTGAACCTGCTTTACCAGGACACAGTGCACAAAATGGGCATAGACCCCTCAAGGATTAAACCTACCAAAACGACCTTTAAAGGCGTCATACCAGGTGTAGAAGCCAATTATGCAGGCTCAATTACATCGAAGTGGTCTTCGGATCCCGGATAACTTCGGCGAGGAGTTAATCTTCGACATAGTCCCGTTCATGGCGGCTATCATGCCTTGCTCGGACGCATGCAGCGTTGCAAAAGTTCAACGCGGTGCCGCTACGCATACCTCAAGCTCAAGATGCCAGGCCCTCGAGGAGTCATTACGGTCAGCGGAAACATCGAACGTTCTCTCCGCGCGGAGGAACATACTGGCTCTCGGCGAAGTGCAATGCAGCCTCTTAAGGCAATTCTCGAGTCCGGCCGTTAAGCGGCGGACGGCTAAGCGCTGGGTAACTTACAACAAGACCACTGGCACGTTGAGGAGCATCGCGTGGCGATGCGGCTAACCCCACCCTGCGAAAGCGTCAAAGCGGGCCCTTGGCGTACACCATTACGCTCTGAAGATACCATGGGCATGGGGAGAGGGCATGACCACGATAAACCCAGGCTGGCGGCTCAACCACACGGGGGCTCTCAAGTGTGTCGTTCCTTTTTCTTTTCTTTTACCTTCTACTTTTTACCCACAGGACTCCATTTGTCGAAGCCCCGTCCGGCAGACACTGCCGAACTCACGATGCAACAACCAGGAAGGATAAAGGCTACAATGAATATCTGGTGGTCTCCATTACGAGCATTTTTTACACCAATTTGCAGCCTACCCACGGAGGGGACATGATTAACAGTTCCACACCTTGCTTATCGCACTATTTGTATCGTTCGCATTCGTAGCAGCACTTATTGAATAAAACAATGCAGCACCTTTTTGCTTATAATTGCATTTCTTTTTCATACATATGTTCATTCACGGCATGTTGCATCCGTACACTTTGGTACGACTAATATACACCAGGGGCTTATGTTCCCCGCATTATGGTGTGATGAGTCCAACACTTTCACAAGTCACGGCACCCGAACTTATAGCACTATATGCATCGGCTCCGAATCATGTCTTGGGTCAATAGTTGGGTTTGCCCGGCTCCGTGTTTTGGTACCTTACGTTCCGTTATATCGGCTAAGGTAGCACCGGAGAACCATTGCGATTCCGCCCCAGATTAATTTGGGTTAACACCTCGATGGAGAAAGCTAAACTGACCCGTCATGATGAGGCGAGAGCCGATCGCTG
Source organism: Aegilops bicornis (assembly GCA_021605145.1). NCBI lineage: Eukaryota > Viridiplantae > Streptophyta > Magnoliopsida > Poales > Poaceae > Aegilops > Aegilops bicornis. The sequence continues at coordinate 108,392,143 of CM038671.1, forward strand.
TTCGAGAGGTTTTTGCAGTCCTTAAAGACTTATGCCGCTTAGAGCGAGGAGCCGGATACTGTCCGGCCAAGGCGTGATAGCGCCCAAATTCGGCCTTCCGAAGACTAGGGGCTTCGCCGAAATTTAAAATTATAGAATTCTATGGCTAAGTGAGAGTGTTCAAGCATTATAAGTCCGGTTGCCTTGTTCATTGTGTTGAGCGCCTCCCTAGATGGACCCAAAAATGGGAACAAGAGCGCTCAAGTTTATCCCGAACACCCCGGCACTCGTGGCATGGGTCTTTGAAGCCAACGACTTGCCATCTCTCAGATTTGATAAACAGCCGCCTGAGAAGGTAATATTTTAAATTAACAAGCGTTGCTTAGCGCATATGAACTAAGTTTTCAGCGCACAGGATAACAAAATGCGAGTCTACTCAAATATTACATCTTTGGAGCACTCACCCGCAATAGTGCGGGCGCCCTTCAGCACACTCTTGGCGTGCGATGATCCTTGCCCTCTGGTGGCGGGTCCGTCACAAGCTTCTGGGCATCCATCTTGCCCCAGTGCACCTTTGCGCGGGCAAGGGCCTGACGGGCACCCTCAATACAAGCGGAATGCTTGATCACTTCAACCCACGGGCACGCATCCATCAGCCACCGCACCAGGCCGAAGTAGCTCCCAGGCATGGCCTCCTTAGGCCACAGCCGAGCTATGAGGCCCTTCATGGCCTGTTCGGCCGCCTTGTGGAGCTCGACCAGCTGCTTGGCTGGTCGGTAAAACTGCCGGATGTCCGGCCTCGGCATCGAGACCAGAAGACCTTCTCCGTCGAGCTCCCTCCTCGGCCCGGTAGAGAATGCGGCATCGGACACGCTGCGAGGAAGATCTGCGAGCAGCTCTGGAGAGCTCCGAATTCAGGTAAGCAACAGGTAATTAACACTCACATGCTTACTTTGCATGAAAAATGCCTTACCCGCTGCTATTTTTTTCACCGCCTCAACCTCCTGGAGGGCCTTGTAGGCTTCGGCCTTAGCGGCTTTGGCACTCTCAAGAGCCGTTGCAAGCTCAGCCTCTCGAGTCTTGAGTCACGCTCAAGCTCTCATGTTTTTTCACGAGATCCCGGAGCTCTTGCTGTACCTCCGCCACCCGCGCCTGCTTCTCTCGCTCGGTGCGCTCATGTCAAGATTATGCGTTCGGCAGCGACCACCGCCTCCTTCAGTGGTCGCCACCTCGTTAGTGGCCCCTACAATACCCACGTTATCCTTGTCATTTTCTTGCAACCAAATCCTTTTCAGAAGGTACAATTTTCATAAGGTATTACTCACCTTCTTTTTCCTCGAGCTGCTTCTTGGCATGACCGAGCTCGTTCTCGGACCGCTCGAGGTTTTTCTTCAAATTATTGACCTCCACGGTCGGTCGGGCGGAGGTCAAGAAGACAACTGCAATCCCATATTGACATATTTTTATGACTCCTGCGTTTATCTTTCTATAGATCCTCGGTCCGGCTTTTCTTTCGAACACCGAACCGAGCATCGAGGGCTACTCTGTCTATGCGGTACCATTTTACATATATTGAAATTCTTACCTCAAAGCCCGTTAGAAGGCTACTGCGAGAGTTCGGTCAGCCCACTCTTGGTAAGTGAACCTTTTGAATCACCGCACTCATAATTGATGCGGTGTTCCTCTTTGATGGAGGCGCCGTTGGCGCCTCAGGCAAATATCCGGCACCTCCGGTTGGGCGGAGGCGATCGGCGTCGTGGTCTTGCCCTTCTTCTGAAGGGGTGCCGCCGGACTCGAGCCACTTGTGGCCTCCTGGGCTGAGTCCGGTGCACAGTCCGGGAGGGTGTCCTGTGACACCTCCGGGGCCTCCTCCTCCTGGTGGGTCCTTTTTTGGGATCCCACCTCGGCATTGTCCGCGGCATGGGGGGTGGAGGCAGTCGGAAGGGAATCCATATCCGACGCACCCAAGGACCCGCTCGACGAAACGGGAAGATCATCCTTGGGCGGACTGCAGGGTTGTATGCGGCATTAGAAAGACATTATGTGGCGAAAATAAAAAAAAACCTTGAAGTTATTCGGGAGTCCGGATACTTACGATCTCGCCAGGGGCTTGGCCCTTGGATGCCGATCTTAAATCGTAAATCCTTTGGCGTTGGCGGAGCAGATCCGGAGGAAGAGTTTTTCCTTCTTGGACCCTTGGCTTCCCTTGTTGGGGAGGCCTTCCTTTTCTTTCCTCTCCCCGGGGAGAGGCTTTGTTCTTCTCCTCCTCACCTTGGTGGGAGGAGTCGACCCTGATTCATCATCCGATAGCACCTGAAAACGGGAACTATTCCGAGTCCTCGTGGCCGTCTTCTTGGCCTTCTTCTCCGGCACCACGTGGGGTGCCGGAGCCAGCAGCCCCGTTAGGCGGGTGTCCGCTGGGTCCTCTGGCAATGGGGCCGGGCAGGTAATCTGTTCGGCCTTTGCCAGCCATTCCTGTCAAAGGTAAAGGGAGTTTAGATCCCGCATAGAGCCAAACTATGGAAAACAAGTGGTGAAATCACTTACCTCGTCAGCTGGACGCTGCGAGCAGAATCCGCGATCTTCGATAGCGGATGCGGGAGCTTCGGTGCCCTTGAACAGCACCTTCCAGACATCTTCGTATGTAGTGTCGAAGAGCCCGCTTAGGGTCTGGTGCTGCGCCGGATCAAACTCCCACATATTAAAGCCACAGCCGGCGGGAGAATCCGGCGGATGAGCATGACACGGACTACGTTGACAAGCTTGAGCTCCTTGTCCACCAGCTTACGGATACGGGCTTGGAGTCCAGTCAGCTCCTCCGAATCCCCCAAATTCGGCCACTCTCTTTCCGGAGGTGACCCGTGTGGGGATGCCAGATCTGAATTGGGGGCGGCCCAATCAGTCCGCAGCGGCTCGGTGATGTAGAACCACCCGATTGCTACCCCTTGATGGTTTCCACGAAGGTGCCCTCTGACCCACGTAACGTGGGACATCCTGCCCACCATGGCGCCTCCGCACTCCGCTTGGCTGCCCTTCACAACCTTCGGCTTGACATCAAGGTCTTGATCCACAAGCGAAGTGGGGCTGGATCTGAAGGAATGCCTCGCACCTGACGATAAACGTCGAGATGTTGAGGTTGAAATTCGGGGCGAGATCATGGAAATCTAGGCCGTAGTAGAACATGAGCCCCCGGACAAAGGGATGAAGCGGGAAGCCCAGTCCGCGGAGGAAATGGGGAAGAAATACTACCCTCTCATGGGGCCTGGGGGACGAGCTCTCCCTCGTCGGGGAGCCGATGCGCGATGTTGCTGGACAAATATCCGGCGTCGCGCAGCTTCTGGATCTGCCCCTCCGTGATGGAGGAGGCCATCCACTTGCCTCCCGCTCCGGACATAGTTGGAGAAGGTTGAGGTGAGAAGTGCGGACTTGGGCGCTGGAGCTCGAGATCACGGAGATGGATAAGCCAAGGAGGAAGAAGGCGCAGGTTAAAGGGTTGGATCTTTATCCCCTTATATGGGCGGACAAAAACATGTGTCCCCAGCGGCACAGTAAAACTCGCTTGTCCCCCAAGCGTCACAATCAATGGCGTGGTTGGGTTACCCACGTCCGTATTGATGGGAATCCCGGAATAAGGGGAACACGATCTCTACCTCGACAAGACGTGCCACGGAAACCGCTTCGCTAAACACGCTGAGGTGGAACAATAAAAACAATTTGAGTAAAGGCTTGGTAGTGGTGCGACGTCACGCCACAAAATACGTCAGCAGATTGATCTTGTGTAATATTATTCTCTCTACGATGGTATGTGGAATTTATTTTTGCGAGCGGACACTATCCTGGTGTTCACAATCTTCTATAAATTATTCGGAGGAGGAACCCGCCTTGCAATGCCGAAGACAACATGCGCGCCGGACTCGTCGTCATTGAAGCCTGGTTCAGGGGCTACTGAGGGAGTTCCGGACTAGGGGGTGTCCGGATAGCCGAACTATCATCATCGGCGGACTCCAAGACTATGAAGATACAAGATTGAAGACTTCGTCCCGTGTCCGGATGGGACTTTCCTTGGCGTGGAAGGCAAGCTTGGCGATACGGATATGTAGATCTCCTACCATTGTAACCGACTCTGTGTAACCCTAACCCTATCCGGTGTCTATATAAACCGGAGGGTTTTAGTCCAAGGGCGAACAACAATCATACCATAGGCTAGCTTCTAGGGTTTAGCCTCTTTGATCTCGTGGTAGATCCACTCTTGTAACACACATCATCAATATTAATCTAGCGGGGCGTAGGGTTTTACCTCCATCAAGAGGGCCCGAACCTGGGTAAAACATCGTGTCCCTTGTCTCCTGTTACCATCCGCATAGACGCACAGTTTGGGACCCCCTACCCGAGATCCACCGGTTTTGACACCGACAGGCCGTCCCAGCTAAAGGCCCACGAGATTTTGCCGACATTAATGGGTCTGCCCAGCTGTGGGCCCACAAGATTTTGAGGACCCTAGTAGGCCGACCCATTAACTGGCTGCCATGTTTTGGGCCAAATGCCGGCCCATATCTGATCCGGTCCATTGATGGCCTGCCATGTTCCGGGCCTAAAAGTGGCCCATATGAGATCCGGCCCGTTATAATCCTACCATGTTCTGGGCCAAATTACGGCCCAGATCAGGTCCGGCCCTTTAAGAGGCTTTGGGCTCAATTATGGCCCATATCAAATTCGGCCCGGCAGCTAGACACTATGCTTTTGGGCCCACTTGCTAAAGGCCCACTTAGTAATTCGGCCTGATATTAGTTTTGGCCTGTTAAGGGCCCGTTTAACATTTCAGCCCTATATTAATTTCTGCCTGTTAAAAGCCCGACATATAGTTTCGCCTAACTACGGCCCGTTTTGCATCACGCCTACTCGCAGCAGATATCTGATTGTGCCAAACAAGGACCAAGACAATTTTGGCTCGTTAAAAGCCCGTGATTTGATTCGCACAATCATGGGCGGGGGTTCATTTCGACTCTTGCCGGCCGTCAGCTGTTCGGCACGTTTCATGCCGAACCTACATCGTGATTGCATGACGGCCCGATTATGTACCGTAATTTTACGGTTTGGCCGGTTTACTGCGAAGACAGGATATATATACAGTAAAATAACTGCAGCATCATGAATAAGAAAAACCTAGACTATACAATAAAGAAATTACGGCATATTACATCCACCGGGCATCAAAGTTCGCCACTATGATAATAAAGCACAAGCTGACAGATTACATACACTGGGCATCAAAGATCGCCACCAGTGCAAATAAACACGCCGACAAAATAATATACAAAACCGACAACACTTCAATAGAGTTCAAGAAAGGTTAGCCCTGCTGGGGAGCTGCAGCACAAGCAGCTGAGCAAGATGATGAGACTGCGATTGTTCAACACTTATATCTTCCTCACTCGAAAGATAAACAAGCGAGACAGATGACATGTTTTGCACCTAAAAGTATCGATCTTGACAATTCATCACATTTCTTACTGACGAATAAAGTGACACAATTTAAAATTGCATTAACACAATATGGTATTGTTCAGGTCAAGACATGGCAGGAAATGACATTGTGAAGGAGTTGGCAGCTTCACGACAACACTGGATTACAGATCAAGAACTCATAAGTATCAATGGTTAGTGTCTTTGTCAATTTATACCATTTCAAATTGGCAAATAAAGAGACGGTTTAAATAATAGTAGAATGATATGACATTGTTCATAGTTAAGACATTGCAGAATATGACATTGTGTTGTAGTGGGTAGGTTCACCACACCACTGGATTACGGATGAAGAACGAAGCATACATGCAAAGGCAAAAAGAAGATCACTTGCTCTGTATAGTTTAATTTACATGGTATGAAGAAGGAACTTGGTTGTACAACTGAAAACTTAAATTGAGGAAGGACAAACTTTTGTTTATGAACTACATAATAAACTTTAAATAAGCAATTTGATGCAAACACCAAAAATAAACAGTATTTGCGATCATGCCTAACCAAATATATACAACAAAGTTTGAAGGCTTGAGATGGACAAACTTACATTATTGGTGAAGACAGGCTCTATAAAGGCCTTGTCCATGCTGATGGGGGGGGGGGGCAATTCAAGAAGTTTACCATAGAATCTTCTTCAAAAGCATTGCCTTTATTCTACATTTTGTTAAGAGTAAATATAAATGTGATAATATTCGAAAAAATTGAGAATATTTAAGATAAGATGAAGAGTGATGCTACATAACCAAGTAGCTATAAATGTAAGTGCAGCGATATAGGCAAAAGGTACAGCCAAGAGCAATGCACAGCTAAACTTCTTCAGTACCAACCTTATGGTAAGAGTAAATATAGATCCGATGTGTAGAAAATGGAGGGCAAAGGAAAATAAGCTGCAGAGTGATGGTACATGAACAACTACCTGTCATTATAAGTACACTGATAAAGGACAACATGTACTTACAAGAACAATGCAGAGCTAAAAAACATTGGCATTGGATATATTCTACACTAATGTAACCATTCATACAGATCAGATAATTTGGAGCGAACAATTGATAAGCAAGCTATCATGCATACTGCTGTCACATAATGAACCAGGTATGTATGCAAGTACAGTGATACAAGACAACAGGTAATAACAAGAGCAAAGCAGCGGGCAGCATATTTGCGATATCTTGTCATTCTTTTCAAACCGGAATTCATCTTCGAGCAGATTTCCTACAAAAAAGATCCGTAAGGCACATGCGGAAAAGTAGAAGTTCAAATTGTCATGTGATTTCATAGGCGATTGTGTCATCACAGGAACGAGACGATTGCATAACAAGGTTTTTCCATTCAATGGCTTCTAAATTTAGCACAGGAGACTTCACCGGAAATTCGTTTATAGACTTGCCACCAAAGTGAGATTTCCTCAGGTAACACCGATACTGCTGCAATGCTTCCTTGAAAAGCACAAGCAAGCTTTGCTCGTCATGACTATCCAGATTGACCTCGCCTAGTTACAACAATGTAATGTAAATCATTGATGTGTTCAATCAGCAGAAAACAGGAAAATAATAACCATGAATAATAGCACTTACACGTAAGTTGGACAGGAACATGTGAAAATGGTGTGTGTCTTCACAATAATCTTCCCATGATGGGAATATATGCACGTAGTCCCTAACAACATTGAAAGCATTGTCTTTTAAACTTGGAATAAATGGAATGGAGTTCCAATCTGTAGGAATTGGCCGTCTCTGCAGTTGGGATAGGTCTTCGGTCGGTGGACTTGCTGTACTTTTTGCTGTAGTGGGATTTTTCTGTGGTACAGCTCGTGCTATGGCAAATGATATCGGTATACCTTTTCTTTGGAGTGCAGGTCCTGTGTGGTGGGGCTAGTGGTGTGGCGGTGAAGTATGGGTACAGTCTGCTGGAGTCGGTCCTACGTTTTGTGTCACCGGGTTGTATAGCTAATATAAGTGGGGTGATGTCTGATTTCTCCGGCACCACCATGTTTTTCAAGGACTTTCTTTGGTGCTCCTTGAGGTTCGCAATCACCCTCTTCCTTTTTGATGTCTGATGCACACGAACAACATTTGAGTGAAAAAACATGGTATGATGACAGATGGAATATGTATTGATAATGGATGGGCATGGCATCTCGACATATATGATGAGTAAACTAAGAAGATGGTGGTGCAACAAAGTAGAAGAAATGCAAGACAACATATGCAAGATACATAATCAATAAAACATTGCCAAATTAGAACAGGCACCTTGATGGGTGAACAGGACGGGCCATCCGCCTTTGACTCCTCGAGGTTAGAATAGTCATTAGGATCATATTCTGAACAAGAGTCAACAGGTGGGGAGCGTATGAGTTTCATTGCATCCAGAATGGCACTCAATGCCTTGGTGCCAATTTTGTAAGTCATTGTAGTGTCTAGCTTCAAGAGTGGACTGCTGCTAGTGCGACACAAAGCAGCTACACAGATCATAGTGTAGACATCACGGGAAAACCTTAAGCATCAGAGTAAAATCAGCAAAGTGGAACTTGCTGGAATATATGTGCTAGTATTGCCGGTACGGCTAGAAAGGCTTCGGATACCTGCTCTCTTCAAGTGAAGGTGCGGTACTATTAATATCAGTGTAACTCTCAAAGGCGACACAACTCCGCGCATTTCCTTGCTATTCTTATAGGATTCAAGTGGACAGGCCACTACAAATCCTATTCCTATGTTTACAAGATCCTACGAATCAAAGAGGCTCAAAGTGTCCATCACAACCGACCGTATAGACCTCTAATCGCAAATGTCCCTGCTCATCTTCAGTACAAGGAACATACTGTACTACTAGCATACTCCCTCCATTCCAAAATATAAGTCTTGGTAGATATTTCCACAATGGATCACATACAGATGTATCCAGATACATTTTAGAGTGTAGATTCACTCATTTTGCTCCATATGTAGTCCATGGTGGAATCTATAGAAAGACTTGTATTTAGGAACGGAGAGAGTACATATTAAAGAAGAACGGAAGAGGAACATGGTAAAGAAGAGCAAGCAGATTTTGGATAATAAAATGTTGGTTGCGCAAGATTGCCCACACAAGATGAACCAGAGCGCATTAAGAATGCAACTCCCAGCTGTCTCTCGACCATTTCAGGTGGTTGGATGAAGATCCTACGTCTCCTAACCCTTCTTCTTCCTCGTCTCTTAATTCTTCCCATACAGAACACCGCACGGGCCGCCGGCCGGACCACCGGCCCCCACCGCCTGTGTTCCTCCGCAACCCCCACCCCCACCCGCGTCGAGTTTTCTTCGTTCGGCGAGGCCCCACAACCACCCGAGCCCCTTGGATCGCACCGCGAACTCCCGTGAGCTCTGAAAAATCGGTGACCCAATTTTGAAATTTAGTCTCTTGTGATTTAACTAGTGTGGAATATAAAAGGGGAAAACCATAAGCATTGGGAGTATAGTGTTGAGCGTGCCATGGCGGATCTGAAGGTGCAAACCGGATAAAGGCAACTTTGCAACCAAGACAAGAAATCAGAGTAAAGCAGTGGCGATCTATTTTCTTGCTGCGATAAATAAGTTGAGTAGATACAAAAGAGTACCGCCTCTGGTGCGGCGCCGTGTATGCATCTGCTAAGAATTTGTGATCTTTGTGGTAGCGATGGCTGTCGGCGTGGAAGCAGATCTAGGAGGGTAGACGGTGGCGGCGGGCGCGGTGGGCGAGACGGTCAGGGAGCAGCGCCCGGCAAGGTGGACGACGGCGGGGATGAAGCGAGAGGGCGGGATGCAAGGATCCCGGTCCAAAGGCGTGGTTGTGAGCGGTCGTTCTATTGTATTGGAGGGCGGCGTGGGGGTACCCGCTCCGGCTTGGTGGAGGTGGACGGGGGTGGTTGGGGTGGCGGACGGCGGCGGACGGTGGAGGGTGGGGTGGAGAGGGTGTTTTGGCGCCCACGGAGTACGAATGGGGAAAAGGGAGGTAGGGAGGAATGGGGAACCATGTATTCAGGGCGTTTGTCTCAAATGCGAGGAAATTTACAAACTTAGCCCCGTTTCAAATTTCTACTACATCACAAAGAACATTAGTCGGTTGGGGATAGGACGGTAATCTCGCATACACCGAATATTTGCCGACGAGAGTTTGTTTTTGGCGCCCACCGTGTATGAATATGAATCGGAGAGGGAGTCGATTTCGGCCGAGGGCACACTGTGTTTTGGCACCCACCGTGTATGAATCCAGGTGAGAGGCGATCACGTCACGTTTGGGTGAAATTACAAACCTACCCCTATCGAAACCTATAGAAATCCAGCAGATAGGCTTTGCGTGGCAGGGATAGGCAGTAGTGATTTCCATCTCGCAGATTTTGGTTTCGGGCGGGGTTACTGCGACTTTCCCTGCTTCGTTGAAATTTTGCACAGTGCACGTTTACCGTGCCAACTCAATTCGAATCCCGTTTGTATTCTACTATTTTTTTCGGGCGGGATCCGTTTTCAATTGGAATTACATTCTATATATATCAATTTTTTTATATATACTTTCAAAAGCACAACAAAGAATTCTGCTCCTTTATATGTATAATATGATTTACAAATACAATGATCTCGAAATCTTAAGGTTGAATTCAAAAAAAATTAACCAAATTATGTTCTACTAAAATGTATGGATCATTAATATCTACATATTAAATAACATAGATGTGCGTGAATTCATATGAGTATGCATGTTTGATAGATCAATTTTGGTTCGAGTATGGATTACATGTATCATCATCTCGAATTCAAATATTTGAATCCCTTTTTTGTTCTCTCCTTTCACGCCCATCTCTCTCGCATGCATGCTCCTTCAGGTAGCTATCACTCTCTTTTCTCCAGCTCACCAAGACGCTCACTTCATGTTGCTCCTATCCTCGCAAATATGGTCTCTCGGCGTCTCGCTTGAGAAGTGTGACACTCTCCCTATCATTATACATTACATGGTTTTCATTATCTCTCACGTCTCTACAGTTCTCTGGTATCACTTCGGTACCTAAGCTTTCTTTTACCGCCACACACACACAGTCTCCACTCATCTTTCACTTTGTCTTTCTCTCTATGGGATTCTCTCACACACCTTATATGTCTCTACATATGACTCATACCACTAAAATTACTCTCTCTCTCTCCTATAGACACAACATTTGTTGCGGTCTCCTTTTCGTCTCCATCTCAGACTGACATTATTCATTTGTTTACCGATCAGACAACCCCGACTACCGTCTCCTCTCTCTCTCTCTCTCTCAGACACACACACAACTCCTGCTTCCACTCCCCTTCCTGACTACCGTCTCTCTCTCTCACACACAAAACTCTCGCTTTTGCACCCCGACTCGTATTTGTCTCACAAACATTTATCGACTGGCTAGCCTCTAGATAGGTTTATACACCCGCACACTCGTGCTTCCACCATCGCATACATGTCTCTCTCCTGCTCCTTGTATCTATGTAGCTTTTTCTTCCCTTCTTGAGACACGCCCTCTCGATCGTGCACACACACACTATCGCCTCATTTTAAGATGATACCTATCGCACACACACTACTTGTGTCTTTGTCACACATGCACTCTGTCCTCCTCCACTCTCCCTCTCTCTCAAACACACATGGGCCTTTTGCAACAACTAGCAAGATGCCCATGCGTTGCATGGAACATCAAGATGCATTTGTATGAGTAGTTTATCTTGTGGGGGAAAAGGATGAACGAGGGAAGGCCTTATTTGCAAATGTGGAGAGGGGTGTGGGTATCTTTTTGCAAAATTGCCATAGTTTCCTTCCTATCCGTCAGATATAGATCAGACGGCCTATATTGCAGGATGGCAGGCACACGATCATCACCGACAATGCTTTTTATAAGAGTAGGGATAAAAAATAGAGTTGGTGATGATGGTGGGCCCGCCATCCTCAAGAATGTAGGTCGTCCGATTTATATCTCGACGGATAGGAAGGAAAATATGGCAATTTACCCAAGACTCTTCACCACATTTGCAGATAAGGCCTTCCCTCGTTCATCCTTTTCTTCCACAAGATCTTGATGTTCCGTGCAACGCACGGGCATCTTGCTAGTAAGAGTAGAGATTATACATATACCACTTCTCGAATCTTGAAACCAACAACATTCCTCCCTTATCTCATCAAAACCGCCAAAGGAATATATTTTGAGTGAAACATAACATATTTTTAGTGATATACGTATTTTAAAACTAGACCTTTTTTTCTATCAAATCGGTGAATATGTATTAATCTACTTTGATCATGTGGCAACGCATTGGCACATTGCTAGTAGTTATTATAAATTTTTGGACACCAGACAAACGGTGGAGTACATATACAAAGAGAAGAGGTGCACGCACACAGTCGGCCTCTCGCTGTCTCGCACACATGAGTGTAACATAAAGGCGACGTTAACAAATAAAACCTAAAACCCTAGGCGCACGATTGCTGCATTCGCGGGTGCAGATGCGTGGTGGAGCACCTTTGTAGGAGTTGATGGTCGGGACCACAGGTGAACGACTTGGAGCGCGGTGGCTCGCCAGTTGCCATAGATCGAGTAGCCACATTTAAAATATCGTTTTTAGCGGGGTTAAGAGTTCCGATTTTCAATGGCATGTTATAAGTAGTTAGTAGTTTTTAGAACGATTGGTATGGAGCGAAAATGGAATTCATAGTACTACGTACCTCCTTGGCGTATGGTTGTATGGGTCTATGTTGCGAGATGTTGAACCTGGTAGTTCTAGGGCAAATACTATGGTTTAGATTTAGATCTTTGGTTTTCAATAATCGGAAGGGAAACCCTTCTTTGATTAAAAAAACTACTACCTCCATTCTGGTTTACTAGTCCCCATCGTACTTTGGGTCAAAGTTTGTCCATGAATTTTGTAAAATGTGAATGGAAAACGAGATTTTGTTATACCCAAACAAAAAAGGACTGGAGGGAGTGATTGCTCTGACACGGACACGACCTCTCATAGCACAGGCATTCAACGGCGCCGCCAAGAGGGCCGTGACTGCCGCAGCCCGGCCGAGCACGCCTCCTCGCCGCATGCAACCAGCTTAAGACTGCCCCCTTTGCCTTCATTGAATCCACGCGTAATGCCGCAACACGATCCTTCCGCGAGCAGCGGGCATTTTAGAAACGAAAACATGACTAACATATAATTAATTTACGCATGGTCTTGACTTGTTGTGCTCGCCGGTAGCGAGGAACTAGTAGAGGTTTTTCTTTATTTATAACTCTCCTCACATTTTTTGGCTTTGAAGTGAATTATGGTTGTGGACATTATGTATGAATGTGCGTATATCTGTGAACATGAGTTTGATGTGGAAGTTGAACTTGGAATGTCGGCTTGGCGTGAACTATACCATGTCCAATGCTTAAATGCATTATTGTTTGGAAAGTAATTGTTGTTATTACATGACCCAAAAAACATTTTGTGCCACATCGGTAGATGCACAGACATCACAATGATCATCTTGTTGGATAAACATTTGAACCTAGCTATTACGAAGGAAATTTTGTATTGACAACAGTTTTAGATAGCAGGAGGCGCCCTAGCCTGCTTTCTGCCTCTGCTAGCTTATTTCGGCTTCTTCCATCTCTTCTTTGGCTTGGGTGAAGAGAGCATCTGATTGCTCTTTTCGCTTCTTCAGAACTCAGCTACATTCTCAAGGGCTGTTGCACGCTTTCTTTCAGCCTTTACTAATGCCACGAGGACACGAACAACCCATTTACTCCACCTAGCTTGTGTGTAATCCAGCATCATCTGGGAATTTGCACCTTGTGTCTAATCCAGCATCATTAGGGAACTGGCACCTTGTGTGTAATCCAGCCTCATTTTGGAAACATGATCTTGAGGTTGACCATACTTCCCTCATTGCAGGAACTGCATCCTGACATGAAGTTACTTCTTTTTTAGATCAATACTCAGAGAAACCTAGATCCATTTAGTAGGAGCGGATAAGCAGAACTCGGAGAAGTGAATTCAAAAGGAAAAGAAATATAAAACATACTACAAGGTGAGAACACCCACTTCCTACATCAAGTTAAAAACGGAAGCATGCACACCCTTATCTCTTATTGGTTGATATGTCAAGAAACAAGAAACGAGGTAGAAGTTAATGCATCGCGCCTACGTGTTTTGGGATTATTTGGTTTTCGTAAGATGACTTGCACACCTATTAGAGTACCACTACCTCCCTTCTAGTTTAAAGGGCTCGACTCAAAAATTTCACCTACTCTTAGCAAGATAGTAGAGGCGGTGGAATAGTTTTTGAAGTCTGCAAAAGTACTCAACTAATGCCGTCGTTCTTCACAAAAATGTGTTTATCAATGCATGCATGAACACTAGTTACTCTAACCCCCTCTTTTCTTTAATTCTTTGCCACATCGGCATGTTTGCTATTCCCGTGTGCATGATACCAGCTAAGATACCACCATTATGGCCAGCCTTAATCATCGCATGCAATAATTTAGTGCACCTTGAAATATGAACATGTGTGGGCGTGTATGTTTTTAATGACTTGAGACTATGCCTAGCCCGGCATGCAAGATGACTTATTATGCATCGTTCCACATACCTGCAGGAAGCCCGTTCTACTCCAAATCTTTTCCTCTCCATGTGTGGAAACAATATGCCTGCCAAACTCTCCTTCTCCCTCCGGCGGTCCCACCACTCCACCCCGTGTGAAAAAATCTGCATGCATGACCCTCCTCCCCCACGCTCGTCCAATCTGTTGTGACTAGCAATATTTCCACCCCTTCGCTCCCCCATAATTTACTCCAACAAATATGCCCACGTAGCTTTTTACTTAACTTCAGGTGCATTGGGTCACTGACATACGGGCCCAGCAGTGTACTGGCCCACATGTCGATGGCAACTGAACTGCTGATTAATCGATGCAGCTTCGATCCATATCTTACGTAGGTGTGCCATTGCTCACTATAAATACTGCGCCTCCCACGAAATCGCTATCTCCTCCCCCTCACGTTCACGTTCATCGCTATCTCCTCCCCCTCCCTCTCACGTCGACCACCATGGCATCGCCCCTCCCAAGACCTAGGAGCCCCTCGCTGCACCGCGCGGACGGTCACGCGTCGCCGTTCCGTTCCTTGCCGCCATTAGTCGAGGAGAACGCGTCGGTGTTCCGATCCTCGCCGCTACACGCGCGTCGCCGCTCCGTTCCTCGCCGCCACTAGTCGAGGAGGATGCGTCGGTGTTCCGCTCCTCGCCGCGACGTGACGCGTCGCCATTCCATTCCTCGCCGCCACTAGTCGAGGAGGACGCGTCGACGTTCCGCTCCTCGCCGCGACGTGTCGAGGCGGACATGTCGACGTTCCCAATCTCCCCAGCACGCGCGTCGGAGGACGCGTCGGCTCCCCGCTACGAGGAGAACGCCGCGCCGCCCGCCGAGCCCCCCAGCCTTGAGGAGCTTTGGCAAGAAATGGATGTTGCCTTGTGGGAGGCTTTTCCTCCAGCAGAGCGCGCCAAAATAGAGGAGGAGAAGAAGGCCGAGGAAGAGAAGCGCACCGCGCAACAAGTTTTCTGAGAGATCTATGTCTCGTCCGAGAGAGTCAAGCAATTGGTTCTTTGGCAGAAGGCTCGTGCGAGGGCCGTGAGGGTGGCGGAGGACGCCCGTCTGCATACAGTGCAGTCGGGCCCAAGCGCCTCATCTACGCTTGGCGGTACATGGACCGGGTGCACGCTTCCAACCAGGAGGAGTACCTGTTGGCGCCGGATCACCACACCGGTGAGATCGCGCTCGCCCGCCGGCAAGCCGGCAATCAGCACCTCCTGAGTTGCGAGGCTGAGGAAGAGGTGTTGTGTCGGCGCGCTGGGAAACAGCCACGCACCAGGGCACTCGTGGAGCGTAAGGATGGCAATTTTACCCATGGGTACGGGTACCCACGGATATCGTACCCGCATGGGCAGGATATGGGCACAATTTTGTACCCGCGGGTAGTACCAATACCCTACCCTTTAAGTTATGGGTAGGGCATGGGTATAGCATTTTACCCATGGGTATACCCATACCCTACCCTTTTATACTGACATGCGAACCTTATCCATGATTCACAAGTGTACCTATGTTAAAGTGGTGTTCTGAGCTTATGAACCAGTGTTAAAGTTGTCACCAATTGTCAATTTGAATTGAGATAATTGTCATGTACTCATCTATCTATTATTGAGTAGAGATCAATGTTTTTTTGTTAAATGTGCTATAGATGAATGTAAAACTGCGAATAACTTGTGTACTGTTTGATCTACCCGTTGGGTACTCAATGGGTTTGGGTACCCGTCGAGTATGGGTACGGGTAAAGTTTCATACCCGTGGGTACGGGTATGGGTAGAATTTTCTACCCATTGACTACACGGGTATGGGTATGGTATTGCTCCACCCGCCCCATACCCTACCCATTGCCATCGTTTAGTGGCGCGCCGCAAGCGCTCGTGCGAGCGCCGTGGCTTTTAGGAGTAGTATAATTTTTGTTTCGTAAGGCGATCTCATTAGTTTTGGGATGCAAATGGTAAATCCCGAACGTTCATGAACTTTTAGCGTCCTTAATTAAGTATGTAAAAGGGAAAGTTTGGAAACGTTGTGTATCATTACGCATTTTGCAAGTACGTGCATATAGCACAAACTTTACTATACACTATCGGACTACACGTCTCTCTTGATATATGCTTGCAGACTTTTCTACTCCCTCCGTCCAGGTCAATAAGTCATCTTTGGTTGTGCACGGTGACCAAGAAGGAGGGAAGATTTGTACACCTAGACGGAGGGAGTACTACTATTACTTATGTACGTGCAAATGCACATTTTAACATTACGATGCGGTTTTTGCAAAAGTAGAAAAACAACACTAGTCAAGCTTGTGAAACGATTCCAACGTGAGTACTACTACTAGTGGGAGTACCAGGGGCCAGTTCTTTTAGGCTTCTAGATTAGTAATCCCATAACTACTACCTCCGTCCTGGTTTATTAGTCCCCATTGTAATCTGTGTCAAATTTTGATCATAAATGTAGCTAATGAAATGTTAGTGCATGTCACATGCACTACTCCATCCGTCTAGGTGAGTAAGTCATCTTAGGCTGTGCACCGTGACCAAGGAGGAGGAGAAAACGAGAAACGTTAATGTTTATTTTCTAATTAGTAGTATTGCATGCAATGAACTAACCACTGCATGTCGTGTTTGATATCTCAATCATTAAAAGCATGCACACTCTTTATCTCTTATTGGTTGATATGTCAAGAAACAAGAAACGAGGTAGAAGTTAATGCACCGCGCCTAAGTGTTTTGGGATTATTTGGTTTTCAGAAGATGACTTACACACCTAGATGCACCGCGCCTAAGTGTTTTGAGTAACATTTTATCAGTTAAATCTTTGGTCAAAATTTAGCACAAATTACAATGGTGAGGAATAAACCAGGACGGAGTAGTAGTTTAGAAGCCCAAATAAATGAGTGAGGCGCCTTATTGTTACTCTCCACTATGACTAGTCTTGTGGGAAAAGCTGGGGAAGCCGCCAAAAGAACTGGCCCTAGGAGTAGTAGCTAGGGATCGAATGCGGGAGATGAACCGGAGAAAGTAAATGCAGATAGATGAAATGCAAAAAAGACGGAGGGATGTGATGGTTGCTTTGTCCGTTTATTTTACCAGGCCACTTATTACTGGGAGTGGTTGGGTTTTGTGATATGACAGCTTTACTGCCGCGCCACAAGTGAGAGGTGAGACTCCCGTGCAGCGCCACCCCCTACACTTGTACTACATCGGTCGTGGTTTATTAGTCCTCCATCGAATTTGACTGAAAATTTAACTGACAAAATGTTAGTGCATGTCAACAAAAACTATATCGTTGGATTCGTATTTGAACATAGTTTTGAATGATATAATTTTAGGTGACATGCATATGTATTTATCGTACTATATATAATGTTAGTTCAATTTTTGGTCGTACTAATCTATAGTATTAAGGTGTCCATGCGTTGCACCGAAGAGTGAAATGCATTGATCGGGGAGTTGTTCATTTTGACAAAGGATGTGGGGGTCATCTCATGTGTAACGGGTATCGATAGGTTTCTTCGGATATTATCTCATCTCTAGAGCTCACAAACATCCGGGTGAAATAGATAAAAAGGTATCTTTTGCAAACAAAAGCGTTCAACTATTCAACCTGCATCCAAAACTTGTGAAGAAATAACACTTATTGTGCTTTGGAAGAAATGATCTTTAAGAATTAGTTTTTGAGTATCGATTGTTATACATGTTGGCTTCTGAGATGACATGGCACTTTCTTATAGTCAACGATTGGCTATACTATTAAGTAATATTAACCATGCCCTTATACACCTAGGCGGAGGGATTAAATCAGGATGACTTGCAAGGCGAGAGGAGATGTAAGAAATGGTTCATCGTAAGTCTTTCACCAGTACTGTAGTAAAAATTCATAATGGAAGATTCTAGACTAAACCATAAACGGATACACTTTTATTCATGTGTGATACTCCAATAGAGCAAGATCCTGCATGGAAGTCTCCACATGCTTAGACAGCGGATTACATTGAGCGAAGACTAATGATCAACATTTAACTTGATAATGCATATTTTTTTAGAAGAACAGGGAGGCTCCTCCCCGGTTCCATTATCAAATGAAACCCAAAGTGTCTTACATCAGCTCACTGAGAGGAGCAGTTCAAAGGAAGGACTGCGGCGAAAGCCACTCAAGTTTAACGACAAGCTTACAGAATCAAAAGCGGCAAAGACACGAGCCATAAGCGCCCACACACACACTACATGTTTTCTAAGTGCACTTGATAATTCGTATGTCGGGTGAACCTCCTTGAGTCCCGTGCACCGAGTCGGCGGGTAAAGGATAGAACAGATGCCATGGGTTTTCCAAGTCCACATTGGCGGGATAGTCCCAGCTCCTCGAGTCCAAGTCTGTCCGATGAGGCGGTTTCACGCCATACGCAACCCGGAGGGGTAGTAACATTGACCATGCACCGTACATCTGCCTCGTGTTCGTGTCGGCGTCGTGGCGACGCCGACGACGCTACAAAGACGGGCGGCGGCTTCTGCGGGCCTCGCCGGTGCCCACGATCAAGAGGAAGACGCTGCCGTCCTCCTCCGAGACTAGCAGGCGGCGGTGATCCTCCAGCGACTCCGGCATGGTGAACCTGTAACACGTGTCGTACTTGATGTTCTCCGCCAAGGGCCAGGAGTGACCGCTGCACGCATCCGTGAGGTGATGCACCATGTCTGCCGGCGAGCCACAAAACGGCATCAGGCACTCATAGCAGTGGACGAAGGGCTCGTTGGAGGCATCGACCAGGCCGTCCATGAAACGGGAGTGGCTGTAGGGGCGTTGCGCGATTGAATATGTGAGCAAGTTACTACGAGATTTAATCTGAATAAGCACAAAATAAATCATGACGGCTATAACAGAGAAGAAACTAATCATGTGGACTAGCATAGTAGTAGGATACAGAGTAGAAACATGAATTCTACCACGATTTCAAACAGGAAGGACAGAAACACATACGGTGCAACAGGAGCAGCACTGTTGGCGTTGAGGTTGTCGCCCATGTCGTTGAGGAAGAGGTTGTGGCTGTAGGGGACATTGCGGCCGCCGAATGGAGCACAGGAGTAGCACACGAAGCAGTAGATGGTGTCCTTACTAGTACTCCCTAGTCTCTATCTATCTATATCTATATATATCTACTCTTATAGAAAACCGAGTTGGTGATGATGGTATGCCTGCCATCTTGTAATATAGATCGTCCGATCTATATCTGACGGATAGAAAGCCAACTATGACAATATTACAAAAGATACCCGCACCTCTCTCCACATTTACAGATAAGGCCTTGCCTCGTTCATCCTTATCTCCCA
This sequence comes from Aegilops bicornis, assembly GCA_021605145.1. NCBI lineage: Eukaryota > Viridiplantae > Streptophyta > Magnoliopsida > Poales > Poaceae > Aegilops > Aegilops bicornis. The sequence goes on from CM038671.1 coordinate 108,411,558, forward strand.
CAACCTCGTGCTCCTCCCTATGTCTCTATCTCTACTACTTTTTTTATAACAAATCGAATAGTGTTGCGCCGTCCGCTGCACGCCCGGCTGAACACGCCTCCTCGCCTCCATCATCACCAACTGAGTCTTTTATAGGAGTAGGAGTAGAGAAAACACCGAGTTGGTGATGATGGTGTGCCGTGCAATGCACGGGCATCTTGCTATTTTTTTGCATATAAGTCCAAACACCACGTAGATACGGTCTTTGAGCACGGTTCGTAGTCTCGTTCCACGCTCGGGCATTGAAGTTTGTAACTATTTTAGATTAGAATATACTACTCCTCCTTTCGCAAAAAAAAAGAATATACTACTCCTCCGGTGCTAGTAGTAAAGCAGAGTCCTACTCTACTACTCTACTCTAGCAAGCTAGGGCATAGTACTGTAGTAGGTACTGTAGGGAGTACCAGTACTGTGATCACTCAAAGCAAGTTGTCTGACATTGATATGACCCTACGCTGCTGGTATGTGTCTCGCAAGTCAAGCGGTGTGCTGTAGTCATCATCACCTGTCCACTTCCCGCATCACATATTCGCTTCTCCATCTTTGTCCGCACATAATCTCGTCCACGCTTCCATCCCCGCTAAAACGCCTCCCCCCTCGTCCGAAACCCAAGCACTAACAATGGCAGAACCGAGCAGCGTCCGTCGAAAGAGTGGCTGGAATTCGCTCCCCACAGAGGTAATCAAGCTCATTGTTTCGCGTGTGGACAATCTCAGTACCATGCCGCTCGTCGCGTGCTCGTCCGGGCTGTACCGTTTACTCAAAGCCCTCAGGCCGGAGCTTTTAAGCCAGCTCCTTGCTTGCCGATGCCGCTGATATTCAGAAGCGGCGTGTCACGCAGCATAACGATCGTAGGGTGGCGAGCATCAACCCCCTTCACTGCGATTCGATCCCCGTTAGCCTCAGCTACATTAACGGTATGTACTGGGTCGGCATGAACACGTCTTGGATGGTGCTCGTCGACGGTCGCGACAGCTGGATGCTCATGGAGGTCTACACCCGGTGATTGATCCCCCTTCCTTCTATTAACACTGCACTGCTTTGGCACCGCGACCCAGAATACTCGGAATCTTACAGTAGCCAACATGATACGAAGTTTGATTTGCTCAAGGTTGTAATCTGCCAAGTGCCCACAAGATCTGCGAATTATAAAGATTTCAGGCTAATTGCGTTCTTCAACCGCGGTCTCGCCTATCTGACAAGTCACTGCGGTAAGTGGATAAATCTGCATGTCCATCACAGGATCATACATCCTCCATCGTTCTCTCATGCCATTGAACACAAGGGCTTCATTTACGCTGTCGGCTCCTTCTATGGCTGGACGTATTGCTGGCCTACTCCAGTCATCGCTACAAATGGCTGTTACAGTGGTATGTTACTTTCCTATGATATCATGATGGCTTGCTTATATTCTGTCAACATTCTTGAAAAAATATGCATGCTCATAACATGTTGTTCTTAAGATTGACTAAATCAAGAGCCTTTTTGTTTGACTCCAACTTGATATGATGTTGTAGGCCGCCTGGTGTCCCTACCCTTCCTAATCCCAGAACCTTTCAAAGAAAAGCGGCATGGCAGTTGCAGGTGGTTCCTGGATCGATCAGACAACGGTGAAAGATTGATGATCGTTCGCACGTACCAGACATGTTGTTTCATGGAATACAATCACAGTCACTGCCAGGTCTTTGAGCAGGATCCTAGCTTCTTTGGGCCTTCAGGAATTTTTGACTGGAGGCTGGTAAGTAGCCTTGGTACATGCTCTCTGTTTGTCGGACTGAATTATCCGACTAACCAGGAGATAACCGACGGCAAGGATCATGATGGCAGCGCGGTTTCGTTCATCGGACAAAACTGTGTGTACACATCGTACCATGCGTCTTTGCATGCACCACACCCTGATATGTGCCTCCACGCTCTGCAGCCCAAAGTAGGAGAGAGGATCGCAAGTATCAGACTTCAACCCGCTGGCTGGAGTTTCCCCCGTCAGTCACCCATCTGGTTCAAGCCGTCAGCTAATCTCCACAGCTTAATAAATAGTAACGTCTAACTGAGCCAGTTAGTTAGATGCGTACACTTGGTGTTGTAGGATCTTTATTTAGTTTGACGCATACACTTGTTCTTTTTTGGTAGCCCTTTTGTAATGATGGCTGATGTTTGGTTTGTAAGAGAGTTGCGTCTTCACTCTTTCCGCCTTCTTATCGCTTCATTGCACCCCAGCCCTGGTTGTTGCTGCTGTTGTTTTCAATGTACAATCAGTAGTATATTTAAATACATTGGTTGAATAAATGTGTTGTTTTGGAAGTCGTTGCACGATTCGATCCTTTAGTGCCCTATACCGTACGTAGCTCATACTATTTTTCATACGGAACACATTTTCCACTTGTTGATAACATGCAGCCCACTGATGAAGGCCTAATAGAGAAGCCCATAATTAACTGGAAGGGAGGCTCTCACATGAATCCGGCCCAGGTACATGCTCATGGTCCCCTAAACATAAATAAGTAAATAAATAAATAAAGCTAAATGCTCATGCACCAGTTCTTTGGGAAAATAGGTAGCCCAGTATTTCTTTTTGAAGAATACCCAAGCTAGGCCTATTTGTTTTCTCCGAATTCTTGGGCTGCAAATCTTTCAAGACGAGGAGGGATGCATTCCGTCTGGCCAAAGAGTATGGTCAATGTATGTTAAAAGTAATATCAAAGGGTTGAAAATTCAAAAAAATTATAGCAAATGGGATATTAGTTTTTTTTTAATTTTGTTCTTCACTGATATCTTATACATATTTCATTGGATTTAACATGACATATTACTAATTTATTTTTAAATTTGTTTTAGTATGGCTATTAATTTTTGGATTAAGAATGTTTCATTCCCTAGCAAATATTTGTGAATTTTCAAAATTTACCACATATTTAGTTAATTTTTTTACCATGGTACTGACCAGAAAATGACCGGCAATTCTAAAAATGGAAAACGGGTTGCAATAAATTCCATATGAATTAGAAAATGAGTAAAAATTATAAAAATAATAGCAAATGGGCTGTACACGCCACAGATTTCGAGGCTGACTTGTTTACGCAAGGCTTTGTTAGTGAACACACAATTCTAGCAGCAGTGAATGTTGGATGTCCATCCAACGGCCGACGTGCTTCTTCAATCTCTGATCTTCCTGCTCCAGCCGCCTAAACTAGCGCCGGTGGGACTGCCTACTCCCTCCTCTTGTGGCCCGCTGTGATACCGCATGAGCTTCCCAGCCCACCCTACTCCCTCCATTGCCCGGGCCGCACGCAATCAACTGCCTTCTTATTCTGGCGAAAAAATGATTCCTCTCAGCGACATCTGGGCGCACGGTTGGGAGGCTGACTGTGGGCCTACTACGTTGACGCCAGCACAGGGCTTGTCAACTTAGTCAACAAGCGATTCTAGCGAAGTAAGCGTTGGATTTGAATCGAACGGTCCTGCCGCTTCTTCAATCGCTGCTCTTCTTGCACCCGCCCAAACCAGCGCCGGGAGACCGCTGCTCCTTCCTCCGGTGGCGGCTGTGCCGCTATTGAGGCCTCATCGCCCTACTACTCCCACCGCTAGCCAGGCCTCATGGCGGCGACGACACCTGACACATGGCCGAACCAGTGAACCCTCGTACTCCTCTACGCGTGGATATCCACTACTGCGTCTTCCCCGGCTCCGTGTTGTACCCTTCCTAGGCCTCGCCGTCGTCCACCGCCTTGGTGCTCTCGGCGCGGCGTTGTCAATGTGGTCAACGACATTCCATCGGAAGAAATCAGACGTGGAGAGGCGACACCGGGTCCACGGCCACAGCCCAGTTTTTTGTGATTTGCCAAGTAAGTCGCTTTGTCGGGCCTATTGGGCTGCAAATCTTTCAAGACGAGGAGAGCTTTCATTAATTTGGCCGAGAAAATGGCCCATCAGTAATGAGAAATGGGCTGTACATTTTTAAAACACATCAAACCGGCAATTAGTTTCAAATATCTTTTTTTTCATTTCAAGATTTTAAATTACATTAATTTTTATGCGTGGAGATTTTGTTGGATTTTATATTGATATACATTTATTTTTAAAATCAGTTTGAATATTGAGTCGAAATTTCGGGATTAAAAACAGTTCGGACCACTAAGAAATATGCAAAATTTCATATAATTTTTTAACCATGGCCACAGTATGGGCTGTAATGCTAACAAAAAGAATATGGGCTCCAAAAAAACCTTAAGAATTAGCAAATGGGCTGTAAATTATTATAAATAATGGCAGATGGGCTGTATGTTGTTTTCCACATATTTGAGGCTTTCCTAAAAAGGTTGGCCTTTAAGCAGATTTGTTGGATGTCCATCCAACGGCCGTCGTGCTTCTTCAATCTCTGCTCTTCCTGCTCCAGCCGCTCAAACAAGCGCCGACGGGACTACCTGCTCCCTCCTCCCCGCGGCCGGTTGTGCTGCCCCGCAGGCCTCACCGCCCCACCGTACTCCCATCACTGGCCTAGCCATCCGTCTACTCACTCACACCTGTTGTTATTCTCCGGCAACGGCAGACGTACCAGTAAACCCTCGTACAGTCGTACTCCCCTCCACGTGGGAAACAGCTGCCGAGTCTTCCCTGCCTTTGTGTCGTTCCCTTCCTAGGCCTCACCGTCGTCCACCGCCCTGGTGCTCTCGGCGTGGCCTGGTCAAGATGGTCAACGACCGACATGCATCTGAAGTGGACTGTACGTGGAGAGGCCGACAGTTGGGTCCACGGCTGCACGCAAGGAAATGCCTCCTTATTACGTGCAAAATAATTATTCCTCCAGCTGACATCAGGGATCCACCGAAAGGGCCTCTGTATTTCGCGAAAAAAACGTTACCGCCGCTTACAGCTCGGACCCATCAGCTATATCTTCGCATGCAAGGAAGTGCCTTCTTATTACGCACAAAAAGATGAATACTCCCCCTGTTAGCTGGGACCCAGTATAGTGGCAGGCTGACTTGTGGGCCTACTAAGTTGACGGGGACGGAGGGCTTTGTCAACTTAGTCAATATGCACGATTCTAGCTCCATGGACGTCGATGTCCATCCAACAGTAGTAGTGCTTCTTCAACCTCTGGTCTTCTTGCTCCGGCCGCCCAAACCAGCGCCGGTCGTGCCTCGTGCTCTTGCCTCCCGTGGCGGCTGCGATGCGGTGGAGGCCTCACCGCCCTACTACTCCCACTTTGTTGGCGTGCCATCCCTCTACTCACCCACACCTGTTATTCTGCGGCGATGGCAGCCTCACACCGCAGCGAACCAGTGAACCCTCGTACTCCTCTACGCGTGGGCATCCACTGCCGCGTCTTCCCCGTCTCCGCGTCGCCCCCTTCCTAGGCCTTGCCGTCGTCCACCGCCCTGGTGCTCTCGGCGCGGCGTGGTCAACATGGTCAAGGAACGACTTCCATCGGACGTGGAATGCGTGGAGAGGTGACAGTGGGTCCACGGCCGCAGCAAGGAAGTGCCTCCTTATGACGCGCAAAATAATTATTCATCCACCTGACAGCGGGGACCCACCGGACGGGCCACCATATTTCGCGAAAAAACGTTTCCCCCCTGACTGATGGGACCGACCAGCTACACCTTCGCACGCAAGGAAGTGCGTCCGGGCAAAAACAAACAAAACGATTCGCCCCCCTGACTGCTGGGACCCACCAGCTACATCTTCGCACGCAAGGAAGTGCGTCCGGGCAAAAAAACAAAATGATTCACCCCCCTGACAGCTGGGACCCACCAGCTACATCTTATGAGCAAGGAAGTGCTCGGCGGTCGGGACCCACCTGGTTGAAGCATACGTGGCGTTGTCATTACGTCGCGAACGGTAATGCGTATATATATCTTTGGTGGATGTAGAGGCACGCACGTGTCGTAGTAGAGGCGCGCACGTAGCATGTACACGTACGTACAGCGGCGAGGGTGCAAGAAAGAAAATACGGCCACGTATGTACATACGGGCAGGGTCTCGAACGCCTACTCGCGCATACGTACATGGCTGGGTCGGAACGGAGAAACAACGTTGTCGTCGTGTTCATGGGGAGGCAACGGAATGCATCGTGTTCATGGGGAGGCAACGAAATGCGTCGTGTTCATCGGAAGGCAACAGAACGCGTGGGAGCCAACTGGCTGGGTCGGAACGGAATGCGTGGTCGTGTTCATCGGGAGGGCTTGGACGGAACAGGCGATGGAAACGAGGCCTGGCGTACCGCACAACGGAGGAAACGGCCTTGTGTTCGACCGCCCACGTTCGAAACAGGATCCTGTTCATCGGGAGGTGCGGCATACCGCAAAAGCGGAGGAAGCGGACCTCCTACGGTCGAAACGGGGTCTGTTGATCGGGAAGGTGTGGCGCATCGCAAAAGCGGAGGAAGCGGACCTCCTACGGTCGAAAGCAGGGGTCCTGTTCATCGGGAGGGTGTGGCGTACCGCAAAAGCAGACCAACGGACTGTGTTGGAGCGCCACGGTCGAAACGGGGTCCTGTTCAGCCGGAGGAGGGTGTGGCGTGCCATAAGCAGGACTCCACGGGATCTGTTCATCTCCACCGTCGACCTCCTCCGGCCTCCACGGCTCTGTCGACCTCCTCCAGCCTCCACGGGCTCCTGTTCATCCAGCCTCCACCGCGCGCTACTCCACCGGCTACTGTTCAACCACCCCTCCACCATCTACTGTTCATCCAGCCCTCCACACCACGGGGTCCTGTTCAACCACCCCTCCACGGCCACCCCTCCACCGTCTACTGTTCATCCAACCCTCCACACCACGGGGTCCTGTTCATCCAGAGGCTTCAGTTAGCAGCAGCAGCGAAGGAATCACTCCATCGGGTTCAGTTAATAGCCATCGATCGATCGCTCGGGTTCAGTAACACGTAGCACTGCGGTCTGTCAATCGCTTTCGGAGTTCTGTAGAAACCCAACGCCTCGCTTGGTTCGATTAGAGCGAACGCCTCACACACCTGCAGCAGCGTCACGTCTGAGAGAAACGCGCATCGCTCGGCCCCCGACGTCCCACCGTAACCGGCAACTCCCCGAAATTTTCCTGCCCCTCGCTTCTACCATGGGTTTTTCCGTCATGGATGGCCCAAAGAATGTCATGCAGCTGCGTCTTCGGCCCGCCAGTGACGAAAAGCCCATTTTACATCATGATTTTTTGTCGTAGAAGTAGGAGCCCACCACATCTATGATGATACCGGGTTTTGTCACAATTATCGTCATAGAAGTGTCACATGTATGACAGGAAAAAAATTCGTTCGGCCCAAAATGTCACGGATGTGTCTTTTTTTTGTAGTGAGACCGACCGGCGACCCGCGTATTACGCCATCCAACCGTAGCCGCACACATTTTGATAGCAACTCAACAAACTGGACAAAATGATGCAAACACGGCGATATTTCTCATAAACAATGACGAAATTCATATAAAATACCGGATTTTCATACAAACATGACGGATTTCATTACATTCAAATCAACTAAGTGGTGCTAGTTCTGGACAGCACGGGTATATAATACCTGGCCTAAATGGTCGCTCGCCGATCCATTTGTGTTCTCATGTCCGGCAGCATGATCACCGGACTGCCGGGAGCCTCGGAAGTATATGCTTTAGTGCGAAGGACGGCTCGCTTCCCCGCTGCCCAACTGTATTGTTGGCTGATGCCCAAGATGGTGGTGGAAGGGGGCTTCTCCGCTTTCGTGGAGCCCATGCGGGGTCGACGAAGGTCCTCACAACAAAAGGATCCGGCAAGACACCTGCTGTGAACGCCGGCGTCGCCTCCGCGGTGGCCTTCATGGGTCCCAAGCGGCGCCGGCCTCCCGTGTTGTACTTCTCCTCGATGATGGCGGCAGACACAGAGGCGCTGGCCGCCGACTTGTCGCTCTCTGCGTACCCGGCTTCTGTCTCTGCTTGCATGGCACGGCCGCCGGCATGGGAGTCTCGGCCACAGAAATGGGAGACGCGGTTGCAGACATGGGAGGCGCGGTACGAGGCGGCGGCGTGGACGGCAACGACGACGCCTGTGCGCTGCTCCTTGTCGAGCTAGCCTGGAGCGGCGAGTTGCTGAACCGCGCGCCGGCTTGAGGCGGCAACTGGCTCCATCGGGTGAGGGTAGGGAGGTGGATCAGATATGGCGGGCTCGGCGGGCCACCCAGCTGCTTGGGTGCGGGATAACTACTCTTCTTAAGCCATTGTAAGAGTGGACAAAATGGTAAAGGGGAGATAGGGGAGCGGCGGAGGGGTGCGATTCTTGGCCGGCATTTGGCCTCGTTTAAATAGGAGATTAAATAGACGACGGACGGAAGGAGCTCGGCCGGCGTTGCGTTTAATGTCGGCCCGGTCGTGCATCATGACGGTGTTATGTCCTTCATATACGCGCTGACGGGTAGGCCCTATGGTAATGTGCGCTGCTGAATGTGGACCGTTTGACTGGTCAATTGATTGTGTCATCAACAAATTACGGAGCTGTATGGTGAGCCAGTGACCGTATGATCATCCTAAAATGTATTTTATTAACATAGTACAGACTCAAACTACCATTTCTTTCTTTCATAGACGCGCTGACAGGTGGGCCCCATGGTTACGCGCCCCGATGGTGCAACACTAGTTGCGCCACGTGGAACGTTTGACTGGTGAATCGATAGTGTCGTCAACAAAATACGGAGTTGTACAGGTGAGCCAGTGACCGTATAATCATGACATGTATGTTTTAACACAGTACATACGCAAGCGCTCATATATACGCGCAAGCACTCACTGCTATAAGCGCACACACGCAGACCCTACCCCTATGAGCACCTTCGAGAGAGTGAGCCAGCATTTGAGCTTGAGATTTTATGAAGTCACCATAGGTGCCTCGTAGTCGAGTGGAACGTCTCCTCCCACTAAACGCACATCGCCAGAGAAATACTGAAATTAACCCAGGATAAATGCGAGCACCAGCACTTTAACCCTGGTGGGCTCGAGAAACCACTGTCCTCCTAACCATCCAACCACAGGTTGGTTAGCACCACAAAATGTATGTGCTGACCATGATGAGCTTATTCTGAAGTCCAGTGACCATATCGTGCTTTTTGAAAGGATCGAGAAGAGGTGTCTAGAGGGGGGGGGGTGATTAGACTACTTGACCAAATAAAAATCTAGCCTTTTCCCAATTTTAGTTCTTGGCAGATTTTAGCAACTTAGAACAAGTCAAGCAATCTTAACACAATTCAAGAAAGCATGCAAAGAGTATATGAGCAGCAGAAAGTAAAGCATGCAACTAGCAAGAATGTAAAGGGAAGGGTTTGGAGGATTCAAACGCAATTGGAGACACAGATGTTTTTGTCGTGGTTCCGATAGGTGGTGCTATCGCACATCCACGTTTATGGAGACTTCAACCCACGAAGGGTAACAATTGCGCGAGTCCACGGAGGGCTCCACCCACGAAGGGTCCACGAAGAAGTAACCTTGTCTATCCCACCATGGCCGTCGCCCACGAAGGACTTGCCTCACTAGCGGTAGATCTTCACGAAGTAGGCGATCTCCTTTCCTTACAAACTCCTTGGTTCAACTCCACAATCTTGTCGGAGGCTCCCAAGTGACACCTAGCCAATCTAGGAGACACCACTCTCCAAGAAGTAACAAATGGTGTGTTGATGATGAACTCCTTGCTCTTGTGCTTCAAATGATAGTCTCCCCAACACTCAACTCTCTCTCACAGGATATGGATTCGGTGGAAAGAAGATTTGAGTGGAAAGAAACTTGGGAAGGCTAGAGATCAAGATTCATATGGTAGGAATGGAATATATTGGTCTCCACACAAGTGTAGGTGGTTCTCTCTCAGAAAATGTAGGTTGGAAGTGTAGGTTCGTTCTGATGGCTCTCTCCATGAATGAAGAGGAGGTGGAGGGGTATTTATAGCCTCCACACAAAATCTAACCGTTACACACAACTTGCCAAACTCGATGGGACCGAATTGGTAAACTCAGTCGGACCCATTCAACAAATCTAGTGACCGTTAGGATTTTCGGTGGGACCGACATGCAACTCGGTAGGACCGATATGGTTAGGATTATGGCATAACGTAATCTCGGCGAGACCGATTACACAAACTCACCAATTTTGGTAATAAGATGACCAGAGAGTTGGGCAGGCAAACTCGGTGGGACCGATTTGCTCGTTTCGGTGAGACCGAAATGTTATGAAAGGGAAACAGAGAGTTTACATTGCAATCTCGGTAGGACCGATTACGCAAACTCGACGAGACCGATTTTGGTAATAGATCCATATAGAGAGACTGCAATCCCATCTCGGTGAGACTGAAATCCATATCGGTGAGACCGATTTGCCTAGGGTTTGTGGTAGTGGCTATGACATCTGAACTCGGTGGCACCGAATAGAAATAATCGGTGGGGCCGAGTTTGACTTTTGGTTTAGGTCATATGTGGATGTGAGAAAGTAGAGAGGACTTTGGAGCATATCACTAAGCACTTGAGCAAGAGCCTCATTAAGAAACAACTCATCCATCCTTGATAGTATTGGCTTTTCCTATAGACTCAATGTGATCTTGGTACACTAAAATTGAAAATGTAGAGTCTTGAACTTTGAGCTTGAGCCAATCCTTTGTCCTTAGCATCTTGAAGGGGTTTCACATCCTCTAGTCCATGCCACCTCATTGTTGAACTTATCTGAAACATACTAGGTAAAAGTGATAGTCCAATAAGAGATATGTTGTCATTAATTACCAAAACCACCTAGGGAGCACTTGTGCTTTCAATCTCCCCCTTTTTGGTAATTGATGACAACATACATCAAAGCTTTAAATAAGGATATAGAGAGCAACAAGTAAAGCTTTGGAAAGACATATAACATGCATAGGCTCTCCCTACATGTATGCAATCATGTGAATATGGAATATTGGAGCATGTGAATGCATAAACATGACAGAGTAAGCAATGTGTTACATGTATCTTGGTTATATGCATCAGAGCAAATGATGAGAATATGAGAAATGTACCTTCATGCTCATGAGTCCTTCTTGCAAACAGTATGTACATCGGCAAGAAATTCTCATTCACATGACTATGATGCATATACTTACCTTGTGGTCTTGAGTTGGCTTAGGATGGGATGAACCTGCGTAAAAAAGGTTAGATAACACAGATACACCCTCTTGGCGAGCAAACAAGAGAAACCACAAGAGTACCAAGACTGGATGACATGTAGAGTGAGTACTAAGTACCACATTGGATATAGACATGTCCCCAAAGGTAAAGATGTGCAATAAATTCAAGGATTTCCTTCCCTTAGATGTCTTGCTCTCCCTGAATCTAACATGGGATATTGGGAGAAGATAGGGAATAGAAAATCAGAGCAAAATCAGAGCTCAAAGGAAATAAGCAGAGTTAGTGCAAATGAGCAAATATGAACATGTCTTTCCCCTCTTGAAGACATGTGACTTCTCTCCTCTTGAACACAAAGCATCTTGGGTTATCGATAATTAAGCTTTGATGTGATCTCTCTCCCCCTTTGACATCAATTTCCAAGAAGGGTTTTCCTGGATTTTTGTCATGATGGGTTTGGTCCTTGAGTCACAGAACAAAGCAACAAGTTGAATGGGATGCTGGTCGAGGACAAGATTCATTGAGTGGAGCTGGATTAAAAAGAATGCAGAAACAAGTGACAAGATGTCTTTCCTGTAGTGAAATCGGTGACACCGAGTTGTATGGTTCGGTTGTACCGAGAGAATTCGGTTGGACCGAAGGCATCAGACCGGTGAGACCGAGTTCATCGCAGAGAAAACACTTGTCACCTCAGCTCACTAGACAAGTAAGATCTCACAATGATTTGCAAGGAATTATCTAAGAGATTTGCAATGAATTGGATGCAAAAAATGCAGAACAGAAAATAAAAGAGAAGAAACTAAAAGGAATCTAGATGAAGTTTTTTTTGAAGACGGAAACAAATATGCATGAGACAAATGCAAGAGCACAGAAAATAACACAAGAGAACTTCATCTAGAATTGGGCGGTGACAAGGTCACCTATGTTAGAGTATATTGACTTAGGAGTCAACTGAGATCACTTGATCTTTGGTCATACTCATCGTTTAAGCTCAAAATGGGGTTACCATTTTTTGTTAAAGCATCTTGATGTATTCACATCTTGTTGAGTTGCTTTATCCCATGACTAGGAGTAAAGCTTCTCTAAGATGGAATAACATACCTTGGGTGGTGGCGTTGATCATGATCATGTAGTTGAACTTGCGTGGGGTGCTTAAGGTTGATGTAGCTCATCAAGAGTTGGGAGCACCACTTGAAGTTTGAGTTCATCTACCTACATGGGTTAGTTTTGCAAGGAAGGGCACTTGTGTATCCAAAATGACAATCATGAGACTCAACATAGAATTTGTCAAAGGATATGTTTGAATGGTTGCGTGCTTCCTTGTCTTCATCCACCATTGTGTAGAGACTTGGTGATATAGAAACTTCTCAGGATGTGAGTGATTTGCAATCTCATAGATTTAGATTCATCCAAGTACCTACACAGGTTAGATAACATGCAAGGTGCAAATATATCCAAGACATAAGATAGTCATCATAAGAAAAATATCAAGGATTAGTCAAAGACTCATGCCTTGCAAGTATCAAATGAAGTTTCTACTCCAAGTTTGAAGCATCTAAGATGTTCAGTTCACCTCTTAACCTGCAAAACACTTTCTCATCAAGTGGCTTGGTAAATATATCCGCTAATTTCTTATCGGTGTGAACATGCTTAAGGTTAATGCCCCCTTTGGCAACATGATCTCGAATGAAATGATGAGGAACTTCAATATGCTTAGTTCGAGAATGTTGCACGGGATTGTGAGCAATTTTAATAGAACTTTCATTGTCACATAACAATGGAACATGTTTTACATATATTCCATAATCTTTAAGAGTTTGGGTCATCCAAAGTAATTGAGCACAACATGATCCAGCGGCAATGTATTCCGCTTCAGCGGTGGATAATGATATCGAGTTTTGTTTCTTGGAGGACCAAGATACAAGAGATCTACCAAGAAATTGACAGTTACCTGAAGTGGACTTTCTATCAAACTTGTCTCCAGCATAGTCCGAGTCGGAGTAGCCAACAAGATCAAAGGAAGCCCTCTTTGGATACCAAATGCCAAAATTTGGTGTATGGATTAGGTATCTCACTATCCTTTTCATGGCCTTAAGATGACATTCTTTAGGAGCAGCTTGATATCGTGCGCACATGCACACACTTAGCATAATATCGGGACGTGAAGCACATAGATATAATAATGAACCAATCATAGAGCGTAAACTTTTTGATCAACCGGTTCACCATCTTTGGCCAAATCAAGATGTCCACTAGTAGGCATGGGTGTAGTCATACCTTTGCATTCTTGCATATTGAAGTTCTTGAATAAGTCCTTGGTGTACTTCGTTTGAGATACAAAGGTACCTTCCTTAGTTTGCTTAATTTTAAAACCGAGAAAGAATTTGAGTTCACTCATCATCGACATCTCAAACTTCTCCGACATTAGCTTTCCAAACTTTTCACTAAAATGAGGGTTAGTTGATCCAAATAGTAGAATCTAATTTTCCAATTTCAAAGCCTTTTTCAATAAGGAACTTGGTCAAGCATTTATACCATGCTCTAGGAGCTTGTTTAAGACCATAACGAGCTTTGTGAAGTTTGTAAACATGATTAGGTTTCTTAGGATTGACAAATCCGGGAGGTTGCTTAACATAAACTTCCTCCTCAATTTCACCATTTAGGAAAGCACTTTTAATGTCCATTTGGTACAAGGTGATATCATGATGAATAGCATAGGCAAGTAAGATGCGAATGGACTCAAGTCTAGCAACGGGGGCATATGTCTCACCAATGTCCACACTTGATTTCCCTCAAAGTTGTGTAGCTCTTCATGCATAGCGTTTATCCAATTCGGATCTTCCAATGCTTCTTCAACCTTCATAGGTTCAATGCTAGAGAGGAATGAGTAATGTTCACAAAAGTTAGCTAAACAAGTTTTAGAGCGAGTGATTCTCCCGGTTTGGATATCATTGTAGATTTACTCGACGGGATGATCTTTGGCGATTCTTGCTCGAACTCGTGGGAGCTTTGGTTTGGCTCGGGGTGTGAGGGAGTCCTGGATAAGGGGGTGTCCGGATAGCCAAACTATAACCTTTGGCCGGACTCCTGGACTATGAAGATACAAGATTGAAGACTTCGTCCCGTGTCCGGATGGGACTTTCCTTGGCGTGGAAGGCAAGCTTGGCGATACGGATATGTCGATCTCCTCCCATTGTAACCGACTCTGTGTAACCCTAGCCCTCTCCTGTGTCTATATAAATCGGAGGGTTTTAGTCCGTAGGACGAAAAACAATCATACCATAGGCTAGCTTCTAGGGTTTAGCCTCTCTGATCTCGTGGTAGATCTACTCTTGTACTACCCATATCGTCAATATTAATCAAGCAGGAGTAGGGTTTTACCTCCATCGAGAGGGCCCGAACCTGGGTAAAAACATCGTGTCCCTTGCCTCCTGTTACCATCTGCCTAGACGCACAGTTCGGGACCCCCTACCCGAGATCCGCCGGTTTTGACACCGACATTGGTGCTTTCATTAAAGACGGCACTGTTGCTAAAGGAGCTTTGGCTATCGGCCAAACTCTCTGGCTAGGCGGTTTTCTTATGACCGCCTGTTCGGCCGCCTCGCCGACGATGACTTCTCGGGTCATAGAAAGCAATCTTCACGTCAACTCGGAACTTGCCGAGCAGTTAGATCCGATGGAGCTCTCTTCCTTAAACGAGCTCTTGAATCGCATCGCCGCCCTGGGAGTCGCTACAGACTACGATCAGATTGGGCAAACCCGATCCGATGGAGATTAACTCTCCCTTGGTCACCCATCACGTTGCAGTGGTGGAGGAACAATGCGGCAAACCTTCATCTATCTTAAGGACTAGTTATGTCCGGATTCCCGATCCCCCCAAGACGGATACCCGCGGAGGGGAGGACGTCACTCAAGCACTGAACCTAAAGTCAGGCAGCGGGCTAGATTCATTGGACAACATCCAAGAACCCAAGCTTCCGAGTTCGGAAACTCCTTGGCCCCTGAGTCTTAAATTGGGCGAAGTTACGGATTCAATTCCACCCGCCCACCCAAACATAAACGATCTATCCCAAATTCGGCAAGAGCCCGCAGAAACAGTCTGACATTCTTGGGCAGATTCCTCCTGGTCATGAACAGGATAAAGGACTGCCGCGAGGAGGACGCAATTTTATTCTTCTGCAATAATTGCATGGACAACGGAATCCCTAACGCCATAAGTCACCGTGAAATTACACGCGTCGCTGACTTGGCAGCCATAGTATGAAAGTATTGTGCGATGGAAAGCGCCTGGAAAACCGAAATAAAATTTTGGGACAATCCGGCCCTGAATACAACCCCAGTCCGAAATAAAAGGGTGCATTATCGCCAGGCACCTGGGTTAAACACCAAAAAGCAAAAACCCTTTATAGGGCATGGAACCGTACTGGAGGGATGGCTCAACGGACCCTGTAAAATTCATAGTACAGAGGGCGCCACACCAACTCATAGCCTTAGAGCATGCTGGATACTCCGGCAGGTGGCCAAAAGTGGCGAAGAGCTTCTAACTCCAGAATCCACAGAGCACCAGCCCAGGGATACCAGTACGGTATTAACAGTCTTCAAGACTTTCGCATCAAATAATATGCGGAAACAAACACTCCACAGCCTTGCCGAAGTCTACCAAGTAGCAACAATAAACCCATGGAGTGACACGGCTATTACCTTTAATGCCAGTGATGAACCTAAATTCCGAACAGGCCGAGCACCAGCAGCATTGGTCCTCAGTCCAATAGTGGATGGCTTTCGCCTTACCAAGGTACTCATGGATGGCGGCAGCGGATTGAACCTCATTTATGAGGAAACCCTTCGAAAAACCTAAATAGACTGGAGCCGCATTGAGCGAAGCAGTACAACCTTTAGAGGAATAATCCCCAGTCGGGAAGCGTGTTGTACAGGAAAAATCACACTGGATGTGGTGTTCGGCACGCCGGATAATTACAGGTCCGAGGAGGTCACGTTCCAAGTGGCCCCGTTCAACAGCGGATACCACGCTCTATTAGGGCGAGAGGCATTCACAATTTTTCAAGCTATACCCCATTACGGGTACATGAAGCTCAAAATGCCCGGGCCCAACGGAATCATCACTCTTGCTAGTGACCCGGACATAGCACTCTGTGCCGAAAATAAGACAGCCGCACTGGCCCTTGAGGCACTATCCGAAGCCCTAGCAGCCGAGGAACTGACTGCGCTGCGCTCCACGGTGAACAGGGACGATGTGATACTCGATAAAATATCCAAGTCCACTTCCTTTAAACCGGCGGACGAAATAGTCAAATTCCAAGTCCATCCAACGGACACTACAAAAACGGCCTCCATCGGGGCGCAATTAAACCATGATGTAGACGCCGCACTACGAGAATTCCTACGCGAAAATTGGGACATTTTGCTCGGCACCCTTCAGACATGCCAGGAATCCCACGCCGGCTGGCCGAGCACAGCCTAAACATCCTAAAAGGATTCAAGCCAGTCAAACAGGCTCTTCGGCGTTTCTCCAAACCTAAGAGACAAGCCATGGGAGAGGAGCTAGCCAAACAACTGGAGGCCGGATTCATCAGAGATATAAAACATCCAGACTGGCTAGCAAACCTGGTAATGGTACCATAGAAGGACAAATGCTGGCGCCTATGCGTCGATTTCAAGGACCTCAACAAGGCTTGCCCAAAGGACCCCTTTCCCTTCCCCCGCATCGATCAAATTATCGACGCTACCGCAGGACACGATTTATTGTGTTTCCTCGACGCATACTCCGGCTACCATCAAATTAAGATGGCAGAGCCAGACCAAGCATAGCGGCATTCATCACCCCATACAGCCCATTCTGCTTCAACACAATGCCCTTCGGCTCAGAAACACCGGCGCAACATATCGGTAGCATGATTCGTATACATGTTCGCAAGCCAGATCGGCAAAACAATGGAGGCATATGTAGATGACGTGGTCGTCAAAACCAAGCATGTCGAAACTCTAGTAGACGACTTGAGGCTCACATTCGATAACCTCCGAACATACGACATCAAGCTTAACCCGGAAAAATGTGTTTTCGGCGTACCAGCCGGAAAGCTCTTGGGCTTCATTGTATCCGGTAGAGGAATTGAAGCAAACCCAGCCAAGATCCGAGCTCTGTCACAATTGGATATCCCAAAGGACCTCAAACAAATACAAAAATTGACTGGATGCGTGGCGGCTCTAAGCCGCTTTATCTCCCGCTTGGGAGAAAAGGCATTACCCCTTTATCGCTTCCTCCGGCGCACCGAACACCTCGAGTGGACGGATGCCGCCACGGCCGGACTGAAAGAAATAAAAGCCATATTGGCAACAAACCCGGTCCTGGCCGCGCCTAACATTGGCGAACCAATGCTATTATACATCGCGGCAACTCATCAAGTTGTAAGCGCAGTACTCGTCGTCGAATGAGAAACGGACGGACACAAATTCCCCCTTCAAAAGCCAGTTTACTACGTGTCCACTGTCCTCACTCCATGCAAGTCGCGGTACCCGCATTATCAAAAGATAGCGTACGCGGTATTTATGGCATCTCGGAAGCTGTGACACTACTTTCAAGAGTGTTCGATAAAAGTAGCCTCTGAAGTACCTCTTAACGATATTATAAACAACCGCGACGCGATGGGCCGGATTGCCAAATGGGCCATTGAGCTCCTCCCGTTCGACATAACCTATAAGCCACGGCGGGCTATTGAGTCGCAAGTTTTGGCCAACTTCCTCGCCGAATGGACTGAAGCCGAACTCCCTAAAGAGTACGGCACATATTCCAACTGGATCATGCACTTCGACGGCTCCAAAATGTTGGCTGGTCTGGGGGCTGGCATCGTCCTGACGTCCCCAACAGGAGATATAGTTCAATACGTACTCGAGATAATGTATACGGACTCCAACAACGCAGCCGAATACGAGGCCCTTCTATATGGTCTCCGGAAGGCAGTCTCCATGGGCATTCAACGCCTAGAGGTGCGCGGGGATTCGAACCTCGCGATATCCCAAATAAATGGAGACTTTGATGCCAAGGATCCGAAAATGGCAGTTTATCGCAACGCCGTCCTAAAAATGTCAGCTCGGTTCGAAGGGCTCAATTTCACCATATAGCTCGGGAAAACAATCGAGCGAGAAGCGTCTTGGCACGCATTGGCGCAAAGCGCGATGCCGTCCCCCCAAATATCTTCTTGGAGAGGCTGTTCAAGCCATCCGTATTATGGGAAGGGGAGTCCGGAAATAATAGCCCGGACCCAACCGCACTGCCCGACACCGAACATTCTAACACAACGGGAGGCTCTGCCAACGAATTAACACCTTCAGCCCACGTAATAATGGCAGTCATTGCCCCGTGGACAGAACCATTCCTAGCCTACCTAACCAGGCAGGAACTTCCCAAGGACCAAAACGAGGCACGCTGCATAGTGCGGCGATCTAAAGCCTATAAAGTCCATGAGGGAGAGCTTTATAAGAACAACACCACCGGAGTCCTTCAAAGGTGTATCTCCGAAGAGGAAGGGCGGAATCTTCTGGCTGAAATTCATGCCGGACTCGGCGGACACCACGCCGCAGCCCGGGCCCTTGTAAGCAAGGCCTTCCGTACATGATTTTATTGGCCGACGGCCCGAGCAGATGCTCAGGACTTAGTCCAACGATGCGTCGGTTGCCAGCTCTTTGCTAACCAAAGCCATATGCCACCTACCGCCCTCCAAACCATACCCATCACACGCCCTTCGCGATGCAGGGGCTTGACATGGTTGGACCCCTTAAAGGAGGAACCCACAAGCAAAAATATCTACTGGTCATTGTGGACAAATTCACCAAATGGATAGAGGCCAAGCCGGTTAAGACAGCCGAACCCGGACCGGTGATAGACTTCATATCAGGGGTCGTACACCGTTACGGCGTCCCCCACAGCATCATCACTGATAACGGCACGAACTTTACGGCCGATGAGGTCAAACTCTGGTGCAAAAACATGGGCATCAAGCTCGACTATGCTTCAGTCTATCACCCACAAACTAACGGTCAAGTCGAACGAGCAAATGGTCTAATCATGAGCGGCATCAAACCCAGATTAGTGCGGTCCCTCAAGGAATCTAACATGCACTGGGTAGAGGAGCTCGACTCCGTACTCTGGGGGCTGCGGACCACGCCGAATCGCACCACTGGATTCACACCATTCTTTATGGTATACGGCGCAGAGGCGGTTCTGCCCTGCGACATAATTCATGACTCGCCTCGCATGCGCATGTACGAAGAACGAGAAGTCGAACTTGATCGGCAGGACAGTTTGGACGCCTTGGAGGAGGAGCGTGACGTGGCAAAATCCCGTTCCGCATTCTATCAACAGCAGGCTCGAAGATATCAAAGCAGAGAAGTACGGGCCAAAACTTACAATGTTGGCGAGTTAGTTCTACGCCCGCCGGACAAGAAAAAGGACAAACTCAAGCCCAAATGGGAAGGTCCCTTTATTATTGACCAAGTCCTGACTGGTGGAGCGTACCGTCTGCGAGATGCATCGGATAACCGACTCGAGCCGAACCCATGGAACGCAGCCCGTCTCCGAAGATTCTACGCCTAGCGCCGGACTCTGTGTTCGTCTCCTTCCTCTGTCTAGTTTTTATGCATTAGCTGTCTTTTATTTCTCTCCTTCTCCCTCCATTTCCCTTACAGCCTTAAGGGCCTGTTTGCGCCTTGTTCGCACACAACTGACGCGCTATCCGCGCTCATTATACCTGGTGGCTTCCTTAACAGAAGCTTATTTATACGGGCTTCATGCCCAACACATGTGTCACACTTCCGCATGTACCTTTTATTCACCATTATATGCATCGATATGACTTAAGTTTTGGCCAATCTGGGTTGCCTGGCTCCTATGCTTACCCCTACGTTCCCGATTGTTCGGCTAGGCGGTAAAGGGAGCACCTCTGCGATTATTCTTGGTCGAATTGACCCGGATGTGTACCTCAGACCGGGTGAAGCCGAAAGCTAAGCGTTCTTAAGGGAATATTCGGTCGGTGAACTATAGATGATTTCTCACTTGTTTATTTATCTGCCCCGGATGCTTTTACGCTTTTACGCAGTCCGGACATGCACTTTAGGGCATGCCTCCCAGGGAAAGGAACCCCTAACGGAACCATTCTCCCTGGAAGATGTTTCTTACTAATCATGTAATATAACATAACTAGTTGGGCACTTGTCTGTTCCAGCACTAATGACCCCTACGCCTGGTCTCCATGCATGCCCCGGTTCCTACATAACCGAGAGGGTATTCGGACACACTCCGGACTATTGGGTCCCGAGGCTGAAGCGAAAAGGTCCGCCATGACAAACGATCTACAATCTGGCTAGAAGGCATTTTAAATTACATAGTCAATTTGACTGAGCATATTCCTCTTCAATACCATCCAACATGCTGTCTAGTTTACAGTCCTGTTGGGAATATTTGGCGGCCAACTCTACTTGGCCGTACACTAAGCTCACAGGGATCTCCTTCCCATCAGCCCCCACAGGTCCGACCTCGGCCATGTGGTTTGGGTCAGCCTTCGTGTACCGTGTCTTCACCATGGCCCAGGCCTCCCTGGCACCTTGACGGCATGCCGACATCTTCCATAATCGGAAGCGCCACCGTGCTCCCTTAAGCATCTCTGCAAGCTCTCCAAGGCCTTCGGGCATGGAGACAGATGGCCACAAGGCCTGGGCGACGCCTTTCATCACCTGCCGAACTTCGTTCGATGCGGTTGTAAACTTCGAGAAGAAGGTCACCCAGAGAACCGGGCATTTCCTCTGCAGGGGCGACACTGTGAGCATACCTACGAGACATAACTCTGTTAGTCGACTTCCTCGCCGAACTCTTTTTCAAAGTTCGTTCAAGCACTTACTAAAAATGCCGCGTCCGAAGCCGTCGATTCTCCTTCACGGAGTCCGGCGGTGAGCACGAACATCCTTTAGTTCCTCGCCCAGCTGGGTGTTGGCATCTTGGAGATTATTCTTCTCCTGCCTCACCCTCGTAAGCACACTCTCACCGGCCTTTAACCGGTGCAAGAGTTGTTGCTTGTTCGGATCTACTCCGACGCCATCTGCAATGATATTGTCAGATTTGCACACACGCCGCACTTCACAACATACTTATCTTTCAAAGCGTATATTACCAGAGGGGTCCTCCTTGGTCTCCCCTGCCGCGGCTAGTGCAGCCTCAAGTTGGGCTTTGCACTCTTCCAGCTCCTGGGACAGTCGCGTATTCTTTTTTGTACGATCCTACATAACAAATGATCCT
Organism: Aegilops bicornis; assembly: GCA_021605145.1. Classification (NCBI taxonomy): domain Eukaryota; kingdom Viridiplantae; phylum Streptophyta; class Magnoliopsida; order Poales; family Poaceae; genus Aegilops; species Aegilops bicornis. The sequence continues at coordinate 108,433,010 of CM038671.1, forward strand.
TAAATCAGTTATTCTAACTGTTTCAAGTCTCGGGGGCTACTGACATATATAACCATCAAATTGTCTCACCCGTATGTCTTTCACATACTGCTCCATGGCTCTGGCTAGACCATTTTGAGCGGCACGGAGGTACGCATCTCCCGAATTGAAGGCATCCAATGCCTCTTGGGAGAAACAAGCGTCACGAAGAACTGTCCGGCGACGCCTGTGATTCATGGCCATCTCCACCTCAGAATTGGTGGTGGACAGTCTGTCCGCATCCTCTGTCGGAGGAGCGTCCGGTGAACGCCTCATGTTCGCCTCTGCTTCTGGACCTGGCTTTGGAGCCTGGCTGGTGGAAGCTCGATTGGCAATTTCTCCGGATATAGTCCGGCGAACCCTCTTTTTCCTAAAAAGAAGAGAGCACGGGCGTTAGTATGCATCATAAGAATAATACCTTGGAATAAGGCAGCACACCTTCTTCTTGCGCCGGTGCCTCGACTTCGGACTGCGTGTCTCTTTAGCCTACCCGCCCTCGCGGTCCCTTGTTGGCTAGTCGCCGCAGGCTCGGCATTCCGCCTCGAGATCCTCCCCTGCGAAACACCATTGGTATACGGTGATAAAAAATAAGCACGGATGGATCATCTTCGGAGTATTAGGACTTCGGTCTCGATTACTTGTGAGGCGGGGAGCAGTCCAGGATAATCGGCTGCAATAGCCACCAAGGCATTGTCGATGCTCCATTGGTGAAATACCCCATGGACCAGCTCCACGGATATGTCCAGATCCTCTTGGGAGGCCGCATCGAGGGACCGTTCCGGATCCTTGGGTTGTGGAGGAGGGCCGTTTATATCCTTTACGGCCCGACGCAATTCCTGCGTCGAAATCACAAGATAAGGTACTTGACTATGGGACTATGGAACGGATGGGCAAAAAGAAGTGTCCGCTTACCCAGCTTGGAGGATTGTGCATAGAAAATCTGCCTTGTGGATTGACGCGGAGAAATTCCACCTCTTCTCCCTTGTACAATGCGGACAAGATCTTCGTCAGAGCGGCAACCGATCCCAGCCCCTTACGGCCGCAGCGGGTGGCATCATCCTCCCCGTTGAAATCCCACATGGGGTGGCCTCTATCTTTGGCGGCCGCACCCCGCATAATGCATGTGGCCATGATCCCGATCATGGTCGATCCGAATGAGCTAACAACCTTATCCGGCTCATCAGGTAAAGGACGTCCTTGTCATTCTCCTTCTGAGGGCTCCGTGGACGCCAGCTTAGGCGCTTCTTCAAAGGAGCATTATTGAACTCAGGGAGGCCGATCCGAACAGGGTCCGGCACGGGGACATCTTCTATATAAAACCATTACGAAGGCGGTCTTTGGACGCCTTCCTTGGGGTTCCGGATAGATATCCGGTCCCTGCGACGCACCATAGTTCGGCTCCGCCCACTTGATATATCGACCCCTCCTGAGAACGGGGCACAAGACAGAACAGCTTCTTCCACAGCGCGAAATGAGCCTCGATACCCAAAAAACAGCTCGCAAAGGGCTACGAAGCCCGCAATATACAATATGGAGGCAGGCGTAAGGTTATGCAACTGGAGGCCGTAGAACTCTAGGAGCCCCCGGAGAAACGGATGAATTGGAAATCCGATCCCTCTTATCAAATAAGGGACAAGGCATACCCGCTCTCCTTCGGAGGGATTGGGGACGCTCTCCGCTTGCTTTCCACCATTATAGGTGGCAAGCCCGGCTCGAACCGGGACCATGTAGGCTGGGGGGAGAAACCCCTTGGCTTGGAGCGTCACTAGCTCGCTGTGCGGGACGGAGCATCTCTCCCAATCTCCAGGCTGAGGGCTGGGAGGGCGAGCTGCATCGACTGGCCATGATGGAATGGAACTCTGTCGGATGCGCTCGGATGAATGCTCGCGAAGGGAAGATGGTGTGATTCGGATCTAAATCCTCGTCTCCTTTATAGGCAGCTCATTTGCGCAACTAGGGGGGTAAATGAAAAAACACCCTGGCTTTTCGCATTCGTTTGACACGTGGAAGATGGCCATTATTGGGCGTGGAAGCCAAGGAGCGCAATATTCATGAGAAGCGAACACTATTCAACAGTACACGGAATTTGGAGAAGAACCCGCCTTGCAATGCCGAAGACAATCTGCGCACCGGACTCATCGTCATTGAAGCCTGGTTCGGGGGCTACTGATTGAGTCCCGGATTAGGGGTTGTCCGGATAGCCGAACTATAACCTTTGGCCGGACTCCTGGACTATGAAGATACAAGATTGAAGACTTCGTCCCGTGTCCGGATGGGACTTTCCTTGGCGTGGAAGGCAAGCTTGGCGACGGATATGTAGATCTCCTCCCATTGTAACCGACTCTGTGTAACCCTAGCCCTCTCCGGTGTCTATATAAACCGGAGGGTCTTAGTTCGTAGGACGAACAACAATCATACCATAGGCTAGCTTCTAGGGTTTAGCCTCTCTGATCTCGTGGTAGATCTACTCTTGTACTACCCATATCGTCAATATTAATCAAGCAGGAGTAGGGTTTACCTCCATCGAGAGGGCCCGAACCTGGGTAAAAACATCGTGTCCCTTGCCTCATGTTACCATCCGCCTAGACGCACAGTTCGGGACCCCCTACCCGAGATCCGCCGGTTTTGACACCGACAGGGTGGAACATCTTATTCATCTTGTTCTTCTTCTTGGCCTTCTTCATTGTTGACATTGTCATTCTCTTGTCGTGGTAGAGAAGGAGGTTGTTGATGTTCATCTTGGTGTGCTTCCTCATTTTCTTCGTCCTGGTGTGTCCCACTTGTGGATGCTTCCATATCAATTCTTGGTTCACCTTGTCGTGAGGTAGAAGCTTCCACTTGGACTGACGAGGTACTCTCCTTTACCTCCCTTGGATGAATCTTGCCAATAGACAAGTCTTGAATTGCTTCCGAAGGGTCTTTGTCTCTTAACATCAATTGGCAATTGCTCTACTTGCGAGCCGTTAGATTCATCAAACTTCACATCTACCGTCTCTTCAACCTTTCAGGTGAAATTGTTGTAGACACGGTAAGTGTGAGAGTTTGAGCCATAACCAAGTTGGAAACCTTCATGAGATTTGGGAGCAAATTTAGAACGACGATGCTTATCAAGAATGTAGCGCTTTGAGCCAAATACTCGAAAGTATCCAACTTGGGGTTTGTTACCGGTGAGGAGCTCGTATGCCGTCTTGCCGAGTAGCTTGTGAAGATACAAGCGATTTGTAGCATGACAAGCTGTCTCAACCGTTTCTGCCCAAAAGTGTTTTGGCGTCTTGTACTCATCAAGCATCGTTCTTGCCATCTCAATAAGAGTCCGGTTCTTCCTCTCAATGACTCCATTTTGTTGAGGTGTGTACGTAGCCGAGAACTCATGTGAAATCCCTTCTTCGTCAAGAAAGGTATCCACATTTGCGTTCTTGAACTCCGTTCTGTTGTCGTTTCGAACCTTCTTGATCTTCACGTCAAATTGATTTTGGGCCTTCCTAGCGAAGTTTTTGAAGATCTTTTGGACCTGCGGTTTGTCATCAAGAAAGAACACCCACGTAAATATTGAAAAATCATCAACTATGACTAGACCAAATGAGTTACCACCAAGACTCTTGTAGGCATTTGGACCAAAGAGATCCACGTGAAGTAGCTCGAGTGGTCTTCTCGTGGTCATGATGTTCTTCGTGCGATGACTTCCTCCAACTTGTTTCCCTGCCTGACAAGCACTAGAAAGTCTATCCTTGTCAAATATAACATCTTTTACTCCAAGGATATGATCACCTTTAATAAGCTTGTCAAGGTTTCGCATACCAACATGACCTAATCGTCTATACCATAACCAACCTTTAGAAGATTTAGCAATTAAGCAAGTTCTAGGTTGAGCCTTTTTAGTGAAATCAACAATGTAAAGATCACCTCTGCGTATTCTGGTAAAGACCATTTTACGATAGTCTCTACGAAGCACTTGGCAATCTACTTCAGTGAATAAGACATTGAAACAGAAATCAGCAATTCTAGAAACTGAAAGCAAATTGTACCCAAGAGATTCAACGAGCATGACATTTTGTATGGAGCTATCATGTGAGATGGCCACCTTACCGAGGACAACCACCTTACCCTTTGAGTTATCACCAAAGGTGACATATTTTCGAGGGCCGTCGTTTTCAGCAAGCTCACGAAACATGTCTTTATCTCCGGTCATGTGATCGACACATCCACTATCAAGGACCCATTCCTTTCCACCAGACATGTAGCCGCGAAGATTTGCCATAAATCCAAAGTGTCTCATTGCATCATCAAGATCATATTCACTATCATCATCCTCATCATAGTATCCATGTTCAACATCATCTTGTGATTGATCAATTCCTAGAGCGGGTAATTCATTAGACAAATGATCATTTCTATGATTGTCTTTATGGATTCTAATAGCTTCGGAAATGATATTGCTAATGATTCCAACATCTCCTATGGCACGCATGAGATATGTAAGCTCATATAGAAAATCACCAAAGCTAGGATCACTAGAATTCATCTTACTCAAGGCAATAGACCTATGGAGAATTTCGTCTAGATTTTTCAAGGAATAATCTAGAAATCATTCCTCAAGAAATCTCCATATGGTATAGGCGCAATCAAGAGTAGGCAAACTAGCAATCAAGTTTTTGGGCAATCCTTTTATGATAAGATTGATGGTCCTAAGATTGCGAATCATGTCAAGATCCTCTTCGGGTGTGGGATGGAAAGAATCAATATGAGGTGCACAAGGGCTAGCAATGTACTTGTTCAAATGATATTCATTGAAAATCTCAAGCATCTCATTTTTCCACTCATGAAAATACTCTCCATCAATAATAGGCACTCTATGTCTAAGACTCCCCAAAGTAGACACATCCATCTTCCTCCAATGGTGATTAAACCAAGGCAATGGAGACCAAAGCTCTGATACCAATTGAAAGGATCGAGAAGAGGTGTCTAGAGGGGGGTGATTATACACTAAGTACCAAAAATTGCAGTTTTTAAATTCTTTAAGTTGAAGTGGAGTTTTGGCACAAGTTTAACAAACACAATGCATATCAAGCAAGCATGCAAAGAGTATATGAGCAGCGGAAAGTAAAGCATGCAACTTGCAAGAATGTAAAGGGAAGGGTTTGGAGGATTCAAATGCAATTGGAGACACGGATGTTTTTGTCGTGGTTCCGATAGGTGGTGCTATCATACATCCACATTGATGGAGACTTCAACCCACGAAGGGTAACGGTTGCATGAGTACACGGAGGGATCCACCCACAAAGGGTAAAGAAGCAACCTTGTCTATCCCACCATGGCCGTCGCCCATGAAGGACTTGCCTCACTAGCGGTAGATCTTCACGAAGTAGGCGATCTCCTTGCCCTTACAAACTCCTTGGTTCAACTCCACAATCTTGTCAGAGGCTCCCAAGTGACACCTACCCAATCTAGGAGACACCACTCTCCAAGAAGTAACAAATGGTGTGTTGATGATGAACCCCTTGCTCTTGTGCTTCAAATGATAGTCTCCCCAACACTCAACTCTCTCTCACAGGATATGGATTTGGTGGAAAGAAGATTTGAGTGGAAAGCAACTTTGAAGGCTAGAGATCAAGATTCATATGGTAGGAATGGAATATCTTGGTCTCAACACAAGTGTAGGTGGTTCTCTCTCAGAAAATGTAGGTTGGAAGTGTAGGTTCGTTCTGATGGCTCTCTCCACAAATGAAGAGGAGGTGGAGGGGTATTTATAGCCTCCACGCAAAATCTAACCGTTACACACAACTTGCCAAACTCGGTGGGATCGAATTGGTAAACTCGGCCGAACCGATTCAGCAAATCTAGTGACCGTTAGGATTTTCGGTGGGACCGACATGCAACTCGGTAGGACCGATATGGTTAGGGTTAGGGCATAACGTAATCTCGGTGAGACCGATTACACAAAGTCGGTGAGACTGATTTTGGTAATAAGCTGACCAGAGAGTTGGTCAGGCAAACTCGGTGGGACCGATTCGCTCGTTTCGGTGAGACCGAAATGTTATGAAAGGGAAACAGAGAGTTCACATTGCAATCTCGGTAGGACCGATTACGCAATCTCGGTGAGACCGATTTTGCTAATAGATCCATACAGAGAGATTGCAATCCCATCTCGGTGAGACCGAGATCCCTATCGGTGAGACCGATTTGCCTAGGGTTTGTGGCAGTGGCTATGACATCTGAACTCGGTGGCGCCAGATAGAAAGAATCGGTGGGGCCGAGTTTGACTTTTGGTTTAGGTCATATGTGGATGTGAGAAAGTAGTTGAGGACTTTGGAGAATATCACTAAGCACTTGAGCAAGAGCCTCATTAAGCAACACCTCATCCCTCCTTGATAGTATTGGCTTTTCCTATAGACTCAATGTGATCTTGGATCACTAAAATAGAAAATGTAGAGTCTTGAACTTTGAGCTTGAGCCAATCCTTTGTCCTTAGCATCTTGAAGGGGTTTCACATCCTCTAGTCCATGCCACCTCATTGTTGAACTTATCTGAAACATACTAGGTAAAAGTGTTAGTCCAACAAGAGATATGTTGGCATTAATTACCAAAAACACATAGGGAGCACTTGTGCTTTCACTTTCGCTTCAAATATAATGACCGTAAGTGTCGTCAAAAAAATACGGAACACGCATCAAATACAATGTCTGTCAGTGTCATCAACAAAATACGGAGACGTATCGTGAGCTTGATACCATATGATCACCATGAGAATATATACGGATACTGTAATGAGCATATACTGAAGTCCACCACCGTAGTGCTTTCACTTGAAATACCATGACCGTCACGCGTGAATGTGTCAGTGCATGCATACTTTTAGATGGCCGAGAGATAGTTTGCGTGTGTACGTGAAAGTGGTGTAGAAAGAGGGGGTGTCTGGTGGAGACAAGGAGAGATATGCCCTTTGTTTCTCTTTCCCGTGACTAATATTTTAGGAGAAAATATAAACATTCACAATGTAGAACAAATACTTTTGGATGCACCATGCAATTAACTTTCTTGTATAACATTGTACTATTGTATATGCTTATTTTCTTAGTGGTCGATTGCATGTGTGGTGTGGTGGGCACATCATTTCTAGTTGGGGTGGGCACATCATTTCTAGTTGTGGTGGGTCAACATGAGGATTCAGGGGTCGGTTCCATCCTGCGCCACATAGGTTGGACCGAGACGCATTATACGAAGACCCATGTGGAGGACTTGGCGTACAACACGAAGCTACCAGAGTCATGGAGGACTCTATCCCCACTGGTGATAAGCTGACTATATATGATTTGTAACCCTAGGCCCCATGTATGTTATAGAAGCCTGGGGGCTAGTTCGTCGATAGTATACACACACGCACAATGCCTGGTATTCACATGTATTTTGTACACGCCCCTATCGCTAATATACAATACCAGGAGTAGGCTTTTTTCCTCAATTGCAAGGGTTCAAACTTGGGTAAAACCTTGCCTAGTATTACCATCCAGCCTAATAGTCAGGGATATCCTACCGAATGATCTGATGGAATCATATTTGCTAACTACTAAGAGGGAGGTGTGTTTGTGGGGGGGGGGGGGGGCAATGTGTGCGAGAGAGGCCTAAAGATAATGTGCGTGTGTCGGCATTCTGGGAACGGGGGTCCCCAGACTTGCCTGCCTGCGGCCTGCGGCGTGGCTCAAAGGAGGCCCAGGACGGCCCATCTTCATCAACACAAGCTCAAGACCCTCGCGAGGGGCCAAGCCTCATGAGGCGGACGACCAAGAGCTTCCTCGGTAGCGGCCTCGTCGGTGACTCATGAGGAGGCGGAGAACTCAAGGCAGGGTACCTCGCGAGGTGCCCGTGGCATAAGCCATGACGACCAAGGCGCCCGGTCGAGCGCCAGCCAGCCAGCGTCCTCCTTTCCTCTTTGGTGCAAAGGGGCAAGCGCGAGCAAGGGCATCAAGCAAAGGCATCCGTTTGATTGCAACAAGACCAAGACCAGCCCCAACGGCTGGAATGCGATCATCGTGGAGCCCAAGCGGGCGTCATCACGAGCCTTTGGCGGCGAGGACCAACTTTAGTCGGGATAAGTGTACCCGCTGTTCCCCTTCAAAATGGCCAATTGTTGGCGCCCTTCCGCTCAATATTTGGGAAGAGGTCCAGGGCCTTCGCCTATAAATAGGGGTAGCCACACTTTCGAGAGGGGAGGCGAAGGGCGATCGGATCGAGCATTCGGAATCGAGAGAGAGAGAGAAACCCGTTCCTCAAAATTTGGGCGACGAGGCACCACTTAGCAGTTCATCACACCCACCAAGAACAGACCCTCGCGAGGCTGTTCTTCCTATCGTATTCTTCGTCGCCCCAGAGGCAATCCACACACCACAAACTAGAGTAGGGTATTACACCACAACGGTGGCCCGAACTAGTATAAAGCATGCGTCTCTTGTGTTGTTCTTGTTAGTAGTTTAGGTCCCTGCGATTGGCGAGTGCGAGGCGGTGGAGGGTTGGATCTCCGTCGCACGAGTTCGAACCTTAAGGGTCTGCGGAACCCGTGATCCGACATTTCTTGGCGCCCGGTAAAGTGCGCCGGAATCTACTGCTTCGTCGCCTTGTTCTTCCTCGACCACCGCCACCATGTCTGACGCTCGTCAGGCTCGCGCCGAGCGCCGAGCCGCCCTCGCTTCCCACGTCGCCCAGACGGCCCCCGTCGGCGGACGTCCTCGTCGTTCCCCGTCACCGGCTGTCAACGCCGCCATCGGCCCGGCGGGGAACGAGCAGCAAGCGTCGTCCCAGCACCCGTCCATGAGGCGGGACGGCCGCACCGCCACGCCTTCGCTCACCCCCGCTGGTTCTTCGTCTCGTGCGCCCCGCGCGGCCATGGCGGCCCGAGCTGCACTCATCGCGGCCAACGAACTCCTGCGCTACTGCCCCGTTGACGACGTCTACGAAGAATGGCTCGACCGAGTCGCCGAGCTCGTCCGCGCTGCGGGAGGCGACCCCGCGCCGTCCGTTTCGCTGCACCGCACCCCGCCCCGCGCGGGCGATGAAGCTCCCGGGGCGCCTCAGCCGCCTCCTCCTCAAGACGGCGCCCTGGCCCCAAGGCGCGCGGCCCCTGGGCGGAACCCGCTCCGCCAGGCGCCGGCGCGGCAAGAGCAGAGCTGCCAAGAAGTTCCTCACCCACAAGAAGCTGCCCGAGCGCTCCCCGCTCCAGCACGTCAAGACCCTACGCTGCCCCGGCCGCGGCGCAGGGAGGCCTGCAAGACCAAGCTCTCTGCCATCCGAGGCCCCCCGCGGCCACGGCGGGCTGCCGCGCCTTCACCACTTAGCTGCGCGGCGTCGCGTGGCCCGCCAAGTTCAAGCCAGACCTGCCCCCATGCTATGACGGCACGGTAGACCCTACGGAGTTCCTCCAGCTCTACAAGCTGGGCATCGAGGCTGCCAACGGAGATGAAAAGGTCATGGCGAACTGGTTTCCCATGGCGCTCAAGGACGGAGCCCGCACCTGGCTCTTGAATCTGGCCCCAAGCACGATCTCTTCCCGGGCCGAGATGCGCACCCGCTTCATCGCCAACTTCCAAGGTACTCGCAACCGGCCACCCGCCGTGAGCGACATGCGCAGAATCAAGCAGCAGCCAGGGGAAACCCTACAAAAGTACATCCAGCGCTTCAACAACGCGCGCCTCAGGATCCCCAGGGTGACGGAGGAGGCCATCATCTCTGCCTTCTCCGACGGCGTGCGCGACGTCAAGATGAAGGAGGATCTGGCGATGCATGAAGATCTGTGCACCTCCCTAGAGCTGTTCAACTTGGCGACCAAGTGCGCGAGGGCTGAGGAGGGGCGCCTCTCCCTCCTCGAATTGCCTGCCGCGGATCCCGAAGAGAAGAAGTCCAAGGCCAAGGACGTAAAGCGCAAGGGGGCTGCCGTACTCGCGGCCGAACCAGACACCAAGCGGGGCAGAGATCAGCCCGAGTCTTCCAAGGGCAGCCGGTACTGCGTGTACCACGACCTCCACACCCACAACACCAATGAATGTCAAGAGCTCTGGGCCGTCAGGCGCAAGGAAGGGTCAGCAGACGCCTGAGCGCAGCTACCGGCTACGGCCGAGGAGGAGGAAGAAATGCAGACGCTTTGGGAAGACGCGGCCCGCGCCAAGAGTGGCGCGACCAACCTCGCGAGGACGGCTGGCAAGACCCACCTCGCGAGAAATTTGGAGGGATCAGCCTCGTGAGGATCGTCCGCAAGGGAACGCAGGCCTCCCTCCGCTGCCGCCGCCACCAAGGAGAATCGAAGACCGTCATCAGGACGAGGGGGCTGGGGGCTTCCAGGAAGCGTGCGCGATCGCCTGCATCCTGGGCGGAGCCCAAGCCCCAGCCTCCCACCGCATCTTCAAGCAGTTCGCCCGTGAAGTGAATGCAGTCCTCCCCAAGCTCGAGTCCACGCGCCCTCTCAGGTGGTCGGCGTGCGCCATCACGTTCAGCTCAGCGGATCAGCTCAAGTGCGCAGCCACAGCCGGAGTTCTCCCAATGCTTTGCTCCCCAATCATCAGCAACGTGTTGGTCACCAAGACCCTCATCGACGGCGGAGCAGGGCTCAACGTCCTGTCCGTGGAGACATTCAACAATATTCAAGTGCCCTACAGTCAGCTTCAGCCAACCAAGCCTTTCTCCGGAGTCACCGACGGCTCCACGGTCCCGATCGGGCAGGTCCGCCTTCCTGTCACCTTCGGGGCCCGCGACAACTACCACACCGAGCTCATCGACTTCGACGTCGCCCACATTACGCCGACGTACAACGCCATCCTCGGGTACGGCGTTGGCCAAGTTCATGGCCGTGACCCACCATGGCTACAACATCCTCAAGATGCCGAAGCGGCGGGGTCATCACGGTGCCACGTGAAGAGAGAGATGCAGTGTGCTCCTTGAGCGAAGCTTTTGAGCCGCATCATTTGGAAGACCGGACCACACGTGGCGGGGCGCCTCCCGAGGCAGCACCCAAGAAGAAGAAGACATCGACCGGCCCGGCTCATCAAGAGACAGGCCCCTCAGGGCCCGCGCCGGGCCAGGGGGAGCCTCCTTCCATTGCATAGGAAAGCACGCCCGGCGCCCTCCTTAGGCAGGGCTCGGGGGCTCTCCCCTGGAGGGCCACCGACCTCGCCAAGGTCTCGAGGGAGGCGCTTGGGCACCACGTGGAGGCGTGTTTCGAAGCACGTTTCCCGCAGGCAGGAGGAAGACCAGGAGGACAGAACCCCCGAGAGTTCATCAGCAAGGCCATTCAGGAGTTACAGGAGTCAAGGGTCATGAGGGGCAGCCGCCGCCTACCAGCTGTGGCCCCCATCCAGGCGAGGATGGTGGGCTGCGCGTCTGCATCTACGTACCAGGGCTCAACCGAGCCGCATCTCAAGAGCGCCTCTGGCCCTCGCGAGTGGGACGTTGCAAGGGCCCGCCCCACAGCTACGTACGCATGCCTTATGGCCTGCCAAACGTGGCTGCTGCACACCAGCGTCTCATGAGGACCATCCTGGAGGCTCAAGAGGTCAGGCACGCCGCAGCCCTGGCGGAGATGGAGATGGCCCGTGAGGGGCCGGCGCCTCCCGAGCCTCCCGAGGCCCCCGAGCACAGGGGGCTCGTGAGGATCGGCTCCGCAGCCCACCGAGTCTGCTACATCAACGACCCTTCATCCCCAACATCACCATGTGACATCTTTAAGTTTTATTTCGGTGGGGCGCCTTGAGGCGCATTATTCCCGGGCAGCGTGGGTCCGTCCTGCGGCATGTATCCCTTTTATTTCATGTCCTTAGCTTACCTGTTGGGGCGCCCACGGCTGCATCATCCCGAAGCCGCTCGGGCCAGTCCCAGCGACATGTATCCTTCATGTGTTTTCCTTAGGATTATGCTCCACCATGCTTGTTATTTGGTGCCTTCTCCTGGGTGGCGAAATCTTGCACGTTAAAGGGGGGTGCCTGAGCATCGCGACTCAGGGCTCCTACCGGCTCTCCGTCCCTCACCCTCTGGTCTTGTCCATGGCATCGCGACCTGGCTTGCTAGCGACGGTAGAGACCAGCCCGAGAGCCGGGACCCAAGGACGTAGAGTTTCGTCATCCAATCCAGCTTGCGTTAAAGGGGGTGCACGAGCATCGCGACTGGGCTCCTACCGGCTCTTGACCCTCACCCTCTGGTCTTGTCCATGGCATCACGACACTGGCTTGCTGACGGTAGAGACCAGCCCGAGAGCCGGGACCCGAGGACGAGAGGCTGTGTCATCTAATCCAGCTTGCGCGTTAAAGGGGGGGTGCCTGAGCATCGCGACTCAGGGCTCCTACCGGCTCTCCGGCCCTCACCCTCTGGTCTTGTCCATGGCATTGCGACCTGGCTTGCCATCGACGGTAGAGACCAGCCCGAGAGCCGGGACCTGAAGACGTAGAGCACCGGCATCTAGCCATTTTTGCAGGAACACACTCGAAGACAAGGCCCAGAGCCAGGCGCAACCCGCCTTGAGGTAGGGCCTCGTGAGTCAGCTGGCTCACGAGTGCCCGGCGCACCTCGCGAGGCCTCTCGCGCCACTCCAAAGCAACTAACGGCGGGACTAACAATCGCCCGGCGAGCTCTTGTTCCCTTTGTGGTAACCTGCGGGGCCCCTCCGAGGAGCACGCAGAGCGACCTCGCGGCGTAATCTCCCTTCACCGAGGCACGGACTGGCAGCGCCCGGGAGGCATCGCCCTAACCCTCGAGATAAGTCGCCCTCCGGACACACTAGTCATCGCAACACCGTCCCCACACTCAATGCAACTCCGTGTTATAGCGTCGCTCTCCTTTCTCACCAAATGATGGCTGCTTGAGCGCCAAGGGGACCCCGAGCATCGCGACTCAGAGGCTCTTACGGACCTCGGGCGCTCACCTCCTGCCTTGACCACGGCATCGCGACACAGCATACCAGCGACGGTGAAGCCGCCTTAGGACTGGGACACAGTCGGCCTGAGCACCAAGCCCTCACGAGGTGCGAAAGGAAGGGGCGAGCTAGAACGGAATGAGCATCCGCATTGCCTCATAACAAGGATCATATTGATAAACGAAGCTACAAATATCTTACAAGCCCCATGGATACATTCTTGGCTCCTTGCGGGAACAAAAGGCGTGAATCCTAAGGAGTCCTATCTCTGAGGGACCACATGGCAGACGCCATCATCAACAGTGGGCCACCCGGTCCGGAGCCGACCCCATCCAGTCGGTGGCGGCGACGACAACGAGCTTCGCCACTGCCCGGGAGCGGCGCAGCTCGAGGGCTCGTAGCTGTCGTCGCTTCGTCTCTGGCGTCGCGAAGAGCTCGGCAGAGTTCTGGATCCCCGGCGCCTTGGCCTCGGGAAGCTGCCAAGGGAGCGGGCGGTTGGCCTCTGTCTCCTGCAAGAGAACCCGACCACCTCTCCCGGGGCAGCACTCCAGCCGGCGACCCTCCGCGTCGAAGAGCTTGAAGGACATCACCGAAGCACCATCGTAGTCCAGGTGGATCGTGAGGGTGCCCCTCGTCCTGCAGACCCGGCGACCTCGTCCCAGCCTCGAGTCATGAAGACCTCGCTCGGGGCAACTACTGCGACCTCTGCCCAGGTCGCGAGGGTGCCGCAGCCGGCGTGCTGCAGCCAGAGTCCCAGGGGCTCCCCCTGCCGGACGATGGAGGCGAAGAAAGAAGGAAGGCAGATCCAAGACTTAGAGGGCGCGGCAACGCGGAGCACGAATTCCCGGCAGGAGCCCTCGGCGTGGACTCCAGGGGGGAAGGCGCGCACCTTCGTGACCCGCCGGCGTCGTCGACGGCGTCGCTCATGGCGCCCAGCGTCACCTCCTTCAGGCCACCAATCTGCGGCGTACAAGGGAAGAGGAAACCACGGTGGCGGTTGCACGCACCGAACGCAGGCGCCTCCTCGCGCGCTCCTGCCACGACACAGAGAACAAGCCGCTTCTTTGGGGGAGCGGGTCAGGATCCTCTTGAGGAGCCTTTCCCTTCTCTTCCACAGAGAACCGGCGGATCGGAGCCATGGCAACAAGACGAGACGAGGAAAAGGAGAAGCAGAAGGATAGACTGGAAGAGCGCACGCCGTTCCGTACTTATAGCCGGCGAAGGCCAACCGTCGGCCTCCACGATCACCAGTCATCATGCCCAACTTTGCATGCAAGGACCTGTCGAATCCGGGCGGTTACCAAGGCGTCGTGGGGGATGCGATGCCCACGTCCAATCAACCGCCACGCTTGGCGCCCAAGGCCGCAGGCTGTTAGGAGCCCTGGCAACGCCGCACTTGCCCTTCGCCTCTGCACGGCCAAGTCCGGGCGCGTCTAGGCCCGGGGGCTCTTGTCGGCGTTACGGGAGCAGGGGTCCCAGACTTGCTTCGCCTACGGCCTGCGGCGTGGCTCAAAGGAGGCCAGGGGCGGCCCATCTTCATCAACACAAGCTCAAGACCCTCGCGAGGGGCCAAGCCTCATGGGCGGGCGACCAAGAGCTTCCTCGGTAGCGACCTCGTCAGGCTGACTCATGAGGAGGCGGAGAACTCAAGGCGGGGTACCTCGCGAGGTGCCCGTGGCATAAGCCATGGCGACCAAGGGCGCCCGATCGGGCGCCAGCCAGCAGCGTCCTCCTTTCCTCTTTGGTGCAAAGGGGCAAGCGCGAGCAAGGGCATCAAGCAAAGGCATCCGTTTGATTGCAACAAGACCAAGACCAGCCCCAACGGCTGGAATGCGATCATCGTGGAGCCCAAGCGAGACGTCATCACGAGCCTTTGGCGGCGAGGACCAACTTTAGTCAGGATAAGTGTACCGTTGTTCCCCTTCAAAATGGCCAATTGTTGGCGCCCTTCCCGCTCAATATTTGGGAAGAGGCCCAGGGCCTTCGCCTATAAATAGGGGTAGCCACACTCGGAGAGGGGGAGACGAAGGACGATCGGATCGAGCATTCGGAATCCTGAGAGAGAGAAACCCGTTCCTCAAGCTAGAGCGACGGGGCACCACTTAGCAGTTCATCACACCCACCAAGAGCAGACCATCGCGAGGTTATTCTTCCCTGTACTGTTCTTCGTCAGCCCCAGAGGCAATCCACACACCACAAACTAGAGTAGGGTATTACACCACAACGGTGGCCCGAACTAGTATAAATCTTGCGTCTCTTGTGTTGTTCTTGTTAGTAGTTTAGGTCCCTGTGATTCGGCTATGTACGAGACGGTGGAGGGTTGGATCTCCGTGCGCACCCTAGAGTTCGAACCTTAAGGGTCTGCCGGAACCCGTGATCTGACAGCGTGCGGGAGACACGTAGGCACATATATGTGCGTATAGAGGGCTAGTAGAGACCGTGCGTGTGCATATATGCATGTGAGAGAAATAGTGTTTTCCAACTGAGATTAGTGAAAAAGAGTGGTACATACTAGTCAGAAAGAGAGAGAGAGAGAGAGAGAGAGAGAGAGAGAGAGAGAGATACAGAGAGAGTGTGTGCATGAGACACCCCGACACCCTGGGAGAGATTGTGAGCATGTGTGAAAGAGAAATGCCGATGTAAATAAAGTGTGTGCACTTATGCGTTAGATAGAGAGGTATATAGCATGTTTGTGAGAACGGGCCGAGGCATAGTGCAGCTACATGTAAAAGGCGGTTCTACGCATTAAATTAAAATATAAATGGCATTATTATTTTTGGATGAGATCATGAATTTTGCAATTTGCGTATGAACGAAAATTGGTCTATCAGACACCCATACTCTATTGAATTCTAACATGTGCATGTGTTTATTTCATATTAATGATCCATAGAGTGAGAGCGGTTTGAAATACAGGCAATGCATTGCTTTTGCAATTCATATATAAACATTAATTAGTGCACTCCATGTTGTTAGTGTGAAGCACTTTATACATTTGTCACTTACATGGATACATTCCAAATTGCTAGCTACGAAACAGAATACATGTTGAATTCAACATAAAGGGGATTTTGAAGATTCGAATTCATTGGAAGTGCATTCATCTATTTGAACCCGAGATAATGGCATTTGTAAACCAGATCTAAAAGGGGGCATCAATCTTTGTTGTGCGTTTGAACATGCTATATATTCATACGCATGTCTGACTATTATTTTGCTCTAACTTGGAGCTGTTATATGTGGTTGCGTGTTCCATATGATGTTTAGTTTGTATTGCTTCTGATTTTTGAGAATTGCATCTGCGTAGCTTACAACTATACCTGCAATGATCACTTACCCATAAGACACATTTAACTTGGGAGTGTGATGTAGGTTGCATCTTGCATTGTCTTCTAGCTTGTACTGCTTCTAATTTCTTGAAATGGCACTTACAACGAGACACTTTTTACCTGATAGAGTGATATTGGTTGGATACTCATATGGTGCCTAGCTTTCATTTCTTCTAATTTTGTTGAAATTCCTTCTGCTTATTGTTTTTCATACATATTCCATCCTCCTATCGTACGTTTGAATATGCAATGATGTCTTCTTTTTGTATATATTCCATCCTCCTATCCTGCGCTTGCCTTACATCAAAGTAGTGTTCGTCTATATCATGCATCAACCAGTTATGCAGAGCTAATTTTATTCATCTTCTTTTGGTTTTGACTTCATAAGGCAATATCATAAAATAGGAACAAAAAGAGTAAGTTAGGGGATGTTGGTGGTCCCCCGACCGACGCAAACAAAGAATCTCTAGATTTGCCACTGCTACTGCTAATGAAGTTGAAGTCCCAAGTCTACATGATGAGTTCATCTCCCGTACTCCACCATCGCAGGTGCTTGCTCTAAGTTGACAGTGTGATAATTGGTTTCATGTTGCATATGTTGTCTAGCCTGTATTTCTTCTATTTTGATTAAATTGCACCTGCTGAGTTTATACGTTATTCATGTGCATATGACATGCCTTTCTGTGTCTAGAATACACTGCATCTATCAATCATACCATGTTCTTACATCAAAGTACTACTGTTGTGTATCCCGCATCAGTCACTCATGATTGGACGCTTTTAAGATGGTAGTTTGATAGTGGTTGCATCTTGCATTGATTTGTACGTTGTACTGCTTCTAATTTTTCGAAATGCCACTTATGACAAGACACTTTTAACTAGACAGAGTTATATTTGTTGCATCTTTCATATGGTGTCTAGCATACATTACTTTGATTTTCTTGAAAATCCTTCTGCTTAGTTTACACATTGTAGCTGTGAATATGTCATGCCGTCCTGTTTTTCTTACATATTCCATCCTCATACGGTTGTCTTACATCAAAGTATTGCTTATCTGTATCATGCATCAATGAGTTCTGAAGAGCGATATTATTCTTTTGTGTTGTGGGTATGCCTTGACATGGCAAAGTCAAAAAAGAGCAAGGAAAAGAATAAAGTAGGGAATGGTGTTACTCGTCGGGTGAAACGGAAAAGGATCTGCCCTCGAGATTCAGATGGTCCTTATAGTGCGAGAAGGTCCAAGTCCACCGGCTAAATCTACAAACACAAGATATCACTGCTCCACCAGCTGCAGCATCCGCTTCAACTGTACCAGCATCTCAATGAGTTACTCGTTTGTTTGCTCCGGAACTGGCTAGTTCCCAAGCTGCATTCACACCTAACAATACTTCTGAAGCACTACTGACACAACAGGACTTGGCAAGATCAGATGAACCTCATGAGCATCAACACCAAGACGATACCTGATCGAGTCAAGTTGCAGTTGCATGCTCCTTTATATGTACTCTCACATTTTGTTGTGCAGTAACACTTTCCATATTCATTGTTGAACTAGCGACGCAGCCTTAGCGAAAGCAGAGACATCAGGGATAATGCTTGATGATTAAAAAAATCTAAAGGAGGAAGAATGGAGATCCATTTTGAGGCAGGTTTAAAAAGGCCACGTGATGCTACAGAGTCAGCCAAGTTAGTATCAGAGGCAGCCATTGTCGTTAGGTGTCATGCACGTATCCTCCCAACGTGGATCCAGTACAGGAATGAGAAAGACAATACCCAGTTTAACACCTTCCTTGACCATTTATATGTAAGTAATGTTATTCATCGCAATTTGTAATATTGTCTTGCTCTGTGCCATACTTTCTAGCTTCCTCCTAATAAGACTCACATTCTTTTTTCAACAGATGAGGTTCAAGTTGGATCTGAAAGATGATGAAACTAAACAAGCATGCACTCATGTTTTTAGATGCGCTTTCTGCTGACGATGTCGGTACCACCTTAGAAAACCTCACTTTGAAGGCAAGGCTAACAATGAAATCGTCCAAACATCTCCAGTGGAATATATTATAGATGAAGACTGGATAGCCCTTATTTAACACTGGTCTGATACAAAGTATCAGGTAGGGTATATGTATTTGATCAGACCACATATTGAACTTGTATTTATGTATGTGCCTTACAAGTGTATCTTCTTCTAGGCTAACTGTTTGAAGAACAAGACCAACCGTTCTAAAGTGAAATTCCAACAGACAACAGGATCTCGTAGCAATATTGCACACTGCGAGGCTCTTGTAAATAGCTGTTACTTCCTTCTTTTTTCTATGCCATATTATCGTATCTATATTGACTTGTTCCAAATACAAAGGAAAACCCATGCGGACCAAAAAGAACCTGAACTGAATGCAGTGCAAATCTTCAAGGATTGCCACACAAGCAAGATGAAGGGCATGAGCACACCAGTTCAGGCAGCTATTGTAAGTACTTACTCCTCCTACCTTTGAACTGATTGGTACTATGATGTGTTCGTTTAACTGCTTGGTTTGCAGCCAATGTCAGTTACTCTGTTCACTTTTATACACAGTTGTCTTAATGTATCATTTCACCTTACATGGTTTAAAAGAGATGAAGGATATTCTTTTGGTCTTGATCTGTAATCTAGATGTGATGTTCACGTGCGCACACAATGATAGAATAGCCTGCTTGTTTTATATCTGTTTGCCCATGATATGAATGATGTCATACTATGTTCATCCTACTTTAAACCATGTCTCTTTATCCTTAGATGTCAACGAATGTGAGGAAATAGACAATACAGTAGGCATGCTACATGGACATATGTTCTGAAAGTGATTTTATTATGTAGTTGGCACTACAATACATGCTAATGTATTGTAGTAGTTCACGAAAATAAGTTATGTATAAATGTGAAACCTACTTTGTTTGTTTTTGTCTCATTAGTAACTTATCTGGTACACTACTCTACAAGTTCAAACTTTCAGCAAGCTATGGAACAAATGATTAAACAGCCACAACCACCTGAAGGTGACGAGGCTACCACAGGCACAATGTCACCTCTTGCTGCAGTGCGTCAGTATCTCTCCACTAACAGTACAAAAAGCACCTTCCTACATAATTTTGGGTTGGTTGTCAAGGTAACTCGTCCAAATCGCCTATTGGACAATATCTTCCGGCTAGACAGAGTAATACTTCTGTGCTCCAGACACAAGTCCAATCCCTAATGGACGTTGCGTCGGAAACAAAAATAGTGGTTGACAAATGTCGTGAAGATATGAATGGTTTTGAAACCAGACTATCAGACATTTGCTTCGTTATTTAAGAGAAATGGCGGAAAAAAGGGGAAGATCGTGCTGCTCCATCATATTCTACAGCCTGAAACATAAGCAGTCAGGTCAAATGATATGTGCTTCTATACATCTGATGGTGCTTTTATCTGCAAAGACTGTAAACTTTATGCCAACAGGCCTTTTGTTGTATGGTTGGAATTTATTTTGTTGTGATACAACATTTATGATGCTGCCAAAGGCTGCAGTAATTATGACGCTATTTTTGTATAGTGTAGGTTTATCTTAGTAATGTATTCGGCCGAAAGCTTCGTAGGAGCCCAACATGCCAACATTCGTCGGGCCCATTCCAATTGGGATAAAAAGCGGTTACGGGCGAAATTTGCATGTAGCCCACTAAAAATATCTGGGCCTAAATCAGCATAAGCTTTGATATTTTTACGGTAGGCTGTGCCCATAGTGGGCCTTTAACAGGCCTAAATATAATTTGGGCCCTCAGTAATAATAGGCCGTTTACATGTGTAAATATCTCGAGCCCATAAAAACATGGGCGTTTAATAGGCCGAAAGTAAGATTGGGCCCTGATTTTGCCAAATAACCCACTGGTCTTAGCAGGCCGAAATGGTGGCCCATTTACAATGCGGATCGTCCACAGGCTGAAATTCAGACGAGCCGTAAATGCGCCGACCTACTACACGGGCCTTTAACAGGCCAGAAGTTTGGTCGGGCTTGATTAGTGTCATTTTTATATGGGCTGTTAGTAGGCCCGATGTGGCGTTAGGCCACATATGGCCCATGAATTTCGTCCGACGTTAACAGGCCAAAAGTCACAATAGGCTAAAAGTGGCCCAAATATGTAGGGCCTCTAACAGGCCGAATGTCAGACATGGCCGAATATGACCCATATCCTTCACGGTCGTTTATGGCCGAAAGTTTCAATGGCCTATAAATGGGCCCAAATGAAGCAGGACCTTTAACAGGCCGGAAACAGACCGGGCCATAATTCGGCCCAAATTCTTAGCGGACTGTTAACGGGCCAGAAGTGACCATGGGCCGCGAGGATGACAAGTTTAGGACGGGCCGTTGACGGGCCGATTTGACACTAGCCATACGGGCCTTAACTGAGAATGTTGGGCCTTTAGCTGGGCCGGCCCATTATGGTCTGCAAAAAATCTTGTGGGCCTTTAGCTGGGCTGGCCCATTATGGCATGCTAAATCTTGTGGGCCTTTAGTTGGGCCGGCCCATTATGGCCCGCTAAATCTTGTGGGCCTTTAGTTGGGCCGGCCCATTTAATCTTTATGCGCCACTTTTGGGCCGGTCCACGTGTCAACGTATAATAGGCGCATCTCGCCCATTGGATGAGTGACACCTGTGCCAATGCGGATCCGACACATGGTTTCGTCAGCCAATGAGAATTTTACACGTGGAAAATCGGCATTGGTCGTGGCTGTTAGCGGGTTATCGAATCCAAAACCGGACCCGCTAGCTTAACGACGTCCCGTTACGGTGGATGCCACGTGTCGGTCACCCTTGACGAAAGCACTTCTATGATGCGCGATTTATCGTCATGGAAGTGAACGCTTCCGTGATGATATATTTGGTAATGTCATGGAACACTTCTACAACAACACATGTATGACAATCTTGATTCTATCATAAAATCGTCATGGATGTACATGATGACAGAAAACGTGACCTACTGTGACAAACACGTATCATCATGGAAGTGTATTTTTTGTAGTGTCGTCATATCCGTGATCTCAACCGGGACTCCGAACAAACTTCGGTCACCAAAACACATAACTCATAATACAAATCGTCATCGAACATTAAGCATGCGGACCCTACGGGTTTGAGAACTATGTAGACATGACCGAGACACATCTCCGGTCAATAACCAATAGCAGAACCTGGATGCTCATATTGGCTCCTACGTATTCTACGAAGATCTTTATCGGTCAAACCGCATAACAACATACGTTATTCCTTTTGTCATCGGAATGTTACTTGCCCGAGATTCGATCGTCGGTATCATCATACATAGTTCAATCTCGTTACCAACAAGTATCTTTGCTCGTTCTGTCATGCATCATCCCGTAACTAACTCATTAGTCACATTGCTTGCAAGGCTTATAGTGATGTGCATTACCGAGAGGGCCCAAAGATACCTCTCCGATACACGGAGTGACAAATCCTAATCTTGATCTATGCCAACCCAACAAACACCTTCGGAGACACCTATAGAGCATCCTTATAATCACTCAGTTACGTTCTGACACTTGATAGCACACAAGGTGTTCCTCCAGTATTTGGGAGTTGAATAGTCTCATAGTCAGAGGAACATGTATACGTCATGAAGAAAGCAATCGCAATAAAACTAAACAATCATTATGCTAAGCTAACGGATGGGTCTTGTCCATCACATCATTCTCTAAGGACGTGACCCCGTTCATGAAATGACAACACATGTCTATGGTCAGGAAACATAACCATCTTTGATCAACGAGCTAGTCAAGTAGAGGCATACTAGGGACACTCTGTTTTGTCTATGTATTCACACATGTACTAAGTTCCCGGTTAATACAATTCTAGCATGAATAATAAACATTTATCATGGTATAAGGAAATATAAATAACAACTTTATTATTTCCTTTAGGGAATATTTCCTTCAATCTCCCACTTGCACTAGAGTCAATAATCTAGATTACATAGTAATGATTCTAACACCCATGGAGTATTGGTGTTGATCATGTTTTGCTCGTGGAAGAGGCTTAGTCAACGGGTCTGTAACATTCATATTCGTATGTATTTTGAAAATCTCTATGTCTCCCTCCTTGACTTGATCACAAATGGAATTGAAGCATCTCTTGACGTGTTTGGTTCTTTTGTGAAATCTGGATTCCTACGCCAAGGCTATTGCTCCATTATTGTCACAAAAAATCCATTGGACCCGATGCACTGGGTATTACACCTAGATCGGATATGAACTCCTTCATTTGCTGCTTCCGAAGCAGCAATTTACTCCGCTTCACACGTAGATCCCGCCACGACGCTCTGCTTGGAACTGCACCAACTAACAACTCCACCATTCAATACATACGTATCCGGTTTGCGACTTAGAGTCATCCGGATCAGTGTCAAAGCTTGCATCGATGTAACCATTTACGACGAGCTCTTTGTCACCTCCATAAATGAGAAACATATCATTAGTCCTTTTCAGGTATTTCAGAATGTTCTTGACCGCTGTCCGGTGATCCACTCCTGGATTACTTTGGTAGCTCCCTGCTAAACTAATAGCAAGTTACACATCAGGTCTGGTACACAGCATTGCATTCATGATAGAACCTATAGCTGAGGCATAGGGAATGACTCTTGTGTCCCCAACACACCCAATACAATGGCAAATTGTATAGGTGCACTAGTTCGGCGAAGAGATGGTGATAAAAGTGTAATATTGATGGTAGAAATATATTTTTATAATCTGAATAAATAAAAACAGCAAGGTAGCAAATAGTAAACGGGCGCAAAAATGGTATTGCAATGCTTGAAAATAAGGCCTCGGGTCCGTACTTTCACTAGTGCAATCTCTCAACAATGCTAATATAATTGGATCATATAACCATCCCTCAACGTGCAATGATACGTCTCCAACGTATCTATAATTTTTTATTGCTCCATGCTATATTATCTACTGTTTTGGGCAATATTGGGCTTTATTATCCATTTTTATATTATTTTGGGGACTAACCTATTAACCGGAGGCCCGGCCCAAATTTGCTGTTTTATGCCTATTTCAGTATTTCGAAGAAAAGGAATATCAAACGGAGTCAAAACGGAACGAAATCAACTGGAGAAGTTATTTTTGGAAGGAAAGCCAACGGATAGACTTGGACTCACGTCCGAAGATACAGGAGCTGGTCACAGCGGTGGGGGCGCCCACCCCTAGAGGCGCGCCCCTGCCTCATGGGGCCCCCGGCTCCACCGACGCACCTTTGCACCCATATATACCTACGTATCGAAAAACTTCCAGAATAGAAGATAGATCAGGAGTTCCGCCGCCGCAAGCCTCTGTAGCCACCAAAAATGTCTCGGGAGCCCGTTCCGGCACCCTGCCGGAGGGGAAAGCCGTCACCGGTGGCCATCTTCATCATACCAGCGCTATCCATGACGAGGAGGGAGTAGTTCACCCTCGGGGCTGAGGGTATGTACCAATAGCTATGTGTTTGATCTCTTTCTGTCGTTTTCTTGATTTGGCACGATCTTAATGTATCGCGGGCTTTGCTATTATAGTTGGATCTTATGATGTTTCTCCCCCTCTACTCTCGTGTGATGAATTGAGTTTCCCCTTTGAAGTTATCTTATCGGATTGAGTCTTTTATGAGAACACTTGATGTATGTCTTGCCGTGCTTATCTGTGGTGACAATGGGATATCATGTGCCACTTGATGTATGATTTGGTGACCAACTTGCGGGTTCCGCCCATGAACTTAGGCATAGGGGTTGGCACACGTTTTCTTGACTCTCCGGTAGAAACTTTGGGGCACTCTTTGAAGTACTATGTGTTGGTTGGATGAATCTGAGATTGTGTGATGCATATCGTATAATCATACCCACGGATACTTGAGGTGACAATGGATTATCTAGGTAACATTAGGGTTTTGGTTGATTTGTGTCTTAAGGTGTTATTGTAGTACGAACTCTTTAATAGATCGATCTGAAAGAATAACTTTGAGGTGGTTTCGTACCCTACCATAATCTCTATGTTTGTTCTCCGCTATTAGTGGCTTTGGAGTGACTCTTTGTTGCATGTTGAGGGCTTGTTATATGATCTATCTATGTTATTATTGTTGAGAGAACTTGCACTAGTGAAAGTATGAACCCTAGGCCTTGTTTCTTATCATTGCAATACCGTTTACGCTCACTTTTATCATTAGTTACCTCGCTGTTTTTATTATTTCAGATTACAAAAACCTATATCTACCATCCATATTGCACTTGTATCACCATCTCTTCGCCGAACTAGTGCACCTATACAATTTACCATTGTATTGGGTGTGTTGGGGACACAAGAGACTCTTTGTTATTTGGTTGCAGGGTTGTTTGAGAGAGACCATATTCATCCTACGCCTCCCATGGATTGATAAACCTTAGGTCATCCACTTGAGGGAAATATGCTACTGTCCTACAAACATGTGCACTTGCAGGCCCAACAATGTCTACAAGAAGAAGGTTGTGTAGTAGACATCAAGCTCTTTTCTGGCGCCGTTGCCGGGCAGGTTAGTGCTTGAAGGTATATCTTTAGATCTTGCAATCGAATCTTTTTGTTTCTTGTTTTATCACTAGTTTAGTCTATAAAAGAAAACTACAAAAAATGGAATTGAGTTTGTCTCTTACGCTTCATCTTTTAATATCTTTCGTGAGAATGATGGAAAGGAAAATTGTGCTCAAGTGCTAGAGGAAGAATGCATTAAAATGTTTGGCACTAAATTTTGAATGATGAGCATGATTGCAATGTTGTTAGTATGAATTCCTTGAATATCCAAGATGCTAATGATATGCAAAGCCACAAGCTTGGGGAAGCTATGTTTGATGAATATGATATATTTAGTCCCCAAGCTTTGATGAGCAAAATTACTATGATGAAAGCATGCCTCCTATCTATGATGATTATTGTGATGACATGTATGCTTTAAAGAATGATAGCCATGAAACTTGTCATCTTGATCTTAATTTTCAATTACATGATAGTTAATTTGTTGAGTTTGCTCCCACTATTCCGAATGAGAAGAATTTTGCTTATGTGGAGAGTAGTAAAATTTCTATGCAAGTAGATCATGAAAAGAATGCTTTAGGTGCTGGTTATATTGTTGAATTCATTCATGATGCTACTGAAAATTATTATGAGGGAGGAACATATGCTTATAGGAATTGCAATAACATCAAGTTTCCTCTCTATGTGCTTAAATTTTTTAAGTTATGTGCGCCCTGGTGGGTTGTTCCCCCCTCGGGGCACCCCCTAGGTGCTGCTCTAGACCGATGGATGTCTTCTGGTCCATAAGAAATCCACAAAAAGTTTCGCGGTGTTTGGACTCCGTTTGATATTGATTTCCTTTGATGTAAAAACAAGCAAAAACAGCAACTGGAACTGGGCACTGGGACTCCAACGTATCTATAATTTATGAAGTATTCATGCTGTTATATTATCATTCTTGGATGTTTTACAATCATTTTATAGCAACTTTATATCACTTTTTGGGACTAACCTATTGACCCAGTGCCTAGTGCCAGTTGCTGTTTTTTGCTTGTTTTTTACATCGCAGAAAATCAATACCAAACGGAGTCCAAACACCGTGAAACTTTTTGTTGATTTTTTATGAACCAGAAGACTACCAACGGGCAAGAGCAGCACCCGGCGGGTGCCCCGAGGGGGGCACAACCCACCAGAGCGCGCCTGGGGGCCCAGGCGCTCCCAGGTGGGTTGTGCCCACCTCGGTGACCTCCGGCACCCCCTCTTTACCCTATAAATATACAAATATTCCAAAAACCCTCGGGGTTAACCTAGATCAGAAGTTCTGCCGCCGCAAGGCTCTGTAGCCACCGAAAACCAATCTAGACCCCATTTCGGCACCCTGCCGGAGGGGAAAATCATCACCGGTGGCCATCTTCTTCATCCCGGCGGCCACCACGATGTGGAGGGAGTAGTCCACCCTCGGGGCTGAGGGTTTGTACCAGTAGCTATGTGTTTAATCTCTCTCTCTCTCGTGTTCTTGAGATGTCACGATCTTGATGTATCGCGGGCTTTGTTAATATAGTCGGATCATATGGTGTTTTCCCCTCTCTATTTGTGATGAATTGAGTTTTCCCTTTGAGATTTGGTTGTTATCGGATTGAATACTTTTATGGATTTGAGAACACTTGATATATGTCTTGCAATTGAATACACGTTGTGACAATGGGGTATCATATTGATTCACTTGATATATGTTTTGGCACACAACTCGCGGATTCCCGAGGTGACATTGGGGTAATCTATGCATAGGGGTTGATACACGTTCTTGTCTTTGTTTCTCCGGTAGAATCTTGGGGCACTCTTTGAAGTTCTTTGTGTTGGATTGAATATTATAAATCTAAATTTGCGTTGGTGTTATTTTAGTACGAACTCTTGGTTAGATCGATCGGAAAGAATAGCTTTGTGTTATTTTAGTACGAACTCTAGGATAGATTGATCGGAAATAATAGCTTTGAGGTGGTTTCGTACCCTACAAACAATTATGTCTTATGTTCTCCGCTAGATAGGAACTTTGGAGTGATTCTTCGTTGCACGTTGAGGGATGGTTATATGATCCAATTATATTAGCATTGTTGAGAGATTGCACTAGCGAAACTACGGACCCTAGGCCATATTTTCAAGCATTGCAATACTGTTTCTGTGCCCGTTTACTATTTGCTACCTTGCTGTTTTTATTTATTCAGATTATAAAAATATATTTCTACCATCAATATTACACTTTATCACCATCTCTTCGCCGAACTAGTGCACCTATACAATTTTCCATTGTATTGGGTGTGTTGGGGACACAAGAGTTTTCTTGTATTTGGTTGCAGGGTTGTTCGAGAGAGACCATCTTCATCCTACACCTCCCATGGATTGATAAACCTTAGGTCATCCACTTGAGGGAAAATTGCTACTGTCCTACAAAACTCTGCGCTTGGAGGCCCAACACGAGTCTACAAGAATAAAGTTGCGTAGTAGACATCATATAACAGCATGAATACTTCATAAATTATAGATACGTTGCAGACGTATCACTGGTCCTTTGAAGATCTTGGTCTCTTGTACTTTGGCCCGATCCTGGTGCTGTAATCTTGCTCCCGTGCCTGTGCACAGTCTGGGCAACAGAGCCAGGGTGTGTTGCACCGACAGAAGCCCCCAGGCCTGCCCCAAACGCGCTGCCGAGCGTCGTCGTGGTAGGCCCTAATAAGTGCACATGCAGGGGTGTGGAGGAGGCTGGTCCCTTGGCGTCTTCTTTGCTTCTTCATTAATCTTGAGCCCGGGCAAGTTTCCGGTTTTCCCGCGCGTCATGCATAACATTACGAGAGGAACTCAGATCGTGTCATGTGGGTTGTCCATGCCCCATGATCACAGGGCGGAAACCACCACCCACTTGCCCCTTGCTTTGTGCGCACCCGCCACGTGTACCTCATGCATTGGGATGGGTAGGTGATGGATGCGGAGAGCGCAGGGGCGAGTGCCGTGGCAGAAATTCAGCCGTCGATTGTTGGAGCAGAGGGTCGGCCTTGATTTCCAGAGCTGTTGATGGCGCAGGGAGGCCGGATTGGGGGAGCGGGGCGTCCGCTCTCCATGTTAGAGGGTAGCCCCTTCCCCCATCCCCTTATTAAAAAGGGGGAGCGGTGCGCTTTCTCACACACACTTCTTCCTTCCTTTCCTCAATCTTCCCTTCGCTCGCTATGGAGAGGGGGCGAGGGCGCGGTGGTACCCCAGCAGTGGAGGCAAGAGTTTCTACTCTATAGCGCTTCCCTCCCCCTCCGGACCATGCAGTTCCGGAACCCGCTGTGAGAGGAGGAGGGAGGGGCGAGGTCGTGGTCTCCGTGGCGCTCGAGGAAGAGGAGGATGGGGCAGTGCTTTGGCCGCGCCTCCACCGGCGGCTCCTCCTCCGATGGAAGGCCACATCGGAGATCAGCCTAGAGAGTTCGTCATCAGGCTGTACAAACCCCCTGTGTGGCCACCTCCGCCTCCCTACTCCATTCGCATGGGAAATGGAGCTTGAACTGCCACGTGCTCTAAGGCTGCACATGAGGGGCTGTGGGAATGGCGGCATGTGGGTCGATGTCGACCTCCCTGCTCCTCATGTCATGTACCTCCGCCGTGGATGGAAGACCGTTGCCAGAGCCCATAGCCTGTCGGAGGGGCACGTTCCCCAGTTTAAATTAATGGAGAGAGGCCTGCTCTCCGCCAAGATCTTCGGGCGCTCGAGAACTTTCTTAGGGTGTCGCACGGAGAGCTCCACCGACGACGAAAGCTCCTCCTCAAGTGAAACCGACGAGGAGGATAGTGACGGCGATGAGGACGCAGCGGGCGGGAGGGCGATGAATCTGACTCCGACTGAGTGTTGCCCGCACCATCTTCAGCAGGCGGAAGCACCATCATCTACATCTGCATATCCTTCCCAACAAGGCGATTTGCCAGGGAGTTGGATGTAGAGGTGGGGATGGTGCCTCCCGGCTTCCTCCAGCAGCCTTCCAGCTAGACCCCGGCAGGCTTCCTCTCGGGCTGTAGCTCCGTTAGCCCTGCCGCATCCTGCTGGCCCTGGTGGTGGTGGTTGGCGGGTTGCCTCCGCCATGCTCTCCATCGACGCGTTCGCCGACGTCCTCCTGTCCCCGCCGGGCTACCTCTCCTAGAGCCCGATGGGGTCAGGCTGGGCTTCTGCTCAGGCGCTTCTTTTGCCCCTTTCGTCTTCTACCGCCGTGCCTAGGAGGAGAGGGACAAGAAAGGGCATCACAAGGAACTTATCTTTTTTCAATCTTAAACCTGTAGGACTTGCCAAATTTTAGTTCAAATAATGTAATCTCTCGAATCCATGTTTGTGTCCTGTAAGGTTTGTACTTGTATAATCAGCATATTAATGAAAAATATGAACCTTTCTGGGAACTCGTGCATGGATGCGTCCATGCAGAGGTGGAATGCCTCTTTATTTAAATAAACGAGTTTTCCCCGTTAGGCTATCCTGCCGGTACCCTTTAATCTTGCTGCCGGGGGACTAAGCCTACCGAGCAAGAATAAAGGGACCAGCCCCCCGCCAATCTCTTTTCACCAAAGGCCACTACGACCATCTTGGCGAAAGCAATGTTCGAGTCCAGGGATGGGAGCACCTAAGTTTCAAAGAGCGGCGTGGTTTTCTTATGCAGAAGTTTCAACTTACAGAACACTTACGGACAAGAGGTAGAACTTATCTGTTTGGCTTGCCGGAGATCACGGTGTTGGTTCATCTTCCCTACTCCTTGTAGAGACTGAGCTCACGGCAGGACCCTGCAGTCTCATGCATATGGGAATGATGCAAGATGCGAACTTATCTATATGCATACAACAAGGACTAGCGGCACCTTCTCAACTGCGGGGGCACGTTCCTCGTTCGCGGGGACCATAGGCCCGGCTGGAAGGTGTGGTCCGGCTAGTGATCAGGAGTTGTTTCCGGCAGGGTCCCTACTAGGAGCCCCGGGGGGCTCTACCGGGAGAGGCTTACCGGAGTCCATCTTTCTCCTTTTCTGGGCCATTGTTGCTGTGGATATGGAGGGCTGAGTAAGGTGGAGAACAAAAGTTCCTGGTTCCACAGGAAGCTTCTGCGCATCACACTTTGACAGATGATCAGCTATGTTGTTTTCCGCATGGGGTACGTGCTTTGTTTGCAATGCGTCAAAGTGTTCCTCCAATCTTCTCACTTCCTCAAGGTATGCCTCCATCAATGGACTTTGGTAATCCTTGTTGACTTGTCTCACCACAAGCTGTGAATCTCCTCGACTGACCAGCTTCTTGATTCCCAATTATGCGGCAATCCTGAGCCCGACAAGGAGCCCTTCATACTCTGTTGTATTGTTGGTCGCCTCTTCCCGGGCAAAGTGCATCTGGACGATGTACTTCAAGTGCTCCCTGGAGGGGGCAACGAGAAGTACGCCAGCCCCTGCAGCTTGTAGGGAAAAGGCACCATCGAAATACATGATCCATTCTTGGGGTGCTTTATTGCTGGGGATAACTGTCTCCAGCACTTCCTCATCAGGGGTTTGCGTCCATTCTGCAATAAACACTACAAAAAAATACACTTCCGTGATGATACGTGTTTGTAACAGTAGGTCACGTTCTCTGTCATGCATGTACATCCATGATGATTTTATGACAGAATCAAGATAGTCATACATGTGCTGTCGTAGAAGTGTTCCATGACATTACCAAAAGTATCATCATGGAAGTGTCCACTTCCATGATGATAAATCGCGCGTCATAGAAGTGCTTTCGTCAAGGGTGATTCACACGTGGCATCCAACGTAACGGCTCGCTGTTAAGCTACCGGGTCTGGTTTTGGATCCGGTAACCCGTTAACAGCCCGGACCAATGGTGATTTTCCACGTGTAAAATTTTCATTGGCCGGAGGAAACACGTGTCTGCTCCTTGGTCAGCTAGATGTCGCCCGTCCATTGGAGGAGACATGCCTATGACACGTCGACACGTGGCAGGGCCCAACAGAGGCCCATATAGGTTAAAAAGGCCGGCCCAGTCAAAGGCCCGTAGTACTTACTCAGGTACTAGTGGGCCAGCCCAATAACGGCATGTATAATAAAGGCCCATTTACGGCCCGAAGCCAGATCTGGCCCGTTAATTGTTCGCCGAATATTTGGGCCCAATTACAGCCCAGTGACTTTCGGCCTGTTAGAGGCCCAATGTAGACATTGGCCCATTTCAGCCCGGTGTGTCTTTCAGCCTGGGAATGGCCTGTGCTGCCCATGGGCCATATATGGTCCGACGCGACATCCGGCCCACTAACGGCCTGTGATAAAGGTGGCAACAGTTCAGCCCAACGTGACTTTGGGCTTGTTAAAGGCCTGTGGTATAATTTGGTCTGATGCATGTACTAAGCTTTCGGCCTCTTAAAGGCCCATGATATCAGTGGGCGAACTAAGGCCTGAGATATGTTTCAGCCTGGTAACGGCCCGTCATATAACTGGGCCAAAAGAGGCCCAGCCTACATTTTAGCGTGCTGAAGGCCCGTCGACGACTAGTGAAAATTGAGGCCCAACATGCATTTCGGCCTACTAAAGGCCCATGGTTTCTTCTGGGCCGTAACAGGCCAGTAGAATATTCAGCCTGTTAATGCCCCAACGCTACCTGAGCCAAATAAGCGCTGGGTCCACAAAAGGCCCAACTAAAATTTAGGCCGAATATAGGCCGGAGTAAGTTGTGGGCCTGGCGCAAAGTGTGAAGGCCCCAATGGCCATTCGGGCCCAAGAAAGATGCAGGCCGGCCAATTGTGGCCCACTAAAAACCAGGCCCGTTAGAGGCGAATGTTTCGGCCCGGTCGACTACATCAGATTTTTTTTCAGATAGCGAATGATGGCAGTAACTAGTTGGAATTAAGAACAAACCAACTCTATACAATAAATAAATTATGGCATAGTAACATAGAATAAACCTACACTATACAATAAAGGATTTATGGTATATTACATCCACTGGGCATCGAAGTTCGCCACCAGTGATCATAAAGCGCAACGAAGAAGCAGATTACAAAAACTGGGCACCATTGCAGCATAACAAAATAATACCGAACCAAGACCACTTCCAAGACAGTTCAAGAAAGGTTAGCCTTGCGCGAGAACTGCTGCGCAAGCTGCTGAGCAAGGCTGTGAGACCGGCCTAGCATGTCGGTCATAGCATCCAGGTGTAGCTGTTTAGCAATGAGGTTCTCATTGGTGTTCTCCGCAATCTTTCTTAGAGATAGTACTTCAAGTCGAAGTTGAGTTGCAGAATGCCTTTCTACTAGAACTTGGGACTGAAGAAGTTGAACTGATTCAGATAGAGAATTATGTGAGCTTGTCTGACTGCTAGTCGCAAGTAACTTGAACACTGCATCAAGACAAACTTTGGGGTTGTCTTGCTATCTTCAAGATGTTTTGCCTTCTTTGCTGCAATATATGTTGGGTTTGTCTCACAGCCTTCAGCAGACTTGTGCGTCTTGAAAGGTGCATATCACCCTGAAACAAGTAGAGAGATGACAGGTTTTGCACGTGTATAAACAAAGATGATAACTGTGCTGTCAATTCCATCCAATTTCAAATTAGAAAATAAAGAGTAAGTTCACAATATCAATAGCATAATTTGGCATTGTTCATAATGCGGGGAGCTTCACCACACTACTGGATTACCAAGTCAACATAACAAGCATAGATGAAGGGCAAAGACAATCGTTGTATCTATTTTGGTTAATGTGCATGGCGTGTTGTTCATACCATCAACCACACCAGTAAGATAAAACAGGAGATGACAAGGTGCAAACGTGGGCTGCTTCACCACACACTGGATTATAGATCCACAAAAACAAGCATACATATAGGGAGTATTGAGTAATGTGCATGGTATGAATAAGGAATTTGGTTTTACAAGTAAAACTTTGTGACACTCCAAAAATTTTGTTTTGGTTTTCAGCAAAAACTTTTTTGGTTTTGAAGTAGGTCATTTAAACCCTTCCAAAAATCTCCTTCTCTCAAGAATTTTCCCTTTGACAAAAGATTTTATTTTGGCATCTTCTTCAACTCTGGTGTTGGTTATTAAAAACCTTTCTTCTGATTTTTTCCCCTTCTCAAGATTTGTTTTTGGGATTTATTTTTCTTTTAGAAGAAAACCCTAGGAGTTTTGGGTCTTCTCTTATTTGAAAACCATCCATGGTTTTGCCATGCCTCATGTGGAAAATCTTCCCAAAACCCCTCCTTCCCCTTTGGGACAATTCAAATATTCTGTCCCAACAAGTCCAACTCATTTTTGGATTTTATTTCATTAAATTCTTTTCCCAAAACAATTATGTCCATTATTTTGAGCCTAGGTAGTTTGCAAAGCAAGTACCTTAATGCCTTTGATCTTTGATCTCAATTCAACTCCTCTGGATAGTCCTTAGCACCCACAACCTAGAACCATCAAGATCCATTCTTCTTCTTTTCAAAATTTTCAAAATTCACCCTCTGCAAGTTTGGACCAGATTTGTCAAACTTGGTGAAATTCATATCTCCACTCCTCCAAAAATTCCACCAAAATTCAGGCAACCTCTAGTTGCAATGAGAAGCCACTCCACCAAATATCAGCTCAAGGAAAAATCCCCACATACCAAAATCATTCTGTCGAACACCTAGCATGCACTGTCACTTTGCACTTTCAAAGAATTCGTAATTCAAAGGTCGCTTTCTTCGTCAGAGATTCACCACATGTAACCGTGCACTTGGCACGTTGCTCACAGCCCTCCTCCTGTCCGGAGCATCACACGCGCTTGGCTCGTTCTCGGCGTCGGTGACGCTCGCCCGCTTCGCCGGCGTGTTCCACGGCGGCGTAACCCCGTAGCGGCCGGCTAAGGGGCACCCTACGGCATAACGCCGCCGGCACCGCCTAAACATTCTCGAGAGCTCCGCGTGGCCATCTCCTTGCCAACAAGACGCATGCAGCACCGTCGCGTGGTTCGCACGCAGCAGAAGCGTTCTCTGCCGCCGACGTGCGTCTGACGGCGTTCCGTCCGAGGATGTGCCGTAACCACCCTTCCTTGCTGAGTTGGACACCGGGATGGCACCGGTGCTTCATCTAGATGATGCTCAAGCCCCTAAGCTGACCGTCCAGCCACAAAGACCGCCGTAATCGTCGCCCGGACTTATCCGTTCACGGCAACCGCCTTGGGCCGGCTATAAATAGCACCCCCGAGCTTGCTCTCGCCCCCGCACAACTCCACCACCTCACCAGACCCCGCCTAGCCACTAGAAGAGCCTCGAGGGGCCCTTCTTCCTCAACTCCGGCCACCCCCGTCCGCCTCGGGCTCCGGCAACGTTCTCTTCGGTGGGAACTCCTCCACCCCCTACTCTTGCCCGTAGCCTCGTGCCACCCCTAGGAGACTAACCCACACTCCAATTTGACCCCAGCAGCTCTCTCCGACGAGACCCACGACTTCCCGAACCGCCATCCGCCGGAGCAAGGGCCGTCGTCGACGTGGTACTCGCCGACGACCACCACCACCACCCACCGACGCGGAATGGCGCCCTGAGCACGGAGGTACCACCCGATCCTCTGCCTGCAGAGATCGCCCGGGCGACCTCATGACTCTCGGGCGCCGACGAGCTCTGCCGCCTCGTTTGAATTTTTAAACTCGACGGGTGGGACCCGCCCGTCAGCCTCTCTCATATTTATTTTGAAACGTTTTACAAAGCGTATTCTGATAAATACGCTTTCCAAACCGAATCGTTTTCTGAACTTTTCTGTTCTGCCCCCTGAGTATTTTCTGTTTCATTATAGAAAGGTCCTTGGACCAAAACTCTTATAACTTTTAAACAGAAAGGTATTTTTGAGTGATTCTTTTTCTGTCCTCTTCAAAATTTTGTCTAGTTTTTACCAGGTTTATTTGAAAAATATTTGGAATATTTGTTTAGCACCCCTTTGTATTTACGTTAGTGCGTATATTGTTTTGTATACCGTAGATACCGAAGCAGGTGACGGGACCGCGAACATCACCGAGCTAGGCCCCGACTACTCCGAACCAGGCAAGCATGTTTGAACTTTTGATATGATGAGTGTTTGGGCATGTTTGCATTAATTTAGTATCATGGCATGTTCATGAGCATCTCGATGAAAGTTTATCTCGTAAGAGTTGAGGCAAGTGAGTTTCGGGAAATCCATGAGTTGTTGGAAGCATGTTGCATGGCCATGAGTTGGCATGAGAATGGGTAAGATGGCAGTGTTGTAGCATGCCAGTCTTATGCCGATCGTTGACCCAAAGTGTCAACATAAATCAGTCAAATTCCGTCCGTCTCCCTTTCGTACTACCACATGTTTTCCGCAAGGGATACGGCTTAGTAAGTTGCAAACCACTTCCTGGTACACACCAAATTGAGAGGCCGGGATGAAGGTTCCATGGCCCTGGATTAAAGCCTTTCATCAGGTCAGGGGGCATGGGTGTTTCCGGTTGGGACCGAGAGGGGGCACCCTTAGAGCGCATATATAAATTTGATCCCATGCTATTCGAGATTGTGATCTCCCGTCTCAAAGTTTTTCTTGAACGCTGTCTAGGGTGATTCACGGCAACGTGAGGTAGGATGGGTGTGTCTTGGTTAGCTGTGTTTTCTCCGAAATATCAGAACGGAACTAGTCCTTCGTGACTCACGGAAATCCGTTGGCTGTGGATATTTTAGTACAAACTCTGCAGAGTCAAAATTCTTGAAATTCATCTTATCCATGTCCAAGCACTGTGTTCATCCTATCTTGTCAAGTGTCGGTCGCGATGTAAACTCCTGAGAACCATATGAGTGTTAAATGTTTATTTCCCGTGAATGGACTAACCCACTTATTGACTTGTGATGAATATTTTCCGTGAGCACAATTTCTTGTAAGTTATGAATAATGAAATATAAGCCCTTTCTGCGATGTCGCTCAGACGTCCGACTGTGGCATTGTTATTTACTTATTATTGATATAAGCCCTTTCTGCAACGTCGCTCAGACGTCCGACTGCGGCATTGTTATTATTTATTTTAATTATAAGCCCTTTCTGCGCTGTCGCTCAGACGTCCGACTGCGGCATTGTTATTATTTACTTTAATTATAAGCCCTTTCCGCGATGTCTCTCAGACGTCCGACTGCGGCATTGTTATTACTTAATTCTGTTTTAAGCCCTTTCTGTGATGTCGCTCCGACGTCCATCATGCACGCACGTCTTTTCTTTCAATATAAGCCCTTTATGAGGTGTCGCTTAGACGCCCGACTGTGGCATGCTTTATTTATTTATTCACCCTTCGAGGCGTCGCTTCAGACACCCGATCGGTTTTGAGTTTATCTTCTTTGGGTTTTCGAGCGGACTACCGCCGATTCCCTTTTTACTTACCTTGCTATACTAAATTGATTGCGCATTGTTAAATTATTCATGACACATTCATGCATACATTTGTTATATCTTTTGTCCGAACTGTCTTGTGAGTACTTTCAAAGTACTCACCTGGCTTGTTGATTTGGCCAGATGCTGATGAAGGTGATCTCATGGATGAAGAGTTCGATAGCGAGTCCGACGCCTAGAGGAATCGGTCGGTCTCGTGCGACCCTCGGATTAGTCATCGTGATATACCCGCTTCCGCTACCCAAATAAATTCACCGAGCCTCACCTCGACGCCGATGAGCCGCCATGTAGGAGTCATATCCCCACTCCACCGTGTTATTCCACCACTTACCCCGAGTCAAGAGTATGCCACCACTCCACTGTGTCATATCCGCCACTATGTATAATTATTGGTGTGCTTGTAATAATTTGTTGAGCAACTTCAGCTCGACCCTGTATTATATCATATGCTACTGGCTTATTGTATCAAGATTTTGTCTACAGTATGGAGGATTTTCCTCACACTGGATTTTATAGGTCGGTTTCTCAATAAATATTTTTATTGAAATAACGGTCATGACAAGCTTGGTACCAGAGCCAGGCTGACTAATCACTTATTATCATATAGAGCTTTTAATTAATTTTTACAAACATAGTCAATTTCTGACAGTCAGCATAAATTTATGATTTGACTACTCAGGATTTTGCCTACTTTTGTAGATGGCTGGCAACGACTGCGAGTCACAGATGTTTGCCAACATACCCGATGGGTTCGTCAAGCTTCTCTCCTTCATCGTCCAAGTCGCGATGGGGCATCTGTGCGCCCAGTCTTCTCACTCTCTCAGCACAAGGTCAATGACCGTCTAACCATGCACCAAGCTGCGGTGCAATTCAAGGGAGGGCGAGTTGAGCGTTTCCGGTTCGTGGGGAGAGCCATGCCCACAGAGAAGCATGCACTGCAGATGGCAGCCCGTGAGGCGATAGCTCGTCTCAGGGACATCCTTCCTTTGATGAAGACTCGTCGTTACCGCTACCTGCCATGTCACGTGCCATACACCTGCTACTACGCGTTCTCTTGCCCCAGAGGAGAACGAGACAAAGCTTTTGAGATGCTTATCGAGTATCTCCGGGCTTTGGAAGCAGCCTTCGACAACCTGGTGGATGACTTTGTAGCTGCCCGCATGGACTCTGTCCATGGCTGTGCCGCCAACAGGAGGGAGCTCCTGCGCGCCGCACCGCCACTGACTTTCGTCTCGTCATCAGCATCGTTTGCTCCTACTGCTCTCACCACTACTCGTCGCCTACCTACCACGGAGGAATTCAACCATGTCATTGCGCCTACTCCGGTTCGTTCTGCACCACCCCTGCGTTCCGCTCATGTTCGAGTTGTCCCAAGATAGGACACCTGCTCCACCAACTCAGCGCAACACTTCACGTCTGGAGCCTATCACCGAAGAGGAGGTTGAGTCCCCAGCCTCACTGCGCCTCACTCTTGGCAGGCCAAGGGAAATCCTTACCATCTCCGACTAAGTACGCTTAGCCTCCATGCGATGTACCGACTTGTATGATATGTTTATATGTACATAGGCTGTGAGAAGTAGCTTGTTTGCGCATCATGTAGGAACTGGAGGAGTGCACTAGCCTAAATAACATGTCAGGAATATGTACGCATATCCTGAGTGATGTATTGTATAATTACTGCTTGCGTGTAAGATATGTAATGAGCAGTCCTTCTCCGGGCGCAAACGTTTATTCTCTTGAAAAATCTTGGAGCATTTGCGACTTTTTCCGTCTTCATGAATTTATTGACTTTTGTGACTTAATTTCTTTTCTTATGAGTGTTGCAAAATATATCCCCGGAGTGAACAATGTCTCGTCCTTGGACGCGCTCCATGCCAACTCCGTCAGAGGAAAATTTTGGCACACCCCCAAGCAACAGTTTCACACAGGGGCAGTCAAGTCAACAGGACAGTGAAACGGCACTTTCCCAAATGTGCCGTCTTTATGAACAAAGTCAGCAACAACATCAAGAAATGATGAACCAAGTCATCAATATGGGAAATCACCGTGGACAGTATCCGCAACAATCAAAGTTATCTGAGCTATGTAAGACACGTCCCCAAACTTTTTCTCACACTGACAAACCTCTTGAAGCCAAGGACTGGCTTCGAGACATGGAAAGAAAATTAATTATTGCCCAGTGTTCAGACCTTGAGAAGGTGCTTTATGCTCCACACTATCTCACTAGAGCAGCCGCATCGTGGTGGGAAAATTTCCTACACATGCACCCCAACGAAAATAATATAACATGGGAGGAATTTAAAGAAGATTTTCGTGGGGCACATATTCCTAAGAGTCTCATGAAGATCAAAAAGAGAGAATTTGATGACCTCAAGCAAAGGACAATGACGGTGTCAGAATACAACAGTCAGTTTACTCTGATGTCTCGCTACGCCAACGCGGAGCGTATGTCAGAAAACAAAAAGATGAAAATTTTTCTAGACGGACTGACGCCCGCGCTTAAATGCCAACTGGTCGTGCACACCTTTCCAGATTTTAAGACGCTGGTGGATAAGGCCATTACCTTGGAAAATGAGAGACGCAGCTTAGAAGATTTCCGCAAGCGGAAGAGGGACCAGACTAATCATGCCCGCAACCACCGCAGCAGGACAGATGTTCAGAAAAACTGGACACCAAAACCCACGGCAAGCCGCCTCACGCCCAATCAAGAATTTTCATGCAAGGGACAAGGAGTTCACATACCGCCCGAGCGTTACCGTTACGCTTGTGGAGAAGAAGGGCACTATGCCAAGCGGTGCCCCAAGCCAAGGAACTTCGACCCCAAATCCGAACAACGGAAGCAATAATTCGGCGCCAAAGCGCAACAATTTCAACCCAAATAACAACCACAGGAAGGGTCATCTAAACCACGTGACCAAAGAGGAAGCACAAAATGCCCCAGATATCGTACTCGGTACATTTCCTATCAACAAAATACCTGCCATGGTTTTGTTTGATTCTGGAGCTTCTCACTCATTCGTTTCAAGAAGTTTTGCCTTGCAAAATAATTTTTCGATGCTTCCCTTGGAAAAATCTATGATCGTCAAGTCCCCTGGAATTAAGCAAGTTACCCAGAGTTACTGCCAGGGTGTGGTTATCGAGTTTGAAGGGTTGAAGTTTCACGCAAATCTTATCATGTTGGAAAATAAAGGACTGGATGTCATCCTAGGGATGGATTGGTTAACCACCAACAAAGGTTTTATTGATTGTTTCAACCGGACCGTAATTCTCACCCACCAAAGACGGGAAGACCATAAAGGTTTCAGCCAAGGAAAGAAAAATATCCCGTAAACCGAGATTGAGCAAGGTGGATATTTCTGAATTGAGCAAGGTTCGATGAGTGTGTGAATTTCGGATGTATTTCGAAGAGCTACTGTGCATGCCACCGCATCGAGAGATAGAATTCAGCATTGAGCTAGCACCCGGAACCGCCCCCATATACAAGAAACCATACAGAATGGCACCATCCGAATTGGTAGAACGGAAGAAGCAAATAAAAGAATTACTGGACAAGGGTTATATACGAGCCAGCTCCTCACCCTAGGGTTCACCAATTTTATTTGCCAAAAAGAAGGATGGAACATTGAGATTGTGCATAGACTATCGAGCGCTAAACATGGTCACAATCAAGAACAAATATCCGATGCCACGAATAAATGATTTATTCGATCAACTCGCTCGAGCCAAGGTATTCTCAAAGATTGACTTGAGGTCGGGATACCATCAACCGAAAGTGCAAACCAAGATATTCCCAAGACAGCTTTCACCTCCAGACACGGATTGTATGAGTTCATCGTAATGCCATTCGGACTAACAAACGCCTCAAGATATTTTGTTCACCTCATGAACAAAGTATTCATGAAGTTTATGGACAAGTTTGTTGTGGTATTTATCGATGATATTCTGGTATACTCCAAAACACCGTAAGAGCACGCTGAACATCTCCGAATTGTACCGGGGAACTCAGAAACATCAATTGTACGCTAAATTCAGCAAGTGTGAACTTTGGCTAAAGCAAGTAGGTTTTCTGGGCCACGTACTGACCCAAGAAGGTATTGTCGTAGATCCGGAAAGGGTCAAGGCCGTACTTGGCTGGAAGCCACCAGCCAGCGTAACCGACGTGCGAAGTTTCTTGGGAATGGCAGGTTACTACCGAAGATTTATTGAAGGATTCTCCACCATAGCAAAGCCAATGACGCAACTACTCAAGAAAGACAGGAAGTTTGAATGGACGGAAGCTTGCGAGAAAAGTTTCCAAGAATTAAAGAGGAAATTAACGTCAAGACCAAAGTATTAATTGTGCCGGACATACACAAGAATTTTGAGGTAGACAGACGCATCCTGGCAAGGCCTCGGATGCGTGTTGATGCAAGAAGGCAAGGTAGTCGCATATGTCTCCAAACAACTTCGCAAACATGAAGAAAATTATCCTACTCACGACCTGGAGTTAGCAGTAGTTATACATGCACTCAAAGAATGGAGACACTTTTTACTTGGAAATCGCTAGAGATATATATGCACCATAAGAGTCTCAAGTATATTTTCACACAACCGGAACTGAATTTGAGGCAACGACACTGGTTGGAACTAGTGAAGGATTATGATGTTGGAATCCACTACCACCCAGGAAAAGCAAATGTAGTGGCAGACGCCCTAAGTCGGAACCCTAGCCCAAACGATGACGGCCTGCCAAACCTGAGATTTCCAAATTCCAAAGCAGGAGTTTGCTAAACTCAACTTCTTTGGTAGTCACCGAAGGCAGCATATCAAATTTAGAAATACAGCCCACTCTAATGGAGACAATTAAAGAGGCTCGGCATGGACACCCTAGCATTGAAGGCATTAAACGGAAAGTGAGTTTGGGCAAGGCCCCAGAGTTCATTATCAATAAGCAAGGAATATTGTGGTACGGGGATAGACTTTGCGTACCAAATATCAAGGATCTTAAGCAGCAGATCTTAGCTGAAGGACACACCGCCCCGTATTCGATACATCCTGGAGGGACAAAAACGTACAAGGATATTCAGGAAAAATATTGGTGGCACGGTCTAAAAAGGGACATAGTCACGTTCATCGCATGTTGTGACTCTTGTCAACGCATCAAAGCCGAGCATCAGAAACCGGCCGGACTTTTACAGCCAAATAAAATACCCGAGTGGAAATGGGACGAGATTGGGATGGATTTTATTGTTGGGCTACCTCGGTCACGGCACGGAAATAACGCCATTTGGGTCATCACTGATAGATTGACTAAAGTAGCACACTTCATCCCGTGAAGACAACCCACACCA
Source organism: Aegilops bicornis (assembly GCA_021605145.1). Taxonomy (NCBI): domain Eukaryota; kingdom Viridiplantae; phylum Streptophyta; class Magnoliopsida; order Poales; family Poaceae; genus Aegilops; species Aegilops bicornis. The sequence goes on from CM038671.1 coordinate 108,474,516, forward strand.
CTCGTAAGCTTGCTAGGCTCTACCTTTCCGTATCGATGCGCTTACATGGAGTCCCAAAGAAAATAATCTCGGACAGAGGCACTCAATTCGTCTCCCGATTTTGGGATCACTTACAACAAGCTCTGGGAACTCAGCTGGCATTCAGTACCGCATACCATCCCCAGACAGATGGGCAGACTGAGCGAGTAAACCAGATTCTAGAAGATATGCTGAGAGCATGTGTCCTCACCTATGGGACCAGTTGGGAAGAGAGCTTACCATACGCAGAATTCGCATATAACAACAGTTATCAGGCCAGCCTGCAAATGGCACCATGTGAGGCTCAGACGGGCGAAGATGTCGTACCTCGCTAAATTGGTGGAAATCGAGACAGCCATATCTTCGCCCAGACTTGCTCAAAGAGGCTGAAGATAAGGTCAAGGTGATTAAGGACCGACTCAAGACAGCCCAAAGTCGACAGAAGAGTTATTATGATCAAAAACATCGGGGAATCAGCTTTCAACCCGGTGAATTTGTGTACCTACGAGTATCCCCTATGAGAGGCCTGCATAGATTCAAGATTAAAGGGAAGTTAGCACCAAGATTCATCGGACCATTCTGCATAGTGGAATGGAAAGGCACGGTAGCCTACCAGCTAGACTTACCCGAAGATTTATCCGACGTCCACGACGTGTTCCACATCTCGCAATTGAGGAAGTGTGTGAGCAACCCAGAGAAACAAGTACCCCATGAAAACATTGACGTGCAGCCTGACCTCACATATCGAGAGCATCCAATAAAAATCTTGGAAGAGTCTGAAAGGAGAACCCGACAGAAAACTATCAAGTTCTTCAAAGTTCAGTGGAGCAACCACACCGAAAGTGAAGCCACTTGGGAAAGAGAGGATTTTCTTCGGACAGAGCACCCACATTTATTTGAGGATCAGCTGGAATCTCGGGGACGAGATTTTTCCTAAGGGGGTAGGTGTTGTGACACTCCAAAAATTTTGTTTTGGTTTCCAGCAAAAACTTTGTTGGTTTTGAAGGAGGTCATTTAAACCCTTCCAAAAATCTCCTTCTCTCAAGAATTTTCCCTTTGACTTCTTCAACTCTAGTGTTGGTTATTAAAAACCTTTCTTCTGATTTCTTTCCCCTTCTCAAGATTTGTTTTTGGGATTTATTTTTCTTTTAGAAGAAAACCCTAGGAGTTTTGGGTCATCTCTTATTTGAAAACCATCCATGGTTTTGCCATGCCTCATGTGGAAAATCTTCCCAAAACCCCTCCTTCCCCTTTGTGACAATTCAAATTTTCTGTCACAACAATTCCAACTCATTTTTGGATTTTATTTCATTAAATTCTTTTCCCAAAACAATTATGTCCATTATTTTGAGCCTAGGTAGTTTGCAAAGCAAGTACCTTAATGCCTTTGATCTTTGATCTCAATTCAACTCCTCTAGATAGTCCTTAGCACCCACAACCTAGAACCATCAAGATCCACTCTTCTTCTTTTCAAAATTTTCAAAATTCACCCTCTGCAAGTTTGGACCAGATTTGTCAAACTTGGTGAAATTCATATCTCCACTCCTCCAAAAAATTCCACCAAAATTCAGGCAACCTCTAGTTGCAATGAGAAGCCACTCCACCAAAAATCAGCTCAAGGAAAAATCCCCACATACCAAAATCATTCTGTCGAACACCTAGCATGCACTGTCACTTTGCACTTTCAGTAAATTCAGAATTCAGTGTCGTTTCTTCGTCAGAGATTCAGTCACATGTAAACTGTGCACTTGGCACGTTGCTCACAGCCCCTCCTCCCTGTCCGGAGCATCACACGCGCGCTTGGCTCGTTCCTGGCGTCGGTGGCGCGCCCGCTCAAGGCCGGCGTGTTCCACGGCGGCAGAACCCCCGTAGCGGCCGACATGGGGGCACCCTGCGGCATAACGCCGCTCGGCACCGCCCAAACCTTCTGAGAGCTCCGCGTGGCCATCTCCTTGCCAGCGCATGCATGCAGCACCGTCGTCGTGGCCTGGCACGCGCAGAGCGTGTTCTCTGCCGCCGACGTGCCGTACGGCCGTTCCGTCGAGGACAGGTCGTAACCACCCCTTCCTTGCTAAGTTGGACACTGGGATGGCACTAGTGCTTCATATAGATGATGCTCAAGCCCCTAAGCCGACCGTCCATCCACAGCGCCGCCGTAATCGCTCGCCGGACTTATCCGTTCACGGCAAACGCCTCGGGCCGGCTATAAATAGCACCCACGAGCTTGCTCTCGCCTCCGCACAACTCCACCACCTCACCAGACCCCGCCTAGCCACTTGATGAGCCTCCAGGGGCCCTTCTTCCTCAACTCCGACCACCCCCGTCCGCCTCGGGCTCCGGCAACGTTCTCTTCGGTGGGAACTCCTCCACCGCCCGACTCTTGCCCGTAGCCTCGTGCCACCCCTAGGAGACTAACCCCCACTCCAATTTTTGAGTGATTCTTTTTCTGTCCTCTTCAAAATTTTGTCTAGTTTTTTATCAGATTTATTTGAAAAATATTTGGAATATTTTTTTTGCACCCCTTTGTATTTACGTTAGTGCGTATATTTTTTTGTATACCGTAGATACCGAAGGAGGTGACGGGACCGCGAACTTCACCGAGCTAGGCCCCGACTACTCCGAACCAGGCAAGCATGTTTGAACTTTTGATATGATGAGTGTTTGGGCATGTTTGCATTAATTTAGTATCATGGCATGTTCATGAGCATCACGATGAAAGTTTATCTCGTAAGAGTTGAGGCAAGTGAGTTTCGGGAAATCCATGAGTTGTTGGAAGCATGTTGCATGGCCATGAGTTGGCATGAGAATGGGTAAGATGGCAGTGTTGTAGCATGCCAGTCTTATGCGGATCGTTGACCCAAAGTGTCAACATAAATCAGTCAAATTCCGTCCGTCTCCCCTTTCGTACTACCACATGTTTTCCGCAAGGGATACGGCTTAGTAAGTTGCAAACCACTTCTGGTACACACCAAATTGAGAGGCGGGATGAGGGTTCCATGGCCCTGGATTAAAGCATTTCATCCGGTCAGGGGCATGGGTGTTTCCGGTTGGGACCGAGAGGGGGCACCCTTAGAGCGGCGCCTATATAAATTTGATCCCATGCTATTCGAGATTGTGATCTCCCGTCTCAAAGTTTTTCTTGAACGCTGTCTAGGGTGATTCACGGCAACGTGAGGTAGGATGGGTGTGTACTGGTTAGCTGTGTTTTCTCGAAATACCGTGAACGGAACTAGTCCTTCGTGACTCACGAAATCCGTTGGCTGTGGATATTTTAGTACAAACTCTGCAGAGTCAAAATTCTTGAAATTCATCTTATCCATGTCCAAATACTGTGTTCATCCTATCTTGTCAAGTGTCAGTCTCGGTGACAGAAACTCCTGAGAACCATATGAGTGTTAAATGTTTATTTCATGTGAATGGACTAACCCGCCTATTGACTTGTGATGAGTATTTTCCATGAGCACCATTTCTTGTAAGTTATGAATAATGAAATATAAGCCCTTTCTGCGGTGTCGCTCAGACGTCCTACTGTGGCATTGTTATTTACTTATTATTGATATAAGCCCTTTCTGCGATGTCGCTCAGACGTCCGATTGCGGCATTGTTATTATTTACTTTAATTATAAGCCCTTTCCGCGATGTCACTCAGACGTCCGACTGCGGCATTGTTATTACTTAATTCTGTTATAAGCCCTTTCTGTGATGTCGCTCCGACGTCCGACTGCGGCACGCACGTCTTTTCTTTCAATATAAGTCCTTTATGAGGTGTCGCTTAGACGCCCGACTGTGGCATGCTTTATTTATTTATTCACCCTTCGAGGCGTCGTTTCAGACACCCGATCGGTTTTGAGTTTATCTTCTTTGGGTTTTCGAGCGGACTACCGTCGATTCCATTTTTACTTACCTTGCTATACTAAATTGATTGCACATTGTTAAATTATTCATGACACATTCATGCATACATTTGTTATATCTTTTGTCCGAACTGTCTTGCGAGTACTTTCAAAGTACTCACCTGGCTTGTTGATTTGGCCAGATGCTGATGAAGGCGGTCTCATGGATGAAGAGTTCGATAGCGAGTCCGACGCCTAGAGGAATCCCAGTCAGTCTCGTGCGACCCCTGGATTAGTCACTGTGATATACCCGCTTCCGCTACCCAAATAAATTCACCGAGCCTCACCTCGACGCTCGATGAGCCGCCAGTGTAGGAGTCATATCCCCCACTCCACTGTGTTATTCCACCACTTACCCCGAGTCAGTAGTATGCCACCACTCCACTGTGTCATATCCGCCACTATGTATAAGTATTGGCGTGCTTGCAATAATTTGTTGAGCAACTTCAGCTCGACCCTGTATTATATCATATGCTACTGGCTTATTGTATCAAGATTTTGTCTACCGGTATGGAGGATTTTCCTCACACTGGATTTTATAGGTCGGTTTCTCAATAAATATTTTTATTGAAAAACCAGTCGTGACAAGCTTGGAACTTACGGTTCTTGCGAACGTGCATTTTGATAGAAACAGCAAACTAAACAGCAGTAAACGATAGGGAGTATGAGAAAATTAAATAGCAATTGAGGATAAAGGCTTTAGAAGGACTGACTTAAATTAATAACACCGGCTTTATAATGCCCTTCTCCATGTCAAGGGAAGGATAACTCAAGAATTTCAACACAGAATCTTCTTCGTAAGCATTGCCTATACTCTACATTTGTTAGAGAGTAATTATAGATATGATAATAGTAGAAGGGATAGAGGATAATGAAGATAAGATGCAGATTGATGCTACATAATCAGCTACCAATCCCTGGAAGTACAAGCGTTACGGGACAAAATGTACTGACAAGAGCAATGGGCTACACTTCTCCACTGGCATTGTCTATGTATTCAACTTTTTGGTAAGATTAAATATAGATCTGATATTTTTTTGTAAATGGTGGGCTAGGGAGATAACATGCATAATGCTACACAATGAACCAATCCCTCTTCCCATAAATCAAGAGCGTTTTTAACACAGGTGTACTGTACAAAACGTTCTTATATTATGGGACGGAGGGAGTAGCTGTTAATGTATAGACGACGTTCAGTCCTTACAAGAGGACTGCAGAGCTAAACCTCTTCAGAAGCATTGGGTTGATTCTAAATTTATGTAAGAGTCCATACGGATCTTATAATGTCCACCAAATGGATGATAACGAGGCTAACATGTGTAGTGATGCTATATAATCAAACAGCTATGAAAGTAAGTATGGTCATACAGGGCAAGAGGTACTCACAAGAGCAAAGGCACGATTATGCAAAGATAGTTGCGAGATTCTGTGGTCCCTTGAGAATGAATGTTCTTCTGCTAGCAGTTTTCGTACAAGTGAGATGTTAAGGCAAATGCAAAAATGTAGTTCAAATTGTGATGTGATATCATAGACAGTACCTTACACTGTAGACGAGACCAATGTGTAACAAGATTATTCCATTCACTGTCGGATAAATGTAGCACCAGAGACTTTACAGAAATTTTGTTTAGAGGCTTGCCATCAAAGTGCGCTTGCCTCAGGTAGGAACGATACTTCATCAACGAGTGCTTGAAAAGCGCAACCAACCCTTGCTCGTCTTGACAATCCAGTTTGGTCGTCGCCTATTTAAAAGAATGAAATCTTGTGTCTTCTGTGAGCAGAAACATATGCAGTAATTACCATGAATAACATTAGTACATTACTTACGCGTAAGTTGCAGAGGAAGACTAGAATTTGTTCTGTGTCTGCGGTATAATCTTTCCATGAAGGAAAGATGCGCACAAAGTTTCTGACAGCAATATAAGGTTCGTCTTCTAAACTGGGAAGAAATGGAACAGGGGTCCTATTTGCTACAATTGGGGCTCTTACTGGTTCAAAAAGGGATTTGGCAATTGGATTTGGTGTACTCTTTGCTGGAATGGGGGTTTTGCGACGTAGAGTTGGTGCTATGTCAACTGGCATCATCATACTATTTGCTGCAGTTGGGGTCTGCTGAACTGGGGCATTAGAAATGACCAGTGTAGTAGGGCTAGAGTCTGCTAGAGTTGGGGTGTTTTGTGGGTCAGGTGATATTGCAACTACACCTAATGGGCTATTTGATTTATCAGGTGTCACTACCTTTTCCAAATACTTTGCTTGTGCTCCTCCGTGATCAGAAATCCCCCTCTTCCTTTTGAACGTCTGATACACAAGAACATCATTTGAATGGATAAATATGTTATGATGACAGATGGAATATGTACTGAAAATGGATAGGCAGGGCGTATTCACATACATGATGTGTAAACTAAGCTAATGGCAGTGCAACAAAGTAGAAGCAATGCAAAGCATCAGTTGCAAGTTATGTGCAACCAATATAACCTTGGAAAGTTAGAGCAAGCACCTTGATGGGTGAATAAGATAGGGCATCTGCCTCTGACTCCTCCACTAGGGAGCTACATTGACTTAGGTCTCCCTCTAGCCCAGAATCACTGTTAGGATCGTATTCTGAGCATGAATCTATAGGTGGAGAGTGTTTGCATTGCATTGCATTGCATCCAGACTTGATTTCAGTCCCTTAATGCCAAGTTTGACAGCCATGGCATTGTTCTGCTTTATTCTTTTCATGCGCGCAAGCTCATAATCAGTATGATGTTGTTCAAAATCTGAGATTCATGAAAACATAAAAGGTAGTCAGATTATCTATGGAATGCATTGCGGATTCAACTCGACGAGTGTCTCCCTATAAACCCCTGCATATGCAAAGTTCACCCCCCAACCGTGCTGACCAGACCACACACAGAAATGCAAACCTCTTATGTGTCTATAACAGTGCATACACATTTCAAAACTGAAGTAGGAAAATTAGAATCATATCAAATTCGTATTTGAACAAATAAACTAAGGAATTATGAGTGGCATAATGTTTAGCTTCTAGGGTGGAGTGTTGGTAGTGCGACACAAAGCAAGTAGGCAGATTGTATTCCATGTAAAAGATCGTAGCCTATGTAAAAGCTGGAAATGACACTTTCTTTCTATACAATGCAGTGTTCGTTGCCCACACATGATGGAAGAGATCACACAGAGAAATACTATTCACTCATGTCTACGGTTCCAGTATTTTGAAACAGGGTGGTCCACCCTAAAAGAATATTGACAACAAATATGACAAGGCAAGCAATTGTAACTGCAGTAAGAGACCGTCCAAAAGCTGAATCAAGAAGTTTGTCTAGCACTTATTGTTTGTAACTAATCGACGTGAATAATTGGATATCATATCGAATGAGTAAGAAAGACAAGTAAAATTGTCAACAAACCTGGCCTGCAGTAGTAATCTGGGTCAATGTCACTACGACCAACAACCCAAAATGACTAATGCCTGTTCCTAGGGCCGGAATTTTGAAACCCTGTGAACTTTACAGGTACTAAGGATCACTGAAAATACATCCGAACCATTAAGTGCAGGTAGCACTCAGCACACAACAAACCCTAATGACAGTCCTGCCTAATGAGTAATGAATCAATTAGAAAATGGGTGATGAGGATTGGCTGCTGAGTGTTGAGGACGTATCTCAGGATAAATCGGGTTGGCTTAGTGGGTGCTACACGCCGGAGACCTGAACGGACTGGGAAGGTAGGCACGACAGCGCGCCCGGGCAACGTAGACGCTGTTGGGCGAGTGGCTCCTGACCTCCTGTTAGTCTGGCGTCTCCTCCTAGAGTCATGTCGTCCGGGGACGGCAAGTCGCTGGCGAGGCAGGAGGCTGGGTGCGAGTAGAGATCGAAAACACGCAGCAGAACAGAGGGAAATCGGGGCCTGGGACGACCCAAAATCCCAGGGTGGGCCGCGGCCCACCATAGGCACCCTGTAGAGATACACACCCGAGCGGCGAACATGCATTTTTTAAACTAAATTAGGAAAATTTAGGTGACCAATTAAACGACTCTGTTTTAATAATATCAGATTCGTATTTGAACAACTAAGCTTGTTTAGCTTGATGGGTGGAGCAGTGATATTATGACAGGAAGCATGTATTCTGATTGTATAGTGAATTAGTGATCATAAAAGGGGGAAACCCTGAGCATTTTGTTAGCAAAAGAGGGTCTCCCCTCCGATTTCTATTAAAGAAACCACCACGGAACCAACATGATTAATTAAACCCCAAGCATGATCAATTAAACCATATTATGACTGTGCCATGGCAGATTTGAAGCTGCAAACCGGAGAAATGATATTTAGCATCCATTGTTTGCTTCGAACTAAGAACTAAATTCTAAGGGCTGAAAAGAAAGTAGAGTAACCAAGTTACGATCTATTTCTGGTTGAGATCAAAAAGTTGAGGAGATATGAAGTACCACCTCTCTTGCGGTTGCTGTGTAGGCATCGAAGTGCGATGGCTGTCGGTGGCGTTGAAGCAGATCTGCGACGGTAGACGGGTGCATTGGGGATAAGTCCCGTTGCGGTGGAAGAGAAGGTCGTGTGAGCGGCCCCGACAAAGAGGACGACGGCGCTGATGAAGCGAGAGGACGCGATGCAAGGCTCTTCGTCCGTCGTCGTGGATGAGAAACGTCCATCTCTAGTAGTGTTGCAGTGGACGACGCAGTATTGGTAGGCGCTCCAGCATGGTGGAGGACGGTGGCGATGGATGGGGTGGAGGACGGCGGTGATGGATGGGGTGGCGGACGGAGGAGGCTGGTGTGGGGATGGTGTTCTAGCGCGAACGGTGTATGAATGGGAAAATGTGAGGGAGATGTATGGGGAACCATGTTTTTGGGACGCGCATGTCTGGAATATGGGAAAGTTACGAACTTAGCCCCCATTTAAAATTTGGACGTCTCGTCGGTTGGGGATAGGACGGTAATCTCGCATCTCGCCAATATTTGCCCAGAGCGATTTCGGGCGAGGAGAGGGTGTTTTGGCGCCCATGGTTGGCGCCCACGGTGTATGAACGGGGCTAACAGGTAGGGCGACTATGTCACGTCTGAGTGAAGTTACAAACCTGCCCTTATTGAAAATATTTGCCTACATCGATTTCGGCCGAGTCGAGTTTATTTTGCCGCCCACCGTGTATGAATGGGGAAATGGAGGGAGAAATCGAGGTCCTTCCGACGAGCTTGAATCAAATGTGTTTTGCCACCCATGTTTGGCACCCACCGTGTCGGAATGGGCTCAGAGGCGGTCGTGTCACGTCTAATTGAAGTTACTAACCCACCCCTATTGAGAGCAGTGGAAATCGGGCCGATGGATTGTCCGTGTAATGGGTAGACAGTAATTTCCATCTCCCAAACACTTGGCTTCGGGTAGCCGATGTGGGAGTGGACATTTTGCCGCTTCTTTCGAATTTTGGGACAATAAGCATCCATGTTTACCCTAGCAACTAAATTCGAATCCATCTTGTATTCCTATACGAATCTTTATAAATCATTCTATGTGTTTTTATATATCTTCAAAAGCACGACAAAGATGTATTCCACTGTCATATATGAATACGATTTACAAATGCCGATACTCAAATTCAGAAGCTAGAATCCAATTTAAGGTGAATTCGAATATTTGGAACACTTTATGTCCAACTCAAATGTCACACGCAACATAATGTGTACTCCCATTTAGATATGTACACAAGCGATGTATCAAGATTCAAATACCGAGTCAATCAACCAAGAATGTACATAACTAACAGACATATAAACACGTATAGAGTATATGGATCAATAATATCAACTAACATACATAAGCCAGGCCGCTGTACTTTTTTTTTGCTAGAACAACATCCTTTTTTTAGCGAAGCTACTACAACATCTTGGCCCTTTTTGATGCTTGCCACTTATGGTCCATCTATACTAATATTATTGCTGAATGCACATTCAGCCCGATTGGCATATTTGTAGGTCTAGCACAGCAATCAAAATGAAATGTCTCCGAGTCTTATCAATTAATACAGACGTGTGCTCAAATAAAATTACAAACCAAAAAAAAATTTCACCTATGATTTACCAAGTGGGAATTTAATTTCCTTTTTTCCTTCAGGACCTTAGCAATGCGGTCAGTCTCAGCTTACTTCGTTTTGAAATCCACCAAATATTTAATGGTTGTCTTGAGTACTGCTTGTGATTGTGTTGTTTGCATCCTCAACATGTCAACTTCATTTCTAAGTGCATAAGCAGAATCTCTTTCTACCACTAGTTTAGCCTCTAGAGCATCAGCAGTTGGCAATTCATGATGCACGATTGGGCCAGGGCCACTGCTGTGGGATGATACAACGTCCATGGGGACCTCGCTCTTTGTTCTTGGGCCAACCTGTTTTGCCATTAAATTTCTGATTGGATTCTGAAAATTTGAAGTTAGCAAAACATCTCAACTGGGAGTTATAACAGCAAACTAGTTAAACAAACAAGGAATTAAAGAGTTTCAATTGGATGATGAAAAGTAGTTATTAACATCATTATAACCGGTCGTTGCAGCAGCAAAGCAGTTAAACAAACAAGTTTTGCAAAAGGTACCTGTTGTGGCATTGGAATTTCTCTTGGATACTGAAAAGTTGAGTAGCCAGTAACGTGATTAGAGCAACCGGTTGCAGCAGCAAAGCAGTTAAACAAACAAGTTTTGCAAAAGGAACCTGTTGTGGCAGTGGAGTTTCTCTTGGATCCTGAAAAGTTGAGTAGTCGGCAACTTGATTAGAGCAACAAGTTACAGCAGCAAACCTGTTACACAAATATTTTTTGAAAATGTACCTGCTGTGCAATTGGACTTCCAATTGGATCCTAAAACTTGAAGTTGGTAAGCTGATTACAGCAACAACTTACTGACAAACCAGGTAAACAAGGAAGTTTCTGAAAACATACCTGTTGTGCCAATGGAGTTTCAGTTGGATCCTGCAAACTTGAATGTTAGCAATCAACAAATAAAGTTTTGCAAGAGCCATAAGAAACTAACATCAAACTAGTAAAACTAACTAGTTTTGGCAACGTATTTAATTACACATGAACTACTAAAACTAACAAGTTCTTGGCAACGTATTAAAGTAACAAGTCGGTACTGTTTACCAGCAACACAGACATCTGTAAATTTCTTTGATGTAAGCAAAATGATTCCAACACATAGATAAGTTAAAAATACGGTGTCCCTCATATAAACCTGACAGTTGTGTATCTATGAACATGCAAACATTACTAGTGCTACAAGTGATAACAGCAAATCATTTAAACAAACAGGGTATCAGAACGTAAATACACGTGAATTCTGCTGCACCCTAGAAGTTCATATGACCAGCTATCTACGTGCTTAAGTAGCTATTTAAGTTCAGGCAAACAGGTAATTCTTAGCAGTAAGTATCAAACACATCGATAGGCGAAGTCTATATTAGGATTAACAAGCTATGGCATTATGTAATCAGTAACAAACTAAATTAAGCCAAGCAACGTCATTGAACAATTTTGCAATAAGTGGCTAACTAAAATTCCGAGAAGCAGGTAACTGAACTTATGCTAGCTCTTTGTACAGGCACACTGCAACTTCTTTTTCGCTTACAAGGTTCTATGAAGGAGTCCATTGCATCAATTGCTTGGATACGCAGTCCCAATACGTCTTTCTTCCCACACTGCATTGGTAAGTCGAATGGTTAATCTGTTAAGATGGTGCGTCCTTGATATGTTATATGGGGACGTGTAGTCAGACTAGTTGTAGCCACACACATCACAATGGCTTTTACTGTATATTTCATGCGATTACATTTGGCATATCGAGATCTAAGCAATCTACAATAGGATGAAAAAGGCGGCATCCTTCACATTATTGGCGAACTCAGCTCATAGAAACAAGCAATTCAACCATTACGTGGGTAAATCAAATGCTCCACTGGAATATTTTTCACTACCCCAATCATACACGCAAAAACGGGCAACGCCACCATAGGGGCTGGTATGGGCGGCCTCCTCGGGTGGGTGGAAAGTGTGCACCTAGTTTGAGTCGTCCAGGTAGGCCCAGGCTAGTTTTGTTCGGTCCAACGCATGAGCAGGCAATGTAAAAAATGAAGAAAAATGTTTCAATTTGGATGGGACAATAACGTAAGTGCAAGACAGGCCCTATAGCAGGCTCACAGCCCAAACGAGCGCCTCCCATATCGGTCGACGGCAGGAAAAATCCCAATTTGTTTGCTCCAGCCTCTAGTCGGGTTCGCTCCTAACCTAGCTGCCGCTGGACAGACCGACACAACACTTCCTCGCGCCCTCATTGGAGGGCGGTCGCTGGGCTTCAAGCGAACGAAAGGACAAGAAGATGAAGATCCAACCCTGGCTGTAGCCTGCGTGGGAGGCAGCGGCAAAGACGGGCATGGCATCGAGCTTGCGCCAAGCAGACGATCGCAGACTTGTAAGAGTAGCATGTGCAACGAGCAGGTACATCACATCCCTGATTATATATAATTCAACTGTTCAATTTCTGGCCAATAGTTAAACCTGACGGTGTTGTAAAACTACTTGTATGTAGGGAATCTATGAGAAAATGAAACCAATTTCTGCTTATTTTATAACTGCCCCAATCAATACTGAACTTGCTGAATTTGATGTATCTATCAAGTTTCTGATGCAAACATACAAGCTCATGTTGTTCTTGAGCCTGAAGTGTCTAATGAACAGACTGCTAATGAAGGATTTGATGCAAACATTTTACATGCTCCTAGTGATGAACATATAGTGTCTAATGAGGGATCTAATGCAAGCATTTTGCAAGCTCCCATTGGAGTATTTAGTGTCTAATGATGATCTGCTATGTTGAGAGAGACATAGAGATTTGCAGGCATTGATGACAAGCAAATTATAGTACATTTTCATGTCTTGAGGAAACGTCAAGGGCATCTACCAGAAAGTCCCCGTATCATGACAACATAGCATGAATACTTTTCTAATCTGTTGTTTGAAACTATTGGCATACTTGTGCAGGATAGATATATTGGTTATAGGTGCAATTACACTTTGATATTTTTAGCCAGAGAACGAATAATTCAAGCAGGTATAGACCATGTTAGTAGTCCTTGTACACCATGTTGCATTTTGTGTTTTTTGGTGCTTGCATCATTTAGTGTTTTATAATCTGAACTACTTTGGATCATTAGCTGGTTTTCAAAGTGCATGTAGCTTCACATTTCTTAAGTTATGTTGATTTCCAAAGTGCAAGTGCCTTCATTTTTTTAAAGTTAAATGTTCTCCCTTGGTAACTTGAATTTGTGGATCCGCCACTGCACACAAATCATACACGCATGCCAGTATGAATTAAATGAAATGCAGGGACTTACACTAGCTCGTGGTACAGGCTCATTGCAACTCTGCTCGTGCTTGGGATGTTCCATGTACAAGTCCATGTTACCACTTGCTTGGATGTGCAGGCCTTGTGCTCCTTGCATCCCCCTCCACATTTTTGACACGGCGAATGATTGATCAAATAAGAGGAATCAACCTTGCTGTTGTACCGAAGGACAGATACTTACAAGGTTATACGGGTGTGCAGGATGTGTACCAGATCCAGTAGCGCCGTCATGCTTCGCTAAAAAATAGTTTTGCTTGTTTCAGATGATATCTCCAGAAGAAATAAGAGTTAAAATCAGAGTTGCATAGGCGTGTAAGCCAAGAGAGCAGTGAAAGGATATCCAAACATCGTCCAAACAGTGCACAAGGGAGTGATGTGTGGATACCTAGTTCGGGCCGGCGTTTGGGCATGCTCGCCTAGCTAGAGTGCGGGTCACTTCAGAGCCGTTGAGGGTGATGCGCTGGCGTTGGCTGGCCGCGCACGGATGAAGATCTTGTGTGGTAGCGGAGCGCTACGATGCAGTGGATGAGACCGTTGTTGAAGCCCCAATGGCCTCGGGGGCGGAGGTGCGACGATGTGCTTGGTGAAGTAGCCCCGGTGAGGTGGGAGACAGCGTCGATGAAGCACACCTGATGCGGTGGAAGTCGGTGTCTGTGAGGCACGTCGGATGCGGTGGCCGACGTTGTTTGGTGGACCACCCGGTGCGGTGGACGAGGGCGTAGATGAGGTAGCACCGGTGCGGTGGTGAAGCGCGACCGCCGTCTTCGTCATTGTCGTCTGGCAAAGAGGTGGGGAAAGAGACGAGACGAGGGGCGATTCGAACTTTGCTTGGGTTGGTGGCGAATTGGGGATTTGAGCAATATAGGCGTGGAAGGGGACGATGGAGAAGGGAGATTTTTTAGGGCTGGAATTGGGGCCGCCAGATATTTCAATCTGAAACGTGGAAGCGCGAACTTATTTTGTCGTCGTCCTATTTTTGGGGGTAGGGGAAGGGAGGGAGGGGGTGGGTGGCTGGGTGCTAAGCGTCCATACGACACAAGCGACCACCACGACACGACCCTAGTGTGCCTGGTGCGCCTACATTTGAGAATGCAAACGAATCTTCTTTCATTTGCAAACGAATCTGTATGTATTACCATGCCCGTGTTTTCCTTGCAAATAATTAGTCATTTGAAACGAGATACTATAAATTAATTAATGAGGAGTTATTTGAAAAAAACGAAACGGTATCCACGGTATCCATGCTAACGTGGATTAGAGTGTGTGTCACATAATTAGTTATTTGAATTAGAGTGTGTTTCATATAGCGATCTCCAATTCTAACGTGGATTTCGCATTTCACTGTATCCACGTTGCTTTTTTAATATAAATTCATATGTATATGATGAACACCATGGTAGTGAGAAAACTTTTGGATGGATTCAAACATATGACCTACAAAATAGCACAACAATCGAGTCAATGTCAACTTTTCCAAACCTAGTATGTACGCAATTGAAATAATTACCCATATGCATGGTCCTCAGTTTAAATCTTACAATGTACACCGAATTGAAACATCGATATTAAGTCTAGTACTATCTACATTCAAATGTTGTTTTTAGCCCCCCCCCCTCACCGGCACACACGCTACATACTTCCTGTATTGGTCAATCTTCCTCTCCTATCCACCTTAGGAAGCTATCGGTTTCGGACACACGTTCATTCTTTCTCTCCATGTTTCGATCTCTAACTCTCTCAACTACACAACCCCCTTTTTCCACTTTGTTACCAAATGTATTTACCTCACACACCCGCCATTGCACCCCATGCCGAGCTCTCTCTATCTCCCTCCCACCCTCTCTCGCTAGATACATGCATTGCTTATCTAGCCCCCCAACCTCTCGTGCGCACGCACGCACGTTGTCTATCTAGGTAACTCCCTCGAGACTGTCTCAGTCTTTCCTCCGCACGGCGGGCCACACTGGCTCAATCTTGCTCTCTTTATCCGAGTCTCGATTAACCTTGTTTCCTTTCACACACAAATGATATATCTCCCTGTTAGGCCCTCGATCGACACACTATACACTCTCTCACACAGATTATCTATCTAGGTCAGTCCATCCAAGCCGCCCCCACTCTTTTGACCTCATGGCGGGCCATGCTCGCTCAATCTCTCTCTCTCTGTCTCTCTTTGTATGTCTCAATGACCTCGCTCTTTCTCCATGTTTGAGCCCAATTCGACATATTCATATTGTATACTCTCTCATGCACATTATCTATCTAGGTCACTCTCTCCAACCCGTATCACTCTTTCGATCGCACGACGACCCACACTCGCTCAATCTCTCTCCCTTTATATATGTAATCGATTGACCTTGCTTCCTCCCACGCACAAAATATATCTATGTGTCTATGACTGGATCATCTCTCAAGCTCTATCTTACAGCCCTCGCCCTTCCCAAAATCTCAATCGGACAATATCTCTCCAGAGCATATATATCTTTTCAATGAATGTCGGACCACACTCACTTTGTCTCTCTATCTATATATCTCTTGATTGACCTTGCTTTCTCACGTCGTATCTTCCACACATTGAAGCTACCTCTCCATCCCTCGCAAAGCCGGAGCTATTTACATTGCGAGGGGGACTCCAACCTTGGATTAATTTGTGTAGGCATTTATTCTGATGGGTTTAGATTATATTTTCGTAGCATTCGGCCCACAACTACTCCAAACACCATTGCAACCCCCGCACCCCCCCCCCAATTGATTTCCCTCTGGCTCGGTCATCGCTCTCTCGCACGTCCTTTCTCACCTTCAACATCGCACCATGGTATTATTGCAAAAACTCTATTGTTCTCTTTAATTATTACAAATAAGCTACAAAACTACACACCGATAATCCACTTGGAATGGAACAAATTTCGACCCACAAATTAAAGTGCCACAAACTACACGCCGAGGGGGCCACCTGTCATGAAACAAATTTGGACCCATATACAAATTAAAAATAAAGGGCGAGGATCGAACATGTGACCGGGGCCTTCAAGGCACTGCGTCAATAGGCAACATACATAGAACAACAATGGTTGTTGTACCCCCCTTTGTTCATATAATGTTTTTATATTACCACAACCTATTTAATGGATAACATGTAATATTATTTTTAGTACATTAGTGGGACCGGCTCGTTAGCACGTACTATTCACCTTCACTTACTGGTGGGTTCCATGTGTGCTCTCTATCTCTCTCTCTCTCTCTCTCTCTCTCTCTCTCTCTCTCTCCTCCCCTTCTGCGATTACACGCACGGGCAAACATGAAGAACTCACGGACGATGTTGTCGTTGACCATATCTGGACGCGTTCACAAGATTCTGGCGCTTGATTTCACGTACTAGTAGTACTAGTCAATGTGTATGTGCAATGCACGTTAATTTGGAAGTATATTAAGTGCATGCAGATATTAAGTAGGATATTATTTGCGTGTTATTATGTGATTAGCACTATTTTTGGCATGAAATTAACTACACGCTAAACATGTTGAGCGCTCGACATTGAAGCAGTCTAGGTCGTTTGATGAGAAGGAATACATGTGGCTTGATGACGTTTTATATTTAATTTGATACGGCTCTAGCAGAACATTCAATCGATCAAACCATAGATTTCATTCAGTCTGACTCCAACTTTACATTTATACGACGATCGATCTAAAATAAATGGAAATGATAAGCGTTCGGATTTTAAGCATGGCAATCCGAACGTTTTTCATGGCAAATTTAGATTACGCGGCGGCGGGGCGTCTTCTTGCGGTGGAAGCGGCTCCTACAGCCGTGCTTTCTGTGTCGTCAGACCCGACCAATGGCAATGGCGACGGCGACGGCGGCGTCTTGCACCGTTGTTGGCGTACTCCTTGACGTTGGCCCTAGCTTCAAGGAAGGCCACAATGTTCTGGACTTCGGTCTCCAGGAGCGAGTCAACTGGCGGGAGGAGGCGACTGGCGTTGGTGCAAGGAAGTGGTCGACGACGGCCATCCATGCCGCTGAGGGGGGCACTGGCACCCGCGCGGGGACAAGCGCTGGCAACGTCGCGGCGGAGACATTCGTGTGCACGAGCACCGCACGCGGCACGCCATCGATCGCAGCAGCGCATGCCGGCAGTGCGGCATCGCGCGCACGGCGCGATCGGTGCACGCGCAGCGTATGCTGGCAGGTGCACGGGCACGTGAAAGTCAGCGGGGACCTCGTGGAATCCCGTGGCATCAAGCTCGGCGACAATGTGCGGCTCCCAGCCCATCAATGCCACGGGGATGGGCGCTGGCGTAGTCGGGGCGACGGGAGCCAGAACAGGAGCGGGGACAGGCGTAGTGTCTTCCCGCAAGGCTGATTCAAGCTCGTCCCAAAGCGCCCTATGTTCTTGAGACTCCGGCTGGGTGTCTTCCTCAAGAAACTGGAAGACTAAGGGCAGACCATCGTGATGCGGCATGGCATACGTTTAGGTCAGGCTGGTTGGAGGTAGATGACAGGAGAATCGGAGAGGAAGAGAGAAGATTGTAGCGATACCGGGTAGTGCGGGGTTGATTTTAAACTGCGGCGTCAGCGATATTAAAAGTGGGAGCAGTTGGGACAAAGGTGGGCGGCGGAGCCTGGTCAAAGGGCTCACCTCTCGGTTAGCCTGTGTAGCGGTCTGCTCGCACGCCTCCCTGTCAGCCGGCGCAGCGGTCTGCTCGCACGCCTCCCGTCGACTCACATGCTTGCTCGGGCGGCACCTGCCGATGAGAAGCGGGACTCGTGGCGGCACATAAACGCCCACGGTTTCAATAGTGAAAGCGTTCGCCTTAACATGACATGTCTTTGTTCCAAAATACATTGGCTCTTCATTTGTGCAACTTGTCATATTCAGCTTGTCTCAAATTGAAGAAAAAAATTTACGAAGGAATATTTGTGCCATATCACGTGACCATCCTCAATTTCATGAATTTCTGGTCACTTTTGGATTTTCTAAAATTTAAAATCCAGGATTCGAAACAATATCATAACCTGCATCATGAAATAAATTTTCAAGTGATACATCTGCCCTGTTGTATTTCTTAAGAAAGGATTTGGTCAAACATTTTGCTTAGTTAGAATTCAAACAAGTTATATATGTAGAGTAAAAGGATAATCCGTCTATACCAGTGCATTGCCTGATATATTAACTCTCTTTTTTTAGGGGTCCCTGATATATTAACTCAAGTACTAGGCACGAACAAACGGGCTCAATTATGTGCTCATCCTGGTGTAGTAGTAGTAGTACTAGGCAATGCAGTTGACAGGCGACCTTGGGGAGCGGCGACCGAGGGAATTGAACCATGCTCGGCACGGTAGGTAACGTTGTCTAGTTACTAAATCATCCCTCCATTGTTCATAGGTAGTCATTATGGATCGGGGACATGAGGGGAATTTCCTAGGGCTGGAATTCTGGCCGCCAGATATTTCGACTCAAAACACGGAGGCTCGACTGGTTGGGGTTGCCTAATGTGCATACCACGCACGCCACCAGAAGGACACGATCCCGGTTTTTTTTGTGGGTCAACACGAGCCAAGGTCTGGCTGGTACGCCGTTGGGTCCTACCATTCGAGAATACGAAAGGAATCTTTTAAATTGCCGAACGAATCTATGCGTATTACAATGCCCGTATTTTCCTTGCAAATAGTAATCTCTACGTGGTAATTGATTTATGACGAGTTCTTGAATTAGAGTGAGTTTGTGATATAGTGATCTCAACGTGGATTTCACATTTCATGGTATCCCTAGTAAGTTTTTCATTGCAAATTCAAATTTAAAAGATGAACAATATGGTGGTGAGAAAACTTTATATGTATCAAGCATATGACCACACACACACACACACGAACACAACAGCAATCCAATAAGTATAGTGCATCTATTTTCCAAACCATGCATGTATGACACGAATTCAAAAATACTCCTTCTATTCCTAAATATTAGTCTTTTAGAGATTTCAACAAGTGACAAGGTACGGAGCAAAATGAGTGAATCTACACTCTAAAATATGTCTATATACATCCGTATGTGCCAGTCCATTTGAAATCTATAAACAGACTAATATTTAGGAATGAAGGGAGTAAAATGTAAGACATGCATGGTCCTCAATTCAATATTTAAAATGGACATGAAACTGAAACATGAATATCAAGTCTAGTACTACAGTACATGCAAATGTTGTGTTTAGGCGGAGCTATGTAGATTGTCGGGGGTTAACCCCCTCGACCTTAGATAAAATTGTGAAGCTTTGTTTAGGATTGTTTAGATTATATTTGTCCCCACCCTCCCAAACGCCGATTGGTTGTGCACCCCCCTCCTCCCCGGGAGAATATGATGTGCCCCACACCTTAGATGTTATATGCTGATATGAGTTGGTTGAAGCTTGTAGATCTGAGATATAGCAGCTCACAGGATGTCTTAATATTTTTACAGGAAACCTTAATGAGTTTGAGAATTGCATACAATTTGTAAAAAAACTACTCAAATGCCCTTCGATCCCATATCCAACGACCTCGAAGCTCGTTTCACCATAGCATCTAAGATGAAGGAGGACATCATATTCTCCTGTATGTAAGAATATCATGTGCTACCACACCTTAGATGCTTTGGTGATACAAGCTCTTCGGAGCCATTGGATTTGTGACCCAACAACTCCTCGGTGGTTCGAATGTTTTTTTTTGCAGAAAAGCCCCCAAAGAGTTCGTCCACTACTTACAAGCACAAAGATTGCTCAGATGCCATTGGATCTCAGATCAAACGACCTCGAAGCTCGTATCACCGTAGCATCCAAGCTGCGAGAGCACCCGATGTTCTCTCGCATGGGATAATATGAGGTGCTCCCGCATCATAGATTCTATGGTGATATGAGTTCACGGAGATCTAACGGCCCACAGTAGGAGGTTTGAATGTTTTTGCAATATACGGCTGAGAGAGTTTGGGAATTGCGCAGAAAGTACATGTACTATGCATGTGCCATCTGATCACAGATCATATGACCTAGATGCTCGTATCACCGTAGCGGCTAATTAAGCTACGGGGAGCACCTAGTATGAGCAACGGGGAGCCATTGGATCCAAGATGCAGCGGCACACACGAGGCCTGAATGTTTTATTTGGAAAAAAACCTTTGGAGAGTTTGGAAATTGCGTATAATTACAAAGACTACTTCCAAGCCATTGGATCTCACTTCCAACGATGTAAAAACTCGTATCACCATAGCATCTAAGTTGCGGGGTGGATGTGATATTCTATGCCGCTGTCATTTTTGTCCGTAAACTTGCAAAATACGTGTAACTCGTGTCGTTACTTGTCTAACCGTGGAAAGTGTTTGTCCAAAAAAACCATCCTACACTGAAATATCGGAACAAGACACGGGGGTCCAACTTGTCATTGATCAAATTTGGACCTAAAACTAACAAATCTGAAAGACGAGATTCAAACTGGCAACCTGGACTACAAAGCGAAAGTCGATAGCCTGAAACAACAACGGTTGTTGGCTTTGTCCCATAACTTGATTTTATAGTATTACGTTGAGTAGAGTAGAGGGAGTGCCTCGTCAACACGTGCATGACCGTTGACTCACTTACCGGTGGGTCCCAGGTCTGCGATCTCTCTCTCCTCTCCATCGTCTAATATTTAGACGCACGGGCATACACGAAGAGCGGCGCTAGCTTGCCGTGCTGTTATTATAACTAAAAAAGCTTGGAAAATAGAAGAATCGCCTAGAACAAGAGACATTGTTGCTGGTCGAGACGGAGCTAACCACACCTATCCTTCGTGCCACGTTAGCACGATGAAGCTGTGTGGCTAGCGGGGTGTTTTCGACCGACTGGCTGGGTCCCGAGGTCAAACCATAGGTACTACGTCTGATACAGTATATTTTTACACGCACATTTTTTCCTCTGTGCCGAGACGTGGCACACCCTACCGCGTGGTTTCAGGGTCCTCCCGGGTGGTGCACGCATATATTCTTCCTTGTCGAGACGTGGGACGCCCTACAGCGCGTTTTCTGGGTCCTCCTCGGTCGTAGAGCCGAAGCAAGTAAATGAGTTATCAAATCACAAAAGACCACCTTTCCCGCCGAGTACATCAGTGAAGCATGGTGGCTAGCTAGTTGGGCTAGTGCGACCGATTAGCTAGGCCGCCGCCACATTTGTTTTTCACCCCTTTTTTATCCTTGTCGGCAGGTAAATTTAAATATCCACCTCGGCGTTGCTCTAGTGTTTGGGTGCGGCAGGAGTTTTAATTTTTTTGATTGACGGGAGTAGGCGCAGCAGGATTTTTAATTTTTTAATTGACGGGAGTAGGCGCGGCAGCAATTAGTCACGATGACTCCGCCTGTAAAACCCACCGCTCCCTGATGTGAGAAGTCGTCGACTGGTATTTTCCCATGGTGAAAACCAAAAGATTCCCCGCTCCTCGGCTGGCTCCCTCCGCCTTCCCGTAAATTGCATTGCCTTTCAGCCTTTTTGCCCCCTTTGCTTCCTCTCCCCATTGCTTCTACCTGGTGCCATGGCGGCACAGCAGATCACGGAGTCTGAGGTGAGGCGCCTGACACAGGAGCTCCAGGCCAAGGTTGTGGAGCTCAGGGTCAAGGACGTGGACCTCCGTGAGCTCAAGGAGCAGAGGAGTGCCATGCTCCTCCGTTATGTGCGGGAGTTCAGGGAGCTTCAAAAGCGGCAGGCCTCCACCACAAAGATGCTTGAGGCGTCAACGGCGTTGCTGCAGAAAGCGGGATATACGATAGGCCGTCAAGGGAGCCGGCTGGAGCACGAGCGGGCCGATCGTGACGAGGTCCAGGATTGCCTCGGCCACTTGGTGGACCAAGTTGCCACGCACATGTTGCGGCTATGCGATGCCTACCGTCGTGCCAGCCCGACCATGCCTGCCATCGGGCTAAACCCGTTCGACCACCCCGTCGACTTTAACAAGCTGCGGCTTCCTGACCTGGTCTCCTTCTTCACCTATATCTTCGAGGAGCTGAGCCGTCTCCACGCGATGGTGGGGGCGGAGCTGGACAAGGAGGGGTTGCGGGCTGCCGTTGCCGTTGCTGGGAGAATCCTCTCAGGGCTCCGTCACCGGAATCCATTCGTGCTATTGGACGCCGTCTTTGATGAGCTGGCTCCCGTCGACCGGGAGCGGGCTCTGCAGGCGGTTGCACCCTGCATCACCAACATCGTGCGCCTTGAGAAGCAGAGGGACTTCGGTGGTGTTTAGGCGCCCTCTGCATGGGCATGTCCATGTTTCGGTGCAACATGGCCGTTGGATCAAACTCAGACAATGCCGATCAGTCACTGTAGCACAAAGCGTGTGGGTGTATTTGGTTGCATTCTCATCTCAATATAATTGTTCCCTCTTCGTGTTTGTTGGGGAACGTTGCAGAAAATTAAAAATTCTCCTACGGTTTCACCAAGATCCATCTATGAGTTCATCTAAGCAACGAGTCATGGGAGACTGATTGCATCTACATACCACTTGTAGATCACAGGCGGAAGCGTTCAATGGAACGGGGATGATGGAGTCGTACTCGCCGTGATTCAGATCACCGATGACCTAGTGCCGAACGGACAGCACCTCCGCGTTCAACACACGTACGGAGCAGATGACGTCTCCTCCTTCTTGATCCAGCAAGGGGAAGGAGAGGTTGATGATGATCCAGCAGCACGACGGCGTGGTGGTGGATGCAGCAGAACTCCCAGGCTTCGCTAAGCAACTCACGGGAGGAGGAGGAGGTGTAGCAGAGGGAGGCGCCAAGGGCTTGGGGGTGCCGCCGCGCCTCCCTCCCTCCCTTTATATAGGTGCAAGAGAGGGGAGGCGCAGCCTTGCCCCTTCCTCCAAGGAAGGGGTGCGGCCAAGAGGGGGAGGAGTCCATCCTCCCCAAGGCACCCCTGAGGTGCCTTCCCCTTTAGGACTCTCCCTCCCCAAGTCTCCTTGGCGCATGGGCCTCTTGGGGCTGGTGCCCTTGGCCCATATAGGCCAAGGTGCGCCTTACAGCCCATGTGGCCCCACGGGCAGGTGGACCCCGGTGGACCCCGGACCCCTTTTGGCACTCCGGTACAATACCGATAAAGTGTGAAACTTTTCCGACCAAAATAAGACTTCCCATATATAAATCTTTACCTCCGGACCATTCCGAACTCGTAAATGGCGTCCGGGATCTCATCCGGGACTCGAACAACATTTGGTTTGCTGCATAC
This sequence comes from Aegilops bicornis, assembly GCA_021605145.1. Taxonomy (NCBI): domain Eukaryota; kingdom Viridiplantae; phylum Streptophyta; class Magnoliopsida; order Poales; family Poaceae; genus Aegilops; species Aegilops bicornis. The sequence goes on from CM038671.1 coordinate 108,498,050, forward strand.
TCATATTCATACAACCCTAAGCGTCCACCGAACCTTAAGTGGGTAGACCCTACGGGTTCGGAGACATCTGAGACATGACCGAGACGTTCTCCGGTCAATAACCAACAGCGGGATCTGGATACCCATGTTTGCTCCCACATGTTCCACGATGATCTCATCGGATGAACCACGATGTCAAGGACTCAATCGATCCCGTATACAATTCCCTTTGTCTAGCGGCATTGTACTTGCCCGAGATTCGATCGTCGGTATCCCGATACCTTGTTCAATCTCGTTACCGGCAAGTCTCTTTACTCGTTCCGTAACACATCATCCCGTGATCACCTCTTGGTCACATTGTGCACATTATGATGATGTCCTACCGAGTGGGCCCAGAGATACCTCTCCGTTTACGGAGTGACAAATCGATCTCGATTCGTGCCAACCCAATGCAGACACTTTCGGAGATACCGTAATGCACCTTTATAGCCACCCGATTCGTTGTGACGTTTGGTACACCCAAAGCATTCCTACGGTATCCGGGAGTTGCACGATCTCATGGTCTAAGGAAATGATACTTGACATTAGAAAAGCATTAGCATACGTACTACGATCTTTGTGCTAGGCTTAGGATTGGGTCTTGTCCATCACATCATTCTCCTAATGATGTGATCCCGTTATCAACAACATCCAATGTCCATGGTCAGGAAACCGTAACCATCTATTGATCAACGAGCTAGTCAACTAGAGGCTTACTAGGGACATGGTGTTGTCTATGTATCCACACATGTATCTGAGTTCCCTATCAATACAATTATAGCATGGATAATAAACGATTATCATGAACAAGGAAATATAATAAAAACTAATTTATTATTGCCTCTAGGGCATATTTCCAACAGTCACCCACTTGCACTAGAGACAATAAACAAGTTCACATCGCCATGTGATTAACATCGATAGGTCACATCGCCATGTGACCAACATCCAAAGAGTTTACTAGTGTCGCTAAACTAGTTCACATCACCATGTGATTAAGACTCAATGAGTTACGGGGTTTTGATCATGTTTTCCTTGTGAGAGAAGTTTTTAGTCAACGGGTCTGCAGATTCAGATCCGTATGTACTTTGCAATTCTCTATGTCATATTGTAAATGCTGCTTCCACGCTCCACTTGAAACTATTCCAAATGGTTGCTCCACTATACGTATCCGGTTTGCTACTCAGAGTCACTTTCGGATAGGTGTTAAAGCTTGCATCGATGTAACCCTTTACGCCCGAACTCTTTATCACCTCCATAATCGAGAAACATGTCCTTATTTACTCCAAGGACAATTTTGACCGCTGTCCAATGATCCCCATTCCTGGATCATTCTTGTACCCCTCGACCGACTCATGGTAAGGCACACTTGGTGCGGTACACAAAGATAGCATACTATAGAGCCTACGCCTAAAGCATAGGGGTCGACCTTCGTCCTTCTTTTACGCCGTGGTCGAGCTTTAAGTCTTAACTTCATACCTTACATCTCGTGCAAGAACTCCTTCTTTGATCGATCCATCTTGAACACCTTCAAGATCATGTCAAGGTATATGCTCATTTGAAAGTACCATTAAGCGGTTTTGATCTATCCTCATAGATCTTGATGCTCAATGTTTCAGTAGCTTAAACCAGGTTTTCTTTTGAAAAACACTTTTCAAATAACCCTATATGCTTTCCAGAAATTCTACATCATTTCTGATCAACAATATGTCAACAACATATACTTATCAGAAATTCTATAGTGCTCCCACTCATTTCTTTGGAAATACAAGTTTCTCATAAACTTTGTATAAACCCAAAATATTTGATCATCTCATCAAAGCGTACATTCCAACTCCTAGATGCTTACTCCAGTCCTTAGAAGGATTGCTGGAGTTTTGCATACTTGTTAGCGTCTTTCAGGATTTGTCAAAACCTTCTAGTTGTATTACATACAACCTTTCCTCAAGAAAATCGTCGAGAAAACAATATTTTTTGACATCCTATCTGCAAGATTTCATAAATAATGCAGTAACTGCTAATCCAATTCCAACAGACTCTTAGCATCGCTACGAATGAGAAAGTCTCATCGCAGTCAACTCCTTGAACTTGTCGGAAAACATCTTAACGACAAGTCGAGCTTTCTTAATGGTGACACTTTACCATCATTGTCCGTCTTCTTCCAAAATCCATTTGTACCCAACAGCCTCTACGACCATCAAGTAGTTCTTCCAAAGTCTACACTTTGTTTTCATACATGGATCCTCTCTCGGATTTTATGGCCTCAAGCCATTTGTCGGAATCCGGGCCCACCATCGCTTCTCCATAGCTCGTAGGTTCATTGTTGTCTAGCAACATGACCTTCAAGATAGGATCACCGTACTACTCAAGCGTACTGTCCTTGTCGCCCTCACGTGGTTTTGTAGTGACTTGATCCAAGCATTATGATCACTATCATCAACTTCCACTTCAATTGGTGTAGGTGCCACAGGAACAACTTCACGTGCCCTGCTACACACTAGTTGAAGTGATGGTTCAACAACCTCATCAAGTCTCCACCATCCTCCCACTCAATTCTTTCGAGAGAAACTTTTCCTCGAGAAAGGACCCGTTTCTAGAAACAATTACTTTTGCTTCCGGACCTGAGATAGGAGGTATACCCAACTGGTTTTTGGGTGTCCTATGAAGATGCATCTTATCCGCTTTGGGTTCGAGCTTATCATCCTGAAACTTTTCACATAAGCGTCGCAGCCCCAAACTTTTAAGAAACGACAACTTAGGTTTCTCCAAACCATAGTTCAAACGGTGTCGTCTCAACGGAACTACGTGGTGCCCTATTATAGTGAGTGCGGTTGTCTCTAATGCCTAACCCATGAACGATAGTGGTAATTCGATAAGAGACATCATGGTACGCACCATATCCAATAGGGTGCAACTATGATGTTCGGACACACCATCACACTATGGTGTTCCAGCGGTATTAATTGTGAAACAATTTCCACGGTGTCTTAATTGCGTGCCAAAGCTCGTAACTCAGATACTCATCTCTATGATCATATCATAGACATTTTTATCCTCTTGTCACAATGATCTTTAACTTCACTCTGAAATTACTTGAACCATTCAATAATTCAGACTTTGTGTTTCATCAAGTAAATATACTCAACATCTACTCGAATCATCTGTGAAGTCGAACATAACGATATTCACTTTGCATGCCTCAAAGACTCATTGGACTGCACACATCAAAATGTGTTACTTCCAACAGGTTGCTACCTTGTTCCATCTTCTGAAACCGAGGCTTTTCGGTCATCTTGCCCATGTGGTATGATTTGCATATCTCAAGTGATTCAAAATCAAGTGAGTCCAAACGATCCATCTGCATGGAGTTTCTTCATGCGTATACACCAATAGACATGGTTTGCATGTCTCAAACTTTTCAAAACGAGTGAGTCCAAAGATCCATCAACATGGAGCTTCTTCATGCTTTTATACCAATATGACTTACATGGCGGTGCCACAAGTACGTGGTACTATCATTACTATCTTATATCTTTTGGCATGAAAATGTGTATCACTATGATCGAGATTCAATAAACCATTCCTTTTAGGTGCTAGACCATTGAAGGTATTATTCAAATTAACAGAGTAACCATTATTCTCCTTAAATGAATAATCAGACATGGCAGACATAATCCAATCATGTCTATGCTCAACGCAAACACCAAATAGCAATTATTTAGGTTTAACACCAATGTCGATGGTAGAGGGAGCGTGCGATGCTTGATCATATCAACCTTGGAAACACTTCCAACACGTATCGTCAGCTCACCTTTAGCTAGTCTTCGTTTATTCGGTAGCTTTTGTTTCGAGTTACTAACACTTAGCAACCGAACCGGTATCTAATACCTGGTGCTACTAGGAGTACTAGTAAAGTACACATTAACATAATGTATATCCAATATACTTCTATCGACCTTGCCACCTTCTTATCTACCAAGTATCTAGGGTAATTCTGCTCCGATGGTTGTTCCCCTTATTACGAAGCACTTAGTCTCGGGTTTGGGTTCAACCTTGGGTTTCTTCCTTTGGAGCAAAGAATCGATTTGCCGTTTCATGAAGTGTCCCTTCTTGCCCTTGCCCTTCTTGAAACTAGTGGTTTCACCAACCATCAACAATTGATGCTCCTTCTTGATTTCTACTTCACTGTGTCAAACATCGTGAATACCTCAAGGATCATCATATCTATCCACGACATGTTATAGTTCATCACGAAGCTCTTAGCAGCTTGGTGGCAATGACTTTGGAGAAACATCACTATCTCATCCGGAAGATCAACTCCCACTCGATTCAAGTGATTGTTGCACTCGAGACAATGGAGCACAAGCTCAACAATTGAGCTTTTCTCCCTTAGTTTGCAGGCTAAGAAAATCGTCGAAGGTCTTATACCTCTTGACGTGGGCATGAGCCTGAAATCCCAATTTCAGCCCTCGAAACATCTCATATGTTCCGCGACGTTTCGAAAAACGTCTTTGGTGCCTCAACTCTAAATCGTTCAACTGAACTATCACGTAGTTATCAAAACGTGTATGTCCGATGTTCGTAACATCCATAAACGATGTTTGGGGTTCAGCACACTGAGCGGTACATTAAGGACATAAGCTTTCTACTGTCCGCATAATCGCTACTGTCAACTTTCAACTATATTTTTTCTAGGAACATATCTAAACAGTGGAACTAAAGCGTGAGCTTACGGCATAATTTGCAAAGATCTTTTGACTACGTTCAGGATAATTAAGTTCATCTCATGAACTCCCACTTAGATAGACATCCCTCTAGTCATCTAAGTGATTACATGATCCGAGTCAACTAGGCCGTGTCCGATCATCACGTGAGACGGACTAGTCATCATCGGTGAACATCTTCATGTTGATCGTATCTACTATACGACTCATGCTCTCGACCTTTCGGTCTCTTGTGTTCCGAGGCCATATGCGTACATGATAGGCTCATCAAGTTAACCTAAGTGTTCTGCGTGTGTAAATCTGGCTTACACCCGTTGTATGTGAACGTAAGAATCTATCACACCCGATCATCACGTGGTGCTTCAAACGATTTAACTTTAGCAACGGTGCACAGTTAGGGAGAACACTTTCTTGAAATTTTTATGACGGATCATCTTATTTACTACCGTTGTTCTAAGTAAACAAGATGCATAAACATAATAAACATCACATGCAATTATATAGTAGTGACATGATATGGCCAATATCATATAGCTCCTTTGATCTCCATCTTCGGGGCTCCATGATCATCTTGTCACCGGCATGACACCATGATCTCCATCATCATGATCTCCATCATCGTCTCTTCATGAAGTTGTCACGCCAACGACTACTTCTACTTCTATGGCTAATCGCGTTTAGCAATAAAGTAAAGTAATTTACATGGCGTTCTTCAATGACACGCAGGTCATACAAAAAATAAAGACAACTCCTATGGCTCCTGCCGGTTGTCATACTCATCGACATGCAAGTCGTGATTCCTATTACAAGAACATGATCTCATACGTCACATATATCATTTCATCATTCATCACAACTTTGGCCATATCATATCACAAAACACTTGCTGCAAAAACAAGTTAGACGTCCTCTAATTGTTGTTGCAAGTTTTATGTGGCTGCAATAGGGTTCTAGCAAGAACGTTTTCTTACCTACGTGAAAGCCACAACGTGATTTGTCAACTTCTATTTACCCTTCATAAGGACCCTTTTCATCGAATCCGCTCCAACTAAAGTGGGAGAGGCAGACACCCACTAGCCACCTTATGCAACTAGTGCATGTCGGACGGTGGAACCAGTCTCACGTAAGCGTACGTGTAAGGTCGGTCCGGGCCGCTTCATCCCACAATACCGCTGAAGCAAGATAAGACTAGTAGCGGCAAGAAAGTAGACAACATCTACGCCCACAACAAATTGTGTTCTACTCGTGCAATAGAGAACTACGATAGACCTAGCTCATGATGCCACTTGTTAGAACGCGTTGCAGAAAATTAAAAATTTTCCTACGGTTTCACCAAGATCCATCTATGAGTTCATCTAAGCAAAGAGTCATGGGAGAGTGATTGCATCTACATACCACTTGTAGATCACGTGCGGAAGTGTTCAATGGAACGGGGATGATGGAGTCGTACTCGCCGTGATTCAGATCACCGATGACCTAGTGCCGAACGGACAGCACCTCCGCGTTCAACACACGTACGGAGCGGATGACGTCTCCTCCTTCTTGATCCAGCAAGGGGGAAGGAGAGGTTGATGATGATCCAGCAGCACAACGGCGTGGTGGTGGATGCAGCAGAGAACTCGGCAGGCTTCGCTAAGCAACTACGGGAGGAGGAGGAGGTGTAGCAGAGAGGAGGCGCCAAGGGCTTGGTGGTGCCGCTGCCCCTCCCTCCCTCCCTTTATATAGGTGCAAGAGAGGGGAGGGTGCAGCCTTGCCCCTTCCTCCAAGGAAGGGGTGCGGCCAAGAGGGGAGGAGTCCATCCTCCCAAGGCACCTCGGAGGTGCCTTCCCCTTTAGGACTCTCCCTCCCCAAGTCTCCTTGGCGCATGGGCCTCTTGGGGCTGGTGCCCTTGGCCCATATAGGCCAAGGCGCACCCCTACAGCCCATGTGGCCCCAGGGCAGGTGGACCCCGGTGGACCCCGGACCCCTTTCGGCACTCCGGTACAATACCGATAAAGTGTGAAACTTTTCCAAGCAACCAAAATAAGACTTCCCATATATAAATCTTTACCTCCGGACCATTCCGAACTCCTCGTGACGTCCGGGATCTCATCCGGACTCGAACAACATTCGGTTTGCTGCATACTCATATTCATACAACCCTAAGCGCCACCGAACCTTAAGTGTGTAGACCCTACGGGTTCGGAGACATGAGACATGACCGAGGCGTTCTCCGGTCAATAACCAACAGCGGGATCTGGATACCCATGTTGGCTCCTACATGTTCCACGATGATCTCATCGGATGAACCACGATGTCAAGGACTCAATCGATCCCGTATACAATTCCCTTTGTCTAGCGGCATTGTACTTGCCCGAGATTCGATCGTCGGTATCCCGATACCTTGTTCAATCTCGTTACCCGGCAAGTCTCTTTACTCGTTCCGTAACACATCATCCCATGATCAACCTCTTGGTCACATTGTGCACATTATGATGATGTCCTACCGAGTGGGCCCAGAGATACCTCTCCGTTTACGGAGTGACAAATCCAGTCTCGATTCGTGCCAACCCAATGACACTTTCGGAGATACCGTAATGCACCTTTATAGCCACCCGATTCACGTTGTGACGCTTTGGTACACCCAAAGCATTCCTACGGTATCCGGGAGTTGCACAATCTCATGGTCTAAGGAAATGATACTTGACATTAGAAAAGCATTAGCATACGAACTACAATCTTTGTGCTAGGCTTAGGATTGGGTCTTGTCCATCACATCATTCTCCTAATGATGTGATCTCGTTATCAACAACATCCAATGTCCATGGTCAGGAAACCGTAACCATCTATTGATCAACGAGCTAGTCAACTAGAGGCTTACTAGGGACATGGTGTTGTCTATGTATCCACACATGTATCTGAGTTTCCTATCAATAAAATTATAGCATGGATAATAAATGATTATTATGAACAAGGAAATATAATAATAACTAATTTATTATTGCCTCTAGGGCATATTTCCAACAGTGTTAACCTACTAGTGTGGACTCATGCACCCTTCATGCACTCTGCCAAACACCCAAAAGTGGGTCGAGAAGGGAACTTTTGCTCCCATCCCGTGCACCCTTCATACACCCTGCCTAACACTGATTCGTGCTTCATATGGTTCATGTTTCATGGAGTACTGTAGCACCATACTCTCCGTGCGCTGTAGACCTGATTCTGTTAACATTGATCTCACCGTTCATTCTTGACCGGACAGTCGAAAAAGAGGTACTATGTTACTACATTACTATTCATATAGTTGACATGCGCACAACATCATTTGTTATCGTCATATCTTACTACACTAGCAACTAGATTATGTAGTAGTGACGTATGAACCACTGCACATGCCTAGTAGTAGGAGCATTGTGTATGTTTAAGTGGCTGCCGTGTTTCGCACTCCTCCATCGTAAGAGTGGAAACGCTTGCTGTAATAATTTTTTTTCTTCAGAAAAATAATGGACACGCTCTACAGTGCGGATCCTCCTTCACGGTCTTCGAGAACCTTGCTACTCACCTTTGCCGACGTGTGGGACAGCCAGCATCGGGGTCCACCAGCCATGCACTAAATTATTCCGTAGTAGAGTGCCCAACTACATGGTAGACTACCCCGATCGAAGCGCCGCAGTAATGCCCAATGAGCCGTCAAATCACAAAACCCCCTCCTTTCCAGCACTAAGTTGGACGGACGAATCAACCATCATTTCACTCTTCTCTCTCAGCTTCTCTCTTGAAGAAAACCCCCACTCGCTTCTCCCTCATCTTGTTCCTCGTTTCTTCAAGAAAACCCCGACCTGCTTCTGCCATTGTTCTTCTCTCCCAAAGAAGGAAAGGTGAGCGCATCAATGGTGTTGATTACGCCAAGGCCGGTCTTGCAACCTCGAGACTGATCCTATAACTCCCTCTCTGTTCTTCTTTTGGGTTTGTGATTATGGTTTCTTTTCTTTTATTTCTATCTGACAGCTTCTTGATGGACGCTGGAGCACCGGCTGAAGTGATGGCTCTGGCCAAAACCGTCGAGGCTCATGGTACGAAGAAGTGCAAGCACCCTGCCGAGACTACCGCAGACAAGCTCAAAGCCATCGCCCTGTCCAAGCCCCCATCTCCGGGATCCCTCATTAAGCAAGTCCAGGTAATATCTCTTCTTGACGATCTTTTTCTTGATCTTGATCGTGTTTTTTCATCTAACACGCAGTACTAGTACTAGTAGTACAACTTTCTGGGTGATCTTGCATGTGATTTTTGTGTGCCAAGTGACGGTTCTAAATTCCTCTTTTCACCAAAACATGTGAGAGGTTGACACTGATTCTTATAGATTACTTTAAACTACTTTATGAACATCAATGCTACCTTTGAAGAGGGTATATTTGCCTCAGTAACTTGTGTTATGGATATTGCAAGTAATCCCTCTGCTCTCATGCCTTTGAAGACATGTTCTAGTGTCTTCGTTCACTCATTTCTGTGCGTATATGTAGTCATATATGGAGTATAATATTGAAAATCATCTTATATTTCTCAACGGAGGTAATAATAAAATATTTGGTTTCTGTTTGAATTAGAACCAGGTCCGCGGTGGAGATGAAGTTCTCAAAGTCATGCCGTGTGAACTGGAAGACCTGAGGATGAGTTCTACTGCTAAACTATCTAGCTATTGTGTCCTTGCCGCCATGTTTCCTGAACTAGTGTTTTCATGTACCATGGTTGTCAGGCGTGTTCTCGAGGCTGTACTTGACCACAACAATTTCCTGGTTGTGCCTTCGATTATGAAGGGTGTGGTTCTTGTAAAGCTTCCTGACAAATCTGATGCGGCCTGTCTTCATCGTCATGTTTATGAGTGGAAACACCACTCTGTTAGGTTCTCCAAGGTTGACGAGATGGTGATGGTGCCGGTACACATCTCTCATGAAGTCCATGGCCTAGTCAGTTATGCGGGGTTCATCCCGTAGGTCGGTGGCAAGACATAGTCTGCAGAGTTTAATTACTGCAACTTTGCTTGTCTGTAGTAAGTACTATTGTTCAGTACTTGATTTGTGTTTGTGAACCTGTATTGTTTAATCTTGCCGCTTTTGGTGTGTGGTGAGTCCCGAGAATAGTCTATGTTAATGTCTGTCCACTCAATTTAGTCTCATATATTTTGAAGTATCCAGATCATATTTTTTGTGAGGACGGTTTATCAATTATGGTTACACTCCAATATCTGTATGCATTGCAGGGTTTATCGCACCCACCAGGATTTCCAGTCCCTTGGATGTTCGGTCCATATGATTTGTCAGGACCTTTGGACTGTCCTGCTTGTGGGAGTAGGCGGGGGCCCTGCATGCCACACGTAGTTCGATGATCAATCTTCTCTTTAGTACTTCAACATAGTGATTTCCTGGTAAGGATTCACTCGTGCCACATCAAGTACATCTTATTGATTTACTGTCTAAATCTTATTGATTTAATGTCATGTTTTCTTTCTTTTGCTACAATTTGACGATGCAGGTTTTGCCATGTGACATTCATTATAGAATAAACCGTTTGGTTTGCTCTACGATGGCTATTTTTGCAGGTTTCACTTCTTATGTCGTGTCAGTAACGAAGGCACTGCCCATCACTTATATTCTTTGGAAAAAATTGGATCGATGTTGTCTGAGTACAAGCTGAATCCCTATGATGAACTGCAGTTTGGTTTAACAAACACGCCACAATTAGTCCTTCTCGCGTTTAAAAGAAATGAAGAAAAAACTGGATCACGTTCATGAAGCCTGGTCAAGTTAGAAAGCTGATCATAGCAGACCAGACACGATCACCGCTGTCTCGCATATCGGTACAACCTTCAGCAACGGATTGAGCACCGGCAGTTGCTCTAGCACTGACAGCGGCAGCAGCTCAGTCTGATCCAGCTAAGGATTGGGCACCGACCACGTCAGAGGATCAGGCTGATCTACCAGAGGATCGGGCATCGACACCGGCACCAGCTCTACAAGGAGCACCATCTCCGGCAAAGAAGGCAGCACTACCAATCGCACCAAAGACGGCACCAAAGAACGGCTTCAAGACTGCACCAACACTTGCACTTGCATCTGCTCCGGCCCGATGCAGGTAATCGAACAAGCAGTTGCACGCAACAGGCCGGGCTGCAGTTCGCACTTCATATACCAAAGTCCTTACAAAAACCCACATGTCCACCTTCTTGGTAAGCATTGCCGCCCAAGTGCTTCGTTCTTTTTTCTTTCCATGTTGTTTCACATGATTCACTGTGTTGATCTAATTGTCTGTGTATGTCTTCTTGTTTGCAAACAGAGAATTCCTAGAGCAACGAGGGAGTCGTTCAACAATCCGGTCGATCGTGGCCAAGTTTCTCTTACCATGCGCAGCCTTGGTGTGAATGAACCTGCTCAATATACCGTAAGTACAAAGGATGGTTGCATGATGATTGGTGCTAAAGGATGGTCAAGGTTCAAATCTAAATCATATCATGCGGTAGGGGATGATGTCAAAATCAAACTTTCTCGGCAAGGAGAGCTGGTCCAAATCAACTTTGAAATTCTTCAATAGCAACACGCAACTGCCGAACTGATCTATCCTCCGAGAGATTTTGATTTAATAATCTGGCATGGTGAAACAAGTGACCTGTCTGTATAACTAGTACGACGGTATTATTTATCACATGGTATATCGTTGATAGGATTGCAACTCTGACTGCTGGTTAGGAACTGTCGTTCGATTTCATTCCGACAGCTGCCGTGCTTTATTCAATTTTGTGTATTCGCCTTGCGACAGCATCTAAAACCATCGCCGTACCGATCGCTTGCAATATGAAAAGCACTGAGGTAGAACACATGGGCCCCTCAAACATGCAGGCCCACCGGACTATGGCCCAAAGTCCAGAACCGTGAGTCTGTCTGAGTATTATATTCTCAGCTGAACCCCCATAATGCCCGTGCGTTGCACGTAACATCAAGATGCATTTGTATGAGTATTTTATCTTCTGAGAGAAAATGATGAACGAGGGAAGGCCTTATTTGCAAATGTGGAGAGGTGTGTGGGTACCTTTTTGCAAAATTGCCATAGTTTCCTTCCTGTCCGTCAGATATAAATCGGACGACCTATATTGCAAGATGGCAGGCACACCATCATCGCCAACTCGTCTATACTGTGTTAAAAAACTCTATTTTTTATAATTATATATGTTATATATATTCCCCTTGATTTTTCTTATGTATAAAGTTGTGATATAAAAGATTTTTATATTTCTTTACAGAGGGAGTATCTCTCTGTCAAAAATATATTTATGTGTAACTAGTTACTCATGTCTTTCTACTTCCTTTCGCTGATATGTGGGGCATCCGGCAAAAGGGTCCACGTGCCATATGCACCAAATTAGAGTGCACAACTGCACGGTAGACACACCCTGATCGTAGCGCCGCAGTAATGCCCAATGAGCCGTCAAATCACAAAACCCACCACCTTTCCAGCTTTAGCTGTAAGCTGGACGGACGAAGCGGCAATATTTCACTGGGCCTGAATCCCCTTCTCCCTCGTATGCTTGTTAAGAGAAAACCCCCTCTCGGCGATTGCATAGGGTTTTCTCATGGAGAACCAGGTACGAATTCTTCATCCATCCCCGATAAATCCAAGTCCCTTGATCACGGGTAATCCTAGGATGGCAGCCATTGCGTTGATGCATTTTTCTTCCTACTGAATCTAGTGTGTTTCATTTGCAGTGCCCAAAGTGCGAGGACCCTACAGGTTTCTGCGCCCTCGGCGAGATGCCACACTTGTTCCTTCTCATCCTAACACAGGATTTTAAAACGCGCACAGTATGTTCCTAGAATCCTCTTTTCTATCCGGGAGGGTGGGGTTTTTTGAACATGTTGTCGACTAATTTGGAAATTTGGATTGCTATATTTGGATAAAAGGTACTAGTACGATGGTCAACACTGGCGTGAAGGAGGAAATTATTTCTAGATTTGGATAGGGAATACATTGTGTTCTCATATTATTTTTCTGCGATTGCATTACTTGCTCTGCCAGAACACATGTACTCAAGATGCTCGGCCTTGCCATAACTGAATACACCAGTTTAATGGTCACAATGAAGACAGGCCATGGATATAAGTTCTGAGTTGGGTTCATGAACCAAGAAGATCACTGCTTTTTTTATGGCCGAACTTGGATAAACTTTCTCAAGTGTTGCGGACTGAAAATTGGCGCACGAATGTTGATGGAAATAGCAGAACCTGGTCTCATCTTCATTGCAATCTTCTACCCCGACGTCGTTCCAATTGTTCATCCATGTTAGTTTTGTATCTGGTTCTTGCTGGTTACCTCGATTACTTCTTAATCCACCTATTCTGTCTAACTAATCACAATTTAACTTTAGAAATAGCAACGAATCTCTCATGAAGATGCTACTTCTAACTAATATTTTCTTATAATTAGTGGCACGTGTAGGTTTTTTCAGAGTTAATCAGGCTGCTCGTTTGTTATTCCATAAGAACTTCGGCGATTCTTGATGACCTGAAGTTGATTTGGGACGACATCCACAAGTTCCTACACTTTATTGATCGTCTTGAGGTCCTTGTGGGGCATTTCAATGGTGGAAGGCCATGTGGGATATGTGTGCATCACTGCACTCGTTGGACAGATCCAAGCGTGGTCGAGAAACTTATGGTACGAGTTGTTTTCTCATTATATATGTTGTTCATAAACTATTGCTTATACACAATTTTTGATTGTGGTCTTCTTGAAATGTAAACCGCCCGATTCTATTGTTCCTATACAAATGCCTGACCATGGTCGGGTGATACGTCTCCAACGTATCTATAATTTTTTATTGTTCCATGCTATTATATTATCCATCTTGGATGTTTATGGGCTTTATTTCACTTTTATATTATTTTTGGGACTAACCTATTGACCCAGAGCCCAGTGCCAGTTCCTGTTTTTTCCCTTGTTTCAGTGTTTCGAAGAAAAGGAACATCAAACGGAGTCGAAACGGAATGAAACCTTCTGGAGAAGTTATTTTTGGAAGGAAAGCTACCCGTTAGACTTGGAGTGCATCTTAGGAAAGAAACGAGGGAGCCATGAGGTAGGGAGCACCCCCCACCCCCTAGGGCACGCCCTCCACCCTCATGGGCCCCTCGTGGCTCCCCTGACGTATTTCTTCCTCCTATATATACACATATACCCTAAAATCTTCGGGGAACAGAATAGATCTGGAGTTCCGCGGCCGCAAGTCCTTGTAGCCACCAAAAACCTCTCGGGACCCTATTCCGGCACCCTGCCGGAGGGGGGAACCCTCACCGGTGGCCATCTTCATCATCCCGACGCTCTCCATGACGAGGAGGGGGTAGTTCACCCTCAGGGCTGAGGGTATGTACCAGTAGCTATGTGTTTGATCTCTCTCTCTCTCGTGTTCTTGATTTGGCACGATCTTGATGTATCGCAAGCTTTGCTATTATAGTTGGATCTTATGTTTCTTCTCCCCCTCTACTCTCTTGTAATGGATTGAGTTTTCCCTTTGAAGTAATCTTATCGGATTGAGTCTTTAATGACTTGAGAACACTTCATGTATGTCTTGCCGTGCATATCTGTGGTGACAATGGCATATCACGTGATCCACTTGATGTATGTTTTGGTGATCAACTTGCGGGTTCCTCCCATGAACTTATGCATAGGGGTTGGCACACGTTTTCGTCTTGATTCTTCGGTAGAAACTTTGGGGCACTCTTTGAGGTTCTATGTGTTGGTTGAATAGATGAATCTGAGATTGTGTGATGCTTATCGTATAATCATACCCACGGATAGTTGAGGTGACATTGGAGTATCTAGGTGACATTAGGGGTTTGGTTGATTTGTGTCTTAAGGTGTTATTCTAGTACGAACTCTAGGGCTGTTTGTGGCACTTTTAGGAATAGCCCAACGGATTGATTGGAAAGAATAACTTTGAGGTGGTTTCGTACCCTACCATAATCTCTTCGTTTGTTCTCCACTATTAGTGACTTTGGAGTGACTCTTTGTTGCATGTTGAGGGATAGTTATATGATCCAATTATGTTATTATTGTTGAGAGAACTTGCACTAGTGAAAGTATGAACCCTAGGCCTTGTTTCCTAGCATTGCAATATCGTTTATGCTCACTTTTATCATTAGTTACCTTGCTGTTTTTATATTTTCAGATTACAAAACCTATATCTACCATCCATATTGCACTTGTATCACCATCTCTTGGCGAACTAGTGCACCTATACAATTTACCATTGGATTGGGTGAGTTGGGGACACAAGAGACTCTTTGTTATTTGGTTGCAGGGTTGCTTGAGAGAGACCATCTTCATCCTACGCCTCCCACGGATTGATAAACCTTAGGTCATCCACTTGAGGGTAATTTGCTACTGTCCTACAAACCTCTGCACTTGGAGGCCCAACAACGTCTATAAGAAGAAGGTTGTGTAGTAGACATCAAGCTCTTTTCAGGCGCCGTTGCTAGGGAGGCTAGGTAAGCGGCACTCACACCCCGTCAACTAAGCTCTTTTTTGGCGCCGTTTCCGGGGAGGTGAGTGCTTGAAGGTATATCATTAGATCTTGCAATCTAATCTTTTTGTTTCTTGTTTTATCACTAGTTTAGTCTATAAAAGAAAACTACAAAAAAATGGAATTGAGTTTGTCTCATACGCTTCATCTTTGTAATATCTTTCTTGGGTATGATGGAAAGGAAAATTGTGCCAAAGTGTTAGAAGAAGAATGCATTAAAATGTTTGGCACTAAATCTTTGAATGATGAGCATGATTGCAATGTTGTTAGTATGAACTCTTTGAATATCCATAGTACTAATGATGATTGCACTAGTCATGATGAAAATGTCTCTTATAAGCATGTCGATTTTTGTGAAGTGCATAGAGTTTGCAAATACATACCAAAAAGGGAAGATAGATTTTGCAAGAGGCATAAGTACTTAGAAACTAAATGGTTGCAAGAAAGGCTAGATGTTTGTGCTGAAAATTTAAATTTTCTTAGCTGTACTTGTGAACTTTGCAATGAACATGGTCATTTAACTATCCGATGCAAATTGTTTCATGATCTAATCGTTTCCAAAAAGTGTGATGACTTGATTTCCCTTGCACATCATAATGAACTTAGTTTGCTTATGGGCTATGAATAAATGAAACATATAACTAACTATCTTCCAGAATTTTCCCATTATAAACTTCTTGGTTTTGATCTAGAGGAAATTTATATGCATTGTGCAGTGAATTGCATTGAAAATCCTTATATTGCCAATTACATAAAGAAAAGAAAGCAAATAGAAGATGAATAGAACACTAATGAAAGGGAATAGACTTCCCAATATCCTCCTATTATTTCTTATGATGAATCAGGTAACGAGGAGGACCTTTCTATTCAACCAATCTCAACGAGGAGGAGCTCAAAAAAGAGGGATAAACCCACACATGATGTGAATAAGAGAAACAAAAAACGGAGAAGCAAAGGTAAAAATGTATCCCTCTCAAATGATGTTGCTCCTACTACTCATTGTGATGATGATAATTGATATACTATTGGTGCTATCCATACTATTAATAATGAGAGTGATTATGCTTATGATATGAAAAGGCCCAAGCTTGGGGATGCTATGTTTGATGAGGATGACACATTTGAGAATATATTTGCTGAAATTAATGTTTGTCCCAATCTTGGGGATGCTACGTTTAATGAAGATGATATTTTTAGCCTCCCAAGTTTTGATATGCAAATTTATAAGAACGATAGCATGCCTCCTACTTATGATGATTATATTGATGAAAGTGGATTTGGAAGAGTGTCAACTTTAGGAAGTAGTGATCCCACAATATTGGAGGATGTTGAATCTTATAATATTTATGAAAGGGTATTTGGAGAGGTCATGACTTTATTTAGTGATGTATCCACTATTTCGGAAGAGGTTTCAATCGATTATGATGAGAATGAAGTTGCTACTTATGATGATTATTGTGATGAAACTTATGCTATAAAAAGTAGTGATGATTATATTTATAAAACTTGTCATGATTATGATTACCCTTTTTCTGAACATTACTCTTCTAATGTGGAAACAATTTATAGTAGTCAAGTCTTTTATGATACTCCCACTATCCCGAATGAGAAGAATTTTGCTTATGTGCAGAGTAGTAATTTTCTATGCTTGTAGATCATGAAAAGAATGCTTTAGGTGCTGGTTATATTGTTGAATTCATTCATGATGCTACTGAAAATTACTATGAGGGAGGAATACATGCTTTTAGGAATTGCAATAATTTCAAGTTTCCTCTCTATGTGCTTAAAGTTTTGATGTTATGTTTGTTTTTCCTTCCTATGCTAGTTGATTATTGTTCCCATAAGTTGTTTGCTCACAAAATCCCTATGCATAGGAAGTGGGTTAGACTTAAATGTGCTAGTCATATTCTTCTTGATGCTCTCTTTATGTTTCAATTCTTATCTTTTATGTGAGCATCATTGAAATCATCATGCCTAGCTAGGGGCGTTAAATGATAGCGCTTGTTGGGAGGCAACCCAATTTTATTTTAGTTTCTTGCTTTTTTGTTATGTTTAGGAATAAATAATTCATTTAGCCTCTGGTTAGATGTGTTTTTGTGTTTTACTTAGTGTTTGTGCCAAGTAGAACCTTTGGGAAGACTTGGGGGAAGTCTTTATTATCATGCTGTAGAAAACAGAAACTTTAGTGCTCACGAGATTAGATAAAAAAAATTATTGGAGAGTGATATTTAGTTGATTCTTTTTTCAGATGATTACTAAACAAATTCCTAGGTCCACAAATTTATTTTAGAATTTTTCGAGTTCCAGAAGTTTCCGTTAGTTACAGATTACTACAGACTGTTCTGTTTTTGACAGATTCTGTTTTCTATGTGTTGTTTGTTTATTTTGATGAATCTATGAGTAGTATCGGAGGGTATGAACCATAGATAAGTCGGAATACAGTAGGTTTAATACCAATATAAATAAAGAATGAGTTCATTACAGTACCATGAAGTGGTGTTTTGTTTTCTTTCGCTAACGGAGCTCACGAGATTTTCTGTTAAGTTTTGTGTTGTGAAGTTTTCAAGTTTTGGGTAAAGATTCGATGGACTATGGAATAAGGAGTGAAAGAGCCTAAGATTGGGGATGCCCAAGGCACCCCAAGGTAATATTCAAGGACAACCAAGAGCCTAAGCTTGGGGATGCCGGAAGGCATCCCTCTTTCGCTCACGTTCATCGGTAACTTTACTTGGAGCTATATTTTTATTCACCACATGATATGTGTTTTGCTTGGAGTGTCATTTTATTTTCTTTAGTTGTGCTTGCTGTTTGAATAAAATACCAAGATCTGAAATTCTTAAATGTTAGAGAGTCTTCACATAGTTGCATAATTATTCGACTACTCATTGATCTTCACTTATATCTTTCGGAGTAGTTTGTTGTTTGCTCTAGTGCTTCACTTATATCTTTTAGAGCACGGTGGTGGATTTGTTTTATAGAAACTATTGATCTCTCATGCTTCACTTAGATTATTTTGAGAGTCTTAAATAGAATGGTAATTTTTTTAAATAATCCTAATATGCTTGGTATTCAAGATTAGTAAAAACTTTCTTATGAGTGTGTTGAATACTAAGAAAAGTTTGATGCTTGATGATTGTTTTGAGATATGGAGATAGTAATATTAGAGTCATGCTAGTTGGGTAGTTCTGAATTTGAGAAATACTTGTTCCTAAGTTTGTGATTCCCGTAGCATGCACGTATGGTGAACCGTTATGTGATGAGGTCGGAGCATGATTTATTTATTGATTGTCTTCCTTATGAGTGGCGGTCGGGGAATGACGATGGTCTTTTCCTACCAATCTATCCCCCTAGGAGCATGCGTGTAATACTTTGCTTTCATAACTTGTAGATTTTTGCAATAAGTATATGAGTTCTTTATGACTAATGTTGAGTCCATGGATTATACACACTTTTCTTCCTTCCACCATTGCTAGCCTCTCTAATACTGCGCACTTTTCGCCGGTATCATACACCCACCATATACCTTCCTCAAAACAGCCACCATACCTGCCTATCATGTCATTTCCATAGCCATTCCGAGATATATTTCCATGCAACTTTTCACCGTTCCGTTTATTATGACATGCTCCATCTTTGTCATATTGCTTTGCATGATCATGTAGTTGACATCGTATTTGTGGCAAAGCCACCGTTCATAATTCTTTCATACATGTCACTCATGAGTCATTGCACATCTCGGTACACCGCCGGAGGCATTCATATAGAGTCATATTTTGTTCTAAGTATCGAGTTGTAATTCTTGAGTTGTAAGTAAATAAAAGTGTGATGATCATCATTATTAGAGCATTGTCCCAGTGAGGAAAGGATGATGGAGACTATGATTCCCCCACAAGTCGGGATGAGACTCCGGACGAAAAAATAAAAAAAGGAGAAAAAAGAGAAGGCCCAAAAAAATGAGAGAAAAAGAGAGAAGGGACAATGCTACTATCCTTTTACCACACTTGTGCTTCAAAGTGGCACTATGATCTTCATGATAGAGAGTCTCCTATGATATCACTTTCATATACTAGTGGGAATTTTTCATTATAGAACTTTGCTTGTATATTCCAATGATGGGCTTCCTCAAAATGCCCTAGGTCTTCGTGAGCAAGCGAGTTGGATGCACACCCACTTAGTTTATTTTGTTGAGATTTCATATACTTATAGCTCTAGTGCATCCGTTGCATGGCAATCCCTACTCACTCACATCGATATCTATTGATGGGAATCTCCATAGCCCGTTGATACGCCTAGTTGATGTGAGACTATCTTCTCCTTTTTTGTCTTCTCCACAACCACCATTCTATTCCACCTATAGTGCTATGTCCATGGCTCACGCTCATGTATTGCGTGAAAATTGAAAAGTTTTGAGAAAGTCAAAAGTATGAAACAATTTCTTGGCTTGTCATCGGGGTTGTGGATGATTTAAATATTTTGTGTGGTGAAGATAGAGCATAGCCAGACTATATGATTTTGTAGGGATAACTTTCTTTGGCCATGTTATTTTGAGAAGACATAATTGCTTAGTTAGTATGCTTGAAGTATTATTATTTTTGTGTCAATATGAACTTTTATCGTGAATCTTTCGGATCTGAATATTCATACCACAATTAAGAAGAATTACATTGAAATTATGCCAAGTAGCATTCCACATCAAAATTCTCTTTTTATCATTTACCTACTCGTGGACGAGCAGGAATTAAGCTTGGGGATGTTGATACGTCTCCAACGTATCTATAATTTTTATTGTTCCATGCTATTATATTATCCATCTTGTATGTTTATGGGCTTTATTATGCACTTTTATATTATTTTTGGGACTAACCTATTGACCCAGAGCCCAGTGCCAGTTCCTGTTTTTTCCCTTGTTTCATTGTTTCGAGTAAAAGGAATATCAAACGGAGTCGAAACGGAATGAAACCTTCTGGAGAAGTTATTTTTGGAAGGAAAGCTACCAGATAGACTTGGAGTGCACGTCAAGAAAGAAACGAGGGAGCCACGAGGTAGGGGGCACACCCTCCACCCTCGTGGGCCCCTCGTGGCTCCCTTGACGTATTTCTTCCTCCTATATATACCCATATACCCTAAAAACTTCGGGGAACAGAATAGATCTGGAGTTCCGCCGCCGCAAGCCTCTGTAGCCACCAAAAACCTCTCGGGACCTGTTCGGCACCTGCGGAGTGGGGAACCTCACCGTGGCCATCTTCATCATCCGGCGCTCTCCACGACGAGGAGGGTAGTTCACCCTCGGGGCTGAGGGTATGTACCAGTAGCTATGTGTTTGATCTCTCTCTCTCTCTCTCGTGTTCTTGATTTGGCACGATCTTGATGTATCGCGAGCTTTGCTATTATAGTTGGATCTTATGTTTCTTCTCCCCCTCTAATCTCTTTTAATGGGTTGAGTTTTCCCTTTGAAGTAATCTTATCAGATTGAGTCTTTAATGACTTGAGAACACTTCATGTATGTCTTGCCGTGCATATCTGTGGTGACAATGGGATATCACGTGATCCACTTGATGTATGTTTTGGTGATCAACTTGCGGGTTCCGCCCATGAACTTATGCATAGGGGTTGGCACACGTTTTCGTCTTGATTCTCCGGTAGAAACTTTGGGGCACTCTTTGAGGTTCTATGTGTTGGTTGAATAGATGAATCTGAGATTGTGTGAAGCTTATCGTATAATCATACCCACGGATACTTGAGGTGACATTGGAGTATCTAGGCGACATTAGGGTTTTGGTTGATTTGTGTCTTAAGGTGTTATTCTAGTACAAACTCTAGGGCTATTTGTGGCACTTATAGGAATAGCCCAACTGATTGATTGGAAAGGATAACTCTGAGGTGGTTTCGTACCCTACCATAATCTCTTCGTTTCTTCTCCACTATTAGTGACTTTGGAGTGACTCTTTATTGCATGTTGAGGGATAGTTATATGATCCAATTATGTTATTATTTTTTAGAGAACTTGCACTAGTGAAAGTATGAACCCTAGGCCTTGTTTCCTAGCATTGCAATACCATTTACGCTCACTTTTATCATTAGTTACCTTGCTGTTTTTATATTTTCATATTACAAAAACCTATATCTACTATCCATATTGCACTTGTATCACCATCTCTTCATGAACTAGTGCACCTATACAATTTACCATTGTATTGGGTGTGTTGGGGACACAAGAGACTCTTTGTCATTTGGTTGCAGGGTTGCTTGAGAGGGACCATCTTCATCCTACGCCTCCCACGGATTGATAAACCTTAGGTCATCCACTTGAGGGAAATTTGCTACTGTCCTACAAACCTCTGCACTTGGAGGCCCAACAACGTCTGCAAGAAGAAGGTTGTGTAGTAGACATCATCAGGTCAGACTTGCGCTTGGTCACAACATGATGTTTATGTCGACCTACTATGTTCCCCTTGGAGGTGAAAAGATACTTATTCATGGGTGGTCACAAATAATGAAGGCCCGTCCATCTTGGAGAATAGGACAGAAGATTATGTTCCTGCTTTTCCATGGCTCTAAAGCAAATATCATGTTTATTGACCACATTGCGAGATGAAGCCGCTTTCAGAAGGTTGTGGATGCGCGGGGTGGAGCTTGGGCCTTGTCCTGGGGCTTGGCGGCCTCACCCTTGGTTAATTGTAGGTAAAGTAGCATTGTTCGAGGCGTGCTTTGTACGGTTGAACCTGTATAAGTACTCATACTGCTTCCAGCTATGGTTGTTAAGTGCCCCTGCTGGTTTCATTTAAGAATCTTAAATACTCCTGCTGCTTTTACAGTCTGTCGAGTTTCTTCAGTCCTGTCTTCCTCCGGCCGCCAAAACCAAACCAGCAGTAGGCCACCTGCTTGACCTCCCATGGTCGGCTGCGCCAAGACACGATCGCCGCCCCACCGTCTCCTAAATCGTTAACGCCGACGTCCGAGGCCTCGCCGTCGTCCTCCATGCGCTTTGGTGCGCTCGCCACGGCGCCGCCCTCTCGCATTGTCAACATGGTCAACAAACAACAGGAATCGCCAGAAGTACATGGAGGGGACGACAGTAGGGGCCCACCATGTCAGCGTATGGAAAAAGAAAATGCTTCCTCCTAGTGGTTTCCTGACATCTGGGACCCACGACATATTGTGAGCGTATATACTCAATAGACAAGAGAACATCACAAGATCGGCTGACACCTGGGACGTAGCTGCTCGACTAGTAATTTTTTTTATTGTTGAGACGGAGCAGGGTTTCAACTGGGTTGTGGCCCGTCTAGCCCAGGCTTATATTTTATGTTCACCATATGACCAGCCCAGCTATTTTTTCTTTGTGAAAATGAGCCCAGTTTATTTTTCTGAAGAATACCCAATCCAGGCCTACTTATTTTTCTACGCCCTTATGGGCTGCAACTCTTTCAAGACGCCTGCAAATCTTGAAAGTAATATGAAATGGGTTGTAAATATAAAAACAGATGACAAATTGGCAATTACTTTATAATTTCTGAATTTTTTCACATTTTCAGATTCCTATTTCACTGGGCTTTAACCTAATTTAAATAATATCTTCAAAGTACTTTAAATCTGGCTCGACATTTCAGTATTAAAAATAATTTGGAACCCACAGAAATATGCAAAATTTTGTTTAAATTTTTAACCCTCGCCCTGGCCAACAAAAAAACGGACTGCAATAAATTGCATAAGAAGTTGCAATGAGCTATATATAAATTATTAAAAAAAAGGGAATGGTCTCACTTGTGGGTCAATTAAGTTGACGCGTATGCAAGATTTTTTTACGTATTATACGAGTCAACAAACGATTCTTGCAGACGTAACCGTTGGATGTCAATCCAACGGCCGTCGTGTTTCTTCAATCTCTTATCTTCTTGCTCCAGCCGCCAAATCCAGCGCCCGAACCGCTGCTCCGCCTCCGTGGCAGGTTGTCTTTGCCTTGTGAGCCTCACCGCCCCCTACTACTCCACCGCTGGCCAGGGCATCCCTCTACTCACCCACACCCCTGTTATTCTGCGGCGGCGGCGGCCTCACACCGCAGCCGAACCAGTGAACCCTCGTACTCCTCTTCGCGTGTGCTTCCACTGACGCGTCTTCCCCGGCTCCGCGTCGTCCCCTTCCTAGGCCTCGCCGTCGTCCACCGCCCTGGTGCTCTCGGCATGGCGTGGTCAACATGGTCAAGGAATGACTTCCATCGAAAGAGTACTGTACGTGGAGAGGCTGACAGCTGAGTCCACGGCCGCAGCAAGGAAGTGCCTCCTTATTACACGGAAAATAATGATTCCTCCACCTGACAGCAGGGACCCACCGGACGGGCCACTATATTTCACGAAAAAAATGTTTCCCCCCTGACTGCTGGGACCCGCCAGCTACATCGCACGCAAGCAAGTGCGTCCATATTACGGGAAAAAATCGCCCCTAACTGCTGGGACCCACCAGCTACATCTTCGCATGCAAGGAAGTGCGTCCATATTACGGGCAAAAAAAATGATTCGCCCCCTGACTGCTGGGACCCACCAGCTACATCTTCGCACGCAAGGAAGTGCCTGACAGTCAGGACCCACTTGGTTGAAGCGTATGTAGCATTGTCATTCTGGTCGCGAACGTGTATGTACACACGATCAGTCTGTCTGTAGGCTGCAGTGATGAACCGTGGTCGTGTAAGGAAGGGCACGTGTCATAGTAGAGGCGCGCACATGTCGTAGTAGAGGCGCGCATGTAGCATGTACACGTACGTACAGCGACCAGGGTGCAAGAAATAAAATACGGCCACATACGTACATACGGGCGGGGTCTCGAACGCCTACTCACGCATACGTACGGCCAGGGCTCGTGTACATGGCTGGGTCGGAACGGAGAAACTATGTCGTCATCGTGTTCATGGGGAGGCAACGGAATGCGTCGTGTTCATCGGGAGGCAACGGAACACGTGCTGTTCATCGGGAGCCAACCGGCTTGGACGAAACAGCTGATGGAAACGAGGCCTGGCGTACCACAGAACGGAGGAAACAGCCTTGTGTTCGACCGGCCACGGTCGAAACGGGATCTTGTTCATCGGGAGGGGTCTGGTGTACCCGCAAAACGGAGGAAACGGACCTCCTACGGTCGAAACGGGGTCCTGTTGATCGAGAGGGGTGCGGCGTACCACAAAACAGAGGAAATGGACTTGTGTTGGAGCGTTACGGTCGAAACGGGGGTACTGTTCATCGGGAGGGGTGTGGCGTACCGCAAAACGGGACTCCACGGGATACTGTTCATCTCCACCGTCGACCTCCTCTAGCCTCCACGGGCTACAGTTCATCCGCCGTCGACCTCCTCCAGCCTCCACATGCGACTGTTCATCCACGGGCTCCTGTTCATCCAGCCTCCACCGCTCCTCCACCGGCTACTGCTCAACCAGCCCCTCCACGGGCTACTGTTCAACCACCCCTCCACAGGCTACTGTTCATCTAGCCCTCCACCGGCTACTATTCAACCAGCCCTCCACCGGCTACTGTTCAACCAGCCCTCCACCGGCTACTGTTCAACCTTCCCTCCACGGGGTCCTGTTCATCCATCCATCCACGGGGTCCTATTCATCCACGCCAAACTGGCTCGATCGATCGGGGTCCTATTCATCCAGCGGCAACACCACGGGGTCCTGTTCATCTAACCCCCCATCGGGAACTGTTCATCCAAACCCCCCCCCCCCCAACAACGCTCACTGTTCATCAAGGGAAGGAGGCAGCAGGTTCGATCGGCTTCAGTTAGCAGCAGTAGCGAATGAAGGAATCGCTCGATCGGGTTTAGTTAACAGCCATCGATCGATCGCTCGGGTTCAGTAATGCATAGCCTGTAGCGCAATCGCTCGGGTTTAGTAGGCGAACACCTCGCTCGGGTTCAGTTAGAGCCCAACGCCTCGCACCCACGCGTGTACGTGTACGGGAGAAACGCGCATCGCTCGGACCCCGACCACCCACCATAACTTGGAACTCCCCGATATTTTCCTCACCCTCGCTTCTACAACGATTTTTTCCGTTATGGACGGCCCAAAGAATGTCATGCAGCTGCGTCTCCGGCCCGCCCAGGACAAAAAGCCCATTTTCTGTCATGATTTTTTGTCATAGAAGTAGGATCCCACCACATCTATGATGATACCGGGTTTTGTCACAATTATCGTCACAGAAGTGTCATAAGTATGACAAAAAAAATGTTCGGCCCAAAATGTCATGGGTGTGTCTTTTTTTTGTAGTGAAACTCTGCCAATGCCCTGCTCTGAATTGTTGATGTGCTCTCAAACTTCGGGCCAAAGCTGGATAACTCCAAAGCCCACTCCACTATTCTACCGGTGGCCTCAGGGTTCCCGAGTATCCTTTGCAACGGGAAGCGGGTGACAACCGTGATATCATGGGCTTGGATGTAGTGGCGCAGTTTCCTTGAGGTCGTGATGAGACCAAAGATCAATTTTTTGCACGCCAGGGTACCTCGATCTAGCTCCTTGTAGCAGGAAGTACACTGGGCGCTGCACCACTTTCCTCTTTGTCGTGTCCTTGGGGTCGCCCTCGCTGTCGTGCTCATTTCTGTCCTGACTCTTATCTGGCTTTGCCGTACCTTTCTCACTTTCTGCTTCTTCCACTTCCCGCTATGCCACCAAGGCTGCACTAACCACTCGATTGGTCGCGGCCAAATATAGCAGCAACGGCTCTTGTGGTTTCGGGGCAACCCAGGTGGGCACAGAGGACAAGTAGGCCTTCAACTCTTGCAAAGTTGCATCTGCTTCTGGGGTCCACTTCATGGGCCCCGCCTTCTTCAAGATTTTGAAGAACAGCAGGGCGTGCTCGACAGACTTCGAAATGAATCTGCTTAGTGTGGCAACGCACCCTATTAGACGCCTCACATCATTGATTGTCCTTGGAGTCTGAATCTGCTCGATAGATTTGATCTTCTCAGGGTTGGCTTCGATCCCCCGATGGGATACAAAGAACCCAGGCAGCTTGCCAGAGGGAACGCCAAACACACACTTCTCTGGGTTGAGCTTCAGGTTGATCTTGCACAGATTAGCAAATGTCTCCTCCAGATCCTGGATGAGGGTTGCTCTGTCCTTGGTCTTGACCACAATATCATCCAGATAAGCCTCAATGCTTCTATGTTGCTGACTCGAAACCAATTGGATCGCCCTTGCAAAAGTAGACCCAGCACTCTTTAATCCAAAAGGCATGCGGATGAAGCAATACGTACCACATGGAGTGATGAACGAGGTCTTCTCTTCATCTTCTTTGGACATGAAGATTTGATGATATCCAGAATATGCATCCAAAAAGGAGAGTAAATCGCAACCTGAAGTGGAATCCACAATCTGATCGATGCGCGGCAAGGGAAATGGGTCCTTCGGGAAAGCCTTGTTGAGATCTGTGAAATCCATGCAAAGCCTCCATTTCTCGTTGGCCTTGTGAACAACCACTGGATTTGCTAACCATGTTGGATGCAGCACTCCTCTGACCAAACCAGCTACCTCAAGCTTCTTAATCTCCTCTACAATAAACTGTTGCCGCTCCAAGGCTTGCTTCCGAACCTTTTGCTTGACAGGTCGGGCGTGTGGGCAGACATCAAGGTGGTGCTCGATTACCTCCCTGGGAACACCGGGGATATCAGATGGTTGCCAGGCAAACACATCGATATTCGCCCACAGGAAGGCAACGAGCACGCTTTCCTATTTGTCGTCAAGGGTGGCGCTGATAGTGAAGGTACCATCAAAGCCAGCCAGCCCTTCCGGGACCTTCTTCACTTGTGGCGCGGCAACCTTGGATCTCTTGTTGTTGGAACTCTCCGGCAAGTCACTGATAGGTGCAATGCACTCCGAAGAGATACGTTTCCTGAATTCCTTGCCATCCTTCTTCTTTCCTCTGCTCTCCTTGGCAGGAACCGCTGCTGCCGCTGCCTCGATCGCGACTGCGTCCCGGTACATCTTATCCACGCAAATGATAGCGTCCTTCTCATCTGATGGGATGGAAATGACCCCGACTGGCCCAGGCATCTTCAAGGTGTTGTAGGCATAGTGGGATGCCGCCATGAATTCAGCCAGGGCTGGGCATCCAAGGATCCCATTGTACGGCAGGGGAGGTCGACCACATCAAACACAATCTTATTGGTCCGATAGTTCAGTTCTCCCCCAAATGTCACTGGCAACGTGATCTTTCCCTTAGGATGACTCCTGCTGGGATTAACTCCCTGAAACATGCCCGTGACCTTTAGCTCTTCCTCCGTTATCTGAAGTTTGCTGATGACCTTTGGGGAAATCAGATTCAATCCGGCCGCGCCGTCAACCAACATCTTCGTGACCTTGAGGTTGTGAATTGTTGGCGAGACCAACAATGGCAAACATCCTACCGCGATGGTACGGTCAGGATGGTCCTCTTCGTCAATGATGATGGGCGTGCGTGACCATTTGAGCGGCTTCCGAGCCTTTGCCGCTGGCTCCACGGCATTGACCTCACGTGCCCACCGTTTGAGTTGGCGGTGAGAGGAGTGCAGAGATGCACCCCCATCGATGCTGCAGGCGTCGGTGGCCTACGGAACTCCCCGCTCACTGGTTTCCTCTTCATCCCCTTCATCCCTTTCACCATTCCAAACTTCTTGTCTCGACCCCTGGCGGGTTTTCCTTGGTTCCGGAAGGGTTTGCCGGGGCGATTTACTTCACCGCCTCGGCCCTTCCCGCCAGTGGCATTCTGTCATTTTTCCTTGTCACGCTTCTCATATTCTGCTCTCTGCCTCTTGACAAGCTGCTCAACCTGATAACACTCCTGAAGATCATGGCTCTTGGTCCGATGGATCTTGCAGTACGACCCATCACCTTTCCCAGCTTTCTCAGCAGCCGCAGCCTCCCGGCAATCAGCGCACACGGCAGCCTCCTTGCCGGGGTCTTCGTATTTAACCTTCTTGCCGGTACTAAGCGTGCCCGATCCTTCAATGGTCATCACTGCCTTATCCTTGCGCCTCTTGCTGCGCTTCTTGTTCTTCTTCTGACTGGTGGATTCGTCGTTATCCTCTGAGTCGACGTTGATGCAGTACTCCTCTCCGGGGAGTTTCCTTCCCTCCTCCATCTGAGCACACTTGTCCACCAAGATATAAAGCTCCTTCACAGTCTTGGGCAGCCACACGTTCATCTTGGAACAAATCTTGTGGTTACGCACATTGGATTGGAAGGCAGCTATCACAGCTGCTGGATGGATATTTGGGATGTTCCTGTGGACTCTGTTGAATCTCTGCAAGTACTTTCGGAGAGTCTCTCCTTTTTTCTGCTGGAGGAGCTACAAGTCATTAGGCCGCCCTGGTTCTTGATGGCCGCCAGTGAAGGCACCAATAAACTCATGGCATAGGTCAGCCCACGACGAGATGGAGTTCTCCAGCAGGTGCATCAACCAAGACCTCACATTGAACTTGAGCGCTAAAGGGAAGTAGTTGGCAAACACCTTCTCATCTCCCCCCCCCCCCGGGCAGCTTGAACAGCGATGGTTTAGATGCTCAGAAATTATGTCGGGTTTAGCCTCCCATCATACTTCTCGGGTATCTCTGGCTTGAAAGTGCGAACGGACGGCCAACAGACTTGCCGCAGCTCACGAGTAAAGTCACCCAACCTCGAAAGGTAGGCACCCGCCAACCTCGAGTGCAGGCTCATCAACGTCGAGACCATTGCACCCATTGGTCCGGTGGTGGTCGTGGTGGTGTCGCCCAATGACGACGCATGCGTCTCCCCGCTGCCTGTCCTCCGGGGCTCACTGTTGGCCTGGACGTGCTCGAGGGTCAGAAGAGGCCATCGAGACATCGTCGGGTTCTTGATTCGCGCTTGCGCTGGTTGCCGTGGTGGGGACTGTACCGTAAGGGTGGCCCCTTCCATACAACTAGCAGTGTGAGCCGTCATCGTCGCTTGCGGAGGCCATGGCAGGTCAGCTCACTGCGATCCCCCAGCCTCGGTGAAACCAAGGAGACTCTAGATGGTGGCACACCACTCGTCCATCTGCTCGGCCGCTGGTGGGAACCTCAGTAGCAGCTGAGCTTGCGCCATGGCTTCCATAGCAGTGCTTGGCATAGGTGATGATGATGTGGACTGCACCGTCGCTCGGCTTCTGACGGTGCCAGCGGCGACAGCACCACGTCCTTCCTGCTGTGAGGCGGCCATCTGGACGGCAGGGTGACGTGGCGAAGGCGCTTGAGGGCCAGCGGCTCCGTTGGGTGCAGCGACCTGGTCGACTCGCTCTGGGGGCGGCGCACGCGCTGCAGTCGCCCCCGTGGCGGGGGTGGCGGGGCGGCGGTCGCCTCGGACCGAGCGCCACCGCTGTGGTTGTGCCCGTCGGCGGGAGGAAGGGGTGCAGATGGAATAATCCCTTCACCCGTACCTTGTGGAGCATGTCCATCGGGATGTTGCTGATGTTGCTCTCCTCCGGTGTCTCCCGCTCCTACTTCGGCTGCGGGGGAGGTGGTGATGGCGCCGCCTGCTCCGGCCACCTCCCCAGCAGCGTCCACATCCTCGCTCACCTCCGCATCCCCCGTAGCATCGGTGGCTGTTGGTGGCGGAGCCTTCGAGGTGGATGGGTGAGCCAAAGCACCGGATTTCTTCTTGGGCGCCATGGTCGATGGTGCCGTCGAAGATGAAGATGGCGATGAAGATGACGCGTTGCTCATGCTTTCAGGTTCGCGCAAGTGATCCCCCTACCTGGTGCGCCAAAGATGTCATGGGAAACCACGACCACATATGGGACCAAGGGCCCCTTGCTGGTTCGACGGGGGGATGTCACGCTGCACAAAGAGCAGAAGAGCATGGGGTAGCACGGCAGAGATCACACGGGCAGTTTTACCCAGGTTCGGGCCGCCGTGAGGCGTAAAACTTTACTCCTGCTTTGGTGGATTGATGGTGGAAAAATGGTGGTGGTCGTACCGCATTTGCCCGGTAGGGTTGCCTCATGGCGAAACGGCTACGTGCGTATGAAATGTGAGGGGGTAGATTCCCTAACACAGGGTCCAACTCTTTCTAAGGTTTTTTTGGGCCTCCTTTTATAGGCTAAGGGGTCACCACAGTGGCAAATCAGTCATTATGCACTGATAAGATAGCAAATAGTGCTATCATACCTAACTCTGCAGGCTGACTGGGCACATTAAATGCGCCACTCAATGTCACATCGTCGCTTGCCCAGCAAGCCTTGTCGGGCTGTTTTGCCAGCTTCGCACCTGCTCGCTCGACACGTTGCAGGACGGGTGTCGTATGTAGGTATTTCCTGTAGAAAGAGGCTGCCATGTGGCAAATGGCTGCCACTTAGTCACTTTGTGACTTGACACCGCACTGATCGACGATGTGCATCGTGGTGAAGTGGTTTGGTGAGGTGGTTCTTTCTCTGTGAGTCCCGGCAGGCCCTGCCGGGGCGTCTTGGGGGTTTTCTTCCGGGGGTGACCCCGTCCTCGCCAGGCAAGCCTGCCCGGTAAGGGAGGCTTTTCTCCTGGTGGCTTCTTACTTCTCCGGCTTGGCCTTGATCCTCTTGATCTGCATGCTGGTCCTTTGAAGATCTTGGTCTCTTGTACTTTGGCCCGATCCTGGTGCTGTAATCTTGCTCCCGTGCCTGTGCACAGTCTAGGAAACAGACCCAAGGTTTGTTGCACCGACAGGATCCCTCACGTTTGCGCGAGACGGAGGGCACCGTAGGACAGCACCATAAATAAAATATACAATCATACCAACCAAGATCACGATTAACCCATAGGACAAAACGGATCTACTCAAACATCATAGGATAACCATAGATCATTCGGAAATAATATATGGAGTTGAGCAGCATGTTTAACTAGAGATTACAGCGGGGCGAAGAGGTGTTACACCGTTGCATCGAGGGGGAGAAAGTTGGTGTTGACGGTAGCAAGATTGTTGATGTAGATCGCCGTCACAATCCTAGCCCCAGCGGCACTCCGGCGCCACCGGGAGAGAGGGGGAGAGAGCCCCCCTCCTTCTTCTTCTTCCTTGGCCTCCCCACTAGATGGGAGGAGAGTTTCCCCTCCGTTCCATGGCCTCCATGGCGGCGGAGGGGCGGGAGCCCCTCCGAGATTGGATCTCCCTCTATGTTCTCTTCTGTTTCGCGTTCCCCAGATCTAGCCCTTCACGGTTTCTTAAATTCACAGAGATCCATAACTCCGGTTGCGCTCAAATTGTTACACGATTTTTTCCATCAATTATCTTTCTTGTGCCAGAAGAAGGGCCCCAACCGCCTTACGAGGAGGGCATAAGATACCTGGGCGCGCCTGGCCCCCCTGGCATGCCCTGGTGTATCTTGGGGGCTGTGGGCCCCAGTTTGCATTGATTCCAGCTCCCAAAAATCACATATATTCCAAAATAATTCTTCATAAAATTTTATCGCTTTTGGACTTTGTTTGATATGGATTTTCTGGGAAACAAAAAACATGCAACAAACAGGAACTGGCACTGGGCACTGGATCAGTATGTTAGTCCAAATAAATCATATAAAGTGTTGCCAAAAGGATGTAAAAGTTGTATAATATTGGCATGGAACAATCAAAAATTATAGATACGACGGAGATGTATTATGCCTATATAATGATAATTGCCTGGATATCGTCATAATTATTTGAAGTTCTATCAATTGCCCAACATTAATTTGTTTACCCACCATATGTTATTTTTCTCGAGAGAAGCCACTAGTGAAATCTACGGCCCCGGGGTCTATTTTCTCATTATATACTTTCTGATCTATTTTGCTATTTGCCTTTTTATTTATTTGCCACTTTTATTTTCAGATCTATATTATCGAAAACCCAAAAATACCTCGCTGAATTTTATTTGCTTTTATTTTCTTCTATCAATCTACTACAATTTCGTTAACTTTGACAATTTCTCGCATCGTTACCCGAAAGGGATTGACAACCCCTTTAACATGTCGGGTTGCAAGTATTTGTTATTTGTGTGCAGGTACCATTTACGTAGTGTTGCGTGATTCTCCTACTGGCTCGATAACCTTGGTCTCATCACTGAGGGAAATACCTACCGCTGATGTGCTACATCAACCCTTCCTCTTTGGGGAAATACCGACGTAGTTCAAGCCGCATCAAAAGGAATTTCTGGCGCCGTTGCTGGGGAGGATCAAGTCAAGATAGTCTCCCGTCAACATGCGAATTTCTGGCGCCGTTGCCGGGGAGACATCATCAACATATACCAGGTTCCCAATCACAAATCTCATCTCCTTGCAATTACATTATTTGTCATTTGCCTCTCGTTTTCCTCTCCCCACTTCACAAAAATTTGCCATTATATTCGCCTCCTTTTTCGTTCACCGTTTTCTCGTCAGCTCTATTTATGAGTGTGATCTTGCTTACCTAACTTGTCACTATGTCTGGCACTACTACTCCCCCTTTATCTCCAGATTTTGAAGTTTTATACTTCAAGCAAAGACAAGGAGAAAATTTGAAAGATGCTTGGTATAGATTAATGCAATCTTATTGCATTAGCAATCTTAAAGGAGATGCAAAGATTTTACTTCAAAAAAATTATATAGGACTAGCTTTGCATCATAGACAACTTTTGGATTTTGCCGCTAAAGGGAATTTTATTGAACTTGATGCTAATGTTGCTTATGAGATCTTAGAGGGGATCTTGGGAATCCCACCAACCAAGAAGGGGATTTCTTTTACTCAAGAGGGGGTTCAAGTTTTAGACAAGTTGAGCGATTTGCATAAACATATGGTAGAGTTGAAAAAATATAATGAACCTCTCAAGCATATTAGCGGAAACCTCAACCGCATGAATACTTTGATCACTCTTTGCAATAAAGGGTTGGATAGTTTAGATCTCAAAATGGTTTCTTTCCCTGAGAATTTAGGGAAACGTAAAGAGCCTCCCGGTTTTGAGAAAGCTCTTACAAAAGTTGCCAAAACTACAAATGACAATACTTAGATCTTTGCTTGATGCCTAGCTAGGGGCATAAAACGATAGCGCTTGTTGGGAGCAACCCAATTTTTATCATTTTGCCTTTTGGTTTTCTTGTTGTTTTGCAATAAATATATAAAGATGCCTCTGATTAGATGTGTTTTTATGTTTTAATTTTTGTTTGTGCCAAGGAAAGCCTTTGGGATCATGTTGGGTGATAGTTGATTTGATCTTGTTGGAAAATAGAAACTTTTGCACTCAGTACAATAATTTTAATAAATCACAGAAACGTTCTTTTGCTCTGAATTTTTTACACAAGATTGATATACAAATTGCCCATGTTGTCCTAATTTTTCAGAATTTTTGGAGTTACATAAGTATACGAAGTTCCCTGATTACTACAAACTGTTCTGTTTTTGACAGATTATGTTTTATTTGCATTGTGTGCTTATTTTGATGAATCTATGGTTTGTATTGGAGGGTATAAGCTATAGTAAAGTTGGAATACATTAGATATAATTCAAAAATAAAATAAGAATGGGTTTGCAACAGTACTTAGAGTAGTGTTTTGCTTTGTTATACTACCGGATCTCACGAAGGTTTTGTTGAGTTGTGTGTGATTGAAGTTTTCAAGTTTTGGGTGAGATCACGATGGATGAAGGAATAAGCAGTAAGAAGAGTCTAAGCTTGGGGATTCCCCATGGCATCCCAAGCTATTATCTAAAAGATAAGCAAGCAACTAAGCTTGGGGATGCCCGAGTAGCATCCCCTCTTTCTTCTAACGACCATCGATATTTTACTTGGAACTATATTCTTATTCGTCACATATCATGAGTTTTGCTTGGAGCGTCTTGTAAATATGAGTCTTTGCTTGTTTTGCTTTTTATTTTAAGTCAAATATCCTTGCTGGACACACCTATTTGAGAGAGCCAAAATTATGCTATGAATTGTTAGAATTTCTCTCTATGCTCCACTTAAATCTTTATGAGCTATGGAATTGCTCTAGTGCTTCACTTATATCTTTTTGAGCATGGTGTGCTTTAGTATTTTCGGAGAAATGCTCTCATGCTTCACTTAGACCTATTTGAGAGCTAGTAATTTTTTTAAGAAATTCTCTCTTGCTTCACCTATATTATTTTGAGAGAAGAAATTTTTTATGCTCATGTTCTTCACTTAGATTTTTTTAGGCTATCAATAGCAACATATGAAATTAGTCCCAAAGTGATAGATATTCAAGAGGGATATAATAAAAACTTTCATGAAGATCATTGGACAAAATAAACTGATTCTTTGTAATAGTTTTGCGATATGATGATATAATATGCGAGTCATGTTAATGAGTAATTATGTTTTAGTAAGAATGTTGATGTTAAGGTTTGTGATTCCCTATGCAAGCACGAAAGTCAATAGTTATGCAACGAAATTACATCCTACTTGTGGTGTATTATTCGGTGTTAGTTATGCTTAATGCTCGCTTATGTGATTTTTCGTTTCTTGGTTGGATGCTTCTCAATCTTTTGCTAGCCTTCACTTGCACTAAGTATGATCACTACTTGTGCATCCAAAACCCTTAAACCCAGTTTTGCCACTTGAGTCCACTATACCTACCTATATGCGGTATTCTTTTATCGTTCTAAGCAAATTTGTATGTGCAATCTCTAAATTTCAAAATAAATTTCCTTTTTGTGTGCGCGTACCGCTCACAAAACGGTAGGGGGTGGCTGATATTTTTCCATGCTAGATGTGTTATTCTCAATATGAGTGTTTATTCAGTTGTCATTGCATGAGAGTACGGCAAAGGTATTAGGGATGCCCAGTTCCGAAATGAAAAATGAATTTACTTTATGTTGTCAAATAATAAATTCCTTGGAAAGTGTTGGTACGGACGGCACCCATGGATTCGGTTAGCCGTGGAATGTGAAAGTATGGTGGAAAAAGGAATAAACTTTATTTTCTGTTTGGGAACAGCCTATGATATATCTAGCATGGAAAGTATTGGGAACTACTCGATCGTTTTCGTTGACAGCAAAAGCATGCCACCCAAAATGTTTTATCTCTATCTTCTTCGCTTTGAGCTCTGGCACCTCTACAAATCCCTACTTCCCTCTGCGAAGGGCCCTTCTATTTACTTTATGCGATTTTTATTTTTATTTGAGTCTCCATCTTCTCTTATAAAGCACCAACTAAGTGGCACTATGATCGTACTTGAGCATTGGGTGTAGCTAATATGCGAGTGTGTTTCATGAATGGATCAATGACTGAGCATAATGGGCTAGGGATAACTTACTTTAGTATTGATATTTTGAAAGACATGGTTGCTTGTTGATATGCTTGAGTATTGAAATCTTCATGTCAAAACTAGACTAATTCTTTGATTCATATAAAAGTCCAAATGTCCATGCTACAAATAATAGAATATGTGATGAACATGTTAGGCAGCATTCCACATCAAAAATTCTGTTTTTTATCATTACCTACTCGAGGACGAGCAGGAATTAAGCTTGGGGATGCTGATACGTCTCCAACGTATCTATAATTTTTTATTGTTCCATGCTGTTATATTATCATTCTTGGATGTTTTATAGTCAATTTATAGCAACTTTATATCATTTTTTGCAACAAACCTATTGACATAGTGCCCAGTGCCAGTTGTTTTTTGCTTGTTTTTTACTTCGCAGAAAATCAATACCAAACGGAGTCCAAATGCAGCAAAACTTTTTGGTGATTTTTTCTAGACCAGAAGACACCTGTTGGGCCAAATAAGTACCAAAGGGGGGCTCCGAGGGGAGCACAACCCACCTGGGCCCCAGGTGCGCCCTGGTGGGTTGTGCCCACCTTGGCCACCTCCTGCACCGCCTCTTTGCTCTATAAATACCCCAAAATTCCATAAACCCTAGGGGAGTCGATGAAAAACAATTCCAGCCACCGGAAGTTCTAGAAACCACAGATCCAATCTAGACACCATCACGGAGGGGTTCATCATCCTCATTGGTGCCTCTTCGATGATGCGTGAGTAGTTCATTGTAGACCTACGGGTCTGTTGTTAGTAGCTAGATGGCTTCCTCTCTCTCTCTCTCTCTCTCTCTCTCTCTCTCTCTCTGTGTGTGTGTGTGTTGATTCTCAATACAATAGTCTCTTGGAGATCTATTTGATGTAACTCTTTTTGCGGTGTGTTTGTTGGGATGTGATGAACTTCGAGTTTATGATAAGACCTATGTTTTTATCCATGAAAGTTATTTGAGTCTTTTGATCTCTTATATGCATGATTACTTATAGCCTCATATTTCTTCGTCGAATCTTTGGTTTAGTTAGGCCAACTAGATCGTTTTTTCTTGCCATGGGAAGAGGTGCTTTGTGATGGGTTCGATCTTATGGTGCTCAATCCCAGAGACAGAAGGGGAAATGACACGTACGTATCGTTGCTATTAAGGATAACAAGATGGGGTCTATTCCTGCATGAATAGATCTTGTCTACATCATGTCATCGTTCTTATTGCATTACTCCATTTTTCCATGAACTTAATACACTAGATGCATGCTGGATAGCGGTCGATGTGTGGAGTAATAGTAGTAGATGCAGGCAGGAGTCGGTCTACTAATCTTGGATGTCATGCCTATATAATGATCATTGCCTGGATATAATCATAATTATTTGAAGTTTTATCAATTTCCCAACAGTAATTTGTTTACCCACCGTATGCTATTTTTCTCGAGAGAAGCCACTAGCTAAATCTACGGCCCCTGGGTCTATTTTCTCATCATATACTTTCAGATCTATTTTGATATATGCCTTTTATTTATTTTCCACTTTTATTTTCAGATATTATCAAAAACCCAAAAATACCTCGCTGAATTTTATTTGCTTTTATTTGCATCTATCAATCTACTACAATTTTATCTCGTCAACTTGACAATTTCTAGCATCGTTACCCGAAAGGGATTGACAACCCCTTTAACACGTCGGGTTGCAAGTATTTTGTTCTTTGTGTGCAGGTACCGTTTAGGTAGTGTTGCATGGTTCTCCTACTAGTTCGATAACCTTGGTCTCATCACTGAGGGAAATACCTACCGTTGTTGTGCTGCATCATCCCTTCCTCTTTGGGGAAATACCGACGTAGTTCAAGCCGCATCAGTGACTAGTAGTGTTGATTACATCTTGTAGTTGATTACTATATGGTTTATTTGGTGGAAGATTATATGTCCAGATCCATTATGCTATTTAATAACCCTCTGATCTTGAGCATGAATATCATTTGTGAGTAGTTACTTTTGTTCTTGAGGTCACGGGAGAAGTCATGTTGCAAGTAATCATGTGAATTGCATATGTCTTTGATATTTTGATGATATGTATGTTGTGATTCCCTTAGTGGTGTCATGTGAACGTCGACTACATGACACTTCACCATCTTTGGGACTAACGGAATGCATTGTGGAGTAGTTATTAGATGATGGGTTGCTAGAGTGACAGAAGCTTAAACCCTAGTTTATGCGCTACTTTGTTAGGGACCGATTTGTAATGTTTAATGCTATGGTTAGATTTTATCTTAATACTTTTCTCGTAGTTGTGGATGCTTGCGAGGGGGTTAATCATAAGTGGGATGTTTGTTCAAGTAAGAACAGCACCCAAGCACCAGTCCACCCACATATCAAATTATCAAAGTAGTGAACGCAAATCAAACCAACATGTTGAAAGTGACTAGATGAAATTCCCGTGTGCCCTCAAGAACACTTTGCTTATTATAAGAGACTGTTTTGGCATGTCCTTTGCCACAAAAGGATTGGGCTACCTTGCTGCACTTTATTTACTGTTACCGTTTGCTTGTCCGTTATAAATTATCTTGCTATCAAACTACCTGTTACTGACTATTTTAGTGCTTGCTGAAATTACCTTGTTGAAAACCACTTGTCATTTCCTTCTTCTCCTCGTTGGGTTTGACACTCTTACTTATCGAAAGGACTATGATTGATCCCCTATACTTGTGTGTCATCACGCCTCCCCCGCATGATCAACAACACAAGCTTTACTAATCACCTCATGCAATCCTAACTTGCCCACACCTATTTTGCCTTTCAACACATAAATAAGACATGTTTTGTATCTTCCGCCCCTTTCGAGCATGATGGGAAAGTGGGTGATACTTTCATGTGCCTATTAGCAAGCGTAACACAACATGAGAGGGTTCCATGCAAAGTACATCAGATGATTTTTTTACCTTTGCAGGACAAGATACTTTCCAGATCTTACCACAAATAGGATTAACATTGGTTCTTACCATACCATTTGCATGTTGCAATTTTGTCCCATGTTGTTTGTTTCATTCCTCCAAATAAGTCGACCATACAGTGAAAAGGCCATTTTTGTATAGCTCCAAGCAATGAAATTCAACATATTATGCATCGGGAGGGGGATTGCGAGCACCGCACCCTTTGAGCATCAATTGGCCACAATGTTTGTCTCACCAAATCTTCATCCCAAGAACTCGTGACTAGATCAATGAGATCAGAAACATTTTGCAAAATATGGCCCCTTCTAGGAGTAATGACTCTCCTATTCGCACAATTTGGAATCCATGCATCTCTCCAAATATGAATAATTTATCCATTTCCAACCCGCAAGATATAACCATTTTTTAGAGAATCCACTCCCGCCATAATACTTTGCCACGTAAAAGAGGAACCTGTTTTTAGGTTTGCATTC
This sequence comes from Aegilops bicornis, assembly GCA_021605145.1. Taxonomy (NCBI): domain Eukaryota; kingdom Viridiplantae; phylum Streptophyta; class Magnoliopsida; order Poales; family Poaceae; genus Aegilops; species Aegilops bicornis. Next base: position 108,536,953 of record CM038671.1, read on the forward strand.
ATTAAATCCCCTTTCGGAAAATATTTATCTCTCAATATAGAAGCACATAAGGAGTCGGGATTATCAATCAGACGCCGTGCTTGTTTGGCTAACAAAGTCAAATTGAAACAATGTATATCTCTAAAACCCATACCTCCTTGATTTTTTGGGACACACATCTTCCAGCATACCATCCAATGCATCCTCTTCTTGTTGTCCTCGTCACCCCACCAAAATTGCGACATCGCGTCAGTGATTCCTTTACATTTTTTGCAGGAATTTTGAATACAGATATGGCATAAGTTGGGATAGCTTGTACAATAGATTTGAGCAATATTTCCTTTCCTCCAGCAGATAACATTTTTCTTTCCATCCACTTATTTTCATAATAATTTGATCAAACAAGAATTGGAAGCAATCACTTTTGTCCATACCCACATTTGCAGGCAAACCCAAATATTTATCATTGAGTGCTTCAGTCATAATATTCAGAATTGTACATATTTGCGCCTTGTCTTCCACCTTTGTATTGGGACTAAAGAATATACTAGACTTTTCAACACTTACCATTTGCCCCGAGGAGACACAATATGGATCCAAGACTGATTTCAAAGCCTCTGCATTCATAGCACTTGCTTTCATGAGGATTAGAGAATCATTAGCAAAGAGAAGGTTTGAAACCGAGGGTGCATCTCTGCTAACCTTTATTCCAGAAATATTTTCGTTCTCCTCCGCATTTTCTGAAAGGGCAGTCAGTCCCTCTATACACAACAAGAATAAGTATGGGGAGACGGGATCTCCTTACCTCAATCCTCTAGTAGGTTTAAAACTCTCCGTTTCTTCCATATTAAAATGAACCCGTTATTCCACAGAGGATACACATTGCATAATCAGATTTACCCAGTTCTCTTTGAATCCCAATTTGAGCATAATTTCCTTCAGAAAAGGCCACTCTACTCGGTCATACGCTTTGTGCATGTCCAGTTTGATAGCGCATAGGACTTCATTACCATTCTTTTTTTATTTATAGTATGGAAGCACTCATACGCCACTAAAATATTATCGGTAATCATATGTCCGGCACATACGCACTATGAGTCGTACTAATAATTTCTGATAGGATTGTCTTCAAGCGAGATGCGATCATTTTTTAGATAACCGTATACACCACATTGCACAAACTTATTGGTCTAAACTGAGTTACCTTTTTTGGAGAATTCACCTTTGGGATCATTACAATTGCAGTATCATTCCAGCCATCAGGAATAGAACAAGCATTTACCGTATGAAGTACCTCTTTAGTCAGATCATCCCCCAACATGTACCAAAATCTTCTATAAAAAATAGTGTGCAGACCATCCTGACCTAGTGCTTTTAGGGCCTGTTTGGTTCCAAATAAGTCACCAACTTATAAGTCGAAAAGTGAAAAGAGTGACTTATTTTGCCAAACAGACCCGACTTATAAGTCACCCCAACTTATAAGTCATAAGTTGCTCCACCCCAACTTAAAACTTATAAGTCACCCCTTTTGCGTGGGTCCCATCACCTGCATAATATTGATTGGTGTGGGAAGGTGTGTCAGGTGACTTATAAGTCAGGTGACAACCAAACAGGCGTGACTTATAGGTCACTGGTTTTAAGTCACCTGACTGTAAGTCAGGTAACTTATTTGAACCAAAGAGGCCCTTAAGTCTCCAATGTCAAAGAGAGCCTCCGGACATACTCTTCCGTATAAGGTGTGAGAAGCGCATTGTTCATTTTATCAGTCACTTTCCTTTTGACAAGAGATAGAACCTCCGGATTCGGTTGGGCAACTTCTGAGGTGAAAAGCTTTAAAAAATGCCCCATAATGTGGCTTTTCATCTCCGTATCTTGCACCAAAACACCATTCTCATCAAGCGATTTTTTAATTTGATTTCTCTTCTTTCCAGCCGTTTCCGCATTGTGAAAAAAAGAGGTGTTACGATCACCATGTAATAGCCAGTTTGCTTGGCCCCGTTGTAACCAGTAGATCTCTTCTTGGTGGGGCAAGGAATTAATAGTATGGGAAAGTTTTTTTCTTTTTTTTCGAGAAATAGTAGGGGAGAGTTGACATAAACACCGTAATCACAAATTTATATACCAATTAAAATTTTGTCATAAGTACAACGTCAGGTTAAAATATGATTTCTTCTACCTTCAACAATCAACAATGCATGTTCAAACTACTTTACATGTTGATCCAGTATTAGCATATCGATACGTCAATACTGTCAATACTTGGTCAGTTATCCATTTTATAGTTATTTCTGTCTCAACACTGAAAAAGCAAGTAACACCGAATGAATTAATTTTAATTTAGTTGTTGACTTGTGCCGACAATGACTCAAAAAAAATCAAACCAAATAAGAATTAAACAATCTAAGAAACATATTAACGGGAGGTTTTACAAATCTATGTGCCGACTAGCAAAGTGCATGTGCATTATAACTGATCCAAAATAAAATTAATACACATTGACAAATCTAAAAAATCATCCCGTCAGAGGCAAATCCATCAGATTCCTCGGTTGAGTATCCTAAAATGACTTAGCACAATGGTAATAGAGACAAGGTTTTACACAGGTTCGGGTCCTCATGGAGGAGATAATACTCTACATCCTGCTCTTTGCTTTATCGCGTTGGGATGTATACAAAGTACCAAGGGATTGTGATTGTGTTCTAGAACGAGCCCGACCACCGGCTTATATAACATACCGGTGGTTCTAGATTTACACAACTAGGTCGGCTATGTCGGTGGAGGTAGAATCCTCCACGGCTCCGTCTTATTGTCTTGCGTCAAGTCATGTAGAGTCATCATGTATACTGCCATGGGCCGGGCAAAGTGGCCCAGGACGGAACCGACAAAGGGGTCCTTAGCCCGGTCCACCAGGACAGAAACCTTCATAGTGAAAGGCCCCTTAACCGGGATACCATCACATCTTTCTCACAGCATCTCCAAATAATGATGTAAATAAGCGGCAGTGTCTAGAAAATGATCATTGGGGCATTCTGGCCCAAAAATCCAGCTCAAGCAGATGATGTACATAGACTACTTTAGATATAAGATCCAAGAAAGTGCAAAGTAACTCTTACAACTAAGAATTACAATGATGTCTCTTGAAAAAAACTTTTTCTCCAACCGTCCCAAAATAAGTGTGTCAACCTTAGTACTAACTTTGTACTAAGCTTTAGACACTTATTTTGGGACCGGGGGAGTATATGACATCAATGATTACAAAGAAAAACTCATAGCATTCAATAATAAGACTGCAGTTCTCTGAAACAACAGTATCGTGACTCGTTCACCCGTACGAACTTGATTACCAATAAAGATTTTTAAAAGCCCTTGAGTTGACCATCTATACAGACGGAAGTCGTGAACACTGAACAGAATTGGGCCAGGATGGTCCCCAAAGGTGCAGATAGTTGAATCACGAGATCTTCACCATAGTGTCGAGGGAGTATTCCAACACTGCAAAGTAAAAAATAGCAACACAATAACATAAACTCGTCAGATCCGAATAAACAGATAAGTGAGGACACATACCTCTTTAGCTCCATGGCACTGTCAAAGAAACAACTACAGTAACCTTATTTGTGAAAACTCCACAACCTCTAGTAGACATTGATGTGGAACACAAAAGTATGAAATACCCCGGACCCCATCTCTCAATGTCAAAACGATAGCGGGAGGTGAGGGAACCAAAAGTATCTAGCGGTGGTTGCCCTTCAAAATGCACCCTCGATGCGTGCGGTATATGCTTTCTTATTTTGCAATAACATGTAACTTTGTTCATACTCGCAACAATTATAGATGCACTGCTTTGGATTCAAGGTCCAGCAAATTATAAATAACTGATAATACTAAGAATTACACGGGAATCTTTTGGAGACATCTTCTCTCTGGTATTAATCTTTATAAGACAGAAAACTGGCAAAAAGTTAGTAAAGATATTGCAATTGGACAAGAGTAGTGATACGCCAGTCTTTCACCCTCACAAACCTAATTACAAACAAAGATTTCTTAAAACCCCGTGAGTCATTCACATGGGAAGCTTGAGCAATGAACGGACTTAGGCCAAGGAAGATCCCCTAGAGAGTGCAGGTCATGAAACCACAAAATATAAAGCAAAGATTGTAATATTAAAAAGAGCATCAAACCAACAAAAGCAACATGACACATTAACATAGACTCATAAGATCTGAATATTCCACTCTACAAGGGATCTTATTCGCTGAATTTGCCGCAACTTTGCGCCCGCGCCCGCGCAAGCGAACTCAACATGGGTCCAACAACATTTCTATTTGGTTATATTATCTTTTTAAACTTTCATCTAACTTTCCTTTTCTCATAAATTCACGAATTTTAAAAAATATTCAAATTTTCTAAAGAAATTGTTCTTTAAAAAATATTGAAACTTCAAAATGATGAACCTCTTTAAAAAAGTGTTCACATTTTTTAAAAAGCCTTTAGAATTTCAAAACAGTCAATAATCTCTAAAATTATGAAAAATGTTCACATTTTACAAAAAAAACTTAAAAAATTGTTCACTTCTCCAAAAATTGTGTAGAATTAAGAAGTTGTTCACGTTTTTTCAAGATATTCTCAAAAATCATAAAAAGGTTCGTAATATCATAAATTATTTTGTTTTCCCAAAACGTGCATGATTTGGGCAGGGCCCAAGTGTGGGAAGAGACACCCCTGTTTTTTCGTTCTCTCTTTCATTTTTCTCGTTTCTTTTTGTTTGGCATTAAAAAAATCAAAAACAAGTAAAATGTTCGGGATTATATATATATATATATATATATATATATATATATATATATATATATATATATATATCCAAAATTTAAAAAATCTTCAGGAAATTGAAAAAATGTCCAAAATCTGAAAAGAATTTAATATTTAAAAATAATGATTTAAAAAAAATTGTGACACACAAAAATTCAGAGATAAAAAAATCATTATTTTGAAAAATGTTTGCATATTCAAAAAATGTTCGTGGGTTTGACAAGTGCTGAATAATTCAAAAAATGTTAATGATTTTCAAAAATTGGTAAGGAACTCAAAAAATTCATGGATTCAAAAATGACCATTTATTCAAAAAAAATCGTCCGCTGGAAAAAATCACATGTTCAAAACAAAATCATGCTTTTGGAAAAATGGTCGGAAAATCATAAAATATTCATCGATTCCAAAAAATGGTCATGATTGACAACATATATTAATGTATTCATAAAATATTTGCAAATTCAAAATATGTTGAAGATTTAAAAAAGTATACAATTTCAAAAAATATTAGCAATTTGAAATGTTCCAAAATGAAAAAGTAAAAGTAAAATAAGATGGAAAATAGAAAAGAAAAGGAAAAGCCGAAATGAATATAAAAGAAATAAAATAAGCAGAAAAAACCAAAGAAAAATGGAAAACCGGTAATGGGAAGGCTGTAGAACCTTGCCAAAGCCGGTGAAGAAAATACGAAATGGGCCAGCCCATACAACATTAGTAGTGACCTGGGGGTACGTGTTTGATCGCTATCCCCCGTGGTACGTGGAGAATAGAGTGATGCTACACCAAAAAAAAAGTTACGTGATTAACGTAATGAACCGTGTGGGACTTGTGATTGGAGATTTGGTTGGAAGGGGCCCACCACCTGAAACCGGGGGGAGGGGGGTGACTTGGTTGTTTGAGAATATTTTATGCAAGCCCTTTGTAGCTACCTGTAGATGTAGTATTTTCGCGGGGAATAAAATCCACAGGTTGACGGGAGGGGGGGGTGACTTGGTTGTTTGAGAATATTTTATGCAAGCCCTTTGTAGCTACCTGCAAGCCCTTTGTAGCTACCTGTACCTGTCATGGATAGCATTGCTAATGGGTTGTTAGTGGGTTTGGATTCTTGTCGACACAAGAGAGTTACATTTTTCTCACCCAATGCCTTTGTTGTTCCGTTGGCGAAACCTCTAGGATAAGAAAAAGGGAATCGTTTGACAACGGCGCACCGGCCGAAGCTTCGGCCGGTCGCGGTCACGCGCAAACGCGCCAGCAACTCGCCTAGCGACACGTAGGATTAGGGAGCCTGCTGTGACGCCCCCGATTTAACCATACACTAATCATACACGCAAACGTGTACGATCAAGATTAGGGACTCATGGAAAGATATCACAACACAACTTTAAAACATAAATAAGTCATACAAGCATCATAATACAAGCCAGGGGCCTCGAGGGCTCGAATACAAGTGCTCGATCATAGACGAGTCAGCGGAAGCAACAATATCTGAGTACAGACATAAGTTAAACAAGTTTGCCTTAAGATGGCTAGCACAAACCGGGATCTGATCGAAAGAGGCGCAGGCCTCCGCACAGGATCCTCCTAACTACTCACGGTCGTCAGTCTGTGGGCTGCACGTAGTAGTAGGCGCCTCCAGTGTAGTAGTCGCCATCGACGGTGGCGTCGCTCTGGGCTCCATCGTGCCGTCGCAAAGAACCGGGTAAAGAAAAGGGGAAAAGGGGGAACAAGGCAACCGTGAGTACTCATCCAAAGTACTCGCAAGCAAGGAGCTACACTACATATGCATGGATATATGTGTAAATGGCCATATCAGTGGACTGAACTGCAGAATACCAGAATAAGAGGGGGATAGCTAGTCTTATCGAAGACTACGCTTCTGGTCACCTCCGTCTTGCAGCAGGTAGAAGAGAGTAGATTGAAGTCCTCCAAGTAGCATCGCATAGCGTAATCCTACCCGGCAATCCTCTCCTCGTAGCCCTGTTAGAGAGCGATCACCGGGTTGTATCTGGCACTTGGAAGGGTGTGTTTTATTAAGTATCCGGTTCTAGTTGTCATAAGGTCAAGGTACAACTCCAAGCCGTCACATCAAGATCACGGCTATTGAATAGATTAACTTCCTGCAGGGTGCACCACATAACCCAACACGCTTGATCCCATTTGGCCGGACACACTTTTACGAGTCATGCCCGCCGGAAGATCAACACGTCGTGATCCACCTAGGCTCAACAGAGAGGCCAACACGCCGGTCTAAACCTAAGCGCACAGTGCAGGCCCATCGCCTTAGCACACTGCACATTGCAAACGCGGCCGAAGCGTAACTAGCCCCTTAATACAAGAGCAAAGCTTACGTTCCAATCCGGCGCCGCCGCCGCCGTGGCGCCACGGCGTTTTACCGATACCACGACGCCGAAAGTGCCCATAACTGTTCCAGCGTGGTTGGTTAGTGCGTATAGACCAAATGGCCGACTCGGATCAAATACCAAGATCTCGTTAAGCGTGTTAAGTATCCAAGAACGCCCGAACAGGCTGTGCCCACCTCTCTCCTAGGCGGTCACAACCCGCCTGCCGCTCGCCACAAAGATCCACTCATGGTGCTCCACAAGCCGACCCGACTTTAGTCACCACATGTATCATGTATAAAGTATATAGTATATACCCGTGATCACCTCCCGAGTGATCACGGCCCGATAGTATAGCACGCCAGACGGACAAGAATGTAGGGCCACAGATGGAACTAGCATCCTATACTAAGCATGTAGGATTGCGGTAAAGGTAACAACAGTAGTAGCAAGGACGGGCTATGCATCGTGATAGGTATAACGAAGCAAGAACATGCTACACTACTCTAATGCAAGCGGTATAGAGTAGAATAGGCGATATCCGGTGATCAAGGGGGCTTGCACTGGTTGCTCGCAAGAGAGAGGGTCTTCAACTCCGTAGTCGAAGGCGGCGGCGGCGTCGGTCTCGGTGTCTAGCGGAAGAAGAGGGGGAAGAAACAATGAATATTTAAGCAAACAGATGCATGACAAAGCAAAGCGTGATGCTAGGTGTGCCCTAACGCGGTATGTGATGATACCGGTGAAGGGGGGAAACATCCGAGAAGGTATCCCCGGGGTCTCGCGTTTTCGGACAGAGGAGCCGGAGGGGGAAAGTTGCGAGTTTGATATGTTAGGGGTGTGTGGCGGATGAACGGGATGCGTATCCGGAATCGTCTCGTCGTTCTGAGCAACTTTCATGTTGAAAATAATTTAATCTGAGTTACGGATTAAAAGTTATGATTTTCTAAAGATTTTATTAATTTCTGGAATTTAATTAATTATTTAAATAAATTCGAAATTAGATTTATGACATCAGCATGATGTCCTGCTGACGTCAGCAGTCAACAGGGTTGACTGGTCAACCTGACCAGTGGGCCCCACTGATCAGTGACACATTTTAATTTAACAGATTAATTAAATTAATCAAAATTAATTAGTGGGTGGGCCCCACTGTCATACTAATTAATTAGCTAATTAATGAGTTAATTAGGTTAATTAATCATTAGGTTAATTAATCTTAATTGGTTAATTTAATCAGAATTAATTTAGTTAATTAATTAAGTAATTATTTTTATTACTTATTAGCATATTCTATTATATATTTTTCTTTTAATTCTTTAATTCCTTTTTTTTATAAAACGTTCTGGGACACGGGCCCCGTTTGTCATAGGGCTAGAGTTAGATTAATTAGGGCCATTAGTGGCTTAACCACGTGTACGTCGGCCAAGACTTCACGGCGGCTAACCGACGCTAAACAGGGGCAAAGCTCGTCGGCCATCTCGGGGAATTTGGAGCTGTGGGTGGCTCGGCGGCGATCGCGACGAGGGCACGGATGGTGGCCGTGAAATTTCTGGAGGTGGGCTGCAGGGCGCGGCGTTAATGAGCGTGAGGCTCGGCCTCGCAGCGAGCACGCCGTGCGTAGGGAGGCAGCGTGGCCACGCAGTGCGTGCAGGCATGGGGCAGCACGGCTTGCAGTGACCGGACAAGGAGAGGGGAGCTGGGGAGCACGCGGGCAGCGAAGTCCGTCGAGGACGACTCCGGCGGGGTCAGAGAGGGAGATGGGGGTGGCGCTCACGGAGGGATGTAGGGTCAGGGCTCGGGGTGGATGACGAGGACGACGGCGGCGTGGAGGAGGCAGGCCGGCGGTGAGGTCCCGGCGAGGTGTGGGGCTCCGGGCGTTTCCGGCGGGGAGGAGGACGAGGAGGCGGCGCCGGTGAGGTAGAAGCGGGGCGACGGGGTCGGGGCGCCGTTGCCCCGATCTAGATCAAGGGGGAATCAGAGGGAGTGGGGAGGTCGTGCGTGGGGCTCTCCCTTGCGCCTGGAGGGAGAGGATGGGGATCGAGGGACGTGGGGGAAGTGGGCGCTAGGGTTCGGCCGAGTGGGGAGTGGGGGTTATGCAGGCGAGTGGGCGGCACAGGGGCCTGATGGCCTGCTGGCCGAGGCCCAGTCAGGGGGTTGCTCCTTTTTTTCACCTTGTCTTTTTGTTTATTTATTTTTCTGTTTTATTTAATTTTAAAGCAATTGGGCATTTTATAAAAATGTGTTTTCTTACCCATAATTACCTTTGCATTATTTGACATGATCCGAGCATTTTAGTTTTGATGTTTGAAAACTTTTATCATTGGACTCGACTTTGAATTTGAATTGAACGAGAATTGAATCATCGCAAGATTAGGAACAGTAACCGTGGTGACGTGACATCATTAACAGAGGTTTACTGTAGCTTAATTATCCGGGCGTCACAATTCTCCTCCACTACAAGAAATCTCGTCCCGAGATTTAAGAGGGGAGTAAGGGGGGAAGGGAGTGGGATACGGAAAATCTAACGGATCTTCTCGGTCTTGGTTGCTCTTCTCGAAGTGGTCGACCCATAGCGCTAATGTCTTCATTCCTATGCATCAATGCATCATGATGAGGTTGTCGTCCTTTCTTCAGGAACTCCATCGTACTTACGATAATGATAAGGGGTAACTTCTGAAGAATGGACCTCCGAGGTCAACTATCCGCATAACTCGTGGAATGTGGTAGAAAGTAACCCTCGAATAGATACTTAAGAAATTATCAAGAGTAAAGTGAAAAGGTACCATGAGAAGTTTCCAATGGCAAGCAATCGTTCGATGGCCTAATCAGAAGGTGAAAGGGGTTCAGAGCAACAAGAATAAGGATTGTGTACGATGCCAAAGTTGATGATCTCTTGGAGGGTGGCTCATGAATTACATATGAGGCCACGCGTGAGGAACAACCTTGTGTACAGGGGTATAGGAGAGTCAGGTTTCGATCCTGGGAACTGTGGGTTATGGGCCCACCATATGGGTTAAAAGTAGGAAGGGCGGAGACATCTTGCGTGATCATGCAAGCAAGGTAAGTCAGAGGGTGGCCTGTCGATTATGTCGGCAACAACGTCGGTACCAAGGGCAAGGGACGAAGAGAACCATTTTCCTGCTCGTTGAACGAGGCGGATCAATAGGTAAGGTTCTCGTCCATCGGTGGCTACCAGAATGTCATCAACAATAGTAACGAGGTCTTCTTGTGAAATTGTACCTTTGGGGTGTTTATATAAGCAGGAGAATATTACTGCTTGGATCATACAGATCACAAGCAACGTTAAACCAATCAATGGAAAGGAAAATATGATCATCAGATGAAACAGAACAAAGGAAAGGGAAATGTGTTTAAACACCTATTTCAAGGTATATCCTTCGCAAGGACAAGCGGAGTATGATATCCATGACAGGATAGAAAGTAGAAAACCATTTAGGTAAAGGGGGAGGAATCTCATGATATTACCCATACAACGGTGTTAGGATAAATAATAAGTAAATTTTAGCATTGTGCTTCAAATGCTCTGATTGAAAATCGGATTACCACCGACATGCTTCGAGATAGCATTGACATGGTCTTAAATCAAAGGTCAGGCTCTGGATACACCAAGGATCCATTAGGAACAACTTATAGAATAAGTCTTACAATTTCCTCATGGAAGATTGGATAACCTTGCTGAAAAGGAAACTATAACAACAGGTCATCCGACCAGGTGTGCTGGACATGCCATCACCTTACCGAGTCATAAAAAGGCCAGTGTTATAACTCTTGGAAAAATGTTCCAACCATCATATCTGACCGAGATTCAGATCTGATCGGTGTTAGGATACCTCAGACTCAGGATGCCTGAGAAGAAAAGGTGCAAAACAAATTGACGAGACGAATTGTAAGATTCTCGGGAAATGAACTATGGAAGTGAGTTCCGAACAAGGGTTCATCATTAAGCCAAGGAGAGGATGAGGAGGTGGCTGATGGATTCAGCGACCATTTATTGAGATTTCCAAAAAGATGGATTGCCACAATTATGAGAACATCAACATAACATTTGTCAGATCAAGTGATATAATGAGGTATGCTCGAGGAAAACATACACAATTAAATATTGGTTGAAAGGTGCACCCGAAATATGGGCTTAGGTAGCATGGTCAATGTTAGAATGGTGATTCGATAACCAACGGTCTAAGAATGAAATATCGACCAATAACTTCAAAGCAATAGAGTTGCTAGAAGTTTTGAATTCGCACATCATAGTTCAAATGTCGGTTTTCCGGTTAGAAACAACACGGGGACAAAGAGATGAATGTAGATGGCGAGAAGTATCACTATACCAAGAATTCTTAAGAGGTGGTGCAATCCTCACAACATTCTTGATACAAAAGACAATAATACTACAAGGTAGAACAAAACATAAGCCAGATAGCAAGGAAATCAAGGTACAACACAAGACATGAACAAGTATGTGTTGGGGGAAGGCAAAAATGTTGTCGATGATAACACAAATCATCGAGGGGCAAGGATGGTATTTCTCATCAGGATTCGATTGATATCCTATAAGAGCTCAGAATGTTGATGATGATCACGACACAATTGTCGACATATTTCATGAAGATGTAATCGATCGGCGATGACATCAAGTCAAAGGAATGATGACGCGAAAGGTTATTGGAACCACGAGTACGACGCAACTCAAAATCAAGCTTGCTGTTCAAGGCGAAATGATATGATGAGCAAAGTCGACGTAAGCTTAGCTCATCGTCGAAAGCTTTGCTCCAGGAAGAAGGACCAGGTAGTACAGTTAAAAAGTTGCATGATAATGATATGGCCGATCAGGCTAGGAATAGCGTGATCGGGCACAAACTCGTACTTAAAGAAGATTGTCAAGAGTTGTTGAACCGTAGTGCAGACTCGGTTCAGTTATCGGTGTCTTTGAGTGTTTAATAACGCAGAGCCCATGAAAAACTGTAATCAGTGAGAATGTAGTACTTGATGAAGAACTCATAAGAAGTTATGCAGTTCCAAGATAATCTCGAGATACCAGGGAGGTAATACTCGACGACGGATCAAAGTAGAGGTTGGAGTAGGGTATTGCTCTATAGAAGACAAGTGCTTAAACTTGCACGAGAAATGGTAATTAAAGGAGAAAGTGGTCGGAACCACAATTGCAAAAAGGTCAGATCCCAGATATAAGATGAACTAATACCAAGGGAATAATTAATGTAAGAGAAGCTTTAATGATAAGATCTACATCGTGTCCATAGGCATGAACACAGAGTTCAAGGTCGACTCCCACTTCTTCAATGCATAACCGTTCATTCACTGCTCTAGATAAAAATGATTTCAGTGTCAATACCTACCTGGTGAATTACCAGAGTATGACCCGTGAAAACTTTCGGTTTCACACAGATTAAAGAAGGCATAGGTTCAACCCATCGGGGCTTCTTACAACATATACCATGAACTTTAGGAGTAAATAACACAATTCAAAAGTAGAGCATGGTTGGCCAAATCGAAGAATATGATTTACGAATGGCATTACGTATCAGAGAAACAACTTCTTGAGGTTTTTGTATATGAAGGACACTGTCGGATGATAATTCAACAAAGGATCTGACGGTCCGTAATAGGGCTGATGTGGGCATCGGCACACGACCAGAGGACGAAACAAAGCAAGGGCTTTGGATTATAGAATCAACTGACTAGTTCAAAGCTCAAAGGCAAAGGAATTAAGATTCCCAATTCAAGGGATCCGGAGCAAGGGCTCTGATTAAGGATGGATAAGCCGAGTAGGCTTAGGGGAATAATCGACGAAATTTTGATTGGTCGATAAACAGCTCATGTCAAAATGACATCTCAGCCGGAAAGATAATTTTAAAAGGATCAACCGATGATTGCGTGTATTCGCAAACATTTTGAGTCAACAGACTCAATATGATAATGACAAGGAATGTCAATAAGACTACGAGACTTATGGGATTAACCATAATGCAAGCAAGCAAGAATTTCAAGAGCCAAAGGCTCGGAAGATCGAATAGTATTTTGAAGACTTTTGTGAAACACATGAACAACTGGGGATGAGCGGATACTCGACAAGTGCGAGGATTTATTTGAAGGGGTATTCATGTGGCAAAGAACTGCTAGGCATGAGGCACAAAGTATTCTCTAACAATAGAGAAAACTTGAGGTATCTTGTAATAACAAGATCAATGGGGGATGATCGTATGAATGGCAAGTGTAAGTAGTTATCCATACAGATTTATCGGTGGTCGGGAATAGCAAAAGTGATGGGCACAAAGTCTCGAGAGAATATCAAAGAGTATCTCCGAAATCTTACAGTGCGATCGGTGATCATCTCGGATCAAGGGCCTCTCGGAGAAAGTATTTTCGAGAACCTAAAGTTAGATTTGAGTAAAAATCGTTTAACCCGAATAGAAGAGAGTTCAGAATCCTAGAGTAAAGGTCGAGGAGTAAAAGATCCTAGTACCACCCAATGGCGACGTGGGCCCGTAAGGCACACAGCCATGTTAGTAAAAGTTTTGCAATGTCTAGACTCGACTTCGGCCAAGGAGTGTGGAAGGGGATTCCTACAGCAAATCGGCTCGATACCAACTTGTGATGCCCCGATTTAATCGTGACACTAATCATGCACGCAAAGCGTGTACGATCAAGATCAGGGACTCACGGGAAGATATCACAACACAACTCTAAAACATAAATAAGTCATACAAGCATCATAATACAAGCCAGGGGCCTCGAGGGCTTGAATACAAGTGCTCGATCATAGATGAGTCAGCGGAAGCAACGAGTACAGACATAAGTTAAACAAGTTTGCCTTAAGAAGGCTAGCACAAACTGGGATACAGATCGAAAGAGGCGCATGCCTCCTGCCTGGGATCCTCCTAACTACTCCTGGTCGTCGTCCGCGGGCTGCACGTACTAGTAGGCGCCTGGTGTAGTAGTCGCCATCGACGGTGGCGTCGCTCACAGGCTCCATCGTGCAGTCGCAGCAACCGGGTAAAGAAAGGGGGAAAAGGGTGAGCAAGGCAACCGTGAGTACTCATCCAAAGTACTCGCAAGCAAGGAGCTACACTACATATGCATGGATATATGTGTAAAGGGTCATATCAGTGGACTGAACTGCAGAATGCCGTAATAAGAGGGGATAGCTAGTCTTATCAAAGACTATGCTTCCGTCACCTCCGTCTTGCGCAGTAGAAGAGAGTAGATTGAAGTCCTCCAAGTAGCATCGCATAGCATAATCCTACCCGCAATCCTCTCCTCGTAGCCACATAGAGAGCGATCACCGGGTTGTATCTGGCACTTGGATGGGTGTGTTTTATTAAGTATCCGATTCTAGTTGTCATAAGGTCAAGGTACAACTCCAAGCCGTCCTGTTACCGAAGATCACGGCTATTTGAATAGATTAACTTCCCTGCAGGGTGCACCACATAACCCAACACGCTTGATCCCATTTGGCCGGACACACTTTTACGGGTCATGCACAGCCGCGGAAGATCAACACGTCGCAGATCCCACCTAGGCTCAACAGAGAGGCCAAAGACGCCGGTCTAAACCTAAGCGCCTGCAGTGCAGGCCCATCGCCTCTTAGCACACTGCACGTTCTGACGGCGGAAATGTAACTAGCCCCTTAATACAAGAGCAGGCTTACGTTCCAATCTGGCGCGCGCCGCTCGGTCGCTGGCGTCACGAAGTGCTTCGGCTGATACCACGACGTCGAGTGCCCATAACTGTTCCCGAGTAGTTGGTTAGTGCGTATAGACCAAATGGCTAGACTCAGATCAAATACCAAGATCTCGTTAAGCGTGTTAAGTATTCGCGAACGCCGAACAGGGCCAGGCCCACCTCTCTCCTAGGCGGTCACAACCTGCCCTGTCGCTCCACCACAAAGATCCACTCGCGGGTGCTCCACAAGCCGACCCGACTTTAGTCACCACATGTATCATGTATAAAGTATATAGTATATACCGTGATCACCTCCCAGTGATCACGGCCCGATAGTATAGCACAGCAGACGGACAAGAATGTAGGGCCACAGATGGAATACTAGCATCCTATACTAAGCATGTAGGATTGCGTAAAGGTAACAACAAGAGTAGCAAGGACGGGCTATGCATCAGGATAGGTATAATGTAGCAAGAACATGCTACACTACTCTAATGCAAGCAGATAGAGTAGAATAGGCGATATCTGGTGATCAAGGGGAGGGCTTGCCTGGTTGCTCTGGCAAGAGAGAGGGTCGCCAACTCCGTAGTCGAACCGGGCAAAGAAGCGTCCGGTCTCGGTGTCTAGCGGAAGAAGAGGGGGAAGAAACAATGAATATTTAAGCAAACAGATGCATGACGATGCATGACAAAGCAAAGCGTGATGCTAGGCGTGTCCTAACGCGGTATGTGATGATACCGGTGAAGGGGGGAAACATCCGGGAAAGTATCCCTGGGGTCCCGCGTTTTCGGACAGAGGAGCTGGAGGGGAAAAGTTGCGAGTTTGATATGTTAGGGGTGTGTGGCGGATGAACGGGTTGCGTATCCGGAATCGTCTCGTCGTTCTGAGCAACTTTCATGTTGAAAATAATTTAATCTGAGTTACGGATTAAAAGTTATGATTTTCTAAAGATTTTATTAATTTCTGGAATTTAATTAATTATTTAAATAAATTCGAAATTAGATTTATGACATCAGCATGATGTCATGCTGGCGTCAGCAGTCAACAGGGTTGACTGGTCAACCTGACCAGTGGGCCCCACTGGTCAGTGACACATTTTAATTTAACAGATTAATTAAATTAATCAAAATTAATTAGTGGGTGGGCCCCACTGTCATACTAATTAACAGTAGTTAATTAGGTTAATTAATCTTAATTGGTTAATTTAATCAGAATTAATTAAGTTAATTAATTAATTAATTAATTAATTTTATTACTTATTAGCATATTCTATTATATATTTTTCTTTTAATTCTTTAATTCCTTTTTTTTATAAAACGTTCTGGGACACGGGCCCCGTTTGTCATAGGGCTAGAGTTAGATTAATTAGGGCCATTAGTGGCTTAACCACGTGGCCACGTCAGCACTTCACGGCGGCTAACCGCCGACGCTAAACAGGGGCGGCAGAGCTCGTCGGCCGGCCATCTCCCATGACAGTTGAGCTGTGGGTGGCTCGGCGAGCGCATCACGACGAGGGCACGGATGGTGGCCGTGGGGCCTCTTGGAGGTGGTGGGCAGGGCGCCCGGCGTTGAGCGGAGGCTTGAGGCTCGGCCTCGCAATGAGGCGGCAGCGGCCACGGTGTGTGCAGACGCGGGGCAACCTGGCGTCTGCGATGGCCGAGACGGGGAGAAGGGGCTGCGGGAGCACGCGGCGAAGTCCGTCCGAGGACGACTCGTGAGGTCGAGAGAGGAGATGGGGGTGGCGCCACGGAGGATGTAGGGTCAGGGCGGCGGGGCTCGGGTGGATGACGAGGACGACGGCGGCGTGGAGGCAAAGCGGCGGTGAGGTCCCGGCGAGTGTGGGGCTCGGGCGTTCCGGGGAGGAGGAGGAGGCGGCGCCGGTGAGGTAGAAGCGGCGACGGGTCGGGCGCCGTTGCCCGATCTAGATCAAGGGGGAATCGGAGGGAGTGGGGAGGTCGTGCGTGGGCTCTCCCTGGCTACTGGAGGGAGAGGTGGGGATCGAGCGGCGTGGGGGAGTGGGCGCTAGGGTTCGGCCGTGTGGGAGTGGGGTTATCAGGGGCGAGTGGGCGGCTGGGGCCCGATGGCATGCTGGCCGAGGCCCAGAGGCCGTTGGATCTGAGCGGGCGCGGCGACGAGCACGCAGAAGAGGACGGCCCGTGGGGAGGGAGGGAGAGGGAGGGGCTGCGCAACGCTTGAAGCGGCGGGGGCGGTAGGAGGCGCGGCGCCGTGGTGCGAGGTAGAAGACGATAGGGCGAACTTGTTCAGCCGGATCCAACGGCCCACTCGCTCAGATCCAACGGCCGCGGTGCGACCGGCCCAACAGTTGGGCCGGCGCACCGGCGCAGATCGTTGCCCTAAGAAAAATAACCAAACCAAAGATGTCATCATCCATGTACATGGAGAGAAAACCTCGAACTCGACACCATTACAGGATCTCAGTTCCTTCTGCGTTATCTAAGCTAGCTGGTGTAGCGAAATTCGGTGCACGACAAGGCAGTTCATAATGAAAGTTTTGCAAAAACTTGGAGATGCTCCGCTGCACGAACTAGCTCGTCAACATGCCCTTACAGGACAATGTCTCCGTCAGTGTCAAGGTCCATGCATCGGTGCTATACATGCAGAGAAACTCCCTCTAGGACGACAAGGCACTACGGTGTGGCAATGCGTCTAGAGGAGCCGCCGGCGTGCCGCACCGCCTGGGATGTTGATAAAGGGGTGGCGGCTCTCTCGACGGGGTAACAGTGGAGTGTTTCCTGGACGGTCACCTTAGCTGCCACTCTACTTGTTGGCACGTGTCGTGCTCCTTGCATGCGTAGCAATGGGTTGGATCCACGCCCATGAGAAAAACGAGGCAAGCGAAGGTTGGCGCTTTAGGAGGCAAGGCCAGAATTTTGCAAAAAGTAAAAAATAACCGTATTCACCAGCTATCACCCGAAAGCTGATCAAAGGGTTGAACCGTATGCCTCGTCGACCGAATACAACGCCCAACCATATCCAGCGACTATCGACGACGTCGATTGTGGCACCATGATGACAGTAAACATGATATTCCAAAATTCAGCTAACACACGCAGATTCAGTAACCTCCGGTGTACTCTTTCTATTTGTATCTAGTCCGCATATTAATTTTCACCGAAGTCAAACTTTATGACCAAGTTTATGAAAAATAATATGAACATTCATGAGAAAAGATATATGAGGTGAAAATATATTCAATGATGAATATAATGGTAGTATTGATTTGATATTCTATATATGTTAATATTTTCCTCTAGAAACTTGATCAAAGATTATAAAATTTGACTTCAGACAAGTATAATAAATATGCAGACCATTTCAGAGTAAATTGCAAGAAACCACCACTTTAGAGGCTAGGTTAGCAGAAAACACTATTATACATTTTTTTTTGGCAAAAAACACCATATCTAGCGTAATCTTTTTGCAAATAACACTGATCGGCGGATCAGGGCCGATTGAGCGCATTTATGACAGGTGGGTCCCGTATTTTGCTGATGTGGCATAACATTGTCCGGAGACGGCGTTAGAGGGTTCTTTTTGCCAAAAACACCTCGAAAAAACAACCTACTTCACCTGCCCCCACCCGCACCGGATCAGACGAGATCCGCCCGCTCCTGTCCTGCTTTGCTCACGTGGTCGCATTCTTTGGAGAAGGTCGGTTGAGGGCGCTTCGTGGCCGTAATTTGGTAGACCCCATCCCGAGCCGCTGCACCTCTGTTCCTTCTCCATCGCCGCTCAACCTCCTCTGTCGCTCGGGACCACCAGCACCCTCCTCCCGCTCGGGACCGCCCTTGTTGCCCGGTAGCCGGTGGCGTCCTCATGACCGGCAATCTGAGCACCATATCTTTGAGCACGCAGCCGCCATTCTACCTCCGCTTGGTGGTCGCGGAGCTCGACTACTCTGTCGCGGTGGTCTGGGCGCGCCTGTCGTGCAAGGTGCTCGACGACCCCGTCTTAGATCTGGGCGCGCCTGTCGCGCGAGGTGCTCGACGGCCCCATCTACGACGACCGTGTCGTGTCGAGTAGGAGCACGCGCCCCGCTTCCTCCGCGACGACTCCAAGTTCGACGCGCCCTGCCTCCAAAGAGCGATGGTGCTCGCACTCTTTGCTCGGAACTTCACGATGGATGCGGCATTTCGCCCTTTTCTTTATTCTGCTCGAGCCGACATGGCAAGGTCCGCCGGAGCTTCACTCGTGGCAACGGCGCAGCCACCACCTCCGGGAAGGAGAGAAGAGGTTGGGGCGGATTGCAATTCTTCTTTTGGATTGAAGAGTGTTTTTGTAAAATACCAGGGACTATTTTGTGAACTTAGACCAAACCCCGTCTAAAGTCGTCAATCGCAAACTGACATGCCTCGTCAGCAAAATACGGGACCCACCTGTCATAAACATGCTCAATCGGCCCTAATCCGTCGATCAATGTTATTTGCAAAAAGATTACGCTAGATATAGTGTTTTTTGCCAAAAAAAATGTATAGTAGTGTTTTCTGCTAACCTAGCCTTCAAAGTGATGGTTTCTTGCAATTTACTCATCATTTCACCCATCCCAAAGCCACGGAGGGGTACGTCCGCCGGTGCGATTGATCGGCCGGGACGGCGCTAGACGTCACGGCCAGGGCGGGGGGCGCAGCGTCGCCGTCGGTTGTTGGGGCATACCGATACCGGTACGCTGTGGCGCGTGCGTGGCCGATCGGTGCTCGGCTCCGTCCATGAACGCGAGCGGGATTCGAAAAGGACAATGCAAACGGACTAGAATACGAGGCGCGACGATGCGTCAGCCATCTTCCCCTGTCTGTCACGGCCCAGCCCCTCCCTCGTGTATCGCGGGACAGGGTACAAGCGGCCCGTTGCCATCGGAGAGTCTCTCATCATCATCATCGGCCGCACCCGTCGTCGTGGACCGGGGACGGACCGCACGGCGAGCGCATGTACACATCACGTAGTGGTTATAGTATCACTCTTACAAAAACGAACTCCAGTTTTTGGTTTCTTTCTTTTTTAAAATAAAATAAATATAGAAAAAGGTACTCCAGCTCCGATTATGAGATACGGTTCTCTCTCAGTCTCTCTCCCGGTGATTTGGAGTCCTGCGAGTTCATGCACTGCATGGAGCCGCCGACACAATAGAAACGAGCAAAAAAATGGTAATTTGATCGTGGGAGGTGTTATTCTATACTGCCAAACGAAGACTCAGTTTTTTAGCGCGGCGTTCTGGTTCCCGAGCTTACATGCTCCCGTCGATGAACAGTAAAATCAGCAAAAATAACAAATTCTGAATTTTTTGGAGTGCAAGGTGCTCCTGTGCGTGCAAAATTTGGTGCAGTTCCGAATATGAGGAGCTCGTGCCGAAAATGATAAATTCAGGTTTTAAATAAATGTTTCTGGTATTCTTTTTTTATGTTTTTACTCACCAGAGATGAGGCTGTGCACCATTTTGAGTTATCGTCCATTTCTTTCCCATTTTAGAAGCATGGTGTAGGCATAGACCTCACAACGTATGCATTTTTTTGACTCTAATAGTAAGACTTCAAGATTGATGGTGTTATCGTAAAAGTATCTCTATTGATAAAATTACCTCTTTGGCTTGTTTCAGCGCTTATAGTCGTCGATGAATGATCTTCAGACATGAATATAATTTTATGACTTTCACTATTCTTTGTACTGCCATGTCAGATAAAGAATAGATCGACTTTTTTTTCCAAAAAAATGGTAAATGAGGTAGCTTAGAAGAGTAGTTTAAACACCATGTTAGGGCATCTCCAACGCCGATCCGTAAACCTCCCGCAACCGTCCGGACAGCAGAAACCATCCAACGCCGACCAGTATCAGTCTGCGGAGTGGTCCGGACGCGATTTCTCCTGCAAACCGGAGACAAACGTGGGGAGGTTTACGGGAGTCCGGACACGCAAAACGTCGCTCTCCCCCTCCCCCCCTCCCCGGCCCACTCAAAAGAAGGCCGTGTTTGCGCTTTTCTAGCATCTCGCACTGTTTTCGCGCCAAAATCCCTCACTCTCTTCTTCTACTCCCCGCCGCTCTCCGCCCAATTCCCGCTCTTTTCTCGCACCCTCTCCTTCCCTCCGCTGCCGACACATGGAATCGTCGGAGAACCTGTCGGAGATGGAGCCGGTGGAGGTGCCGGAGGATCCGAGCATCACGCTCGTCGGAAGATCAGCTCGGAGACGCGGCAAATCGCTGCGTCAAAGTGAAAGGCCGCAAAGGAGGAGAAGATGAAGAAGCGTCTGGCCGTCGGTAGGCCTGGTGGGCGTGGCGGACGGAGCGGTCAGCGAGGCCGTGGTGGACGCCGCCAGACGGGCGCGCCCACAATATAGATGGCGCCATGGGCGGAAGATGAGGATGCGGCGAAGGCGGAGGTGGACCCAGACGTGGAGGCTGCCTACGCGGCGGCGACAACACCTCGTTGATCAAGAAGCATCTTTCTAGGATGGCTGGTCCGGCAGGGCAGAAATACATGGACTGCCGGACTGATGTTCTTTTGGATTCCGGCATGTAAAAACTTAGCATACTTGTCGTCCTTCACATCCGTGTCCGCGGAATAACCCCCCATACGCGAACAAATGAAGGAATTTGCGGTTGCCGTTAGAGATGCCCCTAGTTGAGAGTTTCAATATGAACTTCTCGCCTCTTTATATGCCCGGTCTTGGGTACATGAGGCCCCGCTGAAACTCTGTTCCAAGATGGCAGTGCTATTGGTTGTGTTAACTTACAAGGAACAGAACGTTGTGGGTCCACCACGCAACGATTCGCTAAGGCGACAGGAAGGCGATTGCTTTGGTGATCGCGAACCTGTGCTAGGGTTAGGGTTTCGTGTGCGGGGGTGGTGAAGATATGGTGGTGGACTGGACGGCGACGGCGCAATCTAGGACACCGACCGGGGAAGTTGCTTCTTGTAAGTGCATCTAGTGCCACCCCTAGTTGGTTTTGGAGTATTGACGACAAATATGGTTGAGGGACTAATGCGTTTGTGAGAATTGCAGGATAACGCAGGTAGTGTCCCTCATTGATTCGGTTTAACTACCGGAGATGACCCTAAAAATGTATGAAGACATTGACGACAATGGTGGTATGTGAAGATATTCACATTGAAGACTATGACATAAGAAGACATTGAGTGAAGACTATGGAGCCTTGAAAGGCGTGTCGTTTCGTTGTTTCCTTTTCTTCTTTGTTGAGTCGTAGGAACCACCGTCTTTGTTAAGTGGGGTCCAAGTGATCATAGTCGAGAATGATCAAGTGATGCTCAACCCAAATCCTATGTCTTCGAAATAAGACAATGAGAGCAAAACTTATCCAGAGCTGGATGAGTCAGACTTTGCTTGTAGCCCAAGTAAAGTTGCCGTGAGTGTTTGAAATCGACCGTTGGAACACGTGTCGGTTCCTTAGTGACTTCGAGGTCATTTCGGACATAACAGGTCGGGTTGCCTAGTGGCTATAAATAGCCCACCCCCTACACCATAAATTGGTGGCTGCTCAGAGTTTGTGCACGGCTTTTGTCGTTTGGGAGCAACCCACCTCGAAGCCTTTGAGAGAGAGAAATCCTTGCGAGGACAAAGCCCAAACACCCAGAGCCAAAGAGTGTTAGGCATCACCAAGTCTTTACATCTGTGTGACCTGAAGACTTATTACACTTGAGGACCGTGAATCCTCCGGCCCGGCTAGGCGTCGCGTTCTGAGCATCCAAGAGTCATTGTGGATTGCCGGTGAACGCTTGATCAGTGAAGGTTCGTAAGTCTACCTTGAAGACTTACCAGAGTGATTGGGCGAGGACTGTGTCCTTAGCTCAAGGGGAATAAGGTGAAGACGCGGTCTTGAGTTGAATCTCAGCCTCCCTAACGGATGTACAGTTGTCACAAAGAATCGAACTGGTCCAACAAATCATGTGTCTTCAACAAGTGACTGGTTCTATCTTCTCCCTCTCTTTACTTAGAGTTTGTCTTCGTGAAGTCATTACCTATCTATCATACCTATTTGACTACATTGCTTGACTACTTTTGTTGATTGGCTTCTCACTATCTTCCATCTTGATCCTTACTACCAAGCTGCTATTAGTCCGGTACTTTCACGTTATTGCATACTTGACTATGGTTTGCTTGTTGTAGTTTACCTTCCGCTGCATATCAATTAGGCCATTTCTATTGTTTGTCTTCGAAACATCCGTGTTTTGAAGACTTTCCTAAAAATCGCCTATTCACCCCCCTCTAGTCGATAACTAGCACTTTCAATTGGTATCAGAGCAAGGTACTCCCTTGTTCTGTGTGATTTGGTTTAACCACCTGGAGTTTTAGCTATGTCGACTGCAGGGATAATCAAAGTCTCTGCTGCTTGCCCCGTGTTCGATGGAACTGACTATCCCTACTGGAAGAATAAGATGCGCATGCATCTTGAAGCCATTGATGTCGACCTCTGGTATGTCGTCAAGAACGGCGTTCCCAAATCCAGTGAAGGTGTCACCCCGCCGATGTCAAGAAGTTCATCCAAGCTGGACTCTCTTGCAAAGAACATCATCTGTGGTCATCGACCAAAGGGCGATGGCCGTGTGAGTGCTCCTGGAAACGTCGAAGCTAGTCTGGGACCGGCTTTCCAAGGTCAACGGCGTCTCAACCCAGAGAGATCAAAGAATCAGTGTTCTTCGCAACCTCTTCAACCACTTCAAGAGAAACGACAATGAAAATGTCCAGCTCACGTTTGATCGCCTCACTGACATCACAAATGAGCTTCATGCTCTCGGCGCCACTGAGATCACCAAGCATGAAATTGTCAAGACACTACTGAGATCACTTGACAGCTCTTTTGACACCCTTGCCCTCATGATACAAGAACGCCCTGACTTCAAGACACTCGATCCGTCTGATATACTTGAGAGGCTCAACACACATGAGTTCCAAATTTTACGAGAAAAGAGATATCTATGGTCCCAACTATGGCGAACTCGCGCTTTGAAGGCAAAAGGTGTTTCCTCATCCGAAGAAGAATCATTGCGCAGTTACGATGTTCCCGAAGACATTGGAAAGGAACTTGCTATGCTTGTAAAGAAGTTCCAGAAGTTCACTAGGAAGAAAGGCTTCAGAAAGTCTTCACGATCCAGCTCAAGAAATGATGAAGCTTCCACTCATGAATACAAGAAAAGAACCTGTCACAAGTGCAAGAAAACTGGACACTATATCTCTGAATGTCCACAGTGGGACAATGAGAAGAAGAAGAAGAAGAGCAAGGAATATGATTCTGATGACAAGAAGAAGAAGAAATCTTCAAAGTCTTCTTCCAAGTCCTCATCAAAGTCTTCATCTCACAAGAAGAGCTCATCTGGCAAGGCTCGTGCTTTTGTTGGCAAGGAAATGGATTCAGAGGAGGAGTCTGCTTCTCAGGAGGTGGAGGTGGAGTCTGAAGAGGAGTCCGACCTGGCGTTGTAAGTCCGGCTTTAGCCACGACCTATGTTGCCAAGTCCATCTTCAACATCAAGACAATGACTTCTACACCAACGAAGGCGATGACAAGGACGACCCTGCTCCCACCTATCGCTTCATGGCACGTGGTGCCAAGGTAAAATCACGTGATGCTTACTTTCAAACATCAAGTGAAGATGACTCTGATTGTGAATCTAAACCCAGCTATAAAACACTTGCTAAAATTGCAACCAAACAACAAAGAGCTATGGAACATACTCAAAAACTGTCAGACAAAAGCATGACCTGTTGGACGCGGAAATGACACGTTCACAGTCCTTAGTTGAAGACATTAAAAATCTTCATGCTAAGTACCAAGAACTTGAAAGTCGTCATGAAACGCTCTCAACTGCTCATGAAAAGCTCTCCTATGATTATCTTCAAAGGAAGCAAGAGCTTGAGAAATTGAGAGCGGCTCATGAAGATCTTCAAAAGAGAATGAGTCACTTCAAGACTCAATGTATCAGTTCCGGCCAGGATGGATTTGAACCACCATGTCTAAAATGTCTTGAGCGTGATATCACTACCTCTGCTTTGAATGTTCAACTGCTGCCATTGTTGCATTGTCTTCAACTACTAATGTGGTAACTACCCCTCTACGGAGGATACCACCGCTATTGCCGATGAAAATGCTAGGTTGAAGACATTGCTTGAAACAAGGATGTATAAAAGTGCGAAAGGGCATCGACACTGCGATGTCCTCAAAAACAGATTCTCGAACCGAAACCCTAGGAAAGAGGGTGTTGGGTTCGAGAGGAAAATGAATGTTGATGGTTCCTACTGGAAGCCTGAGCAGTATCCCAAAACCACATGGGTTGCTTCAAAGGGACCTTCAGTGGATCCTTCCACCTTATCTGGCTCTACCTGTGCTAACCCTATTATCATTGATGAATCCTTTGATGCAAACTATAAGTTGTTCAAGAATCAGAATAGTGAAGTGTTTGCTGTATATTGGTACTAATCTGCAGGAATGGACCACCTATGAAGAAGATCCGGTTCCCAAAAGCTGTCTTGAGAATCTTCCAGTGAATGTCATCATGACACCACCGAAGAAGACAAACCCTGCACCTAACGCGCCATATGGTCCAAAGGCTTCATACATGCAGAGGACTCACCGAGTCACCCTAACGCCAATGTTTTGCAGGAAACCGTACTCAAATTTATGAATATGAGCGTGTGTCTTCACACCGCTATGTTCATAGAACTAAGAACTTTTCTCGCTTATTCATATGAGTATCATTCATCTCCTGCAAGGCTATTTGCTAGGGCTCCAAAGTCAAGTTCTCGATGCTGCACTTAGACTCATTGCTTCTAAGCCACCCCTCAAGATGTGGGTGGTTAAGAAGAATTAACTTTCTTTGCAGGAAAGGGTCTCCACCGAAAATCAAAGGCGTCGATGCTATAGCCGGGGACCTAAAACATCTTGTAGGGCACAAGATCAAATGCCCAAATGGTCTCACTATGTATTTTGTTCTGAATCGTTTGCCATTCATCCTATCACCCTAATCTTGATTAAAGCTTCAATAATCAACTTGCACGTCAAATGTATATGCTTCACAAAGCACTTTGTGAAGCATATCCCCATAGCTGAACGGTAGGGTATGACACCTCATGCTTCAGAATGGATTATGGACAGTGGATGCACTAAACATATGGATTGGTGATCGAAGTCTTCTCATGGACTCAACCTTACGTCCATCGACAAGAGTCACATCACATTCTTATTAATCGGTAAAAGCAAGGTATTGGGTCTAGGTAGAGTTGCAATCTCAAAGGATCAACACATGGATAAAGTGATGCTTGTTGAATCCCTTGGTTTCAACTTGATGTCTGTCTCAATGCTTTGTGACTTGAACATGATTGTGATATTTGGAAAATATAGTTGTCTTGTACTAATGGAATCTGACAAGTCTCTAGTCTTTGAAGGGTATAGGAAAGATGATCTATACATGGTAGATTTCTCAGCAGGTCCACAGCTTGCCGTATGTCTTCTTACAAAAGCTTCGTAACGTCGGGCTCGCATCGGAGGTGGGGCATGCCGGCATGAGGAACTTACACACACTCGCCAAGAAGAAGCATGTCATAGGCATCAAAGGTGTCAAGTTCAAGAAGGATCATTTGTGTGGTGCTGCGAAGTCGGAAAGATGACTAGGGAAAAGCACCCTCAAGACAATCATGACGACATCTCAACCCTTCGAGCTGTTACACATGGATTTGTTTGGCCCTACTCATTACTCTACCCTCACAACAACTGCTTGTCTCTATGGCTTCGTCATTGTTGATGAATACTCAAGATACACATGGGTGCACATAATTCTCTACAAGACTGAAGTGCAAGATGTCTTCAGACGCTTCGCCAATCAAGCAATGAACAATTATGGCGTCAAGATCAAGCATATCAGAAGTGATAACGCAATGAATTCAAGAACACCGGACTTGATCTTTATCTCGGATACCATGGGAATCACTCATGAGTTCTCTGCTCCATACACACCTCAAAGAAATGGCATCGTGGAGCGCAAGAATGTAACCCTCATTGAGATGGCTCGAACAATGCTCGACGAGTACAAGACACCAAGAAAGTTCTCGCTGAAGCTATTGATACAAAGATGTCACGCCATCAACCGTGTTTACATCCATAAGCTTCAAAAAACATCCTATGAGCTCCTTATCGGCAAAAAGCCAAATGTCAGTTACTTCAGAGTATTTGGGGCTAAGTGCTGGATCAAGGATCCCCATCACAAGTCAAAATTTGAACCCAAAGCTCACGAAGGCTTCATGCTCGGTTACGGAAAGGACTCACACTCCTACAGAGTCTTCAACCTTTATCTCTACAAAATCGTCGAAACGGTGGACGTGCGATTTGATGAAACCAATGGTTCACAAAGAGAGTTCCTGCCAAGTACACTAGACGAAGCTCCATCCAAATGAGTCTATCAAGCTAATGGGAATCGTGAAATCATGCCTTCAAGCACAACTGAAGAGGAACTTATCATTTCGCACCTAACCAACCGTAAGACAATGCTCACCAAGACAATCCTCCCAATGATGACAAGTGATCGGAAGAGCAAAGTCTTCGGCCCGATTCATCCTCGAGTTGCAAATGAAGTACAAATTGAGAAGATAATCGATAGCATCAATGCACTGGTCCGCTTACTCGCTCAAGAGCAACACAGCTAGCAAATTTCTGTGGGCACTTTTCTTTTGTGTCAATATCGTAACCCAAGAAAGTTGTCAAGCCTTTATGGAACCGTAATGGATTCAAGCTATGCAAGAAGAACTTCAACAGTTCAAGCTAAACAATGTTTGGGAACTTGTCAAGCGTCCTGACCTTCGCAAGCATAACATTATTGGCACCAAATGAATATATCAAAACAAGCAAGATGAGCATGGTCAAGTCGTCAGAAACAAAGCACGGCTTGTGGCTCAAGGATATACTCAAGTTGAAGGAATTGACTTTGATGAAACATTTGCTCCTCGTAGCTAGGCTTGAAGCTATTCGCATACTACTAGCCTATGCTAACCACCACAACATCTTGCTCTATCAAATGGATGTGAAGAGTGCATTTCTCAACGGCAAGATTGAAGAAGAAGTATATGTCGCTCAACCACCTGGCTTTGAAGATCCAAAACATCCTGATATGGTGTAGAAGCTAAATAAAGCACTGTATGGCCACAAACAAGCTCCTCGCGCCTGGTATGGTACTATCAAAGACTTCCTGAAGAGCAAAGGCTTCAAATCTGGATCCCTTGATCCCACACTCTTCACGAAGACATATGATGGTGAACTGTTTGTATGCCAAATATATGTGGATGAATTATCTTTGGCTGCACCAACCAGAAGTATAGTGATGAATTTGGATACATGATGCAAGAACAATATCAGATGTCCATGATGGGAGAGCTCAAGTTCTGCCTTGGTCTTCAAATTTGTCAGCAAAGGAATGGCATCTTTATATCTCAAGAAAAATACCTCCAAGATTGTCTGAAGAAGTTTGGAATGCAAGAGTGCAAAGGATACACGACGCCAATGCCGCCTAAACACCATCTGGGTCCCGACGACAATGGTAAAAAGTTCGATCAAAAGGTATACCGCTCCATGATTGGTTCCTTACTTTACCTATGTGCATCTAGGATAGATATTATGCTTAGTGTTTGCATGTGTGCTCGATTCCAAGCGGCACCAAAGGAATCGCATCACTTAGCAAAGTGAAGTTTAATTCTTCGATATTTAGCTCACACCCCAACACTCGGATTATGGTATCCAAAGGGCTCAAAATTTGATTTGGTTGGATTTTCGGATGCTGATTATGCTGGTGACAAGGTGGATCGCAAGTCCACATCAGGCACATGTCACTTTCTCGACGATCACTCGTCTGTTGGTCTTCAAAGAAGCGTAACTGTATCACTCTCAAGCTGCTGAATCTGAATACATTGTCTTTGGATCTTGCTATGCTCGGCTTCTATGGATGAAGCAAACTCTCAAGGACTATGGCATCAATCGACACAAGTACCTCTCTTCTGCGACAACGAAAGCTCCATCAAGATTGCCAACAATCCAGTCCGCACTCAAGACAAAGCACATTGAAATTCGTCATCATTTTCTCGGGGATCATGTCATGAAGAAAGATATTGACATCATTCACGCCAACATCAAGAGCAACTGGTAGATATCTTCACAAAGCCCTTGGATGAGAAAAGGTTTTGCAAGTTACGGTGTGAGCTAAATATCTTGGAATCCTCAAATGTCCTGTGATCAAGCACACATCCTAACACTTATGCATGTTGATGACTTAGATGTGCAACACAGAAGTAACGTATATCTTCAATCAATGAAGACTTACATTCTGAGTGTGAATACATTAACGTGGAATTTGAATTCGGAGCGCCACAATAATTGTGCGCCGTGTATGGGTCTAATACTTCCGATACGGTGGGTAACACCACCACCAAATTTCTTTGTTTGAAGTGTTTCACGCATGGCGTTATTTCTGCAATATCTTCGCATTTGATTTGTCTTCAACTTCAACCTATGTTCATTATTTTCTTCTCTATGTTTATTTGATTTATTTCTTATATATATATATATATATATATATATATATATATATATATATATATATATATATATATTGTTCTGTCCTCTACAGCATTCACTTATAGCTATGTCTTCCAAGTTGAATCCTTTGAACTAAGTGAATGTGATCGGACCCCAATCTCTCTATGCTTTCTATCTCAAACTATATCTGTCCAAATCATATGCATTCTATTGAAACTGCCAAATGTCTTCTCTCAAGGCCCTTGTCGCCAGAAGACACAGAGACAAACTTTAAGTCTGTTTTTAAATGATTCATCTCATCTTGTTGAAATCCGGAGAAGCCGGAACGACCATCCGACAAACCTGGCGGGCATGGGAACGTGGGACAACTCAGAGTATGTTGCATGCTTGCCACGTGCCCCTCAGATGTGAACCGCCAGGGGCACCTGCGTAATTGCGTTGTGCCGCACACCTCCTTATAAATACATGTCCCCTGCGGTAAAGAAAATCTTCTTCCACCTCTCCACCTCGTCAAAACCCTAGCGCCACCGCTAGCTCTCGACGACGCCGGCGACGAAGCGCTTAGCTGTCGCGACTTCTCCCACGCCGTCCTCACGCCAGCCGCGAACATCGTCATCTCCGCCACCGCCGTAGGTGTCCTCCGTCGCCAAGTTAGGGCACGGTGGATTGAGCTGCTCGGCTTCCTCTTCTTCCCGTCTAGCAGTTCTTCGAGTGGTAAATATAACTCCATTTTTACCATCTTTTTTATCTTCAAGATTCATCCTACTTACCAAAATCGGTTTCTGCCCATACAATGTTAGATCTATTCTCGTGCATCTCATACTGCCTAGTATATTCACTTAAGCTTCACAACTAGTTAGATTCCTCACTTGTACTTATTCACGGATTCGTACAAATCTGGAACCAACTCTCAGCGTATGAGTGAATGTCTTCGCATCATGAGGTCAATGTCTTCAAACTGATTTATCTTCAAAATCTTCTGAGAATGCATATGACCTCTTCCCCTTCCCTCGCATCTCTAATGCTGTCACAGGTACATGTCCGTGGGAGAATAGCTTCGTTCTCATAGTCCGCATTCATTTGCAGTAATTATTACAAAGATCAAACTAACTCTCCCGGCCGCCTCGCTTTGTCCAACAAACGCAAGCCTTTGAAGCCTTTGAGCGTATTGAAGCCATTCAGTTTGAAGCTCATGGCTGCAGATAAATCAGCCAGAAGGGCGGCAGCGTCGTGGGGGAACCTCAAAAGATCTGCCTGATGACCTCGCAGAGCTTTACAAGACAGATCCCGAAGAGAATTACAATCAGCGCAAGACGAGAATCCAATGGATTCGTCAATATTGGGCTGAACAATGGTTCAAGTACAATTTTGTGACCCAGGAATATGCCGAGAAGAATGCTATCAGAAGCCCTTGGGGTGATATCTCTTTCGAGGCCTTCCACCCAAGAACATGGTTGAAGCTATTGCACAAGGTTTTTATCCTTGTATGGTCCGTGGACCTCAGCCTGAAAATGCCGACCCAACGTCATTGCTCTGGTGTCGTGACAATAATCTCTTCAAGCGCAACTTCCAGAACGCAAAGGCTTCAGCCAAAGAAAACAAGAAGTCATTGGGATTAGACTTCAACCTCGTCCCTCTCGCTTCCCCGCAGGCCGACGGCTCACGTGATGCTAAACCCAATGTCATCGGTCCCTTTTCAAACCTTGATGGCCTCATCACTTACATCTTGGTCCAAGGTGCCAAAGTGGATCACTCTGATGACGATGTCGAGTCGATGAAGCCCCAGCCTCCAGCTCCTTCTCCTGCTCCAAAGCCGCAGAAGCTAAAGAAAGTCAAGGCTTCAAAGTCACTGCTCCTCCAAAAGCTTCACGTGTGAAGGCCATCGCACCTCCCCGGCCGCAGGCCTCAAGATCAATCCCGTATCTCTAAGAAGACGGAGAAGAGAAACAAAAGTGTCAAGAATACCGAATCGACATCGACTCCTCGCTGCCATTCTGCGTGAAGAGCACATTGATCTGTCCAAAGGATGAGGATCTTGCGATGATGCTCTTGAGCAACTTATCAAGAGCAAAGAAGAAGCGTAAATCTTCAACAATTTGCCTCTCTTTGATGTGGCAATCATCCATCACTTCATTGATGAGTGGTTTGACACCTTAACATCAGCTTTGAAGATCTGCAACTTCCTATCGGCCTCAGCGTCTCCTTCAATGGCGCCATTGCTTCTGAGCTAGCTCTTGCTCAGCGCATTGTTGAACTGAAGCATAAGATTGACTATGAGAAGGCTCAGTTCAAGAAGCATAGGGCTACACTCGGCGTGCAAGACGTCAAAAACTTCAAGGTCATGCTGCACGACCTCAAAGAAGCCTTTATCAAGAAGCGCGAAGAAGCCAGAGGCTCTCGTGAGCGCATGAAGAGTCTGGCTGATAAGTGTGTGCTTGCCTACAATGAGGCTGAGAAGCGCAAGGCTCTTGGACGTCCTGGCATTGACCCCAGAATGGCTGCAAAGAAAAAGAAGTCTTCAACTGACCAAGATGCACCTTCAAGGCAGGAAGAACCCCGCATAGTCTTCCCAAGAAGCATGACTGGCTCGAAGCCAAAGGTCCGTCCAACCGCTTCTCGAATGAAGAAGACGAGGGCTGCCGAGGCTGAAGCCGTAAAAAGGAAACTTCCCGAAGCCTCCGATGCTGCTCCTCCAAGAAGAAGCTCAAGACCAAGAAGAATCGGGCTGCTCCCACAGAGCCCTTGGTTGTTGAACCCATTTCAGTGGTTCGCCCCGCGTCGCAACCCAAGAACTTCAGATGACTGCTTCATGAGCCTGCTTCCACAGAGGCTCCTCAAGCCGAAGAGATTCCAGCAGCTTGATCCCATCATCTGCCAAGACATTGGTCACCATGACAATGTTGAAGATGATGAAGTTCTTCCTCAAATTGAATACAATGTGGTATCATCGCCTGCTCGCATTTAACAGTTTAACTCATCAAGATTGGTCGCCCTCCGACGCCAACCGCCAGATGCTTCATGGGCTGATCGCCTGCAACAAGAAGACTCCCTAGTACTCCCCAACAACAAGTCACTCTCCAACAACAACAGCAAGAAGAAGAGGAAGACTTTGAGGCCCAGACAACCCCATCTCCAAAGGCGCCGCCAAGATTTCGCAGGCTTCAAAGGTCAAAGGCCTCAAGTACCTCTCTCGAAGCGTTCTAGAAGGAGAAGTGCACCACCAACCTGTTGCACGTTAAGTGTTTTCGAAGCCACTCCAACTGTGAATGTCTCCGAGTGCAAGCCAAAGCCGCTGAAGACAATCCGCTGCATCACCAAGACACCCAAGAAGAAGAAGAACGTGTCCCTACACCCCCGTAATTGAAGAAGTTATCCCCGTTATCAACGTGTTAGTGCCCGACCCTCCAGCTCCTCAAGTGGAGGTTGAAAACATTGAGGCTGCCACCTCCAACACCAATGAAGCCAATGACGTGGTCATGGCTGAAGCAAATGTGGAGCCTGCACCAACAGCTCCTGAAGCCAATGAAGGAAATGTGCCTGAAGCCAATGAGGCAACTGCCCCAGAAGCATCTGCTGAGCAGCCTGAAGCCTCAGTTGTTGCCACTGCTCCAGTTCCGCCACCAACACCCTACACAATTGAGCAAGCATACAACTATGGTCACTTATCACAAGAAGATGGCTCGTTCTCGTCCCTCCGCCTCATGCCTCTCGGGTCCTTAGTTTGAATATCACATTGCGAATAGGCCTCAGTCCGTAAGCCGGGCCAAGATCGCCAAGGTTTCCAGGCACTGCCACCTCTACATGTTCTTTCAATGCAAATGGCTTCAAAGCCCACAACACTTTCTTTGACAGAGCAAAGAGCCCCTACACAAGGCCAAGGATATCATCTGACCGTTTCGAGCTATCAAGAACGGCTATTACTCATGCGTTATGTATGATCAAGGGCGATTTTCCCTCATATGCGCCTCGACATCAAGCCATTGCCGGACTGCCATGCTTAGAGGAAGCACTTGATTGCTTTCGTGATGCAGTCTGCTCGGCTTCACATGCATAAAGAACACTGGAATGAAGAACTTGTGCTTCAATTCTATGCTACCCTCCACATCCGCGGCTACTACAGAGATACGAAGACATGGGTTCTCGAGTGGATGACAGGAAATGTTCATCATGAAGCCAAAGCACTTGACATCATCAAGCTCACAGGCCTACCCACTCCCGGAGAGCTGTTTGAACCTGGTTGTCAACTCCACCGCAATGCACTGGAGAGCATATTTCATAAGCCAGAACCCGACGTGAGTCAGATGTTGAGCATGATGAAGCCACTGCCACGTGACGCTGAATACCCTCAGAACTTCTTTGTTGATGACCTTGAGTATCTGCCTCGTACAATATATCACATCATCAAAGTAACTCTATGGCCTATCAAAGGGCATTCATCAACTGCAAAACTTGAAGGAGCAATGAAGACATTGGTATTTTACATCCTCAATGGCATCAGCCTTCAATACGCAAGAATTCTTCATCCGACAATTGGCTGCGCTCGATCTGATCTATTTGGTCTGAAATTTTATGCTCCATGGGTCATGCGCCTCATCAAGATGCACTCGCTATCAACTATTAGCCCTTCCGCCGCAATCATCTGATATTTCTACCAGAGGTTGATATGTCAGTTGAAGCCATATACCCTGAGCCTGCCAAAACGCCACTTTGTCTTCAGAATGCAGATCACCATAGCTTCTCTCAACCCATGGAAGGCGTCCCAGCAG
Source organism: Aegilops bicornis (assembly GCA_021605145.1). NCBI lineage: Eukaryota > Viridiplantae > Streptophyta > Magnoliopsida > Poales > Poaceae > Aegilops > Aegilops bicornis. The sequence continues at coordinate 108,571,088 of CM038671.1, forward strand.
TATCTCGTGTCTATCCTCTGGCTGGGAACACACGTCTGCCTCACCGTGCACGGACTGAAGCCACTGAGAGCACAATTGGCCAAAGGCCTCGGAAGCGCTCTCGAGTCCTCAATGATCGAGAACTTCTTGTCGCACTGCATCAGAAACAAGATAAGCATCACTCCTGGATCAAACGACAAATGCAAATCCTCTTGGTGGAGGTCAATCACATTCGAAACCTTGCCACCAAGAATGCCTTTGTCACTCACGAGACCTGTCGGCGATCATGGAAGAGTTTGACCCTGCTCAGTGCTGAAGCAGATCTTCAAGACGATGGCTTCAATCGAACGCTTCAAGTTTGACTCCACTCCTCCATGGAATGCAGTCCACGATTTAACTCCATCACTTGAAGACTCGACTATTCTTCCTCCTTGCAACCGCCAATGCCAGAGTGATCGATCATGAAGCCGATGCTACTTCACCACCCCTACTTCAAAGACGCTTCGACATCGCACCAAGTTCGCTCAAGACCGCCAACCAACAACGACAACCCTGCTGCATCATCTACTTCTGAAGAGGACGAGTAGATGCTCTATGTCTTCAAACCTTTTTTGTCCTTACTGACAAAAGGGGGAGAAGCATATGAGTTTGATAGTCTTCAAACGGGTTCATAAGGGCGGTTGCATAATATTTTGCCTAGTGTTTACAACTCTCGCTTTTGATACATTTGGTTCTTTGAGTTGTAACACTTAAACTCGATGGTCGTCTGCTACTTATTTGCTTTACTCGTGCGATGATAAATTCCGCATGTGCGACGATAACTTCCGCACTTAGATCATTCTGCAGACGTCCATTTTTATTATGCATGTCATTCTCTTAGTTATATCATTTCATGCATGATGAATTATCTTCATAAGTTGAAGAGGATCTCCACAAGTACAACCTGCCATGTGCATTTGCATTCCAAAAGCAAACTACTTATATGCACATCTTCAGGGGGAGCCTTTGCCACTTATGAAGACAATTCCCTATCCTTTACAATTTCACATATTTTATCCCCGTTGAAAACTTCAACCAGTTTGTCATCAATCACCAAAAAGGGGGAGATTGTAAGTGCATCTAGTGCCACCCCTAGTTGGTTTTGGAGTATTGACGACAAATATGGTTGAGGGACTAATGCGTTTGTGAGAATTGCAGGATAACGCAGGTAGTGTCCCTCATTGATTCGGTTTAACTACCGGAGATGACCCCTAAAAATGTATGAAGACATTGACGACAATGGTGGTATGTGAAGATATTCACATTGAAGACTATGACATAAGAAGACATTGAGTGAAGACTATGGAGCCTTGAAGATCGTGGTCGCTTCGTTGTTTCCTTTTCTTCTTTGTTGAGTCGTAGGAACCACCGTCTTTGTTAAGTGGGGTCCAAGTGATCATAGTCAGAATGACTGAAGTGATGCTCAACCCAAATCCTATGTCTTCGAGCGAAGACAATGAGAGCAAAACTTATCCAGAGCTGGATGAGTCAGCTTTCCTTGTAGCCCAAGTAAAGTTGCCGTGAGTGTTTAAAATCTGACCGTTGGAACACGTGTCAGTTCCTTAGTGACCCTTGGTCATTTCGGACATATCAGGTCGGGTTGCCTAGTGGCTATAAATAGCCCACCCCCTACACCATAAATTGGTGGCTGCTCAGAGTTTGTGCACGGCTTTTGTCGTTTGAGAGCAACCCACCTCGAAGCCTTTGAGAGAGAAATCCTTGCGAGGACAAAGCCCAAACACCCAGAGCCAAAGAGTGTTAGGCATCACCGAAGTCTTTACATGCATGTGACTCAAGACTTATTACACTTGAGGACGATGAATCCTCCATCCGGTTAGGCGTCGCGTTACGAGCATCCAAGAGTCATTGTGGATTGCCGGTGAACCTTGATGCAGGAAGGTTTGGAAGTCTACCTTGAAGACTTACCAGAGTGATTGGGCGAGGACTGTGTGTCCTTAGCTCAAGGGGAATAAGGTGAAGACGCGGTCTTCTGATTTGAATCTCAGCCTCCCTAACCAGATGTGCAGCTGTCACAGCAACTAGAACTAGTCCAACAAATCTTGTGTCTTCAACAAGTGACTGGTTCTATCTTCTCCGTCTCTTTACTTAGAGTTTGTCTTCGTGAAGTCATTGCCTGTCTATCATACCTATTTGACTTCATTGCTTGACTACTTTTGTTGATTGGCTTCTCACTATCTTCCATCTTGATCCTTACTACCAAGCTGCTATTAGTCCGGTACTTTCACGTTATTGCATACTTGACTATGGTTTGCTTGTTGTAGTTTACCTTTCGCTGCATATCAATTAGGCAATTTCGATTGTTTGTCTTTGAAACATCCGTGTTTTGAAGACTTTCCTAAAAATCGCCTATTCACCCCCCCCCCCCCTCTAGTCGATAACTAGCACTTTCACTTCTCCACCAGGGGGCAGAGTTGATGGCGGAGCAGGCTTCGGGAAAGACGACGGAAAATCCGGGGAAGATGGCATCTTCTCCAGCGACGGCGGCGGCTACTCCAAAGAGGGCACATGTTCAACCGGTGGGAGCAGGGGGATCGAGGAACCAGACGAAGGTGGGAGCCCCGCACGCGGCCGGAGCGGCCGCGGGGAAGGAGAGAGCCACACCGGTGGCACGTAGATCGGGAGGCACGGCGAGTAGGGATGCATCTGAATCTCCTATCGAGAGCAGGACCCCGGATCCCACGTCGAGTCTTTCGGCCAGATTGGGAGGGATGGTTTTGTTGGATAAGGAAGCGGAAGGCATTGTTTTTGAGGAGGATGAACCAGTGGCCAAATCACCCAAGTGGCTGGCAGTAGGCAATGTATGTTCCTCGAGACCGCTCGTGAGAAGTATTCTAGAGAAGACTATGCACAGGGCTTGGGGACTACACAAGGAAGCAAAGTTTAGAGAGTTGGGCTCAAACGTGTTTGAAGTGCAGTTTGGCTGTGAGGGGGATTGGCGCCATGCTTTGAATAATGGGACGTGGCAGTATGATTTCAATGTTTCGATTATGAAGGAGTATGAAGGTGATAAACGACCCTCTAAGATGATTTTTGACAAGATAGACGTATGGGTTAGAGTCACCAATCTGCCACCGGACAGAAGGACAGAAGTCTTTGGGAAGGCGTTGGGTAACTGGTTGGGTGAGGTGGTAAAGGTGGACGTGGACAAGGAGGGCCGTTCTAGAGGAAATGAACTAAGGGTTCGGGCAAAGATATCAGTTTTTGAACCACTTGTCAGAGGATTCTATCTTAGGACCTCACGGGACGACAAGGCCCGGACCTGGTTCGACTTTCACTATGAAAAAATACCACACTTCTGTTTCGAGTGTGGACGGTTGGTGCATGTAGGGGGGAGATGTAACCCTCCGGTGGACTCATCACTCCAATGGGGTGAATGGCTTAGGGTTTCTGCTGGCAGAAATAGTAATATAAAGGAAAGCTCACTTGGAGCGGGAGGGAGCAGTAGTAGTGGAAATATGGATTTAAAGGGCAAAGGTAGTGCAGATGCGGGGCGATCGGGCAATAAGAAGACATGGGTCCCAGTCAAGCGGAACTTATATGGTGATTTTAGTGGATCGGCAGACAATCGCACTGGCGAGGGTCATGGCCGGGCCACGGGTGAAAAGGAGGTAACTAGCCCTCATAAGAGAAATGCAAAGTCTGATCCACCCCAGGAGAATGATTTGCGCCATGGTTTAGAACAAAGAAGGGAGAGAGAGCTTCGAAATAAACTCTTTGATCAGCAACAAGGCAATGCTAAATATGACCGGGAGGGGCAGCGGAAGGGCAAGGATGATGTGCGGCACGGTTATGATAAGCAGGAGTCATACTACAGGGAGAACCGATATGAGGGCACTGGCTCCAGGGCTCGGGATCCTAGAGACAAGAGAAGGGGTACGTATGTGAGGAAGCCGCGTCCTGATTATGATTATGGACTCCACCACAGGAGTAACCCAAGGGGGTTGCAGGAGAGCAGAAAGAGGGGACCGAGGCAGATTTTGTTGGGGAACGTTGCAGAAAATAAAAAATTTCCTACTGTTGCACCAAGATCAATCTATGAGTTCATCTAGCAATGAGAGAGAGGAGTGCATCTACATACCCTTGTAGATCGAGCGGAAGCGTTCAAGGGAACGGGGTTGAGGGAGTCGTACTCGTCGTGATCCAAATCACCGGAGATCCTAGCGCAGAACGGATGGCACCTCTGTGTTCAACACACGACGTCAGGCGTGGACGTCTCCTCCTTCTTGATCCGACAAGGGGAAGGAGAGGTTGATGAAGATCCAGCAGCACGACGGCGTGGTGGTGGATGCAGCAGGGATCCCGGCAGGGCTTCACCAAGCGTCTGCGGGAGGGAGAGGTGTAGCAAGGGGAAGGGAGGCGCCAAGTGCAAGGATGCGGCTTCCCTCCCTCCCCTTTCTATATATAGGGTCCCCAGGGGGGCGCCGGCCCTAGGAGATGGGATCTCCTAGGGGGGCGGCGGCCAAGGGGGTGCCTTGCCCCCCAAGGCAAGTGGAGGCGCCCCCTCCCCTAGGGTTCCCAACCCTAGGCGCAGGGGGGTGTCGGTGTCAAAACCGGCGGATCTCGGGTAGGGGGTCCCGAACTGTGCGTCTAGGCGGATGGTAACAGGAGACAAGGGACACGATGTTTTACCCAGGTTCGGGCCCTCTTGATGGAGGTAAAACCCTACGTCCTGCTTGATTAATATTGATGATGTGTGTTACAAGATTAGATCTACCACGAGATCAAAGAGGCTAAACCCTAGAAGCTAGCCTATGGTATGATTGTTGTTCGTCCTACGGACTAAAACCCTCCGGTTTATATAGACACCCCATAGGGTTAGGGTTACACAGAGTCGGTTACAATGGTAGGAGATCTACATATCCGTATCGCCAAGCTTGCCTTCCACGCCAAGGAAAGTCCCATCCGGACACGGGACGAAGTCTTCAATCTTGTATCTTCATAGTCTTGGAGTCCGGCCGATGATGATAGTTCGCTATCCGGACACCCCCTAGTCTGGAACTCCCTCAGTAGCCCCTGAACCAGGCTTCAATGAGGACTAGTCCGGCGCGCATGTTGTCTTCGGCATCGCAAGGCGGGTTCTTCCTCCGAATAATTTATAGAAGACTTTGAACACCAGGATAGTATCCGGCTCGCAAAAATAAATTCCACATACCAATCAGAGAGAATAATATTACACAAGATCAATCTGTGGCGTATTTTGTGGCGTGACATCGCACCACTACCAAGCCTTTACTCAAATTGTTTTTATTGTTCCACCTCGACGTTTAGCGAAGCGGTTTCTTGGCACGCCTTGTCAAAGCAGATCATGTTCCCTTATTCCGGGATTCCCATCAATACGGACGTGGGTAACCCAACCGCGCCATTGATTGTGGCGCTTGCTAGATAAGCGAGTTTTACCAGGCCGGTGGGGACATATGTTTTTTGTCCGCCCATATAAGGGGATAAAGATCCAACCCTTTTACCTGCGCCTTCTTCCTCCTTGGCTTATCCAGCTCCACGAACTCGAGCTCCAGCGCCCACGTCCGCACTTCTCACCTCAACCTTCTCCAACTATGTCCGGAGCGGGAGGCAAGTGGATGGCCTCCTCCGTCACGGAGGGGCAGATCCAGAAGCTGCGCGACACCGGATATTTGTCCAAAGAACATCGACATCGGCTCCCTGACGAGGGAGAGCACGTCCCCAACCCCAGGCCCCATGAGAGGGTGGTATTTCTTCCCCATTTCCTCCATGGACTGGGCTTCCCGCTTCATCCCTTTGTCCGGGGGCTCATGTTCTACTACGGCCTAGATTTCCATGATCTGGCCCCGAATTTCATCCTCAACATCCGGCATTTATCGTCGTGTGCGAAGCATTCCTCCGCATCCAGCCCCACTTCGGCTTGTGGCTCAAGACCTTCAGTGTCAAGCCGAAGGTTGTGAAGGGCTGCCAAGCGGAGTGCGCAGGCGCCATGGTGGGCAGGATGTCCCACGTTACGTGGCTGGAGGGCACTTTCGTGGAAACCATCAAGGGGTGGCAATCGGGGTGGTTCTACATCACCGAGCCGCGTGACCCTGATTGGGCAGCGCCCCAATTCACACATCTGGCATCCCCACACGGCTCACCTCACGGAAAGAGAGTGGCCGAATTTGGGGGATTCGAGGAGCTGACCGGACTCCAAGCTCGTATCCGTAAGCCGGTGGACAAGAAGCTCAAGCTTGTCAACGTAGTCCAGTCATGCTCATCCGTCGGATTCTCCCGTGCCAATGACGGGGCTTTAATATGTGGGAGTTTGATCCGGCGCAGCACCAGACCCTGAGCGGGCTCTTCGACACTACGTACGAAGATGTCTCGAAGGTGCTGTTCAAGGGCGCCGAAGCTCCCGCATCCGCTACCGAAGATCACACATTCTGCTCGCAACGTCCAGCTGACGAGGTAAGTGATTTCACCACTTGTTTTCCATAGTTTGGCTCTATGCGGGATCTAAACTCCCTTTACCTTTGACATGAATGGCTGGCGAAGGCCGGACGGATTACATGTCTGGCCCCATTGCCAGAGGACCCAGCGGACGCCCGCCTAACGGGGCTGCTGGCTCCGGCACCGCACGTGGTGCCGGAGAAGAAGGCCAAGAAGACGGCCACGGGGACTCGGAAGAGTTCCCATTTTCAGGTGCTATCGGATGATGAATCCGAGGCCGACTCCTCCCACCAAGGTGAGGAGGAGAAGAAGAAAGCCTCTCCCCGTGAAGGAGGAAAGAAAAGGACGGCCTCCCCAACAAGGGAGGCCGAAGGGTCCAAGAAGGGAAAAACTCTTCCTCCGGACTGCTCCGCCAACGCCAGTGATGCCGATGAAGACTGGCATCCAAGGGCCAAGCCCCTGGCGAAATCGTAAGTATCCGGACTCCCGAATAACTTCAAGGTTTTTTCTTTTCGCTACATAATGTCTTTCTAATGCCGCATACAACCCTGCAGTCCGCCCGTGGATGATCTTCCCGCTTCGTCGAGCGGGTCCTTGGGTGCATCGGATATGGATTCCCTTCCGACTGCCTCCACCCCGCGTCTTGGACGACGCCGAGGTGGGATCGAAAAGGACCCACCAGGAGGAGGAGGCCCCGGAGGTGTCACGGGACACCCTCCCGGACTGCACGGACTCAGCCCCGGAGGCCACAAGTGGCTTGAGTCCGGCGGGTGACCCTTCGTAAGAAGGGCAAGATCGAGACGCATGCTGCCTCCGTCAACCGGAGGTGCCGGATAATTCTGGAGGCGCCAACGGCGCCTCCATCGAAGAGGAACACCACACCGTTATGAGTGTGGTGATTGAAAGGTTCACCGCCAAGAGCGGGCTGACCAAAGCCCGCAGTAGCCTTCTAACATGCTTTGAGGTAAGAATTTCAATATATGTAAAATGGTACCAAGAGCAGGCGTGAGCCCCCGATGCTCGGTTCGGTGTTCGGAAAGAAAAGCCGGGCTGAGGATCTTTAGAAAGATAAACGCAGGAGTCATAAAAAATATGTCAATATGGGATTGCAGGTTGTCTTCTGACCTCCGCCCGACCGATCATGGAGGTAAATAATTTCAATAAAAACCTCGATCGTTCCTAGAACGAGCTCAGTCAAACCAAGAAGCAGCTCGAGGAAAAATAAGGTGAGTAATACCTTATGAAAATTGTACCTTCTAAAAGGATTTGGTTGCAAGAAAAATGACAAGGATAACGTGGGTATTGTAGGGGCCACTAACGAGGTGGCGACCACGAAGGAGGCGGTGGCCACGGCCGAACGTAATGCGACATGAACGCACCGAGCGAGAGAAGCAGGAGGCGGGTGGCGGAGGTACAGCAAGAGCTCCAGGATCTCGTGAAAAAACATGAGAACTTGGAGCGTGACTCGAAGACTCAAGAGTCTGAGCTTGCAACGGCTCTTGAGAGTGCCAAAGCCGCTAAGGCCGAAGCCTACAAGGCCCTCCGGGAGATTGAGGCGGTGAAGAAAATAGCAGTGGGTAAGGCATTTTTCATGCAGAGTAAGCATGTGAGTGTTAATTACCTGTTGCTTACCCGAATTCGGAGCTCTGTAGGGGCGTACGCAGATCTTCCTCGCAGCGTGTCCGATGCCGCGATTCTACCGGGCCGAGGAGGGAGCTCGACGGAGAAGGTCTTACGGTCTCAGATATCGAGGCTGGACATCCGGTGCCCCTTAGCGACCGGTGAAGCAGCTGGTCGAGCTCCTAAGGCGGCCGAACAGGCCATGAAGGGCCTTATAGTTTGGCTGTGGCCTAAGGAGGCCATGCACAGGAGCTACTTCGGCCCTGGTGCGGCGGCTGGTGGATGCGTGCCGTGGGTTGAAGTTATCAAGCATTCCGCTTGTATCGAGGGTGCCCGTCGGGCCCTTGCCCATGCAAAGGTGCACTGGGGCAAGATGGATGCCTGAAGCTTCGTGGACGGACCCGCCACGGAGGGCAGGGAGCACCGCGCCCGAGATGTATTATCTGAGTGTCTTGAAGGGCGCCCGCACTATTGCGGGTGAGTGCTCCAAAGATGTAATATTTGAGTAGACTCGCATTTTGTTATCCTGTCTTGAAAGCTTAGTTCATATGCGCTTAAGAAACGCTTGTTAATTTAAAATATTACCTACGTGTGGCTGTTTATCAAATCTGAGAGATGGCAAGTCGTCGGCTTCAGCCCCCATGCCACGAAAGTCTTTGGGGTGTTCGGGATAAACTTGAGCGCTCTTGTTCCCATTTTGGGTCCATCTAGGGAGGCGCTCAACATAGCGAACAAGGCAACCGGACTTATAATGCTTGAACACTCTCACTTAGCCATAGAATTCTATAATTTTAAATTTCGTGAAGCCCCTAGTCTTCGGAAGGTCAATTTGGGGCGCTATCATCGCCTTGGCCGGACAGTATCCGGCTCCTCGCTCTAAGCGGCATAAGTCTTTAAGGACTCGCAAAAAACCTCTCGAACAGCGACCGGTCTCTCGCCTCATCATGACGGCCAGTTTTAGCTTTCTCCACTGAGGCGTTAACCCAGCCGAACTGGGGCAGAATCGCAGTGGTTCTCCCGGTGCTACCTTAGCCGATATAACGGAACGTAAGGTACCAAAACACGGGAGCCAGGCAAACCCAACTATTGACCCAAGACATGATTCGGAGCCGATGCATATAGTGCTATAAGTTCGGGGTGCCGCACTTGTGAAAGTGTTCGGACTCATCACACCATAACGCGGGAAACATAAGCCCCTGGTGTATATTAGCCGTACCAAAGTGTACGGATGCAACATGTCGTGAATGAACATATGTATGAAAAAGAAATGCAATTATAAACAAAAATGTGCTGCATTGTTTTATTCAATGAGTGCTGCTACGAATGCGGAACGATACAAATAGTGCGATAAGCAAGGTATGAGATCATTAAACATGTCCCCTCCGTGGGTAGGCTGCAGATTGGTGTATGAAAATGCTCGTAATGGAGACCACCTGTATATTCGCTGTAGCCTTTATCCTTCCCTAGTTGTTGCATCATGAGTTCGGCAGGTCTGCTGCCGGACAGGGCTTCTGACAAACGGAGTCCTGTGGGTAAAAAGTAAAAGGTAAAAAAGAAAAGAAAAAGGAACGACACACGTGAGAGCCCCTGGTGTGGTTGAGCCGCGATGCAGGTTTATCGTGGTCGTGCCCTCTCCCCATGCCCATGGTATCTTGAGTGTAATGGTGTCTGCGAAGGACCCGCTTTGGACGTTTCGCAGGGCTGGTGTTGGGGCCGCATCGCTCTGGCGTGCTCAACGTGCTGTGGTCTTGTTGTAAGTTACTCCGGCGCTTAGCTGTGTCCGGCCGCTTAACGGCCGGACTCGAGAATTGCCTTAAGAGGCTGCATTGCACTTCGCGCGAGAGTCATGTATGTTCCTCCGTGCGGAGAGAACGCGTTGATGTTTCCGTTGACCGTAATGACTCCTCGAGGGCCTGGCATCTTGAGCTTGAGGTATGCGTGAGTGCGGCACCGCCGTTGAACTTTGCAAACGCAGTACGTCCGAGCAAGGCATGATAGCCGCTATGAACGGGACTATGTCGAAGATTAACTCCTCGCTTTGGAAGTTATCTGGGGATCCAAGACCACTTCGGTGTAATTGAGCATGTACAATTGGCTTCTACACTGGTATGACGCCTTTAAAGGTCGTTTTGGTAGGTTTAATCCTTGAGGGTCTATGCCCATCTTGCGCACTATATCACAGTAAGCGAGTTCGGCTGCTTCTTTGCCGTCCATCGAGGACTTCTGGTTAGGTGAAATCCATCGACGATTGGGTCTAAGACCAGTGCGGCGAATCCACCGTGGCGGATCTTTGGTGGGGTGGTCCTTCGGTCAAAAGTGATCGGGCAAGAGGACCATGGATTGAACTTCGGGCAACTGGCTCCATCGCCAGACATCCTCGAGTGCACGCTTCCGCTCCCTTTTGGGTATGTGCATTGCATATATCATGTTCACCTTCCGCACTGTGGGGGAAACCCTTCATCCTCTATTGTTCGGGCGGTTGGGTCTCGTCCTCGTCATCGCTATGCAGCCCTTGTCATTGCTTTGCAATTAACTTGCCTGCGCTTGAATACCCAACAGTCCTGTTGGTGTGGTTAAGCTGGCTATTCGGGGTGCCGTGTATCCGCACAAGCGGTCGAGTATTCGGTCCAAATTGGACGGACTCGGAGTAGTTCTTTTGAATGGCTTTTTCCGCTGACCGGGTTTAGAGCCTATGAATCCGGCATTGACTGCCGTATCCTCAATATTGTCGCCGTTAACGCGGCGTTTGTTTTTGTTACGACGGGGCCTGTCATTTCGGTCCTTGAAGTCCGGACTGCCTGAATTTTTGCTGAGGTTGTTGCTGCGTGCTAGCCAGCTATCCTCACCCGCGCAGAAGCGGGTCATGAGTGATGTGAGGGCTGCCATGGATTTCGGCTTTTCTGTCCTAGGTGCCGGGCAAGCCACTCGTCACGGATGTTATGCTTGAAGGTCATGGCGGCCTCCGCATCCGGACAGTCGACGATTTGGTTTTTCTTGGTTAAGAACCGTGTCCAGAATTGTCTGGCCGATTCGTCTAGCTGCTGAATTATGTGGCTTAGGTCATCGGCGTCTGGTGGTCGCACATAAGTGCCCTGGAAGTTATCGAGGGAATGCGGCTTCCAGGTCCTCCCAGCTCCCAATTGACTCTGCTGGCAGGCTGTTGAGCCAATGTCGGGCTGGTCCTTTAAGCTTGAGGGGAGGTATTTGATGGCGTGAAGATCGTCACCGCGGGCCATGTGGATGTGAAGGAGATAGTCTTGATCCAAACCGCGGGTCTGTTGTGCCATCATATGATTCAATATTGACGGGTTTAAACCCTTCGGGATTTGATGATCCATTACTTCGATGCGTGAAGCATAGTGGGTGTGTGGCGCCTCAGATCGGGCGATATCACGACGGAGCTCAAAAGAGCTTGGTCTGTTTTGTTCGGCCCGGCGGACTTATCGTGTCCGGGCGCGACGGTTGTAAATCACGCACTGCGTGGGCGCCACGCGATCCATAGATCGATCTTGATTTTCTTGCCTTGTCCTCCAATATATCTCGCAGGTCCGGAGCGTTCCCCTTTGGCCGTGTGCTTTTTGAGCGATGCCGGGGTACGATTCTAGTGAAGGGCCTAGAGGCCTCCCTGTCGCGACCACGGGGTGGTCGGTCAGATGTATTGTCTCCTGGTGATGCGGGTTCGTAAGCCTCCTCCTCTAACCGGGGGAACAGCTTGCGTTTAGGGTAGCTTTTGGAGGGGCGTTCGAGCTCATGCTCTTCGGCCGCGAGGACTTCGGTCCATCTGTCGGCTAGCAGATCCTGATTAGCTCTAAGCTGTTGCTGCTTTTTCTTTAGGCTGTTCGCCGTGGCCATAAGCCTGCGTCTAAAACGCTCTTGTTCGACGGGATTCTCAGGCATGACGAATTCATCGTCGTCGAGGCTTGCTTCGTCTCCGGAGGGAGGCATATAATCCTCTACCTCTTCTTCTGCCGCTCTCTCGTGAGGGCTGGCGTCTCCATCTTCTGCTTGGATCTTCTTTGGAGTGGATTGTCTTGACCTTGTCCGGTGTATTGTTACCTCCGGTGCCGAAATCTTCATTCTTCTTTGTGGCGGGATTTAGAGCGCCACGACGCCGGGCGCTTGGGCTGCTTCTTGGAGGTCATCCTCCGTTGTTCCATCGCCGTTCCCATCTTTTGGTATGTCCACCATATATATGTCGTATGTGAGGTGGCCTTCGATTGCCCATGGTATTTGGGTCTTGGTCGTCTCCGGCATCGTCGTCCATACCGTCGATGTATTCGGAGTTGTAGTCTAGCATGTCGGTTAGATCGTCGGCAATGCTACCAAGTGGGTGGTGGGTGGGCGTTGAATTTCTTCATCGTCCGCATCCCAACCTTCATGACCGTAATCCGGCCAGGGCTCTCCGGATAAAGAGAGAGACTTTAGTGAATTCAGGATGTCACCAAAGGGCGAGTGCTGAAAGATGTCCGCGGCAGTGAACTCCATGACGGGCGCCCAATCGGATTCGATTGGCAGGGGCGCGGGGGGTTCGGAGTCCGGAGAGGAGTCCGGCACCCTGGAGTCGAGGTCTTCGCAAAGGACAGGGATGGAGTTCGGCTCGATCGCCGTAGAGATTAAAGCCCCCGAGGCGGTGTCCAACCACTCGTCCGCGATCAGGAATCCGGCTCGGATTAAGGGTCGGAGCGGATTCGGTGCGGCCTCGAGGGCCTTTGTTCGGCTGCAGAGCTAGAGCATGCCCATCGAGACAGTGCGGCGCGCTTGGCTGCGGCCCGAACCCGTCGAAGATCAAGTCTCCGCGGATATCTGCCGTATAGTTTAAACTTCCGAATCTGACCTAACGGCCAGAGGCGTAGCTTTCAATCTGCTCCAGGATGGCTGCTTAATTGGCCCTTGATGCAAAAGCCGCCCGAACACGAAGATCTGTCCGGGGAGAAAAGTCTCACCCTGGACCGCGTCGTTGTTGATGATCAAAGGAGCCATCGAGCCTATCAGTGACGACACAGAGGAACTCTCAATGAAAGCACAAATGTCGGTGTCAAAACCGGCGGATCTCGGGTAGGGGGTCCCGAACTATGCGTCTAGGCGGATGGTAACAGGAGACAAGGGACACGATGTTTTATCCAGGTTCGGGCCCTCTTGATGGAGGTAAAACCCTACGTCCTGCTTGATTAATATTGATGATGTGTGTTACAAGAGTAGATCTACCACGAGATCAAAGAGGCTAAACCCTAGAAGCTAGCCTATGGTACGATTGTTGTTCGTCCTACGGACTAAAACCCTCCGGTTTATATAGACACCAGATAGGGTTAGGGTTACACAGAGTCGGTTCCAATGGTAGGAGATCTACATATCCGTATCGCCAAGCTTGCCTTCCACGCCAAGGGAAGTCCCATCCGGACACGGGACGAAGTCTTCAATCTTGTATCTTCATAGTCTTGGAGTCCGGCCGATGATGATAGTTCGGCTATTCGGACACCCCCTAGTCCGGAACTCCCTCAGGGGGCCCAAGGGGGCCGCACCAGCCCACCAGGGGCTGGTTCCCCTCCCACTTCAGCCCATGGGGCCCTCCGGGATAGGTGGCCCCACCCGGTGGACCCCCGGGACCCTTCCGGTGGTCCCGGTACAATACCGGTGACTCCTGAAACTTTCCCGATGGCCGAAACTCGACTTCCCATATATAATTATTTACCTCCGGACCATTCTGGAACTCCTCGTGACGTCCGAGATCTCATCCGGGACTCCGAACAACTTTCGGTTTGCTGCATACTTATATCACTACAACCCTAGCATCACCGAACCTTAAGTGTGTAGACCCTACGGGTTCGGGAGACACGTAGACATGACCGAGACGGCTCTCCGGTCAATTACCAATAGCGGGATCTGGATACCCATGTTGGCTCTCACATGCTCCTCGATGATCTCATCGGATGAACCACGATGTCGAGGATTCAAGCAACCCCGTATACAATTCCCTTTTTCAATCGGTATGTTACTTGCCCGAGATTCGATCGTCGGTATCCCAATACCTCGTTCAATCTCGTTCCGGCAAGTCACTTTACTAAATCAGTAATGCATGATCCCGTGACCAGAAACTTGGTCACTTTGAGCTCATTATGATGATGCATTACCGAGTGGGCCCAGAGATACCTCTCCGTCATACGGAGTGACAAATCCCAGTCTCGATCCGTGCCAACCCAACAGATACTTTGGGAGATACCCGTAGTATACCTTTATAGTCACCCAGTTACGTTGTGACGTTTGGTACACCAAAAGCACTCCTACGGTATCCGGGAGTTACACGATCTCATGGTCTAAGGAAAAAAATACTTGACATTGGAAAAGCTCTAGCAAATGAACTACACGATCTTGTGCTATGCTTAGGATTGGGTCTTGTCCATCACATCATTCTCCTAATGATGTGATCTCGTTATCAATGACATCCAATGTCCATAGTTAGGAAACCATGACTATCTGTTGATCAACGGGCTAGTCAACTAGAGGCTCACTACGGACATATTGTGGTCTAAGTATTCACACATGTATTACGATTTCCAGATAACACAATTATAGCATGAATAAAAGACAATTATCATGAACAAGGAAATATAATAATAATCCTTTTATTATTGCCTCTAGGGCATATTTCCAACAGTCTCCCACTTGCACTAGAGTCAATAATCTAGTTACATTGTGATGAATCGAACACCCATAGAGTTACGGTGTTGATCATGTTTTGCTTTCATGGAAGAGGTTTAGTCAACGGATCTGCGACATTCGTGATCCGTATGTACTTTGCAAATATCTATGTCTCCATCTTGAACATTTTCACGAGATGGAGTTGAAACGACGCTTGATGTGCACGGTCTTCTTGTGAAACATGTGCTCCTTGGCAAGGGCAATAGCTCCGGTGTTGTCACGGAAGAGTGATCGGCCCGACGCATTGGGTATGACTCCTAGGTCGGTGATGAACTCCTTCATCCATATTGCTTCATGTGCTGCCTCCGAGGCTGCCATGTACTCGCTTCACATGTAGATCCCGCCACGACGCCTCGCTTGCAATCGCACCATCTTATCGCTCCACGATTCAACATATACACGTATCCGGTTTGTGACTTAGAGTCATCCAGATCCGTGTCGAAGCTAGCATTGACGTAACCCTTTACGACGCAGCTCTTCGTCACCTCCATAAACGAGAAACATGTCCTTTGTCCTTTTGGGTACTTCAGGATATTCTTGACCACTTTGTCAAGTGTTCCTTGCCGGGATTACTTTGGTACCTTCCTACCAAACTTACGGCAAGGTTTACATCAGTGCAGTACACAGCATGGCATACATAATAGATCCTATGGCTGAGGCATAGGGGATGACACTCATCTCTTCTTTATCTTCTGCCGTGGTCGGGCATTGAGCCGAGCTCAATCTCATACCTTGCAATACAGGCAAGAACCCTTTCTTGGACTGATCCATATTGAACTTCTTCAATATCTTATCAAGGTATGTGCTTTGTGAAAGACCTATGAGGCGTCTCGATCTATTCCTATAGATCTTGATGCCTAATATGTAAGCAGCTTCTCCAAGGTCCTTCATTGAAAAACACTTATTCAAGTAGGCGTCAACGTTGTCCAAGAGTTCTATATCATTTCCCATCAAGAGTATGTCATCTACATATAATATGAGAAATGCTACAGCTCCACTCACTTTCTTGTAAACGCAGGCTTCTCCATAAGTCTCAAGATAAACCCAAACGCTTTGATCATCTCATCAAAGCGAATGTTCCAACTCCGAGATGCTTGCACCAGTCCATAAATGGATCGCTGGAGCTTGCATACCTTGTTAGCATTCTTAGGGTCGACAAAACCTTCCGGTTGCATCATATCTGACTCTTCCTTAAGATACCCGTTAACGAATGCCGTTTTGAAGTCCATCTGCCATATCTCATAATCATAGTATGCGGCAATTGCTAACATGATTCGGACGGACTTCAGCTTCGCTAGGGAGAGAAAGTCTTATCGTAGTCAACCCCTTGAACTTTCCGATAACCCTTAGCGACAAGTCGAGCTTTATAGATGGTAACATTACCATCCGCGGCCCGTCTTCTTCTTAAAGATCCATTTGTTTTCTATCGCTCACCGATCATCGGGCAAGTCTGTCAAAGTCCATAGTTTGTTTTCATACATGGATTCTATCTCGGATTGCATGGCTTCAAGCCATTTGTTGGAATTTGGGCCCGCCATCGCTTCTTCATAGTTCGAAGGTTCACCGTTGTCTAACAACATGATTTCCAGGACAGGGTTGCCATACCACTCTGGCGTGGAACGTGTCCTTGTAGACCTATGAAGTTCAGTAGAAACTTGATCCGAAGTACCTTGATCATCATCATTAATTTCCTCTCCAGTCGGTGTAGGCACCACAGGAACATTTTCCTGAGCTGCACTACTTTCCGGTTCAAGAGGTAGTACTTCATCGAGTTCTACTTTCCTCCCACTAACTCCTTTCGAGAGAAACTCTTTTTCCAGAAAGGATCCGTTCTTGGCAACAAAGATCTTGCCTTCGGATCTAAGGTAGAAGGTATACCCAATGGTTTCCTTAGGGTATCCTATGAAGACGCATTTTTCTGACTTGAGTTCGAGCTTTTCAGGTTGAAGTTTCTTGACATAAGCATAGCATCCCCAAACTTTTAGAAACGACAGCTTAGGTTTCTTCCCAAACCATAATTCATACGGTGTCGTCCCAACGGATTTAGACGGAGCCCTATTTAAAGTGAATGTAGCTGTCTCTAGTGCATATCCCCAAAATGATAGCGGTAAATCGGTAAGAGACATCATAGATCGCACCATATCCAATAGAGTGCGATTACGATGTTCGGACACACCATTACGCTGAGGTGTTCCAGGCGGCGTGAGTTGTGAAACGATTCCACATTTCCTTAAGTGCGTACCAAATTCGTGACTTAAATATTCTCCTCCACGATCTGATCGTAGGAACTTTATCTTTCGGTCATGTTGATTGTCTACCTCATTCTGGAATTCCTTGAACTTTTCAAAGGTCTCAGACTTGTGTTTCATCAAGTAGACATACCCATATCTACTCAAGTCGTCAGTGAGAGTGAGAACATAACGATATCCTCCGCGAGCCTCAACGCTCATTGGACCGCATACATCGGTATGTATGATTTCCAATAAGTTGGTTGCTCGCTCCATTGTTCCGGAGAACGGAGTCTTGGTCATTTTGCCCATGAGGCATGGTTCGCATGTGTCAAATGATTCATAATCGAGAGACTCTAAAAGTCCATCAGCATGGAGCTTCTTCATGCGCTTGACACCAATGTGACCAAGGCGGCGGTGCCACAAGTATGTGGGACTATCGTTATCAACTTTACATCTTTTGGTATTCACACTATGAATATGTGTAACATCACGTTCGAGATTCATTAAGAATAAACCATTGACCATCGGGGCATGACCATAAAACATATCTCTCATATAAATAGAACAACCATTATTCTCGGATTTAAATGAGTAGCCATCTCGTATTAAACGAGATCTAAATACAATGTGCATGCTCAAAGCTGGCACTTAATAACAATTATTGAGGTTTAAAACTAATCCCGTAGGTAAATGTAGAGGTAGCGTGCCGACGGCGATCACATCGACCTTGGAACCATTCCCGATGCGCATCGTCACCTCGTCCTTCGCCGATCTCCGCTTATTCCGCAGCTCCTGTTTTGAGTTACAAATATGAGCAACCGCACTGCAGGTATCAAATACCCAAGAGCTACTACAGTAATCGGGTAAGGTACACATCAATTACATGTATATCACATATACCTTTAGTGTTGCCGGCCTTCTTGTCCGCTAAGTATTTGGGGCAGTTCCGCTTCGGTGACCCTTCCCTTTGCAATAAAAGCACTGGGTCTCGTGCTTGGGTCCATTCTTTGACTTCTTCCCGGCAATCGGCTTACCGGGCGCAAGAACATCCTTGCCGTCCTTCTTGAAGTTCTTCTTACCCTTGCCTTTCTTGAACTTGGTGGTTTTATTGACCATCAACACTTGATGTTCCTTTTGATTTCTACCTCTGCTGACTTGACATTGAAAATACTTCAGGAATAGTTTTCACCATCCCCTGCATATTGTAGTTCATCACAAAGCTCTTGTAGCTCGGTGGGGAGCGATGAAGGATTCTGTCAATGACCGCCTCGTCCGGGAGGTTAATATCCAGCTGGGACAGGCGGTTGTGCAACCCAGACATTTTGAGTATGTGCTCACTGACAGAACTATTTCCCTCCATCTTACAACTATAGAACTTGTCGGAGACAACCCCCTATGCTTCACAGACCCCTCCAGCAGGAACTTGACCCGGGCGCGAGCTTGGAAAACCATTTTCAGCTCCTCGAACATCTCATATGCTCCGTGTTGCTCAAAACGCTTTTGGAGCCCCGGTTCTAAGCTGTAAAGCATGCCGCACTGAACGAGGGAGTAATCATCAGCACGTGACTGCCAAGCGTTCATAACGTCTTGGTTCTCTGGGATGGGTGCTTCACCTAGCGGTCCTTCTAGGACATATGCTTTCTTGGCAGCTGAGGGAGTCCTGGATTATGGGGTGTCCGGATAGCTGAACTATCACCGTTGGCCGGACTCCTGGACTATGAAGATACAAGATTGTAGACTTCGTCCCGTGTCCGGATGGGACTTTCCTTGGTGTGGAAGGCAAGCTTGGCAATACGGATATGTAGATCTCTTACCATTGTAACCGACTCTGTGTAACCCTAACCCTATCCGGTGTCTATATAAACCGGAGGGTTTTTAGTCCATAGGACGAACAACAATCATATCATAGGCTAGCTTCTAGGGTATAGCCTCTCTGATCTCGTGGTAGATCCACTCTTGTACTACCCATATCATCAATATTAATCAAGCAGGAGTAGGGTTTTACCTCCATCGAGAGGGCCCGAACCTGGGTAAAAACATCGTGTCCCTGTCTCCTGTTACCATCCGCCTAGACGCATACGATTCGGGACCCCCTACCGAGATCCGCGGTTTTGACACCGACATTGGTGCTTTCATTGAGAGTTCCTCGTATGTCGTCATCTTTAGGCCCGATGGCTCCTTCGATCATCAACAACGACGTGGTCCAGGTGAGACTTTTCTCGCCAACAGATCTTCGTATTTGGCGGCTTTGCACATGGGCCAATTCCCTTGGCCATCTGGAGCAGATCGAAAGCTACGCCCCTGGCCATCAGGTCAGGTTTGGGAGTTTGAACTACACGACCGACATCCGCGGAGACTTGATCTTCGACGGATTCGAGCCACAGCCAAGCGCGCCGCACTGTCTCGATGGGCATGATCTAGCTCATGCGGCGAGCGATTGCCTCGGAGGCCGCACCAGCGTCCGCTCCGACCCTTAGCTCGGAGCCGACTCCGCCGATCAAGGACGAGTGGCTGGACACCGCCTCGGGGGCTACGATCTCTACGGCGATTGAGCCGAACACCATCCCTGTCCTTTGCGAATCCCGTGACTCCAAGGTGCCGGACTCCTCTCGGACTCCGAACCTCCTGCGCCCCGGCCAATCGAATCCGATTGGGCGCCGGTCATGGAGTTCACTGTCGCGGACATCTTTCATCACTCGCCCTTTGGTGACATCCTGAATTCACTAAAGTCTCTCTCTTTATCAGGAGAGCCCTGGCCGGACTACGGTCAGGAAGGTTGGGATCTTGACGACGAAGAAATTCAACGCCCACCCACCACCCACTTTGTAGCCACTGTCGATGATTTAACCGACATGCTCGACTTCGACCAAGACATCGACGGTATGGACGGCGATCTTTGGAGACGACCAAGAACCAGCGCCTATAGGGCACTAGAAGGCCACCTCATCATACGACATATACATGGTGGACATCCCAAAAGATGGAAACGGTGATGGAACAGCGGAGGATGACCCCTCCAAGAAACAGCCCAAGCGCCGGCGTCGTGGCGCCGCTCTAAATCCCGCCATAGCAAAAGCGGTGATTACAGCACGGAGATAATAACACCGGACGGTTGAAGACAACCCCCTCGGCAGGATTCAGCACAGAGGAGGGAGAAGCCAGCCCTCATGATAGAGCGGCGAGCGGGGAAGGTGGAGGGCGATAATTATATGCCTCCCTCCGAAGATGAGGCAAGCCTCGACGATTTACGAATTTTTTCGTGCACGAGGATCCCGCCCGAGCAGAGGCGTTTCAAGCGGGCTTATGGCCACGGCAAGCAGCCTCAAGAAAAAGCGGCAGCTTAGAGCTGACCAAGACTTGCTAGCTGACAGATGGACTGAAGTCTTGCAGCCGAAGAGTACGAACTCGAACGCCCCTCCAAGAGATACCCAAAACGCAGGCTGCTACCCCAATTAGAGGAAGCAGCACCCAAACCTACATCACCAGCACATGATGTGGCCGACCGGCCACCCCGTGGTCGCGACAGAGAGGCCTCTAGACCCTCCATTCAAGCCGCACCCCAGCGTCGCTCGAAAAGTACCAAGGCACGGGGAAACGCGCCAGACCTGCGAGACATATTGGAGGACAAGGCAAGGCAAACAAGATCGATCTACGGATCGCGTGGGCGCCCCACGACACGCGACGTTAACCGTCACGCCGGATACAGCAATTACGGCCGGGCCGAACACAGTAGACAAAGCTCATTTGAGCTGCGTTGTGAGAGAGCTCAATACCGAGGCGCCGCACACCCACTATGCTTCACGGGCGAAGTGATGGATCATCAAATCCCGGGGTTTCAACCCGTAAACATCGAATCATACGATGGCACAACAGATCATGCGGTTTGGATCGAGGACTACCTCCTCCATATCCACATGGCCCTTGGTGATGATCTACACGCCATCAAATACCTCCCACTCAAGCTTAAAGGACCAGCTCGGCATTGGCTTAACAGCCTGCCGCCAGAATCAATCGGTTGTTGGGAGGACACGACGCCGCATTCCTTGATAACTTCCGGGGCACATATATGCGACCACCGAACGCCGATGACCTCAGCCACATAATTCAGCAGCGGAAGAATCGGCCGGACAATTACGGACACGGTTCCTAACCAAGAAAAATCAAATCGTTGATTGTCCGGGATGCAGAGGCCCTTGCAGCCTTCAAACATAACATCCACGACGAGTGGCTTGCCCGGCACCTAGGGCGGAAAAGCCGAAATCCATGGCAGCCCTCACAACACTCATGACCCGCTTGGCGTGGGAGAGGACAGGCAGCTAGCTTCGTAGCAACAACTTGACCAAAAACCTTGGTAGTTCGGATACCAAGGACAATAATGGCAGGTCGGCGTCGCAACAAGCACAAGCGCCGCGTTAACGGCGATAATGCTGAAGATCTGGCGGTCAATGCCGGATTCAGAGGCTCTAAACCCGGTCGTGGAAAAAGCCGTTCAAAAGAAATACTCGGGGCCCGTCAATCTGGACCGAATACTCGATCGCTCGTGCCAAATACATGGCACCCCGAAAAACTAGCCAACCACACCAACAGGGATTGTTGGGTCTTCAAACAAGCGAGCAAGTTAAATGCGAACTCAATGACAAGGGGCTGCATAGCGATGGCGAGGAGGAGCCCCGCCGCCAAACAATAGAGGACGAAGGGCTTCCCCACAAGTGCGGACGGATGAGCATGATATACGCAACCCACATACCCAAAAGGGAGCGGAAGCGTGCACTAAAGGGACGTATATGCGATGGAGCGGTCGCCCCAAAGTTCAACCCATGGTCCTCCTGCCCGATCACCTTTGATCGAAGGACCACCCCACTAGCATCCTCCACGGCGGATTCGCCACATTGGTTCTTGACCCAATCATCGACGGATTCCACCTCACTAGAGTCACGATGGGCGGCGGTAGCAACTGAACCTGCTCTATCGAGGATACGGTCGCAAAATGGGCATAGACCCTCAAGGATTAAACCCACAAAGACGACCTTTAAAGGCATCATACCAGTGTAGAGGCCAATTATGCGTGCTCGATTACACTCGAAGTGGTCTTCGGATCCCCGGATAACTTCCGAAGCGAGGAGTTAATCTTCGACATAGTCTCGTTCCGCAGCGGCTATCACGCCCTGCTCGGACGAACCGCATTCGCAAAGTTCAATGCGGTGCCGCACTATGCGTACCTCAAGCTCAAAATGCCGGGCCCTCGAGGAGTCGTTACGGTCAATGGAAACACGAATGCTCCCTCCGAGCGGAGGAGCACTGCAGCGGCTCTCGCGGCGGAGGTGCAAAGCAGCCTCTCACGGCAATTCTCGAGTCCGGCTATTAAGCGTTCGGACACCGTCAAGCGCACCGGAGTAACCTACAACAAGACCGCTGGCACGATCCGAGCACGCCAGAGTAATCCGGCCCCAACCCCAGCCCTCGCGAAATTGCGAAGCGATTACGCGTACATAACTACGCTCTAGAGATACCATGGGCATAAGGGAGGGCACGACCACGGCACGCCTGAATGCGGCTCAACCGCACCGGGGCTCCGATTGTGTCATTCTTTTTCTTTCTTCTTTTCTCTTACTTTCGGGACTCCGTTTTCCAGAAGCCTGTCGGCACTAGAATTGCCGAACTCACGATGCAACAGCTAGGGAAGCTGAAAGCTACGCCGAGTGTCGGTGGTCTCTACTACGAGCATTATACCTGTTTACATACCATCCCGCAGCTTACCCCTAGAGGGGACATGTTAAATAGTCCCATCCCTTGCTGATCGCACTATTTGTATCGTTCTGCTTTCATTGCAGTACCTTTTTGAATAAACAATACATAGCTTTTGCCTATTATTGCATTCTTTTATTTATATATATATATATATATATATATATATATATATATATATATATATATTCATTCATGACATGTTGCACCCGTACACTTTGGTACGGCCAATACACCAGGGGCTTAAGTACCCCACAAATATGGTGTGATAAGTTCGAACACTTTCACAAGTGCGGCACCCCGAACTTATAGCATTATATGCATCAGCTCGAATCATGTCTTGGGTCAATAGTTGGGTTTGCCCGGCTCCCATGTTTTGGTACCTTACGTTCCGTTATATCGGCTAAGGTAGCGGGAGAACCACTGCGATTGTGCCCGGTTGAGCTGGGTTGAGCACCTCGGTGGAGAAAGCTAAACTGACCGTCATGATAGGGCGAGAGCTGGTCGCTGTTCGAGAGGTTTTTTCGGGTCCCTAAAGACTTATGCCGCTTAGAGCGAGGAGTCGGCATTGTCTGGCCAAGGCGTGGATAGCGCCCCGAACTCGGTCTTCTGAATACTAGGGGCTTCGCCAAAATTTAAAATTATAGAATTCTATGGCTAAGTGAGAGCGTTCAAGCACTATAGTCCGGTTGCCTTGTTCGTTGCGTTGAGCGCCTCCCTCGAAGGACCCAAGGATGGGAACAAGAGCGCTCAAGTTTATCCCAAACATCCCAGCACTCGTGGCATGGGGGCTGAAGCCGACGACTCATCATCTCTCAAATTTAATACACGGCCGCACAGAAGGTAATATTTTAAATTCAAAAGTGTTGCTTAGCGCATATGGACAAGTTTTCAGCGTACAGGATAACAAATGCGAGTCTACTCAAAAATTATATCTTTGGGGCATTCATCCGCTATAAGGCAGGCACCCTTCAGGACGCCCTCATAATACATTTCAGGCTTGCGATGCTCCTTCTTCGGTGGTGGTCCGTCCGTCACAACCTTCTCAGCGTCCATCTTGCCCCAAAGTGCACCTTAGCAGGGCAAGGGCCCTCTACGGGCACCTTCGATCTGAGCGGAGGCGCTTGATGACTTCAATCCATGGACAAAGGCGTCCACCAGCCGCCGCACTAGCCCGTAGTAGCTCGAGGCATGGCTTCCTTAGGCCACGGCCAATTATGAGGCCCTTCATGGCCTGTTCGGCGACCTTGTGGAGCTCGACCATTGCTTCATTTGGTCGCTCAGGGCACCGGATGTCCGGCCTCGATATCGAGACCAGAACACCTTTTCGTCGAGCTCCCCTCCTCGGCGCGGTAGAACGCAGCGACATCGGACACACTACGGGGCAGATCTGCGAATGCTCCTGGAGAGCTCTGGATTCGGGTATGTAATAGATAATTCACTTTCACATGCTTTCTTTGCATAAAGAATGCCTTACCCGCCGCTATCTTCTTTAACGATTCAATTTCCTGGAGGGCTTTCTGGGCTTCGGCCTTAGCGGCTTTGACACTCTCAAGAGCCGAGGTGAGCTTGGACTCTCGAGTCTTCGAGTCACGCCCCAAACTCTCGTGTTTTTCCACGAGAGCCTGGAGCTCTTGCCGCACCTCCGCCACCCGCGCCTCCTGCTTCTCTCGCTTGGTGTGCTCATGGCGCTTTGCTTTCGGCCGTGGACACCGCTTCCTTCAGTGGTCGCCACCTCGTTCGTGGCCCCTACAATACCCACATTAGTCCTGTCATTTTTGCAACCAAATCCTTTCTATAAGGTATTACTTTAAGAAGGTATTACTTACCTTCCTTGTCCTCGAGCTGCTTCTTGGCAAGGCCGAGCTCGTTCTCGGACCGCTCGAGGATCTGCTTCAATGCATTGACCTCCGCGATCGGTCTGGAGGTCAGCAGTGCAGCACAATTCCCATATTGACATACTTATGTTAGACTCCTGCGTATATCTTTTTAGATCCTCAGTCCGATTTTTCTTTCCGAACACCGAACTAAGCATCAGGGTATACTATCTATGCGGTAATATTTTTACATATTCTAAGCTTACCTCAAAGCCTGTTAGAAGGCTGGTACAGGCTTCAGTCAGCCCGCTCTTGGCGGACTGAACTTTCTGTATCACCACACTCATAACAGTGTGGTGCTCCTCGTCGATGGAGGCTCCGTTAAGCGCCTCTAGCAATCTATCCGGTGCCTCCGGATGGACGGAGGTCACCGGCGTCGCAGTCTTGCCTTTCTTACGAAGGGGCCGCTTGCCGGACTTCAGAACCACTGAAGGTTCCGGTACGGAGTCCGGCACAGGGCCGGACTTAGAGCCCTCTGGGGTTTCTCCCCCTTTGCTCCCGGAGTCCGGGAGGTCGCCTTGCGGCGCCTCCAGGACCACCTCCTCCTGGTGGGGCTCCTTTTGGGACTCCACCACGGTGTCGTCTGCGTCACGAGGAGAGGAGGCGGTCGGAAGTGAAGTGTTATTCACATCCGACGAATCCAGGGAGCCGCTCGACGAAGCGGCGAGCTCGTCCTTGGGCGGGCTACATGGTTATATTCGGCGTTAGAAGACACTATGCGACAAATAAAAAGTCATGAGCTATTCCGGAGTCTGGACACTTACGATCTCGCCAGGGGCTTGGCCCTTGGTGGCCACTCCTCCTCGTCGTTGTCGGCGTTGGTGGAGAAGTCCGGAGGAAGGGTCCTTCCTTTCTTGGACCCTCCGGCCTCCCCAGTCGGGCTGGCCTTCCTTTTCTTCTCTCCCCCCGCTGGGGGAGAGGCTTCTTTTTACTCCTCCTCGTCCTCAGGGCAGGATTCCGCCTCAGAGTCGTCGGACGATGAGTCCGACAACACTGGCGCCGGAGCTCCTTCGAGTTCCCGTGGCCTTCTTCTTGGCCTTCTTCTCCGGCACCACGTGAGGTGCCGGAGCCAGCTCCCGTCAATCGGGCGTCCGCTGGTCTTCGGCAAGGGGTCGGACGGTCAATCTGTCGGGCGTCTTTAGCCGATCTGTCAAAGGTTAGGGAGTTTTAGATCCCGCATAGAGTCAAACTATGAAAAAGAGTCCCATAAAGGGTAAAATAACTTACCTCGCTGGCTTGACTGCGAGCTGAATCCGCGATCTTGGTAGCGGATGCGGGAGCTTCAGCGCCCTTGAATAGCACCTTCCGGGCATCTTCGTGCGTAGTGTCGAAGAGCCGGCTCAGAACCGGTGTTGTGCGGATCAAACTCCCACAAATTGAAGGCCCGTTCTTTGGCATGGGAGAATCCGGCAGATGAGCATCACCTAGATTACGTTGACAAGCTTGAGATTCTTGTCCACCAGGTTTCGGACGCAAGTTTGGAGTCCGGACAGCTCTTCTGAATCACCCCACGTCAGGCCCGTCTCTTTCCATGATGTGAGCCGTGTGGGGAAGCTAGATAGTAATTCGGGGGCTGCCGCCCATTGAGAGTCGCGCGTCTCGGTGATGTAGAACCACCCCGATTGCCACCCCTTCACGGTCTCCACAAAGGAGCCCTCGAGCCATAGGACTTTGGCCATCTTACCAACCATGGCACCTCCGCACTCCGCTTGGCGTCCGCCCACTACCTTCGGCTTGACATTGAAGGTCTTCAGCCATAAGCGAAGTGGGGCTGGATGCGAAGAAAGGCCTCGCACCTGACGATAAACGCCGAGATGTTGAGGATGCAGTTCGGGGCCAGATCGTGGAAATCCAGGCCGTAGTAGAACATGAGCCCCCGGACCAATGGGTGAAGTGGAAAACCAAGTCCGCGGAGGAAGTGGGTGAGGAACACCACCCTCTCATGGGGCCTGGGGGTGGGAATGAGCTACCCCTCGTCGGTTAGCCGGTGCGCGATGTCGCTGGACAAGTATCCGGCCTTCCACAGCTTTTTGACTTGTCCCTCCGTGGACGGAGGAGACCATCCACTTGCCTCCCGCTCCGGACATGGCTGGAGAAGGTTGAGGAGGGATGTGCGGACTTGGGCTGGAGCTCGAGTCTTGTGAAATGGATGAGCAAAGAAGGAAGAAGGCGTGGGTTAAAGGTGGATCCTTATCCCCTTATATGGGCGGACGAAGCTATGCGTCCCCCGCCAGCCTGGTAAAACTCGCTTATCTCCCAAGCGTCGTAATCAATGGCGCGGTTGGGTTACCCACGTCCGTATTGATGGGAATATCGGAATAAGGGGGCACGATCTCCGCTTTGATAAGACGTGCCAAGGAAACCGCCTCGCTAAACGCGCTGAGGTGGAACAGTAAAAATGATTCATATAAAGGCCTGGTCGTGGTGTGATGCCATGCCGCGGAATACGTCAGCAGATATATGCAAAGGTTATTTTCTCTACGGTGGTATGTGGAACTCGTTTTGCAGAGCCGGACACTATCCTTGTGTTCAAAATCTTCTATGAAGTATTCGAGGAGGAACCCGCCTTGCAATGCCGAAGACAATAGGCGCGCCGGATTAAATCGTCATTGAAGCCTGGTTCAGGGTCTCTTGAGGAGTCTGGATTAGGGGTGTCCGGATAGCGAACTATCACCGTTGGCCGGACTCCTGGACTATGAAGATACAAGATTGAAGTCTTCGTCCCGTGTCCGGATGGGACTTTCCTTGGCATGGAAAGCAAGCTTGGCGATACGGATATGTAGATCTCTTACCATTGTAACCGACTCTGTGTAACCCTAACCCTATCCGGTGTCTATATAAACTGGAGGGTTTTTAGTCCGTAGGACGAACAACAATCATATCATAGGCTAGCTTCTAGGGTTTAGCCTCTCTGATCTCGTGGTAGATCCACTCTTGTACTACCCATATCCTCAATATTAATCAAGCGGGAGTAGGGTTTTACCTCCATCGAGAGGGCCCGAACACAGGTAAAAACATCGTGTCCCCTGTCTCCTGTTACCATCCGCCTAGACGCACAGTTCGGGACCCCTACCCGAGATCCGCCGGTTTTGATACCGGCAGCTATGAGGATGATCCTTAGGTTAGGACCCAGTCCGTATAGTTGCTGCCATCATCTTTCAGCTTGGTTTTCTCTAGGAGCAACGTTGAAGTTCATGTTGACATGAGTGTTGGCCATTTGATCTACAAGACATTTTTGCAAAGATTTTAGACTAAGTTCATGATAATTAAGTTCATCTAATCAAATTATTTAATGAACTCCCACTCAGATTAGACATCCCTCTAGTCATCTAAGTGTTACATGATCCGAGTCGACTAGGCCGTGTCCGATCATCACGTGAGACGGACTAGTCATCATCGGTGAACATCTCCATGTTGATCGTATCTTCCATACGACTCATGTTCGACTTTTCGGTCTCTGCGTTCCGAGGCCATGTCTGTACATGCTAGGCTCGTCAAGTTAACCTAAGTGTTTTGCATGTGTAAATCTGTCTTACACCCGTTGTATGTGAACGTTAGAATCTATCACACCCGATCATCACGTGGTGCTTGAAACAACAAAGCTATAGCGGCGCACAGTTAGGGGGAACACTTTCTTGAAATTATAATGGGGGATCATCTTATTTACTACCATCGTTCTAAGTAAACAAGATGCAAAAAACATGATAAACATCACATTCAATCAAATAGTAGTGACATGATATGGCCAATATCATATAGCTCCTTTGATCTCCATCTTCGGGGCTCCATGATCATCTTCGTCACCGGCATGACACCATGATCTCCATCATCATGATCTCCATCATCGTGTCTCCATGAAGTTGCTCGCCAACTATTACTTCTACTACTATAGCTAACGGTTTAGCAATAAAGTAAAGTAATTACATGGCGTTAAATCATTGACACGCAGGTCATACAATAATTAAGACAACTCCTATGGCTCCTGACGGTTGTCATACTCATCGACATGCAACCCGTGATTCCTATTACAAGAAAATGATCTCATACATCACATATATCATTCATCATACATCACATATATCATTCATCATTCATCACAACTTTTGGCCATATCACATCACAATCACATGCTGCAAAAACAAGTTAGACGTCCTCTAATTGTTGTTGCATGTTTTACGTGGCTGCAATAGGGTTCTAGCAAGAACGTTTTCTTACCTACATAAAAGCCACAACGTGATTTTTCAACTTCTATTTACCCTTCATAAGGACCATTTTCATCAAATCCGCTCCAACTAAAGTGGGAGAGACAGACACCCGCTAGCCACCTTATGCAACTAGTGCATGTCAGTCGGTGGAACCTGTCTCACGTAAGCATACGTGTAAGGTCGGTCCGGGCCGCTTCATCCCACAATACCGCTGAAGCAAAATAAGACTAGTAGTGGCAAGAAAGTTGACAACATCTACGCCCACAACAAATTGTGTTCTACTCGTGCAAAGAGAACTACGCATAGACCTAGCTCATGATGCCACTGTTGGGGAACGTTGCAGAAAATAAAAAAATTCCTACGGTTTCACCAAGATCAATCTATGAGTTCATCTAGCAATGAGAGAGAGGAGTGCATCTACATACCCTTGTAGATCGGCGGAAGCGTTCAAGGAACGGGGTTGAGGAGTCGTACTGTCGTGATCCAAATCACCGGAGATCCTAGCGCCGAACGGACGGCACCTCCGCGTTCAACACACGTCACGGTCAGCGTGGCGTCTCCTCCTTCTTGATCCGGCAAGGGGAAGGAGAGGTTGATGAAGATCCAAAGACTGACGGCGTGGTTGTGGATGCAGCAGGATCGGCAGGCTTCGCCAAGCGTCTGCGGGAGGGAGAGGTGTAGCAAGGGGGAAGGGAGGCGCCAAGTGCAAGGGTGCGGCTACCCTCTCTCCCCCCTCTATATATAGGGTCCCCAGGGGGGCGGCGGCCAAGGGGGTGCCTTGCCCCCCTAGGCAAGTGGAGGCGCCCCCTCCCCTAGGGTTCCCAATCCTAGGCGCAGGGGGGCCAAGGGGGGGCGCACCAGCCCACCAGGGGCTGGTTCCCCTCCCACTTCAGCCCATGGGGCCCTCCGGGATAGGTGGCCCCACCCGGTGGACCCCCGGGACCCTTCCGGTGGTCCCGGTACAATACCGGTGACCCCCGAAACTTTCCGATGGTCAAACTTGACTTCCCATATATAATTCTTTACCTCCGAACCATTCCGGAACTCCTCGTGACGTCCGGGATCTCATCCGGGACTCCGAACAACTTTCGGTTTGCTGCATACTTATATCTCTACAACCCTAGCGTCACCGAACCTTAAGTGTGTAGACCCTACGGGTTCGGGAGACACGTAGACATGACCGAGACGGCTCTCCGGTCAATAACCAACAGCGGGATCTGGATACCCATGTTGGCTCCCACATTCTCCTTGATGATCTCATCGGATGAACCACGATGTCGAGGATTCAAGCAACCTCGTATACAATTCCCTTTGTCAATCGGTATGTTACTTGCCCGAGATTCAATCGTCGGTATCCCAATACCTCGTTCAATATCGTTACCGGCAAGTCACTTTACTCGTACCGTACTGCATGATCTCGTGACCAGACACTTGGTCACTTTGAGCTCATTATGATGATGCATTACCGAGTGGGCCCAGAGATACCTCTCCGTCATACGGAGTGACAAATCCCAGTCTCGATCTGTGTCAACCCATGAGATACTTTCGGAGATACCCGTAGTATACCTTTATAGTCACCCGATTACGTTGTGACGTTTGGTACACCCAAAGCACTCCTACGGTATCCGGGAGTTACACGATCTCATGGTCTAAGGAAAAAATACTTGACATTGGAAAGCTCTAGCAAACGAACTACACGATCTTGTGCTATGCTTAGGATTAGGTCTTGTCCATCACATCATTCTCCTAATGATGTGATCTCGTTATCAATGACATCCAATGTCCATAGTCAGGAAACCATGAATATCTATTGATCAACGGGCTAGTCAACTAGAGGCTCACTAGGGACATATTGTAGTCTAAGTATTCACACATGTATTACGATTTCCGGATAACACAATTATAGCATGAATAAAATACAATTATCATGAACAAGGAAATATAATAATAATCCTTTTATTATTGCCTCTAGGGCATATTTCCAACAGATTTGGGTAGCCAAATATGACCCTGACAGACAGACATCAAACGATGCGTTCTTTCGCGAGACGAGGCGCAAGACGTCGACTGTGTTTGACCGTATCTCTGAGAACAATGATAGGGCAGACCCCGCGATGCGGGGCCGCCGGTCACCATGAATCTGTTAGCCTGGAACTGTCGAGGGTTGGGGCTGACCTCGACAGTTGGCAAGCTTCGGGACCTTATTAGGTCGCACAACCCAGCGGTGGTGTTCCTTTGTGAAACAAAAAAGAAATCTAGGGCGATGGAGAAATTGAAGTGGAGCCTTGGGTTCAAGAATGGTGTAGCGGTGGACTATGTGGGGAGGAGCGGAGGACTAGCCTTGTGGTGGAGAGAGCATGTTGAGGTTAAGGTGAGGCCTTGGTGCCAATATTTCATTGATGCTGAGTTATCTTGGGAGGGCAAAACTTGTAGATTCACTGGTTTCTATGGTGAGCCCAAGACCGAGCTACGCAAAAAATCATGGGATGCAATAAGATATCTCACAAGGCAAGACAACCTTCCGTGGTTATGTGCGGGGGATTTTAATGAGGCTCTTTTCCAGACGGATCAAATAGGCGGGAACCAGAGAAGCTTCAATCAGATGAAGGACTTCCGGGACTATCTGGCAGAGAGCGGGCTGGCTGACTTGGGCTTTGTGGGATACCCATATACGTGGGATAATAAATGAGACGGTGGGGAGAACATTCAGGTAAGGCTGGATAGAGCCACTTGCAATGATTCTTTCCTTGAGCTATTCCCCGAGACTTTGGTAGAGCATCTCATTACAGAGGAGTCCGACCATCAAGCAATCCTTGTGAGGGCGCTGGAGACAGCTCCAAGTCGTCCTGAACAAGGGGAAAGACCTTTTCGGTTTGAGGAGGCATGGACAAAACATGAGAAATACGATGAGATGGTGCGGGAAGCTTGGGCTGCAGCAGTCTGGTGAGCACAACTTGGCTGGCGTGTGGCGGCGCCTTGGCAACGTAACGAGCTGCATGCAAAGGTGGGCACGTGAGGTCTTTGGATCTATTAGACGGAAAATTTCAAAGATGAAAGGCCAGCTAGCAGAGGCCAAAGCTAGGGTTGCGTCGACCGGGGTCTCACTGGAGATTCGGGAAATTGAAGAGAAGTTGTGTGAGACCTATGAGCGGGAGGAGATTACATGCCGGCAATGGTCTCGGATCGACCGGCTGTCATTTGGGGACATGAATACGAAGTATTTCCAAAACCGAGCGACCCATAGGAAACGGAAAAACACCGTGAAGGCCTTGCGGAAAGAGGACGGTACTCGTTGTACAGTGGACGAGGAGATGCGGGAGCTGGCTGCTACCTTCTACGAGACCTTATTCTCGTTGGAGGGTTCAAGCCTTGGTGGCGCTTCTTGAGAACATACACGAGGTGGTCACAGGAGATATGAATGCAAAGTTGGTTTCTCAGTTTTCTGAAGAAGAAATAGAAGCTGCTTTATTCCAGATGGGACCGACAAAAGCTCCTGGAGCGGACGGACTACCCGCCCTCTTTTATCAACGACACTAGTCGTTGGTGCGCGAGGATGTTTGTCGAGCTGTACACGACTTCCTAAATGGGGCACCGGCTCCGGCTACCTTCAATGATACTGTGCTTGTAATGATACCTAAGGTCAACTCACCGGAGTTGCTAACCCAATTTCGTCCCATAAGCCTATGTAACGTGTTGTACAAGATTGCCACAAAAGTTCTTGCTAACAGGCTTAAAGGCATCCTCCCAATTCTTATTTCTGAAGAGCAGAGTGCCTTTGTACGGGGCGACTCATTACAGACAATGTTTTGGTGGCATATGAATGTGTTCACGCAATTCGGAAGAGGAAAAGGAAAAAACCTCTATGTGCGGTGAAACTTGACATGATGAAGGCGTACGATAGAGTGGAGTGGGTCTTTTTGGAACGGATGATGCTGCGGTTTGGTTTCGCACCAGAGTGGGTGGCCATGATAATGATGTGTGTGACATCAGCGCGTTTCTCAGTGAAGCTTAATGGTGGGTGTTCAAGGAGTTTTTCTCCTTCCCGCGGTCTTCGTCAGGGGGATCCCCTCTCACCTTACTTATTCCTCTTCTGTGTGGAGGGCTTCTCGGCGCTGCTCAAGAAAGCACAAAGCGAGAATAGATTAAAAGGGGTGGCGTTTGGAGGCACTGGCCCCCATGTTACACACCTCCTGTTTGCGGATGATGACATTGTTTTTCTTGAGGGACACAGGATAATATGCACACACTAAAGGAGATCTTGCAGGAGTATGAATTGGCTTCTGGCCAAAAAGTGAATTTAGATAAATCGTCAATTTTCTTTGGCAAAGGCAGTAGTGATGGGGATAAGGCTACTCTAAAGGAGGCTTTGGGAGTCACCTCGGAGGCCCTTAGTGAGAGGTATTTGGGTTTACCAACACTGGTTGGAAAATCCAAGGAGGGTACTTTCAAATATGTTACGGAGAGCTCCAAAGGTAAAGTGAATGGGCTGAAAGGACAGGGTCTCTCAAAGGCTGCAAGGGAAGTGTTAGTCAAGTCGGGGCTTCCAGTTGTACCAACTTTCACCATGAGTTGCTTTCAACTCACAAAGAAAATGTGTCGGAACCTGAATTCAATCTCTTCGAAATTCTGGTGGGGGGCAACGAATGGTGAAAAGAAAGTACATTGGATTGCTTGGGAGAAGATGTGTTTAGGAAAGAGGAGTGGAGACTAGGATTTCGGGACATTGAGGCTTTCAACCAAGCCCTCCTGGCAAAGCAAGCGTGGCGCATTCTACAGGTACCAACGTCGTTGTGTGCAAGAGTACTCAAGGCGAGATACTTCCCAGATCAATCGATCATGACGGCTAGTTGTCCAGCGGCGGGTTCTTTTACTTTCAAGAGCATCATCCATGGCAGGAACTTACTCCGAGAGGGCCTGGTTTGGAGGATAGGGGATGGCTCCAGAGTCAACATTCACCACGACAACTGGATCCCACGTGCGAGCTGTTTACACCCCCCTTGGACAAACATATATGCCGGGTATAACCAGGGTCGCGGACCTGCTGCTACCAGATGGGAAGAGCTGGGATGCACATAAAATACAGGAGATGTTCACTCCGACGGATGCTAGTGATATAAGGCAAATTGCTGTAGGAGGGCCGGGAGTTGATGATTTTTTGGCGTGGAATTACACGAAGAATGGCGTGTTCTCAGTGCGGTCTGCATATCATTTGAGGATGGCAATGAAACGAGCGAGGACCGGACAGCCGGGTCACTCAAACTCTGTTCAGGGCCACAAAGGATATATGGGACTATGGAGTACAAGTGCACCGGGCAAAGCGAAGATTCACATGTGGAGAGTTATCAGAAATGGGGTGGTTGTAGGGGCGGAACTCCACCGTCGTCGGATAAAACCCGGCATTTTTTGTGTTGCATGTGGCAGAGAGGAGACGATCCATCATAGATTCTGGACATGTCAGCATTCATCACAATTCTGGCAATTGATGCAAGCGGAAAAGGGAGTTTCGGTGGCGATCCCACCGAGTCCGATGAACTCTCATAGTGCATTAGCAAGCTGGTTGCTGGGATGGTTCGCGGGGGCAGCCGACGAGGAGAAGGAGGCGATGATACAGTCAGTTTATGGCCTATGGCTCGCACGCAATGAGGCTAGAGATGGCAAGAAGATTTTTTCTCCACATGAGATAATGATGTCCGTGTATGATCACATGCAGGATCGGAAGCGAGTTCATGTAGCAAAGTCGAGACAGCCGGCTACTGTGGTTGTTGAGAAGTGGAACCTCGGCGATGGTTGGCTCAAGATCAACGCTGATGGAGCTACTTGAAACATGGCGACAAAGGAGGTGGTGGTGCGGTTATTCGGGATCAACATGGGGCGTTAAGGCGACTCTTTGTCACTTCTTTCCTCACACGGTGACCCGGAGGCGGTGGAGACCCTTGCGTGTAGGCGTGCCTTACAGTTGGCATCAGATATGAATGCGGAAAGGGTTCATGTGGAGTTGGATAGCCAAACGCTGGTGAAGATGATTCGCCAAGAGGAGAAGGTGTTGTCCGTTGTTGGTCCCTAGATTCAGGAAATCAAGGACATGCTCAACTTTTTTACAGAATTCAAGGTTTCTTGGGTTAGGAGATCAGCCAATGTCGCTGCACACACGCTTGCTAGAGTAGGAGTAGGAGAGGAGAGATCAGAGTATTGGTTTCATTCTCCGCCTGATTTTATTTTATCCGTAATCTCGGATGATATTCCAAACTTTACTTAGTCAATAAAGCAGCGGCAAGTTTTACCCCTAAAAAAAACTTACAAGGAACAGAATGCAGATGCTATCACGACTTCACGAGGCCCAGGGAATAAAGAAAGAAAACGACCTTTTCATTTTTGCCGAAACCAGGGAACAGAATACAGATGTTATCACGAGACGGAAACAGAGCATCAAACACGGAAATGGGCAGGACGACGACACGACGTCTTCTGACTAACATAACATAGCAGCGACGAGATCAGCCGAACCGACAGAAGCTACTGCCCATCATCACCGACACCCAGCAGGAGCTCCATTCCATGATTAGAAAACCAAAACGGCCTGCCGAAAAATCATTTTCCCAGCAGCGGGCCACCAATCACCCCCTTAAAAAAAACGCCTTTGGCATCGCCCCCCGAAGAGAGAAAGAAAACGAGCGGAACACGCGCGTGCGTCACGCCCTGCCAAACCTCTGCTCCACAAGGCATCATCGGTCGACGAGTTCATTCAGGTCGAAACGCGCGACCGCTCGATCCATCCAGAACAAGACGATGCCAGCCGAACCGTGAGCTCCTTGCGGCACGTTATTACTCCCATATACTGTACACTTGATCCGGTCGCCACATGCATGACGCCAGTTCAAAAGTTTGGCCCCCTGGTCCGGAAAGGCTCGTCGAGATATACTCTGGCCTATGTAATGACGGTCGTGCGTGCATGCGTGGCGGCGAAGCATCGATGGTAACCGTCCGCGCGCGGGCGCACCGGCGTGCCGTGGCGTCGCGGACCTGTGTTGCCGCGTGCAGGAAACCCGCCACGCTTTCTCGAGCTCCTCGTGGCCGTGGTCGTGGTCACCATGTCAACCACGGCAAGCTAGCTATCTACAAGTAATCCCGTGCGTGGCTAGCCTACCCGGAAGCCTTCGTTTTATCCACGGCCGGAAGAAACTGCCTGCCTCGCCGTAACTTGCTTGCGTCCGAAGCACCGGCGCGCGTGACCGTTGAGGAATTCGGACCGTGTCGTCGTCGTCGTCGTTCGTCGTTACCTTCCTTCCTTGCAAAGCAGACTGCACATGTGCATATGGCTTCTGGTAAAAGCATCCTGCCTGCCCTGTTTCTTCGTACCCACGGCCCCGATCTGGTCACCACGCGAGTTCATTTGGCGTCCTTGTGGAGATCACCACAGGAGAAATGTCCGCAAAGTGATCTGCTCATTAACTTGCATCTCAGAGACGTTCACGTCATACGTGACCCGTCCATTGATCCGCAGTGTGTGCACACGCACGTGTGCATGTTTTCCATGCAAGTAAACGCTAGGCCGCTATAGGCATAGCTAGCTAGCTCGTGCTCGTTTTCCTTTTAGGGAGACGGGTATCGTAAGGCCATGGGTGCATCCCTAGCCAAGTACGTATCCTCCAACAAACGTGTGGTGCGACCATCTACCACCTTTGCAAGCACCTCTGTTGAGGAATACAACTTTCTGCTGGCTTGTGCTCGCAAATTGCTGAGGGCCATTTTTGCTATATCTTTCTGTGTACAATCATGAAGACGATCGTCTAGGATTAGGGGGCAGACTTTTGAAATGGGGTTGATTATTTACTCAATCATGTTCTTGGAACGGTCTTTTGTGTTGATTAGAAATCACAAAGCATGTGATGCAGTTGTCAAATTCCATAAAATAGTTTATTCATACAAGGATGTATTGGTTGATGGTCATGTTTCACCGACCATGTTGTCAAAATACTTGTTTTTAATGAAGACACGAGGAAAGCCCATCAACTAGCTAGGATTACAGCAATCAACGCCTTACAAAGACAAGAACAAGGAAACACATGAGACATGAAACTCCAGGCGGCTAGTTGAGGAAACCAAGAAGAAAACTAGTAGGAAGTCGATCTGAAGTCTAGTGTTTAAAAGAGATAGTTGCCCACCTCTAGATGAAGAATTGAAAAGAGCCCAGCGTATCTCTCACTAATTATTGATTAACAAGGTCTTTGCATATTGAATAACCTAAGAGTTAAAATAGGCGGTTGTTACAAGGTGCAAACAGAATAGCCCAGGGCCAAACGAATCACAAGCAAGCTAAGAAAGAACATGAAGATCATCTTGATCCATCGAGGTCAACGTCCACCACCACAGCCTATTCCAATAAACCCTTATAATCTTGGGAAAGACACAATCGTGAGAGGAAACGAGGCCTTGCCCACTCATGTATGGAACAACCTTGACACAATGCCATTCTCAGCCCCCAAAAACCGCACCGGCCCTCTCGTCCCACATCGAATGACGCCGCATCATCAACACGTAAAGTGGTTCACCCTAAAACTTGAATGAGCACGACACAACCAGGTTGCCAACGAAAGAATGCCAAAGTTGCTACACATACAGACCGAGTTCCACACTAGACTAGCCAGCACACATGATGCGACCACACAAAAGACGTAAACTGCAAGAAGGGAGCATGATCCAAAAGGACATGTCAAACATAAACCGACCCGACCACCACGAAAGGATTGGACCTGCCAGGACACTGGGCTCCCGCTACCCCTGAACGAACTATTGCAGGCTAAGACGGGAATCATTTCCCCTCTCCCAGCATTTTGATATCTTTTGGAATCCCGCCTTGGAAAGCGCAATAATCTCCCTCGAAAGATCAAATCAAAAAATTTCCAAAAACCTAGCCACCACGCCTCCCTTGCTCAAACAGCGCAACAAAAGCCTCGTACCGTGCAGATATTTTGGAGGCGCCGCTGCAACTAAGACATGTCGGTTCATTCGAGTGAACCACGGGGAAAGAGAAGGTGGTTCGACCACGCTACAGCGAGTAGCGAGGTGGTATCAACACATCATGGTTCAAGTCCCAGACTGGACACTGGTGCTCGCATTTCTGAAATTTGTCTCAGCCTTTCGGGGATGTTCGTTCAGTGGGAGAAGACGTTTTCGTCGGCTATGAGGTATCTATGACGACTTTGTCAATCCCAAGAAGTTGTGCCGGCTCAATATCTCGAAAGTTTTCATAGGGGTTAGATGTGGGTGCGTGTGTTCATAGCGGTGAGTGAATATGTGCATGCGACCAACTGCGTTTGTACCGTGTTAAAAGAAGAAAGAGAGTTATGCATGTCCATTAGCTATTCTAAATCTGCCGTGTTTGTTTTATTGGCCGGCGCAGCGAGAAGACACCGGCCACTGCCCAAACATCCTGGAACGCGACAGTACGAAACGGACGAAGGTGTGCCCAAAAGATACAGGCAGGTACTACGTAATACGGCGATGAAGGCCTGCACAGTCAATCGCGTTGAGTGTAGTACATATAAAACAAAAAAATACAGTACCTCTGTAATCTTGACAAGTTCCGTTCCGCGCATGACGTGCGGCTACCCAATTGACCAGCATAGTCTTACTCGCAAAACGTACGCCGTCCCTGCCACGGCTCCGATCTGACTGACCACAGAGCTGACCGTGTCATGGCAGCCCCGGTGGCCTGCTAACCTAACCTAACCAGCCAGGTCTGGTCCGGTCAGACCGGAATAATACTACTATCAGGAGTACAATAATCAACCTGGGTTTCACCTTACCGGCAGTCCGTACGCACGTACGAACGGCGGTGCATCAATCACGCGCACGGCCGGCTCCGGCGAGTTCACCCGCCTGTTACACGCAGGTGAGTACGATCGAGGCGGTCGCGGTCACATGGGCGTACGCGGTGTCGGATCGGGGTCCGGCCAGGAGGAAGGACTGGCCATAGAAGGGAGCAGAGCACCCAGCCACAGCCAAGCCAGCTACATAGACGGAGCGTAGCGCGATGAATGAAGCCGGGCAACCACCGGGACCCCGACCAGCCAACCGACGCTGTATTTGCCCTGGCTAGGCCCGTGTGGGAACGAGCGGCTCCGCGTTCGCGGGGTGGTCGCGGGTACGTGCCCCAGTAACCTAGCTGTACACATGCCCCTACAGCGCACACGGTGGACCGATTGTGCCCACCGCCCACTGGCCAGCCGGATCCGGGATCCAGTTACCTGTGTGCCTCCTCTGACTGAGCGCCGGTGCAGCAGCAGGCTGTTTGTTAAGCATGTTCAGCGGATTGACTTTTATTTCATTATTATTTGGTGTATAGTGGCCATGTGTCCGCAGATTGACTTTCGTGTGGGCGTGTCGTCTTCTGCCCGAGAATCAGTCTGGTTCATATAACTCTACAAAAGCGCCACGTTGCTAAAGATCATGTTTTACTACGGGCAGATATACCTTGGAAATTTACATATGGGATATATTTGGTGTTGTAGGCATTGTCGGTTTCTCTGTAAACTTGGTTAGGGCATTTACAGCCGGACCGAACAAATTTGACCCCTTAAATGTCTATGGACGTGCCCGGTCAAAGTTCGGGCATGTCTGTTTTAATTTTCTATTTGTCTGTTCATGGAGCCATGTTCCTTGCTTTTTTCGTATATATGTCTAGTCGCATGTATGTAATTGGTGGAGAAAGAGAGAGAGAAAGAAAAGAAATAATAAAAAAAAGATGCTCTATGATGGGCACAATCCTATGAGATGAGTGTGGGAAGTGCTGGACAACCCGGCCATTTAGGAAGGCTTAGAGAGGTCTGGTTGGGTCAACCTTTTGCTTCTTTCTCTTGTCCGATCAGTGGTCCTGCCTCCGTTTGGTCAATTTGAGAAGTCCAGAGAGACTCTTACATTCATATTTTCAAGAAAAAACAACATGTACTATGTACTGCCTAAAGGAGAGAGCACGCCTTGTCAATAATTATTGGCCGACATTTGAATTTGACAGTCAAAATATTACGCCTTAGGCAGAAGCAGAAAAACAGCGGCAGTATCTCATGGAACAATATCAAGCTATATATAATCGCAAGTGATTACAGAGCTACCTGTAACTACTAACATTCTTCCACCAAAGCACGCACAATGATTTAACATGACAACAAATCATCAGTGATCATATACTACAAGATCATAATCATGTTTTTTTACGCAAATGATTACGATCACGTGGAATAGCTGTAGATACCACAGCGGCAATAATTCCACGCAAACATAACCTGCGCACTACCAAATTAGCCATCGGTCAACATTTGGAATTTTTGATAATAAATAATACAAATACCACTTAGGTTTCTGAAGTGTACCATGTAGCACCATATAATTGCAGGTGATTAGTAGCGGAGAAGTACTGTAACCACCACCATTCTCCCACCAAAGCTCGCATTACGCGCAATAATAATTCAGCATGAATGATGCGGCGGGGTCGAGGATCGTATCGCGTGCGATCCGCAAGGCAGGAGCAAATCCAAGCGAACACTCCCACCAACAGCATCAATGATCGGAAAAGCACCCAAAAGAAACCACCAATTATGGGGAGAGCAAAATCTAAAAAAAAATCGTTTTTGTCGAGGAAAAAACGTGCATGTGCCGATGTGCGGCTTCCCGCGTCGGGCCGGGCTCGACCGACCCGGCTCGGTTTGGCGCGTGATGAGTCGTAGAGGAGTTCGGCGCCCATGGCGAGCGGTTGGTCGCAGTGCGCAGTCCGGCCCCACGCCCGGCCCGTCCACATCAGATCTTCCCGGCACCACCGGGCTCGCCGGCTGCCACCCCGGGCCCACGTGCGAGCCCAGCGCATGGCGGGATCGCCTGCGGCTGGCTAATAAAAGCCAACCCCCACCGAGGCCAACGGCTCGGAGCGGCGCCAGCGACAACGCGCACCACGCTCGCTCGCACGCGCGCAGACAGGCAGACGCGTCCAGGGAGAAAGCCTCCGGCCGGCCGACCGACGCTCGAGGGAGGGGAGGTGGAGGGCGGCGGCATGGTGGTCAGGCGGTCGCCGGCGCGGCGGCGGGGCGTGCGCGTGGGCCCGACCAAGCTCGAGGGCCTGCCGGCCGCGTGGTCGGCCCCCGCCGTGGCGGCCGTCAAGGTCAAGTGGCCCGGCGCCGGCGGGGCGCTCTCGCAGATGCTCACGGGCCGGCGCGGCGGCCGCGGGGTCACCGCCGTCGAGCCCGTCGGCGGCGACGGCGCCGTCCGCTGGGACGCCGCCGCCGACGCCAACCGCTTCCGCGTCGACGTCGAGCCCGGCGCCAGCACGACGCGCGGCGGGGGCGGCGCCGGCCGGCCGGAGCGCGGCGTCTTCTTCTCCGTCCTATACGTGAGTGCTCCCCGCCGCGGCCACTCAGCTTCCTCCTTAATTTTTACTCCATCAGATCAATCGCCTGGCTTAGTTAACAGTCCTCTAATACAATCTCTCCATTTCCTTTCCAAAGCCGCAGTTTTTCCTGCACATTTCATACCACACAACGATTTCTTCCGATGCTGAAAACAACACACGATTGACGATTTCTACCTTTGCGACAGATTTACCACTACGATAATTACTATAACTCTGTCATCAACAGAAGACAGACAAACAAACAAACGAACATGGTTTGTTTAAGGTGTCTAATTAACTTTACTTTATGCTCTGTTAAAAACTAGACGCATTATTTTTCCTCAATGATAGCGTTGATGATGTATTACCATTACGTCGGGGCAAGCCCAATGCGCGGACAGCATTTCTTGTGAACCGCAAGCCTGAGACGACCGCAGTTTACAACGCCTCAGGTCAATACTACATACCTTTTGCCAAGTCGTAGCAGTCAGGAAATTCAGCATTTGGGGAAGAGAAGTCAATGGCTGCGTTAACCACACACATGGCTCCAAAAATCCACATCATAATCTAGTAGAGTAGTAGTGCTGAGCTGAACAGGAAGCGTTCTCCTCTCTTCTTTTTCACTTCCCTGTCGGGCGGGCGATTTCGTCAAAAAAGGCATGATAATAATGCCACCACGAGGTTTGAAACTGTGAAACGGAGCACCGGGTGGGACGGGGCCACGTAGGTCGGGCGCTCCTATTGGCCCGGCAATTATGTTTGACTTTTGGCTATTAGGCTTTTGTTTTTAGGTAGCATAGCATGATCTATGACATGAGGTGTTAAGTCATGCCATTTATGCTTGAGTGTTATGGTTTAACAGTACTACCGGAGATCGCTTTCGTGTACGTTAAAGATGCATTTGGTTGATAGTTGGATGGATGGCGCGTTATGTTATGTATCTTTCGGCGTTGATGTGTGCATGCCTGGATGGTTGGCTGGTTTCAATGTGGTGTCACCTTTTTGTTCCGTTCCGGTTAATCGCTTGTTGGCTAAACTTGTGCATCACAAAAAAAGGTTATAACAGTAATTAGGCAATCTCCATTAACTGTACTCCCTCGGTCCCATAATATAAGAGTGTTTTTTACACTACACTATGGGACGGAGGGAGTATATTACAAGGACATGTTCTTAAAGTGAAAATGTTGGGACTTTCAGCTCCAATGGAACACAACAAAAACACCAAATTAGGAAGCCAAAGCATATTCTAGGATCATCACAAAGTTGGAAACTTCATTTTAAAGCAAAAAACGCAGAGGAAGCTTGAGGAGTGCAAGTAGTAATAACTTGGGCAGGGAATTGTTGTTCCTTGAGGGATGATCAACCTTTTGCCAGCCATTTGAGGATAATCAATCAACCAATCATGAAACTTACGGCGGAATCAAGGGCACAGAATCAAGGCATCTCTGCTGTCTTTAGGGGCCGTATTATTCTCTTTGTGTATGCGTGGGCTTTTGGTCATGGGAGCTGGCAAGTCTCTAAGTAGAATAGCTTGCTGTTGTGGTGCAGGGATTCCAAGAACAAGGGAGGGGCAAGGACCTGGTGAGGCTGGACGAGATCGGGACAGCCATGATCAGCCTGGAGGAGTGCTGCTGGGAGATGCAGCTCCAGCAGCAGCAGCAGCAGCAGCAGAAAGTTGGGGCTCCTCTGCAGCAGCTGGTGGTTGTCCCCATCAGGGTCAGGAAGGACGGGTGGGCAAGCGATGCCATGCTCTATGTAAGCCATCCTCTCCAATTGTCGGCCAATTATTTACGAGTCTGTATTGGTTTAGGTTTCGGTATATGTCATGCTGGTTCCGACCTAGGGCAGGAGTCCGAACCCTACTGTGCTCTCGTGTGTTCTGGCTTATATATGCATCAATGGAGGCCTGGTTTCTGAAAATCGTGTGCTTGTGCTTGACGAACGGCAGGTGAACGTGGAGCTTGTGGACCTGAGCGCGCCGGCGGAGGTGGAGAGGAGTTTCTCGTTCAGGGAAAAGCCGAGGGCGAACCCCCCGCCGGTCCCGACGATGAGGGAGATCCACAGGGGCTCGACCTACCACGAGGTTCTTGACCTGAAGCAGCTGCTCGACCTCGCCGAGAAGCAGGGCAGGGTGGCGGTGTACCGGAACAAGCGCAACTCGGACACCAGCAGCGTCAGCAGTGGAGGTGGCATGAGCAGCAGCAGCAGCACCGTCAGCCTGAGCAGCGCCAGCACCAGCACCAGCGGCGGCGCCAGCCCGGAGCCCGGGTCCACGTCCAAGCGCCGGTTCCTGCCGTGGCGGCGGCGCAGCCGGGAGTCGTTGTCCCAGGACATGCCCATCAAATGCCTGGGAGAGGATGATGTCTGGGAGACGCGCGAGTTCACGAGCAGGGACTCGGAGACGAGGCTCCGGACGCCGGTCTTCTTCGCGTCCATCGACCAGCGCGACGACAGCGCCGGCGGCGAGAGCGCGTGCACGGCGCTGGTGGCCGTGCTGGCGGCGGCGCTCCACGCCAACCACCCGCTGATGCCGACCCGGGCGGAGCTGGACGCGCTCATCCGCGACGGCTCGTCCGAGTGGAGGCGGCTCTGCGACGACGAGGCGCACATGGCGCAGTTCCCCAACCGGCACTTCGACCTGGAGACGGTGCTGGCGGCGCGGA
Source organism: Aegilops bicornis (assembly GCA_021605145.1). Lineage (NCBI taxonomy): Eukaryota > Viridiplantae > Streptophyta > Magnoliopsida > Poales > Poaceae > Aegilops > Aegilops bicornis. The sequence goes on from CM038671.1 coordinate 108,614,936, forward strand.
CGCGGCCCATCGCCGTGGAGCACGACAGGGCCTTCGTCGGCTTCTTCCAGCCGGAGAGCTTCGCGTCGCTGTCGGGCGCCATGTCGTTCGACGACATCTGGCGCGAGATCAGCGCCGGCGCCGGCGAGCGCGCCCCGGGCGAGGCCGACGTGTACATCGTCAGCTGGAACGACCACTTCTTCGTGCTCAAGGCCGAGAGCGACTGCTACCACGTCGTCGACACGCTCGGCGAGAGGCTCTTCGAGGGCTGCGACAAGGCCTACATGCTCAGGTTCGACGCCACGTCGGAGATGCGCGCCCTGCCGTCGCCGGACTCGTCGCCGTCGTCGGGGCCGGAGGAGGAGGTGGTGGTCGCCACCGGCAAGGAGTGCTGCGGGGAGTTCATCAAGAGGTTCCTGGCCGCCATCCCGCTGAGGGAGGAGCTGCACATCGAGCAGAGCGGGTGCGCCGACGCCGGCGCGCCCCACCGGCGGCTGCAGATTGAGTTCCACTTCACCGTGCTGCAGCAGCAGCAAGATGGAGGGAGATGACAGGCGGGTGTGCTTGCTGCGACCTGACTGCGCTGCCGCACTAACATGATCAATGTACATTCATATACAGCACAGATGAATAGAAACATGAATGACAGCATTATTGTTACAGGTTGCAAGATTTTTGGATAGTAGTAAGTGTAATAGGCACAGGGAATACAGAATATGTTTCTATATATATACAGTGAATTAGGCAGACAGAGATTGTAAAATATACATCGAGTTTCTTGAGTGTTTGGGTAGGCAGTGAACATATACATACGGAGTCCTTGAGTTTTCTTGTGTTGTTGGGTACGACGGATACTTCTCTGGATAGCTGCGCTTGCCACTCTGAATTTCAGTATCCGTTTCGAAAAAAGAATTTCAGTACACATACACTGAGATGCAACAGTGCAAGGTCTCAGTCGACTGAGATTTAACCAATTCTGAAACACCATCATGTTTAGTTACAAATAACATTTATAAAAAGTAAGAAAAAAACTTAAACTGTAAGATCACAAGACAGCCAACTACGTACTGTGAGTAGGATTTAGCAACACCGTTATAACAAAATTCAGCCGTCCGAATTTGTATTGGTAAAAAAACAGGGAATACATGTATCTCTTATTGTTCCTGTGAGTAACTGTTCAGATCTACAAGCCAAGCAGACCAACCCTGAAGGGTTTATTCTATACACAGAGATTACAAGCGAGCTGGACAATTGGTCCAGCAACACATCTATGCTACGTTTTCTAGTCAAAACGCTGCATTTCTAAGCTAATGTCGGCAGGGCAGAGAGTTTAGCTTACTCCAGATGCCCTGATTTGCCGTCACAAGTCTTGGTGAAGTCACCCAGAATCACCGAGGGCCGCGTCGGAGGACCCTGGGTGTGCCCTCCCGCGTCTGGGACTACATTGCCAGAGCTGCATTGCCAGATGTTGTTGGCACAAGTGCTAGTATCTGGCTCTTGACGACGGCGATGTAGCTCTCTATCTCGCTGTAGATCGCGAGGTTCTCTGGACAGCTTGGGCGCAGCATCGAAAAGGCACGCTCCAGCACACCTGCTATCTTGGCAGGCGGGTGCCGATGCTCGCTCAGCTCCTGCACGTAATTGGACAAGGACGATGAAGCGAGATATAAACTATAGTAACCATAGATCATAAGGTAGAAGATGGGATCTGTGGACATTTTACCTTGATTGCAATAACTGTAGCAACACAGTTCTCTATCAGGGTGGATGGAAGCTGGGCATCATCATGAGTAGACTCAGATTCCAGGCTTATACATGGTGTTGCTTCTTCCCCAGATTCATTACCATTTCCATAGCTTGCCTAAGCAACAGAAATCAACAACATATTGAGTTGAAAAATAAGATGATACCGTGATTGCACAGAAGTTGATAATTGCCAGAAGGACTTGGACTTACCTGCATGACTTCACCAACCATCTGTTTGGCTTGTTTAAGCGATTTCTGGACAAATGCAGTAACATGAGAATCCAGTTCATCACTCTGACCACTGTTGTTGTTTGATCGACCCCTTGATTGTAAACTGTCGTGGCGGACTGAAGTGGGTGGAATGGTGGCAGTGTAGATCTACAAATGGTGGTACTCTTGCTGGGTAGCAGTTCACCGCCCACAGAAGATGAAGCCTGTCGATAAATAGATTAATCAGAACTAGCCCTGAAGTACTACTACAATCACAAGTAGTTGGATTTTATAGAACAGTTCGAGGATCAAGCAGTATTTGATGTCCATGATCATAAATATTACCCCCTTCCCAAATTGCTTGTCTTTGATTTATCTAGATATATCTAGACAAATCTAAGACAAGTAATTCCGGACGGAAGGAGTATATATTAGCTTTAACTTACATACATATAAGCACTGCATATTCAACTTTGACTAATAACTACGCTCCTTAGAAAATATAAATTTGGACAGAATAAAACCTTATGTTGTTCATCTGATGTTACCTGTCGACTACTGGACGACTCAGGTACAGAAATGTCATTCATGATATTACCCCAGCTCTCCTTTGAAGTAAGCTCCGGAATGTACTCAAAATCCGGTTTGCGGTGTACATTATTTAAGAGGGAGCTCCTCTTCTTGAGATCGTCAGGCAGATTATCCAACCAGTTTACAGGCATACAATCAGTGTCCTGGAAAAGAATAAGTTCAGTTATGCATTTCTGGGTATAAAAATATATCATTCACCTTGAGATTCTTGAATGACTACATCAAGGAAGTACATGTGCTTCTCATGATAGGAATATAACTAATAGGAATACATAGCAAAAGTGCACAAATGGTTGCATGCCAAATTACAAAAAAGTAATTGGTATGTGTTAAAACCACATCATTCGCCAATTAGTACTTTTCAAATGGAAACTGCTTAACATGGTCATAGTCCTTGTATGTCAAGGACCAAAAGCTTCAGCCCACATTGGAAGGGTAATCATGTTTACAGACTAGGAAGCTTATTCTTCCTTTCTACAGTGCAAAACTGATAGCTGACCTCTTCTGCCACATAGATAGACGGCACACTTAATTTCTAAATGTATAATTGCCTACAAAATGTAACAAGTATACAGACAATTGTTGAAGAAAATAAAAATAACAAATACATACCTTAATTATATCAACACCTAGATCAGGGCTATCAAACTGGACCTTGTAACAATCCCGCTCCATGATTACCACTTTACCATCAGCAAGTTCTCTGGTACTCGGGTGACGAACAATGACTTGCTGGCCAACTGAAAAAGGCCGAGCTAGGTCTGTTGGTAGAGAATCCCGCAAGCCATCACTTAGTTCGGCATAGTATTTCCTAACATTTTGTCGATAATCCTCAAGTTTTTCCTTTTCTACTGCCAGGAAATGATTGGAAAAGCGACGGGGCTTGCCGAGAGAACTGCAGATAAAAAAATCTTTCAACATATATGCAAACAGACAAAGAAACAATGCTATAACTTCCAGGGTTTGCAAGTTAATACCTTCGGATTGTGCTCCACTCAGATCGAGTGAGCCTTGAAAGATGGCTCAATTTTGCAAAATTTAGGTAGTTCACAAATTCATTATTCATAAACCATGGATAATCAACTGCACTGTAGAACCACTCGTATGTACACCATCTACGAAGTGATTCAGATGACAAGCAATGCAGCAATTTCTTTGCCTGAAAATAGTGAACACTTGCGAGTTAGGAGACATGTCTCCCATAATAATATATAAATCTCCAGCAATGATAAATTATAAATGTACCTGTAAATTATCGGCACCTTCATTGCAAAACACATAGTTTTTTTTGCATTGTACTTTGGATTTTCTTTTGCTCTTCCTTGACATATTTATTTGAGGGTCAATTTCCATCGGTGCAACAGGGATACTTCAGCACAAATATTTGCAGTTGATTCAGGTATATCTATTGCTTCTTTCTCAAAGTCAGAATTCAAGGAGGACTGCTCCGTGGTATCAAGCTGACATGCTTGTGGTATAACTGAAGTATTACCAGAACTGATTTGTTCTTCAGCCAGCACCTGTGGGAAGAGTATGACAAAATGGAATTGCCATTAGACTAACTGGAGTGATAGTGAAAAGAACACATATATGTTTACAGTTTTTTAAGGTCCACTTCAAAGGAATAACCACAAGGAAATAGTGGGAAAATTGATAACAAATGGATGCCCAATTGGAAACCCATAAGGGATGACATCCCATGAATAACAAGCATAAAAATTTATGAATGTATTGATCAATTGCATAATAAAGTTGAAATACAAGAATGGTAAGCATCTAATTGAAGAATCAAAACATCTTTCAAACTGTAAATGCCGGCAGCATGAAGACAAGTACAACTACTAGAAGCTGCCACAGAAGACAGCTAGCTCAAATTAGGAAAATCAATGAATTGACTTAATTTTATGTTCTGTTACTTCTGTATGAGTCGGAAATGGACCTTCTAAAATTTGGATTCACAGCATAGTTAAATATTCACAATATCTTACCTTTTCATCTGGTAACTTCTTTCTCCTTTTTTTCCTTTCCTCTGAAGCACTGGAATCACTATCTTGCTTCATTTGTTTAGATTGATCAACAGTAGAAAGCCCTTCCTCCTGTGTGTTAGATGATGCAGAAATTCTCTTTCCACATGTACCTGGATCATTAGATGGAAAAGGGGACGGATAGGCCATTAACAACATTCCTGAGATAATGTAGTTGGAAAGATGAATTAGGAGAAATTTGGCGAACCTGAAGGACTATTAATCTTGGCCTGTGACATTTCATTGGGCACAGTCACCAGACTCTCCAACACATCTAAGACCATCATCTCCTCTGAAAAAAACAGTAGTCAGAATGTTACACTGCTGATAATTATTAGTAGTACTAAGCATTGTTAATGAGGGTTAATCGCATGTGACCAGGAAGCTATGCTGAAAAGCAATTAGGCAGCAGCAAAAATTAAGTTGTTGCTCATTTAGACTGTGTTTCCTTGGCCAGCTCATGGCTCTGCGGTTCGGACAATAAGCTAGAGTGGTTGCCATACTATTTTGTTTGGTTTCTATGCATCTGAACTGGCAGTTTTGAGTCTCCATCTCCAAATAAGTACACATAAATCAGACCATTTTATGCATCATTTCAGAAATGTATCATATCACAGTATTCACGACTCACATGATACATTATTGCTAATTCCAGAAAGAAGCTCTCTGTTTGTTGCCAATGACAAGGCAGAGCAACAATTTGTTTCAAAGAATACCTGGAGAAAATAACCGACTAAGTCCCTCATAATCAGATAAGTTATGCCCTTCTTTTTCAGCCACCATCGTGGTACCAGGCTCAACTTTGCTGGTCTGGCCTTCGTCCATGCTTTGCTGAATTCTTCTCTTCTTCAAATTTAAATGTTGCTGGGACTGAGATATCTCAGTATCTTCAGTTCCCTTGATTTCCAAGAAAGTCTGGCCCTGAACAACCTTTGCTTCAGTGATTCCTGAACTTCCATCAGGAGAGCTTCCATCATTATTTATCTCTTCATTAGCCTTGTTTGTAGCATTGATGTCCAAAGGAAGTAAAACTGGTACACGAGGAATGCGTTTCCGAACAGGATGTCTACTGATGTACCTGACAAGTTCTGAAAATAAAAAGAACATGAAACTATCAATACTACGTTTAAGGGGAAACAAAAGGACATGGCATATTTGCCTTGCAATACTTGCCTCCATGGTATCTTCTCTTGAAAGAAGATGTAAAGCCAGCAATTCTCATTTCCTGATTTGTGAAGGCGTTGTGAGGGTTAGGTGCTGCATTCTCTTTTTGCCACGCAGCTTCTCCACGTCTCCGTCCCTTCCCAGATGATCTAACCATCTGATCAGTTTCTCTATGACTTGGAGATTCCTGCCAGTGGGAGAGTTTTATTAAGTTTTATGCTAGTCAAATTCAGAAGTAGGTCGAATTCCTTATAAAGTTCTATCATTCGCCTCGCTTTAACACTTATTTTCTGTGCTGTATTTCCTTCGCTAACCACATGTTTGATGGATAATCATCCATTTGTAGAAAATCATACTTCAGAGCCTACTAAGTGCAAAGCGCGGTTCAACGGATGCAATGTCAAAAGTCACTCCAGAAGTTAAGATTAGCACTCAAGGTTAGTAATAATCAGCACCACTTTAAAACTTGTCTTACAGTGGCCACCTTTTGCGCTTAGTTGACTGTGCATTTCATTTTTAGTTAAATAGATATTGCAGAGCCCTCCTTACAGTATCATATCATACTTACAGGCAACACTAGAACTGAACTATGAAGAACCAGAATAATTATATGGTACAAACATTCACATGTTATGGAACCAACCAAAAAGAGAGATAAAGTACAGGGATTTCACATAACCAGATACATAGGTAAACAGCAGTTCAAATATCCAACACAAGTAAAACATCAAAATCTTACCAAAGCATTGTCATGACCAGCAGCCAATGCAATAAATCCCCTGGCAGTACCTTCATGGTCCGGAAGAGATAAGAAAGTCTACAACAAGAAACGTCAGTCTATAACTATTTTATTAAGGTTAATTGATCAAATTAAATCATGCCAATTTAAACAATGATCATAGTGCGAAACATCACTGCAGGCTGAAATATACTACAACCAAAATTTCAATAACCTCCAGATATTTAATAATGCCCTGTTCTCTGTCAGCAAATTATCGTCTTGGTTTGCTGAACCCAGAAACTGTAGAAGGTGCATGATAATAGTCTCTGCAACTAGGACATTAATACATTAGAACAAATACTCACCCGATGCACATAGTAAAGAGCTTCTACAGTGTCTGCCGATTTGCTGCCAACTACCGCACTGATCTGAAAAGACTCAACAAACAGTTTTCTGTTATGCCTCAGAAGGTACTACGGGAGAAGAAAATCAGAGAGATGGAAATATGAGATCCAAACCTTTTTCCAATTCTTTCCATGCCGCCGGTAGGCTTCATAAAAGTGCATCAGCTCATCCTTGTTCCAGTGGGGATCTAAGTCTGACCTCTTCCTCTTCTGAGAAATCTAACATTTGGGTGCAAGAGAAACAACAGGTGAATAACATATTACTTTAGAGTGAAGTGGTATCTTAAGAATGGGGAAATGTGGTGTACTCGTGCTACAACTACCAGTCATCGTAAATGAATCTATCATCAGGTCCTGCTATGTCTTACTTTAAGTTTCACATTGCTTGAACTAGTTGGATCCTCATGATGCTGTCGATCCTCGTGTCTTTTTATTGTGATCTTGTGGATTGTCCGAGAACCTTTTGCTGGACCCATTGAAATCGTCCTTGAATTGAGACCCACCCAATATTGCTGCAAGCCAGAAAAGCAACCTCAGTATGCAGTTGTTTATAATGCATACTTAATACCTATGCAGTTACACAGTAATCACTAGTCAGATTTGGGCAACGAAGTTATCAGCTTCAGGGAAGGAAACCATAATGAAGAGTTCAACCCAGACCTACTTAAGAACCGAAGCTGAAGAGGATTTCATTTAGAAAATCCACACTTCACAAGCTTTAATCAGGCAATCACACAGACTTTGAATCTCCTAGCCATGTTACTACCCAAATTTACACAAATGTTCATGGAATCTACCCAGCTGTGCAAATTCTAAAGCGACAAAAGACACAAAACTCAGAGAAGATCAAACCACTCACGCATCCAAATCCGCCAGAACTGAATTGTCCGACGAACTGTAACAAAAAAGATGATTTTTGATGGCCTATAGCCAAAACCCTTGGCTGTCCAAAGCAATGTAAGAAACAGCGAGTTAGATAAGATCCGCAAGTCGATAGCAGAATTAATCCATGACCGGAAACGAAGAAGAGAATTGCTAAAATAAATAAATTAGCAGATACTAATCGGAGAGGCAAGGGGAGACATGCGACAAAAATCCAAGCCAAAATCGTAACAGCAGATAGACGAAACGCAACCCAGGGAACATCTCATCAGAGATCGGGACGCACAAAAATCACGGATGAAATCCCCTCAGAACCTCAACAAACGAAACGACTTAGACCCATAAATCTCAGAGTTCCAAGCGCGCAGGCAAGCCTCGCAACCAAATCTTCGACGGGAACTGGTTCTAAAAAATCCAAGCGGCCTAAGCACACATCTGCTCATAGAGAAGAGACCATCTAAAACGTGCAAGTCACAGAGCCGCAAAATTCCCCATCGCATCTTCTCCGAGAGCGGCCCAAAAAACGCCCCCGCAGACCTCCCAGACGCGACCGAACCACGGAGCGAGCGAGCGAGAGAGAGAGAGGAGAAATCGTCCAAGGATGGAGCGAAAACACGCCAGGAGATGACGAAGCGAGCAGCGAAAACATCGCAAATTGCCCACAGAATCGCCCCAAAACCCAGCGCGGAAATCCCAGCCGGGGAGGCCTCGGCCGCCGGCGGGAGACCCATCTCGCCAGAGATTACGCGGACACCCCACGAAATTCCACCGGCCAATCCGCGGACGAAGCTCACCTGCCTCGGATCTGGGGGGAATCGGGCCCGGGCAGCGCCTCAGCGCAGCTCGGCGCCCCTGCACCGCGCGCGGAGACGACGACCGACGCCTGGGACGGAGCTCCCCGCCTTCGCCGCGTCCGCCGGAGAGAGGACCCGCGCCGCCGCTAGGGCTCCCGGGGGTCCCCGCGGCGGAGGCTGATCGGGGGCGAGGGTGGAGGAGGCGGCGAGTGGGCGAGGTGGTCGGTTGTGTTTGCCTGCGGGAAGGCTTGGCTTGGCGGGCGCAGGATACAAGTAGAGGAGGAGGAGCCGAGCAGGGAAGGGAGGGGCCGGTGGGAGGGCGGATGTGCGAGCTGGGCGGGGCTCCGGGGGGCTAAACGCAAGTTTGCCCGTTTGAAAATTAGGGTCTGGGACGGAAGTGTTGCTGTTTCAGTTTCGGGTGCGGCGTGGGCCTTGCTGGGCCGCCGTTTCGGCTTCGGTGGTGTTTGTTTGGTGGGGAGAAAGCAAAGCACATGGCGATTTGTGTGTGTGTTTTTGCGGCGATGCCCCTGTGCTACATGGTTATTGTGTTGCTTGAGGATTTTAAGGGCATGTTTGGTTCATGGTCGAGCAGAGCTTTCCCGCGCTATCTAGCGCTAAACCGCGGGAAGCCGTACAACGCTCCGGGAACAATTCCATTACCGAAGCCGGTATGTGGTTGAAAATATTAGGCTACACGACAAAGTGAGGAACTGGACTAATAAAATATGACACGTTACGACAAAAACCTACGAAAGAAAGAATACCAACCCAAATATGTGTGGCAAAGTAGAACATGACTACGGAACAAATGCGCCCTACAATTCAGGATGATATGTAGAAACTACAACTTTATTTTATTAGGGCCCTAAGTTGTGATTCGAACACGCCCTAAGACTTCACCAACAAAGGTGTGTGTGTGTGGGGGGAAGTCGTTCCTCTTTTCTCATTCTCTCTCCTCCCTTGCCTCTAAGCTTTCCTTTCTCGTTTCCTCAATCGACTCCTCTTCCTCTCTTCACTGTTGGTTTCGCCGGCCGGCGAGGAGGGTGGATATGTGAAGAGGGTAGGGTTCCAAGGGGTAAATGTAAGTTTGCCCGTTTGAAAATTAGGGGCGGGGATGGAAGTGTTGTTTTAGTTTCAGGAACACTGTACAACGCGGGCCTTGTTGGGTCGTCGCCTCGTCTTTGAAGGTTTGTTGGGGAGCAAGCATAGGGCGATTTGTGTACTTTTTTTTCAATGATGCCCCCGTGCTAGATGGTTATTATGTTACTTGGGAATTTTGAGGGCATGTTTGGTTCATGGCTGAGCAGAGCTTTCCCGCGCTTTCTACCGCTAAACCGCGGGAGGCCATACAACGTTCCAAAAACAATTCCATTACCAAAGTCGTTGTGTGGTTTGAAAATATGAGGCTACACGACAAAATGAGGAGTTGGCCTACTAAAGTGTGACACGTTACGACAAACCCCTATGAAACAAACAATACCCACCTGAATGTGTCTGGCAAAGTAAAACATGATTACAGAATAAATGTGCCCTACAATTCAGGAGGCTATGTAGAAACTACAAACTTTATTTTATTAGGGCAATAAGTTGTTATTCAAACACGTCCTAAAATTTCACCAACAAGGGGGAGCCATTCCTCTTTTCTCGTTCTCTCTTCTCTGTTGCCTCTAAGCTTTCCTTTCTTGTTTCCTCAACCAACTCCTCTTCCTTTCTTCATTGTTGGCTTCGTCGGCCGGCGAGGAGGATGGATAAGCGAGGTGGGTAGGGTTCCAGGGGTAAATGTTAGTTTGCCTATTTGAAAATTAGGGGCGGAGATGGAAGTATTGTTTTAGTCTCGGGAATAATGTGCAACAAGGGCCTTATGGGGTCGTCGTCTCGGCTTAGAAGGTTTGGTGGGGATCAAGCATAGGCGATTTGTGTACTTTTTTTTGCAATGATGCCCCCGTGCTAAATGGTTATTATGTTACTTGGGAATTTATGGGCATGTTTGGTTCATGGTCGAGCAGAGCTTTCCCGCGCTTTCTACTGCTAAATCGCGGGAGGCCGTACAACGTTCCGGGAACAATTCCATTACCAAAGCCGTTACGTGGTATGAAAATATGAGGCTACATGACAAAGCCAGGAATTAGCCTACTAAAGTGTGACACGTTACGACAAAACCCTATGAAACAAACAATACCCACCTGAATGTGTGTGGCAAGGTAAAACATGACTACAGAACAAATGTGCCCTACAATTCAGGAGGCTATGTATAAACTACAAACTTTATTTTTATTAGGGCACTAAGTTGTTATTCAAACACGTCCTAAAACTTCACCAACAGGGGTGGGGGGGCATTCCTTTTTTCTCGTTCTCTCTCCTCTGTTGCCTCTAAGCTTTCCTTTCTCGTTTCCTTAACAAACTCCTCTTCCTCTCTTCAATGTTGGCTTCCCCAGCTGGCGAGGAGGGTGGATATGCAAGGTGGGTGGGGTTATAGGGGGTAAATGTAAGTTTGCCCGTTTGAAAATTAAGGGCGGGAATGGAAGTGTTATTTTAGTTTCAGGAACAATGTACCTTGTGGGACTTATCGGGCCGTCATCTCGGCTTTGAAGATTTGGTGGGGAGCAAGCACATGGCGATTTGTGTACTTTTTTGCAATGATGCCCCTGTGCTAGATGGTTATTATGTTACTTGGGAATTTTGAGGGCATGTTTGGTTCATGGCCAAGCAGAGCTTTCCCACGCTTTTCTATCGCTGAACCGCGGGAAGCCATATAATGTTCTAGAAACAATTCCGCTACCAAAGCCATTATGTGGTTTGAAAATGTGAGGATATACGACAAATCGAGGAATTGGCCTAATAAAATATGACACGTTACGACAGTAACCTACTCCCTCTGTCTAGATTCTCAAACAAGTATTTCCAAACGGAGGGAGTATGTAACAAGCAATACCCACCTAATGTGTGTGGAAAATTAATACGTGACTATAGACCAAATGCGCCCTACAATTCAAGAGGCTATGTAAAAACTATAAACTTATTATGTCATTAGGGAAACAAGTTGTGATTCAAACACGTCCTAAAAGTTCACCAACACGGGGGAGTTATTCCTCATTTCTCATCCTCTCTCGTCCCTTGCCCATGAGCTTTCCTTCCTCGTTTCAACAACTGACTCCTATTCCTCTCTCCCTTGTTGGCTTCATCGACCACACGAGGATCGAGGGTGAAAGGGACTCGATTCCCTGATCCGTTGTGTCTATACTCCCCCTGTATTTGCGTCCGTAGGGGTTGTTAAGTGTTTACATGTCTATATAATAAACAACATCACATTTCCTTCCTCCTTCCTCCACTCATCTCGTCCATGGTGGTTGGGTTGAAGGATTTGGTAGGACTGCAAGAAGAAGATCTAAGGCCCTGCGTTGTGCTTGGGCTGGCGTTGTTGTTGAATCTCGGACCCGTATCCATCTTCTCTACAAGCTGACCAACATTGCGATGGTATCATTTTCGGAAGCGGTGAGTTACCGGATCCGAGGTCTGGTATCGCTTTCTTTCCCTTCTTCTCCCTTTGACCCCCTTTCCTTTTTCTCTATTTGGGTTCATGCTGGATGTTGGGCTCTTAGCTACATCTCTCTAGCATCTATCCTGCTTTGTTCTCTCACTACTCCCCTGGAGATCCAACCAGGATGGCTCGAGACATTTGCATGATCTCCTTTCTTATTCCATGTCTTGGGTCTCAGTTCCTCCCAGTGACATTTTCTTCACCATCTCATGCATTGGGAAGAGGCCATCCTGCTCCTCTATTCTTGCATCTAGGCTAGGGGTCCCTGTGACGGAGGATGACCAGGGATGAGGGAGGAAGAGGAGGTGAGTGGGCGAGATGGTTGATCGTGTTGCGTGTGGCTTGGCGGGTGCAGGATACAAGTAGAAGAGGGGAATGAGGAGGCGGGCGGGGAAGGACGGGTGGGAGGGTGGATATGCGAGGTGGGTAGGGTTCCAGGGAGGTGAACATAAGTTTGTCTGTTTAAAAATTAGGGGCGGGATGGAAGTGTTGTCTCGGTTTTGAGAACATCATGCGACGTGGGCCTTGGTGTGTCGTCGTTTCGGCTTCCGAGGTTTGGTGGGGAGCAAGCACAGGGCGACTGTGTACTTTTTTGCAGCGATGCCCCCGTCCTCGATGGTTAGTATGTTACATGGGAATATTGAGGGCATGTTTGGTTCATGTTCGAGCAAAGCTTTCTCGCACTTTCTACTACTATAAAGTGCGCGAAGCCGCACAACGTTCCAGGAATATTTCGGTTAGCAATAGTGTTATATTGTTTGAAAGAAAGGTGTGTCTATGCCAAAGTGAGACGATATGCTAATAAAGTGTGACACGTGACGACAAAACCAGGGAAACAACAATTAACCGTAAATATCCATTAAATGTACGTCAAAATAAGACATGGCTAGGAACTAGACGTGCCTTATGATTCATGAAGCTATAATATTTTCTAGAATAATTTGGTTAGCAAAGATGTTACATAGTTTAAAAAATGGCGGGTATATTGCAACGTTAGGCAGGCTTCTAACGAAGCGTGACACGTTACGAAAAAACCCATTGAAACAGACAATAACCCTAAATGCATACCAGATACGTGGCAAAGTAAAATACGAGTACATATCAAAACGTGTCCTACAATTCAAGAGGCTATCACAATGAATGGCCTATGTGGATCTGCAAAGAGCTCGTCAGAAGGGTAGGGGGAAGCATCCACATGGAAAAGCAAAAAAAGGTGGAAGAATGAGGACAATGAGGGTAGTAAACTTCGTTGAATGACAATGAAGATACTTGTGACATCGCTTGAGGGGACATAAACTTTGAGGCTGGGTGGAGCTCAGGGAAAGGAGGCGACCGCTGGGCCATCGATAGAGGGCAAATAAACTCAGAGGCTAGCGCTGGGGACATCGGAGGAAGATGGGGGCGCTACTTCCCTCGCGGAAACAACACGCATCGGGCCGGAAATCCACCAACCACTATGCAACCAAATGCGTTGGTGGGTTTTCGTGGGTGCATTTGACACTCCTGGGTTCGGCGTATGGGTTGTCATGGGAATCAGGAGGGGGGAGGGGCTACTGGGCTACCAACCGGGCTCTACCAAGCAGGCCTCAATTGGTTTCGGGCTTTCAAATCCGTCTCAACTTTTCCCGTATCTTATTGGGTTACAAAAAAATATTATTTTTTAGTAAGCTAATAAATGCTAATTCAAAGAGCAAATTCATCTTTAGTATGCAATTACTGAATCATATTAATTCGCTAGAACATTAATGCAACCCGCGATTACATGGCTTTGGGTAGTGCATAATTTAGAAGGGACCGCACTGCAAATTGCCACTGGTGCGGTGGTTTGCTAACTGAACAGTGGGCCCGTCGTGACAGAGTGGTTACCACCATCCTCGGCCTCTCTGCCGCGCCATCTCCACCGTCCGCCGTCAATCCCCACCGCGCCACAGCCGCCGCCCAGATGGCCGCGGCCGGCGCCTTCTCCCCCCTCTCCGGCACCCTCCTCCGCCGCCGCATACCCCTCCACAATCACCGCCGCTTCCTCTCCATCGCGGCCGCTGCCTCGGAAGCCCCCGCGCCTGCCCCCGCCCCGTCCCAGCCGCCGCCGCCGCCGCGTCCTCGCGGGAAGGGGTACTTCCCCAAGAAGAACGAGATCCTCGAGCTGACCTGCGAGGGGCTCGCCTTCAAGGGGAAGGGCGTCTGCAAGGTCGACGGCTCCTCCTTCGTCCTGCTCTGCGACGGCGCTCTCCCCGGCGAGCGCCTCGTGGCTCGCGTCCGTCGCCTCCGCCGCGGCGCCTTCGCCGAGGCCGCCAAGCTCAAGACCCTCTCGCCCCACCACGACGCCGTCGAGGCCCCCTGCCCCCTCGCCGCCGACTGCGGCGGCTGCAAGAGCCAGTCCCTCGCCTACTCTGCGCAAATCCACCACAAGTACGTCCAGGTCCGCGACCTGCTGGTAAATTTCGGCAAGTTTGACCCCAGGAAGCTGGAGAGCTCGGATTCAGATGCCGTCCTTAAGCCCATCGTGCCGTGCGACGAGATATTTCGGTACAGGAACAAGGTGAGGTTTGGGGTTTGGGCCTTTGGGGGTTTAGGAAGGGTTTGGGGTGTGGGAGGTGATGCATTTGCTGCCATGTTTGTAGATGGAGTTCTCGTTTGGGACGAAGAGGTGGATGAAAAGGGAGTGGAAGGAGGAGAAAGAGGAGGTGTCGAAGGGGGAAGAGTTGGAGACTGATGGTTATTCACTTGGCCTCCATGCACCAGGGTTCTTTGACAAGGTGCTTCACGTCGAGACGTGCTTGCTGCACAGTGAGCCGGCAGATAAGGTAATGAACTTGTTGATGAGAATGTACTTGCTTTACTTCCTGAGAAAAGAGTATTTGATTGGTTGGTATGTCGGATGGTAGAGATATATAACTCTGAATTGTTAGTTTGGTGGTAGCAGCATGCATACTGTTCTGGCTGGTTAGCTTGATACTCTAAAGCTACGACTTTTAATCCTCTGAACGTTGGAAATGTATTGCCATATCAGACAAAACAAGCACATGCATTGCTAAGATGATTTTGCTTATATGCTGAAGTATATTTCTTAAATCTATCTTTTCAACACTCTTAGGATCATTCTTTATTAGAAGTTTTAGAACTATGTAATCTGGTGATTGTGTCAAAACTAGACTGGTTGTGCCGTATTGCATTGCGAATGCTGTGCCATTGCGGAACTCGTGAGCTTGGCTATATTTCTGGCACCATTGTGTTAACTGGTGGTGGTAGAGGTCTCGTGTAGTTTGGCTTTGTTTGTTTGTTCACTTTTGTGTGTGTGATTATGCTACTGTACTATCTACTATCATTGAATTGGTGAGCACATAGCACATTCGTTTTGGTGTTTGATTACAGGGAATGTTGAATTGATTAATTGCTAATTTCCATAGGTTCTTGCAGTTGTTCAAGGAAGTTGGACGGATCCGGCTCTTGGCCTCACGCCTTACGATGTCTACAAGCACACTGGGTTTCTCAAGCATCTAATGATACGAACTGGAAGGTATGCTGGCCCATCTGATTGTTTTTTCCCCACTTGATCCAACAGTAATGCAGCTGATGCTGTATATATCACTTTCCATGAATCTGAATGTGCGTATTCATAGTATGATACTCTCTCCGTTCCATAATGTAGTGCATATAGATTTTTTGAAAAGTCAAACCTAACGAACTTTGACCAGGTTTATGGAGAAAAATATTTACATCTAGAATGCCAAAAATAAATCATTAGATTCAACATAAGATGTAGTTTCATATTTTATATATTTGGTATCTTAGATATAAATAGTTTTCTATATAAACTTGATTAAAGTTTGCAAAGTTTGACTTTTCAAAAAATCTATACGCCATTATGGAACGGAGGGAGTATCATATTTAATGTTTAGTGCATGCAAATTTTATGCATAGTATAGTTGTAGATATGTTAATATTATTGCCACAACATAATGACAGACTGGTACTGATACAATGCACTCAAATAAACTAGTATACCATAACAAATTAAATTGATAAAGTGTGAAATTTTCCGTTTTGTATCTTTGGCCTCATTAGCTGTTTGGCAATATATTGATATCTAGAAAGGCATTATTTACAAATCTTCCAGTTAAAAAAGTATAGTTGTTAAGGCAGGGACAGGTCATGTTGTTTGCCACCAAACAAAGGAGCCATTCAACCTTTTTGTTACTTTTTGAGCAATCTTTTTGTCTGATGGACGCTTTAAAGATTCCATTTTTTTCTTTCAGAAATGTCAGCACTGGAGCTCCAGAAGTGATGGTCAATTTTGTGACATCGTGTTATAAACCTGAGCTACTGGTGCCTCTTGTGGATAGAATCACAAAAATATCTGAAGTGGTACATAATTGAATATTTTCTAACATGATGTTTGATCTACTTTGCTAATCATATATCCCAGTAGAACTCTTTTATGCCGCAACTATCCTGGCTGACCAGTATTGATATTCATGTACTGTTAATGTAGGTAAGTGTCGTAAATAATGTGAATACATCTGTTGGCAATACATCCGTCGGTGAACAAGAATATACCTTGTACGGGAAACCAACCATTACAGAGATGTTGAGAGGACTTACATTCCAGATATCTGCCAACTCCTTTTTCCAGACTAATACAAAACAGGTTTGTTTATGTTATAAATGCATGAATCAGAGCATGGTAACATATTTTTCTAATCATCATTGCAGCATGTCATGTCATGTGTCTCCTATGTTTTTAGGCTGTTTAATTTCAATGGAAGCATGCAAATAGCTTTAAAAATACTCCCTCCGTTCCCAAATATAAGTCTTTTTGAGATTCCAACAAGTGACTACATACGGAGCAAAATAAGTGAATCTACACCCTAAAATATGTCTACATACATCCGTATGTTGTAGTCCATTTGAAATGTCTAAAAAGACTTATATTTAGGAATGGAGGGAGTAGCATATACGAGGAGGTTGCATATTTACTCAGCTGAAGAAACTACTGAATGTTAGAAATATGATTGTTGAAATGAAGTCAGTTTCTGGTGGTGTACTAGCTGGATGTTTAGTACTTCAAATTTTATCAATACCTTCCCCATGTCTGCATATGAAAGTAGCATGGTTTTCTTGCAGGCTGATGTTCTTTATAAGCTTATTGGAGATTCTGCTGGGCTTAAAGGAGATGGCTCTGAGATTGTTCTTGACTTGTTTTGTGGAACTGGAACCATTGGGCTGACTCTTGCTAGAAGGTAGGCGTCCTTGTGGTGGTAGCTATTGTGAGATAGCAAGTTAGCAACAGCTACCAACCACTGGCTAACTTCTATATCTGGTTAACATAAAACTACAGTTACTAAGCATTCTTCTTTTGCCCAGTGCAAAGCATGTTTATGGATATGAAGTTGTCCCTGAAGCCATTGCGGATGCCCAAAAGAATGCTCAGTTGAATGGTATCAGTAATGCTACATTTGTTCAGGGAGACCTTAACAAAATCAACGAAACATTTGGCAAGGAATTTCCAAAGCCTGACATAATCATATCAGGTTTGTGTTTCTTAGAACTTGTTTAACTCTTCGGCACTAGAATTCACTAGTCTCCTGATTCTCCCTAGAAATTTTGTGTGAAAACCACAATTCTTTCTGAATTTTGTCTTGAAATATTCACCAGCTGCTAATATCACCTCTAGATATAGACTTTTTGTTTGTTTGTTTGCTGAGCTTATGCAACCGACATGCATGAGATATTTTGGAATTTAGAGAGTTATGATCTATCAGATGAAACTCCAGTCTGTTCTGTTAAGACCTAATTTTTGTTGAAGAATTCTTCAGATCCTAATCGTCCTGGAATGCACATGAAGTTAATCAAGTGGCTGCTAGAAGTTAAAGCCCCTCGAATAGTGTACGTCTCGTGTAATCCAGCTACTTGTGCACGGGATCTGGACTATCTATGTCATGGCGTGGTATGTTTGCTGCTACTATTACCAGCTTTCTCGTATTTTGGGTCCGTTGCACTGCTTAGCTGCTTCTTCAATGAATTTGCCCGCAGGATGAGAAAGGCCTGAGCGGGTGCTATGAGCTGAAGCATGTAATACCTGTCGATATGTTTCCCCACACTCCTCATATTGAGTGTGTGTGCTTATTGGAGCTGTGCTGATTTTCAGTTCTGTTCAGCTAGAGCCACCAGAAGGTTTTCATTTGTTTCCTTATCCTGCATAATAACTTATTATTCTGCTCTTATAAGTTATAACCATCTTCCTACTTGTGGTTCAGAGATTCATATTCTGAAACGGGGTACACCTATTTTTGATGTAGAGTATATGCACACGGTGAGTTGTTTGATTTAACATTTCAACATCGTTTCATCTGGTACGTGTGCATGTGGAACCGAGGAACATGTTTTTTTTTTCTATGGATGATCAGGCATATCATGAACGGTGGTTTACTGAAGCCATTTTGAAGCTAACCAGACTCGCTGATTGCTGAATGTATTGTTCAGTTCGCGTATCTCAAGCAGAAGAGGCACACAACGCGAATGTGACGTACTGTGTGGGTTTAAGCCCTGGAACTGGAAGCGCCCTATAGAAGGACTCTGGGAAAATCTTCGACAGTTGTTGAGGTTCCGCTCATTGTTTGCACGCAGGCGATACATTCTGTAAACGGTAAGAAAAAAATGGATGAATTTGTCTGATCTCTTCACGATGGTGTGTCAGAATTTAAATTTGCTTCTGGGACATCCTTGACTCCTCCCATAGCTGATGCTGAATTTTGGTTCGTGGTTGGCATGTACTGTGTACAATTTTTCTTTTTTTGATTGATGATGACGTCTTTGAGTACTTTCAAGGAACATGTAGGACCCGTTAAGTTACAAACGCAAATGGTGGAGAACTGGAGATGGAATCGAAAATGCCTTTTCGAATCCTGGGCTGTACCTATATTTTCGGAAATAAAAATTAAAATGTCGACATGTGGTTGTGAAAATAAAAATTGAAATGTTGACATGTGGTTGTGATCCATTGTACCTGTAAATCTCCATGTTTTCATACCTGGTGAACAAAATAGACAATTATGTACTCCCTCTGTTCACTATTATAAGACGTAACTTTTTTTGAATCAAATGTATATATAGTCATTTTAGTGTATTTATTCTCTCATTTCAATCGGAATATAGTTTATATGTTAAAATATTCAAAACATCATACAATAGTGAATGACGAGTAGCCCTCTGTCCTATAATATAAGAGCGTTTTTTACACCGACGCTCTTTGCTTTGTTTTTCAACCCAAATTAAAGAAATAATTGGGCCGAGAAACTAGGCCCCTAATTACATCATCAGCCATGAAGATGCAACATGGCAGGCAACCGCCAGGACTGCGCTCGGGATCGTCATAAGCGATACATAGCCGCGCCTCTAGACGACTCGTCTTTGCAAATTTTGTTTGGCGCTTACGGGACACACACCGTCTTCTTAGTCAGTTCTCTTAAGCAGACCAACCTATTTAGTCTCACCGCCTAGTTTTATGGGGTGGTTTTTATCTAGTTTATTTCATGATGGGTATTGCTAGTTTTTATTTTTAATTTTCATGTTTTATAAATTTTTGAAAGTTCTAAAAAACACAAATAATTTTCAAATTTGACACCTTTT
Source organism: Aegilops bicornis (assembly GCA_021605145.1). Lineage (NCBI taxonomy): Eukaryota > Viridiplantae > Streptophyta > Magnoliopsida > Poales > Poaceae > Aegilops > Aegilops bicornis. The sequence continues at coordinate 108,634,618 of CM038671.1, forward strand.
ATTTTCTTGAACATTTTTTAAATTCGCAAACATTTTCCAAATTTGTGAACTTTAATTCGTGAATATTTCTTGAATTCATGATTTATTGAATTCGTGAACTTTTTTGAATTTGCATCTTCCAAATTCAAAATTTTTAAACTTGTGAACAGTCTTTGAATTCATGGATATTTTTCAAATTTGTGAACTTTTTTAAATCCACCAAAAAAATAGAGATCAGGTTTATTTAGCTAACAACGCAAAAGAAGCCACACGAGCAAAGCACCGTGCTGCGGATAGTTGGTCGCCGTCCATGAAGCTCGCGACGTGAGCGCGAGAATGTGAAGGAGCGTTAAATGCATTGGGAAGAGCTCTTGCATGGAGCATCCCGTTGATTTTTCCAATTAGGATTATAATTGTTGTGAGCAATAAACTTGACATCATTAATATCGGTATTGGTAATTGAGTTCACGTTTACCTCTTCTTTATCTCTTGTGGTGTGGATCAATTCATCAATATTTATGGTCTCCTCATGCGATCATTATAAAATTTCTTGGCCTCCTCAATAGGGCTTCCCATAATAATTCCTCTTACAGTTGTATCAAACATGGTTCTCGACATGGGATAAAGAGCATTATAAAATATATGAAGAATTAATCATTCTTCCATCCCATGGTTGCGACAGTTTCTTATAACCTCCTTTACCCAATCCCACACAAGCGCTAGTGACTTGTGATCTTCCTGAGATCGAAGTTGCGTGGCTGTGGGGGCAAAACCTAGATAATAGTTTGTGACAGCATGTAGTGCATGAAGTTGTGTTTCCTCTAGGCAAAAAGCTATAAGTCATTCTTTTGCTTTCCCTCCTCAAATACAGGATTTCCCCCCTTCGATTTTGTGAAAATTTTCAAATCCGTGGAACATGTGATTTTTTTCTTTCAAATTCACGATCTTTTTTAAAATACACAAGCTTTCTAAAATACATGAACATGTGAACTTTTTTCAAATTCACGGAATACATGAACTTTTTTGAAAGATCAACGACCAAGTCAACAGTCAATGGACTTCGAAATTTATGATTTTTTAAATTTTAAGAGATCAGCTGGGTCACGAGCCATCGGATTTGCCGCATCAAGCGAGCCAAGAATTCCTTCATCACGACAACACAAGTCTTGATGCATAATCATTTCTGCAACATAGGTCTTGCTGCAGATTTTTTTTGCAGTAATTTTTTTGTTTTAGAAAGAAAATTGCAACTGAGGTTTTGTTGCAATTTTTTTTTTGCAACTGAGGTCTTGTTGCGGAAAATTTCCGCAACAAAGGTTTTGTTGCAAAACATAAACCTGTCCTAGACCATTGCCACACCATATATGTATCAGAAACATAATTCCTGTTGCAGAAGTGCGTTCGACAATGGACGGTATGCAGGCTGTCACTTGGACGCGTGTCATACAGGAGAGGTGGCGGACGCGGGCCGTTGCGATCCGCCGGGTGATTGTAAGCTTTTCCCTTTTTAAATCATTTTTTTCGAAAATCAATGGTCAACCCTCAACTGGTCAACCATTCAACCGGTTAACCTTTTTTTGTGAGAAGTCAACCGGTTAACTGAGCGAGCTAGGCGTAGTGGCGATCGTTGCTGGGCCGGGAGCGCCAGCTCGCTATCCAGCGCTACAAGCGCTGGCTAGGAGTTCTCCGGCGGTTGCTTTGAAATTTGTTTTAGGTTTAATTCGAGTCGGATTACAAGTCGATGCCGATCTCGATTGTGCGTCGCTTCCTATCCTTTTCTTCCCTCGCTATATGTAAAGTACTTATATAATACAGAGATAAGTACGTGTGGTCGACTAATTTCGGCATAGAAACACATCGCATTGATTCGATCAGTGACCACCGGGCTGACGATCGATGGAGCGGAGCCCTCGGCGTCGTCGTTGTCATCGTCGAGCTCCACGTCCACCAGCTATGGATCAAACGCCAACTGCTTCAACTGCTTCCAGCATCCATGCCCCCAATCCAAGGTACTCCCTCCTTGCCAAATTGCATCACGTTTTAGTTTCAACTTTTTATACCAAGGCTGAGAGAAGTTGTTTTTCTTCGTGCACTGGCTCACGGAGCCCCTGATTATCTTCTCTTGATTTTCTAATACGTACAGTATAAAAAGTACTCCATTCGTCTTGGAATACAAGGTCACATTATTTGTGGCGTGCTACTCATCAGCCGTCTCGTGAGCCATCAGATGTAGCATAAGCTAGCGGCTAGTATCGTCTACGTTTCTCCACTACTAATAAAAGATCAAACGTAATTTATTTTAAATGCACCCCATAAACATACACGAATCAATCCCTCCACATGATTAGGTACAGTAATCTCAATCTAACGGTTAACCTTAGCTTGATTGCTTTTCCTTGTGCACTTAGCAATTTATGTTGATGACCATACTCCACCGAGAGGACTAATCGCGTCGTGAAAAAGGAAACTACTAATCACCCCGTGAAAAAGGAAACTACTGATCACGGCCACTTCCTATATGGTCAGCGAAACATTGAGCACCCTCCTCCATTGCCATCCATGACCTCGCCGACGTGCTGCGCTACCACGCCCTCATCCAGTACCTCCCCATCCGACCACGCCCACATCCCCGCCTCAAGGAAGCTCTTTACCAAGCCGTTCCAAACCACCGGGCGCGCGCCCTCCGACCTCGGTGCGGTCAACCTCACGGCCATGGGCAGCGGTGGCAACTCTGCCGTAGTAGTCCGTTCGGCGGCACCCCGAGAGCCACCTGTTCCCCACGGTCAACATCACCCGCGTCCTCAACAACCAGGCCCGGGGATTGAACGTGGCCGCCTCCATGCCCGAGGCCTCCGGCGTCGCGGATGACTTCGAGACCGACGAGCGCGGCGCCGACATCACCATCTTCGTCCTCACGACCTCGCCCATCGTGCTGCACTCCTACTACCCAGTTCCCACTCGGCTCCTTCAAGCGCATCGAGTGCACGCTCGCCATCGAGTGAACAGAGGTAGGCCGCTTCACGCTTCGATCACATCGCATGATTCAACGGCTCCGTCTCCATCGACACCGGCTTCGATCACCCGCACGGTGTTCGACCAAAATCTTCGGCGACAAGGATTTCGAGTTCGTCCTGTGTTCTGAATATTTCTACTGTTTCCGGGCAGCTTACCAATCTTCAGCAACGAGGATGGGCGACGGGGGTGTGCTGGCGGAGACGGCGTTGCTAGGTGACGCCGATAGTATAGTGGGTGGGTGCAATTTAATTCCTGTGTGCTAGCACGCCGGAGGAATATGTGCTGAGATCTGCGGCGGGTTTGTGGACGAGGAAATCCGGGCAGATAATGCGATGCTCGTGGCAGGGGGGCTGGAAGGGGCGGCCCCTGAAAGGGGGGCAACTTGTCGTGTTGAAGAACATGAGGAAAGTGCAGATACAGCCATACAGGGGCAGCGATGTCCATGGGGAAGATGGACCCTCATGCCCTGGGTGGACGAGGAGGTAAATTGGTTCAATTTTGTGCATATGCTTATTGTCAGCGAGGAGTAGGTGATTAGATACATTAACAATAAACTGAATTCACAGAAGCAAACATAAGGGACTCAATGAGGCAGAGTGCCTTAGATTTTGTTTGCCTGTCTTAGTACATTTATATTGCACGGCAAACATTATGGGATCTGAAGTAAATTGTTCTATATGTCACTGATTCTGCAGGATTGGAGTAGGGAGTCATCCACCGGATAGGGCCCCATGTACAGAGAGGGTTTGTGCACTTGATAAGACGATCAGGGGTGCGCGGGCAAGTTGGGTGAGCATGTTCTTGAGCTTTTCATCGATATGATTCATTAGGAGAGCCATATGATTTTGTAACTTCTATTACTGGGAGCATGGTTTGAGAATTCACTATGGGAAAAGTCGGCTGAGCAGAGAGAAGATGAAATGCTTGCAAGAAATAGTTTGTGGTTGCTCTGTATCTTAATTCGGTTGGTTTAGAATTAAATTCAGGTTCACTGGTGCTGACAATTTTTCAATCCGCACAGGGGAGGCCTACGTAGGAGAACAATAAATCTTGCCGCTGTGGATGCCGAACACTGATTCGATTTTGCAGACATCAGACACTGGGTAGCACATTTCTAAGCACAGAGTCTCGCACAATAATTCTTTCATTCAGACATGTGGGTAGAAGGTTCATTGGCCGTCGCACAAGCAGATAGATTAGTACACAAACGACTTGGTGAAACAGGCAAGGCAAAAATTCTTCGACTACGAATTCAGGGCCAAATTTCTTTTCCTCCAATTATTCGTTCCAGTTTGATTAGTATCAGAAGTGTTTCATTAGCATGATTGTTTGTAAATGATCACCACCCTCCCTGTACTTTTGTTGTTGTCACTCCATTAATTATTTCCCCAAACGAATCAGGTGCCATTTACTGAATATGATGGACAAGTTTTTATGTCAAGTCTCAGGGCAATGAACGTAGACCTACTGGGAGCAGGTGAATTTCTACTCTATGTTTCTAATTCTTTTTTTTTGTCAATATTTCCATTACTTTGTAGTGAAATACGCTCGATGGGTTCAGAAGTGGACCTCTGGCTGAAGCTATATGTAATATTGTTTCTCCAACTTTCCATTCATCACCGAAAAGTTTATAGAAGTCGGTTGTCCTATCTTTATAATGTTTTTTCTTTGCATGGATTAAGGTATTTTTGGAAGAATCCTGCTAATGCCTGTTTGGAGTTGAACTGTAGGTAACACTTAGAATTACTTGGAAGCTGGAATGCTTTTGGAGTGTCTTATGAAGATTGCTCAAAAGGAAGTTTGATCATATTGTGTGATGAAATATCACTATTATTCTTCTACAACTTGAGAAAAATAAAGTTTGGGTATATGTAATTGCTGAAAATGAATAGAAACCAATGTCAGTGTTCTAAGAATGCAACATCCCTGTCCATAGCGACAAAAAAGAGTCTCTGCCCTTTAGAGTATGACTAGAAAGCAAATCTCTTCAGAAAAACATTCAATAAATTATATTGGAGAGAAGAGAACATACATAGAAACAGTGAAATAAAATCAAAAATACAAAATTAGGTAACTCATACAATTGAGTTTTCAGCTTATGTTATTCTGCCCTTTAAAGTATGATCTTATTATTTACACCTTCTTCATTTGTCCATGTGATTTAATTTTCTTCTACCCAAACAAGCACTATTTTTTAGGGAAACATGTGCAGATGAAAAACTCTCTAAACCCAGACAACCGTTTTGTTAATTATGTGGTGGAGTTAAGACGTGCGTTGCACGTGCAAGCTTACTAGTGCAACAAAGCCTTGTTGTAGAACTCTGTTGAGTTCTTGTTGCAGGTTGTGTGTGTGTGTGTTGGGGTGGGGGGTTAAAAAAAAAGGTTTTGGTGGTCTCTTTCTCATATATGTATTACTCCCTACGTCCCAAAATTCTTGTCTTAGATTTGTCTAAATACGGATGTATTAAGTCACGTTTTAGTATTAGATACATCCGTATCTAGGCAAATCTAAGACAAGAATTTTGGGACGGAGGGAGTACATCAGTGGGTTAAAAATACATACCAATTGCAGTTCCTATAATTATGGAATAGCCTACCAACTATACAACAATAAGATCTTAGAAAAACCTAACTTCAGATCGTTCAAATTTTGCAGGTCACCCGCAGCCACGAGAGGACGTATTCGTCAGAGCCTTCTCTATTCAGATCGCCCCAGGCAATCCAGGAGACCTACTTCAGATAAGCTACCGTAAGTGTGACTCTAGGTGCTGTTTTCTCTGTTTCCATTATGGTTACCGCAAATGTGCCTATAACCAGTATGTAACATATTAGCTATTTATCTGTCAAAAAAACAAAAAACATATTAGCTATTTATATAATATTTACACTAGCCTTCAATCCTTGTAGACAAACGATAATGCCATGGTCATTATTGGCTATTGCAGAACCTCCCATCATTTCTAATCAGTGATGAGTGAGCATATTGCCGTGCTTGTTTTGGTTAGGGTTGAGGAGCATGCGGATGAGGTCAGCAGCACGGAGTTTGAAGCCCTGACACTTGATCAATCACGCCCTACACCTAAGTCAACTCACAGGTATGGCCATTTTATGTTGGTACGTCTCTTAATTTGAATGACGGGTGCTTGCTCCCACGGATTTCTGTGCGAATGTAATCTACAAAGCTTGATGCGCTTCCAAGGTTTAGAAAAATCTATCTTGGAACTCTTGAGTAATTTTTATTGATAACACACGCATAAGTTTTGCAAGTTGTTTACATCTTCATTGACATGCGTGGAGCTCCTTAGAAACATGGCTTAATATATCGATTTGTTTTCTTTGTAAAATCTCCAGGTTTATCTTGTTTCTTGTTAGCACTTACAAGTTATAAATTTGCAAATGTAGCATACGACATGTATAAATTAATCAAGTGTAATACATGAATGAAATAATGGAGAAATTAGCAACCGATCAATATGTAATTAGTGTGCTGTGAGCCTGTGGCACCACAATGTGTAGGCGTTATGAATTGACATTTTAATTTCTAGATAATATCTCTAGGTGATTTGCATCAACTGTTATTAAATTTAGCAAATTAAATTTAAGCCTATAAAGCACAAAATATTGATCTAGTTGTAACTTGTAACACCACCGGCACATGACTGGCCATGAGGGCTGTTGCTGTTCCTTTAGGTAACCAAGGTCTTTTTCTTTTCTTTAGAGAGATGAATTCACCCACTCAATACTTGCAGGCAAGCTGGAACTGCAACCCATGTTCGGCAAAGTGTTCTATATTCAGGCCGCCTCAGGCGGCCTCATGGCAGACGAGAACAAGAACCATCACCGAATGAGCTACCGTAAGTTTTCTTAGTTATTTCTGATATTGCCTGTGTGCCTTTTTACATGAGCATTTGATAAAGGATCCGTTTTGGCTATTATCTGTACTCTCATAGAATAAAAAGTTTGTATTGCTAGTTTCTTTTAAAAAAGCTAGCAATTCTTTCCCTTACTTCCATAGTCACCGACCAACATGTTTTCATCAGGGTTGAGAAGAATGCTAGCAAGGTGAGCAGGTACGATATTGTTACAGATCTACCTGAATTAACTAATAGGTACGATATTGTTGTTTAGTTATTAACTGATTATTAATTGGGTTTTGGTTTGTTGAAATGACAGGTGCTTATTATAACCTGCATCCGTTCTGCATATCATTCAAATATGTTTGATTCATCAAGTTGATAAAACTTGTTACAGAAGATTATTTATGTCAAATATCTGTTTTGGCTATTATTTGCACTGCAATTCTCATAGAAGAAATAATTTTGGATGCAATGCTAGTTTCTTTTATAGATGCTAGTAATTATTACCACACTTCTTTTTTCGAAAAGGGGCGCTTTATTACCACACTTCTATAATCACTAACCAACATGTTCTGTCCTGGTCAGGGTTGAGAAGAATGCTGGCAAGGTGAGCGACATTGAGGGTCCTGCAGTTAAGGCTCCACCGTAAGTGTGCATCTTATTTTGCAACGTTACTAGATTGGTCTCTTCGGACCCCCTTAAAACGAAAAGCGAGAATGTCTGGTTATTAATACAATACCTCCATGATAATAGTCGTGAACTAATGAGCATATTGGTTTGATTATCTTCTGCTCAGGGTAAAGGAGGATGCCAGTGAGGTGTGCAGCAGGGAGTTTAAATCAGTAACACTCGGTCAGTCACTTCCTACATTTAACCCAAGTCAAAGGTATTGCATTGGCCTCTTTTTGGACAGCTCTCAAACCATGGGTTAATAATAATTGATTGATTTTTTTAATTACCCTCTAGGTTTATCTTGCTGTTTGTTACTCCCTCTGTAAGCAACCTAAAACGTCTTATAGTTGTTTACAGAGATATTACTATTTACTGTTTAGAAGCCTCAAAGCAATAAAAATTTACCTGCAGCATTCTTTCACGAGTTTTGATATCATTCAAATATGCATTCATCAACTTCACAAATAATTGTTGAAGAAGATTATATTTATATCAAGTAAATGATAGCTTTGGAATAACCACTAATTGTGAGGAAGTTTTATTGCTTTAGGTCCAGGAAACGTGATTATTACGCCGCAGACAGTACGACTCGCTCTGAGATTTTTGAGGAGATGCTCAAAGGTGTATCAGAGCCTTGGTATGTATGATGATTTTGCTTTTGTTCGTCTCATATTATGTTTGTTTTGTAGTTTGTAAGTCTTAAATGCATTGCTGTAGCAAGAAGCCTCAGAACAACACAGTTTTACTTGTATATATACATGGATCAAGTAAGGAAACAACAACTACTACAAAACAACGTGTCATTAGTGCAGTGTGGCGTATAGGCCTAGATGCACGACGAGATAACTACTGCACCGAAGAATGAAGAGAGCCAAACATCATGAATCTAACCGCTTTGGGTTTTTCTTTTCTTTTTCCTTGGCTACACAGAGCTTTGGTCTTGTATGACTTTGCTATTTGCCGACGTGTTTTGGATGCGTTCGTTGGCTGTGTCATCCTAGCTATGCAGAGGCCGGGGGTGTGCTCTTTGGAGTTGTATCCTCTTGATGCTCCTTTTTGAGCCAATAAAATCCACCCTTTGTTGAAAAAAACACCATGGCTGCGGAAGGCTGTACAGACATATACTAGCTGAGAGAATATGTGGAGGTGTGTGTGGCATGTGTGGAATCTAACTGGCCCAGTTAGTCTTCCCGTGAGGCGTGTGTGGATCCGTCGAATCACGCCTAAGACTGAAATCACCCCAAGCACAGAGCCACCTGCACATTCTCCCCCTTCACCCAATCTTCCTGCCTTCTTTGTTCGGTGCCTCCTGAGGAAACAGTGGGGCGCCACTTCTTTCAGTGTCCCTGCAGCTCCTATTGTTGGGCCTCACTTGGAATATCATGTCCTCTTCCTGGTTCCAGGCTTGAACTTATACATGCTGCAAGACAAAGCTTGGATAGGCCCATGCTCATGGATATCTTTATCATGGCTACTTAGGGTGTTTGCAAAGAGAGGAATAATAAGCGCTTCAGACGGATCCCTCCCTCTCACCAATCCTGGATTATCAGGTTTAAGGAGGATTTCACTCTCCTGGAGCACATAACTAAACAACGAGTAGGCGGATATTCAATTTGGCTCTCAGGTGTAGATGATCCGCATACCAGGACTGTTGGCCAGTGCCAAGATTCCCGCCAGGAGTTGTATTCTCACCCGTATTTCAGATTGTGTTGGCTTTAAGCTATAGTAACTGGCCCACCTCTGCCAGTAATAAATGTGGAGATTGCCGTGTGCTTGTTGACAGTACAAATGAATGGACCGTTGATGCAAATTATGTGTCACCGGCTCGGGAGCATCCATTAACTCCGCCTGCCCCATCTGCTCACTGAACTGAAATTTTGGCCAAATCCACGACCTGCTCATCTTTCTCTTCGTGAGGTACCCATGAGGCCATGAGATCAAGTGGCGTTGATGGTTTCCAGAGGAGAAGCTATACTGCGGATCGAGATGGAGCATGCATCAATTTTGGGCGCATTAACCTTCCGTCCATATTAATTATCGCTGAAATGGATGTATTTATACGTATTAGATACATTCATTTCAGCGAAAAATTAATATGGGACGGAGGGAGTATTTTTTTAATATATACTTCCTCTGTCTCAAAATAAGTGTCTCAACTTTGTACTAGCTCTAGTACAAATTTATACTAAGCTCAAGACATTTATTTTGGGACGGAGGGAGTATGTCAGTGGAAGCCATGCTACAACTTTGTGGAATAACTATTTCCTTTTCTTCAATTGTCTCACAAACTACACTCTGGTATCATGCCAATTTAAGATGAAGTGCACATATGTGATCAGGACTCATGATCAATATATTGATCATTTAATGGCATAATTAATCATAATTTTACTCGTTGCACTTGCACTTTAGAGAACAGTGTATATGTATATGGAGTTCAATGCTATTTAGCAAATTTCCAATATGCATGGCATAATGTTTGCTGTATATTGCTTCTTAGGCTAATGTGTGTGTGGTATTATTCTGCATTTTGTTGATCCTTTGGGATTTCCTATGATTCAGGGCACAAAAATGTCGTGATATGCGGAAGTACTTGGAAGAACATACATACACTTGTATGGTGGAGGCTATGATTGCCGCTGAACATGGCTTTAGCAACCCGGCCCAGCATAAACTGGATGCTGAAGCATTCTTGGCATCAGAAGGGGCATTTGAAGCTCCTGAAGTCCCTGAGTCCTTTGCCTCTACAAGAGAGAATATAGCGCAGTATGTTCTGATATGATTTTCATATTAATTTTGAAGCATGCAACAATTTTAATGTATTGTTGCAGGGCTGAAGTGTCTACGGAAGAAATCATTGAGAATGGTAAAAAGTGGATGGGTGAGGAAGTCATGTTGGCTTTTAAGAAGTACAAGGAAGGAAAGAGCCAATTCAAAGTACGTGCGGTTTTCTGCTATTTTGTCCTCCTAACTGAAAGCAAGTTTGTTTATAAGGTGTTTTTTCAGGACGTGGTGCATTATGGCCTAGATGAGCTTCAACATCAGTGCTTCAGCATGTTGAGCTATGATCACACCTTCCATCACTTCAACTTCACCGTTAAGATGGAGAAATCAGGCGGCGATTCGTCATCGACGCCCTTTTTTGCTGAGGTGAAAGAGATCCATGGAAGAAAATATTATTCCTGCTATGAACTAAGTTTGTATGATGATGGTATGTGCCCCTGCTGTATTCTCTTCCATTCTAATTAAATAAGGATTGCGTTTAGTTTGCTTGCTGGAAAATTACGTTTTGATGTCTTGAGCTATGTATCTTTTTTTAGGTCATTGCTATGCGTGCAAAAATCAAGGAATGCATGCACTGAAGCACCCTATGTGTCTAATGGGGTATGACAGTGGTCATGCTGATATGGAGTCCCCCTTCCTTTATCTTAGTGATGACGAATAATCTGATCTCGAGTGGTGACGGTGTTTGCGTCGACAACAGGGAGAAGTATGTGGTTTGTTTATGGTTACATCTTCTGATCTGCATGTAGTCTAGTAGTGCAGTTGTGAATCATACTGATATTTAACCTGTACTAAGAAGTTCTAAGGAGCGAGTTTTTGCTTTGATGACCGTGCTTTTCAATGTTGTACAAAGCAGACTATTTTTCTCGGAGTAAATTGTTAAACACCATCACAGTTGTGGTCTCGTTTAAGAAAAGACGTTCCTTTCTTTTTGCGAAGAGCAATGCTATTCTTTGAAGCAGAAGTTGGATTTGGGTGCTCCCTAGTCCCGATCAAAGCACGGAAGTAGAATCAAAACTACCCCTTTTCTCTCAGTTTGTATGACCTGTAATCAATTTCCAACACTTGTTAGTGAAAAATAAAAATCTTTGTATATTTCTGTATATAAGACACTTCATATTTTTTATGAACTTTGACCATTAATTTTACCGACAAAAAGTATGTCATTAGATGCACATTTGAAAGAAATTTTCGATGACATATAACCCATATTTTGTTGACCAAAATTATAAGTCAAAGTTTGACACCACAAATGTAGTGACCAAAAGTCAAAGTATTTTGACATGTTCCATTTATATCCTCTCGGTTCCGTAGCCTTAGATGCTTTGAGGCTGAAATATTTTTTTTCAATAAAGGGTGATTTTTTTGGCTTAAAATGGAGCATCAAATGGATACAAACAAAATGAGCACACATCATACCTTTGCATAGTTAGGATGCACACATCCAATACCGACACACGCACACAAAAACACACCAAAAAAATAGCAAAGTCATTTAAGACCAAAGCTATGTGTAGGTGAGGAAAGAACAAAAAAACCCTAAGCGATCAGATTCGTGCTCGGCAAACTACAACAACAACAACTATATCCACACCATCCATCTCATGAAACCACACACATGATGAGGTTCTTCAAAGCATTGCCTTCAGGAAGGGAGCGACACTCAAGCGCAACCGTCACCGGATCCAACCATGCAAGGCAAGAATCTAGGTTTTTTATTCTGAAGAACCAGTCCGAGCATCTTCGAGCAATTCCTCCAGCAAGGTAATGCCGTAAAGACATCGCCATTGCCAAGTATAACCAACTCGAGTCAAACCAAGGCTTTCACCTCGGTGCTTGGGACTGGGTGCTTAAGTAGCACCATCATCGACGTCGCTCATGTGTTGTCACCACCACTTTCCGCGATCCCAACAGCTACATGCGGTGTGCGACCGCCACCACTGCACAATCATCCCTCGACGTCAGGCTGTCGTCATAATTTTCATCCTACTGCCAAAATCAACCACCAGATCTAGAGGGAGAAATCCTCATGAAGACCTTTTGATGGACACCGCAATCCATAGCGAGGCCGTCGTCATGGGCCGAAGTTGTCACCACATAGACCAACACTTACTATGCATCAAGGTCTATGTGCCCAAGGTTTGATGGCATGAGGGCATCTATAGCCGCACACAACTAATCCGACCCCTCAAATGCCTACGGAAGCGGACATTGACCGGTCACGCCTCGAATATCCATTTCCACAACTAGGTACCTCATTAGCAAATCTTCAAATTCATACAATTACATGCAATGTAACCTAGTATAAATCGTCACCGGCGCCCGTCCTTGTTACTATCTGGTGGCCGTGAGACCCACAAAGTGAAGGTCTGGTCATCGACAAGGAAGAGCAGGAAATGGGACACAGACTGGTCCACAAGGGAGACGGCGCAAGGCCCCGCCGTCTCCCATGCCCTACTCTTCCTCATCGGAGCCCGTGGCCCGGATGTCGAGCTCGAGGTGGGGTCCACGTTAGACATGGACTGCGTGACATCATGGTCGGAGCCCGACACCGCCGCGACGCAATTGCGGTGCCAAGGGGTGCCGGTCATCCATTGCGGCTCCGCCTCGGTGGCGTCGACCTCGAGGGATACTGCGCCCTGCCATGCCCCTACCTTACTGTAACATCCCAAATTTTTAATTTAGAATGTTATACATAGATCATTCATGCATATCATATTCCATTTGCAAATTTGCTTTGCGATCCTAGAAATTCTAAGCAACTCAAGGACCCACGGAGAGAGTTGGGGATTTCGTCCTTTTCATATTTGAATTTTATCAAATATTGAAATAGGGGTCATTTGTTTTAATTATTTTTCTCTCCGAAAATATTTCATATCAAAATATATGAGAGGGGATAATATGACTTCCCCAAAATAATGAAATATTGGAGGAAAAATATTAAAAACAAATAAACATTTTTATTTGGATTTTATTGCTATTTTATTTGAATTAGGAAAAATACGCATTTTTCAAAATTGCGTTAGAGTCAAATGTCCACCTTGTCCGGTAGATTTTTAGAGGACGGGGAAAATTTATTTCAGGATTTTTGAAGTCCGTTTAGTATTTCTTTTCTTTGTTTTTCTGCACGTCGGAATATTTAAAAAAAATAGTGCAACCGTCTTACCGGGCCGTGTCCGACCTGGACACCAACCCGGCCGGTCTCTTTATAAGCCGGGGGCTCGAGACCCCGCAACCCACCAGCCGCCGCGCCGCGCCACCCGAACCCTAGCCGCCAGCCCGCGCCGCCGCCTTGATCCACGAGCCGCCGCCGCCGCCACCCCGCCCCGCCGGATCCCGCCGCCGAGGTAGCCGCCGCCGCCGCCGGTTTTCGCGAGTTGACCGTCGTTTTTTTCGGTTAGTTCGGTTTTCTAGAAATCCTAAATCTATTTTCTTTAGAAATAGATCGGTTCGGTTTTTCTCGGTTCGGTTAAATTACGGACGTTCGTCTGTACGTTCGATTTAACGAACGCCGTTCACCTATTAGTTACAGACAGCGAACGTTCGTTCATTAGCCTGTTCGTCTGTTTTCTTTTTCCAGGGTTTTTCACGATTATTTTCGATCGCGATTTCTGACCCGATTTTCGTTTCAGTTATTTTTTCGCTCGTTTATCAGAATCAGGCAAGCGCCTAGATCTTCGTCTCGAAGCCCTCTTTCTGTTAACCAACTTGAACAAGATTTTGGTACTGTAAAATTTGACTTTAGTCCAGATTAGTAAACGAATCTTGTTTCTTTCGTAGTTTGAGTTTCGTTGCTCCGTTTGATTTGATCCTTTTTGCAAATTGAATCTCTTCAGTTGCGTTTTCAGATTCGATCTTCTTATTTGAGTTTACCCGTGCATCTATGATTGATTGCTTATGTATGCTATTGTTTGTTTGTGATAGAATTCCCGGAGTGCGAAGCGTGCTACTACGAGTCTCTAGGTTTTGCAGATCGTCGGCAGGGCAAGTAACACATTGATCATACTCTTTTCATACCCAGTTTTTATGCATTATTTCCAGTCCTCAAACACTGGATGATTATGATGTGATTAACTTGTGGGTATTGGGAAGTAGATGATGAGGTAGAACCTATTGCCCTGCTTATTATCAAACCTTGGGAGTTACTTCTACGTTATGCTATTATTGCTATGCTATGATCGTAGACGTGGTTTGGGTGAGTGAATCCATGACAGATGTGAGATTGTTATTTAATGGTTCAACTTAAGGTGACAACTTTAATACACATCTGGGTGGATTGCTTGTTTTGGGCACCTGGGGAATCCAGTGTTGTCCTAGGAGATCCCGGGGATATACCGTGTGATCCTCCTACGGTCCGCCACCCAGGCTTAAAGGGATCGTGAGATATTTCATGCTAGAAACTTCCGTGTGCAGCCACAAGCCATTATGGGCTCTGGCATAGTTAAGTATGCTACATGACCTCTTGAAGAGGTGGACTAGCAGATGTAGGAGAAAGTAGGTGTACCGGTCCACCCGGAGTAAAGAGTTAATGTTTCTGAAAGACTGTGTCTCGGTCATCCGTTTCTCAAACACCATGTAGTGCGAGAAATCCAACGGAGGAGATCGAGTCTTGTGGGAAAAAGTGCGCAAACCTCTGCAGAGTGTACAATCTAATCATGATTAGTCGTGTCCCCGGTTATGGACATCTTGAGTATCTAGTACTTGAATTATCCTATTGTATCTCATCACTCTAAAATTAAACTGTTGGGTTGATGATTATTTTCCTTAAATGGGATTGAGATGGGGGGGGGGGTACCATTCTCAGTGTTGTTCAACCACCATGATAGTTAAATAAAATTTATTTCTTTGTTATAGGGAAAAATTGGCTTTTCGCAAAACATATTAACCATTACAGCCTCCACCAACCATATATGCATGTAGTGATAATATTCATTTGTTCATTGCTTTACTGTGTTACTTTGTCAGCATATTCCATGTGCTGACTCGTTTTCGGGCTGTAACGTATTATGTTGCAGACTTTTCAGACGAAGAGTAAGGTTCGCTAGGCCATTGTCGTGCACTCAGCTATGCCGTTGGAGTTGATGGACTCACTTTATCTTCCAAGCCTTCCGTCGTTATCTTATTTAGATGGCCTTAAGCCATATTTATTGTAATAAGTTCTCTTTTAAGACATTCGATGTAATAAGTGTGTGATCGCACTCTGTTATAAATCCTTCGAGTACTGTGTGTGTCAGCATTACCGATCCAGGGATGACACTTATGCACAGAGATTTGACCGTCTGAGGTCGGATCGCTACACTTACAAGATGGACACGCCTCGGGAGGAGCTCTCGCATGGAGCATCCCCTTGATTTTTCCAGTTAGGATTATAATCGTTGTGAGGAATAAACTTGACATCATTAACATCGGTATCGATGATGGAGTTTATGTTTACCTCTCCTTTATCTCTTGTGGTGTTGATTAATTCATCAATATTTGTGGTCTCCTTCATGGCTTATGACGAATGTTATAGTAGTTACCTCTCGAATTGTAGCTTGATCTAGTCGTAGGGTTATAGTTTTTGTCAAGAGACGGTTAGGATTTTTGCCTTGGATGACCGTTATAGTAATCCCTCGACTTGTAGGATGGGATCAATCATCCTACAAGCCGATGATCGAATCCCGAAATACGCATTTACTTAAACATAACCCTAACCATAACCTTAACCCTAGCCATAACATTAAACCTAACCCCAACAAACCCTTAATGATAGTTCTTAGTACCCAAACAATGCTACTCACACAATACATTGTCAAAGCACAAACATTACCCTAAATGCATCATATACATTGATTTCACCACAACAAAACCATGGACTAGGTTTTCCAACAAAATGAGCAAAATGCATGATTTGAACCAACCAAATGAAGGGGGGGGGGGGGAGGTACCTTGGGTGATGCAAATGCCCCGGATCCACCGGAAAAATCTCAAGCAATGGAGGGGGATCTAGTGGGTGCTTTGGTGGAGGAGAAGAGGGGGAGAGAGCTTGAGCTCGGGGAAGAAGATGAGTGGAGTGGGTGGGTGGTGACTGGGCCCCCCCACAAACCTTATTCTTCAGGACCCTACCGCCAGAGTCCCCGACGAAATGCTGTTAGAGCCTACCGCCAGGTTGGGCGGCGGTAGGTCCCTTTGCCACGTCAGTCGCCGTTAACGGCCAGACGGCCGTCAACGGCACCTACCGCCAGGGCAGGCGGCGGTAGCCTGTACATCGCTACCGCTCGGGCCTCCGGCGGTAGCCAAAAGGGTCAAATCTCGAAATTTTTCTGGACCGGGGTCAGATCCTGCTAAACTACACGAAAAGGATCAAAACACGAAATTTTGTTGCGTGTGGTTCATATTATTTAATACGTGTCATATCGCACGGTTCAGTAAAAATATGTAAGTGCATGCTGACATCCTCTCATGTAGTGCTTTCACATTAGTCTTGGTGAACCATTGTGACTAAGTGGGGCTTAATTTCATATTGTTCGGCAGCAACGTCAGGTAGTGCGAACGTTGCATGCATAAAGTTCTCATTTGGACAAGCAAATTCTTCAAGTTTTGGTTCTATGATAATTTTTTGAATTTTTTTTCTGATACAACACAACTAGAAAAACAAATAAGAGACAAGAACAAAAACTCAAATAAAAACTTTAACAATAACTCTACTTCAATGACTAGTGACACGATGCCGCCCCAGCAATGGTGCCAGCAAAGGTGATTGATGCCCTCCGAGATCCCGTTTGGATAGCAGAAGGTTCTCATGCCTTTCCTCCAAGGAGTGACCCCGGGTTATCGAACCCGCAAGGGAATGTGCACTACAACAAAGAGTCTAACAAGTTATTGCTAACGAATAATTTATGTGAACTTTCCTAAAATTTTCTTCCTACAATTCATGAACCTTTTCCCCTCAAATATGGGATTTACCCCTTCAAATTTGTGAAAATTTTTAAATCCGTGAAACATGTGATTTTTTCTTTCAAATTCATGATCTTTTTAAAATACACAAGCTTTCTGAAGTTCATGAACACGCAAACTTTTTTCAAATTCACGCACTTTTTGAAAGATCAACGGCTACGTCAACAGTCAATGGACTTTTGAAATTTATGATTTTTTAGATTCACATTTCTTTTCCAAAATCAATGGTCAACCAGTCTTCTTTTGGGCTAACTGGTCAACCAGTCAACCATGTGAGCGAGGCGTAGTGCGTACCGTTGCTGGGCCGGCCCATAGCGACGCGGCGTTAGCGCCAGCTCGAGTTCTCTCAAAATAGTTCTAAAAAAAGGAGTTCTCTCAAAAGAAAAAGGAAGGAGTTCTCCGGCGTGCTTTGAAATTGGTTTTAGGTTTAGTTCGAGTCGGTTTACAAGTCGATGTCGATCTCGATTGTTCGCCGCTTCCTATCCTTTTCTTCCCTCGTTATATGTAAGAAGATCCGTCTGTATAATACAGAGATAAGTACGTGTTCGTCGACTAATCTCAGTATAGAAACATATCGCATTGATTCCATCAGTGACCACCGGGCAAACGATCGATGGAGCACCGGCCTCCTCCTAGTCGAGCTCCTTCAACTATGGACCAAACGCCAACTCCTTCAACTGCTTCCAGCATCCGTGCCCCCAATCCAAGGTACTCCCACCTTGCCAAATTACATCACGTTTTAGGCCGCGTTCGGATTCCCTCCGCTCCACGGCTCCGCGCCGGAGCGGAGCGGCAATCCAGTTAATTAAGGCCATAATTTGCGGAGTTGATTACACCCCGCTCCGCGAGGATTGCAGAACGCGGTCTTAGTTTTAACTTTTTATACCAAGGTTGAGAGAAGTTGTTTTTCTTCGTGCATTGGCTCATGGAGCCGCTCGTTATAGACGTTTGTACATGTATCGGCTTGTCTTCTCTTACGTACTGTATAAAAAAGTACTCCATTCGTCTTTGAACACAAGGTCTCTTTATATTTGTGGCGTGCTACGTCGTCGTCCATCTTCATGTCACCGCCGTCCCCGAGGGGTAGGGGCGTCCATGGCTATCGCCTCCTCGAGCACTCAGCTGCATGCAACCACTGATGCGGCTAAGTAACATTTCCTGCAACACCATCGTTATTTGCATAAATTTTCTGCAACATGAACTTTGTCGCAAAAATAAAACTACGGATGTTCTCGAAAAATTTCTGCAACACAACCGATGTTACAAATGTTTCTGCAACAATCTCTCTTGCAAAGAGTTCTACATCAATACTTTTGTTGCAAGCTTGTCCCCTCGATCTCTCCTCCACTGATCCAGGCCGGGACAGGGTACATGAGTCGGGCTTTGGTGCCCCCAAGCTCTTCAAGCTTGTCCTCCTCTCGACGCCCTTCATCGATGTTGCGAGCTCCCCACCCACGACCAATGTTGAGAGCTCCGCGAGCTCTTTGGTGCCTTTTGCAACAAGGATCCTGTTGCAGTGAAGGTTTGTAACAAGGGTCTTGTTGCAAGCATGACCGCGAGGCGGACATCCTTTTGCAATAAGGGCCTGTTGCAATTGCAACACAAGTCTTTTTGCAATGCGGAAATGCTTTTGCAATAAGGGGTCATGTTGCAGTTGCAACAATGCAACACAGATCTTGTTTGAGAGGAAAACGTGGTTCAGATAAGGCTCTATTCGTTCTATACTATTGTGTGAGCCCCTTGCCCCTTTTACGAGCAGCTAAGTATTGCCATTAAAAAGAGAATCTTTTGATCATAAGGGCAATACAACACCAGCTTAGAGATGATTTTTCTTTTGATTAGCTAGGTTGCACGTATGTGTGGAGGGTTAAAGAAAAAAAGTTAGGTTACACATGTGTGTGGGGGGTTAAAGAAAAGGTTTTGGCCAGTACCCATATACGGTGGTCTCTTTCTCATATACTCCAATATGTGGGGACTATGTATTGTGGGTTAAAAATACATACCAATCGTAGTTCCTATAATTATGGGATGGTGATAGCCTACCAACTGTATAGCAATAAGATCTTAGCAAACCTAACTCCAGATCTTTCAAACTTTGCAGGTCACCCACAGCGACGAGAGGACGTATTCGCCAGAGCCTTCTCTATTCAGATCGCCCCAGGCGATCCAGGAGACCTACTTCAGATAAGCTACTGTAAGTATTGTCTAAAAAAAAGCTACCATAAGTGTGACCCTAGCTGCGGTTTTCTCTGTTTCCATTATGGTTACCACAAATGTGCCTATTACCGGTCAGTAAAATATTAGCTATTTAATATTTACACTAGCCTTCGGTCCTTGTGGACAAACTGGAATGCCATGGTCATTATTGGCTATTGCAGCACCTCCCATCATTTCTAATCAGTGATGAATGAGCATATTGCCGTGCTTGTTTTGGTTAGGGTTGAGGAGCATGCGGATGAGGTAAGCAGCAGGGAGTTTGAAGCCCTCACACTTGATCAATCACGCCCTACGCCTGAGTCAACTCATAGGTATGACTAATTTATGTTGGTAGTTCTCTTAATTTGAATGATGGGTGCTTGCTCCCATAGATTTATGTGCAAGTGTAATCTACACAACTTGATGCACTTCCAAGGTTTAGAAAAATCTATCTTGGAACTCTTGAGTAATTATTATGACTAACACACGCATAAGTTTTGCAAATTGTCTACATCTACATTGACATGTGTGGAGCTCCTTAGAACCATGGCTTAATATATCGATTTTTTTAATCTCCAGGTTTATCTTGTTTCTTGTTACCACTTACAAGTTATAAATTTGCAAATGTAGCATACGCCACGTATAAATTAATCAAGTGTGATACATGAATGGAATAATGGAGAAATTAGCAACCGACCAATATGTAATTAGTGTGTTGTGAGCATGTGGCACCACAATATATAGGTGTTATGAATTGACATTTAATTTCTAGATAATATTTTGAGGGGATTTGCATCAACTGCTATTACATTTAGCAAATTAAGTTTATAAAACCATAAAGCACAAAATAATGGTCTAGGTTGTAACTCGTAACACCATCTGCACATGAGTGGCCATGAGGGCTGCTACTGTTCCTTTAGGGTAACCAAGGTATTTTTCTTTTCTTTAGAGAGATGAATTCACCCATTCAATACTTGCAGGCAAGCTGGAAATGCAACCCATGTTCGGCAAAGTGTTCTATATTCAGGCCGCCTCAGGCGGTCCCGTGGCAGACGAGAACAAGAACCATCACCGGATGAGCTACTGTAAATTTTCTTAGTTATTTATGATATTCTCTGTGTGCCTTTTTTACACGAATTTGATAAAGGATCTGTTTTAGCTATTATCTGCACTCTCATAGAATAAATAGTTTTTTATTTCTAGTTTCTTTTAAAGAAGCTAGCAATTCTTTCCCTTACTTCCATAGTCACTGGCCAACATGTTTTCATCAGGGTTGAGAAGAATGCTAGCAAGGTGAGTGGCGGTGAGGGACCTATAGTTACAGATCTACCTAAATTAACTCAAAGGCACGATATTATTGTTTAGTTATTAAATTATTATTAATTTGGATTTGGTTAGTTGAAATGGGAGGTGCTTATTATGACCTGCATGCGTTCTACATAAAATTCAAATATGTTTGATTCATCAAGTTGATAAAACTTGTTATAGAATATTATTTATGTCAAATATCTGTTTTGGCTATTATTTGCCCTACAGTTCTCATTGAAGAAATAATATTGTATGGAATGCTAGTTTATTTTATAGATGCTAGTAATTATTCTCACACTTCTATAATCACCAACCAACATGTTTTGGTCAGGGTTGAGAAGAATGCTGGCAAGGTGAGCGACACTGAGGGTCATGCAGTTAAAGCTCCGTCGTAAGTGTGCCTCTAATAAATACAACATATTATTTTGCAACGTTACTACATTTGTCTCTGTAGAGCTCCTTAAAATGAAAAACGAGAATGCATGGTTATTATTGCAATACCTCCACCATGTTTGATTATCTGTCTGCTCAGGGTTAGGGAGGATGCCAGTGAGGTTCGCAATAGGGAGTTTAAAGCACCGACACTCGGTCAGTCACTTGACTCACTTCCTACATGTAACCCAACTCAAAGGTATTGCACTGCCCTCTTTTTTGCGCAGCTCGAACCATGGATTAATAGTTATTGATTGATTTTTATGACTTACAGGTTTATCGTATTATTTGTTACTCCCTCCGTCCCAAATGTAAGACGTTTGCATTTTGGGACAGAGGGAGTACCATTTACTGTTTAGAAGCCTCAAAGCAATAAAAATGGACCTATAACATTCTTTCATGAGTTTTGATATCATTCAAATATGCTTAATTCGTCATCAGCTTCACAAAAAAATGTTGAAGAAGATTATTTATGTCAAGTAAATGATAGCTTTGAAATAACCACTGGTTGTGTGGACATTTTGTTGCTCTAGGTCCAAGGAATGGTGTGATTATTATGCTGCCGACGACAGTGAGACTCGCTCTGAAATTTTTGAGGAGATGCTCAAAGATGTATCAGAACCTTGGTATGTATGATGATTTTGCTTTTGTTCATCTCGTGTTATATTTGTTTTGTAGTTTGTAAGTCTTAAATGCATTGTTGTAGCAAGACGCCTCAGAGTACCACAACTTTACTTGTTTATATGTACATGGATCAAGTAAGGAAACAACAACAAAACAACATGTCATTAGTGCAGTGTGGCGTATAGACATAGATGCTTGATGAGATAACTACTGCATTGAAGATAGCCAGACATGGCTGCGGGAGGCTGTACAGACATATACTAGCTAAGAGAATATGTGGTGGGGATATATTTGTTCTTTCTTGCTTGATTCAAACATAGATCAGGGAATCACACCTGAGAGGCTGAGACCGTGGAACAATCCCAAGCACAGAGCCACCTACACATTCTCCTCACTCACCCGCATAACTTGTTACTGTCCATTCCTAAGATACAAATAGTGCTAGATTCCTAGGAGTGTTCGTTAGTTCTTGTTGAATTATAAAAATGTTTATACAATTTTGTTTGTAAAACTCAGTGACTATTACTCCCTCCATTCCATAATTCTTGTCGTGGTTTTAGTTGAAGAATTATGGAACGGAGGGAGTACTACATATTCTAGTAACTATCACTACATATTCCGGATAACTTGATATTTTGTTGGTAACCGTGTATTGGATATATAACCCGGTAACTGTTACTAGACCAGTTGTTGGTTACTAATCATGTGTTAGATGTATAACCAGTAATTGTTACTCCCTCTATTCTAAAACACTTGGAAGTTTTAGGTTTGTCCTAAGTCTTATCTTTAAGTTTGACCAAGTTTTATAGAAAAATATACCAAGATATACAACACCAAATTAGCTTCATTATAGCATATGTTTCCATATTATATATACTTGACGTTGTTGACATTAGCAAT
Organism: Aegilops bicornis; assembly: GCA_021605145.1. Lineage (NCBI taxonomy): Eukaryota > Viridiplantae > Streptophyta > Magnoliopsida > Poales > Poaceae > Aegilops > Aegilops bicornis. Next base: position 108,657,321 of record CM038671.1, read on the forward strand.
CTTTTCTATAAAGTTGGTCAAACTTACATAAGTTTGACTTAGTACAAACCTAGACAAGTAGAGTATTTTGAAATGGAGGGAGTACTAGACAACCTCGTTACTGTTACTAGACAACTTGAAGTGTGCATATGTGATCAGGACTCATGATCAATATATTGACCATTTAATGGCATAATTAATTAAACTTTACTCGTTGCAATATAAATTTTCAATATGCATGGCATAACGTTTGCTGTATATTGCTTCTTAGGCTCATGTGTGTGGTATTATTCTGCATTTTGTTGATCCTTTGTTTTTTTCTTCTGATTCAGGGCACAAACATGTCGTGATATACATAATTACTTGGAAGAACATACATACACTTGTATGGTGGAGGCTATGATTGCCGCTAAAAATGGCTTTAGCAACCCGGCCCAGCATAAACTAGACGCTCAAGCATTTTTGGCATCAGAAGGGGCATTTGAATCTCCTGAAGTCCCTGAGTCCCTTGCCTCTCCAAGAGAGAATATAGCGCAGTATGTTATGATATGATTTTCGTATAAAATTTTGAAGCATGCAACAATTTTAATGTATTGTTACGGGGGTGAAGTGTCTACCGAAGAAATCATTGATAATGGTAAAAAGTGGATGGGTGAGGAAGTCATGTTGGCTTTTGAGAAGTACAAGGAAGGAAAGAGCCAATTCAAAGTACGTGCGGTTTCCTGCTATTTTGTCCTTTTAACTGAAAGCAAGTTTGTTTATAAGGTGTTTTTTCAGGAAGTGGTGGATTATGACCTAGATGAGCTTCAACATCAGTGCTTCAGCATGGAGAGCGATGACCATACCTTCCATCACTTCAACTTCACCGTTAAGATGAAGAAGTCAGACGGCGATTGGTCGTCCACGCCCTATTTTGCTGAAGTGAAAGAGATCTATGGAAGAAAATATTATTCCTGCTACGAACTAAGTTCGTATGATGATGGTATGTGCCCTTACTGTCTTCTCTTTCATCTAATTAAATATGAATCTTGTTTAGTTTGCTTGCTGCAAAATTACGATTTTGATCTTCGTTTAGGTCACTGCAACGCGTGCAAAAATCAAGGAATGCATGCATTGAAGCACCCTATTTGTGTAATGGGGTATGCCGGTGGTCATGTTGACATGGAGTTCTCCTTCATTTATCTTAGCGATGACGAATAATCTGATCTCGAGTAGTGACGGTGTTGGTTTCAATAGCGGGGAGAAGTATGTGGCTTGTTTATGGTTATTACATCTTCTGATCTGCATGTAATCGAGTAGTGCAGTTGTGAATTATGCTGATATTGGACCTGTACTAAAAGTTCTAAGAAGTGAGTTTTTGCATTGAAGACCATGCTTTTCAATATTTCTATAAAGCATACTATATTTTTCTTGGAGTAAATTGCCAAACACCACCAGAATTGTGGTCCCGTTTAAAAAAAAACCACAATGCTACATGTTTTTGTTGAAAATATCACCGACACCGTTTCGTCGTTGGTTGTGTACCAAAAAATGGGACAAGAAGGGTAGGTGGCTCAACCTTCCACGGGTTACCAATGTAGAATAGCCATTTGGTCATCCATTTCAGTCTGTATGTAGTCCACATTGAAATATTCAAAACATCTTATATTTGTAAATGGAGGGAGTAGAATACACTGGAATTAGTTGCGGATATTTTTGAAACATTTAGAGTATCTCGAGATTTTCTAGAAACTCTTGAAGTATTTTAAAACAACAAATGGAGCTGCTTTGACGCTTCTGCTTATTAGAGTGATGAAAAATAAAAATCTTAGTATTCACTCACCACACCAGTCTCTGGCTCTCAGCATCCACATGTCGGACGTCGTCGATCCCCTCGACTCCCTCCCGTCGGCGATCCTCGCCGATGTCCTCGGCCGCGTCGCGGACGCCGGGGACATCGCGGCTTCCCGCCTCGCCTCGCGCGCGCTCCTCGCCGCCTCCTACCACTGCCCCCGCGTCCGCCTCAGCGCGGCCGCCCGCGCGCGCCGCCTCCGCGGGCGCGGGGGCGGGGGCGGGGACGGCGCGACCGCCTTCCGCTTGGCCGCCGCGAACGTCGCCTCGCTCCTCGGGCCGCACCTTCGCTCCCTCGCGCTCGACGCGTCCCAAGGGCATGGCTGCCCCGATCAAGCGATTTGGGCGAAGCACGCGGAGTTCGACGAGGCCAACGACCTGCACCTCACCAGCGGCGAGTCCGTGGCGGCGTGGGCGGTCACTGCCGCTGGCCCCGCCCTCCGGGAGGTGGACATCGCCGACTTCTGGCCGCAGTCGTGCTGGCGGAAGGCGGAGGCGCTCCCCGTCATCTCCCGTTTATGTCAGTCTCTCCCTCTTATCTCAAAATTAGAAGTACATTTCGGTTGCAAATCCAAATTTGAGCTAAATTAACCTGTTTATATGTTGTATGATACGCCGAGTTGCTCTAAAAACTGGTTTCTTAGAGATCAGAAAGTTGAGTGCGAACATGTTGAAGACTTGATTTGCTTGATTAGTAAACTCAGTTTCTGGCTAAGTGTGTGCTCCCTCCGTAAACTAATATAAGCGTGTTTAGATCACTAAAATAGTGATCAAAACGCTCTTATATTAGTTTACAGAGGGAGTAGTTATTTGTGTTATGTAGAAATAACGCGAGCACTGGGAACAGGAGAATTTTAGGCTTGTATATTGCGTATAAGCACGGAGCAGAAAAACTAATCAAATGGTTTAGAAATAAGGAGATCTGATGGAATCACCTCTCTTTTGCAATATGCAGGCGGCCAGTTTATGTTAAACCTGTTGATCATTGATTTGAGTCTTGTAGGCTGTTAGTTTTCAGTCAAGGACACTGCTTGATTTTGATGTGACACTGAAGTACTCCCTCCGTCCCATAATATAAGAGCGTCTTTGACATTGGTTGTGTCAAAAACGCTCTTATATTATGGGACGGAGGGAGTAGTAGATAACATTGGCAGGAATTTAGCTTATTCACATCCATTCCCAGTTTTAACCAGAAAGTAGAACTTTGTTTGGTTCGTAGGTGTATGGGAATTCCACTAACTAAGCAAATGTTGCTTGTTTCAGTATCTAGTAAATGACGATGTAATCAGATATATATGCCATTCGTACATTCAAGGCCACACCCGCCATATGCACGGTCTTATAGTCTGTTTCATTCTACATCTTTAACTGGTTAACTTGACACTGCATGCATCTCAGACTAAATTTTGGCCATGCAGGTCATAATCTTTCAACACTGAGGCTGAGAAAGGCATGGCTATCTGTTGATGGGCTCAGGATAATGCCAAATCTGACTCATCTGGCACTTGAGTCCATTAGATTAGATGACGAGAACCTCAGAACATTGAATGAGTGCTTCCCTTGCCTTCATACTCTCAATCTTGTTGGAGTTGGGGGGCTCAAGGACCCCAAGATTCACCTTCCTCAGTTGAAGAATTGCCACTGGGAGGTATCAGATGTTCCACGATCCTTAGCTATCCATGCCCCTAACTTGGTTTATCTTGAGTTGAAGTGTGTTCGACCAGGAATCCTCATTCTAGATACTCCATCCGTGTCCACTTTGAAACTCACCATAGATAAACTTGGTCCTACCGTTCAAGTTGATGGCCTTGTGAATCTGAAAAACCTTCGGATAGAGTCATCGGATCTGAATTCCCTCTTGAGGCTGTTTTCAGAGAGTCGAGATGTCAGGACACTAGATCTTGAGCTACCTGCTTCTGCAGGCCGCAATGAGCTTTACGAAGCGGTGGAGCCTGAGCTGTTTTCAAGAGCCACCAAGTGAAGCTGTCGCCGAGGTTTTCATATGAACTGATGAGGCGCATTGTGTTCTCCATGACTAGTTATGACTGCCGAAGCTGCTTGAGGAAGCTTCTGGTTCATATGCCACCATCTATCCTTACTACCTGCCCATTCATACCCTTGGTTAACAACTGCGCGCCGTCAGGCGAGGTGACTGTTCTTTTCCATGCTGATTCCAGTGATGCCACTCGCCAAGCTGCAGCATCCTCTTGGCCGCTGCGTTTTCCAGACATCACTTGGCAATGGGGTACTTGGCAGTAATCCTATATAGATACTTCGTTTGAAGATGATCAAGAGTCTCAGAACTAGAAGTACCTGTGACACTTTTTGTTAATGGAACAGCGTCTTGAACAGTGTGTGAAACTGGGTTTGGTCATGGCACATTTGTTGATGGCCTCAAAATGCCTAATGTGTGCTTATGTATGTTATGGTAGAAACCATGGATATGCTTGTGTATAGGGCCTGTTTCGGCACCAGCGTACAGATGTTCCAAGATAAGGAACTGCTACATATAGTTTCTGGGTGCTAGCTTATGGAACAGAAACAAAAATGATCAGTGATCATGCTTTGTCACAAACCAAAACCATACATATTTGCACTTTGTCCCTAAATCAGCTGCTGAGCTGGTGCGAGGTTAAGGTGCGCGACTACTGTTACTTCCAAAATTCCATAGCAGGCTCTGGTGCGCCGGTGTTCTCACAGCCAGAGGTTGATGCACCAGTTGTGGCACAGTATCATTTGGTGCAACACTTAATGATTCTTCGATCGTTCAACACGACATAAGTCATCGAAAAGATCTCAGGCAACTCATCACAACATGAAAGACAGTTAGAATAAATTCATGACTGTCACTAATTACTTCTTGATATCAAGCAATATAGCTGAAGATCCTGGTTTTTTTTTCCTGAATTGTTTTGCAGGCAAGTGTAACCTATGTATGCAAAGGATATATTTGGCCCATGTACACTAGTAGAAAACAGGCTTTTGGTCCAGGCAGGGCCAACACATTAATCCCGCACTACTAGGAAAAGGCCTACTAATGGCGCATTGGTTTTGCCTACTAATGACGCATTACCAGTGCGTCATTAGTAGCACACCACTAGTATATTTTACTAATGGCGCACCACTGGTGCGCCATTAGTATCTGGTATACTAATGGCGCATCAAGCAGTGCGCCATTAGTATGTAACACAATGCGCCATTAGTGTTGCCTCCGGGGCCATACCTAAGCATGTGCTTTGTCATACTAATGGCGCATGCTATGTTGATGCCATTAGTATCCTTTGGCATACTAATGGCGCACCTGGTGGTGATGCGCCATTAGTATGAATATTTGTTTTTTTACTTTTCTGATTTTTGCACAGGTTACAAAATATATTATTGGACAGAATATAGACAGCAGCACACAGCAACATCAGATTCATCGAATACAATAGAAGATTAGTCTCCGAATACAATTCATCATATTAGTCTCCGAATTCAAAAGACCGAATAAAGATAAAACATTACAAGTCTCAAGACCGCGAGTATCGAGTTTGTCTTCACATTACAAGTCGATATCGATCATCTAAACTACCATCACATAGAAGAGAGTTGTGGTCATCACGATGAGCATCATCGCGATCAAACTAGTCTTCATCCGGTTCCTCCAACGCTCCCTCCTCTCTCCCGCTAGATAGCGGACGTATCTAGATTCGGCCTCCGCCCTAGTGGTGTACCCTTTGTAATCATATCACGCTGAAATGGTGAACCTGTCTCTGACACTCCTCCCAGTCGTCTTAGACTCCGGGAATCTTACCCTTGTACACGACATACGGCGGCATCTCTATGCACAAGCCAAACAACAGATAATACATAAGCAATATGTAAGTATGCAACAAAAGGATCGGAAGAGAAAAGCAAGACATTAATAGCACGATTCATGGTCCTACTAATAAATAGCATCGATTACATCTAAGTTGAACGACTGTCCAAACCAAAGAGACATAAGAATTCATTAAAGTTTAATTACAACATGAGCCAATCAATGTTTCAGAACTATACATCACTACTTTCGACTCGACTCATCGACAGAGGCGTGGATGAAGCCGCCGTCTGTCGTGATGGTCATGAAATCGCGATCGTTGTCACCCTGCATTTGTAGCATTTCATCTATCTCATTGTTGGACGGTTGATATCTCGAGGAAGAACTGCCTGACGTATGAAGGACATCTTGATGGATGATGTCCGCAAAGTCCGACTAGATGCGAAAGAATTCTTGTCTGAGGTCCGCGTCCTGGATTGCCGACAAGTTCGCGGCCCAATCTTTGAGATTATCTGATAGCAGAAGTTGATGATGGTCCCTTACGATCGCCTCGCATGTGATGGAGGGCGTAGTAGGCATCCTTCGATCACAAAGCGGCTTTTGACGCAGCAGAACTTCGTATTGTGTGAGAACATGTGCTTGCCGTATTTACGAACAGTCCCCGTGAAGGTGCCTCCAGATTTGGCGTGGCTGGGAGAACATCATCAAGAACTTTCTTGACATTTGTGTAGTCTATCTTGGAGTTACGGTTCGAATTAAAATACGTGGCCATGGAATATTTCGGGCTTAAGAGGATGAGTGTGCAATGTGTGTCACCGCACGTAACACGGAATGTTAGAAAAAAGAACAATCGAAATCTAAGAAATCATATGTTACGGGCGGTTAAGGGATGACTTACTGGGAAAGTAAGCCACAAGGAAGTTATCCTTATCTGGGTTTGCTGAATGACGCCTTCGAGGTGTGAACTTCGCAACTTGGCGGTCCCCAACGCTGCTCAAGTGCTTGGCACGCATGTAGAAGGGGTCGACTATCACGATGTCCGGTCTTGTCTCTAATGATCCGCATCTCCATTGTCGCCGAAAACAGCCGAACGAAGGTGTAGTGCAGCGGATGAAGGTTAAACATAGCAAAGATGTCATCAAACCGCAGGACGATCGCACCCCGATGTCGCCATCCACAAAGCCCTTGCCCTCGGCACCTTGGCCACGAAAACCGGGTATGCCACATCCTTCTCTCTCGAGATGCCGCTTCTCCAAAGAAAGAACACCGTCGTGCAGACTCCGTATAGCACCGGTTGCGATTCAACATATTTGGCGGTAGCATCGCCCTACCCGCCACATGCACCCTCCTCGAGATATCCTTAGGTGAAGGTGGCCCGCCCCGAGCACGGATCGAACTTCGGTGCCGGTGGCTCGCACCGGCGCCCTTGTTAGTCTTTCGTTTCCGTCCCTTCTTCTTGATCTCTGTAATGGGGCCGAGTTACGCTCACAGACCGCCTTCTTGAGCGTGTTGGGGCTGATAATATTTCGCACCTCGGCTATCGAGGCTCGGTGAAGGCGGGGCTGGAGGCATCTCACGAAGCGAACGCCAGACGGCGCTGTTGCAATTGGATTTCTCCGCCGTACCGGCTAGATTGCGGTCGTCTTGGTTGGGTTCTTGAGAAAGAGGCCCGCAGAACTTCGTCGGCGTACCCATGTTCGGCAAAGTACTTATCGACTTTGGTAAATGTACCGTCATCATTGTAAATGCGTCGTCCGGGATCACATGCCATAGGGCTGTCCGGATCTGTGCCATAGGGATGTCCGACATAGGGATGTCCGGCAGGTCCGGTAGCGGCGGCGTTCTTGCCATGGCTTGGCGCCGCACGATCGGGCGGTCTTGTCTGTGGGGTGGTGTCCCCCGCCCCCAAACGAATCTGGCCCTTCGGCCCAAGCAGGGGACAGTTTACGCAGGCGCTGAGGGTCATCTCATCTTCGTCGGCCCCAGCGGGTCGAATCGGAGGTAACAGCTCGTCGCTGACTGGCGCACCGAACCACTTCAACCCTATACATTGTGGGTGGCATCGGATTACCGTGGAACATGGGGTTGCCGGTTGAACGATTACGCCCTTGGAGACATCGACCAACTCGGCGCCCACGAAGTGCGAGAAGAGTGCAAGGAACGTCGGCGGTGCCCTGCGAAAACATGTACAGGGCGTCAGGGATGCCCAGTCAAAGGCAAGGAGATGAAGTCATCGGCCTAGAGGCTTAGTTACCGTGATGCCGTCAAGCTCGGCTAATGTCGAGGCACCGCCAACGGCGGGCGTGCAACTGACGGAGGGGGCGCTTGATGGTGAGGTGCCGGCCGGCGTACACCCGGGTGCATTAAGCTCCAATGCCCGTGCCGGCGCCGGAGACACCAATGGCGCCGCCGGAGACACCAATGGCGCCGCCTGCGCGCTTGTCGCGAAGTTCTTGGCCGTGAAGCCGGGAACCGGGAGGCCCCTGGCCGCCCGCAATCCACGCCTGAAGCCCATGAATCAACGTAGGCACCATGGCGTTGAGCTTCGTTCCCGATTGTTGTTCCACTTGCTCTTGGACAAGCTCGAATCCGCGCCACTTGTGCCTTGAGTGCTTCAACCTCGGCGTCGGCTTTCCGAGCTGGCCTTTTCTCCTTCCGCACACCAGGGGTATAGTATGACCCCATTTTGTGGACAAGCCTTTGCCGCCACACGACCGGTGACATCGGCTTAGTGAGCTTATCCTTGCTTTTCATTATGTTCAACGCCCTATTTAAAGGGGTGTCGAAAGGGGAGCTACGAGGCGACCCCGCTACTACTTTCAAAGGTCTCTGCGAAAGGAACGTGAACCATTTAGAAATATTGGGGATTAATTAGAGTGCAACCATATGGAGCTAATTACGGCGGGGTGTATTCCTTACCAGAACACGCTCAAGCGCCCTGGTCTTCGGATCCGTGGTAAGCTCCTTTGTTATCGGGTCCTCTTTGTACCGGGCCCTGACAAAGTTCCTGGTCTGCTTATCACCGCTGTATTTCTCGAAGCGGGGCGGTAGGCCTTGCTCGGCACACTCCGCGTCCTCCTGTTGGGGAACGTAGTAATTTCAAAAAATTTCCTACGCACACGCAAGATCATGGTGATGCATAGCAACGAGAGGGGAGAGTGTATGTCCACGTACCCTCGTAGACCGTAAGCGGAAGCGTTGTAACAACGCGGTTGATGTAGTCGTACGTCTTCACGATCCGACCGATCCAAGTACCGAACGTCACGGCACCTCCGAGTTACGCACACGTTCAGCTCGATGACGATCCCGGACTCGATCCAAAGCAAAGTGTCGGGATGAGTTCCGTCAAGACGACGGCGTGGTGGCGATGATGATGCTCCACCGACGCAGGCTTCGCCTAAGCTCATGACGATATGACTTCACCGGCGCAGGGCTTCGCCTAAGCTCCGCTGACGATATGACTTCACCGGCGCAGGGCTTCGCCTAAGCTCATGACGATATGACCGAAGTGGAATATGGTGGAGGGGCACCGCACGGCTAAGGAACGATCCGTAGATCAACTTGTGTGTCCATGGGGTGCCCCTGCCCCGTATATAAAGGAGGGAGGGAGGAGGAGGCCGGCCCTAGGAGGCGCACCATGGGAGTCCTACTCCCACCGGGAGTAGGATTCCCCTTTCTAGTCCAACTAGGAAACCTTCCATGTATTAGGAGTAGGAGACAAGGAAGGGGAAGAGAGAAGGGAAGGAAGGAGGGGGTGCGGCCCCTCCCCCTAGTCCAATTCGGACTAGGCCATGGGGGGGCGCGCGGCCTGCCCTAGGCAGCTCCTCTCTCTTTCCCGCAGGGCCCAATAAGGCCCAATACTTCTCCCCGTATTCCCGTAACTCTCCGGTACTCCGAAAAATACCCGAATGACTCGGAACCTTTCCGAACTCCGAATATAGTCGTCCAATATATCGATCTTTACGTCTCGACCATTTCGAGACTCCTCGTCATGTCCCCGATCTCATCCGGGACTCCGAACTCCTTCGGTACATCAAAACTCATAAACTCATAATATAAGCATCGCCGAAACCTTAAGCGTGCGGACCCTACGGGTTCGAGAACTATGTAGACATGACCTAGAACTATTCTCGGTCAATAACCAATTGCGGGACCTGGATGCCCATATTGGCTCCTACATATTCTACGAAGATCTTTATCGGTCAAACCGCATAACAACATACGTTGTTCCCTTTGTCATCGGTATGTTACTTGCCCGAGATTCGATCGTCGGTATCCAATACCTAGTTCAATCTCGTCACCGCAAGTCTCTTTACTCGATTACGTAATGCATCATCCCGTAACCAACTCATTGGTCACATTGCTTGCAAGGCTTATAGTGATGTGCATTACCGAGAGGGCCCAGAGATACCTCTCCGAGCAATCGGAGTGACAAAACCTAATCTCGAAATACGCCAACCCAACATGTACCTTTGGAGACACCTGTAGTACTCCTTTATAATCACCCGATTACGTTGTGGACGTTTGGTAGCACCAAAGTGTTCCTCCGGTAAACGGGAGTTGCATAATCTCATAGTTACAGGAACATGTATAAGTCATGAAGAAAGCAATAGCAACATACTAAACGATCAAGTGCTAGGCTAACGGAATGGGTCATGTCAATCAGATCATTCTCCTAATGATGTGATCCCGTTAGTCAAATGACAACTCATGTCTATGGTTAGGAAACATAACCATCTTTGATTAACGAGCTAGTCAAGTAGAGGCATACTAGTGACACTCTGTTTGTCTATGTATTCACACATGTATTATGTTTCCGGTTAATACAATTCTAGCATGAATAATAAACATTTATCATGATATAAGGAAATAAATAATAACTTTATTATTGCCTCTAGGGCATATTTCCTTGAGTCTCCCACTTGCACTAGAGTCAATAATCTAGATCACATCACCATGTGATTAACATCGATAGTTCACATCATCATGTGATTAACACCCATAGTTCACATCGCCATGTGACCAACACCCAAAGGGTTTACTAGATTCAGTAATCTAGTTCACATCGCTATGTGATTAACACCCAAAGAGTACTAAGGTGTGATCATGTTTTGCTTGTGAGAGAATCTTAGTCAACGGGTCTTTCACATTCAGAGCCGTATGTATTTTGCAAATATTCTATGTCTACAATGCTCTGCACGGGGCTACTCTAGCTAATTGCTCCCACTTACAATATGTATCCAGATTGAGACTTAGAGTCATCTGGATCGGTGTAAAAAGCTTGCATCGATGTAACTCTTTACGACGGGCTCTTTTATCACCTCCAGAATCGAGAAATATTTCCTTAGTCCTCACTAAGGATGTTCTTGACCAATGTCCGATGATCTACTCCTAGATCACTATTGTACTCCTTGCAAAATTCAGAGCAAGGTATACAATAGGTGCAGTACATAGCCTAGCATACTTTATAGAACCTATGGTGAGGCATAGGGAATGACTTTCATTCTCTTTTCTATTTTCTGCCGTGGTCGGGATTTGAGTCTTACTCAATTTCACACCTTTGCAACACAGGCAAGAACTTTTCTTTGACTGTTCCATTTTGAACTACTTCAAAAACTTGACAAGGTATGTACTTATTGAAAAACTTATCAAGCGTCTTGGTCTATCTCAATAGATCTTGATGCTCAATTTGTACGCAGCTTCACCGAGGTCCTTCTTTGAAAAACTCCTTTCAAATACTCCTTTATGCTTCTGAGAATAATTCTACATTATTTCCGATCAACAATATGTCATTCACATATACTTATCGAAATCTTTGTAGTGCTCCCACTCACTTTCTTGTAAATACAGACTTTTCCAAAAGTCTGCATAAAACCATATGCTTTGATCACACTATCAAAGCGTTTATTCCAACTCCGAGATGCTTGCACCAGTCCATAGACGGATTGTCGGAGCTTGCACATTTTGTTAGCTCCTTTAGGATTGACAAAACCTTACGGTTGCATCATATACAACTCTTCTTTAATAAAACCATTAAAGAATGTAGTTTTGACATCCATTTGCCAGATTTCATAAAATGTGGCAATTGCTAACATGATTCGGACAGACTTTAAGCATCGCTTCTGCTTGAGAAAATCTCATTGTAGTCAACACCTTGAACTTGTCAAAACCTTTACTGCGACAAGTCGAGCTTTGTAGATAGTAATACTACTATCAGCATTTGTCTTCCTCTTGAAGATCCATTTATATAATATGGCTTTGCCGATCATCGGCAACTCCATCAAAGTCCACACTTTGTTCTCATACATGGATCCCATCTCAGATTTCATGGTCTCAAACCATTTCATGGAATCTGGGCTCATCATCGCTTCCTCATAGTTCGTAGGTTCATCATGGTCTAGTAACATGACTTCCAGAATAGGATTACCGTACCACTGCAGTGCGGACTGTACTTTGGAAGACCTACAAGGTTTTGTAGTAACTTGATCTCAAGTTTCATGATCATCATCATTAGCTTCCTCACTAATTGGTGTAGGAATCACTTTGGAACTGATTTACGTGATGAACTACTTTCCAATTCGGGAGAAGGTACAAATTACCTTATCAAGCTCTTACTTTCCTCCCACTCACTTCTTTCGAGAGAAACTTCTTCTCTAGAAAGGATCCACCTTAACAACAAAAAACTTGCCTTCGGATCTGTGATAGAAGGTGTACCCAATAGTTACCTTTGGGTATTCTATGAAGACGCACTTCTCGATTTGGGTTTGAGCTTATCGGTGAAAACTTTTTCACATAAGCATCACAACTCCAAACTTTTAAGAAATGACGACTTAGGTTTCTTTGTTAAACCATAGTTCATACGGTGTCATCTCAACGGATTTAGATGGTGCCCTATTAAACGTGAATGGAGCTGTCTCTAATGCATAACCCCAAAACGATAGTGGTAAATCGGTAAGATACATCATAGATCGCACCATATCCAATAAAGTGTGGTTCTGACGTTCGGACACACCATTATCTTTGTGGTGTTCTGTGGCGTGAGTAGTGAAATTATTTCACATTGTTTTAAGCGAAGGCCAAACTCGTAACTCAAATATTTTTCCTCTGCGATCATATCGTAGAAACTTTTATTTTCTTGTTACGATGATTCTTCACTTCACTCTGAAATTCTTTGAACTTTTCAAATGTTTCGGACTTGTGTTTCATCAAGTAGATATACCCATATCTGCTCAAATCATCTTGTGAAGGTCAGCAAATAACGATACTTGCCACGAGCATCAACACTCATTGGATCGCATACATCGGTATGTATTATTTCCAATAAGTCGGTAGCTTGTTCCATTGTTCCGAGAACGGAGTTTTAGTCATCTTGCCCAAAAGGCACGGTTCGCAAGCATGAAATGATTCATAATCAAGTGATTCCAAAAATCCATCATCATGGAGTTTCTTCATGCGCTTTACACCAATATGACCTAAACGGCGATTACCACAAATAAGTAGCACTATCATTATTAACTTTGCATCTTTTGGTTTCAATATTATGAATATGTGTATCACTATGATCGAGATCCAATGAACCGTTTTCATTGGGTGTGTAACCATATAAGGTTTTATTCATGTAAGCAGAACAACAATTTATTCTCTTACTTAAATGAATAACCGTATTGCAATAAACATGATCAAATCATATTTATGCTCAACACCAAATAACACTTATTTAGGTTCCACACTAATCCCGAAAGTATAGGGAGTGTGCGATGATGATCATATCAATCTTGGAACTACTTCCAACACTCATCGTCACTTCCCCTTCAACTAGTTTCTGTTCATTACGCAACTCCGTTTCAAGTTACTACTCTTAGCAATCGAACCAAAGATATATCAAATACCGAGGGGTTGCTACTTAACACTAGTAAAATACACATCAATAATCTGTATATCAAATATACCTTTGTTCACTTTGCCATCCTTCTTATCCGCCAAATACTTGGGGTAGTTCCGCTTCTAGTGACCAGTTCCATTGCAGCAAAAAGCACTTAGTCTCGTGCTTAGGTCCAGACTTGGGCTTCTTCACTCGAGCAACAACTTGCTTGCCGTTCTTCTTGAAGTTCCCCTTCTTCCCTTTGCCCTTTTCCTTGAGACTAGTGGTCTTGTCAATCATCAACACTTGATGCTCTTTCTTGATTTCTACCTTCGTCAATTTCAACATCACGAAGAGCTGGGAATCGTTTTCGTCATCCCTTGCATACTATAGTTCATCACGAAGTTCTAGTAACTTAGTGATGGTGACTAGAGAATTCTGTCAATCCTTTGTCTTATCCGGAAGATTAACTCCCACTTGATTCAAGCGATTGAAGTACCCGGACAATCGAGAACATGCTCACTAGTTGAGCGATTCTCTTCCATCTTTTAGCTATAGAACTTGTTGGAGATTTCATATCTCTCAACTCGGTATTTGCTTGAAATATTAACTTCAATTCCTGGAACATCTCATATGGTCCATGACGTTCAAAACGTCTTTGAAGTCCCGATTCTAAGCCGTTTAAGCATGGTGCACTAAACTATCAAGTAGTCATCATATTGAGCTAGCCAAAGCGTTCATAACGTCGCATACGCTCCTGCAATAGGTGCATCACCTAGCGGTGCATTAAGGACATAATTCTTACGTGCAGCAATGAGGATAAACCTCGGATCACGGATCCAATCCGCATCATTGCTACTAACATTTTTCAATACAATTTTCTCTAGGAACACATATAAAAACATAGGGAAGCAACAACGCGAGCTATTGATCTACAACATAATTTGCAAAATACTACCGGGACTAAGTTCATGATAAATTTAAGTTCAATTAATCATATTACTTAAGAACTCCCACTTAGAGCAGACATCTCTCTAGTCATCTAAGTGATCACGTGATCCAAATCAACTAAACCATAACCGATCATCACGTGAGATGGAGTAGTTTTCAATGGTGAACATCTTATGTTGATCATATCTACTATATGATTCACGCTCGACCTTTCGGTCTCCGTGTTCCGAGGCCATATCTGCATATGCTAGGCTCGTCAAGTATAACACGAGTATTCTGCGTGTGCAAAACTGGCTTGCACCCGTTGTAGATGGACGAGAGCTTATCACACCCGATCATCACGTGGTGTCCGGGCACGACGAACTTTGGCAGCAGTGCATACTCGGGGAGAACACTACTTGATAATTTTAGTGAGAGATCATCTTATAATGCTACCGTCAATCAAAGCAAAATAAGATGCATAAAGGATAAACATCACATGCAATCAATATAAGTGATATGATATGGCCATCATCATCTTGTGCTTGTGATCTCCATCTCCGAAGCACCGTCGTGATCACCATCGTCACCGGGCGCGACACCTTGATCTCCATCGTAGCATCGTTGTCGTTACGCCATCTATTGCTTCTATGACTATCGCTACCGCTTAGAGATAAAGTAAAGCAATTACGAGGCGTTTGCATTTCATACAATAAAGCGACAACCATATGGCTCCGACCGATTGCCGATAACTTCGGTTACAAAACATGATCATCTCATACAATAAAATATAGCATCACGTCTTGACCATATCACATCACAACATGCCCTGCAAAAACAAGTTAGACGTCCTCTACTTTGTTGTTGCAAATTTTACGTGGCTGCTACGGGCTTAAGCAAGAACCAATCTCACCTACGCATCAAGACCACAACGATACTTCGTCAAATAGACTCCGTTTTAACCTTCTCAAGGACCGGGCGTAGCCACACTCCGTTCAACTAAAGTGAGAGAGACAGACACCCGCCAGCCACCTTTAAGCACGCGTGCTCGTAACGGTGAAACCAGTCTCGCGTAAGCGTCTGGCGTAATGTCGGTCCGGCCGCTTCATCTCACAATACCGCTGAACCAAAGTATGACATGCTTTGGTAGGC
The DNA here is from genome assembly GCA_021605145.1 of Aegilops bicornis. Lineage (NCBI taxonomy): Eukaryota > Viridiplantae > Streptophyta > Magnoliopsida > Poales > Poaceae > Aegilops > Aegilops bicornis. Next base: position 108,672,875 of record CM038671.1, read on the forward strand.
AGTATGACTTGTATCGCCCACAACTCACTTGTGTTCTACTCGTGCAAAACATCAAACCATAAAAACCTAGGCTCGGATGCCCTTTGTTGGGGAACGTAGTAATTTCAAAAATTTCCTACGCACACGCAAGATCATGGTGATGCATAGCAACGAGAGGGGAGAGTGTATGTCCACGTACCCTCGTAGACCGTAAGCGGAAGCGTTGTAACAACGCGGTTGATGTAGTCGTACGTCTTCACGATCCGACCGATCCAAGTACCGAACGTACGGCACCTCCGAGTTACGCACACGTTCAGCTCGATGGCGATCCCGGACTCCGATCCAGCAAAGTGTCGGGATGAGTTCCGTCGGCCTGACGGCGTGGTAGCGATGATGATGCTCCACCGACGCAGGGCTTCGCCTAAGCTCCGCGACGATATGACTTCACCGGCGCAGGGCTTCGCCTAAGCTCATGACGATATGACTTCACCGGCGCAGGGCTTCGCCTAAGCTCATGACGATATGACGAAGTGGAATATGGTGGAGGGGGCACCGCACACGGCTAAGGAGCGATCCGTAGATCAACTTGTGTGTCCATGGGGTGCCCCTGCCCCGTATATAAAGGAGGGAGGGAGGAGGAGGCCGGCCCTAGGAGGCGGCGCCATGGGGAGTCCTACTCCCACCGAGTAGGATTCCCCTTTCCTAGTCCAACTAGGAAACCTTCCATGTATTAGGAGTAGGAGACAAGGAAGGGGAAGAGAGAAGGGAAGGAAGGAGGGTGCGGCCTCCCTAGTCAATTCGGACTAGGCCATGGGGCGCGCGGACTGCCCTAGGCAGCTCCTCTCTCTTTCCGCAGGGGCCCAATAAGGCCCAATACTTCTCCCCGTATTCCCGTAACTCTCGGTACTCCGAAAAATACCGAATGACTCGGAACCTTTCCGAACTCCGAATATAGTCGTCCAATATATCGATCTTTACGTCTCGACCATTTTGAGACTCCTCGTCATGTCCCCGATCTCATCCGGGACTCGAACTCCTTCGGTACATCAAAACTCATAAACTCATAATATAAGCATCGCCGAAACCTTAAGCGTGCGGACCCTACGGGTTCGAGAACTATGTAGACATGACCTAGAACTATTCTCGGTCAATAACCAATAGCGGGACCTGGATGCCCATATTGGCTCCTACATATTCTCTGAAGATCTTTATCGGTCAAACCGCATAACAACATACGTTGTTCCCTTTGTCATCGGTATGTTACTTGCCCGAGATTCGATCGTCGGTATCCAATACCTAGTTCAATCTAAATCACCGGCAAGTCTCTTTACTCGCTCTGTAATGCATCATCCCGTAACCAACTCATTGGTCACATTGCTTGCAAGGCTTATAGTGATGTGCATTACCGAGAGGGCCCAGAAGATACCTCTCCGACAATCGGAGTGACAAAACCTAATCTCGAAATACGCCAACCCAACATGTACCTTTGGAGACACCTGTAGTACTCCTTTATAATCACCCGATTACGTTGTGACGTTTGGTAGCACCAAAGTGTTCCTCCGTAAACGGGAGTTGCATAATCTCATAGTTACAGGAACATGTATAAGTCATGAAGAAAGCAATAGCAACATACTAAGCGATCAAGTGCTAGGCTAACGGAATGGGTCATGTCAATCAGATCATTCTCCTAATGATGTGATCCCGTTAGTCAAATGACAACTCATGTCTATGGTTAGGAAACATAACCATCTTTGATTAACGAGCTAGTCAAGTAGAGGCATACTAGTGACACTCTGTTTGTCTATGTATTCACACATGTATTATGTTTCCGGTTAATACAATTCTAGCATGAATAATAAACATTTATCATGATATAAGGAAATAAATAATAACTTTATTATTGCCTCTAGGGCATATTTCCTTCACCTCCTTGTCCCATATAGGCTCCGCCACTCTGTAACCGCCGGGACCGAGTTTGTGTTCCCCTAAGTTCAACTCCCGTATTTCTTTCCCCCACTGACTTGATTCGGAGGTTGCGCTGCTCTCGCACTTGATCTTGAACTCCTTGTACTCATCTTTGCTCATCAAAGGATATTTCGCCTTGATCTTCTCATAACTATCACCTTTATCAATCATTCTCTTCACCGCGCTTCTCCAAGTAGACAGGGCCGTGCTCATCCTCGTGAAGGCGGCACTGTTCACTTTATTTCCTGAGAGGCGTGTGTTTTCAAATTCGGCGGGGAACTTGTGTCGTTCATGCAGCTTCGTGAAGAGCAGGTTGCGCAAATTCCCGTGGTCCTTATGCCTAAGGTTCTCGGTGTTGATCGAGATGGTGCTCTGGAGAATGCACCCGAGCTGAAGCGAGTACCCCTTGACTATATGTTTGGGCTCCGTTGGATGCCCGTGAGTCCACTTGAGTAAATTCCTCCTTGAGGGTGCGGAGGCGCATTGAGGCGCCGGTCCTTCCTTTGCTTCTTCGGTTGGCTGCCATCCGTGTGTGCGCCGCCATCATCGATGGTGGCATCCTCGGCGGCACCATCAGCGGTGTCATCCCGGCGCCACTAGGGGTTGTGTAGTCAGGATCGGTGTCTTCATGGCGTCCTCATAGCGGTGAGGTTGTTCCTCCATCTCTGGGACAGCTCCCAGAATTGCTTGCCGCTTGAACCACCGGCCTCATCGTTGTGGGCCATGTTTCGCTCTAAATAGGAAAAAGTTTGGTCAAAAGTTGGTTATTGTCAAGGAACAAGATCATGGTCTCATCATTTAGGGTTTGTCGACGCTGAGGCACCCTAAAAGCCTAAGCTTTCATCATTTAGGGTTTGTCGACGTCGAGGCACCCTAAAAGCCTAAGCCGAGGCACCCTAGGTTGGGCCTAATCACTTGGCACTAATCACTTGGCTCTATTGCCACCTATGTTGGGTTTATCATCTAGGGTTTATCGATGCTAAGGAGAATTCTAAGTTGGGCCTAATCACTTGGCTCTATTGCCACCTATGGTTTAATGCAGCAAGAATGGCGGGCAGTTGATCCTACTTAACTAAGTACTAAGATACCGCCCATGCATTAGTCATAAGTACCCCATATGTCCTATTTTTAACAAAGTCATGCTAAAATTCACGGAAAATTTCAGCATGACCTTTGCTGAAAATAGGACATATGGAGTACCAATTTGCTTAGGAACGGAAGTTAATCGACATTCCGGCAAACTCAAGGGCCTCTCGGGGTACCTGCAATTTCATGATAAACGCCAACAAAAACACATGGAGTACTTGACACGGTACTTGCCATAGTAATAGTCAATGTGCCTCTGTATGTATGTGTGTGGTGTCTAGATGCTAGCCAGGTCAATGGCCATGCCACTACACTGCTTTGATTACATTTTCGATGGAGCTTTGTGCCACTAGGTGGCCTGTTTGAAGTGAAATAATCAGCATGGGCAACTGGTATTGGATTCACAGTGTAAATGATGGATGAAAAGGTATTGTGCCCAAGTACAACATTTAACAATGTAATGCAGATAATCATTTTTCTCACATTACTTTTGCCAAGTAATAATAAACTAAATAACTGAGTAATCCAAATGAGGAAATAGAAAATAGCTGGCTGCAACAACATAGCAAGCCTTCACTTACACAAGAATTCATTTCAAGCATCATTTATTATCTGAAACAGATCATGCTAAAGATACATGATACATCATTTCAGGCATCATTTAATATCAGTACAACTAATTAGCGATACTTAAACAAGTTAAGCTCACGACTACGATACTCTGGGAATACACAAGCTGGGGCTATTGCCAAGGAACAATTGAGAGATGTTTGTGATATTACCTAGGTGTTTTGGGATGGAACACGTTAGTGTGTTGTTGCTAAGGTCCAAGTCCTAGGCAGTTTGGGATGGAACTGTTAGTGTGTTGTAGCAAAGCCACAACTCCTCTAAGTTCTCAAGATAACCTAGTTGTCGAGGGATGTGTCCAGAAAGTTGGTTGATGTCAAGATACATGCTGATTAATTTTTGTTTGATTTGAGAATCGGGCACCTTCTAGGTCAAGAAAATTGGGCATGACCTTTGCTAATTTTCTTGACCTAGGAGTGTCCATTCTCAACCAAAGCGAAATTAATCAACATTTCGAGAGAAAGGGGTAACGAAATGATGGGGCAAATGTGCGAGCACCACAATGTGATCACGAAACAAAGCGGCACCACAATGTGCCTCTGTATATATGTGTTTGCTGTCTAGATGCCGTACCATAGGTCAATGGCCATGCCACTACACCGCTCCATGTCACTTCCTAGTACAACATTTAACAATGCAATGCAGATAATCATTTTTTCTCACAATACTGTTCCCAAGTAATAATAAACTAAATAACTGAGTAATCCAAATGAGGAAGCAGAAAACAGTGGCTGCAATAACATAGCAAGCCTTCACTTACACAAGAATTCATTTCGGGCATCATTTATTATGTGAAACAGATCATGCTAAAGATACATAATACATCATTTCAGGCATCATTTAATATCAAGATTACTACTAATGGCAGTACTTAAACAAGTTAAGCTACTCACTAAAATCTTGGCTACTCACTTAAGCTAGAAGCTACAAGTTGAACACATTTGTAGCAATCGAGAAATAATGCAACTAGCGACAAGGAGTATAATGGCAATCATGTAGCAAACTTCTCTGTTGATGCATTGGAGTGAATTCAGGGTGGATCTCTGTGCGATTAATTAGAAGGGTGCAATTAGTGGGTGATTATTTAGAACTTAACTACAATCTCTAGTGTAGTTAGAAGGAGTGGCTTCTCTGATTTTGCTTGCATTAGTTGGAAGAATGTAGTATTGCAAAGGAACTTCTAACTAGAATCTTGCTGCAAGATTAGTTGCAGCAAGGAAAACACTAAATCTTGTGACATCATACACAGACCATGCATGGAATGAGATGAATGATTCCATTTATTTCATTAATGGCAATGTACCACATATATATCACTTGAAATTGCTACCAACTGTTTATGTTCATAATAGCAAAGCCAAAAAAGGGAAAAATCATAGTTAACCAGATTACAACCAAAATCACAGACAACACTGAATTTTGGTGCTGCAATCTTGAATTTTTGTGAACTCACCTCGGGACTTTGATGTGAGGCAGACGAGTCGTGAAGCAGGCGGTGGAGCAGAGGCGAGGTCATGAGCAGACGATCGTGGTGCTCCGGTGGATGCTGTTGCATCAATCGTTTGAATTGACATTTAATCAAACACCTCACATGCAAGAATAGAAGGTGGAGACAGAGAAGAGAGGGGATCAGCGAGAGAGGGAGAGGGCAAGGAGGGAGGCGAGAGGGAGAGGCGGCGCGGTGGCTCACCGGTGGCGTCGGAGGAGAGGCCCCGACGAGCACGTCTACAGCCAAAGCACGCCCATCGGGGCGGCGAGCACGTCTACAGCGGGCGAAGTTCGGCTCTGCTTCGCTTGGCTCTGCTTCCCGAGGAAGAAGAGGTGGAGGGAGGTGGAGGGTCGGCGCCGCGCCCTGCTTCCGCGGCTCGCCGGCCCGGTGTTGAAGCAGATTCCGCCCGCCGCCTTGCCTGTCGCCTCGCACGGTGGAGCTCGAGCGGAGAGGCGCCGCGGGTTTCTAGGGTTTCGAGGGCTGGGAAGGCGTGGGTGGGGGTGGTTGGGTGCGGTGAAGGCGTGGGAGGGGGTGGATTGGGAGCGGACGTCGATAGGGGCGGTGGCAGGCTGACTGGGGCGGCGACGGAGACGGAGGCGCGGCGGGCGGCGTGGGTCGGGCAGCGAGGAGAGGGACGAAGGGATCTGGCGAGGAGGGAATTAGCTAGGGGAATCTTACTAATGGCGCACCATGGTCGGTGCGCCATTAGTAATTTTTTTTACATAGCAATGGCGCACCAGGAAGAGGTGCGCCATTAGTAATTTTTTTACATATAGCAATGGCGCACCAGCTAGAGGTGCGCCATAAGTAATTTATTTTTATTTTTTGTTGCATGTAATAATTTTTTAGAAAATGAATATGAATATGAAACAGTAATATTTTTTTATAAAAACAGTAATAATTGTTGTTTAACAACAATTGTAGTCTACACTTTTTTTATTATTTTTTTAAAAATGAATATGAATATGAAACATGGGGTGCTCGTCGGCGGCGGTGGAGCGGGGGAGGGTGCGGGGGGTGCTCGTCGGCGGTGGTGGAGCGGGGGAGGGTGCGGGGGGTGCTCGTCGGCGGCGGTGGAGCGGGGGAGGGTTGCGGTGGGTCGGCTTGGCGGTGGAGCTATCGGGGAGGTTGCGGTGGGTCGTCGGCCCGGTGGAGCTAGCGGGGAGGTTGCGGTGGGTCGTCGGCGGTGGAGCTAGCGGGGAGGTTGCGGTGGGTCGTCGGCCGGTGGAGCTAGCGGGGAGGGTTGCGGTGGGTCGTCGTGGCCCGGTGGAGCTAAGCGGGGGAGGTGCGGGTGGGATCGAGATCGAGATCAAAAGTGTCCATGAAATTTAAAAATATTCATGATATCAAAAAGTTCCCATGAAATACAAACTAGAAATGAAGGATACGAAATAAATACAATCGTACTTAGCTAGCTCTCAGTTCACAATCTTCTTGCCCTTCTTTTTTCGCAAATGGAGTTCTTACGTGGAGCAGACGTCCTTTAGGTAGGGTTGTCCTGCTTCTTCTTGTGGTGTGTGCTGCTACTTCATCGTCGTCATGTTCGATCTTCGGTCGAATTTGTCGAAGTCTTGCTCATTGGCTACTCCATCCATTCCGATGATCTTCCTTTTGCCTCTCCTCACGACAACACGACCGGGCTTTGACGGTCGGTAATGAAGAAGCATTGGTCCACTTGGGAAGCCAGTGCCCATGGCTCATTTTAGCGGTGACGCTTTGCGCCATGGTCTTGGATTTGGCTTCGGGTATAACCATGGTGGTGAAATACGGTCTTCTTTTAGGACGCTCTTGGCCCATCTGACACGGAACATCGGGACCTTCTCTCCAGCATAGCTCAGCTCCCAGATCTCCTCGATCCTTCCGTAGTATCTGTCCTTGTCGTTGCCGGTGTAGGATTCCATCGTTACCCCAGAGTTCTGATAACCATCGCTCTTCATGTCCTTGTCCTCGGTGTAGAATGTGTAGCCGTTGATATCGTACGCCTCATAGGTCATCAGGTTGTGCTCGACGCCCTGTGACAAGGCGAATATGAGTTGTTCTTCCGCGGAAGAATCCTCATGTAAAGGGTACGACAGAAGCTTCTGCTTGAACCAACGCGTGAAACATGAGTTGTGCTCTTTGATTATATCTCCGTCCGTCCTCTGTTGGCCTTGGTCATTGTACGTCTTCTCAATAAAGGTTTTGTGCTCTACCACCCAAGGATCGACCACGTCTATGTGTTGTAGCGCGACTAGGTTTGCTCTTTCAAAGTCGGCGAGTCGACCCTCGAAGTCGACATGCATTTCACGGCGACCCTCACGATGACCCCATTCAGCGAGCCTGCCTAGGTGCTGTTGACAGTGCAGACCAACGGGTTCTCAATGCCTAGATAATTAAATGCGAGGAGATGCACTCTTGATCGAAAAGCCCCTGGCTATACTTCCCTCTGGACGTGACATGTTGCGAACGTATCCTTTGATGACACCATTCATCCTTTCGAACGGCATCATGTTGTGCAGGAACGTCGGCCCGAGTTGGATGATATCCTCCACGATATGGACCAGCAGATGCATCATAACGTCGAAGAATGCGGGCGGGAAGTACATCTCAATCTCGCATAGTATCACCACGGTCTCTTCCTGTAGCCTTACGAGTTGCCTCACGCCAATTGACTTCCGAGATGACGTCGAAAAAGTTGCATAGGACAAATAGCGTTTCACGGACGTGCGCGTCCATGATCCCAATGGATTGCAACTAGAAATGTCTGCGTCATCGGCCGCGTGGCGATCGTGAGACTTCATCGGCTGAACTTCTGCTTCGCTGGGTCTAGGTATCTGCTTATCTTCCCCGCGTAACCGTAAGGAAGTTTTACTCCTAGGAGGCAGGTGAAAAACTGCTCGATCTCCTCCTGACTTAGAATGAAGCACATGGGAGGGTAGTCATTTTCGGTCTTCTTGGCCTTTTTGCCTTTGCGACGACTTTCTGTGTCCTGCTTCGCCTCATCATCATCATCATCATCATCATCATCATCATCATCATCATCATCATCATGATCATTAGCGTGAAGCTCCTCCCTGATGCCCATTGATTTCAAGTCTGCCCTTGCTTTCGGCCCATCTTTGGTCCTCTCTGGCATGTTGAGCAGGGTACCAAGCAGACTCTCGCACACGTTCTTCGTGATATGCATGACATCAAGGCTGTGAGGCACACGGTGGATCTTCCAGTACGGAAAGTCCCAGAAAACAGACCTCGTTTTCCATACCTTCAGCAGCGGCTCTGGCGCCTTTCGCTTTTTCCCGGCTCTGGCGCCTTTTTTCCCGGCAGTGGGCAGTCTTTCCAATTTTTCAACAGCTCGTCTATTTCCTCGCCGCTCCTCGTACAGGCGTTTTCGGGTTCGGTTTCACCATCGAACAGATCCTTGCATTTCCTCCACGGGTCATCATCAAGCCACCTTCGATGTCCCATGAACATGGTTTTCAAGACCCGGGATCTCTATCTAGCTGGCGATACGTTGTGTCATCCATGCACCTTACGCATCCAGAAAATCCGTGGACTACCTGCCGCATGAGATATCCAGAATCGAGATAGTCGTGCACCGTCGTGAGCGGCGGCTCTCATAGGGAAATATTCTTTCTGCGGCGTCCCACGTATTGGCTGGCGTTTTCCATAGCGTGTCTAGCTCCTCCTTGAGCAGCCCCAGAATCTGATTGATGTCGTTCCTGGTTGTTTCGCCCTTCAATTAGCATACTCATGTGAATGTACTTCCTCTTCATGCACAACCGGGGGAAGGTTGTACATCCACACAAACACAGGCCAGGTGCTATGTGTGCTTCTACGGCTGCCAAACGGATTGACTCCATCGGTGCTCGCGCCCAAAGACGATGTTCCTTGGATCCTTCCCAAATTCTAGGTATTCGAAGTTCAACGCTTGCCACTGGCTCGCATCCTTAGGGTGACTCAGCATCTTGTCTTATTTATTTATCTCCAGATCATTTCCGTCATCTTCCCGCTTATTCTCCTCCCTATCCGGCGTACAACGCAGGAGCTTTGCTACCTTAGGGTCCGCGAAATACCGCTGCGCAGACGAGGAGTGATCGGAAAGTACCACACCGATTTTCGAGGAGCTTTCTTCCTCTTCTTGTATCGAGTGACGCCGCACACCGGACATATGGTAGACTCCGCGTGCTCGTCCCGATAAATGATGTAATTGTTCATGCACACATGGTATTTCACATGCGGTAAATCCAAAGGACACACGATTTTCTTCGCCTCCTCGAAACTGGTCGGGCACTTGTTCCCCTTGGGAAGACGTTCGTGCTGTAATGACATGTTCTCGCCGAAGCATCGTTGGTCATTTTGTGTTTTACCTTCATCTCGAGCCATGAGCGTTACTTTCAGCGGTATCCTCGGCCTGCATCCTTCATACAATGGAGTAACCGCGTCTATCTCCAGTTGATCCAGCTTGTCTTTCTCTCGGGCGGCAGCTCTTGCGTTATCCGTCTGCTTGAGAAGCAGCTCTTGAATATGAGGGTCCTGTACCCAGCCTCCATCGTCTTCTGCTCCGGCATCTTCATCTTCATGATCATGCCCTTCGTCTTGATCTTCCTCATCATCATGCACGACATCTTCTACATGATGACTGTGTACAACATCACCGCCGTGATCATGTCCTGGAGATTCTTCGTCTTCTCGCCTGCCCTCGCCGCGGTGGTACTTGTCTTGTTGCCCTTCCTCATTTCTTGCCCGACCCCCATGGACGACTTCATCGTCATCTTCATCACCTTGCCACCGATAGCCATCCATGAAACCACGCAAGAGCGGTGGTCCCACCTGCCGAAATCCGGGTCCGCAATAAGGCTCTTGACTTGCATCTTCGACACGGACATCTTATCTCCGTCTCGTTCTTTTGAAGCATCTCGGCCTTCGCGAAGCTCAAAAACCTATTCACGATGCCTTCGGGTCATCGTATGCGGACCATGGTCGTCAAGGGGTAGAGCAAAAGCGATATTTTAGAACCAAGAAAAATTTGGCATGACCTTCCCTAAAAATAGGACCAAAAGAATGCATAGTGCCAAAATTCTCGCTTGAAGCGGAAATGAATCAACATTCCGGCAAAATATTGGCAACTATCGCATTTCAAATACGGTACTGCAAACACAAACATATATGCAACACCACAAACACAAGCAACACCACAAACATACATAGATCTAGCTAGGCCACAAAAGTGCATGTGCACGTTGTTGGAGCGAGCTAGGGAGAAAAAAGTAGATCTACATCATGAAGATAGCTTTCCCTTACTTACCTATCAAAAAAAGGTAATTTCACCACTTAATTTTGATGAATCTATGGTGGAAATGAGGTGAGGAGGAGGAGGCAGCCGAAAGCTTGGAGAAGGAGGTGGAGGGAATGAAGTGGGGAAAGTGAGTGGGTAGGTGTGGGGCTGTCCAAAATATCTTGTTGGGGTCCCAAGTTAGTAATGGCACACCAGTAGCAAATGCGCCATTAGTAACCCTGATTACTAATGGCGCACCTGCAGGTGGTGCGCCATTAGTAGTGTTGCAGAAAAGTAAAAAATAATATATATATATATATATATATATATATATATATATATACATATATATACTAATGGCGCTTTTGGCCATAGTGCGCCATTACTAGTCTAAACTAGTAATGGTGCACCTGGCCAGAGTGCGCCATTAGTAGTTTTGCAAAAAACAAAATACAGTAATGGCGCATGATCTGCCTCGTGCGCCATTACTAGTTAGAACTAGTAATGGCGCACTTCGACCTGATGCGCCATTAGTATGTATGGAAAAATGAAAAAAAATTAATACTAGTGGCGCACCATGTCTGCAGTGCGCCATTAGTGTCTTCCACACTAATGGCGCATCACCGACTGGTGCGCCATTAGTATATAGTAGTGGCGCACTGGTTCCTCGGTGCGCCATTAGTATCAATCCTATCTATAGCCCTTTTCCTAGTAGTGCCGGTTCACTCACGAACTGGGAACCATGGGGGCATAGGTCCCGGTTCGTGAGGCCAAGGGGCCGGCCGGGCCTCGTGGGGCATTGGTCCCGATTCGTCTGGACCCTTTGGTCCCGGTTCCAGACACGAACCGGGACCAATGGGCCTCGCTCCTGGCCCACAACCATTGGTCCCGGTTCGTGGCTGGAACCGGGACCAAATGGGGTCCTTTAGTCCTGGTTCTAGCTGAGGGAGTCCTGGACTAAGGGGTCCTCGGGCGTCTGGCCTGGTAGCCATGGGCCGGGCTGATGGGCTGTGAAGATACGAAGACCCAAGACTGCACCCGTGTCCGGATGGGACTCTCCTTGGCGTGGAAGGCAAGCTTGGCGACTGAATATGTAGATTCCTTTCCTTTGTAACCGACCTTGTGTAACCCTAGATCCTCCCGGTGTCTATATAAACCGGAGGACTTAGTCCAGAGGGAGATACTCATTACCATAGTCATACAAGCTAGACTTCTAGGGTTTAGCCATTACGATCTCGTGGTAGATCAACTCTTGTAGTACTCATATTCATCAAGATCAATCAAGCAGGAAGTAGGGTATTACCTCCATAGAGAGGCACCGAACCTGGGTAAACATCGTGTCCCCTGTCTCCTGTTACCATCGACCTTAGACGCATAGTTCGGGACCCCCTACTCGGGATCCGCCGGTTTTGACACCGACATTGGTGCTTTCATTGAGAGTTCCACTGTGCCATCGATGATAGGATCGATGACTCGCCTCGTCCTTAAAGACAATATCACCATCGGAGGAGAACTGGCCCCAAGCCAAACCCTCCGGCTGGGCGGCTTTACCATGACCGCTCGTTCGGCCGTTGAGCCGACGATGACCTCTCGGGCCTCGAAAATCCCCTTCGTATCGACTCCAAACACTACAAGCAGATGGATCCAACGAAGTTTTCGTCTTTAAACAAGCTCCTTGATCGCATCGCCGCCCTGGGAATCGCCACAGATTACGATCGGATCGGGCTTAAACCCGACCAAAGAGAAATCAAATCTCCACCGATCACCCACCAGATAGCGGTAGTCGAGGAGCAAGACGACGAATCTTCCCCTATACTGAAGACGGACTATGTCCGGATCGCCGACCCTCTAGAGCCGGATACCCACCAGCAAAAGGAGGTGACCGGCCTTCCGAACATAGAATCAGACAGCGGGTATGAGCAACCAGAAGATACTCCGGAGCCCGGACTGTTAAGTCTGGAAAACCGTCAGACTCCGGATCATCGATCGGTGATACGTCTCCAACGTATCTATAATTTTTGATTGCTCCATGCTATATTATCTACTGTTTTGGACCATATTGGGCTTTATTTTCCACTTTTATATTACTTTTGGGACTAACCTATTAACCGGAGGCCCGGCCCAGAATTGCTGTTTTTTTTGCGTATTTCAGTGTTTCGAAGAAACGGAATATCAAACGATTCCAAACGGAATGAAACCTTCGGGAACGTGATTTTCTCACCGAATTTGACCCAGGAGACTTGGACCCTACGTCAAGAAAGCCACGAGGTGGGCACGAGGTAGGGTGCGCGCCTACCCCCCTAGGGCGCGCCCCCACCCTCGGGGGCCCCACGAAGCTCCACCGACGTACTTCTTCCTCATATATATACCTACGTACCCCCAAATGACCAAATACGAAGCCAAAAACCTAATTCCACCGCCGCAACCTTCTGTACCCACGAGATCCCATCTTGGGGCCTGTTCCGGAGCTCCTCCAGAAGGGGAATCCACCATGGAGGGCTTCTACATCATCACCATAGCCCCTCCGATGAAGTGTGAGTAGTTTACCTCAGACCTTCGGGTCCATAGTTAGTAGCTAGATGGCTTCTTCTCTCTTTTTGTATCTCAATACAATGTTCTCCCCCTCTATCGTGGAGATCTATTTGATGTAATCTTCTTTTTGCGGTGTGTTTGTTGAGACCGATGAATTGTGGGTTTATGATCAAGATTATCTATGAACAATTTGAATCTTATCTGAATTCTTTTATGTATGATTGGTTATCTTTGCAAGTCTCTTCGAATTATTAGTTTGGTTTGCCCTACTAGATTGGTTTTTCTTGCAATAGGACAAGTGCTTAGCTTTGGGTTCAATCTTGTGGTGTCCTTTCCGGTGATGAGGGGCAGCAAAGGCACGTATAGTATTGTTGCCATCGAGGATAACAAGATGGGGTTTTTATCATATTGCATGAATTTATCCCTGTACATCATGTCATCTTGCTTAAGGCGTTACTCTGTTTTCATTAACTTAATACTCTAGATGCATGCTGGATAGCGGTCGATGAGTGGAGTAATAGTAGTAGATGAAGGCAGGAGTCGGTCTACTTTGTCTCGGACATGATGCCTATATACATGACCATACCTAGATATTCTCATAACTATGCTCAATTCTGTCAATTGCTCAACAGTAATTTGTTCACCCACCATAAAATACTTATGCTCTTGAGAGAAGCCACTAGTGAAATCTATGGCCCCCGGGTCTATCCTCATCATATTAATCTCTATCACTTTATTATTGCCTTTGATTTTTTTACTTTGCATTTTATTTTACTTTTCATCTTTATCACAAAAATACCAAAAAGATTATCTATCATATCTATCAGATCTCACTCTCGTAAGTGACCGTGAAGGGCTTGACAACCCCTGTTCACATTGGTTGCGAGGAGTTATTTGCTTTGTGTAGGTACGAGGGACTCGCGCGTAGCCTCCTACTGGATTGATACCTTGGTTCACAAAAACTGAGGGAAATACTTACGCTACTTTGCTTCATCATCATTTCCTCTTCAAGGAAATCCAACGTAGTGCTCAAGAGGTAGCAAGAAGAATTTCTGGCGCCGTTGCCGGGGAGGCTTACGCAAGGTCAAGTCAAGATTTGGACTCCCGACAACGAGAATTTCTGGCGCCGTTGCCGAGGGGTCTACGCAAAAGTCAATATACCAAGTACCCATCACAATCCCTTATCTCTCGCATTACATTATTTGCCATTTGCCTCTCGTTTTCCTCTCCTCCACTTCACCCTTGCCATTTTATTCGCCCTCTTTTTTCCGTTTGCCTTTTTGTTTGCTCGTGTATTGGATTGCTTGCTTGTCACTATGGCTCAAGATAATACCAAATTGTGTGCCTTTACCAATACCAACAATAATGATTTCCTTAGCACTCCGATTGCTCCTCTTACCAATATCGAATCTTGTGAAATCAATACTGCTTTGTTGAATCTTGTTATGAAAGATCAATTCGCCGGCCTTCCTAGCGAAGATGTCGCTACTCATCTAAATAGCTTCATTGATTTATGTGATATGCAAAAGAGGAAAGATGTTAATAATGATATTGTTAAATTGAAGCTATTTCCTTTTTTGCTTAGAGGTCGTGCTAAAGATTGGTTTTCGCTTTGCCTAAAAATAGTATTGATTCTTGGAACAAGTGCAAAGATGCTTTTATCTCTAAGTATTTTTCTCCCGCTAAGATCATCTCTCTTAGAAACGATATTATGAATTTTAAGCAACTTGATCATGAACATGTTGCACAAGCTTGGGAGAGAATGAAATTAATGATACGTAATTGCCCTACTCATGGTTTGAATTTGTGGATGATTATACAAAAATTTTATGCGGATTGAATTTTGCTTTTAGAAATCTTTTAGATTGCCATGGGAGGCACTTTTATGGAAATCACTTTAGGAGATGCTACTAAACTCCTAGATATATTATGGTTAATTATTCTCAATGGCACACTAAAAGATCTACTAATAAAAAAGTGCATGCGATAGAATAAATCAATGTTTTGAGTGGAAAGATGGATGAACTTATGAAATTATTTGCTACTAAGAGTGTTTCTTCTGATCCTAATGATATGCCTTTGTCTACTTTGATTGAGAATAATAATGAATATATGTATGTGAATTTTGTTGGTAGGAATAATTTTGGTAACAACGCGTATAGAGGAAACTTTAATCCTAGGCCTTATCCTAGTAATTCCCCTAATAATTATAGTAATTCCTACAACAACTTTTATGGAAATTTTAATAAGATGCCCTCTGAATTTGAGACTAGTGTTTAAGAGTTTATGAATTCGTAAAAGAATTTCAATGCTTTGCTTGAAGAGAAATTGCTTAAAGTTGATGAATTGGCTAGGAACGTTGATATAATTTCTCTTGATGTTGATTCTTTAAAGCTTAGATATATTCCTCCTAAGCATGATATCAATGAGTCTCTCAAAGCCATGAGAATTTCCATTGATGAGTGCAAGGAAAGAACCGCTAGGATGCGTGCTACAAAAGATGCCTTTATTAAAGCGTGTTCTTCCAATTTCCATGAAAATAAAGATGAAGATCTAAAAGTTATTGATGTGTCCCCTAATAAATCTTTGTTTTGCAATATGAATCTTGATAATGATGAGACTGAATGTGATCCACCTTTACCTAGAAGGCGTTCCAAAAATTCGGAGTTTTTAGATTATGATACTAAAATTGATAAAAGTGGGATTGAAGAAAGCAAAACCCTAGATGTTGCTAAACCTACTATTTTGGATTTCAAGGAATTTAATTATGAAAGTTTCTCTTTAATTGATTGTATTTCCTTGTTACAATCCGTGCTAAATTCTCCTCATGCTTATAGTCAAAATAAAGCGTTTACTAAACATATCGTTGATGCCTTGATGCAATCTTATGAAGAAAAACTTGAGTTGGAAGTTTCTATCCCTAGAAAACTTTATGATGAGTGGGAACCAACTATTAAAATTAAGAGTAAGGATCATGAATTTTATGCTTTATGTGATTTGGGTGCTAGTGTTTCCACTATTCCCAAAACTTTGTGTGATTTGCTAGATTTCCGCGATTTTGATGATTGCTCTCTAAACTTGCACCTTGCGGATTCCACTATTAAGAAACCTATGGGAAGAATTAATGATGTTCTTATTGCCACAAATAGGAATTATATGCCCGTAGATTTTATCGTTCTTGATATAGATTACAATCCTTCATGTCCTATTATTCTTGGTAGACCTTTTCTTAGAACGATTGGTGCAATTATTGATATGAAGGAAGGGAATATTAATTCCAATTTCCATTAAAGAAAGGCATGGAACACTTCCCTAGAAAGAAAATAAAATTACCATATGAATCTATCATGAGAGCCACTTATGGATTGCCTACCAAAGATGGCAATACCTAGATCTATCCTTGCTTTTATGCCTAGCTAGGGGCATTAAACGATAGCGCTTGTTGGGAGGCAACCCAATTTTATTTTTAGTTTTTTTGCTTTTTGCTTCTGTTTAGGAATAAATAATCCATCTACCTTCTGTTTAGATGTGGTTTCATGTTTTAATTAGTGTTTGTGCCAAGTTAAACCTATAGGATCTTCTTGGATGATAGTTATTTGATCTTGCTGTAATTTCCAGAAACTTTCTGTTCACAAAAACAATTGTTAAAAATCACCAGAACGTGATAAAATAGTGATTCCAATTTATGCTGATCAATAAACAAATTGCCTAGGTCGTCCTACTTTGTCTTAATTTTTGGAGTTCCAGAAGTTTGCGTTAGTTACATATTACTACAGACTGTTCTGTTTTTGACAGATTCTGTTTTTCGTGTGTTGTTTGCTTATTTTGATGAATCTATGGCTAGTAAAATAGTTTATAACCCATAGAGAAGTTGGAATACAGTAGTTTGAACACCAATATAAATAAAGAATGAGTTCATTACAGTACCTTCAAGTGGTCTTTTGTTTTCTTTCGCTAACGGAGCTCACGAGATTCCTGTTGAGTTTTGTGTTGTGAAGTTTTTGAGTTTTGGGTGAAACCTTTTGATGGATTATGGAACAAGGATTGGCAAGAGCCTAAGCTTGGGGATGCCCATGGCAACTCCAAGATAATCTAAGGACACCAAAAATTCAAAGCTTGGGGATGCCGGAAGGCATCCTCTTTAAATCTACTTCCATCGGTAACTTTACTTGGAGCTATATTTTTATTCACCACATGATATGTGTTTTGCTTGGAGCGTCTTTTATGATTTGAGTCTTTGCTTTTTAGTTTACCACAATCATCCTTGCTGCACACTCCTTTTGAGAGAGCCATACATGAATTGGAATTTATTAGAATACTCTATGTGCTTCACTTATATCCTTGGAGTTATATAGTTTTGCTCTAGTGCTTCACTTATATCTTTTAGAGCACGGTGGTGGATTTGTTTTATAGAAACTATTGATCTCTCATGCTTCACTTAGATTATTTTGAGAGTCTTAATAGAATGGTAATTTGCTTAATAATCTCAATATGCTTGGTATTCAAGATTTGTAAAACTTTCTTTTGAGTGCGTTGAATGCTAAGAAAAGTTTGATGCTTGATAATTGTTTTGAGATATGGAGGTAATAGTATTAAAGTCGTGCTAGTTGAGTAGTTGTGAATTTGAGAAATGCTTGTGTTGAAGTTTGCAAGTCCCGTAGCATGCACGTATGGTAAACGTTATGTAACAAATTTGAAACATGAGGCGTTCTTTGATTGTCCTCCTTATGAGTGATGGTCGGGGGCGAGCGATGGTCTTTTCCTACCAATCTATCCCCCTCGGAGCATGCGCGTAGTGCTTTGGTTTTTGATGGCTTGTAGATTTTTGCAATAAGTATGTGAGTTCTTTATGACTAATGTTGAGTCCATGGATTATACGCACTCTCACCCTTCCATCATTGCTAGCCTCTTGATTGCCGTGCATTGCCCTTTCTCACATTGAGAGTTGGTGCAAACTTCACGGTGCATCCAAACCCGTGATATGATACGCTCTTTCACACATAAACCTCCTTATATCTTCCTCAAAACAGCCACCATACCTACCTATATGGCATTTCCATAGCCATTCCGAGATATATTGCCATGCAACTTTCCACCGTTCCGTTTTTCATGACATCTTCATTATTGTCATATTGCTTAGCATGATCATGTAGTTGACATAGTATTTGTGGCAAAGCCACCATTCATAATTCTTTCATACATGTCACTCTTGATTCATTGAATATCCCGGTACACCGCCGGAGGCATTCATATAGAGTCATAGTTTGTTCTAGTATCGAGTTGTAATCATTGAGTTGTAAATAAATAGAAGTGTGATGATCATCATTTAATAGAGCATTGTCCCAATAAAAAAGGAGAAAGGCCAAAATAAAAAAAAGAAGGCCCAAATATATATATATATATATATATATATATATAGGGATTGACTATTCGTCACCCTGGGTGAGGAATAGTTATTCTTCACCCCCTCTATTTTACCATCAATGCACCGTAATTTTACGTTTCGTCAGTTTTGTTTTATTTCCGACGTAAAAAGAGACCGTAACAAATTATATAATCGTCGTAAGAAATATTTTATGTTATGTAAAATTACAAACGTAAAAACATAGTGTAAAATACACATAAACTGTGAGTTTTCTTGTCTTATGATCTATATTTTTATTTTTTATGCTAAATTTTACGTAGTGAATCAATAGGAATGTAAATATTTGAATTCCAAACGTAATTTAATTATGATATGATCGTAAGATTACCTCGGGTGAAGAATAACTTATTCTGCACCCTGAGAGATGAATAGTAACACTATATATATATATATATATATATATATATATATATATATATATATATATATATATAAAGGGGCAATGCTACTATCCTTTTTTTTCCGCACTTGTGCTTCAAAGTAGCACCATAATCTTCATGATAGAGAGTCTCTTGTTTTGTCGCTTTCATATACTAGTGGGAATTTTTCATTATAGAACTTGGCTTGTATATTCCAACAATGGGCCTCCTCAAGTGCCCTAGGTCTTCGTGAGCAAGCAAGTTGGATGCACACCCACTTAGTTTCTTTTGTTGAGCTTTCATATATTTATAGCTCTAGTGCATCCGTTGCATGGCAATCCCTACTCCTTGCATTAACATCAATCGATCGGCATCTCCATAGCCCATTGATTAGCCTCGTTGATGTGAGACTTTCTCCTTTTTTTGTCTTCTCCACATAACCCCCATCATCATATTATATTCCACCCATAGTGCTATATCCATGGCTCACGCTCAGCTCATGTATTGCGTGAAGGTTTATAAAGTTTGAGATTACTAAAGTATGAAACAATTGCTTGGCTTGTCATCGGGGTTCTACATGATGAGAGCATTCTTGTGTGACAAAAATGGAGCATGACTAAACTATCTGATTTTGTAGAGATGAACTTTATTTGGCCATGTTATTTTGAGAAGACATAATTGCTTAGTTAGTATGCTTGAAGTATTATTATTTTTATGTCAATATGAACTTTTGTCTTGAATATTTCGGATCTGAATATTCATACCACAATTAAGAATAATTACATTGAAATTATGCCAAGTAGCACTCCGCATCAAAATTCTGTTTTGTCATTTACCTACTCGAGGACGAGCAGGAATTAAGCTTGGGGATGCCTCGATACGTCTCCAACGTATCTATAATTTTTGATTGCTCCATGCTATATTATCTACTGTTTTGGACCATATTGGGCTTTATTTTCCACTTTTATATTACTTTTGGGACTAACCTATTAACCGGAGGCCCAGCCCAGAATTGTTGTTTTTTGCCTATTTCAGTGTTTCGAAGAAACGGAATATCAAACGGAATTCAAACGGAATAAAACCTTCAGGAACGTGATTTTCTCACCAGATATGACCCAGGAGACTTGGACCCTACGTCAAGAAAGCCACGAGGTGGGCACGAGGTAGGCGGCGCGCCCCCACCCTTGTGGGCCCCATGAAGCTCCACCGACGTACTTCTTCCTCCTATATATACCTACGTACCCCCAACTGATCAGATACGGATCCAAAAACCTAATTCCACCGCCGAAACCTTCTGTACCCATGAGATCCCATCTTGGGGCCTGTTCCGGAGCTCCGCCGGAAGGGGAATCCACCACGGAGGGCTTCTACATCATCACCATAGCCCCTCCGATGAAGTGTGAGTAGTTTACCTCAAACCTTGGTCCATAGTTAGTAGCTAGATGGCTTCTTCTCTCTTTTGGATCTCAATACAATGTTCCCCCGCTCTCTCGTGGAGATCTATTTGATGTAATCTTCTTTTTGCGGTGTGTTTGTTGAGAGCGATGAATTGTGGGTTTATGATCAAGATTATCTATGAACAATATTTGAATCTTCTCTGAATTCTTTTATGTATGATTGGTTATCTTTGCAAGTCTCTTGAATTATCAGTGTGGTTTGGCCTACTAGATTGGTTTTTCTTGCAATAGGAGAAGTGCTTAGCTTTGGGTTCAATCTTGCGGTGTCCTTTCCCAGTGATAGTAGGGGCAGCAAGGCACGTATAGTATTGTTGCCATCGAGGATAACAAGATGGGGTTTTTTATCATATTGCATGAATTTATCCATGTACATCATGTCATCTTGCTTAAGGCGTTACTCTGTTTTCATTAACTTAATACTCTAGATGCATGCTGGATAGCGGTCGATGAGTGGAGTAATAGTAGTAGATGCAGGCAGGAGTCGGTCTACTTGTCTCGGACGTGATGCCTATATACATGATCATACGTAGATATTCTCATAACTATGCTCAATTCTGTCAATTGCTCAACGATGAATTCGTTCACCCACCGTAAAATACTTATGCTCTTGAGAGAAGCCACTAGTGAAATCTATGGCCCCCGGGTCTATCCTCATCATATTAATCTCTATCACTTTATTATTGCCTTTGCTTTTTTACTTTCCTTTTTATTTTACTTTGCATCTTTATCACAAAAATACAAAAAATATTATCTATCATATCTATCAGATCTCACTCTCGTAAGTGACCGTGAAGGGATTGACAACCCCTATTCGCGTTGGTTGCGAGGAGTTATTTGCTTTGTGTAGGTACGAGGACTCGCGCGTAGCCTCCTACTAGATTGATACCTTGGTTCTCAAAAACTGAGGGAAATACTTACGCTATTTTGCTGCATCATCCTTTCCTCTTCAAGGAAATCCAACGCAGTGCTCAAGAAGTAGCAATCGGGCCAGGGGCCGGATCCAATTCCACCCACCCACCCGGGAATCAGCGCTCTCATGAGTATACAGTAGCAGTCTCAGGAAACGGTCCACCACTTCTGGGCCAGATTCCTCCTTGTCAAGGACAAGGTTTAAGATTGCCGCGACGAGGACGCGATATCAACGTTCTGAAACAATTGCAAGAACCAAGGAATCCTCAACGCCATTAATTGCCGCCGCACACTACACTTTGCGGACTTGGCAACTATCATACAGAAGTACAACGCAATGGAAAGTGCCTGGAACGATCAGGTAGCTCGTTGGGAGCCATCGGTCCCAACTCAACCGCTGGTCCAGGCGAAAAGGGCGCACCCCCGTGACACACCCAGTCCAATAGCCAAGAAATATAAACCCATTACGCGGCACAAAACCGTTCTGGAGGGATGGCTCGATGGCCCATGCAAAATACATACAACACCGGACACCATACCAACCCACAGCCTTAGAGCATGTTGGATACTCCGGCAGGTAGCCAAGAGCGGCGAGGACATCCTTACCAAAAACGCCCCAGAGCAGCACCCTCCAGAAGACGATGGCCCCAGAGTATTGACGGTCTTCGAGACATTCCCTTCAAACAATAAGCGCAAAAGGGCACTCCGCGACATGGCCGAAGTCTGTCAAATCGCCGCGATAAACCCTTGGAACGACACGGCTATAACCTTTAATGCCGGTGACGAAATACAGAACAGTCCGAGTACTAGCCGCATTAGTCCTCAGTACCATCGTGGACAGCTTTCGACTCACCAAGGTCCTCATGGACGGCGGCAGCGGACTAAACCTCATCTACGAGGATACACTCCACAAGATGGAAATAGACAGAAGCCGCATCGAGCAAAGCAACACGACCTTCCGGGGAATCATTCCCAGTCGGGAGGCGCGGTGTGCGGGAAAAATCACACTTGACGTGGTATTCGGCACGCCGGAGAATTATCGGTCTGAGGAAATAACTTTACAAGTGGCCCCTTTCAACAGCGGATATCACGCCCTCTTGGGGCGAGAGGCATTTACACGCTTCCAAGTTGTACCTCATTACGGGTACATGAAGCTTAAGATGCCCGGGCCCAACGGCATAATCACTCTCGCCAGTGATCCGGACATAGCACTCCACGCCGAAAAAAACCCGCATCCCTGGCCCTTGAGGCATTAACTGAAGCCCTCGAGGCCGAAGAGTTAACCGCACTGCGCTCCACGGTGTACCGGGACGATGTGATCCTAGAAAAACGCCCCAAATCCACCTCCTTCAAGCCAGCGGAAGAGATAGTCAAATTCCAGATCCATCCAACGCACCCCAAAAAGACAGCATCTATTGGGACGCAACTAGACCCAATGGTCGACACTGCGCTACGACATTTTCTTCGCGAAAACTGGGATATATTCACCTGGCACCCATCTGATATGCCAGGAATCCCGCGCAAGCTGGCCGAACACAGCCTCAACATATTAAAGGGATATAAACCGGTCAAACAAACACTGCGGCGCTTTTCTGAGCCCAAACGCCAAGCCATGGGAGAGGAGCTAGCCAAGCTAATCGAGGCCGGATTCATTAGAGAAATAAAATATCCGACTGGCTGGCAAACCTGGTGATGGTACCAAAGAAGGATAAATCCTGGCGCTTGTGCGTCGATTTCAATCATTGACGCTACCACAGGACACGACTCGCTGTGTTTTCTCGACGCATATTCCGGATACCATCAAATCAAAATGAAGGAGTCCGATCAAGCTGCAACAACATTCATTACCCCATACGGGCCATTTTGCTTCAACACCATGCCCTTCGGGCTCAAGAACGCCGGTGCCACATATCAACGCATGATTCAAACATGCCTGGAGAAACAGATCGGCAAGATAGTTGAAGCTTATGTGGACGACGTCGTCATCAAAACTAGGCACGTCGAAACACTAATAGACGATTTACGTCTCACATTCGACAACCACCACGCGTACGACATTAAGCTCAATCCGGAAAAGTGTGTTTTCAGCGTCCTTGCTGGAAAGCTGCTGGGCTTCATCGTTTCCAATAGAGGAATTGAAGCAAATCCAGCCAAAATTCGAGCTTTGTCACAATTGGCTACATGTAGGACCTTAAACAAGTCCAAAAACTCGCAGGTTGCGTGGCAGCTCTAAGCCGCTTTATCTCCAGATTGGGAGAAAAAGCACTGCCACTCTATCGCCTTCTACGGCGAACCGGTCACTTCGAGTGGACGGACGCGGCAACAGCCGGACTGGAAGAAATAAAAACCCTTCTAGCGAGCAACCCAATCCTGGCCGCGCCAAACATCGGTGAACCCAGTTATTATACATATCAGCAACACATCAGGTGGTGAGCGCCGTACTCGTCGTTGAACGAGAACAGGACGGACACAAATTCCGCTTGAAGCGGTATACTACGTATCCACTGTCCTTACACCATGCAAATCCCGGTACCCCCATTATCAAAAGATAGCGTACGCGGTCTTCATGGCATCCCGAAAGCTACGACACTACTTCCAGGAGCGCGCGATCACGGTGGCTTCCAAAGTACCACTCAACGACATAATAAACAACCGCAATGCCACGGGCCGGATTGCCAAATGGGCCATTGAGCTCCTTCCATTTGATATTACATACAAACCACGTCGAGCTATTAAATCCCAAGTACTAGCTGACTTCGTCGCCGAATGGACAGAGGCCGAACTCCTCCGTAAAGAGTATGGCACATATTCCAATTGGGTTATGTATTTCGATGGCTCCAAAATGCTGGCAGGGCTAGGAGCAGGCGTCATTTTTAACGTCCCCCACTGGAGACGTCATTCAGTATGTACTCCAAATACTATACACAAACTCCAATAACACAACCGAATATGAAGCCTTATTGCATGGTCTCCGGATGGTTGTCTCCATGGGCATACAACGCCTGGAAGTGTGCGGGGACTCAAACCTCGCAATATCTCAAATAAATGGAGACTTTGATGCCAAAGATCCGAAGATGGCAGCTTATCGTAATGCCGTCCTAAAAATGTCGGCTCGGTTCGAGGGGCTCGAGTTCCATCACGTGGCCCGAGAAAGTAATCAAGCGGCGGACGTTCTTGCTCGTATCGGCGCCAAGCGCGACCCTGTCCCACCTAATATATTTGTGGAAGACTTTTTAAGCCATCCATGGTGTGGTAGGGGGAAAGCAGCAACACTAGTCCGGATCCGAACACAACCCCAGATTCCGAACACACAGATATCATCGGCGGCTCAACCACCGAAATAACACCATTGGCCCATCTCATTATGGCAGTCATCGCCCCATGGACCGAACCTTTCCTGGCCTACCTTAATAGGAAAGAACTCCCTTAGGATCATAATGAGGCCCGCCGCATTGTCTGGCGTTTGAAGGCCTACAAGGTCCACGACGGAGAGCTCTATAAGAAAAGCGCCACTGGAGTCCTTCAAAGGTGTATCTCTGAGGAGGAGGGGCGGTAGCTCCTGACTGAGATTCATGCCGATCTCGGCGGGCACCACGCCGCAGCTCGGGGCCTTGTTAGCAAGGCCTTCCGTACAGGATTCTACTGGCCGACGGCCCGAGCAGATGCATAGGACCTTGTCCAACGTTGCGTCGGATGCCAACTCTTCGCCAACCAAAGCCATATGCCTCCCACTGCCCTACAAACAATCCCCATCACTTGGCCGTTCATGATGCAGGGAATTTGGATATGGTTGGACCCCTTAAAGGAGGAAGCCATAAGAAAAAATATCTGCTGGTCATGGTGGATAAATTCACTAAGTGGATAGAGGCCAAACCAGTTAAAACGGCCGAGTCCGGGCCGGTGATAGAATTCATATCCGGTATCGTACACTGTTATGGTGTTCCGCACAGTATCGTCACCGATAATGGCTCCAACTTCACAGCGGACGAAGTGAAAACCTGGTGTGCTAATCTGGGCATCAAGCTCGATTACGCCTCTGTATATCATCCACAAACAAATGGTCAAGTCGAAAGAGCCAATGGTCTTATTATGAGCGGCATTAAGCCCAGACTAGTGCGGTCTTTGAAATAATCAGACAAGCACTGGGTTGAGGAGGTTGACTCCGTACTCTAGGGGCTGTGGACCACGCCCAATCACACTACCGGATATAGACCTTTCTTTATGGTGTACGGCGCAGAGGCAGTGCTACCCTGCGGCATTATTCATGACTCACCTCGAGTGCGCATGTACGAAGAGAGAGAGAGAGAGGCCGAGCTCGATCGGCAGGACAGCCTAGATGCCCTGGAAGAGGAGCGCGACGTCACAAAAGCCCGTTCCGCATTTTATCAACAGCAGGCTCATAGGTATCAAAGCAGAGAAGTGCGGGCCAAAACATATAACGTCGACGAACTCGTTCTACGCATGCCGGAGAAGAAAAAGGGAAAACTCAAGCCCAAGTGGGAGGGTCCCTTCATCATTGACGAAGTTCTCACTGGAGGAGCATACCTCCTGCGTGATGCATCAGACAATCGCTTAGAGCCGAACCCCTGGAACGCGGCCAGACTCCGAAGATTCTATGCCTAGCGCCGAACTCTTTGTTTGTTTCCTTCTCCCTATTGTTTCCATTACTTTTTCCTCTCTTTTCGCTTTTCCCCTTTTAGCCTTAAAGCTTTTCGTGCGGTTAAACCATGCACCTGTGACATACACATCCTCAAAAATGTACGTCCATTATACCTGGGGGCTTCTTGGACAGAAGCTTGCGATTATTATTTTCCGAGCATCAAGCTCATCACATATGTGTGTTTTCCCCATATGTACCTTTTCTTTGCCATCATATGCATCGATATGACTTAAGTTTTGGCCAAGCTAGGTTGCCTAGCTCCTATGCTTATGCCCTACGTTCCCGTTAGTTCGGCTAGGGCATAAAGGGAGGACCTCTACTATTGTTACTGCCGGGTCATCCGGATGTGTACCTCAGACTGGGTGAAGCCAAAAGCTAGCGTTCTTAAGGGAATATTGGGTCGGTGAACTAAAGATGTTTTTGCATTCGTCCCATCGTGAACCCCCAGAAGCTATACACATTGTGATTTCTTCATCACAGTACGGACATGCGCATCGATGCATGCATACCCAGGGAAAGGAACCCTTAACGGAACTATTCTCTCTGGAAGATGTTTCTTACACTCTCAATGTAATATAACATAACTAGCTGGATAATTGTCTCTTCAAGCAACTATGACCCCTACGCATGGTTTCCATGCATACCCGGTCTACTCGGCCGCTCTGATATTCGGAAATACTCCGCACCTTCGGGTCCAGAGGTCGAAGCGAAAAGGTCTGCCATGACAATCATTTTATAATCCAGCTAGAGCTGCGTATGCAAAGGAAAGTACATAGTCGCTTAGGACTTAAAAACTTCCTCCTCTATGCCGTCCAGCAGGCTATCTAACTTACAATCCTGCTGGGAATACTTGGCTGCCATCACATTTGGTCATATACTAAACTAATGGGAATTTCTTCCCCATTTGACCCTAGTGGTCCGACCTGGGCCATGTGATTTGGATCCAGCTTGGTATACCGTGTTTTCACCATGGCCCAGGCCTCTCGCACCCTCTCGGCAGGACGATATCTTCCATAGTCGGATACGCCGTCGCGCTCCCTTGAACAGCTCTACAAGCTCCTCCATACTCCCTGGAGGGGAGGCGGATGGCCATAAGGCCTTGGCTACACTCCTCATTGCCTACCGAGCTTGCTCGTGCAATTGCGACAGCCCCTGTAGAAGATCACTTGATGATCCGGACACCTCCTCTTCGGGACGTCCCGTAAACATACCTGCAATCATAGCTATATCAACTACTTTTACCTCCAAACTATTATAAGGTAAAATCCGGCCACGTACTGAATATGCCGCCTCACAGCTTTTTATTCTCCTTCACGGAGTCGGCTAGCTGGGCCCGCACATCTTTTAGTTCTTCACCCAGTTTGGTTCTTGAGTCCTGGAGTTTGTTTTTCTCCCCTCTGACTCGGGCCAGGACACGCTCGCCTGCGGCGTGCAGTCTTTTTGCCTCTTTCTCTCCAGCTTGAGCGGTTTTCAACTTCTCTTCCAGTTGACCTGATTATGAGATAAGCAACAGTATTAGCACAACTACTATATAATTGTTATTCCTCGATGGAGGGGATCATTACCACAAGATGCCTTCTTGGACTTTTTCAGTTCGGCGGTAGCAGCATTTAGCTGTGTCCGACACTGCTCCAGCTCTTGAGCTAGCAGGTTGTTCTTCTCCGTTAGAACCTGGTTACACATCGATCCTTAAATCACTTGTGCCAACTGCTTTCAGTCTCGGGGGCTACTAGCATGTGGTTATCTTTTTCGGACAAAATAAACCTTACCCGCACATCCGTTAAATGCTGCTTTGTGGCTCTGCCAAGCCCATCTCGAGCAGCATGGATGTATGCGTCAGCCGAGCTGAAGGCATCAAACGCCTCTTTTGAGAAGCCAGGGTCCCGTAAAACGGCCCTCCATCACCGATGATTCATGGCGCTCTCCACTTCCGAGTTGGTAACGGACATATCTTCCGAGCCCTCGGCCGAAGGACTGTCCGGTGTCATTCCCGTATCGGCCCCTGTCTCTCCGGCAAGGTCCGCACCCTGGCTGTTGGAAGTACGACTGGCCGAATTCCCGGACATAGTTCGGTGAACCTTTTTCCTGATATAGGACAAACATAACGATCACAGTTGGATGTGACTACTAAAGCATACTTTCAAATCCGTACCTCTTTGACGAAGGCCCGGTCGTGTCTTCATCGGCCCTCCTTCTAGAGGCCTTGCTCGGCGCGGGAGCCTCTCTCTTCAGAGTCGCCCCCGGGGTAGCATGACGTGCCGAACGCCTCCCCTTTGGAGCATGAGACAGTGCGGCGGGTAAGGCAATGCGAGGAAACTCTTTCATGGGGGATTTCTCCTAATGACTTACATGGCAAGCAGGAAGAAGACCAGGATAATCGGCGATAATGGCCACTTATGTGCCATCGTAACTCGCCTGGTAAAACACCCCTTCCGCAAGTACCACAAACATATCTGGGTCCTCTTCGAACCCAGGATCCAGCTCCCGGTCGTGGTTCTCTGGCTGTGGGGCGGGGCTGTGGAGCCCCTCGGTGATCTTTAAATCGGTCTTTGTTATAAACAGACAGACTAAGAATTCATTAAAGGTGACTTGGAGAGCAGAATGAGTAAAAGTAGAGGGGTCAGGACTTACCCAGCTGGGAGGGTTATACATGGAGTACCCATCTTTGCGATTGATGTGAAGAAATTCCTCCTCCTCCCCTTTGAACAGCTCGGCTAGTATCTTGGCCAGAGCTGCGGGGGTATCCGGACCTTTCCGACCACAGCAGGAGGCGTCATCCTCCCCGTTGTAGTGCCACATTAGGAGCCCTCTATATTGAAGTGGTTGAACCCCTCGCGCTATGGATGTTGCCATTACCTCAGCTACTGTTAATCCATATTTGGCGAGCGTCTTTATCTTGCCCATGAGCTGACGAACTTCCGCACTATCATCCTCTTCAAGACTTCGGGGACGCCAACTGTGGCGTTTCTTCAGAGAAACGCTCGCAAATTCGGGAAGACCCTTTCGAACTGGGTCAGGGAGTGCGACGTCCTCAATGTAGAACCATTCGAAAAAAGGCCATTCTTCAGATGCCTTCCTTGGTGTGCCGGGCAGATATCCGGTATTGGCGATGCGCCACACTTAGGCTCTACCCACTTCAAATATTGACCCCACGTGGTTACGCGGGACAAGGCAAAACAACTTTCTTCACAGTTCAAAATGGGCCTCGACGCCCAGAAATAGTTCACATAAAGCGACATAGCCCGCAATGTGCAGGATGGAGGTGGGAGTGAAGTTGTGCAACTAGAGGCCATAGTATTCCAAAAGCCCCCGGAGGAACGGATGGATTGGAAATCCGACACCCCTTAGCAGATAGGGGACGAAAAACACTCACTCCCCCCGGATGGATTGGGGAAGTCCTCCGCTTGGGTCTCGCCATTAAAGGAGGCCAACCCTGCTCGAACAGGGACCAGATCCGCAGGGGGAAGAAATCCCTACGCTTGCAACTTCAGCAATTGACTGTGGGACACAGAGCACCTCTTCCACTCGCCTTTCTCTGGATCGGAACGGGAGGATGAGCTGGGAATGCTAGCCATGATGGAATGGTCTTTCCTAGCAGTGTCTGAGGATTTTCTCCGCGTGGTGCCGAATGGATCTGAGATCCAATCTCTTAAATAGACACTCTTTATGGTCGGGGTGTTATTTGCAAAAAATACCATGACCTTCCGCATTCGTTTGACACGAGGAAGCTGAAGTCATTGATACACGGAAGCCGAGGAGGGCGACATTGAATGGGAGGCCGAATACATTACTTAAAGGTCATCGGAGGAGGAACCCGCCTTGCAATGCCGAAGACAATCTATGAGCCAAACACCTCGTCATTGAAGACTGGTTCGTGGGCTACTGAGGGAGTCCTGGACTAAGGGGTCCTCGGGCGTCCGGCCTGGTAACCATGGGCCGGACTGATGGGCTGTGAAGATATGAAGACCGAAGACTGCACCCGTGTCCGGATGGGACTCTCCTTGGCATGGAAGGCAAGCTTGGCGACCGAATATGTAGATTCCTTTTCTTTTGTAACCGACCTTGTGTAACCCTAGATCATCCCGGTGTCTATATAAACCGGAGGACTTAGTCTGGAGGGAGATACTCATTACCATAGTCATACAGGCTAGATTTCTAGGGTTTAGCCATTACGATCTCGTGGTAGATCAACTCTTGTAATACTCATATTCATCAAGATCAATCAAGCAGGAAGTAGGGTATTACCTCCATAAAGAGGGCCCGAACCTGGGTAAACAACGTGTCCCCTGTCTCCTGTTACCATCGACCTTAGACACATAGTTTGGGACCCCCTACCTGAGATCCGCCGGTTTTGACACCGACACTAGCCACGAACCGGGACCAATGACATGCCTATATATACCCCCTCGCCCGCAAGCAGAGCAGTGGAGTGCTCTGTTTTTCTGGCCGACCGTAGGAGAGTTTTGTGGTGCTCTAGCTCACCTCCTATGCACATGAGGTGTTCGATGAAATGCCCGAGCCACACTTAAGCTTTCTCCTCTCGAAGCTCCTTGTACAAACTCCATTTTCCTCGAGATTTCTCTAGGTTTGGCGGTCCGTCCTGTCCCGTCCCCGTCCTCACCATCGTCGATCGCCCGCGCCGATCTCGTCGCCAGCACCTTCGTGGTGAGCCTCTTGATCTTATCTTCTTTCCAAAAGAAAAAAGTTATTACTTGGGAGATTTAGATAGATACTTGTGTAATTTTCTTACTTCCATTATTGTTTGTTATTATATAGTGTGATGGTTTTGGTATCTGCCTCCGTCGGCCCTTGTCCTGTCTATGATTCGGATGTGGTATATATTATCTTTTATAACTATTTGGTTCATTTAGTGTTTATGACAATTATGCCGACCAACTTGACATAGATTTTTTTATCTAGGAGGTATGTGAACCGGAAATTCCAACCGACCCTATTGTCGAGAGATTAAATTTAGTTGAAGAAGAAAACAATTACTTGAAGGAAAAATTGAAAAACAAATTGAGGAGGAGAAGATGATATTGGAGTTGCATGTTGCGTATGTCGTCGATGATTACAAGATCAAGATGGATGTAATGTGCTTGAAGATTAGAAAGATTTGAAATGCCATTCATACCGAGGCTTGGTATCATTATACTGTTGGATCAATTGTTACCTTAGTTGCGATTATGATCGCATTTATTGTTGTTGAAATGTTTTACATAGTTTCAATGTATGGTTTAATTGTGAACGGGCATGTAGCCTAGTGGTTGCAGCGACCTTAGTAACACCCCAGGTCCTGGGTTCGACTCCCGGTGGGAGCGGATTTAAACAGGCCTGGGCAAAAAAAATCTGGAATAAAAAGGACTGTGGGGCTACTGCTCTACAGTAAATAGTCAAAAAAATGTATGGTTTAATTATTAGATGCTCTGGAGAGCTATATGTTGTTCAATGAGAACTATGTATGTACTTTGGTTTTAATGTGATGATGCACTTCTATTAATTTGGTCACTTATTTATTCATGATGTTTCGTAATGGTTTTTGACACACTTAATTATATATAATGCACGCAGATGAACCGGCAATGGATGTACGGTGACAGACGCACCTTCGAGTACATTAAGGGCGTGCATAATTTTCTCGAAGTGGCTGAGGCAAACAAGAAGAATGGTTTTATTTGTTGTCCACGCCCTATATGTGGGAATACGAAGTCTTACTCTGACTCGAAAACCCTTCACACCCACCTACTTTATAAGGGTTTCATGCCACACTATAATGTTTGGACCAAGCACGAAGAAACATGGGTTATGATGGAAGACAGTGAAGAAGAAGAGGATGGCAACAACTATGTGCCCCCTGAATATGGTGATGCTGCAACGGGGCAAGCTGAAGATCAAGAGGAACCAGACGATGTGCCTGATGATGATCTTCGTCGGGTCATTGTTGATGCAAAGAGACAGTGCGAAAGTGAAAAGGAGAAGCTGAAGTTCGATCGGATGTTAGAGAATCACAAAAAAGGTTGTACCCAAATTGCGATGATGGCAACACAAAGCTCGGTACCGTATTGGAATTGCTGCAATGGAAGGCAGAGAATGGTGTACCTGACAAAGGATTTGAGAAGCTACTGAAAATATTGAACAAGAAGCTTCCAAAGGATAACGAATTGCCCGACAGTACGTACGCAGCAAAGAAGGTTGTATGCCCTCTAGGATTGGAGGTGCAGAAGATACATGCATGCACTAATGACTACATCCTCTACCACAGTGCATACGAGGATTTGAATGCATGCCCGGTATGCGGTGCATTGCAGTATAAGATCAAATGAGATGAGCCTGGTGATGTTGACGGTGGGCGCCCCAGGAAGAGGGTTCCTGCCAAGGTGATGTGGTATGCTCCTATAATACCACGGTTGAAACGTCTGTTCAAAAACAAAGAGCATGCCAAGTTGATGCGATGGAAGAGAGGACCATAAGAAAGACGGGAAGTTGAGAGCACCCGCTGACGGGTCGCAGTGGAGAAAAATCGAGAGAAAGTACTGGGAGGAGTTTGCAGGCGACGCAAGGAACGTATGGTTTGGTTTAAGAGCGGATGGCATTAATCCTTTTGGGGAGCAGAGCAGCAATCACAGCACCTGGCCCGTGACTCTATGTATCTATAACCTTCCTCCTTGGCTGTGCATGAAGCGGAAGTTCATTATGATGTCAGTTCTCATCCAAGGCCCTAAGCAACCCGGCAACGATGTTGATGTGTAC
This sequence comes from Aegilops bicornis, assembly GCA_021605145.1. Lineage (NCBI taxonomy): Eukaryota > Viridiplantae > Streptophyta > Magnoliopsida > Poales > Poaceae > Aegilops > Aegilops bicornis. The sequence continues at coordinate 108,705,367 of CM038671.1, forward strand.
CTAAGGCCATTAGTTTAAGAACTTTTACAGCCGTGGAATGGAAACAGTGTACGTGTGTGGGATGAGCACAAACATCAGGAATTTGACCTGCATGTGTTGCTGTTTGTAACCATCAATGATTGGCATGCTCTCAGTAACCTTTCAGGATAGACAAACTAGGGATACCACACATGCACGCACTGTTTAGATGACACCGAAAGTATATACCTAGACAAATGCAGGAAGAATGTCTACCTGGGGCATCGTCGATTTCTTCCGACCAACCATTAATGTCAAAAGAAAGGCAAGCATTTCAAAGGCAAGGCAGATCACCGAAAGAAGCCCGCCATCCGTACCGGTGATCACATACTTGCTATGGTCAATGATTTACAAGTAATCTTTGGAAAGGGTCCCGGCGGACTATCTGTTCCGAATGACACTGAGGGACGCGCACCCATTTGGAAGAAGAAATCTATATTTTGGGACCTACCCTACTGGAAAGACCTAGAGGTCCGCTCTTCAATCAACGTGATGAACGTGACGAAGAATCTTTGCGTGAACCTGCTAGGCTTCTTGGGCGTGTATGGGAAGACAAAGGATACACCAGAGGCACGGGAGGACCAGCAATGTGTGCATGAAAAATACGGCATGCCTCCAAAGCAGTATGAATGTCCTGCCAGCTACGCTCTTACCAAAGAAGAGAAGGAAATCTTCTTTGAATGCCTGCTCAGTATGAAGGTCCCGTCTGGCTTCTCGTCGAATATAAAGGGAATAATAAATATGCCAGAGAAAAAGTTCCAGAACCTAAAGTCTCATGACTGCCACATGATTATGATGCAACTGCTTCTGGTTGCATTGAGGGGGCTTCTACCGAAAAATGTTTGATTAGCCATTGTGAAGCTATATTCATTCCTCAATGCAATATCTCAGAATGTGATCGATCCAGAAATCCTACCAAGGTTAAGGAGTGATGTGGCGCAATGTCTTGTCAGTTTCGAGCTGGTGTTCCCACCATCCTTATTCAATATCATGATGCACGTCGTTCATCTAGTCGACGAGATTGTCGTTCTGGGCCCTGTATTTCTACACAACATGTTCCCCTTTGAGAGGTTCATGGGAGTCCTAAAGAAATATGTCTGTAACCATGCTAGGACAGAAGGAAGCATCTCCATGGGCCATCAAACAGAGGAAGTCATTGCGATTTGTGTTGACTTCATTCCTGACCTTAAGAAGATTGGTCTCCCTCAATCGCGGTATGAGGGGAGACTGGCTGGAAAAGGCACGCTAGAAGGGGACTCAATAATATGTAGGGATGTGCATTCTTGGTCTCAAGCACACTACGCAGTTCTACAGAACTCTACCTTGGTGACCCCGTATGTCGATGAACACAAGAATATTCTGCGCTCCAAACACCCGGAGCAGTGTGACGACTGGATTATATGTGAACACATCAGGACTTTCGGCAGTTGGTTGCAAACACGTCTCATGGGTGACAACACTGTTTATGATGAGTTGTACTCGTTGTCCAGGGGACCATCTTCGACTGTATTGACTTACAAAGGATACGAGATAAATGGAAATACATTTTACACGATCGCCCAAGATCAAAAGAGCACCAAACAAAACAGAGGTGTCCGCTTTGATGCAGCAACCAAGGGGGGAAAGGACACATATTATGGTCACATAGTGTACATAAGGGAACTTGACTACGAACATGATTTTAAGGTCCCTTTGTTTTAGTGCAAATGGGTCAATTTGTCAGGAGGCAGGGTACAGGTAGACCCACAGTACGGAATGACAACAGTGGATCTGAACAATCTTGGGTACACAGACGAACCATTCGTCCTAGCCAACGATGTGGCACAAGTTTTCTATGTGAAGGACATGTCTACCAAACCGAGAAAAATAAAAGATCCGGAAGCGAATACATCATACGATGAGCCAAAGCACCACATAGTTCTTTCAGGAAAAAGAGACATCATGGGATTGGAGGGCAAGATAGACATGTCTGAAGATTATGAAAAGTTTCATGAAATTCCTTCCTTCAAAGTCAAGGCTGACCCAAGCACCCTGCTAAACGGTGAAGATTATCCATGGTTACGGCGCAATAAGCAAAGGACACAAGCGAAGAAAAAGTGAAGACTTTCTCTCCACAACTATTATGATGATGCCTTTGATCTAGAATATCACTAAGTTATATGTGAAGAAATGAAATGTCTTTTGTAACAGATGATTTTTCGTATGAAACCCTGATATTTCGAAAGAGATTGTCCGTTTTGTACACGAAGTGCATCCATTTTTTGCCATAACCCTCTCAACTTTTTTGCACATGCTATGTGGGTGAAATGATGATACCATGCCAACTTTCAACCTTTCAGAGTTCATTTGTAGTGCTTTTCAATTTCAGGGTCATTTAGCTTACAAAAATCAGTAAATGCATGAAAAATACCAGATGAAGTGCGAAAGGGTTGAAAATTGATGATGTGGCTTTGAATGGTGCATTTTGAACACACAAAAAGTCTGGAGTTCAAATAAGTTCAAAAAAATGAAATCCCTTTGTAACAGATGAGTTTTCGTCCGAAACCCTGATACTTCGAAAGAGATTGTCCATTTTGTACACGAAGTGCATCCAGTTTTGCCGTAACCCTCTCAACTTTTTAGCACATGCTATGTGGGTGAAATGATGATACCATGCCAACTTTCAACCTTTTCAGAGTTCATTTGTAGTGCTTCTCAATTTCAGGGTCATATAGCTCAAAAAACCAGTAAATGCATGAAACATACCAGGTGAAGTCAGAAAGGGTTGAAAATTGATGATGTAGCTTTGAATGGTGCATTTTGAACACACAAAAAGTCTAGAGTTCAAATAAGTTCAAAAAAATGAAATCCTTTTGTAACAGATGAGTTTTCGTCCGAAACCCTGATACTTCGAAAGAGATTGTCCATTTTGTACACGAAGGGCATCCAGTTTTTGCCATAACCCTCTCAACTTTTTAGCACATGCTATGTGGGTGAGATGATGATACCATGCCAACTTTCAAACTCTTCAGAGTTCATTTGAAGTGCTTTTCAATTTCAGGGTCATTTATCTCAAAGAATGAACTAATAGCAAAAAGAATGAACTAGAAAACTTTTATGAAACTCTAATAGCAAAAGTAATGAACTAAAAGAATGAACTAGAAAACTTTAATGAGACTCTAATAGCAAAAAGAATGAACTAGAAAACTTTAATGAAACTCTAATAGCAAAAGGAATCAACTAAAAAGCTTTTATAAACCTCTAGTATTTTTAAACTAAAATTATATAAAATTTATGCAACTAAAATTATCAAAGTATTTTTTGTTCAAAACATTAATAGTAAAAATAATTTTCATAAAGAATTTTTTGTTTGGAACTTTAATAGCAAACTAAAATAACAAAATCTGTTTTTGATTAAAACATACATTTCAAATAACCTAAAAATTACCTAATAAATATAATGATAAAACACAGTAATATTAAATAGCAGGAAAAATAATCACTCATAAATCTATTTTTATAGTAAAGTTATTCATAAACTAATGATTCACACAAATTTCATAAAACTCAATTTTAAACTATTCAAATTGGAAAACTAATGGCTCTAACAGAAAGTTTATAATTTTTATTACCTAAAAGAAAAAAGAATCACTTGAAACAATAAGTATTTTGCTGTAAGTAGAAACAAAATAAAATAAATAAGGCAAAAAAGAAAACAAAAAACTAGAAAAAAAATAAAACAAATGCCACCTACTAGGCCACCACGGCCTGAAAACGACTAGAAACCCAACCATGGGCCAGGATGCAGGCCTAGTAGGCCCACAGGCAAGGAGTGACAGATTAGGCCCGAAAGCCTGCAGTTGAGAGGAGCTCGAGAGGGTGGACGCAGCAGCGCTTATAAACCACTCTTGAGCTCTCTCAACTAGCAAGGTGGGACTAAACATCCCACCGCATCAGCATGGCCAACAAGAAGGTTTTGGCCCCGGTTGGTAGCACCAACCGACGAAAGTGCATTAGTTGCTCGTGGCACCAACGGGACCAATGCCCCCCTTTAGTCCCGGTTGGTGCCACCAACCGGGACCAAAGGTCTCTGTTTCCCGCCCTTTGGACTGCTGAAAACTGACCTTTGGTCCCTATTCATGAAACCAACCAGGACTAAAGGGGTGCATTGGTCCCGGTTGGTGCCACGAACCGGGACCAATGCTTCGTCTATATAAGCAGCACTTGTGAAAAATTTCATTCAGTTCGTCTTCGATCCCTCCGACGACGGCCTTGAGGCTGCCCTACGCATTGCCGCCGCTGTCGCCCTACCTCCGGCGTCGTCGCCGCGCCCGCTCTGCCTCCGGCGCAGTGGTAGCTCCTGCCCGAGCCCTGCTGGCCGCCTTCCCCGACACTTGTCGCCGCGCCCACGCCTGCTGCCGTCACCGCCCCGGTCCGCGCCGCCCCATCCTATGGTCCGGCTGGCCCCCTTCCTCCTTGTCCGATCCTCCTCCCCTAGCTAGCTTGCTATGATTTTGTTAGATTATTTTGATGATAGATATGATGATGTTGATGATAGATGATGTATGCTTTTTCTGTTCATATAATTTTTTTGTTCATATGATGATTTTTTCATATATGTATTAATTTTTTATTTAGGTAGTTAGTAGATACCAATTTTAGGTCAGTGCATTTTAGGTTAGTTGATTTAGTGCATTTTAGGTTAGTTGTACTGTTAGTGCATTTTAGGTTAGTAGATTTTAGGTTAGTGGAGAGGAAAAAGGAAAATAAGGAAAAAGAAGAAAAGATGAAGAAGGAAGAAGGAAGAAGAAGAAAAAGAAGGAGAGGAAAAAGGGAAATAAGAATAAGAAGAGGGAAAAGGAGAAGAAGAAGGAGAAGAAGAGGAGGGGAAGAAGAGGAGAAAAAAATAAGAAGAGGAAGAAGAAGAAGAAGAAAAAGAGGAGAAGAATAAGGAATATAGGAGAAGAAGAAGAAAAAGAGGAGAAGAAGAAGGAATAGAGGAGAAGAAGAAAAATAGAATAATATATCTTCTCCTCTATTCCTTCCTCTTCTCCTCTTTTTCTTCTTCTTCTTCCTCTTCTTATTTTTTATCGGGAACGAGGGTGTCGAGGATCGCCGAGCGGTCGAGGGTCGGGAACTAGGGTATAGGGTCGAGGGTCGCTGATGTCGCTTGAAGCTACGTCGGTATTTCCCCAAAGAGGAAGGGATGATGCTGCACAGCGGCGGTAGGTATTTCCCTCAGATATGAAACCAAGGTTATTGAACCAGTAGGAGAACCAAGCAACACAACATAAAAACCCCCTGCACACAGATAACAAATCTTCGCAACCCGACGTGTTAAAGGGGTTGTCAATCCCTTCCAGGGTACGGTGCCTCAAGATAGGCAAACGGGCGTGAGATAAATTGTAGTAGAGTGATAGATCGAATGCCAAATAAAATAAATAGAAATAAAACACAGCAAGGTATTTTTGTATTTTGTTTTAATAGATTTGAAAATAAATGCAAGAGAAAAATATATCGCAAAGGCAAATATATGAGAAAGAAGACCCAGGGGCCGTAGGTTTCACTAGTGGCTTCTCTCAAGAAAAATAGCAAACGGTGGGTGAACAAATTACTATTGGGCAACTGACAGAACTTCAAATAATTATGACGATATCCAGGCAATGATCATTATATAGGCATCACGTTCAAGATTAGTAGACCGACTCCTGCCTGCATCTACTACTATTACTCCACACATCGACCGCTATCCAGCATCCATCTAGTGTATTAAGTTCATGGAGAAACGGAGTAATGCAATAAGAACGATGACATGACACAGACAAGATCCGTTTATCTATTGCGTAGATATAGATCCCATCTTTTTATCCTTAGTAGCAACGATACATACGTGTCGGTTCCCTTTCTGTCACTGGGATCTAGCACCGTAAGATCGAACCCACTACAAAGCACCTCTTCCCATTGCAAGATAAATAGATCAAGTTGGCCAAACAAAACCCAAATATATGAGAACAAATACGAGGCTATAAGCAATCATGCATATAAGAGATCAAAGAAACTCAAATAAATTTCATGGATATAAAAAGATAGATCTGATCATAAACTCAAAGTTCATCGATCCCAACAAACACACCGCAAAAGAGTTACATCATATGGATCTCCAAGAGACCATTGTATTGAGAATTCAGCGAGAGAGAGGAAGCCATCTAGCTACTAACTACGGATCCGAAGGTCTACAAAGAACTACTCACGCATCATCGGAGAGGCACCAATGGAGGTGGTGAACCCCATCCGAGATGGTGTCCAGATTGGATCTGGTGGTTCTGGACTCTGCGGCGGCTGGATGAATATTTTGTCGACGTGCTTAGGGTTTCTGGAATATTGGGGGTATTTATAGAGCAAAGAGGCGGTTCGGGGGGCACCCGAGGTAGGCACAACCCACCAGGGCGCGCCTGGGCCTCCTTGCGCGCCCTGGTGGGTTGTTCCCTCCTCAAGGCACCCCCCAGGCGCAGCCAGGGCCCATTATGTTCCTTCTGGTCCAAAAAAATCTCTGTGGAGTTTTGTTGCATTTGGACTCCGTCTCATATTGATTTCCTGTGATGTAAAAACATGCAGAAAACAGCAACTGGCACTTGGCACTATGTCAATAGGTTAGTACCAAAAAATGATATAAAATGACTATAAAATGATTATAAAACATCCAAGATTGATAATATAACAGCATGGAACTATCAAAATTATAGATACGTTGGAGACATATTAGCATCCCCAAGCTTAACTCCTACTCGTCCTCCAGTAGGTAAGTGATAAAAACAGAATTTTTGATGTGGAATGCTGCCTAACATGTTGTAAGTGCATCTAGTGCCACCCCTAGTTTGGTTTTGGAGTATTGACGACAAACGTGGTTGAGGGACTAATGTGTTTGTGAGAATTGCAGGATAACACAGGTAGTAGTCCCTCCTTGATTCGGTTTACCTACCGGAGATGACCCCTAAAAATTTATGAAGACATTGAAGATAATGGTGGTACGTGAAGATATTCACATAGAAGACTATGACAGAAGAAGACATTGAGTGAAGACTATGGAGCGCGAAGACTTAGCAGTTTTGTTGTTTCTTTTCTTCTTTGTTGAGTCATAGGAACCACCGTGACCGTTAAGTGGGGTCCAAGTGAACAAAGTCGAGTGATCAAGTGATGCTCAAAACAAATCCTATGTCTTCGAGCGAAGACAATGAGAGCAAATCTTATCCAGAGTCGGATAAGTCGACTTTACTTGTAGCCCAAGTCAAGTCGTCGCGTGTTTGAAATCTGACCGTTGTGACACGTGTCAGTTCCTTAGTGACCCAGGGTCATTTCGGACAAATCAGGTCGGGTTGCCTAGTGGCTATAAATAGCCCACCCCCTACACCATAAATTGGTGGCTGCTCAGAGTTAGTGCACGGCTTTTGTCGTTTGAGAGCAACCCACCTCTGAAGCTTTTGAGAGAGAGAAATCCTTGTGAGGACGAAGCCCAAACACCTAGAGCCAAAGAGTGTTAGGCATCATTGAAGTCTTTCTGTCCGCGTGATCTGAAGACTTGTTACACTTGTGGATTGTGAATCCTCCAGCCGGTTAGGCGTCGCGTTATGAGCATCCAAGAGTAATTGTGGATTGCCAGTGAACGAAGTCTGTGAAGGTTTGGAAGTCTACCTTGAAGACTTACCAGAGTGATTGGGCGGGGACTGTGTATCCTTAGCTCAAGGGGAATAAGGTGAAGACACGGTCTTCTGAGTTCAATCTCAGCCTCCCTAACCAGACGTCACAGCTTGTCACAAAGCTGGAACTGGTCGAACAAATCCTTGTCTTCACAACACACTGGTTCTATCTCTTACTCTCCTTACTCACAGTTTGTCTTTGTGAAGTCATTGCCTAATTACTCTACATATTTGTCTTCACTGTGTGACTACTTGTTCTGATTGGCTTCATACTATCTTCCATCCTGATCCTACTACATAGCTGCTATCAGTCATCATGCTTTAGCTTCATACTTGTTTGACTATGGCTTGTCTCGTGTAGTTCATCTTCCGCTGCATGTTTACAGGTCCAGTTTTCATGTTTGTCTTCGAAACTTTCATGTTTTGAAGACTTTCGTAAAAATCGCCTATTCACCCCCCCTCTGGTCGATAAATAGCACTTTCAATTGGTATCAGAGCAAGGTACTCCCTTGTTCTGTGTGATTCGGTTTAACCACCTGGAGTTTTAGCTATGTCGACTGCAGGGATAATCAAATTCTCCGCTGCGTGCCCTGTCTTCGATGGCACTAAATATCCCTACTGGAAGAATAAGATGAGTATGCATCTTGAAGCCATTGATGTCGATCTGTGGTATGTCGTCAAGAACGGCGTTCCCAAGACCGGTGAAGGTGTCACCGCTGCTGATGTCAAGAAGTTCATTCAACTCGATTCTACTGTGAAGAACATCATCTGTGGTCATCTGACCAAAGGGCAGTATGGCCGTGTGAGTGCTATGGAAATGTCGAAGCTAGTCTGGGACTGGCTCTCCAAGGTCAATGAAGACGTTTCAACTCAGAGAGATCAAAGAATCAGTGTCCTACGCAACCTCTTCAATCGCTTCAAGAGAATGACAATGAAAATGTCCAGCTCACGTTTGATCGTCTCACTGACATCAGAAACGAGCTTCAGGCTCTCGGCGCCACTGAGTTCACCAAGCATGAAATCATCAAGACGCTTTTAAGATCTCTTGACAGCTCATTTGACACTATAGCTCTTATGATTCAAGAACGCCCTGACTTCAAGACACTCGATCCATCTGACATACTTGAGAGGCTCAACACACATGAGTTCCAGCTATCTGAGAAAAGAGATATCTATGGTCCCAACTTTGAAGGCAAAGGTTGTTTCCTCATCTGAAGAAGAATCTGACTGCAGTTCTGGTGAAGCTGAAGACCTTGGAAAGGAGCTTGCTATGCTTGTGAACAAGTTCCAGAAGTTCACTAAGAAGAAAGGCTTCGTAAAAGTCTTCACGATCCAGTTCAAGAAATGATGAAGCTTCTTCCAATGACCACAAGAAGAGAACCTGTCACAAGTGCAAGAAACCTGGTCACTACATTTCTGAGTGTCCACAGTGGGACAATGAGAAGAAAAATAAGAAGAGCAAGGAATATGATTCTGATGATAAGAAGAAGAAGAAATACTCAAATCTTCTTCCAAGTCAACTTCCAAGTCTTCATCTCACAAGAAAAGCTCGTCTGGCAAGGCTCGTGCTTTTGTTGGCAAGGAAATGGATTCAGAGGAGGAGTATGCTTCTGAGGAGGCAGAAGTGGTGGAGTCTGAGGAGGAGTCTGACTCTGGTGTTGCAAGTCTGGCTTTAGCTTCATCCACGTTGCCAAGTCCATCTTCAACGCTGAAGACAATGTATCCATCACCAACGCTGATGCTAGTGACAAGGACGACTCCGCTCCCACTTACTGCTTCATGGCACGCGGTGCCAAGGTAAACTCACTCGATGCTTACTTTCAAACATGAAGTGAAGATGACTCTGATTGTGAATCCAAACCCAACTACAAAACACTTGCTAAAATTGCAACTGAACAACAGAAAGCTATGGAACATATTCAAAAACTGTTAGACAAAAGCGATGATCTGTTGGACGCTGAAATGACCCGATCTCAGTCCTTAATTGAAGATATAAAAAATCTTCATGTTAAGTACCAAGAGCTTGAAGGTCGTCATGAATCACTCTCAACAACCCATGAAAAGCTTTCCTATGATTATATTCAAAGGAAGCAAGATCTTGAGAAGTTGAGAGTGGCTCATGAAGATCTTCAAAAGGAAAACGAGTCACTTCGCGCTCAACAGATCAGTCCCGCCAGAAGGATTTGAACCACCATGTTTAAAATGTCTTGAGCGTGATAACGCTAATTCTGTTGCTGAGTGTTCTACTGCTGCTACTGTTTCAATATCTTCAACCATCGATGTGGTAACTAACCCCTCTGTGGAGGATGCCACTGCTGTTGCTAATGAAAATGCTAGATTGAAGACATTGCTTGAAACAGGAATGTACAAAAGCCTCAAGGGGCATCAGACACTGTGTGATGTCCTCAAAAAGCAGATCTTGAACCCAAACCCTAGGAAAGATGGTGTTGGGTTCAAGAGGAAAATGAATGTTGATGGATCTTACTGGAAGCCTGAGCAGTACCCCAAAACCACATGGGTTGCTGCAAAGGAACCTTCAATGGATCCATCCACCTTATATGGATTTACTTGTGCTAACCCAATTGCTATTGATGAATCCTTTGATGCAAACTATAAACTGTTTAAGAATCATAATGGTGAAGTGTTTGCCAGGTATATTGGTACTAACTGCAGGAATGGACCACCTATGAAGAAGATCTGGGTACCTAAACAGTGTATTGAGAATCTTCCTGTGAATGTCATCATGACACCACCAACGAAGAAGACAAACCCCAGACCTATGGCTTCATATGGCCCAAAGGCTTCATACAGATACCGGACTCACCTGAGTCAGCCTAACGCCAATGTTTTGCAGGGAAACCATACCCAGTCTTATGAATATGAGCGTGTCTCTTCAAACCGCTATGTTCATAGAACTAAGAACTCATCTGCTTATTCATATGAGTATCGCTCTTCTCCTACAAGGCTATTTGCTAGGGCTCCAAAGCCGAAGTTCTCAGATGCTGCACTTAGACTCATTGCTTCTAAGCCACCCCTGAAGATGTGGGTGGTTAAAAAGAATTAACTTTCTTTTGCAGGAAAGGTCTCCACCGAAATCAAAGGCGTCCGATGCTATTGTCGGGGACCTAAAACACATTATGGGACGCAAGATAAAATGCCCAAATGGTCTTACTATGTATTTCGTTCTGAACCGCTTGCTACCATACTATCAGTCCTAACATTGATCTGAGCTTTAATAATCCTCTTGTGCGTCAAATGTTCATGCTTCACAATACTCTTTGTGAAGCCTATCCTCCTAACTGCACTGTAGGGTACGACACCTCGTGCTTCAGAATGGATTATGGACAGTGGATGCACTAACCAAATGACTGGTGATCGAAGTCTTCTCATGGACTCAACCTTATGTCCATGTGATAAAAGTCACATCACATTCGCTGACACTGGTAAAAGCAAGGTATTGGGCCTAGGTAGAGTTGCAATCTCAAGGGATCATCACATGGACAAAGTGATGCTTGTTGAATCCCTTGGTTTCAACTTAATGTCTGTCTCAATGCTTTGTGACTTAAACATGATTGTGCTATTTGGAAAATATCGTTGCCTTGTACTAATGGAATCTGACAAGTCTCTAGTCTTCGAAGGGTACATGAAAGATGATCTGTACATGGTAGACTTCTCAGCAGGACCACAGATGGCCGTATGTCTTCTAGCAAAGTCTTCAGAGTGGTGGCTCTGGCATCGGAGGCTAGGGCATGCTGCCATGAGGAACCTACACACTCTCGCCAAGAAGAAGCACGTCATAGGCATCGAAGGCGTCAAGTTCAAGAAAGATCATCTATGTGGTGCTTGTGAAGCTGGGAAGATGACAAGGGCCAAGCATCCCTCGAAGACAATCATGACTACATCTCGACCTTTTGAGTTGCTCCACATGGACTTGTTTGGTCCCAGTCACTACTCTAATCTCACCGCAATCGCTTGTCTCTATGGTTTCGTTATTGTTGATGATTATTCAAGATACACTTGGGTGCACATAATTCTCTTCAAGACTGAAGTGCAGGATGTCTTCAGACGCTTCGCCAACCGCGCCATGAACAACTATGGCGTCAAGATCAAGCACATTAGGAGTGACAACGGCATAGAATTCAAGAACACATGCCTCGACCTTTATCTTGACACCTTAGGCATCACTCATGAGTTTTCTGCTCCTTACACACCTCAGCAGAATGGCATCGTGGAGCGCAAGAATAGAACCCTTATTGAGATGGCTCGGACGATGCTTGACGAATACAAGACTCCAAGAAAATTCTGGTGCAAGCCATTGATACTGCATGCCATGTCATCAACCGTGTTTATCTTCACAAGCTTCAAGAAAACATCCTATGAGCTTCTAGCGGTAAGAAGCCAAACATAAGCTACTTGAGTATTTGGTGCTAGGTCTGGATCAAGGATCCACATCACACTTCAAAATTTGCACCGAAAGCACATGAGGGTTTTATGCTTGGTTATGGAAAGGACTCGCACTCCTCTGAGTCTTCAACCTCTTTCACTATAAAGTGGTTGAAACTGTGGATGTGCGGTTCGATGAAACTAACGGCTCGCAAAGAGAGCACCTGCCAAATGTGCTAGATGGAGTACCTGCCAGTGAATCAATCAAGCTAATGGGAACAGGAGAGATCATACCATCAGAGGCCCAGCCTGAAGAGGAACTTATCATTTCTGCACCTGATCAACCTGAAGACATTGCTCACCAAGACAATCCTCCAAATGATGACAATGATCAGCAGGAGCAAAATCTTCGTCCAGTTCATCCTCGTGTTGCTAATGAAGTCCAGATTGAGAAGATAATTGATAGCATCAATGCACCTGGTCCACTCACTCGTTCAAGAGCAACACAGCTAGCAAATTTCTGTGGGCACTTTGCATTTGTCTCAATCTTTGAACCCAAGAAAGTTGATGAAGCCTTCATGGAACCTGAATGGATTCAAGCTATGCAAGACGAGCTTCAACAGTTTGAGCTGAACAATGTGTGGGAACTGGTCAAGTGTCCTGATCCTCGCAAGCACAACATAATAGGCACAAAATGGATATATCGCAACAAACAAGACAAGCATGGTCAAGTTGTCAGAAACAAAGCACGACTTGTTGCTCAAGGATACACACAAGTTGAAGGAATTGACTTCGATGAAACATTTGCTCCAGTGGCTAGGCTTGAAGCCATTCGCATACTGCTAGCTTACGCAAATCATCATAACATCCTTCTGTATCAAATGGATGTGAAGAGTGCATTTCTCAATGGAAAGATATTGTATGTTGCACAACCGCCTGGCTTTGAAGACTCAAAACATCCTGATATGGTATACAAGCTCAACAAGGCACTGTATGGCCTCAAACAAGCCCCTCGTGCTTGGTATGACACACTCAAAGACTTCCTGAAGAGCAAAGGCTTCAAACCTGGTTCTCTAGATCCCACTCTCTTCATGAAGACATATGATGGTGAACTGTTTGTGTGCCAAATCTATGTGGATGACATTATCTTCGGTTGCACCAACAAGAAATACAGTGATGAATTTGGTCACATGATGCAAGAACAATATCAAATGTCGATGATGGGAGAGCTGTAGTTCTTTCTCGGTCTTCAAATCCGTTAGCAACGCAACGGCATCTTCATATCTCAAGAAAAATATCTCAAAGATTGCCTGAAGAAGTTTGGGATGCAAGACTGCAAAGGATACACGACGCCAATGCCAACCAAAAGTCATCTAAGCCCCGACGCCAATGGTAAAGATTTCGATCAAAAGGTATACCGCTCCATGATTGGCTCTTTACTTTATTTATGTGCATCTAGGCGGATATCATGCTTAGTGTTTGCATGTGTGCCCGATTCCAAGTGGCACCAAAGGAGTCGCATCACTTAGGCGTGAAGCGAATTCTTTGATATTTGGCTTACACCCCAACACTAGGATTATGGTATCCAAAGGGCTCGAGTTTGATCTGGTTGGATTTTTGGATGCTGATTATCGGTGACAAGGTGGATCGCAAGTCTACATCAGGCACATGTCACTTTACGGTCGATCTCTTGTTTGTTGGTCTTCAAAGAAGTAGAACTGTATCACTCTCAACCGCTGAATCTGAATACATTCTTGCTTTGGATCTTCTTTGCGCTTTCGACTTTTGTGGATGAAGCAAACTCTTAAGGACTATGGCATCCATCTGAAGCATGTGCCACTCTACTGCGATAATGAAAGCGCTATCAAGATTGCTAATAACCCAGTTCAGCACTCGAAGACAAAGCACATTGAAATTCATCATCACTTCCTCAGAGATCATGTTATGAAAGAAGATATTGATATCATTCACGTCAAGATGTAAGAAGCGGTTGGCTGATATCTTCACTAAGCCCTTGGATGAGAAAAGGTTTTGCAAGTTGCGGTGTGAGCTAAATATCTTGGAATCCTCGAATGTCCCGTGATTAGGCACACATCCTAACACTTATGCATTTTGATGACTTAGATGTGCAACACACGAAGTAATGTATATCTTCAATCAATGAAGACATACACTCTAAGTGTGAATACATTAATGCGGGAATTGACTTCAGAGTGCCACGATAATTGTGCATCGTGTCTGGGTCTAATACTTCCTATACGGTGGGTAACGCCACCACCAAACCTTTATGAAGTGTTTCCTCATGGCGCCATATTTGCAAAGTCTTTGCAATTGATTTAACTTCAACATTAATTTGACTTCTTGATCATTGATTTGGCTTTACTCTATATATACGGTATTTTGTCCTCTACAGCATTCACTTATGGCTATGTCTTCTTGTTTGAATCTTTTGAACTAAGTGAATGTGATCGGACCCTAACCTCTCTATGCTTTCTACCTCAAGCTCTATCTATACAAATCATATGCATTCTGTTGAAACTGTCGAATGTCTTTTCTGCATCCTTATCAGCAGAAGATACAGAGAAAAACATAGTGGGGTCCAAGTGAACAAAGTCAGAGTGACTGAAGTGATGCTCAAAACAAATCCTATGTCTTCGAGCGAAGACAATGAGAGCAAATCTTATCCAGAGTCGGATAAGTCAGCTTTACTTGTAGCCCAAGTCAAGCTGTCGCGTGTGTTTGAAATATGACCGTTGTGACACGTGTCAGTTCCTTAGTGACCTAGGGTCATTTCGGACAAATCAGGTCGGGTTGCCTAGTGGCTATATATAGCCCACCCCCTACACCATAAATTGGTGGCTGCTCAGAGTTAGTGCACGACTTGTGTCGTTTGAGAGCAACCCACCTCCAAAGCTTTTGAGAGAGAGAAATCCTTGTGAGGACAAAGCCCAAACACCCAGAGCCAAAGAGTGTTAGGCATCACTGAAGTATTTCTGTCCGCGTGATCTGAAGACTTGTTACACTTAGAGGACTGTGAATCCTCCAGCCGGTTAGGCGTCACGTTCTGAGCATCCAAGAGTAATTGTGGATTGCCGGTGAACAAAGTCTGTGAAGGTTTGGAAGTCTACCTTGAAGACTTACCAGAGTGATTGGGCGGGGACTATGTGTCCTTAGCTCAAGGGGAATAAGGTGAAGACACGGTCTTCTGAGTTCAATCTCAGCCTCCCTAACTGGACGTCACAGTTGTCACAAAGAATCGAACTGGTCAAACAAATCCTTGTCTTCACAACACACTGGTTCTATCTCTTACTCTCCTGACTTGCAGTTTGTCTTTGTGAAGTCATGGCCCGGATTACTCTACCTATTTGTCTTCACTGTGTGACTACTTGTTCTGATTGGCTTCATACTATCTTCCATCCTAATCCTACTACATAGCTGCTATCAATCATCATGCTTTAGCTTCATACTTGTTTGACTATGGCTTGTCTAGTGTAGTTCATCTTCCGCTGCATGTTTATAGGTCCAGTTTTCATGTTTGTCTTCGAAACTTTCATGTTTTGAAGACTTCCGTAAAAATCGCCTATTCACCCCCTCTAGTCGATAACTAGCACTTTCACATGTCATATCATATTATTTTCTTTATAGCATGGACAATTGGACTTTTATGTGATTCAAAGCAATAATCTAGTTTTGAAATAATAATTTAGATACTCAAGCATATCAACAAGCAACCAAGTCTTTCAAAATATCAATGCTAAAATAAGTTATCCCTAGCCCATCATGCTCAACCATTGATCCATTCATGAAACACACTCGCATATTAGCTACACCCAATACTCAAGTACGTTCATATTGCCTCCTTGTTGGTGCTTTTTATAAGAGAAGATGGAGACTCAAATTTCAAAAATAAAAATTGCATAAAGTAAAAAAAGGCTCTTCACAGAGGGAAGTAGGGATTTGTAGAGGTGCCAGAGCTGAACGCAAAAAACTTAAAGATAAAAACATTTTGGGAGGTGTATCCATCCCGCCAACGAAAACGACTTAGAGTTCACAACACTTTCCATGTTAGATATATCATAGGCGGTTCCCAAACTGAAAATAAAGTTTATTCCTTTTTCCACCATAATTTCACTTTCCATGGCTAGCCGTATCCACGGTTGCCCTCCATACCAACACTTTCCAAGGAATTTATTATTACAACATAAAGTAAATTCATTTTTGCATTTCAGGACTAGGCATCCCTAAGACCTTTGCCTTACTCTCGTGCAATGACAAATGAATAAACACTCATCGTGAGAATAACACATCCAGCATGGAAAATATTAGCCGCCCCTCACCGCTCCGCGAGCGAAACGAACACACAAAAGAGAAATTTATTTTGAAAATTAGAGATGGCACATGCAAATTTGCTTAGAACGGCAAAATAATACCGCATATAGGTAGATATAGTAGACTCATGTGGCAAAACTGGTTTAAAAGTTTTTGGATGCACGAGTAGAGATCATACTTGGTGCAAAATGAAGGCTAGCAAAAGATCGAGAAGCGACCAACCACGAAACGAATAATCTCATAAGCAAGCATTAAGCATAATTAACACCGAATAATGCACCATAAGTTGGATATAATTTCATTGCATGACTATTGACTTTCATGCTTGCATAGGGAATCACAAACCTTAACATCAATATTCTTACTAAAGCATAATTACTCATCAACATAACTCACATATCACATCATCATATCTCAAAACTATTACTAAGAATCTAGTTTATTTTGTCCAATGATCTTCATGAAAGTTTTTATTATATCCTTCTTGGATATCTATCACTTTGGGACTAATTTTCATGTGTTGCTTTTCATAAGCTCAAACAAATATAAGTGAAGATCACGAGCATAATTCTTTTTCTTTCTCTCAAAATAATTTAAGTGAAGCAAGAGAGAATTTCTTCAAAATTTTACTAACTCTCGAATAAATCTAAGTGAAGCAAGAGAGCATTTCTTAAAAAATGCTAAGCACACCGTGCTCAAAAAGATATAAGTGAAGCACTAGAGCAAGTCCATAGCTCATAAAAATTTAAGTGAAGCATAGAGAGCGATTCTAACAAATCATGACATAATTTTGGCTCTCCCAAATAGGTGTGTCCAGCAAGGTATCAAGACTTACAACACAAAAAAAAACAAGCAAAGACTCATATCATACAAGACGCTCCAAGCAAAACACATATCATGTGACGAATAAAAATATAGCTTCGAGTAAAATACCGATGGTCGCTAGAAGAAAGAGGGGATGTCACTCGGGGGCATCCCCAAGCTTAGTTGGTTGCTCATTTTTGGATAATATCTTGGGATGCCGGGGCATTCCCAAGCTTAGGCTCTTCTATCCTTCCTTCATCCATCGTAAGATAACCCAAAACTTGAAAACTTCAATCACACAAAACTCAACAAAACCTTCGTGAGATCCGTTAGTACAAGAAAGCAAACCACTAATATAAGTGATGTATCAAACCAATTCATATTTTATTTTTGCGTTATATCTATTGTATTCCAACTTTTCTATGGCAAAACTCATCAAAGAAAACCATAGAGCCATCAAAATAAGCACACAATGCAAGGAAAACAGAATCTGTCAAAACAGAACAGTCTGTAGCAATCTGACTTTTGCGAATACTTCTAGAACTCCAAAAATTCTGAAAAGCTAGGACGATCTGGGTAATTTGTATATTAATCTTCTGCAAAAATAATCAAGACAAAAGCTCTTTCTGATAAAAAATGAGAATTGTTTTCGTGAGCGCAAAGTTTCTGTCTTTTTCAGCAAGATCAAACAACTATCACCCAAGAAGATCCTATTGGTTCTACTTGGCACAAACACTAACTAAAACAAAAAAAACACAATCATAACAGTAGCATAATTGTGCTAACACTCAAGAACCTTAGCATAACTTAAAGCAAAAAGAAAAAATAAAATTTATTCATTGGGTTGCCTTCCAACAAGTGCTATAGTTTTATGCCCTTAGCTAGGCATAAAGCAAGGATCTAAGTTTTGTCATCTTTGGTTCGAGATCCATAAGATGCCCTCATGATTTATTCATAAGGTGGCTTAATTCTTGTTCTAGGGAAGTGTTTCATACCCTTCCTCAAGGGAAATTGGAATTTAATATTGCCTTCTTTCATATCAATCACGCAACCGATAGTGCGTAAAAATGGTCTACCAAGAATAATTGGACAAGACAGATTGCAATCAATATCAAGAACAATAAAATCTATGGGCACATAATTCCTATTTGAAAGAATAAGAACATCATTAATTTTTCCCATAGTCTTTTTAATAGTAGAATCCGCCAAGTGCAAATTCAAAGAACATTGTTCAATACCGGTAAGACCAAGCACATCACATAAAGATTTCTGAATTGTAGAAACACTAGCACCCAAGTCACACAAAGCAAAACACTCATAATTTTTAATCTTGACTTTGATAGTAGGTTCCCATTCATCATGCAAGTTTCTAGGAATTAAAACTTCCAATTCCAATTTTTTTCAAAAGCTTTCATCATAGCATCAACAATATGTTTAGTAAAAGCTTTATTTTGTTCATAGGCACGTAGTGAATTTACCACGGATTGCAACAAAGAAATACAATCAATCAAAGAGCAACTATCATAATCAAAGTCTTTGTAATCCAAAAGAGTGGGCACATCACTAGTTAAAGTTTTGACCTCTCCAAACCCACTTTCATCAATTTTCTCAACAAGATTTTCACCCTCCGAAATATTGGGACGCCTTCTACCTAAAGTTGACACTTCTCCAGTCCCTTTTTCATCAATCTTAACTTTACTAAACAAAGAATCAATAGAGTAAACACCAATCATTTTAAGATCTTCATCACTTTTGCGAAAGAAATCACTAGAAAACGCTTTTTCTAAGAATTATCTTTTAGCTCTAAGCATAGTGGTTCTTTTCTTACTTTCATCCATAGAAACATAAAGAGCTTTAATTGATTCATAAACCTTAGGCACAAAATTTTCATCTTGAGATTTTGCACATCATGAGCAATTCTATCAATACTTCTAGAAAAATCATCAATCTTACTCAACTTTTCTTCTATGGAAGTGTTGAAAACCTTTTGTGTATTGATAAATTCTTTAATATTATTCTGAAGATCAGTGGTGTTCCTTTTATTATTATAAGATTGATTTCCATAGGAATTACTATAATTATTAGAGGAATTACTAGGAAAAGGCCTAGGATTAAAATTACCTCTATAAGCATTGTTGTTGAAATTATTTCGAGAGACAAAATTCACATCTATGGCATCACTATTTTAGTCAATCAAAGTAGACAAAGGCATATCATTAAAATCAATAGGAGCACTTTTACTAGCAACCAATTTCATAAGAGCATCAACTTTTTCACTCAAAGAAGAAAATTTTTCAACCGAATTAACTTTTTTACTAGTAGGAGCCCTTTCGGTATGCCATTGTGAATAATTTGTCATGACGTTATCAAGCAATTTGGCGGCTTTACCCAAAGTAATTTCCAAAAAAGTACCACCCGCGGCGGAATCTAAAAGATTACGAGAAACAAAATTCAACCCCGCATAAATTTTTTGTATGATCATCCAAAGATTTAACCCATGAGTTGGGCAATTCCTTAGCATCATTTTCATCCTTCCCCAAGATTGTGCAACATGCTCATGTTCAAGTTGCTTGAAATTCATGATCTAGGTTCTAAGAGAAATAATTTTTGCGGGAGGAAAATACTTAGTGATAGAAGCATCTTTGCACTTATTCCAAGAATCGATACTATTGCGAGGCAAAGAAGAAAATCAATTTTTTGCAGAATCACGCAAAGAAAACGGAAATAATTTCATCTTCACCACTTCATTGTCCACATCTTTTTTATTTTGCATATCGCATAATTCCATGAAGGTATTAAGATGGGACGTGGAATCCTCATTAGGAGTACCGGAAAATTGATCTTTCATAACAAGATTCAGCAAAGCAGTATTAATATCACAATACTCCGCACTAGTGGCGGGAGGAGCAATTGGAGTGCCAATAAAATCATTGTTGTTGGTGTTTGAGAAATCACAAAACTTGGTGTTCTCTTGAGTCATGATGACCACACAATAAGATTGCAGTCAAAAACAGATCCGGCAAGAAAACGGCGAATGAAAAAAGAGAGGCTAATAAAACGGCAAATTTTGTGAAGTGTGGGAGAGGAAAACGAGAGGCAAATGGCAAATAATGTAAATTGCAAGGAGATGAGATTTGTGATTAGGAACCTGGTATATGTAGAAGATCCTCCCCGGTAACGGAGCCAGAAATTCCTTTTGATGTCGCTTGAAGCTATGTCGGTATTTCCCCAAAGAGGAAGGGATGATGCAGCATAGCGGCGGTAGGTATTTCCCCCAGATATGAAACCAAGGTTATCGAACCAGTAGGAGAACCAAACAACACAACGTAAATAGCCCCTGCACACAGATAACAAATCCTCGCAACCTGACGTGTTAAAGGGGTTGTCAATCCCTTCCGGGGTACGGCGCCTCAAGATAGGCAAACATACGCGAGATAAATTGTAGTAGATTGATAGATCGAACGCCAAATAAAATAAATAGAAATAAAACACAGCAAGGTATTTTTGTATTTTTGGTTTAATAGATCTAAAAATAAATGCAAGAGAAAAGTAGATCGCAAAGGCAAATATATGAGAAAGAAGACCCGAGGGCCGTAGGTTTCACCAGTGGCTTCTCTCAAGAAAAATAGCAAACGGTGGGTGAACAAATTACTGTTGGGGAATCGGCAGAACTTCAAATAATTATGATGATATCCAGGCAATGATCAATATATAGGCATCACGTCCAAGATTAGTAGACCGACTCCTGCCTGCATCTACTACTATTACTCCACACATCAACCGCTATCCAGCATGCATCTAGTGTATTAAGTGTCGGCGTTCTGGGAACGGGGGTACCCAGACTTGCCTGCTTGCGGCCTGCGGCGTGGCTCAAGGGGTGGCCCAAAGACGTCTGCCTTCATCAAGACAAGTGAAGACCTCGCGAGGGGCCAAGGCATGGGCGAACGACAGGGGCTTCTCGAGCACGGCCTCGTCAGGCTGGCTCGCGAGGAGGCGGAGAGATCAAGGCGGGGTACCTCACGAGGTGCCCATGACGCAAGCCATGACGACCAAGGGCGCTAGGCGGGCGCCAGCCCGCGCAGTGTCCTCCTTTCCTCTTTGGTGCAAAGGGAGCAAGCGCAAAGTAGAGCATCAAGCAAAGGCATCCGCTTTCGGTGCAACAAGACCAAGACCGTCGAACGGCAGGAAGGAAGTCATCGTGGAGCCCAAGCCGGCGTCACCACGAGCCTTTGACAAAGCGAGGACAAACTTTAGTCAGGATAAGTGTACTAGATGTTCCCCTTCAAAATGGCCAATTGTTGGCGCCCTTCCCGCTCGATATTTGGGAAGAGGCCCAGGGCCCTTGCCTATAAATAGGACTAGCCACCCACAGGGTGGAGGCATCTAGAAATCTTGGAGATCGCATAGAGAGAGAGAGGAGCGACTGAACTCCCCCTAGCAGTTCATTGCACCAGCCAAGAACAGACCCTCGCGAGGCTGTTCTTCTTTGTGTTGTTCATCATCAGCCCAAGAGGCAATCCACCACACCACAAACTAGAGTAGGGTATTACACCACAATGGTGGCCCGAACTAGTATAAACCCTATGTATCTTGTGTTGTTCTTTTCATAGCTTAGATCCTAGCGAGGCGGCGAGGTGCAGGTAGGTAGAGGGCGAGATCTCCGCGCGCACCCAAGTGTTCGAACCTAGAGGGTCTCCCAGAACCCGAAATCCGACATTTGGCGCGCCAGTAGGGTGCGCCGAATTGCCTTCCGCCGCCTGTTCTTCGCCGACCATCGCATCCATGTCGACGCCTTTCGTCGAGCCAGCGCCAGCGCCGAGCCGCTCTCGCTTCCCGCGTCGCCCAGACGGCCCCCGTCGGCGGCCGCCCCCGCCGTTCCAAGTCACCTGCCATCAATACCGCCACCGCCCCGGCGGGGAACGAGCAGCAAGCATCGTCCCAGCATCCGTCCGTGAGGCGAGACGGCCGCACCGCCACTCCTTCACTCGCCCCAGCTGGTTCTTCGTCTCGCGCGCTCCGAGCGCCCATGGAGGCTCGATTTGCGCTCGCGGCAAACGAGCTCCTGCTCTACCACCCAGTCGACGACGTCTATGAAGAGTGGCTCGACCGCGTCGCCGAGCTCGTCCGCGCCGTAGGGGGCTCCCCCGCGCCGTCTGTCCCGCTGCACGCGCCCGCCCTGGCGGCGATGAAGCTCCACGGGCGCCTCAACCGCCTCCCCCTCACGAAGGCGCCCTGGCCCCAAGGCGCGTGGCCCCTAGGCGGAACCCGCTCCGTCCGGCGCCAGCGCAGCAAGAGCAGAGCTGCCAAGAGGTCCCTCGCCTCAAGAAGCTGCCCGGTGCTCCTGCACCGCTCGTCACGACCACGCTCCTGCTCCAAAGACGCCAAGACCCCGCTGCTCCCAGCTGCAGCGCATGGGGACCCGCAAGACCAGACTCTTCGTCACGAGAGGCCTCCTGTGGCTACAAAGAGGCTGCCGCGCCTTCACCACCGAGCTGCGCGGCGTCGCGTGGCCCGGCAAGTTCAAGCCAGACCTGCCCCTTGCTACGACGGCACGGCCGACCCTGCGGAGTTCCTCCAGCTCTACGAGCTGGGAATCGAAGCCGCCAACAGGGACGAGAAGGTCATGGCGAACTGGTTTCCCATGGCACTCAAGGACGAAGCCCGCACCTGGCTCCTGGCACGATCTCCTCCTTGGACGAGATGCGCACCCACTTCACCGCCAACTTCCAAGGTACTCGCGACCAGCCTCCTGCCGTCAGCGACATGCGCCGCATCAAGCAGCAACCAGGGGAGACCCTGCAGAAGTACATCCAGCGCTTCAACAACGCACCCCTCAAGATTCCCAAGGTGACCGAGGAGGCCATCATCTCAGCCTTCTCCGGCGGTGTGCGCGACGTCAAGATGAAGGAGGAGCTGGCGATGCATGAAGATCTGTGCACTTCCTTGGAGCTGTTCAACTTGGCGACCAAATGCGCCAGGGCTGAGGAAGGGCACATTTCCCTCCTCGAGCTGCCAGCCGTAGACCCAGAAGAGAAGAAATCCAAGGCCAAGGACGTGAAGCACAAGGGGGCTGCCGTGCTCATGCGTAACCAGGACACCAAGCGGGCGTAGATCAGCCTGAGTCTTCCAAGGGCAGCCGGTACTATGTGTACCACGACCTCCACACAAACAACACCAACGAATGTCAAGAGCTTTGAGCCGTGCGAGAAGGGAGGATCGGCCGACGCCCCGACCGCAACGATCGAGGCTAAGGCCGAGGAGGAGGAAGGAATGCAGGACACTGGGAAGACCGTGGCCCTCGCCAAGGGTGGCGCGACCGACCTCGCGAGGATCATTGGCAGGATCAGCCTCGCGAGGGAGACTGGAGGGATCAGCCTCGCGAGGATCGTCCGCAAGGAAACGCAGGCCTCCCTCCTCTGCCGCCGCAGCCAAGGAGAAACGAGGACCATCATCAGGACGAGGGGGCTGGGGGCTTCCAGGAGCCGCGCGCGATCGCCTGCATCCTGGGCGGAGCTCAAGCCCCAGCCTCCCAACGCATCTTCAAGCAGTTCGCCTGCGAAGTGAATGCAATCCTCCCCAAGCTCAAGCCACATGCCCTCTCGGGTGGTCAGCGGCGCCATCACGCTCAGCTCAACAGATCGGCTCAAGTGCGCGGCCACAAGAGGAGTCCTCCCGATGCTTTGTTCCCCAATCATCGAACGTGCAAGTCTCCAGGACCCTCATCGACGGCGGAGCAGGGCTCAACGTCCTGTCCGTAGAGACATTCTACAATCTCCAAGTGCCTTACAATCAGCTTCAGCCAACTAAGCCTTTCTCCGGAGTCACCGATGGCTCCACGGTTCCGATTGGGCAGGTCCGCCTCCCTGTCACCTTCGGGGCGCGTGACAACTACCGCACTGAGCTCATCGACTTCGATGTCGCCCACATTCGCCTGCCATACAATGCCATCCTCGAGTACCCAGCCCTGGCCAAGTTCGTGGTCGTGACTCATCACGGCTACAACGTCCTCAAGATGCCAGGAAGTGGCGGAGTCATCACAGTGCCTTGTGAGGAAAGAGACGCGGTGTGCTCCCTGGAGCAAGCCTTTCAAGCCGCATCACTTGAAGACCTAGATCGCAGGAGCGTGAGGCTCCCTGAGACCGCTCCCAAGAAGAAGAAGACACCGCCAGGCCCGACCCCTCAGGAGGCAGGCCCCTCAGGGTCCACGCCTGCTCAGGGGGCACCTCCTTCTGTCGCATAGGAAGGCGCATCCGGCGCCATCCTCAAGCAAGGCTCGGGGGCTCTCTCCTGGAGGGCCACCGACCTTGCTAAGGTCACGAGGCAGGTGCTTGGGCACCACTTGGAGGCGTGCTTCAAAGCACGTTTCCCTCAGGAAGGAGCAAGGCAAGGAGGCCAAACCCTCAGGAGTTCGTCAGCCAGATCATTCAGGAGCTGCAGGAGTCAAGAGTCATGAGTGGCAGCCGCCGCTTACCCGCCGTAGCTCCCCATCCAGGCGAGGATGGTGGGATGCGCGTCTGCATCGACATACCAGGGCTCAACCGAGCCGCCTCTCAGGAGCGCTTCTGGCCCTCACGCGCGGGGCACTGTGAAGGCCCACAGCTACGTTCGCATGCCCTACGGCGTGCCGAACGCGGCTGCCACGTATCAGCGCCTCATGGGGAGCATCCTGGAGGCTCAAGAGGCCAGGCGCTCCGCAGTCCTGGCAGAAATGGAGATGGTCTGCGAGGAGCCACCAGCGCCTCCGGAGCCTCCCGAGGCTCCTGGGCCTGGGGCTCGTGAAGGTCGGCTTCTACAGCCCACGACGTCCGCTACTTCAACATCCTTTCGTCTTCAACGTTATCAGGTGACATCCTTCAAGTTTCATTTCTAGCTGGGAGCGCCCCCAATGCTGCATTATTCCCAGGCCGCGTGGGTCCGTCCCTGCGGCGTGTATCCCTTTTACTTCATTTTCCTAGCTTACCTTGTTGGGGGCGCCCCTCGGGTTGCATCATCCCCAAGTCGCTCGGGCCAGACCCGGCGGCATGTACCCCTCTTGCGTTTATTTCGGGTCATGCGTTCGACCCATCATGATTGATATTTGATGCCTGTCCACGGCACCCCTTCTTCCTTCATGTCGCCCGCTTGCAAGTTAAAGGGGGGGGGGGTACCTGAGCATCGCGACTCATGGGCTCCTACTGGCTCTCCAGCACTCACCCTCTGGCCTTGTCCACGGCATCGCGACCTGGCATACCAGCTGAAAGATCGTGGATGTTGCCTAGAGGGGGGGTGAATAGGCGTTTTAAAATAATTACGGTTTAGGCTTGAACAAATGTGGAATAAACCTAGCGGTTAATTTGTCAAGCACAAAACCTAAAACAACTAGGCTCACCTATGTGCACCAACAACTTATGCTAAGCAATATAAGAAACTATGTGATAGCAAGATATATGACAAAGAACAATATGGCTATCACAAAGTAAAGTGCATAAGTAAAGGGGCTCGGGTAAGAGATAATCGAGGCATGCAGAGACGACGATGTATCCCGAAGTTCACACCCTTGCGGATGCTAATCTCCGTTTGGAGCGGTGTGGAGGCACAATGCTCCCCAAGAAGCCACTAGGGCCACCGTAATCTCCTCACGCCCACGCACAATGCAAGATGCCGTGATTCCACTAAGGGACCCTTGAGGGCGGTCACCGAACCCGTACAAATGGCGACCCTTGGGGGCGGTCACCGAACCCGTACACTTTGGCAACCCTTGGGGGCGGTCACCGGTACACGTCAAATTGCTCGGGGCGATCTCCACAACCTAATTGGAGACCCCGACGCTTGCCCGGAGCTTTACACCACAATGATTGAGCTCGAACACCACCAACCGACTAGGGCGCCCAAGCACCCAAGAGGAACAAGCTCAAGGGCACCAAGCACCCAAGAGTAATAAGCTTCACAACTTGTAACTTCCACGTATCACCGTGGAGAACTCAAACCGATGCACAAATGCAATGGCAAGGGCACACAGAGTGCCCAAGTCCTTCTCTCTCAAATCCCACCAAGCAACTAATGCTAGGGAGGAAAATGAGAGGAAGAACAAGAAGGAGAACACCAAGAACTCCAAGAACTAGATCCAAGGGGTTCCCCTCACATAGAGGAGAAAGTGATTGGTGGAAATGTGGATCTAGATCTCCTCTCTTTTCCCTCAAAACTAGCAAGAATCCATGTAGGGATTGAGAGTAGCAAGCTCAAGGAAGGTCAACAATGGGGGCAAAACGAGCTCAAGAGATAGGGAACCATTGGGGAAGAAGACCCTTAAATAGGTCCCCACGAATCTGCCCGTTATGTGCAGAGAATAACATAGGAGCGGTACAACCCATTAACATGCAATAAGCGGTACAACCGGCCCACAACCGCCCAACAACCGCACCACAACAGAAACTAGTCCGGTGGTGGAGCGGTACATGGCCGGTACAACCTCCGGACCAATTCTGGAGCGGTACAACCGCTCCAAACACCGGTTGTACCGGTCAACCGGTACAACCTCTCTATGGGGCGGTACAACCTCTCAATGTAAAACAGCAATATCAAAACAGACACAACTTTCGACACGAGCTCCGAATTCGATGAAACCAAGTTTTTTGGAAAGCTAGGGACAAGGGCTAACACAATCTTGAGAGAAATACCAATAATAAGCAAATGTGAAAAGGCCCAAAAGAAAAAGGTGAGAACCCTTCCTAGGAAAAGACCGGTAAAACCTCCAACACCGAAAACATCATAGAAGACGCATGCAAACTCCGTTTTCGATGAACTCAAGCTTGTCATAAAGATGACCATAAGCTCTAAGACTTACAAAGAGAACCAAGAAACATGATGCAAGGATGCAATGGTTTGAGCTCTCGATTTAACGATACGATCAAGCTACTCACTTGAGAGCCCCCTTAATAGTACGACTATCGATCCTATAACCCGGTCTCCCAACTACCACCATGAGACCGGTAAAATAGAAAACCTATCAAGGGCAAACCTTTGCCTTGCACATGATCCACTTGAGCTAGATGATGACGATCTTGTCCTCCTCAAGATGGACCACCTTTCTTGATTACGATGGGTCGATGGAGACTAGATGATTGCTCCCCCATACTCCACTATGGGTGAGCCACTCTTCGGCACATCTTCACAAGTCCATTGACACCACAATGGATGGAAATCTTCAAGCACTTGATCTCTTCGTGATGCTCCACTTGAACTTTCACGCGGCAATCTTGATGACGATCACTACTTGATGTCATCCTTTCCATGGGTTGTATGATATCTTCCTCTTGACGCAAGCCCATGGACACGCACTCTAACCCCACATAGACTCTCACATAGACCATGGGTTAGTACACAAAGTGCAATGGATAATGCTTACCATACCATGGGATCACTTGATCCCTCTCGGTACATCTTCTACGCTTTGTGAGTTGATCAACTTGATTCACTCTTGACTTAGTCTTGATCAACCTTGAATCTTTCCAACTCTCTTCGTTTGGATGATGTCTTGAAGGTAAACATGAATGATCACACAATCTTCTTCTTCAAGACATGCTTGCAATAAGCTCAACACTCACATGACCAATCTTTGGATAATTCCTTAATAGCACCTTGGTCAACACATAAACTCCTTGAAACCAACACATGGACTTCAAGAAATGCCTATTGACAAATCCTTCAAATATAACTCAATGCAACCATTAGTCCATAGAGAATGTCATCAATTACCAAAAACACACATGGGGGCACCGCATGTCCTTTCAATCTCCCCCATTTTGGTAATTGATGACAATCACTTTCAAGAGAGTTTATATAAGGAATTATGCATCACCATGCCATGCAACAACCAATAATGCATGCGTATGAGATGCAAATGCTTAGGAACTAAACCAAAGCAAAGAGAAAACTCTGAAGAATTCTCCACAAAACTCTCTGAAACTTCTCCCCATTGGCATCGATTGCCACAAATGGGCGAAAAGCTAAGAAGACCAATATAAAAGGTGTTCCTCCAAAAGTTGTGTATTTCTCAACAAGAGAGTGGAATGCCGTACACATATCCAAAGGTAATACTTGGAGGAAGACCAACTATATTGAGGCACCAAGATTGCAAAAAGAATGATATGCCACAAAGACATAACAAAGAGAGAAACAAGCAATCAAGCAATCAAAAGATACCAATTGAAGCAAGCTATCAAAAGATATCAACTAAACCAACTAGACCAAAGATCCTACGAGCCATATGAAAAAGATATTATGATATGAGCAGGATTGTTCTAAAGAAACTAGAGAAGCTCCCCATGATTTGTGCACATCAAGAATTTTGTATTTGGATACAAAGTGCACAAAATAGGATCATAGCTCCCCAAAGTCAACAGAAACTAACAACAAGTGCAAGAGAGCATATAGGAAACTAAGCCTAGCGCTTGCAACAAGCACATGGTTGAGCAACATTGTAAAAGAGGCAACTTAAGAACAGGCTCAACCAAAATGATGTGTGTGAGTCATGGCAAAGCACATGAGAAGACTAATATACGGATGAGCATAAGCATCAACATAGTGTCGAATGAATGAGATACACGGTGCAAAGCCTTTCATTCTCACACACAACTAGCAAATGGGTTCACAAGCTTACTAATAAGAAAATAGAGAACCTACGCTTGTGACAACCCGTGGTGAAGATAGACGATGAGAGGCTCATCAAGACGATGGGTACCAATTAAGATGGCAAAAGCCTCGTAAAGATGAGCAAGAGGAAAATAATCTTCACCACACAAGAGTGCATCAAGATGCAACGATAGAGGACACGCACTCTATGCAAAAAGCTTTCACGGAGCCACCAAAGAAATAACATAAGAAAGACAAGGTGGACGTGAAAGAAAGGATATCAATTAGAGATGTAATTTCTCTCAAGTGTATAAGGTTCTAGGTAGACAAAATCATGATGATATATATCTACAAAGAGGGATGTACACCGAAATAGTTACAACATGAAGGAACAAGATATCCACAAGGAAGTCATAAATATACCAATAAGATATTTGCTTGAAAGCATAGCACATGGCTAGATATGGTCTTATTGTATATAAATGAATTCCTACCACACAACCATCAAAGACATCACAACTAGCAACATGAGATCATCGTTGAGATGCTTTGAGAAAGGAAACAAGTATCACAAAAAATGAATTACATGCCATGATACAACCCACACAAGGTTGATGCAAGAAATGTGTGCATGAAGTAGATGATGATACTTGTTCCCGAGATACCATTGGAAGGATGTAGTAGATACCAAATGAAGGTAGATGGTAGTTCATTGATCATCCTAGCTTGACTCCAATATGCACATGGTGACAACACCTTCCTTGTGAGTGAGCCGAGCATCCAATGCATCTCCAAATGTTCCTCTAAGAACAACACAAACTAAACGGTACCCAAACTCATCGGGACCAAATAGTTAGAAACACCGATGCATAGGACAAACTCCACATAAATATGTGCATATATATATATGAAAATGAATTTCATGCACATCTCATCCAATTTGATACTTGGTGGAGTTTCCCTATAAATTGGGTCAAAGAAAGAAAGCATGCCAAAGAAACTACAAGAAGTAAATATGCATGCTCAAGACTTTCAAGAACCGAGACCAAAAGACAAAGAAATACCAAGCGAAGAAAATATACCAAATGAATAAATCATCACTTGGAGGATATCCCAAAAGTTACATCAAGGAATGAGATATCCATTGAGACACTCAAAAGAAGGATGTTAAACTCCCAAAAGAGAGAATGGTTCCAAACAAACCAAGCCCTCTACAAAGTTTCATGATGGCACAAAGTACCAAAAAGAAACGGCTTGCCTTCCACAAACACACACTTGATAAGGATCACAAGAAGAGTGTTCTAAAGAAAATAGGATAGCTCCCCCACGAGTTGTGCATTATATGGGATTTGCATTTGAATACAAAATGCACAAGGTGTGATCACCACTTTCACTATATCTAGAAAGCACTAGACAAGAACGAGAAACAAACAAGATCCACAAGTGGTAGGGAAGACAACGGGAGTTGACACAAACCTTGGCAAGAGAAAAGGCAAATAAAAACAAAAGCCAATGTAAAGATGATCAATAAATTCTACCACACATAAGTGAGTACCAATTGTCGAAAGACAAGAAGTATTTGGAAATAATTCCCGGTGGTAGATAGCAAGGATATCCGACATCATCTTCACACCAAACACAAGCAAATTGCAACTTGTAGAGCTATCATGCCACCTAGGAACAAGATAATTTACAATATCAATTCTAGGTGACAATATCTCAAATGTACACATTTTCTAGGCTAGTAATACACACATAGCATATTACTCCCCCATAATGTGATACCAATTAAAGATAGACAAGAGGCAATTAAAAGGATCCAACAAGAGATAATTAATGGGCAATTTAGAATTTGAATTTCTCATGAGAGATATACCACCTAGAGACTAGATAATCTTGAAATATCAATACTAGATGGTATTACTCATGTACACACATTTATAGGATTGTGAGGTGCACAAAGCACATCACTTCCCCATAATGGGATATTCCATTAATCTCTCACAAGAGCCAACTAAGAAATAAACAAGATGCAAAAAGGCTCAACACACAACACACATGTACATGATGTGCAAACCAACATGCACATACTTGATTTCTCAAGATAAGCAATTTGGAAGCACAACATATACAAGCACATGCAAGATACAAAACCACAACATGCTAAGGGACAAGTAACTTTTAATGTAAGCAATTTAAGCACGAGTTACCGCAAGGAGGAACATTGGATATATGATAGAAAGATAATCTGAATGACTTGGCTTGACACAATATGAATGATGAGGACCCTTAAATCTTCATAATGTAGCCAAGTCTCCAATGACCTCCAACAACACCTATTGATCAAGTTTGAGCTAGTTGGTCCCCAACCAAGTTGGGTCCTAAGAGGTTAGTCACAATAGGCTTGGCCACCCAAATGGTTCTTTTCTTGACACCACTTTGAGCACCAACAAATTTGGCAAACACATTGCCAACCTTATCCTTCCCAAGAGAATAGATATCATCAATAATAATTGGGTTGGATAAGTTACCACTAGTGCATGAAGAAGCGACGTGACCTTTCTCACGACATAGGTAGCAACGTCTACTCTTCACTTTCTTCTCACTTGATTTCTCAACTTGAGAAGCATTAGCTTGAGTCTTCTTGGGAAGAGGCCTTTCTTCAACTTGAGGTTGAGCATGAGAATGCACTTGTAGCCGCTTCCCTTGTTGCTTGTCACTAATGGCCTTCTTCTTCAATGGGAAAGATCTAACATGATGCCCTTCAATTTTGCACTTGAAGCAAATAATCTTGGCGAACTCTTGACTTGTTTTTGGCCCTTCTTGTTGTTGATCTTGGACTTCTTCTTCTTATTGGAGTTGAATCCAAGTCCACCTTTGTCATTGGGGATTTTGTACACTCAATATATTGTTGAGTGTGACCTTCCCTTCATGACACATTTCCAAGTCTTTCATCAAAGAAGTGACTTGGGCCTTGAGCTCTTTGATTTCCTCTACATGGTTAGTCTCAACACAAGTACTAGAGGAAGTATAAGCTTCATCGTTAGAGCAACAAGGCAAGGAAAGCAATTCATCACAAGATGTACCAACATTGTGAGTAGATGAATTACAAGGATTAGCACATATCAATATAGCATTTTGACTAGAAGTAGTGCTAGTATCCACACGAGGCTCACTAGATGTTACCTTAGCAAGCATGGCCTCAAGAGCTATCTTTAGCACATTATGGGATACTAGAAGATCATCATGAGAGCTTGTGAGCCTTACATGATTTTCTTCCAACATTCCATAATTGCTAGATAGCAACTCAAGTTGAGCCCTTAGCTCAACATTCTCCTTCAATATGGATGCTTCACAAGAGATAGAGTTAGTAGCACAAGCATCATCATTAGCAACAAGAGGAGAAGACAACTCGGCAAGCTCTTTTGAGTATGAAGCTTTAAGTTGAGCATGAGACTCGGTGAGTTTGATGAGCTCACTCTTAATGACCCTTGAGCCATTTTCGAGGTGCTCAAAGTCCTCAAGGAGTTTAGCATGCACAACTTCAAGCTCCTCATTTTTAGTTTCAAAATCATTGGCCACCTCAAGAGCTCTATCACGAGATTCCCTCACTCTAGATAATTCTAGAGCAAAAGTCTCCTCAAGAGATTCCTTGGTGGTTTGTTCAAGTTCAAGAGCTTGAGAGAGGTCCGCAATCTCATTAGCGTAATCACGCTCATGACCTTCCATTTTATCAATGGTGACCTCATGCTCCTCAAGATGAGATTCCAACTCATCAATATATTTCTTGCCCTCAATAGTAATAGACATGATTTCCATGAAGTTGGAACGAGCAATTTTATTCTTAAGAAGAGCTTTAAAAATCATTTCCCCTTAATTTTTAAGGAGGCAACATCATCACTCTCTTCATCATAATCAACATCATCATCACTCTTGCCATCATCAATATCATCACAAGATATATTGGGATTCAAAGTAGGAGATACCTTTGAAGCCTTGGCCATAAGGCAAAATGCAATAGATGATGATATAGGATCCCTTGAAGCACCATTCAAGACCACATCTTGTTCCATGGAGTGTTGGGTTTCATCTACATTGTTAGCACAACAACTCGAGGAAATACATGCATTTTTATCATGGCAACAAGATATAGCAAGCATATCATCATGAGATTTAGTCAAGCAACTTCTACATGATATGCAAGGACTATCAACACAAGCAAGTGAAACATTTGGAGTGCTCGAAGTGCTAAAGCCCAAAGACGGAGCATTGCAATAATATAGTGATGAAGAATCATCCACAGAAAGCACACTATCATCATTGCAATGACCGACACTACTCACCATATCATTACCTTGTGGCAAACCACATGTAGGTGAAGTAGAAGAAGTTGAGAAGACTATATGACGGAGGTGGAGGGAGAACAATCATCCCTACAAATCTTGGACACACCATATTTATCTTTAAGCAGTCCACAACTCATGAGCATCTCGAACGGCATGAGTTGAAATATAACTACATTGCTCAAAGCTTCAAAAAACACATTAGAAGCTTGAGCATTGAGATAAGAGTTTTCTCATCCTCTAAAGATAATCTTTGGGGATCCTTTGGAGGAGAAAAACCCATATCTACAATTCGCTCTAAATTAGGGTCCATGACCCTAAAGAGATTAAGCATGCGAATTACCCAAACATCAAAATTTGTTCCATCGAAACTAAGAGTGTCAGAGAAACCTAATCCTCTAGTCGACATCTTTACTCTCTAAGCGGTAAAGCCTAATAAAGAGAGACGAGGCTCTGATACCAATTGAAAGATCGTGGATGTCGCCTAGAGGGGGTGAATAGGCGTTTTAAAATAATTACGGTTTAGGCTTGAACAAATGCGGAATAAACCTAGCGGTTAATTTGTCAAGCACAAAACCTAAAACAACTAGGCTCACCTATGTGCACCAACAACTTATGCTAAGAAATATAAGCAACTATGTGATAGCAAGATATATGACAAAGAACAATATGGCTATCACAAAGTAAAGTGCATAAGTAAAGGGGCTCGGGTAAGAGATAATCGAGGCACGCAGAGACGATTTATGTATCCCAAGTTCACACCCTTGCGGATGCTAATCTCCGCTTGGAGCGGTGTGGAGGCACAATGCTCCCCAAGAAGCCACTAGGGCCACCGTAATCTCCTCACGCCCTCGCACAATGCAAGATGCCGTGATTCCACTAAGGGACCCTTGAGGCGGTCACCGAACCCGTACAAATGGCGACCCTTGGGGCGGTCACCAAACCGTACACTTTGGCAACCCTTGGGGCGGTCACGGTACCCGTCAAATTGCTGAGGCGATCTCCACAACCTAATTGGAGACCCCGACGCTTTCCCGGAGCTTTACACCACAATGATTGAGCTCCGAACACCACCAACCGACTAGGGCGCCCAAGCACCCAAGAGGAACAAGCTCAAGGGCACCAAGCACCCAAGAGTAAAGCTTCACAACTTGTAACTTCCACGTATCACCGTGGAGAACTCAAACCGATGCACAAATGCAATGGCAAGGGCACACAGAGTGCCCAAGTCCTTCTCTCTCAAATCCCACCAAAGCAACTAATGCTAGGGAGGAAAATGAGAGGAAGAACAAGAAGGAGAACACCAAGAACTCCAAGAACTAGATCCAAGGGGTTCCCTCACATAGAGGAGAAAGTGATTGGTGGAAATGTGGATCTAGATCTCCTATCTCTTTTCCCTCAAAAACTAGCAAGAATCCATGGAGGGATTGAGAGTAGCAAGCTCAAGGAAGGTCAACAATGGGGGCAAAACGAAGCTCAAGAGATAGGGAACCATTGGGGAAGAAGACCCCTTAAATAGGTCCCCACGAATCTGCCCGTTATGTGCAGAATAACATAGGAGCGGTACAACCGCTATGAGCACCGGTACAACCGGTAACAGGCAATAAGCGGTACAACCGGCCCACAACCGCCCAACAACCGCACCACAACAGAAACTAGTCCGGTGGTGGAGCGGTACATGGCCGGTACAACCTCCGGACCAATTCTGGAGCGGTACAACCGAAGGAAATATGCCCTAGAGGCAATAATAAAGTTATTATTTATTTCCTTATATCATGATAAATGTTTATTATTCATGCTAGAATTGTATTAACCGGAAACATAATACATGTGTGAATACATAGACAAACAGAGTGTCACTAGTATGCCTCTATTTGACTAGCTCGTTAATCAAAGATGGTTATGTTTCCTAACCATAGACATGAGTTGTCATTTGATTAACGGGATCACATCATTAGGAGAATGATCTGATTGACATGACCCATTCCGTTAGCCTAGCACTTGATCGTTTAGTATGTTGCTATTGCTTTCTTCATGACTTATACATGTTCCTGTAACTATGAGATTATGCAACTCCGTTTACGGAGGGACACTTTGGGTACTACCAAACGTCACAACGAATCGGGTGATCATAAAGGAGTACTACAGGTGTCTCCAAAGGTACTTGTTGGGTTGGCGTATTTCGAGATTAGGTTTTGTCACTCCGATTGTCGGAGAGGTATCTCTGGGCCTTCTCGGTAATACACATCACATAAGCCTTGCAAGCATTACAACTAATGAGTTAGTTGTGAGATGATGTATTACGGAACGAGTAAAGAGACTTGCCAAGAATGAGATTGAACTAGGTATTGGATACCGACGATCGAATCTCGGGTAAGTAACATACCGATGACAAAGGGAACAACGTATGTTGTTATGCGGTCTGACCGATAAAGATCTTCAGAGAAAATGTAGGAACCAATATGGGCATCCAGGTCCCGCTATTGGTTATTGACCGGAGATGTGTCTCGGTCATGTCTACATTGTTCTCGAACCGTAGGGTCCGCACGCTTAAGGTTTCAAGGACGGTTATATTATGAGTTTGTGTATTTTGATGTACCGAAAGTTGTTCGAGTCCCGGATATGATCACGGACATGACGAGGAGTCTCGAAATGGTCGAGACATAAAGATTAATATATTGGACGGATATATTTGGACACCGGAAAGGTTCGGAGAAGTTTGGAGCTCCGGAGGTTACCGGAACCCCCGGGAGGTATATGGGCCTTATTGGGCCCATGTAGTAGGAAGGAGAAGGAACAAGGGAGGCGCGCCCCAAGCCCAATCCGAATTGGGGAGGGGGCCGCCCCCTTTCCTTTCTCCTTCCCCTCTTCCTATTCCTACCACTGGTACTACTTCCTAATACTAGTACTCCTTCCTTCCCTCCAAATAAGATAAGGAAAGAGAGGGAAACCTACTTGGAGTAGGTTTCCTCCCATGGTGCGCCCCCTTGTGGCCGGCCACCTCCCTCCCTCCTTTATATACGGGGAGGGGCACCCTAGAACACACAAGTTGATCCTTGAGATCGTTCCTTAGCCGTGTGCGGTGCCCCTCCACCATATTCCACCTCGGTCATATCATAGCGGTGCTTAGGGCGAAGCCTGCGTCCGGTGAAACATCAAGATCGTCACCACGCCGTCAGGTTGACGGAACTCCTCTCCCGGAGCTTTGCTGGATCGGAGCCCGAGGAGCGCCATCGAGCTGAACGTGTGCCAAGAACTCGGAGGCGCCGGAGTAACGGCGCTGGATCGGCTGGATCGCGAGGAGAACGTGACGACTACTTCCTCTACGTCATCATCGACTCGGAGGTGCCGGAGTAACGGCATCGATCGGCAGGATCGCGAGGAGAACGTCGACTACTTCCTCTACATTGTGATCGCTTCCGCCACGGTTCACGAGGGTACGTAGACAACACTCTCCCCTCTCGTTGCTATGCCATCACCATGGTCCTGTGTGCGAGGGAAATTTTTGAAATTACTGCGTTCCCCAACAAAGGGCATCGAGCCTGGTTTTATGCGTTGATGTCATATGCACGAGTAGAACACAAGTGAGTTGTGGGCGATACAAGTCATACCGCCTACCAGCATGTCATACTTTGGTTCAGCGGTATTGTGAGATGAAGCGGCCCGGACCGACATTACGCCAGACGCTTACGCGAGACTGGTTTCACCGTTACGAGCATTCGTGGCTTAAAGGTGGCTGGCGGGTGTCTGTCTCTCTCACTTTA
Source organism: Aegilops bicornis (assembly GCA_021605145.1). Lineage (NCBI taxonomy): Eukaryota > Viridiplantae > Streptophyta > Magnoliopsida > Poales > Poaceae > Aegilops > Aegilops bicornis. The sequence goes on from CM038671.1 coordinate 108,742,291, forward strand.
GTTGAACTGAGTATGGCTACGCCCGATCCTTGAGAAGGTTAAACGGAGTCTATTTGACGAAGTATCGTTGTGGTTTTAATGCGTAGGTAAGAACGGTTCTTGCTCAGCCCGTAGCAGCCACGTAAAACTTGCAACAACAAAGTAGAGGACGTCTAACTTGTTTTTGCAGGGCATGTTGTGATGTGATATGGTCAAGACGTGATGCTATATTTTATTGTATGAGATGATCATGTTTTGTAACCGAGTTATCGGCAATCGGCGTGAGCCATATGGTTGTCGCTTTATTGTATGAAATGCAACGCCTGTAATTGCTTTACTTTATCACTAAGTGGTAGCGATAGTCGAGAAGCAATAGATGGCGAAACGACAACGATGCTACGATGGAGATCAAGGTGTCGCTACCGGTGACGATGGTGATCATGATGGTGCTTCGAGATGGAGATCACAAGCACAAGATGATGATGGCCATATCATATCACTTATATTGATTGCATGTGATGTTTATCCTTTATGCATCTTATTTTGCTTTGATTGACGGTAGCATTTTAAGATGATCTCTCACTAAAATTATCAAGTAGTGTTCTCCTGAGTATGCACCGTTGCCAAAGTTCGTCGTGTCGAGACACCACGTGATGATCGGGTGTGATAAGCTCTACGTCCATCTACAACGGGTGCAAGCCAGTTTTGCACACGCAGAATACTCAGGTTATACTTGACGAGCCTAGCATATGCAGATATGGCCTCGGAACACGGAGACCGAAAGGTCGAGCGTGAATCATATAGTAGATATGATCAACATAAGATGTTCACCATTGAAAACTACTCCATCTCACGTGATGATCGGTTATGGTTTAGTTGATTTGGATCACGTGATCACTTAGATGACTAGAGAGATGTCTGTCTAAGTGGGAGTTCTTAAGTAATATTATTAATTGAACTTAAATTTATCATGAACTTAGTACCTGATAGTATCTTGCTTGTATATGTCTGTTTGTAGTTAGATGGCTCGTCTTTGTTGTTCCGTTGAATTTTAATGCGTTCCTTGAGAAAGCAAAGTTGAAAGATGATGGTAGAAATTACACGGACTGGGTCCGTAATCGAGGATTATCCTCATTGCTGCACGTAAGAGTTACGCCCCGGATGCACCGCTAGGTGCCGTGCCTCCGCTGATGCAACTGACGATGTTAAGAACGTCTGGCAGAGCAAAGCTGATGACTACTCTATAGTTCAGTGTGCCATGCTTTACGGCTTAGAACCGGGTCTTCAACGACGTTTTGAAAGTCGTGGAGCATATGAGATGTTCCAAGAGTTGAAGTTGATATTTCAACAGAATGCCCGGATTGAGAGATATGAAGTCTCCAATAAGTTCTATAGCTGCAAAATGAAGGAGAATGGGTGCATCGGTGAGCACATACTCGTAATGTCCGGGTATTACAATCACTTGACTCAACCGGGAGTTGATCTTCCGGATGATTGTGTCATTGACAGAATTCTTCAATCAACGCCACCAAGCTACAAAGGCTTCGTGATGAACTATAATATGCAAGGGTTAGTAAAGACTATGCTCGAGCTCTTCGCAATGCCGAAAGTCATGGAGGTAGAAATCAAGAAGGAGCATCAAGTGTTGATGGTCAATAAGACCACTAGTTTCAAGAAGAAAGGCAAAGGGAAGAAGAAGGGGAAATTCAAGAAGAACAGCAAACAAGTTGCTGCTCAAGGGAAGAAACCCAAGTCTGGACCTAAACCTGAAATCGAGTGCTTCTACCGCAAGCAGACTGGTCATCGGAAGCGGAACTGCCCCAAGTATTTGGCGGATAAGAAGGATGGCAAGGTGAACAAAGGTATATGTGATATACATGTTATTGATGTGTACCTTACTAGAGCTCGCAGTAGCACTGGGTATTTGATACCGGTTACATTGCTAATATTTGCAACTCAAACAGGGACTACAGATTGCTTAACACCGGCAAAGGACGAGGTGACGATGCGCGGGAAATGGTTCCAAAGTCGATGTGATCGCAATCGGCACGCTACCTCTACATCTACCTTCGGGATTAGTTTTAGACCTAAATAATTGTTATTTGGTGCCGCGTTGAGCATGAACATTATATCTGGATCTTGTTTGATGCGAGACGGTTATTCATTTAAATCGAGAGAATAAAGGTTGTTCTATTTATATGAATAATATCTTTTATGGTCATGCGCCCTTGAAGAGTGGTCTATTTTAATGAATCTCGATAGTAGTGATACACATTTTCATAATGTTGACACCAAAAGATGAAGAGTTGATAATGATAGTGATACTTATTTGTGTCATTGACGTTTATGTCATATCTGTATAAAGCGCATGAAGAAACTCCATCTCGATGGACTTTTGGAGTCACTTGATTATGAATCACTTGGCACTTGCGAACCGTGCCTCATGGGCAAGATGACTAAAACCCCGTTCTCGATTACTATGGAGAGAGCAACAGATTTGTTGAAAATCATATATACAGATGTATGTGGTCCAATGAATGTTGAGGCTCGTGGCGGATATCGTTATTTTCTCACCTTCACAGATGATTTAAGCAGATATGGGTATATCTTCTTAATGAAACATAAGTCTGAGACATTTGAAAAGTTCAAAGAATTTCAGAGTGAAGTTGAAAATCATCGTAATAAGAAAATAAAGTTTCTTCGATCCGATCGTGGAGGCGAATATTTGAGTTACGAGTTTGGTCTACATTTGAAACAATGCGGAATAGTTTCAACTCACGCCACCCGAACACCACAGCGCAATGGTGTGTCCGAACGTCGTAATCGCACTTTACTAGATATGGTGCGATCTATGATGTCTCTTACAGATTTACCGCTATCGTTTTGGGGTTATGCTCTTGAGACGGCCGCATTCACGCTGAATAGAACACCGTCAAAATCCGTTGAGATGACACCTTATGAACTGTGGTTTAGCAAGAAACTAAAGTTGTCATTTCTTAAAGTTTGGGGATGCGATGCTTATGTGAAAAAGCTTCAACCTGATAAGCTCGAACCTAAATCGGAGAAATGTGTCTTCATAGGATACCCAAAGGAGACAGTTGGGTACACCTTCTATCACAGATCCGAAGGCAAGACATTTGTTGCTAAGAATGGATCCTTTCTAGAGAAGGAGTTTCTCTCGAAAGAAGTGAGTGGGAGGAAAGTAGAACTTGATGAGGTAATCGTACCTTCTCCCTTATTTGAAAGTAGTTTATCACGTAAACCAGTTTCTGCGATATCTACACCAAATAGTGAGGAAGTTGATGATGTTGATCATGAAACTTCAGATCAAGTTACTACTGAACCTCGTAGATCAACCAGAATAAAATCCGCACTGTGAGTGGTACGGCAATCCTGTTCGGAAGTCATGCTACTAGATCATGATGAACCTACGAACTATGAAGAAGCGATGGTGAGCCCAGATTCCGCAAAATGGCTTGAGGCCATGAAATCTGAGATGGGATCCATGTATGAAAACAAAGTGTGGACTTTGGTTGACTTGCCCGAGGGTCGGCAAGCAATAGAAAACAAGTGGATCTTCAAGAAGAAGACTGATGCTGACGGTAATATTGCTGTCTACAAAGCTCGACTTGTCGCAAAGGGTTTTCGACAAGTTCAAGGGGTTGACTACGATGAGACCTTTTCACCCGTAGCGATGCTTAAGTCTGTCCGAATCATGTTAGCAATTGCCGCATTTTATGATTATGAAATTTGGCAAATGGATGTAAAGACCGCATTCTGAATGGGTTTACGGAAGAAGAGTTGTATATGATGCAACCAGAAGGTTTTATCGATCCAAAGGGAGCTAACAAAGTGTGCAAGCTCCAAATGATCCATTTATGGACTGGTGCAAGCATCTCGGAGTTGGAATAAACGTTTTGATAGTGTGATCAAAGTATTTGGGATTATACAGACTTATGGAGAAGCCTATATTTACAAGAAAGTGAGTGGGAGCTCTGTAGCATTTCTGATATTATATGTAGATGACATATTACTGATCGGAAATGATATAGAATTTCTGGATAGCATAAAGGGATACTTGAACAAGAGTTTTTCGATGAAAGACCTTGGTGAAGCTGCTTACATATTGGGCATCAAGATCTATAGAGATAGATCAAGACGCTTAATTGGACTTTCACAAAGCACATACCTTGATAAAGTTTTGAAGAAGTTCAAAATGGATCGTGCAAAGAAAGGTTTTTACACAGACATTACAAGGTGTGAGATTGAGTCGACTCAATGCCCCACCACGCAGAAGATAGAGAGAAAATGAAAGATGTTCCTATGCTTCAGCCATAGGCTCTATCATGTATGCAATGCTGTGTACCAGACACGACATATGCTTAGCTGTAAGCTTGGCAGGAAGGTACCAAAGTAATCCAGAGTGGATCATCGACAGCGGTCAAGAACATCTGAAATACACGAAAAGGACTAAGGATATGTTTCTCGTATATGGAGGTGACAAAGAGCTAGTCGTAAATGGTTACGTCGATGCAAGTTTTGACACTGATCCGGACGATTCTAAATCGCAAACCGGATACGTGTTTTTGTTAAACGGTGGAGCCGGTTGGTGCAGTTCTAAACAAAGCGCCGTATGGGGATCTACATGTGAAGCAGAGTACATAGCTGCTTCGAAGCAGCAAATGAAGGAGTCTGGATGAAAGAGTTCATTTCCGATCTAGGTGTTGTACCTAGTGCATCGGGACCAATGAAGATCTTCCGTGACAATCTTGGTGCAATTTCCTTGGCAAAGGAATCCAGATTTCACAAGAGGACCAAGCATATCAAGAGACGCCTTCAATTCCATTCGGGACCAAGTCCAAGTGGGAGACATAGAGATTTGCAAAATACATACGGATCTGAACATTGCAGACACTGTTGACTAAGCCTCTTCCACGAGCAAAACATGATCAGCACCAAGACTCCATGGGTGTTAGAATCATTCTTGAGTGAACTAGATTATTGACTCTAGTGCAAGTGGGAGACTGAAGGAAATATGCCCTAGAGGCAATAATAAAGTTATTATTTATTTCCTTATATCATGATAAATGTTTATTATTCATGCTAGAATTGTATTAACCGGAAACATAATACATGTGTGAATACATAGACAAACAGAGTGTCACTAGTATGCCTCTACTTGACTAGCTCGTTAATCAAAGATGGTTATGTTTCCTAACCATAGACATGAGTTGTCATTTGATTAACGGGATCACATCATTAGGAGAATGATCTGATTGACATGACCCATTCCGTTAGCCTAGCACTTGATTGTTTAGTATGTTGCTATTGCTTTCTTCATGACTTATACATGTTCTGTAACTATGAGATTATGCAACTCCCGTTTACGGAGGAACACTTTGGGTACTACCAAACGTCACAACGTAATCGGGTGATCATAAAGGAGTACTACAGGTGTCTCCAAAGGTACTTGTTGGGTTGGCGTATTTCGAGATTAGGTTTTGTCACTCCGATTGTCGGAGAGGTATCTCTGGGCCTTCTCGGTAATACACATCACATAAGCCTTGCAAGCATTACAACTAATGAGTTAGTTGTGAGATGATGTATTACGGAACGAGTAAAGAGACTTGCGATGCTTGAGATTGAACTAGGTATTGGATACCGACGATCGAATCTCGGGTAAGTAACATACCGATGACAAAGGGAACAACGTATGTTGTTATGCGGTCTGACCGATAAAGATCTTCAGAAAATGTAGGAACCAATATGGGCATCCAGGTCCCGCTATTGGTTATTGACCGGAGATGTGTCTCGGTCATGTCTACATTGTTCTCGAACCGTAGGGTCCGCACGCTTAAGGTTTCGATGACGGTTATATTATGAGTTTGTGTATTTTGATGTACCGAAAGTTGTTCGGAGTCCCGGATATGATCACGGACATGACGAGGAGTCTCGAAATGGTCGAGACATAAAGATTAATATATTGGACGGATATATTTGGACACCGGAAAGGTTCCGGAGAAGTTTGGAGCTCCGGGAGGTTACGGAACCCCGGGAGGTATATGGGCCTTATTGGGCCCATGTAGGAGGAAGGAGAAGGAACAAGGGAGGCGCGCCCCCAAGCCCAATCCGAATTGGGGAGGGGCCGGCCCCCCCCTTTCTCCTTCCCCTCTTCCTATTCCAACTACTAGTACTACTTCCTAATACTAGTACTCCTTCCTTCCCCTCCAAATAAGATAAGGAAAGAGAGGAAACCTACTTGGAGTAGGTTTCCCCCTCCTATGGTGCGCCCCCCTTGTGGCCGGCCACCTCCTCCCTCCCTCCTTTATATACGGGGGAGGGGGGGCACCCTAGAACACACAAGTTGATCCTTGAGATCGTTCCTTAGCCGTGTGCGGTGCCCCCCTCCACCATATTCCACCTCGTTCATATCATAGCGGTGCTTAGGCGAAGCCCTGCGTCGGTGAAACATCAAGATCGTCCTGCACGTCGTCTTGTGGAACTCCCTCTCCCGGAGCTTTGCTGGATCGGAGCCCGAGGAGCGCCATCGAGCTGAGCGTGTGCCAAGAACTCGAGGCGCCGAGTAACGGCGCTGGGATCGGCTGGATCGCGAGGAGAACGTCGACTACTTCCTCTACGTCATCATCGACTCGGAGGTGCGAGTAACGGCACCTTTGGGATCGGCAGGATCGCGAGGAGAACGTACGACTACTTCCTCTATGTTGTGATCGCTTCCGCTTACGGTCTACGAGGGTACGTAGACAACACTCTCCCCTCTCGTTGCTATGCCATCACCATGGTCCTGTGTGTGCGTAGGAAATTTTTTGAAATTACTGCGTTCCCCAACAACAACCGCTCCAAACACCGGTTGTACCGGTCAACCGGTACAACCTCTCTATGGGGCGGTACAACCTCTCAATGTAAAACAGCAATATCAAAACAGCCACAACTTTCGCATACGAGCTCCGAATTCGATGAAACCAAGTTTGTTGGAAAGCTAGGGACAAGGGCTAACACAATCTTGAGAGAAATACCAATAATAAGAAAATGAGAAAAGGCCCAAAAGAAAAAGGTGAGAACCCTTCCTCGGAAAAGACCGGTAAAACCTCCAACACCGAAAACATCATAGAAGATGCATGCAAACTCCGTTTTCGATGAACTCAAGCTGGTCATAAAGATGACCATAAGCTCTAAGACTCACAAAGAGAACCAAGAAACATGATGCAAGGATGCAATGGTTTGAGCTCTCGACGAACGATACGATCAAGCTACTCACTTGAGAGCCCCCCTTAATAGTACGACTATCGATCCTATAACCCGGTCTCCCAACTACCACCATGAGACCGGTAAAATAGAAAACCTATCAAGGGCAAACCTTTGCCTTGCACATGATCCACTTGAGCTAGATGATGACGATCTTGTCCTCCTCAAGATGGACCACCTTTCTTGATTGCGATGGGTCGATGGAGACTAGATGAGTGCTCTCCCATACTCCACTATGGGTGAGCCACTCTTCGGCACTTCTTCACAAGTCCATTGACACCACAATGGATGGAAAGCTTCAAGCACTTGATCTCTTCGTGATGCTCCACTTGAACTTGCACGCGGCAATCTTGATGACGATCACTACTTGATGTCATCCTTTCCATGGGTTGTATGATATCTTCCTCTTGGCGCAAGCCCATGGACACGCACCTAACCCCACATAGACTCTCACATAGACCATGGGTTAGTACAGAAAGTGCAATGGATAATGCTTACCATACCATGGGATCACTTGATCCCTCTCGGTACATCTTCTATGCTTTGTGAGTTGATCAACTTGATTCACTCTTGACTTAGTCTTGATCAACCTTGAATCTTTCCAACTCTCTTCGGTTGGATGATGTCTTGAAGGTAAACATGAATGATCACACAATCTTCTTCTTCAAGACATGCTTGCAATAAGCTCAACACTCACATGACCAATCTTTGGATAATTCCTTAATAGCACCTTGGTCAACACATAAACTCCTTGAAACCAACACATGGACTTCAAGAAATGCCTATTGACAAATCCTTCAAATATAACTCAATGCAACCATTAGTCCATAGAGAATGTCATCAATTACCAAAAACACACATGGGGGCACCGCATGTCCTTTCACCAGCGACGGCTGAGACCCGCTCGAGGGCTGGGACCCGAGGACGTAGAGCGTCGGCATCTAACCAAATTTGCAGGAACACGTCACAAGTTAAGGCCCAGTGCCAGGCGCAACCCGCCTTGAGGTAGGGCCCGTGGAGTCCCACGCTGGCTCGCGGGTGCCCAGATACACCTCGCCAGCCCTCTTGTGCCAGCCACGTGTCGTATGGGATGTACACGCCCCGGGGGCTCCTCCCGGAGGGGAGCCCCCTCCCACGCACCAGTGGAAGCACCATGCTCCGCGCTGGCTGATGACACTGCCGAGGAGCGGCTATGCCCGTACACATACGTAAGTGCTATGCTCCGCGCTGGTGATAAACAACTGAGGGTGGCCCCGGGACTCATCAACCTCAGGGAGCCCAGAGCTCAGTGTCTGGCCTCATCGCAACGCCTCCCCTCGGGAGTGTCGCGAGGGGCTGGGCACGGGCTACGCTGGGTCACGCCAGACGACGCCACCCAGCCAGGCCCCTCGGGCCTGGTTCGTCAGACGCTCCATCCTGGCGGAGCCAAGGTACGAAGGGCGTTTGAGCGTCAAGGGGGACTCCTGAGTATCGCGACTCAGGAGCCTAACTTGTCACGTAGCCCCTCACTCCTTGGTCCCGTCCTGGTTTCCGGTCGTGGCTAACAGCGGCTGAGGTATGCGCGGGGGCCGGGCTCTGCCGGCGTAGAACATAAGCAAGTAGGAAGGAGAAGCGCAAATCTCAAGGAATTTAAAAGCAAACATTACAGTCCATAACTGTTATCACAACACCAAACGCAAGTTTAAACGCCTCCCCGAGGCATGATGCATGTTGCAGGAGCTGAAAGTAGAACAGGAGCCACAACGGAGTCACTTGTTGGCGGCGGAGCTGCGCGGAGCGGGTTCGCCTCGTGAAGCCTCAAGACCGGCAGCGCCTCGCTTCGGCTTGGTGCTGAAGGCCCGAAACTTCGACAGAAGAGCCTCCGCACGACCCTTCACGGCCTCAGCAGCGGATTGGAAAAGGCCCACAACCTGTGAAGAAGGCGAACGCCTGTGAAGCTGTTGCGTTTTGGAAAAGGCCCAGAGCCTGTGAAGAAGGCGAACGCCTGTGAAGCTGTTGCGTTCTGGAAAAGGCCCAGAGCCTGTGAAGAAGGCGAATGCCTATGAAGCTGTTACGTTCTGGAAAAGGCCTAGAGCCTGTGAAGAAGGCGAACGCCTATGAAGCTGTTGCGTTTTGGAAAAGGCCCAGAGCCTGTGAAGCTGTTACGTTCTGGAAAAGGCCCAGAGCCTGTGAAGAAGGCGAACACCTGTGAAGTTGTCGCATTTTGGAAAAGGCCCGGTGCTTGTGAAGAAGGCAAACGCCTGTGAAGTTTATCTTTCTGAGAAAGGCCCGGAGCCTGTGAAGAAGGCCAATGCCTGTGAAGCTCGCCGCCCGTGACACTCTCACGTAATAATGAGTTGGGGCTGTACACGCCCGAGTCTCGAGGCGCCCGGCCTCGGGCCTGGGCTCCCTCCCACGCCCAGTGGCAACACTTAGCTCCTATTTGGTGAGAAGACGTCGAAGACTAGATTAGGTGCCGGACGCGGCTTTTCTCATTTGCTTTCTGCAGTTGGCTTGTTCGTCCCCATTCGAGGTTTTATTGAAGTTGTTGTCGTCTTTGGCTTGTGACTCTTTGCCTTTTTCGCTCCCCTGCCCCGATTTCTCTCGCGCAACTCGCGAGGGAGCAACGCGGGCACCCTCGTGAGTGTTTTCTGCCCTTATCGTTCGAGGCTTCCCTACCTGGGTCCACTACAGGAGCACCCCTCCAGTCTGTGCCCCACGGGCACCGCGACACGAACACAGGACCTGGGTCGGTCGCCTCCACAGCTGAGGCCGGGAGCTACCTTTCCAGACTAACCCTCGCAGGACTTGAAGCGTTCGACGAGGCCTCGGCCTCGGGAAGAAAAGGTCACGACAGGCCCCCCCGAGCTAAGTAATTTCTACGCGCAGGCGTGCGGCACAAAGGCACAATACCGAAATAGCGGAAGCAAGACGATAATTAACAGCAATAGTCCAAGCACGCCTGGGCCCCACACCATCTGCCTCTTTGCGCAGAAAAGGAAAAAGAACAAAACAGGCGCGACTCGCCCGACACCAACTCGCGGGGGAGACTCGAACTGCCTCCGGAGCTCAGGCGGACTCCATCTCGCGCTTCACCGAGGTGCGACGGCGGGCAGACCCGCTACCTCCCTCCAGGCGGGCATGGCAGCGAGGAGGCTGATCGCGGCCACCGCTGGAGGAGCCGCTGCCCAAAGAAGAGCCATCGAAGCTCGATGAACCCCGAGCGCCGCCGACCACGCGCGCGCTGTCGTCTTCATCGCCGCTGGGGCTGGACCCACGGCCGCGGTCGTCGTTCTTAGGGCAGCACCCAGCGCGACGACCATCTTCCCCGAACACCCTCACGTAGAGGGTGGCATCGCCGTCGAACTTGAAGTGCAGGGTGCACCGCCGGCTCAGACCACGCGCGCGGGCAAACGTTTGCCAGCCGCGGGTCAGGGCCAGGCTCCCGGCTGCAGAGACCTCTAGCGAAGCCCAGGAGGCCCGGCTGCAGCAACCATCCGCCTGAAGCCAGAGGCCGCCCGGGGCACCAGCCGGAAGCTCACCTAGGAGGAAGCGAGGAAGCTAGAGCCGGGTGCTGGTCGGCTCCGCCGACCACACAACGAACTCCGGCAGCACCTCTGCCGAGTGGAAGCGCGGCCTAGGGGGTCGCGCGGCCATAGCGCGCCCCCCAGAAATGGCCTGCCGCCCGTCACCACGCGGGAGATCACCTCCACGGCCGCGAGGAGCTACCATGGGAGCCACAGGGTGTTTGAGGGGACAGCCTCGACCGCGCTTGGGCGGGGGAGAGTCGGGCTCCACCTGGCGGGCCTTTCCTTTCTCCGCGGCCGAGAACCTCTTTGGCGGAGCCATTAAGAAGAAGGAGAAGCAAGAGGGCATGGACCGGAAGGGCAGGCGCCGTCCCGTACTTGTAGCTAGAGGAGGCCAACCGTCGGCCTCCAGGATCACAGGTAATCATGACCCGCTTTGCGTGCAGGGACTTATCAGTTCGTGCAGTTGCCGAGGCGTCATGGGGGATCGGAGCCGCCCACGTCCAATCAACCGCCATGCGGCGCCCAAGGCCGCAGGCTGTTAGGGCCCGCGGCGCTTCACACTTGCCCCTTCGCTTCCTTGCTCAGCCAAGTCTGGGCGCGCCTTGGGCCCGGGGGCTACCGTCGGCGTTCTGGGAACGGGGTACCAGACTTGCTCGCTGCGGCTCGTGGCGCGTGGCTCAAGGGGTGGCCCAGCACGGCCCATCTTCATCAGCACAAGCTCAAGACCCTCGCGAGGGGCCAAGCCTCGCGGGGCGGACGACAGGGAGCTTCCTCAGGCACGGCCTCGTCAGGCTGGCTCGCGAGGAGGCGGAGAGATCAAGGCGGGGTACCTCACAAGGTGCCCATGATGCAAGCCATGACGACCAAGGGCGCCAGGCAGGCGCCAGCCCGCGCAGTGTCCTCCTTTCCTCTTTGGTGCAAAGGGAGCAAGTGCAAAGTAGAGCATCAAGCAAAGGCATCCGTTTGATTAACGAGACCAAGACCGTCGCAATGGCAGGAAGGAAGTCATCGTGGAGCCCAAGCCAAGGCCACCACCAGAGCCTTTGACAGCGAGGACCAACTTTAGTCGGGATAAGTGTACTAGATGTTCCCCTTCAAAATGGCCAATTGTTGGCGCCCTTCACCTTTCGATATTTGGGAAGAGGCCGGGGCCCTTGCCTATAAATAGGACTAGCCACCCACAGGGTGGAGGCATCTAGAAATCTTGGAGATCGCATAGAGAGAGAGAGAGGAGCCTGAACTCCCCTAGCAGTTCATCGCACCACCAAGAATGACCCTCGCGAGGCTGTTCTTCCTTGTGTTGTTCATCATCAGCCCAAGAGACAATCCACCACACCACAAACTAGAGTAGGGTATTACACCACAATGGTGGCCCGAACTAGTATAAACCCTGTGTCTCTTGTGTTGTTCTTTTCATAGCTTAGATCCTAGCGAGGCGGCGAGGTGCAGGTAGGTAGAGGGCGAGATCTCCACGCGCACCCCAGTGTTCGAACCTAGAGGGTCTGCCGGAACCCGAAATCCGACATTAAGTTCATGGAAAACGGAGTAATGCAATAAGAACGATGACATGACGTAGACAAGATCCGTTTATCTATTGCGTAGATATAGATCCCATCTTTTATCCTTAGTAGCAAGGATACATACGTGTCGGTTCCCTTTCTGTCACTGGGATCTAGAACCATAAGATCGAACCCACTACAAAGCACCTCTTCCCATTGCAAGATAAATAGATCAAGTTGGCCAAACAAAACCCAAATATCGGAGAAGAAATACGAGGCTATAAGCAATCATGCATATAAGAGATCAAAGAAACTCAAATAACTTTCATGGATATAAAAAGATAGATCTGATCATAAACTCAAAGTTCATCGATCCCAACAAACACACCGCAAAAGAGTTACATCATATGTATCTCCGAGAGACCATCGTATTGAGAATTCAGCGAGAGAGAGAGGAAGCCATCTAGATACTAACTACGGACCCGAAGGTTTACAAAGAACTACTGACGCATCATCGAAGAGGCACCAATGGAGGTGGTGAACCCCATCCGAGATGGTGTCTAGATTGGATCTGGTGGTTCTGGACTCTACGGCGGCTAGATGAATATTTCGTCGACGTGCTTAGGGTTTCTGGAATATTGGGGTATTTATAGAGCAAAGAGGCGGTCCGGGGGGCACCCGAGGTGGGCACAACCCACTAGGGCGCGCCTGGGCCTCCTGGCGCACCCTGGTGGGTTGTGCCCTCCTCGAGGCACCCCCAGGCGCAGCCAGGGCCCATTATGTTCCTTTTGGTCCAAAAAAATCTCCTTGGAGTTTTTTTGCGTTTGGACTCCGTCTGATATTGATTTCCTGCGATGTAAAAAACATGCAGAAAACAGCAACTCGCACTTGGCACTATGTCAATAGGTTAGTACCAAAAATGATATAAAATGACTATAAAATGATTATAAAACATCCAAGATTGATAATATAATAGCATGGAACAATAAAAAATTATAGATACGTTGGAGACGTATCAGTCGCCGAGGGGTCGAGGTTCGAGGATCGCCGAGGGGTCGAGGGTTGAGGTTCGAGGATCGCTGAGGGGTCGAGGGTCGAGCGTCGGGAACTAGGGTAGAGGGTCGAGGGTCAGGAACTAGGGTAGAGGGCTGAGGGTCGGGAACTAGGGTCAAGGTTCGCCAAGGGGTCCAGGGTCCAGGGTCGTCGAGGGGTCGAGGGTCGAGGATCGCCGAGGGGTCGAGAGGGGACGTCGATCAACCCCCTCTCGCTCAACCAACTCTCGACCCAAACCCTAAAAAACCGTTGTCGATCTCCTACCCCCTCCCGCCCCTACCCGACAAACTCTCTCAAGATTTATAAGAGATTTATCAAGAATGCCCCCATTATGGATGTGCATAATTAAGTTGATCCATATTTTTTCTGATCTCATCTACGCTTCTATATGTGCACGTTCTCTTGTGTCAAAGTATTGAAGAAATCCATGTTTTCATAATTAGCCGGAAGTAATTGGCGCATAATGGTATAAAGCTCTCCAAAGTTATTTTGGAAAGGAGTCCTGATAGGATAATTCACTTTTTGGTACGAAGTTCATCAAAGGCCTTACAAATAGCGATATTCGAAAGGCTCTTGTTGAACTTCGTACCAAAAAGCGTATTATCCTATCAGGACCCCGTTCCAAAATAACTTTGGAGAGCTTCATACCATCATGCGCCTGTTACTTTCGGCTAATGATGAAGCCATGGTTTTCTTGAATCCTTTCACACTAGACAACGTGACATATAGAAGGGTAGATGAGATCAGGAAAATAGGGACCATTTTCTGCACATCCAGAATGGCGCCATTTTGTTAAATCCCTTGTTTGACATTCATGAGAGAGGTGGTCCGGACGTCGGACATTCATGAGAGAGGTGGTCCGGGCCAAACCCTAAAAGCATTGCCGAGGCCACCCCAAACCCCAGAAGCATCGAGGCCACCCAAATTTACCAAGTTAAAAGAGCGTTGTCGAGGCACCCCAAACCCTAGAAGCGTTGTCGAGGCCACCCCAAACCCTAGAAGCATTGTCGAGGCCACCCCAAACTGTAGAAGCATCGAGGCCACTAATTAATATTCCTTGTTGTGATTAGCTATCTATGTCTATATTTGCCACTAATATATCCATCTCTCATGTTTGTATATTAATTGCCATGTTGTAATATTTGCAGAAACTATGGAGCAAAGAGACTTGGAAACATAACAGTTGTTGGGGGACATAATCCTCGGCGGAGGTGATGTCTTGTTGTATCTCAACGACACCGATGGTCTGGAAGGAGAGGGTGAAGGCTCCAGTGATCGAACAATGGAGGAGGAAGGACATGATCATGATGGCTCCGTTGACCGAATGCCAGTGAAAGAAGGAGACCGTGATGACGGCTCTGGTGACCGAACGGAGGAGGGAGCTGTTGCAAAGTCCGGCGAGGTATATATATTAATTAAGCCTGTGCTGACTAGCTAATTGATGTGTTAGTTGTTTTGGTATGTACATATATTAACTCTTCTTTCTTCTTTTATTGCCCTCCGGATCGAGCCAAACTTCGGTAACGAGACGAGGCCCGAAGAAAAGGTTGCTACAAGATGAAAGGTTCATGATCACAACAATCTCGGACGATGGCCAACCGATTGCACCCAGGCGAACCAAGGAAGCATTTTTTGCTCAGTGCGGGGCTATTGTTAGGGACATGATCCCGATCAGCATCCAGCTATGGAATAAGCCTAAGAATGAAGACCCTCAAGTTCCTTATGTCTAGGATAGACAGAAAGAATATCTTTGGACCTCGCTGAAGGTAAATTTCACCCTACCACCAGAGGAGGATCGGATAAGCTAGTTATAGAGCCATTGGTCAAGGCGTGTGCTCTTAAGAAGACGGCAGATCTATTTAGGAGGTGAAAGAATGAGTTGAAATCAACGTTTGTCGACAAAGGTAAGACTCTAGAATTCACCGGCCGATTTGAGAAGATAAGAGATCACTGGCCTGCATTTGTGGCCTACAAGACATCGGACAAGAGTAAGAAGATGTCAGAGACAAACAAGATAAATGCTGCAAAGAAGAAGTTTCACCATCGCACGGGGTCAAGTGGCTACCTCAAAGCCCGGCCACTATGGGACAAAGCTGAGAATGACCTGCTTGCTAAAGGGGTCAAACCAGAGACATTGAACTAGCCAGACCGTTCAAGGACTTGGTTCTTCGGAGTTGGGGGAACCTTGGACCCTGAAATAGGGAAGTGCCTTTGGACGGACGAGCAAGTCACAATACCCGTCAAGAAGCTTCAGAAGTGTATTGCCGCAGCGCAACAAGGGACGTTCATTCCTGACAGAGATAATGACGAGCTGATCAAGGCCCTCGGGAATCCTGAGCACCCTGGACGAACACGAGGCACGCCAGGCTCTGTTGGGTTTCCCGGCACAGGCGGTTACAAAACCCGGGAGAGGAAGAGGAAACTGGAGCTCAGTGAAATGCAGAAGCTGAATAAAAAAGTACAAAAGCTAGAGGAACAAGTTGAGAGCCAGCGAGCTGCCGGAGCTACCCCAGAAGCTACCCCGCCATCTCAGCGGAGAAGCAGCGTGGCTTTCACCGAGCTCGTTCAGCAGCCTGACTTCATGGCTCCTAGCTACCCCGTGGATGCTATCACGGAGGCTCAACATTGCCAGCTTATGATGCAATGGCAGAACCTCAAAGTCAAGGCGGCTGTCGGCTCTGTTGCACCTCCTCAACCCGACAGAACATTTCACTTCCGTCCAATTCCACATGGCTATGTTGTTGTGATGGTGGATGAAGTAACGGAGGGATTTGAGGAGCTCGAGCTAGACCACCCTACAGGTGAAGGGGAGACTCAGCAGGCTACTCTGAAAAACAATATGATGTGCATAAGCAAAAATATTCACAATTTTATTTTATTACCATCATTTGTGTTGAGTTTCATTCATATACATGTATTGATCCCCTTCTTCAAATTAGGTCTGGCAGATGCAGGATGAACTCCTACCACATGATCTCATAAAAGCAATTCAAGAGGAATTGGCGGGATTCTTTCTGGACCACGTCATCAATAAAGCCGGAGAATACCATGTGGAAATTGAGATAGACATGATATGTTAGGGATTGTAAGAGATCTTATATTGTATATATGTACCTAGTAGCGTCGGATAGATATACGAAAACTTGTTGTTCGACCAATCTATCGGAGAAAGAGAGGTCACTCCTCCCTGTATATGTCCATGATGATCTTGTAATTAATGGTTCCTTCATTTGCTTACTAGCTAGCGTGTCGAGTTCTCTCTATACGTATAGTACCTAGCATTGACCAAGCACGGAGATAAGAGAGGACACTTCTCTCTATTAGCTAGCTAACACCCTAAATTAACCCCCAAAACCCCAAAACTCACCCCTTCAAAAAACCTCAGCTCACACGTTCTTGGCGTGGATGCCTTTTGGTCCCGGTTGGTGTTACCAACTGGGACTAAAGGTCCTCCTGCCCAGGCTCCCCGCAGCGGCCATGTGGACCCTTCAGTCCCGGTTCGTAAGCGAACCAGGACTAAAGGTTTTCAGCTTTAGTCTCGACCCTTTTGTCCCGGTTCCAGAGCTAGGACTAAAGGCCCTCTGGAACCGGGACAAATGGGTCGTTTTCTACTAGTGGTACCATGTAGCCCTACCAAATGAAATGCGGGGCCGGAATTGGTTTGTCATTTTCTTTTATTAAGCAATCCTTCATCCTCACTTGACCAACTATTTGGTGAGAATATGTGAGAGGGATGAGTAAATAGGAAAATGCTAAATGGAGCTCGGGCTCCAATTTTGAGCAGTTCAAAAACCATACTTTTAGGTTAACAAATATTAAAAAACACATATACCCAGATATATAGTGATGAAATATGTTAAAATGAGAGCTACACAAAAATAATACTCCCTCCATTTCATAATATAGTGCATATAATCTTTTTGGAAAGTCAAACCTCACAAACTTTGACCAGGTTTGTGGAGAAAAGAATTTACATCCAAAAGGCCAAACATATATTATTAGGTTCATCATAAGATATAGTTTCATATTTTATATATTTGCTATTGTACTTACAAATAGCTTTATCTATAAACTTGGTCAAACTTAACAAAGTTTGACTTAAAAAAAACTATACGCACTACATTATCAATGGAGGGAGTACAAATCTGTGGCTTTTAGCACATGCACTGTTCACTCTCAAAGTCCATGATTTTTTTGTGCAGCTAGCAATTCAAGGTATTTCTTCTTGAAATTTTACACACATATGCATTGCATTCTTTTTTTCTAGACTAGGATACACACAAGCATGCGTATCATATATTCATAGAAGAATAGCCAAGACGGCTGATACAACTCCTTTCGGCAGCGTGCTACCCCGAGAGGATAGCACTCACATCCACCTTGACAAACACCGGAAATTAACCCGCCTCGCCCAAACTCAAGCCAAACAATGCGTGAAGAGGACGGACACAGAGCACACAGGCCGTGTCCCCTGATATCAAACACCTCAGAGCACGATAAAAACGCCTAACCAAACTAGATCAACGCACTCTCCACCCATGGTGCCTAGAAGATTGGCAAGTGGACAATGGGAGCTAGCCTAACTCGATGAAGAGGTCGTAGATGAGGCGTCGGCAATGGAGTACATAGCGCCCCGGATGCTCGTGCCTATAGCAACAACCAACAGAAGACAACCTGGCAACCCAAGCCTCACTGCTGAAGCGAACGAGACACCCACACCAGTTACTCCTTCAGAAGACACCCCGATCACCTAGGCAGCATCTTCAAGAAGGGGACGACTCCGTGACGTCGCCGCTACCTGGCCTGGCGAACCGAGCCCAGGGTTTCCCCCGGTGCAGAACAGGGGATGGACAAGGCAATGGCAACGCCTCCAGGGAAGACACGGCGCCAAAGGCGTCACCGTTGCCCATAGCCACATCAACGCACGGATTTCTCCTCAGCCTTGTCCGCTATGTCCTTGGAGCGCATCAAACTGGGAAGAGAGGGCAAAGTCTTCACCTTTGACCATCACCATGAATAGGGGAAGCTGAATGCCGCCATGTCACCGCCCACGCTGCTAGAACAAGCGCCTGGCCGCCGAACCCCGAGGAGGCCAGATCTAGGCGGGATGGACCCACCCCAGGCCGAGCCACCTCCACCAAGGCGCCAATGCGAGGCAAACGTGTGCCACCACCAGTACCAACGAGCGGCAGCCTAGCCGCAGTCAACCCACGCCGCCGCATGGGCCCTTGTCTCCGCCTGAGAAGAACATACCGCCTTGTCCATCCCTGGCCAGAGACTAACGAAATGGCCCCGCCGACGCCACGCGGGTTTTGCTCGGCGACGCCATCTGGCGGCGGCCAAGGGGAGGGGAAGGGGGGGGGTTGCTGGGCGGCGGCTGCTAGGGTTTTCTCCTGGGCCGTCGGGGGAGCGGCACCGGAGAGGGGGTTCGTCCTTGCCATATCATCCTGATTCTGTCCGGATATAGATTGACACGGCTGGGCAAGTCCTTGATACCTTGCATTCTTATGTACGTGTACATTATATTTTAGAATTTTTTGGAACAAAAAAAGCTTGAATCATGATTTTGTTTTCAAATAACAGGCTAAAATATGATACTCAAGTTTTTTTTTTGAGCCAAAAATATGATACTCAAGTGAGTACAACCATTTCTTTAGGCTTGTTTGGGTGGGACGCCTGGCATCCCACTGGGCTTAACTGAAGACTCGTGTCAGATGTTGGTGTACATTGATTAGTTGAAGCCCATTTCCCACGTTAGTCATTCATTGCAGTCTCCTTCCCCAATCCTCACTGAACAGCACAGCAGCCGGGATCGTTTCATCCAGACCACCGACGTTTCATCTCTGCAATGGCGACGAAGGCCGGCGACCCTAGCTTCGTCGGCGCTAGGGGGCGTTCGGATCTTCGCGCCCGTCGCCCTTGTGAGGAGCCTAGGCGTCGTCGCTCGGTCCCTGGGCTTTCCGCCAACGCCGAATCTTCTCCGGCTGCTAGGTTTCCGTCCATCTGGTGCCTCTGTCTCCGAAACCTCCTTCAGCTTCCCCCTTCTCCCGGCCGTGAGTTGGTAAACGCACTCACCCTTTCACAGTCATAAGTTCCTCTTCCGGTTCACCATTATTTGTTTCGATCTTGACTGAGTCAAATGCCCCTTCAATGTAGGGCATATTAGGTTTTTCAGAAGTCAGACATTTCAATCTTTGACCAAGTTTCGAATAAAGTCTGAAATGCTAAATAAATAAAATAGAAAAAATACACTTTAAGATGAATCTAATGGTCCTAATCTCGTATTGTCGATGTCGATTTTTTGTTCTATGAAGTTGTCAAACATAAACATGTTTGATTTCACGAATACTAATATGCATTACATTGTGGAACGGAGGAAGAGTAGTTGTGGTTCGTTTAAGCAAATGGAACCTCGTTAGCATCTCAGTAGCAGTAGCTTTCTTACCATCCCTTTTTGGGATTGTGCAGGAATTTTACTCGTTTAAGCAACTTGTGTTTGTTCCCCTATTTCCCGGCTATCGATCTGAAGCAATTTAAGAAACTATGCAGTTACCCAGGTCACATTGGGTAGTATTTTGTCATGTTTCAGCACAATTTTTGATCTTCATACATCAGTTAAGTAATTTGTGTGTGACCCGTTACTTGCTTATCCTTGCCTACGACTGAAAATGTGTTTGTAGTTCTTTGTAATGATTTTGTTAAAATTATTTTAAAAATTAAATTTTGTGGGCTGTAACTATTTCGATATCTGTCGCGTATCAACTGACCGTATGTTTGTGACTCAAAACTGACAAGGATAGAGACCCCAAGACATGCATGCAGAGTTTTAGCTGTAAAGTTATCTGTGCTTGCCATGCTAATCTAAAAAAGTGGATTAAAAGGAGAAGTTCCCTCCCTTAACCGTACATTATTTAGGTAGAAATGAGACCTC
Source organism: Aegilops bicornis (assembly GCA_021605145.1). Lineage (NCBI taxonomy): Eukaryota > Viridiplantae > Streptophyta > Magnoliopsida > Poales > Poaceae > Aegilops > Aegilops bicornis. The sequence goes on from CM038671.1 coordinate 108,762,525, forward strand.
TGCGGATCGAACGTGGGTAGGCAAGCTATCGGGTTCACTTTTCTTTTTGTTTGATTGCTAATGCTAATCTAGGTTTATAATCCTCGCTTTACCTTCTTTCACAGCTTCTTGCTTCACTTTTGTTATCGTCTGATTTCTTTCCCTTTTATGTAATATTTGCGTCCATCATTTAGTTCCAGATCTACTCCATATGATTTAAGATGCCGTCACAGACGACTGAAGTTGATGCTGCGGTGCGGAGTTCTGTTGAACATGCAGTTGGAAAGGTTACCTCGGTCGCAAAGTCCATGGAGCCAAATTCGTCAAGCCCCCAAGCTGAAACCTCCAATTCTTCTACTCATGTTAGTCTTATATTCGTAACTTTTTCAGTGGCCATCTTTTAATGCTTGTAGTCCCAAGTTTTTGGTCAATCAGTTGTGTAGGGTTCATGAGTTCAACTTTTTTCTTATATATATTTCTTGGGATCCCATATTTCTTATACTTCCTTTTCTTATTTAACCAGGTGCATTCTATTATCAATTCTATCGTAGAAAAGCATCGTGCTATCTTGGCTGAAGAATTTGAATTGATTAAACAGAATCGTTTATCCTTAATGGCAGCCGACATTTCGACGCTTATTTCATCACTCGTGCGCAACCGCCAGACTGATGTGGATGCTTCTTCCGTCAAGTTCGAGATCAGCTACATCCTGTTGGTACAACCGAATATCAAGTTCCAGGTCCTGATCAAGCTCCTGTCGATCTGGTCCGAGATTAGCAGAATCCTCCTGTTGCATCTGAAGGTCAGGTTCCAGAGGTTGTTCTAAATTCAAAGGATGCTCAAGAAAGTCAAGCCAGTGTCGGATGATAATGTACATGTCTCTCCTGTTCTAAATTCAAAGGATGCTCAGGACACTCAAGTGAACGAGAATGTTGGCACCGAGGGTCTAGTCTCGGGTGATATCGCATGTGTCTCTCCTGATCCTATTGAAGATCAATCTCCCAACTTTTCAAGAGGTGTATGTGCTACTATCAGCGATGATCCTTCTCACTCGGAGAATGTTGCCGCTCCAACACCTACTGATGCTAATCTCATTGGTGGATCATTTGTAACACGAACCGTTGATAGAAACTCAAAACGGAAACATGATGAAACGGGAAAGCGGAAATGATGGGAAATGGAAAAGAAAAAAGAAAAGAAGCTATTCAGCAGTCCCACTTTGCAAACCTTCATCCGATCCCATCCTATCCGATACATCCATGGCCCACATGTCGAGGCTGGCGACCCGTTCAATTTCTCCGCTACCAATCCTCGCCGACATCCTCGGCCGTCGCTCATACCGGAGACATCGCATCGTGCCGCCTTGCCTCATGAGCTCCTCGCCCTTGACTTAAGGTGCCCCCGCATCCGCCTCGACGCCTCCGGCCGCGCACCCGGTCTTTGGAAGGGTGGGGAAGGGGTCGAGGGCACCGCCTTCCACACACTCGCTGGAAACCTCGCGTCACGCCTCGGGTCGCACCTCCGCTCCCTTGTGATCATTGCGTCCGAAGGGCAGGGTTGCCCCAATGAAGCAACGTGGGTGGGGGAGGGGGAGTTCGACGAACCTGGTGATCTGCATGTTACAGTGGAAACTCCGTGCGGCGTGGGCTACAACAGCCGCAGGACCTGCCCTCTGGAGGTGGAGATCGCTGACTTGGCCACAGTCATCTTTGGCGGAAGGCGGAGGCGCTCCTGTCATTTCGCACTTCATGGGTCTCTATCTGCAATATTTATGGTCTCTGCATTGAAAAGTTGTTTCATTTCAAGGAATGTATTATCCTGCTAGAGTTAGCTTGTCACGCCGGAACAAGTTATTTAGCTAAAGTTATGCTCCTTATTCACAAAGCTTACTGTTTCTTGGTTGAATTATAATCTGTAATGCTCTAAAAAGGTTGTCTTTTAACCTGTGCTGTTCTAGAAACTTACCTGCATTGTGCAGTAAGTTCCTCTTCCGGTTCACCATTATTTGTTTCGATCTTGACTGAGTCAAATGCCCCTTCAATGTAGGGCATATTAGGTTTTTCAGAAGTCAGACATTTCAATCTTTGACCAAGTTTCCAGAATAAAGTCTGAAATGCTAAATAAATAAAATAGAAAAAAATACACTTTAAGATGAATCTAATGGTCCTAATCTCGTATTGTCGATGTCGATTTTTTGTTCTATGAAGTTGTCAAACATAAACATGTTTGATTTCACGAATACTAATATGCATTACATTGTGGAACGGAGGGAGAGTAGTTGTGGTTCGTTTAAGCAAATGGAACCTCGTTAGCATCTCAGTAGCAGTAGCTTTCTTACCATCCCTTTTTGGGATTGTGCAGGAATTTTACTCGTTTAAGCAACTTGTGTTTGTTCCCCTATTTCCCGGCTATCGATCTGAAGCAATTTAAGAAAGTATGCAGTTACCCAGGTCACATTGGGTAGTATTTTGTCATGTTTCAGCACAATTTTTGATCTTCATACATCAGTTAAGTAATTTGTGTGTGACCCGTTACTTGCTTATCCTTGCCTACGACTGAAAATGTGTTTGTAGTTCCTTGTAATGATTTTGTTAAAATTATTTTAAAAATTAAATTTTGTGGGCTGTAACTATTTCGATATCTGTCGCGTATCAACTGACCGTATGTTTGTGACTCAAAACTGACAAGGATAGAGACCCCAAGACATGCATGCAGAGTTTTAGCTGTAAAGTTATCTGTGCTTGCCATGCTAATCTAAAAAAAAGTGGATTAAAAGGAGAAGTTCCCTCCCTTAACCGTACATTATTTAGGTAGAAATGAGACCTCTGCGGATCGAACGTGGGTAGGCAAGCTATCGGGTTCACTTTTCTTTTTGTTTGATTGCTAATGCTAATCTAGGTTTATAATCCTCGCTTTACCTTCTTTCACAGCTTCTTGCTTCACTTTTGTTATCGTCTGATTTCTTTCCTTTTTATGTAATATTTGCGTCCATCATTTAGTTCCAGATCTACTCCATATGACGAAGATGCCGTCACTGCATTGAAGTTGATGCTGCGGTGCGGAGTTCTGTTGAACATGCAGTTGGAAAGGTTACCTCGGTCGCAAAGTCCATGGAGCCAAATTCGTCAAGCCCCCAAGCTGAAACCTCCAATTCTTCTACTCATGTTAGTCTTATATTCGGAACTTTTTCAGTGGCCATCTTTTAATGCTTGTAGTCCCAAGTTTTTGGTCAATCAGTTGTGTAGGGTTCATGAGTTCAACTTTTTTCTTATATATATTTCTTGGGATCCCATATTTCTTATACTTCCTTTTCTTATTTAACCAGGTGCATTCTATTATCAATTCTATCGTAGAAAAGCATCGTGCTATCTTGGCTGAAGAATTTGAATTGATTAAACAGAATCGTTTATCCTTAATGGCAGCCGACATTTCTGACGCTATTTCATCACTCGTGCGCAACCGCCAGACTGATGTGGATGCTTCTTCCCGTCAAGTTCGAGATCAGCTACATCCTGTTGGTACAACCGAATATCAAGTTCCAGGTCCTGATCAAGCTCCTGTCGATCTGGTCCGAGATTAGCAGAATCCTCCTGTTGCATCTGAAGGTCAGGTTCCAGAGGTTGTTCTAAATTCAAAGGATGCTCAAGAAAGTCAAGCCAGAGTGTCGGATGATAATGTACATGTCTCTCCTGTTCTAAATTCAAAGGATGCTCAGGACACTCAAGTGAACGAGAATGTTGGCACCGAGGGTCTAGTCTCGGGTGATATCGCACGTGTCTCTCCTGATCCTATTGAAGATCAATCTCCCAACTTTTCAAGAGGCGTATGTGCTACTATCAGCGATGATCCTTCTCACTCGGAGAATGTTGCCGCTCCAACACCTACTGATGCTAATCTCATTGGTGGATCATTTGTAACACGAACCGTTGATAGAAACTCAAAACGGAAACATGATGAAACGGGAAACGGAAATGATGGGAAATGGAAAAGAAAAAAGAAAAGAAGCTATTCAGCAGTCCCACTTTGCAAACCTTCATCTGATCCCACCCTATCCGATACATCCATGGCCCACATGTCAGAGGCTGGCGACCCGTTCGAATTTCTCCCGCTACCAATCCTCGCCGACATCCTCGGCCGCGTCGCTCATACCAGAGACATCGCATCGTGCCGCCTTGCCTCGCGCGAGCTCCTCGCCGCGGCTTACCAGTTCCCCCGCATCCGCCTCGACGCCTCCGGCCGCGCACCCGGTCTTTGGAAGGGTGGGGAAGGGGTCGAGGGCACCGCCTTCCACACACTCGCTGGAAACCTCGCGTCACGCCTCGGGTCGCACCTCCGCTCCCTTGTGATCATTGCGTCCGAAGGGCAGGGTTGCCCCAATGAAGCAACGTGGGTGGAGGAGGGGGAGTTCGACGAACCTGGTGATCTGCATGTTACCAGTGGAAACTCCGTGCGGGCGTGGGCTACAACAGCCGCAGGACCTGCCCTCCAGGAGGTGGAGATCGCTGACTTCTGGCCACAGTCATGCTGGCGGAAGGCGGAGGCGCTCCCTGTCATTTCGCACTTCCGGTCTCTCTCTGGCAATATTTATGTTCTCTGCATTGAAAAGTTGTTTCATTTCAAGGAATGTATTATCCTGCTAGAGTTAGCTTGTCACGTCGGAACAAGTTATTTAGCTAAAGTTATGCTCCTTATTCACAAAGCTTACTGTTTCTTGGTTGAATTATAATCTGTAATGCTCTAAAAAGGTTGTCTTTTAACCTGTGCTGTTCTAGAAACTTACCTGCATTGTGCAGTAAGTTCCTCTTCCGGTTCACCATTATTTGTTTCGATCTTGACTGAGTCAAATGCCCCTTCAATGTAGGGCATATTAGGTTTTTCAGAAGTCAGACATTTCAATCTTTGACCAAGTTTCCAGAATAAAGTCTGAAATGCTAAATAAATAAAATAGAAAAAATACACTTTAAGATGAATCTAATGGTCCTAATCTCGTATTGTCGATGTCGATTTTTTGTTCTATGAAGTTGTCAAACATAAACATGTTTGATTTCACGAATACTAATATGCATTACATTGTGGAACGGAGGGAGAGTAGTTGTGGTTCGTTTAAGCAAATGGAACCTCGTTAGCATATCAGTAGCAGTAGCTTTCTTACCATCCCTTTTGGGATTGTGCAGGAATTTTACTCGTTTAAGCAACTTGTGTTTGTTCCCCTATTTCCCGGCTATCGATCTGAAGCAATTTAAGAAAGTATGCAGTTACCCAGGTCACATTGGGTAGTATTTTGTCATGTTTCAGCACAATTTTTGATCTTCATACATCAGTTAAGTAATTTGTGTGTGACCCGTTACTTGCTTATCCTTGCCTACGACTGAAAATGTGTTTGTAGTTCCTTGTAATGATTTTGTTAAAATTATTTTAAAAATTAAATTTTGTGGGCTGTAACTATTTCGATATCTGTCGCGTATCAACTGACCGTATGTTTGTGACTCAAAACTGACAAGGATAGAGACCCCAAGACATGCATGCAGAGTTTTAGCTGTAAAGTTATCTGTGCTTGCCATGCTAATCTAAAAAAAAAGTGGATTAAAAGGGAGAAGTTCCCTCCCTTAACCGTACATTATTTAGGTAGAAATGAGACCTCTGCGGATCGAACGTGGGTAGGCAAGCTATCGGGTTCACTTTTCTTTTTGTTTGATTGCTAATGCTAATCTAGGTTTATAATCCTCGCTTTACCTTCTTTCACAGCTTCTTGCTTCACTTTTGTTATCGTCTGATTTCTTTCCTTTTTATGTAATATTTGCGTCCATCATTTAGTTCCAGATCTACTCCATATGATTGAAGATGCCGTCACAGACGGTTGAAGTTGATGCTGCGGTGCGGAGTTACATTGAACATGCAGTTGGAAAGGTTACCTCGGTCGCATAAAGTCCATGGAGCCAAATTCGTCAAGCCCCCAAGCTGAAACCTCCAATTCTTCTACTCATGTTAGTCTTATATTCGTAACTTTTTCAGTGGCCATCTTTTAATGCTTGTAGTCCCAAGTTTTTGGTCAATCAGTTGTGTAGGGTTCATGAGTTCAACTTTTTTCTTATATATATTTCTTGGGATCCCATATTTCTTATACTTCCTTTTCTTATTTAACCAGGTGCATTCTATTATCAATTCTATCGTAGAAAAGCATCGTGCTATCTTGGCTGAAGAATTTGAATTGATTAAACAGAATCGTTTATCCTTAATGGCAGCCGACATTTCGACGCTATTTCATCACTCGTGCGCAACCGCCAGACTGATGTGGATGCTTCTTCCCTCAAGTTCGAGATCAGCTACATCCTGTTGGTACAACCGAATATCAAGTTCCAGGTCTGATCAAGCTCTGTCGATCTGGTCCGAGATTAGCGAGAATCCTCTGTTGCATCTGAAGGTCAGGTTCCAGAGGTTGTTCTAAATTCAAAGGATGCTCAAGAAAATCAAGCCAGAGTGTCGGATGATAATGTACATGTCTCTCCTGTTCTAAATTCAAAGGATGCTCAGGACACTCAAGTGAACGAGAATGTTGGCACCAAGGGTCTAGTCTCGGGTGATATCGCACGTGTCTCTCCTGATCCTATTGAAGATCAATCTCCCAACTTTTCAAGAGGCGTATGTGCTACTATCAGCGATGATCCTTCTCACTCGGAAAATGTTGCCGCTCCAACACCTACTGATGCTAATCTCATTGGTGGATCATTTGTAACACGAATCGTTGATAGAAACTCAAAACGGAAACATGATGAAACGGGAAACGGAAATGATGGGAAATGGAAAAGAAAAAAAGAAAAGAAGCTATTCAGCAGTCCCACTTTGCAAACCTTCATCTGATCCCATCCTATCCGATACATCCATGGCCCACATGTCAGAGGCTGGCGACCCGTTCGAATTTCTCCCGCTACCAATCCTCGCCGACATCCTCGGCCGCGTCGCTCATATGGAGACATCGCATCGTGCCGCCTTGCCTCACATGAGCTCCTCGCGCGGCTTACTGCCCCTCAAGCATCCGCCTCGGCGCCTCGGCGCGCACCCGGTCTTTGGAAGGGTGGGGGAGGGTCGAGGCACCGCCTTCCACACACTCTGGAAACCTCGCGTCACGCCTCGGGTCGCACCTCCGCTCCTTGTGATCATTGCGTCCGAAGGCGGGGTTGCCCCAATGAAGCAACGTGGGTGGAGGAGGGGAGTTCGACGAACCCGGTGATCTGCATGTTACAGTGGAAACTCCGTGCGGGCGTGGGCTACAACAGCCGCAGGACCTGCCCTCCAGGAGGTGGAGATCGCTGACTTACAGGCCACAGTCATCTTGGCGGAAGGCGGGGCGCTCCACTGTCATTTCGCACTCGGTCTCTCTCGGCAATATTTATGTTCTCTGCATTGAAAAGTTGTTTCATTTCAAGGAATGTATTATCCTGCTAGAGTTAGCTTGTCACGTCGGAACAAGTTATTTAGCTAAAGTTATGCTCCTTATTCACAAAGCTTATTGTTTCTTGGTTGAATTATAATCTGTAATGCTCTAAAAAGGTTGTCTTTTAACCTGTGCTGTTCTAGAAACTTACCTGCATTGTGCAGTAAGTTCCTCTTCCGGTTCACCATTATTTGTTTCGATCTTGACTGAGTCAAATGCCCCTTCAATGTAGGGCATATTAGGTTTTCAGAAGTCAGACATTTCAATCTTTGACCAAGTTTCCAGAATAAAGTCTGAAATGCTAAATAAATAAAATAGAAAAAATACACTTTAAGATGAATCTAATGGTCCTAATCTCGTATTGTCGATGTCGATTTTTTGTTCTATGAAGTTGTCAAACATAAACATGTTTGATTTCACGAATACTAATATGCATTACATTGTGGAACGGAGGGAGAGTAGTTGTGGTTCGTTTAAGCAAATGGAACCTCGTTAGCATCTCAGTAGCAGTAGCTTTCTTACCATCCCTTTTGGGATTGTGCAGGAATTTTACTCGTTTAAGCAACTTGTGTTTGTTCCCCTATTTCCCGGCTATCGATCTGAAGCAATTTAAGAAAGTATGCAGTTACCCAGGTCACATTGGGTAGTATTTTGTCATGTTTCAGCACAATTTTTGATCTTCATACATCAGTTAAGTAATTTGTGTGTGACCCGTTACTTGCTTATCCTTGCCTCACGACTGAAAATGTGTTTGTAGTTCCTTGTAATGATTTTGTTAAAATTATTTTAAAAATTAAATTTTGTGGGCTGTAACTATTTCGATATCTGTCGGCGTATCAACTGACCGTATGTTTGTGACTCAAAACTGACAAGGATAGAGACCCCAAGACATGCATGCAGAGTTTTAGCTGTAAAGTTATCTGTGCTTGCCATGCTAATCTAAAAAAAGTGGATTAAAGGAGAAGTTCCTCCCTTAACCGTACATTATTTAGGTAGAAATGAGACCTCTGCGGATCGAACGTGGGTAGGCAAGCTATCGGGTTCACTTTTCTTTTTGTTTGATTGCTAATGCTAATCTAGGTTTATAATCCTCGCTTTACCTTCTTTCACAGCTTCTTGCTTCACTTTTGTTATCGTCTGATTTCTTTCCCTTTTATGTAATATTTGCGTCCATCATTTAGTTCCAGATCTACTCCATATGACGAAGATGCCGTCACAGACGACTGAAGTTGATGCTGCGGTGCGGAGTTCTGTTGAACATGCAGTTGGAAAGGTTACCTCGGTCGCAAAGTCCATGGAGCCAAATTCGTCAAGCCCCCAAGCTGAAACCTCCAATTCTTCTACTCATGTTAGTCTTATATTCGTAACTTTTTCAGTGGCCATCTTTTAATGCTTGTAGTCCCAAGTTTTTGGTCAATCAGTTGTGTAGGGTTCATGAGTTCAACTTTTTTCTTATATATATTTCTTGGGATCCCATATTTCTTATACTTCCTTTTCTTATTTAACCAGGTGCATTCTATTATCAATTCTATCGTAGAAAAGCATCGTGCTATCTTGGCTGAAGAATTTGAATTGATTAAACAGAATCGTTTATCCTTAATGGCAGCCGACATTTCGACGCTTATTTCATCACTCGTGCGCAACCGCCAGACTGATGTGGATGCTTCTTCCCTCAAGTTCGAGATCAGCTACATCCTGTTGGTACAACCCGAATATCAAGTTCCAGGTCCTGATCAAGCTCCTGTCGATCTGGTCCGAGATTAGCAGAATCCTCCTGTTGCATCTGAAGGTCAGGTTCGGAGGTTGTTCTAAATTCAAAGGATGCTCAAGAAAGTCAAGCCAGAGTGTCGGATGATAATGTACATGTCTCTCCTGTTCTAAATTCAAAGGATGCTCAGGACACTCAAGTGAACGAGAATGTTGGCACCAAGGGTCTAGTCTCGGGTGATATCGCACGTGTCTCTCCTGATCCTATTGAAGATCAATCTCCCAACTTTTCAAGAGGCGTATGTGCTACTATCAGCGATGATCCTTCTCACTCGGAAAATGTTGCCGCTCCAACACCTACTGATGCTAATCTCATTGGTGGATCATTTGTAACACGAATCGTTGATAGAAACTCAAAACGGAAACATGATGAAGCGGAAAGCGGAAATGATGGGAAATGGAAAGAAAAAAGAAAAGAAGCTATTCAGCAGTCCCACTTTGCAAACCTTCATCTGATCCCACCCTATCCGATACATCCATGGCCCACATGTCAGAGGCTGGCGACCCGTTCGAATTTCTCCCGCTACCAATCCTCGCCGACATCCTCGGCCGCGTCGCTCATACCAGAGACATCGCATCGTGCCGCCTTGCCTCGCGCGAGCTCCTCGCCGCGGCTTACCAGTGCCCCCGCATCCGCCTCGACGCCTCCGGCCGCGCACCCGGTCTTTGGAAGGGTGGGGGAGGGGTCGAGGGCACCGCCTTCCACACACTCGCTGGAAACCTCGCGTCACGCCTCGGGTCGCACCTCCGCTCCCTTGTGATCATTGCGTCCGAAGGGCAGGGTTGCCCCAATGAAGCAACGTGGGTGGAGGAGGGGGAGTTCGACGAACCTGGTGATCTGCATGTTACCAGTGGAAACTCCGTGCGGGCGTGGGCTACAACAGCCGCAGGACCTGCCCTCCGGGAGGGGGAGAGCGCTGACTTCGGGCCGCAGTCATGCCGGCGGAAGGCGGAGGCGCTCCCTGTCATTTCGCACTTCATCGGTCTCTCTGGCAATATTTATGGTCTCTGCATTGAAAAGTTGTTTCATTTCAAGGAATGTATTATCCTGCTAGAGTTAGCTTGTCACGTCGGAACAAGTTATTTAGCTAAAGTTATGCTCCTTATTCACAAAGCTTACTGTTTCTTGGTTGAATTATGATCTGTAATGCTCTAAAAAGGTTGTCTTTTAACCTGTGCTGTTCTAGAAACTTACCCATTTGCTCATTTATCAATTTTGGGCTCTAGAAATAATAATTCCATTAGGGGGCTTGGTTTTTGTTAAAACTCTATTGCTCATTGGTTTGAAGTTCTGGGTCTCTTAGATGTCAGTTGTAGATTTTACATTTTTTAGAGGATCATGTTGATTTTGCTCTGTCTAAAGCTTGAAACCGATATTTAGGTAGATTACAGTGGCTTAAGATTTGGCTTACTCTCGTCCTGGCAGAACGGCAGCAACACAATTTTAATTAGAGAGAACTTTCCAACCATTTTATTATCTTTGAATGAAGATACACAAGTAGGACATTTTGGGGTCATAGATGAAAACATTTTTGGGTCATAGCGCTGCAATGTGGAATCTCACCAAGTAGTGCTATTATCAGTTTATCACCATATTCAGATATAAATAGTTTGTGTAGTTAAGGCTGCATCTGTCACACTGAGTTTATGATGGTCTATTTGGTTCCAGATATTTACCCAGTTAATTAAACCCTGCTTGTAATGGTCTGAGATTAAATTTTGTGTATGCAGGTCATAATCTGCTCAAACTGGGGCTGAAAAATGCATGGCTGTCTGTTGATGGGCTCGAGATAATGCCTAATCTGACCCATCTGACTCTTGAATTCAGTAGACTCGATGACAAGGACCTGAGCAAGCTGAATGAATGCTTCCCTTGCCTTCAGATTCTCAATCTTATCGGAGTCGGTGGTCTCGAAAACCCCAAGATTCAGCTCTCTCAAGTAAAGACTTTCCGCTGGGAGGTATCAAATGCTCCGCTTTCCTTAGCTATCCATGCGCCGAACTTGGTTCATCTCGAGTTGAAGTGTGTTCAACCAGATATCCTCATTTTAGACACTCCTTCCGTGTCTACTCTGAAGCTGACCATTGATAAACTCGGTCCAACTGTCCAAGTTGACGGCCTAGCGAGTTTGAAAAATCTTCGAATCGAGTCCTCGGAGCTGAACTCCCTTATGCAGCTGTTTGCAAGTGATCGGGATATCAGGACATTAGATCTTGAGCTACCAGTTTCTGTGGACTGCGTAGACCTTTACTATGAGGTGAAGCCAGACTACCTTGTCCAATTGTTCTCCAGAATCACTGAAGTGAAGCTGTCACCAAGGTTTTCATGTGAACTGATGAGCCTCCTATGGCTCTGTACGAATCATGAGTCTGCAGGCCGTTTGGAGAAACTTCTGGTCCATCTACCGGCATTGGACATCACTGCTTTTCCGTTCGTGCCGTTGCTTAGTGTGAGCGCACCGTCGTGCGAGGTGACTGTTCTTTTCCATGCTGATACCAGCGATGCTGTTCGTCAAGCTGCTGCATCAGTCTGGCCACCATTTGTTCGGGGACTCCCAAGGTTTCCGGAGATCACATGGCGATGGGGTACTTGGCAGTAACCCTTGCATCCATACTTCATTCGAAGGCTATCATGAATCGCAGTGCTAGCAGTACCTGCGACACTTTTGTCGACGCACCACGTCTTCAATAGTTTCTGAAGCCTGTTGGTTTGGTCATGGCACATTTGCTGATGGCCGGATGTGTGCCTACTATGTGCACTGTGGAAAAATGTTCCAACATGAAGAACTTTATATGGTTGTCTTCCTTTTGCTTTGTCCTAACAAAACAGTACACGTCTGCACTTTGAATCCCCTGTCAACAATGTACTACACTGCATCTCTGAATCCTTTTTACCCCGCTGGTTCCCTACTCATCTACTGTTCCCCTCACAACACCTATGGTTTTTGAAAGATCAGCTCTGTGTTCTTTTCCCGCCATTTCTAGTGTAGCTCTCGCCACCTCTCAGAGGCACCAGCTGCTGCACTGGCAGCAGGTTGGACAGGAGCAGGTGCAGGAGCAGCACCGCCACCGCCATTGGCAGCAGCAGGAGGGCCACGAGCAGGCGAACCAGCAGCAGCCGCAGCACTCCCCGCACCAGCACCACCCGGCCTTCTGCGGCCGCCGCTCCTCCTCCGTCGTCATCTCCTCGAACTGCGACCTGCGGTTCGAGGGCCGCGGCGGCGACTGCTCGTGCTCCTTCTGCAGCTGCTGGTAGCCGCCCATGCTCTCCTTCGTCCCCGTCGACGGCTCCGCCAGTCTGCGGATGTAAAGGTATCGATCAAGCACGGTCGGTCATGGCAGAGAGAGAATCGTGCGTGCGGCGGGGCGTACGTACATTGGGAAGGCGAAGGAGAAGTTGCTGGAGCTGCCGATGGAGCCGTTCTCGTGCCGCCGGATCGCTCTCCCCTCGCTCGCGTCCGACATCGCGCTGCCCGGCACCTCCTCGAGCGGCGGCAGCTTCCCGTCTGTGAACCCACCTCCGCCGGCCGCCATGGCCTCGTCGTAGAAGTAGTCGAAGTGGGACCTGCTGGGGGCGTACAGGTCGTCGGAGATGCTCATGCTGGCGCCGTGGATGCTGAAGAGCGACTCGTTGGACGCGATGCTCCAGTCCGCCTGCGCCCCCGGCTTGGGCTGGAAGATGGACGCCGGGATCCTGTCCGGGTTGAAGCCCTCGACCGCCGGCTTGGCCATTGTCTGGGCCTCCGGCGCCGCCGAAATCGTGCCTCCGCCGGTCGACCGCTCCGAAAATGACGCCCAGTCCTCGGGCAACTTCGCCTGCGCGGCCGGACCGGCGTCGGCATGATCGTCGTCGCCGTCCGCCGCCGCCACGACCAACGGGGTGCGCATCTCGGACGCGTCGACCTGGAAAACGCACCCGCTCGAGGACGCCCTCGACGAAGAAGAAGACGCCGATGACGTCCGCCGGTCGGGCTTGACCGCGGCCTCCTCGTCCGGCGCCACGTCCAACGGCCGCATCTCGGCATAAGGCTCGGGCAGCTCCGGTGCCGACGGCTTGCCCGGAGAGGCCGGCGAGCCGGGCGACTGGGGCTCCATGAGCACGTCCTGCCGAGCCATGAGATTATGCGAATTGAGTTCTCTGCCTAAGATCAATCAAACAGAAAAGAAAGGAAATTACAACAAAAATCCAAGACCTGGAGATTAAGCGGAGCCCCAATTCGAGATGGAGGTAGCCGGATGCAGCCGTTGCGGCGAAAGAGGGGGCACTGCCGCCCTCCCCAATTCGAGATGCTGCCTCGTCTATTTTTGGTTGACTCGCTGATACACTGCAACAGGAGGCGCTAGGAGGCCGGGAAGCCACCCAATTGGGAGGCACGGAACCACACCAAATCAAGGCATTGGTGCCCAAGTGCAGAGTACCAGTGATCCAGAGCACGGCTGCGATGCTCGGATGCTAAAGCGTGTTTTGCTAGCACGACCCTTTTTTGGGGGGTGACTGGCTCAATCGATTTAGAAATAGTTATCACGTTTGCTAAAGCCCCGTTCGGGAACGGACCACTCCCTACGCTCCGCTCGGTGCTGGAAACAAGGAACGACAGAATAGCTGCTCCTCAAAAATGAACTGCGCCCTGCTTCGCTCCACCATTTCAGTTCCACGGAGTTGGGAGTCAGAGTGTTGCCGAACGGGCCCTAAATCACGTCTAGGTGTGAAATAAGTATATCAGAGGATTTACCACTGGAGCTCCCAAAGCCGCCTCCAAACGCCTCGGTGGGCTGCCCAATCAGTGCCCAGACGTGAAATTGCCATCCAACCGGACCTCGCAAATCCGGTATAAATGTCCAGACTGACCGACACCAATACCTGGCCCATATAAGGCAGATAGAGGGACACCAGGATGGGCCTGCCACTTAGTACTTACCGCTAGGGCCCACACGGTCAACAACATAAACTAGCGCGGGCGCCTCCTCCGTTCATCGGTGAGGAAGCATCCATGCCTCATTTACCGGCATTCAAGGCACCATGTCAAGTTGTTTAGGTTTTCGACAAGTTTTGCATTTTCTGGAGTTTTATCGGTTAAAAGAGGCCGATAAATGACCGGACATGTCACAACTTGCATACGGTGTCTAAAGTTGTTCAAACCAAGCATGAATGCGTACCATGGGCATGCAGCTTCTAAAAGTTGAGATCATTTCAAGAATGTTAAAAAATAGACCATTTTCAACGAAGAGTGTTCGGGTAGGCCAGAAGGATATGTTTGAAAGCACGGTGTTTTTTGACATCCATCAAATGGTCCCAAATTTTTTCCACTAATTTCTATGAACCATTCGAGGCATCATGCCAACTTGTTTGGTTTTTTGACAAGTTTTGTATTTTCTGGAGTTTCTCGGTGAAAAAAGGTCGCTAACTTGGCAGAAATTCAGAATCAACTTGTCGAAAATTAAACAGCATGGTTTGGTGCCTTGAATTGGTCATACAAGGCCATGGAAAAAAAAATTAGCCATTTGACGGATGTCCGAAAAAAATTGCTCTAGACGGAGCCTTCTAGCCTACCAAGACACCTCACGTACATGATTTATTTTGGACATTCTTAAAATGAGCCCAATTTTTGTAAGAAGGTGGGCATGCCCATTGTAGGCATCCATGTCAGGTATGAAGGACTTCCGACATCATATGCAAGTTGCGACATGTCCGGCCATTTATCAACCTTTTATTCACCGAGAAAAGTCTAGAAAATAAAAAAATTGTCGAAAAACCCAAACAACTCCACATGGCGCCTTGAATTGGTCATACTAGGCCCATATATTCAAAAAAATTGGGGAGTTTCAAATCATGTTCGCGCTTTCAAAAATTGATCAGTATTTTAAAAATGTTCCTGTTTAGAAAAATTCTACACAAATACAAAAAAATTGGGCAATTTTGGAAATTCATTCAATTTTTTCTTAGTATTTTTATTTTTTAAAATTCCGAATTTGTCAGTGTTTTCATTTTTTTAAATTCAGAAAAAGTTTCTGTTCAAAATTCTGTTCACTCTTTTTTTAAAATATTCGTGTTTTGAAATTCTGAGCAATTTTGGAAGATGACATTTAAAAAATATGTACAATTTTCTGAAAATGCGAATATTGACATTTTATGAACAAAATTTGAAATGGAGAACATTTTTAATTTTTTTAACAAATTTATAAAAGCGCAAGAATTTTGTGAAAATGAAAAAGGATATAATACTATTTGAAAAAGACCGATTCGACAATGGGCCAGCCCAGCAAAACTAGGGGCTTCCGCAAACTGAAGAAGAATAAAGGGAAAAAAAATTCTCAAAGAAAAGTAAAGGAAAAAGAAGAAGTAAATAGGTACCAGAGTTGTTTTGTTCTTCTAGTTAGTATGGGTTCGCTGTAAACGAAGGGTATAATTGTAAAGGTCAATATTACTCTTTATACGTTTAGCGATGGGGGTGTATGGAAGCGGAGCTCATTTTGCATTTGGAGATGCTCTTACGTGACTGTTTTAGTACCGAGGTACGTCCAGCGGACAAGCAACCGTCACAGCTCACAGGTTCAGGAAAGGGGTTCAGCGCGGCCGTCAACAACCGCGGGCAGCTCCGGTGGCGCCGCCGGGGGAGTACTCGGGGGACTCCGTCCGCGCCGTCAGCAAGGTGCCCGTGCGTGCGTCATTCCAGCTGGCGTGCGGCGAGTCCCGTTCCCGTCCAACGACACGGTGTTGAAGAGTCGGTCTAGCAGGGTCACTGAAACCCGAGTTGCAAGTTCGCGGGCTCTCTTCTGCAGCTCTGTGGACAGAAATGAACACGCGGTGCACGTCCATGAATCTCCGGTGCAATTGACCATCTAGCTTCTTCACTTCCTGTCAAAAGTCAGCTGTGCATTGGAAGCTACTGGAATCCATTCCGTTCCACCGGTGCGATCTTCCATCGGACCAGGGGCTTGGCAATATGTACTAGCAAGTTGGCAAGTTGATGATCTGGTTAGGTCGACAGTTCGCACTGCCATGTCCACCGGCGGTCAAGTCAGTCTCCCCTCCCGTCTCCTTAAAACCGATGGAGGATTGGAGGAGGTTGCCATTCACAGCAAAAATGGAGGGGACTGGATCTCACCGCCACATCGTCCTCGTAACCCTCGCCCTCGCTATCGTGCTGCTCGCGCCGTGCAGGTGTGCGGCTCGACGGGCCACTTCACGGCCAACAGCACGTACCAGGCCAACCTCGGCATCCTCGCCGCCGCGCTGCCAAAGAACACCTCCTCCTCCCCGGACCTCTTCGCGACCGGCGCCGTCGGCGCCGTCCCGGACCAGGTCTCGGCGCTCGCGCTCTGCCGTGGCGACGTCAACGCCACAGTCTGCTCCGGCTGCCTCGCCACGGCCTTCCAGGACGTGCAGAACTTGTGCGCCTACGACAAGGACGCCGCCATCTACTACGATCCATGCATCCTCTACTACTCCAACGTCCGCTTCCTCTCCTCCGTCGGCAACGGCAAGTCCACGAACCGCATCAACCTCCGGAACGTCACGTCGGACCCCAGCCGGTTCAACCGCCAGGTGGCCGCGCTCGTGGACGCCACTGCCGACTACGCGGCGTACAAGTCCACGCGGCGGTACGCCTCCGGAGAGGCCGACCTCGACGTCGGCAGCGAGTTCCCCAGGGTCTACAGCTGGGCGCAGTGCACGCCGGACCTCACGCCTGCGCAGTGCCGCGGTTGCCTCGCCGGCATCATCACGGGAATGCCGAGGCTGTTCACGGACCGCATCGGGGGAAGGATTCTTGGGATCAGGTGCAGCTACAGATACGAGGTGTACCCCTTCCTCGGCGGCCCGGTGATGGTGCGGCTGGCTGCGCCAGCGCCTGAGCCCGCCGTAGGGCCAACGGTTCCGACTCCAGCAACCCTCGCCCGACGAGGTGAGCCGTGAGCGTGAGTCCCATGGAAGGCTTGCTACTTGTTCATCCTGTTGACCTTAAGCAGCCAATTATATATTTTTCCAATATCTAAATAGCTAGCCTTCACTAACTATTTCTCTTAACATACAAGCATACCACATCATGGCATAACATGCATGAGAAAAGGCGCACCCTCACTACCATATGTCTCTTAACATGCAAAAATGTCACTTCATCATGACATGCATTAAAAAGAAAATCTCAACATGCAAACACAAATGAGAGTTTTCATTCTATTATGCCATCTATACTTAATAAACATTTTACAACTATAGAGTAATCAAAGATAATAAATTATATGTATTCTAGTTTCAGTTTTTTATATTATTACTTCAAACATGTATGTTCCATATAACGAATTACATTGAAATATGTTGTAAAATATTTTCATAACAACGTGTGAGGTATCATCTAGTATTTTTAATGAGCGGTACTAGAAACTAGTAGCACTAGATGATGTTGAATGGATTTTTTTTTACTATTAGCTACCAGCGCCATCTTTCTCAGAATACATATCTTGAGCCGTTAATTACTCTGGCATCTATCTACAGGAAAATGGGGAAATAAGACGGTAGTTGTTCTAGCAATTACGCTGCCTCTAGTTGTTGCAATTCTAGCTATCACTGCTGTTTGTCTCTGTTATTCGAGGAAGAGGAGGACAAGACGAGCAAGCAGTGAGCAACCACCTTGTATGTTGTCTTACACATCTTTTCTTTTCTAGTTTGATTGAGTCTTTTTTCTTTGATATTTTTTATTGAGTCACTTAGATGTGCAATATTTAAGGCATTAGGGCATGTCTAAATGTGCTTTCACAAAACTGTTAAGAAAATATACTTCTTATTAGAAAACAAAAAACATCGGTCCTGAAACATATATATGGTGCCTATATATAATGCATCTCTTTGGGCTCTCTTCCTGCTTTTTTACAGATTCGGCTAATAGTGAGGACATTGTAAACATTGATTCACTTATCGCCGATCTATCAACATTACGTCGTGCGACGGATAACTTTGCCAATGCGAATAAGCTTGGAGAAGGAGGATTTGGTGCAGTTTATAAGGTACTCCATCCGTTTCTTTTACTTTGCATATAAAATTGGGTCAAAGTTAAATTAAACAAAGTTTAATCAAATTTATATCAAAAAACAACATCTACAATACTAAAGTGATATGGCATAAAAGTTAATTTCATGATGCATATAATAATATTGATTTCATATTGTGAATATTGATAGTTAGTCAAACTTTACAAAGTTTGATTTTGACCAAATTTTATAGGCAAACTAAAAAGAAACAGATGGAGTACCAGCCCATACCAATTCATTACCATACTCTTTTGTGCTACGACAACTGATCATGGCTACACTTATGCAGGGAAACCTTCCTGATGGCCGGGAGATAGCGGTGAAGAGGCTCTCCAGAAGTTCAGCACAAGGAATAGGAGAGCTCAAGAATGAACTTATTTTGGTTGCCAAGCTTCAACATAAGAATCTTGTCAGGCTTGTTGGCGTATGCGTGCAAGAGCAAGAGAAACTGCTTGCGTACGAATACATGCCCAATAAAAGTGTTGACACCATTCTTTTCGGTAATAGTTCCAATCATTATTTCAGCACTAGCATATTTTGGTTGTAAAACTGAACCTCTCCGATTCACGATTCTCCTGTTCAAATGCCAGATCCAGAGAGAAGCAAGGAGCTAGACTGGGGAAAGAGATTGAAGGTAATAAGTGGTATTGCTCGAGGATTACAATATCTTCATGAAGATTCGCAGCTGAGAATAATCCACAGGGACCTCAAAGCGAGCAATGTTCTGTTATACTCCGATTACACTCCTAAGATTTCAGACTTCGGCTTGGCAAGGCTATTTGGAGTAGATCAAACAAGGGAGGTGACAAACCGAGTTGTTGGGACATAGTAAGTATGGTTCGATTGGTGTGATGATACTCATACGGTGTGCCAACTATAATGACATTATGCTCCTGTTAATTCATTGCAGTGGATACATGGCCCCAGAATATGCGGTGCGTGGCCAATTTTCTGTAAAATCGGACGTGTTTAGCTTTGGCGTTTTGATGTTAGAAGTGGTGACAGGAAGACGAAGCGGTTGCTCCTGGAACTTCGACGAGTCTGTCAATCTCTTAAGTCTGGTAAATTCCCTACTTACCCTGGTCTTGAACTATTAACTTAAGTAAAAATACTAAGTGTTGCTAATTCGATACAGGTATGGGAACACTGGACCATGGGTACAACTGCAGAGATCATAGACTCATCTCTGATAGGCCATGCCCCAGGAAACCAGGTAGTGAAGCTTTTTCACATCGGCCTGCTCTGTGTCCAAGATAACCCAACAGATAGGCCTACGATGTCCACTGTAAATTTCATGCTTAGCAGTAACACTGTGTCTCTACGGTCTCCATCGAAGCCATCATTTCTCATGTGCATGAGCCCTACTTCTTTCGAGTCGACCCGTATGCTAGGTATGGCATCACCAAATGAAGTTTCAATCACGAAGCTTGAACCAAGATGAGCAAAAGGATGACAAAGGATAATTGGGTTGTTGTCTTCAAGGCCCTACACTACAAAAAAAAGACACATCCGTGACATTTTGGGCCGAACGATTTTTTTTTCTGTCATACATATGACACTTCTATGACGATAATTGTGACAAAACCGGTAACATCATAGATGTGGCGGGTTCCTACTTCTATGACAAAAAATCATGACAGAAAATGGGCTTTTCGTCCTGGGCGGGCCGGAGACACAGCTGCATGACATTCTTTGGTCCGTCCATGACGGAAAATACCGTGGTAGAAGCAAGGGGGAGGAAAATTTCGGGGAGTTGCCGGTTACGGTGGGAGGTCGGGGGCCGAGCGATGCGCTGCTTTCTCAGACGTACGTCTGCATGTGTGCGTAGGCGTTGGCTCTAATCAAGCCGAGCGAGGCGTTGGGCTCTAATCGAACCCGAGCGACAGACTGCAGTTACGCGTTATCGAACCCGAGCGATCGATCGATGGCTGTTAATCGAACCCGATGGAGCGATTCGCCGCTAATGCCGCTAATCGAAGCCGATCGATGCTGCCTGCGGGATAAGCGATGGCGTTGCGGGGGTGGGGGTGGATGAGCGATGAGCGGTGTCGTGGCCTCTGGATGAACATGAACCCGTGGTGTGGAGGGCTGGATGAACAGTAGACGGTGGAGGGGTGGCCGTGGAGGGGTGGTTGAACAGGACCACGTGGTGTGGAGGGCTGGATAAACAGTAGACGGTGGAGGGGTGCCCGTGTGGAGGGGTGGTTGAGCGATGGCCGGTGGAGTAAGCGGCGGTGGAGGCTGGATGAACAGGAGCCCGGGGGGGCTGGAGGAGGTAGATGGTAGCCCGTGGAGGCTGGAGGAGGTCGACGGTGGAGATGAACAGTATCTCGTGGAGTCCCGTTTTGCGGTACGCCACACCCCTCCCCCCCGTTTCGACCGTAGCGCTCCAACACAAGTCCGTTTCGTCCGTTTTGCGGTACGCCACACCCCTCCCGATCAATAGGACCCCCGTTTCGACCGTAGGAGGTCCGTTTCCTCCGTTTTGCGGTACGCCACACCCCTCCCGATCAACAGGACCCTGTTTCGATCGTAGGAGGTCCGTTTCCTGAGTTCTGCGTTACGTCAGGCCCCTCGCGATCAACAGGACCCCGTTTCGAACGTGGCCGGTCGAACACAAGGCCGTTTCCTCCGTTGTGCGGTACGCCAGGCCTCGTTTCCATCGCCTGTTCCGTCCAAGCCCTCCCGATGAACACGACCACGCGTTCCGTTCCGACCCACCCGGTTGGCTCCCCATGAACACGACGACGACGTTGTTTCTCCGTTCCGACCCAGCCATGTAAGTATGCGCGAGTAGGCGTTCGAGACCCTGCCCATATGTACGTATGTGGCCGTATTTTCTTTCTTGAACCCTCGCCGTTGTACGTACGTGTACATGCTACGTGCGCGCCTCTACTACGACACTGCGCGCCTCTACATCTACGACACGTGCGCGCCTCTACATTGACCAGTATGTACATACACGTTCACGACCAGAATGACAACGCTACGTACGCTTCGACCAGGTGGGTCCCGACTGTCAGGCACTTCCTTGCGTGCGAAGATGTAGCGGGTGGGTCCCAGTGATCGGGGCGAATCGTTTTTTGCTGGGACGCACTTCCTTGCGTGCGAAGGTGTAGCCGGTGGGTCCCGGCGATCGGGGAACCGTTTTTTTCACGAAATATGGTGGCCCGTCCGGTGGGTCCCCGCTGTCAGGTGGAGGAATAATTATTTTACGCGTAATAAGGAGGCACTTCCTTGCTGCTGCCGTGGACCCAGCTGTCAGCCTCTCCACGTATAGTCCACGTCCGATGGAAGCCGTTTTCCTTGACCACGTTGACCACGCCGCGCCGAGAGCACCAGGGCGGTGGACGACGGCGAGGCCTAGGAAGGGGACGACGCGGGGCCGGGGAAGACGCAGAAGTGGATGCCCACGTGTAGAGGAGTACGAGGGTTCACTGGTTCACTGCGGTGTGAGGCTGCCGTCGCCGCAGAATAACAGGGGGTGTGGGTGAGTAGAGGGATGGCCTGGC
The DNA here is from genome assembly GCA_021605145.1 of Aegilops bicornis. Taxonomy (NCBI): domain Eukaryota; kingdom Viridiplantae; phylum Streptophyta; class Magnoliopsida; order Poales; family Poaceae; genus Aegilops; species Aegilops bicornis. The sequence goes on from CM038671.1 coordinate 108,784,242, forward strand.
CAGCGGTGGGAGTAGTAGGGGCGGTGAGGCCTCCACCGCATCGCAGCCGGCCACGGGAGGCAGGAGCACGAGGCACGACCGATGCTGGTTTGGGCGGCTGAAGCAAGAAGACCAGAGGTTGAAGAAGCACTACGGCCGTTGGATGGACATCGACTGCAGTCCTTTGGAGCTAGAATCGTGCATATTGACTAAGTTGACAAAGCCCTCCGTCCCCGTCAACTTAGTAGGCCCACAAGTCAGCCTACTACTATACTGGGTCCCAGCTAACAGGGGGAGTATTCATTTTTTGTGCGTAATAAGGAGGCACTTCCTTGCATGTGAAGATATAGCTTGTGGGTCCGAGCTGTCAGCGACGGTAACATTTTTTTCGCGAAATACTGAGGCCCTTTCGATGGGTCCCCGATGTCAGGTGGAGGAATTATTATTTTGCGCGTAATAAGGAGGCATTTCCTTGCGTGCGGCCATGGACCCAGCTGTTGGCCTCTCCACATATAGTCCACTTCAGATGCATGTCGGTCGTTGACCACGTTGACCAGGCCGCGCCGAGAGCACCAGGGCGGTGGATGACGGCGAGGCCTAGGAAGGGAACGACATGGAGGCAGGGAAGACTCCGCAGTTGTTTCTCACGCGGAGGGGAGAATCTGTTGAACGAGGTTCTTGGTTCGTCTGCCGTCGCCAGAGAATAACAACAGCGTGGGTGAGTAGAGGGATGGCTAGGCCAGCGATGGGAGTACGGTGGGGCGGTGAGGCAAGTGGCAAAGACAGCCGTGAGGAGGAGGGAGCAGTCTCGGCGGCGCTTGTTTGAGCGGGCGAGGAAGAGCAGAGATTGAAGAACCACGACGGCCGTTGGATGGCCATCCAACGATCCGCTTATGCGTCAACCTTTTTTTAGGAAAGCCTCAAATCTGTGGAAAACAGCATACAGCCCATCTGCCATTATTTCTAATAATTTACAGCCCATTTGCTAATTCTTAAGGTTTTGTTTGGAGCACATATTCTTTTTGTTAGCATTACAGCCCATATTTCGGTGCGGTCCGAACTGTTTTTAATCCTGAAATTTCGACTCACATTCAAACTGATTTTAAAAATAAACGTATATCAATATAAAATCCAACAAATTCTCCACGCATAAAAATTAATGTAATTTAAAATCTCAAAATGAAAAAAAGATATTTGAAACTAATTGCCGGTTTGATGTGTTTTAAAAATGTACATCCCATTTCTCATTACTGATAGGCCATTTTCTCGGCCAGCCTCATGAAGCTCTCCTCGTCTTGAAAGATTTGCAGCCCAACAGGCCCGACAAAGCAACTTCCTTGGCAAATAAAAAAAAACTGGGCCGTGGCCTTGGACCCAGCTGTCAGCCTCTCCACGTACAGTACTCTTCCGGTGGAAGTCGGTCGTTGACCACATTGACCACGCCGCGCCGAGAGCACCAAGGCGGTGGACGACGGCGAGGCCTAGGAAGGGGACGACGTGGAGCCGGGAAGACGACAGTGGATGCCCACGTGAAGAGGAGTACGAGGGTTCACTGGTTCGACTGCGGCGTGAGGCTGCTTGTTGCTTGAGAATAACAGGGGTGTGGGTGAGTAGAGGGATACCTGGGCCAGCGGTGGGAGTAGTAGGGGGCGGTGAGGCCTCCGCGGCATCATAGCCGGCCACGAGAGGCAGGAGCACGCGACACGACCGGCGCTGCTTTGGGTGGCTGGAGCAAGAAGACCAGAGGTTGAAGAAGCACTATGGCTGTTGGATGGACATCGTACGGTCACTGGAGCTAGAATCGTTCATATTGACTAAGTTGACAAAGCCCTCTGTCCTCGTTAACTTAGTAGGCCCACAAGTCAGCCACCCACTATGGTGGGTCCCAGCTAGCAGGGGGTATTCATTTTTTGGTGCGTAATAAGGAGGCACTTCCTTGCGTGCGAAGATATAGCTGGTGGGTCCGATCTGTCAGCGTGGGGGGGGGGACATTTTTTTCATGAAATACAGAAGCCCTTCCCACGTCTGAGGCGTCAAAGGCGTAATAAGGAGGAACTTTCCTTGCGTGCGACCATGGACCTCGTGGGTCCCAGCCGTCGAGCTCTCCACGTCTGATCCTCTTCCGATGACTCTCGTATGTTGACCACGCCGCGCCGAGCGCACCGAGGCGGTGGACGACGGCAAGGCCCCAGTCTGGAATGACCCGGAGATGGGGAAGACGCGGTAGTGGAGTTGCAGACGGAGAGGAGTGGGAAACTGGACTGGTTCGGGTGCGGGGTGGGCCTACACTCGGCAGAGAATAACAGGAGGTGCGGAGTGGAGGGATGGCACGGCCGTCGGCGGGTAGCGTTTCGAGGAGGCGCAAAACAACGCTCTGGGCCTTGAAGAAAGGCTGGAGCAGCGGTTCCGGCAGCTGGGGAAGAAGACGAGAGATTGAAGAAGAATGCCGGCCGTTGGATGTAAATCCAACGCCTTCTTAAACTTCGATCTCTTGGCCCTACGTCGGCCAGTCCATTTGTTTTTAGTCCATTTGGTGAGCTGGGTTAAACAATGATGTAGCATCTATGCAGCCCGTTTAAATCCCATTTGCATTTTTCTCAAAATCCGCGGACTTGCTGGGCTGGGTGAAAATATCATGTTGGGCTAGACGGAGAAATGTTATAAAAACATAAACACATGATTGCACGTCAGTAAAATCTTTGCAAGCTTATGTACACAATCACTAGGAGTTAACTTGGCAAGTTATATATAAACAATTATTATTATTATTTTGTAAGAACTTTCAACTTACGAAATAAAATATCATTTTAATTTGATGAGTTAATAGTATGTGGGGTATTATTATTTTTTAGGCTAGACGTGGGACAATTGAGTTGGTTCTAGGGAAAATCTTTGGGAGAAAACTCAGTTTACATCGAAAAAGAAAGTGGGAGAAAATTCAGAGACCTGCTGGGTCCACCTGAGGAGAGGAATATGTTGGGAGGAAGGAGATTCAAAGCACAACAGCCGAGTGAACTAGTTTTTTTTTACGGACAAGTGAACTAGTTTACATACATTAGCAAATAGCCACTAAAAAAGCAATCAGGTTAATGGGTTCTTAAAAGAAATATTTCGGACAAAACAGATAATTACAACACATAGGCTAATGCATGAAACACTTAGATGATAAAGGTGCTTATAAACAGATAAAGTACAACATCTAGACCTTCCTGGCACGCTTGATCATGATGCTGCGGCTGTCCGTGTACTCGTCGGTTACGGGAAGCAGACACGCCCTCATGTCCAAGATCTGCCTGTACATGTCGTAGCATGCGTATGCGTCCTTGGCCGCGTAGGTTATGTAGGCTAGATTCAGAGGTACCTCCCACGTGTTCAGGTCGTCTTCTTTCATGTTGGCGTATCAGGGGTCGATGATGGTCTCGAGGGTCAACCACGGAGTCCTTCTCCTGCCGATTCTTGATGATCTTGTATTGCTTCTGGCTGTCGACAAGCTTGTTGCACCAGATGGCCGAATCGTCGCGTTCTTCCTTCTCTCCACCGCAGCGAAGGTGCGGTCGGCATTGCCGATGAAATGGGCGAATGCTTCAGAACCTGGTGCAGCCATAGGACTGAGGCGAGGCAGAGCTTCACCGAGTCCGTATCGTTGGTGTACATCACATTCAACTTGGTGCAGCCATAGGACTGAGCAATGAACTAACTCCTTGTCAAGTCCATATCCAGCGAGCTCACCCCTCGGATCGCCATTGGAGTCTCTTGAGCATGGTTAATAGTATAGCTTTGGTGGCTATAAGCCAGTGCCATGTCATCTACAGCCCATCTTATAGTCAACATGTACAATAGTAGATCAAAAGAGTGTACTATTTTTTATTATGTGGCCCACCTTTCATTCTCACAAAGTGCCTAGGAGCACGTGCTAGAGCTGGCTCTTCACGAAGAGCCCGCTTACCTTCTCTCTCCTCTTCTCTTTCCTCCAACTAAGCAGAAATATACTAGTTTATGCCTTATAGCCCGCTGACTCAGCTCTATTGTACTTGCTCTTCGAGTGAACGAGTGTGTAGGCGGCAGCAGTTCGTTTTTCAGCTCTTGGGGAACTGGATTCAACAAAGAAGCTGAGTGTGTGTACAGCGACAACAGTTACTACCCTCCTCGTGGCTGCACGCCCGGCAGAAGATGCACCCTCGGCGCATTCAAACGCCTCCATTAAGAAACCTACTCCGGCCACACGCCGGTTCACGAGCGGGTCTGTATTGGTACTGTAATAACAGGAGTTAGTGGTCACTTTACTTAAATTTAATTAGCTTTAATAGAAATTTATACTTAAAACGAGCAAAGCATTGGCTCGTTCTATTAGTGCCATGGGATCAACATGCACAATAATTAGAATTATTATTCTCAGGACGCACACGATCAGCACATTTGTCGCACTTTCACAGAAGATAATACTACCAAGTTTGAATTGTTTGTTATGGTTGCTGTCCTCTGCATCATCATGCCGTGTTTCCCAACTTGCAAGATTTAGAACCAACAAATAAGATCCAAATAATAAGTACAACAAAGATGCCTACACATCTCATTGATTCCCAGCTTGCAAGATTCAGAACCAACAAATAAGCTTCAAATAATAAGTACAACAAAGATGCCTACACGCCTCGTTGATTCCCGACTTGCAAGATTCAGAACCAACAAATAAAATTCAAATAATAACTAAAAAAAAGATGCCTACACATCTCAATGCCCAGCTTGCAAGATTCAGAACAAACCCATTAGAGCCTTTTGATAAAGTGAATATCGGGATTAAATCCATCTTGGCTAGCCATGTCATACAATCGAAGAACTTGGCGAATGCTCTTGACCGTCACAACATCTGTAGTATAGTATTCCTGTTTGCACAACATGTTTGCATAGCACAAACAAAGAGACAGGAGAGCATGATTTCGCTTTAGTTGAACCATTTTGTGCAGTTCCACCAAAATTGAGAGATGTTGCTCTTGACCGTCACAAGGAGACAGGAGAGCATGGTTTCACTTTAGTTTAACCATTTTGTGCAGTTCCACCAAAATTGAGAGATGTTGCCCACGTGACATTTTAGTTGAACTGCACAAGACACTCATTCAAAAAAGTGTTTTGTGCAGTTCACCAAAAGGTCACAATAGCAACAAGGTGAAATGGATATCCCTATCTCGCACAAAAATGATAGAAAGTAAACGATTCTTTGGTCAATAAGAATATATGAAACATATACAAAATGAAAAGAAGCATCTTAATTATGTTCATGGCAATCACGCAAGGACGGTAGAAATTTTAAAACATCGGCAATGCTTCATGTTACCGTAAGCATTACGATCAACAATGAGATTCCTCGATATGGGATTACTTTAATGGTGGCATTGCTTGTTTACGGAACCACGATAAATCAACATCAGCTAAAGAGTTTGTTTAAGGGCATGGGACCGTGGGGACACCAGTACACTCGGCAGCGTAAAGGAGCAACTTACTTATCATCTTTGGGGAAAACAGCAGAGTGCCATTTGTAACACGGTTTAGTTGCATCTTATCACCGGAGGCATTAGATTAACAATAACCTTTGGTTAGACACGTCCCTAAGGTAACAGTGTGATCGCTTCATTTTACATGCGCCCTTACAGCAAAAGGTTGGTTTACCAGCAAAAAAAACAGCAAAAGGTTGGTATAAGGACATGCGACAGTGGACGCATCAGCACAATGTACCTACAAGGAGGCATAAAGTGGTGATGCCGAGCTTGTTCACGCTATGTGAGGGCAGCAAACCTAATCCTGGAGACCTTTTACTATGTGAGGGCAGCAAATCTAATCTTGGAGGCCTTTTACTATGTGAGGGCAGCAAATCTAATCTCGAGACCTTTTACTATGTGAGTGCAGCAAATCTAATCACGAGACCTTTTACTATGCGAGGGCAGCAAATCTAATCCTCGAGACCTTTTACTATGTGAGGGCAGCAAATCTAATCTCGGAGACCTTTTACTATGTGATGGCAGCAAATCTAATCCTAGACATACTCTGCTGACTTGTCCACCAGCCGCCACTTTCTATCCTTTTTTCAACCAATAATAGATATGTTCCTTATCCAGTTTGTACTGCATTTTCCCATTATTTCCCTTTTCAACCAAGAGACCGGTTGGGTATCCGGTCTCTACTACTTTTACCATATTATTTCCTCTTTGAATCAAGTCCTAGATTCATGCTACAAATTTCCCCCCTTTCTTTGTTGTTTGAACAAAGCCCTAGATTCGAATGCATGAAGTAGCTTTACCTCTAATAATACTAACAATTTAGGTGGCTTTGGAAGAGCTGATGGGAGTAGAAAAATATGCACATGCAGACACGTGGGGAGCTGGGGCAGTAGAGCAAGGCCGCTTTCGAAGAACTTATACCTGAGGGTCACCGGGGTGTTGGCGGCGGCAGGTCGGATCTGCGGCCAATACGACATGGAGGAAGAAGGGTCGGAGGACCTCCCGAGCCGGCGCTGTGTCGGAGAGAACGGCACGGGCAGAGGATCGGGCCCCTACGGCAGCTGTGGGTTTCCTCCCTCGGCGGTGATGACCGCGTGAACGATGCACCTTTTAGTCCTCTACAAACACCGGCCGAAGGGATCCGGCCGGATCTATGACCAGCGGTGAGCAGAGAGAAAATGTCTGCTCCGCTGTCTTGTTTATATCTGGAGAGGATGAGAGAATGAAGAGAGCAACCCAAGTAAAGCAAGCGCTCAGGCCCCTGCGTCCATATATAGTGGAGTGATTATCTTTTTTCTCTCCACAACAAGTGTTTCAATTTGTGTACATGGCATTAAAGAAAAGAAACTCTCTATTTAAGGTGACTACTCTACGACTCCTACTTACTACTACTACAGTACTACCTCTGTCCTGGTTTATAGGTCCCGTTTATAGTTTATGACAAATTTTGACTAAAGTTTAACTAACAAAATGTTAATGCATGTCAAGAAAAATTATCTCATTGGATTCGTATTTGAACATAGTTTTGAAAAATATAATGTTTGGTGACATGCGTGAACATTTTCTTAGTTTAATCTATGGTCAAAATTTGGCACGAAATACAATGGGGACCAATAAACCCGACAGAGGTAGTATTGTTCACTTGTGCTCCGCCCCTCCATTCATTGAACAACCCCACGGGTGAATAAACATACTGATAAGTACTGTATTTATATAGAACGAACAAGCTCGAACTATATTCGCGTAGTTAAAAGTTGAGGGAGGGGCTTTTCACGGGAAGTACGCGCGGCAGTTTTTGGGTAGGCAGTTTGACAGAGAGGCGAGGAGGGTGAGCGAGTGGGGCTGTGTGATTTGACGCGCTACATCGCTGGAAAGACTTGTGATATGACCACTCACTATAGTCATGAATTCTGGCGCCCGACCGGGTGATGCCCCCCTTCCGCTTCAGCTCTAATCTGGTGCATGACGCGTCGACCCGGATGCTGGCTCTCCCACATGTCGGAGTAGTAAGAAGGAGCAAAGAATGATGCGTTATATACTAGTACTATACTAGTACTACTCACGTCGGAGGAGTGCAAACCACGACAGCCCAGTGAACCAACCGTGCGAACCACGGTAGCCCAGTGAACCAGCAGTAGAAAACAATAATGTGGTGATATGGCCATAAAAACAATGTGCTACGGTCCACACTGTAGCATGCACAGTAACACTCCTCTTTGTTTGGATCCCTGAGTTAGAGCTAGTTTGGGTTGAAATAGCCTCAAATTATCGAAACAAGAGGGGTTAGTTTGAGCTAGTTTGCTCTAACCCAGCTAAAAAACTAGCCCGGTGGAGAGGTTCTAATTGGGTTAGTTATCCTGGGCCCACTAAAAGAGAACTAAAAAAATCTCACCTGCCCGGACCGGATCGCTCCCCTAAAAATATCTCACCTGCCCGCACCAGATCGCTCCCCCCTCTCGGACGACTCCTCTATGTTCCCCATAGGGCCGCCCGCCCAAGCGCCGCTCGCCCTCTCTCTCCTCCGGCGGCCCTCCCCTTTCAGCCTCCGCCGCCCTACTCCGGCCGCCCTCTCCCTCCGACCTTCGAAGGTCGCCCCGCTCCCCCTTCACCAGTCATTTTTCTCCCTCTGTCAGATGTGGCCGTGGCGCAAGATCTACCGTGGGAGGTCGCGAGAGGGGTGAGTTTATTCATTCCTTCTCTGTCTCATGACCATATCATTGATCTTGCTTGCTCTAGCGCTAATTCTGATTTGGAAAAGTAGATCCTGATCAAACTTGCTATAGATTTGTGGTGCACGCATGGAATTGTTTGATGCTGCTTGAGGAGGTAATAAATCTTTCTAGAGGCCCAAAGATTTAGGTCACCTTTCTAGGTATTTCAATTTCAGGCTTGCATTATTTGTAGAGGCCCAAAGATTCAGTTCACCTTTCTTGGTATTTCAATTTCAGGCTTGCATTGTTTCTAGAGGCCCAAAGATTCAGTTCACCTTTCTAGGTATTTGAGTTTCAGCTTGCATTCTTTCTAGAGGCCCAAAGATTCAGTTCACCTTTCTAGGTATTTCATTTTCGTGCTTGCATTATTTCTAGAGGCCCAAAGATTCAGTTCACCTTTCTAGGTATTTCAGTTTCTGTGCTTGCATTATTTCTAGAGGCCCAAAGATTCAGTTCACCTTTCTAGGTATTTAAGTTTCAGTCTTGCATTATTTCTAGAGGCCCAAAGATTCAGTTCACCTTTCTAGGTATTTCAGTTTCAGGCTTGCATTATTTCTAGAGGCCCAAAGATTCAGTTCACCTTTCTAGGTATTTTAGTTACAGGCTTGCATTATTTATAGAGGCCCAATGATTAAGTTCCCAGTCGGCGGCAAGCGGCCTTGCTACCCATGCCGGTGTCGACCTCAACTCGCAAGGGCCAGCGTCGGAGGGGTTCCCGGGGCTTGGGCTCTATAGAGCCTTCCTCCAGAGCGACGATGGCGAGCTCCTCCCTCGGTGCGTGAGGGGCTCCGGGCTCCCTCCCTATCGTGAACGACTTCCGTGATGAGTTAGCTCATTCTTTGTTTCATGAAGTGTTTTTTATTTTGTGAAGCTTGATTGACGACTTGTATGTTTAAGTGGGATATCTCATTTGTATGGACAAAGTAAAAATTATCATGTTTTGCATGCTTGATTGTATAGATGGTTCATTTATGTCAATTGTGAGCGGGAGGAGGCCACAGAAGAGTCGGCCACACCAAGAGGGTGCTTGGATCCAAGGACTTATTTTAGTCTGACTAAAAATAGGGTCCAAAGTAGTCAAAGGATTGAGATAGAGCATTTATTGTCAATCTAACCATGCCATCCATACACCTCTTTGGTTTAGGGTTAGTTCAGGGTTAGAATCTAACTCTAACCTCTAACTGAGTTAGAGTTCTCCTTGTCTCGGTTCATCGCCATCATACTTTCCCCATTCCTGTGTTTTCAGTATCCTGCGAATCAAAGAGGCCATTTTTTTCGGGAAAAATCAAAGAGGCCCTTAGACTGGTTTATGTCAGGTCATTTTTTATAAATGTGTTATGTCCAAAATTTAATGAACATGCTCAGGTTTCCACGAAAATAATCCGATTTCATGTAGTAATTCATTGATTTATTTATTCTTCTGCGGGGGTTTGCATGTAATTCGTGAGGTCTGAAATGTAAAGTACCCCGGCATATGCTTCGAGTCGTGCATGCACTACGACCCAGATGCTCTATGTCCCACATGTCGGCGAATGGGAGCACGTGGAAATAGCCTAGGAGTACATATAGGAGGATAAATGCGTGAAAAATATGTACTGTGAAGCGTAGCTGCGGTTCGAAAAGTAGACCTAAAGTGATGACAGCTATAGGTCACACGCACCCAACTAGTGGTACTAGACATACGACTAATTTTTCCCTCAAAAAAAAAGAGGCACGAGTGCTCAATACTCCTATTCTATAAACACGAGTCCCATCTGACAACAGCGTCCATGCTACAGCTAGCCCTCCTCCCTCGTTTCTCTCTTCTAACTCTAAACTCGGCCGACGCCCAGTGGGTGGGGTGGGTTTGCTCAATCGCGCCCCACCTCACAAAGGTAAACGCTATTTAATTGGAATAAAATGCCATATACTCCCTCCGTTCATAAATATAAGCCTTTTTAGATACTACTTCAAATGGAATACAACATATGAGATGTATGAAGACATAGTTTAGAGTGTAGATTCACTCATTTTGCTCCGTATGTAGTAGTCACTTGCTGGAATCTTTAGAAAGACTTATATTTGGGAACGGAGGGAGTACTATACTAATAAAACATTAAGGCCACGAGGCGATGCATTGCTGGTTACAGGAGGGAAGAAGAAGAGATGCATCCATCAACGACGTCCACCTCCTCGACTCAGGGCGCCGGCCCACCGAACGTCGCCTAAGTAGCAGCGGCTTTCGTGGCCAGGTCGGCGTGCTTCTGAATAATGGCGTCCAAAGATTTCAGCCGCTGGAAGAAGGCCAACGTCTTTCTGTCCTCGCTTGCCTTGTAGTGGCCTATGTAGATGATTTCCTCGTAGACGTGGATGTGCAGGTCGACGGTTTCAGATGGCGAGAGCTGCGCGGCGAGCACGGCCTCGAGGTGCACATTCTTCGTCGCAACCTCCGGCACATGCAGGGCCACCAGGGCTTGAAAGAGTTCGTCACCATGTAGGCCGATGAGGGTGGCAGGCAATGAGGAGCCTGGGCGCGCGGGCTGGAGCAGTACGGCAAGGTCATCCGCGCGCTTCTTGACGGTGGTGAACTTGCGGATGGAGTTGACCATCATGTCGTCCATGCGAGAGGCGAAGCCGGCGTCGAGGGCTACGATGTTCAAGCGGTCGCCAAAGACCGTGTGGAACGCTGCACGGTGGCCGGGCGCAGGCCGGGCGCCTTGGATGATTTGGCACAGCCGACTGCCGCTCGCGTCCATCGCCTCTATAGGTGCTTGTGGCTTCTGGTCACTTGGTCTTGGATTGGAGTGAGCAGTGTTGCGCAGAGACTGGGAATTAGATGGATTGGGGTGGTGGGGCGCCTTTATTATAGTATGAGAGTCCAAACTCTGTTGCATTCACATCGTGCTGGCTCTAGTCTGCTTCTCCAATTAATTCCCTCTGCATGTAATTGAGGATGCATCATTGACCGTTCAACGTCTCGGGAACCGCTACACTCTTCCTCCTTGGTGACTTCGTAAATTTCAAGATGATAGTGCCGTGCGTGTGTGCGTTCATAGGGGTGAGTGTATGCGCATGTATATGAGCGCTTGCGTCTGTACCGTGTCAAAAAAAACAACGTAAATGCGTGTCAAAAAGAGACTAGTCAGTATACTCAATATTGTGCACCTCGGAGAGGAAAACGATAGAACTAGTATGTATTTATTTACGGTGCAGATTCACTCATTTTGCTCCATATGTACTCCGTCTTGGTGTAGTCTAGTCATTTGTTGAAATCTCTAGAAGGGCAAATACTCCTTTACGGTTTATGAGGCTATACTAGCAAGTAGTTGTAATGCGTACTAGTACAATAGTGGGCTCACATAGCAATTTTGTCTCATGCAAGAGCTCTGGCTATATGCGTGCTCAATGTTCGTGAATCGCAACGCTCGACGGCGCTTGGCTCTTCACCTCTTCGAGAAGATGAACAATGATGTTACTACTACTGCTTCTACAGTGTCGAATCCACTGCTGCATGTCCGTCCACCGCGAGCGGGATGTATAGCTTGTTGTGGAAGTACTACTACTAAGCAAAAGCTCGTCCTCGCTTATAGCAAATCACAGCATGGGCGAGGAGAAGGCATGTAGTAAAATCAAGCTTCTCCTTGTTCTACGAGTTGACGCGACACATCATAGCACTGGCCCCACATGCTTGCCTCTAAACTTGGCTGAAAGACCCGCAGTGTACAATATATTTGCTGCAACCTCTAACATTTACCCACCACAAATTAAAATATATGTGGCCGTATGCATCGCTCTGATGCGAGGCCGGGAGTCCCCTTTCGAAAAAAAAAAACAAATTAAAATATATATTCCTGTCTTGACCAGATGAGCGTGCAAACTACAATCACCGTGGTGTGGTAGGGCCAGAAGACTATTTAATTTAAAAAAAAAACTTCGAGACGGCCACATAGCATGGAGCCGACCCCAACGATTTTAAGCTTACAGGCACGTTACATGCTATCTAGACTACTCTACACATGAAACTGCCACACGAGCGTCTGGGCTGCGCTTGGCTCTTCGCTTCTTCGGAAAGTCGAACAATGATGGTGTACTACTGCACTAGAGGAGTACTACAGTACGCTTCTGGCCATCTGGCACCGATTGAACTGCTGCATGTCCACCGTGTGCGGGAGGGAGAGCGTGTAGCGAAAGCTTCTCCTTGTCTTGCCTACCACCACGCTCATGGGCGAGGGAGGGACGCTCCTGTCTTTGCATGTATGACAGTGGGCCCGACAGTGTGTGGCCAACCTGTCATACAGCCAAAGGCGGTGCGATTAAGTCCGCGAGGAAGAGGATAATCAAACTTCTCGTTGATGTACGAGTTGACGCGACACATCAAAGCACTGCACTCGATATATTTCAATAATTTGCGTTTACCGATGCATTAATTACAACGCATGCATGCATGCCGTGACTCTTCTTTTGATAGTACTTGCATGTGTTGATTTAATGCACCTTGAAGGATGGTTGTGCACGAGGAGGGCGAGATCATGCAGACCGAACAGAACAGGACCCGACGATGGAGCTCTCTAAGGTCTCCATGGACCTCACCGTGCTCCACTGCCCCTTGTGCCTCCGCCCCTTGACGCCTCCAGTGTATGAGGTCCGAATACACCTCGTCCGTTCGGCTGATTGAGAAAGGTGCAGGTTTCTTGATTGATGTGTTGTTGGATTGATTTCTGCAGTGGAAGGGAGGGCACCTGTCCTGCGCGGACTGCCGCGTCGAGCGCACCGGGAACCAGCGGCAGTGCCAGAAGTGCGAGCGCGGCAGTGGCTTCGACGTGCGGAACATGGCGGTGGACTCCGTCCTTTCGTCGGTGAGGGTGGAGTGCCCGCATGAAGGCTGTGGGCTCTACGTCACTTACCACAAGCTTGCCGATCACCGTAGGCGTGTCCGCCACGCCGCAAATGCCCCGTGCCCGTCTGCGGCTACGAAGGCCCGCCGCCGGCGCTCTACCACCACATCAGCACCGCGCATCCCATGCCCGTGCACAGGATCCAGTACGGCAAGGTGCTCCAGCTGCAAGTGCCACTGTCGGAGCCACGGCTCTTGCTGTTCGCGAAGGAGGACCGCCGCGCGTTTTTCTTGGTCGGCGGCGTGCTCGACATCGGCGCGCCTATCGCCGTGTCGGTCGTCTGCATCAGAGCGGGGGCGTCCCCACTGCCGCTCTACTTGGCCAAGCTGTGGGCGAACGGTTCACGGGGAGCCCAAAGGCACGACCGACGCCATCAAGGTGGAAATGGAGGTGACAATCAGCAAGGATCGGCGACGTTGACGTGTGAGCTGACCTTCTTGTGATTCCGCCCAAGCTGCTGGCCGGGCTAAGCTTGTGTCCCTCCACATTCAGATTGACAAGCTCACGCCCTAAATGTTTCGATGAGCCTTCTGTTTATCTTAGTAATATGCTAATATAGGGATTACCTTGGTCTACTTTAGCTTAAGAAATGGTGGGTTTTGGTGGTATTTGTAGCAATTACTTCGACTTCAGATCAGTAATTTCCAACAGTCGAACGGATATTTTGTGTCTATTGGATATAAAGTTCCTTTGGGTAAGAGTACTACTTGTCATCAAAATGGATAAAAGGAGATGTATGTAGACGTATTTTAGTTCTAGACACGTCCCTTTTATCCATTTTGATGACAAGCACTCCCTTCGTTCCACAATACATGCCTTCCATTTGTCAAAATATAGATGTATCTAGACATGTTTTAGTATATAGGTACATCCATGATAGAGCTAATCGGATGGTTGAGAACACTACAATTCGTAGCTATAGATGCGCGTGTGACTCCCAGATGCAGAGGCCGGGGGTCATCATCCTCCTTTTCGAGAAAAAACAGACGCGCGTGTGAGAGGACGAGTGCGTGCATGCACCTCTTCTCTTCCTGTATAACGTACTACTAAACTCAGAGTACAAGTTTTTGAGCTTGCGTCTCGTCATATTCCAAATTACTCCACTCTATATTGAATTGCAAACTTGTTCACACCGATCACAACCTAAACGGTTTCCCACTTAGGAGCGTATTAGTACCACACTAGTATATTGAATTCCAAACATGTTCACACCGATCACAACCTAAACGGTTTCCCACTTAGGAGCGTATTAGTACTCGGTTATAAATACTAGTATGCCAAGATGACTGCACATTCCTCCTCAACTCCTCATCCACAAAAACAAACAAGTCATTCAGCATCCTTCCCTTGCGTCTGCCATGGCTGTTGGGGAACGTAGTAATTTCAAAAATTTTCCTACGCACACGCAAGATCATGGTGATGCATAGCAACGAGAGGGGAGAGTGTATGTCCACGTACCCTCGTAGACCGTAAGCGGAAGCGTTATAACAACGCGGTTGATGTAGTCGTACGTCTTCACGATCCGACCGATCCAAGTACCGAACGTACGGCACCTCCGAGTTTTGCACACGTTCAGCTCGATGACGATCCCCGGACTCCGATCCAAAGAAAGTGTCGGGGATGAGTTCCGTCGGCCGACGACGGCGTGGTGACGATGATGATGCTCCACCGACGCAGGGGCTTCACCTAAGCTCCGCGACGATATGACTTCACCGGCGAGGGCTTCGCCTAAGCTCATGACGATATGACTTCACCGCGCAGGGCTTCGCCTAAGCTCATGACGATATGACCAAGTGGAATATGGTGGAGGGGCACCGCACACGGCTAAGGAACGATCCGTAGATCAACTTGTGTGTCCTAGGGTGCCCCCTGCCCCGTGATATAAAGGAGCAAGGGAGGGTGGCGGCCCTAGGAGGAGGCGCACCAGGGGAGTCCTACTCCCACCGGAGTAGGATTCCCCCTGTCCTAGTCCAACTAGGAAACCTTCCATGTAGTAGGAGTAGGAGAGAAGGAAAGGGAAGGGAAAAGGAGAAGGAAGGGGGCGCCCCCCTTCCCTAGTCCAATTCGGACCAGACCAAGGGAAGGGGTGCGGCCACCCTTGAGGCCCTTTTCCTTCTTTCCCGTATGGCCCAATAAGGCCCAATACGTATTCCCGTAACTCTCCGGTACTCCGAAAAATACCCGAATCATTCGGAACCTTTCCGAACTCCGAATATAGTCGTCCAATATATCGATCTTTACGTCTCAACCATTTCGAGACTCCTCGTCATGTCCCTGATCTCATCTGGGACTCCGAACTCCTTCGGTACATCAAAACTCATAAACTCATAATATAACCATCATCGAAACCTTAAGCGTTGCGGACCCTACGGGTTCGAGAACTATGTAGACATGACCTAGAACTATTCTCGGTCAATAACCAATAGCGGGACCTGGATGCCCATATTGGCTCCTACATATTCTACGAAGATCTTTATCGGTCAAACCGCATAACAACATACGTTGTTCCCTTTGTCATCGGTATGTTACTTACCCGAGATTCGATCGTCGGTATCCAATACCTAGTTCAATCTAGATTCTTGGCAAGTCTCTTTACTTGTTCCGTAATACATCATCTCACAACTAACTCATTAGTTGTAATGCTTGCAAGGCTTATGTGATGTGTATTACCGAGAAGGCCCAGAGATACCTCTCCGACAATCGGAGTGACAAAACCTAATCTCGAAATACGCCAACCCAACATGTACCTTTGGAGACACCTGTAGTACTCCTTTATAATCACCCAGTTACGTTGTGACGTTTGGTAGCACCAAAGTGTTCCTCCCAAACGGGAGTTGCATAATCTCATAGTTACAGGAACATGTATAAGTTATGAAGAAAGCAATAGCAACATACTAAACGATCGGGTGCTAGGCTAACAGAATGGGTCATGTCAATCACATCATTCTCCTAATGATGTGATCCCGTTAATCAAATGACAACTCATGTCTATGGTTAGGAAACATAACCATCTTCGATTAACGAGCTAGTCAAGTAGAGGCATACTAGTGACACTCTGTTTGTCTATGTATTCACACATGTATTATGTTCCCGGTTAATACAATTCTAGAATTAATAATAAACATTTATCATGATATAAGGAAATAAATAATAACTTTATTATTGCCTCTAGGGCATATTTCCTTCAGTGGCCAGCGTGAGTTCTGGGTCGAGAGATTGCTACCAGGGAGAGGCGAGCATGGAAGCGGAAGCACGAGAGATGTCCCGCCTCACTGCGAGAGCAGCCGACATGTCCCGCCACACGAAAGTAGCAGCACAGATGTCCCGCCGCGCCGCTGAAGCAGCACGGAGGTCCAACCGCACCGTCGATACAGCAGACTGGTCCGGCCGTGCCGCGGAAGCAGCAGAGATGTCACGCCGCGCCACGAATGCATCAGAGATGTCTCGCCGCGCCGCGGCGGCCTGGGAAAATTTCGCGGGCGGCGACGATCACATAGCGCATGCATGCGATCGTCCATAGCCAGATGGATCAGATCTCCGTCTTGGCAAGGTTGCAGGACGACGTGAAAGCCTCGTTTGAACAGGCTACCAGCGTCATCTGGCAACTAAGGGAGGGCAATGAGAGGCTCCGGGCCGAGCGCGACCTGCTGAGGGAGAAGATCATCCAAAGTGCAGACCTTGTTGAAGAGGACCGGCGTCATCGTCAAGAAACTTATGGACGAGAATGACATGCTCCGCAGCAAGCGCCAAAGGCTGGTGGAGGAATCCGTGGATGTTCTCAAGCACCGTCTTGAGGACACGAAAGAGCTCATCGCCGCCGGGCGGAGACTAGTTCCCGCTGGCCTGCAAAGAACGCATCAAGAAAGTAGAGATCGACAAGCGGATCCTTGTCTTCCTTCTTCTTTTGCCCTTGTGTATTTCGGGCGTAGCCGCATGTGGCTTTTTAATTATCTTTCTAATTATGTAAGACAATTAATCGTCCTTATCTTTCTGTGGAAGATCAATGTTGCGAGGCTGGAATGAAGAAAACTCTTGCTGTGGCGACCCTGGCGTTGCTGTTCTTCTAGTTGTTGCTGGGCTTCCTTCAGTTTCCTGGTTTCTTTTGATGTAGTAATCGGTTTAGGATGTCGATTATGTCGTTGGTTGTGAAATGTTGGGTTCTAGCACGGATGTTTGGCCTTTGTTGGCCTCTTGGGATGTTGTGATTTCAATCTGGTACTTTTAGTCCTTCGTGTTAGGCTGGAGTTGTGCTGAACTTCTTGTGAATTGTGGTGGTTTTCAGTAATGAAAATCGGAAGGGGCAAGCCCTTCTTTGGTAAAAAAATCATCCTTATATATTCATCAGTCTTGCTATCAGTCGCAGTAGATGCTATATAGGTCCGTCGGATCTTACATCAAGATCCGTGCTATCAGATTTTCTTTTTTCTCTCTTAAATCTCAGTCGAGTGAGACATAACCACGCCATTAAACAGAGGCTCGGGCGCCATTAATGGAGACCTTGGGAGAGAGGTGGACGGCAGATGGAGGTCAAAGGGCTCTCCTCCCGATAAGCACGCGCAGGGGTCTGATCGCACGCCTCTCGTACTCAAATAGCTACCTTGCACGGCGCCTCCTAGCTAATAAAAAATGGGGACGCGTGGCGGCACGTAAATGGAACTAGTAAGTAGAACGCCCACAGTTTCAATAAATACTTGTGTTTCCGATTGTAACGTGACATCACTTGTTCCAAAATGACTTTGTTGGTTGTTAACGTGTGCGCCTTCGCAAATCGGATTGCAAATTTACCACAGCATGTTGGTGCCATGTCATGGCACCAAGCCAAGTTTCATTATTTTCATGCGTGTTTTGGATTTACAGGAATTAAAAAACTAAGTTTCTCAATGTTTCCAACCCAGCCACGATGCCCAGAATTTTGAATTTCATTCCCATTTCTTGCATGGAACCTAGAAATTTACCCGAGGACACACATGTGATTTTTCAACCAACTTTGGTGAACATGTACTTGTATTTCAAATTTGAATTATGCACACAAAGGTGACACGTTCCCTCCCAGAACCACGAGCCTTCTTGAGAGAAGCTCCGATTTGCAAGAAGCTTATACCAAAATGTGTTCCTATTCGGCCAAATGTTTTTTTACCATGGCATGGTACTACCATGACATGACACCATGCCAAGTTTCATGATTTTAAAACCAAGTTTCTCAATGTTCTTGACCGAGCCACGATGCCCAGATGTTTGAATCTTATTCTCATTTTTTGCATGGGAGTAGAAATTCACCGAGGACACAAATGTGATTTTCAACCAACTTTGGTGCACGGGAGCACGTGCTTGTAGTTCAAATTTGAATTATGCACATTAAATTACCAAAAACTCAATTAATGTGTACATAAGGCCAAACGAAGCCGGAATAAATTCCAAAATTTAACAGGGCACTCATGTAGTTCTATGTTGCCTTTGTAAATAAACTCAAGGGGGACAACATATATCGTTTCGCACTCAAAGGTGACACGTTCCCTCTCAGAACCACGAGCCTTCTTGAGAGAAGCTTCGGTTTGCAAGAAGCTTATACCAAAATATGTTCCTATTCGGCCATTTTTTACCACAACATGGTAGTACCATGACATGACATCCATACCAAGTTTCATGATTTTCAGACGTGTTTTGGATTTACAAGAATTTTAAAACCAAGTTTCTCAATGTTCTCGGCCGAGCCACGATGCCCAGATGTTTTAATTTTATTCTCATTTCTTGCATGGGATCTTGAAATTCACCCGAGGACACAAATGTGATTTTTCAACCAACTTTGGTGCACGAGAGCATGCGCTTGTAGTTCAAATTTGACTTGTGCACATTAAATGACCAGAAACTCAATTAATGTATAAAAACGACAAACGAACCCGGAATAATTCCAAAATTTAACATGGCACTAATGTAGTTCTATGTTGCCTTTGTTAAGAAACTCAAGGGAGGGGGTGTACGTTCCCTCTTAGAACCACGAGCTTCCAACACCGCCCAATTATTTACCACAACATGTTAGTGCCATGACATGACACCATGCCAAGTTTCATTACATGAATTTAAAATCTAAGTTTCTCGATGTTCTCGGCAGAGTCATGACGCCCAGATGTTTGAATTTCATTCTTATTTCTTCCATGGGACCTAGAAATTCAACCAAGGACACACATGTGATTTTTCAACCCACTTTGGTGCACCGGAGCATGTGCATGCAATTCATATTTAGATTATGCACATTAAAAGTCCAGAAACTCAATTAATTTATAAAAAGGCCAAATGAACCCGAAATAATTCCAAAATTTAACAGGGCACTCATATAGTTCTATGTTGCCTCTGTAAATAAAATCAGGGGGGAGGCAGCGTATATCGGTTCGCACACAAAGGTGACACGTTCCCTCTCGGAACCACGAGGCTTGTTGAGAGAATCTCCGGTTTTGTAAGAGGCTTATACCAAAACTTGTTCCAATTCAGCCAAAAAATATACGTATGAAAACAGGGTTTAGATTATCCCGAACATCTCGCTACCTAGACCAATAATGTACTATGATTTGAATTCAACATAAAATGGATCTGAGATATTTGAATTGGAGGCGTATGGTACATGTAGTTCATAGTGAAATATGATTACTGCTATATGCATGTCTTTTGTTATCAAGATAATATTTAAATTATTGTATAACTTGACAACAATCATATTCAAATAAGGAAAAATGATTCAAATTTAGTCCATATTGTGAGCGACAATATATATGTTCACATGGTGGAGTAAAATGTTCATATATGATGGAAGATCAAAATGTATGACTACATCAATTATAAACCGCAAGGTCACCTAATGATATATTCAATTCAACATAACATGGATTCAAAAATTGAAATTGAGATCATGGCATCTGTAATCATATAAAGGGACATTACTCTTCCTTTGGTGGGAATTGATTTGTTTTTTGTTGTTGTTGAGGGAAGTGCGAATCGATTTGGTGCTTTGTGCAGGGTAATCATGTTCTCGATTTTTTTACATTTTTCTTGTAGTTTTTTCAATGGCATCTATAGCAATATAGTAAAAGGGGACATGACTCTCTTGTGTCTTGTATGCTTTTTTTACACGTTAAATTTGTTCTGCCGAACAAGGAATCCGCACCTTGTTATCCCGAAATTTTCAAGCTCGAGTATCGTTTGTCTCACATGCTTTGAAACTCCCGCTTCTTCAACCCACGCCGCGCCTTGTTATCCTGAAATTTGGACGCGCGCGAGAACTCCCTCCTCATCCGAAATCGCTCCCGCAGCCCACACATGCGAAATCCCCCTTCTACCCCTCAGCCGGAAATGAAGCTCCACGTCGCGGTGTCAAAATTGGTGGGGGTACGCTGGTAACTTACCCTACATTTCGGACAACCGCGTCCCTAAGCTTGGCTCCCCCCTCCCCCTTCACCCCCCTCCTCCCCTCCCATTCGTACACCGAGGCTGCCAAAACCCGCGAAACCCCACGCTCCTCCGTCGGCCTCCTGACCGCCGCCCAGCCGGAGACTCTTCCCCGACTACGTCGTCCACCGCAACAGCTCGCCGTCCCTCATCCACCGCACCGGATAAGGATCCGTTGTCGATCTCGTCGTCCCGTCGGATCAGCCGCCCCGTCCTCCACCTCGAAGGAGCTGCCCCGACGTTCGCCTCGTCTATCGCGCCACCTCAATCCCAAAGCACAGTCTTGACCTGCCCCACCGGAACCGCAACACCCTCACCAATTCCTCCGATGAAGCCGAGGCCAACTCGGCGCCACCAAGGAGGTTCTGCACTCACCGCTGCATTTTATCTTTTATTCGATCTCACGGGCTGCCGGTGCTCGTCTCGAAAGCAGACATGGCGTTTCCATCGACGGCACCGTCGCCGGCCACATCATCCACGGCATCTCTCCCCCATGTCGTTGCTTCCTCGGTGGCGACTTCCACAACGGCACTAGCTGCTGCTCTCGCTTCGCCATGCTCTTCTGTTCTTCTTGTCGGTCGTATTCTTTGCCTTTGCTCCTGCTTCCGTCTTGCTTGCTTTGCTCTTGCTCTCGCTTAGCTTTCTTTCTGCTGTTGCACACGACCTCAAGCTACAGGAGTTGCTGCTTTAGCACTCGCTTCATGCGGTGCTCTTGCATCGCGACTTGCTCTCTGCTAGTGCGTTCCTTGCTCGAGCGTCTGCTGATTTAAATCACTGCTTCTCTGCTACTAGTGCTCGAACGCCCTAAACAACTATTGCAATGCTCTGTTACTAGTTCAATCAGTTTCGACAGTAAAATTCAATTTGGACTGTGAAGTTCATTTTCTTCAGTTAAGTTCAGAGTGAACAGTACTTACAAAGATCTGTCGGAGCGGCCGTGGCGCTACTGATGCGTTTACATCTAGCACTTTTTGTGATGTATTTTACGTCATCTATTGCAGATGATATTAGGGTCCCACTTCAGATTAAAGTTATGCATCTTGTCATGCTTCAGCCTAAATCATTTGTACACCTTAGCGGAGCTGCTCCATGACGGAACCGTCCATCACAATGAGCGATACCCTTGGCGCCCGTTCTAGAGGCTTCAGATCTTCTTCCCGCCTCAAGCAGTCACACCAAAGATCATCACCATCCTCCACGTCCAACCCAATGATGCTTTGAGGTCCACAAGGCTATGCCAAAGAGGTTGTACACTCGTCACATCACTTTGTTTCTCCATCCTCTGTTCTTCCAATTCATGTGAGCCAAACACCCAGGTTGTTGAAATCCTATGTTTCCAAATGCTCTGTTTTGCACGTGCATTCCTATCCTATTCTGTGTTTTTCCTGTCCTGTGTTTATAGAATCCTCCAATTCTAAGGAGCCCTTACAGATTTACTTCATTTTCAGATTGGCGTAAAAGAAAACTTCTGTGTGTTATGTCCTGCTCTGCCGTGCGTCATCCACCCCACCGAGGTGCACCTTCAATGAAGCGTTCATCGCAGCAGAGATCCCCCGCAGACTTTCTTCGCCCCTCAGATCATCTTCCCGCTGCCGCAGCCACGCCTAACTGCATTACCATCATCTACCGAGAAGATGAACACGAGGACTAGGCGGTTCGAAAGAGAGGTCGCGATCTTCGTGTTTGCTTACGTTATACATCGGTTATTATTACCGCTACTTTATCGTTCAATCTTGAGTTTTGAATTGCCCATGGGTCTCATATCGAGCCAAAGAATGAATAGTATCATCTACTATCTGGTTTATCTGGGGTCTTCTATGTGGTTCATGTTGGGTGGGCAACAAACAATAGATGATCCATTGTCTAGCTTTTTAAATCAAGCTATAATCTACCGCTATCATTAGTTTTGGATCCATCCACTCGTTTGCTACCATCGGTCTTGATTTTTGCATGCACCCTTAGGCCTTACAAAATCTAACTATTTTTTTATTACGCATGTCGATATTGTACACAATCGTCTTGAACATGTAGAGAAAAGAGAAGACCGCTATGCGTGCGAATATAATGTCATGCAGACGCTGCTCCATGGTGGGAAGTGCCCCCCTCTCCTGCATTTCAGCATTGTATTCCAGAGGAAGATAAGCATTCAGATGGAGATTCAGAAGGAGCCGACCATGCCTGTTTACCACCTGAGGTGTTTGCTCTAACCTGGCATGCTAATGTTGGTCATATCATGCATATGGCACCTTGCATTGCTTACATTATACATCTTATATGTCATCAGCTTAGTTTAGATTTGCTTTGTGTGAATGCCACCTGTTTGGTTTCTATATCATACTCCCACCATTCCTAAATATTTGTCTTTTAGAGATTTCAACAAGTGACTACATACGGAACAAAATGAGTGAATCTACACTCTAAAATATGTCTATATACATCCGTATGTGGTAGTCCATTTGATATCTCTAAAAAGACAAATATTTAGGAACGGAGGGAGTATATGGGAATTATGCAATGCCATCTTCTTTAGCCAGGCATCATATCCGTGAATCATGCAATGCCATCCTGTTTAGCCGATCATTGTATATGTGAATTGTATCGTGCCATATTTTTTCCATAATGTGTTCCATTTGTCAGCAATGTTTATGCATTCATCTACTCTTCCCGTGCATCAGCCATTTGAGTCGGTCATGGAAAAATCTGAGTGAAATAAAGGTCTTACGAGCGGTCGGTGCTACACTGTCGATGCAGATTTCTTGCTTGATTCTGAGATAGCTCCTCAGAGGAGGATTCAAAGAGAGATGACCAGTCGTATCCCCCCCCCCAAGGTGCATGCTCTAACTTGGCTGGGTTATATTGCTCATATCATGCATATGGTGTCTTGCATTGACATGCCATCTGCTTAGATTAGACATGCTTTATGTGAATGCCTCATGTTTGCTTTCTATATCTGATATGTGAATTATGCAATGCCATGTTTTTCAGCCAGTTATCATATATGTGAATTATGCACCGCCATGGAGCCAGGCATCATATATGTGAATTATCTCATGCCATCTTTTTTTTTCATTACGTATTCCATTTGTCGACAATGCTGTATATTGAACTACTCTTCATGTGTATCAACCATTTGAGCCGGTTATGGAAAAATCTGGAGTGAAAACAAGGTCTTGAGCGTGCAATGGTACTGTTGAAGCATATATCTTGATGGTTCTGAGGAGCTCCTCGAGAGGAGGATTCAGAGACAGATGACGATCCTATATCCCACCGAGTTGTATGCTCTAAGTTGCAATGTTTATATTTCTCATATGATGCATATGGTGTCTTGCATTGCTTAGTTTAGACATCATCTGCACAATATTGAATTCTATCTGCTTAGTTTAGAGATCATACATGCGAGTGCCAGCTGCTTAGTATATGAATCAATTATGTCAATTATATCATTCCATCCTGCATACTTAGACAACATGTATGTGAATTATTTCATCCCAACCTATTTTAGAAAGACATCATATAGTTTTGTCATGTCATCCTGTTTAGGTACTCATCATATGTTGAATTATGCCATTATATCCTGTTAAATTATCCATCATATATCTGAAACTGTGTCCTGCTATCCTGTTTGGTTAGGCATTATATATGTGAAATTGTGTCATGCTGTCCTGTTTGGTTAGACAACATATATGTGAATTACCACATCTGTCTATCATACAATGTATGTACGTTCAATTTCTTTTCTTGTTTATCAGCCATTTGAATTGGAGGGGTGATGGCGGTATCTAAGGGAGCAAAAACCCGTTCTTCACAAAAGACAAGTGCTACTGTCGATGCAGATAGAACCATGGTTGTCTTGGCCCAATAACTAGCCCCACCACACATAATCAAGACTCTTCCAGATTGCACACTTACACCGTTGGGCGGAAGAACCAGCTACAACCCATCTAACCGCAACCCCGGATAGTAACCCACTTATAGTTGACAAAGCACCATGTCCACCACAGTACCCCACACGAGCAGTTTGTAAAGCTACTACGATTGCCCAAAGCACGAAGACCACCCAGCTAACCCAAACTCCACGTTTAAAGCGGAGAAGAGCAACTGTTCTCGTGTCGATTCCGTAGCTATGGTCCATACTCCTTTCTTGTTGCATCACTTGTATTTACTCATACCAACTACTTTCAATTTGAAGGATCCAATTGAAACTCCAATGGTGCAACAGTATGTTTTAAACCTATTTCTTTAACCGGATTGCTATTCAAACTTCTTGCTCTATGTTGATATCAGTTTAAGTTGTATAAACAGTTATGTTCTCAAGTGATGCACATTACAAGTGCTGCCAATGCTTAGTAGTTTCTCACACTTATATTCTGTCTATGGTGCCGTGTCTTAAAAATATATGAGTTGAACTGTGTCTCTATCTTGATTAGGGAACATAAACTAGAATGATATGGACAATAAAGTGACCATAGTACATAGATATATGTTTGTTTCATCTTTGTTATCCTGTCCACCCTACTCTTGAACCGGTTTACCAAAATGAGTTTGGTATACTACAAGCTAAACATGTGATGTGTACGCTTGTTTCTCTTGTAGTATGCAAGCAGAATATTGGAGAAGAGCACCCCACTATGCAATGGTAGAGAAAGTAATGCAGATAAGGTTCAAGATAGTGAGACAACCTGTTGGTCTCCAAGAAAGGTGATAAAACGATCTTGTAGGCGGTGAGAAAACCCCACGATCCTGCGTTGATATAGTGTTCGAGTTCTTGGTGGTCATCGGCACAAGCTCTTCGAACTCGCTGCTGAATCACTTGACTTCTTCGGTCTCACTACTGTTGAAAGGCATCGATCATACGTCATGCGGCAAGAAGCGAAGGACCGAGGAAGTCCCCGCAGAATTCAGATGCGTACTTTCTTGTGCAACAAAGCTATTTGGAGGATTTAAGCGCCAAACAAGAGAAAGTTAATAAGCTTGCTAAGCATCTTGTCGACATTATGGGTACCAGGGATATTGTTTCTTGAACTCTTACGAAGTGGTTTCAGTTACGGACTTGTTTCTTTGCGGCGTTTATATCTTTGTTGTGTTCCCTATATTTGCACCTTTGGTGGTGAACTTTGATGCCCGATGGATGTAATATGTGTAATAGCCGTGATAGCCTAGCATAAGTTGCTTGCTTATTTATTTCCTTGTTGTCTTGTTTATTTGTTTGCTTGTAGTCAGTGCAGTTCTTTTTCCGTGGTTTTGCTAGTGGTTTGTTCCCTATTTTTTTGCTAGTGGCTGCAATAAACTATTTTTTAAAACTAGGCCACAATAACCATGGGCTAATATTTACTGTAGTGGCACTGGGCCTCCTACGGGCCATAGAAACAGTGGGCCTTCTACGGGCCGTAGAAACAGCAGGCCTTCTACGGGCCGTAGAAACATTGGGCCTTCTACGGGCCGTAGAAACAATGGGCCTTCTATGGGTCCTATCATCAATGGGCCTTATACGGGCCGTATGGTCGATTGGCCAAACATGGGCCAATAACAGGCCACATTATGGTCGTAAACGGGCTAGAGTTGGAATCGTCCGTTCATGGGCCGACCATAACGGGCCATCGTTAATAGGTTGTATTTGATGACGCTATGAAAACGGCCCAATGTATTAACGGACCACAAACGGGCCGACTGTAACCACGGGCTGAATTTGGCCTGGCGAAAAATTACGATGTGGCCGTAAGTAAACGAATGCTCGAAATGAGCCCAAGAATAAATGGGCTCTGAGAAGGCCGAAAGATAACATGGGCTGGAAACGGCCCAACTGAATAATGGGCCATTAATGGGTATAAAGTGATACACTGTTCATTACGGGCCAGTTTCACCACGGGCCGTTAATGGGTCTAAAGTGATACCTTTGTTCATTGCGGGCGGTTTCACCACGGGCCGTTAATAGGCCAAGAGTTACATAGGGCCTCATATGGGCGGAAAGACGTCATGGGCCATACATGGGCCGAAGTGAAAACAGTGGAATCATATTGGATGGCCCGGATGACGTTCTTTGGGCCTAATTCGGTAGGGCGAACGGGCCTTGGGATAGCGGGTTGTAAATGGGCTATATGCGAGCAGTGCCGTTAACAAGCTTTCCATGGGCGGCCCGTCACCTTTGACCAAGTCAAACGGGTCGGCCTTTTCACGAGAATGGGCCTCTGTTGGGCGCCACGTGTCGACGTATCATAGGCGTATACATCCAATGAGTGGATGACATCTGTCCCAACAATGAGCCGACACGTGTTTCCTCCAGCCAATGACGATTTTACACGTGGAAAATCCCCATTGGTCGGGGCTGTTAACGGGTTATCGGATCCAAAACCCGACCCGATAGCTTAACGGCGTTCCGTTACGGTGGATGCCACGTGTCGGTCACCCTTGACGAAAGCACTTACGTGGCGTAGCGATTTATCGTCATGGAAGTGGACACTTCCGTGATGATAATTTTGGTAATGTCATGGAACACTTCTCGACTGACACATGTATGACTATCTTGATTCTGTCATAAATTTGTCATGGATGTACATTCATGACAAAAAACGCGACCTACTGTGACAAACACGTATCATCACGGAAGTGTATTTTTTTTGTAGTGCTACTACAGGAATTTTTTGCATTTTTGTCCATTCATTGAGACAATTTATTATTTTTTGTCAAATAAACCAGCTCAGTGCTTTAGATTATATGTTTGTAGTTTTGATAAGTTTGGAACAGAAGCTAAAGCCCTACTTGTTGAAGGAAATATGCCCTAGAGGCCATAACAAAGTTATTATTTTATTTCCTTATATCATGGTAAATGTTTCTTATTCATGCTAGAATTGTATTAACCAGGAACTTGATACATGTGTGAATACATAGACAAAACAAAGTGTCCCTACTATGCCTCTACTAGACTAGCTCGTTAATCAAAGATGGTTAAGTTTCCTGACCATAGACATGTGTTGTCATTTGATGAACGGAATCACATCATTAGGGAATGATGTGATGGACAAGACCCATCCATTAGCTTAGCATTGAAGGAAATATGCCCTAGAGGCAATGATAAAGTTATTATTTATTTCCTCATATCATGATAAATGTTTATTATTCATGCTAGAATTGTATTAACCGGAAACATGATACATGTGTGAATACATAGACAAACATAACGTCACTTGTATGCCTCTACTTGACTAGCTCATTAATCAAAGATGGTTATGTTTCCTAACCATAGGCATGTGTTGTCATTTGATTAATGGGATCACATCATTAGGAGAATGATGTGATTGACATGACCCATTCCGTTAGCCTAGCACTTGATCGTTTAGTATGTTGCTATTGCTTTCTTCATGACTTATACATGTTCCTGTAACTATGAGATTATGCAACTCCGTTTACCGGAGGAACACTTTGGGTGCTACCAAACGTCACAACGTAAATGGGTGATTATAAAGGAGTACTACAGGTGTCTCCAAAGGTACATGTTGGGTTGGCGTATTTCGAGATTAGGTTTTGTCACTCCGATTGCCGGAGAGGTATCTACAGGCCCTCGGTAATGCACATTACTATAAGCCTTGCAAGCAATGTAGCTAATGTGTTAGTTACGGAATGATGCATTACGTAACGAGTAAAGAGACTTGCCGATAACGAGATTGAACTAGGTATTGGATACCGACGATCGAATCTCGGCAAGTAACATACCAATGACAAAGGGAACAACGTATGTTGTTATGCGGTTTGACCGATAAAGATCTTCGTAGAATATGTAGGAGCCAATATGAGCATCCAGGTTCCACTATTGGTTATTGACCAAGAATAGTTCTAGGTCATGTCTACATAGTTCTCGAACCCGTAGGGTCCGCACGCTTAAGGTTTCGATTACAGTTATATTATGAGTTTATGAGTTTTGATGTACCGAAGGAGTTCGGAGTCCCGGATGAGATCGGGGACATGACGAGGAGTCTCGAAATGGTCAAGACGTAAAGATCGATATATTGGACGACTATATTCGGATATCGGAAAGGTTCCGAGTGATTCGGGTATTTTTCGAGTACCGGGAGTTACGGGAATACGGGGAAGAGTATTGGGCCTTAGTGGGCCTTAGTGGGAAGGAGCCGGAGGTGGCGCGCCCTCCCAAGCCCAGTCCGAATTGGACAAGGGGTTTGGGGCGTGGCCCCCTCTCCTTCCTTCTCCACTTCCCTCCTTTCCCCCTTCTCCTAGTTGGACTAGGAAGAAGGAGTCCTACTCCCGGTGGGAGTAGGACTCCCCTTGGCGCGCCCTCCTCCTAGGGCCGGCCTCCTCCTCCCTTGCTCCTTTATATACGGGGGCAGGGGGGCACCCCATAACACACAAGTTGATCTTCGTGATCGTTCCTTAGCCGTTGCGGTGCCCCCCTCCACCATATTCCACCTCGGTCATATCGTCGCGGAGTTTATGCGAAGCCCTGCGTCGGTAGAACATCATCATCGTCACCACACCGTCGTCTTGTGGAACTCATCCCCGACAACCTGCTGGATCGAGTCCGGGATCGCCATCGAGCTGAACGTGTGCGTAACACGGAGGTGCCGTGACGTTCGGTGCTTGGATCGGTCGGATCGTGAAGACGACGACTATATCAACAGCGTTGTCATAACGCTTCCGCTTACGGTCTCACGAGTGCGTGGACATCACTCTCCCCTCTCGTTGCTATGCATCACCATGATCTTGCGTGTGCGTAGGAAATTTTTTGAAATTACTACGTTCCCCAACAGTGGCATCCGAGCCTAGGTTTTCTGCGTTGATGTTATATGCACGAGTAGAACACAAGTAAGTTGTGGGCGATACAAGTCATCTGCTTACCAAAGATGTCATACTTTGGTTCGGGCGGTATTGTGAGATGAAGCGGCCGGACCGACATTACGCCAGACGCTTACGCGAGACTGGTTCCACCGTTGCGAGCACTCGTGCTTAAAGGTGACTGGCGGGTGTCTGTCTTTCTCACTTTAGTTGAACCGAGTGTGGCTACGCCCAGTCCTTGCGAAGGTTAAAACAACACCAACTTGACAAACTATCGTTGTGGTTTTGATGCGTAGGTAAGAACGGTTCTTGCTCAGCCCGTAGCAGCCACGTAAAACTTGCAACAACAAAGTAGAGGACGTCTAACTTGTTTTTGCAGGGCATGTTGTGATGTGATATGGTCAAGACGTGATGCTATATTTTATTGTATGAGATGATCATGTTTTGTAACCGAAGTTATCGGCAACTGGCAGGAGCCATATGGTTGTCGCTTTATTGTATGAAATGCAAACGCCCTGTAATTGCTTTACTTTATCACTAAGCGGTAGCGACGGTCGTAGAAGCAATAGTTGGTGAGACGACAACGATGCTACGATGGGGATCAAGGTGTCACGCCGGTGACGATGGTGATCATGACGGTGCTTCAGAGATGGAGATCACAAGCACAAGATGATGATGGCCATATCATATCACTTATATTGATTGCATGTGATGTTTATCTTTTATGCATCTTATCTTGCTTTGGTTGACGGTAGCATTTTAAGATGATCTCTCACTAATTATCAAGAAGTGTTCTCCACGAGTATGCACCGCTGTTGCCAAAGTTCGTCGTGCCCGGAGACCACGTGATGATCGGGTGTGATAAGCTCTACGTCCATCTACAACGGGTGCAAGCCAGTTTTGCACACGCGAATACTCGAGTTAAACTTGGACGAGCCTAGCATATGCAGATATGGCCTCGGAACACGGAGACCGAAAGGTCGAGTGTGAATCATATAGTAGATATGATCAACATAGTGATGTTCATCATTGAAAACTACTCCATCTCACGTGATGATCGGTTATGGTTTAGTTGATTTGGATCACGTGATCACTTAGATGACTAGAGAGATGTCTGTCTAAGTGGGAGTTCTTAAGTAATATGATTAATTGAACTTTAATTTATCATGAACTTAGTCCTGGTAGTATTTTTGCAAATTATGTTCTAGATCAATAGCTCGCGTTGTTGCTTTCAAATGTTTATTTTGATATGTTCCTAGAGAAAATTGTGTTGAAAGATGTTAGTAGCAATGATGCGGATTGGATCCGTGATCTGAGATTTATCCTCATTGCTGCACAGAAGAATTATGTCCTTAATACACCACTAGGTGACAGACCTATTGCAAGAGCAGATGCAGACGTTATGAACGTTTGGCTAGCTCAATATGATGACTACTTGATAGTTTAGTGCACCATGCTTAACGGCTTAGAATCGGGACTTCAAAGATGTTTTGAACGTCATGGACCATATAAGATGTTCCAGGAATTGAAGTTAATATTTCAAGCAAATACCGAGTTGAGAGATATGAAGTCTCCAACAAGTTCTATAGCTAAAAGATGGAGGAGAATCGCTCAACTAGTGAGCATGTGCTCAGATTGTCCGAGTACTTCAATCGCTTGAATCAAGTGGGAGTTAATCTTCCAGATAAGATAGTGATTGACAGAATTCTCTAGTCACCATCACTAAGTTAGTAGAACTTCGTGATGAACTATAGTATGCAAGGGATGACGAAAAAGATTCTCAAGCTCTTCGTGATGTTGAAATCAACGAAGGTAGAAATCAAGAAAGAGCATCAAGTGTTGATGATTGACAAGACCACTAGTTTCAAGAAACGGGCAAATGGAAAGAAAGGGAAACTTCAAGCAGAATGACAAGCAAGTTGTCACTCCCGTGAAGAAGACCAAAGTTGGACCAAAGCCTGAAACTGAGTGCTTACACTGCAAAGGAAATGGTCACTGGAAGCGGAAAAGCCCTGAATATTTGGTGAGTAAGAAGGATGGCAAAGTGAACAAGGGTATATTTGATATACATGTGTTTGATGTGTGCCTTACTAGTGTTTATAGTAGCCCGAGTATTTGATACTTGTTCGGTTGCTAAGATTAGTAACTCAAACAGGAGTTCTGAATAAACAGAGACTAGTTGAAGGGGAAGTGACGATGAGTGTTGGAAGTAGTTCCAAGATTAATATGATCATCATCGCACACTCCCTATACTTTCGAGATTAGTGTTAAATCTAAATAAATGTTATTTGGCGTTTGCGTTGAGCATGAATATGATTTGATCATGTTTATTGCGATACGGTTATTCATTTAAAAGTTAGAGAATAAATTGTTATTCTGTTTACATGAATAAGACCTTCGATGGTCATACACCCAATGAAAATAGTTTGTTGGATCTCGATCGTAGTGATACACATATTTATAATATTGATGCCAAAAGATGCAAAGTTAATAATGATAGTGCAACTTATTTATGGCACTGCCGTTTGGGTCATACCGGTGTAAAGCGCATGAAGAAACTCCATAAAGATGGATTTTTGGAATCACTTGGTTATGAATCATTTGATGCTTGCGAACCGTGCCTTTTGGGCAAGACGACTAAAACTCCGTTCTCCGGAACAATGGAACGAGCTACTGACTTATTGGAAATAATACATACCGATGTATGCGATCCGATGAGTGTTAAGGCTCGCGGCGTATATCGTTATTTTCTGACCTTCACAGATGATTTGAGCAGATATGGTATATCTACTTGATGAAACATAAGTCTGAAATAGTTGAAAAATTCAAAGAATTTCAGAGTGAAGTGGAAAAATCATCGTAACAAGAAAATAAAGTTTCTATGATCTGATCGTGGAGACGAATATTCGAGTTACGAGTTTGGTCTTCATTTGAAACAATGTGAAATAGTTTCGCAACTCACGCCACCTGGAACACCACAATGTAATGGTGTGTCCAAACTTCACGATCGTACTTTACTAGATATGGTGCGATCTATGATGTCTCTTATCGGTTTACCACTATCGTTTTGGGGTTATGCATTAGAGACAGCTGCATTCACGTTTAATAGGGCACCATCTAAATCCGTTGAGATGACACCGTATGAACTATGGTTTAGCAAGAAACCTAAGCTGTCGTTTCTTAAAGTTTGGAGTTGCGATGCTTATATGAAAAGTATTTCAACCTGATAAGCTCGAACCCAAATCGGAGAATGCGTCTTCATAGAATACCCAAAGGAAACTATTGGGTACACCTTCTATCACAGATCCGAAGGCAAGTTATTCGTTGCTAAGATGGATCCTTTTTAGAGAAGGAGTTTCTCTCGAAAGAAGTGAGTGGGAGGAAAGTAGAACTTGATGAGGTAATTGTACCTTCTCACAAATTGGAAAGTTGTTCATCACAGAAGTCAGTTCCTGTGATTCCTACACCAATTAGTGAGGAAGTTAATGATGATGATCATGAAACTTCAGATCAAGTTGCTACCGACCCTCGTAGGTCTTCCAGAGTAAGATCCGCACCAGAGTGGTACGGTAATCGTGTTCTAGAAGTCATGTTACTAGACCATGATGAACCTACGAATTATGAGGAAGCGATGGTGAGCCCAGATTCCGCAAAATGGCTTTAAGCCATGAAATCTGAGATAGGATCCATGTATAAGAACAAAGTATGGACTTTGGTTGACTTGCCCGATGATCGGCAAGCCATTGAGATTAAATGGATCTTCAAGAGGAAGACGGATGCTGATAGTATTGTTACTATCTACAAAGCTAGACTTGTCGAAAAAGGTTTTTGACAAAGTTCAAGGTGTTGACTACAATGAGTTTTTCTCACTCGTATCGATGCTTAAAGTCTGTCCGAATCATGTTAGCAATTGCCGCATTTTATGAATCTGGCAAATGGATAAACAAAACTGCATTCCTTAATGGATTTATTAAAGAAGAGTTGTATATGATGCAACCTGACAGTTTTTGTCAATCCTAAAGGTATTAACAAAATGTGCAAGCTCCAGCGATCCATCTATGGACTGGTGCAAGCATCTCGGAGTTGGAATATACGCTTTGATAAGTTGATCAAAGCATATAGTTTTATACAGACTTGCGGTGAAGCCTGTATTTACAAGAAAGTGAGTGGGAGCACTACAACATTTCTGATAAGTATATGTGAATTGTTGATCGGAAATAATGTAGAATTATTCTGCAAAGCATAAAGGAGTGTTTGAAAGGAGTTTTTCAAAGAAAGACCTCGGTGAAGCTGCTTACATATTGAGCATAAAGATCTATAGAGATAGATCAAGACGCTTGATAAGTTTTTTCAATGAGTACATACCTTGACAAGATTTTGAAGTAGTTCAAAATGGAACAGTCAAAGAAAGAGTTCTTGTCTGTGTTACAAGGTGTGAAATTGAGTAAGACTCAAAACCCGACCACGACAGAAGATAGAAAGAGAATGAAAGTCATTCCCTATGCCTTGGCCATAGGTTATATAAAGTATGCCATGCTGTGTACCAGATCTATTGTATACCCTACACCGATTTTGGCAAGGAGTACAATAGTGATCTAGGAGTAGATCATCGGACAATGGTCAAAATTATCCTTAGTGAAATAAGGATATGTTTCTCGATTATGGACGTGACTAAAAGGTTCGGCCGTAAAAGGTTACGTCGATGCAAGTTTTGACACTAATCTAGATGACTCTAAGTCTCAATCTAGATACATATTGAAAGTGGGAGCAATTAGCTAGAGTAGCTCCGAGCAGCGTATTGTTGACATAGAAAATTGCAAAATACATACGGATCTGTGTGTGACAGACCCATTGACTAGAATTATCTCACAAGCAAAACATGATCACACAGTAGTACTCTTTGGGTGTTAATCACATAAGCGATGTGAACTAGATTATTGACTCTAGTAAACCCTTTGGGTGTTGGTCACATTACGATGTGAACAGTGGGTGTTAATCACATGGTGATGTGAACTATTGATGTTAAATCACATGGCGATGTGATCTAGATTATTGACTCTAGTGCAAGTGGGAGACTGAAGGAAATATGCCCTAGAGGCAATGATAAAGTTATTATTTATTTCCTCATATCATGATAAATGTTTATTATTCATGCTAGAATTGTATTAACGGAAACATGATACATGTGTGAATACATAGACAAACATAACGTCACTAGTATGCCTCTACTTGACTAGCTCATTAATCAAAGATGGTTATGTTTCCTAACCATAGGCATGTGTTGTCATTTGATTAATGGGATCACATCATTAGGAGAATGATGTGATTGACATGACCCATTCCGTTAGCCTAGCACTTGATCGTGTAGTATGTTGCTATTGCTTTCGTCATGACTTATACATGTTCCTGTAACTATGAGATTATGCAACTCCGTTTACGGAGGAACACTTTGGGTGCTACCAAACGTCACAAATTAACTTCGTGATTATAAAGGAGTACTACAGGTGTCACCAAAGGTACATGTCGTGTAGTCGTATATAGAGATTAGGTTTTGTCACTCCGATTGTCGGAGAGGTATCTCTGGGCCCTCTCGGTAATGCACATTACTATAAGCCTTGCAAACAATGTAGCTAATGAGTTAGTTACGGAATGATGCATTACATAACGAGTAAAGAGACTTGCCGGTAACGAGATTGAACTAGGTATTGGATACCGACGATCGAATCTCGGGCAAGTAACATACCAATGACAAAGGGAACAACATATGTTGTTATGCGGTTTGACCGATAAAGATCTTCGTAGAATATATAGGAGCCAATATGAGCATCCAGGTTCCACTATTGGTTATTGACCAAGAATAGTTCTAGGTCATGTCTACATAGTTCTCGAACCCGTAGGGTCCGCACGCTTAAGGTTTCGATTACAGTTATATTATGAGTTTATGAGTTTTGATGTACCGAAGGAGTTCGGGGTCCCGGATGAGATCGGGGACATGACGAGGAGTCTCGAAATGGTCGAGACGTGAAGATCGATATATTGAACGACTATATTCGGATATCGGAAAGGTTCCGAGTGATTCGGGTATTTTTCGGAGTACCGGGGAGTTACGGGAATACGGGGAAGAGTATTGGGCCTTAGTGGGCCTTAGTGGGAAGGAGCCAGGAGGTGGCGCGCGCCCCTCCCAAGCCCAGTCCGGGTGGACAAGGGGTTTGGGGCGGCCCCCCGCTCCCTTCCTTCTCCACTTCCCTCCTTTCCCCCCTTCTCCTAGTTGGACTAGGAAAGAAGGAGTCCTACTCCCGGTGGGAGTAGGACTCCCCTTGGCGCGCCCTCCTCCTAGGGCCGGCCTCCTCCTCCCTTGCTCCTTTATATACGGGGGCAGGGGGGCACCCCATGACACACAAGTTGATCTTCGTGATCGTTCCTTAGCCGTGTGCGGTGCCCCCCTCCACCATATTCCACCTCGGTCATATCGTCGCGGAGTTTAGGCGAAGCCCTGCGTCGGTAGAACATCATCATCGTCACCACACCGTCGTGCTGACGGAACTCATCCCCGACAACCTGCTGGATCGGAGTCCGGGGATCGTCATCGAGCTGAACGTGTGCAGAACACGGAGGTGCCGTACGTTCGGTGCTTGGATCGGTCGGATCGTGAAGACGTACGACTACATCAACCGCGTTGTCATAACGTTTCCGCTTACGGTCTACGAGGATACGTGGACATCACTCTCCCCTCTCGTTGCTATGCATCACCATGATCTTGCGTGTGCGTAGGAATTTTTTTGAAATTACTACGTTCCCCAACAAGCATAATGATCGTTTAGTTTTATTGCTATTGCTTTCATCATGACTTATACATGTTTCTCTGACTATGAGATTATGCAACTCTCGAATACCGGATGAACACCTTGTGTGCTATCAAACGTCACATCATAACTGGGTGATTATAAAGATGCTCTATAGATGTCTCTGAAGGTGTTTGTTGGGTTGGCGTAGATCGAGATTAGGATTTGTCACTCTGCGTATCGAAGAGATATCTCTGGGCCCTCTCAGTAATGCACATCACTATAAGCCTTGCAAGCAATGTGACTAATGAGTTAGTCACGGGATGATGCATTATGGAACGAGTAAAGAGACTTGCCGGTAACGAGATTGAACTAGCTATGATGATACCGATGATCGAATCTCGGGCAAGTAACATACCGATGGCAAAGGGAACAACTTATGTTGTTATGCGGTTTGACCAATAAAGATCTTCGTAGAATATGTAGGAACCAATATGAGCATCCAGGTTCCGCTATTGGTTATTGACCGGAGATGTTTCTCAGTCATGTCTACATAGTTCTCGAACCCGTAGGGTCCGCACGCTTAACGTTCAAAGATGATTTGTATTATGAGTTATGTGATTTGATGACCGAAGTTTGTTCGGAGTCCCTGATGAGATCACGGACATGCCGAGGAGTCTCAAAATGGTCGAGAGGTAAAGATTCATATATACGACGATGGTATTTGGACACCGGAAGTGTTCCGGGTGATACCGGGTCACCGGAAGGGGTTCCGGGCAACCCCCGGCAAAGATATGGCCTTAATGGGTCAAGTAAGGGAACACACCAGCCCACAAGGGGCTGGTGCACCCCCTATAGGACCAGCCACGTGGGGAGAAAGGGAAAGGAGAGGAGGAAAAGGAAAGTATGAAGTAGGACTCCTACTTCCTTCCCCTCCCCCCTCCTTCCTTTCCCCCTTGTCCAAATATGGTAAGGAGGGGCCGAATTGGACCAGGGGTCCAAGTAGGATTGGGCGTGCCCTAGGCTGCCTCCCTCCCTCTCCCTCCTTTATATACGTGGGGAGGGCACCCCTAGAACTCCATCAATTGTTCCTAGCCATGTGCGGCACCCCCCCTCCACAGTTAACACCTCGGTCATATTGTCGTAATGCTTATGTGAAGCCCTGCGCCGGTAACATCACCATCACCGTCGCCACGCCGTCGTGCTGACGAAACTCTCCCTTGTCCTCAACTGGATCAAGAGCTCGAGGGACGTCATCGTCTTTGAGCGATGTCTTGAACACGGAGGTGTCGTACGTTCGGTACTTGGATCGGTTGGATCGCGAAGATGTTCGACTACATCAACCGCATTACTAAACGCTTCCGCTTTCGGTCTACAAGGGTACGTGGACGCTATGCTTCTCCTAGATAGATCTTGCGTGATCGTAGGAATTTTTTTGAAATACTACGTTAGCCAACACTTGTTTTTACCACTGCAACCTAGAGGATGGGTATAACTAGAAGTGCAAAAACTCACTGAACATATTACTGTTAAAATATGAATTGTAGGGCTTACAACATCCTAGGACATCACCAACCAAAAAATTTATTTTTGGAGGTGCTCGAAGTATTTCCTTTCTGCCATTTTAAATATTAGACTTTAGCATGTAAATTGCTAAAATTAAGTTCTGGTTTTTGTAGGAATACTAGAAAATCGTATTAGCCATTTCTTGCCATTTTCAAACCTTTGAGACCAAGAAATTCATGTTCATGAGCCGTGTGACTTCTGAGTCGACCAGTATGCTAGGTATGTCGACGCCAAATGAAGTTTCAATCAGAGCTTGAACAAAGACGAGGAAAAGGATGGCAGAGGATAACTGGGTTTTTATCTTTAAGGCCCTTGTATATTTGTACGGTTACATTTTTTTTGTATTTTTCACCATTCATAGAGAGAATTATTATTATTCTAAAATAGACCAACTCAATGCTTTAGATTATATGTTTATATATTTTCCAATTTTGAAAATTTTGGAACAAAGGCTTAAAGTATACATATACATATATTGTAAGATCTCACATTTAGGTGTGTGACTGTCATCTATGTTATATTCATGGTAAAACTTGGTATGTGAGATTCAACATGGATTTTTTATTTCAATTTGGGTCTTCTTTGGTTATTTTTGCGTTAACAACACATTTTTTCGACAAGAAATACCTGATGAACTAAATATGAAATAAAACATTCCTAAAAATATTAGAGGTCAGCCTGAATCCTAAAATAAATTTTCTAAAATTATTGCGAGGCAGGGCTAGCTCAAATTGTTTTTAGCACTCAAACCCTAAAATAAAACAAGGGTATAACTAGAAATACTAAATCTTACGTAAATAATACAAATTTGGGTTTACAACCCTAGAACCAAAATTTTAATTCAGGAGGCGATGTGAGTATTTCTTTTCTGCCATTTTAAAATTAGACTCTTTTCTAAAAAAATAGTTTTAGTTTTGGCAAAAATCCTAGAAAACCATATTGACCTTTTGTTGGCGTTTCCAAACTCTTGAGAGCAACGTACCTACCTAGTTATGTTCAAAATATTACAAATCAAGTCAAACTTGATTTGATTTAGGACGCCGATAACTGCCACACGTGTGGCATATACGACATGCGCCCACACACCATGTGTGGTGTATGCAGGAGGCAGCCCATACGA
The DNA here is from genome assembly GCA_021605145.1 of Aegilops bicornis. Lineage (NCBI taxonomy): Eukaryota > Viridiplantae > Streptophyta > Magnoliopsida > Poales > Poaceae > Aegilops > Aegilops bicornis. The sequence goes on from CM038671.1 coordinate 108,822,981, forward strand.
GCTGTGTGTGGGCGGACATTAGAATTGCCCATACGTGTGGGCGCGGCTATTTCATGCCACACGTCCAATAAGTACTACTCATCTTCATCCCGTGTGTGTGGCACGAAGTAAAAATGCCCACACGTCTTGGCGCAGCTACGTTAAGTACCCCGCGGAATGACAATTCAGTTGCCATCCTGGTTGGCACATGTAGTTATCCAGGATGGCAAGTGTAGTTATAAAAGCATGGCAACTCTATCTGTTTTGGTTAACTATAGTTGCCATGTCTAATTTATGATAGTTGCCGCGTGTAATCAAACCATAGTTGCCGTGCGTGATTAACTACTTGCCACATATGGTCAAAACAGTAGTTGCCAAGTGTGTTTACCTAGTTGCCACGTGTGGTCCAACTATAGTTGCCATGTATTGTTAATCACAGTTGCCATGTGTGTTTATCTGGTTGCCACGTGCGCTCAACTGCAGTTGCCGTGTAGCAAGGAATCACAATTGCCTTGTGTGTGTACCGAGTTGCCACGTTCGCGTAACCGCAGTTGCCGTGTAGCAAAGAATCACAGTTGCCATGTGTGTACCGAGTTGCCACGTTCACAGAATCGCTGCGGTTGCCATCCACAAGGTAGGAGTGTCGTGTGGTGAAAGCGGTTTACCCACACGCTGACCTAGGTGGTGGTCAGTGTATAAAAACAGTTTGCCCACACAACAGGCGTGGTAACAACAGGCGTGATGCGGGTGTGTGGGCAAACTCTCCAACACCCACACACCAGCCCCGTCCTACGTGGCACACCAAATCCACCTTTTAATGTCAAGATTCGATGCAAACCCGGTTGAACGCATTGATTGTGCGTGTGGGCGAGTTGGGTAACGCCCACACGTGTAGGCGTTAGTGTTTTCGTTGATTTAAATCTTGCTCAAATAATTCCTTCGAATCCTAGTGTCCCTAGGCCCCTATGACCTAATCTTCTCTAGCATTAGCAAGTCACGGACTTGGATGCTTCGTGTTAGCCAACAGTCATGCGCAACCTCTAGCACACCCTACTTTAATAAGTCGGCGCGAAAATTGACCTCCAGCCCGACCCCACGGTGAGAATCCAACAAACCTCTGGTCAAGGATCGTCGTCCCCCCTCTGTAAGGTTAGAAACCGTATTGTTTCGTTTAAACTAACCGGTGGGGCTAGAACCCACATGTCAGGTTAGTGATTTGATCTGAGTCGTAGATCCAGTAGGGCTAGATCCAGACTGCGTTTTGTGCTCCTTTTAATATACTCTATAATCTATATTGGCTTTTGACAAAAACAAATCGTTCAATTCCGAACCCTTCAGCTTCAATTTCCCAAGAAAGTTTTTGACGTCAACATGCCCTTTCTTGCCCTTATCCCCCTCCTCTTGAAGAAAGTACGATGCCAGAGCTCCAAAAAAATAGCTTACGGAGTTTGGGACCAGAAGAGGCCAAGAGGTAAAAGAGGCAGCTAGGTGGGCCCTAGGGTGCCTAGGTGACAACCATGCCAGCACACCTACAGGGGCGCCGGGGGCCTACAGGCACCCTTGGTAACCCCCAAGCCTTTTAGGGTATCTCCCGATGTGATTTAGCCATATGCATTCTTCATTCATTTTTTTTCTGTCGCCGCTACGAAGCCGAAACCTAGTTCTTCCCCCGAAGGTTTTTCTGGCCTAATTTTCCCCTCCGTCCTTAAGAATGTTTGATCATCATAAGTAACACAACCATTCTGTCCTTAGCATTACTAAGGTTTGGGTCACCTACAACATTTTTTATACTTTTTATTGTTAATCATGTTTCATTGCTCCATTACCACCACAAGAGAAGACATGGTTACATCTTTTAGTACTTGTAGTGAAACCTGGCTGTTTTTGCACTTAATAATTTCTTCAGCTCCTCACGGGATCGATACTCTTACTTATCAAATAGATGTACAATTGACCCCCCATACATGTGCAACATTAGCCTTCATCTCAAGCTTTCTCTCCTCGAGCTTAAACTTCTTCCTCGACACATGTCGTTCATCCAGATGTTGTGCCCCTTGAGCTTCATTCAACAATGCATCAATGTGAAGGGATTGCCCTCCATCCTTGGGTACAACGCGGCAACATGGACGGGATATAAAATGACGTGATCATCAAGTTGCAACATTCAGTGAATCCAACAGTTGGTCAACATTGAGCAATAAGAGGCAAAACTTATGATCTCCATGATTGATGCACCCGGTGGCCATATTTTTTTTCACTTGTGCAAACCGCTATACTTTGTTACGACGTTTGAAATGGTGTACGTAGCGACATTGTGATCATGGATCACATCCAAATTGTAGGGTGCAACAACGGAGGTCCAAGAAGAATTAGGCGGCAGATAGAGTGGTATAGCGGCGGCTGCGGTCTTGATTGGTGCGGATATAGAGCAAAGGTTGAGGGGAGGAGTGAGGGTAAGGGCCCCAGGAGAAGGGTTTTTGGAGGGCCAGGTATGTTGGAGACATGTTTGCACTCCCCCAAACCTTCCACGAGATTGTTTACGGTTTGCGAGATTTCAAACATACGGACCGGCCCGCGGATGTAGTGTATGAACCATGTTGTACGAATATTTAGGGGCTTCTTGATACACGGCATTATAGTTTCCCTAAGCTTGAGGGTCTATGGTGACGATCCCCTTTCAAGAAAAGAAAGGGAAACCCCATCAAAAGAAAAAGGAGGTAATAGCACGGCAGGTCCATGAACTTGTCTTGCATGTGATACTTTGGTCTTAAAACTTGCAAAAGCTAACTATCTAGTCCTCGAACTTGTCCTAAAGGTGCAAATTTAGTCCTGGACGAATCAGATGCAGCCATGTGGAGCCAGCTCGGCCGAGCTGGTCAACGCCGTGCATTTTGCATTTATCCCCTGCCTTTTGTCGATTTCAACCCACAGTATACCTCGTGGCTGTCAAAGGATATCACACAAGTGTCGGTCGGGCTCTGGTCGGCTTGTCACGCTGCCCAAGCCCTGTGTTGTGGCCGGAGTGGATGAGAGGGAGCACGCCGGCGCCCGGCGGTGGTGGCCTGAAGCTGTCGGGGCACCCGAAGCTGACCTCCTCGTCGCCGCCCATGAGGAACGGCATCGGGCACAGGCGCCCAGCAACGCCCGCGCGCGCGCCGGCGCGGCGAGGGAAGGCGGCTTCCTGTTGCTGCCGCTCCGCCTGCGCCGCCGCGGGGTGCACTAGCGCGTGGGCCTTGATGCCGATGTGGTACAGCACGGGCGAGCCATAGAGCTGGAGGGAGGCCGCATCGGCGTAGCCGTATGGGTAGGCCTCGAGCTGGTGCACACCGCCAGACCAACGTCGCGCTCGCCGGTGCGTTCTGGTGCCCGCCAGCGCTGCGGTGAAGAACTTCCTGGCAGAAGTTGCACGTGAACACCGCCGCCCGGTCCTGCCGGTGGTGCTCGACTTCTTGGTCGTGGTGTCGGCGGCGGTGACGGTGGCGACATGTCGAGGGCGAGCTTAGAGGCGGGAGGAGGTGTTGGATGCCTCGTTGTTAGATGCCGCCTGGCTGCTGATGTCGGACAGCTGATCCTCGCACACCTCTTGGACGCTGCTGCTCTTCGTCTCTGAACAATCTCTCTCTCTCTCTCTCTCTCTCTCTCTCTCTCTCTCGCTCTCTCTCTCTCTCTCTCTCTCTCTTCAAATCATATTGAACAAACTCAGCATGAACAATCACAGCAGGCAATGCAATGCAATGGAATGGAATGGCTTTACCGAGCTGCACATCAATCAGCAGTTCATGGCAACAAACAAATCATCAGTGTAAGTGGAAAAGAAAACGGAGTACACATTGGCGATCTTTAGAGAAGCTGACGGCCAAGGATTTCAGCCCGGCGGACATGGCGTCCGCCATGGCGGCCGCGTTCTCCCGGCGATGCGGCTCAGCTACGCTTTCATTGCACGAGACCCGGCAAGCCGTCGCAAAGTGGAGGATCTTGCGAAGATTACGAACATCTCTACAAGTTGATTACATCACGGCGGCGGTGAACACTGTTGGAATCCATGGGTGCGTCCGGGTGCGCGGACGCCTCGTTCCATTGGAGCAGCGGTGTCGAGCCTAGGTTCATCTCGAACACCTTACGCACCACCTTGTCCCTTCGATTCGCCGGGTCACACCACGAGACGCAGAGCATGAACAGCCGGACGCCAGCGCGGCGAACCAGCCGCCAGGCGTGTAGTCTCGGAGCCGTGGCGGCGGCCGGGGACGTCCGGACGACGGACCATGAGCCGGCGTCGAGATGGTAGGCGGCAGCGTGTCGGACTTCGCAATAGGCGTAGAACGTGTCGCCGCAGACGGCGCCGGAGCATGCCAGCCGGCGTCGGCGGGAACCAGCGATCTCCACCCATTTGTCGGTCATCGGATTGTATATCTCGCCGGCCACGAGGCTCGTCCCCATGGCCCTCGGCCACCCACGCCGATAAGAGCTTGCCTTGCTCGAGCTGGCTGTTTCTCTTGCTTAGCAACCTTGCCGTGACCGTGAGCTGGGCGGTGGAATCGGTGTCCTCGCTCAAGACATCCACGAGACGGAGCCACCGGAGTGAGAGTCCATGCGGGTCCTCACACGGCGGAGGTGCCTCCCGGAACTTGCCGCCGGTGTTGGTGCGCCGGATATGCTTCTCGGCAGGCGTGCACAAAGCTGGTGGCGGACATCTCAAACTCCCCAAAGCCTTTGGCGGACGTGGCCGGCCGCTACCGATGAGGGGTGGACACAATGTCTACCTTCTACGTCTTGGTCTTTGTGAGCCGGCTTTCGACCCCTCGGGCGGCCGTCGACAACGTGAAACTCGTCCCGACGCCCTAGCGGAGAACAAGAACCTAACTTTGAGCGGGCCGCCGCGCCGGCGCTGGTCTTGGCGTCGGCGATGTCTGGCCGTGGCGGCGGACGCACCCAGCCACCGTTCGCCTCGATCCCTGACAGGAACAACTAGGCGTCGTGGCTGACCCCTCTATGGGCGAGCAAGGAGCGAGGCCAGGCGGTTTATTTGACAAAGCGTTAGGGGTATCTGCAAAATGGCTGAACGAACGTGACCAGGACGGCCGGCTGGCTCCACTTGGCTGCTCCTGACTGGCCCAAGACTAAACATGCACATCTGAGACAAGTTTGAGGACTAGATAGTTAGCTTTTGCAAGTTTAAGGACCAAAGTATCACATGCAAGACAAGTTTATGGACCTGCCGTGCTATTACCTCAAGAAAAAGAAAGGGAGAAGAAGTAGACACCAGCCCCCCTGTCCCACTCGGGGTCACAGCCCATGGACGCCAAGCCCAGTGGGCTTCAAGGAAGTACGAACAGTGGAGCAGTATGGTCTCATCCCCTCAAAAAAAAAAAAGATGGTCTCATGGCCCCTCAGTCCTCAATTCCTCATAGATCTGGTGCCTCAAAGATTTCCTTTTGTGCACAGAAAAGGGGAAGAATGGCCAAAAGAAACCAATACCAAAATAGACACTGTACGTCGTGCCATTGGTCCCAAAAGAACGTTAATCCAACTTGAACCGATGGAAAACCTTGAGCAAACGGTCGATCTGGAGCTGCAAAATCGCATCGACAAAGAAATAGGGACAATAATGAAGTGCTATAATGAAGGACATTCAACTAGTGGAATCACAAAGAAACAAGATTTCACCCGCAAAAAAAAAAAGAAACAAGATTTGAATTTTCAACATCAATAAGCTACCATCGTTGATCGTCCCATCAGTTTCAGTTCTACGCTTGGCACCATCAGCAGACTGCATGCAGTCGCGGATAAGTACAAAACACACGGATTAAGATGAATATCTTCACCACCATCCTCAGATTGACTCTCATAACCACACCATTTCACCCGAACGAACCTAACTAACAAAATACTTATCGCTAGCTCTGACTGATTGATCAAAACCGCTTCGAAAGCCCTCAAAAAGATAACCATGGAGGATGGATGGATGGATGCAGTAGTAACACTAACAAGCTACCGCCAACTGAACATGCACCTAATTAGAGGAAAGAAAATGCTAGATCGATTAGAGCTTGGCCGTCGCCATCCATGATCTTGGCGATGCCCGCGCTGGTCGGTGGGGAGGTTGATGGAGACTAGATGGACAGGTCCGGCCACCCCATGCCCCAGAAGCTCTCCGGCAGCGCCTGTGGCACGACCGGCGCCTGCTGCGGCAGAGCAGGGACGTGAGCGTGTGCCATCGCCATCCCCGCGCCGGCGCCGCCAAACATGAAACTGGTGGCGAAGTTGGGCAGCAGCGGCGCGGGCGGCGCGAGCAGGGAGCTGAAGCTGCCGCCGAGGTCGAGCAGGCGGCGGTCGGGGTCCACCGCCGAAAGGGACGGCGGCAGGAAGGTCAGCTCGTACTGCTGCGGCTGCGGCTCCGGCGGCGGGAGCAGAGGGAGCGGGAGCGGCGCGGACGCGGAGACCGAGAGCGGGACGACCGGCGCGGCCTGAGAGGAGGCGGCGGCGGTGGCGTGGTGGGAGTGGGAGTGGGAGTGGGAGGGGCGCTTGCGGCGGGCGCCGGCGGGGCTGCCGTTGGGCTTGCGCGTGCCACCGCCGACGGGCACATTGCGGAGCGCACCCCCGCGCGTCCAGTAGCGGCGGCAGCCCTTGCAGAAGTGGCGCGGCTGCGAGAGGTTGTAGTTGTTGTAGTAGCAGAACTTGGTGTCGGTGGACTCGCAGCGCGGGCAGGGGCACTGCGCCAGCCTCTCCGGCTCCCCGGCCCTCCTCACCCCGCCGGACGCCGGCGGCGCCCTGACGGTCACCTCCTCCCCCTCCAGCTGGTCCATGGCAGTGATGCGAACCATCGCTCCAAGAAACCTACACAACCTAAGCACTCCTGGATGATGGTAAGCTTGCAAGAAGAAGGCGAGGGACGGTGAGCCAATATGTAGCGGGGGGAGGAGGAAGAAGACAATGGAAGTGGTGGGGTGGGGGTGGGGGTGCAGGACGACAGTGGGAGTACGACGGGAAGCAGCGGCTCTGGTGGGGTGGGGTGGGGTGGCAGGCGGAGGGGCAGTTTGAACAGGAGTGGGGGTTTGAGACTTCTATTCTGGGGAAACGGACAAGCGCGCAGCAGCGGCGAGCGAAAAGGCTGTGGTTTGTCCCGGACGGGCGATCCGTTGCTCGCCCTGCCGTGCCGACCGGCGGTGCTCAGCATCCCAGAGACTCCAGTCAAAGACGAGAGGTGGCATCCTGCATGCGGCTGGGCATCTTGCTGCAGCCCTGACCTATCTATCTGACCCTCCCTGCACCCTTTGATTCCCTCTCCTGTTCATCTCTCTCTCTCTCTATCCTCTGCGTGGTTTGCTCTGGGGACCGGGCATTGCCAAGCAGCTCGCACGTCGGAGCATGCAGGACAAAGTAACGTTGGGCATTCATGTAGATTGCAATAATGTGAATAGCACAAACACGAAACATCTGGTTACTCTTTTTGTGCAGTTGTTATTTTTAACCTCATTCCGTTTAGTTTCTCGTAGAACCGCACATGGATCAATGTACAAGTGCATGACAAGTTTCTTCCTCTTGACTGTTCGTGAACTTTCGTTGCAGCAGCTCGGAGCGATGAATCTAGACCGATGTTGATCGGTAAATGTCGGCTGGATCGAGGCTGCTCCTAGCTGTGCAGTAGCAGCGCTAGCTCTATTGACTACCAGGAGTGGTGCAACGGTCTGCGTCAAATCGGTCAGGTCAGGTCAGGTGAGTCACACGCTGCGAAATTGCGGGATGCCTTGGTGGCCAATCCTCCTCATGTTTTGCCATCATCAACAAGGCAAGCTAGCTAGGCATAGTAGGGTTTTATTATTTCCACACACAGTCTATCAGATTTAGGCCCCTGAAAAGTCGTGATGAACACCGAACTACTCGACTCCTCGAGTGGTATTCTTTTCACACCGTCGATGATCTTCCCCGGCGAGCAGTTCCTTGAGATGCATGACGAGACACCTAGCCTACGCTTGGAACGGTGGGCTACATGGGCTACATGTTGATAGCTGCTGCAGGCGTGTTCGACACTCTGAAACGGGTGGGCCCTGGACGCCGATGGCTCATTGCCATTGCCTCCTTGGTGCAAAACCTGCATGCACGCAGATAGATGGATTGAAGTGAAGGAAGACGCTTCGTGATCCCGTCGACAAGCCAACGGACGGTCAAATCTCGAGTCCGATCGAGGGAGGGAGACGGAGGCGTGTCGCAGCGGCAGGCCGGCAACGCAGGCGCAAGCAAAACCCAGCAGCCACAGCCCAGCCCAGAGGCCACGGCCTGACAGCGTGGGGACCCTGACAGCCGGGTTATGTAGGCGTCAGTGCAGGACGGGCAGCAGCTGGCCGGTCTGCGCGCAGTGCAGAGGTGTCAGGCGGAGGCGGGGTTTGTTTTGGACTGGGCAATTGCAGCGGACCGGGCGCAGCATCCACTGTTTGTCCCCTTGCGTGCAACTCCAGTGCGGTACCGCTACCACCGCCGCGGGAGGCCGGGGCGGGACCAGAAGCAGCCACCACCACCACCACCACGAACGGCCTCCTCCCCTCCCCTTGCATTGCATGCAGGCCCTCCCTTGGTTGGGTCTTGGGTGCCTCTCGGAGCATCTGGAATCGATCGACGACCGGGCAAACCTACGCCCCTGTACAGTACAGCGCCGGTCCATCTTTCAAATATCATGCCCAACGCGTTTGAAACATTTCGAATGCCTCTTCGCATTATTTCCTACTGTGAGGATCGGATATAGTCTTCACAAGCATCGCGCATAGAGGATAGATATCATCGGTAAAGTAATACCCATGTCAGTGATGGAGACAGGGGGACCAGCAGTGCCCTGGCCCCCCAAGACCTCTTCCAATGCAAAGGTGCTTAGATGAGGTGACATTAGGCCAACTCCATCGCGCGACCCCAAACGGACGTCCGTTTTGTCCGGATTCTGTCCGTTTGGGTAGGGATTTGAGATCGTGTCCGGGCGTGTCCTGAGATGCGGTGGCCGTGCGCCCAGCATGTGGCCGCATCCGTTTGCTCCATCCTGCCCGCGACTATTTTAAAAAAAGAGCAACGTTTCAAATGCCAAGCCCTAGTTCACGGCCCCAGTTCATCACGCCGGCAACAAAGCCAGCGGCCTACACATCTATCGCCGGCATCGGCCAGCGGCCGGCAACACACCCAGCCTCCAAAATGAATAGTTGTCCTCGCCGGCAACACGGCCCGGTGACCGGCAACCTACCGGCCTCCAAAATGAATGTTTTTTCTCGCGGCACCGCCCGGCCAGTGGCGGGCGGCACCATGCCGACCTCCAAAAGAACGGCCACGCCGATCGGACGACCTAGTTCAGGCCTTCGGCGTCGAGCATCTCCTTCTGCCTGGCCTCAAACCAGGCCCTCGTCTTGTCACTCATCTTCGACAAGTCCACGCTCATGATCGCAAGGGCCACCTCCTTCGCTTTGGTGGCGGCATTGGTGGCCTCGATGTCGAGCTGCCTCTGCCTGGCCTTGACATTGTCGGCCTCGATGTCGAGCTGCCTTTTTCGGGCGACCTCTTCCATGTCGAGCTGCCTTTGCCGGGCCGCCTCCTCCATGTCGATCTTCCTCTTCTTGGCCGCCTCCTCCATCTCAAGCTTCTTTCTTTAAAGGTCTAGGCATTGCTTCATTCGCTCGTCCTTGCTTTGCCGCTTCTTCTCGTCCCTCACATCCTTTTGAGACATCATGCCATGCAAAGTGTCATGTAATGCCATGGATGAGGCATCACGTATGTCATCAACCTTGGAGTTGGTCTTGCCCCTCGGCCTCTTCAACGCCTCGCCATCTCCACCTCCGGCGAACTTGGCCTTCTTCAGTCCTCTCTTCCTTTGTAGTTCACGGTATCGGTCCTTGAACTTAGGGCAATTGTTGATGAGCGTCCAACAATGCGTAAGAGTGAATGGCTTGTCATTGTGCCGGGCCTTGAATGCCTCCAAAGATTGAAATGCCTACAACACATGATCAACAAGAAGTGAACATGCAAACATATACAAGGCCGAAGTCTCATGGCTGTAGCAAGGAAAGGGCTAGGAAGAGGAGAGCGTACCGTGTCCCCAACGTCGAGACCACTCACGGGCCGTGCTTCAACGCTCTCAAATGCGGCTTGATACTTGTTGCACTCTTGTTGGATGAACAACCATCTCTTTTGAATCGAGCCGATGCCATGGTTGCTTGAAATTTGGTAGGGCTCGAACATCTTCCTTTCATGGAATGTTTTGTGGACTCTCGTCGAAAAAACAATGCCCTTTTGTTGCGCGCCGGTCCTCGGGTCTTGGCTAATCTCCATCCAAGCTTGGCAAATCAACTTGTCCTCATCTTGTGTGTATGAACCCGTGCGAATGCTCTTCCTCTTCTTTTGTGCTTCCGCTCTTTGGGTCAGCTCGTCGATGAACAATGGCGCGCCACTAATATCAACGTCATTGCCTTCTTCTTCTTCTTCTCCATCACCATCACCTTCGACATAGATGTCATCGTCTTCATGCCACGAGTCACCATGGTCGTAGTCTGCACGGTCGTCGGCCTCTTCATCAGGGACGTACTGGGCGCGGCCATCCTGACTTTGGGTCTCCTCGGGGTCGTAGGCACGTCCGTGCCCAGCCTCGAAGATCACGTCCTCCATGTACTGGTTGTAGAAGGGGTCGTCGACCGGTGCCGTTGCTGTTGGCATTCCGTCAAACAACACAAGGGGGACCGACATGGTGCCCGTGAACGGTGCCCGTGCTTGCTTGCTCTGCATCTCGACGTACAGTCGGCCGCCGCTGCTGGACCCAGGCGTGACATTAAGGTCGATGACGGCCGCGGGGCGCGGTGTCGACGGCGCGAACAAGCCAACGTCCGGCGACCCCGAGAAATGGGTCTGGCCGTCGTGCCTTGGCGGAGGAAAGCCGGGCGACATGGGCATGGTCCGCGACTGGCAGTGCACAGGCCAGGCGACCGACGAGCCTGTGCTCGCCGGGCCGACGACCGCTGTAGTGAAACCGGCCGGACGGCCCATGCCAAGCATGAGGAGGGCGTGCGCTTCGTTGATGATGTCCTCCTTCTCGTCGGTCGGGGCCTTGCACCGAGCGGCCTCCTTCGCATCGCGCTCGGCGGCGAACTTTGCCGCAGCGGCATTGACCTTGACGACCGCTCTCCGGCTCCTCTTCCTTGCCGCCTTGGCCGCCTTCTTCTTCACCTTTCCGGGCGGGTTGACAGCCAGGCCGCCGGAATTCGGTTGGGCGTCGGCCATGAACGGGGGAGAGAGGGGGCGGCGGGAGGGACGTGGGATGGTTTGGGGGAAATGGCACCAAATGGGGCGTGGGGGGTTTTGGTTTCTCCGAACGACAGGCGGGCCAGGGGTGGACAAGCGCGCGCGTTCCGCCCGTCCGTGCGCTGTCCGTTTCACCCCAAAACCGGCGGAAACTTGGGCCGGGGATGGGTCGAAAGCGGACACGAAATGGACAAAAGTCTGTTTGCTCCCGCGCGCTGGGCCGCCCGGTTTGTCCCTTTTACCCCAAACGGACAGGGACGGACATGATAGGGTCACGCGGTGGAGTTGGCCTTAAATGCCTTAGCAACTCAAGTTCCCAATGCAAAGGGCTAAACTTTTGGGTGCTAAGCCTCATGCATTTAATTAGTTGTAGACTTGGAATTGTGCTTCCACCTAGGTACACGTGCTTAGCGCCATTTCTTCCTGGGGTCATGCTATCTCTTGAGCACTGCGTTGGATTTCCTTGAAGAGGAATGGATGATGCAGTAAAGTAGTGTAAGTATTTCCCTTAGTTTTTTAGAACCAAGGTATCAATCCAGTAGGAGGCTACACGCGCGAGTCCCTCGTACCTACACAAAGCAAATAACTCCTCACAACCAACGCGATTAGGGGTTGTCAATCCCTTCACGGTCACTTACGAGAGTGAGATCTGATAGAGATGATAGATAATGTTTTTGGTATTTTTATGATAAAGATGCAAAGTAAAAGAAAAGAAAAGTACAAAATCAAAGGCAATAAATAAAGTGATGGAAGATTAATATGATGGAGATAGATCCGGGGGCCATAGGTTTCACTAGTGGCTTCTCTCAAGAGCATAAGTATTCTCTGATTGGGTGAGCAATTCTTGTTGAGCAATTGATGAGAATTGAGCATAGTTATGAGAATATCTAGGTATGATCATGTATATAGGCATCACGTCCGAGACAAGTAGACCGACTCACCTTTGCATCTACTACTATTACTCCACTCATCGATCGCTATCCAGCATGCATCTAGAGTATTTAGTTCAAGAAAACAGAGTAACGCCTTAAGCAAGATGACATGATGTAGAGGGATAAATTCATGCAATATGATAAAACCCCATCTTGTTATCCTCGATGGCAACAATACAATACGTGCCTTGCTGCCCTAACATCCTTTGGGAAAGGACACCGCAAGATTGAACCCAAAGCTAAGCACTTCTCCCATTGCAAGAAAAACCAATCTAGTAAGCCAAACCAAACTGATAATTCAAGAGACTTGCAAAGATAACCAATCATACATAAAAGAATTCAGAGAAGATTCAAATATTGTTCATAGATAATCTTGATCATAAACCCACAATTCATCGGTCTCAACAAACACACCGCAAAAATAAGATTACATCGAATAGATCTCCACGAGAGAGGGGAGAACATTGTATTGAGATCCAAAAGAGAGAAGAAGCCATCTAGCTACTAACTATGGACCCAAAGGTCTGAGGTAAACTACTCACACTTCATCGGAGGGGCTATGGTGATGATGTAGAAGCCCTCCGTGGTGGATGCCCCCTCCGGTGGAGCTCCGGAACATGCCCCAAGATGGGATCTCGTGGGTACAGAAGGTTGCGGCAGTGGAATTAGGTTTTTGGCTCCGTATCTGATCGTTTGGGAAGTGCGAGGTATATATAGGAGGAAGAAGTATGTCGGTGGAGCAACGTGGGGCCCATGAGGGTGGAGGCGCGCCCCTACCTCGTGCCCTTCTCAAGCTTCCTTGACTTAGGGTCCAAGTCTCTGGATCACGTTCGGTGAGAAAATCACGTTGAAGGTTTCATTCCGTTTGGACTCCGTTTGATATTCCGTTTCTTGAAACTCTGAAATAGGCAAAAAAATAGCAATTCCGGGCTGGGCCTCCGGTTAATAGGTTAGTCCCAAAAATAATATAAAAGTGGAAATAAAGCCCAATATTGTCCGAAATAGTAGATAATATAGCATGGAGCAATCAAAAATTCTAGATACGTTGGAGACGTATCAGGTCACCATACTACTCTCTCCCTTCTTAACTAGCATGCCACATCAGATTTTTTGCTTAGTTGGCAACCTCAGGACCTGTACAAGGTGAAGCATTGGGAGGGGCCTAAGATCAGAATTTTACTTTTAATTTGCTACGAACAGTGGCATGATTAGTCATTTTTTGCTGCTGAAAATCTATTTTTCAAGAGTCTGCCCCCTCTGACTTGTTTTAGCAGCACTTGCCCCCCCCCCCATGATACTTATTTTCTACCTCCGCCACTGACTATAGTTGCACGTCGGAGCATCCTTGATGGTGTCTCGGTTGATGGGTCCCTCACCATGTCGGTTGCTCTTGCTCTGGACCCCTAGGATGGTTTCATCATGTGCCACATTGGGCGGCCATGACGGATTATACGAAGACTCTCGAAGAATAGATGTACAATCCGATGATACCAGACCCGTGGAGGACTCTACCTCCACTGATGTAGCTGACTAGGGCATGTAACCCTAGGACCCCCGGTAAGATATATAAATCAGGGGTCAGGCTCTTCAATAGGACAACATTCCTTGGTATTGATCTATAGTTTATACATACTACAACGCAATATACTAGAGCAGGAGTAGGGTATTATATCTCCCGTGAGAACGCGGATCTGGGTAAATCCTTGCCCCTGTTACCATCCAACCAAGTCGCCTATCTAGGATACCCTATCGACGAATCTGCCAAATCCTTCTCCAACAGTGGCGGCCCATGCAGGTCTTGCTAGGTGAACATCGCGGCTCGATGGGAGTTCAGATCAATGCTCAGATCGGTCCCGCCGCAACCTTCGTGTCAGGTCAGATGTTCGTCTTTGGCGTCACTACTACTTGTGAGGCGTTGGGATTTCCCCGAAGAGTAAGGCTGATGTAGTATAGTAGCAGAAAGTATTTCCCTCAATTAAGAACCAAAATTTATATCAAACCAATAGAAGATTCACGCAAACAACAGGCGACAGTACTTGCACACAAACAAACAAATACTTACACCCAACACGGGCAAGAGGGTTGTCAATCCCCTTGTATTCGTTAATTGTAAGGATTAATTCTGATAGTGGTAAATACATAAATTGAAAAACTAAATAAATTATAGTAAGGTATTTAGGTTTTAGCAATATGATGTAAATGGACTCGGGGTCCATAGCTTTCACTAGAGGCATCTTCCTCAAGAACATAGCAACGGTGGAGGGGAAGGAAAGAGGATAAAAGAGAAAGGAAGGGGAGGGATTCGGCCTCCCCCTTCCTTCCCTCCTTCCTCCTCCTTCCTCCCCCCTCTGGTGGATATGGAAAGGGGGGAGGCCAAATTGGGAGGTGCCCAAGTAGGATTCCTCCTACTTGGGGCGCCCCTTGGCTGCCTCTCCTCCCCTCCAACATATATATATATATATATATATATATATATATATATATATATATATATATATATATATATATATATATATATATATATATATATATATATAAGGGGCACCGCTAGAACACAGACCAACAATTGTTAGCCGTGTGCGCCCCTCCACAGTTTAGGCCTACGGTCATATTCACGTAGTGCTTAGGCGAAGCCCTGCGCGGATCACTTCACAATCACCGTCACCATGCCGTCATGCTGTCGAAACTCTCCCTCGAAACTTTGCTGGATCAAGAGTTCGAGGGACGTCATCGAGCTGAACGTGTGTAGAACTCGGAGGTGCTGTACTTTCGGTGCTTGATCGGTCGGAACAAGAAGAAGTTCGACTACATCAACCATGTTGTCAAACGCTTCCGCTTTCGGTCTACGAGGGTATGTGGACACAATCTCCCCCTCTCTTTGCTATGCATCTCCTAGATAGATCTTGCGTGAGCGTAGGATTTTTTTTGAAATTGCGTTCTACGTTTCCCAACAGTGGCATCCGAGCCAGGTTTATGCGTAGATGATATGCACGAGTAGGACACAAAGAGTTGTGGGTGGTGATAGTCATACTGCTTACCACCAATGTCTTATTTTGAGTCGGCAGTATTGTTGGATGAAGCGGCCCGAACCAACCTTACATGACCACGTTCATGAGACCGGTTCCACCGACAGACATCCAACTAGTTTTGCATAAAGGTGGCTAGCGGGTGTCTGTTTCTCCAACTTTAGTTGAATCGAATTTGACTGCGGCCGGTCTTTGTTGAAGGTTAAAACATCAAACTTGATAAATCACCGTTATGGTTTTGATGCGTAGGTAAGAACGGTTCTTACTAGAAGCTCGTAGCAGCCACGTAAAACTTGCAACAACAAAGTAGAGGATGTCTAACTTGTTTTTGCAGGGCATGTTGTGATGTGATATGGTCAAGACATGATGTGATAGTTATTGTATGAGATGATCATGTTTTGTAAAAGTCATTGGCAACTGGCAGGAGCCATATGGTTGTCTCTATATTGTATGAAATGCAAACGCCATGTAATTGCATTACTTTATCACTATGCATTAGCGATAGTTGTAGAAGGAATAGTTGGCAAGACGACCACGACGCTACGATGGAGATCAAGGTGTCAAGCTGGTCGTGCTGAGACACCACGTGAGTATGCACCGTTCCGACATTTCATCGTGCTGAGACACCACGTGATGATCGGGTATGATAAGCTCTGCGTTCACATACAACGGGTGCAATACAGTTTTGCACATGCGGAATACTCAGGTTAAACTTGACGAGCCTAGCATGTACATACATGGCCTCGGAACACTGGAGACCAAAAGGTCGGACGTGAATCATCTAGTAGATATGATCAACATAGAGATGTTCACCATTGAAGACTACTCCATATCACGTGATGATCGGACATGGTTTAGTTGATTTGGATCATGTAATCATTTAGATGACTCGAGGGATGTCTATCTAAGTGGGAGTTCTTAAGTAATATGATTAATTGAACTTAATTTATCATGAACTTAGTCCTGATAGTTTTTGCATATCTATGTTGTAGATCAATAGCTCGCGTATAGCTCCTCTGTTTTAATTTTGACATGTTCCTAGAGAAAAACTAAGTTGAAAGATGATAGTAGAAATTATGCGGACCGGGTCCATGATCCGAGGATTATCCTCATTGCTACACAGAAGAATTATGTTCTTGATGCACCACTAGGTGACAGACCTATTGCAGGAGCAGATGCAGACATTATGAATGTTTGACAAGATCGATATGATGACTACTTGATAGTTTAGTGCACCAAGCTTTACGGCTTAGAACCGGGACTTCAAAAGTTTTTTGAACTCCATGGAGCATATGAGATGTTCCAAGAGCTAAAAATGATATTTCACACCCATGCTCGTGTCGAGAGGTATGAGACCTCTGACAAGTACTTTGCCTACAAGATGGGGGAGAACAACTCAACCAGTGAGCATGTGCTCAGAATGTCTGGGTACTGCAATCGCTTGAATCAAGTGGGAGTTAATCTTCCAGATAAGATAGTGATTGACACAGTTCTCTAGTCACTATCACCAAGCTACTAGAACTTCGTGATGAACTATAATATGCAAGGGATGAAAAAAAGATTCTCGAGATCTTCGCGATACTGAAATCAGCGAAGGTAGAAATCAAGAAAGAGCATCAAGTGTTGATGGTTAACAATACCACTAGTTTCAAGAAAAAGGGAAAACGAAAAGAAAGCAAACTTCAAGAAGAATGACAAGCAAGTTGCCACTCCCGTGAAGAAGCCCAAAGCTAGACCTAAGTCTGAAACTGAGTGCTTCTACTTCAAAGGGAATGGTCACTGGGAGCGGAACTACCCAAAATACTTGGTGGATAAGAAGGATGGAAAAGTGAACAAAGGTATATTTGATATACATGTTATTGATGTGTACTTTACTAGTGTTCATAGTAACCCCAGGGAATTTGATACTGGTTCAGTTGCTAAGATTAGTAACTCAAAACAGGAGTTGCAAAATGGACAGAGACTAGTTAAGGGCGAGGTGATGATGTGTGTTGGAAGTGATTGCAAGGTTGATAAGATCACCATTGCACACTCCCTCTACCTTCGGGATTAGTGCTGGGCCTAAATAAATGTTATTTGGTGTTTGCGTTGAGCATGAATATGATTGGATCATGTTTACTGCGATACGTTATTCATTTAAGTCAGGGAATAATTATTGTTCTGTTTACATGAATAAAACCTTCTGTGGTCATACACCCAATGTAAATGGTTTATTGAATCTCGATCGTAGTTATACACATATTCATAATATTGATGCCAAAAGATGCAAAGTTTATAATGATAGTGCAACATATTTGTGGCACTGCCGTTTAGGTCATATTGGTGTAAAGCGCATGAAGAAACTTCATACAGATGGATTTTTGGAATCACTTGATTATGAATCATTTGATACTTGCGAACCATGCTTCATGGGCAAGATGACTAAAACTACGTTCTCCGGAACAATGGAGCGAGCCAATGACTTATTGGAAATAATACATACTGATGTATGCGGTCCGATGAAGTGTTGAGGCATGCGGTGGGTATCGTTATTTTCTAACCTTCACAGATGATTTGAGTAGGTATGGGGATATCTACTTGATGGAACACAACTCTGGAACGTTTGAAAAGTTCAAAGAATTTCAGAGTGAAGTGGAGAATCATCGTAACAAGAAAATAAAGTTTCTACGATCTGATCGCGGAGGCGAATATTTGAGTTACGAGTTTGGCCTTCATTTAAAACAATGTGGAATAGTTTCACAACTCACGCCACCTGGAACACCATAGTGTAATGGTGTGTCCGAACGTTGTAATCGTACTTTATTAGATATGGTGCGATCTATGATGTCTCTTACTGATTTACCACTATCGTTTTGGGGTTATGCATTAGAGGCAGCTGCATTCACGTTAAATAGGGCACCATCTAATTCCGTTGAGACGACACCGTATGAACTATGGTTTGGCAAGAAACCTAAGCTCTCGTTTCTTAAAGTTTGGGGTTGCGATGCTTATATGAAAAAGCTTCAGCCTGATAAGCTCGAACCCAAATCGGAGAAGTGCGTCTTCATATGATACCCAAAAGAAACTTTTGGGTACACCTTCTATCACAAATCCGAAGGCAAGATCTTTGTTGCTAAGAATGGATCCTTTCTAGACAACGAGTTTCTCCCGAAAGAAGTGAGTGGGAGGAAAGTAGAACTTGATGAGGTAACTGTACCTTCTCTCGAATTGGAAAGTAGCTCATCACAGAAAACCGTTCCCGTGATACCTACACCAACTAGAGAGGAAGCTAAATGAAACTTCAGATCAAGTTACTACGGAACCTCGTAGGTCGACCAGAGCACGTTCCGCACCAGAGTGGTACGGTAATCCTGTTCTGGAGGTCATGTTATGAGACCATGACGAACCTACGAACTATGAGGAAGCGATGATGAGCCCAGATTCCGCAAAATGGCTTGAAGCCATGAAATCTGAGATATGATCCATGTATGAGAACAAAGTATGGACTTTGGTTGACTCGCCCGATGATCGGCAAGCCATAGAGAATAAATGGATCGTCAAGAAGAAGACTGACGCTGATGGTAATATTACTGTCTACAAAGCTCGACTTGTCACAAAAGGTTTTAGACAAGTTCAAGGAGTTGAGTACGATGAGACTTTCTCACCCGTAGCGATGCTTAAGTCTGTCTGGATCATGTTAGCTATTGCCGCATTTTATGATTATAAAATGTGGCAAATGGATGTCAAAACTGCATTCCTTAATGGATTTCTCAAAGAAAAGTTGTATATGATGCAACCAGAAGGTTTTGTCGATCCTAAAGGTGCTAACAAAGTGTGCAAGCTCTAGCGCAAGCATCTCGGAGTTGGAATATATGCTTTGATGAGGTGATCAAAGCATATGGTTTTATACCGACTTTTGGAGAAGCCTGTATTTACAAGAAAGTGAGTTTGAGCTCTGTAGCATTTCTAATATTATATGTGGACGACATATTGTTGATTGGAAATGGTATAGAATTTCTGGATAGCATACAAGGATACTTGAATAAGAATTTTTCAATGAAAGACCTCAGTGAAGCTGCTTATATATTGAGCATCAAGATCTATATGGATAGATCAAGATGCTTGATAAGACTTTCACAAAGCACATACCTCGATAAAAGTTTTGAAGAGGTTCAAAAATGGATCAGTCAAAGAAAGGTTTCTTGCCTGTGTTACAACTCACAAGGTGTGAAGTTGAGTAAGACTCAAAGCCCGACCATGATAGAAGATAGAGAAGAATGAAAGTCATTCCCTATGCCTCAGCCATAGGTTCTATAAAGTATGCCATAATGTGTACCAGACATACTGTGTACCTTGCCATGAATTTGACAAGGGGGTACAATAGTGATCCAGGACTAGATCACTGGACAACGGTCAAAATTATCCTTAGTTACATAAGAGGACTAAGGAAATGTTTCTCGATTATGGAGGTGACAAAGAGTTCGTCGCAAAGGGTTACGTAAATGCAAGATTTGACACTGAACCGGATGACTCTAAGTCTCAATCTGGACACATATTGAAAGTGGGAGCAATTAGCCAGAGTAGCTCCGTGTAGAGTATTATAGACATAGAAATTTGCAAAATACATACGGATCTGAATGTGGCAGACCCGTTAACTAAACTTCTCTAACAAGCAAAACATGATCACACCTTAGTACTCTTTGGGTGTTAATCACATAGCGATGTGAACTAGATTATTGACTCTAGTAAACCCTTTGGATGTTGGTCACATGGCGATGTGAACTAAGGGTGTCAATCACATAAGGATGTGAACTATTGGTGTTAAATCACATGGCGATGTGAAATAGATTATTGACTCTAGTGCAAGTGGGAGACTGAAGGAAATATGCCCTAGAGGCAATAATAAAGTTGTTATTTTATATTTCCTTATATCATGATAAATGTTTATTATTCATCCTAGAATTGTATTAACCGGAAACTTGATACATGTGTGGATACATAGACAAAACACCGTGTCTCTAGTAAGCCTCTAATAGACTAGCTCGTTAATCAAAGATGGTTAAGTTTCCTAACCATAGACATGTGTTGTCATTTGACGAACATGATCACATCATTAGGAGAATGATGTGATGGACAAGACCCTTCCGTTAGCTTAGCATTATGATCGTTAAGTTTTATTGCTACTTCTTTCTTCATGTCATATACATATACCTTTGACTATGAGATTATGCAACTCCCGGATACCAGATGAATACCTTGTGTGCTATCAAACGTCACAACGTAACTAGGTGATTATAAATATGCTCTACAGGTATCTCCGAAGGTGTTTGTTGGGTTGGCATAGATCGAGATTAGGATTTGTCAATCCGAGTATCGGAGAGGTATCTCTGGGCCCTCTCGGTAATGCACATCATAATAAGCCTTACAAGCAATGTGACTAATGATTTAGTTGCGGGATGATGTATTACGGAACGAATAAAGAGACTTGCTGGTAACGAGATTGAACTATAGGTATGAAGATACCGACGATCGAATCTCGGGCAAGTAACATACCGCTGAAAAAGGGAATAACATATGTTATCATTACGGTATGACCGATAAATATCTTCGTAGAATATGTGGGAACCAATATGAGCATCCAGGTTCTGCTGTTGGTTATTGACCGGAGAGGTGTCTCGGTCATGTCTACATAGTTCTCAAACCCGTAGGGTCCGCACGCTTAACATTCCATGACGATTTTGTATTATATGAGTTATGTCATTCGGTGACCGAATGTTGTTCGGAGTCCCGGATGAGATCACGGACATGACAAGGAGCCTCTAAATGGTTGAGAGGTAAAGTTTCATATATAGGACGATGATATCCGGACATCGGAAGTGTTCTGGGGGTACCGGGTACATATCGGGTCACTGGAAGGGGTTCCGGGCATCCCCCCGGCAACTACATGGGCCTAATGGGCCAAATAGGGGACAGACCAGCCCCTAAGGGGCTGGTGCGCCCCATGTAGGCCTAAATAGGAGGGGGATGAAAGTGTTGGAAATATGAGCAATTTACCAAATGATTTTATTAACAAAAATACTAGATAAAGCATGACTAAAATAGCAAATATAGAGCAAGTCATGCAATCTGACATAGAGAAGGTAAACATCGTCTGCATATATGAACTTGAGGTAAACACATCTAGAACAGACACAAGATGAAGTTGCTTATACGAAACAGAACCTAACATATGTAGGGCATAAACTAGAGCCAAGAATTGTAGGAGGACTTCTAACAGAAAGGAGAAGAACACGTACGGCACAAAGAAAGCAGGTTACGCTGGACTTGGGATCGGTGTCCTCACCTGCCATTGTCGCCGAGGAGGTTGTGGACGTCGGGGAAGAAGTCGTCGTCGAGGAAGTAGTCGTCGGCGACCGGATCGTCCGTGATGAAATAGCGATGAGTCGTTGAGCGCCTCCCAAAACCTTATCACCCTTCTCCGTACATGACTCAAAAGGTGCGGTCTCGGAGGCTTCTTGTCCCGGCGTGCGGTGCATGCCGCAAGTCGGGATGAGGAAGAACGTAGCAGCAGCAAAGGTGCTTTCGAGAACTTGTGGCGAGAGGAGGAAGAGATTCTGGTGCGTCTCTCGGGAGGAGCGACCTCCCTTTTATAGGCGCAAGAGAAGGAGGCGAGAGGTTGCGCTGGGAGCTGAAGAGAACGAGGGAGATGAAACGAATAGGCAGCAGGCGAAGAGGTGCGTCGTTCGTAGTCAATCTCCACTACAGCAAAACGTTTCAGCTTTCGCGTGCCCTTTCGTATACCCGTAGTGCGTGGCAAAAATTAGACATCGGCTCGGCTCATTCCCGCAACCCGCGGCGCGTCGTGACGTGACGAGGCGAGGCATGGCGTGGCGAGGCGGGCGGTGGAGGAGGAGCGCGCATGGATGTCCCTCTTGTTCTCATGCTCATACAAGTGGGGAAAGAACCTCCCTTATAAGGAAGTCCAACTCCCACTAAACTAGCAATGTGGGACTAAACTTTAGTAGTATCCCTTGCCTTGCACAAATGGGCTAAGTGGGCCTCTAGGATTTATTAGGAATTTCTGAAATAGTTATTGGGCTGCCCCAATATAGACTAAATTCCAGCAGAAAGAGGAGAAGAGATAAAGGAAGGGGCGGGATTCGGCCATTCCCTTCCATCCCTCCTCCCTCCTCCTTCCTTCCCCCTCCGGTAGATATGGAAAGGGGGAGGCCGAATTGGAAGGCACCCAAGTAGGATTCCTCCTACTTGGGGCGCCCCCTTGGCTGCCTCTCCTCCCCTCCAACCTATATATATGAGGGGGGCACCGCTAGAACACATACCAACAATTGTTAGCCGTGTGCGGCACCCCCCCTCCACAGTTTACGCCTCCGGTCATATTCACGTAGTGCTTAGGCGAAGCCCTGTGCAGATCACTTCACCATCACTGTCACCATGCCGTCGTGATGACGAAACTCTCCCTCGACACTATGCGTCTCCTAGATAGATCTTGCGTGAGCGTAGGAATTTTTTTTGAAATTGCATGCTACGTTTCCCAACAGATGAAGAAAATATGCCCTAGAGGCAATAATGAAGTTTTTATTTTATATTTACTTATATCATGATAAATGTTTATTATTCATTCTAGAATTGTATTAACTGTAAACTTGATACATGTGTGGATACATAGACAAAACAATGTGTCCGTGTCAAAGATGGTTAAGTTTGCTAACCATAGACATATGTTGTCCATTGATAACGGGATCACATCATTAGGAGAATGATGTGATGGACAAGATCCATCCGTTAGCTTAGCATTACGATCATTCAGTTTTATTGCTATTGCCTTCTTCATGTCAAATACATACTCCTTCGACTATGAGATTATGCAACTCCCCAATACCGGAGGAATGCCTTGTGTGCTATCAAACGTCACAATGCAACTGGGTGATTATAAAAATGCTCTACAGGTATCTCCGAAGGTGTTTGTTGGGTTGGCATAGGTCGAGATTAGGATTTGTCACTCCGAGTATCGAAGAGGTATCTCTGGTCCCTCTCGGTAATGCACATCATAAAAAGCCTTACAAGCAAAGTGACTAATGAGTTAGTTGCAGGATGATGTATTACGGAACGAGTAAAGAGACTTTTCGGTAACAAGATTGAACTAGGTATGTAGATACCGACGATCAAATCTCGGGCAAGTAACATACTGATGGGCAAAGGTAATAACGTATGTTGTCATAACGGTTCAACCGATAAAGATCTTCATAGAATATGTAGGAGCCAATATGAGCATCCAGGTTCCGCTATTGGTTCGGAGAGGTGTCTCGGTCATGTCTACATAGTTCTCGAACCCATAGGGTCCGCACGCTTAATGTTCGATGACGGTTTAGTATTATATGAGTTATGTGATTTGGTGACTGAATGTTGTTCAGAGTCCGGGATGAGATCACACACATGAAGAGGAGTATAGAAATGGTTGAGAGGTAAAGATATATATATATATATATATATATATATATATATATATATATATATATATATATATATATATAGGATGATGGTATTCGGACACCGGAAGTGTTCTGGAGGGTGTCGGGTACTTATCGGGTCACCCGGAGGTGTTTAGGGTACCCGCAACAATCCTATGGGCCATATGGGCCTTGTGAAGGAAGACACCAGCCCACAAGGGCTGGTGCGCCCTATAAGGCTATAGGAGGAGGAGAAGGAAAGGGGGAAAGGGAAATGAAAGTGTGATTAGGATTCCCACTTCCTTCCCTCTCCCCCCTCTTTCCTTCCCCTTCATGCATACATGGAAAGGGGGGGCGCAGGGCAAGGCAGGGCCCTTAGGGGCGGCGGCCAACCCCAGGGCACCCCTTCCTGCCTCTCCTCCCCCTCCCACCTATATATATGTGGAGAGGGGGCGTCTAGAACACAGACCAACAATTGTTAGCCGTGTGTGGTGCCCCCCTCCACAGTTTACGCCTCCGGTCGTATCTTCGTAGTGCTTAGGCAAAGCCCTGCGCGGATCACTTCACCATCACCGTCACCACGCCGTCGTGCTGACAGAACTCATCCAGTTCCTCGACACCTTGCTGGATCAAGAGGACGAGGGACGTCATCGAGCTGAACGTGTGTAGAACTCAGAGGTGTCATACGTTCGGTGCTTGATCGGTCGTATCTAGAAGAAGTTCGACTACATCAACCACGTTGTCAAAACACTTCCGCTTTCGGCCTACGAGGGTACGTAGACACACTCTCCCCCTCTCGTTGCTATGCATCTCCTAGATAGATCTTGCGTGAGCGTAGGTTTTTTTTTTGAAATTGCATGCTATGTTTCCCAACAGTGGCATCCGAGCTAGGTCTATGCGTAGATGATATGCACGAGTAGAAAACAAAGAGTTGTGGGCGGTGATCGTCATACTTCTTACTACCAATGTCTTATTTTGATTCGGCAGTATTGTT
This sequence comes from Aegilops bicornis, assembly GCA_021605145.1. NCBI lineage: Eukaryota > Viridiplantae > Streptophyta > Magnoliopsida > Poales > Poaceae > Aegilops > Aegilops bicornis. The sequence continues at coordinate 108,847,621 of CM038671.1, forward strand.
GAATGAAGCGGCCCGGACCAACCCTTACATGACCACGTTCATGAGACTGGTTCCACCAACAGACATGCAACTAATTTTGCATAAAGGTGGCTGATACCTCTCCAACGTATCTATAATTTTTGATCGTTCCATGCTATTATATTACCCTTACGGATGTTTATGGGCTTTATTTTACACATTTATATCATTTTGGGACTAACCTACTAACCGGAGGCCCAACCCATATTGCTGTTTTTGCCTATTTCAGTATTTCAAGAAAAGGAATATCAAACGGAGTCCAAACGGAATGAAACCTTCGGAGCGTGATTTTTGGAACAAACGTGATCGAAGACTTGGAGTGCAAGTCAAGAAGCAGCCGAGGCCTCCACGAGATAGGAGGCGCCCCCTATAGGGCCGCCTGTCTCGTGGGCCCCTCAGCTGACCACCGACGTACTTCTTCCTCCTATATATACCCACGTGCCCGAAAACATCCAGGAGCACCACGAAACACAATTTCCACCGCCGTAACCTTCTGTATCCGCGAGATCCCATCTTGGAGCCTTCACCGGCACTCTGCCGGAGGGGGAATCAACCACGGAGGGCCTCTACATCAACATCCTTGCCCCTCCGATGAGTTGTGAGTAGTTTACCACAGACCTACAGGTCCATAGTTATTAGCTAGATGGCTTCTTCTCTCTTTTTGGATCTCAATACAATGTTCTCCCCCTCTCTTGTGGAGATCTATTCGATGTAAACTCTTTTTGTGGTGTGTTTGTCGAGATCTGATGAATTGTGGGTTTATGATCAAGTTTATCTATGCATAATATTTGAATATTCTCTGAATTATTTTATGTATGATTAAGTTATCTTTGCAAGTCTCTTCGAATTATCAATTTGGTTTGGCCTACTAGATTGGTCTTTCTTGCCATGGGAGAAGTGCTTAGCTTTGGGTTCAATCTTGTGGTGTCCTTACCCAAAGGATGTAAAAGGGTTGCAAGGCACGTATTGTATTGTTGCCATCGAGGATAAAAATACGGGTTTTATATCATATTGCATGAGTTTATCCCTCTACATCATGTCATCTTGCTTAATGCGTTACTCTGTTCTTATGAACTTAATACTCTAGATGCATGCTGGATAACGGTCGATGTGTGGAGTAATAGTAGTAGATGCAGGTGAGTCATCTACTTGTTATGGACGTGATGCCTATATACATGATCATGCCTAGATAATCTCATAACTATGCGCTTTTCTATCAATTGCTCGACAAAGAATTTGTTCACCCACCGTAATACTTATGCTATCTTGAGAGAAGCCACTAGTGAAACCTATGGCCCTGTGTCTATCTCTTATCATATTTGCCCCCAATCTACTTTTATTTGCATCTTTACTTTTTGCATCTATACTATAAAATACCAAAAATATATTTATCTTATCATACTATCTTTATTAGATCTCACTTTTGCAAGTGGCCGTGAAGGGATTGACAACCCCTTTATTGCGTTGGTTGCGAGTTCTCAGTTTGTTTGTGTAGGTGTGTGGGACTTTTGAGGAGCCTCCTACTGGATTGATACCTTGGTTCTCAAAACTGAGGGAAATACTTACGCTACACTTGCTGCATCACCCTCTCCTCTTCGAGGAAAACCAACGCAAGCTCAAGATGTAGCAGTGGCTGGCGGGTGTCTATTTCTCCTACTTTAGTTGAATCGAATTTGATTGCGGTCGGTCCATGTTGAAGGTTAAAATAGCAAACTTGATAAATCACCGTTGTGGTTTTGATGCGTAGATAAGAGCGGTTCTTACTAGAAGCCCGTAGCAGCCACGTAAAACTTGCAACAACAAAGTAGAGGACGTCTAACTTGTTTTTGCAGGGCATGTTGTGATGTGATATGGTCAAGACATGATGTGATATACGTTATTGTATGAGATGATCATGTTTTGTAAAAGTTATCAACAAATGGCAAGAGCCTTATGGTTGTCTCTTTATTGTATGAAATGCAAACGCCATGTAATTGCTTTACTTTATCACTATGCATTAGCGATAGTTGTAGAAGCAATAGTTGGAGAGACGACCACGACGCTACGATGGAGATCAAAAGCCCAAGATGATGATGGCCATATCATGTCACATATTTTGATTGCATGTGATGTTTATCTTTTATGCATCTTACTTTGCTTAGTACGACGGTAGCATTATGAGATGATCCCTTAACTAAAATTTCAAGGTATAAGTGTTCTCCCTGAGTATGCACCGTTGCGACGTAACATCATGTTGAGACACCACGTGATGATCGGGTGTGTTAAACTCTATGTTCACATACAACGGGTGCAAGACAGTTTTGCACATGTGAAAGTGCAATCTTGCTGTTAAGTGTATTTTTGATGTTGATGACAAATTACATATAGGGGACTAACTATGTTTGCTAAGTATATACACAGGTCATTAGTTCCCTTGGTTTTAATGTGCATCATGGACACATCAAATGAGATATTGCTCAAGCAAGAAAAGAAGCAATCAAAGATGAAGCATCTTGCTCTTTTTTACACTTCTTGAGTAAAAGGGATCTCGCACTATTAATTAAGAGGGGATCCGAGGTGTAGGTTCAAGGCTTTCTCAAAATATTCTTCACAATTCGTTTTCACAAAAGACCAAATATTCCTAGCAAAACTACTTAGCCAAATCATACTCCCCACTCTCTGCACACACACACACACACACACAAGATCATATCCGGATCATCCGGACGGGGCCCCGGATCATCCGGGTAATGTGTGCCCCTCATCACAGAATCCTGGTTGTTGAATCCGGATCTTCCGGACGTTCATCCGGATCGTCCAGATCTTGTCCCGGATCGTGCGGGTAATCTTGCCCCTATGAAAAGTTTGTGAGGTTTTGGAGACCACCTCAAGATCTACCACTAGTCGTTGAGAAATGCCTTTGTGGTGTTGTCTCAAAGGGAGAATAGGGTGAGCCTTCGTGACGTTGGTGTGCCTTCATGGTAACATCCACCTCTCTAACGGTGACATAGCTTCCCTCCAAGGAAGTGAACATTGGCAAACATCCTCGCCTCTCGGAGTTGCGGTTATTCCTAACCCTAACTCTCTACTTGTGGTTACTTGTCTCTTAGCACTTACTTATTTCATATTGTGCTTGCTTACTCACATCTTTGTGTTACTTGTTTATATCGCCTAGCTCTTACCATCATACTTGCAATTGTTAGGCTCACTTTCATATTCCGCATTATTGCCTAAAATTTCTAATTAACAATTAAAATTTATAATTGTACCTATTCACCCCCCTCTAGGTCCATCTCGATCCTTTCAATTGGTATTAGAGCCTCGTGCTCTATTCTTGTGGCTTAACCGCCCTAGAGCGAGATGAACCCCGATGGGACACCCTTGTTGCGGATCCAAAGAGTACGGGCGCGGCTTCCATGGAAGTCAAGTCCTTCACTTCTGAGGATCTGGAACGGGCGCTTGCTAAGAAAAAGGAGGAGCATGATGATTCTCTTGAGGCCTTGGTACAAATGAGACTAGCCACACTAACCACGATGCTTGCACCACTTTCTAGTGGTGCAGCCTCGAGGCCAGCTGTGCCTACTCCTTCACTTGGTCAACAACCTCCTAGTAATGAACACTCCAGTGTTCCTTGGCTTTATGCAAGACCTCAAATAGAGAAACCAAAGTATAACCCTCTAGGCAAACCTCCTTTACTTGATGACACTACCGATTTTGCTTTGTGGAGAGTTGCTATGCAGGATCATCTTCGATATGGAAATGATGAGATGTTGGAGATCTTGGAGTACGGCTATCAAGATGTTGATCCAAAGAATCTTACTCCAAGAGAGTTATATGACAAGAATCTCAACGACACGACAACCATGTGCATAAGGAGAGATATGACTGACAAGCAAAGGAGACCATACATACATATCACAAGTGCCAAGGAATTATGGGATAGCATTGTGAGGACCAAGACCGGTACCTCCACTCTCCGACTTGCTCAATATGAAATTGCCAAGGGGCAATTGCAAAACTTTTGTATGGATACAGGTGAATCTCCCAAGCAACTCCTTGAGCGTCTCATGACTCTCACCGCTGACATCGAGTCATGTGAATGTGACAAGACACAATATGGATTCAACTTGACTAAACAATTTCTTGTGGACAAGTTGCTTCATGATCTTGCTCCATATCATCACCAAATGGTGTGGGACATAAGACACCACCATGGATTCAAGGAAATGACTTCGGATGATATCATATCCACTTTCCAACTCTTTGAAGAGTCAAAGGCAAATGCTACAGAACATCTTGCCATGCATGGTACCTCAACAACAAAAATCAATCTTGCATTGAAGGCCAAGCATGTATATGAAGAAGAGCAAGTGAAGAAGAAGAAGATGATGAGGATGAAGACGGTGATGATATTGACTCCGATGAGAGCCCTTCATATGAAGACATTTCCCTCTTTGTCAAGAAGTTTAGCGCGGGAAAATTCAAGGGAAGATTCCGGAAGAAGAAATTGAGAAAATGTTACAACTGCGAAGAAGCCAACCACTTCTCCAATGATTGCCCCTATGAGAAGAGAGAAGATAAACCAAGGTTTCCCAAAACCTTTCCCAAGAAGAAGTTGCCAAACTATTTGAACTCAAAACTCAAGAAGAGAGATGGGAAAGCAATGGTTGCTCATGAAGAATCCAATCCGGATGTTGTTAGTGGTGTTGCCGGAGTTGCTCAAGATTCTCAAAACACCTTGAGGCTAGTCAACAAGAGTGGTGATGTTCTCACCTACAACTATATGAAAGACTACAAGGGCAATGCTCACAAGTGCCTAATGGCAAAGGCCGTGGTAGAAGATGGAGAGGACCAAAACTCTCCTGACAAGGTCAAGGTAACCCCACGATCAAATCCTCCTCTCTTCACTCCTCCTACTCCTAGTGATGAGTACCTTGATGCGGAGGATAATTATGATGATAATGATATAGATGACCCCATGTTTGCTAAATTAAATAAGGTCATGTGCTCCCACAAAGGAAAGAAGCTCATTATGTTTCGTATGCTTATGGAGATGGTGGGTAAGCACACCCTCACCATTAAGGAACTCGAAACCCTCGTAACCGAGGAAAAGGAAAAATATGAAATCCTTGAGCGGAAAGTCCAGTATGAGGAAGCATGAAATGATGAACTATGCTTGAAAATTGGTGCAAACATTGATGTCCACGCTAAAGATCTTGCCTCCTTGAAAAAGGCTAAGGACTCTTGTGAAGAGTTGATGAATGATAAAAGTAAGCTTGTGAAGTCTCATGCTTCTCTTTCTAAGGATTGTGAGATCCTATCCGTGCCTCTCAAGACTAAGGAAGAAGATCTCACCCTTCTTACAAAGAGTTTTGATATGCTCAAGCTTACTTATCTTGAAACTCTAGCCAAGGCTTACTCTTATCCTATTATCAATGTTGACGCTTGTACTACTAACTCTAGTAGTGACCTAGCATCTATTCTTGAGGAGAATCGCTTTCTCAAGGCTCAAATCGAGAAAGGTCTCATGACATGTGCTCAAGGACAAAAGAACCTTAATGAGGTATTGAGCCAACACAGTGAGGTGTTTGCCAAAGAGGGGCTCGGGTTTGACCCAAGCACAAGCAAGAAGAAGACGTCTTCTAAAAAGTGCACCACTCCTCTAAAAGAAACATTTGTACGAGACAAGCATAAGGAGAGAGGTAAGGTTGTTAGTGGGAAGGCCACAAGGCGCATGCCCACTATCAACAAGCCAAAAGAGTTCACCTCCATCCTATGTACTCCGTAAAACTAAGGATGGAGAAGTTCATGCAAAGTTTGTTGGTCCTCGAAATGCATTCCGGTTTTATGCTATTTCGGTCCCTAAGACCCTTGTGACTAACTTGAGAGGTCCCATTGCAAAATGGGTGCCTCTAACCAAGTCATAATTGTGTGTAGGTTGCTTTCTCTGGTGGAGTAAAATGGGTGATCGATAGTTGATGTACAAATCATATGACTGGAGATAGCAAATTGCTCTATGATTTCATGGAAGCTATTCAACCATTTATGAGCATTATGTTTGGTGGTGGATCAAAAGGACAGGTACTCGGGTTGGGCAAGGTGGCTATCACAAATGACATGTCTCTTGCAAATGTCATGCTTGTCCAATCCCTTAAATACCATTTGCTTTCTGTTCGCCAATTGGCTTCTGTTGGTTATGATACACTCTTTGGACTAACGGATGTGAAAGTCTTTAAGAGAGATACTCTCGAAGTGGACTTTGTTGGAGAGTTGGATGGCAACCTTTACACGGTTGATTTATCAAAAGAGAGAACATTCCATGCAACTTGTCTAATGGCCAAGGCCGACAAGGGGTGGCTTTGGCATCACCGGCTAGCCCATGTCGGCATGAGAAATCTTCAAGATCTCTTAAAGAGTAATCACATCCTTGGACTAACCAATGTATCTTTTGAGAAAGATCGTGTGTGTGGTGCATGCATAGCTGGGAAGCAACATCAATCGAACCACCCACCCAAGAATATCGTGTCTACTTCAAGGCCTTTGGAGCTCCTTCATGTGGATCTTTTTGGGCCTCCTTCATGGGATAGTCTTGGTGGGAAAAAGTATGGACTTGTGATTGCTGATGATTACTCAAGATATACATGGGTGTTTTTCCTCAAGTCCAAGGACGAGACAAAGATCACCTTCATTGATTTTGCCAAGCAAGCACAACGCAAGTTTGACAAAGAAATCTTGGCAATAAGAAGTGACAATGGCTCCGAGTTCAAGAATTACACCTTGGAAGGTTTTCTCAGTGATGAAGGGATTGAGCATCAATATTCCGCACCATACACGCCTCAAGGAAAATGGTGTTGCCGAAAGGAAGAACCGTACACTTGTGGAGATGGAAAGGTCCATGTTGGATGAATACATGTCGCCACATAGTTTTTGGGCCGAGGCTGTCAACACCGCATGCCATGCATCAAACCAGCTCTTCATCCGCACAATTGGAAAAGACTCCATATGAGCTTCTAACCGGGAACAAGCCAATTGTCAAGTACTTTCGTGTTTTTGGGTGTAAGTGTTTCATCCTCAACAAAAGAGAACGGTAGGAAAATTTCAATCCAAAACAACTGAGGGCATATTTGTTGGTTATGGATCAAACTCTCACGCCTATAGAGTCTACAACAAATCCAATGGATGTGTTGTAGAAACTTGTGACATGGTATTTGATGAATTTAATGGATCCCATGGGGAGCAAGTTGATCTAAGTGATGTAGGTGAAGAAGATTCCTCTCAAGATATTTTGACCATGGGCGTTGGTGCACTTCTTCCAATGGAACAAGAACCTCATGATGAAGAAGAAGAAGATGAAACTTCACACTTCATCAAACCACCTCAACACCCATAACATCACAAGATCCAATTGATCAACCAATACCCACTATTCAACAACAAGAAGATGATCAAGTCCCTCACCATGAGCATCTCCATGAGCAAGATCATCAGCAAGAGCAAGAACAAGAAAGTGCAATCATTGATGATGAACCTCAAAAAATGCAATATGAAGAAGAAGATCTTCCACCACACATTAATGATCCATATTGTAAGGGCATATTTATCCCTTAGTTGTTTTGGTGATTGATGACAATGCTTTTGCGGACTAATCGTGTGCATTGAGTATTTCAGACATTTCATCACTAGGCACAAGACGATTTGGTGCCCCTCGAAGACTATTGAAGACGGCGTTTCTCTACATTTCTTTTCGGTGGATTTGAGTCGTAGGAAAGCCATACTATTAAGAGGGGTCCGCTTTGGAAAGGTTTGAGTGGAATCATCACATACACGTCTACTTCATTTGTACTGCCTTTCCGTTGGCATTTTGGAGCATCCTCCGTCTTTTCATGTCTATGCAAAATGTCGTGTTTGTTGAGCTGGGGCATGCGGTAGTACTGCTCCAAGGAGCGGTAGTACCATGAGCCCTCTGGTAGTACCGGCCTCTGGCGTAGTACCGCAAGTGCTCCTGAGTAATCTTTGCTTCCTTGGAAGCGGTAATCTTGTGGCCTCGAGCCAGCGCTGTGCTTATGGTAGTAAGGCGGATGTAATTTTTTTACATCCGTGCCCTATCTTGATAATCTGGCGCTATTGTGTATAGTACCGTCTTGTGGCCGAGCTCAAGACATGTCTTGGCGGCAAGAGGGGCAGATGTAATTTTTTACATCCGCACCCTGCGTGGTAGTACCGCTCCTGGCTTATGGTACTACCGTGTCGGATTTTTGCACAGACTCCAACTCAGCGGAAGTTGTCACGGATGCATTTTTATATGTCCATGCCTTCCCAAAATCTGGACCATCCCTGCCTTGCGGTAGTACCGCAAGGGGGAGCGGTAGTATCGCGCCAACGGTTCTACCGCCCTCTGCTTCAGTGCATTTGGGCTATCCAGGTTTCTGCTGCTCGGGCGGTAGTACCGCATGGCCCTGTGGTAGTACCGCGTCCCCGGCGCGGTAGTACCGTGCTACGCAGGCTGAGTTGGTGGATAACAGTTGGATTTGTCCCTCCACTATATAAGGGGTGTCTTCTTCGCCGTGTTGACCACCTCTTCCAACCCTAAGCTCCATTGTTGCTCGAAGCTCCATTTTCACCCGATCTCTCTCCCTAGCCAATCAAACTTGTTGATTTTCTAGGGATTGGTTGAGAAGGCCCCGATCTACACTTCCACCAGGAGAAATTTGATTCCCCCCACTAATCCCTTGTGGATGTTGTTACTCTTGGGTGTTGGAGCACCCTAGACGGTTGAGGTCACCGCGGAGCCATATTCCATTGTGGTGAAGCTTCGTGGTGTCGTTGGGAGCCTCCAATTAAGTTGTGGAGATTGCCCCAACCTTGTTTGTAAAGGTACGGTCGCCGCCTCCAAGGGCACCAATAGTGGAATCACGGAATCTCGCATTGTGTGAGGGCGTGAGGAGAATATAGTGGCCCTAGTGGCTTCTTGGGGAGCATTGTTCCTCCACACCTCTCCAATGGAGATGTACTTCCCCTCAAAAGGAAGGAACTTTTGTAACACATCCTTATCTTCATCGGCTCCACTCTTGGTTATCTCGTGCTTTTACTTGTGCTAGCTTATTTGTGTTATATCCCTTGCTTGCTTGTGTGCTTGTTGTTGTTGCATCATATAGGTTGCTCACCCAGTTGCATATCTAGACAACCTACTTTGATGCAAAGTTTAATTTGGTAAAGAAAAGCTAAAAATTGTTAGTTGCCTATTCATCCCCCCTCCAGTCAACTATATCGATCCTTTCAATTGGTATCAGAGCCTCATCTCTTTATTAATGACTTTGCCGTCCGAAGAGTATGGTTGACACCGTAGACGGTGGGGAGGAGCACTCCGGTGTGAATCTGCTCGCTCACGGTCGATGGGGGAACCGCAGTCTCTCATGAGGAATTCAATGTGGCCTTGGACAATTGAAAACCTCCATGACGACCGAGGTTGAAAGCATGTTTAATAAATTTCTAGAAGGGCTTAAACTATCCACCGCACCGATGAAAGTGGGTGATCCAACTAACAAGGTGACGGATGCTAACTCCGACAAGGGGGAAGCTACTAGTGAAAAGGCTCCTTCTTCTAGTGGTAAAAATGGCACTGGCATCTTTGCCCATGTGGAGCCTCCACTTGTTTATGGTGGACTGATTCCTTCCACTCATTTGAATCATGCCGGTCCTCCCCCTAAGATTGTGAAAAATGAGGACTTTGATTCTTGGGTTTATCGTTTTAAGCGTCATTTAAATCAAGTGAATACTAATCTTTGGAGAATCATTGAAGAAGGTTTCTATCCGCATGACCGAAGCAACTTCACTCCTAGAGAAGCCGCGGATAATCAATTCAATGAGAATGCTCTCTTCATCATCCAAGATGAAATTCCACCCGAAGATCTTGCTCATCTCCGGCCCTTCGCCATGGCCAAGGATGCATGGCACCATGTTGTTTCCCTCTACAGGGGAAGCGCAAGCATTCAACGATCCAACTATATATGAAGTGGTTCAAGATGAAGCCGATGAGTTTGCAATGAAAGAAGATGAAGAACCTCGTGAGCTTTATCGGAGAATAACCAAAACGGTCTCACTCTGAGATCATGGGAGCAAGGACACAGATGACAATTGGATCAAGCACAAATTCCTCAAGGCAATGATGCCTTACCACAAGGCTCCACACCTTGTCCTCAAGTGAAGTGTTGGATGGGTTTGTGGCTATGAGCATCTTGGACAAGACCGCCGACAATGCGGTGTTACGTTCTCAAAGAGCAAAGAAGCCCAACCTTGCATTGAAGGCCAAGGTTAGTGTGGAAAAAGAGGACGAAGAGGAAGAAGAGGAGAGAAACCCCGAAGATACAAAGTATGCCTATCATGAACACATGGCTCTTGCTTCAAGGAAATTTTGGAGCAAGAAGAACACAAGGCCCAACTTCAACAAGAACAACTCAAGTGGCACGAAGGTCAAGCAACGTGTGAGGACTTGCTAGAATTGTGGCAATGTGATCCATTTTGTTGCGGAATGCCCTTATGAGAAGAGGGAAGACAATGGTAGCAAGCTCATCCGAAAGGACAAGGCCAAGTCTTTCCCCAACAAGAGCAACTTCACCAAGAAGACTCCTCCCAAGGGGTTGGTGGTACAAGAAGAGTACAATGAGGATGATGATGATGATGAAGACGGCGAGTCGGTTGCCATGGCCTCCATTGCCATTGTGACAACTCCACGAGTGTCTCTCTTCAACTCATCCAATGAGAGCATCACCGCCAAGTGCCTCATGGCTAAAGCCACCAACAAGGTAACCCCCAACATCAAAACTACCATTATTAATAATCCTTTTTTGACGGATTGCATTGATGAACATGAGGGATCTAATGTGGAGGAAAATGAGTTTGAGTCTTTTATGAGTAAACTCAAATGTAAATCCAAGAAGCACTTCGTTGCTCTCTTGGAACAACTTGGTGAAGCCAATGACATGATCGAGGCTCATGAAGATACCATCTCTAAGATGGAGGGGCATAGTCTTGACTATGCGATGAGATTTCAGATCTTTCCAATGCTCTTGAGGAAGAGCGAGGTCTTCGTTTGGCTCTTGAGGAGTCACACAACGATGATCATGCTAAATTAAAGATAGATCTTGATCATGCTCTTGTTGTTTCTCGTGTGCTAACCTCCGAGAAGGCCAAGCTTGGGGTTGATCTTGCTAGACTCAAAGATTAGTTTGACTTACTTGACAAGGCTCACAAGGTCTTGAAGGGTGCTCATGCTAGCCTCAAAGAGTCTCATGATCCACTCCAAGTAAAGCTAACCAAGGAGAAAGCCACATTTCCTCATACGGTCTTAATTGATGATGCAAATGCTACTAACCCGTGTTGTGAGCATGTGCATCTTGTTGAGGACAATGCTAAGTTGAAGGATCAACTTGAGAAAGGCCTTGTGCCTTGCATACAAGGCGAGAAGAACCTCAATGAACTTCTGAGCAATCAAAAGGAAGTTGTGGCCAAGGAAGGGATTGGGTACGCGCCCAAGTCCAAGAACAAGAAGAAGAATGACAAGGCCAAACGACCTCCCCCTCTCAAGAAAACCTTTGTGAAGGAGGGAGAGGGTGCTACTAAGGAGAAGAAGAAGAACACCGTGAAGGGTAGATGCCAAGAAGGGCAACACTTCCCTTCCCAACAAAGCCGGCGACTTTAACCCTTCTTATGTGTTGTGCCGTGCTAGTGATGGACATGTTTATGCCAAATTTGTTAGTTCTCCTTATGAGTACATTGAATGGTATATTTGTGTTCCTAAGAGCCTTGGTACTAACATCAAGGACCCATTACAAAATGGGTACCTGAAACCAAGCATTGATCTCTTGTAGGTGTTTGCTTCCGGTGGGGGATCATGGTTGCTCGATAGTGGAGCCACTAATCATATGACCGGAAGCAAGGACTTGGTGGTGAACGTTCACAAGATTCCATCTATGCCCACCAATGTCGAGTGGGGTGATGCCTCATCCTCTAAGGTATTGGGGCTTGGCAAGTTTGTCATTTCTCATGATCTCACGATTGAGAAGGTCATGCTTGTTGAGTCCCTTGCATACAATTTACTTTCCGTTCGTCAACTTGCACTCATGGGCTTTACCACTTTCTTTGATGTTGATACCATGGCCCTCTTGTGGAGCAAGACTCTTAAAGTAGCCTTTGTTGGGCATGTCGAGAACGGTCTCTATGTGATTAACTCTTCGGAGCAACCCACTAAGACCGCGACATGCCTAATGGCTAAAGTTGACATGGGATGGCTTTGGCATCGCCGTTTAGCCCATGTCAATATGAGATCTTTGCAAAGTCTTCTCAAGGGGGACCATGTCCGTGGACTAACAAATTTTAGTTTTGCTAAAGATCGTGCTTGCAGTGCTTGTATCGAAGGAAAGCTTCATGAAAAGGCTCACCCTCCCACGACTATCATCTACTTGAAGAGGCCTTTGGAGCTCCTTCACTTGGATTTCTTTGGGCCTCCATACTTTGATAGTCTTGGGGGTAGAAAGTATTGCTTGGTGATTGTGGATGATTATTCAAGATAACTTGGGAATACTTCTTCAAGAGGAAGAGCGAGACCCAACAAACCGTCATTGACTTTGCAAATGAAGCTCAATGCCAACACAATGCAAATATATTGACGATAAGAAGTGACAATGGCACCGAGTTCAAGAACTACAACTTGGATGAGTTTCTTAGTGATGAGGGGATCAAGAATCAACATTCCGCACCATACACCCCTCAACAAAATGGCGTAGCGGAGAGGAAGAACCGGATGTTGATGGATGCGGCAAGGACCATCATGGTGGAGTTCAAGTCTCCATACAACTTCTGGGCCGAAGCCATCAACACTGCGTGTCATGCATCAAATCGGATTTATCTTCGCAAAGTCTTAAACGAGACTCCATATAAGATACTCAACAGTAACAAGCCCAACCTCAAGTACTTTCGGGTGTTCGGGTGTAAGTGTTTCATTCTCAAGAAAGGTGTTCGTTTGTCTAAATTTGAGGCTAGAGCTCAAGAGGACATATTTGTTGGTTATGCTACAAACTCTCATGCTTACTGTGGCCTCAATAAATCCACGGGACTTATTGAGGAGACGTGTAATGTGGAGTTTGATGAGAATAATGGCTCCAAGTGGAGCAAAGTGGCACTTGTGATGTAGGTGATGAAATTCCTCCCCAAGCCATAAGAAGAATGGGAGTTGGTTTTATCCTACCAATTGAGGAACCCCTTGTGGCCGAAGGAGAAGGACAATGCTCCACTCAAGTGGATCCATCACCAACTCGAGGCCCACACGCTTCCGAAGAACAAAGTGAAGACCCTCAACCTCATGAACAAGACCAAGGGCAAGATCTACCTCAAGATTGTGTTGAATCACCAAGCGACGCCCAAGGTCAAGTTCTCTCATCCGAGCGAGTTCAAGATCAAGAGCAACCTCAAGATCAAGAACAAGCTCAAGATGATCAAATGACCGCTCCTCAACTCACTCCGGAGGAGGAATTAGAGCGCCGTGCCGCCAAGATCGCATCCAAGCTCACAACCAAGGGTCATCTCATGACGGATGTTCTTGGAAGCATTCGAAAGGGGGTAAGCACTCGTAGACAATTGGCAAACTATTGTGAACATCATGCGTTTGTCTCTTGTGTTGAACCCCAAAAGGTCTATGAGGCGCTCGAGGATCCGGATTGGCTTAATGCCATGCATTAAGAACTCAACAACTTCGAGCACAACAAGGTGTGAAGATTGGTGACAAGGCCAACCGGAAACCATAATGTCATTGGAACCAAGTGGATCTTCAAGAACAAGCAAGATGCTCATGGAATTATCATTTGCAACAAGACTCGTTTGGTAGCACAAGGCTACTCCCAAGTCAAGGGTATCAACTACGGTGAAACCTTTGCTCCCGTTGCTCGCCTTGAATCCATTCGCATGTTGATTGCTTATGCCTCTCGTCATAAATTTAAGTTGCAACAAATGGATGTGAAGAGTGCTTTTCTTAATGGTCCTATTAATGAGTTGGTTTATGTCAAACAACCCCCCGGGTTCGAGGATCCCTATTTTCCCGATCATGTGTACCAACTCGATAAGGCACTCTATGGCCTTAAGCTAGCCCCATGTGCGTGGTATGACCACCTTACCATTTTTTTACAAGATCGCGGTTTTGAAATTGGGAAAATCGACCCCACTCTTTTTACTAAGAAGGTCAAAGGGGAGTTGTTTGTGTGCCAACTATATGTTGATGATATTATCTTTGGTTCCCCTAACAAAGCTTTCAATGAGGAATTTGCCGCACTCATGACCTCCAAGTTCAAGATGTACATGATGGGAGAGTTGAAGTTCTTTCTCGGGTTCGAAGTCAAGCAACGAAGAGAAGGAACCTTCATCAACCAAGACAAATACACTCAAGACATGCTCAAGAGATTCAAGCTCAATGATGTCAAGCCGGCCTCCACTCCAATGCCCGTTAAATGCCAACTTGACATAGATCCCAATGGTAAAGCGGTGGATCAAAATGTATATCGCTCCATGATTGGCTCCTTGCTTTACCTTTGTGCATCTAGACCGGATATCATGTTGAGTGCGGGAATTTGTGCACGGTTTCAAGCCGCACCTAAGGAAATCCACTTTGTGGCGGTCGTTTAATCTTTCGATATTTGGCTCATACCCCAAACTTTGGCTTATGGTACCCAAGAGGAGCAAACTTCAAGCTTGTAGGTTATTCGGACTCAGATTGGGCGGGAGACAAAGTGGAAAGGAAGTCCACTTCCGGAGGGTGCCAATTCCTTGGTTGCTCTTTGGTGAGTTGGTCTTCTAAGAAGCAAAGTTGTGTGTCTCTCTCGTCCACCGAAGCGGAGTATGTGGCGGCCGATAGTTGTTGTGCACAATTTATTTGGATGAGGCAAACTTTTAAAGGATTACGGTGTCATTTGTGACAAAGTGCCTCTTTGGTGTGACAATGAAAGTGCCATCAAGATTTCTCTCAACCCGGTTCAACACTTCAAGATGAAGCATATTGAGATTCGGTATCACTTCATCCAGGATCACGTTAGGCGAGGGGAGATCGAGCTCAACTATGTCAACGCTCATGATAACCTTGCAGATATTTTCATGAAGCCTTTGGATGAAGCGAGATTTCGTGAGTTAAGGCATGAGCTAAATATCATTGATTCGAGCAATGTTGCTTGAACCCTTGCACACCCACCATATGCAACTTGTTATATTGTTTAGGAGTAGGCATGGATATAGGGGGAGTGTTCTTCTCTCAATGAACTCTCCCTCCCCCCATTATGCATAAATTGATCAACTCTTTCACATTAGCCATTGTTGATGGTACTTGTGCTTCAAAGACGAGTTTTGGTCATGGGCCCATGGATAATTCTTCGCGGTGCCATACCAATTGACTCAAACATAGGTGGCTCCGGCCACCACCCTCTCTTTGGAGAGGTTGTGTTGTATGTTTAGTTCTTGTTGTCTCTTGTCTCTCTTTCTTCGTGTCGAGCTTGTGTGTGTTGTTTCTGATGGGGAACGTTACAGAAAATTAAAATTTTCCTACGGTTTCACCAAGATCCATCTATGAGTTCTACTAAGCAACGAGTAACGAGAGAGAGTTTGCATCTACATACCACTTGTAGATCGAGTGCAGGCGTTCTTGAGAGTGGTGATGATGAAGACGTTCCCAACGTGATTCCGATCACCGATGACCAAAATCTTGAAAGGACAGCACCTCCGTGTTCAACACACGACGGGACGATGGCGTCTCCTCCGTCTTGATCCAGCAAGAGTGAAGGAGAGGTTGAGGAAGACAACTCCAATGGCAGCACGAGGCGTGGTGCAGTTGGTACTGGCAGTTCTCGGCAGGCTTCGCCAAGCTTCGCGTGGAGAAAGAGAGGTGTTGGGGAGGGGAGGGGCTGCGCCTTCAATTGTGTTGGCAGCCCTCCCCCCACCCCTCTCTGTATCGGAGGCAGGGAGAGGGGCGGCCCCTCTAGATGGCATCTAGAGGGGGGGCGCCAAGGAGGAGGGAGGGTGGCTTGCCCCCAAGCTAGGCGCCCCTTTAGGGTTTACCCTCCCAAACCCTAGCCGCATGGGCCTAGGTGGGAGGCGCGCCCAGCCCACCGTGGGCTGGCTCCCTCCCACTTAGCCCATGTGGCCCCGGAGAGGTGGCCCCTCCGGTGGACCTCGGGAACCCTCCTGGCCGGTGATTTCACCGGTATACCACCGAAACTTCCCGAGTCCGTTTAACCACTTTCCATATATAAATCTTTACCTCCGGACCATTCCGAACTCCTCGTGACGTCCGGGATCTCATCCGGGACTCAACAACATTCGGTAATCACATACTTGTCTTCCTATTAACCCTAAGCGCCACCGAACCTTAAGTGTAGACCCTACGGGTTCGGGAGACATGCGAGACATGACCGAGACTACCTCAAGTCAATAACCAACAGCGGGATCTGGATACCCATGTTGGCTCCCATGCTCCTCGATGTTGTCATCGGATGAACCACGATGTCAAGGGTTCAAGCAACCCCGTATTCTATTCCCTTTGTCTCGACGGTATGTTACTTGCCCGAGACTCGATCGTTGGTATCCCAATACCTTGTTAGTCTCAAGTTATCGGCAAGTCACTTTACTCGTACCGCAATGCATGATCCCGTGACGGACACTTGATCACTTTGAGCTCATTATGATGATGCATTACCGAGTGGGCCCTAGTGATACCTCTCCGTAATACGGAGTGACAAATCCCAGTCTCGATCCGTGTCAACCCAATGGTCACTTTCGGAGATACCTGTAGTGCACCTTTATAGTCACCCAGTTACATTGTGACGTTTGATACACCCAAAGCACTCCTACGGTATCCGGGAATTGCACGATCTCATGGTCTAAGGAAGAGATACTTGACATAGGAAAAGCTCTAGCAAAAGCGAACTACACGATCTTTGTGCTATGCTTAGGATTGGGTCTTGTCCATCACGTCATTCTCCTAATGTCGTGATCCCGTTGTCAATGACATCCGATGTCCATAGTCGAAACCATGACTATCTGTTGACCAACGGGCTAGTCAACTAGAGGCTTACTAGGACGTATTGTAGTCTATGTATTCACACGTGTATCACGATTTCCGGTTAATACAGCTTATAGCATGAATAAAAGACAATTATCATGAACAAGGAAATATAATAATAATGCTTTTATTATTGCCTCTAGGGCATATTTCCAACAGTCTCCCACTTGCACTAGAGTCAATAATCTAGTTTACATTGTGATGAATCGAACACCCATAGAGTTACGGTGTTGATCATGTTTTGCCCGTGGAAGAGGTTTAGTCAACGGATCTGCGACATTCAGATCCGTATGCACTTTACAAATTTCTATGTCTCCATCCTGAACATTTTCACGGATGGAGTTGAAGCGACGCTTGATGTGCCTGGTCTTCTTGTGAAACCTGGGCTCCTTGGCAAGTGCAATAGCTCCAGTGTTGTCACAAAAGAGTTTGATCGGCCCCGACGACCGGGTATGACTCCTAGGTCGGTGATGAACTCCTTCACCCAAATTGCTTCATGCGCTGCCTCCGAGGCTGCCATGTACTCCGCTTCACATGTAGATCCCGCCACGACGCTTTGCTTGCAACTGCACCAGCTCATTGCTCCACCATTCAACATATACACGTATCCGGTTTGTGACTTTGAGTCATCCAGATCTGTGTCGAAGCTAGCGTTGACGTAACCCTTTACGACGAGCTCTTCGTCACCTCCATAAACGAGAAAGATGTGCTTTGTCCTTTTCAGGTACTTCAGGATATTCTTGACCGCTGTCTAGTGTTCCTTGCCGGGATTACTTGGGTACCTTCCTACCAAACTTACGGCAAGGTTTACATCAGGTCTGGTACACAGCATGGCATACATAATAGATCTTATGGCTGAAGCATAGGGGATGACACTCATCTCTTCTTCATCTTTTGCCGTGGTCGGGCATTGAGCCGAGCTCAATTTCACACCTTGCAATACAGGCAAGAACCCTTTCTTGGACTGATCCATTTTGAACTTCTTCAAAATCTTATCAAGATATGTGCTTTGTGAAAGACCTATGAGGCGTCTCGATCTATCTCTATAGATCTTGATGCCTAATATATAAGCAGCTTCTCCAAGGTCCTTCATTGAAAAACACTTATTCAAGTAGGCCTTAATGCTGTCCAAGAATTCTATATCATTTCCCATCGTAAGTATGTCATCTACATATAATATGAGAAATGCTCTGTAGCTCCCACTCACTTTCTTGTAAACGCAGGCTTCTCCATAAGTCTGCAAGATAAACCTAAACGCTTTGATCATTTCATCAAAGCGAATGTTCCAACTCCGAGATGCTTGCACCAGCCCATAAATGGATCATTGGAGCTTGCATACTTTGTCGACATTCTTAGGATCGACAAAACCTTCGGCTGTATCATATACAGCTCTTCCTTAAGATAACCGTTAAGGAACGCTGTTTTGACGTCCATCCGCCATATCTCATAATCATAGTATGCGGCAATTGCTAACATGATTCGACGGACTTAAGCTTCGCCACGGGAGAGAAAGTCTCATCGTAGTCAATCCCTTGAACTTGCCGATAACCCTTAGCGACAAGTCGAGCTTTATAGATGGTGACATTACCATCCGCGTCCGTCTTCTTCTTAAAGATCCATTTGTTTTCTATCGCTCGCCGATCATCGGGTAAGTCAGTCAAAGTCCATACTTTGTTTTCATACATGGATTCTATCTCGGACTTCATGGCTTCTAGCCATTCGTTGGAATCTGGGCCCGCCATTGCTTCTTCATAGTTCGAAGGTTCACCGTTGTCTAACAACATGATTTCCGTGACAGGGTTGCCGTACCACTGCAGTGCGGAACGTGTCCTAGTGGACCCACGGGTTCAGAGCAACTTGATCCGAAGTACCTTGATCATCATCATGAATTTCCTCTTGAGTTGGTGTAGGCATCACAGGAACAATTTCACGAGCTGCACTACTTTCCTGCTCAAGAGGTAGTACTTCATCGAGTTCTACTTTCCTCCCACTTACTTCTTTCGAGAGAAACTCTTTTTCCGTAAAGGTTCCGTTCCTGGCAACAAAGATCTTGCCTTCGGATCTAAGGTAGAAGGTATACCCAAACGTTTCCTTAGGGTATCCTATGAAGACGCATTTTTCCGACTTGGGTTCGAGCTTTTCAGGTTGAAGTTTCTTGACATAAGCATCGCATGCCCAAACTTTTAGAAACGACAGCTTAGGTTTCTTCCCAAACCATAATTCATACGGTGTCGTCTCAAAGGATTTAGACGGTGCCCTATTTAAAGTGAATGTAGCTGTCTCTAGAGCGTATCCCCAAAATGATAGCGGTAAATCGGTAAGAGACATCATAGATCGCACCATATCCAATAGAGTGCGACACGACGTTCGGACACACCGTTGCTGTTGAGGTGTTCGGCGGCGTTAGTTGTGAAACGATTCCACATTTTCTTAAGTGTGTACCAAATTCGTGACTTAAATATTCTCCTCCACGATCCGATCGTAAGAATTTTATCTTTCGGTCACGTTGATTCTCTACTTCATTCTGAAATTCCTTGAACTTTTCAAAGGTCTCGGACTTGTGTTTCATCAAGTAGACATACCCATATCTACTCAAGTCATCTGTGAGAGTGAGAACATAACGATATCCTCCATGAGCCTCAACGCTCATTGGACCACACACATCGGTATGTATGATTTCCAACAAGTTGGTTGCTCGCTCCATTGTTCCAGAGAATGGAGTCTTGGTCATCTTGCCCATGAGGCATGGTTCGCATGTGTCAAATGATTCATAATCAAGAGACTCTAAAAGTCCATCAGCATGGAGCTTCTTCATGCGCTTGACACCAATGTGACCAAGGCGGCAGTGCCACAAGTATGTGGGACTATCGTTATCAACTTTACATCTTTTGGTATTCACGCTATGAACATGTGTAATATTACGTTCGAGATTCATTAAGAATAAACCATTGACCATCGGAGCATGACCATAAAACATATCTCTCATATAAATAGAACAACCATTATTCTTGGATTTAAATGAGTAGCCATCTCGCATTAAACGAGATCCAGATACAATATTCATGCTCAAACATGGTACCAAATAACAATTATTAAGGTTCATAACTAATCCCGTGGGTAAATTAAGAGTTAGCGTGCGACGGCGATCACATCGACTCTGGAACCATTCCCGACGCCAAGATCGTCACCTCGTCCTTCGCCAGTCTCCGTTTATTCCGCAGCTCATGCTGTGAGTTACAAATATGAGCATCGACACCGGTATCATATACCCATGAGTTACTACGATTACTGGAAATGTACACATCATTTACATGTATATCAAATATAACTTTGGTGTTGCAGTCCTTCTTATCCGCTAAGTACTTGGGGCAGTTCCGCTTCCAAAGGACCCTTCCCTTGCAATAAAAGCACTCAGTCTCGTGCTTGGGTCCATTCTTTGACTTCTTCCCGGCAACTTGCTTACCTGGCGCGGCAATCTCCTTGCCGTCCTTCTTGAAGTTCTTCTTACCCTTGCCCTTCTTGAACTTAGTGGTCTTATTGACCATCAACACTTGATGTTCTTTCTTGATTTCTACCTCGGCTGACTTCAGCATAGAGAACACTTCAGGAATGGTCTTTACCATCCCGTTCATGTTGTAGTTCATCACAAATCTCTTGTAGCTTGGTGGGAGCTAATGGAGGATTCTTTCTATGACCGGCTCATCGTGGAGGTTAATATTCAGTTGGGTCATACGGTTGTGCAACCCGGACATCTTCGTAATGTGCTCACCGATGTAACTGTTTTCCTCCATCTTACAACTATAGAACTTGTCGGAGATGTCATATCTCTCGACCCGGGCGTGAAGCTTGAAAAACCAGTTTCAGCTCTTGAACATCTCATATGCTCCGTGATGCTCAAAACGTTTTGGAGCCCGGTTCTAAGCTGTAAAGCATGCCGCCCGAACGAGGGAGTAATCATCAGACGAGACTGCCAAGCATTCATAATGTCTTGGTTCTCGACGGAGCGTCACCTAGCGGTCCTTCTAGGACGTATTGTTTCCTGGCAGCTATGAGGATGATCCTCGGGTTAGGACCCAGTCCGTATAGTTGCTGCCGTCATCTTTCAGCTTGGTTTTCTCTAGGAGCGTTGAAGTTCAAGTTGACATGAGCGTTGGCCATTTGATCTACAAGACATATAATTCAAAAGTTTTAGACTAAGTTCATGATAATTAAGTTCATCTAATCAAATTATTAATGAACTCCCACTTAGATTAGACATCCTCTAGTCGCCTAAGTGTTACACGATCCGAGTCGACTAGGCCGTGTCCGATCAACACGTGAGACGGACTAGTCTGCGTCGGTGAACATTCTCATGTTGATCGTATCTTCCATACGACTCGTGTTCGACCTTTCGGTCTCCGTGTTCCGAGGCCATGTCTTCACATGCTAGGCTCGCCAAGTTAACCCTAAGTGTTTCTGCGTGTGTAAATCTTGCTTACACCCGTTGTATGTGAACGTAAGAATCCATCACACCCGATTAACACGTGGTGCTTAGAAGCGACGAACTGTAGCAACGGTGCATGCTTAGGGGAGAACACTTCTTGAAATTGTTCTAAGGATCATCTTATTTACTACCGTCGTTCTAAGTAAACAAGATGCATAATCATAATAAACATCACATGCAATTATAAAGTAGTGACATGATATGGCCAATATCATATAGCTCCTTTGATCTTCATCTTCGGGCTCCATGATCATCCTGTCACCGGCATGACACCATGATCTCCATCATCATGATCTCCATCATCGTGTCTTCATGAAGTTGTCACGCCAACGACTACTTCTACTTCTATGACTAACGCGTTTAGCAATAAAGTAAAGTAGATTACATGGCGTTCTTCAATGACACGCAGGTCATACAAAAATAAAGACAACTCCTATGGCTCCTGCCGGTTGTCATACTCATCGACATGCAAGTCGTGATTCCTATTACAAGAACATGATCTCATACATCACAATATATCATCATTCATCACAACTTGGCCATATCACGTCACATGACAATTGCTGCAAAAACAAGTTAGACGTCCTCTAATTGTTGTTGCATCTTTTACGTGGCTGCAATTGGGTTCTAGCAAGAACGTTTTCTTACCTACGAATAACCACAACGTGATCTTGTCAACTTCTATTTACCCTTCATAAGGACCCTGTTCATCGAATCCGCTCCAACTAAAGTAGGAGAGACGGACACCCGCCAGCCACCTTATGCAACTAGTGCATGTTAGTCGGTGGAACCGGTCTCACGTGAAATGCGTGTAAGGTTGGTCCGGGCCGCTTCATCCCACAATACCGCGGAAGCAAGAAACAACTAGTAACGGCAAGTAAGTTGACAAGATCCACGCCCACAACAAAATTGTGTTCTACTCGTGCAAAGAGAACTACGCATAGACCTAGCTCATGATGCCACTGATGGGGAACGTTACGTAAAATTAAAATTTTCCTCACGGTTTCACCAAGATCCATCTATGAGTTCTACTAAGCAACGAGTAACGAGAGAGAGTTTGCATCTACATACCACTTGTAGATCGAGTACGGAAGGCGTTCTTGAGAGTGGTGATGATGAAGACGTTCCCAACGTGATTCCGATCACCGATGACCAAAGTCTTGAAAGGACAGCACCTCCGTGTTCAACACACGTGCACGGACGATGGCGTCTCCTCCGCCTTGATCCAGCAAGAGTGAAGGAGAGGTTGAGGAAGACAACTCCAATGGCAGCACGACGGCGTGGTGCAGTTGGCAGCAGATTCTCCGGCAGGCTTCGCCAAGCTTCGCGTGGAGAAAGAGAGGTGTTGGGAGGGAGGGCTGCGCCTTCAATTGTGTTGGCAGCCCTCCCCCACCCTCTATTTATAGGAGGAAGGGAGGGGCGGCCCCCTCTAGATGGCATCGAGAGGGGGGGGGGGCGGCGGCCAAGGGGGGAGGGGAGGGTGGCTTGCCCCCCAAGCTCGGGGGGCGCCCCCTTTAGGGTTTACCCCTCCCCAAACCCTAGCCGCATGGGCCTAGGTGGGGCGCGCCCAGCCCACCAGGCTGGCTCCTCTCCCACTTAGCCCATGTGGCCCCCGGGAGAGGTGGCCCCTCCCGGTGGACCTCGGAACCCTCCGGTGGCCCCGGTACTTTACCCGGTATACCACCGAAACTTCCTGAGTCCGTTTAACCACTTTCCATATATAAATCTTTACCTCCGGACCATTCCGGAACTCCTCGTGACGTCCGGGATCTCATCCGGGACTCAACAACATTCGGTAATCACATACTTGTCTTCCTATTAACCCTAGCGCCACCGAACCTTAAGTGTGTAGACCCTACGGGTTCGGGAGACATCTTGAACATGACCGAGACTACCTCAAGTCAATAACCAACAGCGGGATCCGGATACCCATGTTGGCTCCCACATGCTCCTCGATGTTGTCATCGGATGAACCACGATGTCAAGGGTTCAAGCAACCCGTATTCTATTCCCTTTGTCGACGGTATGTTACTTGCCCGAGACTCGATCGTTGGTATCCCAATACCTCGTTAGTCTCGTTATCGGCAAGTCACTTTACTCGTACCGCAATGCATGATCCCGTGACCGGACACTTGATCACTTTGAGCTCATTATGATGATGCATTACCGAGTGGGCCCTAGTGATACCTCTCCGTGTCACGGAGTGACAAATCCCAGTCTCGATCCGTGTCAACCCAATGGTCACTTTCGGAGATACATAGTGCACCTTTATAGTCACCCGATTACGTTGTGACGTTTGATACACCCAAAGCACTCCCTACGGTATCCGGGAATTGCACGATCTCATGGTCTAAGGAAGAGATACTTGACATAGGAAAAGCTCTAGCAAACCGATCTACAAGATCATTGTGCTATGCTTATGATTGTGTATTGTCCATCACGTCATTCTCCTAATGTCGTGATGCAGTTGTCAATTACATCCGATGTACATAGTAATGAAACCCTGAATATCTGTTGACCAACGGGCTAGTCAACTAGAGGCTTACTAGGACGTATTGTAGTCTATGTATTCACACGTGTATCACGATTTCCGGTTAATCTGATTATAGCATGAATAAAAGACAATTATCATGAACAAGGAAATATAATAATAATGCTTTTATTATTGCCTCTAGGGCATATTTCCAACAGTCTCCCACTTGCACTCGAGTCAATAATCTAGTTTACATTGTGATGAATCGAACACCCATAGAGTTCTGGGGTTGATCATGTTTTGCCCGTGGAAGAGGTTTAGTCAGCGGATCTGCGACATTCAGATCCGTATGCACTTCTAAATTTCTATGTCTCCATCCTGAACATTTTCACGGATGGAGTTGAAGCGACGCTTGATGTGCCTGGTCTTCTTGTGAAACCTGGGCTCCTTGGCAAGTGCAATAGCTCCAGTGTTGTCACAGAAGAGTTTGATCGGCCCCGACGCACTGGGTATGACTCCTAGGTCGGTGATGAACTCCTTCACCCAAATTGCTTCATGCGCTGCCTCCGAGGCTGCCATGTACTCCGCTTCACATGTAGATCCCGCCACGACGCTTTGCTTGCAGCTGCACCAGCTTACTGCTCCACCATTCAACATATACACGTATCCGGTTTGTGACTTAGAGTCATCCAGATCTGTGTCGAAGCTAGCGTCGACGTAACCTGTTACGACGAGCTCTTCGTCACCTCCATAAACGAGAAACATGTCCTTTGTCCTTTTCAGTACTTCAGGATATTCTTGATCATTGTCCGGTGTTCCTTGCGGGATTACTTTGGTACCTTCCTACCAAACTTACGGCAAGGTTTACATCAGGTCCGGTACACACATGGCATACATAATAGATCCTATGGCTGAAGCATAGGGGATGACACTCATCTCTTCTTCATCTTTTGCCGTGGTCGGGCATTGAGCCGAGCTCAATTTCACACCTTGCAACTGTCTGAGGCAAGAACCCTTTCTTGGACTGATCCATTTTGAACTTCTTCAAAATCTTATCAAGATATGTGCTTTGTGAAAGACCTATGAGGCGTCTCGATCTATCTCTATAGATCTTGATGCCTAATATATAAGCAGCTTCTCCAAGGTCCTTCATTGAAAAACACTTATTCAAGTAGGCCTTAATGCTGTCCAAGAATTCTATATCATTTCCCATCAAGTATGTCATCTACATATAATATGAGAAATGCTACAGAGCTCCCACTCACTTTCTTGTAAACGCAGCTTCTCCATAAGTCTGCATAAACCTAAACGCTTTGATCATTTCATCAAAGCGAATGTTCCAACTCCGAGATGCTTGCACCAGCCCATAAATGGATCATTGGAGCTTGCATACTTTGTCGACATTCTTAGGATCGACAAAACCTTACGGCTGTATCATATACAGCTCTTCCTTAAGATAACCGTTAAGGAACGCTGTTTTGACGTCCCATCTGCCATATCTCATAATCATAGTATGCGGCAATTTCTAACATGATTCGGACGGACTTAAGCTTACGCTACGGAGAGAAAGTCTCATCGTAGTCAATCCCTTGAACTTGCCGATAACCCTTAGCGACAAGTCGAGCTTTATAGATGGTGACATTACCATCCGCGTCCGTCTTCTTCTTAAAGATCCATTTGTTTTCTATCGCTCGCCGATCATCGGGTAAGTCACTCAAAGTCCATACTTTGTTTTCATACATGGATTCTATCTCGGACTTCATGGCTTCTAGCCATTCGTTGGAATCTGGGCCGCCATTGCTTCTTCATAGTTCGAAGGTTCACCGTTGTCTAACAACATGATTTCCGTGACAGGGTTGCCGTACCACTGCAGTGCGGGCGTGTCCTAGTGGACCCAATGGGTTCAAGAGCAACTTGATCCGAAGTACCTTGATCATCATCATGAATTTCCTCTTTAGTTGGTGTAGGCATCACGGGAACAATTTCTGAGCTGCACTACTTTCCTGTTCAAGAGGTAGTACTTCATCGAGTTCTACTTTCCTCCCACTTACTTCTTTCGAGAGAAACTCTTTTTCAGAAAGGTTCCGTTCACGGCAACAAAGATCTTGCCTTCGGATCTAAGGTAGAAGGTATACCCAAAGGTTTCCTTAGGGTATCCTATGAAGACGCATTTTTCGACTTGGGTTCGAGCTTTTCAGGTTGAAGTTTCTTGACATAAGCATCGCATCCCCAAACTTTTAGAAACGACAGCTTAGGTTTCTTCCCAAACCATAATTCATACGGTGTCGTCTCAAAGGATTTAGACGGTGCCCTATTTAAAGTGAATGTAGCTGTCTCTAGAGCGTATCCCCAAAATGATAGCGGTAAATCGGTAAGAGACATCATAGATCGCACCATATCCAATAGAGTGCGATTACGACGTTCGGACACACCGTTACTCTGAGGTGTTCCAGCGGCGTTAGTTGTGAAACGATTCCACATTTTCTTAAGTGTGTACCAAATTCGTGACTTAAATATTCTCCTCCACGATCCGATCGTAAGAATTTTATCTTTCGGTCACGTTGATTCTCTACTTCATTCTGAAATTCCTTGAACTTTTCAAAGGTCTCAGACTTGTGTTTCATCAAGTAGACATACCCATATCTACTCAAGTCATCTGTGAGAGTGAGAACATAACTTGATATCCTCCATGAGCCTCAACGCTCATTGGACCGCACACATCGGTATGTATGATTTCCAACAAGTTGGTTGCTCGCTCCATTGTTCCAGAGAATGGAGTCTTGGTCATCTTGCCCATGAGGCATGGTTCGCATGTGTCAAATGATTCATAATCAAGAGACTCTAAAAGTCCATCACATGGAGCTTCTTCATGCGCTTGACACCAATGTGACCAAGGCGGCGGTGCCACAAGTATGTGGGACTATCGTTATCAACTTTACATCTTTTGGTATTCACGCTATGAACATGTGTAATATTACGTTCGAGATTCATTAAGAATAAACCATTGACCATCGGAGCATGACCATAAAACATATCTCTCATATAAATAGAACAACCATTATTCTCGGATTTAAATGAGTAGCCATCTCGCATTAAACGAGATCCAGATACAATATTCATGCTCAAACATGGTACCAAATAACAATTATTAAGGTTCATAACTAATCCCGTGGGTAAATGAAGAGGTAGCGTGCCGGCGCGATCACATCGACTCTGGAACCATTCCCGATGCGCATCGTCACCTCGCCCTTCGCCAGCGATCTCCGTTTATTCCGCAGCTCTGCTGTGAGTTACAAATATGAGCAACGGCACGGTATCAAATACCGGGAGTTACTACAATTACTGGTAAGGTACACATCAATTACATGTATATCAAATATACCTTTGGTGTTGCCGGCCTTCTTATCCGCTAAGTACTTGGGGCAGTTCCGCTTCGGTGACCCTTCCCTTGCAATAAAAGCACTCGGTCTCGGGCTTGGGTCCATTCTTTGACTTCTTCCGGCAACTTGCTTACCGGCGCGGCAATCTCCTTGCCGTCCTTCTTGTAGTTCTTCTTACCCTTGCCCTTCTTGAACTTAGTGGTCTTATTGACCATCAACACTTGATGTTCTTTCTTGATTTCTACCTCGGCTGACTTGACATAGAGAACACTTCAGGAATGGTCTTTACCATCCCCTGCATGTTGTAGTTCATCACAAAGCTCTTGTAGCTTGGTGGGAGCGATCGGAGGATTCTGTCAATGACCGCCTCATCGTGGAGGTTAATATTCAGCTGGGTCATACGGTTGTGCAACAGGACATCTTGAGAATGTGCTCACCTTGACGTAACTGTTTTCCTCCATCTTACAACTATAGAACTTGTCGGAGATGTCATATCTCTCGACCCGGGCGTGAGCTTGAAAAACCAGTTTCAGCTCTTCGAACATCTCATATGCTCCGTGATGCTCAAAACGTTTTTGGAGCCCCGGTTCTAAGCTGTAAAGCATGCCGCACTGAACGAGGATGAAGATGGTCTCTCTCAAACAACCCTGCAACCAAATAACAAAGAGTCTCTTGTGTCCCCAACACACCCAATACAATGGTAAATTGTATAGGTGCACTAGTTCGGTGAAGAGATGGTGATACAAGTGCAATATGGATAGAAGATATAGGTTTTTGTAATCTGAAAATATAAAAACAGCAAGGTTACAAGTGGTAAAAGTGAGCACAAACGGTATTGCAATGCTAGGAAACAAGGCTAGGGTTCATACTTTCACTAGTGCAAGTTCTCTAAACAATAATAACAAAGATAGATCATATAACAATCCCTCAGTATGCAACAAAGAGTCACTCCAAAGCCACTAATAGCGGAGAACAAACGAAGAGATTATGGTAGGGTACGAAACCACCTCAAAGTTATTCTTTCGGATCAATCTATTCAAGAGTTCATACTAGAATAACACCTTAAGACACAAATCAACCAAAACCCTAATGTCACCTAGATACTCCATTGTCACCTCAAGTATCCGTGGGCATGATTATACGATATGCATCACACAATCTCAGATTCATCTATTCAGCCAACACAAAGTACTTCAAAGAGTGCCCCAAAGTTTCTACCGGAGAGTCAAGATTTAAAACGTAGCCAACCCCTATGCATAGGTTCATGGGCGGAACCCGCAAGTTGGTCACCAAAACATACATCAAGTGAATCACGTGATATCCTATTTTCACCACAGATACGCACGGCAAGACATACATCAAGTGTTCTCAAATCATTAAAGACTCAATCCGATAAGATAACTTCAAAGGTAAAACTCAATCCATTACAAGAGAGTAGAGGGGGAGAAGAAACATAAGATCCAACTATAATAGCAAAGCTCGCGATACATCAAGATCGTGCCAAATCAAGAACACGAGAGAGAGAGAGAGAGATCTTAACACATAGCTACTGGTACATACCCTCAGCCCCGAGGGTGAACTACTCCCTCCTCGTCATGGAGAGCGCCGGGATGATGAAGATGGCCACCGGTGAGGGTTCCCCCCTCCGGCAGGGTGCCGGAACAGGGTCCCGATTGGTTTTTCGTGGCTCTGGAGGTTTTGCGGCGGCGGAACTCCCGATCTATTCTCTGTTCTAGAAGTTTTAGGGTACGTGGGTATATATGGGTGCAGGAAGTACGTCGGTGGAGCTTCGGGGCCCCACGAGGCAGGGGGCGCGCCCTAGGGGGGGTGGGCGTGCCCCCACCCTCGTGAGCACCTCCCTTTGCTCCTGACGTGTGGTCCAAGTCCATCCGGTAGCTTTCCTTCCAAAAATAACTTCTCCAGTTGATTTCGTTCCATTTCGACTCCGTTTGATATTCCTTTTCTTCGAAACACTGACATAGGCAAAAAACAGCAAATCTGGGCTGGGCCTCCGGTTAATAAGTTAGTCCCAAAAATAATATAAAAGTGTATAATAAAGCCCAATATTGCCCAAAACAGTAGATAACATAGCATGGAGCAATCAAAAGTTATAGATACGTTGGAGACGTATCAAGCATCCCCAAGCTTAATTCCTGCTCGTCCTCGAGTAGGTAAATGATAAAAAAGATAATTTTTGATGTGGAATGCTAGTGGGCATAATTTCATTGTATTTTTTCTTAATTGTGATATGAATATTCAGATCCGAAAGATTCAAGACAAAAGTTCATATTGACATAAAAATAATAATACTTCAAGCATACTAACTAAGCAATCATGTCATCTCAAAATAGCATGGCCAAAGAAAGTTCATCCCTACAAAATCATATAGTTTAGTCATGCTCCATTTTCTTCACACAAGAATGCTTTCATCATGCACAACCCCGATGACTAGCCAAGCAATTTTTTCATACTTTAGTAATCTCAAACCTATAAACTTTCACGAAATATATGAGCGCGAGCCATGGACATAGCACTAAGGGTGGAATAGAATATGATGATGGGGGTTATGTGGAGAGGACAAAAAAGGAGAAGTTCTTACATCAACGAGGCTAATCAATGGGCTATGGAGATGCCCATCAATTGATGTTAATGCAAGGAGTAGGGATTGCCATGCAACGGATGCACTAGAGCTATAAATGTATGAAAGCTCAACAAAAGAAACTAAGTGGGTGTGCATCCAACTTGCTTGCTCACGAAGACCTAGGGCATTTGAGGAAGCCCATCGTTGGAATATACAAGCCAAGTTCTATAATGAAAAATTCCCACTAGTATATGAAAGTGACAACATATTAAACTCTCTATATGGAAAACATGGTGCTACTTTGAAGCACAATATATGAGACTCGCTATATGAAGAACATGGTGCTACTTTGAAGCATGTGTGGAAAAAGAGATAGTAACATTGCCCCTTTTTATTTCTCCTTTTTTTGGGCCTTCTTTTTTCTTTTGTCCTTTCTCGTTTTTTGGGGACAATGCTCTATTAAATGATGATCATCACACTTCTATTTATTTACAACTCAATGATTACAACTCGATACTAGGACACAGTATGACTCTATATGAATGCCTCCGGCGGTGTACCGGGATATGCAATGAATCAAGAGTGACATGTATGAAAGAATTATGAACGGTGGCTTTTCCACAAATACTATGTCAACTACATGATCATGCTAAGAAATATGACAATGATGAATGTGTCATGATAGAATGGTGGAAAGTTGCATGGCAATACATCTCGGAATGGCTATGGAAATGCCATAATAGGTAGGTATGGTGGCTGTTTTGAGGAAGATATAAGGAGGTTTATATGTGAAAGAGCGTATCATATCACGGGATTTGGATGCACCGGTGAAGTTTGCACCAACTCTCGAGATGAGAAAGGGCAATGCACAGTACCGAAGAGGCTAGCAATGATGGAAAGGTGAG
Organism: Aegilops bicornis; assembly: GCA_021605145.1. Classification (NCBI taxonomy): domain Eukaryota; kingdom Viridiplantae; phylum Streptophyta; class Magnoliopsida; order Poales; family Poaceae; genus Aegilops; species Aegilops bicornis. The sequence goes on from CM038671.1 coordinate 108,878,532, forward strand.
AGTGCGTATAATCCATGGACTCAACATTAGTCATAAAGAACTCACATACTTATTGCAAAAATCTACAAGTCATCAAAAAACCAAAGCACTACGCCAAGATGCTCCTAGGGGGATAGATTGGTAGGAAAAGACCATCGTCGTCCCCGACCGCCACTCATAAGGAGGACAATCAAATAACACCTCATGTTTCAAATTTGTTACATAATGTTTACCATACGTGCATGCTACGGGACTTGCAAACTTCAACACAAGAATTTCTCAAATTCACAACTACTCAACTAGCACGACTTTGATATTATTACCTCCATATCTCAAAACAATCACCAAGCATCAAACTTCTCTTAGTATTCAACACACTCATAAGAAAGCTTTTACTATTTTTGTATACCTGGCATATTAGGATTAATCACATTACCATGCTATTTAAGACTCTCAAAATAATATAAGTGAAGCATGAGAGTTCATCTATTTCTTCAAAATAAAACTACCACCATGCTCTAAAAGATATAAGTGAAGCACTAGAGCAAACAACAAACTACTCCGAAAGATATAAGTGAAGATCAATGAGTAGTCGGTTAATTATGTAACTATGTGAAGACTCTCCCATTTAATAATTTCATATCTTAATACTTTATTCAAACAGCAAGCAAAGCTAAAGAAAATAAAATGACGCTCCAAGCAAAACACATATCATGTGGTGAATAAAAATATAGCTCCAAGTAAAGTTACCGATGAACGAAGACGAAAGAGGGGATGCCATCCGGGGCATCCCCAAGCCTAGATGCTTGGTTATCCTTGAATATTACCTTGGGGTTCCTTGGGAATCCCCAAGCTTAGCCTCTTGCCACTCCTTATTCCATAGTCCATGGAATCTTTACCCAAAACTTGAAAACTTCACAACACAAAACTTAACAGAAAACTCGTGAGCTCCGTTAGCGAAAGAAAACAAAACACCACTTCAAGGTACTGTAATGAACTCATTGTTTATTTATATTGGTGTTAAACCTACTGTATTCCAACTTCTCTATGGTTTATAAACTATTTTACTAGCCATAGATTCATCAAAATAAGCAAACAACACATGTAAAACAGAATCTGTCAAAAACAGAACAGTCTGTAGTAATCTATAACTAACGCAAACTTCTGGAACTCCAAAAATTCCAAAATAAATTGGTGGACCTGAGGGATTTGTCTAGTAATCATCTGCAAAAATAATCAACTAAATAGCAATTTCCAGTAAAAAGTTCTAGCTAATCTCGTGAGCGCTAAAGTTTCTGTTTTTTACAACATGATCATAAAGACTTCACCCAAGTCTTCCCAAAGGTTCTACTTGGCACAAACACTAATTAAAACACAAAACCACATCTAAACCGAAGCTAGAAGATTTATTTATTACTAAACAGAACCAAAAAGTAAAAAACTAAAATAAAATTGGGTTGCCTCCCAACAAGCGCTATCGTTTAACGCCCCTAGCTAGGCATGGTGATTTCAATGATGCTCACAAAATGATAAGAACTGGAACATAAAGAGAGCATCATGAAGAATATGACTAGCACATTTAAGTCTAACCCACTTCCTATGCATAGGGATTTTGTGAGAAAATAACTTATGGGAACAATAATCAACTAGCATAGGAAGGCAAAACAAGCATAACATTAAAATTTTAAGCACATAGAGAGGAAACTTGATATTATTGCAATATGTAGAAGCTGTCGGCGTTCTGGGAAACGGGGTCCCCAGACTTGCCTGCCTACGTCCTGCGGTGTGGCTCAAGTGGGGGCCCAGCGCGGCCCAACTTCATCAGCTCAAGCTCAAGACCCTCGCGAGGGGCCAAGCCTCGCGGGGCGGACGACAGGAACCTTCCTCAGGAGCAGCCTCGTCAGGCAGGCTCACGAGGAGGCGGAGAGATCAAGGCAGGGTACCTCACGAGGGTGCCCCGTGACGCAAGCCATGACGATCGAGATCAGGCGGGCGCCAGCCTGCGCAGTGTCCTTGTTTCCCCTTTGGTGCAAAGGAGGCAAGCACAGGCCAAGGCATCAGGCAAAGGTTACCGCTTCGGTGCAACAAGACCAAGACCAGCAGAGCGGCAGGACGGAGGTCATCATGGAGCCCAGGACGGCGTCACCGTCAGAGCCTTTGGCAGCCGAAGACCAACTTTAGTCAGGATAAGTGTACTAGATGTTCCCCTTCAAAATGGCCAATTGTTGGCGCCCTTCCCGCTCATTATTTGGGAAGAGGCCCAGGGCCTCCCTCTATAAATAGGACCTAGGAGAGACAAGAAGGGGGGAGACAGGTAGAACCAGAGACAGGTCGAAACCACCAGAGAGAGAGAGAGAGAGAAGCGACTGGACTTAACCAAGTAGCCCATAGCACCAGCTCAAGAACAGCCCTCGCGGGGCTGTTCTCCCTTTGTATTGTTCATCATCAGCCCCTGAGGCAATCCACCACACCACACATTGGAGCAGGGTGTTACACCACAACGGTGGCCCGAACCAGTATAAACCTTGTGTCCCTTGTGTTGTTCATCGTTCTTAGTTTAGATCCCTTGCATACCATTAACGCGTGAGCTGGTAGGGGAAAGATCTCCGCGCGCACCCTAGTGTTCGAACCTCAAGGGTCTGCCGGAACCCGAAATCCGACATTTGGCGCGCCAGGTAGGGGTGCGTCGGAATCTTTCTTCCGCTGGTCGCATGTGATCTCCCGTCGTGTCCATGGCTGACGCTCGCCAAGACGGCTCCCGTCGAGTCGCCCAGACGGCTCCCGTCGGCGGGCACCCCCGTCGTTCCCCGTCGCCTGGCGCCAACGCCGCCATCGGCCCGGCGGGGAACGAGTAGCAGGCCTCGTCCCTGCATCCATCGGTGAGGCGAGAAGGCCGCACCGCTACTCCTTCGCTCGCCCCTGCTGGTTCTTCGTCCCGCGCGCACCGCACTCCCATGGAGGCTCGAGCCGCGCTCATCACGGCGAACGAGCTCCTGCGCTACCGCCCTGTCGACGACGTCTACGAGGAGTGGCTCGACCGCGTCGCCGAGCTCGTCCGCGCCGCAGGGGGCTCCCCCGTGCCGTCCCTCTCGCTGCCTCGCCCTTCACCCCGCGTGGGAGGCAGGGAGCCGGAGGTGCCCCCGCCACCTCCTCCTCAAGAAGGCGCCACTGCTCCAAGGCGCGTGGCCCCGTGCCGAGACCCTCCGCGTCCGGCGCCCGCGCAACGAGAAAGGAGCTGCCAGGAGATTCCTCGTCCCCAAGAAGGTGCTCACGTGCTCCCAGCACCGGAGCGCCGCGACCGCGCTCCAGCGCCACCGTGTCAAGACCCCGTGCTGCTCCAGGCAGCGGTGCGCGCGAATCCACAAGAGCAAGCTCCACATCAGCAAAGAGCCCTGGTGGCCACAGCAGGCTGCCGCGCCTTCACCGCCGAGCTACGCAGCGTCGCATGGCCCGCCAAGTTCAAGCCAGACCTGCCTCCTCGCTGCGACGGCACTGCCGACCCCGCGGAGTTCCTTCAGCTCTATAAGCTGGGCATCGAAGCCGCCAACGGGGATGAAAAGGTCATGGTGAATTGGTTCCCCATGGCGCTCAAGGATGGAGCCCGAACCTGGCGCCTGAACCTGGCTCCCGGCACGATCTCCTCCTGGGACGAGATGTGCACCCGCTTCATCGCTAACTTCCAAGGCACTAGCGATTGGCCTTCGGCCGTGAGCGACATGCGCCACATCAAGCAACAGCCAGGAGAGACCCTGCAGAAGTACATCCAGCGCTTCAACAACGCCCGCCTCAAAATCCCCAAGGTGACTGAGGAAGCCATCATCTCGGCCTTCTCCGACGGCGTGCGTGACGTCAAGATGAAGGAGTTAGCAATGCATGAAGACCTGTGCACATCCCTGGAGCTGTTCAACTTGGCGACCAATTGCGCCAGGCTGAGGAAGGGTGCCTCTTCCTCCTCGAGCTTCCGGCTGCCGATCCAGAAGAGAAGAAGCCCAAGGCCAAGGACGTGAAGCGCAAGGGGGTTGCAGTGCTCGCGGCAGAACCAGACACCAAGCGAGTCAGGGATCAGCCCGAGTCATCCAAGGGCAGCCGGTACTGCGTATACCACGACCTCCACACCCACAACACCAACGAATGCCAGGAGCTCGGGGCCGTCCGAGAAGGGCGTATCGGCCGACGCCCGAGCGCAATGATCGGGGCTACGGCCGAGGAGGAAGAAGAGGCGCAGGACGCTGGGAAGACCGTGGCCCTCGCCAAGGATGGCGTGACAGACCTCGCGATGACCACTGGCAGGACCAGCCTCACGAGGGAGGTTGGAGGGACCAGCCTCGTGAGGACCGCCCTCAAGGCAACGCAGGGCTCCCACATCTGCCGCAGCCGCCAAGGAGGTACGAAGACAATCATCAGGTCGAGGGGGCTGGGGGCTTCCAGGAGCCGCGCGCGATCGCTTGCATCCTGGGTGGCGCTCAGGCCCGGCTTCTCAGCGCATCTTCAAGCAGTTCGCTCGCGAGGTGAATGCAGTCGTCCGCAGGCCTGAGGCCACACGCCCTCTCAGGTGGTCGTAAATGCGCTATCACGCTCATTTCGGCGGATCAGCTCAAGTCTTGGCAACGGCCGGAGTCCTCCCCATGCTTTGCTCACCGGTCATCAAGAACGTGCAAGTCACGGGACCCTCATCAACGGCGGAGCGGGACTCAACGTCCTATCTGTCGAGACATTCAATGATCTCCAAGTGCCATACGATCAGCTTCAGCCGACCAAGCCTTTCTCAGGAGTCACCGATGGCTCCACCGTCCCGATAGGGCAAGTTCGCCTTCTCGTCACCTTCGGACAGCGCAGCAACTACCGCACCGAGCTCATCGACTTCGACGTCGCCCACATTCGCCTGCCATATAATGCCATCCTTGGGTACCCAGCTTGGGCCAAGTTCATGGCAGTGACTCACCATGGCTACAATGTCCTTAAGATGCCAGGAAGTGGAGGAGTCATCACAGTGCCTTGTGAGGAAAGGGATGCAGTGTGCTCTCTTGAGCGTGCCTTCAAAGCCGCAGCAATCGAAGACCCAGATCACAGGAGCGGGAGACTTCCCGAGGTGGTCCCTAAGAAGAAGAAGGCTTTGCCTGGTCCAAGCCCTCATGGGGTAGGCACCTCCGGAGGCGTGGCAACAGGACCCGCGCCCGTTCAAGGGGCGCCACCCTCTGTCGCATAGGAAGGCACGCCTGGCGCCCTCCTCAGGCAGGGCTCAGGGGCTCTTTCATGCCGAGCCACTGACCTAGCCGGGGTCACGAGGGAGGCACTCGGGCACCACCTGGAGGCGTGCTTCAAGGCACGTTTCCCTCAGGAAGGTATGAGGCAAGGAGGGCCAAACCCTCAGGAGTTTATCACGAGGAACACCTGTGGAGCTGCTGTGGAGTCAAGAGTCATGCGTGGCTCTCGCCGCTTGCCCTCCGTGGCCCCACATCCAGGCGAGGATGCTGGGCTGCGAATCTGCATCGACATACCAGGGCTCAACCGGGCCGCGTCTCAGGAGCGCCTCTGGCCCTCACGCGTGGGGCGCTGCGAGGGTCCACCTCACAGCTACGTTCGCATGCCCTTCGGCCTGCCGAATGCGGTTGCCGCCCATCAGCGCCTGCTGAGGTGCGCTCTGGAGGCTCAGGAGGTCAAGCAACGCGCGGTCCTGGCAGAGATGCAGATGGCCCTCGAGGAACCCCCCGTGCCCCCGGAGCCTCCCAAGGCTCCATGTCCGGAGGGCTCGTGAGGGCCGGCTTCCTCATCACGCGTCATCCGCTACCTCAACATCCCACCATCTCCGACCATATCAGGTGACACCCTTCCAAGTTCCGCTTTTTCCGGGGCGCCCCTTGGGCTGCATCATTCCTAGGCTGGGTCCGTCCCTGCGGCATGTATCCGTTTTGCTTATGTTCTTTACTTACCTTGTTGGGGGCACCCCTCGGGCTGCATTATCCCCAAGCTGCTCGGGCCAGACCCAGTGGCGTATGCTTTCTCCGCACCTATCTAGATGGATTTGCTTATTCGTACATGACATGCTTGACCTAATCGCCTGCTCGATTGACACCTACCTTTGGAGCCGCTCGCTCAGGCATGGCACTTGCGCACGGGTCCGTCTCTGCAACGCCGATAAATCTGAGTGGCTGAGCTCTGGCCGCGGCAGCCCCACAAGGCGCCACCTCACCAAGCCCTCAGTGCCCCCGATCACTCCCTCGGAGCAACCAATGGTTGGCTGGCAACCGTAACAACGAACCTTGTTTCGCCTCGTGATTGGTACTCAGGACCTGCTCCAGGAGTAATGCTGGCGGCATCACGAGCCTTCTTTCCTCCTCTCCGGTGCGATCCGCTTGCACGTTAAAAGGGGGGCGCCTGAGCATCGCGACTCATGGGCTCTTACTGGCTCTCCAGCCCTCACCCCCTGGCCTTGACCCACGGCATCGTGACCTGTCATACCAGCGGCGGCTGAGCTCGCTCGAGGGCCGGACACGAGGACGTAGAGCATTAAGGAAAGTGTGGGGAGAGGGAAGAAGCTCATGAGGACCCAACCCCAACACCTCGATTGCCGTCAGCAGCATGGCACCTCATCGAGCGCCGCTCCAAACCCGCAAGATGAGTCACGCAAAAAACTGATCCGACTCAGCGCTAAACCCTCGCCTACTGCTGCTCTGTCACGGCAAAGCTACCTACCTTTCTTGCGCTGCGGAGGCTGCTTGAGCGCTAAAGGGGACCTCCTGAGCATCGCTACTCAGGGGCTCTTACTGGACCTCGGGCCGCTCACCTCCTGGCCTTGACCACGGCATCACGACCTGGCATACCCGGCTTTGAAGCCTACACCGGGACGGGACTGTCGGTATGAGCATCAAGCCCTCGTGAGGAAAGAAAGGGGGAGCTGAGCCAGGACAGAACAAGCATCTCCCACCGATTAATCATAAGGAAATAATATTCACAAAAACATGGCCAGCTCCTTACATACCCCCGCGGGGTGCTACTTCGATTCTTTGCAGGAAATAAAAGGTGCTAATCCTAAGGAACGTCGACTACGCGTGCCTCCGCAGGAGACGCCATCATCAACAGTGGGCCGCCAGGCACCGACGTCAACCCCATCCAGATCACCGGTGCCGGTAGCCTGAAGCGCCCGCCCGGCTCCGAGCGCGGCGCGAGCGCGGGGGCTCGTAGCTGTCATTGCTCATCTCCGGAGTCACCAGAAGCTCGGCGGAGGCGCTGGACCCTCCAGCCCCTTCACTGCTGCCCGAGGAGCTGCCAAGGGGGCGACCGGCAGGCCTAGTCCTCGCCACGACGACGCCCCGACCGCCCTTCTCGGGGCAACATTCCAGCCGGTGTCCTTCCGCGTTGAAGACCTTGAAGAACATCAAGGATGCGCCATCGTATTCTAGGTGGATCACGAGGGCGCCCCTTGTCCGGCAGACTCGGGTGATCTCGCCCCAGCCTCGGGTCATGTAGACCTTTCCCGGCGACAACGCAACCTCCGCTCGGTCATAGGGTGCTGCAGCCAGCGTGCTGCAACCAGAGCTCCAGAGAGCCCCTCGGCGGGATGTCGAAGGCGAAGGAGGGAGGAAGGCGAATCCAAGATTGAGGAGGCATGGCGGCGTGGAGCACAAGCTCTCGGGAGGAGCCCTCGGCATGGACTCCAGGAGGAACGACGCGCACCGCCGTGACCGCTGGCGCCGACGGCGGCGTCGTCTGTGGCGCCAAAGATCTACTTCCTCCAGGGGCCCTCGATGCGGGCGTACAAGGGCAGCGGGAACTCCTGGTGGTGGCCGCTCGTGCAGACCTCGACACCTCCTGCCGGGCGCCCTCATCTCGGCGGCAGAGGACTAGCCGTTTCTTCGGCGGAAGCGGGTCGGGACCCTCTCGGGGGGCCTTTCCCTTCTCTTCTGCAGAAAACCGGCGGATCGGAGCCATTGTCACAATGCGGAGCAAGGGCAAGGATGGAGAGGAAAGAGTAGCAAGAAGAGATGGACTGGAAGGGCTTGCGCCGTTCTGTACTTATAGCCGGAGGAGGCCAACCGCCGGCCTCCACGATCACAGGTAATCATGACCCATTTCTGCGTGCAGGGACTTGTCAAGTCGTGCAGTTGCCGAGGGATCGTGGGGAAGCTGAGACGCCCACGACGAATGAATCGCCACGCAGCGCCCAAGGCTGCAGGCTGTTGGGGCCCGCGGCGCTTCGCACTTGCCCCTTCGCTTCTCTGCTAAGCCAAGTCCGGGCGCGCCTTGGGCCCGGGGGCTACTATCGGTGTTCTGGGAACGGGGGTCCCCAGACTTGCCTGCCTGCGGCCTGCGGCGTGGCCCAAGTGGGGGCCCAGCGCGGCCCAGCTTCATCAGCTCAAGCTCAAGACCCTCGTGGGGCGGACGGCAGGAACCTTCCTCAGGAGCAGCCTTGTCAGGCAGGCTCACGAGGAGGCGGAGAGATCAAGGCAGGGTACCTCATGAGGGAGCCCCGTGACGCAAGCCATGACGATCGAGATCGGTAGGCGCCCGGTGGCGCCGGCTGTGATGTCTTCGTTTCCCCTTTGGTGCAAAGGAGGCAAGCATGAGCCAAGGCATCGAGCAAAGATTACCGCTTGGTGCAACAAGACCAAGACCAAAGAGCGGGAGGACGGAGGTCATCGTGGAGCCCAGGACGGTGTCACCGTCAGAGCCTTTGGCAGCCGAAGACCAACTTTAGTTAGGATAAGTGTACTAGATGTTCCCCTTCAAAATGGCCAATTGTTTGCGCCCTTCTCGCTCATTATTTGGGAAGAGGCCCAGGGCCTCCCTCTATAAATAGGACCGAGGAGAGACAAGAAAGGGGGAGACAGGTAGAACCAGAGACAGGTCGAAACCACGAGAGAGAGAGAGAGAGAGAGAGAGAGAGAGAGAGAGAGAGAAGCGATTGGACTCAACCAAGCAGCCCATCGCACCAGCTCAAGAACAGCCCCTCGCGAGGCTGTTCTCCCTTTGTACTATTCATCATCATCCCCTGAGGCAATCCACGACACCACACACTGGAGTAGGGTGTTACACCACAACCGTGGCCCGAACCAGTATAAACCTCGTGTCCCTTGTGTTGTTCATCGTTCTTAGTTTAGATCCCTTGCATACCATTAACGCGTGAGCTGGTAGGGGAAAGATCTCCGCGTGCACCCCAGTGTTCGAACCTCAAGGGTCTGCCGAAACCCGAAATCCGACAGAAGCATATGATCCTCTCTCATAATAATTTTCAGTGGCATCATGAATGAATTCAACAATATAACCAGCACCTAAAGCATTCTTTTCATGATCTACAAACATAAATTTATTATTACTCTCCACATAAGCAAATCTATTCTCATCAATAGTAGTGGGATCAAACTCAACAAAATAACTATCATGTGATTGAAAATTAAGATCAAGATGACAAGTTTCATGGTTATCATTATTCTTTATAGCATACGTGTCATCACAATAATCATCATAGATAGGAGGCATGCTTTCATCATAGTAAATTTTCTCATCAAAGCTTGGGGACAAAAATATCATCTTCATCAAACATAGCTTCCCCAAGCTTGTGGCTTTGCATATCATTAGCATCATGGATATTCAAGGAATTGATACTAAAAACATTGCAATCATGCTCATCATTCAAAGATTTAGTGCCAAACATTTTAATGCATTCTTCTTCTAACACTTTGGCACAATTTTCCTTTCCATCATACTCACAAAAGATATTAAAAATATGAAGCGCATGAGACAAAATCAATTCCATTTATTTTAATTTTATTTTATAAAATAAATTAGTGCTAAAACAAGAACAAAAAGATTCGATTGCAAGATCTAAAGACATACCTTCAAGCACTCACCTGCCCGGCAACGGCGCCAAGAACTGAGCTTGATATCTACTACACAACCTTCTTCTTGTAGACGTTGTTGGGCCTCCAAGTGCAGAGGTTTGTAGGACAATAACAAATTTCCCTCAAGTGGATGACCTAAGGTTTATCAATCCGTGGGAGGCGTAGGATGAAGATGGTCTCTCTCAAACAACCCTGCAACCAAATAACAAAGAGTTTCTTATGTCCCCAACACACCCAATACAATGGTAAATTGTATAGGTGCACTAGTTTGGCGAAGAGATTGTGATACAAGTGCAATATGGATGGTAGATATAGGTTTTTGTAATCTGAAAATATAAAAACAGCAAGGTAACAAGTGGTAAAAGTGAGCACAAACGGTATTGCAATGCTAGGAAACAAGGCCTAGGGTTCATACTTTCACTAGTGCAAGTTCTCTCAACAATAATAACTAGATCATATAACAATCCCTCAATATGCAACAAAGAGTCACTCCAAAGCCACTAATAGCGGAGAACGAACGAAGAGATTATGGTAGGGTACTAAACCACCTCAAAGTTATTCTTTCAGATCAATCTATTCAAGAGTTCGTACTAGAATAACACCTTAAGACACAAATCAACCAAAACCCTAATGTCACCTAGATACTCCATTGTCACCTCAAGTATCCGTGGGCATGATTATACGATATGCATCACACAATCTCAGATTCATCTATTCAGCCAACACAAAGTACTTCAAAGAGTGCCCCAAAGTTTCTACCGGAGAGTCAAGATTTAAAACGTGTGCCAACCCCTATGCATAGGTTCATGGGCAGAACCCGCAAGTTGGTCACCAAAACATACATCAAGTGAATCACGTGATATCCCATTGTCACCACAGATACGCACGGCAAGACATACATCAAGTGTTCTCAAATCATTAAAGACTCAATCCGATAAGATAACTTCAAAGGGAAAACTCAATCCATTACAAGAGAGTAGAGGGGGAGAAGAAACATAAGATCCAACTATAATAGCAAAGCTCGTGATACATCAAGATCGTGCAAAATCAAGAACACGAGAGAGAGAGAGAGAGAGAGAGAGAGAGAGAGAGAGATCAAACACATAGCTACTGGTACATACCCTCAGCCCCGAGGGTGAACTACTCCCTCCTCGTCATGGAGAGTGCCGGGATGATGAAGATGGACACCTGTGAGGGTTCCCCCCTCCGACAGGGTGCCGGAATAGGGCCCCGATTGGTTTTTGGTGGCTCTGGAGGTTTTGCGGTGGCGGAACTCCCGATCTATTCTCTGTTCTGGAAGTTTTAGGGTACGTGGGTATATATGGGCGCAGGAAGTACGTCGGTGGAGCTTCGGGGGCCCCACGAGGCAGGGGGCGCGCCCTAGGGGGGGTGGGCGCGCCCCCCACCCTCGTGAGCACCTCCCTTTGCTCCTGATGTGGGGTCCAAGTCCATCCGGTAGCTTTCCTTCCAAAAATAACTTCTCCAGTTGATTTCGTTCCGTTTCGACTCCGTTTGATATTCCTTTTCTTTGAAACACTGAAATAGGCAAAAAACAACAAATCTGGGCTGGGCCTCCGGTTAATAGGTTAGTCCCAAAAATAATATAGAAGTGGATAATAAAGCCCAATATTGCCCAAAACAGTAGATAACATAGCATGGAGCAATCAAAATTATAGATACGTTGGAGACGTATCAGGTACTACCGCGATGACATGAGTGAAGGAAATATGCCCTAGAGGCAATAATAAAGTTATTATTTATTTCCTTATATCATGATAAATGTTTATTATTCATGCTAGAATTGTATTAACCGGAAACATAATACATGTGTGAATACATAGACAAACAGAGTGTCACTAGTATGCCTCTACTTGACTAGCTCGTTAATCGAAGATGGTTATGTTTCCTAACCATAGACATGAGTTGTCATTTGATTAACGGGATCACATCATTAGGAGAATGATCTGATTGACTTGACCCATTCCGTTAGCCTAGCACTTGATCGTTTAGTATGTTGCTTATGCTTTCTTCATGACTTATACAAAGTTCACGAAACTATGAGATTATGCAACTCCCGTTTACCGTGAGGAACACTTTGTGTGCTACCAAACGTCACAACGTAACTGGGTGATTATAAAGGTACTCTCAAGGTGTCTCCAAAAGTATATGTTGAGTTGGCATGAATCAAGATTAGGTTTTGTCACTCCGATTGCTCGGAGAGGTATCTCTAGGCCTTCTCGGTAATACACATCACATAAGCCTTGCAAGCATTGCAACTAATAAGTTAGTTGTGAGATGATGTATTACGGAACGAGTAAAGAGACTTACTGCAACGAGATTGAACTAGGTATTGGACACCGACGATCGAATCTCGGGTAAGTAACATACCGATGACAAAGGGAACAACGATATCGTTATGCGGTTTGACCGATAAAGATCTTCGTAGAATATGTAGGAACCAATATGGGCATCCAGGTTCCGCTATTGGTTATTGACCAAGAATGGTTCTAGGTCATGTCTACATAGTTCTCGAACCCGTAGGGTCCGCACGCTAAAGTTTCAAGGATGCTTATATTATGAGTTTATGAGTTTTGATGTACCGAAGGAGTTCGGAGTCCCGGATGAGATCGGGGACATGACGAGGAGTCTCAAAATGGTCGAGACGTAAAGATCGATATATTGGACGACTATATTCGGAGTTCGGAAAGGTTCCGAGTCATTCGGTATTTTTCGGAGTACCGGAGAGTTACGGGAATTCGCCGGGAGAAGTATTGGGCCTTATTGGGCCCTGCGGAAAGAGAGAGAGAGAGGATGCTCACGGCAGGCTGCGCGCCCCCTTTGCCCTAGTCCGAATTGGGCTAAGGGAGGGGCCGCACCCCTCCTTCCTTCCCTTCTTTTCCTCTTCCTAGTCTCCTACTCCTAATACATGGAAGGATCCCTAGTTTGACTAGGAAAAGGGAATCCTACTCCCGGTGGGAGTAGGACTCCCCTATGGCGCGCCTCCTCCTAGGCCGGCCTCCTCCTCCCTCCCTCCTTTATATACGGGGCAGGGGCACCCCATGAACAAACAAGTTGATCTACGGATCGTTCCTTAGCTGCAGTGCGGTGCCCCTCCACCATATTCCACTTCGGTCATATCGTCATGGAGCTTAGCGAAGCCCTGCGCCGGTGAAGTCATATCGTCATGAGCTAAGGCGAAGCCCTGTGTCGGTGGAGCATCATCATCGCCACCACGCCGTCGTCGACGTGGAACTCATCCCCGACGCTTTGCTGGATCGGAGCCGGGGATCGTCATCGAGCTGAACGTGTGCTGAACACGGAGGTGCCGTACGTTCGGTACTTGGATCGGTCGGATCGTGAAGACGTACGACTACATCAATCGCGTTGTTATAACGCTTCCGCTTTCGGTCTACGAGGGTACGTGGACAGACACTCTCCCCTCTCGTTGCTATGCCATCACCATGGTCCTGTGTGTGCGTAGGAAATTTTTGAAATTACTACGTTCCCCAACAGTGGCATCCGAGCCTAGGTTTTATGCGTTGATGTTATATGCACGAGTAGAACACAAGTGAGTTGTGGACGGTATAAGTCATACTACCTACCAGCATGTCATACTTTGGTTCAGCGGTATTGTTGGATGAAGCGGCCCGGACCGACATTACGCGTACGCTTACGCGAGACTGGTTCTACCGACGTGCTTTGCACACAGGTGGCTGGCGGGTGTCAGTTTCTCCAACTTTAGTTGAACCGAGTGTGACTACGCCCGGTCCTTGCGAAGGTTAAAACGGAGTCTATTTGACAAACTATCGTTGTGGTTTTGATGCGTAGGTGAGAACGGTTCTTGCTAAGCCCGTAGCAGCCACGTAAAATTTGCAACAACAAAGTAGAGGACGTCTAACTTGTTTTTGCAGGGCATGTTGTGATGTGATATGGTCAAGACGTGATGCTATATTTTATTGTATGAGATGATCATGTTTTGTAACCGAGTTATCGGCAATCGGCAGGAGCCATATGGTTGTCGCTTTATTGTATGAAATGCAACGCCTCGTAATTGCTTTACTTTATCACTAAGCGGTAGCGATAGTCGAGAAGCAATAGATGGCGAGACGACAACGATGCTACGATGGAGATCAAGGTGTTGCGCCGGTGATTTATGGTGATCACGACGGTGCTTTGGAGATGGAGATCACAAGCACAAGATGATGATGGCCATATCATATCACTTATATTGATTGCATGTGATGTTTATCCTTTATGCATCTTATCTTGCTTTGATTGACGGTAGCATTATAAGATGATCTCTCACTAAAATTATCAAGAAGTGTTCTCTCGAGTATGCACCGTTGCTAAAAGTTCATAGTACCCAGACACCACGTGATGATCGGGTGTGATAAGTTCTACGTCCATCTACAACGGGTGCAAGCCAGTTTTTCACACGCAGAATACTCAGGTTAAACTTGACGAGCCTATCATATGCAGATATGGCCTCGGAACACAGAGACCGAAAGGTCGAGGGTGAATCATATAGTAGATATGATCAACATAGTGATGTTCACCATTGAAACTACTCCATCTCACGTGATGATCGGACATGGTTTAGTTGATTTGGATCACGTAATCACTTAGATGACTAGAGAGATGTCTATCTAAGTGGGAGTTCTTAAGTAATATGATTAATTGAACTTTAATTTATCATGAACTTAGTCCTGGTAGTATTTTGCAAATTATGTTGTAGATCAATAGCTCGCGTTGTTGCTCCCCTATGTTTTTATATGTGTTCCTAGAGAAAATTGTATTGAAAGATGTTAGTAGCAATGATGCGGATTGGATCCGTGATCTGAGGTTTATCCTCATTGCTGCGCAGAAGAATTATGTCCTTAATGCACCGCTAGGTGACAGACCTATTGCAGGAGCAGATGCAGACGTTATGAACATTTGGCTAGCTCAATATGAGCAGATACAGACGTTATGAACGTTTGGCTAGCTCAATATGATGACTACTTGATAGTTTAGTGCATCATGCTTAACGGCTTAGAATCGGGACTTCAAAGACGTTTTGAACGTCATGGACCATATGAGATGTTCCAGGAATTGAAGTTAATATTTCAAGCAAATACCCGAGTTGAGAGATATGAAGTCTCCAACAAGTTCTATAGCTAAAAGATGGAGGAGAATCGCTCAACTAGTGAGCATGTGCTCAGATTGTCCGAGTACTTCAATCGCTTGAATCAAGTGGAAGTTAATCTTCCGAGATAAGATAGTGATTGACAGAATTCTCTAGTCACCATCACTAAGTTAGTAGAACTTCGTGATGAACTATAGTATGCAAGGGATGATGAAAAGATTCTCGAGCTCTTCGCGATGCTAAAATCGTGAAGGTAGAAATCAAGAAAAAACATCAAGTGTTGATGGTTGACAAGACCACTAGTCTCAAGGAAAATGGAAAAGGGAAGAAGGGGAACTTCAAAAGGGACGGCAAGCAAGTTGCTGCTCGAGTGAAGAAGCCCAAGTCTAGACCTAAGCACGAGACCGAGTACTTTTGCTGCAATGGAACTGGTCACCGGAAGCGTAACTACCCCTGAATATTTGGTGGATAAGAAGGATGGCAAAGTGAACAAGGTTATATTTGATATACAGGTTATTGATGTGTGCCTTACTAGTGTTTATAGTAGCCCTGAGTATTTGATACTGCTCGGTTGCTAAGATTAGTAACTCAAACAGGAGTTCTGACGAATAAACAGAGACTAGTTAAAGGGGAAGTGGCGATGAGTGTTGGAAGTAGTTCCAAGATTGATATGATCATCATCGCACACTCCCTATACTTTCGGGATTAGTGTTAAACCTAAATAAATGTTATTAGGTGTATGCGTTGAACATGAATATGATTTGATCATGTTTATTGCAAAACGGTTATTCATTTAAAGTCAAAGAATAATTGTTGTTCTGTTTAAATGAATAAAACCTTCAATGGTCATACACCCAATAAAAATAGTTTGTTGGATCTCGATCGTAGTAATACACATATTCATAATATTGATGCCAAAAGATGCAAAGTTAATAATGATAGTGCAACTTATTTGTGGCAATCGCCGCTTAGGTCATATTGATGTAAAGCGCATGAAGAAACTCCATCTTGATGGGTTTTGGAATCACTTGATTATGAATCACTTGATGCTTAAGTAACCATGCCTTATGGGAAAGATGACTAAAGACTCGCTTCTCGGAACAATGGAGCGAACAAATGACTTATTGGAAATAATACATCTTGATGTATGCGGTCCGATGAGTGTTAAAGCTCACGGCAAGTATCAAGTTATTTTCCGACCTTCATAAGATGATTTGAGCAGATATGAGTATATCTACTTAATGAAGCACAAGTCTGAAACATTTGAAAAGTTCAAATAATTTCAGAGTGAAGTGGAGAATCATCGTAATAAGAAAATAAAGTTTCTACGATCTGATCGTGGAGGAGAATATTTGAGTTACGAGTTTGGCCTTCATATAAAACAATGTGGAATAGTTTCACGGCTCACGCCACATGGAACACCATAACGTAATGGTGTGTCCGAACGTCATATCCGTTCTTTATTTTGATATGGTGCGATCAATGATGTCTCTTACCGATTTACCAATATCGCTTTTGGGGTTATGCATTAGAGACAAATGCATTCACGTTTAATAGGGCACCATCTAAATCCGCTGAGATGACACCGTATGAACTATGGTTTAACAAAGAAACCTAAGCTGTCGCTTTCTTAAAAGTTTGGAGTTGTGATGCTTATGTGAAAAAGTTTTCAACCGATAAGCTCGAACCCAAATCGGAGAAGTGCGTCTTCATAGAATACCCAAAGGTAACTATTGGGTACACCTTCTATCACAGATCCGAAGGCAAGTTATTCGTTGCTAAGATGGATCCTTTTTAGAGAAGAAGTTTCTCTCGAAAGAAGTGAGTGGGAGGAAAGTAGAACTTGATAAGGTAATTGTACCTTCTCCCTGATTGGAAAGTAGTTCATCACAGAAATCAGTTCCAGTGATTCCTACACCAATTAGTGAGGAAGCTAATGATGATGATCATGAAACTTCAGATCAAGTTACTACAAACCTCGTGAGGTCTTCCAGAGTAAGATCCGCACTGTAGTGGTACGGTAATCATGTTCGGAAGTCATGTTACTAGACCATGATGAACCTACGAACTATGAGGAGGCGATGATGAGCCCAGATTCATGAAATGGCTTGAGGCCATGAAATCTGAGATGGGATCCATGTATGAGAACAAAGTATGGACTTTGATGGAGTTGCCCAATGATCGGCAAGCCATATTATATAAATGGATTTTCAAGAGGAAGACAGATCTTGATAGTAGTGTTACTATCTACAAAGCTCGACTTGTCACAAAAAGGTTTTCGACAAGTTCAAGGTGTTGACTACAATGAGATTTTCTCAATCAGAAGCGATTCTTAAAGTCTGTCCGAATCATGTTAGCAATTGCCACATTTTATGAAATCTGGCAAATGGATGTCAAAACTACATTCTTTAATGGATTTATTAAAGAAGAGTTGTATATGATGCAACCAGAAGTTTTTGTCAATCCTAAAGGAGCTAACAAAATGTGCAAGCTCCAGCGATCCATCAATGGGCTGGTGCAAGCATCTCGGAGTTGGAATATACGCTTTGATGTGTTGATCAAAGCATATGATTTTACATGCACTTTTGGAAAGGCCTGTATTTACAAGAAAGTGAGTGGGAGCACTACAACATTTCTGATAAGTATATGTGAATGACATAATGTTTATCGGAAATGATGTAGAATTATTCTGCAAAGCATAAAGGAGTGTTTGAAAGGAGTTTTTCAAAGAAGGACCTCGGTGAAGCTGCTTACATATTGAGCATCAAGATCTATAGAGATAGATCAAGACGCTAGATAAGTTTTTCAATGAATACATACCTTGACAAGATTTTGAAGTAGTTCAAAATGGAACAATCAAAGAAAGAGTTCTTGCCTGTGTTACAAGGTGTGAGATTGAGTAAGACTCAAAACCCGACCACGGCAGAAAATAGAAAGAGAATGAAAGTCATTCCCTATGCATCAGCCATAGGTTCTATAAAGTATGTCATGTCAGGTACGGATCTATTGCATACCCTACCACTAAGCTTGGCAAGGAGTACAATAGTGATCTAGGAGTAGATCAATGGACAGCGGTCAAAATTATCCTTAGTAGAATAAGGATACGCTTCTCGATTATGGAAGTGAAAAAAAGTTTCATCGTAAAGGGTTACGTCGATGCAAGTTTTAACACTAATCTAGATGACTCGAGTCTCAATCTGGATACATATTGAAAGTGGGAGCAATTAGCAGAGCATTGTAGACATAGAAATTTGCAAAATACTTACGGCTCTGAATATGACAGACCCGTTGACTAAAATTATCTCACAAGCAAAACATGATCACACCTTAGTACTCTTTGGGTGTTAATCACATAGCGATGTGAACTAGATTACTGACTCTAGTAAACCCTTTGGGTGTTGGTCACATGTCGATGTGAACTATGGGTGTTAACCACATATAGATGTGAACTATTGATGTTAAATCACATGGCGATGTGAACTAGATTATTGACTCTAGTGCAAGTGGGAGATCAAGGAAATATGCCCTAGAGGCAATAATAAAGTTATTATTTATTTCCTTATATCATGATAAATGTTTATTATTCATGCTAGAATTGTATTAACCGGAAACATAATACATGTGTGAATACATAGACAAACAGAGTGTCACTAGTATGCCTCTACTTGACTAGCTCGTTAATCGAAGATGGTTATGTTTCCTAACCATAGACATGAGTTGTCATTTGATTAACGGGATCACATCATTAGGAGAATGATCTGATTGACTTGACCCATTCCGTTAGCCTAGCACTTGATCGCTTAGTATGTTGCTTATGCTTTCTTCATGACTTATACAAAGTTCACGAAACTATGAGATTATGCAACTCCCGTTTACCGCAGGAACACTTTGTGTGCTACCAAACGTCACAACGTAACTGGGTGATTATAAAGGTACTCTACAGGTGTCTCCAAAAGTATATGTTGAGTTGGCATGAATCGAGATTAGGTTTTGTCACTCCGATTGTCGGAGAGGTATCTCTGGGCCTTCTCGGTAATACACATCACATAAGCCTTGCAAGCATTGCAACTAATAAGTTAGTTGTGAGATGATGTATTACGGAACGAGTAAAGTGACTTCATCGGGTAACGAGATTGAACTAGGTATTGGACACCGACGATCGAATCTCGGGTAAGTAACATACCGATGACAAAGGGAACAACGATATCGTTATGCGGTTTGACCGATAAAGATCTTCGTAGAATATGTAGGAACCAATATGGGCATCCAGGTTCCGCTATTGGTTATTGACCAAGAATGGTTCTAGGTCATGTCTACATAGTTCTCGAACCCGTAGGGTCCACGCTTAAAGTTTCGATGGCGATGCTTATATTATGAGTTTATGAGTTTTGATGTACCGAAGGAGTTCGGAGTCCCGGATGAGATTGGGGACATGACGAGGAGTCTCGAAATGGTCGAGACGTAAAGATCGATATATTGGACGACTATATTCGGAGTTCGGAAAGGTTCCGAGTCATTCGGGTATTTTTCGAAGTACCGGAGAGTTACGGGAATTCGCCGGGGAGAAGTATTGGGCCTTATTGGGCCCTGCGGGAAAGAGAGAGAAGATGCCTAGGGCAGGCTGCGCGCCTTTGCCCTAGTCCGGTGGGCTAAGGGAGGCCGCACCTCCTTCCTTCCCTTCTTTTCCTCTTCCTAGTCTCCTACTCCTAATACATGGAAGGATCCCTAGTTTGACTAGGAAAGGGGAATCCTACTCCCGTGGGAGTAGGACTCCCCTATGGCGCGCCTCCTCCCTAGGCCGGCCTCCTCCTCCCTCCCTCCTTTATATACGGGGGCAGGGGCACCCCATGAACAAACAAGTTGATCTACGGATCGTTCCTTAGCCGTGTGCGGTGCCCCCCTCCACCATATTCCACTTCGGTCATATCGTCGCGGAGCTTAGGCGAAGCCCTGCGCCGGTGAAGTCATATCGTCGCGGAGCTTAGGCTAAGCCCT
This sequence comes from Aegilops bicornis, assembly GCA_021605145.1. Lineage (NCBI taxonomy): Eukaryota > Viridiplantae > Streptophyta > Magnoliopsida > Poales > Poaceae > Aegilops > Aegilops bicornis. Next base: position 108,898,470 of record CM038671.1, read on the forward strand.
GCGTCGTTGGAGCATCATCATCGTCACCACGCCGTCAGGCCGACGGAACTCATCCCCGACGCTTTGCTGGATCGGAGCCCGGGATCGCCATCGAGCTGAACGTGTGCTTTGAACACGGAGGTGCCAGACGCTCGGTACTTGGATCGGTCGGATCGTGAAGACGACGACTACATCAACCGCGTTGTTATAACGCTTCGCTTTCGGTCTCACGAGTGCGTGGACAGACACTCTCCCCTCTCGTTGCTATGCCATCACCATGGTCCTGTGTGTGCGTAGGAAATTTTTTGAAATTACTACGTTCCCCAACAATGAGGTACTACCGCGCAGTCACGAGCGCGTGGGGGTTAAGAGCGGGCAAGGGGTGTTCCAACTCCCCCTTACCCATTCATCTCTTTTCCCCATGCCGCCTCTCTCTCTCTCTCTGCCCAAGAACGGCGCCGGAGACCCTCGCCAGATCTCCACCTCCGGCCGCTCTCCTCGGATTCCGACCGGCGGGATCGTTCCCCACCACTCCCTCTTGCCATGGAACAAGGTTTCTCCCCAAATCCCTCTCTTTTTGGTTTGTTCTTTCGCTTCTAGGTTTTGGGGAGATGCATGTTGCTCTTGAGATTTTAGGCCAAATCTTTGCAAGAGTAGGATGTAGGAGAGTAGTAATGCGTAGAGATGGTAATTGATATGTTGCCCCGTGGTAGATTTGATCGACCGTAGTACCGGTTTGTTGTCACGGTTGTGCTCGGATCCAGTTGTGGATTCGGATCTGACACCGTGCGGGACTACCGCATCTCTGATGCGGTACTACCGCTCCTCAGGAGCGGTACTACCGCGCGAGGCGCGGCACTAAATTTTTACTGCCGCTCCAAGACATGGTACTACCGTGCCACCCTGGCGCGGTACTACCGTGGCTAGGAGCAGCACTAAAATTTTAGTACCGCGCAGCCCTGCGGTACTACCATTGTGTCAAATCTCTCTTGTGGCAATTGTCAAGTGCGAGTTCTACTTGTTTCACCTGTTTTGCTGTGGTCTTTGCATTGATCCTTCTTGCTTCTCGTTCGTGTTTTTGTGTTTTGTGTCTTAGGTGGTGGCTCCGGTGCTCCTGCTCTCCGTCCCAATCCAAGCCGTGACACGGGCTCCAAGCGTCTGCACAACCAAGACGAAGCTCCACAGGGCTCCAATGCCCCCCAACGCAGGACCAAGACCACAGCCACCAAGATCAAGGAGCCCTCCATGGGCATGGATGAGATACCGCTTGCTGAGTTTATCTCTCGAAGGAAGATCAACCTCTATGTGAATCCTCGTGCCAACTTCAGAGGCAATGACCTGTTCTGGCCCAAGTAGGAGAATCTCATTTATCTAGATGTGATCAAGGGCAAGCATAACATATATGTGGACGTGCACTGGATTGACATGATCCACACGAGGGAGGAGAAGCACCGTGAATACTTTGGCGAGGCTTTGGACCTCGTGGAGCAGTTTGGCATTGATGATGTGATCTCTTTCCATCTGGATTTTGATCCTGAGATTGTGGCCCAGTTCTTTTCTTCTGTCCACTTTCATCCCGATGAGGAACGGAACATGACCTGGATGACCAATGGACATCAGATGACTGCTACTTTGAAGGAGTTCATGGATTTGCTCAATGTGCCTGATGCGGGGCTCAACACGCCTGGTGGTGTTCGCCCTCATGCCAACGCCGAGTCAGCTAGCAAGAACAAGCTTCAGCAGTACCTGTTGAGAAGTAGCTTGCCAATAACAAGATGACATGGGTGCTCAACCCATTCCTTGACATCATGCACCGGATCTTCCGCAACTCCCTCTTTCCTCGCATTGGGGACAAGGACAAGGTGCATGCCTATCTTGTGGATATGATGCTCATCTGTGAGGAGGCTCGTCTCTCTCAGTCTCAACCACTTGACGTCTCACACATCATGTGGTGCAAGCTTCGGTTTGCGGTTTTCAACCGTAAGGTTCCCATCTATGGACCATATCTGCTCCTCTTGATCTCGAGGACTTGGGAGAAGCTCTATCCCAATGAGGAGTTTTTGGCTACTGACTGGATCCGTCATGACCCCATCAGGCTCCGCATCAAGCCCCAGTGGGCTAACACTACTACTCGTGCTGAGGTTGCGGCTGAGGCTGCTAGAATGGAAGTTCATGAGGATGAGATTGAGGAGGAAGAAGCAGATGAGGATAGCTCTGCTGGGTATGCCCCTCCCTCTACTGAGCCATCATGGGCTAAGAAGCCGAAGGCCAAAATGAAGGCCTTGTTCTGCATGCAAGCCAAGGGGCAATACAAGACTCATGTTACTTCCAAGGAGAGTCGTCGCCGCGACAAGAAGATCTTCAAGATATTTGGTGAGGAGATATCCAGTGGGACTGAGAAGCACATCACTCCAGAGGCCGAATGGATGGCGAAGCAAGGATATTAGTGGACTCAGTCTGAGGAGGAGCCCATCCCCGCCGCCGAGTCTGACGAGGAGCGTGCGAGTGACTACTCTGCTTGAGCCACCACTTGTGTTGTAGGTGTCCTCTCTACCTTTTTGGCATCTCGATGCCAAAGGGGGAGAGAGTGTAGGATTTGTGAGTTGTGTTTGTTTCGTTGTGTCATTTGCTTTTGTTCCGTTGAACCTCGTTTGCTTTGGTTTGGTTTGCGCTTGTGAGACCTATCTATCATATGGTGTAAGACATATGCACTCTATCGTACCATATTGAGCCTATGATATCTTGTGCTATTTATATTATGCTCATATTTACTATCTTGCTTAGTGTTAGCCTTATCGTTGCAAGATATGCCTTTTCTATAAAATATAGGGGGAGTGTTGATCCTAGTATGTGTGTCGTGCAGTCCAAAGCACTTCTCTATATAGCACACATATAGGGGGAGCCCGTCTATATTTTAGAGATGTGGGGTTTGCCCATGTTCTTTGTTATCTCCCTTTATGCAAATCCCTTATTGTCATCAATCCACCAAAAAGGGGGAGATTGTAAGGGCATATTTATTCCTTAGTTGTTTTGGTGATTGATGGCAATGCTTTTGCGGACTAATCATGTGCATTGAGTATTTCAGACATTTCATCACTAGGCACAAGACGATTTGGTGCCCCTCGAAGACTATTGAAGACGACATTTCTCTACGTTTCTTTCGGTGGCTCTGAGTCATAGGAAAGCCGTACTATTAAGAGGGGGTCCGCTTTGGAAAGGTTTGGGTGGAATAAACACGTACACGTCTACTTCATTTGCACCGCCTTTCCATTGGCATTTTGGAGCATCCTCTGTCTTTTCATGTCTATGCAAAACGTCATGTTTGCTGAGCTGGGGCATGCGGTAGTACTGCTCCAAGGAGCGGTAGTACCGCAGGCCCTTGCGGTAGTACCGGCCTCTGGTGCGGTAGTACCGCAAGTGCCCACAGTAGTACCGCTTCCTTGGAGCGGTAGTACTGTGGCCTCAGGCCAGGCGTTGTGGCTTCTGCGGTAGTAGGGGTGGATGTAATTTTTTACATCCGCACCCCGTGCGATAGTACCGCTCCTGGCTTACGGTACTACCGTGTCGGATTTTTGCACAGACTCGAACTCAGCGGAAGTTTTCACGGATGTATTTTTATATGTCCGTGCCTTCCCAAAATCTGGACCATCCCTGCCTTGCGGTAGTATCGCAAGGGGGAGCGGTAGTACCGCGCCAACGGTTCTACCGCCCTCTGCTTCAGTGCATTTGGGCTGTCCAGGTTTCTACTGCTCGGGCGGTAGTACCGCGTGGCCCTGCGGTAGTACCGCATGCCCGTGCGGTAGTACCACGTCCCCGATGCGGTAGTACCATGCTACGCAAGCTGAGTTGGTGGATAACGGTTGGATTTGTCCCTCCACTATATAAGGGGTGTCTTCTTCTCCGTGTTGACCACCTCTTCCAACCCTAAGCTCCATTGTTGCTCCAAGCTCCATTTTCACCCGATCTCTCTCCCTAGCCAATCAAACTTGTTGATTTTCTAGGGATTGGTTGAGAAGGCCCCGATCTACACTTCCATCAAGAGAAATTTGATTCCCCCCACTAATTCCTTGCAGATCTTGTTACTCTTGGGTGTTTGAGCACCCTAGACGGTTGTGGTCACCGCGGAACCATATTCAATTGTGGTGAAGCTTCGTGGTGTCGTTGGGAGCCTCCAATTAAGTTGTGGAGATTGCCCCAACCTTGTTTGTAAAGGTCCGGTCGCCGCCTCCAAGGGCACAATAGTGGAATCATGGCATCTCGCATTGTGTGAGGGCGTGAGGAGAATATGGTGGCCCTAGTGGCTTCTTGGGGAGCATTGTGCCTCCACACCGCTCCAACGGAGATGTACTTCCCCTCAAAAGTAAGGAACTTCGGTAACACATCCTCGTCTTCACTGGCTCCACTCTTGGTTATCTCGTGCCTTTACTTGTGCAAACTTATTTGTGTTATATCCCTTGCTTGCTTGTGTGCTTGTTGTTGTTGTTGTTGCATCATATAGGTTGCTCACCTAGTTGCAGATCAAGATAACCTACTTTGGTGCAAAGTTTAATTTGGTAAAGAAAAGCTAAAAATTGTTAGTGCCTATTCACCCCCCCTCTAGTGAACTATATCGATCCTTTCACATATTTTGAGGATGTGGATGATGGACATGAATTTGAACCTCGTGAAACCCTAACCTCCATCATGCCCCGTGTGGCCGGTCGTGTTGATGTTGATAAAATCCTCACCGGCATACCGGAAGGTAGAGTCAGTCGTAAACAATTGACAAACTTTTGTGCTCACTTCTCGTTTGTGTCTAGTGTTGAGCCTCTCAAGGTACAAGAAGCATTGATGGACAACGATTGGCTCATTGCTATGCAAGAAGAGTTGAATATCTTTGAACGCAACCAAGTGTGGTCATTAGTCAAGAGGCCAACTATGGAACACAATGTCATTGGAACAAAATCGATTTTCAAGAACAAGCAAGATGAGAATGGTGTAATCATCCGCAACAAGGCAAGGTTAGTGGCACAAGGGTACTCACAAGTTGAAGGTTTGGACTTTGGTGAGACCTTTGCTCCCGTTGCCCGTCTTGAATCTATTCACATCTTACTTGCTTATGCTGCTTTGAATGGTTTTACATTACATCAAATGGATGTGAAGAGTGATTTCCTTAATGGCCCTCTACAAGAAGAAGAATATGTATCACAACCACGTGGGTTCATTGATCCCGATCACAAAGACTATGTGTATAAACTTCATAAGGCTTTGTATGGCCTCAAACAAGCACCTCGTGCTTGGTATGATCATCTCAAGAAGTTTTTACTCGATGATGGTTTTGTGAGAGGGGTGATCGATCCCACTCTTTTTACTAAGAGGGACAAGGGTGATTTGATCTTATGCCAAATCTATGTAGATTATGTCATTTTTGGTTCTCCTAACATTCATTTGTGCAAGAAGTTTGCGGCTTCCATGACCAAGAACTTTGAGATGTCACTCAATGCGGATTTGAACTTCTTTCTCGGATTCCAAATTCAACAATTTCAAGAAGGAATATTCTTATCTCAAGCAAAATACCTCAAGGATATTCTAGAGAAGTTTGGCATGACTGATGCTAGCCCATGTAAGACACCCATGCCAACCAAAATTGTACTCACTGAAGACACAAAATGTATCCCTTTCGACCCATCTAAATACCGCTCTATGATTGGTTCATTGCTTTATCTTTGTGCATATAGACCAGACATCATGTTCAGTGTATGCACATGTGCTAGATTTCAAGCTTCCCCTAGGGAAAGTCATCATAAGGCGGTTAAGCATATTCTTAGATACCTTGTTCACACCCCAAAGTTGGGTCTATGGTACCCCAAGGATGCTAAGTTTGATCTCATTGGGTACACGGATGCGGATTGAGCTGGAGACAAAGTGGATTGTAATTCCACCTCCGGTGCATGTCAATTTCTTGGACGCTCCTTGGTAAGTTGTTCCTTTAAGAAACAAAATTGTGTTGCCTTCTCCACCGCCGAAGCCAAATATATTACAACCGCCAGTTGTGCAACTCAATTACTTGGATGAGGCAAACTTTGAAGGATTACGGTATCACCTATAGACATGTGCCTCTTCTATGTGATAATGAAATTAAGTGCCATCAACATTGCTGAGAATCCCAAAGATCATACCCGCACCAAGCACATTGATATTAGGTATCATTTCTTGAGAGATCATGTGAAAAAGGGTGACGTGGATATTTCTCATGTTGGTACAGATATGCAACTTGCAGACATTTTCACCAAGCCATTGGATGAAGCAAGGTTTTGTCAACTTAGGCGTGAACTTGGTATCTTGGAGCTTGACAACATTATGTGAAATCTAGTTCTCATCCGTACATGTACATCATGTCTTGTCTTGATGTAGGCGTATATTTAGGGGGAGAACTTCAATCCATGAATCCTCTTCCCACTATATAATGCGTAATAAAACCAACACTCTCAAAATCACTATGACACTTATTTTGTGTCCATAGTACTTTAAAACGATGGAGTAGTAATCTTGGGTCCAAAGTTCAAATCTTTGGTATCCCAAGTTATGTATACTCAAACATGGTGGCTTAGGCTACAACTCTTCTTAGTTGTTTATGTGGGTTTGTGCTATGTCTTGGATACTGATGATTCTCACACTTTTATATCTATATATAAACATCATCACATCATTACCACTTCAAACATCAGTTCTGGCTGTCTGCACTCTGGCTGGCCGGATCATCCGGATATCCATCCAGATGTCCGGGTCGCTCTACCCTGTATGCCCAGATATCCGGGCCCCTATCCGGTCATCCGAACCTGTCCGGCTCATACGGGTCTACTTCCGGACATCCAGGTGGGTCCTCGCCCTAGACACTAAAATACCGGGCCGGGAGGGAGCAGGGGGTTATTCATGTGTCCTTCTCCCCCACGGCCCCATCCGCTCGCCCCCGCCGCCGTCGGCTGCTCGTGAGCCGCCCCGCCAGTCCGGCCAGCCAACTGCCTGGATCTCGTCGCCACGCGCTGCCTTCGCCTCGATTCACTCCCTCCTCGCGCGGTTTCTCCCGGGGTTGATTGGATCTTCCCCAATCTCGCACCCTCTGTCCCCAACTCCGCCATGGTGGTCGGACGTGGAGGTGGTGGCCGGAGCTTCAAGTCGACGTCCTCGGGTCCCTCTCGTGGTACTCCATTTGCTCCTCTCCTCTATTTCTCCAATTACCCATCTAGGTTTAGTCATTCATCAAGTTGGCCCTCTCTTTCCTATGCGTGTACGCAGACGCGCATCGTCAAGCATCGACGGATTTCGAGGAAGCTACTCATCCACTCAAGAAGGCGCCGGGTCGTGCTCGTCCGTCCTATGCCGGGCTGGACGACCCTGACTATGAGGCCGAACTTCATGAGGAAGAGCTCGTGTCGGTTCGCTCCACGAACAAAGCAAAGAAGAAGAAAGTGGTCTCTGCCTCAAGCTCGCAATCTGCCGCAACTACTGGTCTCATCTTGTCCATGGCCAACCCCACCAACCATGTCTGTCGTGCTGTCAACTATCAGCCCATGGACCCCTCTGAGTATGCTGCTTTAAGGAGCGATTTCAACCAATTTGCCGCCCCGGCCAATGCAACTGATCCTCGTTTTCGCACCTTGGTTCCGAGAAATCTATCAATCCGTCATTGCTCATCTAGGTTTCTCTCCTCGGCATTATGTGAACTTGGATTACATTGAGAAAAATCCAACCAAGTTCGAAGGTGTGTTGGAGAAGATTGATGGCATGGGGTTGCGTCATGCTATGTCTCTTCATTGTGATTGGAATGAGGCTGCCATTCAGTAATTCTATGCCACGTGTTTCTTCCATCCGGATCGCTCTACCACTTGGACGACTCACCATTCTCAGTTCACTGTCTCCTTCGAGGAGTTTGCTGCTGCCTTGGGCATGCTCGGATCTGAGGCCTCTCTTTTCCGGATCCATGAGGTGAACCCCAAGTTTGAGGCCATGCCCATCAGTGCATGTAGTTGCCTCGTCATGCCTACCACTCAGCTATCCACAGTGCAAAAAAGCAAGGAGCTTAATGACATCTCCATCTTCCGTCTCAAATACCGGTGGCTTTTTTTCCTGTATCCTCAACTCCATTGCTCCCAAGAAAGGGGTGTTGGGGAACGCTGTAATTTCAAAAACAAATCCTACGCACACGCAAGATCCATCTAGGTGATGCATAGCAACAAGAGGGAAGAGTGTTGTCTACGTACCCTCGTAGACCGAAAGGGGAAGCGGTTTTATCAACGCGGTTGATGTAGTCGTATATCTTCACGATCCGACCGATCCTAGCACCAAACGTACGGCACCTCCGTCTTCAGCACATGTTCAGCTCGATGACGTCCCTCATACTCTTGATCCAGTTGAGGCCGAGCGAGAGTTCCGTCAGCACGGTGGCGTGGTGACGGTGATGATGAAGTTACCGGCGCAGGGCTTCGCCTAAGCACTACGACGATATGACCGAGGTGTGTAACTGTGGAGGGGGGCACCGCACACGGCTAAGGATTGTCTGTTGTGCCTTTGGGGTGCCCCTGCCCACGTATATAAAGGAGGGAGGAGGAGGAGGCCGGCCCTAGAGGGGGCGTGCCAAGTGTGGGGAGTCCTACTAGGACTCCAAAGTCCTAGTAGGATTCCCCTTTCCTTTCTGGAGTAGGAGAGAAGAGAGAGAGAGAGAGTAGGAAAGGGCAGGGGGGGCGCCTCCTTCCCTTTGGCCTGCCTCCTCTATTCCCGTATGACCCAATAAGGCCCAATACTTCTCCCGGCGAATTCCCGTAACTCTCCGGTACTCCAAAAAATACGCGAATCACTCGAAACCTTTCCGATGTCCGAATATAGCCTTCCAATATATCGATCTTTGCCTCTCGACCATTTCGAGACTCCTCGTCATGTCCCCGATCTCATCCGGGACTCCGAACAAACTTCGATCATCAAATCACATAACTCATAATACAAATCGTCATCGAACGTTAAGCGTGCGGATACTACGGGTTCGAGAAATATGTAGACATGACCGAGACACATCTCCGGCCAATAACCAATAGCGGAACCTAGATGCTCATATTGGCTCCTACATATTCTATGAAGATCTTTATCGGTCAAACCGCATAACAACATACGTTATTCCCTTTGTCATCGGTATGTTACTTGCCCGAGATTTGATCGTCAGTATCCTCATACCAAGTTCAATCTCGTTACCGGCAAGTCTCTTTACTCGTTCCGTAATTCATCATCCCGTAACTAACTCATTAGTCACATTGCTTGCAAGGCTTATAGTGATGTGCATTACCGAGAAGGCCCAGAGATACCTCTTCGACAATCGGAGTGACAAATCTTAATCTCGATCTATGCCAACTCAACAAACACCATCGGAGACACCTGTAGAGCACCTTTATAATCACCTAGTTACATTGTGACGTTTGGTAGCACACAAAGTGTTCCTCCGGTATTCGGGAGTTGCATAATCTCATAGTCATAGGAACATGCATAAGTCATGAAAAAAGCAATAGCAACATACTAAACGATCAAGTGCTAAGCTAACGGAATGGGTCAAGTCAATCACATCATTCTCTAATGATGTGATCCCGTTAATCAAATGACAACTCATGTCTATGGCTAGGAAACTTAACCATCTTTGATTAACGAGCTAGTCGAGTAGAGGCATACTAGTGACACTCTGATTGTCTATGTATTCACACATGTACTAAGTTTCCGGTTAATACAATTCTAGCATGAATAATAAACATTTATCATGATATAAGGAAATATAAAATAACAACTTTATTATTGCCTCTAGGGCATATTTCCTTCAAGGGGATCGTGGGATGGTTCGGGCCTATAGCATTGACTTTATGTACTACTCGAGGAAAGCTCTCGACCGTCCCATTGGCATGGCAGATTTCATATGGCATGAGATTCGCATGGCTAGTGGTCTGAAGGTTCGTACTCTTTCCCATGCTCCTTTCATTCAGACAGTCATTGACTTTGTCTACCCTTGCCCCATCGCCAAGACAACCAGTCACTCCATGTGGACTCTGCGTGATGAGACTTCTAGGGGGAAGGCATGTGCTCCTTCGTGTGGCGAGAGATCTTCTTGACACACTAAAACTTTCTTGAAGCCTTTTGACTGCCTTGCTCGCTTTATTGGGAAGTCCCATAAGGCTATCTTTGACACCTGCCGCTACACCGCTACTCACATTGCTACCAAGGAAGTTCGTCGTATCTCCGAGGCAAATGCACTTAGGGCTCATCTCCGTGCGCGCTCTGGCAGTCCTCTCGAGCCTTATGAGCCCATTCCTGATCGGCTTCCTCCTCCGAAGGTCAACTTTACTTCTGCCGCTGATTTTCCCGAGTTCTTCCTTACCCCTGCTGATCTGAGTGATGGTGACGATGAGGATGCTGAGTGATTCTCCTACTTTCTCTGCCGTCTTTCCCTTTTTGGTACTTGATGCCAAGGGGAAGATGTATTTCTTAGGAGTATGCGTGTGTTATGTGATCGAGCTCTATGCTACTGAACATATTATAATTTTAATGAACCCTTGATCATGTCGTTGCTACCTTGTATGAGATTATGAGTCTATGCTACCTTGTAAGAGTTTAAGTATGTGCTATCTTCATTTGTTGTTTTTTCATTGCTTATCTTGCTTTAGTGGTGTATGTCTACATCCCGTGTATGGCTACTTCCGCTGTTTCAACATTGTTTACAAATGAGGGTATCCAATCCAAGTGTGCATCATTTTTTCTGTCGCTTTATTCCTTATGCATACATTAAGGGGGAGCTCTCCCTAAAACACATATCGGACATCTCTCGTAAGAAATACAATATATGCAACACATATCACTTATTGAGAGCTATATGTATTTTGTCATCAACTACCAAAAAGGGGGAGATTGAAAGTGCAATCATGCTCTTAAGTGTATTTTTTATGTTGATGAAAATTACATATAGGGGACTAACTATGTTTGCTAAGTATATACACAGGTCATTAGTTCCCTTGGTTTTAATGTGCATCATGGACACATCAAATAAGATATTGCTCAAGCAAGAAAATAAGCAATCAAAGACGAAGCATCTTGCTCTTTTTTACACTTCTTGAGTAATAGGGATCCCGCACTATTAAGAGGGGATCCGAGGTGTAGGTTCAAGGCTTGCTCAAAATATTCTTCACAATTCGTTTTCACAAAAGTCCAAACATTCCTAGCAAAACTACTTAGCCAAATCCTACTCTCTACTCTCTGCACACACACACAAACTCATAGCCGAATCATCTGGACGGGCCCCCAGATCATCCGGGTAATGTGCGTCCCTCATCACAGAATCCTGGTGGTTGAAGCCGGATCGTCCGGATGTTCATCCGGATCATCCGGGCTGTGCCCGGATCGACCGGGTCCTTTCTCGGATCGTCCGGGTAATCTTGCCCCTATTTTCACATAACCTCGATCGATGTAGTCGGGTCATCCGGCCAGGAATACGGATCATCCGGACTCGGTCCGGACCGTCCGGGGTGTCCTCCGGTCAGTCCGGGCTCCTCGCAGCTCTACTGCTACCACTTGCAGCCGGGCCATCAGCCAGATCATCCGGACGCTGTCCAGATCATCCGGATGGTCTTCCGGATCATCCGGGCAGGTCAATCTCTGCCCAAACGGCTCTAAGTTGTTTGTGGTATAAATAGCACCTTATCTATTCGAGATAAGGTTGAACACTTCACTCAAACACGCTTCAAGAACACCAGTGCTCCCTCTCTCTTACTCACACACGAAATCCTAGATCCCGGCTTGATTCTTGTGAGTTTTGAAGAGTTGTTCCAATCAAAAGAAAGATGTTCTCCCTCTCCTTATTGTGACCGAAGAAAATCGTGATTTGAGCAACTCTTGAGCTTTTCCCCTTGGATCTCGTTACTCTTGGAGGTTGGAAACTCCTAGGCGGTAGGAGTCTTTCGGAGAGGAATCGACCATTGTGATTACCCCCGGAAAAGTTTGTGAGGGTTTGGAGACTACTTGATAGTTTAGTGCACCATGCTTTATCTACAAGATGGATTCCCAAGATCTTCACGATGCTAAAATCAGCGAAGGTAGAAATCAAGAAATAGCATCAAGTGTTGATGGTTAACAAGACCACTAGTTTCAAGAAAAAGGGCAAGGGAAAGAAAGGGAACTTCAAGAAGAATGGCAAGCATGTTACCACTCCCGTGAATAAGCCTAAAGCTGGACCTAAGCCTGAAACCGAGTGCTTCTACTGGAAAGGGAATTGTCACTAGAAGCGGAACTGCCCCAAATACTTGGCGGATAAGAAGGATGGCAAAGTGAACAAAGGTATATTTGATATGCAGATTATTGATGTGTATGTCGGCGTTCTGGGAACGGGGGTCCCCAGACTTGCCTGCCTGCGGCCTGCGGCGTGGCTCAAGGGAGGCCCAGGACAACCCATCTTTATCAACACAAGCTCAAGACCCTCGCGAGGGGCCAAGCCTCGCGGGGTGGACGACAAGGGAGCTTCCTCAGGCACGGCCTCGTCAGGCTGGCTCATGAGGAGGCGGAGAGTTCAAGGCGGGGCACCTCGTGTTGGGGATGTAACTACTGAATATAAACCGCCCTGAAGGGGCCGGTTTACCCTCGGCCATAATTGGGGCCCACGAAGACTCAGAAGGTGGCGATTGCTGTAGAGCTTAGAGGCCCGGGGCCTGTGGGCTAATTAGGGGCCCATAATGGTAAAACCGCCATAACCATGTAACTTGTGTTGTAAGATAAGAGAAAGAAGAGACCGAGCCGGACACTTGTATGAGCCGGCCTCGGGACTTCAGAGACCGGCAGACGTCAACCCGTGTATATAAGGGGACGACCCGGCGCGGCGGTTTGAGGACGGAACAACAACAATTCGAGGCTTAGGCGAAGCTATTGCTCCCTAGTCGCCAAATAACATCAATCCCATCACAAACTAGACGTTGTCTTTTACCTTCTTGGAAGGGTCAGAACTAGTATAAAATCTCGTGTATTTGCATACGCTTTAACCCCTCTAATTTAACCCGCACGATGGCCCCGCCGACTAAGTCCTTTCATGAGGACATCTGCCGTGACAATTCCACGACGGTTGGCGCCCACCGTGGGGCTATCGCATCGATGGTTTGATGATCTTAGAGGGCAAGTTCGAAGGACTCGAAGGCTATCTGTGGGCGGATGACCAAGAGTCGTCGCGGCAAGCTCTACATCGACGATGCAGGCTGGGGCCCGAGGCGGCTCGATTGAGTACGGGTACCGGGTCCCCTTTGGTAGCATACACGTGTTCATCGGCAAGATCGGTGAGCTGTGGCTCGAGCCGGACATCCGCACCGACCTCGTCGAGACGGCTCAATGGGCGAAACCTGCCCTGGCTAAACCGGCTGTCAAACGTGCTTTCGTGGGAGTCATCCACGGAAGAAACTACGAGGACGGATCAGCATCAGGTGGCGAAACCGTTGTCTACTCGGATGACGAGTAATCGACTGGAGAAACTGAATCTCTGTACAAGCTGCAAGATGGCCGGATTGGGGGCTGTTCTGACGGTAACAGTATTCCGGTCCCCTTTGATCTGCCCAACCGGGTTGGAATATTCATGGCCGGTACACAAGCGATGCTTCACTCCTCAACCGCCGCGACAACGGTCGCCGGTTCGACAGTGGCGGTGGCAGCCGGGGCAGGAGGCCCTGTGCGCCCGTCGGCTCAAGTTTTATCAGAACTATTTGATGCGTTGGCTGTGCTCATGGCAGAGGCTAACCCGGCGGATCAAGATCTGCATAACGCAGAGATTGCAAAGGTGAAGGAGCAAATCACTCAGGCTAAAGCGAATCTGGCAGCTATGCACGCTAGGATGGTGGCGAGCGGGCCGCTTTGGAATCTGTGAGCTTATAGGCTCATCTTTGGATCAGAATGCGTCGCATGAAGTCATGAAAAGGAAGTACAGATCCCGTTTGCCCTCGGTTTTCGAGGGAAGAGACCTCTTCAACACCCGGTGAGCAGGGACCAGTAATCCGCGCCCGATGGTGAACCGGGCGGAAGCTTTGGACGGCGCGCGGTTCAGCCTCGTGTGATAGATCTACCTCGCCATCATGCCGGGCGCGCCTCAAGCTGTGCAAACACCTCCAGTCACTACTCCAACCCTATGGATAACCTTGTTGCGGCTGCGGCGCGGTTGGAGGCGATTCCAATCGGCGATTCACCACAGGCGGTGGAAACACGCCGGGTCAAAGAGCTCCTTAGGACGGCTCTGGTCCAACAGGAAGCGTATTCAAACAGCCGCGATCGGATCCACTCCACCCCCCGCCCGAGCCGGAGCTATAGCAGGCATGCAGATGAACCGGCCGTGTCAAGTAATGCGCAGCGCGGTGCACCCCGCGGAAACAACCCGGCGGGTGGTTTCGAAAACGCTCAAGAGGTGGTGGACCGGGCGGGGCATGTAGGGGGCCGAGTTAGCAAAGACAAAGATCAGGATTATCAGCTTGCGCCGGTTCGACCGACTATCTTCGAGCCTGGAGTTACATCTAGCTCTTTGGGGGTGCCTTGCCTCGTCCCCGCTTTACGCAATATACGCTTGCCCAAAGATTTCAAGGGGCCACGCAAGGTGCCCAATTATACCGCCGATCTGGCTCCAGAAGCATGGATAGAAAGCTATGAGATGGCCATGGAGATGCTGGATGTGGATGAAGCTTCATGTGCAAAGTATTTTACCATGATGCTTGAAGGCACGGCCCGTACTTGGTTGAAAAACTTGCCACCCAATTCCATCAGTTCATGGACCCAGTTGCGGACCCGGTTCATTCAGAATTTCAAAGACACCTGTAAGCAGCCCATGTCTATGGTGGACTTGGCGGCTTGTGTCCAGGCTGAGGGAGAATCCACAACCAATTGGGTGCGCCGTGTTTCAGAAGTTCTACATTCTTCAGACCGGATCAACACTGATTCTGCAATCTTAACCCTAGAGGGCAACTGCCGGTTCGAGCCTTTAAAATTGAAGCTGGGTCTCATGAAGCGTTTTTGCAATGACATGGGCACTCTCATGGGCGTTTTAGTGAAGTATGCTGATTACGATAGTACCAAGGATCCCGAGTCCGAGGAGGATGAAACAGGGAAGGGAAAACAGAACAGCAACTCCAGAGGCCAGCAGCATCACTCGGCAGGTAATGGAGAAAACAAGCGTAAGGCGAATGGTAACATGGACTTTGTAGCCAACACCAACGCACAGGACAAGGGCCCACGGCGCAAGGGTAAACATCCAAACCGAGGTGGTGCGCCTAATCACAATCCGGACCGGTTGAATTATCTGTTGAATCAACCCTGTCTGAAGCATGGGACAAAGGAGGCGCCAGCAAACCACCTCTGGAAGGATTGTTACATTATGCAGGAGTTCAAAAGTTCCAACGCTTTCCGGTATGATCAAGGCCCCGGCGGCGGTTCAGGGTCCGACCCGGGTTACGGTGGAGGAAATTCCGGTCCAGAGTTTAATGGTAATCCGGGCGGGCAGAACAATCAGAACAACCAAGGTGGTTACAATCAGCAGTAGCAGCAGTCGGGTTATCAAAGCAATCCAAAGCAGTTGAATGGTGGACAGTATCACGTCTTCACCACTAGCTTGGACAAGCGAGACCGAAACTTCGAAGCGGGCGATCAACGTTGTTGAACCGGCCGTGCCGCATTACCTACGCTGGTCAGAGCAGCCTATTGTGTGGAGTAGAGAGGATCATCCTCCCCGGGTTGACAATCCGGGTCAGCTAGCCCTAGTGGTGGCGCCTCAGGTGGGAGGATACAACACTGAAGTTTGAGACGTATGAGTTTTATATTAAGTCCCGGTTTAACTCTGCTCAGTTGAACCGGCCCTTGGGGGCTACTACACAACAAAAGTACAAGAGAGGCATAACTCCTTACCTCATAGCGCTCCTTCATACGGTTCACTGCATCGGCTTCAAGTCACGACTTGTGTAGAGTCGGTTCAGAAGCCGGAGTGAAGTTCTTGGGCGAGAAGTTATCATAAGTCGATGATCAGTTTTTCCCTTCTCTTTACTCATGGCAGTAGACTCTTCCTTGGCGCTGTGTTTTGATAAAGCGACCGGATTGCCAGGGGCGGTATAGGCGGTGCCCGTCACTACGACATCATCATCTTTGGCCGGGCCGGCCGCATTGGCATTCTTCCTTGGGCTTGGTGTTTGCATACCCAGGCTCGGCGTTTCAGCAACTGCTACATGTTCCACTGCAGGACTCGGTGGAGCAGGATGTGAGGTTTCCACTTGGGCATCCGGTTCAACCTCTGGCGGATTAGCATTGTCGTCTTGGTTCAACCCGGCATAACTGTTTTTTGCAACTTCAGGCTTTTCGCCATGGTGCTCTGGAGTCTTCTCCGGATCAGCATCCACAGTAGGGTCAAGGGTTTTCGCCTTCTTACTTAAGCGAGCCTTGGTGCTGCAATATTCAGAGTTAGAGCGTGATGAACCGACAAATGCGAAGAAAACAAAAAAGAGCATTATGCTTACCCCGCAACAACTTTAAGAGGAGGCAGTTGAGTGGTTGATGAACCGCCAGATGAGTTGGAAGAGGCACGATAATTCGGATCGACGGATTGAGAGGACATCGGAAGAAACCTTTCAAAGGATAACGCTTTTCAGAGAACAAATCACCTCACGGACGACGCTTCCGGGTTGGGGTGTCGTAAACCGGACGATGTGATTTGTTGATCATTGCCGGGTCGCACGGGCGCTCGTCGACTGTTGTGTCTTCAAAGAAAGGTTCGATTCAAATGAGCACGGAGTGAGATTTTTTCACTTTCCGGACTGTCGCGGCGAATTCTTTTAACCGCACAAGATCAGATTCGGAAGAAAGAAGGATTACCTCAACAGGATCGGCATGATCGCTTCAAAGCATCATCACGGGAATTGAAACTGTCAATAGGATGAAGGATAAAAAGGGACAAAGTAAATCAAGCTTTACCTCAGCTTCTGAATCTTCTTCTTCCGGCGGATCAGAAGACTCGGCGGTTTTCCTCTTACCATCTTTCTTGGTGGTCTTGGACTTTCAACGAGGAACCCGGGCCGGTTTGGTTCGTTTCCAGAAGGAGCTGTTAGCCTGAGAAGTAACAAGGATTAATATATATATCAATAAGGCATTAATATCAGAAGAGCGATGAGCGGAGCCTTACCGCCGGCGGTCTGTTGGAAACACAGAATGGGGCCAACCCGGTTTGGCTGCAGACGGAGATCGGCTCATCGAGCATCTTCTTCACTGTCTCAGTGACTTCAAGCTCAGTTATTGGCAGCTCGTGCCGTCTTTGAGGGTCTTTGACGCTACCAGTGTATTCGTGCATCAATCCGGGGCGGCGGCTTAATGGCAAGATGCCCCAAGAAACCCAACATCGAACAAGGTCAATACCAGTTAAGCCATTGGCCATTAGAGCCCGGAGTTTGATAATTTGAGGCGCAAAATTCTTCCGTTCTGCGGCGGTCAAGCGTAAAGGCAATGGGTGATGGTTGCTAAGCCGGTGAGGGCGGTAGCCCGGCAAGGGGTTCTCGCTGTTAGGAGCGGTATTCCGGCAATAGAACCAGGTTTGGTTCCAATCTTTCGGATGGCTATGGTGTTTTGCGTGAGGGAAGTCTACTTCCTTCCTTTTCTGGATTGAAACGCCACCCAGTTCTGTGTTAGGACCATCAGAAAACTCCGTACGGCGGTTCAAATGAAAGAAATCTCGGAACAGCTCCACAGATGGTTCTTCTTGAAGATAGACTTCACAGAAAACTTGGAAATTGCATATATTGTTCACAGAGTTCGGACCAATATCTTGTGGATGGAGTTGGAAACTTGCGAGGACATCCCGGAAGAATTTCGATCCGGGCGGGCTGAATCCCCGGTCTAAGTGCTGCATAAATACAATTACTTCTCCTTCTTGAGGTTCAGGAGGGCATTCGGCATCCGGAACACACCAATGGAGGACATTTTTGGAGGCTAAAGCGCCGGTGGTGACATATCCATTGAGTTGCGTCTCAATGATCTTGGACCGGACCCAATTGCAAGTTGAGAATTGTTTGGCCATTCCGGAAGAAGAAACTGCGAAAGGAAAAGTAAAAAACGGTTCACCGTTAACGGTTCAGACATATTATACAATGCTAAATCGGCAATTTGGCAGTCAGTTCCAATTTCCGGGTTAACTGAGGACTAATGGATTATGGCGGATTAGCTATCAAAAAATTAAACCGCCCTTAGGAGGAAGAGACATAACTGGAAAATCTGCTAAGTGTGGACAGAAACAGGTTTCACATATGAAGGGAGTTAATTTGGATCTACCGAAGATTGATGAAGGAAAAATTTCATGCACCCATGCAAGCCTTATAAAGGGCAGGGAAGTTCGATGCGTTCTAACAAGAGGTGCGAGCAAAAAGAAAGATGTGCAAAGTGCTAAACTGAAGGCGGAGCGATTACTACAGGATATATGCTACGGTTGGATGAAAAAGCCATGGCAGCAGGTATGAAGAGACTAGAGATGAACACCTATGAATGACGATATGAGCAGGAGCCTCAAGATGCAGATCTAGGGCATGAGGAGGAGCCTTACCGATGCATGCACAGCAGAGGAGCGCCGAGAGTCTCTGGTACAACCAGGTTGATGCAGCCTTGCAATCGACGCTGGCGTTCGGAGGTCGGAGGCGACGGCGGAGCTTCAGAGCTGGAGCGTCGCGAGGAAGAAGAAGCGGAAGGAGGAAGAAGAAAGGGCCTTCGGTCTATTTATAATGAGACGGAGTAATTAACAGCGCGAGAATGGAGGAGTCGAAGCGGCAGACGGCGCAATGGGTCGCCTCGATTTCCGTGATAGTATTAAATGAAGGGAATCTTACTGTTTGGGCTTCTTTAATAAAGATGATGTCAAGATGCTCTGCTTTGTGGTGGGAGGATGACGCGTCCGCGGCGGTTTAAGCAAATGGCGGTTTACGAAATATGAAGGAAGATATTCAGAGTTTCCTAAGATGTTGAAGATTAACATGAACAGGTTCAAGTCAACTGGGGCCTAATGTTGGGGATGTAACTACTGAATATAAACCGCCCTGAAGGGGCCGGTTTACCCTCGGCCATAATTGGGGCCCACGAAGACTCGGAAGGTGGCGATTGCTGTAGAGCTTAGAGGCCCGGAGCCCAGGGGCGAATTAGGGCCCATAATGGTAAAACCGCCATAACCATGTAATTTGTGTTGTAAGATAAGAGAAAGAAGAGACCGAGCCGGACACTTGTATGAGCCGGCCTCGGGACTCAGAGACCGCCGACGTCAACCCGTGTATATAAGGGGACGACCGGCGGCGGTTTGAGGACGAACAACAACAAATCGAGGCTTAGGCGAAGCTATTGCTCCCTAGTCGCAGAAATAACATCAATCCCATCACAAACTAGACGTAGGCTTTTACCTTCATCGAAGTGGACGAACTAGTATAAAATCTCGTGTCTTTGCGTCCGCTTTAACCCCTCTAAGTTAACCCGTACGATGGCCCCGCGACTAAGTCCTTTCATGAAGACATCTGCCGTGACAATTCCACGACACCTCGCGAGGTGCCCGTGAGGCAAGCCATGACGACCAAGGGCGCCAGCCCGCGCAGCGTCCTTCTTTCCTCTTTGGTGCAAAGGGAGCAAGCGCAGGCAAGAGCATCAAGCAAAGGCATCTGTTTCGGTGCAACAAGACCAAGACCAGCCCCAACGGCTGGAATGCAGTCATCGTGGAGCCCAAGCAGGCGTCGTCACCAGAGCCTTTGGCAGGCGAGGACCAACTTTAGTCAGGATAAGTGTACCCGCTGTTCCCCTTCAAAATGGCCAATTGTTGGCGCCGGCCCAGGGCCTTCGTCTATATAAGTAGAGCTAGCCACCATAGTAGAGTCCCTTCTTCCTCGGCGGGGAGGCGGCACTTTGGAATCCAGAAAGAGAGAGAGAGAGAGAGGGACCCGATCCTCAAGCTAGAGCGACGGGATACCACTTAGCAGTTCATCGCTCCCACCAAGAACAGACCCTCGCGAGGCTGTTCTTCCTCAGATCGTTTTCTTCATCAGCCCAAGAGGCAATCCACACACCACACCTTTGGAGTAGGGTATTACACCACGATGGTGGCCTGAACCAAAGATAAATCTTGCGTCTCTTGTGCTGTTCTTGTTAGTAGTTTAGGTCCTTGCGATTCGGCGAGGTACGAGACGGTGGAGGGTTGGATCTCCGTGCGCACCCCAGAGTTCGAACCTTAAGGGTCTGCTGGAACCTGAAATCCGACATTTGGCGCGCCAGGTAGGGGTGCGCCGGAATCCGCCTTCTGCCACCTCGTGTCCCGTCGCATTGTCATCGCCATGACCGGCGACCAAGCGGGCAACCCCGACCCTTGGGCGGCATGGCCCGCCCACGCAGAGCCGCTCGCCTCGGGCGACCCCGTGCCCTAGGCAGATCGCGGTCCGCAGGGCGCTGCGGGCCGCGGGCGACGCGGACAGGCTTCGACGGCTCTCACACCGTGACAGGCGCGGTTGGCAGCAAGAGCCTCCAACCACGCCGCGACCACATCACCGTACACCCGCAGGCGAACTCGAGGGCCGCGCTCACAGTGGCCCGAGAGCTGTTGCAGTGCAGGCTGCTGGAGAGCGGCCGCGACGTGCTGCTGGAACGAGTGGCGGAGCTACTGGGCTTCGCCGCCTCGGGGGCTCACCCCTTCTGCACCCAACTCCCACCTCAGGCCGAGGGCGGCCCGCACGGGGGCTCCACGCTACCGCTGGCTCCAAAGCTACTCCAAAGATCGGTGAAGTCGTTGCTGGCCGGGCAGCGGGTTGCCCCGCCCCGCCCATGGAGAAGAAGGACTCGGACGCAACTCATGGCCTGGTGGACCGCCGCGCCACCACCCCACGGCGGGCATCGAAAGCAGCAGCAAGGCACGCCAAAGCACTACGGCGTGGCCTTCGGGATGACTGCGCCGGAAGAATACGTGCCCCACATGATGGACCAGGGGCACCCGCATGAGGGAGAACAAGACTCGCTCCTCAGCCCAATCTGGGGGGATGAGGCGCCAGAAGCCGCGCTCTTCCAGGAGTCTCGAGATGGTCCCACTGGTCACGCCGGGGGCGACGATTATCGGGTACCGCAACTTCCTCAAGAGCAAACATACGCTAACCATAGGTCGCAGGAGGTACAGGTCGCCACGACAAGCAGCTGCCTCGCTCCCGCAGTCTCCTACCCCTCGGGAGGGGGGCGCAGGGGGCTGCCGGAGAGGGGCAGAGATCCGACATCACCACCGCGGCGTTCGGAGCAAGGCGTTCTCAGGAGGTAGGCCCTCTGCTGGGGAGGTGCCTCGTGGCCTGCCTGGCGGAGGACCCGTGGTCGTCGGGGAACTGGCGACCGCTCTACCCCACCGTGGCGCCCTGGTTTCCAATCGTTGTTGGTGGCACTAGAGTGTGGCGCAAGGCGGGCCCTCGTCTGGCGATATGAAGCAAGGCCGCACTGTGAAGAAGGCCCAAAGTGCTCGTGAAGCTTCGCCGCCCGTGACACTCTCACGTAATAATGAGTGGGGCTGTACATGCCCGGAGTCTCAGGGTGCCGGCCTCAGCCCTGGGCTCCCTCCTACACCCAAGCAGCACTTAGCTCATATTTGGTGAGAAGACGCCCAAGACTAGACTAGGTGCGGACGGCCTTTTTCTCGCTTTCATTGGTTTTTCCTCCGCCGCTGCTTTCCCCTGTTGGATTTCAGTTGAATTTGAGCTCGAAGATTTGCGGGTATTCGGGGAAGGGGTGCTTAGTCTCGTTCGAGCAAATCTCTCGCGTTTTCGGTTACGACTCCGCCTGAGCTGCCTCCCCTCGCGAGCCCCTCGCGAGCAGGCCAGGCCAAGCTTGCGCGCAGCCCAGCCTGTCGCCGCCACGTCCTCTCCGGAGGGTTTTTACTGCAGGTCCTACGGATTCGATCAGTAGGCGCTCAGATCGCCTCAGCCTCCCACAGGTTATCTCGGGGCTCGTACGAAACAAAGGTAAACCATCCAACTAGCGCACCGCTTAGCCAACCACTTGGCGCGGGCGTATGGGCGTTGTGACACCCGCTAATACGAAGAACACAAGTTTTACATGAGGGACTCCCCCTCCCAAAATGCTCTCACCTCCATCAGGCCAAAACCTGAGTTCTATTCATGCAGGGTAATGGAACAAGGACAATACATGACCAGTCGGACAAATCCCCCAATGCATCCTCAGGAGCACCTCCTGAGCCGTTGCTGGCGTCGCTGGCCTCGCCATCGCTGTCTGCGTGATCAAAGGCGGCGTCTGGGCTGTTCACCACGCCGCCCTCATCGGCGGCCACGACCACGCCGTTGTCGTCCGAAGCGAAGGCCCGGACGAGGGCATCCACGTTGTCTTCCACCTGGCGCCAGTCGCCCGGACGGCCCGGGAATCGGGGCGATGGCTGCGTCAAAATCAAAGTGAGGGTCCATGTCCCGCAGATGGCTGAAGACGCGAGAGAAGGCGCGCCCGAGCAACGCGCGGCTCCTCTCCTCCACCAACCTGTCGGCCCTGACCGACCGCGCCTCCAGCCGCGCCACCACGTCAGTGAAGAACTGAAGGTTGCCGGCGTAGTTAACCGCGTGCGGCTGGCCTACTGCCGCCTCGCAGATATTATCCAAGGCTACGTTAGCTCTTTCCCGGAGCGTGGCGAGCATGGGACGGTGCTCGTGCTCCAAGATTCGCTGCTGACGCATCTCGTCCGCATTCTGGCGCGCAACAGCCTCGGCCTCCTCCACCCGCTGGCGAAGAAGGAGCGCCTCGGCCTGAGAGGTGGTGGACTCCCTCTGCGCCACCTCGAGGGCGGCCCAAAGAGCATCGGCCCGCCGCGTCGCCTCCTCCAGTTTGGCCCTCAAGGCAGCAGTCCTGCCCTCAGCCTCGGCCTTGATCAACCTAACCGCTCCTCAAACTAGCGCCGAGGTTCGAGCGCCACGCCACTCGGCGTCCGACCTCCTCCATGACGCGGGCTTCCCGTGCTGCAACCTCATCCTGCCTGGCCGCCAAGCGCTCCCTTGTCTCCAAGCGCTCGTACTCGCGCGCGCGTTCGGCGGCTTCAAGCGTCAGCGCCTCTTCACGCTTCTGGAGCTCCGCCGAGTCGCCAGAGGCCACCTTCATCGATGCAAAGGCTTCCTCACGCAGCTCCGCTTGCTCCTCCAATGAGTGGCACCGGGCCAGGGCTTCCCGTGCCCGCTCCTCCGCCGCCTCTCGCTGCCTGTTAGCTGCCTGGGCCTCCTCGACGGCCCGAGAACAGGCCTCCCGAGAGGCTGCCAGCGACGCCTTGGCCTCTTCATCATCAAGCTCATGGCTGGCGACGCTGCAAGGGCGGCAGCCCTCAGCTTCAGCGCCTCTCTGCCAGGCGCAGGCCCTTGGCCTCAAGGCGCGTCTTCACAAGCAAGCTCTTCACCAAGAAGGCTCACCGCGTCGGCCGCCCTTGAAGAAATCCTTGGCGAAGGCGCGACGCTCCCGGCTGGCCGCGACGTCCTCCACACCATCGACCACCCCACGGGCGCCGGAGCCGCGAATCAACACCCCTCCGGCAGGGCTGGGCTGGCACCCTCGCTGACGGCCGGCGCGCGCCGCCAGAAGCCCGACCTAGAGCCAGCCCATCCCACGAGGGGCGCAGGAAGCGCCTCAGCCAATCGCCGTCCACGACCAGGCGAGAAGCCCACGGCAGGCTAGCTATGCCTCGGGAAGGCTCGCGAGGAAGGATCGCGAGGCGCGCGGGGCCACGGCGCGCCTCGGGACGGCTCACCTCCCCAATCGCCCTCACCACAAGAGCTCCACTGCTTGGAGCACTCAAGGACTGGGGAGGGGACGAAGCCGAGGGGGTCGGCTCCTCACCCGTCTCCATGAGCTCGGCAGGAAGGGGCCTACAGGGCAAGGATCGGTACAAGCAGCAGAAGAATCAGGAGCTGGGGAAGGGGAAGGCTTACTCATCAGTGGCGAAGTACTTCCTACGCTTCAGCAGGCGACAAGGGTAATCATCGCCCAGGGCCTCCCTTCTCTTCCGGAGGGCCTCGAAGTTCACGCGGAAACGACCCAAGATTTGAGCGCAGGGATCAGCCTGCGGCGAGGGAGAAGCATCAAGGCGGCTTGCGTCAGGGGCGTCAGCCTGACGCGCGCTGCTAGTCGCCTCACCAAGAGAAGCAGCGGCATGAGCCTCAGGAGCTGCCCCCTCACGAGCATCGCCAGGCGCTGTCACCCCGGCGGGGGTCCCTTCGGCCTCTGGCGGCTCGTGCCTCCCTGCTCCGCCACTTGAGGAGGAGCCGCCTTGGCCGACTGGAAGGGCTGTCACCACCACTGGATTCTCGCGATGCCCCTGGAGACCAGCGGGGCGCAACCCCCATTCGTCGAAGATAGGCATCTGGTTCACCAGATCACCCCTGTTCCGGCAGAGGTACAGCAAGGCCCCTTCGTGCCGGATGCCACCGGGATTAGGATCGCCAGTCAGGATCAGGAGCACTTTCCTTAGCGCTTCTGGCGTCAGGTCTTCTTCCTGGAGCCTCATACGATCACCAGGCCCGCCGAAGGCCCACATCCGGTGGGAATGGCGTTGAAGAGGAGCAATGCGGCGCATCAGGAACTCCTTCACCACCTTGGGCGCCGTCACAACAAGCGACCTCAGCAACGCGAAGCGGCGCCAGACAAAGACGAGCCGAGGGCTCGAATGCGTCTCCTGGCCCCAGCTTGAATTGGGGACAGCAGGCGAGGTCGGCTCAGATAGCAGGGGGCTGGGCACCCCCACATCCACGTACAACCACCTCTCGCAGAACTCAGCCGTGGGCGGAGGCAGGCTGAAGTCAATCCCTGAGGCCGCTGTCTCGGGCGCGGCGACGAAGCTCACGCACGCCGAGCATTGAGTGGGGTCGACAAGGCACAGAGAGAAGAAGTGGCGCAGCAAGGCAACCGAGGGAAGGATGCCCATCATTGCCTCTCAAACAAAGGCGAAGGCCGAGAGGAGAGTAATGGACTCGGGACCCGGATGCATCATGTGGATCTAATAATGGGAAAGCACGGCATTGAAGAAATCGAGAGAAGGGGGAACCAGTCCATACAGGCGTCGGCCAAGAAAATACCGGACCTCGGTGACTATCCTGTCGATGGCGAAGTGGGGACGCGGGCCAGCTGTCGTCCTCCCGCATTCGTTGAAGGAGGTGGCTAGAGCCGAACTGACCTTGCCCAAGCCCTCCAGATTGAGTATGATTGACGGGTCGACAGCGGAGGCCGCCGGCGACGGCGAGCGAGGCGGAGGCACAGGTTTCTTCCCTTTCCCCTTCTTCGTCGGAGCCATGACGATCGAAAGGGGGAAGGAGGGATTTGAGATTGGATTGGAAGTGGAAGCTGGAGTTCGAGAGAGGGAAGGACAGAAGCGCACAAGCAGCAGGGAGGAGAACGGATGTGTACAGCAGCGTGTCCGCCTAGCAAGGCACAAAATAAGGAGGCATGGGGGAACAGTGCCGCCCACGTCCAATCAACCGCCACGCGTCGCCCGAGGTCAGCAGGCTGTTAGGGGCCCGCGATGCCAGACTTGCCCTTTCGCCTCTCTGCTCGGCCAAGTTCGGGCGCGCCGTGGGCCCGGGGGCTGCTGTCGGCGTTCTGGGAACGGGGGTCCCCAGACTTGCCTGCCTGCGGCCTGCGGCGTGGCTCAAAGGAGGCCCAGGACAGCCCATCTTCATCAACACAAGCTCAAGACCCTCGCGAGGGGCCAAGCCTCGCGGGGCGGACAACAAGGGAGCTTCCTCAGGCACGGCCTCGTCAGGCTATCTCATGAGGAGGCGGAGAGTTCAAGGCGGGGTACCTCGCGAGGTGCCCGTGATGCAAGCCATGACGACCAAGGGCGCCAGCCGGGCGCCAGCCCGCGCAGCGTCCTTCTTTCCTCTTTGGTGCAAAGGGAGCAAGCGCAGGCAAGAGCATCAAGCAAAGGCATCCGTTTCGGTGCAACAAGACCAAGACCAGCCCCAACGGCTGGAATGCAGTCATCGTGGAGCCCAAGCAGGCGTCGTCACCAGAGCCTTTGGCAGGCAAGGACCAACTTTAGTCAGGATAAGTGTACCCGCTGTTCCCCTTCAAAATGGCCAATTGTTGGCGCCCTTCCCGCTCAATATTTGGGAAGAGGCCCAGGGCCTTCGTCTATATAAGTAGAGCTAGCCACCATAGTAGAGTCCCTTCTTCCTCGGCGGGGAGGCGACACTTTGGAATCCAGAAAGAGAGAGAGAGAGGGACCCGATCCTCAAGCTTGACCACTTAGCAGTTCATCGCTCCCACCAAGAACAGACCCTCGCGAGGCTGTTCTTCCTTGTACTGTTCTTCATCAGCCCAAGAGGCAATCCACACACCACACACTGGAGTAGGGTATTACACCATGATGGTGGCCTGAACCAGTATAAATCTTGCGTCTCTTGTGCTGTTCTTGTTAGTAGTTTAGGTCCCTGCGATTCGGCGAGGTACGAGACGGTGGAGGGTTGGATCTCCGCGCGCACCCCAGAGTTCGAACCTTAAGGGTCTGCCGGAACCCGAAATCCGATAGTGTACTTTACTAGTGTTCGTAGCAACCCCGGGATATTTGATATTGGTTCAGTTTCTAAGATTAGTAACTCGAAACGGGAATTGCAGAATGAACAGAGACTAGTTAAGGACGTGGTGACTATGAGTGTTGGAGGTAATTCCAAGGTTGACACGATCACCATCACACACTCTCTCTACCTTCGGGATTTGTGTTGGACCTAAATAAATGTTATTTGGTGTTTGCGTTGAGCATGAATATGATTGGATCATTTTTATGGCGATACAGTTATTCATTTAAGTTAAAGAATAATTGTTGTTCTATTTACATGAATAAAACCTTCTATGGTCATACACCCAATGTAAATGGTTTATCGAATCTTGATCGTAGTGATACACATATTCATAATATTGATGCCAAAAGAAGCAGAGTTGATAATGATAGTGCAAAATATTTGTGGCACTGCCGTTTAGCTCATATTGGTGTAAAGCGCATGAAGAAACTCCATGCAGATGTGCTTTTGGAATCACTTGATTATGGATCATTTGATACTTGCGAACCATGCCTCATGGGAAAGATGACTAAAACTCCATTCTCCGGAACAACGGAGCGAGCTAATGACTTATTGGAAATAATACATACCGATGTATGCGGTCTGATGAGTGTTGAGGCTCGCGGCGGGTATTGTTATTTTCTGACCTTCACAGATGATTTGAGCAGATATGGGTATATCTACTTAATGAAACACAAGTCTGAAACATTTGAAAAGTTCAAAGAATTTCAGAGTGAAGTGGAGAATCATCGTAAACAAGAAAATAAAGTTTCTATGATCTGATCGCAGAGGCGAATATTTAAGTTACGAGTTTGGCCTTCATTTAAAACAATGTGGCATAGTTTCACAACTCACGCCACCTTGAACACCACAACATAATGGTGTGTCCGAACATCGTAACCATACTTTATTAGATATGGTGCGATCTATGATGTCTCTTACCAATTTACCACTATCGTTTTGGGGTTGTGCATTAGAGACAACTGCATTCACGTTAAATAGGGCACCATCTAATTCCGTTGAGACGACACCGTATGAACTATGGTTTGGGAAGAAACCTAGGCTGTCGTTTCTTAAAGTTTGGGGTTGCGATGCTTATATGAAAAAGCTTAAGCCTGATAAGCTCGAACCCAAATCGGAGAAGTGCGTCTTCATATGATACCCAAAATAAACTATTGGGTGCACCTTCTATCATAGATCCAAAGGCAAGATCTTTGTTGCTAAGAATGGATCATTTCTAGAGAAGGATTTTCTCTCGAAAGAAGTTAGTGGGAGGAAAGTAGAACTTGATGAGATAACTGTACCTTCTCTCGAATTGGAAAGTAGCATATCAGAGAAATCCGTTCCCGTGATGCCTACACCAACAAGAGAGGAAGCTAATGATGATGATCATGAAACTTTGGTTCAAGTTACTACTAGACCTCATAGGTCAAATAGAGCATGTTCCGCACCAGAGTAGTACGGTAATCCTGTCCTGGAAGTCATGTTACTAGATCATGACGAACCTACGAACTATGGAGAAGCAATGACGAGCCCAGATTCCGACAGATGGCTTGAGGCCATTGATACGTCTCCAACGTATCGAATTTTTTTGATTGTTCCATGCTATTATATTATCAATCTTGGATGTTTTATAATCATTTTATAGTCAATTTATATCATTTTTTGATACTAACCTATTGATAAAGTGCCAAGTGCCAGTTGCTGTTTTCTGCATGTTTTTTACATCGCATGAAATCAACATCAGACGGAGTCCAAATGCAATGAAACTTTATGGAGATTTTTTTGGACCAGAGGGAACATAATGGGCCATGGCTGCGCCTGGGGGTGTCCCGAGGAGGGCACAACCCACCAGGGCACGCCAGAGGCTCAGACGCGTTCTCAGTGGGTTGTGCCCACCTCGGGTGCCCCCGGACCGCCTCTTTGCTCTATAAATACCCCAATATTCCCAAAACCCTAGGGGAGTCAACGGAATATTGATCGAGCCGCAACAGAGTCTAAAACCACCAGATCAAATCTAGACACCATCTCAGATGGGGTTCACCACCTCCATTGGTGCCTCTCCGATGATGCGTGAGTAGTTCTTTGTAGACCTTCGGGTCCATAGTTAGTAGCTTGATGGCTTCTTCTCTCTCGTTGAATTCTCAATACAATGGTCTCTTTCTAGTGGGTTCGATCTTACGGTGCTTGATCCTAGTGACAGAAGGGGAAATGACACGTATGTATCGTTGCTACTAAGGATAAAACGAAGGGGTCTATCTCTACATAGGTAGATCTTGTCTACATCATGTCATCGTTCTTATTGCATTACTCCGTTTTTCCATGAACTTAATACACTAGATGCATGTTGGATAGCGGTCGATGTGTGGAGTAATAGTAGTAGATCCAGGCAGGAGTCAGTCTACTAATCTTGGACGTGATGCCTATATAATGATCATTGCCTGGATATCGTCATGATTATTTGAACTTCTATCAATTACCCAACAGTAATTTGTTCACCCACCGTTTGCTTTTTTTTTTCTCGAGAGAAGCCACTAGTGAAACCTACGGTCCCCGGGTCTCTTTCTCATATATTTGCCTTTGCGATCTACTTTTCATTTGCATTTATTTTCAGATCTATTAAACCAAAAACATAAAAATACTTTGATGCACTTTATTTTATTTGCGATCTATTTATTCAATCTATTACAACTTTCTCCCGTCCACACGCCGTTTCTGGCGCCATTAACCGAAAGGGATTGACAACCCCTTTAACATGTCGGATTAAGAGGTGTTGTTATTTGTGTGCAAGGGATGTTTACGTTGTGTTGCTTGGTTCTCCTACTGGTTCGATAACCTTGGTTTCATATCTGAGGGAAATACCTACCGCTTGTCTTGCATCCTCCTTCCTCTTTGGGGAAATACCGACGTAGCTTCAAGCGACATCAAAAGGAATTTCTGGCGCCGTTGCCGGGGAGGATCTTCAACATATACCAGGTTCCTAATCACAAATCTCATCTCCTCGCAATTTACATTATTTGCCATTTGCCTCCCGTTTTCCTCTCCCCCACTTCACAAAAATTTACCGTTTTATTCGCCTCTCTTTTCCGTTCGTCGTTTTCTTGTCAGATCTATTCTTTGCTTGCAATCATGAGTGATTTCGGTATGACACCAACTGATGATGGCCTAACTCCTAAGATAGGACGTACGGGCAATGAAGATGCTAAAACTTTTATCTTGGGGAAAGTGAACGTTATGGGAAAAGAACGTATCCAAGATTTTTTCAATTGTGTTGGAAATCTAAGTCTTGATGATGCTCCTATACTTAAAACTACTAGATCTTATGCGGATGCTATTTCAGCACTAGTTCTGAAACTTGAAAGTAAATTTATTCGTACTCATCCTACTTTGCAAAGATTGTTTTTTGAGCTTCCTGAAATAAAGAATCCTAGGGCTAAAAAGTTGGCCACTCCCGTTCTTATGAATGAGTTTGACTACATAATACGGGAAGCTAGGGAAATCTTTGCTTTTTATGGTATGAATCATGAAAAGCCCGTGATAGATGAAATTATTTTCAATAGTGACTATGCATTAAGGCATTTTCTTGGGGATAATAAAATCTTTGATGAGAATCTTAAAAATTAAGTCCCTGTTCTAGATATAATCCAACAAGTTTTCAATAATGTTAATCAACATTACTCTTGGATTGTTGCGTGAAATCAAAGGGGTTATGATGAAAACCAACTAAGGATTGCTAAAGTTCCCATGTATAATATGTTTTATGTTGTGTTTACAAAACCCCATGATGAAAACACCTCAAAGAAAATTAAGAAGAGGGATGACAAAACTTAGATCCTTGCTTTGTGCCTAGCTAAGGGCGTAAAACCATAGCGCCTGTTGGGAGGCAACCCAACGAATAAAATTTATTTGCTTTTTGCTTTCTGTTCTTGTGTGTTTGCACAATTATGCTACAGGTATGATTGAATTTCTTGTGTTTAAGTTAGTGTTTGTGCCAAGTAAAGCCTTTAGGATCTTCTTGGGTGATAGTTGTTTGATCTTGCTGAAAAACAGAAACTTATGCGCTCACGAAAACAATTGTTAAAAATCACCAGAACATGATAAAATGCCAATTCTGTTTGAGGAAGACTAATATACAAATTACCCTGGTCGTCCTAATTTTTCAGAATTTTTGGAGTTAAAGAAGTATTCGAAATAGTTAGATTGCTACAGACTGTTCTGTTTTGACAGATTCAATTTTCTTTGTGTTGTGTGCTTATTTTGATGGCCCTATTGTTTTATTTGATGCGTTTTTGCCATAGAAAAGTTGGAATACAGTAGATATAATGAAAAAATAAAATATGACTTGGTTTAATACAATACTTATAGTAGTGGTGAAGGAAATATGCCCTAGAGGCAATAATAATGTTATTATTTATTTCCTTATATCATAATAAATGTTTATTATTCATGCTAGAATTGTATTAACCGGAACATGATACATGTGTGAATACATAGGCAAACTTAATGTCACTAGTATGCCTCTACTTGACTAGCTCATTAATCAAAGATGGTTATGTTTCCTAACCATAGACATGAGTTGTCATTTGATTAACGAGATCACATCATTAGGAGAATGATGTGATTGACTTGACCCATTCCGTTAGCTTAGCACTTGATCATTTAGTATGTTGCTATTGCTCTCTTCATGACTTATACATGTTCCTACAAATATGAGATTATGCAACTCCCTGCCATCGGAGGAACACTTTGTGTGCTACCAAACGTCACAACGTAACTGGGTGATTATAAAGGAGCTCTACAGGTATCTCCAAAAGTACACGTTGAGTTGGCGTATTTCGAGATTAGGTTTTGTCACTCCGATTGTCGGAGAGGTATCTCTGGGCCCTCTCGGTAATGCACATCACTATAAGCCTTGCAAGCAATGTAACTAATGAGTTAGTTACGGAATGATGCATTACATAACGAGTAAAGTGACTTTCCGGTAACGAGATTGAACTAGGTATTGAGATACCGACGATCGAATCTCGGGCAAGTAACATACCGATGACAAAGGGAACAACGTATGTTGTTATGCGGTTTGACCGATAAAGACCTTCGTAGAATATGTAGGAGCCAATATGAGCATCGAGGTTCCGCTATTGGTTATTGATCGAAAACGTGTCTCGGTCATGTCTACATAGTTCTCGAACCTGTAGGGTCCGCACGCTTAAGGTTTCGATGATAGTTATATTATGAGTTTATGAGTTTTGATGTACCGAAGGTTGTTCGGAGTCCCGGATGTGATTACGAACATGACAAGGGGTCTCTAAATGGTCGAGACATGAAGATTGATATATTGGAAGCCTATTTTTGGATGTCGGAAGTGTTCCGGGTGAAATCGGATTTTCTGAGATGCAAGGAGGTTACCGGAACCCCCCGGGGGCTATATGGGCCATAGTGGGCCTTAGTGGAAGAGAGGAGAGGCGGCCAGGGCTCGGCCGCACGCCCCTCCCCCCTAGTCCGAATAGGACAAGGAGAGGGGGGCGGCGCCCCCCCTTTCCTTCCTCTCTCTCCCTCCTCTTTCCCCCTTCTCCTAGTCCAACAAGGAAGGAGGGAGTCCTACTCCCGGTCGGCTGCTCCCTCCCCCTTGCTCCTTTATATACGGGGCCAGGGGGGCACCTCTAGACACAACAATTGATCTCTTGATCTCTTAGCCGTGTGCGGTGCCCCCCTCCACCATAGTCCTCCTCGATAATATTGTAGCGGTGCTTAGGTGAACCCTGTGACGGTAGAACATCAATATCGTCACCACGCCGTCGTGCTGACGGAACTCTCCCTCGAGACTCGGCTGGATCGGAGTACGAGGGACGTCATCGAGCTGAACGTGTGCTAGAACTCGGAGGTGCCGTAGTTTCGGTGCTTGATCGGCCGGGCCGTGAAGACGTACGACTACATCAACCGCGTTGTTCTAACACTTCCGCTTTTGGTCTACGAGGGTACGTGGACAACACTCTCCCCTCTCATTGCTATGCATCACCATGATCTTGCGTGTGCGTAGGAAAATTTTGAAATTACTACGTTACCCAACAAGTGGTTTGCTTTCTTATACTACCAGATCTCACGAAGGTTTTGTTGAGTTTTGTGTGATTCAAGTTTTCAAGTTTTGGGTTATCTTACGATGGATGAAGGAAGGATAGAAGAGCCTAAGATTGGGGATGCCCCGGCATCCCAAGCTATTATCCAAAAATGAGCAACCAACTAAGCTTGGGGATGCCCCCGAGTGGCATCCCCTCTTTCTTCTAGTGACCATCGGTATTTTACTCGAAGCTATATTTTTATTCGTCACATACTATGTGTTTTGCTTGGAGCGTCTTGTCTGATATGAGTCTTTGCTTGTTTTATTTTGTGTTTTAAGTCTTGATTCCTTGCTTGACACACCTATTTGAGAGAGCCAAAATTATGTCATGACTTGTTAGAATTGCTCTCTATGCTTCACTTAGATCTTTTATGAGTTATGGACTTGCTTTAGTGCTTCACTTATATCTTTTTGAGCATGGTGTGCTTTAGTATTTTTGAAGAAATGCTCTATTGCTTTACTTAGATTTATTTGAGAGTTGGTAAAATTTTCAAGAAATTCTCTCTTGCTTCACTTAAATTATTTTGAGAGAAAGAAAACAATTATGCTCATGATCTTCACTTATATTTGTTTGAGCTTATGAAAAGCAACACATGAAAATTAGTCCCAAAGTGATAGATATGCAAGAACGATATAATAAAAACTTTCATAAAGATCATTGGACAAAATAAACTTGATTCTCAGTAATAGTTTTGAGATATGATCGTGTGTATGTGAGTTATGTTGATGAGTAATTATGCTTTAGTAGGAATATTGGTGTTAATGTTTGTGATTCCCAATGCAAGCACGAAAGTCAATAGTCATGCAATGAAATTATATCCTACTTGTGGTGCATTATTCGGTGTTAATTATGCTTAATGCTTGCTTATGAGATTATTCATTTCCTGGTTGGTCGCTTCTCAATCTTTTGCTAGCCTTCATTTTGTAATAAGTATGATCTCTACATGTGCATCCAAAATCCTTTAAACCAGTTTTACCACATGAGTCCACTATATCTACCTATATGCGGTATTCTTTTGCCGTTCTAAGAAAATTTGGATGTGCCATCTCTAATTTTCAAAATAAACTTCTCTTTTGTGTGTTCGTTTCACTCATGAGCAAAGGAGGGGTGGCTAATATTTTCCATGTTGGATGTGTTATTCTCAGGGTGAGTGTTTATTCACTTGTCATTGCACGAGAGTAAGGCAAAGGTTTTAGGGATGCCCAGACCCGAAATGAAAAAAAATGAATTTACTTTATGTTGTCAAATAATAAATTCCTTGGAAAGTGTTGGTATGGAGGGCAACCGTGGATACGGCTAGCCATGGAAAGTGAAAGTATGGTGGAAAAAGGAATAAACTTTATTTTCATTTTGGGAACCACCGATGATATATCTAGCATGGAAAGTGTTGGGAACTCTAAGTCGTTTTCGTTGGTGGGATGGATACACCTCCCAAAATGTTTTTATCTCTAATTTTTTGCTTTGATCTCTGGCACCTCTACAAATCCCTACTTCCCTCTCCGAAGGGCCTTTCTTTTACTTTATGCAATTTTTATTTTTAAATTTGAGTCTCCATCTTCTCTTAGAAAAGCACCAGCTAGGAGGCAATGTGGTCGTACTTGAGTATTGGGTGTAGCTAATATGCGAGTGTCTTTCATGAATGGATCATTAGTTGATGTAGGACCTTGAAGTATGTCTAGAGGGGGGGGGGGTGATTAGACTACTTGACCAATTAAAAACTTAGCCTTTTCCCAGTTTTAAAGTTTGGCATATTTTAGCTATCTTAGGACAAGTCAAGCAATCATCACACAATTCAAGCAAGCATGCAAAGAGTGTATGATCAGCAGAAATTAAAGCATGCAACTTGCAAGAAAGTAAAGGGAAGGGTTTGGAGGATTCAAACGCAATTGGAGACACAGATGTTTTTGGCGTGGTTCCGATAGGTGGTGCTATCGTACCTCCACGTTGATGAAGACTTCAACCCACGAAGGAGTAGCAGTTGCCATGAGTCCACGGAGGGCTCCACCCACGAAGGGTCCACGAAGTAGCAACCTTGTCTATCACACCATGGCCGTCGCCCACGAAGGACTTGCCTCACTAGCGGTAGATCTTCACGAAGTAGGCGATCTCCTTGCCCTTACAAACTCCTCGGTTCAACTCCACAATCTCGTCGGAGGCTCCCAAGTGACACCTAGCCAATCTAGGAGACACCACTCTCCAAGAAGTAACAAATGGTGTGTTGATGATGAATTCCTTGCTCTTGTGCTTCAAATGATAGTCTCCCCAACACTCAACTCTCTCTCATAGGATTTTGGATCTGGTGGAAAGAAGATTTGAGTGGAAAGCAACTTGGGGAAGGCTAGAGATCAAGATTCATATGGTAGGAATGGAATATCTTGGTCTCAACACATGAGTAGGTGGTTCTCTCTCTAAATGGTAAGTTGGAAGTGTAGGTTTGTTCGATGGCTCTCCACGAATGAAGAGGAGGTGGAGGGGTATATAGCCTCCACACAAAATCTAACTGTTACACACAATTTACCAATCTCGGTGGGACCGAATCAACGAACTCGGTCAGACCGATTTTAGTAAACCTAGTGACCGTTAGGGTTTTCGGTGGGACTGACTTGCATCTTGGTAGGACCGATATGGTTAGGGTTTGTGGCAGTGGCTATGACATTTGGAATCAGTGGCGCCGGATAGGAAGAATCGGTGAGACCGATTTTGGCTTTAGGTTTAGGTCATATGTGGATGTGAGAAAGTAGCTGAGGGTTTTGGAGCATATCACTAAGCACACGAAGCAAGAGGCTCTTTAAGCAACACCTCATCCCTCCTTGATAGTATTGGCTTTTCCTATAGACTCAATGTGATCTTGAATCACTAAAATATAAAATGAAGAGTCTTGAGCTTTTGAGCTTGAGCCAATCCTTTGTCATTAGCATTTTGAGGGATCCACTTTCATCATCCATGCCATGCCATTCATTGAGCTTTCCTGAAATGTTCATCTTGGAATAGCATTAGCTCAATGAGCTATATGTTGTTATGAATTACCAAAACCACCTAGGGATAGTTTCACTTTCAATCTCCCCTTTTTGGTAATTGATGACAACATATAGATCAAAGCTTCGACAAATGATAATAAGATTGAAAAACATCGTCGCTTTGAGAAGTATGTGATAAGCAAGAGCTCCCCCTAAATTTGTGCATAGTTTACAATTTGCTTTGGACTGTAAATGCACAAGGAATTAGGCTCATGGGTTACTCTTCCATGTCACATACATCTTGGTGGAGCGCTCAAAATGATACGGATTGAATACATGCACTCATCACCAAGCACAGTGAATGATCACATATGATAGATAAGATAATGTCATCAAACATGCATAAGTGTAGCTTATGATCAAACACATGATCATCAATGTCTCACAAACATAGTATCTCAAGCAATCAAAAGCAAACAAGTTTAAAAAAACACCAAATCAAGAGAGAACAAAAGCAACACACTCTCTCTCGAAGCCTATGATCTATACATTTTTCTCCCCCTTTGGCAACAAGTTACCAAAAAGTTCATAGAAAATGCATAGTGCTAGATCGACTCTCATGCTTGATCTTCAGGTGGTGGTGTCCGGATAGTGCCAAGGACAAAAGCTTCAGTTGAAGTAGATGGAGCTGGAGCTGGTGTAGGTGCTGGAGCTGGTGGCACTGAGGCTGTAGCTGGTGCAGATGAAGTGGCTCTGGTGTCAGGAACTGGCACAGCAGATGACCTCTGGGCTCTAGGCACTCTGGCAAATGCATCAGTTGTTGTTTTGCCCTTCCTCTCCTGCATGTCATCCTGTAGTTGCTCCACAGCAGATTTAATCTCAGTTACTTTCACATCTAAGTCATATAAATTTTGTTCCATGATTCTTTCCAAGCTCTCCTGATTTTGAGTGAGGGTGGACAATTCCTTCTCAATCCTCAGTGTTGATGCTATTAAGTATCCAAGCTGCTCCTGCTTGTTCTTCAAGAAATACTCAGATGCCTCCTCTTGAGTTGGCATCCTGGCAGCCTTCTCCTTCCTTGCCTTCTCCTTCTTCTCTTGTGCTTGAACTGACGATGGATCATTCTCATTCATGAAAACCTCATTGTCCTCAAAGTCTGGATAAATTGGAAAATGTTCTTTATCCAATAGATATTTGCCTGTGCCCATCTTTGAGTTAGTCAACTCCTGGATCCGAGGGGCATATCCACAACTTCTTTTACAGTGCATTGCAGTTCTCTTAATGGTTTCAACCATAAGGCTCATGACTTTGAATTTCTGTGGCACATCAAACAAATGCAAGATGTTGATTGCATGCCCTCTAATCATGTTGTGGTCACCAGACTTAGGCAGTAGAGTATGCCTTAAGATGCAGTTGATAGTTGGCAGCCCGATGAAGGAAGTGGACTGATCCAAACTTATGTGTCTCAATGGCTGTGTCTGGGATCTCCTTGTACATGTGTGCCATGGAATTGTGGTCCATTTTATTCTTGGCATATACATCCAGGTCATCTTCATTCTCCTTTGGGGCATTTATCAGCTTTTCCCACTCCTCAACAGTTGACTGGTACCTTGTACCTTCAGACATCCACACTATCCTGCCATCTAGATAAAAGTGTGCTGTGGAGTAGAACTGCATGATAAGTTCATCGTTCCAGTTGGTGAGCTTTTGCCCAACGAAGTCTGCAACTCCAACAGCAACAAAACTGTCTTGCACTCCAGGATAGTACTCTACATTTTCTTTCATGTAGGTCTAGTCGACCCCACCTCATATCACACATTATGGGCTTCTTATCCAGCAGAATAGTCTCATATAAGTCCTGTTGTTCCTTGGTGTGGAACCTGTAGTCCACAGTAGTTCTTCTCCTTGTGGCATATGGATCTGTCATCCTCCATAGCCTCAACCCATTATCTCTTCTGATCTTCATGTCCTCAGCCACCGGATGGGCATCATTGTGGTCTGGTATCTTGGGCTTGAGCTTCCTCGTAACTTGTCCTTCTTCATCTTCTTCATCGGCAACCTCGAGCACTGGGCCTTGTTCTTTCAAAGAATTGGAATACTCCTGGTATTCCTCTTTGGTGCAGACTTGGCCTTGGGGGCAGCTTTGGGTGCTTCCTTGGGCTTAGATGTGGCAGCCCCTGATCTTATAGCATCACCATAAGCTTTGGTGCCTTGGGTGCTGGTGCATCAATCTCTTCTTCCTCTTCCATCATGGAAGGCTTCCCAATAACTCTGAATGTGGTCTTCTTGACCATTTCTTTCCTTTTTCTTTCCTTCAAAGAAATGGCTCTTTGGGATCAGGCTTTTCAGGAATTTGAGTTGATGCTCTGACCTTTGGCATAGGTGTCCTCTTGGCAGGAACCTTCCTATTGAGTCCAGGCTTTGTGCTATGTGCTGAGCCATACTCCTTTTTGAGCACTGCCTTCTTGGAGGTTGCCTCATCCTCTTCTGCCCTATAATCCTCATCTTCAGAATCTGAGGTTTTCTTTTTTCCTTTGCCTGGTGGCAGCTTTAGGAAAATTGCCTGGGGTGCTCCTGCTGCCTTCATCTGAAGAGCTGGAGGGACTAGTGCCCTCACTCATGTTCACCTGCTCCTCTCACTGCTCGACTATCACTCACAGTGCGACATGCTGCAAACACTGACTGCTGACCCTGTGAATAGTTATAGATGAGGTAGAGTGGATGAGCATCACAAAATGCAGAGATTTTTGCAAAAGAATGATTCAAAAAATCAGTTTTAGTTTTCCACAAAAAGCATTTCGGATCAACCGATTTTCAAACTCGGTGATACCGAAGCAGTTTTGGAACCTAAACTGATGAACTCGGTCGAACCGAGTCACGATTGATGGCACCGAGACTGCTAGGGTTTCACCAAGTCCTAAAATCGGTCTCACCGATTAGCAATTCTCGGTCAGACCGAGTCTCACTAGTGCAATGGCATAAGCCAAATCGGTGGGACCTAGTTTTTCAACTCGGTGGGTCCGAGATGGTTTCATGAAACCTAACCCTAAATTTTTCGAATCAAAACTATTATAAGGATTGCATTGACTAGATAGGAGTGTTTCAATCGTGGCAAGAATCAATAAGAACACAATGTGCTGAGAATCGGACGAGGAAAGCACTGTGATCGAGTCCATACCCTAGTTCGGCGGAGACTCGCTACGGCGGCAACGACAGGGTTGAATTCCGTTGACGGCGGCAGAGACCAGCGATAGGAGGCGGCTGGCGACAAGGAGACTATCCGGAGACCACGGAGGCAGAGCGAGCTATTGCGCGGGCGAAGAGGATTGGAGAAATTTCCAAATTTTTGCCCATGACTATATATAGCCCGACCCTGTCGGTGTGACCGACTGGAACAACTCGGTGGCACCGAGATGCAAAACTGTGTACAGTTATTGCAACTCGGTGTGAGCGAAGAGTTCAAATCGGTTGCACCGAGATTGAAAACCTAGATCGACTTAGTGATCTCGGTAAGACCGAAATGGAGGAATCGGTCAGACCGAGACTCACAAAGAAGTTTTGGAAGTTTAAGTCTATGATTTAATCGGGACTCCGAGTGCTCCTCACACAGAGTGGTTCGAATCTGACTTGGTCAAATTTTGTGATGTAGCATGAATAGAGTTTGAGACGAGAAAAACATAGATAGCTAGAGAAGGTTCTTAGGCATTCTTGTCCATCCACTTGGCCAAAGAAAAAGAAGCCAATCAATCAAAACAATAAGTGGATGTCCTCGAATTAGTAAAGTATGCAACAAACATGCTCACACAATAATATGGCAAATGAAATATGTGGCAAAGCATGCACAACCAATTCTAGCATCTATCAAACAATTGGCGATGACTAAGTCATCTATATATGAGTATATTGACTTAGGAGTCAAATGATAGACATTTGATCATGGGTCATACTCATCGTTTAAGCTCAAGTGGGGTTACCACTTTTACATAAAGCATTTATGTGTTCACATCATTAGAGTTGCTTTGACTCAATTCTTAGAGTTAAGCTCCCCTAGATGTGAGATCCCCCTAAGAGGGATGAACTAACCTTGGGTTTTGTCGATGATGACTTCATGTAGGTGTTGAAGATGTGGATGCTGAATGTTGATGTAGATCTTTTTGGAGCAATCCTTTGGAGTGAGTTGCACTTTCAATACCTACATGGGTTAGTCCCACAAGGAACAAACAAGTATATCCATAGACATAGAGTGATACACACACAAAATGATGTCCATGAAATCATTAGGTTACCTTGTCCCTTGCCTTACCAACATGAGGGTTTGTGACTCCTTGAACTAGTGCAAGATATGGAAGTTGATTGCACTTGTCCTTGCCATAATGATATGAGTGAAATATGTTGGCGGAGTCACCTTCAAGAACTCTCTAGTTCTTCTCCTTCGGGATCCACATCATCTTGATGGGAATCCTTGGAGTTGTAGTTGTACTTGATGAGGTAGAACTTGACGTAGTCTTGGGAATCCACTTGACCAAGACCTTAGGTGCCTCTTCAAATGCATCATTCTCTTCTTGAAGCTTGTCCTTGCCTTTGTTCTTGTGGTCTTGTGGTGGAAGATCATCTTGTGCTTGTGTTCCCTTGAAGGAAGTAGGATCATACTTCTCTTGTTGAGGAACAAACTTCGCCTTGGGGTATTGATCTTCTTCCCACTCAACTCCATTGGCGTTGAACTTTCGCTCAAAACAAACACATTGATTCTTCGGTGCCTTCCTTGCTTATGCATACAATTTCCTCGAATTGCTTACTCCCGCAAGGCTCTTGTATACACCTTTCTCTATAATTCCCTTCAATAAGCTATTTTCTTGCTCAAGTGTAAATTGGCTAAGAGAATCATTAGTGGAATCAAGAGAACTACTAGAAGCAACAATATTGGATTTGACATTATTATTGTTACTACTAGAGGAAGAATCTTTCTTGATCTTGTTACTAGACTTGACTTGAGGCATGTAAGTAGATAAGAGTAAACGCTTGGCAATGTAAGAAGAACTTTTCTTACGGAGATCATCATTGATTGCTTTTAAGAACTCATGCTCTTGCTCAAGATTGAGCTTTTCAAAGCGTAACTTCTCATGAGCCCTTAAAAGTTCTCGATGATCTTCGAAGATAGTTTCATGAGCTAACTTAAGAGAGTTTAGTTATTTAGTTAGACGCTCAATCTTCTCCTTATCATTGTCATTCGTTTTATCTCGATTAGCATGATTAATTGACGTTTCATCATAGTATTCATCACTAGAGTTGTCAACAAGTAAATCATCATCCACAAGCAAGTCATCTTCATCACTATTGAAATCAACATACTCGTGGATGTCTTACCTTTGGACCTTTGGCCATGAAGCATCTTCCAATTCCTTCATTTGGTGACTCAAATATGTCGTAGGAGTTGGTTGACACAAGTGCTAGACCGGCAACACCTTCATCTTGAGTATATTCGGAGTCGGAGTGATAGCTTCTCTCGGAGTGATTGTCGGAGTCGGAGCCGGATACCCATTCACCAACATGAGTTTGATTTCTTTGTTTTATGTAGCTCTTTGAGGACTTGTCCTTCCTTTCCGAATCTTTGCTTCTCCGTGAGGTTCTTCGT
The DNA here is from genome assembly GCA_021605145.1 of Aegilops bicornis. NCBI lineage: Eukaryota > Viridiplantae > Streptophyta > Magnoliopsida > Poales > Poaceae > Aegilops > Aegilops bicornis. The sequence goes on from CM038671.1 coordinate 108,939,736, forward strand.
TCATAACGATCATCTCTACTCCTCCTCTCTCTTGGTGGTGATTCTTCTCTTCTACTTCTTCTTTTTGGAGAGTCTTCTCTTCTTTTGTAGGGTGCCGTACACTCATTGGAATAGTGTCCGGATCTCCCACAATTGTAGCAATTTTGCTCTCGACTAGAAGATCTTTTGTCATTGTAAGACCTTGACTTGGAGCTTCTTTCTTTGCTTCTACTCTTGTAGAATTTGTTGAAGTTCTTCACCATTAAGCTCAATTCTTCATTGAAGGTGTGTTTCTCACTTGATGACGTGGGGGATTCACTTGAGGCTTTGTAAGCACCACTTGACTTGTTGTGAAGTTCCTCCTTATCCTTAAGTGACATCTCACGAGCAGCAATTCTTCCAATGACTTCCGTTGGCTTGAGATCTTTGTAGTTTGGCATCATTTGAATCAATGTGCACACGGTATCATGCTTTCCATCCAATGCTCTTAGTATCTTCTTGATGATGAATCTGTCAGTCATCTCTTCACTCCCTAAGCCGGCAATCTCATTTGTGATAAGTGCAAGCCTAGAGTACATTTCAGCGACACCTTCACCATCCTTCATTTTGAACTTGTCAAGCTGACTTTGGAGCACATCCAATTTGGATTCCTTGACGGATTCGGTACCGTCATGCATATCAATCAAAGTATCCCAAATTTCCTTTGCATTCTCAAGACGGCTGATTTTGTTGAATTTTTCGGGGCACAATCCGTTGAAGATGATATCGCAAGCTTGAGCGTTGTATTGCAGCATCTTCAATTCTTCCGCATTAGCTTCACGGTTCGGCTCTCTCCCATCAAAGAATTCACCTTGCAAGACAATACAAATAATTGCCCAAACGGCGGGGTTATGTCCGAGAATATGCATTTTCATCTTATGCTTCCAACTAGCAAAATTAATACCATCAAAGTAAGGACCTCTATGGTGATAATTTCCCTCGCTAGACGCCATACTCTCCTAGGTTGTGAAACCAAGGCTATGACCACCAAAAGCTATGGAAACCAAAGCAAATGGAGACCAAGCTCTGATACCACTTGTAGGACCTTGAAGTATGTCTAGAGGGGGGTGATTAGACTACTTGACCAATTAAAAACTTAGCCTTTCCCAGTTTTAGAGTTTGGCAGATTTTAGCTATCTTAGGACAAGTCAAGCAATCATCACACAATTCAAGCAAGCATGCAAAGAGTGTATGAGCAGCGGAAATTAAAGCATGCAACTTGCAAGAAAGTAAAGGGAAGGGTTTGGAGGATTCAAACGCAATTGGAGACACGGATGTTTTTGGCGTGGTTCCGATAGGTGGTGCTATCGCATACCTCCATGTTGATGGAGACTTCAACCCACGAAGGGTAACAGTTGCTGAGTCCACGGAGGGCTCCACCCACGAAAGGTCCACAAGTAGCAACCTTGTCCATCCCACCATGGCCGCCGCCCACGAAGGACTTGCCTCACTAGCGGTAGATCTTCACGAAGTAGGCGATCTCCTTGCCTTACAAACTCCTTGGTTCAACTCCACAATCTCGCTTGAGGCTCCCAAGTGACACCTAGCCAATCTATGAGACACCACTCTCCAAGAAGTAACAAATGGTGCGTTGATTATGAACTCCTTGATCTTGTGCTTCAAATGATAGTCTCCCCAACACTCAACTCTCTCTCATAGGATTGGGATCTGGTGGAAAGAAGATTTGAGTGGAAAGCAACTTGGGGAAGGCTAGAGATCAAGATTCATATGGTAGGAATGGAATATCTTGGTCTCAACACATGAGTAGGTGGTTCTCTCTCAGAAATGGTAAGTTGGAAGTGTAGGTTTGTTACGATGGCTCTCTCCACGAATGAAGAGGAGGTGGAGGGGTATATATAGCCTCCACACAAAATCTAACCCTTACACACAATTTACCAATCTCGGTGGGACCGAATCAACAAACTCGGTCAGACCGATTTTAGTAAACCTAGTGACCGTTAGGGTTTTCGGTGGGACTGACTTGCATCTCGGTAGGACCGATATGGTTAGGGTTTGTGGCAGTGGCTATGACATTTCGAATCGGTGCCGCCGGATAGTAAGAATCGATGAGACCGATTTTGGCTTTAGGTTTAGGTCATATGTGGATGTGAGAAAGTAGCTGAGGGTTTTGGAGCATATCACTAAGCACATGAAGCAAGAGGCTCATTAAGCAACACCTCATCCCTCCTTGATAGTATTGGCTTTTCCTATAGACTAAATGTGATCTTGAATCACTAAAATATAAAATGAAGAGTCTTGAGCTTTTGAGCTTGAGCCAATCCTTTGTCATTAGCATTTTGAGGGATCCACTTTCATCATCCATGCCATGCCATTCATTGAGCTTTCCTGAAATGTTCATCTTGGAATAGCATTAGCTCAATGAGCTATATGTTGTCATGGATTACCAAAACCACCTAGGGATAGTTGCACTTTCAGTTGAGCATGATGGGCTAGGGATAACTTATTTTAGTGTTGATATTTTGAAAGACATGGTTGCTTGTTGATACGCTTGAGTATCTAAATTATCATGTCAAAACTAGATTATTGCTTTGAATCACATAAAATTCCAAATCTCCATGCTATAAATAAAAGAATATGATATGACATGTTAGGCAGCATTCCACATCAAAAATTCTGTTTTTATCACTTACCTACTCGAGGACGAGTAGGAGTTAAGCTTGGGGATGCTGATACGTCTCCAACGTATCTATAATATTTGATTGTTCCATGCTGTTATATTATCAATCTTGGATGTTTTATAATCATTGTATAGTCATTTTATATCATTTTTTGGTACTAACCTATTGACATAGTGCCAAGTTCCAGTTGCTGTTTTCTGCATGTTTTTTACATCGCAGGAAATCAATATCAGACGGGGTCCAAATGCGACGAAACTTTACGGAGATTTTTTTGGACCAGAAGGAACATAATGGGTCCTAGCTGAGCCTGAGGGTGTGTCCCGAGGAGGGCACAACCCACCAGGGCGTGCCAGGAGGCCGAGGCGTGCCCTGGTGGGTTGTGCCCACCTCGGGTGCCCCTCAGACCGCCTCTTTGCTCTATAAATACCCCAATATTAATATTGATCCAGCCGCCGCAGAGTCCAGAACCACCAGATCGAATCTAGACACCGTCTCGGATGGGGTTCACCACCTCCATTGGTGCCTCTCCAATGATGCGTGAGTAGTTCTTTGTAGACCTTCGGGTCCGTAGTTAGTAGCTAGATGGCTTCCTCTCTCTCGCTGAATTCTCAATACAATGGTCTCTTGGAGATCCATACGATGTAACTCTTTTTGCGGTGTATTTGTTGGGATCTGATGAACTTTGAGTTTATAATCAACAACAACAACAACAACAACAAAGCCTTTAGTCCCAAACAAGTTGGGGTAGGCTAGAGGTGAAACCATAAGATCTCGCAACCAACTCATGGCTCTGGCACATGGATAGCAAGCTTCCACGCACCCCTGTCCATAGCTAGCTCTTTGGTGATACTCCAATCCTTCGTGTCTCTCTTAACGGACTCCTCCCATGTCAAATTCGGACTACCCCTGCCTCTCTTGACGTTCTCCGACGCTTTTAGCCGTCCGCTATGCACTGGAGCTTCTAGAGGATCATACTGAATATGCCCAAACCATCTCGCATTTATGTTGGACAAGCTTCTCCTCAATTGGTGCTACCCCAACTCTATCTCGTATATCATCATTCCGGACTCGATCCTTCCTCGTGTGGCCACACATCCATCTCAACATACGCATCTCCGCCACACCTAACTGTTGAACATGTCGCCTTTTAGTCGGCCAACACTCCACGCCATACAACATTGCGGGTCGAACCACCGTCCTGTAGAACTTGCCTTTTAGCTTTTGTGGCACTCTCTTGTCACAGAGAATGCTAGAAGCTTGGCGCTACTTCATCCATCCGGCTTTGATTCGATGGCTCACATCTTCATCAATACCCCCATCCTCCTGCAACATTGACCCCAAATATCGAAAGGTGTCCTTCTGAGGTACCACCTGGCCATCAAGGCTAACCTCCTCCTCCTCACACCTAGTAGTACTGAAATCGCACATCATGTACTCGGTTTTAGTTCTACTGAGCCTGAACCCTTTCGATTCCAAGGTTTGTCTCCATAACACTAACTTCCTATTTACCCCCGTCCGACTATCGTCAACTAGCACCACATCATCCGCAAAGAGAATACACCATGGGATATCTCCTTGTATATCCCTTGTGACCTCATCCATCACCAATGCAAAAAGATAAGGGCTCAAAGCTGACCCCTGATGTAGTCCTATCTTAATCGGGAAGTCATCGGTGTCGACATCACTTGTTCGAACACTTGTCACAACATTATCGTACATGTCCTTGATGAGGGTAATGTACTTTGCTGGGACTTTGTGTTTCTCCAAGGCCCACCACATGACATTCCGCGATATCCTGTCATAGGCCTTATCCAAGTCAATGAACACCATATGCAAGTCCTTCTTTTGCTCCCTATATATCTCCATAAGTTATCGTGCCAAGAAAATGGCTTCCATGGTCGACCTCCCAGGCATGAAACCAAACTGATTTTTGGTCACCCTTGTCATTCTTCTTAAGCGGTGCTCCGTCTCCATTCTTCAGGCATCTTGTTTGCCCGGAAAATGAGGTTGAAAAGCTTGGTTAGCCATACTATCGCTATGTCCCCGAGACCTTTCCACACACTACAAAAAAAGGCACATCCGTGACATTTTGGGCCGAACGATTTTTTTTCTGTCATACATATGACACTTCTATGACGATAATTGTGACAAAACCCGGTATCATCACAGATGTGGTGGGCTCCTACTTCTATGACAAAAACTCATGACAGAAAATGGGCTTTTCGTCCTGGGCGGGCCGGAGACGCAGCTGCATGACATTCTTTGGGCCGTCCATGTTGGAAAAAACTGTGGTAGAAGCGAGGGGGAGGAAAATTTTGGGGAGTTCCCGGTTACGGTGGGAGGTCGGGGCCGGCGATGCGCTGCTTTCTCAGACACGTGACGCGCATGTGCGTAGGCGTTGGCTCTAATCGAACCCGGCGAGGCGTTGCGCTTAATCGAACCCGGCGATTGCACTGCAGGCTAAGCGTTGCTTCGAACCGGAGCGATCGATCGATGGCTATTAATCGAACTCGATCGAGCGATTCTTCGCCATCGCCGCTAATCAAGCCGATCGATTGGATGAAGAATGAGCGCTATGGGGGGTTGGATGAACAGCGAGCGATGGCGTTGCCTCTGGATGAACAGGACCCCGTGGTGTGGTCGAGGGCTGGATGAACAGTAGACGGTGGAGGGGTGCCCGTGGAGGGGTGGTTGAACAGGACCCCGTGGCATGGAGGGCTGGATGAACAGTAGACGGTGGAGGAGTGGTTGAACAGTAGCCGGTGGAGTAGCGTGCGGTAGAGGCTGGACGAACAGGAGCCCGTGGAGGCTGGAGGAGGTCGACGGTAGCCCGTGGAGGCTGGAGGAGGTCGACGGTGGAGATGAACAGTATCCCGTGGAGTCCCATTTTGCGGTACACCACACCCCTCCCGACGAACATGACTCCCGTTTCGACCGTAGAAGGTCTGTTTCGTCCGTTTTGCTGTACGCCACACCCCTCCCGATCAACAGGACCCCCGTTTCGACCATAGGAGGTCCGTTTCCTCCGTTTTGTGGTACGCCACACCCCTCCCGATCAACAGGACCCCCGTTTCGACCATAGGAGGTCTGTTTCCTCCGTTTTGCGACGAGACCCTCCCGATGAACAGGATCCTGCTTTGAACATGGCCGGTCGAACACAAGGCCGTTTCCTCCGTTCTGTGGTACGCCAGGCCTCGTTTCCACCGGCTGTTCTGTCCAAGCCCTCCCGATGAACACGACGACACATTCCGTTCCGACCCAGCCGGTTGCCTCCCCATGAACACGAGGACGATGCTGTTTCTCCGTTCTGACCCAGCCATGTACACGAATCCTCGCCGTACATATGCGCGAGTAGGCGTTCGAGACCCTGCCCGTATGAACGTAAGTGGCCATATTTTCTTTCCTGCACCCTCGCCGATGTACGTACGTGTACATGCTACGTGCGCACCTCTACTACAACACGTGCGCGCCTCTACATCCACCAGTATATATGTACGTACACATTTGCGACCAGAATGACAACGCTACGTACACTTCGACCAGGTGGGTCCCGACTGTCAGGCACTTCCTTGCCTGCGAAGATGTTGCTGGTGGGTCCCAGCAGTCAGGGGGGCGAATCGTTTTTTTTGCCCGGACGCACTTCCTTGTGTGTGAAGATGTTGCTGGTGGGTCCCAGCAGTCAAGGGGGCGAATCGTTTTTTTGCCCGGACGCACTTCCTTGCGTGCGAAGATGTAGCTGGTGGGTCCCAGCGGTCAGGGGGGCGAATCGTTTTTTTGCCCGGACGCACTTCCTTGCGTTCGGAGATGTAGCTGGTGGGTCCCAGCAGTCATGGGGAAACTTTTTTTTTTGCAAAATACAGTGGCCCGTCTGGTGGGTCCCAGCTGTCAGGTGGAGGAATCATTATTTTCCGCATAATAAGGAGGCACTTCCTTGCTGCGGCCGTGGACACAGCTGTCAGCATCTCCACGTACAGTCCACGTCCGATGGAAGTCGTTCCTTAACCACGTTGACCACACCGCGCCGAGAGCACCAGGGCGGTGGACGACGGCGAGGCCTAGGAAGGGGACGACGGGGAGCAGGGGAAGACGCGACAGTGGAAGCCCGCATGGAGAGGAGTACGAGGGATCACTGGTTCGGCTGCGGTGTGAGGCTGCCGTCGCCGCAGGGCCTGGCCAGTGGTGGGAATAGTAGGGGGCGGTGAGGCCTCTGCCGCAGCACAGTCGGCCATGGGAGGCAAGAGCATGCGACACGACCGGCGCTGCTTTGGGCGGCTGGAGCAAGAAGACTAGAGGTTGAAGAAGCACTACGGCCGTTGGATGGACATCGTACGGTCACTGGAGCTAGAATCGTTCATATTGACTAGAGTTGACAAATGCCCCCGTCCCAGTCAACTTAGTAGGCCCACAAGTCAGCATCCCACCATGGTGGGTCCCAGCTAGCAGGGGGAGTATTCATTTTTTTGTGCGTAATAAGGAGGCACTTCTGGTGGGTCCGAGCTGACAATGGGGGGAACTTTTTTCGTGAAATATGCTGGCCCGTCCGGTGGGTCCCTGATAACCCACAAGTATAGGGGATCACAACAGTTTTCGAGGGTAAAGTATTCAACCCAAAATTGTTGATTCGACACAAGGGGAGCCAAAGAATATTCTCAAGTATTAGCAGCTGAGTTGTCAATTCAACCACACCTGGAAACTTAGTATCTGCAGCAAAGTGTTTAGTAGCAAAGTAATATGACAGTGGTGGTAACGGTTACAAAAGTAAAGACAACAAAAGTAATGTTTTTGGTATTTTGTAGTGATTGTAACAGTAGCAACGGAAAAGTAAATAAGCGTAAACCAATATATGTGGAGCTCGTAGGCACCGGATTAGTGATGGATAATTATGCCGGATGTGGTTCGTCATGTAACAGTCATAACATAGGGTGACACAGAACTAGCTCCAGTTCATTAATGTAATGTAGGCATGTATTCCGTAAATAGTCATACGTGCTTATGGAAAAGAACTTGCATGACATCTTTTGTCCTACCCTCCCGTGGCAGCAGGGTCCTATTGGAAACTAAGGGATATTAAGGCCTCCTTTTAATGGAGAACCGGAACAAAGCATTAGCACATAGTGAATACATGGACTCCTCAAACTATGGTCATCACCGGGAGTGGTCCCGATTATTGTCACTGGGTTGCGGATCATAACACATAGTAGGTGACTATAGACTTGCAAGATAGGATCAAGAACACACATATATTCATGAAAACATAATAGGTTCAGATCTGAAATCATGGCACTCGGGCCCTAGTGACAAGCATTAAGCATAGCAAAGTCATAGAAACATCAATCTCAGAACATAGTGGATTAGGGATCAAACCCTAACAAAACTAACTCAATTACATGATAAATCTCATCCAACCCATCACCGTCCAGCAAGCCTACGATGGAATTACTCACGCACGGCGGTGAGCATCATGAAATTGGTGATGGAGGATGGTTGATGATGACGACGGCGACGAATCCCCCTCTCCGGAGCCCGGAACGGACTCCAGATCAGCCCTCCCAAGAGAGATTAGGGCTTGGCAGCGGCTCCGTATCGTAAAACGCGATGAAACTTTCTCTCTAATTTTTTTCTCCCCGAAAGCCAAAGCCAATATATGGAGTTAGAGTTGGCGTCAGACGGGCTCCAGGGGGCCCACGAGGTAGGGGGGCGCGCCCAGGAGGGGGGCGCGCCCCCCACCCTCATGGACAGGGTGTGGGCCCCCTGGTCTTCATCTTTGGCGAGGATTTTTTATTATTTTTATAAGACATCCCGTGGAGTTTCAGGTCATTCCGAGAACTTTTGTTTTCTGCACATAAAACAACATCATGGCAATTCTGCTGAAAACAGCGTCAGTCCGGGTTAGTTCCATTCAAATCATACAAGTTAGAGTCCAAAACAAGGGCAAAAATGTTTGGAAAAGTAGATACGATGGAGACGTATCAACTCCCTCAAGCTGAAACCCTTGCTTGTCCTCAAGCAATTCAGTTGACAAACTGAAAGAGAAAAAGAAAAACTTTTATAAACTCTGTTTGCTCTTGTTGTTCTACTTATGTCAAGCCAGCATTCAGGTTTTCAGCAAAGATCATAACTAACCACATTTGCAATAATTCTCAGGTCTCATGTTTACTCATATCATTAGCATAATCAGCTATCAGGTCATAATAATAAATCTCGGATGACAACACTTTCTCAAAACAATCATAATATGATATAACAAGATGGTATCTCGCTAGCCCTTTCTGAGACCGCAAAACATAAATGCAGAGCACCTTGAAAGATCAAGGACTGACTAGACATTGTAATTCATGGTAAAAGAGATCCAATCACAGTCATACCCGATATAAATTAACAATAATGAATGCAAATGACAGCTGTGCTCTCCAGCTAGTGCTTTTTAATAAGAGGGTGATGACTCAACATGAAAGTAAATAGATAGGCCCTTCGCAGAGGGAAGCAGGGATTTGTAGAGGTGCCAGAGCTCGATTTTGAAATAGAGATTAATTATATTTTGAGCGGCATACTTTCATTGTCAACATAACAACTAAGAGATAACAATATCTTCCATGCTAAACAAATTATAGGCGGTTCCCAAACATAATGGTAAAGTTTATACTCCCCGTCCTCCACAAGCATCAATCCATGGCTTGCTTGAAACAACGAGTGCCTCCAACATTCAGCGGGTCCCAGGGGGAGTTTTGTTTGCAATTATTTTGATTTAGTTTGCATAAAGCATGGGCCTGGGCATCCCGGTGACCAGCCATTTTCTCGTGAGTGAGGAGCGGAGTCCACTCCTCTTGAGAATAACCCGCCTAACACGGAAGATAAGGGCAGCACTAGTTGATATATGAGCTATTCGAGCATGCAAAACATAATGTTTATTTGAAGGTTTAGAGTTTGGCACATACAAATTTACTTAGAACGGCAGGTAGATACCGCATATAGGAAGGAACAGTGGACTCATATGGAATAACTCTGGGGTTTGAGGGATTGGATGCACAAGCAGTATTCCCGCTTAGTACAGGTGAAGGCTAGCAAAAGACTGGGAAGCGACCAACTAGAGAGCGACAACATTCATGAACATGCATTAAAATTAATAAACATTGAATACAAGCATGAGTAGGATATAATCCACCATGAACATAAATATCGTAAAGGCTATGTTGATTTGTTTCAACTACATGCGTGAACATGTGCCAAGTCAAGTCACTTAAATCATTCAAAGGAGGATACCACCCCATCATACCACATCACAACCATTTTATTAGCATGTTGGCATGCAAGGTAAACCATTATAACTCATAGCTAATCAAGCATGGCATGAGCAACTATGATCTCTAATTGTCATTGCAAGCATGTTTGTTCATAATAAGCTGAATCGGGAACGATGGACTCATCATATTTACAAAAACAAAAGAGGTCGAGTTCATACCAGTTTTTCCCATCTCAGTCAGTCCATCATATATGTTGTCATAATTGCCTTTCACTTGCACGACCGAACGGTGTGAGTAATAATAAGAGTGCACATGCATTGGACTAAGCTAGAATCTGCGAGCATTCAATAAACATGAGAAGACAAGGCAATATGGGCTCTTGGTTAAATCAACAATGACGCATATAAGAGCCACTTCAAAAATTTAACCATGGTCTTCTCCTACTGACCCCCAAAGAAAAGAAAAGAAATAAAACTATTTACACGGGAAAGCTCCCAACAAGCAAAAGAAGAAAGGGAAATATTTTTGGGTTTTCTTTTTAATTACTACTATAGCAGGAAAAATAAACTACTACTGATTTTTTTGGTTTTTCCTAAGGTTTAACAAACACACAATAAGAAAGCAGGAAAAAGAAAATAAACTAGCATGGATATTACAGTGAAAGAGTATGAGCACCGACATCTAGCAATGAGTGTGTGTGAACATGAATGTAATGTCGGTGATAAATACGTACTCCCCCAAGCTTAGGCTTTTGGCCTAAGTTGGTCTATTGCCAGGGATAGCCCGGCTGATACCCGTAGGTGTAGCTGGGGTCGTACTGTGATGCAGCGGCTATCGCCTCCTGAGCTGCAGCGTGGCGTCGAGCCCCCTCCGCTCTCCTCTAGTACTCATCTGCCCCCTCTCTGGTAATAATATATCTCCCTTTTGTGCGAAGATGAAAACTCAAACCTCCCCACAAATGAACTTGTGAGATCACGATACTGGGGGCATTTGTCAGCTTCAAAATCCTCAAGGCCGCCATTACGCAAATATGCATTAAATTCTTCTTTGATTCCCGCTTGATCCATAAAATTTTCCGAAGGCCATTCGCAGGGCCTCACAAGAGCATCTCTTGGTGGTTCCTCGTCAGCATCACACATTGCAAGCCTTGGACCTTGCTTCCTTGAAGAACCACCTTGGAACATCTTCCTAAGCAGATTGTTTTTTTCTGATAAATAATTCTGAAATTTTTAGTAACTTCAAACAAAAGTGAACCAACTTCAATAAAACTGATAGCAACTACTCATACAAGTGCCTAGAGCATTTATCAAGCATTAGAACTACTTGGAACCATATAAATTTGACATGCAAGCTCAAGAACATGGTCACCTATGCAGCACAAATTTGTAATGAATAAAACACTAGAACAAAAACTAATTGGACCGATGGAGGACTCACATACCAAGGAACAATCTCCCCAAGCAGTTTTGCGAGAGGTGCTTTGAGCAAGGAGATTGAAAATCACAGCAAAAGTGGCTGGAACATGAGCTTGAGTTGGTTTCTCGGGTTTGTGTGAGGCAGAGGAAGAAGATGGGTGCAGGGATAAGTGGAGGAGGGCCACCATGGGCCCCACGAGGTAGGGGCGCGCCCAGGTAGGCGCGCCCTCCACCTCGTGGCAGTGGCGCCTCCCCATGTAATTTTTGCACTAAAAATGCTCAAATATTCCCGAAAAATCATATTGAATTGGCATGGCATTTTGAGGACTTTTATTTTCGAGATATTTTTATATTGCACGGATAAATCAGGAAACAGACAGAAAAATACTATTTTACTTTATTTCTACTAAGGAACAGAAAATATAAAGAGGGTACAGAAGGTTGTGCTTCTAGTTTCATCCATCTCATGCTCATCAAAAAGAATCCACTAACAAGGTTGATCAAGTCTTGTTAACAAACTCATTCCGACAATCATGGAACCGGAGAAATTTTGAATAACACTATGTTACCGCAACGGGGATATGGACATCCCCAATAATAAGTATATCATATTTCTTGTTGACAGTGGGGAGAGGAAATTCAAAACCTCCAAATATAATCGATGGAATTTTTCGAATAGAATTGATACTATGAACTTGAGGTTGTTTCCTCGGAAAGTGTACCGTATGCTCATTACCATTAACACGAAAAGTGACATTGGCTTTGTTGCAATCAATAACAGCCCCTGCAGTGTTAAGGAAAGGTCTTCCAAGAATAATAGACATACTATCGTCCTCGGGAATATCAACAATAACAAAGTCCGTTAAAATAGTAACGTTTGCAACCACAACAGGCACATCCTCACAAATACCGACAGGTATAGTAGTTGATTTATCAGCCATTTGCAAAGATATTTCAGTAGGTGTCAACTTATTCAAGTCAAGTCTACGATATAAAGAGAGAGGCATAACACTAACACCGGCTCCAAGATCACATAAAGCAGTTTTAACATAATTTCTTTTAATGGAGCATGGTATAGTAGGTACTCCTGGATCTCCAAGTTTCTTTGGTATTCCACCCTTAAAAGTATAATTAGCAAGCATGCATGGTGGAAATTTCAGTTTCCAGTATCTTTCTCTTATTTGTAACAATATCATTCATATATTTAGCGTAAGGATTCATTTTGAGCATATCAGTCAATCGCATACGCAAAAAGATGGGTCTAATCATTTCAGCAAAGCGCTCAAAATCCTCATCATCCTTTTTCTTGGATGGTTTCAGAGGAAAAGGCATGGGTTTCTAAACCCATGGCTCTCTTTCTTTACCATGTTTCCTAGCAACGAAGTCTCCTTTAGCATAACGTTGATTCTTTGATTGTGGGTTATCAAGATCAAAAGCAGGTTCAACTTCTACATCATTATCATTACTAGGTTGAGCATCATCATGAATATCATCATTAACACTTTCACTAGGTTCATGTTCATTACCAGATTGTGTTTCAGCATCATACATAGAAATATCATTTGGATTATCAGGTGATTCAGCAATAGGTTCACTAGAAGTTTGCACAGTTCTATCATTTTTCTTTTTCTTCCTTTTAGAAGAACTATGCATATCAATATTATTTCTCTGAGAATCTTGCTCGATTCTCTTAGGGTGGCCTTCGTGATACAAAGGTTCTGAGTCATTCTACCAGTTCTAGTAGCCACTCTAACAACATAATCATTTTTCTTACTATTCATTTCATCAAGCACTTCTTTCTCGAGCTTTAAGTACTTGTTCTACTTGAGTGGTAACCATAGAAGCATGTTTGCTAACAAGTTTAAGTTCACCTCTAATATTAGCCATATAATCACTCAAGCGTTTAATCATAAAGGTATTCTGTTTTAATTGTCTACCAAAATAAGCATTGAAGTCATCTTGCTTAAACATAAAGTTATCAAACTCATCCAAGCACTGACTAGCAATTTTAGTAGGAGGGACTTCAGCTTTATCATATCTATAGAGAGAATTTACCTTTACTATCTGTGTCAGGTTATCGGGATCAGGAGGTTCTTCAGTGACTAAAGAATTGAGATCATACACTTGTTCAACAGGCGGTAAATTAAGACCATGTATTTCTTCAATAGGTGGTAAATTCTTAACATCTTCAACTTTAATACCTTTTTCTTTCATAGATTTCTTTGCCTCTTGCATATCTTCAGGGATCGAGAAATAGAACACCTCTCTTAAATCGGAGTTGGTTTAGGAATAGGCTCGATGGTGGCTCAGGAGCTGGCTCGGAAGTTGGCTCAGGAGGTGCCCAACTATTTCCATTTGTCAACATATTGTTCAATAAAATTTCAGCTTCATCCGGTGTTCTTTCCCTGAAAAGAGAACCAGCACAACTATCCAGGTAATCTCTGGAAGCATCGGTTAGTCCATTATAACAGATATCAAGTATTTTAGGTTTCTTAAGAGGATGATCATGCAAAGCATTAAGTAACTTGAGAAGCCTCCCCCAAGCTTGTGGGAGACTCTCTTCTTCAATTTGCACGAAGTTGTATTTTTCCCTCAAAGCTGCTTGTTTCTTATGAGCAGGAAATATTTAGCAGAGAAGTAATAAATCATATCACAGGGACTACGCACACAACCAGGATCAAGAGAATTAAACCATATCTTAGCGTCATCCTTTAATGAGAACGGAAATATTTTGAGTATATAAAAGTAACGCGATCTCTCATCATTAGTAAACAGGGCAGCTATATCATTTAGCTTAGTAAGATGTGCCACAACAGTTTCAGATTCATAGCCATAAAAAGGATCAGATTCAACCAAAGTAATTATATCAGGATCAACAGAGAACTCATAATCCTTATCAAGAACACAGATAGGTGAAGTAGCAAAAGCAGGGTCAGGTCTCATCCTATCTCTTAGAGATTCTTTACTCCATTTAACTAACAGCCTCTTAAGTTCATATCTATCCTTGCAAGCAAAAATAGCAGTAGAATATTCAACATAAAAAAGATAACCCTCAGGAATAGCAGGCATATTTTCATCATCACTTTCATCATTGTATTCAGTTTCAATATTTTCTCTTTCTCTAGACCTAGAAATTTGTTCATCTAGAAATTCACCAAGGGGCACAGTAGTATCAAGCTACGTAAGTAGTTTCATCATAAGTATCATGCATAGCAGAAGTGGCATCATCAATAACATGTGACATATCAGAACGAATAGCAGAAGCAGGTTTAGGTGTCGCAAGCTTACTCATAACATAAGTTGAATCAAGTGCAGAGCTAGATGGCAGTTCCTTACCTCCCCTCATAGTTGAGGGATAAATTATTGTCTTAGCGTCTTACAAGTTCTTCATAGTGTCCAGCAAATATAAATCCCAAGTGACTCAAAGAATAGAGCTATGCTCCCCGGCAACGGTGCCAGAAAAAGGTCTTGATAACCCACAAGTATAGGGGATCGCAACAGTATTCGAGGGTAAAGTATTCAACCCAAATTTGTTGATTCGACGGAAGGGGAGCCAAAAAATATTCTCAAGTATTAGCAGCTGAGTTGTCAATTCAACCACACCTGGAAACTTAGTATCTGCAGCAAAGTGTTTAGTAGCAAAGTAATATGATAGTGGTGGTAACGGTAACAAAAGTAAAGACATCAAAAGTAATGTTTTTGGTATTTTGTAGTGATTGTAACAAAGAGTAACGGAAAAGTAAATAAGCGTAAACCAGTATATGGAGAGCTCGTAGGCACCGGATCAGTGATGGATAATTATGCCGGATGTGGTTCGTCATGTAACAGTCATAACATAGGGTGACATAGAACTAGCTCCAGTTCATTAATGTAATGTAGGCATGTATTCCGTAAATAGTCATACATGCTTATGGAAAAGAACTTGCATGACATCTTTTGTCCTACCCTCCCGTGGCAGCGCGGTCCTATTGGAAACTAAGGGATATTAAGGCCTCCTTTTAATAGAGAACCGGAACAAAGCATTAGCACATAGTGAATACATGAACTCCTCAAACTATGGTCATCAGCGGAGGGGTCCCATTATTGTCACTTGGGTTGCGGATCATAACACATAGTAGGTGACTATAGACTTGCAAGATAGGATCAAGAACACACATATATTCATGAAAACATAATAGGTTCAGATCTGAAATCATGGCACTCGGGCCCTAGTGACAAGCATTAAGCATAGCAAAGTCATAGCAACATCAATCTCAGAACATAGTGGATACTAGGGATCAAACCCTAACAAAACTAACTCGATTATATGATAAATCTCATCCAACCCATCACCGTCCAGCAAGCCTATGATGGAATTACTCACGCCGCGGCGGTGAGCATCATGATATTGGTGATGGAGGATGGTTGATGATAATGACGACGACGAATCCCTCTCCGGAGCCCCGAACGGACTCCAGATCAGCCCTCCCGGGAGAGATTAGGGCTTGGCGGCGGCTCCGTATCGTAAAACGCGATGAAACTTTCTCTCTGATTTTTTTCTCCCCGAAAGCCAATATATGGAGTTGGAGTTGGCGTCGGAGGGTCTCCAGGGGGCCCACGAGGTAGGGGGCGCGCCCAGGAGGGGGGGGGGCGCCCCCACCCTCGTGGACAGGGTGTGGGCCCCCTGGTCTTCATCTTTGGCGAGGATTTATTATTATTTTTTATAAGACATCCCGTGGAGTTTCAGGTCATTCCGAGAACTTTTGTTTTCTGCACATAAAATAACGTCATGGCAATTCTGCTGAAAACAGCGTCAGTCCGGGTAAGTTCCATTCAAATCATACTAGTTAGAGTCCAAAACAAGGGCAAAAGTGTTTCGAAAAGTAGATACGACGGAGACGTATCAGTCCCAGAAGTCAGGGGGGAAACGTTTTTTTCGCGAAATAAGGTGGCTTGTCTGGTGGGTCCCTGCTGTCAGGTGGAGGAATAATTATTTTGCGCATAATAAGGAGGCACTTCCTTGCGGCCGCCTGGACCCAGCTGTCAGCCTCTCCACGTATAGTACTCTTCCGATGGAAGTCGGTCGTTGACCACGTTGACCACGCCGCGCCGAGAGCACCAGGGCGGTGGTCTGGACGACGGCGAGCCCTAGGAAGGGGATGACGCAGAGCCGGGGAAGACGCAGCAGTGGAAGCCAGCGGAGAGAAGTACGAGGTTCACTTGGTTCGGCTGCGGTGTGAGGCTACCGTCGCCACGAGAATAACAGGGGTGTGGGTGAGTAGAGGGATGGCTGGCCAGCGGTGGGAGTAATGCAGGCGGTGAGGCCTCCGCGGCATCACAGCCGGCCACGGGAGGCGGAGCATGCGACACGACCGGGCGCTGCTTTGGTAATTTGGAGCAAGAAGACCAGAGGTTGAAGAAGCACTACGGCCGTTGGATGGACATCGTCACGATCACTGCAGCTAGAATCGTTTATATTGACTAAGTTGACAAAGCCCTTGGTACACGTCAACTTAGTAGGCCTGACTCGGATTTGGCAGAGAACATATAGCCCATTTGCGATTTGTAAGAATGTACAACCCATTTTTTAATTCTAATGGAATTTACTACAGCCCATTTACAGTTTGTTAAAAGTACAACCCAACTTCTAGCTAGGACAACGATTAATAATTTCAAACAACTGCTCAAAACAGAATTCAAAAAAATTCCCACATTTTGGTGGGATCCGGAATATTTTTATCCGATATTTCTAGTCAGGTTAAACATAATTTCAAAATAAAGTTGTATTACGTCAAAATCCAACGAAATATTGCGCGCGCAACAAGTAATGAAATTAAAATTTTCAAATTCCACAAATTATATATTTTTCAAACTAATTACGTGTTTGGTGCATAGTAACGACCCAGTTATTATAATTACATCCCATTTATTATTTCTTAAAGTCCATTTTCTTGTTAAGCCTAATGCATACCTCCTAGGAAGGTTTGCAGCCCAGCGGGGCGGAGAATAACAAGTTGACCCGGATATTGTGTACAACTGTCGGCCAAGTTGCATTGCTGATGTTGAAAAAAGGCCTGTGTAGTACAGTACAACCTAACATGGTTACTCAGCCCACACTTAGCGACGCCGGAAAGGCCCAAACAAGGCTTCTGTACAACTTTTTGAAGTCACTGAGCTCAATTAATAACTTAAGAAAAAAGTTAGATTACAGTGGAACCTAATTAAAAGCTGTCACGAGCAAATAAATAATTCAACGGGTCCCACTTGTGCGTGTGCGTGCGCGCGCGCGCGTGTGTGTGTGAGAGAGAGAGAGAGATAGAGAGAGACCCATCGGTCGATGCTCGTAAATACATCTTTCAGCCATATGCATTACTGATGCTCAGTAAAAACTTATATAGTTGACACAATCATATAGAACATCATAGCACCTTTGAACTTGCATACAAAATTTCACGCAGGCGGCACAATCAGGATGGAAGCAGTGGATCGCTACGGGAAGGGCTATGTGGAAACCAACGAAGTCGTATATAACGGGTCATCGTCTTTATAAATGACAGGGAAATATCTTGAATGTTGTGCAAAGAAAACAGACAGACAACACAATAAGTTCTGCTAGCACATTAAGTTGACGTACAACCCTTTCTAAAAAAAGTGCTTGAAAGAGGTTCCGACCATGGAGGCCGATTAGGGTGGCAGGCAATGAGGAGCCCGGGTATGCGGGCTGGAGGAGTACGGCGTTGTCGTCCGCGAGCTTCTTGAGGACGGTGAACTTGTTGCTAGTGGCAACGATCATCTGGTCCAACTGAGAGTCGTAGTTGGCGTCGACGGCGGCCATCCACCAGCCGGTCTCCAACACCGTCTGGAGACGATCCTCGGTGCCAAGCCGCAGGCCGACATCGTGGACCATCTGGTGCAGCCGCTGGCTGCTCACGCACATCGCCGCCATGGGTCTGGAGTGAGCTCTTTTGCGCTTAGTGTAGGTGCTTAGGCAAATGCTTAGGTGCGTACGATGTGGTAGATGCATTGGAATGGAGGGGCGCCTTTATATGAGGGCAATGAGGGCAAACTGCGTTGCATTCACATCGTGCATCCTCTTTTCCCGGACCTCCTCCCATTACTTCCCTCATGCATTAATTGAAGGAGGATGCATTGGCCGTTCAACATATCAGGAACCGCTATTCCCTCCCTCGTCTACATTAAAGCCGTATCGGGAACTGCACTGCCGTCTAGGTGAGTATTAAGTCATCTTACGAAAACCAAATAGTAAACACATAGGCGTGGTGCATTAACTCTCACGTTGTTTCTTATTTTTTGACATAAATAGAGGAATCAACCAAGAAGAGATGTGGGGCTTGTATGCTTTTAATGACTTGAGACTATCAAACATGACATGCAGTGGTCAGTTCGTTGCACAAGAACAAATAAAACCCACGTCAGCACACACGCATCTTATAGCATCACATCTAATGGCTATAAAAGATGAATGAGACCAAATTATATCTCATCTAGATGAGTTCTAGCAAAACTGTATTAATAATACTTAGTACTCCTGCGCCATGTATCATATATTAGTATCATGTAGTACTTTATTTATTGCCATGTAAGACACATAGTAGTACTCAACTCTCTCTCTTTCTTCATTTAATTCTATGACACCTCATCAAAATTGCTAAGGCTAGTACCATTACAACCAGCCTTAGCAAATACTAAACATTAAGTTCTGTCGTTTTCCTCTCCACCATGGTCACCTAGACGGAGGGAGTATACTACGCGGGCTTTTCCTGCGCGGTAGGCGGGGCAGTTCCGCCTAGTCGGTTCGACAGAGACGCGAGAAGACGAGGGAGTAGGCTGCTGCAAACGTAGGGCTGTGTGATTTGACAGCGAGTTACTGCTGGACAGGTGGGGCCCCGTGATTTGACTTGCCATTATCATTTTAACTGCGGCGCTACGACCGGCGTGAGTCTCCCGATTCCTGACCACCTCCATACAGGTGCCTCTCCCAATGCTCCACCATGTAGTAGAGGCTGGCTCTTGCATGAGAGCCCACTTCTCCACTTTTTCCTTGCCTCTCTTTCCTCCACATATGCAAAAATGCCATGTAAAGCGCACTATTGTACTTACTTGCTCCTACAGGTGCTTAAGCTTGCCACATAGGCATAAAGTCCGATGTGGCAAGTTAATCCAGAAGAGAGAGACTAGTTTGGTGACCCAAGAAAGAAAGCGGTGCTAAGCGTGTGTACCTAGGTGAAAAAGACAATTTTGAGTCTATAGCTAATTAAATGAAGCAAACTTAGCAACACCATTTCATTGGAAGAGGTCACTCCTTGGCAAATGCAATAAATACTAGTACTCTCATGTCCCATAATATAAGAACGTTTTTAGCACTACACCAGTGTCAAAAACTTTCTTATATTATGGGACGGAGGGAAAATCTGAAAAAGATAGAGAGAAGTAAAAAAACACTTATAGCCAACCTTGTAGCCAACCTTGTTGTAGTATGAGTAACTAAGTGATGACTATGTATGACATGCCAACATCGGATAGCCTAACGCCCGTGTTAAATCTCCAAAGGCGAGCGCCGCGAATGACGCGACGTGGTAGGCGCGACCATGATACGGGCTTCTGGCAGCCCTTGGATCTGAGATCAAACGGTCGCATGCTAAGTTGCTGAAAATTTGCAGAATAACCCTCCAGGATAGGATATTCACCCACAGGTCTAGAATCACGCCATGCAACCGTTCGATCTCAGATCCAAGCGCTCTCAGAAGCCCATATCATGGGAGAATGGAAAGCCACTACCCTGCCGTTCGCACGCTGGCAGTTCGCTCCTACTCGTCCCCGCACATCCTTCAATACTACGGCGGTTCGCTCCTAGTCGTCCCGTCCATTCACATTATGGCAGTTCCACTAATCCTAACCCTCCTCCCAAATCCATGGCGTCCCAAATCTCCACGATCGGCGGTGAGTACAAGGTTAGAACCATCACCGGCGATGAGTTCGACGTCATCTACACCCGTTCTTCCGCGACGGTGAAAGGATGCCTTTCTCGCTTCAGACGCATGTTCAAAAACTCAGATGATGAGTGGGTCACTGGGCTAGATGTTGAGTACACCACAGTCCTGGGACGAGAGAAGGATCTAAAGGACGAAGAGAGGATGAAGCCCGCCGTGATCCAGGTTTGCGTAGATAACGTTTGCTTGGTCTACCACATATGCCATGCCGACGTTGAGTGCCAGGATTTAAGAACGTCCTCAAGGACAAAACAGTGAAATTCGTTACTATAGACTTTAAGAACGACAAAGAAGTCCTGGGTCGGATAGGCCTCGTTGTAGGCAACCCCTTCGACCTCCAGAAGAATCGGCTGGTGCCCTCTCGTCAGCCTTCAATGATGACCCTGGCAGGAGCCATGGTTCATCCTTCATATTGTAAACTGGAGAAACCTCATTACACGTTTCATCGTCTTGCATGGCAGCGGAATGTACTAGATATAGACCACATCCACTACACTGCAATGGATGGCTACCTTTGCTTCAATATCTACAAGGGTTGGATGAAGAGCAACAGCCAAGTGTGCGGTTCAAGCAAAGAAGTATCAGCCAAGAGGAAGAGGGACAAGGACGAAGTCGAGGACGTGGACGAGGACTCCGAGTAAGGTGGCAGTGTCGTTGCTCATGGTGGTTCTAAAGTTCTAATGCAGTGTCTACCGGATTAGTTGCATAGTTTAATTTCAGGTGTGCTTAATTTAATTTGAGGGGTGTGTTGTGCTGAGCCCCCAGCAGAACTATGTTATGTTTATTCTTGTTACTTTAACTCTTCAGTACGTACATACTAGTATTTCTTACATTTCATCTTTTAGTTGGTATAGTACTACCACTCATTTCTTCACATTATATATGTACAATATATATGGCCAACATCATATAGCCAGCAGTTTAGTTGTCAAAGAATTTCAAGGTGCTTAGTTTTGTCAAAGAATTCCAGGGTGCTTAGTTTTATATGAAGGGTGGGTTGTAAACTTGTGCTGGACACCATTATTGTGACAAGCCTTTTTAATAGTACTATATGCATAATTTGGCGACGAGCGCTCTCTATATGTACCACCTTTTTTTTAGTTTCAAGTTTTGCTCCATGGCACAATCCATCGATACTACTACTACTACTGTACAAAAGTGGAGTATATACATTTCTTAAAAGGCTAGAGGCCGGGGCAGTCTAGCTTGTTCGGTTTCACGAGAGGCGAGGGCCTTTGTGATTTGACGGCTCATTACTGCTGTCAAATCGAATAGTACAGCGCCGCCCGCTGCATGCCCGACGCCTCCATTAAACCCCTCCGTTAAACCCGCATGCAAACCGAGAATCCTACTCCGGCCACACGTCCGTTCATGAGCGGGCCGGAAATAAACGCAACACCGGCCGAGCTCCTCCCGTCCGCCCCCAATTTAAACAAGGCCAGACGCCGGCCAAGCTCCTACCATCCGCCCTCTATTTACACGTGGCCAGACAGACAACGGGCAAGAATCGCACCCCTCCGCCGCTCCCCCATCTCCTCCTTCACCATTTTCTCCACTCTTCCGATGGCTTCCGATGAGCCGTTCTCCGGCATATTACCCGGCTGGGTGGCACCCCGAGCCCTCCGGATACGGGCAAGGCCGCTCGGTGCTTCAGCAACCTCGCTTGGCCTGACGGAGCCAGTTGCCGCCCCAAGCAGGCGCGTGGTTCAGCAACTCGCCGCTCCAGTTCAACTCGATGAGGAGTGGCGAGTTGCTCCACGCCGCACGCGGCGGCAGCACGCTACGGGCGCTGCCGCCGTTGCTGCGTCGCTGCGCCACCGGTGTCTGTGGTGGCCGTGCCTCCCGTGTCTGTGGGCGCGCCTCCCGTGCGTGCGGCAGCGCCATGCAGGCAGAGACAGAAGTCGGGTGCGTGGAGAGTGATGAGTCGGTGGCCAGCTTCTCCGTGTCCGCCGCCATCATCAAGGATAAGTAGAACACGGGAGGCCGCCGCCACTTGGGACCCATGAAGGCCACCGCCGAGGCGACGACCGCGGATTCAGGTGGTTTCTTTGCTGCTTCGTCTCTTCCAAGGACCTTCGTCGACCTCGCAAGTGTCTGGCGGACATGAGGAAGACAAAGGGATCCACGGGCGGCTATTTAGAACTAAAATAAGTCTAGATACATCCATTCTGGGACAAGTATTTCCGGAGTATTAATTATACAAGAGAGCCGGATTGGCACCTCTTAGTTCATGTAAATGTATTGAAATCCATCATGTTTATATGAAGATCCGACTTTTTTATACGAAATCCTTCATGCTTATATGAAATCAGTCCGTGTTTGCACGAATTTCATCTAGTTGGTTAGAGTTGTAAAAATGTATGCCGCTGGCGTTTGATGTCGTCCTCCGTGGAAGGAAGCGGGAGGAAATTTGCCGGCTGCCGTTGGAGATGCTCTTTATGCTGGAAATAATAGAGTGATATCCAATCCATTTGAGTTAATTGCCTGTATGATTGTCCCTCTGTAAAAAGTTAATTGCATGTACGATGTACACGTGACTTGCGGTGGTGGCTACAACTTCGCAGAGAAAGTTAAAAAGAAACAAGTCCATCATTAATATTGTATTCAAAGTACTATATGGGTTCCACTATCAGTACAGTAGAGAAAGAAGTATATATTAAATAAGTAGAGTAATATATAATATAAAAATCTAAAGTTAAAAGACAGAATTTGAACTCATGTCATCGCGTTGCGAGCATCCGACGCTAACCAGCCCAACACATTTTTGTTGTAGACCATGCAGAGATATATCTCCATGTCTACTCTTATATATACTCCATTCGTTCCTAAATATTTATCTTTTTCAGATTTCAAATGGACTACCACATATGGATATATCTCCATCTACTCTTATATATACTCCATTCATTTCATTTTGCTCCGTATGTCTTTTCAGGAAGGGGTCAGATTTGTCCTTGATTTATTTATGAGGTATCCATATGGCACAGGACCGCCAAGAAAAGAGGGTAACATCAAAATTATGGACTACTTTTTTGAGTATGTTGGTAAGGTCCGGTCATAGTCACTTGATGAAATCTCTAAAAAGACAAATACTCCCTCCGTCCGGAAATACTTGTCATCAAAATGGATAAAAGGAAATGTATCTAGGCGTATTTTAGTTTAGATACATCTCTTTTTATCCATTTTGATGACAAGTATCTTCGGACGGAGGGAGTAGAAAACAGAGTTGGTGATGATGGTATGCGTGTCATCCTGCAATATAGGCCGTCAGATTTATATCTAACAGATAGGAAAGAAACTATGGCAATTTTGCAAAAATATACCCACACATCTCTCCACGTTCGCAAATAAGGCCTTCCCTCGTTCAGCCTTTTCTCTCACAAGATAAACTACTCATACAAATGCATCTTGATGTTCCGTACAACGCACGGGCAGCTAGCTAATTTCTTTTAAAATAGTTGCTGCGATAATTGGGTTGAAGTGATATATTTTATGTCTGCCCTGAATGATTTCAGATTCACTAGTAGTAACAAATAAAAGGTTGCCTTGTTAATTAACAGAAAACAGGGTGAAACTATCAAATGAGGCCGGTAAAAAACAAGGCACACTGGGTTCAGCGTCATCGTCACTACAGCTGTGTATGTCTTGAGAAGTCTACATATCGAGGGGGCTACCAATCGAGGCACCGAGACACAATGTTTGAGAGAGAGAAACCAATTGACAGATTATGACCAGATCGAGTTGTCACCCTTCTGCTGTCATTTTGGGGGGGGGGGGAGGGAGAGAAAGACGTATCGAGAGTGTGCGTGGTAGGCACAGAGGCACAATTAGCGAATGTGTGTGTGTGTGTGTGTGTGTGTGTGTGTGTGTGTTTGAAAGAGGAGTAGATAGATTATTATCGAGATCGATGTGCCACCCTACTCCTTCGGTGCCGGGTAGTGTGTGTGTGTATGTTTGAGAGAGAAGCCAGACAATAGATTAGTATCAAGATCGAGGTGTCACCCTACTCCTTCGGTGTTGGGAAGTGTGGGTGTGTGTGTGGGGGGGGGGGGCAGTGACACTCACATATCTCTTATCTTTAAAAAAACAGAGTTGGTGATGGTGGTGTTCCTGCCATCCAGCAATATAGGCCATCCGATTTATATCCGACGGACAGGAAGGAAACTATGGCAATTTTGCAAAAAGATACCCACACCCCTCTCCGCATTTGCAAATAAGGCATTCCCTCGCTCATCCTTTTCTCCCACAAGATAAACTTCTCATACAAATGCATCTTGATGTTCCGTGCAACGCATGGGCATCTTGCTAGTAGGGAGAAGGAGTTTGTGTGACACATATCTAGCTATATTAAGGGATAGGTAGATAGCATATGTGTGAGAGACATTATTATACTTTGAGACATTAGGGGCTGTGGGTGGGCGGAATCAAAGGGGTGGGCGTGTTAGACATAGAGAGCGTGTGTGTTTCTGTGTGAGAGACTTGTAGGACGGGTAGAAAGAGCGAATTTAACCACGACGGAGGGAGAGAAATACACGAAGTGCGCGTGTGTGATTCCAATGCCCACAGGGAAATGAGATATGTATGCGTGTGAGAGAGATTGCACAATTTATTCACGTATCACTATCTAGCGATCATGGACGTGCATCGCTTGAACATAAGTCAATATCTACTTTGTATCGTGGCCAAAGGTACAATATCGATTCAACGGTATAAATATTGGACACTCACATATCATATTTTTTTCTATTTAAATAAACCTTTTCAGTTGTGCATGCCAAAGTTACAGTGATGTTTCTTCAAACAACCAATGTAGCTATCATGTACATGCACCATTGTTACTCTTGCATTCAAATTCGTTAGTCTTGGATGATTTAAGTTTCTATTTTGAAGTAATATATGTAATATTCATATATGAATTCAACGGGTACACAATTTATGAAATGGAGGCTATGTAATCATATGAGGTAACACTTTTAAGTAGCTGACTACAATATCCATTTCTTTTGTGCGCCTCTACACTAACACGTCAATGCATTATGTTCAAAGTAAATAACCAATGGCACTAAATTATCTATTTACACGAGAAATACATAGGCTGAGCGTTTGATCCCTTTTTTTGTGAACGCGCCACTACACCCGTACGATTGTCCGCGCCCGTGTGAACGTCCAAGTTATTGGCGCATCATCCCGAGTTATTGTCTTTTTTTCTGGGGTGGACTTCACACCAGTTATTAACTGCTGACGGATGCCATGTGTACACAATCTAGCATGACCTTCCCGCTAGCACGATCCAAAATTAGTTGAAACTGGATACGAACGATCCCACGGGCGGCAAAATCTCCCGCCTCCTTCTAAAATTTCCGCCACCTTAGTCTTTGGCATGCGAAATCCCCCTTTTGTCCTTGGTGCACAGAGACCAAAAGTTACAATACCGCCCTCATCTACATGATAGGTCGGGGCTGCTTTGGTAACTTCCGGTTCCCCCCACTACACGGCACCCCCATTTCCTCTCCCCCTCCCGCAAAAACGACTAACTCCACAACACTAGAGCATCTTACATCACGCTGTCCGTACTTCATCACCGTTTTTCCCCTCCCCTCTTGAAACCCTAGACTGCTCATCCACCGGCGTACCATAGCCCATTCACTGCCAGCAGCGTCCACCTCGCCGGATCTGCTTCTGCGGCCGCATCTACCACTCCCACCTCCCCTAGAAACAAGTAGATTGCTCGTCCACCATTGTACCACAGCCCATTCAGTGCCGGCCTTGTCCACGGTGCCGGATCTGCTTCGCCGATACTCTCGTCAACCGCCGCGCATCTGCAGCGGCTCATTCGTACTCCCCACCGAAGACGCTTCGTCCACACCCCCCGGAGCTGCCCCACCGACGCCCCCGTCATCGGCCTCTGATCCTCTTTGCCGACACCTTCCTCAACCCTACCGGAGCCGCTTCGCCGACGCCATCGTCAACCCTACCGGAGTAGCTTCGCCTATACCATTCTCAACCCTACCGGGGCCGCTTTGCCAAATCACAAGTCCACGGCCTCAGATCCGCTTCCTCGCACCCTCATCCAACCTACCGGAGCAGCTTCTGACGCCCGTCCACGGCCACATATCCGCATCGTCGACACCACCCTTAACCCAACCACCGGAGCAGCTTCTGACGCCCCGTCCACGGCCGCAGATCCGCATCGTCGACACCATCCTTAACCCAACCACCGGAGCAGCTTCTGACGCCCCGTCCACAGCCGTAGATCCGCGTCATCGACACCATCCTTAACCCAACCACCGGAGCAGCTTCACCTACGCCCTCGTCCACGGCCAGAGATTCGCTTCGCCCACAACATAGTCCACCCTACCGGAGCCGCTCCACAAACACCGTACTCGACGGTTCTAGATCTCCTTACCGGACCCCGACAGCCAGTGCAGCGTCATCACCCTCGATGTTTCTAACCTGATTCCCACTGTTTAGAGAGATGCCAAGCACCGTACTTGTCACCTTTAAACCCGTCCAGCATCACCTGCCCGATGTACTTCAAATATACTAACCGGTCGCTGTTACCTGTTATGCAGCTGGCAAAAACTACAAGGACGATGTTTCTTATGGATCTAACAGCTTGGCCAACCAAGATCCTGGACTGAGGCATTGCTATGATCTTGTAAGCGCGTCTCTCTCTCTTGTATTGTTCTCAGGCTCGCCGTGCTTTGCTAGGATTTTCACCAAGAATCCCTTTGTGCGCATAATTATTTCTACTACTGGCTGCTAAATTAGATATGTAGATGTCATACATGATACTACCTCGTAGTCTGCTCCTAAATATAAGTCTTTCTAGAGATTCCACCGTAGGCTACATACGGAGCAAAATGACTGAATCTACACTCGAAAATGCATCTATATACATCTGTATGTGGTCCATCTTGGAATCTCTACAAAGACATATATTTAGGAACATGGGCAAGACATTACACAAAATCGTAGGGTGGCATGTAGGAATTCCGATTGCACTACATTAGGCTCCCTTAGAGTGCCTGCTAGTCCAACATATCTGAGTCATGGCTAGTTTATGGTAATGCACACAATCATTAATTGGTGGTTTAAATATGCGCAAGGGGTATGCAATGTAGTATCATGTAGAGATGTCTGAAATTAGCCGTGTCAACTTGCAGATAGGGTTACACAATGAAAAAGTACAAGATGTATGTGGCAATTTCATGGAACATCGCAAAAAGAAGGAGAGGCAGCGGTGAGCCTATACAGGTGTTATGGTACCTCACTCTTCCATTGCAATCATCGTGACATGTTATTTGTATGCCAGTTCTATTAGCCAAGTTTCTTAGGGATGCTTATTACGAGTTATCCTAAGAAAATAAGCACCTGTGAATATAAGCTCCATGTAATAAGCCAACCAGTTCTTTTCATTGCGTTTTCAGCTTATCTTTGGTAGGATCAGTGGAAAGTCTAGATTGCATTATATATTTTTCATTTTGCTGCCCATATGGAAATTAATTTGACTTGCAAACATCACAAATTGAACCCAGTGCAGTAATTAATATGATAGGAAAACAAACCATCACTATTTGCTCAAAATGCAAATACAAAGATACCATCTACTTGGCACAATCTACTTTGGTCAATGTTTTCCATAGAGATCCCATTGCCTAATTTAAACGAAGAACGCATGACCCACATTTAAATGAAGAACAATTATTTATTGAAATTCGATGGTCCAAGTGGCTGGTTATTATCGAGATAGCAGCACCACTGAAAGCATCATATAGCGGCAGATGGCAGCTCGTAGCAACTCATCATACAGCAGCAGATGCGCAATTCATCATATACCAGCCAGTAGCTCATAGCAATTCATCATATAGCAGCACCAGGAGCAGCTCATAGCAATTCATCATATAGCAGCAGCAGGAGCAGCTCATAGCAATTCATCATATAGCAGCAGCAGGAGCAGCTTGTAGCAACTCATCATATAGCAGCAGCAGCAGCTCATAGCAATTCATCATATAGCAGCAGCAGCAGCTCATAGCAACTCATCATACAGCAGCAACAACTCATAGCAATTCATCATATAGCAGCAGCAGGAGCAGCTCATAGCACTGCATCATATAGTAGCAACAGAAGCAGCTCATAGCAATTCATCGTATAGTGGATCAGAATGAAAATTTGGCAAAAAATCAGAGGAGATCCTCACCTTGTTGGATGAGCTCATCCTTAAACAGCACCTCAAGGCCATGGCCTGGGAGGAGGAGGGGAATAAGGTGCCTTCGCATGATGTGGCATCGGCCGTGGTTGTGCGGCGCCCACGAGTAGTGCGTTGACGAACCACACTGGAGAAGCTGCTTTGGAGACCATGAGAATGAGGCGGTGCCGGAGGGAGGAGCAGCCAGGAGATTTGCCCCTACCACGCCATGTAGCCTAGCTGGACATAGCATCGCCGAGGACCATGCCAGATGGGACCGATGGCGACGGCTCATTGGAGGAACCCTAGTGCTGCAGGCGGGGATCGAGGTAGAGGGAAAGGGAGAGGAGATGCAAGCGGGCAGGCGGTGAATGCTTCCGTGTTTGTTTTTACTTGAGGGTCAGGTGTGACACAGGCGTCGTGATTGCATTTGAGTGTAATATAGGTAGACAACAGAGTCATTTCACTATTCCCCTTCCCTTCAATTTTTAGTGAGGTTTTACCCGAAACACCCCCGTCCAAAGCGAATTAGTTAAGCCCAAGCCCATAACTCAAAAATGACTTCTTTAGATCTTTTATGGCTTATTTTGACAATATGCCCTGAAAAGGCGGAATCGAACTGGCCCTTAACCTGCAATTCAATTGTGCGTGCAATGATGAATCACTCTTGCCTGCTATTTGTACATTTAGGCATCATCATACTTGGCATAACCTAATACATGTGCATTCCATTGTAGAATCTGGAATATGCAATGTTTATGTTAGTTCATACGTTGCACATGATGTTTAAATGCCCCTTAAAACTGGTCAGTCAAGTGATGGTCTTTAAGCCTCCTTCTTTGCTTCTTTTCTTGATATGTAAGATTTGCTCACACATCTGTTCAACTTCTTGTTTGCACCAGCCAGCCATACTAGGACTGTTTTCTTTGATTACTTGATGTTCTTGACCTAACACTCTAACAGAGCTTGTCAACGATTTAGACACTAAGGGCTGCTGTAGTGGGGCCTTGTCTAACTAATAGGTGACATAAAGGTTTGGCTGTACACTACATTAGTGTCTCCAAGAGTACCTGGAGATCCAGTTCGAAGGTATGCCTAGTTTTTACATAGTGCAGACATAGTAAATGCTCATTTCATTGTGTGCAAGTGCAAGAGATGCGACATGTTTCATTATGTGGTGTTGTTTTGTTATAATCTCATCCTTTTGTGTTCACAGACTGGAAAGTATGCATATTTATCTTCCAAGGAGACGAGTAACTATTTTGTGTCACCTTGCAGAGGGGGTGCAATGAAGATAAGATTGAGGATTTCCAAGTACAAGATGTTAGGAAGGAGCCTTCAAGAGAAGTAGGAGCTATGTTGAGCCTCTTCAACCTGCTAAGGTAAGTCACTGTATGCAACTCAACAGTTCAATTCCTTGTTTGTTTCAGGCATAGTTGATTTTCTCTTTTCAATTGCTTTATTTGCCCTCAGTTAGTGAGATGCCCAAATAATCATGCGTGATGTTCGGTACTTGTATCACTATTAGTTGACATAATTAAAGGCCTTACCATTTAATTACTCTGCCAAAGTGTGCCTGAAGCTTTGAAGTCTATTAACCAACTATTATTGCATGAGGCTCACAGTCTAGTTTATACTACGCCAATGATTGCATACTTTTGCCTGCTGTAGTATGTTTGTATGAAACCCTCTGCTATTCATCATGCTCCCTAAGACTTTAATTGAGGTACAGAATGGCCAACTGCTTGCTTACTTATGCATAGCGTGCAGTCTAAATTTGTAACTTGTCTGTGTTTTCGATTGGGCCCCAACATCATGCTCCTCTGGTGAGCTAAGAGGGATTTCTGTATGCACGCTGCACAGACTATCTTTTTTATAATTTTAAAATATCACCTGCTTATGCTTCATGACGTGTAACATTTTTTTTGAAAGTTACGTGTAACATTATTGTTAGTCCTGTTTTGCCATGTAGTACAAAATAGTGTCTTGTTCGCTTCACTGTTGTAACTATATTTTTGCCCTAGTCATATGTACTTATAGAAACATTTCAGGATGAAGTGACATCAACACAAAGATCTGCGAGAAGTGCGGCATGGCCGTTACCGAATGATTATGGATTTGAATTTGAATGTTCTGATGTTCTCGAGCATCAACTAGAGGTGGCAAGACAACGTGTACATGATTTTCATCGTATAATCAACAAGTTGAGACTGGACATGCAGGTATTAGATGCAGGAGTCAAAAAATGAAACAAGACACTGAGGTAACCATGAAGGAATTGGAAATTTTGCAGACTGAAATTTGTGCTATCTGAATCCGGCCAATCCTATTTTCTGAAGAGATTATAGTTCAAATGGAGTTAAGTTGATTCGCGTCCATGATGTATGAGCTGTATTTGCCCAGTGTATTTAATTTGCTTTTGTGTATGCTTCATTATCACCTATGCCAAACCATAATGTCGAGTGGGTATAATCGGCTGTAATTTCTTTATTGTATAGTGTAGGATTATTGTACCTTTCTATGCCTTGATCTCTTTGTTGTATAGTGTATGCTTTTTAGAGGTGATAGTATTGAGTAGGATAATTCTTTGAATATGCTTTATCGTTCAAACGGAGGCCAACTCGCCCGACCATGGCCCTTCACGGGCCATCGGATCCATGGGCCATGTACGGGCCGTCAGATCCATGGGCCATGTACTGGCCGTCGGATCCATGGGCCTTGTACGGGCCGTCAGAACCATGGGCCTTATACGGGCCGTCGGATCCATGGGCCTTCTACGTCTCGTAGGATCCATGGGCCTTCTACGTCTCGTAGGATCCAAGGGCCGCCGACTCATTTATGGGTCTTTTACGGGCCTTTAATGGGCCGTAGACGGGCCATTAATGGGCCGTAGACGGGCCTTTAATGGAAATGGTACGTTTTATGGGCTGACCATAACGGGCTGTTAATAGGCCGTATTTGGTGATGCTATGAAAATGGCCCAACAGACTAACGGTCCACAAATGGGCCGACTGTAACGGCGGGTTGAATTTGGCCCACAAGCAGAAAATGACAGTAACGGGCCGTAAGTAACCGAATGCTGCAATTGAGCCCAAGAATAAATGGGCCCTCAGAAGGCCGAAAGTTAACTTGGGCTGGAAACGGCCCAACGGAATAACGGGCCATTAATGGGTATAAAGTGATACACTATTCATTATGGGCCAGTTTCACCACGGGCCGTTAATGGGTGTAAAGTAATACATTGTTCATTACGGGCCAATTTCAGCACAGGCCGCTAATGGGCCAAGAGTTACAAAGGGCCTCATATGGGCCGAAGGACGTCATGGGCTATACATGGGCCAGAAGTGAAAACAGGCTGGAATCATATTGGATGGCCCAGATGACGTTACTGGGCCTAATTCGGATAGGGCGTAACGGGCCTTGGGTTAGCGGGCTGTAAATGGGCTATATGTGAACAAGCCGTTAACAGGCTTTCCATGGGCTGGCCCGCCAGCTTTTGACCAAGTCAAACGGGCCGGCCTTTTCACAGGAATGGGCCACTGTTCGGCCGTGCCACGTGTTGACGTATCATAGGCGCCTTCCGTCCAGTGAGTGGATGACACATGTCCCAACGATGAGCCGACACGTGTTTGCTCCAGCCAATGATGATTTTACATGTGGAAAATCCCCATTGGTCGGGGCTGTTAACGGGTTATCGGATCCAAAACCCGACCCGATAGCTTAACGGTGTTTCGTTACGGTGGATGCCACGTGTCGGTCACCCTTGACGAAAAGCACTTACGTGACGCGCGATTTATCGTCATGGAAGTGGACACTTCCGTGATGATAATTTTGGTAATGTCATGGAACACTTCTACGACAACACATGTATGACTATCTTGATTCTGTCATAAATTTGTCATGGATGTACATGCATGACAAAAAACACGACCTACTGTGACAAACACGTATCATCACGGAAGAGTATGTTTTTGTACTGACACCTCAATGGGGATACAATCAGGGCCCATCGCCTTACCTCCTGTCATCCTTTTTAAAGCCTCCTTCACCTCAGACTCCTGGATTCGCCGCACAAAACGCATGCTGGTCTCATCAAAGGAGTCATCCAGTTCAATGGTATAACTCTCATTCTCCTCATTGAACAGCTTGTCGAAGTACTCCCGCCATCTATGCTTAATCTCCTCGTCCTTCACCAAGAGTTGGCCTGCTCCGTCCTTGATGCAGTTGACTTGGCCAATATCCCTCGTCTTCCTCTCTCGGATCTTGGCCATCTTATAGATGTCCCTTTCACCTTCCTTCGTGCCTAACCGTTGGTAGAGGTCCTCATATGCCCGCCCCCTTGCTTCACCAACAGCTCGCTTTGCGGCCTTCTTCGCCATCTTGTACTTCTCTATGTTGTCTGCACTCCTATCCAGGTATAGGCGTCTGAAGCAATCTTTCTTCTCTTTAATCGCCTTTTGTACATCATCATTCCACCACCTGGTATCCTTATCTTCGCTTCTCCTTCCCCTGGACACTCCAAACTCCTCCGAGGCCACCTTACGAATGCAAGTCACCATCTTCATCCACACATTGTCCACCTCCCCTCCTTCCTCCCAAGGGCCCTCCTTAATGACCCTCTCCTTGAACACCTGAGCTACCTCCCCCTTGAGCTTCCACCACTTTGTTCTAGCGACTTTGGCACGCTTATCCTGCTGGACACGAATCCGAAAGCGGAAGTCAGTAACCACCAGCTTATGCTGGGGTACAACACTCTCTCCAGGTATCACCTTACAGTCTAGGCACACACGCCTATATCTTCTCTTCTCGAGAGGATGAAATCAATCTGGCTAGAGTGTTGGCCACTACTCAAAGTCACTAGATGTGATTCTCTCTTTCTAAAGAGGGTGTTAGCTACAATCATGTTGTAGGCTAGAGCAAAGCTTAAGACATCTTCTCCTTCTTGATTCCTGATGCCATAGCCAAAGCCCCCATGCGCCCCTTCAAAACCTGTGTTAGA
This sequence comes from Aegilops bicornis, assembly GCA_021605145.1. NCBI lineage: Eukaryota > Viridiplantae > Streptophyta > Magnoliopsida > Poales > Poaceae > Aegilops > Aegilops bicornis. The sequence goes on from CM038671.1 coordinate 108,973,226, forward strand.
TGTACCCACGTGGCCATTGAGGTCTCCTTCTATGAGCTTCTCACCAATTGGTACACTCCTAACCATGTCTTCTGTGCCTTCCCGAACTCCCTCTTGGTGTTCTCATTGTGGCCTACTTATGGGCATCTGCTACGATAACATTGAGAACCAAGTCCTCAACTACCAGCTTGACCAGGATAATCCGGTCCCCATGTCTCTTGACGTCTACCACTCCGTACTTGAGGCTCTTGTTGATCAAGATGCCTACGCCATTTCTTTTTGCAGCCAACCCCGTGTACCACAGCTTGAAGCCGGTATCCTCCACCTCCTTCGCCTTCTGTCCTCTCCATTTGGTTTCTTGGACGCAAAGGATATCAACACCTCTCCTCACCGCTGCATCAACTAGGTCACGAAGCTTCCCTGTCAGAGACCCTACGTTCCAGCTACCTAAGCGAATCCTCCTAGGCTCGGCTAGCTTCCTTACCCTTCGCACTCGTCGAGTCAAATGTGAAGACCCTTGCTCATTTTCCACTATATCCGGGCGCCCATGCAGCACGCCACTAAGGATGCGACGACCCGATCCTCGCTCACTTGCCACCGTATCCGGATCACTTGGGTTCCGATATGGCGCGTCACTTGGGGGGTGGCGGCCGGCCCTTGCCCATTTTCCACCACACCCGGGTTCCGATGTGGCGCGTCGCTGAGAGGGTTACGCGCCAACGAAAATCTTTTGGGTTTCATCTCCATAAGAGTGGCTGAGTTTTTACGTTGGCTCGCCAAGCCTATCACAACCCTCCTCCTTTACCCGGGCTTGGGACCGGCTATGTTGAGACAACATAGGCGGAGTTTTTGAGTTTATAATCAGTTATATCTTTTTATATCCATGAAAGTATTTGAGTTTCTTTGATCTCTTTTATGCATGATCTCTTATAGCCTCGTATTTCTTCTCCGATATTTGGGTTTTGTTTGGCCAACTTGATCTATTTATCTTGCAATGGGAAGAGGTGCTTTGTAGTGGGTTCGATCTTACGGTGCTTGATCCCAGTGACAGAAGGGGAAACGATACGTATGTATCGTTGCTACTAAGGATAGAACGATGGGGTCTATCTCTACATAGGTAGATCTTGTCTACATCATGCCATCATTCTTATTGCATTACTCTATTTTTCCATGAACTTAATACACTAGATGCATGCTGTATAGCGGTCGATGTGTGGAGTAATAGTAGTAGATGCAGGCAGGAGTTGGTCTACTAATCTTGGACGTGATGCCTATATAATGATCATTGCCTGGATATCGTCATGATTATTTGAAGTTCTATCAATTGCCCAACAGTAATTTGTTCACCCACCGTTTGCTTTTTTCTCGAGAGAAGCCACTAGTGAAACCTACGGCCCCCGAGTCTCTTTCTCATATATTTGCCTTTGCAATCTACTTTTCCTTTGCATTTATTTTCAGATCTATTAAACCAAAAATACAAAAATACTTTGCTGCACTTTATTTTATTTGTGATCTATTTATTCAATCTATTACAACTTTCTCCCATCCACACGCCATTTCTGGCGCTGTTACCCGAAAGGGATTGACAACCCCTTTAACACGTCGGGTTGCGAGGTGTTGCTATTTGTGTGTAGGGGCTGTCTAACACCCCGATGTCATGCTACAGTAATCTCATGCCTAATGATGCTATGTCATCATAATTATTTTGATAATCCTCACTTTGCTTCAAACCAAACTCAAATCCAAATTCTATGGCCAAGTCAAATTATAATTTTATAAAATAGTAAAACTAAAATGTTCCCACTATTCTATAAATTCCCCTGATCATTGCTGTGATGTAGCCAACATCATTTGATTCACCAGTTAATCCCTAATAAAATATAAAGTGGTCTGACAGCAACAAAAATAAACGCTTCAAAATAAACAAATGTTTATGTAGTTCTAATTGACTTGAAAAGTTGTGGGCCTCTCCAAAATAATAACTAATATTTATGTGACAAGTTTCATAGTCAACTAAGTTTATTTGGTATGAAATTCAAATGCATAACATTGAAGAAAAAGTAAAACAGAAGTTAGAAAGTATAAAAGGAAAAGACCATAGTGCAGCTGGACCTTAGTGCAAAGTGGAGGCCCAGCCCACCTCCACCTCTGCTGCTAGCTCTCGCTACAGTGGGAGCAGGGGATCGTGGCGGCGATCCACGACTCCAGGGCCGCTATTGTCGCCGTGTCGAGCATCCAGTGCATCCCAAAGGAGGATAAGTTCGTCCCCTACCCCGTCGACAAACCCTAGCCCCTCACTTCTCCCACCTCGCGCACCTCTTTCTCCCCCGCGATGACCCTGGCCGCCATCTCCATAGCCTTCGTGCCCACGCGCTCTCCTTTGTCCTAGCGCCCCGCCGAGGTGTCCAGAAGCTCTGCCGGCGACCGCTACATTCTCCTCGACTACGAGCTCAAGTTGGGACCCCCTACACCATCGAGATCGAGCTTCGTTTACCTCGGACCACCGCCGGCATTCGTCTACGATTCCGGCGCCGTCGAGCCCTCCCCGAGCCCACTTAGCACTTCTACAGGCTCGATGTGAGCTCCTCCTTCGTCTCCCCCTAGCCCCACTTTTGATCCGTCGCCGTAGACCCGTGCTTACTCGAGGCCGCCATAGACAGAGGCTTTGCTCCTGTGTATGCCCGTGCTCTACATCAGATGATGTTGTCCTGCTCGTCTGCTACCTGCTACGTTGTTGCCTGCCCGCCCGCGCCCTCTTCCTGCCTCGTGCATGCCCCGCCACATCTGCCTGCGCCCCACCGTGCCGGCCACGCGCCCCGCTCGTCCCCTGTATGCTCTTGCCCGTGCTCGCCTTCGCCCTGTCAGCGCCCTTGGTCATGTCTTGGCCGCGCCCCGTGCCAGCGTCGCCCAAGCTTTGGCCGGTCGATGCGCCTTTGCTCGCGTCGCCGCCCCCTGTCTCTGCTCGTCCTCCTTGTGCTGCTCTGCTTGCTGCTTTGCTGCTCTACTGCCGCTGCCACTTAGCTCTTGCTGTTGCGCCGTCGCCGCTACTGCTTGGACTGTTGCTGCCACTGCCGCCGCGACCACTGCTACCCGCTCCGGTAGGCTGCTGCTACCGCCTCCGCCCAACAGCCGCAGCCACCCGCCCTCCAGCCTCCCTATAGCCGTGGCCCACGCCCGCCGCACGTGGCTTCGCCTCCGCCGCGCTCGCTTCCGGACGCCTCCGCACGCAGCGCTGCTCGTCGCCCCGCAACCCCGCCACCTTAGCCGCTTGGCCGAGCTCGCCGGAGGCTGTCCATGCTCGCTGACTGGCCACCGCAGCCCAGGGCTTCCCCTGCTCCCCACCCCGGTCGCTGCCGAGCGAGGCCGCCGGGGCCTTCTTCCCGCGCGAACCTGGGCCAGCTCTCTATTTAATTGGGGACTAACCCCTGATACGTCTCCATCGTATCTACTTTTCTAAACACTTTTGCCTTGTTTTGGACTCTAACTTGCATGATTTGAATGGAACTAACCTGGATTGACGTTGTTTTCAATAGACTTTCCATGGTGTTATTTATGTGCAGAAACATAAGTTCTCGGAATGACCTGAAACTCCACAGAACATATTTTTGGAAAATATTAAAAATACTGGAGGAAGAATCCATGTCAGGGGGCCCACACCCTGTCCATGAGGGTGGGGGCGCGCCTGCCGGCCCTGGGCGCGCCCCCTGCCTTGTGGGCCCCCTGACGCTCCACCGACCTCAACTCCAACTCCATAATTTCACTTTCGGGGAGAAAAAACCAGAGAGAAGGATTCATCGCGTTTTACTCTACGGAGCTGCCGCCAAGCCCTAAAACCTCTTGGGAGGGCTGATCTGGAGTCCGTTCGGGGCTCCGGAGAGGGGAATCCGTCGCCGTCGTCATCATCAACCATCCTCCATCACCAATTTCATGATGCTCACCGCCGTGCGTGAGTAATTCCATCATAGGCTTGCTGGACGGTGATGGGTTGGATGAGATTTATCATGTAATCGAGTTAGTTTTGTTATGGTTTGAACCCTAGTATCCACTATGTTCTGAGATTGATGTTGCTATGACTTTGCTATGCTTAATGCTTGTCACTAGGGCCCGAGTGTCATGATTTCAGATCTGAACCTATTATGTTTTCATGAATATATATGAGTTCTTGATCCTATCTTGCAAGTCTATAGTCACCTACTATGTGTTATGATCCGCAACCTCAAGTGACAATAATCGGGACCACTCCCGGTGATGACCATAGTTTGAGGACTTCATGTATTCACTATATGTTAATGCTTTGTTCCGGTACTCTATTAAAAGGAGGCCTTAATATCCCTTAGTTTCCGTTAGGACCCCGCTGCCACGGGAGGGAACGACAAAAGATGTCATGCAAGTTCTTTTCCATAAGCACCTATGACTATATTTGGAATACATGCCTACATTACATTGATGAATTGGAGCTAGTTCTGTGTCACCCTATGTTATGATTGTTACATGATGAACCGCGTCCGGCATAATTCTCCATCTCCGATCCAATGCCTATGAGCTTTTCACATATTGTTCTCTGCTTATTTAATTTTCCGTTGCTACTGTTACAATCACTACAAAACCCAAAAATATTACTTTTGCTACTGTTACCGTTACTTCCATATTACTTTGCTACTAAATACTTTGCTGCAGATACTAAGTTATCCAGGTGTGGTTGAATTGACAACTCAACTGCTAATACTTGAGAATATTCTTTGGCTCCCCTGGTGTCGAATCAATAAATTTGGGTTGAATACTCTACCCTCGAAAACTGTTGCGATCCCCTATACTTGTGGGTTATCAAGATTATTTCTAGCGCCGTTGCCGGGGAGCATAGCTCTATTCTTTGAGTCACATGGGATTTATATCTGCTGGTCACTATGAAGAGCTTGAAAGACGAGAAAACAAAAAATTTATCCCTCAACTACGAGGGGAGGTAAGGAACTACCATCTAGCTCTGCACTTGATTCACCTTCTGTTTTGAGTCAGCTTGCGACACCTAAACCTGCTTATGCTATTAATTCTGATATGTCGCATGTTGTTGATGATGCCACATCTGCTATGCATGATACTTATGATGAAACTACTTCTATGCTTGATACTACTGTGCCACTTGGTGAATTTCTTGATGAACAACTTGCTAGGGCTAGAGAGAATCAAATTATTGAAACTGATAATATTGAAGATAGTGATGATGAAGACTCTCCCCCTAATAAATATGAATTACCTATTGTTCCCGAGGGTTATGTTTTGGAGGAAGAAGCTGCTAGAGCTATTCTTGCATGCAATGATAGATACGATCTTAAAAGATTACTAGCTAAATGGAAGCAGCAATCTCTTAATGTTAGAATGAAACCTGACCCTGCTTTTGCTACTTCACCTATCTGTGTTACTGATAAGGATTATGAATTCTCTGTTGATCCTGATATAATTACTTTGGTTGAATCTGATCCTTTTTATGGCTATGAATCTGAAACTGTTGTGGCACATCTTACTAGATTAAATGATATAGCCACCCTGTTCACTAATGATGAGAGAACTCGCTACTTTTATATCCTTAAAATATTTCCGTTCTCATTAAAGGGTGATGCTAAGATATGGTTTAATTCTCTTGATCCTGGTTGTGTGCGTAGTCCCGGGATATGATTTATTACTTCGCTAAATATTTCCCTGCTCATAAGAAACAAGCTGCTTTAAGGGATATATATATAATTTTGTGCAAATTGAAGAAGAGAGTCTCCCACAAGCTTGGGGGAGGCTTCTCCAATTGCTTAATGCTTTGCCTGATCATCCTCTTAAGAAAAGTGAAATACTTGATATCTTTTATAATGGACTAACCGATGCTTCCAGAGATTACCTGGATAGTTGTGCTGGTTCTCTTTTCAGGGAAAGAACACCGGATGAAGCTGAGATTCTATTGAATAATATGTTGACAAATGAAAATAACTGGACACTTTCTGAGCCAATTCCTGAGCCTATTCCTAAACCAACTCCAAGGAAGAGGGGTGTTCTATTTCTCAGTCCTAAAGATATGCAAGAGGCAAAGAAATCTATGAAAGAAAAGGGTATTAAAGTTGAAGTCGTTAAGAATTTACCTCCTATTGAAGAAATACATGGTCTTAATTTACCGCCTGTTGAAGAAACATATGATCTTAATCCATCACCTATTGAAGAAACACATGGTCTCGATAACCCGACACAGGTAGTAAAGGTAAATTCTCTTTATAGATATGATAAAGTTGAAATCCCTCCTACTAAGTTTCCTAGCCAATGTTTGGATGAGTTTGATAACTTTATTGTCAAACAAGAGAACTTTAATGCTTATTTTGGTAGACAATTGAAATACAATTCCGATATGATTGAACACTTGGGTGATTATATGTCTAGAGTTAAAGGTGAACTTAAACTCATTAGTAAACATGCTTCTATGGTTACCACTCAAGTAGAACAAGTGCTTAAAGCTCAGAATGATTTTGTCAATGAATTAAATAGTAAGAATAATGATTATGCTGTTAGAGTGGCTACTAGAACTGGTAAAATGACTCAGGAACCTTAGTATCCTGAAGGCCATCCTAAGAGAATTGAACAAGATTCTCAGAGAAATAATTTAGATGCACCTAGTCCTTCTAAAAAGAAGAAAAAGAAAAATGATAGGACTTTGCATGCTTCTAGTGAAGCTGTTGTAGACATAAATGAGAATCCAAATGATATTTCTATTTCTGATGCTGAAACACAGTTTGGTAATGAACATGAATCTAGTGATAATATTAATGATGATGTTCATGATGGTGCTCAACCTTGCAATGATAATGATGTAGAAATTGAACCTGCTGTTGAGCTTGATAACCCACAATCAAAGAATCAACATTATGATAAGAGAGACTTTGTTGCTAGGAAGCACGGTAAAGAAAGAGAACCATGGGTTCAGAAACCCACGCCTTTTCCTCCCAAACCATCCAAGAAAAAGGATGATGAGGTGTCAGTGGGAAACGACACCTATGGGATCACTGGAATCCCTTCTACAGTTGCGGGGCATGGGGATCGTGAGAAGAACGGGACTAGCAGATGACACAAAGGGATTTACCCAGGTTCGGGCTGCAAAGACGCGTAAAACCCTACGATCCTGCTTTGGTGGATGTATTTAGTGTTCTTGAGCTCTTGAACTAGCTCTAGGTGCTGCGAGGTTCCAAAGAGCCGAATCCTTTTCCCGTGTGCCATGGGCCTCCTTTTACATGCGAAAGAGGCTGCCACAGTGGCACACAGGAGGTGGAAAGTGCTACAGTGTCACGAGCTTATCGCTGGTATTACAGGACAAAGTGCATTTAATGTGAGGCTTAGGTGTCCCTTCACTTTATCAGGGACGGGGGCGAGGCCCGTCCCGTCCGTCGCCGCTCCTCCAAGCTTCGACACGCGCCCTGACCAGCGATGCATGCGGTGCCATGTAGGTAGGCAGGCAGCTGAGGTGGCGCGATGGTGGAGCCTCCACGAAGGGCTGCCTGTTGCCACGCAGGTGCCTGCCCAGCTGGTTGGGTCGGCAGCTGCATGCGAACGGCGGTCGAGACTTGGCTGGTGCGGGCCTGACGGTGGCCCTGCTGGTGCGCTTGGCGAGGGCCTTGCTGGGTGGCCCGGCAAGGGTCTTGCCGTGGCGCGCAGGCGTCCCTGACAAGGATCTCGCCGGGGGTTTTGTGGGTTTCTTCGGTGAGGATGGCTGCCTTCCTATCCTCATTTGATCTTGACTATTCTTTGTCTTCACAAAGATCTGCATGCCATCACACAGGTGCCTCCCGAGCCCTGTTCCAATGTGTTTGTTGAGCGTTGGTGGGCTCAAGGCGGCTCACTCGGCTGGCGTGGGTGAGCTGCCCCGGCAAGGGTCCTTGCCGGGGAAACCTGCTTCGCCCATCTGATCTTTGTGGCCTTGGTCCTTGTCGTTGCTTTGATTATCTTGTGCCTTCGGTTTCTCTCCGGCTTCCCTTTCCCTGCCCTGTTATGTGCGGCCGTGGCGGGAGGCTCTGACTGCCCGTGCACAAGTAAAGGGGTCGAAAGGAGAGCCCCTAATTTTGTACACCGACAGGAGCCCCCGGGCCTGGGACACACATAAGCGCAGCACGTTGTTGGGCCAGGCCCGAGCAACGGTGCGAGCGGTTAGGGGCGAACTTTTACCGCGTAATCGCCCGGCCCATCGCGCTTCTCCACGACCCGCGTTTAACGCACGACGTGGGGGTCGTGCGCGCGCATGACAGAAGAATGCTGGCGTCATCCCGTGGTGGACAGTAAAGAAGCGGCTTGCGTGTCTCTTTGCGACCGCAGGGCCGCTTCCCATTTACTGCCCTTGCTTGGGACCCGTCGCTCCATGCGCCCCCATCGCGCTTATACGCGCCACGTTCGCTGCATGCATAACGCAGAGCGAATGACAGGCGCGCAGGATGTGGGAAGTTGTGCGCATGCGTGGGTCGATTCCCACGCACCTTCAATGGAGCGGGGAGATCGGTCGACGGCCCCACTTGTGGTCACCTCAACAAGCCGGATTGGCCGAGAGGGGGCGGCCGAGCCCCGCCCCTGCCCCTTTATAAAGAGGGGAGCGAGACAAATGGTGCCTCTGAGCTTTTCGCCATCTGCCTCTCCCCATTCCTGCTTCCTTTCTTGTTCTGCCATGGCGAGGGGGCGTGGTGACGCTTCATCGGTGGCGGCGAGGGTTTCGGCCAGACAGCGCATCGCTCCTCCCCAAGAGATCATAGTGGCGGAGCCAGCCGCTAGAGGAAGGGGGAGGGGGCGAGGTCGAGGCCATCGTGGTGCTCGAGGGAGAGGAGGACGGGGCGGCAGATCAGCCTCGCCTCCGCCAGCAGCCCCTCCTCCGATGGAGGGCCACGCCGGGGACAACCCCTGCGAATTCTTCGTCAGGCTACGTCAGCCACCGCGGCGTCTCCTTCGCCTCCCGACTCCATTCGCGCGGGAGATGGAGCTAGATCCGCCGCAGGTGTTGCGGCTGCACATGAGGGGTTGCGGGAACGGCGGCACATGGGCCGACGTCGAGTTCCCTGCCCCTCACGTCATGTATCTTCATTGGGGGTGGAAGACCTTCGCTCGTCTTCATAGCTTGACGGATGGGCTCACTCTCCATTTCAAACTGATGGAGGGTGGCCTCCTCTTCGTCAAGATCTTCGGGCACTTCGGGACTCGTGTAAGGTGCTGCATGGAGAGCTCTTCTGACGATGAAGATTCCTCCTCGAGCGAGAGTGGCGAGGAAGACAACGGCAGCGACGACGAGGCTAGCGGGTGGCAGGATGACGGGTCCGACTAGGCGTCGGGCGCCGCTCCGAGCGGCACCAGCGACCCCATCATCCATGTCGTCGGCTCCTTGAACTTTTCGGGGCCGTCTCCTTGGGCGGCTGGCGTTGGGAGGCTGCGGAAGAGGAAGAGGGCGGGTGGTAAGGCCGTCATGTCGGAGTACGCGGGCACCGATGCCTTCGTCGCGTAGTGACGTCCTGCAGCCTCGTCTTCGAGCTCTGCCTCCGGCGCCGCTATCACCATCCAGCCCTTGGACGGCCACCAAGATGTTTTCTTGGTGTCTTCTGCCACTCGTAGCTCGCCTAGGCGCCCCTTTTTCCCTTTTGTTTTCTTGTTCCATTTCCTGAGGAGAGGGACAAGAAAAGGATTACGGGCACCTTATCTCTTTTTAGTCTTGTAAGCCTTTGGGCCTTTGTTAAATTTAAAACTTGTAATCCCCTTGTTCATGTTTTTCATTTCGTATGAACTGTACCTGTACGGGATGTTTTTTAATGAAAAAGGTATGCTTGCCGCATTTTTCGTTCGCAGGTGAAACCCACGACAAGGAGTAAATCCTTGTTACCCTTAAGATAAACGGTTTCTCGCCCGGCAACAGGCCTTGCCGTCCCCCCACTTTGCTCGACCTTTCTCACGCCCTTGGCGGAGGCAGGGATGAGGTGGGCTTAGGCTCCTCATTTCATTTCCTTGCTGCCGCGACTATGACCAAATTCGGTCCCAGGAGACGAGTCCTAGGGTCCGGAAGGAGGGGAGCATGTTAGCCTAAGGATAAAACGAGGTTTCACATACCTCAGTCCATAACGAAATGCATGATAAGGGATAGAGAACTTATCTGAATCTGCAGCCCCCGGCAACCTTGGCTTGCCGCGGGTGGATCTTTGCTCTTGTAGCCCCTGGCAATACTGGCTTGCCGGGGCCCGGACACCGGTCTGTTCCCTTTCTTCCGAAGCAGCTCGGCAAGGATATTCATGTGTCCTGCGAACCAAAGAAGACAGAGAAGAACAGAGAGGCGCGCACTCGACCTCTAAGCTAGGGGTTAGCCGCCGCTAAGCACTATCAACCCTAACCAAGGAAGAGACTCAACCTAGCATGCATGCTATAACTTAGGGCGCCAGCGCTTCATTTATTTATGCTCAGGGTCTGCGCCTGGCTTTGTACAAAGGGTCACATGCCTTGTCGGCAAAGCTTGTACAAAAGGTGGCTTGCCGGGAGGCCCGGCAAGCCGCGCCTTATGGGTAAAACTTGCGAAGATTCTCGATGTTCTAGGAGTTGCTAACTGGGACGGCATCTTTGGTCTCCAGGCGGACTGCGCCAAGCCTGGTGACTCGTATTACCCGATAAGGGCCTCCCACTTTGGCGTCAACTTGTTGGAATTCTTGGCCGACTGAACGTGCCGAAGAACAAGGTCGCCTTCCTCAAAGATCCGGGCATGAACCTTGCGGCTATGGTAGCGGCGCAAGGCTTGCTGGTAGCATGCTGCTCTCACAGCCGCCCAGAGACGATCTTCCTCAAGGAGCGTCGCATCATCTTGCCGCAATCACTCTTGCTCAAGCTCATCATAAGCGAGCACTCGAGGTGACCCGTATATGAGTTCTGTGGGGAGAACTGCTTCTGCCTCGTAAACCAGGGCAAAGGGTGTCTGGCCGGTGGCTTGATTTGGCGTCATTCTAATCGACGAAAGAACCGCCAGCAAATCATCAATCCAGCGCCTTCCGCTCTTGCGCAGCCTGTCAAAAGTCTTCGTCCTTAAGCCTCGCAGGAGTTCAACATTTACTCTCTCTGCTTGGCTGTTGCTCCGTGGGTGTGCCACGGAAGCAAAACAGACCCTGCTGCCGAGATCCTCAATGTATTGCATGAAGGCATGGCTTGTGAACTGTGTGCCGTTGTCGGTGATGATCCTGTTGGGCACCCCAAAACGGCACACTAGTCCCTTGAAGAACTTGATGGCTGACTGCGCTGTCACCTTACTCATTGCTTCCACCTCTGGCCACTTTCTGAACTTGTCGACTGCGACGTACAAGTACTCAAAGCCCCGATAGCACGGGGGAAAGGGCCCAATATGTAGAGCCCCCAGACCGAGAAGGGCCAGGAGAGAGGGATAGTTTGAAGGGCTTGAGCTGGTTGATGGAGCTTCTTCGAATGGAACTGGCACGCTTCACACTTGGTTACTAGTGCCGTCTCATCCTGGAGGGCGGTGGGCCAAGAAACCTTGCCGGAAAGCCTTGCCGGCAAGGGCTCTCGACCCTATGTGGGAGCCACATATACCTCCATGTATCTCTGCCAACAGCTTTAGTCCTTCCTCCCGGGAGATGCACATCAATTTCACCCCATTCGGTCTTCTTCTATACATTACGTTATCAACGAATTGGTACAGAGTCGACCGGTGGGCTACTCTTTCTGCCTCTGCCTGCTCCTCAGGAAGCTCTCCTTTTTGAAGGAATCGGACATTGTGCTGCGCCCATGCCGGAGCCTGTGGCTCGATGGCAAGGACCAAAGGCATCTCTTCTGCCATTGGAGCGGCCGCCTCCACAGCCATGACCTAAGGTCCTGCCGGAGTCGGCTGTCTCGCGGCAGGATCGGCAGCCGCGGCAACATCTTCGCCGACGGCTCCGGGGAGATCGGTGGGGAAGTACTTGCCGGGGCCTAGCTTCCTCCGCTTGTTCTGCCTGGTTGACGGCTCAACGGATGGTTGGGTTAACTGAAGCACAAAAGTACCTGGTTCCACAGGTAGCTTGAGGGCAGCGCGCTTTGACAGGTAGTCGACGATGTCGTTCTCCGCCCGAGGAACATGCTCCGCCTGTATACCGTCAAAGCGCTCCTCTAGTTTCCTCACCTCATCTACGTAAGCTTCCATCAACGGACTTTGATAATCTTTGTTGAACTTCCTGACGACGAGCTGTGAGTCACCCCTGACGATGAGATTTTTAACTCCGAGGTCTGCCGCGATCCTGAGACCGGCAAAAAATTCCTCGTACTCGACGGTGTTGTTGGTTGACATCTCCCGGGGGAAGTGCATCTGGATGACATACTTGAGGTGCTCTCCGTTGGGTGCGACAAGCAGCACACCAGCACCGGCGCCTTGCATTGAGAAGGCACCATCAAAGTACATGACCAAGTTGCGGTTGTTTCCTTGCTGGGGAGAGGGCTCTCCTATACCTCTTCGTCGGGCGTCAAGGTCCATTCCGCAACAAACTCCGCCAAGACTCTGCTCTGAATCGTCGAGGTACTTTCGAACTTCAAACCGAAACTTGACAGCTCCAGGGACCATTCCACGATCCTCCGCGTTGCATCTGGGTTATGCAGTATCCGTTGCAATGGGAGGCGGGTGACTACCGTGATCTCATGCGCTTGGAAGTAATGGCGCAGCTTCCTCGAAGCCATAAGGAGGCCGAAGAGCAGCTTTTGCACACCTGAGTACCTCGACCTAGCCCCCTGCAAGAGGGAGCTGACAAAGTAAACTGGGTGATGTACCATTTTCTTCTTCTACGCCTCTTCACCCGGTCGCGTGGGCCCCATCATACTGGCGCCAGTCTTGCGGAGACCGAGCCTTGCCGGGGACTCAGTCTTGCCGAGACTGAGCCCTGCCGGGGAGGGTTCCGGCCCGTCAACCGTCGATTCTGCCGCTGTTGCTGTCTCCTCATCAACCTCTCTCTACACCACTAGTGCAGCGCTAACCACCTGATTTGTTGTCGCTAGGTAAAGCAGCAACGGTTCTTGTGGTTTAGGCGCAACCAGCACTGTGGTAGAGGAGAGGTATTTCTTCAAATCTTGCAGCGCTACCTCGGACTCTGGGGTCCACTCCATCGGCTCTGCCTTCTTCAGGATCTTGAAAAAAGGAAGGGCACGCTCCGCGGACTTGGAGATGAACCGGCTCATGGTAGCAACGCAGCCAGTGAGCCGACGCACGTCCTTGATCCGTTTGGGTGCCTCAATCTGCTCGATGGCCTTGATCTTATCTGGGTTTGCTTGAATCTCGCGCTGGGACACAAAGAACCCGAGAAGCTTGCCGGACGGGACGCCGAAGACGCACTTCTAAGGGTTCAATTTGAGGTTCAGGTTCCCAAATGTTTCCTCCAGATCTTGTACAAGTGTTGCTTTGTCCTTGGTTTTGACCACTATGTCATCCATATAAGCTTCCATATTTCTATGTAGCTGGGGCTCAAAACCAATTTGGACTGCTCTTGCAAAGGTAGAGCCAACACTCTTCAACCCGAAAGGCATCCGTAAAAAGCAATACATACCACATGGGGTGATGAATGCTGTCTTTTCCTCGTCTTCCTTTGTCATGAAGATCTGGTGGTATCCTGAGTAGGCGTCAAGGAACGACAAGAGGTCACACCCAGCCGTGGAGTCAACAATCTGGTCAATGCACGGTATCGGGAAAGGATCCTTTGGACAGGCCTTATTGATGTCTGTGTAATCACTACACAGCCTCCACTTCCCGTTTGCCTTGCGCACTACCACCGGATTGGCCAACTACGTCGGATGGAGTACTCCCCTCACCAAACCTGCCGCCTCTAGCTTTCTGATTTCCTCCGTGATGAACTCCTGTCTCTCCAAAGCTTGCTTCCTGACCTTTTGCTTGACGGGCCGCGCATGAGGACAGAAAACAAGGTGGTGCTCAATCACCTCCCTGGGAATGTCGGGGATGTCGGAGGCTTTCCATACAAACACATCGACATTCGCCCGCAGGAAGGTGACGAGCTCGCTTTCCTATTTGCTGTCGAGGGTGGAGCTTATGGTAAAAGCTCCCCCCGTATCGTCCTCCTTGACGGGCACCTTCTTGGTCTCTGGTGGTGCGGCTCGACTTCTTGCTCTTGCCGGCGGAGCTCTCCGCACGTCCTCAACGGGAGCGCAACACCCCGAAGAGGTGCGCTTGCCGGAGTGGGTGCGAGGGGTCTCGCCGGTCTTCTTCCCCTCCGGGGCTCCGGCAGGAGCAGGTGCCTTAGCGGCAGCTGCTGCAACTGCTTCCCGGTAGAGTTGGTCGGCGCAGATCAACGCGTCTTTCTTGTCGGAGGGATGGTGATGATGTTCATCGCCGGTGCATCTTCAAAGATGTTGTAGGCGTAAGCCGCCATGAACTTGGCTAGTGTCGGGCGGCCGAGGATCCCGTTGTAAGGCAAGGGGATCTCGGCTACATCGAAAACAATCCTCTCCGTCCTGTGGTTCAGCTCGCCTCCGAATGTCACGGGCAGCGTGATCTTTCCCTTTGGCTGGCTCCTCCCCGGATTAACCCCTTGGAACGTGCCCGTCTCCTCGAGGTCTTCATCAGGGATCTACAGCCTTTTGACCACAACAGGCGAGATCAAGTTCAGGCCGGCCCCGCCGTCAACCAACATCTTCATCACCTTGAGGTTGCGGATGGTTGGTGAGACCAACAATGGCAAGCACTCGACCGCAGTAGTGCGGTCTGGGTGGTCCTCGGTGTCGAAGATGATGGGCATGCTGCACCATTTCAGCGGCTTCCGTGCGTCGAATGATGGCTCCACCACTGTGACCTCACGCGCCCACTGCTTGAGTTGGCGGAGGGATGTATGCAGCAAGGCGCCACCATCGACGCAAATGGCCTCTGTGGCTTTCTGAAACTCGTGGTCGCCGGACTCGTCGTCCTCGTCATGATCATCGTCTTCCCGCTTCTTGTCACAGCCACGAGCGGGCCTCTCTTGCTGATTATCCTTGCCGTGGCGGCCTCCTTGGCCGTTACGTTTCTTGCCGGATCCCTCGGCACCATATGGGCCTTTCTCCTTGTCCCGCCGCTCATACTCGACTTTCTACTTCTCGGCGAGCATCTCTACCTGCCGGCAGTTTTGAAGATCGTGGCCCTTAGTGCGGTGGATCTTGCAGTACTGCTTGCCGGAGCCTCCTGGCTTGTCGGCAGCTGCCAAGGCCTGGCAAGCGTCACACCCGGCAACCTCCTTGTCGGGGTCGCTCGCCTTGGTCTTCTTGGTGGCGCCGGTGTCGTCGGATCCCTCAACGGCAAGCACGGCCTTGCCCTTGCGCTTCCTGTTACGGTGTCGGCCCTTCTTCGCTGGGGTGGCGGTGTCGCCAGTGGAGTCAGTTTCCGCACCGGCATATTCACCGAGATACTTCCTTCCCTCCTCAAAGACGAAAGTGCATCGATCGCCGTAACATAGAGCTCGGCCACATCCTTAACCTTGTTCATCGCCAGTTCTTCACGCATCTTGCGATTGCGCACATTCTGATGGAACGCACTGATCACGGCGGCGGGATGAACATCGGGATGTTGTTCTGCACCCGGCTGAATCTTTGGATGTACTTGCGCAGGTTTTCTCCCTCCTTCTGGGGGATGATGTGTAAATCACTCGCCTGGCCATGAGCTTGGTGACCTCCGGTAAAGGCGCCAACAAGCTTATGGCACAGATCCGCCCAAGAAGAGATGGAATCCACCGGCAAGTACATCAACCATGACATAACATTAGGCTTGAGTGCCAACGGGAAGTAGTTGGCAAGCACCTTATCGTCGCGGGCCCCAGCAGGTTGCATTGCGATGGTATAGATGCTAAGGAACTCTGACGGGTGAGTCTTGCCGTTGTACTTCTCGCCAACGTCGGGCTTGAACATACGGTGGGAGGGCCACTGGAACTGCCGCAGCTCACGGGTGAAAGCCGGACAACCCACCTCGTAAGGTAGGCCACCGTAGCCTCCCGGCGCTGGGTGGTCCGTAGCGGGCCCTGCCCGCCTGTCCGACTGGTGGCGCGCGTCTCGTCGGCGCTCGATCGTAGTTCGAGCGTCCTCATGAGCCCGCTCCCGAAGGACTTGACGCTGATCGCGGTTGGTGCATAGGTCGGACGACGCGATGGAGATGTCGTCCCGAGCGTTGTCGCGGCGAACCAACGCCCGGGGCGGTCGGGATGGGGGTGGGGAGTACACCGTGGCCGCGCCGCCACCGGCATGGCCTCCGCTGGCATGCGGTAGCCCGATGGAGCGACGGCCTACGGGTCCCGCCGGCCGCAACTCATCGTTGTTGGCGATGCCGACGAGGCTCCGGACGGTGGCCCTCCATTCGTCAAGCTTCTCTGCGGCGGGAGGAAAATCGAGGAGCAGCTGCGCGCGTGCTAGGACCTCCGCTGGCGGGGTCGCAGCGAGAGCTGGGTGGACTGCGATGCACCTTGACTTCTAACCACGTTAGAAGGAGCTGCGTCACGGCCCCGCAGCCGTTCGCCACCTCCGTCAGCACCTCGGCGCGCATGCTGGCCCTCCTCATCATGTGATGGGCGCACGGGACTCTTCCCAGGGCGGCGCGCCGGGTCACCAGCAGGGTGAAGCTGCTCAGCACGCACAACCTGGGAAGAGCGCGCCGTGGGCGCTGGTGTTGGTGTCTTGGAGGCCGCCATGCTGCCGCCTGGCGGGATGGAGGCGCCCCTGGAGGGCCCCGCGCCTCCTGCGGGGGGCCCGACTCTGTCTCTGGAGCCCCTGACTGGCGGTCGTCGCCTGGCGCGCGAACGACGCCACTCGCCAGGCCTGAACCGCCAGGGTGATGTGGATGTTCGCGCGCAGCGCCGCGGGTTCTCTCCGTGACTGGCCTGCTACTAGTCCACACCGGTGCTGGCAACCTAGTCCCGGACGAACCAATCGTCGTGGTCGCCTTCTTCTTAGGAGCCATGGCGATGAAGAACGGCTTGGTCAACTGCTAGACCAGATTCTCACAATCGCGCCCCCTACCTGGCGCGCCAAAGATGTCGGTGGGAAACGACACCTATGGGATCACTGGAATCCCTTCTATGGTTGCGGGGCGTGGGGATCGTGAGAAGAGCAGGACTAGAAGACGACACAAAGGGATTTACCCAGGTTCGGGCCACGAAGATGCGTAAAACCCTACGATCCTGCTTTGGTGGATGTATTTAGTGTTCTTGAGCTCTTGAATTAGCTCTAGGTGCTGCGAGGTTCCAAAGAGCCGAATCCTTTTCCCGTGTGCCATGGGCCTCCTTTTATAGGCTAAAGGGGCTGCCACAGTCACACATAGGAGGTGGAAAGTGCTACAGTGTCACGAGCTTATTGCTGGTATTACAGGACAAAGCACATTTAATGCGAGGCTTAGGTGTCCCTTCACTTTATCGGGGACAGGGGCGAGGCCCGTCTCGTCCGTCGCCGCTCCTCCAAGCATCGACACGCGCCCTGGCCAGCGATGCATGCAGTGCCATGTAGGCAGGCAGGCAGCTGAGGTGGCGCGGTGGTTGAGCCTCCACGAAGGGCTGCATGTTGCCACGTAGGTGCCTACCCAGCTGGTTGGGTCAGCAGTTGCATGCAAACGGCGGCGGAGACTTGGCTGGTGCGGGCCTGACGGTGGCCCTGCTGGTGCGCTTGGCGAGGGCCTTGCCGGGTGGCCCGGCAAGGGTCTTGCCGTGGTGCGCAGGCGTCCCCGGCAAGGATCTTGCCGTGGGTTTTGTGGGTTTCTTCGGTGAGGATGGCTGCCTTCCTATCCTCATTTGATCTTGACTATTCTTTGTCTTCACAAAGATCTGCATGCCATCACAGAGGTGCCTCCCGAGCCCTATTCCAATGCGTTTGTCGAGCGTTGGTGGGCTCAAGGCGGCTCACTTGGCTGGCGTGGGCAAGCTGCCCCGGCAAGTGTCTTGCCAGGGCCGCTGAGGCTGCCCCGGCAAGGGTCCTTGCTGGGAAAACCTGCTTCGCCCATCTGATCTTTGTGGCCTTGGTCCTTGTCGTTGCTTTGATTATCTTGTGCCTTCAGCTTCTCTCCGGCTTCCCTTTCCCTGCCTTGTTATGTGCGGCCGTGGCGGGAGGCTCTGACTGCCCGTGCACAAGTAAAGGGGTCAAAAGGAGAGCCCCTACTTTTGTACACCGACATGAGGATTTTGAGCGCTTTGCTAAAATGATTAGACCTATCTTTTTGCGTATGCGATTAAATGATATGCTCAAAATGAATCCTTATGCTAAGTATATGAAAGAAATTGTTACAAATAAAAGAAAGATACCGGAAGCTGAAATATCCACCATGCTTGCTAATTACACTTTTAAGGGTGGAATACCAAAGAAACTTGGAGATCCAGGAGTACCAACTATACCATGCTCCATTAAAAGAGACTATGTTAAAACTGCTTTATGTGATCTTGGAGCCGGTGTTAGTGTTATGCGTCTCTCTTTATATCGTAGACTTGATTTGAATAAGTTGACACCTACTGAAATATCTTTGCAAATGGCCGATAAATCAACTGCCATACCTGTCGGTATTTGTGAGGATGTGCCCGTTGTAGTTGCAAACGCTACTATTGTAACGGACTTTGTTATTCTTGATATTCCTGAGGACGATAGTATGTCTATTATTCTTGGAAGACCCTTTTTGAATACTGCAGGGGCTATTATTGATTGCAACAAAGGAAATTTCACTTTTCATGTTAATGGTAATGAGCATACGGTACACTTTCCGAGGAAACAACCTCAAGTCCACAGCATAAATTCTATTGGAAAAATTCCATTGATTATTTTTGGAGGTTTTGAATTTCCTCTTCCTACTGTCAATAAGAAATATGATATTCTTATTATTGGGGATGTGCATATCCCCGTTGAGGTAACATAGTGTTATTCGAAAATTTTCTGTTTCCATGTTATTCGCAATGAGTTCGTGAAGAAGACTTGATCAACCTTGTTAGTGGATTCCTTTTGATGAGCATGAGATGGATGAAACTAGAAAGCACAACCTTCTGTACCCTCCTTTTACTTTCTGTTATTTAGTTGAAATAAAGTAAACATAGTATTTTCTGTCAGTTTTCAGAATTATCCGTGCAATATGAAAATACCCCGAAAATAAAAGTTCTCCAAATGCCCTGAAAATGGAATACGATTTTTTCTGGAATATTTGAGAATATCTGGCACTAAGAACACAGCAGGGGAGCAAGCACCTGGCCACGAGGGTCCAGGGCGTGCCCCCTGCCTCGTGGGCCCACGGTGGCTCCCCTCCACTTATTCCTGCACCCACACACTTCTTCTTCCTCCCAAAAAAATCACCATCCAGCTCAAGCATGAGTTCTAGCTCATTTTGCTGCGATTTTTGATCTCCTTGCTGAAAGCACCTCTCACAAAACTATTTGGGGGGATTGTTCCTTGGTTTGTGACTCCTCCATTGGTCCAATTAGTTTTTTCTCTAGTGTTCTATTCATTGCAAATTTGTGCTGCCTAGGTGACCATGTTCTTGAGCTTGCATGTCAAATGTATATGGTTCCAAGTAGTTCTAATGCATGATATAGTCTCTAGGCACTTGTATGAGTAGTTGCTATCAATTTTGTTGAGCTTGGTCCACTTTTATTTGAAGTTACTAAAATTTCAGAATTTTTAAGAAAATAATGAAGAGAATTTTGAGGGGCTCATCGAGCCGAAGCTCGAAGGAAAAGCAAGGTGAAGAAGCAGAGAGGCCCAAATATAATTTGCCTCAAGATCATGGAGGTTCGGCCGTGTGAATGGCCTTCCAATGATTTCTTGAGAGCAGCCGGATTTATGATGATTTTTATGAATTGATCGAGAATGCAGGCCTCACCGACTTCCTCCGCGACCAACGCAAACAAAGATCTCTTACTCACCAACACTTTTGTGCAAAACTTCTACTATTATCCTAAGGAATCACCTCCTTCGGTAGAGTTTCATTTATATGATGTGGTTAAGAAGATGCCACTAGATGAATTTTGCAAGGTTTGCAAAATACCTTTTGAGGGTAGTTTAGATGAACCACATCGTAAAGATGTGGATGGGTTTATTGACACTATTACTGTAGGGGAACTAGGAAGGTTTCCGATGCAAGAATCACTAGCATACATTTTCCTGTTTTAAGCTACTTTGCCATATTTGCTAGTCGTTGCTTAATTGGTCGCGGAAACTGTGGAAACCTTAGTGTTCCTGATATTATGATTTTGTTCCATGGTTTATTTTGTGATAACTCTGTTAGTATGGGCGGTATTATTGCTAAATGGTTAAGTCTGAACCATACAATGGGCCCCATCTTTGGAGGTATTTACGCTTCACGCCTCGCTGCACACTATAACATACCTATTAGGCACTATGAAAAAGAAGAAAAATTGCTGCCCACTGTTTATTTAGATTATAAGAGTATGATAGCGCATGATTTTATTGTTAAGAATAGGGAAGGGGTGCTTAAATACAAATTGTTCTTTGATAAACATCACCTTGAGACTATTACCTTGTCTGCTCCTTCCTTGTTTGATTTACCTGCAGGTTTGTATCTCGTTCCGCTGGCGGCTATTCACGCCTACCGGAACACTACATCAGCCACAGAGCCGGAGCCGGAACCAAAATTTGATCCCCCACGACAATCTAATTACCAGTGGGATCCGAAGATGATTGCCAACCAGTGGCAATCAGAGTCTTCTTCATCTCAGTACGACCCCAACTACAACTTTGGATATCCGCCAGGCCATCCGTGGCAATAAGCCAACTTAGGCCAAAAGCCTAAGCTTGGGGGAGTACGTATTTACCACCGACATTACATTTATGTTCACACACACTCATTGCTACATGTCGGTGCTCATACTCTTTCTCTGTAATATCCATGCTAGTTTATTTTCCTTTTTCTTGCTTTCTTCTTGTGTGTTTAATAAACCTTAAGAAAAACCAAAAAATTAGTAATAGCTTTTAGCTAGTTTACTTTTCTTGCTGTAGTAGTAATAATTAAAAAGAAAACCCAAAAAGATTTCCCATTCTTCTTTTGCTTGTTGGGAGCTTTCCCGTGTAAATAGTTTTATTTCTTTTCTTTGGGGGACGATAGGAGAAGACCATGATTAAATTGTTGAAGTGGCTCTTATATGCATTATTGTTGAATTATCCAAGAGCCCATATTGCCTTGTCTTCTCCTGTTTATTGAATGCTCGCAGATTCCAGCTTAGTCCAATGAATGTGCACTCTTATTATTTTCACATCGTTCGGTCGTGCAAGTGAAAGGCAATTATGACGATATATGATGGATCGATTGAGATGAGAGAAGCAGGTATGAACTCGACTTCTCTTGTTTTTGTAAATATGATTAGTTCATCGTTCCTGATTCAGCCTATTATGAATAAACATGTTTGCAATGACAATTAGAGATCATAGTTGCTCGTGCCATGCTTTATTAGCTATGAGTTATAATGGTTTACCTTGCGTGCCAACATGCTATTAAAATGGTTGTGATGTGGTATAGTGGGGTGGTATCCTCCTTTGAATGATTTAGTTGACTCGACTTGGCACATGTTCACACATGTAGTTGAAACAAATCAACATAGCCTTCACGGTATTTATGTTCATGGTGGATTATATCCTACTCATGCTCATACTCAATGTCTATTAATTTTAATGCATGTTCATGAATGTTGTTGCTCTCTAGTTGGTCGCTTCCCAGTCTTTTGCTAGCCTTCACTTGTACTAAGCGGGAATACTGCTTGTGCATCCTATCCCTTAAACTCCAAAGTTATTCCATATGAGTCCACTATACCTTCCTATATGCGGTATCTACCTGCCATTCCAAGTAAATTTGTATGTGCCAAACTCTAAACCTTCAAATGAAATTCTGTTTTGTATGCTCAAATAGCTCATGTATCAACTAGGGCTGTCTGTATCTTCCATGCTAGGAGGGTTATTCTCAAGAGGAGTGGACTCCGCTCCTCACTCACGAGAAAATGGCTGGTCACCGGGATGCCCAGTCCCATGCTTTATGCAAACTAAATCAAAATAATTGCAAACAAAACTCCCCCGGGGCTGTTGCTAGTTGGAGGCACTCGTTGTTTCGAGCAAGCCATGGATTGATCCTTGTTGGTGGAGGGGGGTATAAACTTTACCATTCTGTTTGGGAACCGCCTGTAATGTGTGTAGCATGGAAGATATCGCCATCTCTTGTTTGTTATGTTGACAATGAAAGTATGCCGCTCAAAATATTATTTATCTCTGCTTTAAAATCAAGCTCTGGCACCTCTATGAATCACTGCTTCCCTATGCGAAGGGCCTATCTATTTACTTTTATGTTGAGTCATCATCTTCTTATTAAAAAGCACCAGCTAGAGAGCACGGCTATCATTTGCATCCATTAATATTAATTTATATTAGGTATGACTATGATTGGATCTCTTTTACCATGAAATACAATGTCTAGTCAGTCCTTGATCTTTAAAGGTGCTCTGCATTTATATTTTGCGGTATCAGAAAGGGCTAGCGAGATACCATCCTGTTATATCATATTATGATTGTTTTGAGAAAGTGTTGTCATCCGAGATTTATTATTATCGCTCGCTAGTTGATTATGCTATTGATATGAGTAAACATGAGACCTAAGAGTTATTGTGAATGTGGTTAGTTACAATCTTTGCTGAAAACTTGAATGTTGGCTTTACATATTGCAACATCAAGAGCAAACAGAGTTTGTAAAAGTTTTTCTTTATCACTTTCTGTTTATCAACTGAATTGCTTGAGGACAAGCAAAGGTTTAAGCTTGGGGAGTAGATACGTCTCCGTCAGATCTACTTTTCCAAACACATTTGCCCTTGTTTTGGACTCTAACTTGCATGATTTGAATGGAACTAACCCTGACCGACGTTGTTTTCAGCTGACTTTCCATGGTGTTATTTATGTGCAGAAACAAAAGTTCTCCGAATGACCTGAAACTCCACGGAACATATTTTTGGAAAATATTAAAAACACTGGAAGAAGAATCCACGTCAGGGGGCCCACACCCTGTCCATGAGGGTGGGGGCGCCGCCTCGGACGCGCCTGCCTCGTGGGCCCCCTGACGCTCCACCGACCTCAACTCCAACTCCATATATTCACTTTTGGGGAGAAAAAACCAGAGAGAAGGATTCATCGTGTTTTATGATACGGAGCCGCCGCCAAGCCCTAAAACCTCTCGGGAGGGCTGATCTAGAGTCCGTTCGGGGCTCCGGAGAGGGGAATCCGACGCCGTCGTCATCATCAACCATCCTCCATCACCAATTTCATGATGCTCACCGCCGTGCGTGAGTAATTCCATCGTAGGCTTGCTAGACGGTGATGGGTTGGATAAGATTTATCATGTAATCGAGTTAGTTTTGTTAGGGTTTGATCCCTAGTATCCACTATGTTCTGAGATTGATGTTGCTATGACTTTGCTATGCTTAATGCTTGTCACTAGGGCCCGAGTGCCCTGATTTCAGATCTGAACCTATTATGTTTTCATGAATATATGTGAGTTCTTGATCCAATCTTGCAAGTCTATAGTCACCTACTATGTGTTATGCTCCGGCAAACCCGAAGTGACAATAATCGGGACCACTCCCGGTGATGACCATAGTTTGAGGAGTTCATGTATTCACTATGTGTTAATGCTTTGTTCCGGTACTCTATTAAAAGGAGGCCTTAATATCCCTCGGTTTCCGTTAGGACCCCGCTGCCACGGGAGGGTAGGACAAAAAATGTCATGCAAGTTCTTTTCCATAAGCACGTATGACTATATTTGGAATACAGCCTACATTACATTGATGAATTGGAGCTAGTTCTATGGCACCCTATGTTATGATTGTTACATGATGAACCGCATCCGGCATAATTCTCCATCACCTATCCAATGCCTACGAGCATTTTATATATTGTTCTCTGCTTATTTACTTTTCCGTTGCTACTGTTACAATCACTACAAAACCCAAAAATATTACTTTTGCTACTGTTACCGTTACTTCCATATTACTTTGCTACTAAATAGTTTGCTGCAGATACTAAGTTATCCAGGTGTGGTTGAATTGACAACTCAACTGCTAATACTTGAGAATATTCTTTGGCTCCCCTTGTGTCGAATCAATAAATTTGGGTTGAATACTCTACCCTCGAAAACTGTTGCGATCCCCTATACTTGTGGGTTATCAACCCCCTAATTACCCCCCTAATTAAGTGTTTGTTAAAAATAAACCTGCTAATTAACCCTGTCACACTGACCACCGGGCCCTGCTGTCTAAACTAAAACAGTTAAAATTATCTAACTAAAGTATAGACAATGACAGCTGGGACCGAGTTGCACCATTCCACGGTTGACTAGTCCACCTTGGACTGGGTCAATCCAACCCCCTGACCCCACCTGTAATTGACCCTGGCTAGAGTAGTACTAGGTGACAAAAGTGTTCTATTTTTATTTCATATTTAAATAATTTCAGAAGATGCTATAAACTTCGATAAATCATAGAAAACAAAATCTGTAACTCAGATGAAAAAGTTTTGTAGATGAAAGTTGCTCAAAACGACGAGGCGAATCCGAATACGCGGTCCATTTACCTATCAAATGCCGCCCCGGTCAGCTGTCTGACATAGGTCCGGAACCGGGAAAACATTCCCGGTTGAATCCCCCCTTCACCTATATCGTGCAGTACTACGTTAGGTCGACCCAAATTCTGCTTATCGTCTTGTCATGCTTAGTGTTGCATCTTGTTTGCTCTGTATTTACTGTTTCTTCCCCCTCTTCTCTCTGGTAGACCGCGAGACTGATGCTGCCCCTGTGATCGACTACGTCATCGATGACCCCTCCTTGTCAGAGCAACCAGGCAAGCCCCCACCTTTGATCATCCCGATATCGCCCATTCCATTCTCTCATGCTTGCATTAGATTTTTCTACTGTAATTGTTTGCTCCTGCTACCTCTTGAGCACTGCGTTGGTTTTTCCCTTGAAGAGGAAAGGGTGATGCAGCAAAGTAGCGTAAGTATTACGCTTAGTTTTTGAGAACCAAGGTATCAATCCAGTAGGAGGCCACACCCAAGTCCCTCGCACCTACACAAACACATAAAAACCTCGCAACCGCAACCAACAAAATAAAGGGCTTGTCAATCCCTTCACGGTCACTTACGATAGTGAGATCTGATAGATATGATTAGATCATATTTTTGGTATTTTTATAATAAAGATGCAAAGTAAAATAAAAGGCAATAAAAATAGCGAAGTGTTGGAAGATTAATATGATGGAAAATAGACCTGGGGGCCATAGGTTTCACTAGTGGCTTCTCTCGAGAGCATAAGTAATACGGTGGGTGAACAAATTACTGTTGAGCAATTGATAGAATTGAGCATAGTTATGAGAATATCTAGGTATGATCATGTATATAGGCATCACGTCCGTGACAAGTAGACCGACTCCTGCCTGCATCTACTACTATTACTCCACACATCGACCGCTATCCAGCATGCATCTAGAGTATTAAGTTCATAAGAACAGAGTAACGCTTTTAAGCAAGATGACATGATGTAGAGGGATAAACTCATGCAATATGATATAAACCCCATCTTGTTATCCTCGATGGCAACAATACAATACGTGCCTTGCTGCCCTGCTGTCACTGGGAAAGGACACCGCAAGATTGAACCCAAAGCTAAGCACTTCTCCCATTGCAAGAAAGATCAATCTAGTAGGCGAAACCAAACTGATAATTTGAAGAGACTTGCAAAGATAACCAATCATACATAAAAGAATTCAGAGAAGAGTCAAATATTGTTCATAGGTAAACTTGATCATAAACCCACAATTTATCGGTCTCAACAAACACACCGCAAAAGAAGATTAATCGAATAGATCTCCACGAGAATCGTGGAGAACTTTGTATTGAGATTCAAAGAGAGAGAAGAAGCCATCTAGCTAATAACTATGGACCCGAAGGTCTGAGGTAAACTACTCACACATCATCAGAGGGGCTATGGTATTGATGTAGAAGCCCTCCATGATCAATGCCCCCTCCGGTAGGACGCCGGAAAAGGCCCCAAGATGGGATCTCACGGGTATAGAAGGTTGCGGCGGTGGAATTAGGTTTTCGTGGATGCTTCTGTTAGTTTGGGGGTACATAGGTATATATAGGAGGAAGAAGTACGTCGGTGGATCAACGTGAGCCCCACGAGGGTGGAGGGCGTGCTCGGGGTAGGCGCGCCCCCTACCTCGTGCCCTCCTGGTTGCTTTCTTGACGTAGGGTCCAAGTCCTCTGGATCACGTTTGTTCCAAAAATCACGTTCCCGAAGGTTTCATTCTCTTTAGACTCTGTTTGATATTCTTTTTCTGCGAAACACTGAAATAGGCAAACAAACAGTAATTTGGCTGGGCCTCCGGTTAATAGGTTAGTCCAAAAAATAATATAAAAGTGTATAATAAAGCCCTTAAACATCCAAAACATAATATAATATAGCATGGAACAATAAAAATTTATAGATACGTTGGAGACGTATCAATCATCCCCAAGCTTAATTCCTACTCGTCCTCGAGTAGGTAAATGATAAAAACAGAATTTTTGATGTGGAATGCTACTTAGCATAATTTCAATGTTATTCTTCTTATTGTGGCATGAATGTTCAGATTTGATATGATTCAAGATAAAAGTTTGATGTTGACATAAAAACGATAATACTTCAAGCATGCTAACCAAGAAATTATGTCTTATCAAAATAACATAGCCAAAGCAAGTTATCCCTACAAAATCATATACTATTGCTATGCTCCATCTTCCCCACACAAAATATTCATATCATGTACAACCCCGGTTTTAAGCAAGCAATTGGTTCATACTTTTTAACGCGCTTCAGCCTTTTCAACTTTTACGCAATACATGAGCGCAAGCCATGGATATAACACAATGGTGGAATAAGGTATAATGATAGGGGTTATGTGGGAAGACAAAAAGGATAAGTTCTCACATCAACGAGACTAATCAATGGGCTATGGAGATGCCCATCAACTGATGTCAATGCAAGGAGTAGGGATTGCCATGCAACAGATGCACTTAGAGCTATAAGTGTATGAAAGCTCAAACAAAAGAAACTAAGTGGGTGTGCATCCAACTTGCTTGCTCACGAAGACCTCGGGCATTTGAGGAAGCCCATCATTGGAATATACAAGCCAAGTTCTATAATGAAATTTCCCACTAGTATATGAAAGTGACAAAATGAGAGACTCTCTATCATGAAGATCACGGTGCTATGGCCTCTCTTTTTTTAGTCCGGAGTCTCATCCCGACTTGTGGGGGAATCATAGTCTCCATCATCCTTTCCTCACTTGGGACAATGCTCTAAAAATGATGATCATAACACTTTTATTTACTTACAACTCATGAATTACA
Organism: Aegilops bicornis; assembly: GCA_021605145.1. Lineage (NCBI taxonomy): Eukaryota > Viridiplantae > Streptophyta > Magnoliopsida > Poales > Poaceae > Aegilops > Aegilops bicornis. Next base: position 109,000,574 of record CM038671.1, read on the forward strand.
ACTCAATACTTAGAACAAAATATGACTCTATGTGGATGCCTCTGGCGGAGTACCGGAATATGCAATGAATCAAGAGCGACATGTATGAAAGAATTATGAACGGTGGCTTTGCCACAAATATAATGTCAACTACATGATCATGCAAAGCAATATGACAATGATGGAGCGTGACATGATAAACGAAACGGTGGAAAGTTGCATGGCAATATATCTCGGAATGGCTATGGAAATGCCATAATAGGTACATATGGTGGTTGTTTTGAGGAAGACAAAGGGAGGCTTATGTGTGATAGACCGTATCATATCACGGGGTTTGGATGCACCTGTGAAGTTTGCACCAACTCTCAAGGTGAGAAAGGGAAATGCACAGTACCGAAGAAGCTAGAAAATTGCGGAAAGGTAGGTGTGCGTATAATCCATGGACTCACATTATTCATAAAGAACTCATATACTTATTGAAAAAATTTATTAGCCCTCGAAGCAAAGTACTACTACGCATGCTCCTAGGGGAAGGGTTGGTAGGAGTTAACCATCGCGCGATCCCGACCGCCACACAAAGGATGCAATCAACAAATACCTCTGCTCCAACTTCGTTACATAATGGTTCACCATACGTGCATGCTACGGGAATCACAAACTTCAATACAAGTATTTTTCAATTCCACAATTACTCAACTAGCACAACCATGATATTACCACCTTTATATCTCAAAACAATTATCAAGCATCAAATTTATCATGATATTTTATTTAATGCAAATTGCCATGATGTTTTGAGACTCTCAAAATAAAATAAGTGAAGCATGAGAGAACAATAGTTTCTATAAAACAAATCCACCACCGTGCTCTAAAAGATATAAGTGAAGCACTAGAGCGAAATTATATAGCTCAAAAAATATAAGTGAAGCACATAGAGTATTATAATAAATTCCAATTTATGTGTCTCTCTCAAAAGGTGTGTAAAGCAAGGATGATTGTGGTAAACTAACAAATAAACACTCAAATAATACAAGACTCTCCAAGCAAAACACATATCATGTGGTGAATAAAAATATAGCTCCAAGTAAAGTTACCGATGGAAGTAGACGAAAGAGGGGATGCCTTCCGGGGCATCCCCAAGCTTTGGATTTTAGGTGTCCTTAGATTATCTTGGGATTCCATGGGCATCCCCAATCTTAGGCTCTTGCCACTCCTTGTTCCATAATCCATCAAATCTTTTACCCAAAACTTGAAAACTTCAGAACACAAAACTTAGCAGAAAATCTCGTGAGCTCCGTTAGTGAAAGAAAACAAAACACCACTTCAAGGTACTGTAATGAACTCATTCTTTATTTATATTGGTGTTAAACCTAATGTATTCCAACTTCTCTATGGTTTATAAACTATTTTACTAGCCATAGATTCATCAAAATAAGCAAACAACACACGAGAAACAGAATCTTTCAAAAACAGAACAGTCTGTAGTAATCTGTAACTAACGCAAAATTCTGGAACTCCAAAAATCTACCAAAATAGGACGACCTAGACAATTTGTTTATTAATCTGCTGCAATTGGAATCAATATTTTATCACGTTCTGGTGATTTTTAACAATTGTTTTCGTGAACAGAAAGTTTCTGGAATTTTCAGCAAGATCAAATAACTAACATCCAAGAAGTTCCTATAGGTTAAACTTGGCACAAACACTAATTGAAACATAAAAACAAATCTAACCAGAGGCTAGATCAAATATTTATTCCTAAACAGAAGCAAAAGAAAAAAAACTAAAAATAAAATTGGTTTGCCTCCCAACAAGCGCTATCGTTTAACGCCCCTAGCTAGGCATAAAAGAAAGGATAGATCTAGGTATTGCCATAATAATAGGATAGATCACGAAAACTCATTTCATATTCTCTATGTTCAGCAGCAAGTTTTCTCTGAGGCAAGAAAATGTAATCAAAAGGGCTAAATTTAATGGGACAGAAGTCCCCAAGATCAACCTTTGGAGGTATAGGTTCCTCCTTCGGCCCTTCGTATTGCACAACCAATTCATCATTATTCGCATTCTTTCGACAGAATTTCGTAAGCCTATACTCGAGAGAGTATCCTAGCTCATTGTTTCGAATAGCAAGATCATCATTAAGTTCAGAAATTCTATCAACTAGGAGATTGGTAGGAACCCTTTTTCTAAGGTTTTCATTAAAAGCAACATAGTCTAGAGATTGAAAATGCATTATTTCCTCTTGATCAAAGAGGATAGCCTATATGGGAGGACGGCCAACGTCCACCCTATAGTGCGCAATGATTTCTTTGGCCTCTCTTTTTATAAATCTAAACTCATGAGCCAAAAAGATAGTAGCGGCACGCTTAATAGAAGAATGCTCAATATTAGAAAATTCTAGGAAAATCCTTTGTATGCAAGGGTGCATGTGCATAAATTGTATTTCAAGTTCAACGATAAGCATGCCAATAGCATCTACAAGACTACTAGTTCTATGAAGAATAGAATTGCCCACAGAATGCAAAGTACCGGCACAAGTAAAGAAATCTTGAATAACCCCTTTTCTAATAATATTACCACTACCAATTCAGAATTTTTTTGTATGTAAGATAGGGGGTTCTTCAGCCAGAGCATTAGAATTTTCCATGTTGTTGTTATTGTCCATATCGACAATAATTTCCCCAATTTCAGACATAACGGCACAAAGTGCGTGGAGCAAAAAGAAGGAGGAAGGCGAACGTAAAAGAGAGTACGAATAAAATGGCAAGGGTGAAGTGGGGAGGGGAAAACGAGAGGCAAATGGCAAATAATGTAATGCGGGAGATAAGAGTTTGTCATGGGTACTTGGTATGTTGACTTTTGCGTAGACTCCCTGGCAACGGCGCCAGAAATCCTTCTTGCTACCTCTTGAGTATTGCGTTGGTTTTTCCCTTGAAGAGGAAAGGGTGATGCAGCAAATAGCGTAAGTATTTCCCTCAGTTTTTGAGAACCAGATATCAATCCAGTAGGAGGCCACGACCAAGTCCCTCGCATCTACACAAACAAATAAAAACCTTGCAACCAATGCAATAAAGGGGTTGTCAATCCCTTCACGGTCACTTACGATAGTGAGATCTGATAGATATGATAAGATAATATTTTTGGTATTTTTATAATAAAGATGCAAAGTAAATTAAAGGCAATAAAAATAGCGAAGTGTTGGAAGATTAATATGATGGAAAATAGACCCGGGGGCCATAGGTTTCACTAATGGCTTCTCTCGAGAGCATAAGTAATACGGTGGATCAACAAATTACTCTTGAGCAATTGATAGAATTGAGCATAGTTATGAGAATATCTAGGTATGATCATGTATATAGGCATCACGTCCGTGACAAGTAGACCGACTCCTGCCTGCATCTACTACTATTACTTCACACATCGACCGCTATCCAAAGATGCATCTAGAGTATTAAGTTCATAAGAACAGAGTAACACTTTAAGCAAGATGACATGATGTAGAGGGATAAAATCATGCAATATGATATAAACCCCATCTTGTTATCCTCGATGGCAACAATACAATACGTGCCTTGCTGCCCTGCACATTGGGAAAGGACACCGCAAGATGAACCCAAAGCTAAGCACTTCTCCCATTGCAAGAAAGATCAATCTAGTAGGCCAAACCAAACTGATAATTCGAATAGACTTGCAAAGATAACCAATCATACATAAAAGAATTCAGAGAAGATTCAAATATTGTTCATAGATAAAATTGATCATAAACCCACAATTCATCGGTCTCAACAAACACACCGCAAAAGTAGATTACATCGAATAGATCTCCACGAGAATCGTGGAGAACTTTGTATTGAGATCCAAAGAGATAGAAGAAGCCATCTAGCTAATAACTATGGACCCAAAGTTATGAGGTAAACTACTCACACATCATCGGAGGGGCTATGGTATTGATGTAGAAGCCCTCCATGATCAATGCCACCTCCGGTAGGACGCCGGAAAAGGCCCCCAGATGGGATCTCACGGGTACAGAAGGTTGTGGCGGTGGAATTAGGTTTTCGTGGATGCTTTTGTTGGTTTGGGGGTACGTAGGTATATATAGGAGGAAGAAGTAAGTCCATGGAGCAACGTGGGCCCCATGAGGGTGGAAGGCGCGCCCAGGGGGGTAGGCGCGCCCCCTACCTCGTGCCCTCCTGGTTGCTTTCTTGACGTAGGGTCCAAGTCCTCTGGATCACGTTTGTTCCGAAAATCACGTCCCGAAGGTTTCATTCCGTTTGGACTCCGTTTGATATTCTTTTTCTGGGAAACAGTGAAATAGGCAAAAAAACAGTAATTTGGGCTGGGCCTCCGGTTAATAGGTTTGTCCCAAAAATAATATAAAAGTGTATAATAAAGCCCTTAAACATCCAAAACAGAATATAATATAGCATGGAACAATAAAAAATTATAGATACATTGGAGACGTATCAGCTCCTATTCTGATGCATAGCCTGCTTTTGTAACCTGCTTATTGTTACCGACCTGCTTATCCTAAACTGCTTAGTATATGTTGGTTAGTAATCCATTAGTTACCCCCACCTTGTCCTTGTTGCCCCTGCTCCATCATCGAAGACCCTACCAACGGGATCGAAGACCAGGCCCCGGCACCGCACATCACTTTCCCCTTAGTTGCTCGACACAACTGGGTTACTATCGAGTGCCGAGGGTGAGACCTCATCAGCACTTCTGATGTTAACCCTATAGTGTAGCTATTCGGTCCTGGTCATCGAGGGTGATTCCGCCTTAACCTCTTCCGATATGACTCGTTGCAGGTAACCCCTCAAGTGTGAACCTCGAGGGTGGATCCTCTTACGTTCACCTTGATGATTACATCGAGTGGAATCCGTCAAGGGTGATTCCTCAGGTTTTCCCCTTGATGTTAGACACACGGTTACTATGGTTACTATGACTTTACACTGAACCATGTTACTAAAGACGGGTTGGCCCTAAGAGGTGCCCGCGCGAGCTTAATTGCGGGTGATGTGGAGTCGGGTTGACCTGGAAGGTGCCCACGAGATAATTACGAGGCGCGGCCGGGCATTCTTAGCCCTTGCCGCAAGTCCTCGAGACGGGGCGACGGGGTCACATCTTTCGTGAATCTCTGCTTGTTACCGCGCGTTACTAATCCACTATGATTTGGATATTTGATCCAAGGGGCCTCTGGCCTGATAGCACTAACCATGACGTGGGCATAGTATGGGCGATCTGCGTTGTATGCATCAGCAAAAGCTTATTAGACGTCAGCGATTGAGCGGCGCGCGCCGGGTTGGACTGGTAAGCTCCTGCCTTTTTTAAGGAGGAAGCTAGGTCTGCTCACCGGCCGCCCACGCAACGTGCATGAGTTCCGGGGGCGATGGCCCATGACCCCTCGGGGCATAGGTTTAGTCTGGCGTGCTGACCTCTCTATTAAGTCTAGGTCGGGTTGCGGCGTATTGTTTGGCCAAGGTCGGGCATGACCCAGGAAAGTGTGTCCGGCCGGAGTTAATCGAGCATGGTGGGTAAGTTGGTGCACCCCTGCAGGGAAGAAAACATCTATCGATAGCATGTCCTACGGTAACGGACACTGGGAGTTGTATCCTGATCAATACAACTAGAACTGGATACTTGTGATGAGAAATGGATTGTGATGAGAATTGGATAGTAAGACTCTGAGATTGCTTCTTGCAGGGAGTCGAGAAAGGATCTCTGGCCGAGGTTGATAACACTACTACTACTTTACTTTATGCTACTCTACTCCCTCTTGTTGCTGCAAGATGGTGGTTTCCAGAAGATGCTAGTCTTCGATAGGCTAGGTTTCCCCCTTCTCTTCTGGCATTCTGCAGTCCAGTCCACAGATACATCTCATTTCTTTGATACCGATGCATATGTAGTGTAGATGCTTGCTTGCGAGTACTTTGGATGAGTACTCATGGTTGCTTTGCTCCCCCTTTTCCCCCTTTCTTCTTCTTTTCCGGTTGATGCAACCAGATATCGGAGCCCAGGAGCCAGATGCCACCGTCGATGCCTACTACTACGTGGAGACCGCCGACGACCAGGAGTAGTTAGGAGGCTCCCAGGCAGGAGGTCTTGCCTTTTCGATCGTTGCTACCTTTGTGCTAGCCTTCTTAAGGAAAACTTGTCTAACTTATGTATGTACTCAGATATTGTTGCTTCCGCTGACTCTTGTGTATTCGAGCCCTCTAGGCCCCTGGCTTGTAAAATAAAGCTTGTATTATTTTAATTTGTGTCTAGAGTTGTGTTGTGATATCTTCCCGTGAGTCCTTGATCTTGATCATACACATTTGCGTGTATGATTAGTGTACGATTGAATCGAGGGCGTCACAAGTTGGTATCAGAGCCGACTGCCTGTAGGTAGCCCCCCTTTCCAACTCCTTGGCCGAAGTTGAGTCTAGTCACTGAAAAACTTTTGCTAACATTAGCGGTGTGTCTTACGGGCCCACGTCGCCATTGGGTGGTATTAGGATCTTTTATTCCTCGTCTATACTCTAGGACTCTGATCTCTCATCTATTCGGGTTAAACATTTTACTAACTATGACATTAGGTTCCCGTACCCACTTCGTCCCGGAGAGCCCCGACATTACCGATGATCGCTTGGTGCACCAGAAGATTCTGAAGATACTCTCTGATGTTCTCTCAAGACTTTGTGCCCACCGACTTTGCAATTCCCTACCACCGATATATCCTTATGGATTATTACTTACACCTATCGTTTATACATTCACCCCCAGTTGCTCTTGTTATTACAAGACACCCTAAAGTACTCTTCGATATTCCGCATATTCTGAAAATCCGTTGTGCCATAGCCGTCAGCTCCTTTTCACATGAATACACCTAAGAATAATTCCTCACACTTACCGAGAATTCATTCATGCCCGGTTGTTCATGTGTTTCTCAAAATACTTCTTAATGTTATCTTATCTTCCGAGAATCCTCTACAGCTTACTGCTTTTGAGGTTCTTCTTGGCTGCATGAACTATGGTTAATTCCATTTATCTAGCTATATTCATTTACATCCTTTGCCATCGTCACACTGAGCATTTGATTTGATATGTTAGAGAATGATCGCAACCATCAGTCGCAATTAGAATTCTTCCCTTCGGATCAAACGTCACTCCAGACATGAATTGATTCTCGGGAAGTCAAAACTTGGTTGATTGTCGAACTATGTCTATTCAACGTACTTGCCTTTTTTATCAGAGTGTGTGCTTTGGATCCTCTGATATGGAAATCATAATTCCTTTGAATTTAAGCGTCAAATTATTCAGTTTTGTTCATAATCTGAGGCCTTTGCATTCTTTCTTCCTCTGGTTGAGTACTGATACTCCCCTCAGATCCTTTGCTGACCACCTGATCCTTTGGAGGGTTACGACCTGATAGTTCCTTTGTGAATATGAACCCTTTATGAATTCCTTCCGTGATACATAATGCCTTTGGCAATTTGTATCCTTTTCTCTTGTCAACCATGCTCTACCTTTGAGCTTGTGTTATTTACTCTTGAAGATTGTGGTGTATGTTCCTAAGATGCCCCAATGGGTTGAACCTATGCCTCCTCTAATCCGGCTGAACCCGAGAGTTTTCACGAGTCTTACTCTTCTGGTGTTTTGCCAGATATAATTTCAACACTACAACTTTTTCCAAAGCGAGAAGTAAATGAAAGTATCAGTGTCGGTTTCAAAACCGGCGGATCTCGGGTAGGGGGTCCCGAACTGTGCGTCTAGGCGGATGGTAACAGGAGACAAGGGACACGATGTTTTTACCCAGGTTCGGGCCCTCTCGATGGAGGTAATACCCTACTCCTGCTTGATTAATATTGATGATATGGGTAGTACAAGAGTAGATCTACCACTAGATCAAGGAGGCTAAACCCTAGAAGCTAGCCTATGGTATGATTGTTGTTCGTCCTCTGAGACTAAAACCCTCCGCTTATATAGACACGAGATAGGGTATAGGGTTACGTAGTCGGGTTACAATGGTAGGAGATCTACATATCCGTATCGCCAAGCTTGCCTTCCACGCCAAGGAAAGTCCCATCCGGACAAGGGACGAAGTCTTCAATCTTGTATCTTCGTAGTCTTGGAGTCCGTCCGCGATGATAGTTCGGCTATCCGGACACCCCCTAGTCCAGGACTCCCTCAGTAGCCCCTGAACCAGGCTTCAATGACGACGAGTCCGGCGCGCATATTGTCTTCGGCATTGCAAGGCGAGTTCCTCCTCCGAATACTTCATAGAAGGTTTTGAACACAAGGATAGTGTCCGGCTCTGCAAAACAAGTTTCACATACCACCGTAGAGAGAATAATTTTTGCACGGATCTACTGACGTATTCTACGGCGTGACATCACACCACGGCCAGGCCTTCATACGAATCGTTTTTTACTGTTCCACCTTAGCGCGTTTAGCGAGGCGGTTTCCTTGGCACGTCTTATCAAAGCATAGATCGTGCGCCCTTATTCCGGGATTCCCATCAATACGGACGTGGGTAACCCATCCGCACCATTGATTACGGCGCTTGGGAGATAAGCGAGTTTTACCAGGCTGGTGGGGGACGCATAGCTTCGTTCGTCCATATAAGGGGATAAGGATCCACCTTTTCACCTACGCCTTCTTCCTCCTTTGCTCATTCATTTCTGCGCACTCGAGCTCCAGCGCCCAAGTCCGCACATCCCACCTCAACCTTCTCCAACTATGTCCGGAGCGGGAGGCAGGTGGATGGCCTCCTCCGTCATGGAGGGGAACATCACAAAGCTGCGGCAGGTCGGATACTTGTCCGGCGACATCGCGTGTCGGCTCCCCAACAAGGGGAAGCTCGTCCTCATTCCCAGGCCCCATGAGAGGGTGGTGTTCCTCACCCACTTCCTCCACGGACTGGGTTTTCCACTTCACCCATTTGTCCGGGGGCTCATGTTCTACTACGGCCTGGATTTCCATGATCTGGCCCCAAACTTCATCCTCAATATCTCGACGTTTATAAATGTGTATGCGAGGCTTTCCTCTGCATCCAACCCCACTTCGGTTTATGGTTGAAGACCTTTAGCATCAGGCAGAATATAGTGGGCGGCCGACATGCGGAGTGCGGAGGCGCCATGGCGGGCAGGATGCCCAATGTTCTATGGCTCGAGGGCTCCTTCGTGGAGACAGTAAAGGGGTGGCAATCGGGGTGGTTCTACATCACCGAGCCGCGCGACTCCAAATGGGCGGCGGCCCCCGAATTCAGATCTGGCTCCCCCACACGGCTCACATCATGGAAAGAGACGGGCCTGGCGTGGGGTGATTCGGAAGAGCTGACCGGACTCCAAACCTGTGTCCGAAACCTGGTGGACAAGAAGCTCAAGCTTGTCAACGTAGTCCAGGTTATGCTCATCCGCCGGATTCTCCCATGCCAGCAACGGGCCTTCAATTTGTGGGAGTTTGATCCGGCACAGCACCAGACCTTGCGCCGGCTCTTTGACACTACGTACGAAGATGCCTGGAAGGTGCCCTTCAAGGGCGCCGAATCCCCCGCATCCGCTACCGAAGATCGCGGATTCAGCTCACAGTATCAAGCCAGCGAGGTAAGTTATTTTACCCTTTACGGGACTCTTTTTTCATAGATTGACTCTATGTGGGATCTAAAACTCCCTAACCTTTGACAGGACTGGCTGAAGACGTCCGGACAGATTAACTGTCCGGCTCCTTTGCCAGAAGACCCAGCGGACGCCTGATTGATGGGACTGCTGGCTCTGGCACCTCACGTGGTGACAGAGAAGAAGGCCAAGAAGGAGGCCACGGGAACTCGAAGGAGCTCCCGGCGCCAAGTGCTGTCAGATTCTGAAGCAGAATCGTCTCCTGAGAAGGAGGAGGAGGAAAAAGAAGCCTCTCCCCTAGTGGGGGAAGAGAGGAAAAGGAAGGCCGCCCCAACTGGGGAGGCCGGAGGGTCCAAGAAGGGAAGGACCCTTCCTCCGGACTTCTCCACCAACGCCGACAACGACAAGGAGGAGTGGCCAACAAGGGCTAAGCCCCTGGTGAGATCGTGAGTGTCCGGATACCCATGGATTTTTCATTGCATAGTGTTCTCTAATGCCGAACAATCATGCAGCCCGCCCAAGGACGAGTTCGCCACTTCATCGAGCGGGTCCCTGAGTTCGTCGGAAATGGAGAGTACTTCACTTCCGGCCGCCTCCTCGCCTCACGCTGCGGACGACGCCGAGGTGGGGCCCCAAGGGGGGCCTGGCCAAGAGGAGGTGGCGCAGGAGGTGCCGCAAGGCAACCTCCCAGACTCCAGGCGTGATGGGAGCGAGATCCCCAGGGGCTCTAAGCCCGACCCTCGTCCGGACTCCATACCGGAACCTTCAGCGGTTCCAAAGTACGGCAAGCGGCCCCTTCGTAGGAAGGGTAAGACGCCGGTGTCCTCCGTCCAACCGGAGGCACCGGATAGCTTATTGGAAGTGCTTAACAGTGCTTCCATCGAGGAGGAGCACCGCACTGTTATGAGTGTGGTGATCCGAGAAGTTCGATCTGCCAAGAGCGGGCTGGTGAAGCCTGTACCAGCCTTCTAACGAGGCTTCGAGGTAAGTTTAGAATATGTAAAAATATTACCGCATAGACAGCGGTAGCCCTGATGCTTAGTTCGGTGTTGGAAAGAAAAGCCGGACTAAGGATCTAAAAAGATATCTGTGAAGTCTAATATAAGTATGTCAATATGCGAATGCAGGCTTATTCTTGACCTCTGCCAGACCTTGTTGCGGAGGTTAATGCATTGAAGCAGAGCCTCGAGCGGTCCGAGAACGAGCTCGGCCTTGCCAAGAAGCAGCTCGAGGACAAGGAAGGTAAGTAATACCTCATTAAAGAAATACCTTATAGAAAGGATTTGGTTGCAAAAAATAACAGTAATAACATGGGTACTGCAGGGGCCACGAGCGAGGTGGCGACCCTGAAGGAGGTGGTGTCCGCGGCCGAAAACAAAGCGGCTGTGGAGCGCACCGAGCGAGAGAAGGGGGAGGCGCAGCTGGCGGAGGTGCGGCAAGAGCTCTGTGCTCGTGGAAAAACACGAGGGTTTGGAGCGTGACTCGAAGAACCGAGAGTCCAAGCTTGCATCGGCTCTTGAGAGTGCCAAAGCTGCTAAGGCTGAAGCCCAAAAAGCCCTCCAGGAGATTGAGGCAATAGAGAAGATCGCGGCGGGTAAGGCATTCTTTATGCAGAGCAAGAATGTAAAAGTCAATTATCTAGTACTTACCCGAATCCGGAGCTCTCCAGGAGCGTTCGCAGATCTGCCCAGAGTGTGTCCGATCTGCCGCATTCTACCGCGCCAAGGAGGGGGGCTCGACGGAGAAGGTGTTCTGGTCTCGGTATGCTGAGGCCGACCGTTCGGTGCCCCTGAGCGACCAGCTGAAGCAGCTGGTCGAGCTCCACAAGGTCGCCGAACAGGCCATGAAGGGCCTCATAGTTCGGCTGTGGTCATTGGAAACCATGCCTGGGAGCTATTTCGGGTTAGTGCAACAGTTGGTGGACGTCTGTCCATGGATTGAAGTCATCAAGCGCTCCGTCTGCATTGAAGGTGCCCGTCGGGCCCTTGCCCGTGCTAAAGTGCACTGGGGCAAGCTGGATGCGGAGAAGCTTGTGACGGACGGGCCACCGAAGGGCAAGGAGCATCGCACGCCCGAAATGTACTATGAGGGCGTCCTGAAGGGTGCCCGCCGTATAGCGGATGAGTGTTCCAAAGATGTAATTTTTGAATAGACTCGCATTTGTTATCCTGTACACTGAAAACTTGTTCATATGCGCTAAGCAGCGCTTGTTAATTTAAAATATTACCTTCATGCGGCCGTTTATCAAATTTGAGAGATGGCAAGTCGTTGGCTTCAGCCCCATGCCACAGTCTTTGGGGTGTTCGGGTTAAACTTGAGCGCTCTTGTTCCCATTCTTGGGTCCATCGAGGGAGGCGCTCAACGCAACGAACAAGGAAACTGTACTTATAATGCTTGAACACTCTCACTTAGCCATAGAATTCTATAATTTTAAATTTCGGCGAAGCCCCTAGTATCCGGAAAACCGAGTTTGGGGCGCTATCCACGCCTTGGCCGGAAAATTCCGGTTCCTCGCTCTAAGCAGCATAAGTCTTTAGGGACCCGAAAAAGACCTCTCGAACAGCGACCGGCTCTCGCCCCATCATGACGGTCAGTTTTAGCTTTCTCCACTGAGGTGCTCAACCCAGCTCAACCGGGGCACAATCGCAGTGGTTCTCTTGGTGCCGCGTTAGCCGATAGAATGGAACGTAAGGAAGCAAAACACAGGAGCCGGGCAAACCCAACTATTTACCCAAGACATGATTCGGAGCCGATGCATATAATGCTATAAGTTCGGGGTGCCGCACTTGTGAAAGTGTTCGGACTTATCACACCATCATTTTGGGGTACTTAAGCCCCTGGTGTATTGGCCATACCAAAGTGTACGGGTGCAACATGTCATGAAATGAACATATATATAGATAAAGAAAAGAGTGCAATAATAGGCAAAAGCTATGTATTGTTTATTCAAAAGGGGACTGCAATGAAAGAAGAACGATACAAATAGTGCGATAAGCAAGGGATAGGACTACTTAACATGTCCCCCTCCAGGGGTAAGCTGCGGGATGGTATGCAAAACAGGTATAATGCTCGTAGTAGAGACCACCTGAACACTCGACGCAATTTTCTGCTTCCTTGTTGTTGCATCGTTAGTTCGGCAATTCTAGTGCCGGACAGGGCTTTTGGAAAACGGAGTCCTGAAAATAAGAAAAAACAGAAAAAGAATGACACAATCGGGAGCCCCTGGTGCGGTTGAGCCGCATTCTGGGCATGCCGTGGTCGTGCCCCTCCCCTTATGCCCATGGTATCTCGGGCGTAGTTATATGCAGCGTAGTAATCGCTTCGCAATTTCGCGAGGGCTGGGGTTGGGGCGGATTGCTGGCGATGCTTGAATCGTGCCGAGCAGTCTTGTTGTAGGTTACTCGGTAGCGCTTAGCGGTGTCCGGACGTTTAGTGGCGGACTCGAGAATTGCTGTGAGAGGCTGCTTTGCACCTCCGCCGCGAGGGCCGCCGTGTGCTCCTCCGTTCGGAGAAGGCGTTCGGTGTTTCCATCGACCGTGATTACTCCTCGAGGGCTGTCATCTTGAGCTTGAGGTATGCGTGGTGCGGCACCGCATTGAACTTTGCAAATGCGGTTCGTCCGAAGCGATGCGTGATAGCCACCGCGGAACGGGACTATGTCGAATATTAACTCTTCGCTTCGGAAGTTATCCGGGGATCCGAAGACCACTTTGAGTGTAACTGAGCCTGTACAATTGGCCTCTATACCCGGTATGACACCTTTAAAGGTCGTCTTTGTAGGTTTAATCCTTGAGGGGTTTATGCCCATTTTGCACACTGTATCGTGATAAAGCAGGTTCAGGCTGCTACCGCCGTCCATCAGGACGCATGTGAGGTGAAATCCGTCAATAATTGGGTCAAGAACCAATGTGGCAAAACTGCCATGACGAATGCTAGTGGGGTGGTCCCTTCGATCGAAGGTGATCGGGCAGGAAGACCATGGGTTGAACTTTGGGGCGACTGGCTCCATCGCATATACGTCCCTTAGTGCACGCTTCCGCTCCCTTTTGGGTATGTGGGTTGCGTATATCATGTTCACCGTCCGCACTTGTGTGGGAAAGCCCTTCTGTCCTCTATTGTTCGGCGGCCGGGGCTCTTCCTCGTCATCGCTATGCAGCCCCTTGTCATTGAGTTCGGCACTTAACTTGCCTGCTTGCTTGAACACCCAACAATCCCTGTTGGTGTGATTGGCTGGTTTTTCGGGGGTGCCATGTATCTGGCACAAGCGATCGAGTATTCGGTCCAGGTTGGACGGGCCCTGGGTATTTCTTTTGAATGGCTTCTTCCGCTGACCGGTTTTGGTGCCTCTGAATCCGGCATCGACTGTCGTATCTTCATCATTATCGCCGTTAATGCGGCGCTTGTTCTTGTTGTGACGCGACCTACCATTGCTGTCCTTGGTATCTGAACTACCAAGGTTTTTCGTAAAGTTGTTGCTTCGAGCTAGCCAGCTGTCCTCTCCCGCGCAAAAGCGGGTCATGAGTGTGGTGTGGGCTGCCATGGATTTCGGCTTTTCCTGTCCTAGGTGCCGGGCTAGCCACTCGTCGCGGAGGTTATGTTTGAAGGCTGCAAGGGCCTCTGCATCTGGACAGTCAACGATTTGATTTTTCTTGGTTAGGAACCATGTCCATAATTTTCTGGCCGATTCTTCTGGCTGCTGAATTATGTGGCTGAGGTCATCGGCCTCTGGTGGTCGCACATATGTGCCCTGGAAGTTATCAAGGAATGCGGCTTCCAGGTCCTCCCAACAACCAATTGATTTTCTTTGGCAAGCTGTTAAGCCAATGCCGAGCTGGTCCTTTAAGCTTGAGTGGGAGGTATTTGATGGCGTGTAGATCATCACCGCGGGCCATGTGGATATGGAGGAGATAGTCCTCGATCCAGACCGCAGGATCTGTGGTACCATCGTATGATTCGATGTTTACGGGTTTGAAGCCCTCGGGGATTTGATGATCCATTACTTCATCATGAAGCATAGTGGGTGTCTTGGCGCCTCTGTATTGGGCTATATCACGACGTAGCTCATATGAGCTTTGTTCTCGTGTGTTCGCCCGCCGAGTTCTTGTATCCAGCGTGACGATTATCATCATGTATCGTGGGGCGCCCACGCGATCCGTAGATCGATCTTGTATGTCTTGCCTTGTCCTCCAATACGTCTCGCAGGTCTGGCGCGTTTCCCCGGGCCTTGGTACTTTTCGAGCGACGCCGGAGTGCGGCTTGAATGGAGGGTCTAGAGGCCTCTCTGTCGCGACCACGGGGTGGCCGGTCGGCCGCATCATGCGCTGGTGATGTAGGTTTGGGTGCTGCTTCCTCTAATTGGGGTAGCAGCCTGCGTTTGGGGTATCTCTTGGAGGGGCGTTCGAGTTCATACTCTTCGGCTGCAAGGACTTCAGTCCATCTGTCAGCTAGCAAGTCTTGGTCAGCTCTAAGCTGCTGCTGCTTTTTCTTGAGGCTACTTGCCGTGGCCATAAGCCTGCGTTTGAAACGCTCCTATTCGACAGGATCCTCTGGCACGACGAATTCGTCGTCGTCGAGGCTTGCCTCGTCTTCGGAGGGGGCGCATAATTATCGTCCTCTACCTCTCTTTCTGCCGCACTGTCGTGCGGTCTCGCCTATCCTTCCTCCTGTGCTGAGTCCTGCTGGAGGGGGTCGTCTTCGGCACTGTCCGGGGTATTATTGTCTCCCGTGCCGGAATCGCCGTTTGTACTGTGGCGGGATTTAGAGCGGCGCCGCTGACGTCGGCGCTTGGGCTGTTTCTTGGAGAGGTCATCCTCCGCTGTTCCATCGCCGTTCCCATCTTTTGGGATGTCCACCATGTATATGTCGTATGACGAGGTGGCCTTCCAGTGCCACAGTAGGCACTTTGGGTCTTGGTCTTCTCCGGCATCGTCGTCCATACCGTCGATGTCTTCAGAGTCGAAGTCGAGCATGTCGGTTAAATCATCGACAGTGGCTACAAAGTGGGTGGTGGGTGGGCGTTGAATTTCTTCGTCGTCCGCATCCCAACCTTCCTGACCGTAGTCCGACCAGGGCTCTCCTAATAAAGAGAGAGACTTTAGTGAATTCAAGACGTCGCCAAAGGGCGAGTGCTGAAAGATGTCCGCGGCGGTGAACTCCATGACCGGCGCCCAATCGGATTCGATTGGCAGGGGCGCGGAGGGTTCGGAGTCCGGAGAGGAGTCCGGCACCTTGGAGTCATGGTCTTCGCAAAGGACATGGATGGAGTTCGGCTCAATCGCAGTTGAGATCATAGCCCCCGAGGCGGTGTCCAACCACTCGTCCTCGATCGGGGGAGTCGGCTCCGAGCTAAGGGTCGGAGCGGACGCAGTCTGACCTCCAGGACCTTTGTTCATGGCGAGCTAGATCGTGCCCATCGAGACAGTGCGGCGCACTTGGCTGTGGCTCGAATCCGTCGAAGATCAAGTCTCCGCGGATGTCGGCGGTGTAGTTCAAACTTCCAAACCTGACCTGATGGCTAGGGCCAGGGGCGAATTGGCCCGCAGTGCAAAGCCGCCGAATACGAAGATCTGTCCGAGGAGAAAAGTCTCACCCTGGACTGCGTCGTTGCTGATGATCGAAGGAGCCATCGGGCCTGTAGGTGACGACACAGAGGAACTCTCAATGAAAGCACCAATGTCGGTGTCCAAACCGGCGGATCTCGGGTAGGGGGTCCCGAACTGTGCGTCTAGGCGGATGGTAATAGGAGACAAGGGACACGATGTTTTTACCCAGGTTCGGGCCCTGTCGATGGAGGTAATACCCTACTCCTGCTTGATTAATATTGATGATATGGGTAGTACAAGAGTAGATCTACCACGAGATCAAGGAGGCTAAACCCTAGAAGCTAGCCTATGGTATGATTGTTGTTCGTCCTACGTACTAAAACCCTTCGGTTTATATAGAGACCGGATAGGGTTAGGGTTACACAGAGTCGGTTACAATGGTAGGAGATCTACATATCCGTATTGCCAAGATTGCCTTCCACGCCAAGGAAAGTCCCATCCGAACATGGGACGAGGTCTTCAATCTTGTATCTTCATAGTCTTGGAGTCCGGCCGCGATGATAGTTCGGCTATCCGGACACCCCCTAGTCCAGGACTCCCTCAATCAGGCATCAAAGAAGTGGGAGTCGACCTTGAACTTGTTCATGCCCATGGACATGATGTAGATCTTATCATGGAAGCTTCTCTTAAATTAATTATTCTGCTATATCTTATATCTGGGATCTGGTCTTTTGCAATCGTGGTTCCGACCATATTTTCTCCCTGATTCCATTTCTCAGACAAGTTAAAGCACTTGTCTTCTATAGATCAATGCATCTCCGTAACCTGTATTTTGATCTTCCTTCGAGTATTACCCTCTGGTATCTCGAGAATATCACGGGACTACATAACTTCTTATGAGTTCTTCGTCAACTATTATTTCTCGCCGGTTCCAATTTTCCACGGGTTCTGGGTTATTAGTCACTTGAGAACACCGATAAGTGAAGCGATTCCACACTATGATTCTATAACTCTAAGTAATTTTTGTTGCTTACGAGTTTAATAATCCTTCAAGTCATTCCTAGCCTGATCAGCTATATTATTATCGTACTAAAAAATTTAACTGTGCTACCTGGTCCTTCTTCCCAGAGCACAATTTCCGACAATGAGCTCAGCTTACATCGATCTTCCTTGTCTTATCATTTTTCGCTTGAACAACAAGCGTGATTTCGAGGTTGTGTTGTACCCATGGTTCCAACAACCTTTCGCTTCATCATTCCTTTGACTTGATGTCATCGCCGATCGATTACTTCTTCATGAAATCTCTCGACAAATGTGTCGTGATCATCACCAACATTCTGAGCTATTCCAGGATATCAATCGAATTCATGATGAGAAATACCATCCTTGCCCCCTCGATGAATTGTTCCTAAGCCAGCCGGACACAAAATCATCTTTTTCTTGCTGAAATTGTATGACTTATTTTATCAGTTGTTCCGATGGATCCTTTGTGTATCCAAAGTCTGACCTTTCCCTGATGACCATGTCAACACTATCCCAAAGCATGTGTGTGGTACTCCGATCATCAACAAGAACATTGGGAGCGCAGTTTGGGGCCCCAGCCCATCATGACTCTATTGCCCACAATGGCTCTGCTGCCTTGGTCGATTGTACCACGGCCCAGCCTCTGGCTCATCAGTCTCAGGATGTTTTAGTTTTTTCTGCTGCCTCAGTTGAGATTTCTCCCATGGCTGTTTTGGAGAACCATATTCCGGATATTTCGAAGGATGCTGCTCAATTTAATGATCTCATTGATGATATGGTGTTCAAGGTTTGGAAATGTCAGAATTGTTTATCGATGATGCATTACACTAATTCGTGCGCCAGTCCAATTCGCTGCCGTAGATGCTTTCGCCTGGGCCACCGTGCAAGAGGATGCTCCGACGCTGCGCATTCCCCGACTTACAAGTGGGTCCCGCGGGTCAATCCTACTTCCCCGGGACGGTCAGCTGAGATTTCCTCGCCTGACGCCTCGGTTTCCCTCGCTACTAGCCACGCGGGGTCTCGGCCTAGTCCCATCGTGCCTGCAACATCATCAACGTCTCCGCCATTGCCTGCCGAGCCACCGCCCATCACACCACCACCACCTACATCGCCACCTTCGTCCTGCTTAGCCGCTCCACCATCTACTGCGGCTCTGTCGCAGTCACCTTCCGAGGCGCTTTCGGCTATGGCTACCTTTGCTCTTGACCCCATGCCTCTTGTGCCGCCGGGGTTCGAGATTATTGATGGTGGTCCGAGGCGGCTGCCGCGCACTTTCTACTCTCCTACTATGGCTCCGGATCGTCAGCATGAGGAATACACCATTGCCATCGTCGAACCAGCTCCTCTGCCTGAAGAAGTTGCTATCTTCAGAAATATGGTTAGTGATTTTGTTGTTAACAATCTTGGTCGCGCCGTCCTTGCTGCTCAACCATGGATCCAAGGTGTGGGTCTCCTCCATTTCCGTAGCCCAGTTGCTAGGCAGGCCCTAGTTGATCACCCCCCATTTCAGCTGGATAATGACAGATTTGTTAGATTTGTGCCACATGATGAAGGAATCAATTTCAGAGCTGTTCAGGGTTTTCAGAGGGGTTGGGTTATGATAGTTGGGATTCCGCTGGATTATCGACGTACTTTCGATTATATTGCCGATGCTATCGGTACCTTTGGTCGCTTCCATCAACGGCATCAGGTTGATCCGTTACTTGTTCGTACCCTAGCGTCGCTTTCTTTTCCGCAACGACATTGGTGCCGCGTGATGTGGTATATCGGGAGTTTGCTGATTTTGGTGGTTCTCGTATTTCATGGTCTGCTCCGATTTACATCTTCTCTGCCGATTTTGCCGATATCTTGCCCCCGGATGAGGACCCGATGCCCTTTGATGGCAACCCTCATCTGCTCCCTGGTCATCTGCAGTTTAATAACCATAATTGGGTTATGCCTGAGTTTCCTGAGATTGGTTGGGATGAGCTGCCACCTCCTCCACAGGAGCATGAGCCACATCAACAGGAGGTTCAACAAGATAATCTTAATGTGCATCAGGAGATTGTTGAGGAAAACCAAGTAGTTGGGAATCAGTCACAGGAATCTATTGTTCTGGAGGTGTCAAATGATTCTGTTCATGATCAGCATCCTGAAGATAACTTAGCGATTTTGCAGCATCCTCGGTGCCCATTGCAGCCTCCTCTCCATGTTGGGCAGGTCCTCACTATTTATGGCCCTGTGATTCCGCCAGAGATGCAGTGGCAGCGCTCGTTCTGCAAGTTCATGCCAGCTATTTTTTCTGCTGAGATTCCAAAGTATGTGTTCAAGACGAATCTGTGTTCTCTGCTTCAGTCTAAGAGCGCCTGGGATATCTGCTTTCATGGGAATGATGCCAGCTTCTCTTTGTTGCCTGCACCTGAACCAACTCCATGCTCTCCTCGCCAGGTTGTTCCAGTTAAAAGGCCCGTTGCTTGGGCGCTATGCTTTGATGGCTTTGAGGACATCTCTGAACCTGTCAGTGAGTCCTTTGAGTTCTCTGCCATGCCAGAAGTCAGGACCAAACGTGGCCGTAAGCCAAAGGCTGCTAAGGGATCTAAGGTTGTGGTTGACTCTGAGGTGCGTCGCAGTGCACGTTTAAGTGCTTTACGGGATGGATATCATAAGTCTCCAAGCACAAGCCTCAAGCAAGGCAAGAATCAGTCCTCTTTCAAGAAGCGTCGAACAAGCTCAGCCAAGCCGGAGGAAAGAATGTCTGTGCCTCCGCCAACGCCAATTTCTGATCTTCAGCGTATTGGAGCACGTCTGAGAATTGCACCAGAGAAGATCTCCAAGGACAAGCTTGAGGCTGGTCCTTCTACATCCACCAGCAGCAAGGATTCTGATGTTTAGATCCTCTCGTTGGTATATTGGTTTATGGCGTACCTTTATAAACGCCATCTATCTGTTCTTCTGTTTCATGTTTAGGATATTTCCTTCCTGTGTCGTGGGTCAGTGTAGGTCATTGCATGATCTACTTTTGCTTCTGCTTTTTATTTTGATTTGTAATGAATCAGACAGGGTTTAGAGATTGGAAGGTGTTATGTTGGAACGTGCGTGGTCTTAATTCTGAAGCACGACAATTAGCAGTTAAGCAGAAGATTGATGAAAGTGGTTGTTCGGTTATCTGCCTGCAAGAAACGAAATGCATGCACATTGATCATAGGTTCATTAGGAAATTTTGTCCACGTCGTTTCGATAACTTCTCCTATGTACCTTCGGATGGTTCTTCGGCCGGCATGATCGTTATCTGGAATTCCTCTTTCTTTGAAGGAAAATTAATCGAGGCAAGGCATTTTGGTATCATTATTGAATTCCAATCCAAGCATACTTCTGAAATTTGGACTCTTGTGTCAGTTTATGGTCCCTGCCAGGGCCCGACCCGGGATGATTTCGTGCAATGGTTATATAATCTTGATATTAACTGTGATGATAATTGGTTGTTGTTGGGGGATTTCAATTTCATGCGTTCGTTGGAGAAGCGAAACCTGCACAGGGGTAAGGTCAGCGATATTTTTTACATTCAATGAAGTAATTGGGCATCTGGGCCTCATTGAGCTACCAATTAAAGGCCGACAGTTTACTTGGTCGAATATGCAAACTACTCCATTGCTGGAACAGATCGACTGGTTTTTTTACTTCAGTTGCATGGACCATTGATCATCCTAATACGCTTGTTCTACCCCTGGCTCGCACGGCTTCTGATCATGTCCCATGTGTCGTCTCGATTGCTACAGTCATTCCTAAAGCTAAAATTTTTCACTTTGAGAATTATTGGATTGATTTGCCTGGTTTCTTTGATTGTGTGGCATGTTTGGAACAAACCTGTCGCAAGACAATCGACTGCCCTAAATATTTCTTCTAAATTCAAAGCGCTAAGGTTTGCTCTCAAGAAATTGCACATGAGTTTGTCGAAAGTTAAAGCCCTAATTGCTGATTGCAACAAGGTCATTCTTTATTTTGATGGTCTGGAGGAGATCAGGAATTTATCAAGGCCTGAATTTAATTTCAGGAGGATTGTAAAATTGCATTTGGATGATATTGTTCATTGGCAGTATGTTTATTGGAAGCAGCGTTGTACCATACGTAACATTAAAGTCGGTGAGGAAAATTCCAAATTTTTTCATGCCATGGCCACGGAAAGGTATAGGACAAACACTATATCATCTCTCAGGAATTCTGATGGTGATGTGGTTTCGGATCACCAACAGCTGGCCACCATGTTTTGGTCGGATTTTAATCAAAGAATGGGTAACGCAAAAGGAATCTGCATGGGTTTTGATTTGGACACATTAATTGCAAGAGTTGATGGCCTTCAGGAGATGTCTCAGCCCTTCACAGATTCCGAGGTTGATCTTGTCATTAAGAACATGCCACCTGATCGTGCCCCCGGTCCCGAGGGCTTTTCTGGGCTGTTTTTAAAGAGATGTTGGTCAATTCTCAAGGAGGATTTCATGCAACTTGTCAAGGAGTTCTATGAGGGGAAATGTAATTTGGAATGCCTAAATAGCTCATTAATTACTCTTATACCAAAGAAGTTAAGCCCTGAAGTTGTCGGAGATTTCCGGCCAATCTCCTTGACCAACACTTGCTTGAAGTTTTTGACTAAGGTGCTTGCTAACCGTCTTCAGAAAGTGATTCTGCGATGCATTCACCGCAATCAATATGGTTTTCTCTGGTGTCGTTCCATCCAAGACTGCTTAGCCTGGTGTTTTGAGTATATACATCAATGCAAAGCCTCCAAGCGTCCCATCGTTCTACTCAAGCTGGATTTTATGAAAGCCTTTGATACAATTGATCATGATCTAATCCTCAAAATCTTGCAACGCAAGGGTTTTGATTCCAGGTGGACTGGGTGGATTAATTCAATTTTGTCATCAGGATCTTCTTGATTGCTCCTCAACGGCGTGTCAGGAAGCATTTTGTTTGTAGAACGGGAGTGCGCCAAGGTGACCCTCTATCACCGTTGCTTTTTGTGATTGCAGTGGATTTATTACAGTCTGTTGTCAATGAGATGTGTGCTAGAAACATCCTTTCTCTGCCAATCCCAACCACCTCCAATGATTACCCTATAGTGCAGTACGCCGATGACACTTTAATTGTACTGCCTGCGGTTGATGATCAGCTCATTGCTTTCAAGGAGATGCTGGCAACCTTTGCGGAGTCAACTGGCTTGCGAGTTAATTTTAGCAAGTCTTCACTCATTCCCATTAATATGAGTGATGAAGAAGGTGCTCGAGTGGCCTCTTTGCTAGGATGTGACGTTGGCACGATGCCTCTCACGTATCTTGGTTTGCCCATGGGAACCTCTAAGCCCTCTATCTATGAGCTGATGCCTCTGGTGGATCGAATTGAGCGCCGTTTATCTGCCTCTTCATGCTTGCTTAACCAAGGATGCCGACTGCAACTTGTTCAGTCCGTGTTGTGCTCCATGCCAATTTATTTTCTGTGCACTTTATCTCTCCCAAAGGGCATTATTCAGCAGCTTGAGAGGATCATGAGGCAATGCCTATGGAGGGGTAACACAGATAACCCACGCCAATCTTTGGCTGCTTGGGATCTCGTCTGTCGTCCTAAGGATTTTGGAGGTTTGGGTGTTCTCAACCTGTCTATCCAAAATGAAGCCTTGCTTATTAAGCATCTTTTCAAGTTTTTCAACAAAGTGGACGTGCCTTGGGTATCACTAATCTGGGACACCTATTATGCTTCATCACCACCCCAAAGCACCAGGGCCTGTGGTTCATTATGGTGGCGTGATATTATGCGATAATTCCCCAAATTCTCCAAACTGGCGGTTCCTAAAGTTCATGCTGGAGATACTGTTATATTTTGGCTTGATCGTTGGCAGCTGGGAAATCATGTTATCTTGTTGCAGGAATCTTTCCCAAGGCTTCACTCCTTTGCTGTGGACAATGCAATCACAGTTAAAGAGTTCTTACTGCGGTCTGACATCTTGGAGCACTTTCATATGCCTCTATCGCAGGAGGCCTTCTCAGAGCTCTCACAATTACCAACGCTCCTGCCGTCGATCAGTTTGAATGGTGAGATCAAGGACGTTTGGAAGTGGCCTTCCAAATCTGGTGATTACATGGCAAAGATATACTATGATTTTTGCTTCTCACATCTAGTGGTAGATCCTATTTTCAAATGGATTTGGAAGAGTGCATGCATGTTAAAGATAAAAGTTTTTGGTTGGCTTCAGTTGGATCGTTTGAATACAAGAGATATGATGCAACGAAGGCACTGGATCATTCAGGATGATACTTGTGTGCTTTGCAATCTTGCTCAACATGAGGATCGGGCTCACCTTTTCTTTGCTTGCAATTATAGCGGAGGGTTTGGAACTATCTTGGGATTTCTTGGTCTGCATGTAACCAAACCAAACCACATATGATATGGCTCAAGCAGCGAGGAAGGATTTTGGACACCCTTTTTTCTCTGAGGTGGTTTTCTCTGCTACTTGGAATATTTGGACACAAAAGAATGGGAAAATTTTCAGGAATGAGCAGCCATCATTTAGAGCTTGGAGAAGAAACTTTATACATGACATCTCTCTTCTGTCTCACAGGATTAGATGTAAATATAAGGATAGTTTTGTTTCTTGGATAGCTGACCTCACATAGTTTATTTTGTAAGTTTTCTCTCCTTTCTTGTAAATTTGTATAGTTGTAACTAATACTCTTTTATTTATTTAATAAAGGACTGTGAGGCTGTTGCCTTGCAGTAAATAGTCAAAAAAAACATTGGGAGCGCAATGCTAACTGTTCTTGATCAATTATCCAAACACCGTTGTATGGGTAAACCTCATAAATTCCTTGCCCCTTTGTCTAAATAGTTTAATACTTGGAGCCTTATCATGCTCCTCCTTTCCTTGGGAAAGTTAAATTCTAATACTTGGGTATAAACACCTTTCCTTTCCATTGATCTGATTATCATAATAATCACATTTTCCTTTCCATTATTTTGTTTCACCTTTCTTGTAATCTAACTTGTCTGAGCAGAGATAAATCCCTGCTTAAGTAAACACCTCGATGTACAACTTGGTCAGAATACCCCTGTTACTATTGACGTTGGCATTCCGGTAGCCACAGGTGGACGAGAACTTTGCCTATTGGTCCGCCTCGTTCAACGAGCAGGAAAATGGTTCTCTTCCTCCCTCGCCCTCGGTACCAACGTTGTTGCCAACATAACTGACAGTCTATGCTCTGACATGCCTTGCTAGCATCGCCCTTCCTACTTTTAACCCACATGGTGGGCCCATAACCCACAGTTCCAAAGGATCAAAACCTGACTCCTGTACATCCTTGACTCCGAAGTATCCTTTTTCACTTGCCTTCGTATGTAATTCATGAGCCACCTTCCTAGTGATCTATTCTAGTATCAGACGCAATAATTTGTCTTGTTGTTGCTTTGAACCCCTTTCACCTTTTGATTTGG
Source organism: Aegilops bicornis (assembly GCA_021605145.1). Taxonomy (NCBI): domain Eukaryota; kingdom Viridiplantae; phylum Streptophyta; class Magnoliopsida; order Poales; family Poaceae; genus Aegilops; species Aegilops bicornis. Next base: position 109,025,172 of record CM038671.1, read on the forward strand.
CGTCGAATGATTGCCTGCCCGTTAAAACTTCTCATGGTACCTTTATACTTTTCTCTCGATGTTATATTAAGTTTCAACTCGAGAGATACTTCTGCCTCATTCCCTGAATTGTTCACCAGATAATTAACCTTATAAGGGCCAGTTCTCCCGAAGTTACTCTTTACCTCCCCACTTAAATCTTGAGACGAGATTTCTTGTAGTGGAGGAGATTTGTAACACCCCCGGTGTCATGCTACAGTAATCTCATGCCTAATGATGCTATGTCAACATAATTATTTTGATAATCCTCACTTTGCTTCAAACAGAACTCAAATCCAAATTCTATGGCTAAGTCAAATTATAATTTTATAAAATAGTAAAACTAAAATGTTCCCACTATTCTATAAATTCCCCTGATCATTGTTGTGATGTAGCCAACATCATTTGACTCACCAGTTAATCCCGAATAAAATATAAAGTGGTCTGACAGCAACAAAAATAAACGTTCCAGAATAAACAAATGTTAATCTAGTTCTAATTGACTTGAAACGTTGTGGGCCTCTCCAAAATAATAACTAATATTTATGTGACAAGTTTCATAGTCAACTAAATTTATTTGGTATGAAATTTAAATGCAAAACATTGAAGAAAAAGTAAAACCGAAGTTAGAAAGTATAAAAGGAAAATTCCATAGTGCAGCTGGACCTTAGTGCAAAGTGGAGGCCCAGCCCACCTCCACCTCTCCTGCTAGCTCTCGCTACAGTGGGAGCAGGGGATCGTAGCCGTGATCCATGACTCTAGGGCTGCCGTTGTCGTCGTGTCGAGCATCCAGTGCATCCCCAAGGAGGATAAGTTCGTCCCCTACCCCGTCGACAAACCCTAGCCCCTCACTTCTCCCTCCTCGCGCCGCCTCTTTCTCCCCCGCGACGACCCAGGCCGCCGTCTCCGTAGCCTTCGTGCCCATGCGCTCTCCGTCGTCCAAGCGCCCCGCTGAGGTGTCGAGAATCTCTGCCGGCGACCGCTACGTCCTCCTCGACAACAAGCATAAGCCGGGACCCCCTACATCGTCGAGATCGAGCTTCGTTTACCTCGGACCACCGCCGTCATTCGTCTATGATTCCGGCGTAGTCGAGCCCTCCCCGAGCCCACTTAGCACCTCTACAGGATCGCTGTGAGCTCCTCCTTCGTCTCCCCCAAGCCCTACTTTAGATCTGTCGTCGTAGACCCGTGCTCACCCGAGGCCGCCATAGAAAGAGGCTTTGCTCCTGTGTGTGCCCGCGCTGTACAACGGATGATGTTGTCCTGCTCGTCTGCTACCTGCTACATTGTTTCCCGCCCGCCCGCGCCCTCTTCCTGCCTCGTGCATGCCCCTCCATGTCTGCCTGCGCCCCACCGTGCCGGCCACGCGCCCCGCGCATCCCTTGTCTGCTCTTGAACATGCTCGCCTTCGCCATGTCCGCGCCCCTGGTCATGCCTTGGCCGCGCCCCACGTCTGCATCGCCCAAGCTTTGGTCGGTCGCTGCGCCTTTGCTCGCGTCGCCGCCCCCTTTCGCTGCTCGTCCTCCTTGTGCTGCTCTGCTTGCTGCTTTGCTGCTCTACTGCTGCTGCCGCTTAGCTCTTGCCATTGCGCCATCCCCGCTGCTTGGATCTTGTTGCTGCCGCTTGACAGTGCTACCGGCCTCAGATGTCATACCGCCCGCCTAACCATGCCGCAGCCACCCGCCCTCCAGCCTCCCTATAGCCGTGGCCCACGCCAGACGTGGAGCCGCCGCGCCAAGACGCGGGCGCCTCGCCACCTCAAGAACTCGCCGCTTAGCCGCAGCGCACGGGATCTGTTCAAGGCCACGACCGCCGCCGCCTAGGGCCTCCCTTGCTCCCCACCCTGGTCGCTATCGAGCGAGGCTGCCGGGGCCTTCTGCCCGCGCGAACCTGGGCCGGCTCCCTGTTTAATTGGGGAATAACCCCCTAATTACCCCCCTCATTAAGTGTTTGTTAAAAATAAACCTGCTAATTAACCCTGTGACACTGACCATCGGGCCCCGCTGTCTAAACTAAAATTGTTAAAATTATCTAACTAAAGTATAGACAATGACAGCTGGGACCCAGTTGCACTATTCCACGGTTGACTAGTCCACCATGGACTGGGTCAATCCAACCCCCTGACCCCACCTGTAATTGACCTGGGCTAGAGTAGTACTAGGTGACAAAAGTGTTCTATTTTTATTTCAGATTTAAATAATTTCAGAAAATGCTTTAAACTTCGATAAATCATAGAAAAAATCTATAACTCGGATGAAAAAGTTTTGTACATGAAAGTTGCTCAGAAGGACGAGACGAATCCGAATACGCGGTCCATTTACCTGTCAGATGCCGCTAACTATCTGAACATGGAACATTCCCCCTCCGGTCAGCTGTCTAACACAGGTCCGGAACCGGGAAAACAATCCCCGTTGAATCCCCCATTCACCTATATCGTGCAGTAGTACGTTAGGTCGACCCTAATCCAGCTTATCGTCTTGTCATGCTTAGTGTTGCATCTTGTTTGCTCTGTATTTTCTGTTTCTTCCCCCTCTTCTCTCCGGTAGACCCCGAGACTGATGTTGCCCCTGTGATCGAGTACATCGACGATGACCCCTCCTTGCCAGAGCAACCAGGCAAGCCTAAGGGAGTCCTATACTAAGGGGTCCTTGGGCGTCTGGCCTATTATCCATGGGCCGGACTGATGGGCTATGAAGATATGAAGGCCGAAGACTGTACCCGTGTCCGGATTGGACTCTACTTGGCGTGGAAGGCAAGCTTGGCGACCGAAGATTCCTTCTTATGTAACCGACTCCATGTAAACCCTAGATCCCCTCGGTGTCTATATAAACCGAAGGGGATAGTCCGGAAAGGACAGATACACATTACCATAGTCATATAGGCTAGACTTCTAGGGTTTAGCCATTACGATCTCATGGTAGATCAACTCTTGTAATACTCATATTCATCAAGATCAATCAAGCAGGAAGTAGGGTATTACCTCCATAGAGAGGGCCCGAACCTGGGTAAACATCATGTCCCCCGTCTCCTGTTACCATCGATCCTAGACGCACAGTTCGGGACCCCCTACCCGAGATCCGCCGGTTTTGACACCGACGTTGGTGCTTTCATTGAGAGTTCCACTGTGCCGTCGACGAAAGGTTTGATGCCCCTTCAATCATCGACAATGACGTTGTCCAAGGGGGAACCTTCCTCCCTGGATAGATCTTCGTATTCGGCGGCTTCGTACTGCGGGCCAACTCACTTGGCCATCTGGAGCAGATCGACAGCTACGCCCCCAGCCATCAGGTCAGATTCGGAAGCTTGAACTACGTCACGGACATCCGTGGAGACTTGATCTTCAATCGATTAGAGACCGCGGCCACCGCTGCCCTTCACCCCGACGAGCATGGCTTAAACCTGTCATCGGGCCCCATCCAGGAGATAGCTCCTGCAACAACTCCGGCCTTAGGTCTGGAGCAGATCGAGTCATCCGAAGATGGGACGTGCAACCCCATCAAGGAGGCTGCTGATCCCGCGGCGTCGGAGCCGCACACAGATTTCACTTCATACGATATCGGCATCAACGGGACCCCGGACTAGTCTCTGGCGACAAGTTCCGACCCTGCGTGTCCACGGATACCGAACTCGATCGGTTATCGATCTTCAAGTTCATCGCCGCAAACGTCTTCCAACACTCTCCCATGGGCGACGTACTAAATTCACTAAAAAACCTATCCCTGGCAAGTGACTCGCCGCCGAACTACATTCTGTTCGAACTTACGGCGGATGATGGGGAATTTTGCCTCCCACCCGCCACCCACTTCATAGCCACGGTCGAAGACCCAATCAACACGCCGGACACCTGCTCCGAAGAGATCGACGGTATGGACGACGACGAGGGGCAAGACCAGGACTTACCATCCGCTAGACGCGGGACGGCCACTTCCTGGTATGACGTATCTATGGTAGACACACCTAACAACGACCTCGACGATGACAAGAAGGATCCAGTCAAGGATAAACCTCCCGGCACACATGCCGAACATCGCCGCCCCCGGCACCGCTCTCGGTCACGTCACTCAAGAGAAAACGACACCGGCACCAGAGATGATAACACTCCGGACAGCAAGGACCCTGATGAGGCAGGACCCGAACAGGAGGAACAAGAAAGCGGGCAAGATAGCCCCGATGAATAGGTCATATATGGAGACTCGGAGGATAGTAATTATCCCCCACTCTCCGAGGAAGAGGAGAGCCTCGGCAACGAGGATTTCATCATGCCTGAGGAACCTCTCGAGCAGGAGCGCTTTAAGCGCCAGCTAATAGCCACGGCAAGGAGTCTAAGGAAGAAGCAGTTGCAGCTTCAAGCAAGCCAAGATTTGCTCAATGATAGATGGGCCGAGGTCATAGCGGCCGAAGAATATGGCCTTAACGGCCTAGACAAAAGCCATCACAAGTGCAGGTGGCTCCCTCAGCATGATAGTGGGGCGCTACAGCCCATATCACCATCGAATAATGTGGTAGGTCGACCACAGTTCGGTCCGGATAAAGCAGCAGCCCAAGCAGAACACCATACCACCCCATCCGGCCACAAAAACAAAACAGCTTGGGGGAACACTCGCGACATCAACCAAGACCTGGAGGGTAGAGCAGGATGCACAAGATCGATGTATAGATCACGGAGATATACCCCGACCGACGATGATGGTCACCCATTCGAACACTACAGAGCCGACCATGCCCGGTCCTAGCACCGTAAATGGAGCCCGCCGGAGGTGCTCATAGTGTGGCCCAACATAGAGGAGCTGCACACCCTCTCTGCTTCACTGACGTAGTAATGGAGCATAAATTTCCATACGGGTTTAATCCCATCAACATCGAATCATACGATGGAACAACAAATCCCGCGGTATGGATTGAGGATTACCTCCTCCATATTCACATGGCTCGCGGAGACGACCTTCACGCCATTAAATACCTACCTCTCAAGCTTAAAGGGCCAGCTCGATACTGGCTAAACAGTTTGCCAGAAAACTCTATGGGCAACTGGGAAGATTTGGAAGACGCCTTTCGAGACAACTTCCAAGGAACGTACGTCCGACCATTAGATGTCGATGACTTAAGTCACATTGTCCAGGAGCCCGGTGAGTCAGCCAGGGAGCTCTGGACTAGGTTCTCACTCAAAAAGAACAAAATTGTTGACTGTCCGGACGCAGAAGCCCTTGCGGCCTTCAAACATAGCGTCGGGGATGAATGGCTAGCGCGTCACCTCGGCCAGGAAGGACCCAAATCCATGACAGCCCTTAACGCTCTAATGACTCGCTTTTGCGCGGGAGAAGACAACTGGCTCTCTCATAAAAGCAACAACGCCAGCGACCCGGGCACTTCCAAAATCCGAGACGGCAATGGTAAGCCACAACGAACCGAACACAATAGTCGCAGTAATATACGCGACACAGCGGTGAATGCAAGATTTCATAATACGAAGCCCGTTCAACGGAAGAAGCCACTAAAGGCAAACCAGGATGGACCATCCACCCTTGACAGGATATTGGACCGACCTTGTCAGATTCACGGTCACCCTGATAGGCCAGCTAATCATACCAACAGAAACTATTGGGTCTTCAAGCAGGCAGGCAAGCTCAAAGCTGATCACAGGGGGAGGAGGCCACCAGGCGATAAACACAACGGATCGGCTCGCCAGCCGAACACCAGGGGCCAGAAACAGTTTCCCTCTGAAGTTCGACCACTCCCGAAACGGAAATAGCAGTTCGGTTTCCGCCACCCACCTACTGTTCGGGCAAAATTTACACCACGCGTACATCACTACGCACTCAAGATACCATGGGCATCGGCGGAAGCACAACACGGACAACCCTGCAAGCATTCCTGTAACGTTTTTATCTGTTTTCCTTATTTTTCTGTATCATCTCTTAAGAACAGGTGACCCACTGGACAACATCTACAGCGGACTCTATCGGAGTTCGGATCCGTACACTCACCTAAGGGGCTATTTCCGTTATGGATTCCTCTCCCCGAGGATGGGCGGCGCAGACGTGCAACATGAGGTCCAAAATAACTTTTTGTAGACCACACTCTTTATTCCGAGCCTATACTATGCCCTTTTTTCCTTTGATCCCGACCCCGAGCATGTCAAATAGCCGGGTATGTGGTTTCTTTATATATTTATATATATATATACATACATAAATTTATGATTGGCATATTGCTCCGTCCCTACTAAACATCATCCGAACTAATCGTTCATACCCTTTCAACAATAAGTACGGCCTCAACGACTGGTTTACAGATGCACCTCGGCATAATCTGCCAGGGGCTTGGTATGGGAACGAATGAGTTGCCAGTAAAAGTCCGAACAGCTCTATAGCGTACTTCGGCGTTGCAAGTTTGGCCTTATATGCATCAGCTCCGAATCATTGTCTTGTGTCAATAGTTGGGTTGCCCGGCTCCTGTGCTTGCTACCCTATGTTCCGCTCTATCGGCTAGGGTAGTAAAGGGAGAACTACTTGAAAGGATCGAGAAGAGGTGTCTAGAGGGGGGGGGGTGAATAGACTCTAATCAAGAAAATTTGCAGTTTTTAATTTCTCTTAAGATGAAGTGGAGTTTTGGCACAAGTTTAAACATTCACAATACATATCTAGCAAGCATGCAGAGAGACAAGAGTATATGAGCAGCGGAATATAAAGCATGCAAGTTGCAAGAATGTAAAGAGAAGGGATTGGAGTGTGCAAACGCAATTTGGAGACACAGAGATTTTTTATCCGTGGTTCCGATAGGTGGTGCTATCGTACATCCACGTTGATGGAGACTTCAACCCACGAAAGGTAACGGTTGCGCGAGTCCACGGAGGGCTCCACCCATGAAGGGTCCACGAAGAAGCAACCTTATCTATCCCACCATGGTCGTCGCCCACGAAGGACTTGCCTCACTAGGGTAGATCTTCACGAAGTAGGCGATCTCCTTGCCCTTACAAACTCCTTGGTTCAACTCCACAATCTTGACGGAGGCTCCCAAGTAACACCTAGCCAATCTAGGAGACACCACTCTCCAAGAAGTAACAAATGGTGTGTTGATGATGAACTCCTTGCTCTTGTGCTTCAAATGATAGTCTCCCCAACACTCAACTCTCTTTCATAGGATTGGATTTGGTGGAAAGAAGATTTGAGTGGAAAGCAACTTGGGAAGACTAGAGATCAAGATTTATGTGGTTGGAATGGAACATCTTGACCTCAACACAAGTGTAGGTGGTTCTCTCTTAGAAAATATATGTTGGAATTGTAGGCATGTTCTGATGGCTCTCTCCACGAATGAAGAGTGGGTGGAGGGGTATATATATCCTCCACACAAAATCTAACCGTTACACACAAATCACCAAACTCGGTTGGACCGATTCAGAGAACTCGGTCAGACCAATTTGGTTCGTAATGTGACTGTTAGGTGTTTCGGTGGGACCGACTGGATCAACTCGCTGGGACCGATGTGCTAGGGTTAGGGTAAATCCAAAATTCGGTTTGACCGATTACTCAAACTCGGTGGGACCGATTTGGATAATAAGCGAAACAGAGAGTTGGCCAAACAAACTCGGTGGGGCCGATTCCATATCTCGGTGGGACCGAAAATATTGCAATAGGCATCAGAGAGTTTGCAAGCCCATCTCGGTGAGACCGAGATCCCATCGGTGAGACCAAACTGATTAGGTTTTCTGGTAGTGGCTATGTCAAGATAACTCGGTGGCGCCGGATAGATCAAATCGGTGAGGCCGAGTTTGGCTTTTGGTTTGGGACATATTTGGAAGTGAGAAAGTAGTTGAGGGCTTTGGAGCATATCACTAAGCACTTTGAACAAGAAAGCCATTAAGCAACACCTCATCCCTTCTTAATAGTATTGGCTTTCCTATGGACTCAATGTGATCTTGGATCACTAAAATAGAAAATGTAGAGTACTGAGCTTTGAGCTTGAGCCAATCCTTTGTACTTAGCATTTTGAAGGGGTTCCACATCCTCTAGTCCATGCCACTCCATTGTTGAACTTATCTGAAACATACTAGGTAGAAACATTAGTCCAACAAGAGATATGTTGACATTAATTACCAAAATCACCCAGGGAGCACTTGTGCTTTCAATCTCCCCCTTGTTGGTAATTGATGACAACGTTCACCAAAGCTTTTAGATAAAGATATAGAGAGCAACAAGTAAAGCTTTGGAAAGACATGTAACATGCATAGGCTCCCCCTACATGTATGCAATCATATAAATATGGAACATAGGAGCCTGTGAATGCATAAGCATGACAGAGTAATCCATGTGTTACATGTATCTTGGCTATATGTATCAGAGCAACTGATTTGAATATAGGAAATGTAACTTCATGCTCATGAGTCCTTCTTGCAAACAGTATGTACAACAGCAAGAGATCCTCATACACATGACTGTGATGCATATACTTACCTTGTGGTCTTGAGTTGGCTTAGAAGGGAATGAACCTGAGTAAACAAGGTTAGATAACACAGATACATCTACTAGCCAGAGCAAACAAAAGAACCACAAAAGTACCAAGACTGGGATGACATGTATAGAGTGAGTATTGAGTACTCTTTTGATATAGACATGTCCCCAAAAGTAAAGATGTGCAATGAATTCAAGGATTTCCTTCCCTTAGATATCTTGCTCCCCCTGAATCTAACATGGGATATTGGGAGAAGATAGGGAACAGAAAATCAAAGCAAAATAAAAAAACAACAGAGCTAATGCAAGCAATCAAATATGAATATGTTGAACATGTCTTTCCCCTCTTAAAGACATGTAACTTCTCTCCTCTTGAACACCAAGCATCTGGGGTTTCTTACACTCTCCCCCTGAGTATTCTCTCCCCCTATAGGAATAATTTAGCTTAAGCTTTGATCTAATCGCTCTCTCCCCCTTTGACATCAATTTCCAAGAAGGGTTCTTCTGGATTTTATTGCAAAAAGGGTTTTGTCCTTGAGTCTCAAAGCAAAGTAGCAAGTCAAATATGATGCTGGTAGAGGACAAGAGTCATCGAGTGGAGCTGGAGCAGAATGAATGTAGGAATATGTGGCAAGTTGTCTTTGCTGTAGTGAAATCGGTAGCACCGAGTTGTGTGCTTCGGTGGCGCCGAAAGATCTCGGTTGAACCGAAGAGAACAAACCGGTGTGACCGAGTTCATTACAGAGAAAACACTTGTCACCTCAGCTCACTAGGCAATTAAGATCTCACAAGGATTTGCAAGGAATTAGATGAAAGATTTGGAAAGAATTTGATGCAGAAAATGCAGAACAAGAAGAAATGAAACGATCTAGATGAAGTTTTTTTTGAAAGGGGAAACACATATGCATGAGACAAATGCAAGAGAGAACACAAGAGAACTTCATCTAGAATTGGGCGGTGACAAGGTCACCTATGTTAGAGTATATTGACTTAGGAGTCAAGTGAGGTCACTTGATCTTTGGTCATACTCATCGTTTAAGCTCAGAATGGGGTTAACATTTTTCGTTTAAGCATCTTGATGTATTCACATCTTGTTGAGTTGCTTTACCCCATGTGTTGGAGTAAAGCATCTCTAAGATGGAATAACATACCTTGGGTGGTGGTGTTGATGTAGTTGAACTTGTGTGGGTTGCTCAAGATTCATGTAACTCATCAAGAGTTGGGAGCACCACTTGAAATTTGAGTTCATCTACCTACATGGGTTAGTTTTGCAAGGAAGAGAACTTGTGTATCCAAAATGACAATAATAAAATTTAATGTAGAATTTGTCAAAGGATATGTTTGAAGAGTTTTGTGCTTCCTTGAATTCCACCGTTGTGTAGAGACTTGGTGATGTAGAAATTGCTCAAGATATGAGTGAGTTGCAATTTCGTGGATTTTTATTCATCCAAGTACCTACAAGGGTTAGATAGCATGCAAGGGTGCAAAAAAAATATCCAAGACATATAGATAGCATCATGAAAGAAATGTCAAGGATTAGTCAAAGGCTCATGCCTTGCATGTATCCAAATGGAGTTCCTACTCCAAGTTTGAAGCATCAATGATGTTCAATTCACCTCTCAAACGGCATAAGACTTTCTCATCAAGCGGTTTGGTGAATATATCCGCTAATTGCTTATCGGTGCGATCATGCTTAAGATCAATGTCCCCTTTGGCAACATGATCTCGAATGAAATGATGACGAACGTCAATATGCTTAGTTCGAGAATGTTGCACGGGATTGTGAGAAATCTTAATAGCACTTTCATTGTCACAAAGTAATGGAACATGTTCACATATATCCCATAATGTTTAAGAGTTTGGGTCATCCAAAGTAATTGAGCACAACATGATCCAACAGCAATGTATTCCGGTTCGGCAGTGTATAAGCATACCGAGTTTTGTTTCTTGGAGGACCAAGACATAAGAGATCTACCAAGAATTTGACAAGTACCCGAAGTGGACTTTCTATCAACCTTGTCTCCGGCATAGTCCGAATCAGAGTAACCGAGAAGATCGAAAGAAGACCTCTTAGGATACCAAATGCCAAAATTTGGTGTGTGTATTAAGTATCTCACTATCCTTTTCACAACCTTAAGATGACACTCTTTAGGGGGCGCTTGATAACGTGCACACATGCACACACTTAGCATAATGTCAGGACGGGAGGCACATAGATATAACAATGAACCAATCATAGAGCGGTAGACTTTTTGATCAACCAGTCCACCATCCTTAGCCAAGTCAAGATATCCACTAGTAGGCATGGGTGTAGACATACCTTTGCATTCTTGCATATTGAACTTCTTGAATAAGTCCTTGGTGTACTTTGTTTGAGTAACAAAGGTACCTTCCTTATTTTGCTTGATTTGCAAACCGAGAAAGAATTTGAGTTCACTCATCATAGACATCTCAAACTTCTCCGACATTAGCTTTCCAAACTTCTCACTAAAATGAGGGTTAGTTGAACCAAATATAATATCATCAACATAGATTTGGCACACAAATAGTTCTCCATTAACCCTTTTAGTAAAAAGAGTAGAATCAATTTTTCCAATTTCAAAGCCTTTTTCAATAAGGAACTTGGTCAAGCATTTATACCACTCTCTAGGAGCTTGTTTAAGACCATAAAGGGCTTTGTGAAGTTTGCAAACATGATTAGGTTTCTTAGGATTGACAAAGCCGGGAGGTTGCTTAACATAAACTTCCTCCTCAATTTCACCATTTAGAAAAGCACTTTTAATGTCCATTTGGTACAAGGTGATATCATGGTGATTAGCATAAGCAAGTAAGATGCGAATGGACTCAAATCTAGCAGCGGGAGCATATGTCTCACCATAGTCCATACCTTCGACTTGAGTGTAGCCTTGGGCGACTAGATGTGCTCTGTTGCGGACGACTTGACCATCTTCATCTTGCTTGTTGCAAAACACCCATTTGGTACCAATGATGTTGTGGTTGTTGTCGTGCTTCTCGACCAATGTCCATACTTGATTTCTCTCAAAGTTGTGTAGCTCTTCATGCATAGCGTTTATCCAATCTAGATCTTCCAATGCTTCTTCAACCTTCATAGGTTCAATGCTAGAAATTAATGAGTAATGTTCAATTAGCCAAACGATTTTTAGAGCAAGTGATTCTCCCGGTTTGGATATCATTGTAGATTTGTCCGACGGAATGGTCTTTGGCAATTCTTGCTTGAACTCGTGGGAGCTTTGGCTTGGCTCGGGGTGGAACATCTTCTTCATCTTGTTCTTCTTCTTGGCCTTCTTCATTGTTGACGTTGTCATTCTCTTGTCCTGGTGGAGAAGGAGGTTATTGATGTTCATCTTGGTGTGCTTCCTCATTTTCTTCGTCTTGGTGTGTCCCACTTGTGGATGCTTCGATATGAATTCTTGGTTCACCTTGTCGTGAGGTAGAAGCTTCCACTTGGATGGACGAGGTACTCTCCTGCACCTCCGTTGGATGAATCTTGCCAATATACAAGTCTTGGATAGCTTTCGAAGGGTCTTTGTCTCCTACATCAATTGGCAATTGCTCTACTTGCGAGCCGTTAGATTCATCAAACTTCACATCTACCGTCTCTTCAACCTTTCAGGTGAAATTGTTATAGACACGGTAAGTGTGGGAGTTTGAGCCATAACCAACTAGGAATCCTTCATGAGATTTAGGAGCAAATTTAGAAGGACGATGCTTATCAAGAATATAGCACTTTTAGCCAAATACTCGAAAGTATCCAACTTGGGTTTTGTTACCGGTGAGGAGCTCATATGCCGTCTTGCCGAGTAGCTTGTGAAGATACAAGCGATTTGTTGCATGACAAGCTGTCTCAACCGCTTCCGCCCAAAAGTGTTTTTGAGTCTTGTACTCATCAAGCATCATTCTTGCAATCTCAATAAGTGTCCCGTTCTTTCTCTCAACAACTCCATTTTGTTGAGGTGTGTACGTAGCCGAGAACTCGTGTGAAATCCCCTCTTCGTCAAGAAAGGTATCCACATTTGCGTTCTTTAACTCCGTTCCTTTGTCGCTCCGAACCTTTTTGATCTTCACGTCAAATTGATTTTGGGCCTTCCTAGCGAAGTTTTTGAAAATCTTTTGGACCTGAGATTTGTCATCAAGAAAGAACACCCACATAAATCTTTAAAAATCATCAACTATGACTAGGCCAAATGAGTTACCACCAAGACTCTTGTAGGCATTTGGACCAAAGAGATCCATGTGAAGTAGCTCAAGTGGTCTTCTCGTGGTCATGACGTTCTTCGCGCGATGACTTCCTCCAACCTGTTTTCCCGCCTGGCAAGCACTACAAAGTCTATCCTTGTCAAATATGACATCTTTTATTCCAAGGATATGATCACCTTTAATAAGCTTATCAAGATTTTGCATGCCCACATGACCTAGCCTTCTATGCCACAACTAGCCTTTAGAAGACTTAGCAATTAAGCAAGTTCTAGGTTGAGCCTTTTTAGTGAAATCAACAATGTAAAGATCACCTCTACGTATACCGGTAAAGACCATTTTACGATTGTGTCTACAAAACACTTGGCAATCTACCTCAGTAAATAGGACATTGAAACCGAAATCAGCAAGTCTAGATACTGGAAGTAAATTATACCAAGAGATTCAACGAGCATGACAATTTGTATGGAGCTATCATGTGAGATGGCCACCTTACCTAGGCCAACCACCATACCCTTTGAGTTATCACCAAAAGTGACATACTTTCGAGGGCCATCGTTTTCAGCAAGCTCACGGAACATATCTTTATCTCTGGATCATATGATCAGTACATCCACTATCAAGGACCCATTCCTTTCCTCCGGCCATGTAGCCGCGAAGATTTGCCATAAGACCAAAGTGTCTCATTGCATCATCGAGATCATAGTCACTATCATCATCCTCATCATAGTATTCATGTTCAACATCATCTTGTGATTGATCAACTCCTAGAGATGGTAATTCATTAGCTAAATGATCATTTATATGGTTATCTTTATGAATTTTAATAGCTTCGGAAATGATATTGCTAATGATCCCAACATCTCCTATGGCACGCATGAGATTGGTAAGCTCAAATAAACAATCACCAAAGCTAGGATCACTAGAATTCATCTTACTCAAGGCAATAGACATATGGAGAATTTCATCTAAATTTTTCAAGCAATAATTTGGAAATCATTCCTCAAGAAATCTCCATATACTATAGGCACAATTAAGTGTAGGCAAACTAGCAATCAAATTTTGGGCAATCCTCTTATGATAAGATTGATAGTTCTAAGATTGCGAATCATGTCAAGATCCTCTTCAGATGTGGGATGCAAAGGATCGATATGAGGTGCACAAGGGCTAGTATTGTACTTGTTCAAGTGATATTCATTGAAAATCTCAAGCATTTCAATTTTCCACTCATGAAAATATTCTCCATCAAGTATAGGCACTCTACGTCTAAGACTCCCCAAAGTCGACACACCCATCTTCCTCCAAAGGTTTTTAAACCAAGGCAATGGAGACCAATGCTCTGACACCAATTGAAAGGATCGAGAAGAGGTGTCTAGAAGGGGGGGGGGGTGAATAGACTCTGATCAAGAAAAGTTACAGTTTTTAATTTCTCTTAAGTTTAAGTGGAGTTTTGGCACAAGTTTAAACATTCACAATACATATCTAGCAAGCATGCTAGGATACAAGAGTATATGAGCAGCGGAAAATAAATCATGCAAGTTGCAAGAATGTAAAGAGAAGGGATTGGAGTGTTCAGATGCAATTTGGAGACACGAAGATTTTTTATCCGTGGTTCCGATAGGTGGTGCTATCGTACATCCACGTTGATGGAGACTTCAACCCATGAAGGGTAACGGTTGCGCGAGTCCACGGAGGGCTCCACCCATGAAGGGTCCACGAAGAAGCAACCTTGTCTATCCCACCATGGCCGTCGCCCACGAAGGACTTGCCTCACTAGGGTAGATCTTCATGAAGTAGGCGATCTCCTTGCCCTTACAAACTGATTGGTTCAACTCCACAATCTTGACGGAGGCTCCCAAGTAACACCTAGCCAATCTAGGAGACACCACTCTCCAAGAAGTAGCAAATGGTGTGTTTATGATGAACTCCTTGCTCTTGTGCTTCAAATGATAGTCTCCCCAACACTCAACTCTCTTTCATAGGATTGGATTTGGTGGAAAGAAGATTTGAGTGGAAAGCAACTTGTGAAGACTAGAGATCAAGATTTATGTGGTTGGAATGAAATATCTTGACCTCAACACAAGTGTAGGTGGTTCTCTCTCAGAAAATATATGTTGGAAGTGTAGGCATGTTCTGATGGCTCTCTCCACGAATGAAGAGTGGGTGGAGGGGTATATATAGCCTCCACACAAAATCTAACCGTTACACACAAATCACCAAACTCGGTGGGACCGATTCAGAGAACTCGGTCAGACCGATTTGGTTCATAATGTGACCGTTAGGTGTTTCGGTGGGACCGACTGGATCAACTCGGTGGGACCGATGTGCTAGGGTTAGGGTAAATCCAAAACTCAGTTTGACCAATTACTCAAACTCGCTGGGACCGATTTGGGTAGTAAGCGAAACAAAGAGTTGGCCAAACAAACTCGGTGGGGCCGATTCCATATCTCGGTGGGACCGAAAATATTGCAATAGGCATCAGAGAGTTTGCAAGCCAATCTCGGTGAGACCGAGATCCCATTGGTGAGACCGAACTGATTAGGGTTTTTGTAGTGGCTATGTCAAGATAACTCGGTGGCGCCGGATAGATCAAATCGGTGAGGCCGAGTTTGACTTTTGGTTTGGGACATATTTGGAAGTGAGAAAGTAGTTGAGGGCTTTGGAGCATATCACTAAGCACTTTGAGCAAGCAAGCCATTAAGCAACACCTCATCCCTTCTTAATAGTATTGGCTTTCCTATGGACTCAATGTGATCTTGGATCACTAAAATAGAAAATGTAGAGTCCTGAGCTTTGAGCTTGAGCCAATCCTTTGTCCTTATCATTTTGAAGGGGTTCCACATCCTCTAGTCTATGCGACTCCATTGTTGAACTTATCTGAAACATACTAGGTAGAAACATTAGTTCAACAAGAGATATGTTGACATTAATTACCAAAATCACCCAGGGAGCACTTGTGCTTTCACTACTGCGATTGTGCCCTGGTTTAAACCGGATGAGCACCTCAGTAGAGAAAGCCGAAAACTGACTGTCATGATGCGGCGAGAGCTAGTCAACCACTTGACTACTTATTGGAATCTTCCGTGATTCTTCGTGTAACACGAGGGGTCTTTTTCAGATCAAATATGCAAGGCACCATACACCGCATACATACCAGAGGCTATGTCGTAGCCCCACCATAAAAATCATATGGCTAAGTGAAAGTGTTAACGCCTTATAGTCTGATTGCCTGGTTCACCGCATTATCACCTCCTTCATGGACCAAGACGTTGGATAAAGAGTGATTAAATGATTTTCTGAACACCCCCATACTTCCTACGAGGGGACTAAAGCCGACGACTGGAAAACTTTCACATTATATTAAAACGGCCGCACATGAGGTATTCAAGCTTTCGAGCAAAACATAAATAGATTTGTCTTTTACAATCATCATACACCTTACTCGAACATTATGTCTTTCGAGCATTGACCCTCTATCAAGCGGGAGGCCTCCAGGACGTCTTCAATATAATGCTCCGGTTCCGGACGGTCCTTGCCTTTGGGCGGACCCTTCATCGCAACGTCGATGGCCTTCATCTTTCCCTAGAATGTCTTGACTCGGGCAAAGGCCATCCGTGCACCTTCAATGCACACCGATCGCTTCAAAGCATCGATTCACGGCACCGCGTCGATGAGCTTCTGCACCAAACCGAAATAGCTATTTGGCGCAGGCTCGGTTGGCCATAGCCGGATAATGACATCCTTCCTGGCAGCGCCAGATACCCTATGAAGTTCGGCTAATTGGGAGATCTGTTCATTGAGCAGCAGAGGGCGCTTTGACGCGCCAAACTGCGACCAAAAAAGCTTCTCCATTGCATATCCATCTCGCGCTTGGTATTAACGCGCTGCACCGGAAGAACTCTTCGGCAAGTCCAAATTCTCGTCCGGAGAACTCCACACTTGGTTAACCTGAGCATAGTCCGGGTCACCAAACTTAGTTTGCAGCAGAAAAGGCTTCCTAGCCACAATCTCCTTCGCCTGCTGAACTTCCTCACGGATTGCTCTGGATTCTGATTGCGCTTCTCTCGCCTCCAGTCGGGCCTTGTCCAGTTTAGCCGTCAAGGCTTTATTCTCCTTCTCAAGAAATTTGCGGCGGTCAGTAGCATTATCCGGCTCGAGTGTCATCGTGGATATCTTCTCCTCGCCTTGGCACCGCGCAGCTTGTTCGGCCTGTAATTCAGCCGATGCTTTCTCAGCAGCAGCATTACTAAACCGGGCCTGCTCCTTGGCCCGGACTAGCTCCGCCCGAAGAGCTTCCACGACGGCAGCACCATCTGCATTCATGCACATTTCATATAAAACTCTTTTCAGCGTCAAGCACATTGGTGTAAGGAATGCTCGAAATATATACCTTGCGAGTCGTCAAGACGCCTGTTGATCAATGCAATGTCATCCTCCGCAATATCCAGCTTTCGCTGCAGTTCGGCCACTTCCGTATTTCGGGCAGCCACACGAGGGGAGGCAGCCTATATTTAAAGTTAAATCATGGTTAATGCCTGAGCATATATGTTTGATCCTCCGATCGCTTCCTTCGGAAGGCAATCCGAGCCTCAGGGGCTACTGCATATACAACAGGTGCATTCTGTCAATAAAATTCAATTGGCAAAATTACATCACAAACTTCAAAACCTCTTAGAAGGCTCGCGAAGGTTTCGTTCAATCCACTCTTTGCAGATAGAACCTTTTTGACCACCGTAACCATCAAGGCATGGTGCTCCTCTGAAATGGACGCTTGTCGTAGCATGTCCATCAGCATTTCCGGCGCTCCTGGATCTTCGGAAACCGCCGCCGGAGTATGGCATTCCTTTGCTGGAATCCGCTTACTCGCCTCCAGAATCGTCTCCGGCTATAAATCGGGCGGTTCGGGGCCGTCATTCTTGATTCCCGAACCCTGAGTGACAGAGGCACCACCTCCGGGTAACGCCTTCTCCGTTTCTTGTACTACTTGGCGATCGGGAGAAGCCCTTCGGGACGATACCTCGGTATCATCCCCCCTGTTGGGCAAGGAGGTCGGAGAAGGCGTGTCACACTCCATCATCTCTGGAAGAAGATCCCCCAAGGAGGAGGACGATTGAGAAACACCAGACGTCAACCTGCGCAGATGTACATAGGTCGGATGATTACTTCACTAATAGGAAAGGAATGAGGTACGTTTAAAGTGCCCCAGCTTCACTTACGGTTTTCCCCGAGGTTCGTCCTCGTCATCAAGCCCTACGGTGGCATCATTTTCCCAGCCGAAGCCGCCCAACAATGGCATTTTTCCTCTCTTGGAAGGTTTCCCCTCCCGATCTTCGGAAGCGGCCCTTTTCTCGCCATGGAGGGCTCCCTCTGCACCTTTGCCCTTGGGCAAAAGGGTTTTGGTTTCCCCGAATGCAGCGTTTAATTCATCCTCAAGGCGGTTATCACCTCTGGGATCCCTGCTCTCGCCCCCTCTGCAGACACCTGGTATGGTGTCGGCATCAGCATTCTCGTTAGCGGGGCGGTCACAGAGTCTTCGGGAAGAGGCGCCAGACACCAGATTAACACCACTTTCTTTATCCGGTCCTGTATAGGGACGGATTGTTCAGTATCTTGTCAAGAGATGCTTGAACGGAAGGTGTTCGGAGATTGAATACTTACCGAAGTGTCCGGATGATTGCAGTCAAGGCTGCCGGCGTTCTGGGAACGGGGGTCCCCAGACATGCCTGCCTACGGCCTGCGGCGTGGCTCAAAGGTGGGCCCATCACGGCCCATCTTCATCAACACGAGCTCAAGACCCTCGCGAGGGGCCAAGCCTCACGGGGTGGACGACAAGGAGCTTCCTCAGGCAAGGCCTCATCAGGCTGGCTCGCGAGGAGGCGGAGAGATCAAGGTGGGGTACCTCACGAGGTGCCCATGACGCAAGCCATGACGACCAATGGTGCCAGGCGGGCGCCAGGCGGGCGCCAGCCCGTGCAGTGTCCTCCTTTCCTCTTTGGTGCAAAGGGAGCAAGCGCAGGCGAGAGCATCAAGCAAAGGCGTCCATTTCGGTGCAACAAGACCAAGACCAGTCCAACGCGG
Organism: Aegilops bicornis; assembly: GCA_021605145.1. Lineage (NCBI taxonomy): Eukaryota > Viridiplantae > Streptophyta > Magnoliopsida > Poales > Poaceae > Aegilops > Aegilops bicornis. The sequence goes on from CM038671.1 coordinate 109,043,930, forward strand.
GGAAGGAAGTCATTGTGGAGCCCAAGCCGTGTCACCACCAGAGCCTTTGACAAAGCGAGGACCAACTTTAGTCAGGATAAGTGTACCATATGTTCCCCTTCAAAATGGCCAATTGTTGGCGCCCTTCCCGCTCAATATTTGGGAAGAGGCCCAGGGCCTCTGCCTATATAAGTAGAGCTAGCCACCATAGTAGAGAGAGATCTGGAATTGGCGGAGAGATAGAGAGAGGCGATCCGAACTCCCCTAGCAGTTCATCCTTTTGACCAGCCAAGAACAGACCCTCGCGAGGCTGTTCTTCCTTGTATTGTTCATCACCATCAGCCCAAGAGGCAATCCACCACACCACAAACTAGAGTAGTATTACACCACAATGGTGGCCCGAACTAGTATAAACCCCGTGTCTCTTGTGATGTTTCTTTCGTAGTTTAGATTCTAGCGAGGCGGTGGGGTGCAGGTAGGTAGAAGGCGAGATTCCGCGCGCACCCCAGTGTTGGAACCTCAAGGGTCTGCCGGAACCCGAAATCCGACATTTGGCGCGCCAGGTAGGGGTGTGCCGTGATTCGTCTTCCGCCGCCTTGTTCTCTGTCGACCATCAGATCCGTGTTCGACGCCTCGGGCCTGCAGGCCGAGCGCCGAGCCACTTCGCTTCGCCGCCCAGACGGCTCCCATTGGCGGGCGCCTCGCCGCTCCCATCGCTTGCCGCTAACGCCGCCACTGCCCGGCGGGAACGAGCAGCAAGCATCGCCCCAAAGATCCCTCCGTGAGGCAAGACGGCCGCATCGCTACCCTCGCCGCTTCTTGGTTTTTCATCCTGCCTGCTCAAGGCTACATGGAGGCTCGAGCTGCGCCATCGCGGCAAACGAAGCTCCTCAAGGCGCACTGCCCTGCACAACGACGCTTCACGAAGAGTGGCTCAACCGCTGCCGCTGAAGCTCGGGATCAAGGCAGGGGCTCTCGCCGTCTCGGCCCTGGCCAGACCAACTCCGCTCAGACGGGCGAAGAAGCCCTGGGCGCCGCCACCTCCCTCAAGAAGGCGCCGCCCTAAGGCGCAGGGTCGCTCAAGGAACCCGCCTCCGTCCGGCGCCAGCTGCAAGAGCAGAGCTGCCGAGGTCCTCGCCTGCAAGAAGCTGCCCGAGTGCTCCCGCTTCCATTGCCGCACCACGCCTCTGCTCCCAAGACGTCAAGACCCCGCTGCTCCCAAATGCATCGCATGGGGACCCACAAGACCAAGCTCTTCATCATCCAAGGCCTCCAGTACACAAGAAGTTGTCGTGTTTTCACCTCGAAAGGCGCAGAAGGTCACAAGGTGGGCCCGGCAAGTTCAAGCCGGACCAGCCTCCTCGCTACGATGGTACGGCCGACCCCGCAGAGTTCCTCCAGCTCTACGAGCTAGGCATCAAAGCCGCCAACGGAGACGAGAAGGTCATGGCGAACTGGTTTCCCATGGCGCTCAAATACGGGGCCCGCACCTGGCTCCTGAACCTGGCCCTAGGCACGATCTCCTCCTGGGACGAGATGCGTACCCGCTTCATCGCCAACTTCCAAGGTACTCGCGAGCGACCACCCGCCGTGAGCGACATGCGCTACATCAAGCAGCAACCAGGAGGGACCCTGCAGAAGTACATCCAGCGCTTCAACAACGCACGCCTCAAGATTCCCAAGGTGACCGAGGAGGCCATCATCTCCGCCTTCTCCGACGGTGTGCGTGACGTCAAGATGAAGGAGGAGCTGGCGATGCATGAAGATCTGTGCACTTCCTTGGAGCTGTTCAACTTGGCGACCAAGTGCGCCAGGGCCGAGGAAGGGCGTCTCTGCCTCCTCGAGCTGCCTGCCGCAGGCCCAGAAGAGAAGAAACCCAAGGCCAAGGACGTGAAGCGCAAGGGGGCTGCTGCGTTTCACAAGTGTAATCCAGACACCAAGCAGGCAGATCAGCCCGAGTCCTCCAAGGGCAGCCGGTCTGCGTGTACCACGACCTCCACACCCACAACACCAGCGAATGTCAAGAACTCCGAGCCGTGCGAGAAGGGAGGATCGGCCGACGTCCCGACCGCAGCCGATCGGGCTACGGCCGAGGAGGAGGAAGGAACGCAGGATTTGGAAGACCGCTGCCCACGCCAAGGGTGGCGTGACCAGCATCGCGAGGATCGCTGGCATGACACGCCTCGCGAGGGAGGCTGGAGGGATCAGCCTCGAGAGGATCGCTCGCAAGGCAACGCAGGCCTCCATCCTCTGCCACCTCAGCCAAGGAGAAATGAATACCATCATCGGAGAGGGGTCGGGTTTCAGTGAGCCAGCGCGATCGTCAGATCCCGGGCGGAGCTCAAGCCCCAGCCTCTCAACGATCTTCAAGAAATTCGCCCGTGAAGTGAATGCAGTCCTCCCTAAGCTCGAAGCCACACGCCTCAGTGGTCAGCGGCGCCATCACGCTCAGCTCAGCGGATCAGCTCAAGTGTGCGGCCACACCGAGTCCTCCCGATGCTCGCTCCCCAATCATCAAGAACGTGGTAGTCACCAAGACCTCGTCGATGGCGGGCAAGGCTCAACGCCCTGTCCGTGGACACGTTCAACAATCTTCAAGTGCTCTTACAATCATCTCCAGCCGACCAAGCCTTTCTTCGGGTCACCGACGGCTCCACGGTCCTGATCGGGCAGGTGTTCGCCTCCCCTCATACCTTCAAGACGCGATAACTACCGCACCGAGCTCATCGACTTCGATGTCGCCCACATTCGCCTGCCATACAACGCCATCCTCGGGTACCCAGCGCTGGCCAAGTTCATGGTCGTAACCCACCACGCTACAACGTCCTCAAGATGCCAGGAAGTGGCGGAGTCATCAGGTACCCTACGAAGAGAAAGACGCAGTGTGCTCCCTGGAGCGAGCCTTTCAGGCCGCATCACAGGAGGACCCGGATCGCGGAAGCAGGAGGCCTCCCGAGACCGCTCCCAAGAAGAAGAAGACATCGTCCGGCCCGGTCCCTCAGGAGGCAGGCCCCTCAGGCCGCTACCGCCTGGGGGAACCTCCTTCTATCGTGATAGGAAAGGCGCCCGGCGCCTCCTCAGTGCAGGCTCGGGGCTCCCCCCTGGTGGGCCACCGACCTTGCTAGGGTCACGAGGGAGGTGCTTGGGCACCACTTGGAGGCGTGTTTCCAAGCACGTTTCCCTCAAGAAGGAGCAAGGCAAGGAGGGCCAAACCCTCAGGAGTTCGTCGGCAAGATCGTTCAGCAGCCGCAAGAGTCAAGAGTCATGAGTGGCAGCTGCCGCCACTGCCGTGGCTCCCCGTCCCAGCGAGGATGGTGGGCTGCCTGCCTGCATCGACATACCAGGGCTCAACCGAGCTGCCTCTCTCAGAGCGCCTGCCCTCTTGCGTGGGGCGCTGCGAAGGCCCACCCCACAACTACGTTCGAATGCCTTACGGCTTGCCGAACGCGGCTGCCACGTACCAGCGCCTCATGAGGAGCATCCTGGAGGCTCAAGAGGCCAGGCGCTCCGCAGCCCTGGCAGAGATGGAGATGGTCCACGAGGAGCCACCAGCGCCTCCGGAGCCTCCCGAGGCCCCTGGGCCTGGGGGCTCATGAGGATCGGCTCCCGCAGCCCACCGAGTCTGCAGCACCAACAACCTTCCGTCTTCGACGCTACCAGGTGACATCGTTCAAGTTTCATTTCAGCTGGAGCGCTGTGGCTGCATTATTCCCAGGCCGCGTGGGTCCGTCCCTGCGGCATGTATCCCTTTTACTTCCTGTTCCTAGCTTACCTTATCGGGGGCGCCCCTTGGGCCGCATCATCCCCAAGTCGCTCGGGTCCGGCCGAGCAATGTTCATCTTCCTTGCGCTTATCTAAATGGACTTGCTCCTCCATGATTAACATGCTTGACCTAGTTGCCCGCTCGACTGACACCAACTGATGGAGTTGCTCCCTAACGGCACGGCACTTGCGCGTGGGTCCGTCCCCGCAACGCCGACAAACCTGAATGGCTGAGCTCTGGCCGCGGCAGCCAGCCAGAAGCGCCACTCGCCAAGCCTTTCAAGGTTTCGTCACCCTTCCGGGGCAACCAACGGCTGACTGACGGTCGTAACGGTGAACTTTCATTTTTTTTCCTGTGAAGAGCCCACATGATTTCTTCAAGGAGCAGCGTCAGGCGAGGCCCCCATGGTGTCTCCTTCAATCTCACCCGCGCGAACCGCTTGCATGTTAAAGGGGGGTGCCTGAGCATCGCGACTCAGGGCTCCTACTGGCTCTCCAGCCCTCACCCTCTGTCCTTGCCCACGGCATCGCGACCTGGCATACCAGCGACGACTGAGACTCGCTCGAGGGCCGGGACCCGAGGACGTAGAGCAGAAAGGAGAGCAAAGGCGAGAGGGGAGGGACACATGAGGACCTCGCCAAGCGACCCCTCGCCTGCCGATGCAAGGGCCCGGCAACGCACCAGGAAGCGACTCCTGATTCTCGAGATAAGTCACCCTCCGGAAGCATTAACTAACACGGCACCGTCCCCCAACCAACGCAATCCCGAGTTAGCAACGTCGCTCCCCTTTCTCACCGAACGATGGCCGCTTGGGCGCTAAGGGGGACCTCCTGAGCATCGCGACTCAGGGGCTCTTGCCGGACCCCGGGCCGCTCACCTCCTGGCCTTGACCACGGCATCGCATCCTAGCATACCAGCAACGACTGAATCTTGCCTTGGGACTGGGACCTGTCGGCGCAGAGCATCAAGCCCTCGCGAGGTTCGAAAGGGAGAACCGAGCTAAGGCGGGATGAGCAACTCATGCTGATTCACAACAAGGATCATATTAACAAACAGAGCCACAGGCACCTTACAAGCCCCCACGGGGCGCGCTTTTGATTCCTCGCAGGGAGTAGATCCTAAAGAACGCTAGCTACATGCGCCCCTGCAAAAGACGTCATCATCAACAGCGGACCGTCGGGCACCGGCGCCAACCCCATCCAGATCAGGGGCGGTGACGGCCTGCCGAGCCCGCCCTGCTTCGGGAGCGGCGCAGGCTCGGGGGCTCGTAGATGTCGTCGCTCATCTCCGGAGTCGCGAAGAGCTCGGCGGAGTCGCTGGATCCTCCGACGCCTCCACCGCGTGAGGAGCTGCCGAGAGAGCGGCCGGCGGGCCTGGCCCTCGCCACGGCTGGGCCTCGAACACCTCTCCCGGGGCAGCACTCCAGCCGACGCCCTTCCGCATCGAAACCTTGAAGAGCATGACCGAAGCGCCGTCGTACTCCAGGTGGATCGCGAGATAGCCCCTTGTCCTGCAGACCCGAGCGATCTCACCCCAGCCTCGAGTCATGAAGACCTCGCCTGGGCAACGACCTCAACCTCTGCCTGATTATGCGAGGGTGCAGAGCCGGGCGTCTTTGCAGCCAAGGCGTGGCTGCACAGGCTCCAAGGGTGCTCCCCGCGAAATCGCGGAGGTGAAGAAGGCAGGAAGGCGAATCGAAGACCGAGGAGGCATGGCGGCATGGAGTACGAACTCCCGTGAGGAACCCTCAGCGTGGACTCTAGGAGGAACGACGCGCACCCTCGTGACCCGCCGGCGCCGACGGCGGCATCGCCCATGGTGTTCGGCATCAACCCCTTCAGAGCCTTCGATCTGGGCGTACAAGGGAAGCGGGAACCCCGGTGGTGGCCGCTCGCACCAGGGCCTCGGCACCACCTGGCGGGCACCCTCGTCCTGATGGCAAAGGGTTAGTCGTTTCTTCGGCGGGAGCGGGTCAGGACCCTCTCGAGGGGCCTTTCCCTTCTCTGCCGCGGAGAACCGGTGGATCGGAGCCATTGCAGCAAGACGGAGCAAGAACCGGGAAGAAGAAGGAGCAGGCAAAGCGGGCCAGAGGAGCGCTCATTGTTCCGTACTTAAAGCCAGAGGAGGCCAACCGCCGACCTCCACGATCGCAGGTAATCATGACCCGCTTTGCATGCAGGGACTTATCAATTCATGCAGTTTGCCGAGGCGTCGTGGGCAAGTGGAGACGCCCACGTCCAATCAACCGCCACGCGGCGCCCAAGGCCGCAGGCTGTTAGGGCCCACAGCGCTTCGCACTTGCCCCTTTGCCTCTCTGCTCGGCCAAGTCCGGGCGTGCCTTGGGCCCGGGGGCTACTGTCGGCATTCTGGGAATGGGTTCCCCAGACTTGCGTGCGTGCGGCCTGCGGCGTGGCTCAAAGGGGGCCCCATCACGGCCCATCTTCATCAACACGAGCTCAAGACCCTCGCGAGGGGCCAAGCCTCGCGGGGCGGATGACAAGGAGCTTCCTCATGCACGGCCTCATCAGGCTGGCTCGCGAGGAGGCGGAGAGATCAAGGCGGGGTACCTCACGAGGTGACCATGATGCAAGCCATGAGGACCAAGGGCGCCAGGCGGGCGCCAGCCAGCTGCAAAGGTCCTCCTTTCCTCTTTGGTGCAAAGGAGCAAGCGCGGCGAGAGCATCAAGCAAAGGCATCCATTTCGTGCAACAAGAACAAGACGGTCGAGCAGCGGGAAGGAAGTCATTGTGGAGCCCAAGTCAAGGCGTCACCACCAGAGCCTTTGACAGGCGAGGACCAACTTTAGTCAGGATAAGTGTACAATATGTTCCCCTTCAAAATGGCCAATTGTTGGCGCCCTTCCCGCTCAATATTTGGGAAGAGGCCCAGGGCTTCTGCCTATATAAGTAGAGCTAGGCACCATAGTAGAGAGAGATCTGGAATTGGCGGAGAGATAGAGAGAGGCGACTGAACTCCCCTAGCAGTTCATCGCTCCAGCCAAGAACAGACCCTCGCGAGGCTGTTCTTCCTTGTATTGTTCATCACCATCAGCCCAAGAGGCAATCCACCACACCACAAACTAGAGTAGGGTATTACACCACAATGGTGGCCCGAACTAGTATAAACCATGTGTCTCTTGTGTTGTTTCTTTCGTGGTTTAGATCCTAGCGAGGCGGCGGGGTGCAGGTAGGTAGAAGGCGAGATTCCGCGCGCACCCCAGTGTTCGAACCTCAATGGTCTGCCGGAACCCGAAATCCGACAAAGGCCGACATCTTCGGTGGTGTCCGGCCAGTGCTCTCATACCCCGAAATATAATTTCCACATTCTTTCGTGCGTGGTGCCGAAGAAGTGCTGAAGAGTCCGCTGCCCTTCTGGATTAAACTCCCACATACGGAGAGGCCGCCGCTAACATGGCAGGGTCCGGCGGACTAGCATTACTTGAACGACGTTCACGAGATTGATGCCCTTCTCGGTAAGGCTTCGGATGTGATTTTGCAGAGTCTGCACTTCATTGACGGATCCCCAGTCCAATCCCTTATTGATCCATGAAGCAAGCTGAATTGGAGGGCCGGGCCGGAACGCAGGCGTAGCCGCCCACTTGGAGCCCCGCGACTCGTTGATATAAAACCACCCCAGCTGCCATAGGTCAGAACACTTGGCGAAAGATCCTTCAGGCCAAACCGCGCTGGCAAGCTTGCCTATTATGACGCTGCCGCACTCTGCCTGCTCCCCCTCTGTCACTTGCAGCCTCACGTCGAAGGTCTTGAGCCACAAACCAAAGTGCGGAGGAGTCCGGAGGAAGGCCTCACACGTGACGATGAATGTCGAGATGAGGAGAATAGAGTTTGGGGCCAGATCGTTAAAATCTAGCCCGTAGTAGAACATGAGCCTCCGGACGAAGGGGTTAAGCGCGAACCCTAGCCCATGGAGGAAGTGGGATACGAATACTACCCTGTTGCCAGATCTGGGGGTAGGTATATCCTGCTCTTGTGCAGGAAGCCGATGAAGGATTTCTGGGGTCAGATACCTCGCTCCGCGGAGCTTCGCAATTTCCTCCTCTGTTACAGAAGAAGCCACCCACCGGCCTTGACGGTTGGATCCGGACATGATTAGGGCTGGTGGCAATTGGAACCCGAGGGTTGGAACTTGGGGTGGCTGGGGTTGAGGAAGGAGCAAGCGCAAGGGAAGAAGACGAGACTGGGTCTCTATATAAAGACCCCGAATACTGGGTGTCTCCCCCTAGGTCTCTAAACTTACCTATCCCCAAGGAGTTGTACCCAGGGGACGGTTGGGTTACCCATGCCTACATTAATGAAAATCCCGTAAATAAGGGGACACGATCTCTTCTTTGACAAGACGTGCCAATAAAACCGTGCCCCGAGACGTGGGGCAGCTCGCTAGCCGACGGTTGGAAATAGTAACCGGACAGGCATGATACGATGTCATGAACAGTTATCAGCTAGTTGGACTCGTGGGATATTGTATTCTTTGCAATTATATACACAGGTCCGGATATACTTACTTCATCCAAAGACTATTCTGCAGTTCGGAAGGAGGGAACCCGCCTTGCAACGCCGAAGACAAATCTGTGCGCCGGACTTCTCGTCATTGAAGCAGGTTCAGGGGCTACTGAGGGAGTCCTAGACTAAGGGGTCCTCGGGCGTCTGGCATGTTATCCATAGGCCGGACTGATGGTCTATGAAGACATGAAGGCCGAAGACTGTACCCGTGTCCGGATTGGACTCTACTTGGCGTGGAAGGCAAGCTTGGCGACCAAAGATTCCTTCTTATGTAACCGACTCCATGTAAACCCTAGATCCCCTCGGTGTCTATATAAACCGAAGGGGATAGTCCGGAAAGGACAGATAGACATTACCATAGTCATACAGGCTAGACTTCTAGGGTTTAGCCACTACGATCTCGTGGTAGATCAACTTTTGTAATACTCATATTCATCAAGATCAATCAAGCAGGAAGTAGGGTATTACCTCCATAGAGAGGGCCCGAACCTGGGTAAACATCGTGTCCCCCGTCTCTTGGTACCATCGATCCTAGACGCACAGTTCGGGACCCCCTACCCGAGATCCGCCGGTTTGACACTGGTAAAGCCCCCCTTTGATCATCCCGATATCGCCCATTCCATTCTCTCATGCTTGCATTAGATTTTGCTACTGTAATTGTTTGCTCTTATTATGATGCATGATAACCCACAAGTATAGGGGATCTATCGTAGTCCTTTCGATAAGTAAGAGTGTCGAACCCAATGAGGAGCTGAAGGAAATGATAAGCGGTTTTCGACCAAGAAGGTATTCTCTGCAAATCTTGAAATAAGTGGTAACAGATAGTTTTGTGATAGGATAATTTGTAACGAGCAACAATTAACAAAAGTAAATAAAGTGCAGAAAGGTGGCCCAATCCTTTTTGTAGCAAAGGACAAGCATGTACAAACTCTTATATAGAGAAAAGCGCTCCCGAGGACACATGGGAATATCGTCAAGCTAGTTTTCATCACGTTCATATGATTCGCGTTCGGTACTTTGATAATTTGATATGTGGGTGGACTGGTGCTTGGGTGCTGTTCTTACTTGAACAAGCATCCCACTTAGGATTAACCTCTATTGCAAGCATCCGCAACTACAACAAAAGTATTAAGGTAAACCTAACCATAGCATGAAACATGTGGATCCAAATCAGCCCCTTACGAAGCAACGCATAAACTAGGGTTTAAGCATCTGTCACTCTAGAAACCCATCATCTACTTATTACTTCCCAATGCCTTCCTCTAGGCCCAAATAATGGTGAAGTGTTATGTAGTCGACGTTCACATAACACCACTAGAGGCTAGATGAGGGAGTCCTGGATTAGGGGGTGTCCGGATAGCCGAACTATCACCGTTGGCCGGACTCCTGGACTATGAAGATACAAGATTGAAGACTTTGTCCCGTGTCCGGATGGGACTTTCCTTGGCGTGGAAGGCAAGCTTGGCGTCTGAATATGTAGATCTCCTACCATTGTAACCGACTCTGTGTAACCCTAACCCTATCCGGTGTCGATATAAACCAGAGGGTTTTAGTCCGTAGGACGAACAACAATCATACCATAGGCTAGCTTCGAGGGTTTAGCCTCTCTGATCTCGTGGTAGATCCACGCTTGTACTACCCATATCATCAATATTAATCAAGCAGGAGTAGGGTTTTACCTCCATCGAGAGGGCCCGAACACAGGTAAAAACATTGTGTCCCTTGTCTCCTGTTACCATCCGCCTAGGCCTTGCGATTCGGGACCCCTACCCGAGATCCGCGGTTTGACACCGACATTGGTGCTTTCATTGAGAGTTCCTCTGTGTCGTCATCCTTAGGCCCGATTGGTCCTTCGATCATCGACAACGACGCGGTCGGGTGAGACTTTTCTCCCGGACAGATCTTACGTGATTCGGCGGCTTTGCTGCTTGGGCAATTCACTTGGCCATCTGGAGCAGATCGAAAAGCTACGCCCGCCATCGTGTCAGATTTGGGAGTTTGAACTACACGGCCGACATCCGCGGAGACTTGATCTTCGACGGATTCGAGCCACAACCAAGCGTGCTGCACTATCTCGGTGGGCACGATCTAGCTCTGCCGCCGAATAGTGCCCCGGAGGCCGCACCAGCGTCCGCTCCGACCCTTAGTTCGGAGCCGACTCCGCCGATCGAGGACGAGTGGTTGGACACCGCCTCGGGGGCTACGATCTTTACGGTGATTGAGCCGAACTCCATCCCTGTCCTTTGTGAAGACCGTGACTCCAAGGCGCCGGACTCCGAACCCTCTGCGCCCCGGCCAATCGAATCCAATTGGGCGCCGGTTATGGAGTTCACTGCCACGGAAATCTTTCAGCACTCGCCCTTTGGTGACATCCTGAATTCACTAAAGTCTCTCTCTTTATCGAGAGCCCTGGCCGGACTACGGTCAGGAAGGTTGGGATGCGGACGACGAAGAAATTCAACGCCCACCCACCGCCCACTTTGTAGCCACCGTCGAAAGCTTAAATGACGTGCTCGATTTCGACTCCGAAGACATCGATGGTATGGACGACGATGTAGGAGACAACCATGAACCAGAACCTATAGGATACTGGACAGCCACCTCATCCCACGATGTATACATGGTGGATACACCTAAAGGAAGTGACGACGAGGAACAACGGGACACTATGAAGGATAAATCCCTCGAAAAGAAGTCAAAACGGCAACATAAACACCGCACCAAGTCCCGCCTCGACAAAGACGGCAGCCACACAGACCCAGCCATAGAGCAGGGCGAACCGGTGGACGATTTAACATGCTATCGAAAGCAACCGTCCGAACAGGACAACTTGGATAAACAACCCGTCCGGCGAAGATAACGGTCAGACGATCTCACGCCCGGACAAATTGTTGGAGCAGAAGAACCTCCACAAAAGGCTCGTCTCTACTGCGCGTAGCCTGAAAAAGCAGAAGCGGAAGCTCAAAACAGCGGAAGATGCACTCAGAATCAGATGGAGCAAAGTACTCAACACCGCAGAGAAATACGGTGATAGTCGCCAAACAAAGAGCTACCCGAAGCGCAAATTACTGCCCGAATTTGATGAGGAGGCCGTAGAGCCCCCGCACTCAAAGAACAAAGAGGCCGCCCGGTCGGATAGACGACCACATGGCAAACATGGAGCGGCAAGCGGCACCGCACACAAGCCGGCACACGATCCGCATAAGGATTCACATCAAAAAGGATGGCCCAGTTAGCTCCATCTATGGGTCAAGAAAGCAAGCTCTTCTTAGCAATGCAATACGCCAAATATCCGAACATGCCCAAATATAGGGGTGCCGCACACCCCCTGTGTTTCACCGATGAGGTGCTGGATCACGAATTCCCAGCAGGAATCAAACCGTAAACGTAGAGGCATACGACGGAACAAGAGACCACGATGCGGATTGAGGATTACATCCTCCACATACACATGGCCGGAGGAGATGATCTCACGCCATAAAATACTTACCCCTCAAGCTCAAAGGGCCAGCCCGGCATTGGCTCAAAAGCCTCCTGAAAATACCATTGGAAGTTGGGAAGAGCTCGAGGATGCCTTTGGGCAAATTTTCAAGGGACTTATGTCCGTCCTCCGGATGCGAGAGGATTTAAGTCACATAACTCAAAAACCGGAGAGTCAGCCCAAATTCTGGAACAGGTTCCTCATCAAAAGAACCAAATAGTCGATTGTCCGGACGCCGAGGCCTTAGCAGCTTTCAAACACAGCGTCCAGGGCAGAATGGCTTGCCAGACACCTCGGCCAGGAGAAGCCGAGAACAATGGCTGCATTAACAAACCTCATGACCCGCTTTTGCGCGGGAGAGGATAGTTGGCTGGCAAGACGCAGTACCAGCGACCCAAGTACATCCGAAGTCAGGGATGGAAATGAAAAACTACGACGCAGCAAGGACCAGCGCCGGACAAAGGGAAACAGCCCAAGAGCACGGCGGTCAACGCGCGGATTTAGAAGCTCCGGCGAGAATCATAAAAAACTGCCCCTCAAGGACAACAATGACGAGCTATCCAACCTAAACAAAATCTGGGACAAAATATGCCAAATCCACAGTACTCACGGGAAGCCTGCAAACCATACCCACAGAGATTGTTGGGTCTTCAAGCAGTCCGGCAAACTCAATGCCGAACACAAGGGGCTCGACACACCAAGCGAGGATAATGATGAACCCCACAAGCAGAGCACCGGAAACCAAAAGAATTTCCCACAAAAAGTCGAAACAGTGAACTCACTTCAAGTGACAAAAGGGAAAAACAGAGCGGCGCCCATAGAGACACGCGCCGCACGGTCTACCCCAGCAGAGTCCCAATGATGGTTGTCAAAACCAATCACCTTTGATCATCAGGACTATTCCGGAAGTATCCGTAACGCAGGATGGACTGCCTTGATATTAAATCCTATAATCGACAGACTCCAATTTACACAAGTCCTATTGGACGGAGGTAGCGATCTAAACCTGCTATATCAGGACACAATCCGCAAAATGGGGATAGACCCAACCAAAATTCGCCATAGCAACACCTCCTTCAACGGGGTAATGCCAGGCCTATATGCCCATTGTACGGGCTCCCTACTACTAGAAGTTGTGTTCGGCTCATCCGACAACTTCCGCCGCGAAAAGTTAACCATCCACATCGCCCCATTCGAAAGTAGCTATCAAGCACTACCGGGACGTGAAGCTTTCGCCCGCTTTAACGCAATACCGCAGTATGCATCTCTTACACTTAAAATGCCCGGTCCACGTGGCATCATCTCATTAAAAGGGAGTATCAAATGTTACTCGAGCATGGAAGAACGTGAGACTGCCTTGACAGCCCCACACTAATCCGGCTCCACTAATCAAAGCACCTGAATAGGTCATTCGAACCCCGGACATGGCTAGACGAGTCCGGCGTAAACATATAAAGGCCTACTAGCGGCATACCCCCCTATAAGGGGATGCACGCATGTACAACAAGAGGCAATAAAGCTCAATTTTATTCATTTTTCGAACTGTCCTCTGTTTATTTAATATAAAGTACATTTTTCGCATGATCTTTTTTTTCTTTTCAACTAAGTTCTTCTCTTTTACAGATGAACACCGTGCTACACCCGTCCAGGATACGGCACAACGGAGACACAGGCGCAGACGTGCAGTAGGGACCCGTTGCAAGGATTCTTTTGATTAAGACCCTGTGTAAACCTTTTTTACTGTCTCTTGTTGATACACATCCCCCGGTTTCTTGCTATAACCGAGGAGGAGGCTGGTGTTTTGGCATCGGCCGCACCAGAATTTTTGCGCGTACCTGGACACCATGGGCTTAGGGCATTATCTTGCCCGTTTTCATAAAGACCGAATACCTTAGGGAGTGTTCGGCGTCTCGAGTTAGGCCTTATATGCATCAGCTCCGAATCATGTCTTTGGTCAAATGTTGGGTTTGCCCGGCTCCTGTGTTTTGCCGCCTTACGTTCCGTTCTATCGACTAACGCGGCACCAGGAGAACTACTGCGATTATGCCCGATTCGCCGGTGAGCACCTCAAAGAGAGAAAGCCAAAACTGATCACATGATATAGCGTGAGACTGGTCAACCACTTTCGATGACCCACCGGAATGTTTAGAATTCCCGCATTAACGAAGGACCGTTTCCGGTCAGTACATACGCGCTCAATTCGGAGAGCGCGGTGCCCCTAGGGGCTATATAGTAACCCCACCATCGAACTCCTATGGCTAAGTGAAAGTGATAAAGCATTATAGTCCGGTTGCCTAGTTTGCTACGCTATAACCTCCTTTACAGGACCAAGACATTGGATTAAGTGTGAAAATGCGCCTTTTTGCAAAAAAACCCGCACTATGTGCGTGGGGGCTGAAGCCGAAGACGGCCATCTTTCAGGTTATATACACATATACATCAACGACCCCACAGGAGGTGTTTTAATACTTGAACGCACAAGTATAAAAAGCTCTTATATTATATCGAAACATGGTTTTCACAAATCATACATGTCATTAAAACATAATATCCTTCGAACATCGCGTCTCTATTAAACGACCGCCTGCAGGACTTCCTCAAAATAGTGCTCGGCGGTACTCGGCTGTCCCGAATCTTGGGATGCAACGTCGGTGGCCTTCATCTCCGCCCGGTATGTATTGACACGGCAAGAGCCATCCGCGCACCCTCTATGCATCTTGACCGCTTCATTGCATCGATATCGCGGCACCGCACCAAGGAACTGTTGCACCAAGCCAAAATAACTCTTCGGCTCGGGCCTTTTCGGCCACAAATGAGTCACGACAGCCTTCATGGCAAGTCCGGACAACCTATTCAGCTCAGCCCATTTGGCCAAGCGATCGGTTAATGAAAGTGGAAGCTCCGGACTATGGAACTGCGACCAAAAAAGCTCTTCCATTCCGTGAACCTTTTGACCTCGGAAGTGTTCGGCCGCGTCTGCGGCACTCGCCGCCAAGTGCAGATAAGCATCCTCCGCACCCCACAGCCGGTCCAATTGAGCGTACTTAGGATCCGTGAATTTCCTCCGCATCAGAAAGGGCTTTCCAGCCGCAATATCTCCGGCCTGACGTAGCTCCTCCTTCATAGCTCTCATTGCAGAGCGAGTATCCTTAGCCTCGGTCGCGGCCTTGTTCAGGTCCTCTTGTTTCGCTCGATCTTCTTTTCAAGAAGCTCGCAGAACGGTCGATAGCATTGTTCAATTTCACGGCCATCTCGGCCATTTCTTTCTTGCTTCCTTGATGAGCAGCATGTTCGCTTTTAGCTCTGCGGCCGCCTTTAAGGCAGCCGCATCACTTTTTCAGCTTGCTCCTTGGCTCGGGCGAAGCTCCATGAAAGGCTCTCCATAGCGATGGCACCATCTGCATTAAGCATACATGTTGTAAGGCATGGGCGTCAAGCTCCCTTACCAGGTGTCCACGGAGAAGTTGCATACCTTGTGACTCGTCAAGCCGCTTATTAACAAGCGTGATGTCCGCATCTGCCACATCAAGTTGCCGCTTCAGTTGGCAAATTCATCATCCCGGATAGCCACCGGACGCTTCGCCACCTACATAGGAAGAGCGCATATTATACCTGGGGTTATGATCCTCGGCGCGCCGTCATTTTTGACACCGCACCAAGTCTCAGGGGCTACTATCTATACAGGGCGCATTTTATATGCAAAACTGTTAGAAGGTACACCATTTTGCGTACCTCAAAACCTGTCAGTAAACTTACGACGGCTTCATGCAATTCGCTCTCAGCGGATGAAATCCTTTCAATCACCGTACCCATTAACGTACAGTGATCTTCTGAGATAGACGCTCGCCCGAGCAGATCCTTCAGCTCCTCCAACCGTACACCCGTTGGTGCCGGACTCATCCGGTGGCCTTTTTCGAAGGCCGGACACGGAGGGCTTTGAGGGACATACGGCTGCCTTGGCCCCGCCGATTCGGAGAAAGCCTCCGCGACGACACCTCGTGGTCGCCCACCTCTTGATAACGGTGCGGGCAGCGGAGGCGTTTCACTCTCCATCATCTCCGGGCCAAGATCCTCAAGACGAGCTCTGCTTGTGAAGGGCTGAGATCCGAACTACAAGGTAAACTTTCGGTTACCTTGAAATAAAGCG
This sequence comes from Aegilops bicornis, assembly GCA_021605145.1. NCBI lineage: Eukaryota > Viridiplantae > Streptophyta > Magnoliopsida > Poales > Poaceae > Aegilops > Aegilops bicornis. The sequence goes on from CM038671.1 coordinate 109,059,820, forward strand.
GGATGTCTCTCTTTAAAAAACGCCCCTTTACTTACGGCTCATTTGGAGGGCTGATCTCCTTGGGGAAATAGTGCGGCCGGGGCATCTCCGCCCTTGAGGACCCTCAGTGAAGATTTCTTCCCCACTTGAGGCTTTGGTCTCCGGATCTTGAAGCGGTCCTCTTCTCCCCTTGGAGGGAGGGATTCTCGATCCCCCCTTTCTTGATAGCCTCCTTCACGGAGGTAGTAGTCCCCTTGTTCCCCCCTTCGCCTTCTTCAAAAGGCACAGCCTTTAGCATCTTGGTTAATACAGGATCCGGCGTGGTCATGTCCGGGTATAGGACTACTTACTTGAGTATCCGGGCGATTGCAGCTCAGACCTGCGTCCTCGGTTAAGTCCGGACACATTGCTTGTGATCCGAAGAACAGTTGGTACATCTCCACGGGCGTTACGCCCGTAAAATGTTGGAGAGCTCGTGGTCCCTCCAGATTAAACTCCCACAGGCGGAGGGGTGATGTTTGCAGGGCAAGGTGCGACGAATCAGCATAACTTGCGCTATTACGACCAGATTGATCTCTCTCTCTCTCTCTCTCTCTCTCTCTCTCTCTCTCTCTCTCTCTCTGAGGTCTCAAATACGGCCACCTGCAATGAGGTGCGTGCTTGGACGGTCCCAGTCCGAGCCCTTTATTGACCCATGACACCCGCCGCAGTGGAGGACCGGAGCGGAAGGCAGGTGGCGCCGCCCATTTGGTGCCCCTGGGAGCGGTGATATAAAACCACTCCTGTTGCCATAGATTGAGCTCCTCTTGAAAAGAGCCCTCGGGCCAGGGAGCGTCCGCATTCTTGCTTATAACAGCCCCTCCGCTCTACTCGATGCCCCTTGATCATCTTTGGCTCCACTTTGAAGGTCTTGAGCCACAATCCAAAGTGAGGGTAATGCGGAGGAAGGCTTCAGATCGACAATGAACGACGAGATGTGGAGGATGGACTCCGGATCCAAGTCATGGAATTCCAGCCCATAATAAAACATGAGCCCCCTCACAAAGGTGTCCGTCGGGAAGCCTGAACCCCGAAGGAAGTGAGACACGAATACCACGCTCTCACCAGGCTCGGGAGTAGGAATAACCTGCCCTTGGGCAGGCAGCCTATGCGAAATTTCGCCGGTTAGATACCTGGCGTCTCTCGGCTTTAGCACATCTTCTTCCGTGACAGAGGAAGACATCCACCGGCCGTGCAGGTTGAAGCCGGACATCGTTGAAGGTCCGAAGCGCCTAAATCTGGAGCTTTGGGTGTTGGAACTCGAGGCGAGGGGCGGATTCGATTGAGATTGAAATAAAGGAGCGGGCCTTGGTCTCGTTATAAAGAGGTTGAATACCAAGAGCCCTCCCCGTGACCGTTCGGGACTCGCCTTCGATGGAGGAGGCGTGCCAACGGGCACGACTGGGTTACCCACGCCCGTATTGATGAGGATCCCAGAATAAAGGGGCATGATCTCCGCCCGATAAGACGTGCCGAAGAAACCGCCTCGCTAAACGCGCTGAGGTGGGACAGTAAAAACGATTCGTATAAAGGCCTGGCCGTGGTGTGATGTCACGCTGCGGAATACGTCAGCGGATCTGTGCAAAGGTTATTCTCTCTACGGTAGTATGTGGAACTTGTTTTGCAGAGCTGGACACTATCCTTGTGTTCAAAATCGTCTATGAAGTATTCGGAGGAGGAACCCGCCTTGCAATGCCGAAGATAATATGCGCGCCGGATTCGTCGTCATTGAAGCCTGGTTTAGGGGCTACTTAGGGAGTCCTGGATTAGGGGGTGTCCGGATAGCCGAACTATCACCGTTGGCCGGACTCCTGGACTATGAAGATACAAGATTGGAGACTTCGTCCCATGTCCGGATGGGACTTTCCTTGGCATGGAAGGCAAGCTTGGCGATACAGATATGTAGAGCTCCTACCATTGTAACCGACTCTGTGTAACCCTAACCCTATCCGGTGTCTATATAAACCGGAGGGTTTTAGTCTGTAGGACGGACAACAATCATACCATAGGCTAGCTTCTAGGGTTTAGCCTCTCTGATCTCGTGGTAGATCCACTCTTGTACTACCCATATCATCAATATTAATCAAGAAGGAGTAGGTTTTTACCTCCATCGAGAGGGTCCGAACACAGGTAAAAACATCGTGTCCCTTGTCTCTGTTACCATCCGCCTAGACGCACAGTTCGGGACCCCCTACCCGAGATCCGCCGGTTTTGACACCGACACTAGACAACATACATCTCATCAAAATATTGAACGAATACCAAATTCACATGACTACCGAGGGAGTCCTGGATTAGGGGGTATCCGGACAGCCGGACTATATCCTTTGGCCGGACTGTTGGACTATGAAGATACAAGATTGAATACTTCGTCTCATGTCCAGATGGGACTCTCCTTGGCGTGGAAGGCAAGCTTGGCGTCTGAGATATGTAGATCTCCTCCCATTGTAACCGACTCTGTGTAACCCTAGCCCCCTCCGGTGTCTATATAAACCGGAGGGTTTAGTCCGTAGGACAACAACAATCATACCATAGGCTAGCTTCAAGGGTTTAGCCTCCATGATCTCGTGGTAGATCAACTCTTGTAATACTCATATCATCAAGATCAATCAAGCAGGAAGTAGGGTATTACCTCCATCGAGAGGGCCCGAACCTAGGTAAACATTGTGTCCCCCGCCTCCTGTTACCATCCGCCTTAGACACACAGTTCGGGACCCCCTACCCGAGATCCGCCGGTTTTGACACCGACATTGGTGCTTTCATTGAGAGTTCCACTATGCCGTCACCGTAAGTCTTGATGGCTCCTTCGATCATCGGTAACGATGCGGTCTAGGGTGAGGTCTTCCTCCATGGACAGATCTTTATATTCGGCGGCTTCGCACTGCGGGCCAACTCGCTTGGCCATCTGGAGCAGATCGAGAGCTACACCCCTGGCCATCAGGTCAGGTTTGGAAACTTGAATTACACTGCCGACATCTGCGGAGACTTGATCTTCGACGGATTTGAGCCCATGCCAGGTGTGCCACACAATCACGACGAGCACGATATAGCTCTGTCGTCGGACAGTGTTCAGGAGATCACACCGGCAACTACTCCGGCCCTCAATCCGGAGCAAATTGCACCATCCGAGGACGGGCGGATAGACCCCGCCTTGGAGGCCGCACTTTCAGTGGCGATAGAGCTGAATACTGACTTTACCCCTCTCGAGAGTCATGCTGCCGAACTATTGGATTCGACCCTGGCCACAGGCTCCGAGCCGCTTGCGCCCATGCCTATCGAATCCAGTTGGGCGCGGATCATGGAACTCACCTCCACGGATATCTTTCAGCACTCGCCCTTCGGCGATGTACTGAACTCGTTAAAATCTCTCTGCTTGTCAAAAGAAACTTGGGCGAACTATGTCCGGCTAGGATGGGATGCAGACGACGAAGAAATTCGCTCCCCACCCACTTAGTAGCCACTGTCGACGATTTAACCCTCGACTTCGACTCTGGAGACATCGACGGTATGGACGACGATGCAGGAGACGAACAGGAACCACCGCCCACAGGGTGCTGTACCGCCACTTCATCACATGACATATACATGGTGGATACACCCAAAGAAAATGATGACAAGGAACGGAAGGATGCAGCGAAGGATAACTCCCTCGAGAAGCAATCAAAGCGGCGGCTTAGACGCTGCTCCAAATCCCGGCTCGGCAAAAACAGCGATAACAGCGCAAGAAAAATTATACCCCGATCGACTCCAGAGGAAACGACGACCACATAGACCCAGCGATAGAGCAGGGTAAGCCAGCGCACGACGAACACAGTACGGAGCCGCTGTCCGATCACGACGACGCCGAGCGTCAAGTCATTCAACCCGACTCTGGGGAGGAGAACAGTCCGGACGACAATGCACACATCATCGCGGAAAGGCACTTGGAGCAAGAGAACCTCCATAGAAGGCTTATCGCCACTGCGAGGAGTCTGAAGAAGAAGAAGCAAAGGCTCAAGGCCACGCAAAATACACTCAATAGTAGATGGAACAAAGTGCTCGACACTGCAGAAAAGTACGGTGGCAGTTGCCACACGAAGAGCTATCCAAAGCACAAGCTGCTGCCTGAATTCGACGATGAGGCCTTAGAGCCCCCACAGCCAAAAAATAAAATAGCCGACCAGTCGGATCGATGATTTCGTGGCCGCGATAGAGTGACTAACGAGGCCTTACATAAGTCAGTACACAATCCACGCGAGGACTCGCATCAAAAGGCCAGCGCAACCAGATCCATCTATGGATCAAGGAAACACGCTCCAGCGCACAACCAAAACCGAACACCACAACCGTCTGAACGCCATGGTACATCTAAATACAGGGGTGCCGCACACCCCCTATGTTTCACCGATGAGGTGCTGGACCACAAATTCCCAGAAGGATTCAAACCAGTGAACATAGAGGCATACGACGGGACCACAGACCCTGGGGTCTGGATTCAGGACTTTATCCTCCATATTCATATGGCTCGCGGAGACGATCTCCACACAATCAAGTACTTGCCCCTCAAGCTTAAAGGACCAGCTCAGCACTGGCTGAAAAGCCTCCCCGATAACTCCATTGGAAGTTGGGAGGAGCTCGAGGACGCCTTTCGGGCCAATTTTCAAGGGACCTATGTCCGACCTCCGGATGCACACTATTTAAGTCATATAATTCAACAGCCCGGAGAGTCAGCCCGGAAGCTTTGGAACATGTTTCTCACTAAGAAGAACCAAATCATTGACTGTCCGGACGCCGAAGCCTTAGCAGCTTTCAAGCACAGCGTCCGAGATGAATGGCTCGCTAGACACCTCGGCCAAGAAAAACCGAGAACAATGGCAGCCCTAACAAGCCTCATGACCCGCTTTTGCGCGGGTGAGGATAGCTGGTTGGCCCGCAGTAGCACCAGCGACCCAAGCACATCTGAAGTCAGGGATGGCAATGGCAAACCACGAAGCAGTAAACACAAGCGCCGGAATAAAGAAGACAACCCAGATAACACGGCGGTAAATGCCGGATTCAGAGGTTGTCGGCCAGGTCAGCGGAAAAAGCCTTTCAAAGGCTATAGGGATGGACCGTCCAGCCTAAATAAGATTCTAGACAAACTATGTCAGATCCACGACACCCCCGATAAACCTGCAAATCATACCCACAGAGAATGTTGGGTCTTCAAGCAGGCCGGCAAGCTAAACGCCGAACACAAGGGGCAGGATACACTAAGCGAAGACGAGGATGAGCCTCGCCAGCAAGGCACTGGGGGACACAAAAAAATTCCCACCAGAAGTCAAAACAGTAAACATGGTACATGTGATGAAGGGGAGAAGCAAAACTGCACTCCAAGACACACACGCCCTAGAGCCCATCACCACTAAGTTCAACCCCTGGTTGGCCCGTTCGATCACTTTTGATCGCAGGGATCACCCGACAAGTACCCGACACGAAGGATTGGCTGCTTTGGTGTTAGACCCAATGACAAATGGATACCATCTCACACGAGTCCTCATGGACGGCGGCAGTAGTCCATAAAATGGGGATAGACCCAACAAAAATCAGCCACAGTAATACTACCTTGAAGGGAGTAATACTAGGCCAAGAGGCCCGCTCCACGGGCTCTCTAATACTAGAAGTAGTATTCGGTTCACCCGACAACTACCGAAGTGAAACGTTACACTTCGACATCGCTCCATTCCGGAGCGGCTATCAAGTACTACTCGGACGAACAGCCTTCGCTCGTTTCAACGCTATACCGCATTACGCTTCTCTCAAGCTCAAGATGCCCGGTCCGCGCGGCACCATCATAGTTAATGGAAACATTGAGCGTTCTTTACGCGCGAAGAACGTGCGGCTCGTTTAACAGCCAAACACTAGACGGCCCCACCAACTAGAACAAATGAACGGTCATTAAGACCACGGACACGGTTAAACGAGTCCGGCACATCACTAGATATACTTGAGATAGGTTTGGTGGTTGCACCCTTATAGACGGTACCAGGGGCTTCCCGCGTGTAAACAGGTCTACGGCTCAACTTTACTTATCTTGAATTTTAAATGGTTTATTTAGAGTAACCAATTTTTTGCACAACAACTTTCAACTAAGTTCCTCTCTTTTACAAATGACAATCGTGCTATTCCCGTCCAGGATACGGCACAACGGAGACACAGGCGCGGACGTGCAGCAGGGACCCGTTCAAAGGTTTCTTTTTAGATTAAGACCCTGCGTAAACCTTTTTTACTGTCTCTTGTTGTTCACATCCTCCGGATTCTGTGTACAACCGAGAAGGATGCTGACGTTATTGGCATGTGGCCACATCAGAATATTGCACGTACCCAGACACTTGGGGCTCATTTTCAAGGGCATTGCTTAGCCCGATATATATTATAAAGACCGAATACCTTAGGGAGTATTCGGCGTCGCGAGTTTGGCCTTATATGCATCATCTCCGAATCATGTCTTTGGTCAAATGTTGGGTTTGCCCGGCTCCTGTGTTTTGCTACCTTACGTTCCGCTCTATCGGCTAAGGTGGTACCAGCAGAACTACTGCGATTGTGCCCTGGTTCATCCGGACGAGCACCTCAGTAGAGAAAGCCGAAAACTGACTGTCATGATAAAGCGCGAGACTGGTCAGCCACTCGACGACCTAGAGAAATCTTCGGGATTCCTCCGCATTAACGAAGGGCTGTTTCCCGGCCAGGCATGTACGCGCCCCGTATTTGGATGAGCGCGGAGCCATTAGGGGCTATATAGTAGCCCCACTGTCAAACTCCTATGGTTAAGTGAAAGTGTTAAAGCAATATAGTCCGATTGCCTAGTTCGCTGCGCTATCACCTCCTTAATGGACCAAGACGTTGGATCAAGTGTGAACACGCGTCTTCTGCGAACACCCCCGCATTATATGCGTGAAATTTGAAGCCATTTAACGCAAACTTTCAGGTTATATACATATATACATATACGGCCGCACAGGAGGCATCATAACACTTTCAGGCAAAAGTATTAAAACAACCTTTACAATTCAGTAAAACATTATTTTTTCAATGGGAATACATGTCACTAGAACATAACATTCTTCGAGCACTGAGCTGCTATTGAACGAGCGCCTTCAAGGACTTCCTCAAAGTAGTGCTCGGCAGCTACTCGGCCAACGGCCGAACCCTGGGTCGCAATAGCGGTGGCCTCCATGTCTGCCCAGTATGTCTTGACACGGGCAAGTGCCATCCGCGCACCCTCTAGGCACGCCAACCTCTTCATAGCGTTGATACGTGGCACAACACCATGGAACTGCTGCACCAAACCAAAATAACTATTCGGCCGTGGCCCTCTGAGCCATAGATGATCCACAACAGACCCCATGGCAAGCCCGGACAACCTATCTAGCTCGGCCCACTCGGCCATGCGCTCATTTTAACAGCAGCGGACGCGCTGGACCATTGAACTGCGACCAGAATAGCTTTTCCACTTCACGATCTTTTTTATCCTTGAAGTACTCGACTGCATCAGCCGCACTGGCTGCCAGATCCGCATACGCGTCCGCAAAAGTCCATAGCTGATCAAGAGGGGCATACTTTGGATCTCCGAACTTCGTCCACAGCAAGAAGGGCTTTCCAGCCGCGATATCCCCAGCTTGACGCAGCTCCTCATTCGATGCTCTGATCTTCGATCGGGCTTCCTTGGCTGCTACCATGGCCTTCTCCAGCTCCTCCGCCTTTACTTGGTTTTCCTTTTCAAGAAACTGGTACCGGTCGGCGGCATCCTTTAACTCAATGGCCATCTTGGCCATCTTTTCCTTACTTTGGCAATGGGCAGCCTGTTCTGCCCTCAGCTCTTCGGCCGCCTTCAGAGCGGCCGCGTAACTATTCCTGGCTAGTTCTTTGGCTCGGGCAAGTTCCTCCTGAAGAGTCTCCACGGCCGCAGCTCCATCTGCAGTCACAACATATTAAAGATACTGGCATTATGCTCCTCTTACTACATGTTGATAACCAGAGAAATCACATACCGTGTGCCTCGTCAAGCCGATTGTTGACAAGCACGATGTCGGCATCTGCCGCGTCAAGTTGCCGCTTCAGCTCGGCAAACTCACCAGACCAGCTAGCCATCGGACCTTCTGCCACCTGCATATGAAGGCGGATTGATTATTACCTGGGATTATGATCCTCTGTTTGCTGCCGCTCTCGACGGTAACCAAAGTCTCAGGGGCTACTATCTGCATAGGGCACACCTAACATGTGCGGTACTGCAAAAAATGCACACTATTTCACGTACCTCAAAACCTTTCAGCAGACTCATAATAGCTTCATGCAACCCACTTTCGGCGGATGAAATCCTCTCAATCACCGTACCCATTAGCGTACGATGCGCCTCTGAGATAGCCGCTTGCTCTAGAAGATCCTTCAGTACATCCGACCGCACACCAGACGGTGTCGGGCTCTTTCAGTTGCTCTCTTCAAGAGCCGGATACTGAGGACTTTGGGTGGCCAAAGGATTACCCTCTAGCCTTGCCGGATCAGGAGAAACCCTTCACGACGACACTTCGGCGTTGCCCGCCTCATGAGGCGGGGTGGCATGGTGAGGCGTTTCGCTCTCCATCATCTCCGGAAGAAGATCCCGTGAAGACGAACTCTGTCGAGAAAGGCTACGATCCGGACTGCAAGATATATGCTTCGGTTATTTTTCTTAGAGGTAAGGCAGGATATTTTTACTACTAAGCACTTTTTGTTTACTTACAGCTCGGTGGAGGGCTGATCCCCTTGTAGACACTGTGCGGCAAGGGTACCCCGTAAGGCAGGACCCTCTGGCGAAGATTTCTTCCCCCGTTTGGAAACTTTTGTTTCCGGGTCTTCAGAGGTGTTCCTCTTTCTTCCTCGGGGAGAGGGAATTTCAGATTCTTCTCCCCGGTTATCCTCCTTCATGGAGGTTCTAATTCCCCCGGTTTGGATGAATAATGAGTGAGGCCCACTTCCAGCCTCTTTATTCCTCCCTTTATCTTCCCCTGAGGGCACTTGATAAGGCGCGAGCTCCAGCATCCTGGCTACTACAGGATCCGGTGAGACCTCGGGGAGGGGGGCCGGACACCTGATCATCTTCGCCTTTGTTACCCAACGCTGGTCAAAGAGCGACTTTTTAGAATGATGTCATGATAAATAAAAAGACAAACATGTTCGACTACGGGACTACTTACTTGGGTATCTGGGCGATTACAGCTCAGACCCGCATCCTCGGTGGTATCCGGACACATTATTTCTGGTCCGAAGAACAATTGATATATCTCTTCGAGCGTCATACCGAGGAAGTGCTGAATAGCTCGCAGTCCCTCTGGATTTAACTCCCACATGCGGAGGGGACGTCGTTTGTAGGGCAGGACTCGACGAATTAACATGACTTATGCTACTGGCGGTGACCGACATCTCTCTCGAGGAGATCTCGGATGCGGCTCTGCAATGTCGGCACATCCTTTATCGCCCCCGCCTAGCCCCTTGTTAATCCATGACGTCTACCGTATGGGGCCCGAGCGAAAAGTAGGGCGGCCACCCACTTGGTGCCCCCGAGCTGTGGATATAAAACCACTCCGTTGCCATAAGCTGGACACCTCCTGGAAGGAACCCTCCGCCATGGGGCATTGGCACTTTTGCTTATTATGGCACCTCCAAGACTTTCTGCAGAACGCCCCTCGATCATCTTCGGCTCCACATTGATGGTCTTGAGCCACAGGCCGAAGTGAGGGGGTAATGCGGAGGAAAGCTTCACACACGACGATGAATGACGAGATGTGGAGGACGGAATCCGGAGCCAAATCATGGAAATCCAGCCTGTAATAGAACATGAGCCCCCTCACAAAGGGATCTAGAGTGAGGCCTAGGCCTCGGAGGAAGTGAGAGATGAATACAACGCTCTCGCCGGGTTCGGGAGTGGGTATGACCTGCCCTCAAGTAGCAACCTGTGTGAGATCTCGCCGGTGAGAAATCTGGCCTCTCTTAGCTTCTTGACGTCTTCCTCTGTGATGGAGGAAGGCATCCAGCTATCTTGAAGGTTGGATGCAGACATGGTTGAAGGTCTGGAGCGCCTGACCTGAGCCTGGGGTGTTGGAACTCGAGGTGGGGGAAGGATTTGATTGAGCACAAGAGGAAAAAGGGACAGGCCTTGGCCTCTTTATAAAGGAGGTGAATATCAAGCGTCCTCCGCGTGTCCGTTTGGGACTTGCCTAGAATAGGGAGGTCATACCGACGGGCACGATTGGGTTACCCAGATCCGTATTGATGAGAATCCCGTAATAAGGGGGACACGATCTCTGCTTCGACAAGACATGCCAAATAAATCGCCTCGCAAAACATGCAGTGGCAGGCTGACGGAGGAAGACGGTTCGTCATAACCAAACCGTGGTAACACGTCACATTATGAAAAACGGTCGGAAGATTAGATGTGTGGAAATATTATTCTCTCTACGATGATATGTGGAATTTGTTTTGCGGAGCCAGACACTATCATTGTGTTCAAAATCTTCTATGGAGTATTCGGAGGAGGAACCCGCCTTGCAATGCCGAAGACAATCTGCGCGCCAGACTCATCGTCATTGAAGCCTGGTTCAGGGGCTACTGAGGGAGTCCTGGATTAGGGGGTATCCGGACAGCCGGACTATATCCTTTGGCAGGACTGTTGGACTATGAAGATACAAGATTGAAGACTTCGTCTCATATCCGGATGGGACTCTCCTTGGCGTGGAAGGCAAGCTTGGCGATACGGATATGTTGATCTCCTCCCATTGTAACCGACTCTGTGTAACCCTAGCCCTCTTCGGTGTCTATATAAACCGGATGGTTTAGTTCGTAGGACCACAACAATCATACATAGGCTAGCTTCTAGGGTTTAGCCTCCACGATCTCGTGGTAGATCAACTCTTGTAATACTCATATCATCAAGATCAATCAAGCAGGAAGTAGGGTATTACCTCCTCGAGAGGGCCCGAACCTGGGTAAACATTGTGTCCCCCGCCTCCTGTTACCATGCGCCTTAGACGCACAGTTCGGGACCCCCTACCCGAGATCCGCCGGTTTTGACACCGACAACTACTAATAGCAAGACTTCTCCCATGTCCTCAGGAACAAACGTAACTACTCACAAAGCATATTCATGTTCATAATAAGAGGGGTATTAATATGCATATAGGATCTGAACATATGATCTTCCACCAAATATTCCAACTAGCATCAACTACAAGGAGTAATCAACACTACTAGCAACCTACTAGTACCAATCCCGGACTTGGAGACAAGAATTGGATACAAGAGATGAACTAGGGTTTTGAGAGGAGATGGTGCTGGTGAAAATGTTGAATGGAGATTGCCCTCTCCCGATGAGAGGAGCATTGGTGATGACAATGGTGATGATTTCCCCCTCCCGGAGGGAAGTGTCCCCGGCAGAACAGCTCTGCCGGAGCCCTAGATTGGTCCCGCCAAGGTTCCGCCTCGTGGCAACGGAGTCTCGTCCCGAAAGGTTGCTTATGATTTTTCCCTTGATGGAAGACCAGCTGCCGGCATTCTCCCTCCTTATGTAAACCTTGTAAAATAAGAGAGAATAGGCATAAGTATTGTGACATAATGTGTAGTAACAGCCCATAATGCAATAAATATCAATATAAAAGCATGATGCAAAATGGACGTATCAACTCCCCCAAGCTTAGACCTCGCTTGTCCTCAAGCGGAAGCCGATAACGATAAATATGTCCCAATGTTTAGAGGTAGAGGTGTTGATAAAAATAAAATACGGACATGAAGGCATCATGATTATCCTCATAACAGCAACATATATGGATATTGTCATATGATTCTTATGCTCAAGTAATAATCTATTCACAATGCAAAAATACGAATCAGAAACTTTATTGAGAACTAACAACTATAACCTCAGTCATTGAAACAATTGCAATTTATCATAACATCAGAAAGAGTCTATGTTAGAGCTTTTTAGCAAGTCCACATACTCAACTATCATTTAATCTTCCATAATTGCTAACACTCATGCGATACTTGTGGTTATTGAGTTTTAGCCGAACACAGAGAAAGACAGGGGCTTATAGTTTCGCCTCCCAACCTTTTACCTCAAGGGTAATGTCAACAATAATAACTCAGGCTCCCCTACATCCAATTAGATATATCTATCAGGATCTTCCAACACACTGTGCTTGCCAAAGGATAAAATGTAAAAAAGGAAAGGTGAAGATCACCATGACTCTTGTATAAGGTAGAAGATAATAGTAACAGATAGGCCCTTCGCAGAGGGAAGCAGAGGTTGCCATGCGCTTTTATGGTTGGATGCACAAAATCTCAATGGGAAAGAACGTCACTTATGAACCTTTATTATGCAGTCTGTCGCTTTTATTTCTTTCACATCACAAGTTCGTATAAAGCTTATTTCCCCCACACCAATCAATCATACATATTTAAAGAGCAATTTTTATTGCTTGCACTGATGACAACTTACTTGAAGGATCTTACTCAATCCATAGGTAGGTACGGTGGACTCTCATGGCAAAACTGGTTTAAGGGTTTTTGGAAGCACAAGTAGTATCTCTACTTGGTGCTAAGAATATGGCTAGCATGAGGGGGAAAGGTAAGCTCAACATGTTGGATGATCCATGACAATATACTTTATCTCAGATATAAGAAAACATAACCCATTATGTTGTCTTCCTTGTCCAACATTAACTCTTTAGCATGTCATATTTTAATGAGTGCTCCCAATCATAAAAGATGTCCATGATAATATATTTATATGTGAAACCTCTCTTTCCTTATTACTTCCTATTAATTGCAACGATGACCAAAGCTATGTTTGTCAACTCCCAACAACTTTTAATCAACGTACTCTTTCTATGTGAAGTCATTACTCTCAATAAGATCAATATGATCTCTTTGTTTCTTTTTATTCTTTTCTCTTTCTTTTATTCACTCGAGATCATGGAAAAACAATCAAGCCCTTGACTCAACACTAATCTTTATTATATAGCTAACAGACTCGATTACATAGAGAGATCATAGAGCAAAAACTCAAAACTAGATCATGCCATAAACTTTATTCTACTAGATCAAGATACTACTAATAGGATCAAACTAATAAAAACGGTAAAGATAGGAGATGTGGTTGTGATACGATACCGGGGCACCTCCCACAAGCTTGGCAGTTGCCAAGGGGAGTGCCCATACCCATGTGGTTATGTCTCCTTCTTTGTTGTTGGTGAAATATTTTTGGCGATGATGCCCCTCGGGATACGATTCTCCTCCTCGAGCTTATTGACTTGCTGCTTGAGGTCCATTATTTCCTTACGAAGCTTTCCTCAGAATCGCTAAGGCTCCTTGCACCCAAGGGTGTTGCATAGCTGCGGGAGAACAAGTGACACTCCTCTTCATATTTTCATAAGAAAGAATTCTAACATTGGAAGGGATAACCGAGTTTGGAATAGCTGAGCTTTGTAGTTCCCCCATCATGAACCCAGCTCGGAAGCGAGAAGTAACTTCTTGATCCTCCATGACATCTACCCTCATCAAGTCAGCCTCCATCTCTTCCTCTGTTGCTAGCCCAAAGTGGTCAGCGTCGCTGTTTGCCCTTGGTTCCGATGCCGGATGAGACACCCGGCTCTCCCCGACAGATTCTTGAGAAGACATCTTGCTCTAATCTACAGCAGCAGCAGCTCGAAACAAGAACAGAGGATATTTGTGTGATATGGGAGAAAAACCTTCGGGAGAATATATAATGATTTTTTACCGACCAAAATACGTATCGTGCAAGAAAACGGAGTTCGGAAGGCACACGAGGTGCCCACGAGGTAGGGGGTGCGCCCAGGGGGTAGGGCGCGCCCTCCACCCTCGTGGGGCCCCCGTGTCCTTCCCAGACTGCTACTTATTTTTCTATTTTTCTAAATATTCCAAAACGGAGAAATATTGCCTTAAAAACTGTTTTGGAGTCGGTTTACTTACCGTACCACATACCTATTCCTTTTGAGTGCAAACGTCTAGGAAAGTGTCCCTTATGTATTCTTCCGGGGTTACGGTTTCAATAACATTGGTTTCAACATTTATAGGATTACCTGAGATATAATGTTTGATTCTTTGACCGTTTACCACCTTCAGATTTGTGCCTTCTAAGTTGTTGAATTTTATGGCACCGGAACGATAGACCTCCTCGATAACATAAGGGCCTTCCCATTTAGAAGTTTTCCTGCAAAAAATCTTAAACGAGAGTTGTATATCAATACATAATCACCTACATTAAACTCAGCTTTTGTATCTTTTTGTCATGCCATCTTTCAACCTTTTCTTTAAACAACTTGGCATTTTCATAAGCTTGGGTTCTCCATTCATCAAGTGAGCTAATATCAAATAACCTCTTCTCACCGGCAAGTTTGAAATCATAGTTGAGCTCTTTAATAGCCCAATATGCCTTATGTTCTAGTTCGAGAGGTAAGTGACATGCTTTTATATAAACCATTTTATACGGAGACATACCCATAGGATTTTTATATGCAGTTCTATAGGCCCATAATGCATCATCAAGTTTCTTGGACCAATTATTTCTAGACCTATTGACAGTCTTTTGCAAAATTAATTTTATTTCTCTATTACTCAATTCTACTTGACCACTGGACTGCGGGTTATAAGGAGATGCAATTCTATGATTAACATCATATTTAGCAAGCATTTTTCGGAAAGCACCATGAATAAAGTGTGAACCACCATCAGTCATTAAATATCTAGGAACTCCAAACCTCAGAAAAATAACTTCTTTAAGCATTTTAATATAAGTATTATGATCAGCACTACAAGTTGGAATAGGTTCTACCCACACTTAGTAACGTAATCAACAGCAACTAAAATATGTGTATATCCATTAGAGGCAGGAAAAGGTCCCATATAATCAAAGCCCCAAACATCAAATGGTTCAATAACAAGTGAATAATTCATAGGCATTAATTGACGTCTACTAATATTACCAATTCTTTGACATTCATCACAAGATAAGACAAACTTACGGGCATCCTTGAAGAGAGTAGGCCAATAAAAACCAGATTGCAATACCTTATGTGTAGTTCTATCTCCAGCGTGGTGTCCTCCATAAGCTTCGGAGTGACACTTGCGTAGGATCTGTTCCTGTTCATGCTCAGCTACACAACGACTAATAACACCATCTACTCCTTCTTTATAAAGATGTGGGTCATCCCAAAAGTAATGTCTTAAATCATAGAAAACCTTTTTCTTTTGCTAGTATGTGAAACTAGGTGGTATAAATTTAGCAACGATATAATTAGCATAATCAGCATACGAAGGAGTACTATGAGAAGTACTTATGACATTTAATTGCTCATCAGGAAAGCTATCATCAATAGGTAGTGGGTCATCAAGAACATTTTCTAACCTAGACAAGTTGTCTGCAACGGGGTTCTCAGCTCCTTTTCTATCAACAATATGCAAATCAAATTCTTGTAGCAAGAGAACCCATCTAATAAGTCTAGGTTTAGCATCTTTCTTTTCCATAAGATATTTAATAGCAGCATGATCAATGTGAATAGTTACTTTAGAATCAACAATATAGGGTCTAAACTTATCACAAGCAAATACAACTGCTAAGAATTCCTTTTCAGTAGTAGCATAATTTATTTGAGCATTGTCTAGAGTATTACTAGCATAATGGATAACATTTAATTTCTTATCAACTCTACGCCTTGAGAACAACACCTACAAAGATAGTCACTAGCATCACACATAATTTCAAAGGGTAAATTCCAATCAGGTGGCTGAACAATAGGTGCAGAGGTCAATGCTTTCTTAAGTATTTCAAATGCTTCTACACAATTATCATCAAAGATAAATGGTATATCTTTTTGTAATAAATTAGTCAGAGGCCGGGAAATTTTTGAGAAATCCTTAATGAACCTCCTATAAAATCCGGCGTGACCAAGGAAACTTCTTACACCTTGGATGTCCATGGGACATGGCATCTTTTCAATAGCATTAGCCTTGGCCTTATCAACTTCAATACCTCTTTTAGAAACTTTATGCCCCAAGACAATACCTTCATTAACCATAAAGTGGCACTTCTCCCAATTGAAGACAAGATTAGTTTCTTCACATCTCTGCAAAACTCGATCAAGGTTGCCCAAGCAATCATCAAAAGAGGATCCATAGACGGAAAAATTGTCCATGAAGACCTCACAAATCTTTTCACAAAAGTCAGAGAATATAGCCATCATGCATCTTTGAAAGGTAGCAGGTGCATTACATAAACCAAAAGGCATACGTCTATAAGCAAAAGTACCAAAAGGGCAGGTAAAAGTAGTTTTTGATTGATCATTAGCTGACACAGGTATTTGAGAGAAACCAGAATAACCATCTAGAAAGAAATAGTGTGTATGTTTGCATAATCTTTCTAACATTTGATCGATAAAAGGTAAGGGGTAATGATCTTTCTTAGTAGATTTATTTAATTTATGGAAATCAATTACCATCCTATAACCTGTAATAATTCTTTGCGGAATCAATTCCTCTTTATCATTAGGAACAACAGTAATACCTCCCTTCTTAGGGACACAATGGACAGGACTTACCCACTGACTATCAGCAACGGGATAAATTATACCTGCCTCAAGGAGCTTTAGTATTTCTTTTCTTACCACTTCCTTCATCTTAGGATTTCAACATGCAAATTGTGTTTCAGAATAGGTTCATGTTTAAAGAATACTTCATCTATTTCCCTTCTTTTATTCATAAACATATCATTTTCATGGTCTAGCAAATATTGTTCTAAAGGATCACTAGGAGGTACGGCAATCGAAGCAAGACCAATAATTTCATCTTTACTAGGAAATTCTTCTTCACGGTGTTGTCTACTAAATTTAGAGAAATTAAACTCATGAGACATATCACCTAAGCCAATAGTAACAACATTCTTTTCGCGGTCTATCTTAGCATTAACGGTGTTCAAGAAGGGTCTACCAAAAATAATGGGACAAAAGCTATCTTGTGGGGAACCAAGAACAAGAAAATCAGTAGGATATTTAGTTTTCCCACACAAGACTTCAACATCTCTAACAATTCCCACTGCTGATATAGTATCTCTATTGGCAAGTTTAATGTAACATCAATATCTTCTAACTCAGCAGGTGCAATATCATGCTTAATTTCGTTGTATAAGGCAATAGGTATACCACTAGCACTAGCACCCATATTATATAAGCCATGATAACAATGATCTCCTATTTTAACAGAAATAACAGGCACGCCTACCACAGGTCTATGTTTATCTTTAGCACAAGGTTTGGCAATTCTAGCAGTTTCACCGCAGAAATAAATAACATGCCCATCAATATTATCAGCTAAGAGTTCTTTAACAATAGCAATATTAGATTCAACTTTAATTTCCTCAGGAGGTTTATAAGTTCTAATATTGCTTTTACGAACCACAGTTGAAGCTTTAGCATGATCCTTTATTCTAACAGGGAAAGGTGGTTTCTCAACGGAAGAAGTAGGAACAATAGGATCATTATAAGTGACAACCTTTTCTTCAACTTTAGTAGGTCCAGCTACTTTTACTTCTATGGGAGGATGATATTTAAACCACTTCTCCTTGGGGAGATCAACATAAGTAGCAAAAGAATCACATAAAGAAGCTACTATCTCGGAGTCAAGTCCATTTAAATTCAATAGTCTTCATCATAAAAGATCCAGCACAAGAAGTATCGAGCATGATCCGATTGTTTTCAGAAAGCTGAGCATAAATTTTTTGAAGAATTATTTCTCTTGAGAGCTCATGATTGGGGCATGAATATAACCTTGATTTAAGCCTCCCCCAAGCTTGAGCGATGCTTTCTCCTTCACGAGGCCAAAATTATATATATAATTGCGATCACGATGAACAAGATGTATAGGATAATACTTCTGATGAAATTCCAATTTCATTCGTTTATAGTTCCATGATCCTGTGTCATCACATAGCCTATACCATGTCGACGCATCTCCCTTCAAAGATAAAGGGAAGACCTTCTTATTAACAACATCATCGGGTATACCTGCAAGCTTAAATAATCCACAAACTTCATCCACAAAGATTAGGTGCTCATTAGGATGCTTTGTTCCATCTCCTACAAAAGGATTATCTAGCAATTTTTCTAACATACCTGAAGGAACTTCAAAGGGAACATTTTCATTTTCAGTAGGTTCAGTAGGTTGAGGAGCAATTCTTGTTTCATCAAGGGGTGAAGATACCCCGAACAAACCCCTCAGAGGATTACTTTCCATAGTAACAAGTGACAGTAAATTTCAGCACACTATATAAATTTTTCCTTACCAAATTCCACCTACCAAAGGCGCTTCACTCCCCGGCAACGGCGCCAGAAAAGAGTCTTGATGACCCACAAGTATAGGGGATCTATCGTAGTCTTTTCGATAAGTAAGAGTGTCGAACCCAGCAAGGAGCAGAAGGAAATGATAAGCTGTTTTCAGCAAGGTATTCTCTGCAAATCGAAATAAGTGGTAACAGATAGTTTTGGGATAGGATAATTTGTAACGAGCAACAAGTAACAAAAGTAAATAAAGTGCAGCAAGGTGGCCCAATCCTTTTTGTAGCAAAGGACAAGCCTGGACAAACTCTTATATAGAGAAAAGCACTCCCGAGGACACATGAGAATATCGTCAAGCTAGTTTTCATCACATTCATATGATTCGCATTCGGTACTTTGATAATTTGATATGTGGGTGGACTGGTGCTTGGGTGCTGTTCTTACTTGAACAAGCAGCCCACTTATGATTAACCTCTATTGCAAGCATCCGCAACTACAACAAAAGTATTAAGGTAAACCTAACCATAGCATGAAACATGTGGATCCAAATCAGCCCCTTACGAAGCAACGCATAAACTAGGGTTTAAGCTTCTGTCACTCTAGCAACCCATCATCTACTTAGTACTTCCCAATGCCTTCCTCTAGGTCCAAATAATGGTGAAGTGTTATGTAGTCAACGTTCACATAACACCACTAGAGGCTAGACAACATACATCTCATCAAAATATCAAACGAATACCAAATTCACATGACTACTAATAGCAAGACCTCTCCCATGTCCTCGTGAACAAACGTAATTACTCACAAAACATATTCATGTTCATAATCAGAGGGGTATTAATATGCATATAGGATCTGAACATATGATCTTCCACAAAATAAACCAACTAGCATCAACTACAAGGAGTAATCAACACTACTAGTACCTATCCTGGACTTGGAGACAAGAATTGGATACAAGAGATGAACTAGGGTTTTGAGAGGGGATGGTGTTGGTGAAGATGTTGATGGAGATTGCCCTCTCCCGATGAGAGGAGCGTTGGTGATGACGATGGCGATGATTTCCCCCTCCCGGAGGGAAGTGTCCCCGGCAGAACAGCTCTGCCGGAGCCCTAGATTGGTTCCTCCAAGGTTCCGCCTCGTGGCGGCGGCGTATCATCCCGAAAGGTTGCTTATGATTTTTCCCTTGACGAAAGACCTCATATAGCAGAAGATGGCCATCGGAGAGCCAACAGGGGGCCCACGAGGCAGGGGGCGCGCCCTGGGGGGTAGGGCGCGCCCACCCTCGTGGGCCAGGTGGGTCCCCTCCGGTGTACTTCTTCCGCTCAATATTTTTATTATTTCCAAAAATGACTTTCGTGGAGTTTCAGGACTTTTGGAGTTGTGCGGAATAGGTCTCTATATTTGCTCCTTTTCCAGCCCGTAATTCCAGCTTGCCACAAGATTCTCCCTCCTTATGTAAACCTTGTAAAATAAGAGAGAATAGGCATAAGTATTGTGACATAACGTGTAGTAATTAACAGCCCATAATGCAATAAATATCGATATAAAAGCATGATGCAAAATGGACGTATCAATGCATAGCCTGCTTTTGTAACCTGCTTATTGTTACCTACCTGCTTATCTATATTGCTTAGTATAGGTTGGTTAGTGATCCATCAGTGACCCCCACCTTGTCCTTGTTGCCCCTGCTGCATCATCGAAGACCCGATCAACGGGATCGAAGACCAGGCCCCGGCACCGCACATCACTTTCCGCTTAGTTGCTCGACACTACTGGGTTACTATCGAGTGCTGAGGGTGAGACCTCATCAGCACTTCTGATGTTAACCCTGTAGTGTAGCTATTCGGTTGTGGTCATCGAGGATGATTCCGCCTTAACCACTTCCGATATGACTTCGTCATGCAACCCCTCAATTTTGAACCTCGAGGGTGGATCCTCTTACGTTCACCTTGATGATTACATAAAGTGGAATCCGTCAAGGGTGATTCCTCAGGTTTTCCCCTTGGTGTTAGACACACGGTTACTATGGTTACTATGACTTTACAATGAACCATGTTACTAAAGACGGGTTGGCCCTGAGAGGTACCCGCGCGAGCTTAATTGCGAGTGATGTGGAGTCGGGTTGACCTGGAAGGTGCCCGCGAGATAATTACGAGGCGTGGCCGGGCATTCTTAGCCCTTGCCTCAAGTCCTCGAGACGGGGCGACGGGGTCACATCTTTCGTCAATCTCTGCTTGTTACCGCGCGTTCCTAGTCCACTACGATTTGGATATTTGATCCGAGGGGCCTCTGGCCTGATAGCACTAACCATCACGTGGGCATAGTATGGGCGTTATGCGTAGTATGCATTATCCAAAGGTTATTAGACGTCAGCGACTGAGCGGCGCACGCCGGGTTGGACTGGTAAGCTCCTGCATTTTTTAAGGAGGTAGTTAGGTCTGCTCACCGGCCGCCCACGCAACATGCAGGAATTCCCTGGGCGATGGCCCATGACCCCTGGGGGCATAGGTTTAGTCCGGCGTGCTGACCTCTCTATTAAGCCCAGGTCGGGTTGCGGCGTATTGTTTGGCCGAGGCCGGGCATGACCCACGAAAGTGTGTCCGGCCGGAGTTAATCGAGCGTGGTGGGTAAGTTGGTGCACCCCTGCAGGGAAGAAAACATCTATTGATAGCCTGTCCTACGGTAACGAACACTTGGAGTTGTATCCCAATTGATACAACTAGAACTGGATACTTGTGATGATAAATGGATTGTGATGAGAATTGGATAGTATGGCTCTGGGATTGCTTCTCGCAGGGAGTCGGGAAAGGATCTCTGGCCGAGGTTGATAACACTACTACTACTTTACTTTATGCTACTCTACTTCCTCCTGTTGCTGCAAGATGGTGGTTTCCAGAAGATGCTAGTCTTTGATAGGCTAGGTTTTCCCCTTCTCTTCTGGCATTCTGTAGTCCAGTCCACAGATATATCTCATTTCTTTGATACCGATGCATATGTACTATAGATCCTTGCTTGCGAGTACTTTGGATGAGTACTCACGGTTGCTTTGCTCCCCCTTTCTTCTTCTTTTCCTGTTGATGCAACCAATGTTGGAGCCCAGGAGCCAGATGCCACCGTTGATGCCTACTACTATGTGGAGACCGCCGATGACCAGGAGTAGTTAGGAGGCTCCCAGGCAGGAGGCCTTGCCTTTTCGATCGTTGCTACTTTTGTTCTAGCCTTCTTAAGGCAAACTTGTCTAACTTATGTTTCTACTCAGATATTGTTGCTTCAGCTGACTCTTGTGTATTCGAGCCCTCGAGGCCCGTGGCTTGTAATATAAAGCTTGTATTATTTCAATTTGTGTCTAGAGTTGTGTTGTGATATCTTCCCGTGAGTCCTTGATCTTGATCATACAAATTTGCCTGTATGATTAGTGTACGATTGAATCGAGGGCGTCACAGGCTGTTTATGTTGTGTTGCTTGGTTCTCCTACTGGTTCGATAACCTTGGTTTCATATCTAAGGAAATACCTACCGCCGTTGTGCTGCATCATCCCTTCCTCTTTGGGGACATACCGACGTAGCTTCAAGCAACGTCAGCCATGAAATCTGAGATAGGATCCATATATGAGAACAAAGTGTGGACTTTGGTGGACTTGCCCAATGATCGGCAAGCCATAGAAAAAAAATGGATCTTCAAGAAGAATACTGACGTTGATAGTAATGTTACTATCTACAAAGCTCGACTTGTTGCAAAAAGGTTTTTCGACAAGTTCAAGGGGTTCACTACGATGAGACTTTCTCACCCGTAGAGATGCTTAAGTCTATCCGAATAATGTTAGCAATTGCCGCATTTTATGAAATCTGGCAAATGGATGTCAAAACTGCATTCCTTAATGGATATCTCAAAGAAGAGTTGTATATGATGCAACCAGAAGGTTTTGTTATCCCAGAGGTGCTAACAAAGTGTGCAAGCTCCAGCGATCCATCTATATAATGGTACAAGCATCTCGGAGTTCGAATATACGCTTTGATGAGGTGATCAAAGCATATGGTTTTATACAGACTTACGGTGAAGCCTGTATTTACAAGAAAAGTGAGTGGGAGCTTTGTAGCATTTATGATATTATATGTGGATGACATATTGTTGATTGGAAATAATGTAGAATTTCTGGATAGCATAAAAGGATATTTGATTAAGAATTTTTCAATGAAAGACCTTGGTGAAGCTGCTTACATATTGGGCATCAAGATCTATAGAGATAGATCAAGACGCTTGATAAGACTTTCAATGAGTACATACCTTGACAAGATTTTGAAGGAGTTCAAAATGGAATAGTCAAAGAAAGGGTTCTTCCCTATGTTGCAAGGTGTGAAATTGAGTAAGACTCAAAGCCCGACCACGACAGAAGATAGAGAGAGAATGAAAGTCATTCCCTATGCCTCAGCAAGAGGTTCTATGAAGTATGACATGCCGTGTACCTTGCCATGAGTTTGGCAAGGGGGTACAATAGTGATCCAGGACTAGATCACTGGACAACGGTCAAAATTATCCTTCGTTAGCTTAAAGAGGACTAAGGAAATGTTTCTCGGTTATGGAGGTGATAAAGAGTTCATCATAAAGAGTAACGCCGATTCAAGCTTTCACACTGATCTAGATGACTCTAAGTCTCAGTCTAGATACGTATTGAATGTAGGAGCAATTAGCTAGAGTAGCTCCATGCAGAGCATTATAGACATAGAAATTTGCAAAATACATACAAGTCTGAATGTGGCAGACCCGTTGACTAAACTTCTCTCACAAGCAAAACATGATCACACATTAGTACTCCTTGGGTGTTAATCACATAGCAATGTGAACTAGATTATTGACTCTAGTAAACCCTTTGGGTGTTGGTCACATGGCGATGTGAACTATGGGTGTTAATCACATAAAGATGTGAACTATTGGTGTTACATCACATGGTAATGTGAACTAGATTATTGACTCTAGCTAGTGCAAGTGGGAGACTGATGTAAATATGCCCTAGAGGCAATAATAAAGTTGTTATTTTATATTTCCTTATATCATGATAAATGTTTATTATTCATGCTAGAATTGTATTAACCAGAAACTTGATACATTTGTGGATACATAGACAAAACACCGTGTCCCTAGTATGCCTCTACTAGACTAGCTCGTTAATCAAAGATGGTTAAGTTTCCTAACCATAGACATGTCTTGTCATTTGATAACAGGATCACATCATTAGGAGAATGATGTGATGGACAAGACCCATCCGTTAGCTTAGCATTATGATCGTCAAATTTTATTGCTATTGCTTTCTTCATGTCAAATACATATTCCTTCGACTATGAGATTATGCAACTCCCGAATACCGAAGGAATGCCTTGTGTGCTATCAAACTTCACAACGTAACTGGGTGAATATAAAGATGCTCTACAGGTATCTTCGAAGGTGTTTGTTGGGTTGGCATAGGTCGAGATGAGGATTTGTCACTCCGAGTATCTGTGAGGTATCTCTGGGCCCTCTCGGTAATGCACATCATAAAAAGCCTTGCAAGCAAAGTGACTAATGAGTTAGTTGCCGGATGATGTATTACGAAACGAGTAAAGAGACTTGCCGATAACGAGATTGAACTAGGTATGTAGATACCGATGATCGAATCTCGGGCAAGTAACATACCGACGGATAAAGTGAATAACGTATGTTGTCATAACGGTTCGACCGATAAAGATCTTCCTAGAATATGTAGGAGCCAATATGAGCATCCAAGTTCCACTATTGGTTGTTGACCGGAGAGGTGTCTCGGTCATGTCTACATAGTTCTCGAACCCGTAGGGTCCGCATGCTTAACGTTCGATGACGATTTAGTATTATATGAGTTACGTGATTTGGTGACTGAGGGAGTCCTGGATTAGGGGGTGTCCGGATGGCCGGACTATAACCTTTGACCGGACTCCTGGACTATGAAGATACAAGATTGAAGACTTCGTCCCGTGTCCGGATGGGACTTTCCTTGGCGTGGAAGGCAAGCTTGGCGATACGGATATGAATATCTCCTCCCATTGTAACCGACTCTATGTAACCCTAACCCTCTCTGGTGTCTATATAAACCGGAGGGTTTTAGTCCGTAGGACGAACAACAATCATACAATAGGCTAGCTTCTAGGGTTTAGCCTCTCTGATCTCGTGGTAGATCTACTCTTGTACTACCCATATCATCAATATTAATCAAGCGGGAGTAGGGTTTTACCTCCATCGAGAGGGCCCGAACCTGGGTAAAAACATCGTGTCCCTTGTCTCCTGTTACCATCCGCCTAGACGCACAGTTCGGGACACCCTACCCGAGATCCGCCGGTTTTGGCACCGACATTGGTGCTTTCATTGAAAGTTCCTCTGTGTTGTCACCTTTAGGCCCAATGGCTCCTCCGATCATCAACAACGATGCGGTCCAGGGCGAGAGTTTTCCCCCCGGACAGATCTTCGTATTCAGCGGCTTTGCACTGCGGGCCAATTCGCTTGGCCATCTGGAGCAGATCGAAAGCTACGTCCCTGGCCATCAGGTCAGATTTGGAAGTTTGAACTACACGGCCAACGTCCACGGAGACTTGATCTTCGACGGGTTCGAGCCACAGCCAAGCGCGCCGCACTGTCACGATGGGCATGATCTAGCTCTGCCGCCGAACAGTGTCCTGGAGGTCGCACCAGTGTCCGCTCCAACCCTTAGCTCGGTGCCGACTGCGCCAATCGAGGACGGGTGGCTGGACGCCGCCTCGGGGGCTGCAATCTCTATGGCGATCGAGCCGAACACCATACCTGTCCTTTGCGAAGCTCATGACTCCAAGGTGCCGGAGTCCGAACCTTCCGTGCCCCTGCCAATCGAATCCGATTGGGCGCCAATCATGGAGTTCACCACCGTGGACATCTTTCAGCACACGCCTTTCGGCGACATTCTAAATTCACTAAAGTCTTTCTCTTTATCAGGAGAGCCCTGGACGGACTATGGTCAGCAAGGTTGGGATGCAGGCGACGAAGAAATTCAAAGCCCACCCACCACCCACTTCGTAGCCATTGTCAATGATTTAACCGACATGCTCGACTTCGACTCCGAAGACAAAGACGGTATGGACGCCGATGAAGGAGACGACCAAGAACCAGTGCCTACAGGGCACTGGAAGGCCACCTCGTCGTATGACATATACATGGTGGACACCCCAAAAGAAGGGAACGGCGATGGAACAATGGAGGATGACCCCTCCAAGAAACAGCCTAAGCGCCGGCGTCAGCGGCGCCGCCCTAAATCCTGCCACAACAAAAACAGCGATTCCGGCACGGGAGATAATAACACCCCGGACAGTGCCGAAGACAATCCCCTCCAGCAGGATTCAGCGCAGGAGGACGCAGAAACCAGCCCTCATGAGAGAGCGCAGACAGAGAGGTAGAGAACGATAATTACATGCCTCCCTCCGAAGACGAGGCAAGCCTCGACGACGACGAATTTGTCGTGCCGGAGGATCCCGTCGAACAAGAGCGTTTCAAACACAGGCTTATGGCCACGGCGAGCAGCCTCAAGAAAAAAGCAACGACTTAGAGCTGACCAAGACTTGCTAGCCGACAGATGGGTGATGTCCTTGCGGTGATGAGTATGAACTCAACGCCCCTCCAAGAGCTACCCAAAACGCAGGCTACTACCCGATTAGAGGAGGAAGCACCTAGACCTACATCACCAGCGCATGATGCGGCCGACCGCCACCTCGTGGTCATGACAGAGAGGCCTCTCGGCCCTCCACTCAAGCCGCACCCCGGCGTCGCTCAAAGAATACCAAGGCACGGGGAGATGCGCCAGACCTGCGAGATATATTGGAGGACAGGGCAAGGCAAACAAGATCGATCTATGGATCGCGTGGGCGCCCCACGACACGTGACAATAACCGTCATGCCGAATATGGTAAATCCGGCCAGGCCGAACACAGTAGACAAAGCTCATTTGAGCTACCGTGATATAGACCAATACAGAGGTGCCGCACACCCACTATGCTTCACATATGAAGTAATGGATCATCAAATCCCCGAGGGTTTCAAACCCGTAAACATCAAATCATACGATGGCACAACAGATCCTGCGGTACGGATCGAGGATTATCTCCTTCATATCCACATGGCCCGCGGAGATGATCTACACGCCTTCAAATACCTCCCACTCAAGCTTAAAGGACCAGCTCGGCATTGGCTTAACAGCTTGCCAGCAGAATCAATTTGTTGTTGGGAGGACCTGGAAGCCGCATTCCTCGACAAATTCCAGGGCACCTATGTGCGACCATCCGACGCCGATGACCTAAGCCACATAATTTAGCAGCCAGAGGAATCGGCCAGACAATTCTGGACACGGTTCCTAACGAAGAAAAATCAAATAGTCGACTATCCGGACGCAGAGGCCCTTGCAGCCTTCAAGCATAACATCCATGACGAGTGGCTTTCCCGGCACCTAGGACAGGAAAAGCCGAAATCCATGGCAGCCCTCATGACACTCATGACCCGCTTTTGCGCGGGAGAAGACAACTGGCTAGCTCGTAGTAATAACAAGACCAAGAGCCCTGGTAATTCGGATACCAAGGACAGCAATGGCAGGTCACGTCGCAACAAGCACAAGCACCGCATTAACGGTGATAATGCTGAGGATACGACAGTCAATGCCGGATTCAGAGGCTCTAAACCCGGTCAGCGGAAAAAGCCATTCAAAAGAAATACTCCAGGCCCGTCCAATTTGGACCGAATACTCGATCGCTCGTGCCAGATACACGGCACCCCCGAAAAACCAGCCAACCACACCAACATGGATTGTTGGGTGTTCAAGCAGGGAGGAAGTTAAATGCTGAAAACAATGACAAGGGGCTGCATAGCGATGACGAGGAGGAGCCCCGCCCGAACAATAGGGGATGAAGGGCTTCCCCCACAAGTGCGGACGGTGAACATGATATACGCAACCCACATACCCAAAAGGGAGCGGAAGCGTGCACTCGAGGACGTATATGCGTTGGAGCCACCACCCCAAAGTTCAACCCATGGTCCTCCTGCCCGATCACTTTTGATCGAAGGGAACACCCCACTAGCATCCGCCATGGCGGATTCGCCGCGTTGGTTCTAGCCCAATCATTGACGGATTTCACCTCACTAGAGTCCTTATGGACGGCGGCAAACTGAACCTGCTTTATCGAGGATACAAAGGCAAAAAATGGGCATAGATCCCTCAAGGATTAAACCCACAAAGACGACCTTTAAAGGCGTCATACCAGGTGTAGAGGCCAACTGTACAGGCTCAGTTACACTTGAGGTGGTCTTCGGATCCCCGGATAATTTCGGAAGCGAGGAGTTAATCTTCAACATAGTCATGTTCCGCAGCGGCTATCACGCACTCCTCGGATGAACCGCATTTGCAAAGTTCAATGTGGTGCCGCACTATGCATACCTCAAGCTCAAGATGCCAGGCCCTCGAGGAGTCATTACGGTCAATGGAAAAACCGAACGCTCTCTCCGAACGGAGGAGCATACGGCGGCCCTCGAGGCGGAAGTACAAAGCAGCCTCTCAAGGCAATTGTCCAGTCCGGCCATTAAACGTCCGGACACCGTCAAGCGCGCTCGGAGTAACCTACAACAAGACCGCCTGGCACGTTCCGAGCACGCGTAGCAATGCGGCCCCAACCCCAGCCCTCGTGAAATTGCGAAACCAAGATTACTGGCGTACATAACTATGCTCTGGAAATACCATGGGCATAGGGGAGGGCACGACCACGGCATGCCCAAAATGCGGCTCAACCGCACTGTGGCTCCGATTTTGTCATTCCTTTTTTCTTACTTTCAGGACTCCACTCTACGGAAGGCACATGCAGCAAGATAATCGCCGAACACACGATGCAACAGCCAGGGTGGCAGAAAGCTACGTCGAGTGTCCAGGTGGTCTCTATAACGAGTAGTATACTTGTTTCACATATCATCCCGCAGCTCGCCCCTGGAGGGGGACATGTTAAATAGTCCCATCTCTTTCTTATCGCACTATTTGTATCCTTCTGCTTTTACCGCAGACTTTTTGAATAAACAAGACATAGCTTTTGTCTACTATTGCATTCCTTTTTTTATAAAAATATGTTCAGTTATGACATTATGGAACCATACACTTTGGTATGGCCAATACACCAGGGGCTTACGTACCCCAGAATATGGTGTGAGAATTCCGAACACTCTCATGAGTGCGGCACCCTGAACTTATAGTATTATATGCATCGGCTCCGAATCATGTCTTGGGTCAGTAGTTGGGTTTGCCCGGCTCCCATGTTTTGGTACCTTACGTTCCGATTATATCGGCTAAGGTAGCCCGGGAGAACCACTGCGATTGTGCCCTGGTTGAGCTGGGCTAAGCACCTCGATGGAGAAAGCTAAAACTGACCGGCCAAGATAGGGCGAGAGCTGGTCACTGCTCGAGAGGTTTTCGAGTCCCTAAAGACTTATGCCGCTTAGAGCGAGGAGTCGGCTTTGTCCGCCTAGGCGTGGATAGCGCCCCGAACTCGGTCTTCCGAATACTAGGGGCTTCGCCGAAATTTAAAATTATAGAATTCTATGGCTAAGTGAGAGTGTTCAAGCATTATAGTCCGATTGCCTTGTTTGTTGTGTTGAGCGCCTCCCCCGAAGGATCCAATAATGGGAAAAAGAGCGCTCAAGTTTATCCCGAACACCCCAGCACTCGTGGAATGGGGCCCGAAGCCGATGACTCGCCATCTCTCAAATTTAATAAACGGCCGCAGAGAAGGTAATATTTTAAATTCAAAAGTGTTGCTTAGCGCATATGAACAAGTTTTCAGCGTACAGGATCACAAATGCGATTTTACTCAAAAATTACATCTTTGGAGCACTCATCCGCTATACGGCGGGCACCTTTCAGGACGCCCTCATAATACATCTCGGGCTTGCGATGCTCCTTGCCCGACGGTGGCCCGTCCGTCACAAGCTTCTCAGCGTCCATCTTGCCCCAGTGCAGTTTAGCACGGGCAAGGGCCCTACGGGCACCTTCGATGCATACGGAGCACTCGATGACTTCATGCCTTGGACAGGCATCCACCAGCCGCCTTACTAGCCCGAAGTAGCTCCCAGGCATGGCTTCCCCAAGCCACAGCCGGACTACGAGACCCTTCATGGCCTGTTCGGCCACCTTATGGAGCTCGACCAGCTGCTTCAGCTGGTCGCTCAAGGGCACTGGGTGTCCGGCCTCAGTATACTGAGACCAGAACACCTTCTCTGTCGAGCTCCGCTCTTCGGCTCGGTAGAATGTGGCAGCGTCGGACACACTCCGGGGAAGATCTGCGAATGCTCCTGCAGAGCTTCCGACTCGGTTAAGTAACAAGTAATTCACTTTCACGTGCTTGCTTTGCATAAAGAATGCCTTACCCGCCGCTATATTTTCATCGCCTCAATTTCTGGAGGGCTTTTTGGGCTTCGGCCTTGGCAGATTTGGCGCTCTCAAGCGCTGAGGCGAGCTCGGACTCTCGAGTCTTTGAGTCAAGCTCCAAACTCTGGTGTTTTTCCACGAGAGCCTGGAGCTCTTGCTGCACCTCCTCCACCCGAGCCTCCCGCTTTTCTGACTGGGTATCCTCCACGGCCGCATTTTCTTCGGCCTTGGATAGCACTTCCTTCAGGGTCGCCACTTGGGTTGTGGCCCCTGTAATACTCACATTGGTCCTGTCATTTTTTGCAACCACATCTTTTTTATATACTTACATAAGGTATTACTTACCTTCCTTGTCCTCGAGCTGCTTCTTGGCAAGGCCGAGCTCGTTCTCGGACCGCTCGAGGCTCTGCTTCAATGCATTGACCTCCGCAGTCAGTGCGGCAGAGGTCAGCAGCACAGCCTGCATTCCCATATTGACATACTTATGTTAGACTCTCACAGATATCTTTTTGATCCTCAGCTCGGCTTTTCTTTCTGAACACCAAACTAAGCATCGTGGGGCTACTGTCTATGCGGTAATATTTTTACATATCTTAAGTACATACCTCAAAGCCTTGTTAGAAGGTCGGCATGTGCTTCTACCACCTGCTATTGGCGGATCGAATCCTTTCCGGATCACCACACTTATAATAGTGCGGTGCTCCTTGTCGATGGAGGCGCCTTTAAGCACCTCCAGCAGATTATCCGGTGCCTCCGGTTGGACTGAGGTCACCGGCGTTGTAGGCTTGCCCTTCTTAGTAGGGGGTCGCCTGCCGGACACCGGAACCGTTGAAGGTTCCGGTGCGGTGTCCGGCCCAGGGCCGGACTTAGAGCCCTTCGGGTTTTATCCCCTTTGTGCTCGAGGTCCGGAGGTCGCCTTGCGGCGCCACCGTGACCACCCTCCTGGCTTGGACCCTTTTGGGACTCCACCTCGGCATCGTCCGTAGGACAAGGCGAGGTAGCAGTCGGAAGCGAAAGGCTATTCACATCCGACGAATCCAGGGATCCGCTCGATGAAGCGTCGAGCTGGGCCGCGGGTGGACTGCATGATTACATTCGGCGTCAGAAGATACTGTGCAGTAAAGGAACGCCATGAGTTATTCTGGTATCCGGATACTTACGATTTTGCCAGGGGCTTGGCCCTGGATGGCCACTCCTCTTCGCCGTCGGCGGCGTTGGTGGAGTAGTCTAGAGGAAGGGTCCTTCCCTTCTTGGACCCTCCAGCCCCCCCAGTTGGGGCGGCCTTCCTTTTCATTCCTCCCCCCGCTAGAGGGGGAGAGGCTTCTTCTTCCTCCTCCTCGTCTTCGGAGGAGGAGTGCGCCTCGGAGTCGTCGGACGATGAATCCGGCACCGCGGACGCCGGGAACTCTTTCGAGTTCCCGTGGCCTCCTTCTTGGCCTTCTTCTCCGGCACCACGTAAGGTGCCGGGACCAGTAGCCCCGTCAAGTGGGCGTTTGCTGGATCTTCGGGCAAAGGAGTCGGACAGCCGATCTGTCCGGTCTTCTTCTGCCATTCCTGTCAAAGGAACGGGATCTTAGATCCCGCATAGAGTTAAACTATGAAAAACAAGTATCCCGTAAAGGGTAAAATAAGCTTACTACGCTGGCTTGGCGCTTCACGCGGAATCCGCGATCCTCGGTGATGGGAGGGGGAACCTCGGCGCCCTTGAATAGCACCTTCCAGGCATCCTCGTGTGTTGTGTCAAAGAGCCTGGTCAGAGTTTGGTGCTGGGCCGGGTTGAACTCCCATAAGTTGAAAGCCCAGCGTTGACACGGGAAGATCCGGCGGATGAGCATGACCTGGACTACGTTGACGAGTTTAACCTCTTTGTCCACCAGGTCTTGGACGCAGGTTTGGAGTCCGGTTCGCTCTTCCAATTTACCCCACGACAGGCCCTTCTCTTTCCAGGAGGTGAGCCATGTGGGGATGCCAGATCGGAATTCGGGGGCCGCTGCCCATTCAGGGTCACGCGGCTCGGTGATGTAGAACCACCCCGATTGCCACCCCTTTATGGTCTTCACGAAGGAGCCCTCGAGCCATGTAACGTTGGGCATCTTGCCCACCATGGCGCCTCCGCACTCCGCTTGCTGGCCGCCCACTACCTTCGGCTTGACATTGAAGATCTTCAGCCATAAGCCGAAGTGGGGCTTGATGCGGAGGAAAGCCTCGCACACGACGATAAACGCCGAGATGTTGAGGATGAAGTTCAGGGCCAGATCGTGGAAATCCAGGCCGTAGTAGAACATGAGCCCCCGGACAAACGAGTGAGTGGAAAACCTAGTCCGCGGAGGAAATGGGTGAGGAACACCACCCTCTCATGGGGCCTGGGGGTGGGGATGAGCTGCCCCTTATCTGGGAGCCGGTGCGCGATGTTGTTAGACAAGTATCTGGCCTCCCTCAGCTTTTTGATGTGTCCCTCCGTGTGGAGGAGACCATCCACTTGCCTCCCGCTCAGGACATGGCTGGAGAAGGTTGAGGTGGGATGTGCGGGCTTGGTATTTGGAGCTCGAGTCTTGAAAATGGATAAGCAAAGGAGGAAGAAGGCGTAGATGGAAGAGGTGGGCCCTTATCCCCTTATATGGGCGGACGAAACTATGTGCCCCCACCAGCCTGGTAAAACTCGCTTATCTCCCAAGCGTCGTAATTAATGGCACGGTTGGGTTACCCACGCCCGTATTGATGAGAATCCCGGAATAAGGGGACACGATCTCTGCTTCGACAAGACGTGCCAAGGAAACCGCCTCGCTAAGTGCGCTGAGGTGGGACATTGAAAACAATTCGAATAAAGGCTTGGCTGTGGTGTGATGTTATGCTGCGAGATATGTCAGCAGATTGGATTTGTGTAAATATTATTCTCTCTACGGTGGTATGTGGAACTTATTTTGCAGAGCCGGACACTATCCTTGTGTTCAAAATCTTCTATGAAGTATTCGGAGGAGGAACCCGCCTTGCAATGCCGAAGACAATCTGCGCGTCGGACTCGTCGTCATTGAAGCCTGGTTCAGGGGCTACTGAGGGAGTCCTGGATTAGGGGGTGTCTGGATGGCCGGACTATAACCTTTGGCCGGACTCCTGGACTATGAAGATACAAGATTGAAAACTTCGTCCCGTGTCCGGATGGGACTTTCCTTGGCGTGGAATGCAAGCTTGGTGATACGGATATGAAGATCTCCTCCCATTGTAACCGACTCTATGTAACCCTAACCCTCTCCGGTGTCTATATAAACCGGAGGGTTTTAGTCCGTAGGACGAACAACAATCATACCATAGGCTAGCTTCTAGGGTTTAGCCTCTATGATCTCGTGGTAGATCTACTCTTGTACTACCCATATCATCAATATTAATCAAGTAGGAGTAGGGTTTTACCTCCATCGAGAGGGCCCGAACACAGGTAAAAACATCGTGTCCCTTGTCTCCTGTTACCATCCGCCTAGACGCACAGTTCGGGACCCCCTACCCGAGATCCACCGGTTTTGACACCGACAGTGACCGAATGTTGTTCGGAGTCCCGGGTGAGATCACGGACATGACGAGGAGTCTCGAAATGGTCTAGAGGTAAAGATTGATATATAGGACGATGGTATTCATACACCGGAAGTGTTCCGGAGGGTGTCGGGTACTTATCAGGTCACGAAAGGTGTTTCGAGTACCCCCGGCAATCCTATGGGCCATATGGGCCTTGTGAAGGAACACACCAGCCCACAAGGGGCTGGTGCATCATATACGGATATAGGAGGAGGAGAAGGAAAGGGGGAAAGGGAAAGGAAAGTGTGGATTAGGATTCCCACTTCCTTCCCTCACCCCCCCTCTTTCCTTCCCCTTCATGCATACATGGAAAGGGGGGGGGCAAGGCAAGGCAGGGCCCTTATGAAGGAAATATGCCCTAGAGGCAATAATAAAGTTGTTATTTATATTTCCTTATATCATGATAAATGTTTACTATTCATGCTAGAATTGTATTAACCGGAAACTTAGTACATGTGTGAATACATAGACAAACAAAGTGTCACTAGTATGCCTCTACTTAACTAGCTCGTTGAATCAAAGATGGTTAAGTTTCCTAGCCATAGACATGAGTTGTCATTTGATTAATGGGATCACATCATTAGAGAATGATGTGATTGACTTGACCCATTCCATTAGCTTAGCACTTGATCATTTAGTACGTTGCTATTTCTGTCTTCATGACTTATACATGTTCCTATGACTATGAGATTATGCAACTCCCGAATACCAGAGGAACACTTAGTGTCCTACCAAACGTTACAATGTAACTGGGTGATTATAAAGGTGCTCTACAGGTGTCTCCGATGACATTTGTTGAGTTGGCATAGATCGACATTAGGATTTGTCACTCCGATTGTCGGAGAGGTATCTCTGGGCCCTCTCCCTAATGCACATCACTATAAGCCTTGCAAGCAATGTGACTAATGAGTTAGTTGCGGGATGATGCATTACGGAACGAGTAAAGAGACTTGCCGTAGCTAGATTGAACTAGATATTGAGATACCGACGATCGAATCTTGGGCAAGTAACATACCGATGACAAAGGGAACAACATATGTTGTCATGCGGTCTGACCGATAAAGATCTTCGTAGAATATGTAGGAGCCAATATGAGCATCCAGGTTCCGCTATTGGCTATTGACCGGAGATGAGTCTCGATCATGTCTACATAGTTCTCAAACTCGTAGGGCCCGCACACTTAATGTTCGGTGACGATCGGTATTATGAGTTTATGTGTTTTGATGTATCGAAGGTACTTCGGAGTCCCGGATATGGTCACGGACATGACGAGGAGTCTCAAAATGGTCGAGACATAAAGATTGATACATTGGAAGACTATGTTTGGACATCGGAAAGGTTTCGAGAGAGTTCGGGCATGTACCGGAGTACCGGGGGTTACCGGAACCCCCTGGGAAGTATATGGGCCCTAATGGGCTTTAGTGGAGAGAGAGAGAGGGGCAGCCAGGTCAGGCCGCGCGCCCCCTCCCCGTCTGGTCCGAATTGGACTAGGAAGGGGGAGGGTGCGGCGCCCCCCTTTCCTTCCTCCCCCTCTCCCCCTTCCTTCTCTCCTAGTCCAACTCGGGAAGGGGGGGAATCCTACTCCCGATGGGAGTAGGACTCCTCCAGGGTGCGCCATAGAGGGCCGACCCTCCCCCTCCTCCTCTCCTTTATATATGGGGGAGGGGGCACCCCATAGACACACAAGTTGATCATTGATCTCTTAGCCGTGTGCGGTGCCCCCCTCCACCATATCCACCTCGGTCATATCGTTGCAGTGCTTAGGCGAAGCCCTACGCCGGTAGCTTCTTCATCACCATCATCATGTTGTCGTGCTGACGAAGCTCTCCCTCGACACTTAGCTAGATCGAGAGTTCGTGGGACATCACCGAGCCGAACGTGTGCAGATTGTGGAGGTGTCGTACTTTCGGTACTAGGATCGGTCGGATCGTGAAGACGTACGACTACATCAACCGCGTTGTCATAACGCTTCCGCTTACGGTCTACGAGGGTACATGGACTACACTCTCCCCTCTCGTTGCTATGCATCACCATGATCTTGCATGTGCGTAGGATTTCTTTTGAAATTACTACGTTCCTCTACAGTGGCATCCGAGCCAGGTTTATGCGTAGATGTTATATGCACGAGTAGAACACAAGTGAGTTGTGTGCGATAATAGTCATACTTCTTACCATCATGTCATAATTTTAATCGGCGGTATTGTTGGATGAAGCGGCACGGACTGACATTACGCGTACGCTTACTCGAGACTGGTTCTACCGACGTGCTTAGCACACAGGTGGCTGGCGGGTGTCAATTTGTCCAACTTTAGTTGAATCGAGTGTGGCTATGCCCGGTCCTTGTTGAAGGTTAAAACATCACTAACTTGACAATAAATCGTTGTGGTTTTGATGCGTAGGTAAGAACGATTCTTGCTCAGCCCGTAGCAGCCACGTAAAACTTGCAACAACAAAGTAGAAGACATCTAACTTGTTTTTGCAGGGCATGTTGTGATGTGATATGGTCAAGACAT
Source organism: Aegilops bicornis (assembly GCA_021605145.1). Lineage (NCBI taxonomy): Eukaryota > Viridiplantae > Streptophyta > Magnoliopsida > Poales > Poaceae > Aegilops > Aegilops bicornis. Next base: position 109,095,675 of record CM038671.1, read on the forward strand.
GAGGCTAAATTTTATTGTATGAGATGATCATGTTTTGTAACAAAGTTATCGGCAACTGGCAGGAGCCATATGGTTGTCGGTTTATTGTATGAAATGCAATCGCCACGTAAATGCTTTACTTTATCACTAAGCAGTAGCGATAGTCGTAGAAGCAATAGTTGGCGAGACGACAACGATGCTACGATGGAGATCAAGGTGTGACGATGGTGATCATGACGGTGCTTTGGAGATGGGGATCAAAGGCACAAGATGATGATGGCCATATCATATCACTTATATGGATTGCATGTGATGGTTATCCTTTATGCATCTTATTTTACTTATTTCGACGGTAGAATTATAAGATGATCTCTCATTAAATTTCAAGGTACAAGTGTTCTCCCTGAGTATGCACCATTGTGAAAGTTCGTTGTGCCGAGACACCACGTGATGATCGGGTGTGATAAGCTCTACGTTCACATACAACGGGTGCAAGCCAGTTTTGCACACGCAGAATACTCGGGTTAAACTTGACGAGCCTAGCATATGCATATATGGCCACGGAACACTGAGACCGAAAGGTCGAGCGTGAATCATATAGTAGATATGATCAACATCGTGATGTTCACCATTGAAAACTACTCCATCTCACGTGATGATCGGACATGGTTTAGTTGATATGGATCACGTGATCACTTAGATGATTAGAGGGATGTCTATCTAAGTTGGAGTTCTTAAGTAATTTTGATTAATTGAACTTTAATTTATCATTAACTTACTACCTGATAGTATTTTACATGTCTATGTTGTTGTAGATAGATGGCCCATGCTGTTGTTCTATTGAATTTTAATGCGTTCCTCGAGAAAGCTAAGTTGAAAGATGATGGTAGCAATTACACTGACTGGATTATCCTCATTGCTGCACAGAAGAATTGCGTCCTGGAAGCACCGCTAGGTGCCAAACCCGCTGCAGGAGCAATGCCAGATGTTATGAACGTCTGGCAGAGCAAAGATGATGACTACTCGATAGTTCAGTGTGCCATGCTTTACGGCTTAGAACCAAGACTTCAACGACGTTTTGAACATCATGGAGCATATGAGATGTTCGAGGAGTTGAAGTTAATATTTAAAGAAAATGCCCGAATTGAGATATATGAAGTCTCCAATAAGTTCTACAGCTGCAAGATGGAGGAGAATAGTTCTGTCCGTGAGCATATACTCAAAATGTCTGGGTATAACAATCACTTGATTCAACTGGGAGTTAATCTTCCTGATGATAGTGTCATTGACAAAATTCTTCAATCACTGCCACCAAGCTACAAGAGCTTCGTGATGAACTATAACATGCAAGGGATGGATAAGACAATTCCCGAGCTCTTCGCAATGCTAAAGGCTGCGGAGGTAGAAATAAAGAAAGAGCATCAAGTGTTAATGGTCAACAAGACCATCAGTTCCAAGAAAAAGGGAAAAGGGAAGAAGGGGAACTTCAAGAAGAACAGCAAGCAAGTTGCTGCTCAAGTGAAGAAGCCCAACTCTCGACCTAAGCCTGAGACTGAGTGCTTCTACTTCAAAGGGACTGGTCACTTGAAGCGGAACTGTCCCAAGTATTTGGCGGATAAGAAGGACGGCAAGGTGAACAAAGGTATATGTGATATACATGTTATTGATGTGTACCTTACTAATGCTCGCAGTAGTGCCTGGGTATTTTATACTGGTTTTGTTGCTAACATTTGCAACTCGAAACAGGGACTACGGATTAAGCGAAGATTGGCTAAGGATGAGGTGACGATGCGTGTGGGAAATGGTTCCAAAGTCGATGTGATCGCCGTCGGCACGCTACCTCTATATCTAACTTCGGGATTAGTTTTAGACCTGAATAATTGTTATTTGGTGCCAGCGTTAAGCATGAACATTATATCTGGATCTTGTTTTATGCGAGTCAGTTATTCATTTAAATCAGAGAATAATGTTGCTCTATTTATACGAGTAATATCTTTTATGGTCATGCACCCTTGAAGAGTGGTCTGTTTTTACTAAATCTTGATAGTGGTGACACGCATATTCATAATATTGAAGCCAAAAGATGCAGAGTTGATAATGCTAATGCAACTTATTTGTGGCACTGCCGTTTGGGTCATATTGGTGTAAAGCGCATGAAGAAACTCCATTCTGATGGACTTTTGGAATCACTTGATTATGAATCACTTGGTACTTGTGAACCATGCCTCATGGGCAAGATGACTAAAACTCCATTCTCCGGAACAATGGAGCGAGCAACAGATTTGTTGGAAATCATACATACTGATGTATGTGGTGCGATGAGCATTGAGGCTCGCGGCGGGTATCGTTATTTTCCCACCTTCACAGATGATTTAAGCAGATATGGGTATATCTACTTAATGAAACATAAGTCTGAAACATTTGAAAAGTTCAAAGAATTTTAGAGTGAAGTAGAAAACCATCATAACAAGAAAATAAAGTTTCTACGATCGAGGAGAATATTTGAGTTATGAGTTTGGTCTTCATTTGAAACAATGCGGAATAGTTTCGCAACTCACGCCACCCGGAAAACCACAGCATAATGGTGTGTCCGAACGTCGTAACCACAGTTTATTAGATATGGTGCAATCTATGATGTCTCTTACTGATTTGCCGCTATCATTTTGGGGTTATGCTTTAGAGACGGCTGCATTTATGTGAAATAGGGCACCATCTAAATCCATTGAGATGACACCTTATGAACTGTGGTTTGGCAAGAAACCAAAGTTGTCGTTTCTTAAAGTTTGGGGCTGCGATGCTTATGTGAAAAAGCTTCAACCTGATAAGCTCGAACCCAAATCGGAGAAATGTGTCTTCATAGGATACCTAAAGGAGACTGTTGGGTACACCTTCTATCACAGATCCGAAGTCAAGACATTCGTTGCGAAGGATGGATCCTTTCTAGAGAAGGAGTTTCTCTCGAAAGAAGTGAGTGGGAGGAAAGTAGAACTTGATGAGGTAACTATACATGCTCCCTTATTGGAAAGTAGTTCATCACAGAAATCTGTTCCTGTGACTCCTACACCAATTAGTGAGGAAGCTAACGATGATGATGATGTAACTTCAGATCAAGTTACTACCAAACCTCATAGGTCAACCAGAGTAAGATCCGCACCAGAGTGGTACGGTAATCCAGCTGTGGAGGTCATGTTACTTGACCATGACGAACCTACGAACTATGAGGAAGCGATGATGAGCCCAGATTCAGCGAAATGGCTTGAGGCCATGAAATCTGAGATGGGATCCATGTATGAGAACAAAGTGTGGACTTTGGTTGACTTGCCTGATGATCGGCAAGCCATCGAGAATAAATGGATCTTCAAGAGGAAGACTGACGCTGATGGTAGTGTTACTGTCTACAAAGCTCGACTTATTGTGGAAGTTTTTCGACAAGTTCAAGGAGTTGACTACAATGAGACCTTCTCACCCATAGCGATGCTTAAGTCCGTCCGAATCATGTTAACAATTGCTGCATTTTATGATTATGAAATTTGGCAAATGGATGTAAAGACTCCATTCCTGAATGGATTTCTGTAAGAAGAGTTGTATATGATGCAACCTGAAGGTTTTATCGATCCAAAGGATGCTAACAAAGTGTGCAAGCTCCAGCAATCCATCTATGGACTGGTTCAAGCTTCTCGGAGTTGGAATAAAGGTTTTGATAGTGTGATCAAAGCATATGGTTTTATACAGACTTTTGGAGAAGCCTGTATTTACAAGAAAATGAGTGGGAGCTCTGTAGCATTTCTAATATTATATGTGGATGACATATTGTTGATTGGAAATGATATAGAATTTCTGGATAGCATAAAAGGATACTTGAACAAGAGTTTTTCAATGAAAGACCTCGGTGAAGCTGCTTATACATTGGGTATCACGATCTATAGAGATAGATCGAGACGCTTAATTGGACTTTCACAAAGCACATACCTTGATAAAGTTTTGAAGAAGTTCAAAATGGATCAAGCAAAGAAAGGGTTCTTGCCTGTGTTACAAGGTGTGAAGTTGAGTCAGACTCAATGCTCGACCACTGCAGAAGATAGAGAGAAAATGGAAGTCATTCCCTATGCTTCAGCCATAGGTTCTATCATGTATGCAATGTTGTGTACCAGACCTGATGTGTTCCTTGCTATTAGTTTAGTAGGGAGGTACCAAAGTAATCCAGGAGTGGATCACTGGACAGCGGTCAAGAACATCCTGAAATACCTGAAAAGGACTACGGATATGTTTCTCGTTTATGGAGGTGACAAAGAGCTCGTCGTAAATGGTTACGTCGATGCAAGCTTTGACACTGATCTGGATGACTCTAAGTCACAAAAACGGATACGTATTTATATTGAATGGTGGAGCTGTCAGTTGGTGCAGTTCTAAGCAAAGTGTCATGGCGGGATCTACGTGTGAAGCGGAATACATAGCTGCTTCGCAAGCAGCGAATGAAGGAGTCTGGATGAATGAGTTCATATCCGATCTAGGTGTCGTACCTAGTGCATCGGGTCGAATGAAAATCTTTTGTGACAATACTGGTGCAATTGCATTGGCAAAGGAATCCAGATTTCACAAGAGAACCAAGCACATCAAGAGACGCTTCAATTCCATCCGCGATCAAGTCAAGGAGGGAGACATAGAGATTTGCAAGATACATACGGATCTGAATGTTGCAGACCCGTTGACTAAGCCTCTCTCACGAGCAAAACATGATCAACACCAAGACTCCATGGGTGTTAGTATGCCTCTACTTAACTAGCTCGTTGAATCAAAGATGGTTAACTTTCCTAGCCATAGACATGAGTTTTCGTTTGATTAACGGGATCACATCATTAGAGAATGATGTGATTGACTTGACCCATTCCGTTAGCTTAGCACTTGATTGTTTAATATGTTGCTATTGCTTTCTTCATGACTTATACATGTTCCCGACTAGAGGGGGGGTCAATAGGCGATTTTTATGAAAGTCTTCAAAACATGAGAGTTTCGAAGACAAACAATAGAAATGAACCTATTGATATGCAGCGGAAGGTAGACTACACTAAGCAAGCCATAATCAAGTATGCAATGAAGTGAAAGCACGAAGACTAATAGCAGCTAGGTAGTAAAGATCAGGATGGAAGATAGTATGAAGCCAAACCATGATAGTAGTCACACAGTTTGGTCAAACAAGTAGTGCAAGCAGGCAATGACTTCACGAAGACAAACTGTAAGCAAAGAGAGGGAGAGGGTAGAACCAGTCCCTTGTTGAGGACACATGATTTGTTGGACCAGTTCCAGTTGCTGTGACAACTATACGTCTGGTTAGGGAGGCTTAGATTTAACTCAGAAGACCGCATCTTCACCTTATTCCCCTAGAGCTAAGGACACACAGTCCTCGCCCAATCACTCTGGTAGGTCTTCAAGGTAGACTTCCAAACCTTCACAGACTTCATTCACCGGCGATCCACAATGACTCTTGGATGCTCGAGCCGACGCCCTAACTTTGGAGGATTCACAGTCCTCAAGTGTAACAAGTCTTGGTCATGCAGACGGAAAGACTTGATGATGCCTAACACTCTTTGGCTCACGGGTGTTTGGGCTTTGTCCTCGCAAGGATTTATCTCTCTCAAAAGCTTTGGAGGTGGGTTGCTCTCAAACGACAAAAGCCGTGCACTAACTCCGAGCAGACACCAATTTATGGTTTAGGGGGTGGGCTATTTATAGCCACTAGGCAACCCGACCTAATTTGTCTGAAATGACCCTGGGTCACTAAGGAACTGACATGTGTTCTAACGGTCAGATTTCAAACACACACGGTAACTTTAGTTGGGCTACAAGTCAAGGTGACTCATCCAGCTCTGGATAAGATTTGCTCCCATTGTCTTTGCTCGAAGACACAGGATTTTGGTTGAGCATCACTTCAGTCACTCTGACTTTGTTCACTGGGACCCACTTAACAGTACGGTGGTTCCTACGACTCAACAAAGAAGAAAAGGAAACAATGAAACAACTAAGTCTTCGCTCCATAGTCTTCACATGAATGTCTTCTCGAGTCATAATCTTTGTTGTGAATATCTTCACATGCCACCATTGTCTTCAATGTCTTCACACATTTTTAGGGGTCATCTCTGGTTGGTAAACCGAATCAATGAGGGACTACTACGTGTGTTATCCTGCAGTTCTCTCAAACACATTAGTCCCTCAACCAGGTTTGTCTTCAATACTCCTAAACCAACTAGGGGTGGCACTAGATGCACTTACAATCTCCTCCTTTTTGGTGATTGATGACAAACTGGTTGAAGTTTTCAACGGGGATAAAAGTATGTGAAATTTTAAAGGATTGAGGTATTGTCTTCATAAGTAGAAAAAGGCTCCCCCTGAAAATGTGCATATAAGTATTTTGCTTTTGAATGCGAATGCACATGGCAGGTTGTACTTGTGGAGATCCTCTTCAACTTATGAAGACAATTCATCATGCATGAAAAGATATACTGAAGATAATGATATGCATAATGAAAAATGGACGTCTGTGAAATGACTTCATGCGGTATTTATCATCGCACATGCGGAATTTATCGTTGCATCACATAGTTGACAGAAAAGGTAGCAGACGGCCAACAAGTTTAAGTGTTACAACTCAAAGGACCAAACGTATCAAAAGCGAGAGTTGTAAACACTTGGCAAAAAGTATAGCAACCACCCATAAGGACCAGCTTGAATACTATCAACACATATGCTTCTCCCCCTTTTGTCAGTAAGGACCAAAAAGGTTTGAAGACATAGAGCTTATACTCGTTCCCATGAGGAGTAGGAGAAGGTGCAGGGTCGACGTGGGAGTCCGGTGGTGCAGAAGAACTTGGCGCAGTGTCGATACGCGACGAAGTTGTAGTTGGTGAAGTAGCATCATCTTCATCATCTATGACTCTGGCATTGACAGTGGCCGCTGAGGAGGAGTACTCAGAGTCTTCGAGAGAGGGAGTCTGACGCAAGACAGCATTCCTGGGATGAGTGGAATCAAATTTGAATCGCCCTTGGAAGCCATCTTGTTGAAGGTCATCTTCAGAGCTCAGCAATGTCAGACTCTTCCACGACCGCCGACAGGTTTCATGAGTGACAAATGCATTCTTGGTGGCAAGGTTGCGAATGCGATTAACATCCACAAAGAGGCTTTGCATATGACGCTTCAGCCAGTCATGATGCTTATCCTGTTTTTGATGCAGCGCGACAAGAAGCTCTCGGTCATTGAGAACACGAGATCGCTTCCGAGGCCTTTGAGCAATAGTGCTTTCAGTGGCTTCAGTAGTTGCACGATGAGGTGCACGTGTAATACTAGCCAGAGGATAAACTCGAGTTGCAACAAGAACTCCTTCAATAGGCTGTGTGAAGCTTTGGTGATCTGCCTTGTGAAGATATATAGGCTCCTTGGCAGGTTCAGGGTAAATGGCCTCGACAGACATATCAACCTCTGGCAAGAAGATAAGATGGTTGCGCACAGAGGGCTGATAGTTGATAGAAGAGTGAAGCTTGATGAGGCACATTACCCATGGAGCATAGAACTTCAGACCAAAGAGGTCAGAGCCAGATGCAGCCAGTTGCCTGATGAAAAAATCATGAGCATTGAACCTGATGCCATTGAGGATATAGAAAACCAATGTCTTTATTGCACCTTCAAGCTTGGCTGCAGGAGAGTGTCCTTTGAGAGGTGTAAGTGCATCTAGTGCCACCCCTAATTGGTTTTGGAGTATTGACGACAAACCTGGTTGAGGGACTAATGTGTTTGTGAGAATTGCAGGATAACACAGGTAGTAGTCCCTCATTGATTGATTACCTACGGAGATGACCCCTAAAATGTATGAAGACATTGAAGACATTGGTGGTATGTGAAGATATTCACTTTGAAGACTATGACAAGAGAAGGCATTGCGTGAAGACTATGGAGCGCGAAGACTTAGTTGTTTTGTTGTTTCCTTTTCTTCTTTGTTGAGTCGTAGGAACCACCGTACTGTTAAGTGGGGTCCCAGTGAACAAAGTCAGAGTGACTGAAGTGATGCTCAACCAAAATCCTATGTCTTCGAGTGAAGACAATGAGAGCAAATCTAATACAGAGCTGGATGAGTCAGCTTTACTTGTAGCCCAAGTAAAGTTGTCGCGTGTGTTTGAAATCTAACCGTTGGAACACGTGTCAGTTCCTTAGTGACCCAGGGTCATTTCGGACAAACCAGGTCGGGTTGCCTAGTGGATATAAATAGCCCACCCCCTACACCATAAATTGGTGGATGCTCAGAGTTAGTGAACGGCTTTTGTCGTTTGAGAGCAACCCACCTCCGAAGCTTTTGAGAGAGATAAATCCTTGCGAGGACAAAGCCCAAACACCCAGAGCCAAAGAGTGTTAGGCATCACTGAAGTCTTTCTGTCCGCGTGACCTGAAGACTTGTTACACTTGAGGACTATGAATTCTCCAGCCGGTTAGGCGTCACGTTCTGAGCATCCAAGATTCACTGTGGATCGTCGATGAACGAAGTCTGTGAAGGTTTGGAAGTCTACCTTGAAGACTTACCAGAGTGATTGGGCGAGAACTGGGTGTCCTTAGCTCAAGAGGAATACGGTGAAGACGCGGTCTTCTGAGTTAAATCTTAGCCTCCCTAACCAGACGCATGCTTGTCACAAAGAATCGGAACTGGTCCAACAAATCCTGTGTCCTCAACAAGTGACTGGTTCTATCCTCTCCCTCTCTTTGCTTACAGTTTGTCTTCGTGAAGTCATTGCCTGCTTGCACTACTTGTTTGACTTCACTGTGTGACTTCTATCATTGTTTGGCTTCATACTATCTTCCATCCTGATCTTTACTACCTAGCTGCTATTAGTCTTCGTGCTTTCACTTCATTGCGTACTTGATTATGGCTTGCTTCGTGTAGTATACCTTCCGCTGCATATCAATAGGTTCATTTCTATTGTTTGTCTTCGAAACTCTCATGTTTTGAAGACTTTCATAAAAATCGCCTATTCACCCCCCCTCTAGTCGATAACTAGCACTTTCAATTGGTATCAGAGCAAGGTACTCCCTTGTTCTGTGTCATTCGGTTTAACCACCTGGAGTTTTAGCTATGTCGACTACAGGGATAATCAAAGTCTCCGCTGCTTGCCCCGTCTTCGATGGAACTGAATATCCCTATTGGAAGAATAAGATGCGCATGCATCTTGAAGCCATTGATGTCGACCTCTGGTATGTCGTCAAGAATGGCGTTACCAAGACCGTGAAGGTGTCACCCTCGCGATGTCAAGAAGTTCATTCAAGCTGGATTCTACTGCCAAGAACATCATCTGTGGTCATCTGACCAAAGGACAGTATGGCCGTGTGAGTGCTCTGGAAACGTCGAAGCTAGTCTGGGACTGGCTCTCCAAGGTCAACAAAGGTGTCTCAACCCAGAGAGGTCAAAGGATCAGTGTTCTTCGCAACCTCTTCAGTCGCTTCAAGAGAAACGACAATGAGAATGTCCAGCTCACGTTTGATCACCTCACTGACATCACAAATGAGCTTCGTGCTCTCGGCGCCACTGAGATTACCAAGCATGAAATCGTCAAGACACTACTAAGATCACTTGACAGCTCGTTCGATACCCTTGCCCTCATGATACAAGAACGCCCTGACTTCAAGACACTCGATCCGTCTGATATACTTGAGAGGCTCAACACACATGAGTTTCATCTATCTGAGAAAAGAGATATCTATGGTCCCAACTACGGCCGAACTCGTGCTTTGAAGGAAAAAGTGGTTTCCTCATCTGAAGAAGAATCGTGAAGTTACGATGATCCACGAAGACATTGGAAAGGAACTTCCTATGCTTGTGAAGAAGTTCCAGAAGTTCACTAAGAAGAAGGGCTTCAGAAAGTCTTCACGATCCAGCTCAAGAAATGATGAAGCTTCCACTCATGACTACAAGAAGAGAACATGTCAAAAGTGCAAGAAACCTGGACACTACATCTCTGAGTGTCCACAGTGTGACAATGAGAACAACAAGAAGAAGAAGAGCAAGGAATATGATTCTGATGACAAGAAGAAGAAGAAGAAATCCTCAAAGTCTTCTTCCAAGTCCTCATCCAAGTCTTCATCTCATAAGAAGAGCTCATCTGGCAAGGCTCGTGCGTTTGTCGGCAAGGAGATGGATTAGGAGGAGGAGTTTGCTTACGAGGAGGCGGAGGTGGAGTGCGAGGAGGAGTCCGACCTGGCGTTGCAAGTCCGGCTCTAGCTACAGCCTCGTTGTCAAGTCCATCTTCAACACTTGAAGACAATGGCTCCGTCCACCAGCTGAAGCTAATGACAAGGACGACTCTGCTCCCACCCTCTTGCTTCATGGCACGTGGTGCCAAGGTAAAATCATGCGATGCTTACTTTCAAACATCTAGTCAAGATGACTCGATTGTGAATCCAAACCCAGCTACAAAACACTTGCTAAAATTGCAACTGAACAATGTAAAGCTATGGAACATACTCAAAAATTGTTAGACAAAAGCGATGACCTGTTGGACGCTGAAATGACCCGTTCTCAGTCCTTAATTGAAGACATAAAAAATCTTCATCTTAAGTACCAGGAACTTCAAAGTCGTCCTGAAACACTCTCAACCACTCATGAAAAGATCTCCTATGATTATCTTCAAAGGAAGCAAGAGCTTGAGAAATTGAGAGCGGCTCATGAAGATCTTCAAAAGGAGAATGAGTCACTTCGCGCTCAACAGATCAGTTCCGCTCAGGAAGGATTTGAACCACCATTTCTGAAATGCCTTGAGCGTATAACGCTACTTCTATTGCTGAATGTTCTACTGCAGCTACTGTTGCAATATCTTGAACTGCTGATGTGGTAACTAACCCCTCTGCTGAGGATACCACTACTATTGCTGATGAAAATGCTAGGTTGAAGACATTGCTTGAAACAGGGATGTACAAAAGTCTCAAAGGGCATCGAGACAACGTGCGATGTCCTCAAAAGCGGTCTGAACCGAAACCACAGGAAAGAGGGTGTTGGGTTCGAGAGGAAAATGAATGTTGATGGCTCCCTACGGAAGCTTTGGCGGTACCCTAAAACCACATGGGTTGCTGCAAAGGGACCTTGATGGATCCATCCACCTTATCTGGCTTCACTTGTGCTAACCCTGTTATCATTGATGAATCATTTGATGCAAACTATAAACTTTTTAAGAATCAGAATGGTGAAGTGTTTGCCAGATATATTGGTACTAACTGCAGGAATGGGCCACCTATGAAGAAGATCTGGGTCCCCAAAAGATGTCTCGAGAATCTTCCTGTGAATGTCATCATGACACCACCTGGAAGAAGATAAATCCCAGACCAAAGGCTTCATATGGTCCAAAGGCTTCATACAGATACATGACTCAACTGAGTCACCCTAACGCCAATGTTTTGCAGGGAAACCATACTCAGACTTATGAATATGAGCGCGTGTCTTCAAACCGCTATGTTCATAAAACTAAGAACTTTTCTGCTCATTCATATGAGTATCATTCTTCTCCTGCAAGGCTATTTGCTAGGGCTCCAAAGCCGAAGTTCTCAGATGCTGCACTTAGACTCACTGCTTCTAAGCCACCCCTGAATATGTGGGAGGTTAAGAAGAATTAACTTTATTTTGCAGGGAAAGGTCTCCAACCGGAAATCAAAGGCGTCTAATGCTATTGCTGGGGACCTAAAACATCTTGTAGGGCGCAAGATCAAATGCCCAAATGGTCTCACTACGTATTTTGTTCCTGAATCGTGTGCCAATCATCCTATCAGTCCTAATCTTGATCCGAGCTTTGATAATCATCTTGCCCGTCAAATGTTTATGCTTCACAATACTCTTGGTGAAGCCTATCCCCCTAACTGTACTGTAGGGTATGACACCTCATGCTTCAGAATGGATTATGGACAGCGCATGCACTAATCATATGACTGGTGATCGAAGTCTTCTCATGGACTCAACCTTACGTCCATCTGACAAGAGTCACATCACATTTGCTGACACTGGTAAAAGCAAGTCTTTGAAGGGTATCGGAAAGATGATCTGTACATGGTAGATTTCTCAGCAGGGTCACTGCTTGCTGTATGCCTTCTTGCAAAAGCTTCAGAGTGTTGGCTCTGGCATCGGAGGCTAGGGCATGCTGGCATGAGGAACTTGCACACTCTCGCAAAGAAGAAGCATGTCATAGGCATCGAGGGCGTCAAGTTCAAGAAGGATCACTTGTGTGGTGCTGCGAAATTTGGAAAGATGACTAGGGCCAAGCATCCCTCGAAGACAATCATGATGACATCTCAACCCTTCGAGCTACTACACATGGACTTATTTGGCCCTACTCACTACTCTACTCTCACTACTACTGCTTGTCTCTATGGCTTCATCATTGTTGATGATTATTCAAGATATACATGGGTGCACATAATTCTCTATGAGACTGAAGTGCAGGATGTCTTCAGACGCTTCGCCAACCGTGCCATGAACAATTATGGCGTCAAGATCAAGCACATCAGGAGTGACAATGGCACAGAGTTCAAGAACACCGGCCTCGACCTTTACCTGGATACATTGGGAATCACTCATGAGTTCTCCGCTCCGTACACACCTCAGCAGAATGGCATCATGGAGCGCAAGAACAGAACACACATTGAGATGGCTCGGACGATGCTCGATGAATACAAGACACCCAGAAAGTTCTGGCCTGAAGCTATTGATACTGCATGCCATGTCATCAACCGTGTTTATCTTCACAAGCTTATGAAGAAAACATCCTATGAACTCCTCATTGGTGAGAAGCCAAATGTCAGTTACTTCAGAGTATTTGGTGCTAGGTGCTGGATCAAGGATCCACATCACACTTCAAAATTTGCACCGAAAGCACATGAAGGTTTTATGCTCGGTTACGGAAAGGACTCACACTCCTACAGAGTCTTCAACCTCTTTCTCTATAAAGTGGTTGAAACTGTGGATGTGCAGTTCGATGAGACTAACGGCTCGCGAAGAGAGCACCTGCCAAATGTGCTAGATGAAGTTCCACCTAGTGAATCAATCAAGCTAATGGGAACTGGAGAAATCATACCGACTAATGCACAACCTGAAGAGGAACTTATCATTTCTGCACCTAATCAACCTGAAGACAATGCTCAGCCCGAAGACAATCCTCCCAACGATGACAATGATCAGCAAGAGCAAAATCTTCGTCCAGTTCATCCTTGTGTTGCAAATAAAGTACAGATTGAGAAGATGATTGATAGCATCAATGCGCCTGGTCCACTCACTCGTTCAAGAGCAACACAACTAGCAAATTTCAGTGGGCACTTTGCATTTGTCTCAATATCTGAACCCAAGAAAGTTGCTGAAGCCTTCATGGAACCTGAATGGATTCAAGCTATGCAAGAAGAGCTTCAACAGTTCAAGCTGAACAATGTGCAGGAACTTGTCAAGCGTCCACGACCCCAAGCACAACATAATAGGCACAAAATGGATATATCGCAACAAAAAAGATGAGCATGGTCAAGTTGTCAAAAACAAGGCTCGTCTCGTTGCTCAAGGATACACTCAAGTTGAAGGGATTGACTTCGATGAAACATTTGCTCCTATGGCTAGGCTTGAAGCTATTCGCATATTGCTAGCCTATGCAAACCATCACAACATCTTGCTGTATGAAATGGATGTGAAGAGTGCATTTCTCAATGGCAATATTGAAGAAGAAGTGTATGTTGCACAACCTCCTGGCTTTGAGGATCCAAAACATCCTGATATGGTGTACAAGCTAAACAAGGCACTGTATGGCCTCAAACAAGCCCCTCGCGCTTGGCATGACACACTCAAAGAATTCCAGAAGAGCAAAGGCTTCAAACCTGGTTCCCTGGATCCCACACTCTTCACGAAGACATATGATGGTGAACTGTTTGTGTGCCAAATATATGTGGATGACATTATGTTCGGCTGCACCAACTAGAAATACAGTGATGAATTTAGACACATGATGCAAGAGCAATATCAGATGTCCATGATGGGTGAGCTGAAATTCTTCCTTGGTCTTCAAATTAAATCGACAAAGAAATGGCATCTTCATATCTCAAGAGAAATACCTCAAAGATTGTCTGAAGAAGTTTGGAATGCAAGACTGCAAAGGTTACACGGCGCCAATGCCAACCAAGAGTCATCTGGGTCCTGACGCCAATGGTAAAGAGTTCGATCAAAAGGTATACCAACTGGTTCTTTACTTTATTTATGTGCATCTTGTTGGGGAACATAGTAATTTCAAAAAAATTCCTACGCACACGCAAGATCATGGTGATGCATAGCAACGAGAGGGGAGAGTATTGTCTACGTACCCTCGTAGACCAAAGCGGAAGCGATCACAACGTAGAGGAAGTAGTCGTACATTCTCCTCGTGATCCAGCCGATCCCAGCGCCGTTACTCCGGCGCCTCCGAGTCGATCACAATGTAGAGGAAGTAGTCGTACGTTCTCCTCGCGATCCAGCCGATCCCAGCGCCGTTACTCCGGCACCTCCGAGTTCTTGGCACACGTTCAGCTTGATGACGCTCCTCGGGCTCCGATCCAGCAAAGCTCCGGGGAGAGGGAGTTCCGTCGACCTGACGGCGTGGTGACGATCTTGATGTTCTACCGGCGCAGGGCTTCGCCTAAGCACCGCTATGATATGACCGAGGTGGAATATGGTGGAGGGGCACCGCACACGGCTAAGGCGATCTCAAGGATCAACTTATGCATTATAGGGTGCCCCGCCCCGTATATAAAGGAGCAAGGGGAGGCCGGCGGCCCTAGGAGGTGCGCCAAGGGAGGGAGTCCTCCTCCTAGTGGGAGTAGGACTCCCTTTCCTAGTCCAACTAGGAAGGAGGAAGGGGAAGGAAAGAGAGGGAGAGGGAGAGGAAAGGGGGCCGCACCCCCTCCTTGTCAGTCGGACTCCCCATGGGGAAGTGCGCGCCACCTCTGGCGCAGCCCTCTCTCTCCCCTCTTGGCCCAATAAGGCCCATTACTTCCCGGGGGGGTTCCGGTAACCCCTCTGGCACTCCGTCTTTCTCCGGAAACTTCCAGAACCTTTCCGGTGTCCGAATATAGCTGTCCAATATATCAATCTTTATGTCTTGATCATTTCGAGACTCCTCGTCATGTCCGTGATCACATCCGGGACTCCGAACTCCTTCGGTACATCAAAATACACAAACTCATAATATAACCGTCCATCGAAACCTTAAGCGTGCGGACCCTACGGTTCGAGAACAATGTAGACATGACCGAGACACATCTCCGGTCAATAACCAATAGCGGGACCTGGATGCCCATATTGGTTCCTACATTTTCTACGAAGATCTTTATCGGTCGAGACCGCATAACAACATACGTTGTTCCCTTTGTCATCGGTATGTTACTTACCCGAGATTCGATCGTCGGTATCCAATACCTAGTTCAATCTCGTTCTTTGGTAAGTCTCTTTACTCGCTCCGTAATACATCATCTCACAACTAACTCATTAGTTGTAATGCTTGCAAGGCTTATGTGATGTGTATTACCGAGAAGGCCCAGAGATACCTCTCCGAGCAATCGGAGTGACAAAACCTAATCTCGAAATACGCCAACCCAACAAGTACCTTTGGAGACACCTGTAGTACTCCTTTATAATCACCCGATTCACGTTGTGACGTTTGGTAGTACCCAAAGTGTTCCTCCGTAAACGGAGTTGCATAATCTCATAGTTACAGGAACATGTATAAGTCATGAAGAAAGCAATAGCAATATACTAACCGATCAAGTGCTAAGCTAACGGAATGGGTCATGTCAATCACATCATTCTTCTAATGAGGTGATCCCATTAATCAAATGACAACACATGTCTATGGTTAGGAAACATAACCATCTCTCGATTAATGAGCTAGTCTAGTAGAGGCTTACTAGTGACTATCTGTTTGTCTATGTATTCACACATGTATTATGTTTCCGGTTAATACAATTCTAGCATGAATAATAAACATTTATCATGATATAAGGAAATAAATAATAACTTTATTATTGCCTCTAGGGCATATTTCCTTGATCTCCCACTTGCACTAGAGTCAATAATCTAGATTACACAAGAATGATTCTAACACCCATGGAGTCTTGGTGCTGATCATGTTTTGCTCGTGGAAGAGGCTTAGTCAATGGGTGCGCAACATTCAGATCCGTATGTATTTTGCAAATCTCTATGTCTCCCACTTGGACTTGGTCCCGAATGGAGTTGAAGCGTCTTTTGATATGCTTGGTCCTCTTTTGAAATCTGGATTCCTTTGCCAAGGCAATTGCACCAGTATTGTCACAGAAGATCTTCATTGGTCCCGATGCACTAGGTATGACACTTAGATTGGAAATGAACTCTTTCATCCAGACTCCTTCATTTGCTGCTTCCGAAGCAGCTATGTACTCCGCTTCACATGTAGATCCCGCCACGACGCTTTGTTTAGAACTGCACCAACTGACAGCTCCACCGTTTAACAAAAACACGTATCCGGTTTGCGATTTAGAATCGTCCGGATCAGTGTCAAAGCTTACATCGACGTAACCATTTACGACTAGCTCTTTGTCACCTCCATATACGAGAAACATATCCTTAGTCCTTTTCGGGTATTTCAGGATGTTCTTGACCGCTGTCGATGATCCACTCCTGTATTACTTTGGTACCTTCCTGCCAAGCTTACAGCTAAGCATACGTCAGGTCTGGTACACAGCATTGCATACATGATAGAACCTATGTCTGAAGCATAGGGAACATCTTTCATTTTCTCTCTATCTTCTGCTGTGGTCGGGCATTGAGTCTGACTCAATCTTACACCTTGTAATACAGGTAAAAAACCTTTCTTTGCCTGATCCATTTTGAATTTCTTCAAAACTTTATCAAGGTATGTGCTTTGTGAAAGTCCAATTAAGCGTCTTGATCTATCTCTATAGATCTTGATGCCCAATATGTAAGCAGCTTCACCGAGGTCTTTCATTGAAAAACTTTTATTCAAGTATCCTTTTATGCTATCCAGAAATTCTATATCATTTCCACTCAATAATATGTCGTCCACATATAATATCGTAAATGCTCTGAGCTCCCACTCACTTTCTTGTAAATACAGGCTTCTCCAAAAGTCTCAGATAAAACCATATGTTTTGATCACACTATCAAAGCGTTTATTCCAACTCCGAGAGGCTTGCACTGCACCATAAATTGATCGCTGGAGCTTGCACACTTTGTTAGCACCTTTTGGATCAGCAAAACCTTACGGTTGCATCATATACAACTCTTCTTCTAGAAATCCATTCAAGAATGCAGTTTTTACATCCATTTGCCAAATTTCATAATCATAAAATGCGGCAATTGCTAACATGATTCGGACAGACTTAAGCATCGCTACGGGTGAGAAAATCTCATCATAGTCAACCCCTTGAACTTGTCGAAAACCTTTTGCAACGAGTCGAGCTTTGTAGACAGTTATATTACCATCAGCGTGGTCTTCTTCTTAAAGATCCATTTATTCTCAATGGCTTGCCGATCATTGGGCAAGTCAACCAAAGTCCAAACTTTGTTCTCATACATGGATCCCATCTCAGATTTCATGGCTTCCAGCCATTTCGCGGAATCTGGGCTCACCATCGCTTCTTCATAGTTTGTAGGTTCGCCATGGTCAAGTAACATGACTTCCAGAATAGGATTACCGTACAACTCGGGTGCGTATTTTATTCTCGCTTGACCTCTAAGTTCAAGAGCAACTTGATCTGAAGTTTCATGATCAACATCATTAGTTTCCTCACCAATTGGTGTAGTTGTCACAGGAACCGTTTCTTGTGATGAACTACTTTCCAATAAGGGAGCAGAATCTGATTATCTCATCAAGTTCTACTTTCCTCCCACTCACTTCTTTCGAGAGAAACTCCTTCTCTAGAAAGGATCCGAATTAGCAACGAAAATCTTGCCTTCAGATCTGTGATAGAAGGTGTACCCAACAGTCTCCTTTGGGTATCCTATGAAGACACATTTCTCCGATTTGGGTTCGAGCTTATCTGGTTGAAGTTTCTTTACATAAGCATCGCAGCCCCAAACTTTAAGAAACGACAACTTTGGTTTCTTGCCAAACCACAGTTCATACGGTGTCGTCTCAACGGATTTAGATGGTGCCCTATTTAACGTGAATGCGGCCGTCTCTAAAGCATATCCCCAAAAGCGATAGCGGTAAATCAGTAAGAGACATCATAGATCGCACCATATCAAGTAAAGTACGATTCTGACGTTCGGACACACCATTTATGCGTGGTGTTTCGGTGGTGTGAGTTGCGAAACTATTCCACATTGTTTCAAATGTAAACCAAACTCGTAACTCAAATATTCTCCTCCACGATCAGATCGTAGAAACTTTATTTTCTTGTTACGATGATTTTCCACTTCACTCTGAAATTCTTTGAACTTTTCAAATGTTTCAGATTTGTGTTTCATTAAGTAGATATACCCATATCTGCTCAAATCATCTGTGAAGGTGAGAAAATCACGATACCGCTGGCGTGCCTCAACATTCATTGGACCACAAACATCAGTATGTATGATTTCCAACAAATCAGTTGCTCGCTCCATAGTTCCGGAGAACGGTGTTTTAGTCATCTTGCCCATGAGGCATGGTTCGCAAGTACCAAATGATTCATAATCAAGTGATTCGAAGCCCATCGGTATGGAGTTTCTTCATGCGTTTTACACCGATATGACCCAAACGGCGGTGCCACAAATAAGTTGCATTATCATTATCAACTCTGTATCTTTTGGTTTCAACACTATGAATATGTGTATTACTACTATCGAGATTCAATAAAAATAGACCACTCTTCAAGGGTGCATGACCATAAAAGATATTATTCATATAAATAGAACAACCATTATTCTCTGTCTTAAATGAATAACCGTCTCGCATCAAACAAGATCCAGATATAATGTTCATGCTCAACGCCGCACCAAATAACAATTATTTAGGTCTAAAACTAATCCCGATGGTAGATGTAGAGGTAGCGTGCCGACCGCGATCACATCGACTTTGGAACCATTTCCCAGCGCGCATCGTCACCTCGTCCTTATAAAATCTTCGCTTAATCCTTAGTTCCTGTTTCGAGTTGCAAATATTAGCAACCGAACCAGTATCATATACCAATTTACTACTGCGAGTATTAGTAATGTACACTTCAATAACATGTATATCACATATACCTTTGATCACCTTGCCATCCTTCTTATCCGCCAAATACTTGGGGCAGTTCCGCTTCCAAAGGTCCGGTTTGCTTTGGCAAAGAAAACACTCGATTTCAGGCTTAGGCCCGGACTTGGGTTTCTTCTCTTGAGCAGCAACTTTCTTGCTGTTCCTTTTGAAGTTCCTTCTTCTTTCCTTTGCCCTTTTTCTTGAAACTAGTGGTCTTGTTGACCATCAACACTTGATGTTCTTTCTTGATTTCTACCTCCGCGGCTTTTAGCATTGCGAAGAGCTCGGGAATTGTTTTGGTCATCCCTTGCATATTATAGTTCATCACGAAGCTCTTGTAGCTTGGTGGCGATGATTGGAGAATTACATCAATGACACTATCATCCGGAAGAGTAACCCCAGTTGAATCAAGTGGTTATTATACCCAGACATTTTGAGTATATGTTCATGTAACTATTCTCCTCCATTTTGCAGCTATAGAACTTATTGGAGACTTCATATCTCTCAATCCGGGCATTTGCTTGAAATATTAACTTCAACTCCTGGAACATCTCATATGCTCCATGAGCGTTCAAAACGTCGTTGAAGACCCGGTTCTAAGCCGTAAAGCATGGCACACCGAACTATTGAGTAGTCATCAGCTTTGCTACGCCAGACGTTCACAACTTCGGCGTTGCTCCTGACAGGCTGGCACTTTCGGCGGTGCTTCGGGGCGTAATTCTTACGTGCAGCAATGAGGATAATCCTCAAATTACGGACCCAGTCCGTGTAATTGCTACCATCATCTTTCAACTTTGCTTTCTCAAGGAAGCATTAAAATTCAACGGAACAACAAGACGAGCCATCTATCTACCGTAAACATAGACAAGCAAAATACTATCGGTACTAAGTTCATGATAAATTTAAGTTTTAATTAATCATATTAAAAACTCCCACTTAGACAGACATCTCTCTAGTCATCTAAGTGATTACGTGATCCAAATTAACTAAACCATGTCCGATCACGTGAGATGGAGTAGTTTCAATGGTGAACATCACTATGTTGATCATATCTACTATATGATTCACGTTCGACCTTTCGGTCTCCGTGTTCCGAGGCCATATCTGTTATATGCTAGGCTCGTCAAGTTTAACTCGAGTATTCTGCGTGCAACTGTTTTGCACCCGTTGTATTTGAACGTAGAGCCTATCACACCCGATCATCACGTGGTGTCTCAAAGACGAAGAACTTTACATAGCGGTGCATACTCGGGAGAACACTTCTTGATAATTTTAGTGAGAGATCATCTTATAATGCTACCGTCAATCAAAGCAAAATAAGATGCATAAAGGATAAACATCACATGCAATCAATATAAGTGATATGATATGGCCATCATCATCTCGTGCTTGTGATCTCCATCTCCGAAGCACCGTCGTGATCACCATCGTCACCGGCGCGACACCTTGATCTCCATCGTAGCATCGTTGTCGTTTACGCCATCTATTGCTTCTCGACTATCGCTACCGCTTAGAGATAAAGTAAAGCAATTACATGCGTTGCATTTCATACAATAAGCGACAACCATATGGCTCCAGCCGATTGCCGATAACCGGTTACAAAACATGATCATCTCATACAATAAAATATAGCATCACGTCTTGACCATATCACATCACAACATGCCCTGCAAAAACAAGTTAGGCGTCCTCTACTTTGTTGTTGCAAATTTTACGTGGCTGCTACGGGCTTAAGCAAGAACCAATCTCACCTACGCATCAAGACCACAACGATACTTCGTCAAATAGACTCCGTTTAACCTTCTCAAGGACGGGAGGCGTAGCCACTTTTCAGTTCAACTAAAGTGAGAGAGACAGACACCCGCCAGCCACCTTTAAGCACGAGTGCTCGTAGCAGTGAAACCAGTCTCGCGTAAGCGTCTGGCGTAATGTCGGTCGGGCCGCTTCATCTCACAATACCGCTGAACCAAAGTATGACATGCTTTGGTAGGCGGTATGACTTGTATCGCCCACAACTCACTTGTGTTCTACTCGTGCATATGACATCAACGCATAAAACCAGGCTCGATGCCCTTTGTTGGGGAACGTAGTAATTTCAAAAATTTCCTACGCACACGCAAGATCATGGTGATGCATAGCAGCGAGAGGGGAGAGTATTGTCTACGTACCTCGTAGACCAAAGCGGAAGCGATCACAACGTAGAGGAAGTAGTCACGTTCTCCTCGCGATCCAGCCGATCCCAGCGCCGTTACTCCGGCGCCTCCGAGTCGATCTGGCGTAGAGGAAGTAGTCACGTTCTCCTCGCGATCCAGCCGATCCCAGCGCCGTTACTCCGGCACCTCCGAGTTCTTGGCACACGCGTTCAGCTCGATGGCGCTCCTCGAGCTCCGATCCAGCAAAGCTCGGGGAGAGGGAGTTCCGTCGGCCGACGGCGTGGTGGCGATCTTGATGTTCTACCGGCGGGGCTTCGCCTAAGCACCGCTATAATATGACCGAGGTGGAATATGGTGGAGGGGGCACCGCACTGCGGCTAAGGAGCGATCTCAAGGATCAACTTGCATTCTAGGGTGCCCCCTGCCCCGTATATAAAGGAGCAAGGGGAGGGCGGCCGGCCCTAGGAGGTGCGCCAAGGGAGGAGTCCTCCTCCTAGTGGGAGTAGGACTCCCTTTCCTAGTCCAACTAGGAAGGAGGAAGGGGAAGGAAAGAGAGGGAGAGGAGAGGAAAGGGGGCGCGCCCCCTCCTTGTCCAATTCGGACTCCCCATGGGGCGCGCCACCTCTGGCGCAGCCCTCTCTCTCCCTCTTGGCCCAATAAGGCCCATTACTTCCGGGGTTCCGGTAACCCCTCGGCACTCCGTCTTTCTCCGAAACTTCCGGAACCTTTCCGTGTCCGAATATAGCCGTCCAATATATCAATTTTATGTCTTGATCATTTCGAGACTCCTCGTCATGTCCGTGATCACATCCGGGACTGCGAACTCCTTGATACATCAAAATACACAAACTCATAATATAACCGTCATTGAAACCTTAAGCGTGCGGACCCTACGGTTCGAGAACAATGTAGACATGACCGAGACACATCTCCGGTCAATAACCAATAAGCGGGACCTGGATGCCCATATTGGTTCCTACATTTCTCTGAAGATCTTTATCGGTCAGACCGCATAACAACATACGTTGTTCCCTTTGTCATCGGTATGTTACTTACCCGAGATTCGATCGTCGGTATCCAATACCTAGTTCAATCTCGTTCTTGGTAAGTCTCTTTACTGGATTACGTAATACATCATCTCACAACTAACTCATTAGTTGTAATGCTTGCAAGGCTTATGTGATGTGTATTACCGAGAAGGCCCAGAGATACCTCTCCGACAATCGGAGTGACAAAACCTAATCTCGAAATACGCCAACCCAACAAGTACCTTTGGAGACACCTGTAGTACTCCTTTATAATCACCCGATTACGTTGTGACGTTTGGTAGTACCCAAAGTGTTCCTCCGTAAACGGGAGTTGCATAATCTCATAGTTACGAGGAACATGTATAAGTCATGAAGAAAGCAATAGCAATATACTAAGCGATCAAGTGCTAAGCTAACGGAATGGGTCATGTCAATCACATCATTCTTCTAATGAGGTGATCCCATTAATCAAATGACAACACATGTCTATGGTTAGGAAACATAACCATCTTTGATTAATGAGCTAGTCTAGTAGAGGCTTACTAGTGACTATCTGTTTGTCTATGTATTCACACATGTATTATGTTTCCGGTTAATACAATTCTAGCATGAATAATAAACATTTATCATGATATAAGGAAATAAATAATAACTTTATTATTGCCTCTAGGGCATATTTCCTTGATCTCCCACTTGCACTAGAGTCAATAATCTAGATTACACGATAATGATTCTAACACCCATGGAGTCTTGGTGCTGATCATGTTTTGCTCGTGGAAGAGGCTTAGTCAATGGGTCTGCAACATTCAGATCCGTATGTATTTTGCAAATCTCTATGTCTCCCACTTGGACTTGGTCCCGAATGGAGTTGAAGCGTCTTTTGATATGCTTGGTCCTCTTGTGAAATCTGGATTCCTTTGCCAAGGCAATTGCACGATATTATCACGAGAAGATCTTCATTGGTCCCGATGCACTAGGTATGACACTTAGATTGAAATGAACTCTTTCATCCAGACTCCTTCATTTGCTGCTTCGAAGCAGCTATGTACTCCGCTTCACATGTAGATCCCGCCACGACGCTTTGTTTAGAACTGCACCAACCGACGGCTCCACCGTTTAACAAAAACACGTATCCGGTTTGCGATTTAGAATCGTCCGGATCGGTGTCAAAGCTTACATCGGCGTAACCATTTACGACTAGCTCTTTGTCACCTCCATATACGAGAAACATATCCTTAGTCCTTTTCGGTATTTCGGGATGTTCTTGACCGCTGTCCGATGATCCACTCTGGATTACTTTGGTACCTTCTGCCAAGCTTACTGACTAAGCATACGTCAGTGCGGTACACAGACATTGCATACATGATAGAACCTATGTGCGAAGCATAGGGAACATCTTTCATTTTCTCTCTATCTTACATTGTGGTCGGGCATTGAGTCCGACTCAATCTTACACCTTATGTCTGAGGTAAAAACCTTTCTTTGCCTGATCCATTTTGAATTTCTTCAAAACTTTATCAAGGTATGTGCTTTGTGAAAGTCCAATTAAGCGTCTTGATCTATCTCTATAGATCTTGATGCCCAATATGTAAGCAGCATAGGAAACTTAACCATCTTTGATTCAACGAGCTAGTTAAGTAGAGGCATACTAGTGACACTTTGTTTGTCTATGTATTCACACATGTACTAAGTTTCCGGTTAATACAATTCTAGCATGAATAGTAAACATTTATCATGATATAAGGAAATAAATAATAACTTTATTATTGCCTCTAGGGCATATTTCCTTCACATCTAGGCTAGATATTATGCTTAGTGTTTGCATGTGTGCTCGATTCCAAGCTGCACCAAAGGAATCGCATCACTTAGCTGTGAAGTGAATTCTTCGATATTTGGCTTACACCCCAGCATTAGGATTATGGTATCCAAAGGGCTCAGAGTTTGATCTAGTTGGACTCTCGGATGCTGATTATGCTGGTGACAAGGTGGATCGCAAGTCTACATCAGGCACATGTCACGTTCTGGGACAATCACTTGTCTGTTGGTCTTCAAAGAAGCGAGCGTGTATCACTCTCCTTCTGAATCTGAATACATTGCTGCTGGATCTTGCTGCGCTCAGCTTCTATGGATGAAGCAAACACTCAAGGACTATGGCATCCATCTAAAACAAGTACCACTCTACTGCGACAACGAAAGTGCCATCAAGATTGCGAACAACCCAGTTCAGCACTCGAAGACAAAGCATATTGAAATTCGTCATCACTTTCTCAGAGACCATGTCATGAAGGAAGATATTGATATCATACACGTCAACACTGAAGAGAAACTGGCAGATATCTTCAACAAAGCCCTTGGATGAGAAAAGGTTTTGCAAGTTACGGTATGAGCTAAATATCTTGGAATCCTCAAATGTCCTGTGATCAGGCACACATCCTAACACTTATGCATGATGATGACTTAGATGTGCAACACACGAAGTAAAGTATATCTTCAATCAATGAAGACTTACATTCTAAGTGTGAATACATTAACGCGGAATTTGACTTCGGAGCGCCACGATAATTGTGCATCGTGTCTGGGTCTAATACTTCCTATACGGTGGGTAACGCCACCACCAAATTCTTATGTTTGAAGTGTTTTTTCTCATGGCATTACATTTGCTATGTCTTCGCATTTGGTTTGTCTTCAATTTCAACTTGTCTTCATGATTATCTTCACTATGTTGAATTGGTTGCATTCTGATATATACATATATTAGTGTTCTGTCCTCTACAGCATTCACTTATAGCTATGTCTTCTTGTTTGAATATTTTGAACTAAGTGAATGTGATCGGACCCTAACGTCTCTATGCTTCCTACCTCAAACTCTATATATCCAAATCATATGCATTACATTGAAGCGTCGAATGTCTTCTTTGCGTCCTTGTCGTGAAGATACAGAGACAAACATTAAATCTGTTTTAAATTTTCAACTCTTATTGCACGAAACCGGAGAAGCCGGAACGACCATCCAAGCAGTCCGGTAGGCGTGGGACCATGGGACAACTCCCAATGTGTTGCATGTTCGCCACGTGTCCCTCAGATGTAAACCGCCAGGGGCACCTGCGTTATTGCGCTGTGTCGTCCCTTTCCCTATAAATACATGTCCAATCACGGTCAAAATCCTTCTTCCACCTCTCCACCTAGACAAACCCTAGCGCCACCGCTAGCTCTCGACGACGCCGGCGACGAAGCGCTTAGCTGCCGTGACATCTCCGACGCCATCTTCATGCCGGCCGCGGACATCGTCTTCTCCGCCACCGCCGTAGGTGTCCTCCGTCGCCAAGTTAGGGCATGGAAGATCGAACTGCTCGGCCTCATCTTCTACTCCGTCTAGCAGTTCATCGTGTGGTAAATTAAGACCCCCTTTTTACCGTCTTTTTGATCCTACAGATTCATCCTTTCTACCTAAATTGGTTTCTGCCTCCACAAATTTGGATCTATCATTTCTGCATCTCATATGATGCCTAGTATATTCACTTATGCTTCACACGTAGTTAGATTCCTCACTTGTATTTATTCTTGGATTCGTACAAATATGGAACCAACTCTCAACATATAAGTGAATGTCTTCGCGCTATGAGGTCAATGTCTTCTAAACTGATTTATCTTCAAAATCTTCTGAGAATGCATATGACCTCTTCACCTTCCCTCGGATCTCTAATCTTTATCACGGTACATGTCCGTG
Organism: Aegilops bicornis; assembly: GCA_021605145.1. Classification (NCBI taxonomy): domain Eukaryota; kingdom Viridiplantae; phylum Streptophyta; class Magnoliopsida; order Poales; family Poaceae; genus Aegilops; species Aegilops bicornis. The sequence goes on from CM038671.1 coordinate 109,121,795, forward strand.
GGAGAATCCCTTGGTTCTCATAGTCTGCATTCATTTGCAGAATTCTTACAGCATCACATCAACTCTCCGAAGCAAGTTCCTGTCTGACCAGCAGACGGAAGCCTTTCATAGTGTTGAAGCCTTTCAGACTGAACTTCATGGCAACAGAGAAGTCTGCAAGGAAGGGTGGCAGACATCGCCATCTGCCCGAAGATCTCTATGAGATTTACAAAACTGATCCTGAAGAGAGCTATGGTCAGCGCAAGACACGAATCCAATGGTTTCGAAGATACTGGGCAGAACAAAGGTACAAGTACAGGTTCGTGATCCAGGAATATGTTGAGAAGAATGCCATCAAGCGACCCTGGGGAGACATTTTGTACAAAAATCTTCCACCCAGGTCCAGAGCTGAAGCCATTGAACAAGGCTTCTACCCTTGCATGGTCCATGGACCACAGCCTGCAGATGCCGACCCATCTTCATTGCTATGGTGTCGTGACGACAATTTGTTCAAGCGCAAGTTCCAGTTTGCCAAGAACTCGGCCAAAGAAAACAAGAAGTCGCTGGGATTAGACTTCAATCCAGGCCCCTCTGCTCCTCGTGTTGATGGCACACGTGAAGCTGAACCTAATCTTGTTGGGCCCTTCTACAACCTAGAAGGTCTCATCACTCATATTATGGTTCAAGGGACAGTCGTGGATGAGCATGCAGATGACGCTAATTCTGATGAAGCGCCTGCACCACCGAAGCCAAAGAAGCTGAAGAAACCTAAAGCTTCGAAGCCTTCCCCTGCACCAAAAGCTTCACGAGTGAAGCCTCTGGCCACTGCTCCTCCTGCACCAAGTGTGCAGTCTGAAGATCTCTCACGCATCTCCAAGTCTGAGAAGAAGAAAAAGAAGCCTATGCACACCACTGGTCCAGCTCTGACCCCTGCTGCTGTTCAGAGGAACGAGAATGACGCCATTGATCTGTCAAGTGACGACGATCTTGCTGATGATGCTCTTGGGCTGCTGACAAAGAGCAAGCAAGAGGCGGAAATCTTCAATGATTTGCCTCTTTTTGATGTGGAAGTATTGAACAACTTCATTGATGAGTGGTTTGACACCCCCAATCTCAGCTTTGACGATCTGCAACTTCCCGTTGGACTAAGCGTCTCCTTCCATGGCGCCATTGCTCCTGAGCTGGCTCTTGCTCAGAAATTTTTTGAGCTGAAGCACAAGATCGATTATGAAAAGGCTCAGTTCAAGAAGCACATGGCCAAGCTCAGCGTAACAGACGTCCAGAACTTCAAGGTCATGTTGCATGAGCTCAAGGAAGCGTTTCACAAGAAACGTGAAGAAGCCAAAGGTTCTCGTGAGCGCATGAAGAGTCTTGCTGCCAAGTGTGTTCAAGCTTACAATGAAGCTGAGAAACGCAAGGCACTTGGGCGTCCTGGCATCGACCCTAAGATGGCTGCCAAGCAGAAGAAGAAGCCATCTGTGGACCAAACTGAACCATCCAGGCAGGAAGAACCTCGCATTGTCTTCCCTGCCAGTATGACAGGCGTGAAGCCTAAGGTCCCCACAGTGGCTTCAGAGCTTCAGAAGACCACTGATGATGCTCCACCCACCAAGAAGCGCAAGACGAAGAAGAGAGATCGGGCTGCTCCCACAGAGCCCCTTGTAGTCAAGCCAATTTCTGTTGCTCGTCCTGAATCTGCATACCAAGAACGTCGAATGATAGTTCATGAGCCTTGTCGGTGTCAAAACCGGCGGATCTCGGGTAGGGGGTCCCGAACTGTGCGTCTAGGAGGATGGTAACAGGAGACAAGGGACACAATGTTTTACCCAGGTTCGGGCCCTCCTGATGGAGGTAAAACCCTACGTCCTGCTTGATTAATATTGATGATGTGTGTTACAAGAGTGGATCTACCACGAGATCAAACAGGCTAAACCCTAGAAGCTAGCCTATGGTATGATTGTTGTATATTGTATATCTGTCGACTAGCCTGGCCCTGGTTTATATAATGCACCGCAGGCCTAGGATAACAAGAGTCCTAGCCGAATCGCCCGGTGGGGAGGAGTCCTTGTCTTGATCGCCAAGTCTTGCGGAATCTTCCTTATATGCGGCAGCTGTCCGGACTGGCCCATGAGTATTACGACCCTGGGGGTCCTCGGCCCAATCTAACCAATTGGGGGAAGACGTGGTGAGTACCCTCTAGTCCAGGACACCGTCAGTAGCCCCCTGAACCGGTCTTCAAGTTAGGGACGCTCCTCGATTCTTCCGAACTGTTCTTCATCTTGATTTGCGGTCTTGAAAACTGGTTCAACAAATCTTCTCATCTTCGATCTTGAGGATCGCCGAAATGCATTCGACGAGTTTACACGTTGAGTATCCCAGGAGCCCCTTTAAGTTTACGACCTTTATCAATGCCTCGTTATTTTTATGCCACGCCTCGGGTTTGAAGTTGTTCCCGGGCGACAGCGTCCTCTTGCATCCGAGCTCCAATGCCGGACTGCATTCGAGGTATCTTTTGCAGCCGAGCACCAATGTCGGACTGCTTCCGAGCTTTAACGCCGGACTATGTGTCCGAGCTCCAACGCCGGACTATGTATCCGAGATCCAACGCCGGACTATGTATCCGAGCTCCAACGCCGGACTATGTATCTGAGCTCCAATGCCGGACTGTATCCGAGCTCCAACGCCGGACTATGTGTCCGAGCTCCAACGCCGGACTATATCTGAGGTGTCGTAAATCACCTTGGTTCAAAGAAGTTTGAAGGAGTTTAACCGAGCTTAATGCCGGAGATGCCCTCTATGGAGCCGGCCACTAGCGCCCGAGCTTTATGTCGGACTGCTCCTGAGGTGGTGCACCACCCCGAATGTGGGCCGATTTTTCTCAATATTTTTTATTGATGCAATTTATTCTATGACGAGATATATCGCCAGTAGCCCTCAAGGTGTGTATCGGTCTAAAACCCGAGATGCACATGAAGGATGACATAAGACCGCTGATCCCCGTAGCTGCTGAGACTCGGGTTGATTTGCAAAATCGGCCTGAGGATCAAGTCCTAGCTCGGCAGAATACTTCGGGATACAAAAAGCGGCGTGCTCAGACCTCGAGACTCAGGTTGGGTGCGGCCGACCAACCTGAGGATCAAAATCTCCTCGGAAACTGTATTGCACTTAAGATTTTACGCATAGAACAAGCAATGTAGTAGCCCCGAGACACTGGTCGGGTGGCAACACCAGATTAGGGGATCGATGTGCCTTTAATATTTGTAAATAATAAGCCCAAAGCCCAAGAGCCCGAGCCTTAATGCGGGCACGGGTGGCCGAATTAAGGATCGATATCCATAGTAAAATCACAAATTATGTGTAATAACTCAATGTATCCAAGTACTTTATGTCATTAATGCTCGGATCCGCATTGTACAAAACTTTGTTGACCGACCATCGGCTTCAACCTCCTCGGCCAAGAGTCGAGGAGTGTTTAATCTACTTTATAAAGCCTTTATGAGGGCAAAGATTTACGACAAACAAGGCAATCTGGCCATATGGTTTTATAAACAAAGGTACGCAGAGAGATATGTTATATTCTTGTTTAATGGAAGAAATGTCTTCCAAAGAAAATAGTCCCGCTTATCGGTTCCTTTCTTTGGGTTGTCATCTTGAGCATGATCATGAAACCTCACCTCCAATGTAAGAGCAAAATATCGAGGATTTAGTTTGGGAGGCGATTAATAGCCCCTGTAGTGTTCGGCTGACGATCGAGGTCAAGCGGAAACACTTCGCCAATTTTATGAATGGCCCGTCATTTAATATAGTCATCGGATCGCTGACTAGTTTACCCTTATTGTGACGATCGGTTTTCGGCTTTCTCCATCGAGGTGCTTGACCATGCGAGCTGGAAGCACAATCGCGATGGTTCTCCTTGCACACTGGCCGAACAAAGCGGAATGTAGGAGGCAGGCGCGGGAGCCGGGCAACCCAACTATTGACCGAGACACAATTCGGAACTGATGCATATATAGCAATATCCGAGAATGTTTTTTGCTGAATCTCTAAAGGTGTCCGGCGTTGCACTGCGAGACTTGTGCTTAAAACACACAAATAGTTTAAAAGTGCCAAAATCTTGGAAAACCAAAAAACGTCAGCAAAAACATGACGTCCGAACAGGATCAAGTGTTCGGTGCCAATCCGAAAATTGGACTCTAGAGAAAAAAAAGTGCTTCTGTCGTGCTTTAACTTAGCAACGACTAAGAAGAAAAACACTTAATATGAAACGGCTCAAATAAACATAAGAGCCCCCAAATGACTTGGGTAAAAGTTGACTATAAAATTTAAGGTGACATGTAGAATGCCTTCTAGCCGGATTGTAGATCGTTTGTCGTAGCGGACCTTTTCGCTTCAACCTCTCGACCCAATAGTCCGGAGTGTGTCCGAGTACCCTCGCGGTTATAAAAATCAGGGAATGCGTGGAGACCAGGCGTAGGGGTCATTAGTGCTTTATCAGACAAGTGCCCAACTAGTTATGTTATATTACATGGTTAGTAAGAAACATCTTCCAGGGAGAATAGTTCCGTTAGGGGTTCCTTTCCCTGGGAGGCATGCCCTAAAGTGCATGTCCGGATGCGAAAAGAGCAGAAAAACATCTGGGGGCAGGTAAATAAATAGGTAATAAATCATCTTTTAGTTCACCGACCGAGTATTCCCTTAAGAACGCTAGCTTTCGGCTTCACCCGGTCGAGGTACACATCCGGCTGACCAGCAGTAACAATCGCAGAGGTGCTCCCTTTACCACCTAGCCGAACAATCGGGGAACGAGGGGTAAGCAGGGAGCCAGGCAACCCCGCTTGGCCAAAACTTAAGTCATATCGATGCATATAATGGTGAATAAAAGGTACATGCGGAAGTGTGACGCATGTGTTGGGCATAAAGCCCGAATTAATAAGCACATTAAAGAAGCCCCGGTATAATGAGCGGGTAGCGCGTCAAGTGTAAAAAGCTTGAACAAAGTTTCGACAAGGAAAATTTTTACAAGCAACTTTTTTCCGAAAAAGTATAATGCTTGGTCGAACCGAACACAAGTTAGAAATTTAAGAATTTGAGCATGAATGCAACTTAGCTGGTTAATGTGTTCGGTATTGACGACGTGGTCCGAGCTTGATGCGGGACAAGGTTCCATCCCCCAAGCCGGTCCCGAGGTGGCAGAGCAAAGAGCTCGGCACTCCGAAGTGGTGACATAGCGCGGTCAATGCAGGACGGCAGAGTGATGCCGAAGTCCCTGGCATGGGGTAATGAAGAGTTGACGAAGCCCCGTCCGGCCGAGTGACGTCAAAGGATATAGTCCATTGGATCATTTTCCTGCACAAAAATAGTGCAAACCAGAGATAATAGTAATAAAAAATCGTTGCATAATAAATAATTTATGCAAAGTGAGTAATAAAAAAATATGGCTGGCGCTGAAGTCGATGTCGATGCAGGTCGTCGGCGTAATGCAATAAAGGCGTGTAAAGCCTGGATTCACAGTCGGTCCGAGTTCGGATGCGGCATTCACGGACTATGTACGAAACCGACCGAACCATCATGCGACCGTCGATAATGCGGCCACCATTTGATAGACCTGTGTACATATGATGGACAAACCAGAGTAATAATTCCTTGGGAAAAATTAACCCAAACAAGCAAAAAGAAATACTAAGATTAATAGCACCTGGTTTATTTGTTGTAGCAATCCAAAGGAAGGTGATTCCCAAAATTGGGACTCGATCCGCGCACCCATCGCCTGGTCGGCTAGTGACGCCGAAGTGTCCGGAGTAGGTTGATGAAGAGATGGCGAAGCCCCCGGTCCAGCCGAGATGTCGAAGTAGGTCGACGTGATGGACATCAGCTTGAAGAAGCAATAGTGCGGCCCTGCCGATGCAGGTCGTGACGTGGTTGATGCCGGCTTGATGAAGCGACCGTGCGGCGATGCCGGTATGCCCGCTCTGTGTAATCCGTGGGGCGGTGATGTTGGTGATGATTTATCCTTCGTGATGCCGGACTCTTGTTCGGCTTGCCGAGATGATGATCCGGAGAAGTTGAGCTCGGCTCAACAAAGTGACGACGATGTCTAAGCGCAGTCGTGACCGTGGAGCAATATTGCCGGACTGGTTTGACACCAGCATGATGTTGAAGATCATGTTCAAAAGATCTTAAAGTTAGTGGGATGTGTTCGGAAACAAAACACAATACCCCATACAAAACTTCCTTCAAAAAGGATGTCCGAAATCCCGTTCATAAAAAAGACGAACTCGGGTCGGAATATGTTGAGAAGAATGCCATCAAGCGACCCTGGGGAGACATTTTGTACAAAAATCTTCCACCCAAGTCCAGAGCTGAAGCCATTGAACAAGGCTTCTACCCTTGCATGGTCCGTGGACCACAGCCTGCAGATGCCGACCCATCTTCATTGCTATGGTGTCGTGACGACAATTTGTTCAAGCGCAAGTTCCAGTTTGCCAAGAACTCGGCCAAAGAAAACAAGAAGTCGCTGGGATTAGACTTCAATCCAGGCCCCTCTGCTCCTCGTGCTGATGGCACACGTGAAGCTGAACCTAATCTTGTTGGGCCCTTCTACAACCTAGAAGGTCTCATCACTCATATTATGGTTCAAGGGACAGCCGTGGATGAGCATGCAGATGACGCTAATTCTGATGAAGCGCCTGCACCACCGAAGCCAAAGAAGCTGAAGAAACCTAAAGCTTTGAAGCCTTCCCCTACACCAAAAGCTTCACGAGTGAAGCCTCTGGTCACTGCTCCTCCTGCACCAAGTGTGCAGTCTGAATATCTCTCACGCATATCCAAGTCTGAGAAGAAGAAAAAGAAGCCTATGCACACCACTGGTCCAGCTCTGACCCCTGCTGCTGTTCAGAGGAACGAGAATGACGCCATTGATCTGTCAAGTGACGACAATCTTGCTGATGATGCTCTTGGGCTGCTGACAAAGAGCAAGCAAGAGGCGGAAATCTTCAATGATTTGCCTCTTTTTGATGTGGAAGTATTGAACAACTTCATTGATGAGTGGTTTGACACCCCCAATCTCAGCTTTGACGATCTGCAACTTCCCGTTGGACTAAGCGTCTCCTTCCATGGCGCCATTGCTCTGAAATGGCTCTTGCTCAGAAATTTATTGAGCTGAAGCACAAGATCGATTATGAAAAGGCTCAGTTCAAGAAGCACATGGCCAAGCTCAGCGTAACAGACGTCCAGAACTTCAAGGTCATGTTGCATGAGCTCAAGGAAGCGTTTCACAAGAAACGTGAAGAAGCCAAAGGTTCTCGTGAGCGCATGAAAAGTCTTGCTGCCAAGTGTGTTCAAGCTTACAATGAAGCTGAGAAACGCAAGGCACTTGGGCGTCCTGGCATCGACCCTAAGATGGCTGCCAAGCAGAAGAAGAAGCCATCTATGGATCAAACTGAACCATCCAGGCAGGAAGAACCTCGCATTGTCTTCCCTGCCAGTATGACAGGCGTGAAGCCTAAGGTCCCCACAGTGGCTTCAGAGCTTCAGAAGACCACTGATGATGCTCCACCCACCAAGAAGCGCAAGACGAAGAAGAGAGATCGGGCTGCTCCCACAGAGCCGCTTGTAGTCGAGCCAATTTCTGTTGCTCGTCCTGAATCTGCATACCAAGAACGTCGAATGATAGTTCATGAGCCTTGTCGGTGTCAAAACCGGCGGATCTCGGGTAGGGGGTCCCGAACTGTGCGTCTAGGCAGATGGTAACAGGAGACAAGGGACACGATGTTTTACCCAGGTTCGGGCCCTCTTGATGGAGGTAAAACCCTACGTCCTGCTTGATTAATATTTATGATGTGTGTTACAAGAGTGGATCTACCACGAGATCAAAGAGGCTAAACCCTAGAAGCTAGCCTATGGTATGATTGTTGTATATTGTATATCTGTCGACTAGCCTGGCCCTGGTTTATATAATGCACCAGAGGCCTAGGATAACAAGAGTCCTAGCCGAATACGCCGGTGGGGGAGGAGTCCTTGTCTTGATCGCCAAGTCTTGCGGAATCTTCCTTATATGCGGCAGCTGTCCGGACTGGCCCATGAGTATATGGCCTTGGGGGTCCTCGGCCCAATCTAACCGATTGGGGGACGACGTGGTGAGTACCCCCTAGTCCAGGACACCGTCAAGCCTGCTTCCACAGAGGCTCCTGAAGCTGAAGAAATTCCAGTTGTTGACCCCACCGCAGCTGAAGACATTGGTCATCATGACAATGTTGAAGATGATGAAGTCCTTCCTCAGATCAAACACAACGTGGTATCATCGCCTGTTCTTACGAACAGCAAACTCATCAGCATTGGTCGTCCGTTGACGCCAATTGCTCATGATGACTCATGGGCTAATCACCCACAAGACTCCCCCCGTCAAGCAGAAACACATGTTACTCCCCCAACTCAAGTCACCACTCCGGTGAATAAAGATGAAGACTTTGTGGCCCAACCAACTCCATCTCCACAAGCGTCACCAGCGTTCCGCAGGCTTCGCAAAGGACCAAGGCCACAGGTCACTTTGTCAAGTGTTCCAGAAGGAGAAGAGCGCCAATCAGTTTCACGCCAAGTATTTCCTGAAGCCTCTCCAACTGTGAACAACCCTGAGTCTGAAGCCAATATGGCTGAAGATATTCTGGCTGCATCAGCCGATGACCAAGTAGAACCAAGAGAAGAAGAAGAACGTGTTGCTACACCCCCTACCAACCAAGTTGTTCTCGAGGAGAACATGTTTGACCCTCCAGCTACTCAAGTGGAGGTTAACAACATTGAGGCGGCCACCAACACCAACACTGAAGCCAATGACGTTGTCATGGCTGAAGCTAATGTGGCGCCTGAAGTCAATGCTGCACCTGATGCCAATCTGCAGCCTGAAGTCACTGCCACTGCTCCTGTACCGCCTCCCAGGCCACATACTATTGAGCAAGCATACAACTATGGTTAGCTGGTCACTGTCAGATGGCCTATTCTGGTTCCTCCTCCTGCTGCTGGTCCGCAATTTGACTATCATGTCGCACACAAAGCCATGGTCCGGAAGCGAGCCAAGGCGCCCAGGTTTCCAGTGCATCGCCACGTCACCAGGGTCCTTCAATGCAAATGGCTTCATTGCGCACAACACTTTCTTTGATAGCGCCAAGAACCCTTATTCCAAGCCAAGGATTTCATCAGATCGGTTCTAGAGCTATCAGCAGCGCATTTATTATTCATGTGTTATTTATGATCAAGGGCGCATCTTCCCTCATATGCATATTGACTGTGAAGCCATTGCTGGATTGCCTTGCCTTGAAGAAGCCCTTGACTGCTTCCGTGATGCTGGACTGCTGAACTTTGTGGCTGATAAGGAGCATTGGAATGAAGAACTTCTGCTTCAATTTTGTGCTACCCTCCACATTCACGGATACAACAGGGATCCGAAGACTTGGGTCCTTGAGTGGATGACAGGCAATGTCCATCATGAAGCCAAAGCTTTTGACATCATTGAGCTAACCGGCCTGCCCACTCCAGGAGAATTATATGAACCTGGTTGTCAGCTTCACCGCAATGCTTTGGAGAGTATCTTCCATAAGCCAGAGCCCAACATGAGCCAAATGTTGAGCATGATGAAGCCTCTGCCTCATGACGCTGATTACCCAAAGGAGTTCTTTTTCGAAGACCTAGAGTATCTGCCTCGCACTATCTATCACATCATCAGACGAACTCTGTTGCCTGTCAAAGGACATTCTTCAGCTGCAAAACTTGAAGGAGCAACGAAGACTTTGGTCTTTTATATCTTCAATGGCATCAACTTAAATGCTCAAGACTTCTTTATCGAGCGATTGGCTGCATCGACTCGATCTCTTTGGGTGAAGGTCTACCCTCCGTGGGTCATGCGTCTCATCAAGCTACACTCAGCTGTCAACTATCAGACCTCTGCTCGCAATCATCTGATCTTTTTGCCAGAGGTTGATATGTCAGTTGAAGCCATATACCCAAAGCCTGTCAAGGAGCCTGTTTGTCTTCACAATGCTGATCACCAAAGCTTCATGCAACCCATTGAAGGAGTCCAGGCAGTCACTCGTGTTTATCCTTTGGCTGGCAATACACGCTTACCTCACCGTGCTCAAACTGAAGCCACTGAAAGTACTATTGCTCAAGAGCCTCGGAAGCGATCTCGTGTTCTCAATGACCGAGAGCTTCTCGTTGCTCTACATCAGAAACAGGATAAGCATCACTATTGGCTGAAGCGCCAGATGCAAAGCCTCTTGGTGGACGTTAATCGCATTCGCAATCATGCTACCAAGAATGCCTTTGTTACACATGAAACCTGTCAGAGGTCATGGAAGAGTTTGACATTGCTAAGTGCAGAAGCAGATCTTCAAGAGGATGGCTTCACTGAGAGATTCAAGTTTGATTCCACTCCTCCAAGGAATGTTGTTTTGCATCAAAGTCCATCTCTTGAAGACTCTGATTATTCCTCCTCCATTGCAACTGTGAATGCCAGAGTGATCGATGATCAAGATGATGCTACTTCACCACCTCCAACGCGTATCGACACTGCACCAAGTTCGTCTGCACCGCCAAACCCCGACGCTGACCCTGCAGCTTCTCCTACTCCTTCTGGAACGAGTAGAGGCTCTATGTCTTCAACAATTTTGGTCCTTACTGACAAAAGGGGGAGAAGCATATGATTTGATAGTCTTCAAGCGAGTCCATATGGGCGGTTGCTTTATATTTTGCCTAGTGTTTACAACTCTCGCTTTTGATACATTTGGTTCCTTGAGTTGTAACACTTAAACTTGATGGTAAATCGCTACATTTTACGATATTACGTATTTGCGATGATAAATTCCGCATGTGCGATGATAAATTCCGTACTTAGTCATTTTGCAGATGTCCATTTTTTGATATGCATATCATTATCCTCGTCATAAGTTGAAGAGGATCTCCACAAGTACTACCTACCATGTGCATTTGCATTCCAAAAGAAAATTACTTATATGCACATCTTCAAGAGGAGCCTTTTGCTACTTATGACGACAATACCTTTATCCTTTACAATTTCACATACTGTTATCCCCGTTGAAAACTTCAACCAGTTTGTCATCAATCACCAAAAAGGGGGAGATTGTGAGTGCATCTAGTGACACCCCTAATTGGTTTTGGAGTATTGACGACAAACCTGGTTGAGGGACTAATGTGTTTGTGAGAATTGCAGGATAACACAGGTAGTAGTCCCTCATTGATTCGGTTTACCTACCAGAGATGACCCTAAAAATGTATGAAGACATTGAAGACAATGGTGGTATGTGAAGATATTCACTTTGAAGACTATGACAAGAGAAGGCATTGCGTGAAGACTATGGAGCGCGAAGACTTAGTTGTTTCGTTGTTTCCTTTTCTTCTTTGTTGAGTCGTAGGAACCACCGTACTGTTAAGTGGGGTCCCAGTGAACAAAGTCAGAGTGACTGAAGTGATGCTCAACCAAAATCCTATGTCTTCGAGCAAAGACAATGAGAGAAAATCTTATCCAGAGCTGGATGAGTCATCTTTACTTGTAGCCCAAGTAAAGTTGCCGCGTTTCTTTGAAATCTGACCCATGGAACACATGTCAGTTCCTTAGTGACCCAGGGTCATTTCAGACAAATCAGGTCGGGTTGCCTAGTGGCTATAAATAGCCCACCCCCTACACCATAAATTGGTGGCTGCTCAGAGTTAGTGCACGGCTTTTGTCGTTTGAGAGCAACCCACCTCCGAAGCTTTTGAGAGAGAGAAATCCTTGCGAGGACAAAGCCCAAACACCCAGAGCCAAAGAGTGTTAGGCATCACTAAAGTCTTTCTGTCTGCGTGACCCGAAGACTTGTTACACTTGAGGACTGTGGATCATCCGGCCGGTTAGGCGTCGCGTTACGAGCATCCAAGAGTCATTGTGGATCACCGGTGAACGAAGTCTATGAAGGTTTGGAAGTCTACCTTGAAGACTTACGGAGTGATTAGGCGAGGACTGGGTGTCCTTAGCTCAAGGGGAATAAGGTGAAAACGCGGTCTTCTGAGTTAAATCTTAGCCTCCCTAACCAGACGTACAGTTGTCACAGAAACTGGAACTGGTCCAACAAATCCTGTGTCCTCAACAAGTGACTGGTTCTATCCTCTTCCTATCTTTGCTTATAGTTTGTCTTCGTGAGGTCATTGCCTGCTTGCACTACTTGTTTGACTTCACTGTGTGACTACTATCATTGTTTGGCTTCATACTATCTTCCATCCCGATCTTTACTACCTAGCTGCTATTAGTCTTCGTGCTTTTACTTCATTGCATACTTGATTATGGCTTGCTTAGTGTAGTCTACCTTTCGCTGCATATCAATAGGTTCATTTCTATTGTTTGTCTTCGAAACTCTCATGTTTTGAAGACTTCCATAAAAATCGCCTATTCACCCCCCTCTAGTCGATAACTAGCACTTTCAACAGGCCATAGATACTCTAGGTCTTCCGCAAAGAATTCCTTTGGATATTCAGCGTCTTGAGGCAGTGGCTTCATCATGCTTAGCATTTGGCTGATATTTGGCTCAGGCTTCTGGAATATGCTCTCCAATGCATTGCGGTGAAGCTGACAACCAGGTTCATAGAGTTCACCTGGAGTGGGCAGGGCAGTAAGCTCAAAATATCTTGGGCTTTGGCTTCATGGTGTACATTGCCTGTCATCCACTCAAGGACCCAAGTCTTAGGATCCTTGTTGTAGCCGCGAATGTGAAGAGTTGCATAGAATTGTAATAGAAGCTCTTCATTCCAATTTTCTTTGTCGGTCACAAACTGCAGAAGGCGAGCATCTCTGAAGCAGTCGAGGGCTTCTTCCAAGCAGGGCAGGGCAGCAAATGGCTTCGCAGTCTAGACGCATGTGGGGAAAGATGCACACTTGATTGTATAAGACACAAGAATAGTAACTGCGTCGCTGATAGCTCCAGAACCGATCAGATGAAATTCTTGGCTTCGAATATGGGTTCTTGGCGCTATCAAAGAAGGTGTTGTGTGCTATGAAGCCATTCACATTGAAAGATCCTGGCAAAGACGCAGTACCTAGAAACCTTGGCAGCCTGGGCTTTGGCTTCTGGACCTGAGGCCTGTGAAATTGTGGTCCGGGAGCAGGAGGAGGAACCAGAATAGGCCATCAAACCATGACATGTTGACCGTGATCAAATGCCAGATCAATAGTGTGAGGACTTGGAGGTGGTACAGGAGCATCGGCATTGACATGGGCTTCAAGCTGCACAATGGCTTCAGGTGCAACATTGGCTTCTTGAGAACATTGACTTCAGCTGCAACATTGACCTCCACTTGAGTGGCTGGAGGGTCGGGCACAGACTCGTTCTCCTCGATAACAACTTCTTGGTTGGTTGGTGGTGTGGCAACTCGCTCTTCTTCTTGACGGGGTACTTGGTGGTCACCGGCTGATGCAGCCGGAATGTCTTCAGCAGCTTGTGCTTCTGACTCAGAGATGTTCGCGGTTGGAGTGGCGTCAGGAAACACTTGTCATGCCACTGAGCTTTGTTGCACTTCTCCTTCTGGAACGCTCGGCAGAGTGACTTGTGGCCTTCACTACAAAAAAAGACACATCAGTGACATTTTGGGCCGAACGAAAAAAAAATTGTCATACTTATGACACTTCTATGACGATAATTGTGACAAAACCCGGTATCATCATAGATGTGGTGGGCTCCTACTTCTATGACAAAAAATCATGACAGAAAATGGGCTTTTCATCCTGGGCGGGCCGGAGACACAGCTGAATGACATTCTTTGGGCCGTCCATGACAGAAAAAACCGTGGTACAAGCGAGGGCGAGGAAAATATCGGCGTGTTCCCGGTTACGGTGCTTGGTCGGGGCCGAGCGATGCGCGTTTCTCTCGTACACGCAAACGCGTGGGTGCGAGGCGTTGGGATCTAACTGAACCCGAGTGATTGCACTGCAGGCTACACGTTACCGAACCCGAGCAATCGATCGATGGCTGTTAACTGAACCCGATCGAGCGACTCCTTCGCTACTGCTGCTAACTGAAGCCGATCGATGCTGCCTCTGGATGAACAATGGCGTTCTTTGGGGATGAAACGATTCGATGGGGGTGGATGAACAGGACCCGTGGTGTTGCCTCTGGATGAACGTGAGTATTCTTTGGGGGGGTTGGATGAACAGCCGGTGGGGGTGGATGAACAGGACCCCGTGGTGTTGCCTCTGGATGAACAGGACCCCGATCGATTGAGCCGGTTGGGGCTGGATGAACAGGACCCCGATCAATCGAGCCGGTTGGGGCTGGATGAACAGGACCCCATGGAGGGCTGGATGAACAGGACCACCCCGTGGAGGGCTGGATGAACAGTAGATGGTGGAGGGCTGGATGAACAGTAGCCCGTGGAGGGGTGGTTGAACAGGAGCATGTGGAGACTTGGTTGAGCGATGAGTCGGTGGAGTAGCGCGCGGTGGAGGCTGGATGAACAGGAGCCCGTGGATGAACAGTTGCAGGTGGAGGCTGGAGGAGGTCGATGGTGGATGAACAGTAGCCCGTGGGGGCTGGAGGGGGTTGACGGTGGAGATGAACAGTATCTCGTGGAGTCCTGTTTTGCGGTACGCCATACCCCTCCCGATGAACAGGACCCCTGTTTCAATCGTAGCACTCCAACACAAGTTTGTTTCCTCCGTTTTGCGGTACGCCACACCCCTCCCAATCAACAGGACCCCATTTCGACCGTAGGAGGTCCGTTCCTCCGTTTTGCGGTATGCCAGACCCCTCCCGATGAACAGGATCCCATTTCGACCGTGGCCGGTCAAATACAAGGTCGTTTCTTCCGTTCTACGGTATGCCAGGCCTCGTTTCCATCGGCTGTTCCGTCCAAGCCCTCTCGATGAGCACGACGACGCATTTCCTTCCGACCCAGTCAGTTGGCTCCCCATGAACACGACGACGACGCAGTTTCTCCGTTCTGACCCAGGCATGTACACGAGCCCTCGCCGTACGTATGCGCGAGTAGGCGTTCGAGACCCTGCCCGTATGTACGTACGTGAGCGTATTTTCTTTCTTGCACACTGGCCGTTGTACATATGTGTACATGCTACGTGCGCGCCTCTACTACGACACGTGCGCGCCTCTACATCGACCAGTATGTACGTACACGTTCGCGACCAGAATGAGAATGCTACGTACGCTTCGACCAGGTGGGTCCCGACTGTCAGGCACTTCCTTGCCTACGAACATGTAGCTGGTGGGTCCCAGCAGTAAGGGGGCGAATCATTTTTTTTTTGCCCGGACGCACTTCCTTGCGTGCGCAGATCTAGCTGGTGGGTCCCAGCAGTGAGGGGGAAACATTTTTTCGCAAAATGTGGCCCGTCCGGTGGGTCCATGCTGTCAGGTGGAGGAATAATTATTTTGTGCGTAATAAGGAGGCACTTCCTTGCTGCGGCCGTGGACCCAGTTGTCAGCCTCTCCACGTCTGATCCACGCCCCGATGGAAGCCGTTCCTTGACCACGTTGACCACGCCCGGCGCCGAGAGCACCAGGGTGGTGGGCGGCAGCGAGGCCTAGGAAGGGACGACGGAGCTGGGGAAGACGCGACAGTGGATGCCCAGCGTGAGGAGTATGAGGTTCACCGGTTCGCTCTGATTGTGAGGCTGCCGTCGCCGCAGAATAACAAGGGGTGTGGGTGAGTAGAGGGATGGCCTGGCCAGCGGTGGGAGTAATAGGGGGTGGTGAGGCCTCCGCCGCATCGCAGCCGACCACGGGAGGCAGGAGCACGAGGCACGACCGGCGCTGGTTTGGGCGGCTGGAGCAAGAAGACCAGAGGTTGAAGAAGCACTACGGCCGTTGGATGGACATCATACGGTCCTTTGGAGCTAGAATCGTGCATATTGACTAAGTTTACAAAGCCCTCCGTCCCGTCAACTTTGTAGGCCCACAAGTCGGCCTGCCACTATCTTTGGGTCCCAGCTAGCAGGGGGAGTATTCATTTTTTTGCGTAATAAGGAGGCACTTCCTTGCATGCGAAGATATAGCTGGTGGGTCCAAGCTGTCAGCGGCGGTAACGTTTTTTCGCGAAATACAGAGGCCCTTTCGGTGGGTCCTAGATGTCAGATGGAGGAATCATTATTTTGCGCGTAATAAGGAGGCATTTCCTTGCGTGCGGCCGTGGACCCAGCTGTCAGCCTCTCCACGTACAGTCCTCTTCAGATGCATGTCGGTCGTTGACCATGTTGACCAGGCCGCGCCGAGAGCACCAGGGTGATGGACGACGGCGAGGCCTAGGAAGGGAACGACACGGAGGCAGGGAAGACTCGGCAGTTGTTTCCCACGCGGAGAATAACAGCAGGTGTGGGTGAGTAGAGGGATGGCTAGGCCAGCGATGGGAGTACGGTGGGGCGGTGGGGCTGCTGTGGCGGCCTGACAGCCGTCCATGAGGAGGAGGGAGCAGGCAGTCCGTCGGTGCTTGTTTGAGCGGCTGGAGCAGGAAGAGCCGAGATTGAAGAAGCACGACGGCCGTTGGATGGACATCCAATAGTCACTACTTGTGCGTCAAACTTTTTTTTAGGAAAGCCTCAAATCTGTGGAAAACATCATACAGCCCATCTGCCATTATTTCTAATAATTTACAGCCCATTTGCTAATTCTTAAGGTTTTTTTGGAGCCCATATTCTTTTTGTTAGCATTACAGCCCATATTGTGGGCACGGTAAAAAAATCATACGAAATTTTGCATATTTCGGTGCGGTCCGAACTGTTTTTAATCCCAAAATTTCGAGTCACATTCAAACTAATTTTAAAAATATATGTATATCAATATAAAATCCAATAAATTGTCCAGGCATAAAAATCAATGCAATTTAAAATCTCAAAATGAAAAAAAGAAATTTGAAACTAATTGCCGGTTTGATGTGTTTTAAAAATGTACAGCCCATTACATTTTCTCGGCCGAATGACACTCTCCTCTTCTTGAAAGATTTGTAGCCCAACAGGCCTAACAAAGCGACTTACTTGGCAAATCACAAAAAAACTGGGTTGTGGCCGTGGACCCAGCTGCGGCCGTGGACCCAGCTGTCAGCCTCTCCACGTACAGTACTCTTCCGATGGAAGTCGGTCGTTGACCACATTGACCACGCCGCGCCGAGAGCACCAAGGCGGTGGACGACGGTGAGGCCTAGGAAGGGGACAACGTGAAGCCGGGGAAGATGTGGCAGTGGATGCCCAAGTGGAGAGGAGTACGACGGTTCACTGGTTCGGCTGCGGTGTGAGGCCTTCGTCGCCGCATAATAACAGGGGGTGTGGTGAGTGGAGGGATGGCCTGGCCAGCGGTGGGAGTAGTATAGGGGCGGTGAGGCCTCCGCGGCAGCACAGCCGGCCAGGGGAGGCAGGAGCAGGCGGCACGACCGACACTGCTTTGGGCGGCTGGAGCAAGAAGACCAGAGGTTGAAGAAGCACTAAGGCCGTTGGATGGACATCGCACGGTCACTGGAGCTAGAATCGTTCATATTTACTAAGTTGACAAAGCCCTCCATCCCTGTCAACTTGGTAGGCTCACAAGTCAGCCTCCCACTATGCTGGGTTCCAGCTGGCAGGGGGAGTATTCATTTTTTTTGTACGTAATAAGGAGGCACTTCCTTGCGTGAGAAGATAGCTGGTGGGTCCGACCTGTCAGCGGGGGGCATGTTTTTTTCATGAAATACAGAGGCCCTTCCGGTGGGTCCTAGATGTTAGGTGGAGGAATCATTATTTTGCGCGTAATAAGGAGGCATCTCCTTGTGTGCGGCCGTGGACCCAACTGTCAGCCTCTCCACGTACAGTCCACTTTCGATGGATGTCGATTCTTGACCACGCCGCACCGAGAGCATCAGGGTGGTGGACGACGGTGAGGCCTACGAAGGAATCGACACGAGCGGGGGAAGACGGCTGCCCACGCGGTGGAGAGTACGAGGGTTGACTGGTTCGGCTGCCGTCGCCGGAAAATAACAGGAGGTGTGGGTGAGTAGTGGGATAGACAGGACAGGGATGCGAGTATTTGATGGGGCCGTGAGGCCTGCCCGGCAGCACAGCCGACCACGGGAGGCGGGAGCAGGCGGTTCTGGCGGCGTTGGTTTGGGCGGCTGGGGCAGGAAGATCAGATACTGAAGAAGCACGATTGTCGTTAGATTGACATCTAACGGTCTGACGCTGGTAGAGTCGATTGTTGACTAAGTTTCTTTTTTGATAAACCTTGTGTACGCATGAACTTAGTAGGCCCACAAGTCAGCCTCCAAATCTGTGGCAGACAACATAGAGCCCATTTGCTATTTTTAATAATTTGCAGCCCATTTGCTAATTCTTAAGTAATTTATTACAGCCCATTTTCTGCCCAGGACCACATTCAAAAATTTCAACCTTATTTTGCATATTTCGGTGGAGTCCGAACTTTTTTAATCCTGAAATGATAAACATTTTTTAAGAACTTTTTGATTTGCCAAAAAAATCATTTTGTTTCTGTAAGCAAATAAGATGTGGGACAATTGAGTTGGTTTAAGGGAAAACCAGTGGTAAAAAAAATTAGCGCTGGGAGGGAAAACAACAAATAAAATAAGATGTAAATATGAAAAGGGAATTTTATGTATTTTCAATATAATGATACGTGTATATGAACTGGTAAAACTATAGGTAGAGATTAGAAAATGGATGTAGGACATGCGTTTCAAGAGGAAAATAGAACTGGGCTGTGTGTTTGATTCAGTAAAAAAACTGCCTGCGGATGTTGTAAGACAAAATATAACTACTTATTTGGCGGGCCAAAGGCCAGTAGATACCTGCTGGATCTTTGTGCCCCGTTGTCGTCATGGGCTGGGCCTGTTAAAAACAAAACCAACCCTGGGCAGTCTACAGCCCAGTTGAAACTTGCTCGACCTGAAAAAACAATATGCGTGCTCAATAAACGAGAGAATTCTGCAGGTACGGACTGATAACTGGGATGCAGCAGGGATATTGTTTTTTCATCGTGATAATAAGAGCATGCACTTGTTTCAAAAAAATTGGAGAACTGGGAATTAGAACGACAGGTGCTTATGCTACCCATCAAGTAAAAATCAGGTGCCTGAAAATTCGTTTCGAAACAAATGATTCAGCTTTATTCCATGTCGACCCTCGGCATGATGGTTGGAAGCAAATGGCAAGTTCATACCAAAAGATCGTTAACAACCATACCAACTTGCGGACGACAAGGTAGTACAAGTACCAATACCAAACTAACTTATAATCTTTTTACTCCTGGCCCTAGTGTTCGTTTGGTAGAAAATCTTGCAGAGGACCAGCTACTGCTCCTTCTCTTGCTCCAGGTCCCCGAGGTGGTATTGATGCATCACCCAGTTGGTCCTCTGCTGGTCGAAGTTCTTGTTGGTGTGCAGCACCAGAACCTTTTTGCTGCTCGACTGTCGGTCGTTGACCATCACCGGCAAGGTATTGCCGGTGTTGTGCCACATTGCGTGCATTCCGCGCTCCGACTGTATCTTGCGACGCGTCCATGTGCCCCTTTTGAACGCCCTGGAATTGCGCTGGAAGAACTGCTTGCTTAGGCCACTCAATGTGATACTTGAAGTATTGTCGAATACAGGTTTTAGTGTACGTAGTTGGCATTTTCATAACATCTTTGGCATGTTGCAATCACTTGTTTCAATTTTTATTAACTGTCAAATTGTAATTGCTTCACCAGGTATGCATCTAAAAATAAAAATAGAGCTATAAACAAAGGAATGTGTTTGTGCAAGTAGACGACCGATCGGTGTCTTACCTGGAAGTTTCTCAGGATGGGTGTAGCATATGTCGTGCTCGCTGTCTATGCTTGGTATGAACAAATCGATGAGAGGGTGAGATCTCGCTGCCAAGACTCACTTTGGCCTCAAGGTGCTCGATCAGCTCCTGATCCGTGGGATCGAACTTGACGCCAGCCGGCAGCACCGGCCAATCCTTCTTCGACTTGCATGGGTTAATTCCGGTTATATGGTACTCAATGTATGATCAATCGACTGTTTTAAGTGAATGATGAAAGATTTCGACAGATAAGTGGTACTCCAAATCTGAAGTCCAGAATACCCGAACACGCCGCCGGGATTCTTGTGTCACCTCACGCGCAGCGTGTTGTCACGTCAACTCAATGTGTGGACATGATGAATATTTTAACCGACGTATACTAGTACTGCTACTGTACTACTTACTAGTCGTATTTAGTGTCACATTTTAACCATAGGTTTGACTAACAAGTACGCACTTGAAGCCTAAGTGATATATATATATATATATATATATATATACATACATATATATATATATATATATATATATATATATATATATATACTGCACAGCATCTCCATCATCATTATCAGTACATCCTGCGCAGGTGAGTAAGGATGCACTTGATCCTAGAAAGGTGTTTATCCTTCAAACTAGAGGAGTGCTTCAAACTAACAACAATACATAATATCCAACAAAAGAGGGTCGTGCTACAGCAGTAGAATACATGGCTCAGTCTACATATCAGTACGAATCTAGTTGTGCATATTTGCTGTTGGCATGAACCACATCGCCGCATGTCGGGTTTGCAAAAGCCATCCATCACATGGAATCTTGATGCCATTCACACACTGAAGATTACCTGGCAACAAGCTGTGTCGACGAATCTCTGGATATGGTGATTCATAAAACCCATGGTATGATGTGTAAACACAGCCCCCCTGGCGAATGAAAGTTGCATAGCACGGTAATCATCGCCGGTGATATGATTGATGATTGGTTGGATGATCGGATAATTGAGCCTGAGGAACATGGAGTGGTTGCCGAGGCTGTAAACCCGCCTCGATTGAATCGCTGGCCCAACGGAGCTGGGATCTTTCTCGAACACGAAGCAGCCATGGCCATCAATGTCACGAACGCCCCAGGCATTGTACTGCATGTGGTTTGATGAAATGGTTTGGTCAATTTGGTACGTGCAAATGAGCATCAAATAACCACCGTTAGCTGAACGAGCGATAAACCACCACCCATCGGCTGGTAAGATTCCAGGTCCTGGAATCATGAAGGCCAGCGCATTTGCGTTTGCTGTAACAATTCAAATTGGAGACCAAAAGGAAAAAAATAAACAATCATGTTTAGAGTATGTGTGGAATTAAGATTATTATAACAGTGACACATATGATAGACAGAGAATTGCAATGCCGTGGTCATAATCATACCCCAAGTTTAAAAAAATAAGCCAATGGCTTTCATATTCTAGCAATATATCATGGTTCAAACATCATGTAACAATGAGAGGAAAACAGATATGACAGGGCCTACTCATATTCTACCATAGCACTTAGTACAGTTATCATATCAACTCTAAGCAATAACATGCGTTGTTATGAAAATCCTAGAAATGAGAGTAACATATAGCAATCATGAGGTTATACTCATAATATCTATTCTAACAATCATTAGATACCAATTGTTCTCATATCAACTCTAACAATAACATGTGTGGTCATAAAAATCTAGGAAATGAGAGGAACATATAGCAATGATGTGATTGTAGACATACTATATATTCTAAATTTGTAACAATGAACAGGCAGTCGTATTCTTAAGGTAAAGATGAGATGAGATAGAACAATTACATGATGATAGATTCCACCAGTATAGGCAGCCAATCTGTGCGTCGACCGCATAAATGATGCCATCGTGCACTATAGCATCAGACAGAAGTGTTGGGTAAAGAGGATCGACGATGAGCCATAACCATGTACGGCGACCGGATTCCAGATAGACTAATCCCATGTTGAACACGGCAATGAGCTTGTAATCCTTGTAGTCTTCTGATGGTGTGGGCACTTTGCAGATTACAACCTTCAGCAAACAGAGGTCGAGCCAAAAGCTCGACGCGTCTCGTGCGTAGTAGGCAGGAGTGTCCGGCGGGCCGCGAGGCTCGATGGTGGCGATATCCAAATATGGAAGGGTGATCTCTTGCTGGGTGTAGATATCCACGAGACGCTACGAACTACCGGATTGGTGGATGAGGACGATCCAGTTGGCCTTCATGCCCGCCCAGTAGTGGTCGCGCATGAAGGACAGGTGGACGGGTAGTGGTAGCATGTCAAGGGGCACCACGGCAACCTCCGTAGGATCGTCAAGTCGGTGTCTGGGCCACCTGCGAGGATCGGGCATCAGCAAGCAGGGTGTCTTGAAAAGAGCCGACCGGGTGCAGACGAGTAGACGATACAAAGACACCAAGCATGCGGCCAGACGGACTGTGCTGAGTAGGTCCATACGATTACAGATCTGCTCCAAGAGAACATCGGGGAGGGAATTCCAATCGTAGCTCTGCGTGTAAGTCGGTTCTGCCATTGGGGTTTTCGGTGCCTGCGAGCTAGCGGGGAAGTGGATTGAGCGGCGAAGAAGCTTCTCCTCGTGTGGCCGGCAAAGGAGCGGGGAGATATGGTATGCGCGAGCTACCAAGGAAGATAGCGCGGGCGGGCGAGCAATGAGCGGGGGGCAATGGTGTGCGGCCGACGATGGGGAAGAGAGGAGGAAGAAGAATAGAGGAGGAAGAAGAGTGGAAGACGGGGAACAAAGTGCGTTAAATCTCAGTTCTACTACTACTACCAGGATGTACCGTCCTTCGGAGTGTAAATAGTTACACCGATGACATGTGGGTCTACCACAAGAGGGCCCATATGTCAGTTAATGGAGGACAGAAGCGTGCTCTACTGGCAAACATGATGGCGATCTTGGGTAAGGCTGATTTAGTAACACCAACACGCTGGTTCAGCTTATTAATTAAGTGTCCCATCTGCTGCGGCGTGTATTGTCACTTCACTGCGAAGACTAGTTGAATAGTTCTCTCGGCCGAGATGGGGAATAATGGATCGCGAAGACTCCCTTTCTACATTATCCCTATGCCTCTACGCTCACTTCACTCATTTTGCTCCGTACATAGTCACTTGTTGAAATATCTAGAAAGACAAATACTCCGTATTTGGGAACAGAGGGAGGATTTTACTCCGTATTTGGGAACAGAGGGAGTATCACCATATGGAGGGAACAGAGGAAGCTTGAAATATAAACATGTCAATGGGAGGGAGTAAGCCCCATGCATGCATGCATGCATGCAACATGCAACACTCACACATACACATGGACGCACGCAACACTCACGCACCCATGCGGCACATAGCACATGACGCAACACACACGCTCACGCTCAAGTGCTCAACCTACTCCCTACGTCTGTGAAAGACTGTACATTTAGTGATTTACACATTGACCAGGGCATAATTAACGCCCAAAAGTAGCAGACTTATGTGTGCATGCGACCATTGAGAGAAGAAGATTAAATGAAGGTCGTCGCATGTTGTAATTAAGGATAGACATGTAGCCTATACCTAGAGCACAAGTTGGTGCATTAGTCAATCAATATCGATTTAGATCAAAGGCTAAAGGCATTGGAAGTGTAGATGAACTACACTCTTTGTTTTTTAGTTGATTTCTTTGCTCTGCCAACTGACAGGTGGGACCCAGAAACCAGGTGAAAATTTAACCAGTCAACAAAGTGCCACGTCGACTATGTGGCCGGTCAGTAGGGTACAATACGGTGCTCTATGATGAGCTAGTGATCGTATAATCACCGCAAAACTATATATAGTGACCGTAAAGAGCGTATTGTTACATACGTTGACCGCCAGTGTATTTTTCTCGTTTCAAATTAAGCCATTTTAACCAGAAAGGACGCAGTATGGACTAGTACTAGTACTTCTTTGATGTGTCCCGTCAACTCGCCGAACAAGGAGAAGCTTGCTTACTACGCCTCTCCCTCGCCCACATGCGCGGTGGTTCGCAGGACGAGGAGAGGGTTTTGACTACAGTGCCCTCTCCCTCTCCCTCGCCCTCGCCCTCGCGGTGGACGTGCAACAGTTCAATCGGTGTCAGATTGCCAGAAGCATAATGTGTACTGTAGTATCATCATTGTTGGACCTTCCGAAGAGGCGAAGAGCCAAGTGCAAGGTTCACACTGAGTATGAACTGTTGAACCTCCCGAAGAGGCAAAGAGCCAAGCGCAAGGTTTTATAGGAGTTGTCATGCTAGTAGGAGCGTACTACAACTATAGCGAACAATGCTACTGTATGATGCCGCCACGTCACGTATATCCAAAGCTGTGCCACCTTTTTTTCTCAAAGAGCATGTTGGAGCCCGTGCAACAACCACACAAGTTGCGCGTACACATAACACATTTACTAGTAATAAGTTCTAAAGGACAAATGCCAGTATGCCACACAATTTCATCTCCAATTCATGTGATAAATTTGTGCATGACTAGTCTACATATATTCACAGCGCTACCGTTCACAATTTACCGTACTCCACTTACACGTTATAGATGGGCTACATTGTCCTCCTCCAGGTTCTAGTCCCAGGTGTTCTTCATGGATGGCACGATCCATAGCGGTGGGCAACGGGAATCATTGTCGCAGCTTTCTAGTACGGTTCCACACGATAGAGACTCATCTAAGATGAAGCGGCATAAATCAGGGATAGCATGTCCCAGCATGTCGTTCATCCGGTGGTGTGCACTGAAGACACAACCATGCTTCATGAACGGCAGGCCTTTCGTGTCGTGCACTGAAGGTGGCATCCGCTTCACAATGGGGTAGTTGTCCCCAATGAAAAGCGAGTACTCTCCAAGAGTGTTCCTCGGCACCCACGTAACATCACAGGGGTCGAACTCGGCGCCGTTCATCTGGTACATGCGGCATCTCAGATCTGGACACATGGTGACGTACATAGTCAAGGTCCATGCATAATAATGTTGTGCTCAAATATGGCGGTCGATGTCTTGTGCAGCAAATAGTGCTACTCTGGTATAGAGGAAGTAAAATAACCGGCTTATTATATATATCCACTCTTGGCTACATGGATTAGATAGTAAGACATGGAAAAACAAAAATGGTGGCAGCTAGTGGGTTCAAGTCTTCGAGGGCCTAGCTAGCTATACGTGTCCTCCATGGTAAA
Organism: Aegilops bicornis; assembly: GCA_021605145.1. NCBI lineage: Eukaryota > Viridiplantae > Streptophyta > Magnoliopsida > Poales > Poaceae > Aegilops > Aegilops bicornis. Next base: position 109,146,810 of record CM038671.1, read on the forward strand.
AAAGTACTCCTACCAGTACGTAAGTAGAGTACTAGTACAACAATGAAAGAGAAGGCGAAAAAATGGAATACCTGGGTAGATGGTGATGGTCCGATCATGGTAGATTGCGTGACCATGTTGCACATCAGTGGAACCATGGGTAACGCATCGCTAAGATAGTTGATCCCACTAAGCCACAGTCAGCTACAAGGTTCCAGGTTAGACCGAATCGCGGATACAAATGCACATCCAGGATCGGCGATCTTATTTTGATCGCTGGATGACTGGTCCCTGCAAAATAATGGAGTACCGTTAGGGATGCAAATGATGGTTTGTGCATTCCGTTTGTAATTTCCCGTACCGTAGGATGGCAACCAGATGAAACAAGTCCCCTCGCTTGTCACCGTGAAGATGCGGCCTAGATGGCGCAGGGCGTCTACGAACGTGTAGGGGTACAAATCTTCCACCGCCAACATGCGCCAGCCTCTTCCGTTACTGCCTCTTGCACTGATGGCAATCCTTATGTCGAACACCACGATGAGATGGTAATCGTCGTAGCCGCGTCACTTTGCCGGTGGGTCCGCAATTTCTATCTTCTTCAATATCATGTAGGCATCATCATACATATTCAAGCCCAGCCAGTCCGGAAGGCCGATCCCAATGGTGGAGAAGGGGTCTACCGGAACGGCCGCCTTCTTGTGGATGTTGTGCAAAATGATGGTGGTATCCAGCCGGAGGTATGCAAGCCAATCTTCGTTGGCACCGACCCAGACCTATATATAAGACGGTGGGTAGCGGAGAAATTACGGGAAGGAAATGGAATAACTAAGTACTACATGATCAAACTCCATTACTGACCTGCTCATCGGACAAAATCCGACTACCTCTCAACGTCGGCAACTCTAGCGGAGTCAACATGCAACCATGGCCAGGGAGCGGTGGACTGTTCGAAGGATTGTCCCATAGAAGAACCTTCTCCTCGAGGACGCATGGAAGACCAACAAGCATGGCCTTTTCCCAAGCCATTTTAAGCACCGTCTTGAAAAAGTTGGTGCAGGAAGCACCGAGTCTTGTGGCGGTGAGGACATCGGAGCGGCGTGCGATTTCTCCCAGAGGATCGTCGTCCAAGGTCTCCCAGCCCCGACGAGGAGGAGAACCGCCTAGCGAATCCATGGGAGCAGCGACGAACTGCCTTCTCTTCGGGGGGAGGGGAACTGGCGAGGAGGAGATAAGAGCGTAGTAACAGCAGGGCCTCGTCCCTTCCAACTGTAGATCGTTCCTTAGCGAAGGGGTGAGGCTATTATTTACTACTAGTACTATCATTATGGGACGTTATGGGATTGCATTCTACTGTAAATAATAGCACTAGTAAGAAATTTTTGGCACTAGCTAGTAGTTTTTGGAGTGGATTAAGAAATTTTGGGTATGTTTTTGCTATTTTTTGTACACGCCAACTAGTGTCAAAAAACGTCTTACATTATATGACGGAGGAGTACGATTGCATCAGAAGCGATTAGTACTACTTTCTCAACTAGTAGTGCGATGTCTTGTACTTCTAGTATAGTGCACCAGTTTTGAACTCTTGAATCTCGAGGGCAAAGGAGCTACAATTGGAAGTGGAGGGTACTATCGTTCTCTAGAACCATTGCTTTGTACTATCAATGCAGGAAAGTACACCTGCGTAGTGGCCTAGTGGGTACTCTCGGTGCTCTATTCAGCCACTCCTCTCACGCACACACACTAGCAGCCTGTTTATCAGCGACGGTTACTGCGGGGCCAGAACATTTGAGTTATTTGATACAGCGAGACTAGGCTTTTCGCTTCCATTTGTGGAGGTGTAATGGATCTCGTCAAACTTTGTTAGTAGTTTCTTCTTTATGAATGAGATGAAGCAAAGTTTTTGCCTCCGTTTCAAAAAAACACGTCAAGAGAGGAATTTATTTTATAGTAGAGACGATAATGGAGTGAAGTCCATGCGTGCAACGCCACAAGCTACATAGTAGTAGTAGAGCACTTTACGTACAGAGCCATATTGCACAGTTCCCAAGGCCCCGCTAGGCTTTCCTGGCTCCTCGGGCTTAATTGGGAGGCGCTAGTTTAAATATGATACTAGCTGATGAGGAAGCTGCAAGCGAGGTGCGGCTAGGGCGAGCACGCGAGCCACGAGATGCTGGGAAGGAAAACCCGTTCACGTGGCTAGTCTATCCAGTGCACCCACATTGTGGTGCCGCACATCCGTTTGACTTCAAAACTCAAACTACCCGTGTAAAATATTGGCTCATGGTGAAGTTACTATTTAAAAAAAGGCGGCCGTGCGTTCGGCCGAGATCGAACCCACAAAACGAGGTATACACTCCCGCGACCACTAGTAGTAATCGTTGGAGTACAACGCAACCTAGAATCGCCTTTTGTCGCTAGTAGTACATTGTTCCTTACAAGAAACCCCTAATAATGCAAGAAACCACTAATAATGCCAAGAAACTACTACCACTTGCCTACGTGGCAGACTTAAGATAATACTACCTTGTCAACCATTGTACATGCTCTTACCAACCAGCCCTACCAAGAAACGACTACTCTACAAAGTGCCGTTATAGGCACGTTTCAACCCATGGCCCTGTTTGGATACATTTGTTGTCAATCTAACCCTGCCATCCAAACATCACTTTGGTTAGAGTTAGTTCAGGGTTAGAATCTAACCTCTGACTTAGAGTATCCAAACAAGACCCATGTCACCCATTAAGTCAATGCCTTCTATTCGACCGGGCGTTATGACTTGTGAGACCTACATGCCATTCTGCACAAAAATCCCCGAGTGACCTCCTACCTCAGGCCCATCCACCTTGTCATCCTCGGCCATGGGACGCAGCTACCGCCGCCGGTAGAAGGCGAGGTCAAAACCGACGGTGGTGCGGAGCCCATCTTGCGGCAGCCCGGATGCCAGCTCCGTCCGGTGCTCGCGGCCGCTAGCTAGCCAAGATAGCTCCATCCAGCTGCTTGTCTGCAAGGTTTGCTAGCTAGATTGGCACGGCGGCGCGACAGCTTGCTCGCGCGCGCCGCGCTAAGGCCAGCCATCTGGCTCAAGCGAAGGCCAGCGCGGTGGCTTGCTCGCTCGTGAGTCACGCTCGGGCCAGCCTGCCAACCCGTGCGGAGGCCAGCGCGACGTCCGGCCCGTCCGGCGGCGCGGTGGCCAACTCGCTCATCACCGGCGCCACCAACGAACACGCATCAGTACGGTTTGAAGTAATGTTCAGGAAAAATAATGATTTGAGGGGGAATAACAGGATAGAAGGTCAGATGTGGGTCCCTCGTGTCAACGGTCAAACAAAATGTGTTGGTTTAAGCTGCCTCGTCAGCACGGACGTGTGGGCCAACCCTGTCATAAATGGGTTTAAACTAACCTAATCGGTAGGTAGTAGTTTTTGGCGTGGATTAAGAAATTTTGGGTATGTTTTTGCTATTTTTTGTACAATAGATTCTTCCTAGGGCTGGTTGAAAGTGGTAGTTTTTTGTTAAATACTCTACATATTGTAAGTAGGAGTGAAAGTTAAGCTTTGGAAGCCAATAAGCAAGGCTAGTTACATAGTGCATATGTGTACATGATTGAAAGTAAATATCAACCATGAGTGACTAATATCTTGATGGAAAACTCGAAACTATGGAAGACTAGGGAAAAAATTGCATGGTTGGAAATACTAGCAATGTTCATGTGCGTTGCAATGAATCATAATTAGAATAATACTTATTCACAAACTTGGTACAAAACATTCTAATTTTGATATACATATATCACTAGATATATATTATGTTTCAATTAGAATATATTCCTTGGGGTGTTTTGGTGAGGTCAGGGAGGGATGTGGTTGGTTTTAAGATACTAATTATGGGTTTTTCTGCAAATTGGTAGACAAGTGGGATGTTTGTGAGAAAAGGCAACAACTTACCTCACAGTCATTAGATGTAGATCTAATGGTCACAAACGACGGATGGCAGACACACCATCATCACCAACTTAGTCTTCTATAGGAGTACTAGCAAGATCCGTGCATTGCATGGAACATCAAGATGCATTTTTTTATAAAAACACTTGTTGTGATTGACCCATGCGGGAGTAATCACATGTGTAAAAACTAATGATATCTCAACAAATAGGAGATAAGGTGAAGAGGAGTGGGGTGTGGTGGTGATTGGTGGTCGGACTGAGCGGAGGGCATGGGGATTGACGACGCTGGCAGCGGCCACCAGGCCAGTTTGTTCCAGAGGCATGGAGAGAGAGAGAGAGAGAGAGAGAGAGAGAGAGCTAGCGACAGAGAGAGAGAGAGAGAGAGAGAGAGGAAGAGAGGGGGCGAGAGAGGGGGCGTTTGTGTCCATAAATGGCGTATAGATAGGGAGACAATGTTGATGTTGTTTGAAATTGGCCTATGTACGGAGACGCAAGGGAAGCGAGTCATCTTGTGTGTGATAGGGACTTCATGAGAGATCTAGAATAGATGGTGTAGAGAACAATGTGCGAGATCGAGAACAATGATACATTAGGGAGCTATGGAAAGAGTCACGACTTATATGTATCTGAGGGAGGAGCTGGGAGAATGCATGTGGGAGAGATAGAAAGAGGAGAGTGGTGCACAAGGAGACAAAGTGTGCTTGTTTTGAAGTGGGGGTGGTGTGTGAGGTGAGTGTGCGAGAACCACATAACTAGGGAGATAGACGATTGGGGCGACGTTTTGTGTGTATGGGAAAGATACACTCTACATAGTGTGTGTGCTTGGGAAAGAGAGCTGCCGGGAGACCTAGCTAGAGAGTGGCGGAAGAGATATGTGCATGCCCAAGAGATAAAGTGATAGAGACCTATATTGGGGTCCGAACTTTAGAAGAGAGAGGGGTGTTAATGTGCTCGTGTGTTGGTGTTTGGGGGAGAGAACGACTTCTCTGTGTGTGGGGGTGGGCGACGAGGGTAGGGGGTGGGCGACGACGGGGGGTTGGCTTCAGATAAAGAGTGAGGTGTCTATATTTGAGGGACTTTAGCGTAATTGAGATATACATGGTCAATAGTGTGTACACTCAAGGTTGATCAATTTGTTTCACAGTTTGGACTAAGAGATAACGATACTTTTGAACATGCGTGATATACTTTGATGTACCAGAATTACAAACCTAAGATTCGAATTTTGGGATTCGAATCCATCATTAGCTTTTGTAATTCATTTAAACGGAGGTACATTTTTAAGCCAGGATTTCATGATTTCAAATTCATATATCAAACCTAGAGATATAGACATACGGGCATGTTCAAACTTTATAATCATCCACTTTATTCATACACATACACATTTTTGCTTTTGTCATCATATTTAGGATAAACACATTTGGAATTTCATTTGAATTGTACCATATGATGGTATTTGCTTGTAGTAGCTCAATGATCCATATTTGAATTGAATGGACAATCTAAGTTTCGAGTTGGAGACATTGATTTTCAAAACTTGCACTTTTTTTGCGTGCAAAACAAACAAATTCTCGGCCATGATATCATAGTCGGCCATACAAGAGCAGAATATAATTTCAGGCGCCAAAAGCTTTCAAACTTCCCGCTCACATCGAAATATCTCCCGCCCGAAAGTTTAGCCTTGCGATATTCCTGTTTTACCCCTCCCACATAAACAGAAAAGGGCTGCTTTGGTAACTCCATTGTTTTCCCCTCTTTGCCCCCAACATTCTTCCCTAGAGCCCCTCCCCTTCCCCTCCCCGACCCCCCCCAACCACGGCAAGCCGCCGAATCTAGTCCTCCACCGCAGCGGTGGACCTCACACCCCGACGGATCTACCTTCCGCACCTTGGAACCCCCAACTGCCAACTCACCACTTCACCTGTAACACCCCGGATGTAACTTTCCACATTTGTAACTCCAACTCTTGCCATTTTCGGCATTGTGATATGATATTCCCTCCGTGGTTGGGTTTTTCTTCATTTTGCATTTTGTCCATGTCATGCATTTTATATCATGTCATCATGTGCATCGCATTTGCATACGTGTTCGTCTCATGATTCGAGCATTTTTCCCGTTGTCCGTTTTGCAATCCGACACTCCTATCTTCCCCATGCCGCCCTTTTACGCTTTTTTCCGCAAAGCGGGTACTAAACCTTCTCGAAATGGACCGAGCTTTGTCTAGTGGCCTTGGTATACCACCCGTAGACCACCGGTCAAGTTTCGGTCATTTGGAGCTCGTTTGGTACTCCAACGGTTAACCGCACTCTCGCAAAGGCCTCTTTTAAGTTGCAGCCCAACACCCTCCAAAACAGCCCAATAACCCATCTAAGTCACTTCCATGCTCTCCGTCGTTCGATCACGATCGTGTGGGCGAAAACTACACCTCATTTGGACTCTCCTAGCTCCTCTATGCCTATTTAAACACCCCATTCTAAATCCGGATCAACCCTAGCCTTCCCTACCTCGCCGGACGAACGTCCATACCGCCCGGTTCGTCCGCCCCACCAGCGCCGCCGCCCTCGGCCAATCAGGTAGCGACACGTGGCCGCCGCCGCCTCGCCGCCCTGCTCAACCCGCCGCCCTTGCCCGGTCGGCCGCCTCACGCGCGCCCGGCGCCCGCCTCCGTGCAGCCACGCCGCCGCCCGGCGCGCTGCCATCACCGGCCGCCAGCCTCCCTCCGACGCCGTAGTCCCGCGCCCGCCGTCCCATCTCCGGCCGCCGGCACCCCTCCTCCGGCTCCTTCCGGCCGCCGGCGCCATCTCCCCCCTTCCGGCCGCCGTCCCCGCCGCGGATCCGGCGAGCCGCCGCCGCCGTCGCCCGATCGGGCCGGATCCCGATCGGATCTCAGCCCGTTGACTTCTTTCCCCCTCTAATTTCTTCTAAGTTTTAATTCTGAGTTTATTTTGTGGCATTTGCAACGTAGCATATCTTTGCGTCTGTAGCTCCATTTTGCGCGTATAATATATCGAAATGTTCGCCTCGAAGAGTATATCATTTCATCTCATTGCATAATTTTCATTTTAGCTCATCTTGGTGCCCGAAATGCTGTTGGAAGAGGGCTATGTGATGTTAGTTTCTGTTTCTTAACAGAACTTGCACTTTTGTTATTTTTGCCATGATTGATGTGTGCGTCCTATGGTCTTGAGTCCTACATGTGTTTTGTAATATGCCATGCCATCTTTCTAGGGGTGTATGCCATGTATTTTTTTGATCTATGTGGTGACTAGCACAAGCATGCAAAGTAGGTGTCCTGATGTTGCTGTTTCCAGCTCTGTTTTGCTGATATTTTGATGCCATGTTAACTTGATGCTACCGAGAGATCCATGCATATTTTGAGATACTTCAGTAAGGATGTTTTGTTAAAAATGTCTTGCTCTATCCATCCATGTCCTTGTTTGAAATTATGGAGTACCATAGCTTGAGTCAATCGAGCTCTACTTTTGCTATCAAATGTTTCCTGGCAGATTGTTTACATGTTATTCAATTTTGCCAAGGTTGTTGTGGTTGATCCATGTATGCTATGTTATTGTTCTTGCCATGTATATCTTCTATGCCATGTCTTCTTGATGTATGTATGCTTAGTTTATCATTTAAGGCTCTGTAGTGAGTGCACTGAGCTTGTAAACATGCCTACTTGTTATCAGTTTTTGACATGCCATGTTGCTGAATCTGTTAACGGAACTTTCAATATTAACATGGGTGTTACTATATTTTCCGATCCTTTTTGGCTTATGGTCAGTAAGGGACTTTTGTTCTATGCTTTGATTAGATTCATGCCATGCATTATTTTGCTATTTTAAGTTCCTGTAGCATGTAGTTTTGTTGCTCTGAACATTGCAACCTGATGCTGTTTATGCCATGTCCAGCCTGATATTTTGTGCACTTTTGCCATGCTTGTTTGAACCTGTTATGATGTGATTTATCCGAAGCTCAGTGCTCATATTTTGTCGAGCATCTTATGTAGATCACTGCCATATACTTTGTTGATACGTTTGGGTGCAGTAGCTTAATTTCTTGTTGCTTGCTAAGTGGCATCATGCTGTTAATGGCAGATTTGTGCCATTCTTGTTTTGCTTGTCATTTCCAAACCGTGCATCCGATTCCGGTGATCTTTATATCAATTTCAACCGAAATCACCTCATCTTTCCAGTGGCATACTTGGTTTGCCAAGTTGAGGCCTGGTTCATCATTTTCCTTTCGGAGCGCACATACGCATTGCATGTCACATCCCGCATATCATGCCATGTTCTGCATCATGTTGATTGTGCATTGCACCGTGATTTATTGTGGTTCCTTTGTTTGTGTTCTTGCTTTGGGTAGAGCCGGGAGACGAGTACGTGAACGAGGAACCTGTTGAGAACGCCACGAGGATCAAGCTTTCGACAACTCGAGAACATTGCGTGCAAGATGACCATACCCTCTAAATCACTTCTATCTTTGCTATGCTAGATGCTCGCTCTTTTGCTATGCCTATGCTGCGATGCCTACCACTTGCTATATCATGCCACCCATATTGCCATGTCAGCCCTAACCATCCTTTCCTAGCAAACCGTTGATTGGCTATGTTACCGCTTTGCTCAGCCCCTCTTATAGCGTTGCTAGTTGCAGGTGAAGTTGAAGTTTGTTCCTTGTTGGAACATGGAGATGTTGTTCCTGATCGGAACATGTTTACTTGTTGGGGATATGACAATATATATCTTCTATAATTAATACATCTATATACTTGGTAAAGGGTGGAAGGCTCGGCCTTATGCCTGGTGTTTTGTTCCACTCTTGCCACCCTAGTTTCCGTCATACCGGTGTTATGTTCCTTGATTTCGCGTTCCTTACGGTTGGGTGATTTATGGGACCCCTTGACAGTTCGCTTTGAATAAGACTCCTCCAAAGAAGGCCCAACATTGGTTTTACCATTTGCCACCTAAGCCTTTTTCCCCGGTTTTCGCGAGCCCGAGGGTCATCTTTATTTTAACCCCGGACCAGTGCTCCTTCGATTGCTGGCCCGAACCGAGCAACCTCTTGGGGCCACCACGGGAAACTCGAGGCTTGGTTTTACTCGTAGCTTGACTTATCCGGATGTGCTCGAGAACGAGATATGTGCAGCTCCTATCGGGATTTGTCGGCACAATCGGGCGGCTTTGCTGGTCTTATTTTATTGCTGTCGAAATGTCTTGTAGTCCGGGATTCCGAGATTGATCGGGTCTTCCCGGTAGAAGGAATATCCTTCGTTGATCGTGAGAGCTTATAATGGGCTAAGTTGGGACACCCCTGCAGGGTATTATCTTTCGAAAGCCGTGCCCGCGGTTATGAGGCAGATGGGAATTTGTTAATGTCCGGTTGTAGAAAACCCGAAGTTGACCTCAATTAAAATACACATCAACCGCATGTGTAACCGTGATGGTCTCTTCTCGGCGGAGTCCGGGAAGTGAACACGGTGTTGGAGTTATGTCTGACGTAAGTAGTTCAGGATCACTTCTTGATCGCTACTAGCTTCACGACCGTGCTTTGCTCCTCTTCTCGCTCTCTTTTGCGATGTAGCCACCATATATGCTAATTAAACTGCGGCAGCTCCACCTTACTACTCTGTCCTTCCTATAAGCTTAAATAGTCTTGATCTCGCTGGTGTGAGATTGCTTTGAGTCCCGTGACTCACGGATACTTCCAAAACAGTTGTAGGTTCCGGCGATGCGGTGCAGGTGACTCAACCGAGCTCAAGTGGGAGTTCGACGAGGAACGTGGTCGTTACTATGTGTCTTTTCACGATGATCGTAGTGGTGCTCAGTTGGGACGATCGGGGATCTGTGTAGCATTTGGGGTATCTTCTTTATTTTGGTTCCGTAGTCGGACCTTGAGTGTACTCTGAATGATGGATGTTTATTTATGTTTTGTGTGAAGTGGCATTTGTAAGCCAACTATGTATCTCTTTCCCTTATGTATTACATGGGTTGTGTGAAGATTACCTCACTTGCGACATTGCTTTCAATGCGGTTATGCCTCTAAGTCGTGCCTCGACACGTGGGAGATATAGCCGCATCGAGGGCGTTACATCACCGGAGCCGCTTTAGCGACTAGCTTGTACACCGCTCCAGATCTCCTTGACCGCCATCACGGTCCACCGCACCGGATCTGCTTAACCGGCGCCCTCGTCCACCACAGTGTAGGCCCTTCACTGACTCCCTCGTCCGTCCCTTCGCTGGCCCTTCATACAAGCCCTCGTCCGTCGCAACAGATCCGCCTCATTGAAAGCACTGCACAACGCGCCCGCCGAAGCCTTCGTCCACTGCACCGGACCCGCTCCACAGACGGCATATTCAACTCCACCGGCCCTGCTTTACCGATGTTGCAGCCTCATCAGGTTATTTTGATCTATACTCCTTCGGTTTTTCTCTTTATCGTGCAACTGTTCACTTACCACAGATGAGCTTTCTTGTATGTCGACAGGTGCCGCAACCGTAGCACCGGAGCCGCTTCAGCGACGGCGACAGCCGGCCCAAACTCAACCGCAACGCGAGCACCATCGACGATCCTTAGCTATCAAGTATGCCAACGATACCCATACGCCGCCGAGAATCAGGTACTATTATCCAACGGCGGGTGCCTACGTTCACTTTCTTAGCATAAACACCACACCTTTGAATTTCTTCAGGGCATCATTCAGTTTTTCATGAGAAGCGTTATTATGCTTGCACCTGTAGGGCCATACTTCTGGCAGTGAACATGTTACATGTGCTAAATTACATACCAGTGCACATATAGTTAATATGCTTTAGTTTTGTCCTAAGTATTACTGTACTTCCTAGATATCACTGCCTACTATTTTACTTCTTGCATGCTATATTTATGATAATGGTGTTGTTCTGATGCCACCTGTTGGTTCCATTAGACTGCTTCATGTTCTCTATGCTTTAGTACACATCAGCAAACTAGCATGTGGTTCCGCTGGTTTTTGTTCGTTTTACCCTACATTTTCTGATGCTAGCTATTACATCACTGCTACAAGCCTCTGTTCATTACTTTTTTGTGTGTTCTTGATCTTCCCAAGTTGCATGACTAATTTGATGCTTCTATTAATTATGGAGCTGCCAACCCCATCAAGCAAAATATTTGTTCTTTTGGGGCTGGCACCTCGAACAAGCATAGAAATAGAGGGAAGCAGATATATTGTCGTGTATGCACACACCCTTCTTTCATTAGTTTAGATGAACCATTGATGATCAATTCGAACCAGTGCATGCGATTAAAATTAATTTGACCTAAATAGAGGGTGCAAAATAAACTACAATAAGTAGATTTGCAACCATGGGATGCTGGCAATATCTTCAAAGAACATTGCAACAGCAGCGAGGCTTTCACAGCAACATATGGTAAGCCAGTGTGTTTTAGTACATGTGAAATGTAATGCGTGTGGGCTGCTTTCTTGGCTTGTGCCCTCAACTTGTAATCCTCTGAATAACAAATAGTTCAGCTTGGTTCCGCTTTCTGTATTGCTTAATTCAATGCTTGTTTGTTACTTGTTACGCTATACAGAGTTGGCCAATATGTCGTGATTACTGCTGTACTATCGTAAAGAAATGCATGCCTAGTTCATTTGAGTCCTTAACTTTTCCTCTGAACTTCATCACAAGACAGTCTTCGTAGTTTATATGAGGCCACAATGTTAAGTGCTTTCTCAGATTAATTCAACTGCTTAGATGCCTTGGCAACTTAAATATAGCGGTGGTACACTTCCTTTCAACTAGGGATGTCAACTGGGTCCCATTTAATCCCGATTAAAGTCCACTAGTGGTATGATAGTTCAAAAGAGTTTTTGATTTTTGAGGAAAACGAACCAGGGAGCTAGCAAAAACTAACTAGATGGGACTGGCGGATGTCATTTATTTGCCACTTACATCCCTAGTTTCATCTTACCATTTTAATTTCTTTTTGGCTGATGCTGCTTCGAACCATTTAAATATAGCTTGCCATGCTCGGCAATAATTCGTATGTCGTTTACCATGTAAGCTTACTGCGTGGATCATGCGATAACTATCTCTTACTTATGTCCAGCGGAAACCTTTCAGGATGCCATTCACACTAGGACACAATGTACAACCCCATAATCTATTTGTGGAAGCAGTGCGCCATCCATGTTACCATATGGTAGAAGTTCAGACCGTCGGAGAGCAGTCTGAGCACAGATATTATAGTTCTTGAGGCTCTACTAGAGGCAGAAAGAGATGGTGTGGCTGCCATGAATGAGGTAATCTCGATCTTGAAGCTGGAAATTATGTAATTAGCTGCACGCATTATGCAAGCAACCCAAGAACTGGAGGAAGTAAGAATGTTGCATTTGAAGACAGAGGAGGTCCTGCTGCTACTGCTATCTGAAGCCTAGGGTAATCCCACTTCTTCTTTAGATAGAAGTTGAAATTGTCATTAGATTATTGTACTTGCATGTTGTGTCATGTCTCTGAATGGATTATGTTGTAAGACCCCCTTTGTTGTCCATGTGTTGTAATGATCCGAATTTTTAGGCGAGGTAATCCTCAGTACTTATATGATTGACATAAGGTGAACTGTTTTTCGTGTGAGCATATTGTATTGGATGAAATAACTGTTTGACTCAAAGTGTATCCAACCTACCAAATTCGAAGATCGCGGCATTTCTAAATCATAATCATATATAAAGGTGGAATAAATCTTTGTTGTGGTTTTGAAGATAAATAACAAAACGTAGAATTATCTGTGGATATTCGTAATCGAATAAAAATTGGATTTGGATTTAGTTGCCAGGGCCCAGGGCAAATGTGAATGCTAATTCTCCCAAGTTTTGAACGAAACGGCTAAACACCCACTATCATTTGTGGGCTGCCCGAAGCAAGTGTTTGCGAGATGGAAATTATTGTCTACCCCTGACACTTGACATCCTTATCGACCGGATTTACACTGTTGTCGATAGCGGTAGACTACTAACTTCAATCAGACGTGACACGACGGCCTCTGAGCCCATTCAGACACGGTGGGCGCCAAACGTGTGCGGCAAAACACATTTGATTCAAGCTCGTCCGAAAGACATGTGTCTCTCCCTCCATTTCCCCATTCATCCACGGTGGGCGGCAAGACAAACTCTCCTCGTCCGAAATCGATGTAGGCTAATATTTTAAATAGCGGCAGATGTGTAACTTCCCTCAGACGTGACACAACGGCCCTACCTGTCAGCCCCGTTCATACACCATGGGCGCCAACCGTGGGCGGCAAAACACCCTCTCCTCGCCCAAAATCGTTACTGGCAAATATTTAGGAGATGCGAGATTACCGTCCTATCCCCAACCAACGTGATGTCCGAAATTTTAAACAGGGGATAAGTTCGTAACTTTCCCACATTTCAGACAAGCGCGTCCCAAAGTTTGAGATCCCCCCTCCCCCTCCATTTCCCCATTCGTACACCGTCGGCACCACGACAACCTCCCCACTGCGGCCAGCCTCCTCCGTCCGCCACCCCATCCTCCACCTTGCTGGAGCAGCTACCCCTACCCCGTCGTCCACTGCAAGAGATGGACGTGTCTCATCCACGCCGCCGGACTAGGATCCTTTCATCGCCTCTTCTCGCTTCATCGGCGCCATCGTCCACTTTGTCGTTGCCGCTCCTACGACCGCCTCGACCATGTCAACATGATTTATTCCCGACCTGTCTGCCATCTAAAGTCTTCTTCCTCGCCACCGACAGCCATAGCACCCGCAGCACCCTCAACGTATCAGCAGGGGCCTACACGGCGTCGCAAGAGAGGTGGTACTCTTCCATATGTGCTTAAGTTATTGATCTCACCCAGAAAATAGATCTTAAATTGTTTACTGTACTTTTCTTGTCCGTACCAAATCGTAGTGGCTAGTTGAATGCAAACATTGGTTGCGAAGTAGCTTTGTCCGGTTTGCACCTTCAGATCCGCCATGTCACGGTCACTATACTCGTAAAGCTTATGGTTTCCCCCCTTTATATTCACTACCATCATCGTAGGTGCTTCACTGCTTCATGTCGTACTAGCACTGCTCCTCAAGACCTCAACCCATCAAGCGAAACAACATACCACTCATAATTCCAAAGCTTACGTGTTGAAATACGAATCTGATATGATGCTCATATTACTAAAACGTAGAACGTTTAATTGGTCACCTAATGTCTATATTCGTTTTGAAAAGCATGTGCGCCACCCACTGGTCCAGCTAGTTCCACTTTCCTGATTTTACTCTTGATGCTTAGGGTTTTCCCCTTTTATCTACTCTCCTATGATATGCATAGGTGCTTTCTGTCATACTAGCATTACTCCACCCTTCAAGCTAAACAACACAACACTCAAAATTCCAAAGCTTAGTTGTTCAAATATGATTGTGATATGATACTGATATTAGTTAATGTACACATTTAGTTGGTTAGCTAAAGGTCCCACTTGAGTTTCCAAATGCATGTCGCGACATATAGAGAGACAACAGAATTGCATTTCTTTGTCACTTGTTGACTGTACTTTCTTGTCCATACCAAATCTTAGTTGTTATTTCAAAGCAAATATCGGTTGCTAACTACCCTTTGCGCGGTTTGCAGCTTCAGATCTGCCATCCCACTGCCACGGTCAACACTATACTCATCATGCTTACGGTGTCCCCATTTTATGATGACCACGATCAGCCTACGTGGTTCGTTTCGTAATAGCACTGCTCCACCCATCGAGCTAAACAAGCTTAGTTGTACAAATTCAAATCTGATATTATGCTGATATTAGTAAAACTGAGAGATGTTTAATTGGTCAGCTAAATGTTCCTATTTTAGTTTCGAAATGCATGTGAGCCACATATGGAGAGACCGGAAGGAATAGTATTTCTCTGTGCTCTCTGGTTCATCATGGGTGGTCAGCCGACATTGTATAGAAAGACTTGTAATATCTTCAATCTGCTTGCTCTTCTGCTCTTCTTTAAGATGATCCTCTTCTCTTGCGTTGACTGGTCAGGTCGAGTTATTCTCTCTTAGTATATTTTGAATCTGTCAGGTCAGGTCGACTTGTTCTTCTTTACTATATGTTGAAGTTGTCATCTGCGAAGTATCATCACTTCTGGAGCTCTCATATTTTGAGTAGTAGGCCACATTATATTAATGCACACACCAAATTACAGCATGCATGGCACCTCTTAGAAGAATTGCAGAGATAGCACAAAGGGGTTTACAGGAGGAAGTATTGGATCAGAATCATACGCATTACAAAGATAATCTCACTTGTTTTTATGTTTTCATGCATGTCAGGTATTGAACATTATCAAAATGAATATGAGAATGGGCGACGAGAGGAATATTGCGGAACAATCCTTTGGCTAACAAACTTGGCATGGTGGAGGATGGCCTATCTTATTCACCCATCAAAGTGCATGCTCTAACTTGGCAAGGTTGTATTGGTCGCTTTATATTTTGCATCTGACCTCTTGCATTACTTCTACTTTGTTACACCATCTTCTTAGTTTAAGCATCATATATGAGTATATGCCATACCTATCCATTTTCTGTACCTATTCCATGTGTCATCATACTATGTTTTTCCAGTCAAATGTTGTTCTTTTGTAATAGATGTCCAAAAGGAAGAGGGTGATTGCAGATCCTCAAGGAGTACAAACTAGGTATTTAGAAAAGGTAGTGATACCTGTTAAATCAGATAGATCAGCAGCCACAGAAAACACAGGCCCAACTATAACAGACATTACCCCTACTCCAGTGGCCAAACCCCTATTAGAACTGGCCGATAGCCCAGTCAGTAATCTGTCTATGATATCAATTCAAAATTTGAACTCCTAAATTTCTGCATGTGCCTTACCTTCTCTCTTGTATGAAAACTAATTTCAGATGAATATCCTTGCTCAAAGGATCATAGGATCTCACGACAATACTGGGCTCTGCATTGCTCTTGTCAGTACCTCTTGCCCTTTGTCAAGATACTTACACTCATTCTTTGTTTGATTATGTAGCATCAGTAAATGTTCGCTTCTTTATCCTCCCTTTGCTTGAAATTATAAGATCTATATTTACTCTTAGATAAATGTAGAATTAACACAATGGTTATGAAGTTTTGGATTGCTCATGTAAGTACTGTTGTCATGTACTCCTCTCAGATTTAATTAATTGTTGATCAATTGGATGTATTTAGAACTTAATAGTGCTAGATACATCCATTTGAGCGACAACTAATAACGGACGGTGGTGGTATTACTGTACATGCATCGTGAGATAGTTGATTGTCTAGCATTACTTTGCATCATATCTGCCCTGCCCTCCACTTTCTCCAAATTATCATATCTACATTTACTCTTACCAAAATGTTGAATAAAGCCAATGCCACTGCACACGTTGATGTCTGCATTCCTCTTGTCAGTACCTTTTGCCTTGTAATGTTGTACTTAATTAATTGCTATTTGATTATGTATCATCGATGCACTTTTGAGCTTCATTATCATCTATTTCTTCCAATATTATTTGATCTATATTTACACTTTGCAAAATGTAGAATAATGGCAACGCTTATAAAGAATTTTCTTTGGGGAATTTATTGAATTATGTTTCCATCAACATGGAGAAGGGCTTTGTCCAGCCCGGGTTAACATGTAATGTAAGTTCATCCTTCTCAAGCCTTCAAACTTTGTTCTAGTATAGATTTGGATAGGCATCATTTCCTCCACTGCTGTTTACATCTGATTGGATGTTTGCAACAACTACCAGTTTTAAATTGTAGTTGTAAAAACATGTTCCTTATCTTGAAACAGATCCATTTATTTGCTTATATAATTGTGAAATATGTTACGTGTCTCCTTGTTTCTCTTTCGTAGTCGTATCTCTTATGCCGTGCAGAACTTTAGGAAAGATAGTGAGCCAAACCATCTTCGTGACAGCGAGATGACCCCAAGGTCTGTCTTGATGAAGACAGTGAGTTGAAGCTACTCACCAAGAGGGTGTGAGACAACCTATGTGCGATCGCTGCCTCAATCAGTTTGACTTCTTCACCTAAACTTAAAGCGGAATGGCTTGCTTCAAATTTCAGCCTTCGAGTTGAACTCAAAGATGTAATGAAGATGTCGGGGATCGCCTTATGCACTATGGTGCCATACAGCTAGGGATGAAGCATCTATCGTTGACACAACCGAGGTCTCATCGGCTTGTTTGGCTGCTTGGGCCCGAGCTTGCAGTGTCTAGTGCCTTCAAGTGCTCTCAGTTTTGTATATTCTTTTGTCGGCGCGTTTATATGCATTGGTGGCGACCTTTGATGCCCAGTGTATGTAATCCGTGGTCATGTTGCGCTTTATTATCACCAGTAGCGAACTTTGATTCCCAATGGATGTAATATGCCATAATTTCTTTACTGTATAGTCTAGGTTTATTCTTTGGTCGGTATGCTATAATTTAGGCCGGAAGGTTCAGTGGATCCCAGTGTTGTCGGTGTTCAGGCCGGCCCGTTACTCATATGGGCCAAAACGTGGGCCTATAATCATCTTGGGCCATTAGCAGGTCTAAACCTATAGTAGTTTCCCGCCTTTAACAGGCCATGGGCTACATATTTACTGTAGTGACACTGGGCTTCCTACGGGCCGTAGAAACAATGGGCCTTCTACGGTCCGTAGAAACAATGGGCCTTCTACGGGCCGTAGAAACAATGGGCCTTCTACGGGCTGTATCATCAATGGGCCTTAGATGGGTCGTATGATCGATTGGCCAAACATGGGCCAAAACAGACCGCATTATGGCCGTAAACGGGCTAGAGTTGGAGTCATCCGTTCATGGGCCGACCATAACGGGCCGTCGTTAATAGGCCGTATTTGATGACGTTATGAAAACGGCCCAACATACTAACGGGCCACAACCGGGCCGACTGTAACCACGGGCTGAATTTGGCCCACAAGCAGAAAATGGTAGTAACGGGCCATAAGTAACCGAATGCTGGAAATGAGCCCAAGAATAAATGGGCCCTGAGAAGGACGAAAGATAACATGGGCTGCAAACGGCCCAATGAATTAATGGGCCGTTAGTGGGTATAAAGTGATACACTGTTCATTACGGGCCAGTTTCACCACGCGCCGTTAATGGGCCAAGAGTTACAAAGGGCCTCATATGGGCCGAAAGACGTCATGGGCCATACATGGGCCGGAACTTAAAATGGGCTGGAATCATATTGTACGGCCCAGATGACGCTACTGTGCCTAATTCGGACAGGTCATAACGGGCCCTGGGTTAGCGGGCTGTAAATGGGCTATATGCGAACAGGCCATTAACAGGCTTCCTGTGGGCCGGCCCACCACCTTTTGACCAAGTCAAATGGGCCGGTGTTTTCACAGGAATGGGCCTCTGTTCGGCCGTGCCACGTGTCGACGTATCATAGGAGCCTTCGGTCCAATGAGTGGATGACATCTGTCCCAACGGTGAGCCGACACGTGTTTCCTCCAGCCAATGATGATTTTACACGTGGAAAATCCCCATTGGTCGGGACTGTTAGAGGGTTATCGGATCCAAAACCATACCCGATAGCTTAACGGCGTTCCATTATGGTGGATGCCACGTGTCGGTCACCCTTGACGAAAGCACTTTTGTGACGCGCGATTTATCGTCATGGAAGTGGACACTTCCATGATGATAATTTTGGTAATGTCATGGAACACTTCTACGACAGCACAGGTATGACTATCTTGATTCTGTCATAAAATTGTCATGGATGTACATGCATGACAAAAAACGCAACCTACAGTGACAAACACGTATCATTACGGAAGTGTATATTTTTTGTAGTGCTTGGTCCTTTGCAAAGCCTGCGGAATGCAGGCGACGCTTTTGGAGAGGGAGTTGGCTGGACCACATAGTCGTCATCATCAAGCACCGGAGTGGTAACTTGAGGTGGGGGAGTACTTGGTGTTTCTTGTTGGGGGTGATCAGCCCACGATGCATCCTGAGCGATTGGCATCAAGGGATGACCAATGCTGATGAGTTTGCTGTTCATGAGAACAGGTGATGATACCGTTTGGTGATCGATCTGAGGAAGGACTTCATCATCAACTACATTGTCTTGGGGACCAATGTCTTCAGTTGTGATGGGGTCAACAGCTGGAACTTTCAGCTTCAGGAGCCTCCATGGAAGTAGGCTCGTGAACTACTAACTGACGCTCTTGGTTTTCGGATGCAGGACGAGCAACTGAGATTGGCTCAACAACAAGGGGCTCTGAGGGAGCAGCCCAATCTTTCTTCGAAGACTTTGCCTTCCGCTTCTTGGTCTGTGGTGCATCATCAGTGGCATTCTTGTTTTTGCGCTTCCTGGCTTCGGCCTCGGCTGCCCTTTTCTTTTTCAGTTCTGAAGCAGCTATGGGGACCTTAGGCTTCGAGCCTGTCATGCTGGCAGGGAAGACAATGCGAGGTGCTTCCCGCCCTGACGCTTCAGCTTGGGCCACAGCAGGCTTCTTCTTGGCAGCCATCTTGGGGTTGATGCCAGGACGTCCAAGTGCCTTGTGCTTTTCAGCTTCGTTATGAACTTGAACACATTTTCTGGCGAAGAGCTTCATCCGTTCTCTTGATCCTTTTGTTGCTTCATGTTTCTGTTGAAACTGCTCCTTGAGCTCATGCAGCATCTTCTTGAAGCGTTGAACATCAGCCACACTGATATTGGCCATGTTCTTCTTGAATTGGGCTTTCTCATGATCAATCTTGTTTTTCAGTTCAACAATCTTCTGAGCCAGAGCCAGCTCATTTGCAATGGCACTATGGAAGGAGACACTGATGTTAATGGGAAGCTCAAGATCATCGATGCTGACGCTTGGGTTGTCAAACCATTCATCAATGTAGTTATTCAAAATTTCCACATCAAAGAGGGGCAGATCGTTGAAGATCTCCGCCTACTCCTTTCTCTTTGTGAGCATCTCCACAGCATCATCACCAAAATCGTCGTCGCTGGATAGATCAATGGTGGCTTCTTCATTTTGCAAGATATCAGCCGGGGTCAGTTCTTGCCCAGAACTCTGGATGGGCTTCTTCTTCTTTGAAGACTTCTCGGTCTTCTTGGAGATGCGAGAAAGATCTTCAGACTGCACACTTGCCTTAGGAGGTGCAGTGTCCAGTGGCTTTGCATGCAAAGCTTTAGGTGCAGCAGAGGGCTTTGAAGCCTTAGATTTCTTCTGCTTCTGTGGCTTAGGTGGAGCAGGCGCTTCATCAGTATCAGCGTCATCATCAGAGTGCTCCACTACTGCCCCCTGAACAGCAATGTGAGTGAGAAGACCTTCAAGGTTGTAGAAGGGCCCGATGACATTGGGTTCAGCATCACGTGTGCCATCAGCCCGAGGAGCAGATGGACCGGGGTTGAAGTCGAGTCCAAATGCTTTCTTGTTTTTCACAGCAGAATCCTTGGCAAACTTGTAGTTGCGCTTGAACAGATTGTCATCACGACACTATAACAGAGAAGATGGGTCAGCATTAGCAGGCTGTGGTC
This sequence comes from Aegilops bicornis, assembly GCA_021605145.1. Taxonomy (NCBI): domain Eukaryota; kingdom Viridiplantae; phylum Streptophyta; class Magnoliopsida; order Poales; family Poaceae; genus Aegilops; species Aegilops bicornis. Next base: position 109,167,243 of record CM038671.1, read on the forward strand.
CATGGACCATGCAAGGGTAGAAACCTTGAGCAATGGCTTCAGATTCGGTCTTGGGTTGAAGATTTTTATAGAGAATATCACCCCAAGGACGCTTAATGGCATTCTTTTCAGCGTATTCCTTGGTCACGGATCTGTACTTGTGTTGACATGGATATTGACCAAGATAAAGTAAAATGCATAAACCACATATAATATAAATGCAAAACGGCAAAAATCCGTTTTATAATGAAAAGAATCAATTAAAAAATATAATCAACCGCTCAAATCGATGACCGATAAAAATAGGCATATTATATATTTGAACATTGATAATGCACATATTAAACCGACAATTATAAAATATGGCAAAACAAATAAACATTCAACAAGTTTTGCCATGTATGTACGCGTGAGGGAGTCCTGGACTAGGGGGTGTCCGGATAGCCGAACTATCATCTTTGGCCGGACTCCAAGACTATGAAGATACAAGATTGAAGACTTCGTCCCCTGTCCGGATGGGACTTTCCTTGGCGTGGAAGGCAAGCTTGGCGATGCGGATATGTAGATCTCCTATCATTGTAACTGACTTTGTGTAACCCTAACCCTATCCGGTGTCTATATAAACCGGAGGGTTTTAGTCCGTAGGACGAACAACAATCATACCATAGGCTAGCTTCTAGGGTTTAGCCTCCTTGATCTCGTGGTAGATCTACTCTTGTACTACCCATATCATCAATATTAATCAAGCAGGAGTAGGGTATTACCTCCATCGAGAGGGCCCGAACCAGGGTAAAAACATCGTGTCCCTTGTCTCCTGTTACCATCTGCCTAGACGCAGAGTTCGAGACCCCTACCGAGATCCGCCGGTTTTGACACCGACATTGGTGCTTTCATTGAGAGTTCCTCCGTGTCGTCACCTATAGGCCCGATGGCTCTTCGATCATCGGCAATGACGCAGTCCGGTGAGACTTTTCTCCCGGACAGATCTTCAGATTCGGGCGGCTTTGCACCGCGGGCCAATTCGCAGCCATCTGGAGCAGATCGAAGCTACGCCCGGCCATCAGGTCAGGTTTGGAAGTTTGAACTACACGGCCGACATCCACGGAGACTTGATCTTGGCGGATTCGAGCCACAGCCAAGCGCGCCAGACCTTGTCTCGATGGGCACGATCTAGCTCTGCCCGAACAGTTGTCACGGAGGTCAAGACTGCGTCTACTCCGACCCTTAGCTCGAGCCGACTCCGATCGAGGGCGAGTGGTTGGATACCGCCTCGGGGCTACGATCTCAACGGCGATTGAGCGAACTCCATCCCTGTCGCTGCGAAGACCGTGACTCCAAGGTGTCGGACTCCTCTCCGGACTCGAACCCTCGCGCCCCTTGTCGAATCCGATTGGGCGCCGGTCATGGAGTTCACCACCGCGGACATCTTTCGGCACTCGCCCTTTGGCGACATCTTGAATTCACTAAAGTCTCTCTCTTTATCGGGAGAGCCTGGCGGACTACGGTCGGGAAGGTTGGGATGCGACGGCGAAGAAATTCAACGCCCACCCACCACCCACTTTGTAGCCAATGTCGATGATTTAACCGACATGCTCGACTTCGACCAAGACATCGACGGTATGGACGACGATGCGAGAAGACCAAGACCCAGCGCCTACAGGGCCTTTGGAAGGCCACCTCGTCATACGACATATACATGGTGGACATCCCAAAAGATGGGAACGGCGATGGAACAGCGGAGGATGACCCTCCAAGAAACAGCCCAAGCGCCGACGCCAAGACGGCCGCTCTAAATCCTGCCACAAAGAAAACGGCGATTCCAAAGACGGGAGACAATAATACCGGACGGTGCGAAGACGACCCCCTCCAGCAGGACTCAGCGCAGGAGGAGGGAGAAGCAAGACCGCACGACAGTGCGGCAGAAAGAGAGGTAGAGGACGATAATTATGAGCCCCCCTCCGAAGACGAGGCAAGCCTCGACGATGACGAATTCGTCGTGACCAAGGATCCCATCGAACAAGAGTGTTTCAAATGCAGGCTCATGGCCACGGCAAGCAGCCTCAAGAAAAAGCAGCAATAGCTTAGAGCTGACCAAGACTTGCTAGTCGATGATGGATGAAGTCCTTGCAGCCAAGAGTATGAACTCGAACGCCTCCAAGAGATACACCAACGCAGGCTGCTACCCCAATTAGAGGAAGCAGCACCCAAACCTACATCACCAGCGCATGATGATGCGGCCGACCGCCACCCGTGGTCGCGACAGAGAGGCCTCTAGACCTTCCATTCAAGCCGCACTCCGGCGTCGCTCGAAAAGTACCAAGGCACGGGGAAACGCGCCAGACCTGCGAGACGTATTGGAGGAAAAGGCAAGACATACAAGATCGATCTACGGATCGCGTGGGCACCCCATGATACGTGATGATAATCGTCACGCCGGATACAGTAACTCCGGACGGGCCGAACACAGTAGACAAAGCTCATATGAGCTACGTCGTGATATAGCCCAATACAGAGGCGCCGCACACCCACTATGCTTCACAGATGAAGTAATGGATCGTCAAATCCCTGAGGGCTTCAAACCCGTAAACATCGAATCATATGATGGTACCACAGATCCTGCGGTCTGGATCGAGGACTATCTCCTCCATATTCACATGGCCCGCGGTGATGATCTACACGCCATCAAATACCTCCCACTCAAGCTTAAAGGACCAGCTCGGCATTGGCTTAACAGCTTGCCAGCATAATCAATTGGTTGTTGGGAGGACCAGGAAGCCGCATTCCTTGATAAGTTCCAGGGCACATATGTGCAACCACCAGACGCCGATGACCTCAGCCACATAATTCAGCAGCCAGAGGAATCGGCCAGACAATTCTGGACACGGTTCCTAACCAAGAAAAATCAAATCGTTGACTGTCCGGGATGCAGAGAGGCCCTTGCAGCCTTCAAACATAACATCCGCGACGAGTGGCTAGCCCGGCACCTAGGACAGGAAAAGCCAAAATCCATGGCAGTCCTCACCACACTCATCACCCGCTTTTGCGCGGGAGAGGACAGCTGGCTAGCTCGAAGCAACAACTTGACCAAAAACCCTGGTAGTTCGGATACCAAGGACAGCAATGGCAGGTCGCGTCGCAACAAGAACAAGCACCGCATTAACGGCGATAATGATGAAGATACGGCAGTCAATGCCGGATTCAGAGGCTCTAAACCTGGTCGGAAGAAGCCATTCAAAAGAAATACCCAGGCCCGGCCCAACTTGGACCGAATACTTTCGATCGCTTGTGCGGATACATGGCACCCCGAAAATCAGCCAATCACACCAACAGGATTGTTGGGTGTTCAAGAAAGCGAGCAAGTTAAGTGTCGAACTCAATGACAAGGGGCTACATAGCGATGACGAGAAAGAGCCCGGCCACGAACAATAGAGGATGAAGGGCTTTCCCACACAAGTGCGGACGGTGAACATGATATACGCAACCCACATACCCAAAAGGGAGCGGAAGCGTGCACTAAGGGACGTATATGCGATGGAGCGATCGCCCCAAAGTTCAACCCATGGTCTTCCTGCCCGATCACCTTCGATCGAAGGGACCACCCCACTAGCATTCGTCATGGCGGTTTCGCCGCATTGGTTCTGGACCCAATTATTGACGGATTTCACCTCACCAGAGTCCTGATGGACGGCGGTAGCATCCTGAACCTGCTTTATCAGGATACAGTGTGCAAAATTGGCATAGACCCCTCAAGGATTAAACCCACAAAGACGACCTTTAAAGGCGTCATACCTGGTGTAGAGGCCAATTGTACAGGCTCAGTTACACCCGAAGTGGTCTTCGGATCCCCGGATAACTTCCGAAGCGAAGAGTTTATCTTCGACATAGTCCCGTACCGCAGCGGCTATCACGCACTGCTCGGACGAACCGCATTTGCAAAGTTCAATGCGGTGCCACACTACGCATACCTCAAGCTCAAGATGCCAGGCCCTCAAGGAGTAATCACGGTCAAGGGAAACACCGAACGCTTCTCTCGAGCGGAGGAGCACACGGCGTCTCGCGGGCGGAGGTGCAAAGCAGCCTCTCACAGCAATTCTCGAGTCCGTCCACTAAACGTCCGGACACCGCTGCGCGCCGAGTAACCTACAACAAGACCGCTGGCACGATCCAAGCACGCGTAGCAATCCGGCTAACCCCAGCCCTCGCGAAATTGCGAAGCGGTACTACGCGTGACGTAATTCACGCTCTGGAGATACCATGGGCATAAGGGAGGGAACGACCACGACGCCTGCACGCGGCTCAACCGCACTGTGGGCTCCCAATTGTGTCATTCTTTTTTTTTCTTACTTTCAGGACTCTGTTCTCCAGAAGCCTGTCCGGCATTCGCGCCGAATACACGATGCAACAGCCAGGGAAGCAGAAAACTGCGTCGAGTGTCCAGGTGGTCTCTATTTACGAGCAGTATACCTGTTTTACATACCATCCCGCAGCTTACCCCTGGAGGGGGACATGTTAAAAAGTCCCGTACCTTGCTTATCGCACAATTTGTATCGTTCTGCTTTTATTTGCAGTTTCTTTTGAATAAACAATACATAGCTTTTGCCTATTATTGCAATCCTTTCTTTATCTATATATATGTTCATTTCATGACATGTTGCACCCGTACACTTTGGTACGGACAATACACCAGGGGCTTAAGTACCCCAAAATTATGGTGTGATAAGTCCGAACACTTTCACAAGTGTGGCACCCCGAACTTATAGCATTATATGCATCGGCTCCGAATCATGTCTTGGGTCAATAGTTTGGTTTGCCCGGCTCCTGTGTTTTGCTGCCTTACGTTCCGTTCTATCGGCTAACACGGCACCAGGAGAACCACTGCGATTGTGCCCCGGTTGAGCTGGGTTGAGCACCTTAGTGGAGAAAGCTAAAACTGACCGTCATGATGGGGCAAGAGTCGGTCGCTGTTCGAGAGGTTTTTTCGGGTCCCTAAAGACTTATGCCGCTTCGAGCGAGGAACCGGAATTGTCCGGCCAAGGCGTGGATAGCGCCCCGAACTCGGTCTTCCGAATACTAGGGGCTTCGCCGAAATTTAAAATTATAGAATTCTATGGCTAAGTGAGAGTGTTCAAGCACTATAAGTCCGGTTGCCTTGTTCGTTGCGTTGAGCGCCTCCCTCGATGGACCCAAGAATGGGAACAAGAGCGCTCAAGTTTATCCCGAACACCCCAACACTCGTGGCATGGGGGTTGAAGCCAACGACTTGCCATCTCTCAAATTTGATAAACGGCCGCACAGAAGGTAATATTTTAAATTAACAAGCGTTGCTTAGCGCATATGAACAAGTTTTCAGCGTACAGGATAACAAATGCGAGTCTATTCAAAAATTACATCTTTGGAGCACTCATCCGCTATACGGCGGGCACCCTTCAGGACGCCCTCATAGTACATTTCAGGCGTGCGATGCTCCTTGCCCTTCGGTGGCCCGTCCGTCACAAGCTTCTCCGCATCCAGCTTGCCCCAGTGCACTTTAGCACGGGCAAGGGCCCGACGGGCACCTTCAATGCAGACGGAGCGCTTGATGACTTCAATCCATGGGCGATCGTCCACCGGCCGCTACACTAGCCCGAAGTAGCTCCTAGGCATGGCCTCCAATGGCCGGCCGAACTATGAGGCCCTTCATGGCCTGTTCGGCGACCTTTTGAGCTCGACCAGCTGCTTCGGCTGGTCGCTCGAAACTGCCGGACGGTCGGCCTCAGCATATTGAGACCAGAACACCTTCTCCGTCGAGCTCCCCTCCTTGGCACGGTAGAATGCGGCAGCATCAGACACACTACGGGGCAGATCTACGAACACTCCTGGAGAGCTCCGGATTCGGGTAAGCACTAGATAATTGACTTTTACATTCTTGCTCTGCATAAAGAATGCCTTACCCGCCGCGATCTTCTTTATTGCCTCAATCTCCTGGAGGGCTTTTTGGGCTTCAGCCTTAGCAGCTTTGGCACTCTCAAGAGCCGATGCAAGCTCGGACTCTCGGGTCTTCGAGTCACGCTCCAAACCCTCGTGTTTTTCCACGAGAGCCAGGAGCTCTTGCCGCACCTCCGCCTTGCGCCTCCCCTTCTCTCGCTCGGTGTGCTCCATGGCCGAGCTTTGTTTTCCGCGGACACCGCCTCCTTCAGGGTCGCCACCTCGCTCGTGGCCCCTGCAGTACCCATGTTATTCCTGTTATCTTTTTGCAACCAAATCCTTTCTATAAGGTATTTCTTTAATAAGGTATTACTTACCTTCCTTGTCCTCGAGCTGCTTCTTGGCAAGGCCGAGCTCGTTCTCGGACCGCTCGAGGCTCTGCTTCAATGCATTGACCTCCGCAGTCAGTGCGGCAGAGGTCAGCAGCGCAGCCTGCATTCCCATATTGACCTACTTATATTAGACTCCTGCGTATATCTTTTTAGATCCTTAGTCCGGCTTTTCTTTTCAAACACCGAACTAAGCATCAGGGGCTACTGTCTATGCGGTAATATTTTTACATATTTTAACTTACCTCAAAGCCTGTTAGAAGGCTGGTACAGGCTTCAGTCAGCCCGCTCTTGGCGGACTGAACTTTCTGGATCACCACACTCATAACAGTGCGGTGCTCCTCCTCGATGGAAGCGTTGTTAAGCGCTTCCAATAAGCTATCTGGTGCCTCCGGTTGGACGGAGGACACCGGCGTCTTACCCTTCCTACGAAGGGGCCACTTGCCGGACTTCAGAACCGCTGAAGGTTCCGGTATGGAGTCCGGACGAGGGTCGGGCTTAGAGCCCCTGGGAATCTCGCTCCCCTCGCGCCTGGAGTCTGGGAGGTTGCCTTGCGGCGCCTCCTGCGCCACCTCCTCTTGACTAGGCCCCCCTTGGGGCCCCACCTCGGCGTCGTCCGCAGCATGAGGCGAGGAGGCGGCCGGAAGTGAAGTACTCTCCATTTCCAACGAACTCAGGGACCCGCTCGACGAAGCGGCGAACTTGTCCTTGGGCGGGCTGCATGATTGTTCGGCATTAGAGAACACTATGCAATGAAAAAGCCATGGGTATCCGGACACTTACGATCTCGCCAGGGGCTTAACCCTTGTTGGCCACTCCTCCTTGTCGTTGTCGGCGTTGGTGGAGAAGTCCGGAGGAAGGGTCCTTCCCTTCTTGGACCCTCCGGCCTCCCTAGTTGGGGCGGCCTTCCTTTTCCTCTCTTCCCCGGGAGAGAGGCTTCTTTCCTCCTCCTCGTTCTCGGGAGAGGATTACGTCAGACCGACAGCGCTTGGCGCCGGGAGCTCCTTCGAGTTCCCGTGGCCTCCTTGTTGGCCTTCTTCTCCATCACCACGTGAGGTGCCGGAGCCAGCAGTCCCGTCAATCAGGCGTTGGGTCTTCAGCAAGGGCGGACGATTAACCTGTCCGGACGTCTTCAACCGATCTGTTAAAGGTTAAGGAGTTTTAGATCCCGCATAGAGTCAAACTATGAAAAAAAGAGTCCCGTAAAGGGTAAAATAACTCACCTCGCTGGCTTGACGCTGCGAGCTGAATCCGCGATCTTCGGTAGCGGACGTGGGAGCCTCGGCGCCCTTGAACAGCACCTTCCAGGCATCTTCGTACGTAGTGTCGAAGAGCCTTTTTAGAGCTGAGTGTTGTGCCGGATCGAACTCCCACAATTTGAAGGCCCGTTGTTGGCATGGGAGAATCCGGCGGATGAGCATAACCTGGACTACGTTGACAAGCTTGAGCTTCTTGTCCACCAGGTTTCGGACACAGGTTTGGAGTCGGTCGGCTCTTCCGAATCACCCCACGTCAGCCCGTCTCTTTCCATGATATGAGTCGGTGGGGGAGCCAGATCTGAATTCGGGGCCGCCGCCCATTTGAGTCGCAGCGGCTCGGTGATGTAGAACCACCCCGATTGCCACCTTTATTGTCTCCACGAAGGAGCCCTCGAGCCATAGAACATTGGGCATCACGCCGCCATGGCGCCTCCGCACTCCGCTGTCGGCCGCCCACTATCTTGACTTGACGCTAAAGGTCTTCAACCATAAACCGAAGTGGGGTTGGATGCAAAGGAAAGCCTCGCATTTGACGATAAACGTCAAGATATTGAGGATGAAGTTTGGGGCCAGATCATGGAAATCCAGGCCGTAGTAGAACATGAGCCCCCGGACAAATGGGTGAAGTGGAAAACCCAGTCCACGGAGGAAGTGGGGGAGAAACACCACCCTCTCATGGGGCCTGGGGGTTGGAATGAGATGCCCCTTGTTGGGGAGCCGACACGCGATGTCGCCGGACAAGTATCCGGCCTCCCGCAGCTTTGTGATGTGCCCCTCCGTGACGGAGGAGGCCATCCATGTAACGCCCCGGATTCGATGCGCCAGGTGTCCGTCAGTTATTCGCCGTCTTTGCCATGTCATGTGCTTGCGTGTTGCACTTTGCCATGTCATCATATGCATTTCATATCATGTCATCATGTCCATCGCATTTGCATACGTGTTCGTCTCTTGCATCCGAGCATTTTTTTTCGTTGTCCGTTTTGCAATCCGGCACTCCTATGTCTCCCGGCGTCCCCTTTTACCTCTTTTCGTGTGCGGGTGTTAAACGGTCTCGGAATGGACCGAGGTTTGTCAAGCGGCCTTGGTATAGCACCCGTAGACCGCCTGTCAAGTTTCGGATCATTTGGAGGTCGTTTGGTACTCCAACGGTTAACCGGGTAACCGCAAAAGCCTCTTTTATGTGCAGCCCAACACCCCTCCAAAGTGGCCCAAAACCCACCTAATTCCCCTCCATGCTCTCGGTCGTTCGATCACGATCGCGTGGCCGAAAACCGCGCCTCATTTGGAGTCTCCTAGCTCCCTCTACCTATAAATATGTGTGCCCCTCCCGGATTTTTCGCGCAGTCCAAACCCTAGCAAACTCCTCATGCGCCGGACATGTCGCCCGGCGGCAGACGCGCGCCGCTTTCCCACGTCGCCCGGACCAATCCGGGGCGCCACGTCACCTCCGCCGCCTCCCAACCAACCGCATCGCCCTCACCTCACCTCGCGCCCGCCGTCGCCGGGCCCTTGGAAACCCATCTCCCGGCCGGTCTGCGCCTCGCCGCCGGCCGCGCCTCCGACCCGCCGCCATGGGCGGATCATGACCGCCGTCGCCCTTCCCGTCGGCGCCCAGCGCCCGCGCGCCCTCGCCAGCCATCCTGCCTGAGCTCCCATGGGAGTTCCGCCCTCGCGGTGCCCTCCTCCACGTGGCCGTGGCCGACCCGCATCTCCGCCCGGCGCCGCCTCCCGCCGGCCCTCTCTCGCCGATCCGGCCACCGGCGCCCTCGCCGTCGAGCCCGGCCGCCGCCTGCTTCTTCTCAAGCGACATTCCGGCGAGATCCGGCCCTGCTTTGAAATCCGTGCCAAGGGTTGACTTTCCCCTCCCCAAAATTTCACTAAGTCCCCGAAATTGTTGCATTTTTGTTGCATTTTCATCATGCCATAACTTTTCATCCATAGCTCCGTTTTGTGTGTATAATATGTCAAATTGTTTGACTCGATGAGTAGATCATTTCATATAATTGCATCATTTTCATTTAAGCCCATATTGATGCCCGAAATGCTGTTGGAAGAGTGCTATGTGATGTTAGTTTCTGTTTCTTAACAGAACATGCACTTTTGTCATTTTTTCCATGATTGATGTATGCACCCTATGAACTTGAGTCCTACATGTGTTTTGTCATATGCCATGCCATCTTTCCAGAGGTTCTTGCCATGTATTTTTGTGAGTTGTGTAGTGAGTGCATCAAGCTTGTTAAGTAGGGTACTTGCTGTTGCTGTTTTCCTGGCAGATTCTGTTATATTTTGTTGCCATGTTAACTTGATGCTACAGAGAGATCCATACTTATTTTGAGATACTTCAGTAAGGATGTTCTGTTATACATGTCTTTCTATATCCATTCATGCCCTTGTTTGCAATTATGGAGTGCTATAGCTTGAGTCAATCGAGCTCTACTTTTGTTATAAAATGTTTCCTGGCAGGTTGTTTACATGTTATTCAATTTTGCCAAGGTTGTTGTAGTTGATCCTTGCATGCTATAATGTTGTTCTTGCCATGTATAGCTTCTATGCCATGCCTTCTTGCTGTTGGTTGCCTTGCCATGCCATGTATGGCTCTGTAGTGAGTGCTTTGAGCTCTTAAACATGCCTACTTGTTATCTGTTTTTGCCATGCCATGTTGCTGAATCTGTAATATAACTTGCCATGTTTACATAGGTGTTACTATATTTTCTGATCCTTTTTGGCTTATGGTCAGTAAGGGACTTTTGTTCTATGCTTTGAGTAGATTTATGCCATGCCTTGTTTTGCTATTATCAGTTCCTGTAGCATGTTGTTTTCTTGCTCTGAACATTGCAACCTGATGTTAATTCTGCTAAAGTCTGAAACTGTTATTATTTGCAATCTTGCCATGTGTTTTTGAGCATGTTCTAGTGATTTCTGGAGATAGCTCAGTGTTCATGTTTTGTAATGCTTTACCTGTAGATCATGTCCATGCCTTTTGTTATTATGTTGAGGTCCTGTAGCATATTGTTTTGATGCTTGCAATATGCCTACTTGCTGTTATGGACAGATTGTTGCTATAACTTGTATAGGGTGTATGTGTTGAACCGTTGCTCCGTTTTGAGTGTGCTCTATATGAAACTTGCTTGATTTTGCATGTAGTTTCATATTATCATGTTGCATCCATGTTTTGAGGTGTTTGCTTGATGTTTGGGTGCATTTTGCATCAATGCCATGTTTATCTTGTTATGCTCATATCTTCTAGGCCGTAGCTCCGAATCTAATGAACTTTATATGTAACTTGACTAGAATTTTGTGTAGATCATCGTAGTGCATCTTAACTTGCTGTTTAACAACTTGAAAATAAAGTTATTCAGATCTGGACCAATTTCGAAATTTGCATATGAGGACTTACCGGAATTGTTATATGTTGTTTCCGGCCTCATTTAAACTTGCCTTGATGTGTTGTTATTGTTTGCATCATCTCTTGCCATGAGTAGCTTCATCTAGATTTGTCATGCATCATGTTTGTTGTGCATCTTGTCATGTTCATGTGTGGTGTGTTTACCTATGTTGTGTGCTTCTTCTTGTTAGTTCCTGTTGCGTTGCGATCGTGAGGATTCGTTCGTCTACGCTTGGTTCGGCTTCATCCGTTCGTCTTCTTCATGGACTCAGTTCTTCTTCCTTGCGGGATTTCAGGCAAGATGACCGCTACCCTGGATCTCAGTACTATCATTGCTATGCTAGTTGCTTCGTTCTATCGCTATGCTGCGCTACCTATTACCTGTTTATCAAGCCATCCCAAATTGCCATGAACCTCTAACCTTTTTCACCCTTCCTAGCAAACCGTTGTTTGGCTATGTTACCGCTTTGCTCAGCCCCTCTTATAGCGTTGTTAGTTGCAGGTGAAGATGAAGTTTGTTCCTTGTTGGAACATGGAGATGTTGTTCCTTCTTTGGAACATGTTTACTTGTTGGGATATCACAATATATCTTATATTATTAATGCATCTATATACTTGGTAAAGGGTGGAAGGCTCGGCCTTATGCCCGGTGTTTTGTTCCACTCTTGCCGCCCTAGTTTCCGTCATATCGGTGTTATGTTCCCGGATTTTGCGTCCCTAACGCGTCGGGTGATTTATGGGACCCCCTTGACAGTTCGCTTTGAATAAGACTTTTCCAAAGAAGGCCCAACATTGGTTTTACCATTTGCCTCACCTATGCCCTTTTATTTCCCTTGGGTTTTCCGGAGCCCGAGGGTCATCTTTATTTTAGCCCCGGGCCAGTTCTCCTTCGAGTGCTGGTCCAAACCGAAGCGATGTCCGGCGCCCCACAGGCAATCGGGGTCTATGCCAACCCGACGTCTTGCTCATCCGGTGTGCCACGAGAACGAGGTACGTGCGACTCCTATCGGGATTTGTCGGCACATCCGGCGGCTTTGCTGGTCTTGTTTTATTCTTTGTCGAAATGTCTTGTAGCCGGATTCGAGACTGATCGGGTCTTCCGGGAGAAGGAATATCCTTCGTTGATCGCGAGAGCTTATCATGGGCTAAGTTGGGACACCCTGCAGGTATAAACTTTCGAGAGCCGTGCCAGCGGTTATGTGGCAGATGGGAATTTGTTGATATCCGGTTGTAGTAAACTCAAGCAAACTCTTCTAAAATACACCAACCGTAATGCGTAACCGTGAGTGTCTCTTTTCGGGTTGATCGAGAGGAGAACACGGTTTTCGAGTTATGTCCGACGTAAGTAGGAGTTCGGGATCACTTCTTGATCATTACTAGTTGATTTAACGTTCCTTTGTTCCTCTTCTCGCTCCCATTTGCGTATGTTAGCCACCATATTTGCTTAGTCGCTGCTGCAACCTCACCACTTTACCCCCCTTCCTTTCCCTTTAAGCTTTGCTAGTCTTGATACCCATGGTAATGGGATTCTTTGAGTCCTCATGGCTCACAGATTACTACACCACCGATTGCAGTGCAGGTTTGCGATGGTCATCGTGAGAGTGATGTTTGTTTGTTTGGAGTTCTTCTTACGCTTCTTCTTCGATCGGGGGATAGGTTCGGTCGGCAGCCTGGGCTAGCAGGGTGGATGTCGTTTGAGTTTACATTTATGTTTCATCCGTAGTGGGATGTTGGTCTTGTATATGGTGTTGATGTATTCTTGTGGCATTTGTGCCTTATGTATGTATCCCCATCTATTATGTAATGTTGATGTAATGATATCCACCTTGCAAAAGCGTTTCAATATGCGGGTCTATCCTTGGTGGGACCGTCGAGTTCCTTTTGGATAGGGTCGCATATTGGGCGTGACAATCCACCTGCCTCCCGCTCCGGACATAGTTGGAGAGGGTTGAGGTGGGATGTGCGGACTTGGGAGCTGGAGCTCGAGTGCGCGGAAATGGATGAGCAAAGGAGGAAGAAGGCGTAGGTGAAAAGGTGGATCCTTATCCCCTTATATGGACGGACGAAGCTATGTGTCCCCCACCAGCCTGGTAAAACTCGCCTATCTCCCAAGCGTCGTAATCAATGGCGCGGATGGGTTATCCACGTCCGTATTGATGGGAATCCCGGAATAAGGGGGCACGATCTCCGCTTTGATAAGACGTGCCAAGGAAACCACCTCGCTAAACGCGCTAAGGTGGAGCAGTAAAAATGATTCATATAAAGGCTTGGCCGTGGTGTGATGTCACTCGACGGAATACGTCAGCAGATCAGTGTAAAATTTATTCTCTCTACGGTAGTATGTGGAACTTGTTTTGCAGAGCCGGACACTATCCTTGTGTTCAAAACCTTCTATGAAGTATTCGGAGGAGGAACCCGCCTCGCAATGCTGAAGACAATATGCGCGCCGGACTCGTCGTCATTGAAGCCTGGTTCAGGGGCTACTTAGGGAGTCCTGAACTAGGGGGTGTCCGGATAGCCGAACTATCATCTTTGGCCGGACTCCAAGACTATGAAGATACAAGATTGAAGACTTCGTCCCGTGTCCGGATGGGACTTTCCTTGGCGTGGAAGGCAAGCTTGGCGATGCGGATATGTTGATCTCCTACCATTGTAACCGACTCTGTGTAACCCTAACCCTATCCGGTGTCTATATAAACCGGAGGGTTTTAGTCCGTAGGACGAACAGCAATCATACCATAGGCTAGCTTCTAGGGTTTAGCCTCCTTGATCTCGTGGTAGATCTATTCTTGTACTACCCATATCATCAATATTAATCAAGCAGGACTAGGGTATTACCTCCATCGAGAGGGCCCGAACCTGGATAAAAACATCGTGTCCCTTGTCTCCTGTTACCATCCGCCTAGACGCACAGTTCGGGACCCCCTACCCGAGATCCGCCGGTTTTGACACCGACAACGCGCATCATCGCCGACGCATACTGATCTAAAATTTCACCGTCAAAGACGACGCCAATATTGTCGAAGCATCGTGCAAGATGTTCCTTCATCAAAATACCGTCGTATTTTAACGGATGCACGCAAAATATAATTTGAAAGGGAAAGCCAATAATAAGGTCGATCGATGCGGAAAAAAAAAGTTTTACAATAAAAAGAAACGACGACGGTACAAAATAATGATATGATATATTGACGGTATTGCAAACAATGGAAAAGACCGATAACATAAATGATGGAAAGAAATAATAATCATCAAGTTTTTGTCCTAAGAAAATTGTATAGGACAGATAGCTTGCACACATATACACTGTCATCGACGATAGAGTTCTAGTCTTGACATACATTCAAATTATCAAGGAGGCGCCAATATCGTCAAAATATTATTTCACGTAATAAATGTGATCATATTATTCTACGACGACTAATGAAGCATTGGTGCAGTGCGTGGATAAAAAATGCGCCGGACGCCGCCGTATAATTATTTTATCAATGCAAGGATGTCTTCTCATGCCTCTATCTCATGCCATATTAAAGAAATTAGCCTAAATAAATCAATAGAATTAATTACGCCTAGGCGCCTAGCTCACTCTAAAAATTGCTACGTACATAAGATGCATAGTTCCATCCATCAGCCAGTTACGTATAACAAGTGACTGGGTTAATGCTAAGGGCCCACACGATTGATACAACATGGCCTAATTAATTAAGCCCATATTGACTAATGAGATGTTGCCAGATAATTAGTGATTAAAATATTAGGGAAAAGAAAAGGAGCCGGCCACGCTCCCACGATCGTCAACACGATCCCACGATCGAACGTGGGCATGCGCGCGCTTGCCTCAGCCAAAGCCTCCGACTGCTCTTTCCCCTCCCTACAAATAGATGCTCCCTGCGCACACAAGGCCGGCTGATTTTTGCTCCTGGGTTCTTTAGTCTTCTTCCTCCTCTAGTAGCAATATTCTACTACACATCATACTACACAAAAAGCACATAGGGAGAAAAGGAGAAGCAAGGGAAGGAAGCTTGGTTTGTTCCAAGGAGGTGAGAAGGTGAGATATGATGATGCCCTCATGCCCTTACTTTCGGCCGTTTGGTTCGGATCAAGGAGATATCTCTTACTCATAAAATCATGCACTTAGGTCCGACCTTTTTGGTTCGGATCAAGGAATGTGCACACCATGAAATTATACCCTTAGGTTCGGCCCTTTTGGTTCGGATCAAGGAATATATAAACCCATAAAAATCATGCCCTTAGGTTCGACCTTTTTGGTTCGGATCGAGGATTTTACATACTACATGAAATCAAGGAGTAGCATATTTTTCATATAGAAATCTTGTCCTGAGTTTCGGCCGTTTGGTTCGAATCAAGGATGCATATTTTTCTTTATGCGGACATGTCATGTCTAGGGGACATATAAAACGCTCCGAGCATTGGTTCATTCATGCGAATTCCATGACATGAGCCACATAAAAATCTAAAATACTCACAAGGCACATTTTGTGCATGGGTTCTTTCACGTGAATTCCATGGCACGGTGCATAGAATGAGTAAAAATACAAATTATGACATGATATGGGTTTCACTCATGCATTCCATGGAGTGATCCACAGAATGAATGAAATGCAAATTATGATATGTCATGGTTCTTCTCAAACGAATTCCATGGCATGGGCCATAAAACAAAGAAAAAGTGTAAAGTGTGCAATGGGTTCTTCTCAGAGGAATTCCATGGCATAATCCATAAAAATGAAATGCAAATTATGATATGTCATGGGTTCTTCTCAAAGGAATTCCATGGCATAATCCATAAAACTGAAATGCAAATTATGATATGTCATGAGTTCTTCTCAAAGGAATTCCATGGCATAATCCATACAACAAAGGAAAAAAATGCAAAGTATGCAATGGGTTCTTTCATGCGAATTCCATGGCATAAACCATAAAAATAACAAAACACAAACTATGCTATGACATGGGTCCCTTGATGAATTCCGTGGCATAAGTCATAAAGTAAACAAAATGCAAGCTACCCTATGATATAGGTTCTTTCATAAATCCCATGGCATGATAAAAATTGTATTATGGCGCGGGTTCTTTCGAATGAATTACATGGCATAAACCATCAACAAAACAAAACAAAATTGTGCTCTAAGCATGGTTTCTCCTATATGAGTTCCATGATATGAGTGACAAATATCGAAAATATATGTATACATCCTATGCATCAAAACATGGGGCCAAATCAGGCCTGGCCAAAATCAACCTTCATTTACACCATAACATAAATGAAGTCAAGCACGAACAAAATATGTTGCATGCATGGTGAAGAAACATATGACATAATATCAAGCATAATGCCATTGAAGAAAACCTACGCGGATAAACTTCAAGTTGCCCCAGGCCGGAGTTCAGCGTCGGTCGCGAGAAGGATTCCTTTTATTTTATTTTATTGTAGCATATTGTAATAGGCATGTGATGTAATCCTATGTAATAGAAATGTTGGAATTCCTAATCAGGGGTTTTCTCTTTGGAGATGTAATTAACAGAATTTTTATGCAAATGTAAGAGTTCTGGAAATAAAGTACCTGCAATGTTTGATTCTATTTTTATTTTATGCATTTAAATTTCACTATGTATCAATGACGTGGACGCGTGTCTCACGCCCGCCATTTTCCCGTCATCAGATTCTGGCACGCCCAGTGGGACATATTTCTCCTCTCATCTTCGAATTCCAACATAGGATTGCAACATATGAATTTCCATAGTACATAAAGAAAACATTATGTACACATACACACACAAAAAAATACTCCAACGACTTATGAGTATAAACTGTGATGGAAAAAAAATCATCATACTTACTCCATACCCTCATGAGTGTAAACTGGGGCACACAAAAAAAAAGACTCCAACGACTTACGAGTATAAACTGGGATGAAAAAAATCAAATAATCATAATCACTCCATACTCTCACGAGTCTAAACTGGGGCACCCAAAAGAATACACTCAATTAAATTTAACGGTCTAAACTGTGATAGAAAAAAATTACTCCATACCCTCATGAGTATAAATTGGGGCACACAGAAAAATACACTCCATACCATCACAAGTCTAAACTGCGGCACCAAAAAAATATACTCCAACAACTTATGAGTCTAAACTATGATGCAAAAAAAATCACCAAATATACTCCAGTACCTTACGAGTATAAACTGTGGCATAAAAAAATATTACTCCAGACCCTCAAGAGTATAAACTGGGGCACACAAATAAAATTACTCCAATAACTTACGAGTATAAACTATGACGCAAAAAAATCATCAAACATACTCCACAACCTCAAGAGTATAAACTGTGGCACACAGAAAAATTGCTCCATACCCTCAAGAGTATAAACTGGGGCACACACAAAAAATAATACTCCAACAACTTACGAGTATAAATTGTGATGCCAAAAAAAATATAATCCAAAATACTCCAACAACTTACGAGTATAAACTGTGATGCCAAAAAAAATCATCCAAAATACTCCAACAACATACGAGTATAAATTGTGATGCCAAAAAAATCATCCAAAATACTCCAACAACTTACGAGTATAAACTGTGATGCCAAAAAAAATCATCCAAAACACTCCAACATCTTAAGAGTATAAACTGTGCTGCAACAAATCAACCAAAATTAAATATTCATCAAAAATTTGAAGTTCAAACCTGGGAGTAAATACTCCTAACATCAAATTAAATAACCATATGTCTATAAATGCTCCAATGCTATATGAGCTTAAACTATAAGCATCGTGTGAAACTTTGAACACACATAGAAATGCTCCAATGCTATATGAGCCTAAACTAGAAGCGTCGTGTGAAACTTTGAACACACATAGAAATGCTCCAATGCTATATGAGCCTAAACTACAAGCATCGTGCGAAACTTCGAACATGCATAGAAATGCTCCAATGCTATATGAACCTAAACTAGAAGTGTCGTGTGAAACTTTGAACACACATAGAAATGCTCCAATGCTATATGAGCCTAAACTACAAGCGTCGTGTGAAACTTCGAACACGCATAGAAATGCACCAATGCTATATGAGCCTAAACTAGAAGCGTCGTGTGAAACTTTGAACACACATAGAAATGCTCCAATGCTAGGGCTGGAAAAAAAGCTCGAAGCTTGCGAGCTAAACAAGTAGCTCGTGACTTGGCTCGAATCGACTCGAACTCGAAGAATAACGAGTCGAGCCGAGCTTTAGTTTAAGATCGTTTATAGACCAAGTTAAACGAGCCAATCTCACGAGTACTCGTGTAACTCGTTAGGCTCGATACAATATATCAACCACTCCCAATACAAAGAAAGATCAACCACTAAACAGCCTACGTCCCAGGCGCACAACCCAAGGCCGACCAGTTGAAGGCCTAGCCTCCTAGGAGACTCATGCGTTACAAGAAAATTACAATTGTTTAGTGATATATATGTTTAATATATACATAATCATTTTTATTATATTTGAGGGCTTTATGTTTATATCTTAAACAAGCTTAACAAGCTAAACGAGCCAGCTCGCGAGTTACACGAGTTGAGCCAATCTTAGGTTTGAGCTCGTTATAGTAATGAGTCGAGTCGAGCTAGCTCGTTAACGGAACGAGCTCTAGCGATTCGAGCCGAGATGGCTCGACTCGGATCGAATTCCAGCCCTATCCAATGCTATATAAGCCTAAACTACAAGCGTCAAACTTTGAATGCACATAGAAAATGCTCCAATGCTATATGAGCCTAACTATAAGCATGTTTCAAAAATGTTAAATTTGATCCAACCTTCATGAGTCTCTAATCTCCCAATGTTACTTTGTGCGCTCCAAAAAGAAAAGGTTCTGAGCTTAAATTGAAATAAAAAATGCACTGTGTACATAGAAAAACTACACAGTCACGTATAACTCACATACACTTGACTAAAAGTCAGATGCTTGAAAACAAATATTTATTAATAAAAATCATGAGCTCATATACTCACGGGAAGTGCTTTAAACAAATATGTATAGCCAAGTTTCGAGCTCTAGGTCCGACTAAAAAAAAGAAATTTCTCTTCGAACCCAGACCTCGAGGGGCATCTGTTGACATGGATATTGACCAAGATAAAGTAAAATGCATAAACCACATATAATATAAATGCAAAACGGCAAAAATCCGTTTTATAATGAAAAGAATCAATTAAAAATATATATAATCAACCGCTCAAATCGATGACCGATAAAAATAGGCATATTATATATTTGAACATTGATAATGCACACATTAAACCGACAATTATAAAATATGGCAAAACAAATAAACATTTATCAAGTTTTGCCCTCTATGTACGTGCATCGTCGCCGACGGGTACTGATCTAAAATTTCACCGTCAAAGACGACGCCAATATTGTCGAAGCATCGTGCAATATCTTCCCTCATCAAAATACAGTCGTATTTTAACGGATGCACGCAAAATATAATTTGATAGGGAAAGCCAATAATAAGGTCGATCGCTGCGCCAAAAAAATGTTTTACAGTAAAAAGAAACAATTTAAAATAAACAAATGAATTACAACCGCTCGACGGAGGTCCAAAATAATGATATGATATACTGACGGTATTGCAAACAATGGAAAAGACCGATAAACATAAATGATGGAAAGAAATAATAATCATCAAGTTTTTGTCCTAGAAAATTGTAGAGGACAGATAGCTTGCACACATATACACTGTCATCGACGATAGAGTTCTAGTCTTGACATACATTCAAATTATCAAGGAGGCGCCAATATCGTCAAAATATTATTTCAGGTAATAAATGTAATCATATTATTCTACGACGACTAATGAAGCATTGGTGCAGTAAGTGGCTAAAAAATGCGCGGACGCCGTCGTATAACTATTTTATCAATGAAAGGATGTCTTCTCATGCCTCTATCTCATGCCATATTAAAGAAATTAGTCTAAATAAATCAATATAATTAATAACGCCTAGGCGCCTAGCTCACTCTAAAAATGGCTACGTACATAAGATGCATAGTTCCATCCATCAGCCAGTTACGTATAACAAGTGAATGGGTTAATGCTAAGGGCCACACGATTGATACAACATGGCCTAATTAAGCCCATATTGGCTAATGAGATGTTGCCGAATAATTAGTGATTAAAATATTAGGGAAAAGAAAAGGAGCCGGCCACGCTCCCACCATCGTCAACACGATCCCACGATCGAACGTGGGCATGCGAGCGCTTGCCTCATCCAAAGCCTCCGACTGCTCTCTCCCCTCCCTATAAATAGATGATCCCTGCGTACACAAGGCCGGCTAATTTTTGCTCCTGAGAGTTCTTTAGTCTTCTTCCTCCTCTAGTAGCAATATTCTACTACACATCATACTACACAAAAAACACATAGGGAGAAAAGGAGAAGCAAGGGAAGGAAGCTTGGTTTGTTCCAAGGAGGTGAGAAGGTGAGATATGATGATGCCCTCATGCCCTTACTTTCGGCCGTTTGGTTCGGATCAAGGAGATATCTCTTACTCATAAAATCATGCACTTAGGTCCGACCTTTTTGGTTCTGATCAAGGAATGTGCACACCATGAAATTATACCCTTAGGTTCGGCCCTTTTGGTTCGGATCAAGGAATATATAAACCCATAAAAATCATGCCCTTAGGTTCGGCCTTTTTGGTTCGGATCGAGGATTTTACATACTACATGAAATCAAGGAGTAGCATATTTTTCATATAGAAATCTTGTCCTGAGTTTCGGCCGTTTGGTTCGAATCAAGGATGCATATTTTTCTTTATGCGGACATGTCATGTCTAGGGGACATATAAAACGCTCCGAGCATTGGTTCATTCATGCGAATTCCATGACATGAGCCACATAAAAATCTAAAATACTCACAAGGCACATTTTGTGCATGGGTTCTTTCACGTGAATTCCATGGCACGATGCATAGAATGAGTAAAAATACAAATTATGACATGATATGGGTTTCACTCATGCATTCCATGGAGTGATCCACATAATGAATGAAATGCAAATTATGATATGTCATGGGTTCCTCTCAAACGAATTCCATGGCATAGGCCATAAAACAAAGAAAAAGTGCAAAGTGTGCAATAGGTTCTTCTCAAAGGAATTCCATGGCATAATCCATAAAAATGAAATGCAAATTATGATATGTCATGGGTTCTTCTCAAAGGAATTCCATGGCATAATCCATAAAACTGAAATGCAAATTATGATATGTCATGGGTTCTTCTCAAAGGAATTCCATGGCATAATCCATAAAACTGAAATGCAAATTATGATATGTCATGGGTTCTTCTAATTCCATGGCATAATCCATAAAACAAAGGGAAAATATGCAAAGTATGCAATGGGTTCTTTCATGCGAATTCCATTGCATAAACCATAAAAATAACAAAACACAAACTATGCTATGACATGGGTCCCTTGATGAATTTCGTGGCATAAGTCATAAGGTAAACAAAATGCAAGCTACCCTATGACATAGGTCCTTTCATAAATCCCATGGCATGATAAAAATTGTATTATGGCGCGGGTTCTTTCGAATGAATTACATGGCATAAACCATCAACAAAACTAAACAAAATTGTGCTCTAAGCATGGATTCTCCTATATGAGTTCCATGATATGAGTGACAAATATCGAGAATATATGCATACATCCTATGCATCAAAACATGGGGCCAAATTAGGCCTGGCCAAAATCAACCTTCATTTACACCATAACATAAATGAAATCAAGCACGAACAAAATATGTTGCATGCATGGTGAAGAAACATATGACATAATATCAAGCATAATGTCATTGATGTAAACCTACGTGGATAAACTTCAAGTTCCCCCAGGCCGGAGTTCAGCGTCGATCGCGAGAAGGATTCCTTTTATTTTATTTATTGTAGCATATTGTAATAGGCATGTGATGTAATCCTATGTAACAAAAATGTTGGAATTCCTAATCAGGGGTTTTCTCTTTGGAGATGTAATTAACAGAATTTTTATTCAAGTGTAAGAGTTCTGGAAATAAAGTACCTGCAATGTTTGATTCTATTTTTATTTTATGCATTTAAATTTCACTCTGTATCAATGATGTGGACGTGTGTCTCACGCCCGCCATTTTCCCGTCATCAACTTGAACCATTGCTCGGCCCAATATCTGCGAATCCATTGGATTCTCGTTTTGCGTTGGCCATAGCTCTCTTCAGGATCTGTTTTGTATAACTCATAGAGATCTTCGGGCAGATCATTTGATGTGCCCCCACGGCGCTGCCTACCGCCCTTTCTTGCTGACTTATCTGTGGCCATGAAGTTCAAACTGTATGGCTTCGGAACTTGCAAAGGCTTCCTTCTGCTGGTCAGGCAGGAACTGGCTTCTGGTGAATGTATGTGATGCTGTAAGAACTCTGTAAATGAATGCAGACTATGAGAACCAAGGGATTCTCCCACGGACATGTACCTGTGATAGCATTAGAGATGTGAGGGAAGGGGAAGAGGTCATATGCATTCTCAGAAGATTTTGAAGATAAATCAGTTTTGAAGACATGTGACCTCATAGCGCGAAGACATTCACTTATTCGTTGAGAGTTGGTTCCAGATTTGTACGAATCCAAGAATAGGTACAAGTGAGGAATCTAACTAGTTGTGAAGCATACACTACTAGGGAAAACCTTATACACAGAATCTTAGCAGCACCGCGGCCCAAAAAGGAGCGCTGCTGCTAATTAGCAGTAGCGCGGGTGCGGAAAACTTCGCATCTTGACAAGTTTTTAGCGATGGCAGCTCGGTGTAACCAGCTGCTACAAATATCGACCGACAGTGCCCACCAAACTCCATTTAGCTGCAGCGCAGTGCCGCGAGCCGCGCTACTGCTATAGCTGTAGTAGTAGCGCGCTTTTTCTGAGGTCGCTGCTGCTAAATTTCAAATTGGGCACACTTTTGGTCCCGGTTTGCAGTAGCGCCCTTGCCGAAAGCGCGCTGCTGCTACTCTCTTAGCAGCAGCGCGTTTTATGTCCCGCGCTACTGCTAATCCGCACCAACCCACCACCTTTTCCCCACCCGTCCCTCCCCCTCCCCCTCCTCTCTTCCCTTTCCCCTACCTCCCACATGCTCCCACTCTCACTTTTCTTCTTCCTCAGTACTTCTCCCCCATTACTCTCCCTCTTCTACCTACCTTTCTCTCTCTTCATTACTCCTACCTAACTACACCACCTCCATTAATGCATCTCCTTTCTCTTTTTCCTTCCCCCTCCACTAATTGAAGTTGCCTCCTCCCAAATTAGGTAGCTAGGTAGATGTAGCATTTAGTTAAGTGACCTATTTGCCCCCTAACTAGATCTATCTTTGTCAAGAAGAGCTTTCTGCACTTTTGATCTCCCTACAACATCATCTCCACCGTGTGCTCGATCTCGAGATAGAGGTGATTAAAATTTCATGCTTTTGCAAAATGGAAATATGTTTATGTGTGTGTGATATGTTTATGGAAATTGTGTGTGTAGCATGAGTTGACGCCAAATTGTGCTTTTGAGTTGCCTATGTTTTGCCGAAATGTCGATTCATTTCCGTTTCAGCGAATTTCGGGCAAACTCTAGATCTGTATATGTCCTATTTTTAAGGAAGGTCATGCCGAATTTTTATATGACTTTGATGCATGCACGCATTTTTATAATCAATTTGTTTATTATTACCGTGCAGAGTTGACGATGGTCAGTGGAACGATGGTGGACAGGTGGTTGCGGTCGGTGGTGCAGGACATGAAGGAAAATAACCGGACAGAGATTTTATGTCCGTGTCGAAAATGCAAAGGAATAGTTTGGCTCGACCCCCATGAGGATGGTCGTGTCGAAGCGCACCTGCTCATGACTGGTTTCATGGATGGCTATACTCGGTGGATAATTGAAGATGAGGATGACGATGTTGAGGATGCCGATGGGGCAGGCAATGATGACACGGGGCAAGACGAAGAGATGATCGATAATGGCGGCGGGGAAGAGGCCGGACATGGCGGCGGAGAAGGGGCCGGACATGGCGGAGGAGAAGGGGCCGGACATGGCAGCGGAGAGAACGACATGGACTCCACGCAGCAGAGTTCGTCGGTACTAAGTTCAATCATGCGGGACCCTCATGTTCAAGCATTGCTTCGCAAGGAGACGAGTACTGAGAGAGCTGCTTCTAGAGAGGAGGCTAAGCTCGAGCAAATGGTGGTAGACTCGAACACTCCATTGTATGATGGTTGCAATCCTGAGGTGACCCGCTTGAGTTTCACGCTCCAACTCCTGAAGACGAAGGCTAAAAACAAATGGACCGACACTAGCCTCGATGAGCATCTCAAGTACCTAAAGGATGTTCTTCCCGCGGGTAATCTATGTCCTACTAGTGTTGATGAGGCCAAGAAGATCGTGTGCCCTCTTGATCTGCCACACGTTACATACCATGCATGCATCAACGATTGCGTAATTTATCGGAAGGAGCACGCGGAAAAAACAAGTTGTCCGATGTGCAATGCTTCTCGATACAAGAAGGCCGGGAAGAAATGTCCCCAGAAAGTTGTATGGTACTTACCGATCACTCCCCGTCTCCATAGGTATTTTGTAGATCCCAAGGAAGCAAAGCTAATGCGCTGGCACACGGAGAGGAAGAAGCCCGACGATGGATATGATCCGAAGCTGAGACACGTCAAGGATGGAAGCCAGTGGAGAGCGTTGAACACCTTCTATCGGTATTTTGAATGTGATGCAAGGAACATCGTGCTTGGCACGTGTACCGATGGCATGAATCTGTTTGGCAACCAGAACACCAACCATAGCACATGGCTCGTGTTTGTATGGATGTACAACCTCCCCCTCTGGTTGTGCATGAAATCGAAGTACATTCACATGAGCATGCTTATTCAAGGGCCGAAACAACCAGGAAATAATATTAATTTGTATCTGGGGCTACTTCAAGAGGAGTTAGACACGTTATGGAAAACACCGTCCAAGACATGGGACGCCAACAAAGGCGAGTATTTCAACATGAGAGCTGCGCTGATCATGACAGTGCACGACTATCTCGGTTACGGATATGTGGCAGGCCAGGTGTGCCATGGATATTGCGGATGCACGCGGTGCATGGATGATACGACGTCTCAGCAGCTAACGTCAAGGAAAGATGGCGGGTCTGGGAAAATGTGTACATGGGGCATCGAAGATGGCTCGAACAGACGACCCGTGGAGAAACCGTGGAGATCTATTCAATGGTCACGCTGAGCATCGAGGACCTCCACGTAAGCGGAGCGGTGCCGAAATCGATGAGCTGTTGAAAAACTGGAAGGAGTGTCCCGCGCCGGGAAAGACGACGAGAAAGGCGCCGGAGCTGCTGCTGAAGGTTTGGAAGACGAGGTCTGTGTTGCGGGACTTGGAGTCTTGGCACAAACTCGATACACCTCATTGCCTTGATCAAATGCATATATGTAAGAATGTCCTTGAGAGCTTGCTCGCAACAACGATGAACATGCCGGATAAGACCAAGGATGGGCGAAGGCAAGAAAAGACTTGCAAGATTTGAAAATCAAGGAAGATCTGCACATGCCGCCCCGTAAAATGTCAGACGAGACAGAGACTGAGACAGAGGCACGGGAGAAGAAGGGCAAGAAAATAAAGAAATAGGATTATTGCCCCCCTTCTTGCTTCACCTTAAGTCAGGCTGAGATCGAGCAATTCTTTAAGTGCCTTACCGGAGTCAAAGTTAGTTCCGGTTACTGTGGCAAGATAAGCAGATATCTAGACACGGTTAAGAAAAGGTTTAGCGGGATGAAGTCCCATGACTGTCATGTGATGATGACGTAGATACTACCTGTTGACCTTAGAGGGATAATGGAGAAGCACGTCCGTGACACGCTTATTGGTCTCTGCAACTTTTTCGACGTCATCTCTCGAAAGTCGATCAGTGTGAAGCAGCTCCGAAGGCTACAGGAAGAGATCGTTGTGATACTGAATGAGCTTGAGATGTACTTCCCACCTGCGTTCTCACGGCGTGATGGTGCATCTGTGTGTCCATATTGTGGATGACATAATAGACCTGGGGCCGTCATTCCTACACAACATGATGCCATTTGAGAGGATGAATGGGATCATCAAAGGATTCGTTCGTAACATGTCCCGTCCGGATGGAAGCATCGTCTAGGGCTATTTGACACAAGAGTGCATCTCTTTCTGTGAGAATTTTCTATATGGCGCAGACCAGCCGCCTGGTGTTAGTGTTGGTTTGCCCGTTAACAAGCACGATGGGAGGCTCGAAGGATAAGGTCACTGCAATGGTCGCACGGAACTGCACGTGGCATACTCAGATCGACGCAGCGACTTTGATAGAGCAAACTTGGTAGTGCTACAACACCTAGATGAGGTAGATCCTTTCGTGGCACTGCACAAAGAAATTATCGCAAAGAAGTATCGTGACCGGGGGGTATGCAGTGATGACGCCTTGAAGTTACTAGAGAGCACAACTCCACTTTCTGCATTGGTTCAAAGAGCATATTATTGCTAATCCCGGAGGAGGGCTATAAGGACGGATTGCTCATATACGCCTTAGCACATGGCCCTCGCCCAACCTCGTAACCTATCGGGCATATGATATCAATGGATACACGTTCTACATGGAGGCCAAAGATATGGGCAGTGATGATCGTAACTTCGGGGTGACGATGGAATGCATGACCGGCAGCGACAATGGCGCATCGAGCGATTTTATGGAAGGGTCGAGGAGATGGGAGCTTGACTACTCGGACTGCACAACACGACGATGTTCCATGTCGGATGGGCTAAGAATGTCGAAGAGAAAACCGGATTTTCACTACCATGACTATACCGACGCCAAGAGCGCTACCGTGAACGCTTATCGCAAAAAAGCGAGCCATGGGTACACGCTAAGCACGTGACACAATGCTTCTTCATAACCGACCCATGCAATCCCAGTCGTGTTGTCGTGAGGAGAGGCAAAAGAAACATCATTGGAATGGATGGAGTCGCCAACGAGGAAGACTATGATCAGTACGGCAACCCACTGAGGGAAGATAACGATGATGATGAAGTATACGTCAAAAGAAGAATCAATACTACATTACCTAAGAAAAATCGTACTCCATGGAAAAGGCAAAGTCACAATGAGGGGCTCAATTATTCTTCGACGAACAAGAAGGGAAAGAAGCTGACTCAAAACGAAAAGCGTCATTTGAGGAACCATATGTTATCGGTCAAATGATGTAATATATATATATATATATATATATATATATATATGTATATGTATATATATATATGTTCCTATTTTGTATACACACTTAGCCATTATTATGCATGGGTCCAATGATATAATATATATGTTCCTATTTTGTATACATATTTAACCGTCAAATGATGCAATATATATCGCCTTCCCTTCGTTCACTGCTCTCGGGAAATTAAAGTGGGAGAAAATAAAGGAAAAGAAAAAGAAAAACTGGCAGTAGCAATTTCATTATAAAACCGCTACAGCTACTGAAGGTAGTAGCAGCGCGTTTGGTCTAAACCGCTACAGCTAGTGAAGGTAGTAGCAGCGCGTTTTGTTTAAACGCTGCCATCGCTACGCCCACTTAACCCAAAATTCTCACTCTCCCTGCTTCATCTCGCCTCTTTTCCCCCAAATCCCCACTCTCTCTTTCCCGTCGCTTTTGGTGCCCGGCCGCCCCGACCAGCGCTCGCCTCGACCCGGCCTGGCGCTCGCCCGACCCGGCCCTCACCTCGACCAGGCGCTCGCCTCGACCTGCCCTCGCCCCGACCTGGCGCTCGCCTCGACCCGTCGGCCCTCGCCTCCCTCCTCTGCTTCCTCCTTCCAACCTCGGCCGTCGTCGGGCCTGCCTCCTCGCCCTGCACCCTCTGTAAACCCCCCCTCTCTGCTTGCTAGGGTTCTTCGGTTAATTTACTTAGGTTTTAGTTAGGGCAGTATGTTTAGGTAGGCTGAATTTAGCTAGGTTTTAAAATAGGACAGAAATTTAGGGTTAAGCAATTTTAGTTAAAAGAAAAGGCAACATTTAAGCAATTGTCCAAATCAACATCCCTTGTTAAAGAAACTTTAGGTAGGCTGAATTTATATGCAAATTTGAACTGGACATGTGATATGTGGATATGTCATGTTTTGGACATGTCATGTTTGGAATTTGAACATGTCATTTGGACATGTGATGTTTTGGTTCAATTTTGGTAAATGATCCGAGTGGCCTATGTTACGCCGGAATGTTGATTCATTTCTGTTCGGTGAATTTCAGGCGCCGATATGTCCATTTTTAGCAAAGGTCATGCTGAAATTTCCCGTGAATAAAGGCATGATTTGTGCTACATAGTTGGCATATCGAGTGCTGGCACATAGATTTTTTTATGTCATTTCTCATTTATTCATACTTTTAGAAATAAATGAGGACACTTAATCATAGGAAACATGTCGAACAACGAAGAAACTGGGCCTTCCGACCAAGATGCGTATTTAGATGGATTATGAGGGTGAACAAGAGTACCTCGACTATTTGACTGCTAAGCAAGGTTTGCAGGTCGGCCTCGATGATGGTAATCGACGCCGACATCGACACCGACGGGCGCCCGGCATCGATAAGCGCGCCGAGACCGGTGGGGAAGGTACCGTGAGGAAGATACCGGCGGGGAAGGTACCGGCGCCGATGCCGCTACCGAAAAGAGGAAGCATAAGAAGCAGAGGATACGAAAACCTAACAAACTAGGGATTTGACGACTTGTGATCACAAAGATGGCACCTGGCAAGTTTGAGCTGTTAGAGCCGGAAGAACCTCGCAAGTGCTATGGGAACCAAGTAGGATGCATCCTACCGGAATGTGCGAGCATCAACGACAATGACTTAAGGAGTAAAGAACATTTGATGCAGTTGCTCCTAATGAAGTTGCACAAGAGATTCAAGTTCCCCGACCGGGATGATAACATAGAACAACCGTGGGATGATCCGAAGATGAAAAAGATTAACAATCACGCCATGGGCATGTACAGCAATGATTTAGCCTCCTGGAAAGGGAGGGTGAAATGAGCTATTGAGGTTGAGGAACCCCTGTCCAAGATTCTGGAGGAAAATCCGACACTTACGGAAGAGGAGTTCGAAAAGTTCAAGAACACTTGCGCTACCGAGGCAGCCAAGGCTAAGGCTGCAAAATTCAAGAGCCTAACACGGGGAAGCATCGCCTCGGAAGCCGTGGCTACCTCGGTAAAAGGCCCATATGGGATAAGGAGGACGCGGAACGTGAAGCCGCGGGTCTCCCAGACCCCTTCGTGAAGTTCACCAACCCCTTGGAGCGTGACTTCATAAGGGCCCGCTACAAGTGGGACAAGGAGAAAAAGGTTTTTTACATGGACCAGATCATGAGGAAATTGATTAGACTACTGGAGAAGCAACACCAGCTTGAAGCCGAAATCCCTACTTCTCCGATGAGGCCCAAGTGGGACACCCCTCTCAACCGGGCCTTGAACGAACTTAAGGGACTCCCTTTGGGCCAGCGGCCGCAATATGGTCGTGTGCACGGCGCTGGAGACAGCGCCACGTGGAAGGTGTTTTACAATGAGGACCCAGAGGCCAAGAAGCAGAAAAAGAAGTTTAGTCAGGCGGACATCGACGCGAAGGTGAAGCTTGCGGTCGAGAAAAAAGCAGCTGAGGACGCGAAAAAAGCAGCCGAGGACAAATATGAGTTGCTACAAGAAAAGTCAATGCAGTTGTAATCGCTGCGAAAATGATTTTGCTACTAACTTGGTTCGATTATCATCAACTGGACTAAGGAAAATCCAGACAAGACGGTACATGATTTCCCGTTGCCCAGTTTCGCCGGGAGCAACTCCATGAATAACAACACCATCGCACCATCACTTGCTCACGCAACAGGGACTCCTCTCGCAGCTACTCCCGCTCATAGCAACCCGTCCTCAGTCTCTGGCGCGCTAGGTGGGCCTTCGTCTTTGGCTGAGCTCGACGCCGTCACGGTAATTACATGTTGCACCAACATGTATATATATATATATATATATATATAATATTCCATTTTTGTTGCCTTTCGGATGTTTTACACCACAGACATATGTGTTTGCAGGCGAAAGAAACCCCGTGCACCATACTCTACTTGATCAAAGGCGGAAAGGTGGACGTGGGAAAGGGGACGATAATGGACCCCTTGCAACCCATGTTCCACAACCAGCCGATCCCCGCTGGGCACTTCAGGGTTAGCTTGTCCAGTGTGAAATCGGGGCACGAGGATTTGCCTCCTCCAGTACAGCATGTGGGAGCGGACGACGAGATCCCGCCGTGGATTGGAAGCTGCAAGGGTTGGGTGCTACTATGGCCGAAGAATCTTATTCGTCTAGAGCCATACGAGAGCACACCAATAACCACACATCAACAAGCATGTGTGGAGACCACCACCCCGCCTACACAATTACCAGCTCCTGTAGTGCCGGGTGAGAGCGGCGGAAGACATGATGAAGGGGCTGCAATAGTACTGGCTGGTGTAATTTGTCCTGTAGAACAGAGAATGGATGATGAGACAGAGGTCGACCCTATGGGTTTCCTCAATACAAACGTGTATGAATGTGACATAGATATGATGAGTCAACCATATGACGAATCGGGCTATCAACTTGCTAATGAGGATATGGATGATATGCCCGGCAGGAAGGTCATAGCAGGGATTGCAAAAGTCTCTCTTCATGAAATCCTCACAGGACACTCTGAAGATGCCGCCTCAACACAGGCTCAACTAGCCGGGCGCGAGGGTCGTCTGATTTAGCCCGGGAACACTGAGGCAGGGGTTAGGGAAGGGTCTGGAAGGTGTGCCCAAGAAAAAGGAGAGGAAGATATCGGGGAAGATAGCTGCCTCCAAACAAGCCAGAGCACATAGCAGCCAGACAATGCATTCTGAAGAGTGTGTACCCGTGAAAGGTGCGGCCATGTTCCATCTCAGGAGTGTCCTGTGAAACCGCTGGAGGCACTATCAGGGGATCTCAGGAGACTGCACGACCATGTGTTGTCGACTGAGAAAAGCCTACTAGCCTCAAAGGATCCAGGATATCTGACATACGCGGCTCGTGTGCCTGAGGGGAAGTGCTACGTCGAGACACGGCCCGTGGAGGTGTTCTTCCTGCGGTTTGACCATATCTTTGAGATGTTTTTGACAAGGCGGCTCAATTTTACAATCATCCGCCTTTTTGCGCTACATATGAGCTCCGTCATGAAGAGTGAAGAAGTCTCGCAAATCTGTGTGGCGGATCCGTACTACATGCACGAGTCTTTCTTGAGTCTCGGCAACTTTGAGCATGAAACTGCTAGGGAGTACCTCCAAAACTTCATGGTACAGAATAAGGACCGGGAAATTGTCCTCGTGCCTTATCATCCAAAGTAAGTCAGTTCCGGACAATCCTTCAGTACATTTCAATCATTCCTTCTCTCTCTATGGGGAATAATTTGAGGTGTCTTTTTCCCAAAGAAAGAACGGGCGCCGTCCTTATCGTTCTTTACCATAAGTCTCCCACGCCGTGTATTTTGACCCTTCCAGACTACGAGAAAAAAGACTACACCCACATAATGAATATTCTAGATGATGCTCTCCAAGGCTTGACATTAGAGTTGGCCACATGCAGATCATGAAACAATGGATCAAGTAGATGGGTTTAGCGCATAAAACTAACTTCTCCTGCATCCATGTCCCAAAACCAAGCAAGAAGGATGGATTCTACATCGTCCATCTCATGATTCAGTTCAACACGGATCACCAAAAGCTTCGCATGAGAAGCAGAAATGATGATCATATCCACAAGTGGCTAGAATCTCATGGAGAAGCGGATTATAAACTTAGAGATGACTTCTTTCGCATCCAAAGGGACATTGCGACGATCACCATGAAAGAAGTCGTCGATGAGAAGGGGATGTTCCACCACGGCCCTATATCGCGAGCTGACGTCCGAACTCACATTGGCATGCAACGTCTAGACCTCACGCCGTTCAAGAAGCTAGGGTCCATCCTTGATGATATGGAAGGATGGAACTTCTAGTGACTTATGATGCCGATGATGATGATATGTGGCGATTGAACTTGTATACTTTTTGTAGCGATGAAACTTTGTGATGTCCACGGTCCCTGCCGAACTTGCGTAACGCTACTTTGTTAGTTTGCGTATGATGACCTGCGTACCTCTAGTTAATTAGTTAGCGTACTGTATGTTGCATCTAGTTGCTAATCCTTTCTTTTTTGGTGTTGCTCTAGTATATTTTTTTGCATATATATGATTGTACATCCTCTTCATGAACATGCATCTCTAACAGGTACCTAGTTTCTTGATGGCGAGATGGAAGTGCTGTGTCGTGTACAATGGGAAGGTTCTGGGGGTGTACAACGAGTGGCATGAGTGTCAGGCGCAAGTGAATGGGTTCTCGGGCGCCAGCCATAAAGGCTTCAAAAGCAGACAAGAAGGAGAAGCTAGTTACTTAAGGTTCACGCTAGCGCGAGAGAGGACTCGTAACCGCCACCTCATGTACTGCATAGTTCCGCTCTCACTCATAGTGATAGCTCTTCTCGCGTATACCTTTGTTTAGATGGATGACATTGTAGTTGCAAGTATTCGAGACTTGCATGTATCGCTATTTTCGAGATGATGACAAGATACCACTTTGTGTTGGATGATTATGATGAGACTATTTGTATGTATATGCTATGATTACATTTGTGGTCTCGCAGGCATTTGTATGTGTATCATGATGATATTTGTATGTGCTAAAGATTCTTCTATAAAGCCTATTCAAATACAAAACAATATGCTGAAAAAAAACTACTAAAATTAGCATTAGCGAGTGGAGAAAAGTTAGCAGTATACGATAGCGATGGCGGCGTCCAGGCAAAGCGCGCTAGAGCTACTAGCAGTAGCGAGCTTCCATTAAGCGCGCTACTGCTACACTTGTGTAGCAGTAGCGCGTGGGCTACTAGCAGTAGCGAGCTTCCATTAAGCGCGCTGCTGCTACACTTGTGTAGCAGTAGCGCTGGTGAGCACGCGCTACTGCTACGTGTTAGTTGTAGCGCCTTATTAGTAGCGCCGGTCCCCGCGCTACTGATACACCTAAAACCCGCGCTGCTGCTAGCCTTTTCCCTAGTAGTGATAAGTGAATATATTGGTCATGATATGAGATGCAGAACAAGATAGATCCAATTTTGTAGGCAAAGAAACCACTTTTGGTGGAGAAGGATGAATCTATCGGATCAAAAAGGCAGTAAAAAGTGAGTTTTAATTACCACACGAAGAACTGCTAGACGGAGTGGAGTGGGAGGCCGAGCAGTTCTATCTTCCGTGCCCTAACTTGGCGACGGAAGACACCTATGGTGGCGGCGGAGGAGACAAGGTCCGCGGCCGGTGTGAGGACGGCGTCGGTGAGGTCGCGGCAGCTAAGCGCTTCGTCACCGGCGTCGTCGAGAGCTAGCGGTGGCGCTAGGCTTTGTGCGAGGTGGAGAGGTGGGAGAAGGATTTTGACCATGATGTGATGTGTATTTGTAAGGAAAGGGACAGCACAGCGCAATTACGCAGGTGCCCCTAGCGGTTCACATCTGAGGGACACGTGGAAAACGTGAAACACATTGGAAGATGTTCCATGTTCCTACGCACGCCTGGACTGTCGGGTGGCCGTTCCGGCTTCTCCGGGTTTCAGGCAATAAGGATATAGCATTTAAAACAGATTCAACTTTTGTCTCTGTATCTTCTGCTAACAAGGACGCAGAGAAGACATTCGATAGTATCAATAGAATTCATATGATTTGGATAGATAGACTTTTGAGGTAGAAGCATATAAGAGTTTAGGGTCTGATCACATTCACTTAGACCAAAAGATTCAAGCAAGAAGACTTAGCTATAAGTGAATGTTGTAGAGGACAGAACACAAATGTATGTATATATCTGAATGAGACCAAATCAACTTTGTGAAGATAGAACGTGAAGTCAAAACAATTTTGAAGACAAATCAAATGCGAAGACTTTGCAGATGAGACGCCCAATGAAACACTTCAAACAAAGATTTGGTGGTGGCGTTACCCACCATATAGGAAGTATTAGACCCAGACATGGCGCACAATTATTGTGGCGCTCCGAAGTCAAATTCCGCATTAATGTATTCACACTTAGATAGTATGTCTTCATTGATTGACAATATACTTTACTTCGTGTGTTGCACATCTAAGTCATCAATATGCATAAGTGTTAGGATGAGTGTCCAATTACAGGACATTTGAGGATTCTAAGATATTTAGCTCACACCACAACTTGCAAAACCTTTTTTCATCCAAGGGCTTTGTGAAGATATCAGCCAATTGCTATTCAGTGTTGACGTGAATGATATCAATATCTTCCTTCATGACATGATCTCTGAGAAAGTGATGACGAATTTCAATGTGCTTTGTCTTCGAGTGCTGAACTGGGTTGTTGGTAATCTTGATGGCGCTTTCATTGTCGCAGTAGAGTGGCACTTGCTTCAGATGGATGCCATAGTCCTTGAGAGTTTTCTTCATCCATAAAAGCTGAGCGCAGCAAGATCCAGCAGCAATTTATTCAGATTCAGCAGTGGAGAGAGATACACAGTTCTGCTTCTTTGAAGACCAACAGACAAGTGATCGTTCCAGAAAGTGACATGTGCCTGAAGTGGACTTGCGATCAACCTTGTCACCAGCATAATCAACATCTGAGAATCCAACTAGATCAAACTCTGAGCCCTTTGGATACCATAATCCTAGTGTTGGGGTGTAAGCCAAATATCAAAGAATTCTCTTCACAGCTAAGTGATGTGATTCCTTTGGTGCAGCTTGGAATCGGGCACAAATGCAAACACTAAGCACTATATCTGGCCTAGATGCACATAAATAAAGTAAAGAACCAATCATGGAGTGGTATACCTTTTGATCGAACTCTTTACCATTGGCCTCAGGACTCAGATGACTTTTGGTTGGCACTGGTGTCGTGTAACCTTTGCAATCTTGCATTCCAAACTTCTTCGGGCAGTCTTTTGAGGTATTTCTCTTGAGATATGAAGATTTCGTTGCATTGCTGACGAATTTGAAGACCTAGGAAGAACTTTAGCTCACCCATCATGGACATCTGATATTGCTCTTGCATCATGTGCCCAAACTCATCACTGTATTTCTGATTAGTGCAGCCGAAGATAATGTCATCCACATAGATTTGGCACACAAACAGTTCACCATCATATGTCTTCGTGAAGAGAGTGGGATCCAGGGAACCAGGTTTGAAGCCTTTGCTCTTCAAGAAGTCTTTGAGTGTGTCATACCAAGCACGAGGGGCTTGTTTGGGGCCATGAAGTGCCTTGTTGAGCTTGTATACCATATCAAGATGTTTTGGATCTTCAAAGCCATGTGGTTGTGCAACATACACTTCTTCTTCAATCTTTCCATTGAGAAAGGCACTCTTCACATCCATTTGATACAGAAGGATGTTGTGATGGTTGGCATAGGCTAGCAATATGCGAATGGATTCAAGACTAGCCACTGGAGCGAATGTTTCATCGAAGTCAATCCCTTCAACCTGAGTGTATCCTTGAGCAACGAGACGAGCCTTGTTTTTGACAACTTGACCATGCTCATCTTGTTTGTTGCGATAGATCCATTTGGTGCCAATGATATTGTGCTTGCGAGGGTCAGGATGCTTGACTAATTCCGACACATTGTTTAGCTCAAACTGTTGAAGCTCTTCCTGCATAGCTTGAATCCATTCAGGTTCCATGAAGGCTTCAACAACTTTCTTGGGTTCATATATAGAGACAAATGCAAAGTGTCCACAGAAATTTGCTAGTTGCGTTGCTCTTGAACGAGTGAGTGGACCAGGTGCATTGATGCTGTCAATTATCTTCTCAATTTGTACTTCATTTGCAACACGAGGATGAGTTGGACGAAGATTTTGCTCTTGCTGATCATTGTCTTCATTTTGGGCATTGGCTTCATGCTGACTATTGTCTTCAGGTTGACCAGTCGCAGAAATGATAAGTTCATCTTCAGCCTGTGCCTCAGAAGGTATGATCTCTCCAGTACCCGTAAGCTTGATTGATTCACTAGGAGGGAGTTCATCCAACACATTTGGTAGGTGCTCTCTTTGCGAGCCGTTAGTCTTATCGAACCGCACATCCACAATTTCAACCACTTTATAGTGAAAGAGGTTGAAGACTCTGTAGGAGTGCGAATCCTTTCCATAACCAAGCATAAAACCTTCATGTGCTTTCGGTGCAAATTTTGAAGTGTGATATGGATCCTTGATCTAGCACCTAGCACCAAATACTCTGATGTAGCTTACATTTGGCTTCTTACCAGTCAGGAGCTCATAGGATGTCTGCTTCATAAGCTTGTGAAGATAAACACGGTTGATGACATGGCATGCAGTATCAATGGCTTCGGGCCAGAACTTCCTTGGTGTCTTGTATTCATCGAGCATCATCCGAGCCATCTCAATGAGTGTCCTGTTCTTGCGCTCCATGATGCCATTATGCTGAGGTGTATATGGAGCAAAGAACTCATGAGTGATACCCAACGTATCAGGATAAGTGTCGAGGCCTGTGTTCTTGAACTCTGTGCCATTGTCACTTCTGATGTGCTTGAACTTGATGCCATAGTTCGTCATGGCACGATTGGCAAAGCGTCTGAAGACATCCTGCACTTCATTCTTGTAGAGGATTATATGCACCCATGTATATCTTGAATAATCATCAACAATGACAAAGCCATAGAGGCAAGCAGTGGTAGTAAAAGTAGAGTAGTGAGTAGGGCCAAATAATTCCATGTGAAGCAGCTCCAAGGCTTGGGATGTCATCATGATTGTCTTCGAGGGATGCTTGGCCCTAGTCATCTTTCCAGCTTCGCAGACACCACACAGATGATCTTTCTTGAACTTGACACCCTCGATGCCTACGACGTGTTTCTTCTTCGCGAGAGTGTACAGGTTCCTCATGCCAGCATGCCCTAGCCTCCGATGCGAGCCACACTCTGAAGCTTTTGCTAGAAGACATACGGCCAACTGTGGTCCTGCTGAGAAATCTACCATCTACAGATCATCTTTCTGATACCCTTCAAAGACTAGAGACTTGTCAGATTCCAGCAGAACAAGGCAACGATATTTCCCAAATATCACAATCATGTTCAAATCACAAAGCATCAAAACAGACATTAAGTTGAAACCAAGGGATCCTTTGGGATTGCAACTCTACCTAGACCCAATACCTTGCTTTTACCAGTGCCAGCAAATGTGATGTGACTCTTGTCAGATGGATGCAAGGTTGAGTCCATGAGAATACTTCGATCACCAGTCATATGATTAGTGCATCCACTGTCCATAATCCATTCTGAAGCATGTGGTGTCATACCCTCTGATGCTTAGGGGATAGGCTTCACCAAGGGTATTTTGAAGCATAAACATTTGACGAACAAGCGGGTTATCAAAGCTCAGATCCAGGTTAGGGCTGATAGGATGATTGGCAAGAGATTCGGGAACAAAATACATAGTAAGACCATTTGGGCATTTTATCTTGCGCCCTACAAGATGTTTTAGGTCCCCAGCATAAGCATCGGACGCCTTTGATTTCCGGCTGGAGACCTTTCCCTGCAAAAGAAAGTTAATTTTTCTTAACCACCCACATCTTCAGGGGTGGCTTAGAAGCAATGAGTCTAAGTGCAGCATCTGAGAACTTCGGCTTTGGAGCCCTAGCAAATAGCCTTGCAGGAGGTGAATAATACTCATATGAATAAGCAGTATAGTTCTTAGTCTTATGAGAATAACGGTTTGAAGAAACACGCTCATATTCATAAGTCTGAGTATGATTTCCCTGCAAAACATTAGCGTCAGGGTGACTCTGGTGAGTCCTCTGTCTATATGAAGCCTTTGGACCATATGAAGCCTTTGGTCTGGGGTTTTTCTTCTTCCCTTGTGGTGTCATGATGACATTCACAGGAAGATTCTCAAGACACTTTTTGGGCACCAAGATCTTCTTCATAGGTGGCCCATTCCTGCGGTTAGTACCAATATACCCGGCAAACATTTCAACATTCTGATTGTTAAACAGTTTATAGTTTGCATCAAAGGATTCATCAATGATAATCGGGTTAGCACAAGTGAAGTCGGATAAGGTGGATGGATCCATTGAAGGTCCCTTTGCAGCAACCCATGTGGTTTTGGGGGTCTTGCTTAGGCTTCCAAAGAAGAACCATCAACATTCATTTTCCTCTCGAACACAACACCCTCTTTCCTAGGGTTTCGGTTCGAGAATCTGCTTTGAGGACATCACATAGTGTCCGATGCTCTTTGAGACTTTTGTACATCCCTGTCTCAAGCAATGTCTTCAACTCAGCATTTTCATCAAGAATAGTAGTGGTATCCTCGTGAGAGGGTTAGTTACCACATCAGTGATTGAAGATATTGTGACGATGGCAGTAGAACATTCACCTTGAAGTAGTGTTATCACGCTCAAGGCATTTTAGACATGGTGGTTCAAATCCTTCCTGAGCGGGACTGATCTGTTGAGCGTGAAGTGACTCGTTCTCCTTTTCAAGATCTTCATGAGCCGCTTTCAATTTCTCATGTTCTTGCTTCCTTTGAAGATAATCGTAGAAAAGCTTTTCATGAGTTCTTGAGAGTGTTTCATGACGACTTTCAAGTTCCTCGTACTTAACATGAAGATTTTTGACGTCTTCAATTAAGGACTGATATTGGGTCATTTCCGCTTCCAACAGGTCATCGTTTTTGTCTAACAGTTTTTTAATATGTTCCATAGCTTTTTGTTGTTCAGTTGCAATTTTAGCAAGTGTTTTGTAGCTAGGTTTAGATTCACAATCAGAGTCATCTTCACTTGATGTTTGAAAGTAAGCATCGCGTGAGTTTACCTTGGCACCACGTGCCATGAAGCAGTAGGTGGGAGCTGAGTCGTCCATGTCATTAGCATCAGCGTTGGTGATAGAGCCATTGTCTTCAGTGTTGAAGATGGACTTGGCAACATAGGTTGTAGCTAGAGCCAGACTTGCAACGCCAGAGTCGGACTCTTCCTCGGACTCCATCTCTGCCTCCTCAGAAGCAGACTTCTCCTCTAAATCCATTTCCTTGCCAACAAAAGCACGAGCCTTGCCAGATGAGCTCTTCTTGTGTGATGAAGACTTGGACGAAGACTTGGAATAAGACTTTGAGGATTTCTTCTTCTTCTTGTCATCAGAATCATATTCCTTGCTCTCCTTCTTCTTGTTGTTCTCATTGCCCCACTGTGGACACTCAGAGATGTAGTGACCAGGTTTCTTGCACTTGTGGCATGTTCTCTTCTTGTGGTCATGGGTAGAGGCTTCATCATTTCTCGAGCTCGATCTTGAAGACTTTGTGAAGTTTTTCTTCTTGGTGAATTTCTGGAACTTCTTCACAAGCATAGCAAGTTCCTTTCCAATGTCTTCAGGATCCCCAGAAATGCGGTCGGATTCTTCTTCAGATGAAGAAACGGCTTTTGCCTTCAAAGCACGAGTACGTCCATAGCTAGGACCATAGATATCTCTTTTCTCAGATAATTGGAACTCATGTGTGTTGAGCCTCTCAAGTATGTCAGACAGATCGAGAGTCTTGAAGTCAGGGCATTCTTGGATCATCAAGGCTAGGGTGTCAAACGAGTTGCCAAGTGATCTCAAGAGTGTCTTGACGATTTCATGCTTGGTGATCTCAGTGGCGCCAAGTGCATGAAGCTCATTTGTGATATCAGTGAGGCGATCAAACATGAGCTGGACATTCTCATTGTCGTTTCTCTTGAAGCGATTGAAGAGGTTTCAAAGAACACGGATCCTTGAGTCTCTCTGGGTTGAGACGCCTTCGTTGACCTTGGAGAGCCAGTCCCAGACCAGCTTTGATGTTTCCAGAGCACTCACACGGCCATACTGTCCTTTGGTCAAATGACCACACATGATGTTCTTGTCAGTGGAATCCAATTGAATGAACTTCTTGACATCAGCAGGGTGACACCTTCACCGCCCTTGGGAACGCCGTTCTTGACGACATACCAGAGGTCGAGATCAATGGCTTCAAGATGCATACGCATCTTATTCTTCCAATAGGGGTAATCAGTGCCATCGAAGACATGGCATGCAGCGGGGACTTTGATTATCCCTGCAGTCGACATAGCTAAAACTCCAGGTGGTTAAACCGGATCACACAGAACAAGGGAGCACCTTGCTCTGATACCAATTGAAAGTGCTAGTTGTCGACTAGAGGGGGGTGAATAGGCGATTTTTATGGAAGTCTTCAAAACACGGGGGCTTTGAAGATAAACACAACAATTGAACCTATTGATATGCAGCGGAAGGTAGACTACACTAGACAAGCCATAGTCAAGTAAGCAATGAAGTTAAAGCACGAAGACTATTAGCATCTAGGTAAAATAGATTAGGATAGAAGATAGTATGAGGCCAAACAACAATAGACGTCACATGGTGAAGTCAATCAGATCAAGCAAGTAGGCAATGACTTCAGGAAGAAAAACTATAAGTAAAACAAGGTAAGAGACAGAACGAGTCGCTTGGTGAGGACAGGGATTTGTTGGACCAGGTTCGATTCTTTGTGACAAGCTCAGCGTGCTGATTAGGGAGGCTGAGATTCAACTCAGAAGACCGTGTCTTCACCTTATTCCCCTTGAGGTAAGGACACCTAGTCCTCGCCCAATCACTCTGGTAAGTCTTCAAGGTAGACTTCCAAACCTTCACAGACTTCGTTCACTGGCAATCCACAATGACTCTTGGATGCTCAGAACGTGACGCCTAACCAGCTGGAGGATTCACAGTCCTCAAGTGTAACAAGTCTTTAGGTCACGCGGATAGAAAGACTTCAGTGATGCCTAACACTCTTTGGCTCTGGATGTTTTGGGCTTTGTCCTCGCAAGGATCTCTCTCTCAAATGCTTCAGAGGTGGGTTGCTCTCAAACGACAAAAGCCGTGTACTAACTCTCAACAGCCACCAATTTATGGTGTAAGGGGTGGGCTATTTATAGCCACTAGGCAACCCGACCTGATTTGTCCGAAATGACCCTGGGTCACTAAGGAACTGACACGTGTTCCAACGGTCAGATTTCAAACACACGCGGCAGCTTGACTTGGGCTACAAGTAAAGCTGACTCATCCAGCTATGGATAAGATTTGCTCTCATTGTCTTCGCTCGAAGACATAGGATTTGGTTGAGCATCACTTCGGTCACTCTGACTTTGTTCATTTGGACCCCACTTAACAGTACGGTGGTTCCTATGACTCAACAAAGAAGAAATAGGAAACTACGAAACAGTTATTTCTTCGCACTCCATAGTCTTCACATGAATGTCTTCTCGAGTCATAATCTTCGTTGTGAATATCTTCACATACCACCATTGTCTTCAATGTCTTCACACATTTTTAGGGGTCATCTCTGGTAGGTAAACCGAATCAATGAGGGACTACTACCTGTGTTATCCTGGAATTCTCGCAAACACATTACTCCCTCAACCAGGTTTGTCGTCAATAGTCCAAAACCAACTAGGGGTGGCACTAGATGCACTTACACTAGGATGCCCCTGACTGCCTCTCCTCCCCCTCCCAACCTATATTTATGTGGAGAGGGGCGCCTAGAACACAGACCAACAATTGTTAGCCGTGTGCGGCGCCCTCCTCCACAGTTTACGCCTCCGGTCATATCTTCGTAGGGCTTAGGCGAAGCCCTACGCGGATCACTTCACCATCACCCTCACCACACCGTCGTGTTGACGGAACTCGTCTACTTCCTCGACACCTTGCTGGATCAAGAGGACGAGGGACGTCATCAAGCTGAATGCATGCAGAACTCGGAGGTGCCGTACGTTCGGTGCTTGATCGGTCGAATCTAGAAGAAGTTCGACTACATCAACCGCGTTGTCAAAACACTCCCGCTTTCGGTCTACGAGGGTACGTAGACACACTCTTCCCCTCTCGTTGCTATGCATCTCCTAGATAGATCTTGCGTGGGCGTAGTTTTTTTTTTTTGAAATTGCATGTTACGTTTTCCAACAGGGTACACAAATTACTGTTGGGCAATTGATAAAAAGGTGCATAGTTCTGATGTTATTCATGGCATGATCAATACATAGGTATTACGTCCATAGCAAGTAGACCCTTAAACTTACTGACGCCTACTACTATTACTCCACTTCGAGCAAACTTCTATGCTTTCCTCTCTAGGTATCAACTTCATAACAAATAGAGTAATGCTTTTAAGTATGTTGATATGATGTAGACAAAAGATAAATCAATATGATCAAACCCCATCATTTTGTCTACAGTAGCAACAATACAAATACGTGCTTCGTTACCCTTTCTGTCATGAGGTCAGACACTCCAAGATTGAACTTACCACAAAACACCTCTCCTGCTGAAAATAAATCGATCTAGCTAGCAAAACTAACCGGATAGATCGTAGAGAAATATAAAACGAAACAAATATCGCCAAATTTGGCATGATCTACTTGCTTGGTGCCGTTCCACCACGAACGCCCCACCGATCACGAGGACTTCGCGCCATGGTGTGCCTCAATCAATGTTGTGTCGCTAACAGGCATCCACAAAGCGCTTCACTGGCTATCCTCACTGCCTGGCCCGTTTGGTGCCATCACAATGGATGCGTTTTTTTATGACGACTGCCCCTCGTCCAGCGCCAGGTCACGACCATACAGGACGAGGCCAAGACCTCGGCTCGCGCGGATGCACGAGGACTGCACGCTTTAGTTTCATATATAGTTCTTTTTTTTTGGCTGAGCAACCCCTGTCGCTCTGGTCTGGCGCTCTCGGCTTTGTATCTGCCCTGATTCGTTGTTCCCCTGTTCTCCTTTTACCTATCAATGAAATGATACATAATCTTTTCATGTTCGTGGGAGACTTTTAAAAAATGTTGGCATTCAACAAAAAATCATGATTTTTCAAATATGTTAACGCATTTCAAAAAATGTATGTGCATTTTTTAATATATGTTTATACAATGGAAAAAATGTTTTGTACAATTCAAAAATATGTATGTGACATTAAACAAATGTTTGCGTTATAAAATAATGTGTCCATGGCATTTAAAAATACATTTTACAATTTATAAAAAGTAGTCTCGTTGCTCCAAAATTATTCAATGTATATTTGTAAATGTTTAACATGTATTTAAAAAAAAATGTTCAACACATGTATTTGAATGACATATTGTTGGAATTGTAACAAAAAATAAAAAATGGGAAGAATGCATGAATTCATGAACAAATTTTAAAAAATAGAAACATTTATATGATCAATTTTTTACAAACCTGAATAATTTTTAAATATGTTAACAATTTCTGAATCTCCAATCAAAATTTTAAAAGTATTTTTTTAATTAGTGAACAAATTTTGAAAAACATGAACATTTTTTGCATGCGTGATTTTTTCTGAAACTATGGACAAAATTAGGAAATAAGAATATTATTTAGAATTTACTAACATTTTTGAATATATGAACAAAATTTTAAAACTAAGACATTTTTTACTTATGAACTACTCCCTCTGTCCCATAATGTAAGACGTTTTTTGACACTACACTAGTGTTAAAAAGCATCTTACATTATGAGACGGAGGGAGTATTTTTGAAAGTAGACGTTTTTCCAAAGTACGTGAACATTTTTGAAAAATTAACAACATTTTGAATTTGTGAAGAAAAGTTAATAACATGAACATTGTTTGAACTTCTGAACATTTTTTTGAATTTTTGAACAAAATTTTAAAATATATAAAAAATGAAAAACATAAAAATGAAATAAGTAAACAAAAAAGAAACAGAAAAAATAAAAAATAAAGAAAAGAAACAGAAAATGAAAATGAGAAAAGAAATAAAATCATCTAAAACCGGTTCAGGAACCTTCTATAAGGTTCCCTCAACCGGTGAGAAACTTTCTACAAGGTTCCCAAAACCGGATTTAGGCCATGCGAGTTGTCACGTAATTCGGCCGGCTCATCTCGGTCGCTAGTCGCTCGCCTCTGTGCTAATTGGCGAGAACTTGACGCTAGGAACGTCCGTTAGGAAATTCTCTGTGCGCTGGCCCAGTTGGAGACTTCGCTGAGG
Organism: Aegilops bicornis; assembly: GCA_021605145.1. Lineage (NCBI taxonomy): Eukaryota > Viridiplantae > Streptophyta > Magnoliopsida > Poales > Poaceae > Aegilops > Aegilops bicornis. Next base: position 109,211,340 of record CM038671.1, read on the forward strand.
GTACTTCTGTTTTTGGTTCTTTCTTTGTTTTTCTTTTGTCTTTTTTGTGGTTTTTGGGTTTGGGTTTCTATCATGGTTTTTCTTTTTTATGAATTTTTTGTTTTGGATATTTCCTTAATTTTTTATTTCCACTTGTTATTTTTTATAGGTTGGTACTATAATTCTTTTTCTAACATACGGTGAACATTTTCCAAATACACATTGAAGAGTTATTTGACATAAAGGTTTTTTATAAACAATGAAAAAAATTAATGTATAGTGAATGATTTTGAAAAATATGTTGAAGATTTTTAATACGAACTAAATTTATTTATTTACAGTGAATATTTTTTAATGCAGGTTGAACTTTTTAAAATTTATGGTGAACAATTATTCAGTGCATACTGAACTTTTCATTAGCACGTATTTCCTCCGTCCGAAAAGGCTTGTCCCTTAAATGGATGTATCTAGCATCAAGTTTGTGCTAGATACACACATTTGAGCGACAAGCTTGAGACGGAGGAAGTACTAAGGAGTTTTCGAATGTACTTTATTAGTTTAATAAAGTTTTTTTTACAGGTTTTTAATTATTTAGCTCTGTAAAAATCAACTGTTGGTTTTATGAATAAACCCAACATGAAAACCAAAGAGAAAAAACAAAGAAAACCCCCTTATATCTCGCCAGAATGTGCTTTTTTTTGCGGGGCTCGGCAGAATGTGCTGGCCCATTTGCGTCCGGTTGAGGAGTAGGCAGCGCTAGTTGACACTAACGAGCGTGAACTACGTGCTCTCATCTTGCAGTAGGCGAGATATAGCCCTGACGGTGTCACATGGGAATTCCGGGACTGAGCGGAGCCCCAGATATAGTTCAAGAAAAACTGCCTGTTTTGTTGTCGTAAACAATCAGCACATGCATATGATTATCCAAAAAAAACTTGCATACGTTCCTAGGAGTAGTTGACAAAAAATGTTACTATTAACGACGAAGTGGAGGTATAGGGTGGTACGCACATGTGCACAGCCTAGCCGCTCGCTCGTCAAATATCATCACACACCGTAAACGTAGCTCAACCACTCGAGGCTCTCCATCAACATCTATGGCACGAGACCGACGAGCAGCACAGGCCTTCCGCGCGAGAAGATATTGAAGTCAACCCAACGAAGCGTCAGCCACGAGGGGAAAACTTTGACGCGATCAATCACGCGACGATGGGGCAGCTGAGACAGCTCTGAGCACATGCATCCATTGCTGCCCGCCGAGCTCGGAGACCCTTCGAAAATGCTTCGTTTGTCCTTTGTTTCTCCCGCCCTCCCGCAAAAAGTTGACCATGCACGTCGTTGAAGCGCGAAAAGGTCTATTACTTCTTCTGATTCATATTAGTTGTGGCTTAAATGGATGTACATTTTTTCACAGTAATACGTGTCTCATTCATATCATAAAGATCAAAATACAAGATAAGTCATGTAAAGGCCAACATGACAAAACCAAAAGGCAGTAGAACATCTCCGAGTTTAACACCAATGTCCGTCACTTGCCTCCGGCACCATCACAACAGCAACGGAAGAAAAAAAATGATGGATCACCCTTTTCACCCGAGCTCGACGCGGCTCCATCGATGATATACAACTTTACGGACCTCCAAGGTGGCTCACTGAAAGTGAAACAATTGCCGTTGAAAGAATCAGATCAGGGCAACATCCCGGACACGTCATCAAACTCCAGATCTAGCACCCCCACCGTGACTAAGACGCTGAAGGAGAAAACTATACCTACCATCCATCAACCACGAACCCAGCACATGTCCTGTCTTTCAGTTGTCGTCGATGAAGACCACAATCTGCATCCGCTCTTGGATTACCTCCCAAGCTCTGCATCAACGTTGGAGCAGACGTCGTCGCAATGGCGGAGCCCGAGGACACATGTCCACCACAAGGATGCCGCCGCCGCCATGACATCCCCGCTTACACAGACTACTTCCCAAATCGATCATCAACCATAGAGACGACCGCCTCGCCAGAGAAGAATTTGGAGCTTCTTTATTCAGCATCGCCGCCACCACCGCCATGACATCCCCGCTTGCACAAACTACTTCCCAAATCGATCATTGACCATAGAGACGACCGCCTCACCAGAGAAGAATCTGAAGCTTCTTTATTCAGCATCGCCGTCGCTGCCGTCGAAACCAAGATGTCGGATGATCCAAAAACCTATGCTACTAGGGGCCTAGAACCTAAAGCTAAAATGATCCGCACGCGGATCCGGCGACCCCCCTCACCACCAACGACCTAAGGTCACCGGCGGAGGGGAGCCATCGGAAGACGGCGCCGGAAGGGTTGGCTCTTTTGGTGGCGGCTAGGGTTCCTGTCTTCCTGATCGCTGGCCAAAGATTCCACCCGTAGTACAAAAACAACGGATGTATATATGGTTAGGAGGGAGTACTGTAACTGATCAGTTCAGTTATCTACTTACTGGAGTGGAGACATAAACAGATTCTCGGTAGACGATTCCAAATAAAGTCTCTCGTGGAATCACTGGGCTGTTCCATCGCTGCCTCCGATCGTGCAGCAGCCATATATGCCTGTTGGACGTGGAAGAGTGGTTGTACTACCCGATCTCTCCGTGCCTGTCTGTACGTGGTGTGTACGCACGCACGCACGGGTGGGCAAGCAACACCACCACCCAATCGCCAGCTAGTATATTCCGCTTCACACATGACACATGCATATCCTCTCCTCGTATACACCCATCGATCGGTTAGAGCCCATCAGATCAGGATGCTCCGCTGGATAGCCACCCATTTGTAGATCAGTTGTTGCAGATTAGCCTACCATAACAGCTAGCCGGTACTACTTCGGATTCAGCAGACGGAAAGGGGATGCGCCGTTGCCGTGTACGTGTCGCCTAGTGTACGTCTCACTGAGTCAGTGTTGAGTGTCTGCCTATTATGGCATTTTCATAGCCATTCCGAGATATATTGTCATGCAATTTTCCATCGTTCCGTTTATCTTGACACGTTCATCATTGTTATATTGCTTTGCATGATCATGTAGTTGCAGCTTGCACGTGGACGAAAAAACCTGTTAAGCTTGGGCTGCCGCCTGCGCCCGTGGCGGCAGGGGCTGCTGCCGGCGCCTGTGGCAGCAGGTGCCCCGTGTCGGCTGCCGCACCTGCCGCCATGGTGCAGCTGGTCTTTTTTGTCAATTTATTTTAGAGAGGGTCTTTTTTAGCAATTCAATTCGTCAGGTGGTCTTTTTGGACAAAAAACCTGCGTTTACATTGTGTTTCGAAGAAGAAGGAGAAGAAGAAGAAGAAGAAGAAGAAGAATGGCTTAACGACAAAAATATATTTCGAACATATGATGTCTGACATGGCCCTTACCACTAAGTAGGACTGTAGGAGTATATGCTATGCATTTTTGCTTAAGCTTATCGGGCAATTAACTAGTGCCGGCACCTAACCAGCAACAATCTCTCATATCTTGTAAAGAGATATAATACGTAGTTGATGAGATTGTAATCCAGACAAGCTTTGATCCTGCGAAAAGTTGGATCTAGGCACCAATCAGTGCCTCACCTAATGGATGTCATGCTTGATTTGATTCTCCTTCTATGGCGGGAAATGCTTCCCGCGGAGTTAGCTGTGGAGATGATGACTGATACTGAGCAAATCCACGTCTCACAGTCCATAAAACAAACATGGCTAAAAAGGAAAGATTTGCGATGACATATATAAACGAACAGGATGAACAGAAGATTTTCTTAGAAGTAAATAAGTATCTGCAATCATTGACAGAAAAATGAGAACTACCTTCGTCCTAAAACAAACAATGTGTTTTGAATCATCAAGGCAAACCATTGACCAAAGATTATTCTATTAACAGCTATACTTTATATGACATAAAATTGATGACATTATGTATGTATTAAAAGACACTTACTTATGATTGTGATTTTTGTATCACACAAACCACATATTAACATAGTAATCACTGGTCAAAGCATTGTCTATTGAAACATAATGCATCTTGTAAAGGTATCATTTGTATTTCAATAGATGGTACCACACTATAGAAACCCACATGCCACCCTGCAGTAGATATTTTTTGGAAACAAGTGTAATTTGATTCATCTCATAACTAACAGGTGTGTTGATTTGGTTTTAAAGATTCAAAAAAAATTACAAAGTAACTCACGTGACTAAGAATTACAATGATATATCTTCGAAACATCTTCTTCGTGGAATCAATCTCTGCTAGATGAATTACTCCCAAAATTTCGGTAAGGGGCTGCATTTAGCAGAGAGCAACGATGTTGTCGCTCTTTCCCCTGCACGAACCTTACCAATAAAGGTTTCTGAAAGCATCTTAAGTCGCCCATGCAAAAACATGGAAAGCCTTGAGAGATGAACGTTCTTGGGTCGCGGATGATCTCCTACAAGCGTAGGTCGTTGAATCATACTCCCTCTGTTCCTTAATATTCGTCTTTCTAAGCATTTCAAATGGACTAAACATACAGATGTATGTAGACATATTTTAGTGTAGATTCACTCATTTTGCTTCGTATGTAGTCATTTGTTGCAATCTCTAGAAAGACAAATATTTAGGAACGGAGGGAGTAATATTTTCACCATGGTATCGATGAAAGATTTCACCTCCATAAAGATTCAAACCAACAAAAAAGCTTGACACACGAACACAAACTCATCATATCCGAATAGTCGGATCTACAAGGACACAAAACTCTCTACCTTCATGACACCGCCAAAGGAAGAGAGTAATTTTATTCTCACGAAACTACGGTCACCACTAGATGTTGGCGAAGAACATAGAAATCTTGAAGATCCGAGCCCCCCCCCCCCCCCCACATGGAAGTCGAAGGCGAGGGGACCAAATTTCCCTGACTTCAACGGCGGTGGCTGCAATGCTTAGAGGAACCCTCCGCCTCCCTCAAGGAGATGGGTGAATTGCATTATCAGTGTGGGTGTTGGCGCCCTATTCCGAGGGCGTCTAGGTCATTTTATCGTCGCATTGTGTGCGCCCCCTCTCAAGGTGCCAGCATGCTTTTGAAGTTGATGTCTTTGCGGTCTAGGATGGTCTTAAGCTCATGCTTCAATACACGGCCCAAGCTTCTGTTGTTCAAACAGATTGTATCAAACTTATTAGAGCATCTCCAACAGAGGCGCTACGGCACGGCACGCTAAAATAATTGTACAACATGGAAAATGCGTTTTTTTGTGCACAGGAAGGCGTTTGCTTCAACAGTCGCTGCAAAATATGGCGCGCCGCTATCACTCCAGCAGGCGCTGCAACATCCAGCACGCGCGAGCGGCCGGTACTACGATGCAGTACATACGAAAAGTATGAAAAACAACACATAGATTTTATTCATAGCATAGTTCAAGCCCAACACCATAGGTAGTCCATATGATACAAATAAAAACGATAGTACGGTGCAAATATAGTAGATAAAACGCGTCGACAACAAACTAGATAAAAAAGGTACTACTCCTCGTCCTCATCGGTGGTGTAGTCCGACGACAGAAACACGTCTTCCCACCAAGGATCATTGTCATCAAAGGTCGACGCAGATCCCAGTTCACACTGTGCTACCGCCAGTGCCTTCCGCTCACGCCTGTCCACCCGATCCACGGCTCGCTGCACCCTCCTATGCGCCCAGAACTCATTCTCGGCGGCGACATCCTCCAGGAAGCGCTTGCGCCACTTCGTCATGGCATGCTCATCCGCCTCAGCGATGAGGAGGTGGCGCTGCAGCCTATGATGGATGCGGTGTTCCTTCGCGGTGATTAGCCACGGCGGAGGCGCGTGGTCCTGCGTCTGCTGGCGCATCCGCGCATCTGAGAAATTCATATGCGCCAGTGGCCTCCCGAGGCGCCACGCCGCCGCATCTTACGCGCGGGTGGCCTCGTGGGCGGTCTCGAACGTCCCGAGACCGAGGCGTGTATCACCGGAGTGGATGTCCGCGTAATACACGTCGAAGGGGAGGGCGCAGATGTCGCGGTAGCCGGACGTGCTCCGGGCGCGCGGCGGCATGGCCGTGACGGGGGAGAAGGTGCTAGAGGTGGCGGCGGGGCGCTGGAGGCGAGGAAGAAGGGCCGCTGACGGCGGGGCACCGGCAGAGGCGAGGAAGAAGGAAGAGGGAGGCGACAATAGCGGTTGGCACGCGCGGGTTTTTATGGAGCGCGCCAAAACTGTTGCGCGCGTTGCACGCTCATTTTTTTACCGCGTCGGACTTTCCCGCGCCTGCTGGATCGCACCAACCTGGCTCGCGCACACAAAAAATGTCGTTTTTCCCGTGCGCACCATATCTAGCGTGGTTGTTGGAGATGCTCTTAGATGTGTTGAGTTGTCTCAAATATTTGTATGTGCGGGGTAACGTGAATTTGGATTTGTAATTGGTGTGGATAGAGTGCTAGGAGCAGCATCGGGCCGGGCTGCCCATGGCCAGGTATGCGTGCAACAGCAAACTGTGGTAAGGAGTGTTACCACAGGACAGGTACACACCTGACCCCATAAGCCATCGCCCGGATACTACAAAATCCATGTAGACGGCGGAGTGCTAGGAACCAGGGGTGGTTCTGCGACAGCGATATGTAGAGATGAACATGGGAACTATATGGGTAGCTCAGCACTTGCCGTTCAGGGACTCATAGATCCACCAACTTTAGAAGCAATGGCGTGTCAAGAGGCCTTGGCTCTAGCAGAAGACCTGGGAATCCAAAGCTTTGTGGTCGCCTCCGATTGTCAGCAAGTGGTCGGATATCAACGTCGAAGCAAGAGGAACTTATGGAGCAATTATCAGAGAGATAAACATTAGATCATCACATTTTTTTTGTAATTTTGTTTTTGAGAGTCGTGCTGTCAATGTAGAAGCACACTGCCTAGCCAAGTTTTCTTTTACGAAAGGACTGGGTCGCCACGTATGGCTTGGTGCACCCCATGACCTCAGATGTATCCCACACCATGTGGTTTTTCATGAATAAACTTAGCTTTCACCCCTAAAAAAAAGGTATGCGTGCAACCATTTGTGGCAATATTGTCTCGTTTAGACTTTTCCAAATGTCGCCCATTTCCTGTTGCTGCCAGTGCCAAGGCAGTACCTAATGGGGATCTTGCTGACGTACATTAATTAGACATAAATCTTATATCCCTTGTTTGCATGTTCTAGCTTTTCAACAATCAACGCGCAAATCTAAAATTATGTCACTTGGCCAAAACCATTGAAAGAAGTTCCGTGGGTTTCCGTTTCTTCCGCATGGCTGATTCGGAAAACAGGAAACCACCGTGTTTCTCCTTTGTCGATCGGCCGTGGTTTGACTCCATTAGATCATCTACAGCCGTGATTACCAAGTCCGCCGCTCTATATGTTGGCAGACGTGTCCGGACACATCCACATACTGACATATTAGATCTTAAATTTTCGTTCGCACATTCATGTATCTCATATTCGACACTCTATATCCATACTACACATGTAACATGAACTAGACTACGTAGACCAAACAACGAACATAGCAGTCTGCAGCAAACGGACACACAAAAAGGGCGGCAAATGGATACATCATCCAAAAGATCACCACAATTCGTCGCCGGACAGGTTCTAAACTTAAACAACTAAAAAATAATAATAGTAAACGGAGGAGGAGCGTCTTTACCACTTCCTCGTCGGCACTTTGCCCTTTCGGTCGCCGGCGCAGCTGTAGGTGTCTGCAGCAGGTGGTGGATCCTTCTAGTCGTCGGAATCGGAGCCGTGATGATCGTCATCATCCAAGGAGGAATTGGAGATGACGATGAGCCCTTTCATCCGCCGGACAGCCCGGTCCTGCTGCCACTTGAGCTTCGCCATCCGAGCCGCCTCTGCTGCCTCGCGCTCCAACTACTCAATGGCTAGCCGGAGCGCCTTGGTGTTCTTCCTCCGGGGCCGGCGAGCATCCATCTCCGCCGTCATAAGTGAACGGTGGTAGACCCAAGCGAGGAGCCGTCGTCCTCGTCGGGCTCCACCGACAACCCGCGGCGGTGTGAACGGATTGCTCTATTGCGCCCTCTCCCTTGCCCGCTACCTCTAGCGGCGGACGACACGCGCCTCCAATTCCGGCGTGCTCGTCCGCGGTGGAGTGGGCACTAGCACCCGCTGCAGCCCTTGTGGGGCAGCGCCTAGCGGGGAAGGTGGACGATGGAGGGACGGCGTGGACTGCGCAACTCTCACGAAGCTGCGCGTGGGCCAGGAGGGGCCAGCTCTAGCGTCCATGCTGCACCAGTGGGGGTGGCGACGGGGCAGATCCGAAACTGCCCCCATGTCCACCTTTGACCTCTCCAGGGCAATGCGGAGGGCTAGCTCCTCGTCGTCATCGAGATCGGAGTCGGAGCGTTTGCCGGTGCTCGACATGCTCGCTGGAGTCATCGGATTGGATCAAATGAGGGGAGAAATCGAAGGAGGGGAGAAGAACAGATGGAGCGAGAGCGGAGAGTGAAGTGAGCTAAGGTTCCGGATATAGGGTTTTGTGGGGACGGAGTGGGGTCTGTAGTGGCCGGGCTGATGTGGCGTACACGTTCGGAAGCGCCTGGGCCGTCCCATATTTGTCCTATATTTAGGTTGGATATTACGGGCGCTGGACAGGCCGTGTGTTTGAGGCCAGTTTAATGTGCTTGGGTGGGCTGATTTTTTTCTTACCGGTCAATGACTAGACAGCCCGTTTATGCGATTCAGACCGGTTTGAGGCGGCCCGGCCGTAGATGCTCTTAATACCGGTATTTTTACGGCTTTAATCAACATTGTTTCAGAAAGTAGTCCAACATAGGAGTGCTATATTTCCGACCGAAAAACACTGCTTCACGATTCAAATACTAGCGTGTCCTTAAGCTTCCACGCACGTGGAGTGGTGCTAAAAATGAGATCGAAGGAGTACTTGTCTCAGCGAAAGCAACGCACCGAAGTGCGCGTTTTCAAACTCCAAAAGGCAGCCACACACACCGCATTTGTTGTACACCAGGGCGTCGAATCGTGCCGCAAAGTGCCGATATGATCCGTCCAACAACCCGGCTAGGCATGATGATATTCATACTCATTCCGTGGATCATGAGGCGCGTAATCAAATGACCCCTCAAAAGTCTGTAGCCACTGAGCCGCAGCCGGGGACGTTGTTTATGGAGGCGTTGAGATTTGAACCTCCGCGAACAGCTATTAGCATGGGCGGGTTTGGACAAAGTCGCCCCCTCGTCACACCCCTAATTTGAAATTAGTCATAATCGCTGGCATTTAGGGGTCAATCTCGTCACTGACCTCCGGCTCAGTTGTTTAATCGGCTGCGCGCCGGAAGTCCGGAATGGCCGACCTGCTGTGCTATGCTATCACCGCGACAAAATTTGTCTGTGGAGCATCCCGGGCTGCAAAAGCGCCGGCAAATATTCCCGTTGGGGGCGAGCCAACCGGCACGTCGGAGACTGATTAAACACCGGGTTAATTTAGGAGACAGAAGGAGCGCGTGTGTAGCACACCCCATCGACGGCGAGCCTGCGCCGCAGCCCGCCAGCTCAGGCGCCTTTACGGTTTCCATCAGGCATCACCACTGAAGCTGCTTTTGCATTGCAGGCGGGCGGGCGGACGAACAGCTGTACGGTGCAGAGCAGTGAGGGGTCCGCTCTCTCACTGTACTACATATATGCTCTTTGCACTCCGACGCTCGTTTGGGTGAACCAGTTAGATCCACTCTACCAGAGTTATCATCTTGACAGAGATCGCCATAATTTATATAGCGCCCTTCATATATCACCTCTCACTAGCCAATAGCCAAATATATGACGTCTCTGACGTCTCATATGCCATCTGGAGTGTAACACGTGGAATGGTGCAGAGGTTGAAAAAGAAAGAGGATGTCTCATTGATATTGAGTCACACGATTACGGATGCCGCAAATATCGCGATTATGTGTTTGTGTGTTGCCTCGGAATATGCGATATGAAGGTTATCAATACGACGACTCAGCTCAAGTTGCTCTTGTACACCATGCTGGTGAGTGGAGTGATTTGTAAAAAACCACCACATTTGAAGTTGAAGCATCCAATTGCCACCACATTTCTAGCGCGTCCCAAAAATCCACCACTTTACTTGTAAATTTTCTCAATAAAAACAAATGACCGGTTTGCCACAGTTAACACGATTTCTGACAGGGCTGGCCCACCCGTCAGGTGCCACATGGGCGAGGCCAGACGGCGAGTGGGTTGACGGCCGTTAGGGCACGCGTGGTCGAGCGCCGCGGCTCGATCGCTCAGCCCATTCTCCCTCTTTCCCTGCCTCTCTCTCTACGTCCCGCGATGACGGCGGCGGCTAAACCTAGCGGCGGCGGCGGGCGAGTCAAGCGGCGGAGGGACTGGAGGCGATGGTGATGGATTCTCGGAGGTGGACAACCGGTTCGGCAGCAGTAGCTTGCCGACGAATGGCTCCTTCACCGAGCGATCCCTTCGCCTCGCCGCCGGAGTGGGACATTGAGCGCCGCGGCGCGGCCCTAGCACGCAAGATCGTGGCTTCAGCGTTGGAGAAGGCCATCAAGGGCTTGTGGTTCATGGCGTGTGGTAAGATTTCTTCCCTCCACCCCTCTCTTCATTGGATTCGGGTTGTTAGATTGCATATAAACCTATCATGTTACAAAGAGGGTTGTTAATGGGTTGTTAGATTTTAGGAAATTTTAGGGTTGTTAGATTTTAGGAGATTTTAGGGCAGTTTGATTTTAGGGTTTTGTTTATCAAGATTATTGTTTGTTTACTCAAGTGTTCTAGCTGATATAGTTAATATTTTTTCTGTATAACATGTTTCAGTAGGAAATATAGCTCTGGGTTTATAGTTTTATGCATGAATGCTTTGTTTACTCCTTATTGACAGTGAAGATAGTGCTAATATCTTGTCTGAATATCTTGTCTGAATAACATGTTACATTATTGAAACAGAATCAATCAAGCACTAATTCTCCTCAATTTTCTGTAGTTTGGATGATGAGATATGGGAAATAAGGTACCATTTTCAAGGGAGAGACAACTTGAGAGGGCCATTTCTTTGTCGAAATTACTTATATTAACATGTTAGCACTGCTAGAGACCTGAAGAGGGATATCTTGAAGCTGACTACATGTTCTATATGAAAGAAGAAGGAAAGGGGCAGCAGGAATGCAGGTTATTGACAGTGAAGATAGTGTGGAAGAGATGCTAGACTATTATGCTGAGCAGAAGGTGCTCAACATAACTGTAATTAAGGCTAATGAGCCTAATCCAGGAGAGTTTAACAGGTCAAATATTGTGGAGGAACAAGTGCCTATAAGTAATGTGGGGGATTCCAACATTATTTCTATAGATGAGGCAGGAGTATTGTTCCCTATTGCTGTTGAAGACACAGTTGAAGAGCTCTATGTTGTGCCTATTGCTGTTGTAGAGCCAGGTCAAGAGTCTGCATATATTAACACACAACAGAGCATGAATTTGAAGAAAGCAAAGGGCAAAGAGAAATTACAGGAAGACGTTGGCCCCTCTGATGATGAAGTGTTTGTTGATTTGAACTGCTGTGAGGAGGAAGAGCATGACACAGGTAATGAGGAGGAAGATGAAATCATTGAGGAGGAAGAGCATGACACAGGTAATGAGGAGGAAGATGAAATCATTGAGAAGTCAAGGTAAAAGGAAACGGAGAGAGGATCATATGCATCACTTTGAAGGAGACATGAAGTGGAAGAGATGTGTCCAGAGGCAGAGGACTCGCATACGTAACCCCGAGACACCTCTTCCTCAAACATTCAAGAAAGTAGGCAAAGCAGGCCCCACTACAAGATCACACCATGAAGCTGACATTGAGGTAATTCCTGATTTCATTCCATCTGATGATTCTGCTTGTTTCCCTGGGGACTATGGCATTAGTGATTCAGATGATGAGTCAGGTCTACCACTCCCTTGTGGAAGGAAGAGTCAAGCCAAGAGGGCCAGGACTAGGATCTGGTATGATGAGAGCAAGCGGATGCTCATGAACAACTTTGCTCCAAGATGTGCTTCATCGATGTGTATCGGTTTAGAAGAGCACTTAGGATTTTTCATATCGTAATCCTTAGAAATTTCCAGTACCATAGGAACTGCAAGGATAGGATCATTGTGCATTGCATGAGAAAGGGACAATGGGTGTCCTTTTTTCATGACTGCATCCACAATTGCTCATGAGAAGACATTCTGCATCAAGAAGATGAAGTTGTTGCATACTTGTGGTGCACATGGAGAAAAAACCAAAGTGACACTTGACTGGATGGCCAGAACATGTGAGCAGCAACTGAGAGATAATCCAAGGGCTGGTGTTGATGCAATTTTAAAAAGAACAAAGACTAAGTATGGGCTGGAAGTGCCAAAGACCAAGGCCTACAGGGCAAGGTCATTGGCCATTGAAGTGGTGGAAGGTGACATGAAGGGACAATACACAAGGTTTAGGGATTATCTTCAAGCTGTGCTTGATACCAACCATGGGAGCAGATGCATTGTGACTACCAGAGAGCTTCAGCTCCATCCTAGCCCAAATCCTAGGTTCCACTACATGTTCTCTTGTCTGAATGCTTCAAAAGAAGGTTTCTTGAATGGGTGTAGGCCCTTTATAGGTATTATATGTATTCTAAATTACTCCAATTCATTGCCCATATCTTGTACTTAATAATGCAATCGATTTCACTACCCAATGCTTTAATACAGGTTTAGATGGTTGCTTTATCAAGCTTTCTCTGGGCAATGATACTTGTCACATCGGTAGGGATGGGAATAACAACATATTCCCTATTGCAATTGGTATTGTTGATAAGGAGGACAAGGAAAGTTGGACTTGGTTTCTTAGCCAATTAAGAGCTTGCATTGGAGAGGGCAACAAGTGGGGCACATACACAATCATCTCTGATAGACAGAAGGTATATTTTTCATTTCACAATTTAATGAGCAATTTCTAGAAATAATAATTTGTTATACTTGTTGCCATTATGAAGTTATATGATTAATACTTGCTGCCATTATGAAGTTATATGATTAATACTTGCTGTCATTATGAAGTAATATGATTAATAATTCGTAATACCTGCTGCAATTATGAAGTTATATGATTAATAATCTATATAATGACTTAAACAGGGGTTGTTGAATGCAATTCAAGCTATGTTCCCACACTCACCTCAAAGATATTGTCTTAGACATATCTATGCAAATTTCCAGTCAGCTGGCTTCAGAAGTGAGGAGTTGAATAAGCATATGGACAATGCTGCATATTCATACACCAAGAATGGTTTTGAGGTTGCAATGAATGAACTGAGAAAGGATGATGAAGATGCTTGGAAGTGGCTTTGTGATATCCCTAAAGAGACTTGGGCAAGGCATGCTATGGATCACACATGCAAGACAGACCTAGTAGTCAACAATCTTAGTGAAGTATTTAACAAGATGATACTAGATGTGAGGAACAAGCCAATAAGGAGCTGTGTAGATGGATTCAGAACTAAGTTGATGGTTAAGTACCAAGCAGTCAGAGAGAAGACAGAGAAGAGTAAGTGGGAGATAACACCCACTTATATGGAGAAGTTGGAGGAGTCAAAGAAGTACTCAAGGCAATGCACTGCATACATGGCAGGTCCCGGTATTTGGCAAGTCACTAGTGGGGAGTCTACCTCTGTGTGAACCTTGATAAGTGGACATGTGACTGCAAGAAATGGGACCTATGTGGTTGGCCATGTAACCATGCAGTTTACGCCATTACAAGAGTGAAGGGACAGCCAGAAGACTATGTGCATGAGTTCTTCAAAAACCATTGTATAAGGAAACATACAGGCACATCATCTACCCCTGCACTGGGCCCGATTGGCCTAGGACACCAACTGCTGACATAGATCCACCAAAGTGTTCAAAGAGAAGAAGGGCAGGAAGCAAACAGCTAGGAGGAAGGGGCAATTTGAGGTCCCAACAAAGAAGGATACATCAAGGATGGCAACTATCACATGCAAAGAACTGCAATATGCGTAAACATAGGTACACCCATCGCCCTAAGCCCTCAAGCCTCATCTTCAGGAAAGAAAGGACAAGCACAAGGTATGGAATATGCACACTTTTGATTATTGTCATTGTTTTAATCATTTGATTCATCCTAATTGTTGGTCTATGATGTGTGCTTTCTTAGACAACCAGAACTCACTACCATGGAGCTGGGGGAAGTTCTACTGCTAATAGAGTTAGAAGAACAACTGCTACTGGTCATTCCCAGCCTGCTACATCTTCCAGGGGAAGAAAATCAACTGCTGCTTCTCTTGCTCACCTTGGCCGCTTTGCTTCTACAAGGCCAAGAAAAACAACTGCTGCTTCTATTGGTCCCGCTTAGCCTGCTGCTTCTACAAGGCCAAGAAAAACAACTGCTGCTTCTAGAAGGGCAAGCATCACCAAGTGATGCTTGTACTACTCCTTCCTGTGCTGCCACAGAGCTTGTGTTCAAGCAATGCAGCCAGCAGGAGAGGTGGAAGGCCCTACATGGCACCTAGGGCTGCAAGTACAACAGAGGGAGCAACAAATAGGGTCTAAAAGGAAGAGGTTCCAGAGCAGCAGTGAGGGGTTATTTTTATGCCATGGCAACTAGTCATGCACAATTTGGCTGTTGTCTTTGAATCGCCTTTGCCTTAAGTATTTCTAAATTTCAGAAACTATGTCACAGAACTGCTATGTCAGAACACCTATCTGTAATCAATAATTAGCTTGAGAACTTGTTTGTGTTACCATGCTAAGTTTGAGAACTGCTATGGATGAGAACTATTATGGTTGAGAAAATGTTTGTGTCGTCAACAATTTACTTGTTTGATTTTATGTTTTTTCTATTCTAAAATATATTGACATTTTATGGTTAGTTTGGGTTGTTGTTTTTGTCGAGCCCGAGCCACCGTAAAGCCTAAATGATAGTTGTAGGTGGTTTTGTCGAGCCCGAGCCACCCTAAAGCAAAAATGATAGTTGTAGGAGGTTTTGTCGAGTCTTGAGCCACCGTAAAGCCTAAATGATAGTTGTAGGTGGTTTTGTCGAGCCCAAGCCACCGTAAAGCCTAAATGATAGTTGTAGGTGGTTTTGTTTGAGCCCAAGCCACCGTAAAGCCTAAATGATAGTTGTAGGTGGTTTTGTCGAGCCCAAGCCACCGTAAAGCCTAAATGATAGTTGTAGGTGGTTTTGTCGAGCCCAAGCCACCCTAAAGCAAAAATGATTGTTGTAGGTGGGTTTGTCGAGCCCAAGCCACTCAAAAGCCTAAATGATAGTTTTAGGTGGCTTTGTCGAGCCGCAGCCACCTTCAAGATTAAATGGTGGTTTGGGTGGTTTTGTCGACCCCAAGCCACTCAAAAGCCTAAATGATAGTTTTAGGTGGCTTTGTCGAGCCGCAGCCACCTTCAAGATTAAATGGTGGTTTGGGTGGTTTTGTCGACCCCAAGCCACCCTAAAGCCTAAATGATTGTTTTAGTTGGATTGGGTTAAAATTCAGTTTAGTTAAAATTCTAAGGCAATTAAGGAGGACAAGGAAAGTTGGTCTTTGTGCTTTATGTGATCAATTATGTAAGCATTTGCCCAATTTGTCCATGCCTAGTTGGTCTTCACCATTCACCATTTAGTCCAAAGAAGCAGATTAATAAATTGCAGATTCATAATAGCATAGCTCTTACTATAGAAAGCTAACAACATTACATAACTAGGGAAGTTTTGCAGCTAGTCATTACATACATTACATAACTAGGGGAAGTTTTGCGACTAGTCATTACATACATTACATAACTAGGGGATTCCCAAAATATACAACCCCAAGGCCAGCTATATTGTTCCAAGGACACATATTAGCTTAACATAACTGAGGTGTTGAACAACATTGTTCACTCATCAAGGATTGACTTGATCTTGGCAAGCTTGTCCTTGTTGCCATGACCAGCTTTCATAAGATCACCCACCAGAAACTCCAGCTTCTTCTTCTCCTCTATCACCAGTCCCTCTCTTTCTTTATCTCATCCCTCTCCTTCCTTGTGTTCCTAATGATCTCACCCCGAGACCTATAAATGCACTTAATCTCCTTCAGCTCATGAGCCAGCTTCTCCATCTCCTTCATCTTGCCAAAGTCAAGACTCTCCTTCTCCTTGCCGATAGCTAGCTTCTCCATGTCCTTGTCCACATCCATCCGCTTCGCTTGAACTCTTCATCACTCATGACCCCGTTGTTACGATCCGCCCAATCAAACATCTTGGTGACATCCTCAACCACCGATCAGATCGATACCCAAGTGTATCCAACCGCTTGTTCACCTTGTCCAAATCTTTCTTATACTTCTCATGGTCAATCATTCGCCATGATTCTCCTCATGAAACATCTCCCATATCTTCTCCAAACATCTTTGCAGAATAGAAGGCCATGGGGCATCAACCCACCGAGCAACTCCACAAATAATACCATCCTCGCATCAATTATTAGAAAATAAATATGCTAACTTCAAAAAGAAAATATATGAGATATCCAGTGATTCACCATACTTGCAGATACAATAGACATTCAGAAACTTCAAGTTCAAATCAATGTCCTAAACATGTTTCATTTACTTAATTTATCGATGTAAATTGATGCTTGCAAAATCACCGTTAAAACACATGTTTCATCAACTACAGACAGTCCAAATTGACTGAATTTACTGCAGACTAACACAATTAACTGAATTTATCGACCGGCAACTACAGACAGTCCAAATTTCCTGCATACTAACTACCAAATTTATCTGCAGACAAAGGTAAATTTACTGCAGACCAACTATCATTTGATTCTTGCAGCTGCAGATAGTCCAAAGTAACTGAATTTCATCGACAAAGCAATTCCAACAATCTGCAGACTAACTACCACTAACACAAACCCTCGTTGGATAACACCGACACGAGGAACAAAGCACATCCATAGAACCTCCTCCCAAAGTGTCCTTTCCTTCAAATGCAACATATTTCATGCATGGGGCCAAGTGCAGTCTACATGTGATGCTTGCATCCGCAGCTCTACCACGAAGGATGCATCTATAGTGGTGCTGTGGTTCGCTGCATTGTAGCACACTAGTGAACCGCAGAAAAAGATAGCAAGTGCTCAAACATGGTCTCAAATCATAGAACACTTGAATCACTAACCCTAACCCTAGGTGCAAAGAAGAGATCTTACCCAAAGGTTGCTCCAGATCCATGCCGACCAGCTCCTCCTCCTCGCTGCTCTCCTCTCCATCCTTCCACGACGGCATCTTCTACGGCGGGGAGGGAACCGTGCCTCCCGGGCGGGCGAAGAACTCGCGGCAAAGAACCCGGGACAGAGCAGAGGAGTGAGAGTGAGAGTGAGCGAGTGGAGTGGAGTGTGAGCGGCGGGGAGTGGGGGCTCTGTTTTGTATCGACAGCCCTAACGGCCGTCAACCCACTCGCCATCTGGCCTCGCCCACGTGGCACCTAACGGGTGGGCCAGCCCTGTCAGAAATCGTGTTAACTGCGGCAAACCGGTCATTTGTTTTTATTGAGAAAATTTACAAGTAAAGTGGTGGATTTTTGGGACGCGCTAGAAATGTGGTGGCAATTGGATGCTTCAACTTCAAATGTGGTGGTTTTTTGCAATTCACTCTGGTGAGTGCTACAGCTGCATTCAGGTGGGACAAGGGATGCGAAGTCCACTTGTGTGCCACCCTCACGGTCTTCTTCTCTTTGTAAAATTTAGGTGCTTGAAAAAAAATAGTTTTAGCCAATCTGCTTGAGGTGACTTCTTCCACTTCTGGACGTCTCTTTCTTCTTCATCGTTCCCGCTTGTGATCCACCCAGCCGATGCCGGACGAAATGACTATTGTCGCCACTCACGACCGACTGTAGCCACTCATGGTCATCCCTCTATGCCTCACCTTCCCCACACCCAAACCCGTAAAGCCTCGGACTTGCCGCGGCATCCCCTTCTTGGCCCTGGGCTTCGTTTCTCTTAGGCTATATCATATATCAACGGGAGCGGTTTAGAATTTCAAGCAACTGATGGAAAACCATGTTTTCATAAGTTCGACAACTATGAAAACTTCTAAATTTTAGTAATTTAACTTTTTGGGAAAGTGTGAAATCCAGAAAGTTTTGAGCACCCTAGGAGTTTGAATCTTAAAAAATCTTAAATCCCGTGGTTACGATTTTTCTTGAATTCTAGGTTTATACCCTCCCCGCCCCCACCCCCCACACACACACACATAAAGGCAAATCTGACCGGGACCGGCTGCACCTTGTCAAAATCTAGTCATCGAGGAACTTACTCGGTGCAATGTTTTAAATAGCGGGCTATTGCCAAATAGCGGCGGACCACAAAATCAGCTATAGCGGACTATAGCAGGCTATAACGGGCTATTTGTACATAGGATCACTTAGCGGCACCCTGCTGAAAAGGCTATATAGCGAGCTATAGTGGAGCTATAGCCGGCTATTTAAAACATTGACTCGGTGACTGATACAACAAGCTCGGCTGGACTAATGCCCCACTCTCTTACCTATACTAGATTATTGCAGTCCTAACTTTTGTACTTTTGTTGGAAAAATGTACGTTTTGTAACAAAAAGAGCAATGTTGCATCCGCGGATGACTTTTATGGAGTTGGGTGTACAAGTTGATCGTCTACTCCCTTCGTTTATTTTTACTTCACATATAAAATTTGTTTGAAGTCAAAACTACACAAAGTTTGACTAAATTTATATCAAAAAATATGAGCTTCTATACTAAAACTATCCGTCATCGCCCCTCCTTCTCCGGAGCCGGGACAACTTGTAGAAGAATTTTGTTCATGTAATTAAACATACAAAAGACTCCTCGAGTAAAGGCTTCCACAGCGGGTTCACCAAAATGAGAATCCCAAATCGCATGAGCAATAGGTCTTACGCGTAAAGGATTATGTATCCATGATCCAAAATTTCCTTCCCAAGCTACATGAAACAAATTTCTGGAGGTTCATAGAAAGATTATTGCTAACTGTCCAAAGTAGGGCTAAGAAAATCTCGAGACTCCTAAGCCGCTCAAGATCGATTTGAATTTTCGCTCGACTAGAGGAAATGAGTTGACTATGAGCACTATATATAGCTCGGTCGAGAAATGAGCTGATCTTGAGCCAACACTGACTTGCTGGATTTGATCTCAATTTTAGCTTGATATCATATAATTATATTAAATAATCTTTATACGTATTAAAAGGAAATAGGATAGTTTATTGCCATATATGTTGCATATAATTTCTCTCCATTTTACCTACTTGCAAACATGGAAGCTTGACTAAGTGCAAAGAAAATTTAGCCTCGATATGTTTCATGGTAAGTCACGTGTAAATATCATATTCTTTCTTTTAAAAGTTTGAGGGCAGACACACCTTCATTTTCTTCTCTTTTTAGTTTATCCATGATCTTTTACTATTAAGTACTAGTCTTCGGTTGATAGAGAATAGTTTGAATTTTATGATGATTTCTTACGTTGTGTTGTGGCAATCTTGTTTGAAAAATTGCCTTTGATTTAAAAAAAATCATCTTATATAGCTCGAAACTAGCTTGAGATTGACTCGAAATCGTTTCAAGCTGAGAACGAGTCACTTTTTACAGCTCAACTTTGAGCTTCACTTAGTTTTAGCTTGCTCGAATTTTATTACAAATTGAGCTGAGTCTAGTCTAACTCGCTCGAGCTCGATTCGTTTGCAGCTCTAGTCCAAAGTGAGTTGCAAAACATCTGATTAAGACGTTCTTTAGTAATATCATCATGACTTTCCAAATCATGTGTGTTAGTAATAGCAAACCAAGTATGACGAGTACCGGGTCCTGAGCTAAGGTATCTTGAACCCACTTTAAATATAAACTAGTACTACATTTTTAGCCGCAAAAAATGCAATGGAGATAAAAAATATATTTCATGTACTTAAGATATGTCCTGAGGATAACTTCAAGTTAGTACTCCTTCCGTCTCAAAATTCTTGTCTTAGATTTGTTTATATATGAATGTATCTATCTATTTACATTTTAGTGTTAGATACATCCGTATCTAGATAAATCCAAGACAAGAATTTTGGGACGGAGAGAGTATAAAGTTGGGTCATTTATTTTGAAATGAAGGGTATATATCTTATAAAATATTAACGCAAAACGGCTGTGCCCCATCAATAGATGTCGGCTCCAACCTCATCATGAGCATGAGCATGTGGCGGTACAAGCAAATGGACGGCGCGTCCGTACCGCGTATAGTATGTCTTACATTTTGACACAATATATATATTCTAAATTTCTTGATTAAATAATAATCAACTGATTTGCTGCCAACGTACTATGTTACACTTACACTAGTATGTCTAACAAATGCTGCAATCTTCATATCTTCTACTCCCTCTGTCCAATAGTAAGAAAGTTAAAAAAACGTTTGTATATTACGGAAAGGAAAGAGTACTAGCTACCACTCATGTACGCAGGGCCGGTCCACATATATACGGGGGCCCGGGGAAGGAAGACAACAAGGGGTCCTTATTTTTTTTCTTGACACACATGAACTGAAAATATTTTGTATGTCAAAACCAAAGGAAATATTCAGTAGATGGAATAGATAGATCCATTATCTTTGAATTCTAAAACTAACTATACAATTTATTTATCGACCAAGAGAAGTTCAAACATTTACTATATATTGCTAGTTGCAGTGATTCCTGAAAGAACTACTCGTCCGGTAAAAAAATGTCAACCAATTTTTTTGGGAATTCTACTTGTTCATCTATACATGTTTTTCCTCATATTTTCATCACTGCTACTAGAAAAATGCTTTTGACAAGACATGTCACCATATAAGGCGCGTAAAATATGTTCAATACAGATCAGAAAAGCACCTGGATATCATATGGCATAATGTGAATTTGTATAATGCCGCAATAGTCAGCGCAAATGAGAAGCCAACACCATGAATTGAATTAACATCTCCCCTTCTCCTAATCTCCTAATGCTTTCTCAGAACCAATGAAGAGCAGAAGATTATAAGAAGACATGCAAGTCAGCAGATCTGAAGGAGTAAGAGCCAGAGATAGAGAACAAAGCTATTTGAATTAGAATCATTAAACTAAGGAAGAGAATTACATGAAGGATGCAGATCTCTGTGATTGGAAGGATCGATGATCATCCATTAATCGCTTGCCGCGCCCTTGGAATCTATAAGACACCGAAACGGCGGCGTTGTTCATGGATTGTGAATTTAGGAGGAGAGGAGTCACCGAATACGGAGGAGAACGAAGGACTCGTGGATCCAGTGTAAACCGATTTGACTTCTCCGTGAGTATTGCTCGTACGTCCACCAGTTTAATGGGCTTTACACTTGCACGGTTGCACCTTGGGCCCTTTTATATTTTTTTCTCTAGATTTCTTCCGCCTGAGATAAAAAAAACACACTGCGTTGTACTACCTGGTTCAGGGCCCCTACCTCTTGGGGGCCCAGGGCGGGCGCCCCGCTACCCCGGCCTATGGACCGGCCCTGCATGTACGCCTCAAGCACAAAAGAGAAAAAGGAAAACCTGCATGCTGCTACTCCCATCGTTCTAAATATTTGTCTTTCTAGATATTTCAGCAAGTGACTACATACGAAGTAAAATGAGTGAATCTACATTCTAAAATATGTCTATATATATATCCGTATTTGTTAATCCATTTAAAATCTCTAAAAAAACAAATATTTACAAACAAAGGGAGTAGTTTCTAACAGAAGACTGAATGTGAAGGCAAAGAAATATTAGCTATCGTTGTTAAACCTTTCCTTTCTTATCTTTTGTGCTTTATAACGGTACTCCCTATTAACTTTGTGCTAAATCAAGGTTAATTAACATATCCGGTCACTGCCAGCGGGCATATCCGTGGGCGTATAGGGACTCATATTAGGCAACCAGGGTTATACATGCTGCTAACCATTGGTAAAATCTTACGTCGTGTGAGGTTATAGGAATATCAACCATCAATCATCAAAAAAAAATATAACATTAGCCACTATTTGTAAAATAATAATAATAGCCATTAATTGGCAAAAAATAAACTTTAACCATTAATCGTCAAAAAAATGAATATTTGCCTTTTTAAATTTGGGGCTCTTGTGACCACTGGGTCCTCCCCTGGGGGGCAACTTTGACAACCGAATGATTTCACACTAGTATATATACCGGCATTTCTGCCTATATATAGCCCCAAGACCAGCCAGGATCACCACACCCAACTCTGCCCTGCGAGCGCATTCACATTCTTGAGCTGTGCCAGCTTTGATTCCTGCCATTGCCTTGCATTGCAAGCTTTCAGCCTCGAAAGAGTCCTGCTCCATTGCTTGTCACTCCAAGGCGCAAAGACCATGGGCGGCATGCTGTTGCCCGCTGCTTCCTCGCCTCCCCTGTCGCGGGTGGCGACCTCCAGCGCCCACGGCGAGGACTCCCCCTACTTCGCCGGGTGGAGAGCCTACGACGACGACCCCTACGACGCCGTCACCAACCCCGGCGGCGTCATCCAGATGGGCCTCGCGGAGAACCAGGTCTCCTTCGACCTCCTGGAGGGGTTCCTGCGGGAGCACCCGGAGGCGGCCGGGTGGGGCGGCGCCCGCCCCGGCTCCGGCGTCGCCAGCTTCCGGGACAACGCCCTATTCCAGGACTACCACGGCCTCAAAACCTTCCGGAAGGTACGTCGTAGATGCACAAGAGCATGTGTCCTCTGCTTTATCTTGCTTGTCTCCGACGGCGTGGACTGATCTTTGTGGCGGTCCGGTGCCCTTTGCTTGCAGGCGATGGCGAGTTTCATGGAGAAGATAAGGGGCGGCAAAGTGAGGTTTGACCCTGACCGCATCGTGCTCACCGCCGGCGCGACGGCGGCCAACGAGCTGCTCACGTTCATCCTCGCCAACCCGGGAGACGCGCTGCTGATCCCTACGCCTTACTACCCGGGGTAAGCAACAGACCAACCAACCAGAGCGAGCCACTACTGTTCCATTGCCTGCGCTCTTGTCCTGACATGCATGGCGCCCTGCAGGTTTGATCGGGACTTGCGGTGGAGGACGGGGGTGAACATCGTGCCCGTGCACTGCCACAGCTCCAACGGGTTCCAGGTCACGGTGGCCGCGCTCGAGGCGGCGTACGAGGAGGCCGCGGCGGCGGGGGTGAGCGTCCGCGGCGTCCTTCTCACGAACCCGTCCAACCCGCTCGGCACCACGGTGGAGCGGTCGGTGCTGGAGGACGTGCTCGACTTCGTCGTGCGCAAGAACATCCACCTCATCTCCGACGAGATATACTCCGGCTCGGTGTTCGCCGCGCCGGACCTCGTCAGCGTGGCGGAGCTCGTCGAGTCGCGCGGCGACGACGTCGCCGGGCGCGTGCACATCGTGTACAGCCTCTCCAAGGACCTGGGGCTCCCGGGGTTCCGCGTCGGCGTGGTGTACTCGTACAACGACGCGGTGGTGACGGCGGCGCGGCGCATGTCTAGCTTCACGCTCGTGTCGTCGCAGACGCAGAAGACGCTCGCCGCCATGCTCTCGGACGCCGCGTTCGCCCGGGAGTACATCCGCACCAACCGCGAGCGCCTCAGGGTGCGGCACGACCACATGGTGGCCGGGCTGGCCCGCTCCGGGGTGCCGTGCCTGCCCAGCAATGCCGGGCTGTTCGTGTGGATGGACATGCGGCGGCTGCTCCACGACGGCGGCGAGGCCACGGTCGCCGACGAGCTGCGGCTGTGGGACCTGATGCTGCACGAGGTGAAGCTCAACATCTCGCCGGGGTCGTCGTGCCATTGCTCGGAGCCCGGGTGGTTCAGGGTGTGCTTCGCCAACATGAGCCTGGACACGCTGGACGTTGCACTGGCGAGGATGAGCCGCTTCATGGACAGGTGGAACAAGGCGACAACGCTGCAGAAACAGCACTAGACCAAATCTTCAAACAAACAAAAAAGATACATTAGACAAAGTAAAAGTAAAATTTTTGTGGCAAATCCATTGCCATTGTAATCAATTGAGGAAGTACGTAACCGATCCTGGTGACACATCAATTTTGTATGGGGATTTTTTTTCTCTCGAATAGAGAGATGGTATCCCATACTATTATACTATATGTAAGAGTGGTTCATTCTTGGAATAAGTCTTCTTTGCAATCTTAAACTATTAACTTAGTTCACTAACCCTTGAAAAAGAAATTGTCCTCACTCAACCTCCTAAACTTTTTGTACCCACTCTGATTTGTTTCTAAAATCAGCAATTCTGTTCATTTCTTATTACAAAAAGATATGAGTGATACCACACATACGACATCCTTTGTCCGATTTTGGTACCAACCTAACCATCACGAATAGGCAAAGTACAGCCCCAACCATTTGATTGACTGTTGTATAGAGATTGTAGGATAAAATATCATGTGTGGAGTAGTTGCAAAAAAATATCACACATACGACAAAATTACAATAATGCACCCCAATGTTGTCGCAATAATATCTTTTAAGATAGTTAGATATTCATCTTTTGATCTCACCAAAATGGGGTTTTGCTATTTATCAAGAAACCTGGGAAATAACTATTTTTAAATCAATGGTAACAAACCATTGGATCCAAACATCTAGATCCACGCAAATATAAAATCACGACAAGTGTTTTATCAGACGGTAATCGATGTGGATTGTGGACAGAGAAAACTATTTCTAAGTTGACTCGGCTATAGTTGCTCCCTATCAAAATGAGGGATCTCAGTCATGACATCGATGTTGAAATCAAAACAATGTTAACACTAGCATGACAAAAGAAACGAAAATGCTAGCATACGGAATCCAGCTTACTGGCAGATTTCCTCCTACCCAAATGATTTTTTCTTAAAAGCACATTTACCCCCAAAACATTCATTTAAAACCCCGTCATTACTGCACATGCCCAAGAAAGGAAAGTTTGTGGGATTTCACCCTAGCCAAATACAACTGGTTCGAAGACTGCTAGAAAAAGGATCACAATAGTTTGCGAGAATTCGCTGGGATGGATGGCATTTGCGAAGGTTTTTGTTGAGAATTTCCTCATATTCACATTGCATTTTCTTCAATGATTTTTTTTCTTCTAAAACTGGTACGGTTTGCTTTCATGTCACGAACGAAAACTGTTATAAAATGCGTTTGTTTGCCATTCTCTCCCAGGAAACGTTCATCAGATAAAATTCCGCAAAAAATGGGTTCTTGGACACCATCTTAAGTGCCGACTTTGTGCGCTATTGTCGGATCCATCTAAGCAAGGACAAATCATGGATTTTTACCTCAAAGATTCAGCATTCGCCGTCTACGTCAGTGCCACCGACTGGCACACCCCTAGCCAAATCCCCAGTGTCATGGTCACGACGGCGGTCCTCTCAACAAACCAGCGTAGGGTGGTCGTCAAGGCACTAGCCATCTCCCGAACATTGTAGCATCGCGTCGCTAGGTCGGCGCGCGCGTGGGACGCGGGAGCGTGTGGAGTCTTCTCTTCAGTTCAGTTTGTCACGGCAAGTGTTCCACGCACGTAACGCGCTGGCTGGTTCCAAGTCTTTCTAGAGCTCCCAGTGAAGTAGCTAGCTGTGCCGCGCCCTTCACCAAATTCAGCATTCCGAATGTAACCAAGTACAGTACAGCTAGACGAGAAAGCATTGCTAGTGCACCACCTACGAGACCAGGAAACAAAAACGGTCTGATGAGCAGAGAGGCGTACGTACGTAACGTACACTTTTGATGATTGGCACGGGGACAGGCCAGGCTGGACCGTTGCTCGACAATGGAAAGACAAGAAGGGCACGGGAACAAGATAGAAGGGAGAGATCCCCTCGCCCAAGGCACACAACACGTCGGAAAGGCAGCAGCGATCTTCCTGTGTTCCCAGCATCTGCGCGCCAGCTTGGCCATGGATCACACACCTCATCACTCGCACTCGCCGGTATACGACAATTCTCCTTAATGCCACTACATAACAGCTCATTAAGGGACAGGAGGCTCTGGGGATCCCGGGTTTGTCTGTGGAGCGCTAATGGCGTGATCGATCCGGCCAAGCAGCGCGGTTACATTAACGGATACTGCTGGCGATCGTGCTAGCAGAGTATGAAAAGGCAGTGGAGCTGCTTAGTTTTTCTTTTCTTTAGGGAAGATGGCGGTGCTTAGTTAGCTAGGCGCCGAGGTTAGGTACGTTCATGCTGGGCAGGGCATATGCACCGTTGGCTAAAAGCGTCAGCACCGGCATGATTGATCATTTGATCTGCATACGTGTGAACAAGTTGACGGAGCACGCCTGTTGGCTGTTCCGCTAGCTAGCTGCGTGCGTGGAGACGACGAGCGCACACTTGGCCGTCCCTGGAGCGGCAGGCTGTACTGTCGCGCCAAGGAATATATCCCTCCAGGGTTCAGCACGTTAAGCCATGTCACTGTAGTGTGGGATAGTAGCAGTAACGCTTTCGGAATATGTTCTTGTCTCGCAAGAAACCCATCGTCCATCGGCTGTGATTCCACTCATCGATCGAGGCCGTGACCGTGACCGACGGCGAGTGAAGAAGAATCTGGCCTCAACTTCTTTCTAATCTTTTCTCGCAAAAAGAAAAACTTCTTTCTAATCTTTATATATAATTTGCGGCGCCGAGAATGCATGCGCGATTCTTGGCTTCAAGCGCGCCGTGCCTAAATTATCGATGAGCTTTTTAGTTGATCTGCATCAAGTTGCTGATATATTTTACAGGCGGAGATCGGTCATCTGCATCACCAAGTTGCTCGTATTTTATGGAGGGGGAAGGCATGCATGTTGCCCGATCTTCTCGGATTTCCGTGCAAGTGCTAGAGGTTGCCGACAGTTAAACTAATCGAATCAATGCATTATTGCCATCGGAAGGACTTCGATCGATGAGGAGCTAGCGAGGACCGGTGGTACGTCGTCCTACGTACGTGGGCAAACAACAGACGACACATCTGAAGCAACTTGTCGCTAGAAAAATGCCTTACTAGAATGATTCAAGTTAGCAACTTGCCAGTAGAAAACTGGCTTAGTAGAATGATTCATGTGAGCAACTTGCCGCTAGAAAACTGGTTTACGAGAATGATTCAAGTGCATTTATATGTTACGAGACGAGAGTTCATGGCATTTTTTTTCTTTTTTTGAAAAGGGGACTCCCCGGCCTCTGCATCAGAACGATGCATACGGCCACTTAAATAAATAAAATAAATTCAACAATGTCATAGAGTCTTGAAACAAAATAAAGGCGAGCTCACATAGAGCCTTGACGCCAAAACAAGAAAAGGCCATAAAGCCACAACCGGCTGGCAAAATAAAGATAGGAAAACTAATTGCCTATTCTATTACATGACCGCCATCCAAACCGGTTGAAGATATCCCGCTACCATATCTCCCACCGGACAGATCCAGAACCAAACGCTCCTGCCTCCGTCCGGAGTGAGTAAGGACCACATACGGATCAGCACCGTAGCACGGAATACAACCTGCAAAAAATGAATAGTGGTTATTCTGTTAAAAGCCAAATCATTTCTGCAGTTCCAAATTGCCCATAACAACGCACAAACTCCTACACGAATATGTCTAATTGTATCGGACTCTATCCCATCCAGCCACGTTCCAAATAACGACCCGACCGAACTCAGAGGAGTAATATTAAAGGCAATTTGCACGGTGCGCCACAGAATTCTCGCCAACGGACACTCAAAGAAGAGATGCTTAATGGTCTCGTCCTGATCACAGAAACTACACCTAGTAGATCATGTCCAATTGTGCTTAACCAAGTGGTCCTTTGTTAAAATAACCTGTTTATGGACAAACAACATAAACACTTTAATTTTCAAAGAAACTTTTACTTTCCAAACATGTTTGGAACTAGGAATGACAGTCGAGTTAATAACATCGATGTACATCAACTTAATAGTAAATTGTCCAGACCTAGTAAGTTTCCAACACAACTGATCGGGCTGATGAGCTAGCTGGACTTACATCAGTCTACGCACCAGATGAAGCCAAGCTTCCCATCTATCACCAACAAGCACCCTCCAAAATTGAATATTAAGGGGAATGGACTGTACGACCGTTGCAACTAACGCATCACGTCGCTGGACAATACGATCTGAGGGTTGGGTATCAGAGTGCCAATGGTGTATCACCCAACCAAGTATCCTCCCAGAACCGTGTATCATTGCCATCACCGACAATAAACATTGTTCTATTAAAGAAGGTTGCCTTAACTCTCATAAGCCCCTTCCAAAACAGCGAATCAGCTGGTCTCACTGTCACCCGTGACAAAGTTTTGGAATGCAGATACTTGTTGCGGAGAATCTGCGTCCA
Organism: Aegilops bicornis; assembly: GCA_021605145.1. Classification (NCBI taxonomy): domain Eukaryota; kingdom Viridiplantae; phylum Streptophyta; class Magnoliopsida; order Poales; family Poaceae; genus Aegilops; species Aegilops bicornis. The sequence goes on from CM038671.1 coordinate 109,239,674, forward strand.
AGTTGCGTCATTCTGAACTGAAAGCTCATACAACCACTTGCTAAGCAGGCATCTGTTCTTGACCTCAAGATTCTCGATACCCAAACCCCCTTGGTCCTTTGGTCGACAAATAACATCCCACTTAGCGAGCCTATACTTTCTCTTAAGTTCATCACTCTGCCAAAAAAAACTCGATCGGTAGAAGTCCAGCCTTTTCCTAACCCCAACTGGAACCTCAAAGAAAGATAGTAGGAACATCGGCATACTCGTAAGCACTGAATTAATAAGAATTAACCGGCCTCCATATGACATAAGTTTGCCCTTCCAAAGAACTAAGTTTCTTTTCAAACCGATCTTCGATGCATTTCCACTCTCATTCGTTAGCTTACGATGGTGAATGGGTATACCTAGGTAAGTAAAAGGTAAAGCCCTAATTCACATCCAAACAATTGCCTATAAGCCTCTTGTTCCTCCTTGGCTCTACCAAAGCGTAACAACTCGCTTTTATGAAAGTTAATCTTTAACCCGGTCCAATTGTTCAAATAAGCATAACACCAACTTCATATTTCTCGCTTTTGCTGTGTCATGCTCCATAAAGATGATTGTATCATCAGCATCGCAGAATGGACACCCCCATCAACTAGGTTGGGCACCAAGCCACCCACCTGACCGGCCTCCTTTGCCCTACCTATGAGAATTGCCAACATGTCAACCACAATGTTGAACAAAATAAGGGACATTGGATCTCCTTGCCTCAGGCCTTTGTGTGTCTGGAAATAATGCCCTATATCATCATTTACTTTAATTCCAACACTTCCTTTTTGTGTAAAGGATTCTACCTGGCATCGCCAAGCCTCATTAAAACCCTTCATACGTAAGGCTTGTTGAAGGAATGACCATTTGACTTTGTCATACGCTTTTACTAAATCCACTTTGAAAACAACCCCATCCAGCTTTTTCGTGTGGATTTCATGGAGCGTTTCATGAAGGACCACTACCCCCTCAAGGATATTCCTGTCCGGCATGAAAACAGTTTGGGTAGGCTGCACAACAGCATGCACGATCTGTGTGAGCCTATTGGTCCTGACCTTGGTGAAAATTTTGAAACTAACATTAAGAAGACAGATTGGCCTGAATTGGTCAATTCTCACAGCCTCTGTTTTCTTAGGAAGAAGGGTGATCGTTCCAAAATTGATCTGAAAAAGATGAAGTTGTCCAGCAAACAGATCATTGAACAAAGGCAACAAATCCCCTTTAATGATATGCCAGCATTTCTTATAAAACTCCGCTGGAAATACATCGGGGATCGGCGCCTTGTTATTTTTTATTTGTGAAATGGCCTCAAGTACCTCTTTCTCGGAGAAAGGAGCCGTAAGAATATCATTCTCCACCGCTGCGAGCTGAGGAACATCCTCAACCCTGGACTCATCCAGAGACACACAGTTCTTTTCTGGAGGGCCAAACAGCTGCTTATAGTACTCGGTAATGTACAATTTTAGGTTTTCCTGTCCTACAATTGTACCCTCATCTTGCTCAAGCTGAAAGATCCTCTTCTTTTGATGCTTACCATTAGCGATCATGTGAAAGAATTGAGTGTTCGCGTCCTCCTGGACTACTCGCCGGACCTTGGCCCGCAACGCCCACTTCAACTCTTCTTCCCTAAGAAGTTCTTTCAGTCTCAATTCCGTGTCAAACTTGGCATGAAGCTCCGCCGGCAAAGATCGTGGTTTCGCTTACATCCGTGGACTGAATAAGGGAAAGGAGCCTTTCCTTTTCGACCTTATAAATCCAGCTAAGATGCTTAGCCCATCCACGCAGGTAACTCCTCAAATGCCTAATCTTATTCTGCCAGCGCTGAAGCGTAGTCTTTCTTCCTGAATCCTTAGCCCATTCTCTGGCCACGAGATCAAGTAAGCCTTCTCGTTCAAACCAAGCCATCTCAAAGGAGAACACATTCTTGTTCCCCAGGTGGATGGGCTCACCAGAGTCTACAAATAACGGCGTGTGGTCAGAAATACCACGGGACAAGGCCCGGATCACATTAGAGGGAACTTCATTCCCAATCGACATCGCCAACACTCGATCCAACTTCTCATACGTCGGATTTGGCAGCGTTAGCCTGGTGAATTTTCTACCCGAGAGCTCAATTTCTCTCAGGTCCAAACTTTCAATGATAGTATTGAACATGAACGACCATCTGTCGTCAAAGTTATCATTGTTCCTATCCTCACGCCTTCGAATTATATTGAAATCACCCCCCACCAGGATAGGCAACTGCTCGGAACCACAAATCCGAACGAGATCAGTCAAGAACTCGGGCTTGAGCTCGGGCTGCGCAGCCCCATATACCGCAACCAGAGCCCAATTAAACCCATCTTCCTTCGACCGCACCCGGAACTTGACTGCAAAGTCACCCATAACCACACTGCGAACCTCAAGCGTTTCGCACCTAACGCCGAGTAAGATTCCACCCGATCTCCCTCTCGGCGGCAAGCAATGCCAATCAAAATCTATACCCCCCGACAAAGTATTTAGAAATTGAGGCGCAAAGTTATCTCTACCCGTCTCCGATAGAGCGATAAAATCTAAACGATGCTCGACAGACGCCTCAGCAAGAAACCTTCTTTTAGCCAAGTCCTTTAGACCTCTGCTATTCAAAAAGATTCCTTTCATAGTTCATCATGGAATTTTTTTGCCATACGAATCCTAGCACTCCTATGCACTAAGGACACCGGGTACACCTTTCGTTTCCACTTGCGCTTGGGGACAGTTTGACGCTGCAACTGGTCCTCAAAACCAGTCTCAGAGGGGCTAGCCAAAAGTATCTCGGTAGAATCATCCTCTACATCCCCCTCAGCAATAGGTTGCATAAGATCAGCACATAAATTGTCGAGCACCCTGACCCCGAGCGCATCAACCTCAGAATCACTCATGGGTTTAACAGCCGCAATATTACGAATCATCTCTAAGGCTCACTCAGCCTCAAGATCAAGCAGATCATTAACCGAATTAGAGATTTCAGTGTCATTACTACCGAGCGGAACTCCTAGTTGATTTGCATTTTCAACAATCTCATCATTTGAAAAATGCAGAATGGAATTAGAAGTATTGACCGACATACCAATAGTGACCTCGATGTCACGAAGCTTGGCCGCCCTCATGGCGCACCGCTGCTGAATGTCGTCCACGTCCGGCTGTGCCTGGAGACGGCCACTCACCCGGCGCCCCTCAGACATCGGATCATGAATCCCTCCAAACGCAATGACCTCTTCCCAAGAGATCGCAGTCGGGGTCCGGCCTCCTGCCTCACCCCAACCAGCAGGCCGGTCCATCTGCACGGGCTCACCCACAGCCTCGCCAGAGAGTGGACCGACACTCACCAAGATCTCAGACTCCTGGCGCGCCCCGCAGGACGGGCCGGCAGGAAGGATGGTGGAGGCAGTACAAGGGCTGCCTGCCCTCGCACCCCACCCAGCACCGGAGAAGCCACCCCCACAGGCGTCGTAGGAGGAGAAGGCTCCGAGGCCACCTGCCCCGAGCCCTCTCCCGAAGGCGCCACGAACCGAATGGTAGACGCGACGGGAGAGGAGGTATCCGAGGCCTCCTGCCCAAGACCCCCGCCCAACGAAGAAAAGGAAACGGGAGCCACCTGCCCCGAGTTCCCTTCCTCGGCAGAAGGGGAGCAACCCGAGGCCGCCTGCCCCAGGGCTCCACCCGACGAGCCGGGCACGACAAGCTGCGTCACCTCACGAGGAGGTGCAGTGTCTTGGCGCGAGGAGTGGCTACCTGCCGACTCACCTCCTCATCCCCCCAGATCGAGATCGAAGAACCTCCAAGATCCCCAGGAATGGTATCCACAACACCCTCAAACCCCAAAACAGGCAACTCGTGCTCAAAAGCCTCCTCAGACTGGACCCGATCACTCCACAGTCTCGGAGGTGCAGAAGAGGGCTCGAAAGACCCAAATCTCAGAGTCGTCGAAGGCACCGAGGAGGGTGGGGCTGCTCCATCCCCGGTCGTCGCGGTCTCGGACCCTGGCCCCTTGGACAACTGTCGTCCAGAGTCCTCGACCGGCGGCTCCTGCGCTCCCGCGCTGCTATCACCCTCATGCATATCCACGTCACTCATGAGCCGGCGCAACCAGAAGGCTCTCATCCTCAAACTCAATAACCAGATTAAAAATCATGCCTCGATAAGCCCACTTAACCACTTCCGGCACATACTCAATGTTCAAAATACTAACCAGAACCCGAGCAATCCCGTGAGCTCTGGTGAACTCCATGTCCACACGCTCAGGCTTCCCTACTAAAATGCCCATGCTTGCCACAACCCGAGCATCTTGCAGCGGCTTAGAGGGAGCCCCGGAAAATCGCAACCACGCCTGAGTAAGCGGCATGCCCTGAGGCTCAATATGCTTCCACTCCTGAAACTCGAGGATTCCATCCGTTCCCGGCACCTTACACATCCCAAAACTCAACAACCTCTGCAGATCCTCCACGGAAGGACACTTGTCGGTGTCAAAACCGGCGGATCTCGGGTAGGGGGTCCCGAACTGTGCGTCTAGGCGGATGGTAACAGGAGACAAGGGACACGATGTTTTTACCCAGGTTCGGGCCCTCTCGATGGAGGTAAAACCCTACTCCTGCTTGATTAATATTGATGATATGGGTAGTAGAAGAGTAGATCTACCACGAGATCAGAGAGGCTAAACCCTAGAAGCTAGCCTATGGTATGATTGTTGTTCGTCCTACGGACTAAAACCCTCTGGTTTATATAGACACGGAGAGGGCTAGGGTTACACAGAGTCGGTTACAATGGGAGGAGATCTACATATCCGTATCGCCAAGCTTGCCTTCCACGCCAAGGAAAGTCCCATCCGGACACGGGACGAAGTCTTCAATCTTGTATCTTCATAGTCGAGGAGTCCGGCCGAAGGTCATAGTCCGGCCATCCGGACACCCCCTAATCCAGGACTCCCTCAGTAGCCCCTGAACCAGGCTTCAATGACGACGAGTCCGGCGCAGCTTGTCTTGACATTGCAAGGCGGGTTCCTCCTCCGAATACTTCATAGAAGATTTTGAACACAAGGATAGTGTCCGGCTCGCAAAATAATTTCCGCATACCACCGTAGAGAGAATAATATTTGCACAAATCCAATCTGGCGGCGTATTCGCAATGTGACACCACACCACGGCCAAGCCGTTATTGAATCATTTTCTTGTCCCACCTCAAGCACTTAGCGAGGCGGTTTCCTTGGCACGTCTTGTCGAAGCAGTAGATCGTGTCCCCTTATTCCGGATTCTCATCAATACGGCGTGGGTAACCCAACCGTGCCATCAATTCTGGCGCTTGGGAGATAAGCGAGTTTTACCAGGCTGGTGGGGCACATAGTTTTGTCCGCCCATATAAGGGATAAGGATCCATCTTTTCCATCTACGCCTTCTTCCTCCTTTGCTTATCCATTTTCCCTTTTCGAGCTCCAGCGCCCAAGTCCGCACATCCCACCTCAACCTTCTCCAGCCATGTCCGGAGCGGGAGGCAAGTGGATGGTCTCCTCCGTCACGGAGGGACACATCAAAAAGCTGAGGAAGGCCGGATACTTGCCTAATGACATCGCACACCGGCTTCCCGACAAGGGGCAGCTCATCCCCACCCCCAGGCCCCATGAGAGGGTGGTGTCTCTCACCCACTTCCTCCGCGGACTAGGTTTCCCACTTCACCCATTTGTCCGGGGACTCATGTTCTACTACGGCCTGGATTTCACGATCTGGCCTCGAACTTCATCCTCAATATCTCGACGTTTATCGTCGTGTGCGAGGCCTTCCTCTGCATCCAGCCCCACTTCGGTTTATGTTTGAAGACCTTTAGTGTCAAGCCGAAGGTAGTGGGCGGCCAACAAGCGGAGTGCGGAGGCGTGTAGGACCTTGAGAAGAGGTGTCTAGAGGGGGGTGATTAGACACTAAGTACCAAAGTTGCAGTTTTTAAGTTTCTTTAAAGTTTTAGTGGAGTTTAGGCACAAGTTTAACATTCACAACATATAGCAAGCAAGCATGCAAAGAGTATATGAGCAGCGGAAAATAAAGCATGCAACTTGCAAGAATGTAAAGGGAAGGGATTGGAGGATTCAAACGCAATTGGAGACACATATGTTTTTGGCGTGGTTCCGATAGGTGGTGCTATCGTACATCCACGTTGATGGAGACTTCAACCCACAAAGGGTAACGGTTGCGCGAGTCCACGGAGGGCTCCACCCACGAAGGGTCCACGAAGAAGCAGCCTTGTCTATCCCACCATGGCCGTCGCCCACGAAGGACTTGCCTCACTAGCGGTAGATCTTCACGAAGTAGGCGATCTCCTTGCCCTTACAAACTCCTTGGTTCAACTCCACAATCTTGTCGGAGGCTCTCAAGTGACACCTAGCCAATCTAGGAGACACCACTCTCCAAGAAGTAATAAATGGTGTGTTGATGATAAACTCCTTGCTCTTGTGCTTCAAATAATAGTCTCCCCAACACTCAACTCTCTCTCATAGGATTTGGATCTGGTGGAAAGAGGGTTTGAGTGGAAAGCAACTTGGGGAAGGCTAGAGATCAAGATTCATATGGTAGAAATGGAATATCTTGGCCTCAACACATGAGTAGGTAGTTCTCTCTCGAAATAGGTTCTTTGGAAGTGTAGGTTCGGTCGATGGCTCTCTCCACGAATGAAGAGGAGGTGGAGGGGTATATATAGCCTCCACACAAAATCTAACCGTTACACACAATCTACCAAACTCGGTGGGACCGATTCGTTAAAATCGGTCGGACCGATTTAGCAAATAATGTGACCGTTAGGGTTGACGGTGGTAACGGAATGCAACTCGAGGCGACCGATTCGGTTAGGGTTAGGGCATATCGTAATCTCGGTAAGACCGATTACACAAACTCGGTAGGACCGATTTTGGTAATAAGCTTTCGGAGAGTTGGTCGAGCAAACTCGGTTTGACCGATTATCAAACTCGGTGGGACCGATTTTGATAATAAGTTAACGAGAGAGTTTGCATTGTAATCTCGGTAGTACCGATTGCTCAAACTCGGTGAGACCGATTTTGATAATGGACATACACAGAGAGAGTACAATCCCATCTCGGTGAGACCGAGACCCCTATCTGTGAGACCGATTTGCCTAGGGTTTGTGGCAGTGGCTAAGACATCCAAACTCGGTGGCGCCGGATAGAAAGAATCAGTGGGGCCGAGTTTGACTTTAGGTTTAGGACAAATGTGTGGAAGTGGGAAAGTAGTTGAGGGTATTTGGAGCATATCACTAAGCACATGAAGCAAGAGGCTCATTAAGCAACACCTCATCCCTCCATGATAGTATTGGCTTTTCTATAGACTCAATGTGATCTTGGATCACTAAAATGTAAAATGAAGAGTCTTGAGCTTGAAGCTTTAGCCAATCCTTTGTCCTTAGCATCTTGAAGGAGTTCCCACATCCTTTAGTCCATGCCACTCCATTGTTGAACTTATCTGAAACATACTAGATAAAAGTGTTAGTCCAACAAGAGATATGTTGTCATTAATTACCAAAACCACCTAGGGAGCACTTGTGCTTTCAATCTCTTTTGGTAATTGATGGCAACATTCATCAAAGCTTTAGATAAAGATATAAAGAATAGCAAGTAAAGCTTTGGAAAGACATGTAACAAGCATAGGCTCCCCTACATGTATGCAATCATGTGAATATGAAATATAGAAGCATGTGATAGCATAACCTTGATAGAGCAGGCAATGTGTTACATGTATCTTGGCTATATGCATCGAGCAAAAAGTATTAAAGAGAATACCTTCATGCCCATGAGTCCTTCTTGCAAACAGTATGTACATCAGCAAGAATTCCTCATACACATGATTGTGATGCATATACTTACCTTGTGGTCTTGAGTTGGCTTAGGATGGAATGAACCTGCGTAAACAAGGTTAGATAACACAGATGCATCTACTAGCCAGAGCAAATGAAGAAACCACAACAATACCAAGACTGGATGACATGTAGAGAGTGAGTACTAAGTACCACATTGGATTAGACATGTCCCCAAGAGTAAAGATATGCAATGAGTTTAAATGATCTCTTTCCCTTAGATGTCTTGCTCCCCGAATCTAACATGGGATCTTTGGGAGAAGATAGGGAACAGAAAATCAGAGCTGAAGGAAAACAGAGCTGAAAGATATGAATGATGATCAGAGCTAAAGTTCAGAGCTAATGTATGCTCATGCAAAATGGAGCACAACAGATCATATGAACATGTCTCTCCCCTCAAGAAGACATGTGGCATCTCTCCTCTTGAACACCAAGCATCTGGGATCCTTGAGAAATACTTTCTACTAGTATTCTCTCCCCCTGGAGATCTCTCTCTCCCTCTGAAGGATCTCTCTCTCCTCCCCTGATGTGATCTCTCTCTCTAAATGATAAGCTTTGATGTGATCTCTCTCTCCCCCTTTGACATCAATTTCCAAGAAGGGCTTGATAAAGATGTAATCTCTCTCCCCCTCTGGAATTTGTCGTGAATGGGTTTGATCCTTGAGTCACAACATAAAGAAATGATAAAAATGTGATGCTTGTAGAGGACAAGATTCATTGAGTGGAGCTAGATCAGAAGAAACACAGAATATGTGGCAAACTGTTTTTCCTGTTATGAAATCGGTGGCACCGAGTGGTATTCTTCGGTCGTACCGAAAAGATTCGGTTGGTCCGAAAATAACAAATCGGTTGAACCGAGTTCATCACAGAGAAAACACTTGTCACCTCAGCTCACTAGACTAGTAAGATCTCACAAAGATTTGCAAGGAATTAACTGAAAGATATGCAAGGAATTAGATGCAGTAAATGCAGAGAAAACAAAAAGAAATCTAGGTGAAGTTTTTTTTGAAAGGGGAAACACAAATGCATGAGACAAATGCAAAAACTCAGAAAAGAACACAGGAGAACTTCATCTAGAGATGGTCGGTGACAAAGTCACCTATGTTAGAGTATATTGACTTAGGAGTCAAGTGAGATCACTTGATCATAGGCCATACTCATCGTTTAAGCTCAAAATGGGGTTGCCATTTTCGTTTAAGCATCTTGATGTATTCACATCTTGTCGAGTTGCTTTAACTCATGACTTGGAGTAAAGCTTCTCTAAGATGGAATAACATACCTTGGTTGGTGGTGTTGTCCAAGTAGTTGAACTTGCGTGGGTTGCTCAAGGTTGATGTAGCTCATCAAGAATTTGGAGCACCACTTGGAATTTGAGTCCATCTACCTACATGGGTTAGTTTTTGCAAGGAAGAGCACTTGTATATCCAAAAATGACAATCATGAAACTCAACATAGAATTTTGTCAAAGGATATGTTTGAATGGTTTCGTGCTTCCTTGTCTTCAACCACCTTGTGTAGAGACTTGGTGATGTAGAGATTGCTCAAGATATGAGTAGGTTTCAACCTCATGAATTTGATTCAACCAAGTACCTACATGGGTTAGATAACATGCAAGATACAAATATATCCAAGACATAAGTTTTTCATCATAAGAGAAATATCAAGGATTAGTCATAAGCTCATGTCTTGCATGTATCCAATGGAGTTTCTACTCCAAGTTTGAAGCATCAATGATGTTCAATTCTCCTCTTAACCTGCAAAACACTTTCTCATCAAGAGGTTTAGTGAATATATCCGCTAATTGCTTTTCGGTGCGAACATGCTTAAGATCAATGTCACCCTTAGCAACATGATCTCGAATGAAATGATGACGAACTTCAATATGCTTAGTTCGAGAATGTTGCACAGGATTATGACCAATTTTGATAGCACTTTCATTATCACAAAGCAATGGAACATGTCTCACATATATCCCATAATCTTTAGGAGTTTGGGTCATCCAAAGTAATTGAGCACAACATGAACCAGTGGCAATATATTCAGCTTCGGCGGTGGATAAGGATACTGAGTTTTGTTTCTTGAAGGACCAAGACACAAGAGATCTACAAAGAAATTGACAAGTACCTGAAGTGGACTTTCTATCAACCTTGTCTCCGGCATAGTCCGAGTCGGAATAGCCAACAAGATCGAAAGAGGCCCTCTTAGGATACCAAATGCCAAAATTTGGTGTATGGATTAAGTATCTTACTATCCTTTTCACGACCTTAAGATGACATTCTTTAGGGGCAGCTTGATATCGTGCACACATGCACACACTTAGCATAATATCGGGACGTGAAGCACATAGATATAACAATGAACCAATCATAGAGCGATAAACCTTTTGATCAACGGTTCACCATCTTTGGTTAAGTCAAGGTGTCCACTAGTAGGCATGGGTGTAGTCATACCTTTGCATTCTTGCATATTGAACTTCTTGAATAAGTCCTTGGTGTACTTTTGTTTGCGAGACAAAAGTACCTTCCTTAGTTTGCTTGATTTGCAACCCAAGAAAGAATTTGAGTTCACTCATCATAGACATCTCAAACTTCTCCGACATTAGGTTCCCAAACTTTTCACTAAAATGAGGGTTAGTTGAACCAAATATAATATCATCAACATAAATTTGGCACACAAAGAGTTCACCATTAACCCTTTTAGTAAAAAGAGTAGAATCAGTTTTCCCAATTTCAAAGCCTTTTTCAATAAGGAACTTGGTGAAGCATTTATACCATGCTCTAGGAGCTTGTTTAAGTCCATAAAGAGCTTTGTGAAGTTTGTAAACATGATTGGGTTTCTTAGGATTGACAAAGCCGGGAGGTTGTTTAACATAAACTTCCTCCTCTATTTCACCATTTAGAAAAGCACTTTTAATGTCCATTTGGTACAAGGTGATATCATGGTGATTAGCATAGGCAAGTAAGATGTGAATGGACTCGAGTCTAGCAACGGGGGCGTAAGTCTCACCATAGTCCATACCTTCGACTTGTGTGTAGCCTTGGGCCATTTAGACGTGCTTTGTTGCGAACTACTTGTCCATCTTCATCTTGCTTGTTGCGAAACACCCATTTGGTACCGATGATGTTGTGGTTGTTGTCGGGCTTCTCAACCAATGTCCAAACTTGGTTCCTCTCAAAGTTGTGTAGCTCTTCATGCATAGCATTTATCCAATCCGGATCTTCCAATGCTTCTTCAACCTTCATAGGTTCAATGCTAGAGATGAAAGAATAGTTTTCACAAAAGTTAGCTAAACGATTTTTAGAGCGAGTGATTCTCCCGGTTTGAATATCATTGTAGATTTGCTCGACGGGATGGTCTTTAGAAATTCTTGCTCGAACTCGTGAAAGCTTTTGCTTGGGTCTTCGTTGGACATCTTCTTCATCTTGTTCTTCTTCTTGGCCTTCTTCATTGTTGGCATTGTCGTTCTCTTGTCGTGGTGGAGAAGGAGGTTGTTGACGTTCATCTTGATGCACTTGTTTTCTTCATCTTGGTGTGTCCCACTTGTGGATGCTTCCGTATCAACTCTTGGTTCACCTTGTCGTGAAGTAGAAGCTTCCACTTGGATGGACGAGGTACTCTCCTTCACCTCCGTTGGACGAACCTTGCCAATAGACAAGTCTTGGATTGCTACGAAGGATCTTTGTCTCCTACATCAATTGGCAATTGCTCTACTTGCGAGCCGTTAGATTCATCAAACTTCACATCTACCGTCTCTTCAACCTTCGGGTGAAATTGTTGTAGACACGATAAGTGTGAGAGTTTGAGCCATAACCTAGTAGGAAACCTTCATGAGACTTAGGAGCAAATTTAGAACGACGATGCTTATCAAGAATGTAGCACTTTGAGCCGAATACTCGAAAGTATCCAACTTGGGGTTTGTTATCGGTGAGTAGCTCGTATGCCGTCTTGCCGAGTAGCTTGTGAAGATACAAGCGATTTGTTGCATGACAAGCTATCTCAACCGCTTCTGCACAAAAGTGCTTCGACGTCTTGTACTCATCAAGCATCGTTCTCGCCATTTCGATGAGCGTCCGGTTCTTCCTCTCAACAAATCCATTTTGTTGAGGTGTGTACGTAGCCGAGAACTCGTGTGAAATCCCTTCTTCATCAAGAAAGGTGTCCACATTTGCGTTCTTGAACTCCGTTCCGTTGTCGCCGCGAACCTTGTTGATCTTCACTTCAAATTGGATTTGGGCCTTCCTAGCGAAGTTTTTGAAGATCTTTTGGACCTGCGATTTATCATCGAGAAAGAACACCCACGTAAATCTGGAAAAATCATCAACTATAACTAGACCAAAAGAATTTCCACCGAGACTCTTATAGGAGTTGGGACCAAAGAGATCCATGTGAAGTAGCTCGAGTGGCCTCTTCGTGGTCATGATGTTCTTCACGGGATGCCTTCCTCCAACCTTGTTTACACCTTGACAAGCACCTTTGCAAAGTCTATCCTTATCAAATATGACATCATTAACTCCAAGGATATGATTCCCCTTAATAAGCTTGTCAAGGTTTAGCATACCAACATGACCTAATCGTCTATGCCATAACCAGCCTTTTGAGGATTTAGCAATGAAGCAAGTTTTAGGTTGAGCCTTTTAGTGAAATCAACAATGTATAGATCACCTCTACGCACACCAAGTAAAGACCATTTTATGATTATCTCGATGAAACACTTGGCAATCTACTTGATAAATAGAACATTGAAACCGAAATCAACAAGTCTAGATAATCGAAAGTAAGTTGTAACCAAGAGATTCAACGAACATAACATTTTGTATGGAGCTATCATGTGAGATGGCCACCTTACCGAGGCCAACCACCTTACCCTTTGAGTTGTCACCGAAAGTGACAAACTTTCGAGGACCATCATTTTCAGCAAGCTCACGAAACATGTCTTTATCTCCGGTCATGTGATCGGTACATCCACTATCAAGAACCCATTCCTTTCCTCGACATATATCCTCAAGATTTGCCATAAGACCAAAATGTCTCATTGCATCAACAAGATCGAAGTCACTATCATCATCCTCATCATAGTATCCATGTTCAACATCGTCATGTGGTGGATCAAATCCTAGAGAGGGTGATTCATTAGAATGAGTTTGACAATAATCTTGTCTATGAATTCTTATAGCTTCGGAAATAATGTCACTAATAATACCAACATCTCCTTTGGCACGCATAAGGTTGGTGAGTTCAAATAGACGATCACCAAACGTAGGATCACTAGTATTCATCTTACTCAAGGCAATAGATTTATAGAGAATCTCATCTAGATTTTTCAAGGAGTAATCTGGAAATTGTTCCTCAAGAAACTTCCATATAGTGTAGGCACACTCAAAAGTAGGCAAGATTCTAATCAAGTTTCTAGGCAAGCCTCTAGTGATAAGATTAACAGTTCTAAGATTCCTAGTCATGTCAATAGCTTCATCAAGGGTAAGATGCATAGGATCAACATAAGGTACACAAGGGCTAGCAATGTACTTGTTAAAATGATATTGATTGAAAATAACAAGCATCTCATTTTTCCACTCATGAAAATACTCTCCATCAAGAATAGGCACTCTATGTCTAAGACTCCCCAAAGTAGAGTCATCCATCTTCCTCCAATGGCAATTAAACCAAGGCAATGGAGACCAATGCTCTGATACCACTTGTAGGACATTGAGAAGAGGTGTCTAGAGGGGGGTGATTAGACACTAAGTACCAAAGTTGCAGTTTTTAAGTTTCTTTAAAGTTTGAGTAGAGTTTAGGTACAAGTTTAACATTCACAACATATAGCAAGCAAGCATGCAAAGAGTATATGAGCAGCGGAAAATAAAGCATGCAACTTGCAAGAATGTAAAGGGAAGGGATTGGAGGATTCAAACACAATTGGAGACATGGATGTTTTGGGCGTGGTTCCGATAGGTGGTGCTATCGTACATCCATGTTGATGGAGACTTCAACCCACGAAGGGTAACGGTTATGAGTCCACGGAGGGCTCCACCCACGAAGGGTCCTGAAGAAGCAACCTTGTCTATCCCACCATGGCCGCCGCCCACGAAGGACTTGCCTCACTAGCGGTAGATCTTCATGAAGTAGGCGATCTCCTTGCCCTTACAAACTCCTTGGTTCAACTCCACAATCTTGTCGGAGGCTCCCAAGTGACACCTAGCCAATCTAGGAGACACCACTCTCCAAGAAGTAACAAATGGTGTGTTGATGATGAACTCCTCGCTCTTGTGCTTCAAATGATAGTCTCCCCAACACTCAACTCTCTCTCATAGGATTTGGATCTGGTGGAAAGAGGGTTTGAGTGGAAAGCAACTTGGGGAAGGCTAGAGATCAAGATTCATATGGTAGGAATGGAATATCTTGGCCTCAACACATGAGTAGGTAGTTCTCTCTCAGAAATAGGTTGCTGGAAGTGTAGGTTCAGTCTGATGGCTCTCTCCACGAATGAAGAGGTGGAGGGGTATATATAGCCTCCACACAAAATCTAGCCGTTACACACAATCTACCAAACTCGGTGGGACCGAATCGTTAAACTCGGTCAGACCAATTTAGCAAATAATGTGACCGTTAGGGTTTTCGATGGGACCGGGATGCAACTCGGTGGGACCGATTTGGTTAGGGTTAGGGCATAACGTAATCTCGGTAAGACCGTTACACAAACTCGGTGGGACCGATTTTGGTAATAAGCTTTCCAGAGAGTTGGTCAGGCAAACTCGGTTTGACCGATTATCAAACTTGGTGGGACCGATTTTGATAATAAGTTAACTAGAGAGTTTGCATTGTAATCTCGGTAGTACCGATTGCTCAAACTCGGTGAGACCGATTTTGATAATGGACATACACAGAGAGATTACAATCCCATCTCGGTGAGACCGAGATCCCTATTTGTGAGACCGATTTGCCTAGGGTTTGTGGCAGTGGCTAAGACATCCAAACTCGGTGGCGCCGGATAGAAAGAATTAGTGGGGCCGAGTTTGACTTTAGGTTTAGGACAAATGTGTGGAAGTGGGAAAGTAGTTGAGGGTATTTGGAGCATATCACTAAGCACATCAAGCAAGAGGCTCATTAAGCAACACCTCATCCCTCCTTGATAGTATTGGCTTTTCCTATAGACTCAATGTGATCTTGGATCACTAAAATGTAAAATGAAGAGTCTTGAGCTTGAAGCTTTAGCCAATCCTTTGTCCTTAGCATCTTGAAGGAGTTCCCACATCCTTTAGTCCATGCCACTCCATTGTTGAACTTATCTGAAACATACTAGATAAAAGTGTTAGTCCAACAAGAGATATGTTGTCATTAATTACCAAAACCACCTAGGGAGCACTTGTGCTTTCATGCGCCATGGTGGGCAAGATGCCCAATGTTACATGGCTCGAGGGCTCCTTCGTGGAGACCATAAAGGGTGGCAATCGGGTGATTCTACATCACCGAGCTGCGTGACCACTGAATGGGCAGCGGCCCCAATTCGATGCAGCTTCCCTACACGGCTCACCTCCTGGAAAGAGTCGGGCTTGTCGTGGGGTAATTCGGAGGAGCTGTCCGGACTCCAAACCTGCGTCCAAAACCTTGTGAGCAAGAAGCTCAAACTCGTCAATGTAGTCCAGGTCATGCTCATCCTCTGGATCCTCCCGTGCCAACAACGGGCTTACAGCTTGTGGGAGTTTGATCCGGCACAACACCAAACCCTGAGCAGGCTCTTCGACACTACATATGAAGATGCCTGGAAGGTGTTGTTCAAGGGCGCCAAGGCTCCCGCATCCGCTACCAAAGATCGCGGATTCAGCGCGCAGCATCAAGCCAACGCGGTAAGCTATTTTGCCCTTTACGGGACACTTGTTTTTCATAGTTTGACTCTATGCGGGATCTAAACTCCCTAACCTTTGACAAGACTGGCAGAGGACGTCCGGGCAGATTGGCTGTCCGGCTCCCTTGCCAGAAGACCCAGCGGACGCCCGCTTGACAGGGCTGCTGGTTCCGGCACCTTACATGGTGCCGGAGAAGAAGGCCAAGAAGAAGGCCACGGGAACTCGAAGGAGTTCCTGGCGCCAGGTGGTGTCGGACTCATCGTCCGATGACTCCAAGGCGGACTCCTCCCGTGAAGACGAGGAGGAGGAAAGAGAGATCTCTCCCCCCAGCGGGGGGAGAGAAGAAAAGGAAGGCCGCCCCAACTGGGGGGGGGGGGAGCAGAGGGTCCAAGAAGGGAAGGACCCTCCCTCCGGACTACTCCACCAATGTTGACGACGGCGAAGAGGAGTGGCCATCCAGGGCCAAGCCCCTGGCAAAATCGTAAGTATCCGGATACCAGAATAACTCATGGCATTCCTTTATTGCACAGTACCTTCTGACATCGGATATAATCGTGCAGTCCGCCCAAGGCCGGGCTCGACGCTTCGTCGAGCGGTTCCCTGGGTTCGTCGGATGTGAACAACACTTCATTTCCGACCGCCTCCTCTCCTCGCGCTGCGGATGACGCTGAGGTGGTGTCCCAAAAGGGGCCAAGCCAGGAGGAGGTGGTCCTGGAGGCACCGCAAGGCGACCTCCCGGACTCCAGGCGAAAAGGGGATAAAACCCCAAAGGGCTCTAAGTCCGGCCCTAGGCCGGACACCGCATAGAAACCTTCAATGGTTCCGGCATCCGGCAAGCGGCCCCCTACTAAGAAGGGCAAGCCTACGACGCCGGTGACCTCCGTCCAACCGGAGGCACCGGATAATCTGCTGGAGGTGCTTAACGGCGCCTCCATCAACGAGGAGCACCACACTATTATGAGTGCGGTGATCCGGAAGGTTCGATCCGCCAAGAGCGGGTTGGCCGAAGCACATGCCACCTTCTAACGGGCTTTGAGGTATGTATTTAAGATATGTAAAAATATTACCCATAGGCGGTAGCCTCGATGCTCGGTTTGGTGTTCGGAAAGAAAAGCCAACCGAGGATCAAAAAGATATACGCAGGAGTCTAACATAAGTATGTCAATATGGGAATGCAGGTTGTCTTTGCTAACCTCTGCCAAGACCGATCATGGAGGTCAATGCATTGAAGCAGAGCCTCGAGCGGTCCGAGGACGAGCTCGGCCTTGCCAAGAAGCAGCTCGAGGACAACGAAGGTAAGTAATACCTTATGTAAGTATATAAAAAATATGTGGTTGCAAAAAATGACAGGATCAACGTGGGTATGCAGGGGCCACGAACGAGGTGGCGACCCTGAAGGAAGCGCTGTCCAAGGCCGAAAACAATGCGGCCGTGGAGCGTACCAAGCGAGAGAAGCAGGAGGCGCGGGTGGCGGCGGTGCAGCAAGAGCTCCAGGCTTTCATGGGAAAACACGAGAGTTTGGAGCGTGACTCAAAGACTCGAGAGTCCGAGCTCGCCTCGGCGCTTGAGAGCGCCAAATCTGCCAAAGCCGAAGCCCAAAAAGCCCTCCAGGAAATTGAGGCGATGAAGAAGATAGCGGCGGGTAAGGCATTCTTTATGCAAAGCAAGAACGCGAAAGTGAATTACTTGTTACTTACCCGAGTCCGGAGCTCTCCAGGAGCATTCGCAGATCTTCCCCGGAGTGTGTCCGACGCTGCCGCATTCTACCGAGCCGAAGAGGGAAGCTCGACGGAGAAGGTGTTCTGGTCTCGATATCGAGGCGGACACCAGTGCCCTTTTGAGCGACCAAATGAAGCGGTGGTCGAGCTCCATAAGGTGGCCGAACAGGCCATGAAGGGTCTCGCAGTCCGGCTGTGGCCTGGGGAAGCCATGCCTGGGAGCTACTTCAGGCTGGTAAGGCGGCTGGTGGATGCCTGTCCAAGGCTTGAAGTCATCAAGCGCTCCGTATGCATCGAAGGTGCCCGTAGGGCCCTTGCCCGTGCTAAAGTGCATTGGGGCAAGATGGACGCTAAGAAGCTTGTGACGGACGGACCACCGCCGGGCAAGGAGCATCGCAAGCCGAGATGTATTATGAGGGCGTCCTAAAGGGTGCCCGCCATTATAGCGTATGAGTGCTCCAAAGATGTAATTTTGAGTAAACTTCGCATTTGTAATCTGACGCTGAAAACTTGTTCATATGCGCTAAGCAACGCTTTTGAATTTAAAATATTACCTTCGTGGTGGTCATTTATTAAAATTGAGAGATGGCGAGTCGTAAACTTCGCCCCATGCCATGAAAGTCTTTGGGGTGTTCGGGATAAACTTTGAGCACTCCTTTTCCCATTATTGGGTCCTTCGAGGGAGGCGCTCAACACAACGAATAAGGCAATCAGACTATAATGCTTGAACACTCTCACTTAGCCATAGAATTCTATAATTTTAAATTTCGGCGAAGCCCCTAATATTCGGAAGACCAAGTTCGGGGCGCTATCCACGCCTAGGCCGGACAAAGCCGACTCCTCGCTCTAAGCGGCATAAGTCTTTAGGGACTCGAAAACCTGTCGAACAGCGACCAGCTCTCGCCCTATCATGACGGTCAGTTTTAGATTTCTCCACTAAGGTGCTTAGCCCGGCTCAACCGGGGCACAATCATGATGGTTCTCCCAAGTGCTACCTTAGCCGATATAACGGAACGTAAGGTACCAAAACATGGGAGCCGGGCAAACCCAACTATTGACCCAAGACATGATTCAGAGCCGATGCATATAATGCTATAAGTTCGGGGTGCCGCACTCATGAGAGTGTTCGGACTTCTCACACCATATTCTGGGGTACGTAAGCCCCTGGTGTATTGGTCGTACCAAAGTGTACGGTTGCATAATGTCATAGCTGAACATATTTTTATAAAAAAAGGTAATGCAATAATAGACAAAAGCTATGCATTGTTTATTCGAAAAGTCTGCGGTAAAAGCAGAACGATACAAATAGTGTGATAAGCAAGAGATAGGACTATTTAACATGCCCCCCTCCAGGGGCGAGCTACGGGATGATATGTGAAACAAGTATGCTGCTCGTTATAGAGACCACCTGGACACTCGACGTAGCTTTCTGCCTCCCTGGCTGTTGCATCGTGTGTTCGGCGATTATGCTGCCGGACAGGCCTTCCGGAAAGTGGAGTCCTGAAAGTAACAAAAAAAGAATGACAAAATCGGGAGCCCCTTGTGCGATTGAGCCGCATTTTGGGCGTGCCGTGGTCGTACACCTCCCCCTATGCCCATGGTATTTCCA
The DNA here is from genome assembly GCA_021605145.1 of Aegilops bicornis. Classification (NCBI taxonomy): domain Eukaryota; kingdom Viridiplantae; phylum Streptophyta; class Magnoliopsida; order Poales; family Poaceae; genus Aegilops; species Aegilops bicornis. The sequence continues at coordinate 109,258,720 of CM038671.1, forward strand.
GAGAGTAGTTATGTACGCGTAGTACTGGTTTCGCAATTTCGCGAGGGCCGGGGTTGGGGCCGCATTTGCTCTGGCGATGCTCGGAGCGTGCTGACGGTCTTGTTGTGGGTTACTCCGGGCACGCTTGACGGTGTCCGGACGTTTAATGGCCGGACTGGAGAATTGCCTTGACAGGCTGCTTTGTACTTCCGCCGCGAGGGCCGCTGTATGCTCCTCCGTCCGAAGAGAGCGTTCGGTGTTTCCATTGACCGTAATGACTCCTCGAGGGCCTGGCATATTGAGCTTGAGGTATATGCAGTGCGGCACCGCATTGAACTTTGCAAATGCGGTTCGTCCGAGCAGTGTGTGATAGACACTGCGGAACGGGACTATGTCGAAGATTAACTCCTCGCTTCGGAAATTATCCGGGATCCAAGACCACCTCAAGTGTAACCGAGCCTGTACAGTTGGCCTCTACACCTGGTATGACGCCTTTAAAGGTCGTCTTTGTGGGTTTAATCCTTGAGGATCTATGCCCATTTTTCGCCTTTGTATCACGATAAAGCAGGTTGATTTCGCCGCCGTCCATAAGGACTCTAGTGAGGTGAAATCCGTCAATGATTGGGTCTAAAACCAATGTGGCGAATCCGCCATGGCGGATGCTAGTGGGGTGGTCCCTTAGATCAAAAGTGATCGAGCAGGAGGACCATGGGTTGAACTTTGGGGCGAATGGCTCCAACGCATATACGTCCCTGAGTGCACGCTTCCGCTTCCTTTTGGGTATGTGGGTTGCGTATATCATTCACTGTCCGCACTTGTGGGGGGAAGCCCTTCTGTCCCCTATTGTTTGGCGGCCGGGGCTCCTCCTCGTCATCGCTAAGCAGCCCCTTGTCATTGTTTTTGGCGTTTAACTTGCCTGCCTGCTTGAACACCCAACAATCCCTGTTGGTGTGGTTGGCTGGTTTTTTGAAGTGCCGTGTATCCGCACGAGCGATCGAGCATTCGGTCCAAATTGGACGGGCCCGGAGTATTTCTTTTGAATGGCTTTTTCACGACCGGGTTTAGAGCCTCTGAATCCGGCATTAACTGCCGTATCCTCAGCATTGTCGCCGTTAGTGCGGCGCTTTTGCTTGTTGCGACGCGACCTGCCAATGTTGTCCTTGGTATCGGAATTACCAGGGCTCTTGGTCATGTTACTACTACGAGCTAGCCAGCTGTCTTCTCCAGCATAAAGCGGGTCATGAGTGTTGTGAGGGCTGCCATGGATTTCGGCTTTTCCTGTCCTAGGTGCTGGGCAAGCCACTCGTCACGGATGTTATGCTTGAAGGCTGCAAGGGCCTCTGCGTCCGGACAGTCAACTATTTGATTTTTTTTGGTTAGGAACCGTGTCCAGAATTGTCTGGCCGATTCCTCTGGCTGCTGAATTATGTGGCTTAGGTCATCGGCGTCTGGTGGTCGCACATAGGTGCCCTGGAAGTTGTCGAGAAATGCGGCTTCCAGGTCCTCCCAACAACTAATTGATTCTGCTGGCAAGCTGTTAAGCCAATGCCGAGCTGGTCCTTTAAGCTTGAGTGGGAGGTATTTGATGGCGTGTAGATCATCGCCGCAGGCCATGTGGATATGAAGGAGATAATCGTCGATCCATACCGCCGGATCCTTGTGCCATCGTATGATTCGATGTTTACGGGTTTGAAACCCTCGGGGATTTGATGATCCATTACTTCATCTGTGAAGCATAGTGGGTGTGCGGCGCCTCTGTATTGGGCTATGTCACGACGTAGCTCAAATGAGCTTTGTCTACTGTGTTCGGCCCGGCCGGATTTATCATATCCGGCATGACGGTTATCGTCACGTGTCGTGGGGCGCCCACACGATCCATAGATCGATCTTGTTTGCCTTGCCATGTCCTCCAATATATCTCGCAGGTTTGGCGCATTTCCCCGTGCCTTAGTATTCTTTGAGCGATGCCGGGGTGCGGCTTGAGTGGAGGGCCGAGAGGCCTCTCTGTCGCGGCCAGGAGGTGGCCGGTCGGCCGTATCATGCGCTGGTGATGTAGGTCTAGGTGCTTCCTCCTTTAATCGGGGTAGCAGCCTGCGTTTTGGGTAACTCTTGGAGGGGCGTTCGAGTTCGTACTCTTCGGCTGCAAGGACATTAGTCCATCTGTCGGCTAGCAGGACTTGGTCAGCTCTAAGCTGTTGCTGTTTTTTCTTGAGGCTGCTCGCCGTGGCCATAAGCCTGCGTTTAAACGCTCTTGTTCGACGGGATCCTCAAGCACGACAAATTAAATCTGCCGCCGAGGCTTGCCTCGTCCTTCGGAGGGAGGCATGTAATTATCATCCTCTACCTCTCTGTCTGCCGCTCTCTCATGAGGGCTGGCTTCTCCATCCTCTGTGTTGAATCCTGCTTTGGAGGGGTTGTCTTTGCACCTTTGTCCGGGGTGTTATTATCTCCCGTGCCGGAATCGCCATTTTTGCTGTGGCGGGATTTAGAGCAGCGCCGATGACGCCGACGCTTAGGCTGCTTCTTGGAGGGGTCATCCTCCGTTGTTCCATCGCCATTCCCTTCTTTTGGGATGTCCATCATGTATATGTCATATGCCGAGGTGGCCTTCTAGTGCCCTGTAGGCGCTGGTTCTTGGTCGTCTCCTGCATCGTCGTCCATACCGTCGATGTCTTCAGATTCGAAGTCGAGCATGTCGGTTAAATCATCGACAGTGGCTACAAAGTGAGTGGTGGGTGGGCTTTGAATTTCTTCATCGTCCGCATCCCAACCTGGCTGACCATAGTGAGTTCAGAATGTCGCCGAAAGGCGAGTGCTGAAAGATATCTGCGGCGGTGAACTCCATGATCGGCGCCCAATCAGATTCGATTGGCAGGGGCGCGGAAGGTTCGGAGTCCGGAGAGGAGTCCGGCACCTTGGAGCCACGAGCTTCGCAAAGGACAGGTATGGTGTTCGGCTCGATCGCCATAGAGATTGCAGCCCCCGAGGCGGTGTCCAGCCACCCGTCCTCGATTGGCGCAGTCGGCTCCGAGCTAAGGGTCGGAGCGGAATCTGCGCCTCGAGTGACACTGCTCGGGCGGTAGAGCTAGATCACGCCCGTCGTGACAGTGCGGCGCGCTTGGCTGTGGCTCGAACCCGTCGAAGATCAAGTCTCCACGGACGTTGGCCATGTAGTTCAAACTTCCAAATCTGACCTGATGGCCAGGGCGAAGCTTCGATCTGCTCCAGATGGCTGTTTAATTGGCACGCAGTGCAAAGCCGCCGAATACGAAGATCTGTCCAGGGAGAAAAGTCTCACCCTAGACCGCATCATTGTTGATGATCGGAGGAGCCATCGGGCCTAAAGGTGACAACACAGAGGAACTCTCAATGAAAGCACCAACGTCGGTGTCAAAACTGGCGGATCTCGGGTAGGGGGTCCCGAACTGTGCGTCTAGGCGGATGGTAACAGGAGACAAGGGACACGATGTTTTTACCCAGGTTTGGGCCCTCTCGATGGAGGTAAAACCCTACTCCTGCTTGATTAATATTGATGATATGGGTAGTACAAGAGTAGATCTACCACGAGATCAGAGAGGTTAAACCCTAGAAGCTAGCCTATGGTACGATTGTTTTTCGTCCTACGAACTAAAACCCTCCGGTTTATATAGACACCGGAGAGGGCTAGGATTACACAGAGTCGGTTACAATGGGAGGAGATCTACATATCCGTATCGCCAAGCTTGCCTTCCACGCCAAGGAAAGTCCCATCCGGACACGGGACGAAGTCTTCAATCTTGTATCTTCATAGTCCAGGAGTCCGGCCAAAGGTCATAGTCCGGCCATCCGGACACTCCCTAATCCAGGACTCCCTCAACACTCAACTCTGAACATCTTATCAGCGAGACTGACAAGGTCCCACTGGAAATCCCCAGGGGCCAACTCTCGGAGCCTCTGCACGATCTGTGTCTCAGACACCTCCCCTCTGGTGACCTTGACAATCCCCGTGGTCATACTCGTGGACTCATCAGACACCTCTCGCTCATTCGGAGATTCGAAAAAAGTTAGCTCAGCACAGTAAACTCCATACATCATGAGTGACGGTGCCTGATCTCGCAGTAACGGACACTCCCCAGAGTCATGTGCCAGTTTACCGCAGGTATCACATAACAGAGCCACACACTCCGCAATGAAGTGGCCCTTGTCGTCGCAACGATAACAAAGCATCTTTTCCTTCCTGTGCGCCCACTTGGACGCCCTATCAGTCTCAGCCATATCTGTCAACTCCGCAGACACATCGATCATAACCTCGTTCTCAAGAACCTGAACCGTAGCAAGAGCCGTCACCACCTCCATTGCGTGACCGGTCAGTAGAGGCTCCTCGGCAGTCCCGTCAACTGCCATCTGGTCGACAACAACAGGTGGTGGAGGAGGACGTGGACGGTACCAGCCCCCCCGGCCGCCCCGACCACCACGATGGCCTCGGAAACCTCCTCGCTTTCGAAGACCCGGATTAGAAGGCCCCTCAACAAAGCCGCCTGAAGGACCCAAGAATGGCCTCTCAACTGACCCATCACTTTTCCAAGCATAACCACGACCGCCACCCGTGGACGAAGAGCCACGGTGCTGGCCAGTCCCATATGCATCGTAGCCGTCATCCCCCCATTGACCTCGGGGCGCAGCCACATCACGGACTGACACGGCGGCGAGCAACGACATGGGGAGGAGGGGCCGGTGGCCTTGGTGGTGCAGCTCCCCGGCCCACAGCTACCACCGCAGAACTGCCCTGGACGACCGATCGAGGGCCTGAGCCCGGTCCCCCTCGCCCGCCCGACGGCACAGTCGGAGCCAGCGGCCTCCCCACGGCAACCCCGCCAGCCGATATCGCCACACAGCCACTGACCCCACGCCCCACGGCGTCCTTGGGAGGCTTTACAGCCAAGACGGCCAACGCCCGGCACCGGCAGAACGCCCTGCCACTCCCTTGGCCCGGTGGCGGCACGCCTAATGCCTTGCCCGGGCGGCGGCGTGCCCGCCATTGCCTTTGGCTGGCGGGCGGCGCCGCCATTGCCTTGGCCCGGCGGGCGGCGCTTCGCCATTGCCTTTGGCCCGGCGACGCGCCCGGAGGAAAGCCTCACGGGCGGAGCGGTCTCTTCCCAGGTGGAGGAGCACCACCCGACCCCGCCATCGCACCAAGGGGAGGGATGCGGCGAGCCCGGCCAGGTCCGGCGGAGCGCAGGTGCGGCACGCGACGCCGTGAAACCCTAGTGCGCGATGGAGGAGTAGGCGATGACGAAGACGACGTGCATGCGCCCCTCCTCTCGATAGCGTTTGAAGCCACGTCTGGCTGGGCCTCATACCCACCAGACACCGGCCCAAACGTACCCACCGGCCCAACAGGCATCGGCACAACTCGGCCCAGGAGCTGATTCAAACGCTCCTGGCGAGCGGCACAGATCGGGATCGATGTGGCCGCCGGCAACGAAGCCGCGGCCACCTCCGGCGCCGATCGGGGCCCTGCCCGGCGAGCATTCTTTCTCCTAGTCACCTTAGTCCATGATTCCGGTCGTATCAGATCAAATAACGTTAATTTTGGTAGACATACCTTATGTAGGGGACCCTTCCACGGCCGGATCACCGACGCCGCTGTTCTCCGATGAACCACCCGACGCAACATCTCCTTGGTCTCCTCGCATGAAGCCCGACCCAAGCCGGATCATCAACGGGCAAGATCTTGTTGACCGTAGAAGCGACCTCATCTTCATCGTACTCTGCACACAAAAACTCACACAACAAATCGGAAGGGGTTGGCGAAGGTGGAGAAGGTTGCGCCACATCGGCCTCCTCATCCTCGTCTTCTTAGTCGGCGTCAGCGAGTGCCCAAAACCGGCCCCCACCCGCCTTCGATCGCTGAAGGGGTCAGGCGACGACCCCACATGGATCATGGCGGTCGCGCCCCCAGTCTCCCCCCGCTGACCGAGCTCCCCGCCGTCAGACTCCGAGGACGAATCGAGAAGCTCGATTGGGCTTGCCACATCCGCAACCATCTGCATACGATGCTCCACAACCACGTCATAGACATCAATCCGCAAATTAGAACTAACCATCACCTGGTCGCCGATCGCTACATAATCGCCGGCGCGGACGTCGTTGTCCAAATCCAGCAGCGTCGTCCATCGAGATGCCGGCGAATGATGCAGACGTCCGCTGATCCAATCCCCATGGCCATCTCGGAAACGCACAGCCCAGCGCAACCCCCACTCCGCACGCACGTCCGCCTCACACCCAGCCTCGATCTGATCCCGCTGGATGGGATCGGGCTGAGCCGAGGAGGGTGCCGAGGCTGGGGCGATCCGCAACGGTGGCGGCAGATCAGTGGGATCCGAAGAAGATCCCGGCGGCGCCTCCTGTGGTCGCCCTCACCTCATCTCGCCTCCCGGCGGCGCCTCCAGAGTTCATGGCATGCAGCTAGCTAGCGCTGACTAGTTAATTTGTCATCGGTATATCCTCATGCATACTATTAGTTCACTGTTAGACTTCATATTGTAGCCCTACTGTGTAAACCATACCTTATTGGTATTGAACTTGTATGTCATCATTATATATATATATGTGGTAGGCCACCCCTTTAAGGGTTGAGCCAGTTCCCCCAAAACCTATGTTTTACATAGTATCAAAGTCTAACCTAGGTACTCCACCTCCACCGCACCTGCCGCCGCCGCCGCACCAAGACCCTAAACCCTAAGGCTGCCGGCGCCGGCGCCATGACCGCTTCCGCTTCGGGCGCCGCCAGCTCCAGGTCTATCCCCGCGTCACTTTCCACCCTCCTCAACCTCCCACCTCGCCCCTGGCTCCGTCAGTGCCTCAGTTCTTCGGCACCACCGCCGTCGGCTTCCTGTTTTTAGCGCCGATCCCACCGTCACCGCCTGCGACGGCCACAGCACCAGTCGCGTCGCCGCCGCCCGCGATGGCCTCCTCTGGATCCTCCTCGACAGTCGGCGTCATCCCGGTGACCTCGGGGGAGACGCCGCCCCCGGAGCCACCCGCGGCCTCGCTCACGGCACCACCCGCGGCCGTGATCCCGATCGTCCCCACGCCACCACCCGCGGCATCAATCGCGGTCGTGGATCCTGTCGCGGCTCTGCCGCCAATCATCCCTGCTGCTGGCGCAATCACGCCCACCGGGCCGTTCCACTTCGACAACTTGATCGCCATCCGACTCACGCCGGACAACTACTTGTTCTGGCGCGCCAAGGTCCTACCGCTGCTACGCAGCCGGTCTCTCCTCGGGTTTGTTGATGGTTCGCTACCGTGTCCTCCGCAGGTCATACCTACCTTCCACGGCCTGACCATCAACCCGGAACACCGTATGTGGGTGCAGCAGGACCAGACGATCCTCTCTGTCATCCAGGGTTCCCTCGGCGACGGGGTCGCTGGCCTTTGTCTCTTCGCCGCCACCTCCATGGGCGCTGGGCGACCACGAGCACGCCTTTGCCCAGGTCTCTACCTCCCGCTCGATGGCCCTTCGCAGCGAACTCGCCGACATCAAGAAGTTGGACTCCTCCGCTACGACCTACTTCAACAAGATGAAGGTGTTGGCGGACACGCTCACCTCTATGGTCGGCCGCTTAGCGACGAGGAGTTTGCTGACTTCGTCATCAAAGGCCTCGACGCCGACTACGACAATCTCGCCGAGGCCGTCCACAACGCCAAGCCAGCGATGCCTCCTCAGGAGCTCTACTCACGCCTCCTCTTCACCGAGCAACGCATCGAGGCTCGTCGCTCCTCCGCCACCATCAGCGTCCAGCCGGCGACCTTCTGGGCCTCTCGTGGCCAGCGCCCACCTGCCCCATCACCTGGCAAGACAGCCCCGCCCCTGCATCGACCCTGGGTGGGGGCCCTAACACTAGGGTGGTGTGCCAGCTATGTGGTCGTGAACGCCATGTCGCCTCCAAGTGTCACTGCCGCTTTCAGAGGAGTTTTCTTGGCATCGGCAACGACGGCAAGGGCAACGAGCGCCAGTTTGCCATGGCAGACTTTGGTCCTCCCGCCGCCGCCCCGGCTGCCCATATCGCTGCCGCCCCGTCTGCCCACATCACCGCCAAGGGCAAGGACCCGCGCGTCGAGAAGGGATACACACCATCCTACCTTGTTGATCCAGCCTGGTACATGGACACCGGCGCCACGGATCACATGACGAACGAGCTCAACAAACTCTCCACCTACCAGCCCTACTACGGGCACGATCAGGTTCACACCGCCAATGGTGTAGGTATGCCCATCTCTCATATTGGCCAAGCATCTCTTTTAACTAGTCATCCCTCTAGGCAGCTCCATCTTTGTAATGTTTTACGGGTACCCTCGATAACTCGTAATCTTTTATCTGTCCCTAAGCTCACCCTTGATAATCATGTCCTATGTGAATTTCACCCTTTTAATCTTTTTGTTAAGAATCGAGCAACCCAGGACGTTCTTCTTAGTGGCCGGTTGAGCCAAGGCTTGTACCGTTTGGAGGATCCATCCGCCCCGTGCGTCTTCAGCGGTGTTCGTGTGTTGCCTTCCCAGTGGCACTCTCGCTTTGGTCACCCCGCCACACCCATCGTTCGCCACATAATCCACCATCATGAGCTGCCATTAGTGTCTAGCAATAAAGAGATGTCCGTGTGTGATGCCCATCGCCAAGGCAAGAGTCATCAGCTACCTTTTGTTTCATCTACTAGAGAAGTAAAGAACCCTCTTGAAATTGTGTTTTCTCGATGTGGGGTCCGGCACAAACATACATTAGTGGTCACAACTATTATGTCAGTTTTGTCGATGCCTATAGTCGCTTAACTTGGCTTTATCTTCTTAAGCACAAATCTGATGTGTTTGATATATTCATACAGTTTCAATTGCATGTTGAACGTCTACTCAAGCATACAATTATCCATGTTCAATCAGATTGGGGGTGGGGGGCGAATATCGCAACCTCAACACCTTCTTTAATAAGCTTGGGATCTCTCATCGTTTATCATGCCCGCATACACATCAGCAGAATGGCGCTGTTGAGCGCAAACATCGCCATATAGTTGAGACCGGCCTCACACTTCTTGCTCATGCTTCTGTACCCTTTTGTTTTTGGAGTGATGCTTTTGCTACCGCGTGTTTTCTCATTAATAGATTACCTACGCGTGTTCGTAATATGAAAACTCCGATTGAGCTTCTCTTAGGTGAAACTCCTGACTATACCTTTTTTAAGGTGTTCGGGTGTGCCTGCTGGCCTCATCTTCGTCCTTATAATGATCACAAACTTGAGTTTCGCTCCAAAAAGTGTGTGTTCTTAGGGTATAGTTCTCTCCATAAAGGCTACAAGTGTCTCCATGTCCCAACCAATCGAGTCTACATATCTCGGGATGTTGTTTTTGATGAGACCGTCTTCCCCTTTTTCGCCATGCCCAGCCATCCACCACAACACCTTCTATGCATTCATCTCCTCTTATGCCCGGCCAATTTGAAGATATTGCATATTACCGTGTTGTTACCTAATCATGGTGCAGGAATTGGACGTGAAGCTCGCCTGGAACTCCTCCCTGACGGACCCGCTACGTCGCCTGTGGTGCACGTCGATCGGCTGGTGCATGCACCGCCTCCCTCCCTCGACCCCGCACCGGGTGCTCCGTCTCCAACCGCGCTTGGGCCGGAGCCCATGCTGGCTACTGCGACCGGGCCAGAGCCTGCGACGGCCTCCTCTGAGCAGTCTCCGTCGCCACCTCCTCGCCCGGACTCCCCTCCATCGTCACCCTCGCCATCCGCGCGGGCGTCCTTGGTGCCTACTTCGGCCGGGTCTGCAGCGGCTCACACGTCGTCGGGGCCTACGTCGCCTGGTCCGCCGTTGCCCGGCCCGATGTCACCTGGTCCTTCTTCGCTGGAGTCCCTTGGACCAGCCTCACCTGCTCTAGACATCCCGCCGGCCCCGGTGTTTGCTCCCTCGCGGCGTCCACACACTCGCAGCCACAGTGGCATTGTTCGTCCCAAGGAGCGCACCGATGGCACAGTCACCTATCTTGCTGCTTGCCTGGCTCATGTTGTGGATTATCCAACCGCCGAACCACGCAGTTATCAAGCCGCTATGAGTATTCCACACTGGAGGGCTGCTATGGAACAAGAATATCATGCTCTTATGAAGAATAAGACCTGGACACTTTTTCCCCCTCCGTCTCGCGTCAATATCATTGATTCGAAGTGGGTGTTCAAGGTGAAGAAACATGCAGATGGTTCCATTGAGCGCTACAAAGCGCACCTCGTGGCTAAGGGCTTTAAACAGCGTCAGGGCCTGGACTATGAGGATACATTCAACCCAGTTGTCAAGCCTACCACTATTCGACTTCTTCTGTCACTGGCAGTTTCTCGCAAATGGTCTCTCCACCAGCTTGATGTGCAGAACGCTTTTCTTCATGGATTGCTTGAAGAAGAGGTTTACATGCGGCAGCCACCTGGATTTGTTGATGACACTCAGCCTCATCATCTCTGTCATCTGACGAAGGCCATATATGGACCGGGGCTCCGTTCTGGCATGCTCTCCTGGCTTCAGCTCTACGCACTCATGGGTTCACTCCTTCGACGGCTGATACTTCACTGTTCTTGTTTCAGTGACCGAGTGTGACCATGTACCTCCTTGTGTATGTGGATGAGATTGTCCTGGTGAGCTCATCTTCGACGGTTGCCGATGCTCTTGTGGATTGCACTTGGCCGTGATTTTGCGATTAAGGATTTGGGACAGCTTCATTTCTTCACAGGTATTGAGGTCGCTCATCGGTCTCGTGGCAGTTTGGCTCTCACCCGGAAGAAGTACTCTCTTGATCTCTTGCGTCGTGCTTGGTATGCTCAAGTGCAAGCCATCGCCACGCCCATGTCCTCCATCGACACCCTTTCTGCTTGATGGTGCTCTTCTCTCTCCCGAGGATGCTCTTGAGTCTGGGAGTATTGTTGGTGGCCTGTAGTATCAGACGATCACGCGCGTCCTGATCTCTCTGTGCGGTTAATGTGGTGTGCCAAGTATCTTCATGCTCCCACCGATGTACACTGGTCTTACGTGAAGCGCATATCGCATTATGTGCGTCTCACTTTGTCTCCTTTGGTCTTCACTGCGCCCAGTTCCTCCGGAGTTCTTTCTGCATTCTCGATCTTGATTGGGCTGGGTGTCCAGATGACAAAGCTATCCACGAGGGACATGCTTTGTGTTCTTGGGTCCTAATCTGATCGCTTTGGAGTGCATAAGCAAGCCATCGTTTCCTTGCAGCAAAGACAAGAGCTGAGTACAAGTCGGTTGCCAATGCAATCGCTGAACTTATATGGATTGAGTCCCTACTTGAGAGCTAGGAGTTGCTCAGCCACATCCTTCGGTCCTTTGGTGTGACAACATCGGTGCTACGTTTCTGTCGTCAAACCCGGTGTTCCATGCACGGACTAAACACATTGAGATTGACTATCACTTTATGAGGGAACGTGTTGCCTGTAAGCTACTACAAGTCAGGTTTATCTCTTCAAAAGATCAACTTGCGGACATCTTCACCAAGCCTCTACCTTCTCCCATGTTTGAGGTCTGTAGGCGCAATCTCAACCTCCTAGATACTTCAGGAGTGAGTTGAGATTGAGGCAGGGTATTAGACTTCGTATTGTAGCCCTACTGTGTAAACCATACCTTATTGGCATTGGACTTGTATGTCATCATTATATATATATATATATATATATATATATATATATATATATATATATAGAGTGGCACTATTCTAATCCTGGGATTAGAATAACTATTTGGATCACGGGGCTCTATATAGGGGCGATCAGACATTCCCGAGATCGTAACAGGGAACCGACCAGCCCACCCTACACCTCCCGAACGGCCCATTAGCTAACCCATGACCTTCTCCTCCCCACCTCGACCAAACCAACCCACCGCCGCGACTGGACTCGATCCCGCCGCCACTGCCGGCCTCCCTCCCTAGCCGCAGCCGGCCTCCCTCCCCGCCGCGCCCGGCCTCCTCCCGCCATGGCGCCCAGCCTCCCTCCCTCCGGCCGCTGTGCCCAGCCTCATCTGGTCGCCGAGCCCAGCCTCCCTCCCGCCGCTGCGCCCAGACTCCGCCCTAGTCCCGTATGGATTAGGTCGGGCCCCGCCGCCGCACATCCACCTTGTCAGCATCGAGGGTGGAAGGCGGCCAGATCCAGCCGACCACGACCTTCGGCAAGGCATGGGAAAATAGGGCGAGCGGATGCCCTCCTGTTCGCGGCAGGTGGAGCGGCTATCTTTGTCGCGGGGCTCCGATGCAACCTCACCAGCCGCCTCTTCCCCACCTTGGGCCAGTACCCTCTTCATCCTCTATGTGTCCATCGGGCTAAGGAGGGTGGCTCGACCCGGCCGCATCTCCTGCCCCCTCCCCCCGCCCCGACGAGCCTCCCGCCGCCCTTCATCCCCGATGCGGCTCCCGTTGTTCTGCAGGTCAACTGCACCTCCCGTGGCCGGTCATCTCCACTGCAGCCCTTGCATCATCCCACCCTCGGCGCTCAGGCCGTTCGCCGCTACCAAATCCGTCCGTTCAACGATGTAGCACTAGGAGGTTCAGCGTCTCAACCCCCTCCGAATCCCATGTACTCATGCTCATCTTCTGCTTCCTTCTTCAATCTGTTTGTCCAGATGGACCGGCGGCAGCGCCGCCCCGCCATGCCCCGACCACTGTTGGTCGGTGCTGCTCCACCACCCCCATGCCCACCGGTCCTCCCGACGCTCATCCTCCGTCCCTTCCCCAACGAGGATCTGGATCAGGGTCGGCCAGGTGTTCCTCGTGGATGAGGAAGGCCACCAAATCATTGTGATGATCCTCGCGCTGCCACCACCTCCCGTTGCTTCAGTTCAGGTCAACCTTATCCAGCCACATCAGTTCGACTGTGTTTTTTGAAGAGAAAAGCAGAGATGGGTGAAAGATTCGTAGCAGTTCAATCAATCTCACAATGGAAGGAATTATGTTGACAAAGTTGCTTCCACCCATTCCGTTGTTGCCACAAATTTTATTGATTGCATGCTATCACAATTTTGTTTGTCTATCATGTGGTGCTGCTTCTCTCTGTAAATGATTCTATTCCACATCAGACTGTACTCCCAAAAATATACAGATGGAGTCACCGATTGCTGAAGTTGTAATAAATAATGGAAAGAAGTCCGGTGAAGAAAGGGATTGGTTGTCTTGAAGATTTTTATTTTCTCTTTTCATGATGCTTAACTCATTCATTATGTAGAAAGGGATAGAGTTCTGTACACAGTAACACATGTCAGTTCGTATTTTAAAGAGAGTTTCTTTTTTAACTTAACAATGTATGGGGAGATTTTTCTTTTTTAACTTAACAATGTATGGGGAGATTTTCTAGTGCTTTTAAGACTTTGTAAAAATAAATCAACGTTGTTGGAGAAATTATGATGATTTCTTATCCTGAACAAGTTGAGTTTTGTGAATGAAAAGATGAGATGTACATATTTTTCTATTGTTTTTTCATTCTGTGTATAACCCCTCCCATTTTGGTATGAGTAAATATGAAGATGCACAGAAGCATTGCGTTCTAATTTTTGAAATTGTGTATTCACTAGCTTTTTGTTTATATGGCTATCAAAATTTATTTATTTTCTTTCTCTAATTGTGGAATTTGAAATTTTGAAAAGAGAGCATGTCGATGTATATAAATATCATATTTTTTTCAGTTTCAACAAAACCAATAAGGTTAAAACAAAATAACAAAAGCATCTCAAACAATTTTATATAAAAAAGGGATTTTAACTGTTAAAAAACCATAGAAGTTCAAATTTTAAAAATGAAGCAGCTCGATGTTTATTAAAAAGATTGAGCATTTTGATGATTATAGAAAACTCTAAATTTGGTCATCATTAAAGAACGAAAACAAGAAATTCAAAATTAATCACACAATAGTTCAATATATAAAAAATAGAAAATCTAAATATGGTGACGAGAAAATCATAATAAGTTCAAACAAAAATAACACAGAATTTCAAAAGATAACATGGCACTTGGAAGTGGATATTTCACCCTTTCTACATAAAAAAACAAGAAGTCCAAATTCTAAAAATAGAGAAGTTCAAAAATCATTAAAAAGGATTTTCACCGTTTCTAAATAAAAAAACTCTACAAGTTCATATTTAAATAATGAACCGGTCCGATACTAATTACAAAACAAGGATATTCCCGTTACTAAAAGAAATAAACCTAGAAGTCCAAATTACAAAAATAGAGAAGTTCGCTATTTATATATAAAAACTCAGATTTTCCTTGTTATCAAAGTATAAAAATGACGAAGTTCAAATTAAAAAAGAGGAGTAGTTTCATATTTACAAAAAACTCATATTCTTTCCATTTCTAGGAAAAATAAAAGTATGAGGTTCAATTTAAAAAAATGTTTGATGCTTATTTGAAAACGTTTTTTTCCAACCAATAAGTCTAAGAAGTTCAATTTGAAATAACATAGAAGTTCGAAGAATATAAAAACTCAGATTTGTTGCAAGAAGTTCACGTGCACCTCCGTGCACGGTTCAGAATTTATATTGCGGGACATCAAACCTTCAGTTACATGTTTGAAAATGGCAAAAAATGACGTTCAACCTTCAATTGCGTGTAATTCGACGTACACACAAAAATGTGACAGAAGTTCATAGTGAAAACAATGAGAAGTTCAAGTAGTGCAAGAAATGCATTTTCAGGTGAGAATAAAAGTATAAAAAATAAAAGCTTAAAAGGTTTGTTGAAATAAGTTCAAGTGCTCTGTCGGGGGAAGTTAAAAAATTCTCTCAATGCATTACAAATTTGGAACAAAAATGCTCTACATGAAAAAGTTTACTTTTCTATTCAACAACTTTCCAACAGGGGTATATTGTATGCTCTATTCGAAGAATAAAATCAAGAAGTCCAAAATAAAATAATGGAGTAGTTCAATGTATATAAAAAACTCAGATTTTCCTCACTACTAAGACAGTAAAACCGAAAGTTCAATTTATAATGGTAGAGTGGGTTGATGTTTTTTTACAAAAATTGGATTTCTCCCATTACTAAATAATAAACCAAGAAGTTCAATTTATAATTATAGAGTAGTTCAAAATTTGAGTAACTCGGTTTTCTATACAACTTTTCCGTGTCGCCACCTTGCACCTCAGGGCGCTGAATATGGTAAGGATCCACTAAAAAGAATTCCTATTTAACTTCAGAACTTGGAAAAAAGTTTCTACATGGAGAATGAGCGAATTTGCAGCAGTTTTCCAACGCCATCTCATTCGCCTCATTCCGATAAACGGTTTAGAAATAGACTCGAAAATACGATTCACTTTTTTGTATGAAGAAAAACAATTTAAAAAACTGCTCTTAAACCGTGTACATTTTGCCAAAAATTTAACTTGGGTCATGATACTCGTGTCCATAGCTTTCCGACGGTATATCGCAAGCCCCATTTGGGCAATGTTTGCGGAAGTTCAACCTAGCACGTTCATCACGACCCGAGAGAAAATCCCCCAATGAGGGATATTACTATTTCAAACGGGCATTTAGTTGCTAAAAACCGTTTCCAGATTACACTTACATCACATAGAACACAGCTGACCAGAATAATTCGCGCGCGGAGACACGGTTGCAAAGATAACCCGAAGGTCGGGTTCCTACAGAGGGAAGTTCAGGTTGTGTAACTCAGGAAGCTCGGGATTTTTCCCGTTACTAAAAGAAATAAAACCACAAAGTCCAAATTAAAAAGATGGAGATGTTCGATGATTATAGAAAACTCAGATTTTCTTCGTTATTAAAGAATGGAAACCAGAAATTCAAAAATCAAATAACAAGAAGTTCAACTTTTAAAATAGAGCGCTTCAAAATTTTATAAAAAAGATTAAGAAAAAACAGGAAGTCCATATTAATAAGACGAAGAAGTTTGATGATTATAAAAAACTCAGATTTTCCTCGTTATTAAAGAATGGAAACAAGAAGTTCAACTTTTAAAAATAGAGCGCTTCAAAATTTGATAAAAAAGATTAAGAAAAAAATCAGGAAGTCCGTATAAAAAAGATGGAGAAGTTTGATGATTATAGAAAAACTCAGATTTCCCTCGTTATTAACGAATGGAAACAAGAAGTTCAAAAATAAAATAACAACAAATTTCAACTTCTAAAAATAGAGCGCTTCAGAATTCATAAAAAAGGATTAAGAAATTCAGATTAATATTCATAAAAAACTCAGATATTTTCACGTAACCGAGAGAAGTTCAGATGCTAACTGCTAGAAGTTCACGTACTACACGGTGTGCATTTTATATTTAAAAAGAATAAAAAAAGAAAGACTAAAAGTTTAGTTGTTAGATGTTCAAGTCCTCGGTAGAAGAAAGTTAAAAAAATTATTGTGAGAGAGGTTCGTACAAAAGGAATATCTTTTGCGTAACACTGACGAATGGATGAGAAAATTACAAACAAAAATACGTCACCGAAGTTCAACGTGAAAAGAGCAGGAAGTTCAACTACTATGCTGAATGAATTTCAAATGAAAACTTTTAAAATCGTCGCGAGTATGAAAAAATGATCAACATGAAAAAGTTGCGTGTTTACAGCAGCTTTCCATCGGTATATCACTTGCTCAATTCCGGTGAGTGGACGTAGAGCTACGAGCAGTGGATGGAAAGCTACGAGAAAAAAACACACGTGAAAAACAGAGTGAAATTCAAGTAGACACGCCCAGAAGTTCAGGCGCGTATACAAACAAAAATATGTCACAGAAGTTCAACCTGAAAATAGCATGAAGTTCAACTACTACGCTGAATGAATTTCAGATGAAAAACTTTCAAAATCGTCGCGAGTATGAAAAAATGATCAACACGGGAAAGTTGCGTGTTTACAGCAGCTTTCCATCGGTATATCACCCGCTCAATTCCCGTGAGTGGGATGGAGAGCTACGAGCAGTGGATGAAGATCTACGAGAAAAAAAATCACATGAAAAACAGAGTGAAGTTCATGTACACGCACCGAGAAGTTCAGGTTCTTCACGCGGTGCATTTTAAAAGAATCTGTTTCGCGGTAGAGGCAGGACGAATGATCCTTCCGTTTTCGGAATTACTTGAAAACAGCTAGGAATCAGAGAAAAAACATCAACATGAAAAAGTTTCGCATTTTCCGTAGCTTTTCAACGGTATATTATTTGCCCAATTCCGATAAAGTTCGTAGAAATTACGGCAAAAATACGTTTTTCGCCATTTTCGAAACTGACTTAAAACCGTAAAGAATTGGGAGAAACAATACATACCAAAAAGTTCCGCATTTGTTCAAGCTTTCCAACGCCATATCATTTGCTGCATTCGGACGAACGGTTAAAAAATTAGCTCGAAAATGCGAACTCGTTAGGACTTGGATCATTTTCTAAATTACTCTTAAACCATTCAAAACTAGAAAAAAACTCTCAAGATGAAAAAGTAGCGCAATTTCATAAGCTTTCCAACGCCATAGCATATGCCTCCATTGGATTAGCAGTTTAGAAATGACATCGAAAAAACGAACTCAGCTGTTCGGTTTACGAAATTTTACGTTTTTTTTTCAAATTACTCTTTAACCATAGGAAATTAGAAAAAACTTTCAACATGTGGAAGGAGCGGTTTTGCAGCAGCTTTCCAACGCCATATTATATGCCTCATTCCGGTAAACGGTTTAGAAATGCGATCGAAAATACAATTCACGTTTTTTGTGCGAAGAAAAAACAGTTTTTAAAACTGCTCTTAAACCCCTTATATTTTGTCAAAAATTTAAGTTGGGTCATGATATTGATGTCCATAGCTTTCCAACGATATATAGCAAGCCCTATTTGGGCAATGTTGCGGGAAGTTCAACCTAGTTCACAAAAAAGGTCAGACGCGTTACTCAGGCAGTTCAGGTTATGATCAGAATATTATTCTGATCTCGTGATCAGAATAATGTTTATATATATATATATATATATATATATATATATATATATATATATATATATATATATATGATAGGCCATCCTTTGAGGGTTGAGCCAGTTTCTTCAAAACCTACGTTTTACATTCACAATTGGTTGATGATGACAGCCTCTGCCGTGGAGCGTGTGATCGATCCAAATGGATCGATGTTGCACTGTTTACACGTAGGTTTTGGTTTACGTACGTTCATCCTGACACACTTTGTCAAATGGTCGACGTTGGCATGCTGTGCAAGCTACCTCTATTAGCGGTTGTTGACTTGTTAGAGACGGCGACGCGTATTCTTTTGTAATTAAACACAACTGAACTATTGCTTGTCCATTAATCAATTCCGTCAATCTCGAAACGGCGCCACTAGGAACAGTATGGATGATCCATTGGACCTTGGAAGCAGTCAAAAAATAATGCCCCCCTAAAAATGATTAGAAAACAAATATGTGCCGGGTATCTTCCAGATGGATCTCTGAATTACCATGCAAGCATGAATGTGCATATGGAATTAAAAATGCAATGCCTATGTTTAGGACTTAAGAATGGTAGATAAACATGCATGGTGTCACTCTCACTCCAGAGAAAGATGGTCCGGGCAGATTTTCGGCGACAGATGCATTGACACGGGCGAAGGATTCAGCCGAGCCCAAGTTACTTAATTAGGGTTGAACCAGCTTACCATCTTTGCAAGTCAACCATCAGATAAACCCAAACTGTCAATATCTCACACTGGGGTGCAGCTGTGTGCTATACTCCTCCGGGAGGAAGGAATTCCAGGCTTTGACTTGCAGATATATGTCGCTTCGGTAGCTCAATCCACAAGTAAATTAGTACTAATCCTGGAGTTGTCCCTGTATATATTATTATAAGCTAGCTATAGGTCGGATGATCGATATAGTCCAGCTAGCTAGCAGAAACCTGCTTTTGGTGACGATGTCATGCATTCCCGTGGGCTCTTTCGCTCTCCAGTTTTGGTTTTGGTATTTCGTCGGCATGGAGCTGTCTGAGATGATGACATTCTTGTGTGCCCAACACACACAAAATATTATGCGCCAGAGTCCATATTGTTTGTGTCAAGGGTTGCGTCGTGCTATCCTTCTCTAAAATATGTGTCCATGTGGCTGCTAACTAGACTTCTGAACATACTTTGGTTGAGCTGACTATTAGAGCATCTACAGCCGGCCGGACTCAGCAAATCCGGCCCCTCAAACGCCCCCGGATTTGGGCGCATCCGCGGGCACTGACCGGGCATTTCCTATATCCGCGTCTCCACACTCACTTATCTCACATTTCGTCCCCTATATTCATACTAAACCATGTAACGTTGATAAAAACTACGTAGACTGGAAGAACGTCCGTGCGTTGCAACGGGGCCACATTAACTTAAAAAGTTCAATATCAATTATGTTAATATTACATTTAATATTCTCATACATATTAAGTGACATTGACGACCTTTTTTACCATCAAATTCTCACACACACACCCTCTCCCTCCCTCTTCCTCACTCTCTCTCCCCCTCTCCCTCACTCGGAAGGTGGGACGAAAATAAACCCGGAACAGAGACTACCAACTAAGACATTAGGAGTAGAGATCATTTAGTTGATAAGAATAAATAGAAAACAATGTTAAAAAGGAGAAACATATTAGAATACATTGAAAAACCAAAAGGACGATGTAAAAGAGGATTCGCCCTGCCCCCCGGGCTTGCCACCGAACCGGCTCAGCGGTCCAGTCCCCGCGCAGTCGTCTTCTCCTGTTCCCCGAGCCGCGCCGCTACAGAGCCGGGATCCCGCCCGACCACCTCGCTGGCATCGAAGGGGAGTGGATAAGGGTGACGCCCTTCCTTCCCTGCCCGCATGGCCTCACTCCTCCTCGACGCCCCCTCCCAAATCCACTTCTCCTCCTCGCTCGCTCGATCCCGTCGATCTGGACGAAGTCAGACGCCACGGCCACCATGACCGACCTCGTCCACATGGCCACCTCCTCTGTGGGCTAGGAGCTTGTCGAGGAGCTCGACGCCTTTCGCTACTTAAATGCACCAGCGGATCAAGTCCAGCACTTCGCATCGACGTCGCTGCCGTCTTCCTCAACCTTGGGCCACCGCGACATTGTCGTTCGATCCGCGCCGCCCCGAGCTCCCATGTCTTCCCCTAGGGCACCATTGACACCGCCATGATCTCCTCTTGCCTTTCCCCTGTTTCCCCTCTCGTTTGCTCTCGTTAGGTATTTCGCCGTGGCCGAGAACCGCCGTCCGCCATGGCCATTGCAGGGGTAGCCACCGAGCTCCTCAGATTGACCCCGTGGCACATGCCCGCTCCTATGCACGCCCATGCCCGAGTCTGCCGCTCTTCTTCCATGCCCGTGGGGCCACTCCCTCTCCATGCCCACGCCCGTGCTACACCGCGTCGGTCGCGCCCGCCGCAGCCACCGCACCACTGTGCCCCGCGCGACACACACCCTGGCCGTGCGCCACACTCTCGCTGGCTGCGCTCGCCCCGTCTGCTGCCGCCTATCCTTAAGCTTGTATCGCACCCTGCCTCGCGCCGCCTCCGGTCGTGGCCATCTTACGCGGCCGCCCCCTCGGCCATGCCCGGCCGCATCTCTGCCCTCCACCGTCGGCCTTTCGCCTACTTTGTTGTGTGTTGCTTCCCTGCTGCTATCTGTTGCTCTACCGCTGCGCTCTGCGCCATGCCCTTGACAATCGCCGTGGACAAATGTGGCGGAGGGATTGTTAATGGAGTACGAGAAGGAGGTGGCGGAGAAGGTGCGGAGAGGCAGGAGGTCTGGGGCGGTGTCACCTGGCTGTGGTGGAGGTGTTTATGCGAGAAGGAGCCGGAGTGGAAGGAGAGGTCACAATTGAAAAGAATTGCAAAAAAAAATCATAACCCGGAGATCTCAGTTCAAAAAAATGCTAATATCGATGGAGGGGTTGTGACGCCCCCGATTCAATCGTACACTAATCATGCACGCAAATGTGTACGATCAAGATCAGGGACTCACGGGAAGATATCACAACACAACTCTAAAACATAAATAAGTCATACAAGCATCATAATACAAGCCAGGGGCCTCGAGGGCTCGAATACAAGTGCTCGATCATAGACGAAGTCGGCCGGAAGCAACAATATCTGAGTACAGACATAAGTTAAACAAGTTTGCCTTAAGAAGGCTAGCACAAACTGGGATACAGATCGAAAGAGGCGCAGGCCTCCTGCCTGGGATCCTCCTAACTACTCCTGGTCGTCGTCAGCGGGATGCACGTAGTAGTAGGCGCCTCCAGTGTAGTAGTCGTCATCGACGGTGGCATCTGGCTCCTGGGCTCCATCGTCTGGTTGCAGCAATCGGGTAGAGAAAGGGGAAAAGGGGGGAACAAGGCAACCGTGAGTACTCATCCAAAGTACTCGCAAGCAAGTAGCTACACTACATATGCATGGATATATGTGTAAAGGGCCATATCAAGGACCGAACTGCAGAATGCCGTAATAAAAGGGGATAGCTAGTCTTATCAAAGACTACGCTTGGTCACCTTCGTCTTGCAACAGTAGAAGAGGGTAGGTTGAAGTCCTCCAAGTAACATCACATAGCAATAATCCTACCCGCGATCCCTCCTCATTGCCTCGAGAGAGCGACCACCGTTGTATCCGCACTTGGAAGGGTGTGTTTTATTAAGTATCCGGTTCTAGTTGTCATAAGGTCAAGGTACAACTCCAAGTCGTCCTGTTACCAAAGATCACGGCTATTCGAATAGATTAACTTCCTGCAGGGTGCACCAACTTACCCAACACGTTT
This sequence comes from Aegilops bicornis, assembly GCA_021605145.1. NCBI lineage: Eukaryota > Viridiplantae > Streptophyta > Magnoliopsida > Poales > Poaceae > Aegilops > Aegilops bicornis. The sequence continues at coordinate 109,280,464 of CM038671.1, forward strand.
GATCCCATTTGGCGGACACACTTTCTGGGTCATGCCCACCGCGGAAGATCAACACGCCGCAGCCCCACCTAGGCACAACAGAGGCCCGACGCCGGTTCAAACCTAAGCGCCTGAGGGGTCTAGGCCCATCGCCCATAGCACACCAAGACGCGCGAGGGCGGCCGGAAGCGCACCTAGCCTAGCAGCGTTCAGTCCAATCCGGCGCGCCGCTCCGTCGGCCGACGTCTCAAGTGCTTGGTGATACCACGATGCCGATCGCCCATATCTTTCCCACGTAGTTGGTTAGTGCGTATAGGCTCGTAGCCAACTCAGATCAAATACCAAGATCTCGTTAAAGCGTGTTAAGTATCCCTTGAACGCCGAGCAGGGCCAGGCCCACCTCTCTCCTAGGCGGTCTCAACCTGCCTGTCTCTCCGCCACAAAGATCCACTCGCGGGTGCTCCACCAGCTGACCCGACTTTAGTCTCCACATGTATCATGTATAAGTATATAGTATATACCCGTGATCACCTCCCGAGTGATCACGGCCCGATAGTATAGCACAGCAGACGGACAAGAATGTAGGGCGACAGATGGAAATACTAGCATCCTATACTAAGCATGTAGGATTGCAGGTAAAGGTAATAACAGTAGTAACAAGGACAGGCTATGCATCAGGATAGGTATAACAGAAAGCAGTAACATGCTACACTACTCTAATGCAAGCAGTATAGAGTAGAATAGGCGATATCTGGTGATCAAGGGGGCTTGCCTCGGGTTGCTCGGCAAGAGAGAGGGTCGCCAACTCCGTCGAATCCGGGCAAGCAGCGTCGGTCTCGTAGTCTACCGGAGAGAAGAGGGGAAGAAACAATGAATACCATGTAAGCAGATGCATATCGATGCATGACAAGACAGTAACGATGCTAGGCGTGCCTAACCTGGTATGAGGTGGTACCGGTTAAGAAACATCCAGAAAATATCCCGGTGTTTCGTGTTTTCAAGAGGAGCCGAGGGGAAAGTTGCGAGTTCGATAGGTTAGGGGTGTGTGGCGGATTTAACGGATCTGCGTGATCCGGATTCGGCTATGTCGCCCCGAGCAACTTTCATGTTGAAAATATTTTAATCCGAAGTTACGGATTAAAAGATATGATTTTCTAAAGATTTTATTAATTTACGGAATTTAATTAATTATTTAAATTAATTCGAAAATAGATTAATGACATCGGCATGATGTCATGCTGATGTCGGCGATCAATGTGGTTGATCGTCAACCTGACGGTGGGTCCCGCATGTCATTGACTGATAACTAACTAACTAAATTAATTAATTTAATTAGTAGATTAGTCAGGTTAATTAAATGATTAATTAGTCTAATCAGGATTAATTAATTAATTAATTAACGTATTTAATTATTAATTATGAATTATTAATTATTAATTATTACTAATATTTATTTAAATTTTGTTGTTGTTGTTGTTGTTGTTTTTTTATTTATAAACGTTCGAGTGGGCCCAAGTGTCATAGGGCCATGGGGCCAAGGCGGGCGAACTCTGGTGCAGGCGCACCCGAGCCTGAGGCAGGCGCCGCCGAATGGCCTTCTTGGTCTGGGCGCTAGCCCGTTTGGCGCATGCCCAGCTACAGTGCGCTGCCACGGCGCGCCAACACGACGGCGCGCCAGCCAGGCGCCACGGCCTGAGCAATGAGGGGCGGTGAGGTAGGCGGTCGAGGGAAACGGCGAAGCGATGGCGGGCACGACGATGGCGGTAGGGAAGCGATGGCGAGGAAGGCCACGGCGAGCAAGCTCCGGCGATGGGGACGCCCTACGGCATGGAAACGAAGGGGAGAGGAGAGGCGGAGGCGAGCACGGCGGGCGGGGCTCACATCGGGCGTAAAGGGACGGGCGTGGGCTCGTGGGGAAGGACAGGACGCCGACGAAGAGGAAGAAGGCCGGGGGATGAGGCGCCGGCGAGGTAGCGACGCGGGCGGCGATGGCGGCCTCCGGTCGGGAGGCGACGAGGCGGGAGGTCCGGTGAGGAGGAGGCCGTGGACGATGGCGTCAGCGAGGTGGTCCCGAAGCGACGGCGAAGGCGTCGGGCGCGGTCGGCGTCGCGGGTGGGACGGCGCTGGGCGCGATGATGGGGGGTGGTCCGTGACGGCAAGGGATCGGGGCGATCTCATGACGAGGGCGAGGTGGAGGTGGGATGAGGCGGCGGCGAGGAGCGCCGGCGGCATCGGCAGGGTGGGGCGTCGTGCCCGGCCCAGATCGGGCAGAGGGGGAACGAGGAGCGAGGGGGAGTGGGGGGTTTCGTCCCCGATCCAATCTGGATCGGGAGGGGGTGGGATCGATATGGAGGGGGTGCGGGTGGTTGGGTTAGGGTTTGACCAGGGGTGGGAGGTTATGGGAGTGAGGGGTGTGGCCGGTTGGGCCGGTGGACGGGCGGGCCGGCCCGTTCGGGAGGCTGAGGCCAGCTGGGCCGCTTGGCCCAGCGGGGGGGGGGGTGTCCTGTTTTCTTTTCCCCTTTTTTTTGTTTGCTTGTTTTCTGTTTTCTTTTTTTATATATATTTTCTTGTCTCTTTTTATTTGTAGTTTCTTTTATTTTTAGTTTTATAAAATTACCACTAGTGCCTAATTTGTATTTACCAATAAACTACTACGAGATTAATTCTTAACCCATAATAAAATAGTGTTAGCATTTTATAAATTCAATAGGCATTTGTTTAATTGTTTTCACTATTGTTTTAATTGTTTTAGGGCCTTTAAACATTTTATCAAAGTTTGGTTTCTCCACCATAATTACCTATGTATTATTTGGTTCACTCCTAACATTTAAATTTTAATATTTGAAACTTTTTATTGTTTGCCCGATTTTGAATTTGAAATTGAACTAGGTTCGAACTAACGTGAGTTTATCCACAAGAATCGAGGTGACGTGGCATCATTAGCGGGATTACTATAGCTTAATTACCCAGGCGTCACAATTCTCCTCCACTACAAGAAATCTCGTCCGAGATTTAAGAGGGGAGTAAGGGAAAGTTCAGTTCACGATATTCTAACAGATCTTCTCGAAGAAGTTAATCCCTTTCGTTGATGTCTTCAATCCTTCATTCCGATGCATCATGATAAACTTGTCATCATTTCTTGGGAACTCCATCGTACTTTCATTTAAAAATATAAGGGCAGCTCACTACGACATAATGCTTTTGAGGGAAACAATCTGGGTTAACCCATGAATTAGTATAAGACTATCTCTCGAGTTGAACATATGAAATACCTCGAGAGTAAGGAAAAGGTACCATAATAGGCTCCAAGCGGATAGATAGTTGCTCAAGCCTGAACGAGAATGAGAAAGGGGTTCGAGTAGCGAGAGTAAGTATTGCGCCCGATACAGTAATAGATCACTAGGACAGTGGCCCGTGGATTACATACGAGTCCACGCGCGAGGAATAACTTTGGGAATAGGGGGTGTACAGGACAGTCAGGTTTCGATCCTGTGGAACTGTGGGTTATGGGCCCACCATGTGGTTTTTTTTTAATAGGAGCAGTGACATCTTTCACGGTCATGATAGCAAGGCATGTCAGAGAGTACCATGTCAGTTATGTCGGCATCAACGTTGGTACCAAGGGCGAGGGACAAAGAGAACCACTTTCCTGCTCGTTGAACGAGGCGGACCAATAGGCAAGGTTCTCGTCCATCGGTGGCTACCGGAATGTCATTAACAATAGTAACAGGGTCTTACTAAGAGAGTTGTACCTCGAGGTGTTTGCACAAGCAGTGGATTATTACTGCTTATATCATATAGATCATAGAAAAGGTTCAAACAAACCAATGGAAGGAAAATATGATCATCAGATTAAACAGAACAATGGAAAGGAAAATATGTTTAAACACATATTTCAAGGGTATATCCTTCCCAAGGACAAGCAAGCAAGATATCCATGACAGAATATAAAGTAGAAAACCATTTAGGTAAGGGGGAAGGAATCTCATGATATTACCCATACAACGGTGTTAGAATAAATGATAAATAAAATTTAGCATCGTGCTTCAAATGTTCCTGTTGAAAATCGGAGTACCATTGACATGCTTCTAGATAGCATTGACAAGGTCTTCAGGTGAAGATCAGACTTTGGAAACACGAAGGATCCATCAGGAATAACTTGTAGAATAAGTCTTACAATTTCCTCATGGATGAATGGATAACCTTCTTTGAAAAGGAATCTATAATGATAGGTCCTCCAGCCGGGGGGGGGGGGTGCTAGGCATGACATCATGTTACCGGGTCATCAAAGGATCAACATCATAACTCTTGGAAAGTTGTCCCAACCATCATATCTGACGGAGATTTAGATCCAATTGGTGTCATGATACCTCAGACTCAGGATGTCCGAGAAGAAAAAGGTGCAACACAAATAGACGAAATGACATTTCAAGATTCTCAGGAAATGAACTAAGGGAGCGGGTTCTTGAAGCAATAGTTCATCCTTAAACCAAGGAGAGGATGAGGGGGTAGCTGATGGAATCAACGAAAATCCTCGAGATTTCCAAAAGGTGGATTTCCACAGTTATGTGAACAAGGAGATAACATTTGTCGGATCAAATGATAAAATGGTGTATGCTCGAGGAGAACATACAGTTAAACATTGGATGAGAGGTGCAATCAAATATGGGCTGGGTTGCATGACCAACGTCGAAATGATGATTCAATAATCAATAGTCTAGGAATGAACGGTTGACCATTAACTTCAGAGCAATAGGGTTGCTAGAAGTACAGAATCCAAACAACACCGTTTCACTTGTAGGTACCTCGGTTAGAATTAACACGGGAACCAAGAAAGAATGGTGATGGTGAGAAGTATCACTATACCAAGAATTCTTAAGAGGTGGAGTAATCCTCATGACATTCTTGTCATAAAAGAGGGTAATACTCCAAGCTAAAGAAGAACAAATGTTGGATAGTAAGGATCTCAAGGTATAACACGAAACACGAACAAGTTTGTGTTGAACAGAAGGCAATAAAGTGGTCAAAGATAACCCAAATCATCGGGGGCAAGGATGGTATTTCTCATCATGATCTCAATTGATATCCTGGAAGAGCTCATAAGGTTGATGTGGATCAAGATACATTTGTCGACAGATTTCATGAAGAAGTAATCAATCAGCGACGACATCAAGTCAAAGGAATGATGAAGCCAAAAGTCATTGGAACCATGGGTACGACACAAACTCGAAATCAAGCTTGCTGTACAAGGTCAAACGGTATGACGAGGGAGATCGATTGTAAGATTAGCTCACCGTCGAAATATGTGTTCCGAGAAGAAGGACCCGGTAGCACAGTTAAAATTTATCATGATAATGATATAGCCAAACAGGCTAGGAATGGCGTGATCGGGTACAAACTTCGCATTACTTATAGAAGCTATCAAGAGTTGTTGAACCGTAGTGCAGACTTGGTTCGATTATCGGTGTCTTTGAGTGTTTAATAACTTCGAGCCCGTGAAAAATTGGAATCAGTGGGAAGGTAGCACTTGATGAAGAACTCATAAGATGTTATGCAGTTCCATGATAATCTCGAGATACCAGGGGGTAACACTCAACGACAGATCATAGTAGAGGTTGGACTGGGGTAATGCTCTCCAGAAGACAAGTACTCTAACTTGTTTGAGAAATAGAATCAAGGGAGAACAACATGGTCGGAACCACGGTTGCGTAGGATCAATTCACAGGTACCATATGTTAGTTATCAAGGAAATAGTTATTATTACAAGAAGCTTCCATGATAGGATATACATCGCGTCCATGGGCATGAACACAAAGTTCAAGGTCGACTCCCATTTCTCCAATGCACAACCTTTCATTCACTTCTCGCGCTCAATGAAGTTGTAGTTTTGAAATTTTATCTGGCAAAATACCAGAAGAGTACGACTCGTGAAAACTTTCGAGTTCACACCTATTAAGGAAGGCATAGGTTCAACCCATCGGGGCCTCTTAGAATCATATACCAGAATCTTTAGAAGTAATTAACTCAAGCTCGAAGGCATAGCATGGTTAAGAAAGCAGAGGATACAATTTACCAAAGGCATTATGTATCGAGGAAAGGCTCACAAGGTTATTGAATATGAAGGGCGTTGTCGGATAAAATCCAACAAAGGATCCGGTGGTCCACAAGGGATCCGGCGTGAGCATCGGTACTCAACTAGAGGAAGAAGAATGCAAGGAGATCAGATTATAGAAACAATGACTAACTCAATTGTCAAATGCAAAGGAATTATGATTTCCAAATCAAGGGATCAAGCAATGCTCGATTAGGGATGGATAAGTTGAATAGCCTTAGGGTACAATCAGCGACAATTGGATTGGTCGAGAACCAATTCCAGTTAAAAGAATGGCAGCTTAGCCGAGAAGTAATTTATAAGGATCAATGATGATTGCGTATTCAAGAAACATATTGAGTCAACAGACTCAAAACGATAATGACAAGGAATGTCATTAAGACTACGAGACTTATGGGATTAACCATAATGCAAGCAAGCAAGAATTTCAAGAGCCAAAGGCTCCAGAGGATTTTCGGAAGATCGAATATTATTTTGAAGACTTTTGTGAAACACATGAACAACTGGGGATGAGCGGATACTTGGCAAGCGCGAGTAATTATCCGTAGGGGTATTCATGCAGCAAGGAACTGTAGGGCAGTAAGCGTAAAGAATTCTCGGAATATCGAAGAGTATTTCAGGACATCTTGTAATAACAAGAGCAACTGGGGATGACATTATGAACGATAGGTGTAAGTAGTTATCCAGAGGGATTTATCGATGGAAGTGAATTGCAAAAGCGATGGCACATAGTCTCGAGAGCACATCGTAGAGTATCTTCAGAATCTTCTGGTGCAAAGAAAATCATCTGAAGTGAGGGCTCTCCGGAGAAAGTACTTGCGAGAACCTAAAGTTAGTTTTGTTTTTAGCAAAATCGTTTAACCCGAATAGAAGAGAGTTCAGAATCCCAGTAAAGGTCGAGGAGTAAAAGATCCTAATACCACCCAATGGTGACGTGGGCCCGTAAGGCACACAGCCATGTTAGTAAAAGTTTTGCAATGACTAGACTCGACTTCGCCAAGGAGTGTGGAAGGGGATTCCACAGCAACCGGCTCGATACCAACTTGTCAGACGCTTCGATTCAATCGTACACTAATCATGCACGCAAATGTGTACGATCAAGATCGTGGACTCACAGGAAGATATCACAACACAACTCTAAAACATAAATAAGTCATACAAGCATCATAATACAAGCCGGGGCCTCGAGGGCTCGAATACAAGTGCTTTCGATCATAGACGAAGTCGTGAAGCAACAATATCCGAGTACAGACATAAGTTAAACAAGTTTGCCTTAAGAAGGCTAGCACAAACCGGGATACAGATCGAAGAGGCGCAGCCTCCCGCACAGGATCCTCCTAACTACTCACGGTCGTAAATCGTGGGATGCACGTAGTAGTAGGCGCCCAAAGGTAGTAGTCGCCATCGACGGTGGCATCCGCCTCTGGGCTCCATCGTCTGCTGCAGCAATCGAGTAGAGAAAGGGGAAAAGGGGGGAACAAGGCAACCGTGAGTACTCATCCAAAGTACTCGCAAGCAAGTAGCTACACTACATATGCATGGATATATGTGTAAAGGGCCATATCAGTGGACTGAACTGCAGAATGCCAGAATAAAAGGGGGATAGCTAGTCTTATCGAAGACTACGCTTCAAATCATCAGTGTTGGGTAAGTTGGTGCACCCCTGCAGGGAAGTTAATCTATTCGAATAGCCGTGATCTTTGGTAACAGGACGACTTGGAGTTGTACCTTGACCTTATGACAACTAGAACCGGATACTTAATAAAACACACCCTTCCAAGTGCCAGATACAACCGGTGGTCGCTCTCTCCTAGGCTCGTAGCCAACTCAGATCAAATACCAAGATCTCGTTAAGCGTGTTAAGTATCCGCGAACGCCGAACAGGCTGTGCCCACCTCTCTCCTAGGCGGTCTCAACCTGCCTGCCGCCTCCGCCACAAAGATCCACTCATGGGTGCTCCACCACCGACCCAACTTTAGTCTCCACATGTATCATGTATAAGTATATAGTATATACCCGTGATCACCTCCCGAGTGATCACGGCCCGATAGTATAGCACAAACAGACGGACTAGAATGTAGGTCCACAGATGGAAATACTAGCATCCTATACTAAGCATGTAGGATTGCAGTTAAAGGTAACAACAGTAGTAACAAGGACAGGCTATGCATCAGGATAGGTATAACGGAAAGCAGTAACATGCTACACTACTCTAATGCAAGCAGTATAGAGTAGAATAGGCGATATCTGGTGATCAAGGGGGGGGGGCTTGCCTGGTTGCTCTGGCAAGAGAGAGGGGTCGTCAACTCCGTAGTCGAACTGGGCAGCAGCAGTGTCGGTCTCGTAGTCTACCGGAGAGAAGAGGGGGAAGAAACAATGAATACCATGTAAACAGATGCATATCGATGCATGACAAGACAAGTAACGATGCTAGGCGTGCCCTAACGTGGTATGAGGTGGTACCGGTTAAGGGGAAACATCCGGAAAATATCCGGCGTGCGTGTTTTCGGCAGAGGAGCGGAGGGGAAAGTTGCGAGTTCGATAGGTTAGGGGTGTGTGGCGGACGAGACTGCGTATCCGGATTAAATCACGTCGTGCTCGAGCAACTTTCATGTTGAAAATATTTTAATCCGAGTTACGACTTAAAAGATATGATTTTCTAAAGATTTTATTAACTTATGGAATTTAATTAATTATTTAAATTAGTTCGAAAAATAGATTAATGACATCAGCATGATGTCATGCTGACGTCAGCAGTCAACAGGGTTGATTGGTCAACCTGACGGTGGGTCCCGCATGTCATTGGCTGATAACTAACTAACTAAATTAATTAATTTAATTAGTAGATTAGTCAGGTTAATTAGTCTAATTAGGATTAATTAATTAATTAATTAACGTATTTAATTATTAATTATTAATTATTAATTATTAATTATTACTAATATTTATTTAAATTTTGTTGTTGTTGTTGTTGTTTTTTTTTATCTATAAACGTTCTGGGGCCGTGGGCCCCAAGTGTCATAGGGCCATGGGGCCAAGGCGGGGCGGGCTACCGGGTGCGGGCGCACCCGAGCGAGCACAGGGCACGGGCGCCGCCCGAATGGCACTGCGGGTGCTGGGCGCTAGTCTGTCAAGACGCCTTGAGCTACAGTGCCGGCCACAGTGGCCGAGCAAAGACAATGAGGGGGCGGCGAGGTAGGCGGGTCGAGGCGATTGGGGGAAATGGCGCCAGCGTGAGCGATGGCGACGCAGCGGCGGTAGGGAAGCGATGGCAGGAGGCCACGGCGGAGCAAGCTCCGACAAGGTGAAGGCGCCACGGCATAAGCAGAAGTGAGAGGAGCGGAGGCGAGCACGGCGGCGGGGCTCACATCGGGCGTAGGGGCCAGGCGGGGGCTCGTGGGGTTGTGACGGGCCAGCGAAGAGGAAGAAGGCCGGGGGATGAGGCGCCGGCGAGGTAGCGACAGTGGGGCGGCAGCGGCCTCCGGGTCGGGAGGCGACGAGGCGGGAGGTCCGGTGAGGAGGCCGTGGACGATGGCGTCGGTAGGTGGTCCCAGGCGACGGCGTTAAGCGTCGAAGCCTTGATCGTAAGGCGTCTGGTGCGGAGACAGCGCCGATGATGGTGAAGTCTGGCGGCGGCAAGGATCGGGCGCATCCGCCGCGGCGAGGGCGAGGTGGAGGTGGGATGAGGCGGCGGGCAGGAGCGGCATCGGCAGGGGTGGGGCGTCGTGCCCGGCCCAGATCGGGCAGAGGGGGGGCGAGGAGCGAGGGGGGAGTGGGGGTTTCGTCCCCGATCCAATCTGGATCGGGAGGGGGTGGGATCGATGTGAAGTGCGGGTGGTTGGGGTAGGGTTTGACCAGGGGTGGGAGGTTATGGGAGTGAGGGGTGTGACCGGTTGGGCCGGTGGACGCGCGGGCCGGCCCGTTCGGGAGGCTGAGGCCAGCTGGGCCGCTTGGCCCAGCGGGGGGGGGGGGGTGTCCTGTTTTCTTTTTCCCTTTTTTTGTTTGCTTGTTTTCTGTTTTCCTTTTTTTATATATTTTCTTGTCTCTTTTTATTTGTAGTTTCTTTTATTTTTAGTTTTATAAAATTACCACTAGTGCCTAATTTGTATTTACCAATAAACTACTACAAGATTAATTCTTAACTCATAATAAAATAGTGTTAGCATTTTATAAATTCAATAGGCATTTGTTTAATTGTTTTCACTATTGTTTTAATTGTTTTAGGGCCTTTAAACATTTTATCAAAGTTTGGTTTCTCCACCATAATTACCTATGTATTATTTGGTTCACTACGAACATTTAAATTTTAATATTTAAAACTTTTTATTGTTTGCCCGATTTTGAATTTGAAATTCGAACTAGGTTCCGAACTAACGCGAGTTTATCCACAGTAACCGAGGTGACGTGGCATCATTAGCGGGATTACTGTAGCTTAATTACCCGGGCGTCACAGGGGTGATTTCCTTCAATAGGTGGAAAACATAGGAAATATTGGTTGTTATCAAGGAAAGGTAAAAATTTAGGAAAGTTAGGATTTTTGAACTGATTTCTATGCAAATGGGGTTTTATTGTTTGGTAACGTAATATCAGTACACTTTTGTTTGTGACGTGTCTGATTAGGAAAGTTTGCAAATGTTAAGAAACTATTTATTGGGAGGAAAGTTGTGACGTGTCTGTTATTTGTTTCCTAAAACAAATTTCACTAATAAGAGAAATCGATTGATTTAGATAAGTTAGGAAAGTTAGATTAAAATGTATTATTTGTTTCCTGAAAAATCTGTTATTTGTTTCTTAAGACAAATTAAACCAATAAAAGGAATTGATTGATTTGCATAATTTAAGGAAGTTAGATTAAAATGTATTATTTGTTTACTAAGACAAATTGAACCAAAAAAAGAAATCGATTGATTTGCATAATTTAAGGAAGTTAGATCCGTGATTTGTTATACGTTAGGAAAGTCCTGGTTGTAATAAAGAGTTGAGAGAAAAATAAACCGATGGACCAGGGTGGGAGGAGGTGGTGGGAGGAGAGACGAAAAGAAACCAGCGAAAATAAACCGCGGACCAAGGTGAGAGGGGGTGGTGGGAGGAGAGACGAAAAAAACCAGAGAAAATAAACCGTGGAGACGATTCACCAACTCGTCCATTAGGAATAGAGATCATGAGCGGACATACAAATGCACAATCGGTTCATCAAAAGACCACAGCTGGGTATCAAAAGATAGCCAAAGTTCACATAATACACAAAATACGACGGACAAGTTCAAACTACAACTAAAAACTTGAAATAAAGACGGATCTTCACCACTTACTCGCCGGCCCTTTGCCCTTCCGGTCACCGGCGCAGCTGTAGGAGTCCGCGACAGGATGTGGGTCCACGTCGGAGCCGTCGGACCCGTCGGAGGAGGAGGAATCGGAGATGACGATGAAGCCTTGCAAGCACCGGACGACGCGGTCTTGCTCGCGCTTGAGCTTGGCCACCCTCGCTGCCTACGCCGCCTCCCGCTCGAGTTGCTCAATGCCGAGCGGGAGCTGCTTGGCGTTGAGCCTCCGGAGCCGTCGGGCCTTCGCCTCCGCCTCAGTTAGTGACGGGTGGCACACCCACCCAAAGAGACAGTCCTCGTCGTCGGCCACCCGGCGGCGGCGGGCGTACTGCGCAGACAAGTCGGACCCGCCCGCCATCGCCCTTGCCCTCCGCCTCTCGCGGCGGGCAGCTCGTGCCTCCGAATGCAGAGTCTGCATCCGTAGCGTCGGCTGAGCGGGCACTAGAACCCAGCAATGCACGCGCGGAGCGGCGGCTGAAGGTAGAGGAGGCCGTCGGGCGGGAGGAGCAGATCGGGAAGGCCTCGCAGATCCACGCGCGGGGCGGGAAGGGTCGGCGCCCGGCATCATCGGCGCTGCCGCTGACGGCGACGAGGCGTCGCCGGACCGGAGCTGCCGCCCGTATCGATCCGCGAGCGTGAAACGGAGCACCAGCTCCTCCTCGTCTCCGGAGCTGCAGTCAGAGTGGCTGCTGGTGCTGGACATGCTCGCCGGTGGTAGGGATTTGGCAGATTGGGGGAAATGGGAGCGTCGGGAAGGGGAGGGGATGGGAGGGGAGCGGAGCGGATTGAGTTGGCCTAGTTGTACGATCAGTTTTTCCCCCTTTGTTTCCCTCACACGTAGATTTTGCATACATTGCATGTGTTGCTGAGTTGGCCTGGTTGAGGAAAAATAGAAAAAAAAGAATATTTGCACCTCGTTTAGTTACCCGCATCGAGGCTGCCTACACTAGGGGATTGTTTTTGCATGGTGTTTGGTGTCCTGCATTGTCTCGGCTCATGCAACTAAACGGTGTTTTGTTGCACACAAGTTGCGAGGTGTGCTAACCTTATACCCTATATGGTTTGCTTACCCGCTACACCTACACACGATCACATCGAGCACACCAACGCCACAACACTACAATCGGCTCATGCAACCCAAACCAACGATCCACCTTGCCAACTTCAACGATGATGCATGCCTACTTGAGCACGGCCCAGAGTAAGCATCCTCTACCGTCTGTTTAGTCTTAAACCCTCTGTAGCAGCTGTTCTTGTAACCTGGCACTTGTTCATTGCATGCTTCCCTTGAACTGTAAACCCCTGGAACCCTCCCGTGGAACACCATAGACCACTTGTCCTAGCATTGTCGAAGAGCAACAGTTCAAGCAGCAAGCAATGGAGCAAACACAAACAACAAGCAATGGAGCAGAAGAGCAATAGTAAGCATGCATGATCATACGACATAGCAAGTTCAACCTAGCACTACTATGGTGACATCCTACCACCACATCCACAAAAGAGTATAATCATACCACCGCAAGTTCGCCATCAACGTGGGGGGTAGTATATACCACCTCACCAAAATAGACCATCAAATATTTTTCAAGCCCTAACTAAACAAAATGTATGTCGTCGTCGCCATCGCCATTGCCGTCCAGGATCATGCACATGGTCCCCACCACCAGGTATACAATACTAGTAGTAGTGCTTGCCCAGGGAGCTCCTGAGCCAGAGCACCCTGTGAGCGTCTGCATGGTAACAAACCCAACACCCTGACCTTGTTGTCCAGCAGGTGGCTCAGAGCATCCATCATAGCCTCTTGGCTGAAGCCACCTTGGTCCATCATGGCGGTGTACAGGTCAGGGTGGACGTCGATGGACTTTCTCTCCCTTATGGCGGCTTTCACCTCGTTCACGACCTCAATCATGCTGGTGAAGACACAAATCTCCTCCTCCATCAGGCCTTCCATCTTCCTCTTCCTATGAAACACAGGTTCGTGCTCAAAGGCCTTGTCAGGACCATCAAGGATGGTCTCTGACTCCTGGGTGTCTGGGAACTCAAGCATCGGTGAACCGAGAGGCTCACCGGAGCCCATGACATGCTTGTCGGTTGCTCGCCCAAAGGAGAAGATGTGCTGCATCTGGTTGTAGTTATGGATGGGTGTGTTGAGGAACTCCGCGTCTTTGGGGTGGTCCTACGAAAGAAACACAATGGTGTTGGTTGCAGGAAGATAATGGTTGACAAGCTTAAACAAGGGGACCGGAGTAGTGCTCTGCCTCCAAAACGACCGAGCAAGTGTTCTTATCCCATGAGGCGCCGCTAAGGTCTCTAAGCTTGGACACGTGGATCCAATTAGCTCTCCACTTCCTGAGGTGGTTGTAGACCTAGTGGAGGTCACCTCCAGGCCACGGAACTCGAACACTTACTTCTCAACGGTGTTCAAGTGCATCTCCTTGAAGCCCTTGTCAGTCCTAACCCCACTAGATATGAGCTCACACATCTTGTTAAGCATGAACGTGGACATGAACGGATGCCACTTCATGTTGTTCCCCCTACCATCCTTCTTTGCCGTTGAGGTTGTCGTTTGTGCAGCGGCAACACTAGCAACAACATTTGGCACAACAAGCACAAATTATGTAGGCACAAAAGGAGGACCATGCCTGAAACCTTGAACACATCTAAATCAGGAGGCATCTGGTCCTCGATGGGGGCTGGGAGTCCTCGACATAGGACAGAGGAACTGGCTCTCAGACAGAACAATGGCCTAACTAAGATCTTGCTTTTGTGTGGTCACGTCCTACAATCATAGCACACATTGACAGTAAGCATAGCACACACTACCGGACCATCTTGCTCAACACAACACGATATGAGCAGCATACATTAAGAAGCATTTCTACCAATCCATTATGTTCAACACTAGGATGCAACCCTAGCATGCTACAAATCCATCACCAATAGCTACCACAACATCACAATCTCACAGACCGGTAGTGCGCAATGCTACAAGATGCTCACAGTTCAAACCCTACCAGATGCTTGAACATCAAACCATACCACATGCTCTCAGATCTAAATAAGTATAGAGAAAGGGGATGATTGAACTCATGGAGGCCATCGCTGCAGTTCGAGGGAGAGACGGAACAAGTCGGAGAAGAGGAGGACACAAGTCGTCGCCGCCGTGGACCACCGACCGGAGAAGGAGCGTCGCTTACCTGCTCATCGGTGCCGATGCGCGTCGGAGGGAAAGCTCGAAATGGGGGAGAAAGGTTGCGGGAGTTTCGACAGTGAGGCGAAGGGGGTTATATAGGGCAACCGAATCGGCGGGAGGTAACCCGAAATCCTCCCGGTGTTTTTTCGGAGACGCGCACGAGCTCACGCCATCTTCGTGGCCGCACGTGCTCAGCACCGTGTCCCCTTCCCCTGCTTCTGCCGAGCCTAACTCGCTAGAAACTACCGATTTAGGGGTTCCCAACAGGCTTGGTTGTGAGCTGCTATAAAGTTTGTGCTATGTAGGCCAAACAGTGTATTGGGCAACCAAACAACCAAATTCTTCCTACGCGGGATTGATTGGGCTCTATGTGACCCAACAAAACACGTTCTAATCGCCTCCAGGCCTTCGGGTAATACATGAACTCCTTGGGACCAACACCCTCACTCACCGGTCCATTAAATTCTCAAAAAAAAGTCACCAGTCTATTAATTAGTACCCTTCTATTCAAAATAAGCTGCGACACTTATTTTAGATCGAGCGAGTAATATACAGCCCTAAGTGTCGAGCAAAAGTGCAACAAAGGGTGCTCGCCACGGCCAACCCACTCATCACATAGAGCGCTCGCCTATAGTGCCTCGGTTTTGACTGTAGCAACACGGTTCCTCTGTAGTGACCCTGCTTTTTCCTGTAGCAAACTTTTTTTTTTTGAAAATCCCAAACATTTTTCTAATTTGTGACCAATTTTGAAAATTGGAAACATTTTTTCTACTTTTTGATATTTTTTTTAAAAACACTAACATTTTTTAAATTCCCAAACATTTTTTGAATTTGCAAACAGCTTCAAAAAATGGAAATTTTTTGAAATTCCACACAATTTACTAAAGCACGAAAATTTTTTGAAATTCCTAAATAATACGAAAACATGACATTTTAAAATTTTGTGGTTTTTTTAGAAAACGAGAGTATATTTTGAAAAGCAAGAACGAGGACTGAAATGTCCAATAATTTTTTATTCGAAAAAATAGAAAATGAGGAATTTTTTGCAATTATGAACATTTTATAAAAATAAATAAAATTAAACTTGAAAAAAGGAAAAGATAAGGAAAAACCAGTGAAAACCGGAACCTTTTGAACATTCATTAAAAATTCTGAAAAAAATAAAAGAAGAACCTATAAAACTGGCAGAGAAAAACTACAGAAAAAGAGGAAAACGGAAAAACGGAAAAACAAAAAATTAGGCCGAAATATAAGTTCTTAAACCAGAAAAAACCAGGGTTATGAGCGTACACATGGGGTAAGCTAAATGGGTCGGCTACTCTGTCGCTCGTCTTGCTGGGTCTATGCATTTCGACTGTAATTAGCCGCAGCAGCGTAAAATAGGGAGTGAGCTATTCGCCGCTATGCGCAACGAAGATGTACCGAGCAAGTGAAAGGTCCTGCACGTACATGGCTGAGGCCACTTTTGCGTTCCGGCGCTAGGTCACTACGTGGATGCCCAGTACTTCCTCCTTCAGCATTCGATTTTTGTTGTTTCTTTCATTTTATTTTTTTAATAATTATATATATATACATATATATATATATATATGATTTTATAATGTCCACACATTTTTAGTTCACACAACTTTTATTAATATTCCTGCAATTTTAAAATCCATTCAGACATTAAAAAGTTCATATAAGTAAAAAGTGTTTCATTTAAAAAATATTTTAAGAAGTGTCAGGTAATTTACAAAAGATGTTAGTGTAATCATACAAATTGTTCATGTATTTTGAAAAAATGTTTGTACAGTATCAAAAAAATCAAGTATTAATTTCTTTCATATAATTTGAAAACTCTTGAATATTAAAAAATATTTAAAATTTTATCAAGAAAGCATATTTTCATTTAAACAGAGAAGCCAGGAGGAATGGAAAAAGAACATAAAAAGAAACTGAAGAAATAAAAAAAAGGCGAGAGAAAATAAAAATTAGGAAGAATATAAAAGATGACAAAAGAAAATGGAAGAGGACCAACGGGAGAAATGGAAAAACAAGAAAATGTTTGACAGGACAACAATCCGCAACATGGGCCAGCCATTGCACTCACCTGCCATACACGCAAATGCTATGTCTCCCCTATAGCGAGGCGGTCATAATGCCTGCCATTGGGATGTGTGTAGGTCGTGGCCCAGTAGCGAACGTGGTGGAGGTAGGGCTAATTTGTTCAGTCAATTTTGGAAACCTCCATCTGGTTTTGGCAAGTTCATCTTGTTTTATTTCCCACAGATTGAAACTAGTGTTATCAGATATCATTTCTGAGGAGCTGTCTGCCTTCGTCCCAAGTAGACTCTTATGAGTGCCTACATTTTATGAAAAGAAATTTTGCAAAGATGAACAGAAGTTGTGCTCTAAAGTTAGACATGATGTGAGCATATGATAGGGTTGAGTGGGACTACTTGCAAGCAATAATGTTGAAGCTGGGTTTCATTGAGCATTGGGTGCACATTGTTATGAGCACGGTGAGATCAGTAACTTTTTCTTCGTTATTCAATGGCAAGAAATTACAAGGGTTTAAACCGTCACGTGGAATTTGACAGGGTGAACCAATTTCACCATCTCTGTTCCTAATAGCAGCAGAGGGCCTTTCGTGCCTCCTAAAATCTGTTGATGAGTCATCCAACTTGAGTCGTATAAAGGTGGCACCTTCAGCGCCGCTGGTCAATCACTTGTTGTTTGCTGATGACAACCTACTATTGTTTGGGCTAGTGCTGGTGGAGCTAATGAGATTAACCAGTTGCTGACCAATTATTGTAGAGCTTCGAGACAAAGAGTTAATCATGATAAATTCTCAATCTTCCTTAGAAAAGGCTGCCATGAGAATATAAGATAAGAAGTCAAGGAGTTGCTAAATGTTCCTAATGAAACATTGAGTGCAAAATATCTTGGGATACCATCTAATATGGGGTGCTCAAAAAATGGTGCTTTCAAATATTTGAAGATTATTTATGGACTAGAGTTCAAGGTTGGATTGAACAAACTATGTCAAGTGCAGGTAAAGAGGTACTGGTCAAGTTAGTTGCCTAGGCAGTGCTAGTTTTCTCCATGTCATGTTTTAAATTACCACGTGGTTTGATAGAGCACTTAAATATGTCGATATGAAAATTCTGGTGGGGCAGCAAGGATGGTAAACGAAAGCCTAGCTGGGTCTCGTGGGAAGCAATGATACAAAAAGAGAGCATGGGCGGTCTTGGCTTTAAAGACTTTGAGTTGTTCAACTTGGCCCTGTTAGCAAAACAGGCTTGGCGCATTCTACAAACACCTGAGTCCTTGAGTGAAATGCTAAAGAGTGTGTATTTTCTGAATGGAAACATCTTGACTGTGGAACTAGGAAGCCTTCCAAGCCAAATATGGCATTCGATCCTAGACGGGAGGGACATTCTGAAGCAAGGTCTGATCAAATGGATTGGCATGGCGAGATAACCAATTTTTGGAATGATAACTAGATCCCAGGGATGTCATGATGCAACCATATGGGAGCCGAACCAACAACCCTCCAGAGTTAGTAGCACACTTCATTGATCACACCACAGCTGCATGGGATATTACTAAGCCGGAGGAGTTTTGCCTACCGATTGATATTCCTTCGATCGTACAGATACCTTCGTGCACATCTAACATTCCTGACTGTTGGGCATGGAACTTCGAGAAGAGTGGATTATTTACCATAAGATCGACCTACAGGATGATGGTGGAGACTAAATTCAGAAGAGGGGCGTGGTTGGATGGTGAGTCTGGTTTATCAAGTTCTGACCGTGATGCCAACTCATGGAAGCTACTTTAGAAAACACCAGTCCCAGGGAAGATCCATATGTTTTTGTGGGCACTAGCTCGACACTCTATTCCTAGAGAAGATGCCTCGGCCAACAGGAACATGTCAAGGTCCAGTGCATGTGGTCTGTGTGGAGCAGAGGATTCATTGAGACACTCGATGTTGGAGTGCTCGATGTTCAGATGTGTGTGGGCCCTCGTTGATGGAGAGCTGGCCGAGCATTGTGCGAAACAACTGAGCCTAGCACAAAGCAGTGGATTTTTGCTACGACTGACTCATTATCGCATGCAGATTTTGTGAAACTTTCGGTGACTCTATGGGCAATATGGTGGCGCGGATGAAAGCCATCCACGAGGAGATATTCCAGAGTCTGTCGGCAACATATCAATTCATATGCAACTTCACGAAAGAACTTGATTTTATGTTGCCTAAGGGTACACATGTACCAAGGGTCACGAGGAATGTTTCAGCTTGTCCCAAAGCCCTGTCACATGGGCATGTGAAGATTCATCTTGATGCAAGTATAGCATGAAAGCGGATTGGTGGTGTGCCAGCTGTAGTTTGCAGAGATTCGGGAGGGAATTATATGGGTAGCTCCTCACTGGTGATATATGGCATTACATACGTGGCCATGATGGAGTGCATCGGTTGTCGGGAGGCCCTTTCATTGGCAGATGATCTGATGGTTCACAACTTCACGGTAGCCTCAGACTCAAAGCAGGTGGTAAGTGATATTGATATGGGAAGCAATGGGGCCTATGGCTCAATCATCAATGAGATCAATATTAGAGCATTATCCTTT
The DNA here is from genome assembly GCA_021605145.1 of Aegilops bicornis. Classification (NCBI taxonomy): domain Eukaryota; kingdom Viridiplantae; phylum Streptophyta; class Magnoliopsida; order Poales; family Poaceae; genus Aegilops; species Aegilops bicornis. The sequence goes on from CM038671.1 coordinate 109,299,688, forward strand.
ACTTGTAGATTTACTTCTGAAGGCCGAGAAGCTAATAGCCATGCCGATAGGTTAGCCAAGTTCTCGAACTCTCTCGATCAGGGAAGACACACATGGCTTGTCCATCCCCATGATCCTTTTGTAATCCCACATCATGTGGAATTTGAGCAATAAAACATGGTTATACCCCTAAAAAATATCTGGTTTTATTTCCTTTTTTCTTTGTTGGTTTATCGGTTTCTTAAAATTTTGTTTACATTTTTCCCTTTTTTAGTTCTTCTATTGATTTTTTCCGTTATTTTGTTTCTTTTCCAAATTCATGAACTTTTTAAATATATCATCAATTTTTTTTAAAAAAATCTATGACATATTTTTATATTTCATGAATGTTTCTTAAACTTGTGAACATTTCTTATTTATTATCACATCAATAATTGCATATTTAATTACCTTCACTCGCTGCCTTCACAACACTTTTGCCTCTTTATAGTGGTAGACAGCCTTGCATTTTTTAAATCTACATGAGTGGTACGAAATTTTTTATCTGTCATGTGAACCTTTTCTTCAAGATTATTTGAAATACTTTTTATATTTTATGAACATTCATGAGCATTTTAAAAAATGTATGAACATTTTTGTTGAATGGTGCAAAGATTTTATAATTGTTTCGTAAATGTATGAATATTTTATCAAAATTATGCGAGAAATTTTTAAATTGCGTGATTTTTTGTAAATACACATCAGCCATTTTTTTAAGATCATACAATTTTTTACCAAAAAATGGCTGATATATATAGGTAAAAGTGTGTCTATCATAGCTTACCATAGAACTTGTTAAGGCTTCCTAAGGTTTTAACAGTTTAAAAGTTATCCAAAATGTGGAATAAATAGTGGAGCATCACTCTAATGTGAGATGACCAGCGGAGCAATTGTGAAAATATGCATTTATGTGTTCTCGACAAAAAACAAGCACTTTAACTCACTGCGACATAAATATATGTTGAACTCCTTATCTTTTTTGGTCCAGGACACATACGGCCGTGTTTTCTCGGTCGCTCCGTTGGATATCATATTAAGTTATAGGTGTGTTGTTTCATTATTTTTTTCAGGATTTTGAGAACTAGTTATGTGGTAAACTATGATAGAAAATCGTACTCTCTCTTTCTCTGTGCGCGCACCCGCACGCTATTTCTAAAAATATAATTACCATGCAGGCATGTATGTATATCTGATATAAGGAAAAACCTACATTGCTTATTAGGACTTCAGAATTGTATTCCCTCTGTTCCTAAATAATTGTCTTTCTAGAGATTTCAACAAATGACTACATACGGAGTAAAATGAGTGAATCTACAATTTAAAACATGTCTACATACATTCGTATGTTGTAGTCCATTTAAGATGGTTAGAAAGATAAATATTTGAGAACGAAGGGAGTAAATAAAAATGCATGGTGTCGCTCTCACTCCAGAGAAAGATCGTCCGGGCAGATTTTCGGCGAGAGATGCATTGACGCGGGCAAAGGATTCAGCCGAGCCCAAGTTACTTAATTGGGGTTGAACCAGCTTACCATCTCTGCAAGTCAACCATCATATAAACCCAAACTGTCAATATCTCACACTGCAGCTGTGTGCAGTATACTCCTCCGTCCCGATGGAATTTAAGGCTTTGACTTGCAGATATATGTCGCTTCGGTAGCTCAATCCACAAGTAAAATTAGTACTAATCCTGGAGTTGTCCCTTATTATTGTTATAAGCTAGCTATAGTCCAGCTAGCTAGCAGAAACCTGCTTTTGGAGACGACATGCATTCCCGTGGGCTCTTTCGCTCTCCAGTTTTGGTTTTGGTATTTCGTCGGCATGGGGCTGTCTGAGATGATGACATTTTTGCGCGCATGCAAATTTTTTTGCGCCGGAGTTCATATTCTTGGTAACACACACAAAATATTTTTGTGCCGGAGTTCATACTGTTTATGTGAAGAGTTGTTTCGTCCTCTCATCATCTTATATACACAGAATATCTTTCCATAGTTGAATTCTTTATGAAAATGGATGTATCTAGAACTAAAATATATCTAGATACATCCATTTCTGCGACAAGTAATTCCGAACGGATGGAGTACTACCTAAGAAGTTCATTCCCACTAACTAATTTATCTTAACATGCAGCTACTCTAACTCAGCAAGGCGGCCACATCTGCGTCCGTTTCTCTAACATGCAGCCACGTCATGCGTTTGTTTGCAGCCGTTGACAACTAGGCATTTTTTCCAGTGGGCTGCCCGGTCCAATAAATTGGCCAGCTTATTTGGTGCGTGGTGTGAGCCCATGTAACTGCATTAGGGTCGATCGATCGGACTTCCATCTTTCCTTGCTGCAAGTCCGCTCGTTGTTGCTCTCTCTTCCGTTCGTTGCCGCCATGATCAACAGGCTCTCCACTCACGACAATGAAACGACAGCCACACATGCATATGAAATGACATGATTAATCGCCCCTAATTTCTCGCCTTCAGTTCTATATTTAACTGACCGACTCTTCCCCACGATAGCTACTCATCTTCTCCACGGCATTTACTCTCCCCCCTATGAAACACCTCTCCCTCTGCAGTCTGCAGCTTCTCCACCAAATCTTACCTCCCATTACAGAAGTAATCGATGCAACCACTAGTAGAAAACAGGGCTTTGGTTCAAGTAGGGCCAGCCCATTAATCCCGGTTCACTCACGAATCGGGACCCATGAGGGCATAGGTCCCGGTTCATGAGGCCAGGGGGGTGGCCGGGCCTTGTGGGACATTGGTCCTGTTCGTCTGGACCCTTTGGTCCCGGTTCTAGACACAAACCGGAACCAATGGGCCTCGCTCTTGGCCTACAACCATTTGTCCCGATTCGTGGCTGGAACCGGGACCAAAGGGGGTCCTTTAGTCCCGGTTCCAGCCACGAACCGGGACCAATGGGATGCTTATATATACCCCCTCGCCCGCGAGCAGAGCAGTGGAGTGCTCTGTTTTTCTGGCCGGCCGTTGGAGAGCTTTGTGGTGCTCTAGCTCACCTCCTATGCACATGAGGTGTCCGATGAAATGCCCGAGCCACACTTAAGCTTTCTCCTCTCGAAGCTCCTTGTCCAAGCTCCATTTTCCTCAAGATTTGTCTAGGTTTGGCGGTCCGTCCTGTCCCCGTCCTCATTGTCATCGATCGCCCGCACCACCGTGGTGAGCCTCTTGATCTTATCTTCTTTCTAAAAGAAAAAAAAATTCTTACTTGTATGATTTAGATAGATACTTGTGTAATTTTCTTACTTTTATTGTTATTAGTTATTATATAGTGCGATGATTTTGGTATCCGCCTCCGTCGGCCCTAGTCCTGTCTATGATTCGGATGTGGTATATATATTATCTTTTATAACTATTTGGTTCATTTAGTTTTTATGACAATTATGCCGACCAACGTGACATAGATTTTTTTTATCTAGGAGGTATGTGAATCGGAAATTCCAACCGACCCTATTGTCGAGAGGTTAAATTTAGTTGAAGAAGAAAACATTTACTTGAAGGAAAAATTGAAAAAAATTGAGGAGGAGAAGATGATTTTGGAGTTGCATGTTGCGGATGTCGTCAATGATCACACGATCAAAATGGATGCAGTGCGCTTGAAGATTAGAAAGATTAGAAAATATGCCATTCATACAGAGGATTGGTATCATTATGCCGTTGGATCAACTGTTATCTTAGTTGCAATTATGATCGCATTTGTTGTTGCATTGAAATGTTTTACATAGTTTCAATGTATGGTTTAATTAGATACTCTGGAGAGCTATATGTTGTTCAATGAGAACTATGTATGTACTTTGGTTTTAATGTGATGATGAACTTCTATTAATTTGGCCACTTATCTATTCATGATGTTTTGTAATGGTTTTTGACACACTTAATTATATATAATGCACGCAGATGAACCGGCAATGGATGCACGGTAACAGACGCACCTCCGAGTACATTGAGGGCGTGCATAATTTTCTCGCAGTGGCTGAGGCAAACAAGCAGAATGGTTTTATGTGTTGTCCATGCCCTATATGTGGGAATAAGAGGTCTTACTCTGACTTGAAAACCCTTCACACCCACCTCCTTTATAAGGGTTTCATGCCACACTATAATGTTTGGACCAAGCACGGAGAAAGAGGGGTTATGATGGAAGACAACAAAGAAGAAGAGGATCATGACAACTATGTGCCCCCTGAATACGGTGATGTCAAGAACGGGGAAATCAAGATCAAGAGGAACCAGACGATGTGCCCGATGATGATCTTCGCCGGGTCATTGTTGATGCAAAGAGACATTGCGAAAGTGAAAATGAGAAGCTGAAGTTCGATCGCATGTTAGAGGATCACAAAAAAGGGTTGTACCCCAATTACGAACATGGCAACACAAAGCTCGGTACCACACTAGAATTGCTGCAGTGGAAGGCAGAGAATGGTGTACCTGACAAAGAATTTGAGAAGCTACTGAAAATATTGAAGAAGAAGCTTCCAAAGGATAATGAATTGCCCGGCAGTACGTACGCAGCAAAGAAGGTTGTATGCCCTCTAGGATTGGAGGTGCGGAAGATACATGCATGCCCTAATGACCGCATCCTCTACCGCAGTGCGTACAAGGATTTGAACGCATGCCCGGTATGCGGTGCATTGCGGTATAAGATCAAACGAGATGACCCTGGTGATGTGGTATGCTCATATAATACCACGGTTGGAACGTCTGTTCAGAAACAAAGAGCATGCCAAGTTGATGCGATGGCACAGAGAGGACCATAAGAAAGACGCGAAGTTGAGAGCACCCGCTGACGGGTCACAGTGGAGAAAAATTGAGAGAAAGTACTGAGAGGACTTTGCAGGTGACGCAAGGAATGTATGGTTTGGTTTAAGAGCGGATGGCATCAATCCTTCTGGGGAGCAGAGCAGCAATGACAGTACCTGGCCCGTGACTCTATGTATGTATAACCTTCCTCCTTGGTTGTGCATGAAGTGGAAGTTCATTATGATGCCAGTTCTCATCAAGGCCCTAAGCAACCCGGCAACGACATTGATGTGTACCTAAGGCCATTAGTTGAAGAACTTTTACAGCTGTGGAATGGAAACGGTGTACGTGTGTGGGATGAGCACAAATAGCAGGAATTTGACCTGCATGCGTTGCTGTTTGTAACCATCAATGATTGGCATGCTCTCAGTAACCTTTCAGGACAGACAAACAAGGGATACCACACATGCATGCACTATTTAGATGACACCGAAAGTATATACCTAGACAAATGAACGAAGAATGTGTACCTGGGGCACCGTTGATTTCTTCCGACCAAGCATCAACGTCGAAAGAAAGGCAAGCATTTCAAAGGCGAGGCAGATCATCGGAAGAAGCCCGCCATTTGTACCGGTGATCACATACTTGCTATGATCAATGATTTACAAGTAATCTTTGGAAAGGGTCCCGGCGGACTATCTGTTCGGAATGACGCTGAAGGACGCACACCCATGTGGAAGAAGAAATCTATATTTTGGGACCTACCCCACTGGAAAGACCTAGAGGTCCGCTCTTCAATCGACGTGATGCACATGACGAAGAATCTTTGCGTGAACCTGCTAGGCTTCTTGGGCGTGTATGGTAACACAAAATATACACCGGAGGCACAGGAGGACCAGCAACGTGTGCACGAAAAAGACGGCATGCCTCCAAAGCAGTATGAAGGTCCTGCCAGCTACGCTCTTACCAAAGAAGAGAAGGAAATCTTCTTTGAATGCCTGCTCGGTATGAAGGTCCTGTCTGGCTTCTCGTCGAATATAAAGGGAGTAATAAATATTCCAGAGAAAAAGTTCTAGAACCTAAAGTCTCATGACTGCCACGTGATTATAACGCAACTGCTTCCGGTTGCATTGAGGGGGCTTCTACCGGAAGACGTTCGATTAGCCATTGTGAAGCTATGTTCATTCCTCAATGCATTCTCTCAGAAGGTGATCGATCGAGAAATCCTACCAAGGTTAAGGAGTGATGTGGCGCTATGTCTTGTTAGTTTCGAGCTGGTGTTCCCACCATCCTTTTTTAATATCATGACGCACATCCTAGTTCATCTAGTCGAAGAGATTGTCATTCTGGGCCATGTATTTCTACACAACATGTTCCCCTTTGAGAGGTTCATGGGAGTCCTAAAGAAATATGTTCGTAACCACGATAGGCCAGAAGGAAGCATCTCCATGGGCCATCAAACAGAGGATGTCATTGGGTTTTTTGTTGACTTCATTCCTGACCTTAAGAAGATTGGTCTCCCTCAATCGTGGTATGGGGGAGACTGACTGAAAAAGTCACGCTAGGAGGGGACTCAATAATATGTAGGGACGGGCATTCTTGGTCTCAAGCACACTACACAGTTCTACAGAATTCTACCTTGATGAACCCGTATGTCGATGAACACAAGAACATTCTCAAGGCCCAAACACCAAGCAAGGTGACGATTTGGATTACATGTGAACACATCAGGACTTTTGGCAGTTGGTTGCAAACACGTCTCAGGGGTGACAACACTGTTTCTAATGAGCTGTACTCGTTGGCCAGGGGATCATCTTCGATTGTATTGACTTACAAAGGGTACGAGATAAATGGGAATACATTGTACACGATCGCCCAAGATCAAAAGAGCACCAACCAAAACATCGGTGTCCGCTTTGATGCAGCAACCAAGAGGGGAAAGGACACATATTATGGTTACATAGTGGACATATGGGAACTTGACTATGGACATGATTTTAAGGTCCCTTTGTTTCAGTGCAAATGGGTCAATCTATCAGGAGGCGGGGTACAGGTAGACCCACAGTACGGAATGACAACAGTGGATCTCAACAATCTTGGGTACACAGATGAACCATTCGTCCTAGCCAATGATGTGACGCAGTTTTTTTATGTGAAGGACATGTCTACCAAACCGAGAAAAAGAAAAGATAAGGAAGCGAATACATCATACGATGAGACAAAGTGACACATAGTTCTCTCGGGAAAAAGAGACATCGTGGGATTGAAGGGCAAGACAGACATGTCTGCAGATTATGAAAAGTTTCATGAAATTCCTCCATTCAAAGTCAAGGATGACCCAAGCACCCTGTTAAACGATGAAGATTATCCATGGTTACTGCGTGATGAGCAAATGGCACAAGCGAAGAAAAAGTGAAGACTTTCTCTCCACAACAATTATGATGATGCCTTTGATCTAGAATATCACAGCAGTTACAGTGAAGAAATGAAATGCCTTTTGTAACATATGAGTTTCCATATGAAACCCTGATACTTCGAAAAAGATTGTCCATTTTGTACATGAAGTGCATCCATTTTTTGCTGTAACCCCCTCAACTTTTTAGCACATGCTATGTGGGTGAAATGATAATACCATGCCAACTTTTAACCTTTTCGGAGTTCATTTGTAGTGCTTTTCAATTTCAGGGTCATTTAGCTTACAAAAATCAATAAATACATGAAAAATACCAGATGAAGTCAGAAAGGGTTGAAAAATTGATGATGTGGCTATGAATGGTTCATTTTGAACACACAAAACGTCTGGAGTTCAAATAAGTTCAAAAAAATAAAAATCCATTTTGTAACAGATGAGTTTTCGTCCGAAACACTCGTACTTCGAAAGAGATTATCCATTTTGTACACGAAGTGCATCAAGTTTTTTCCGTAACCCTCTCAACTTTTTAGCACATGCTATCTGGGTGAAATGATGATACCATGCCAACTTTCAACCTTTTCGGAGTTCATTTGTAGTGCTTTTCAATTTCAGGACCATTTAGCTTACAAAAATCAGTAAATGCATGAAAAATACCAGATGAAGTCAGAAAGGGTTGAAAATTGATGATGTGTCTATGAATGGTTCATTTTAAACACACAAAAAGTCTGGAGTTCAAATAAGTTCAAAAAAATAAAATCCTTTTGTAACAGATGAGTTTTCGTCCGAAACCCTGATACTTCGAAAGAGATTGTCCATTCTGTACATGAAGTGCATCAAGTTTTTGCCGTAACCCTCTCAAATTTTTAGCACATGTTATCTGGGTGAAATGATGATACTATGCCAACTTTCAACCTTTTCAGAGTTCATTTGTAGTGTTTTTCAATTTTTGGGTCATTTAGCTTACAAAAATCAGTAAATGCATGAAAAATACCAGATGAAGTCAGAAAGGGTTGAAAATTGATGATGTGACTATGAATGGTTCATTTTGAACACACAAAAAGTCTGGAGTTCAAATAAGTTCAAAAAAATAAAATCCCTTTGTAACAGATGAGTTTTTGTCCGAAACCTTGATACTTCGAAAGAGATTGTTTTGTACACGAAGTGCATCGAGTTTTTGCCGTAACCCTCTCCACTTTTTAGCACATGCTATGTGGGTGAAATGATGATACCATGCCAACTTTCAACATTTTCATACTTCATTTGTAGTGCTTTTTCAATTTCAGGGTCATTTAGCTTACAAAAATCAGTAAATGCATGAAAAAACAGATGAAGTCAGAAAAGGTTGAAAATTGATGATGTGTCTATGAATGGTTCATTTTGAACACACAAAAAGTCTGGAGTTCAAATAAGTTCAAAAAAATAAAATCCCTTTGTAACAGATGAGTTTTCGTCCGAAACCTTGATACTTTGAAAGAGATTGTCCATTTTGTACAAGAAGTGCATCTAGTTTTTGCCACAACCATCTCAACTTTTTAGCACATGCTATGTGGATGAAATGATGATACCATGCCAACTTTCAACCATTTCAGAGTTCATTTGTAGTGTTTATCAATTTCAGGGTCATTTAGCTTACAAAAATCAGTAAATGCATGAAAAAAATACCAGATGAAGTCAGAAAGCGTTGAAAATTGATGATGTGACTATGAATGGTTCATTTTGAACACACAAAAAGTATGGAGTTCAAATAAGTTCAAAAATAAAATCCTTTTAACAGATGAGTTTTCGTCCGAAACCCTGATACTTCGAAAGAGATTGTCCATTTTGTACACGAAATGCATCGAGTTTTTGTCGTAACCCTCTCAACTTTTTAGCACATGCTATGTGGGTGAAATGATGATACCATGCCAACTTTCAACCTTTTCAGAGTTTATTTGTAGTGCTTTTCAATTTCAGGGTCATTTAGCTTACAAAAATCAGTAAATGCATGAAAGATACCAGATGAAGTCAGAAAGGGTTGAAAATTGATGATGTGGATATGAATGGTTCATTTTGAACACACAAAAAGTCTGGAGTTCAAATAAGTTCAAATAAATAAAATCCCTTTGTAACAGATGAGTTTTCGTCCGAAACCCTGATACTTCGAAAGAGATTGTCCATTTTGTACATGAAGTGCAACGAGTTTTTTCCGTAACCCTCTCAAATTATTAGCACATGCGATATGGGTGAAATGATGATACCATGCCAACTTTCAACCTTTTCAGAGTTCATTTGTAGTGCTTTTCAATTTCAGGGTCATATAGCTCAAATAAATCAGTAAATGCATGAAAAGTAACAAATGAAGTCAGAAAGGGTTGAAAATTGATGATGTGGCTTTGAATGATGCATTTTGAACTCACAAAAATTATGTAGTTCAAATAAGTTCAAAAAATGAAATCACTTTGTAACAGATGAGTTTTCGTCCGAAACTCTGATACTTCGGAAGAGATTGTCCATTTTGTACACGAAGTGCATCCAGTTTTTGTAGTAACTGATGACGGGAAAATGGAAGGCGTGAGAACACGCGTCCACGTCATTCATACAGAGTGAATAATTTAAATGCATAAAGAAAATGGAGATCAAACATTGCAGGTACTTTATTTCCAGAACTCTTACATTTACATAAAAGATCTGTTAATTACATCTCCGTAGAGAAAACCCCTGATTAAGAATTCCAACTATCCTATTACATAGAATTGCATCACACGAGTACTACAAAATGCAGAAATAAAAGAAGACTACAAAATGTAGAAATAAACATCCTCCTCGCTGTCTTCGACGTCGGCGTACTCGGAGAGCCTTGAACTTTGTCTATGCTAACATATGTGTTGCATAACATTAATGATTTGACAATGTTCATCCATATAGCATGTTCATGCCTAGCTCATTAACCATCGCGGACATATGGCGGTTGTCTTTTTTAGTCGTATGAAAATCTATTTAATGGTTAACTAGCCAGGCTAACAGGCGTGTGTGCAATATAGGGCATAACTCTTTTCATGAGTTAATTTTGATATGCATGTGATTTCTATATGCATGCCTGAAATGGCAGAATATTTAGTTTACTTTATAGCAACGTATATAGCGTTGCACTGAGCCATCATATGTGGTGGCTGTATGAAATTAGGTGATCACATATTTAATCACACTATGTTATGTTCAGTGCAAGTGACATGGGCTATGACCCTAATTATCTTTTAGTTTTGTGGATGCATTCACCTATATGAAAGGAATGCATGATTTAATTTTAATTTGTATGAGAGATTCTTTTATGACATATTGGTTATGCTTAAATACTAGTTTTGCTAGTCTCAAACATGTCATATATGGGCATGCGACTAAGTGAATCTAGTCAAATATTTATATGGGTTTGAATGAGAATATTTCTTTTATAAAGTTTCACTTCACTTGTATTAGTACTAACATCATGTAGCAACTTTGTGCCCATATGTAGCATAACCAAATGAAGTGTCGGGACTCCTTCTTGCTTGTATTATCACCACGTAGCATAGATTGTATGATTGTGGTGTAACCAAACAGAAGTATATATATTAGTATATGTTTCGCATGGACATGATGAAGTATGACAATTCTCAAAGCCTAGATATATGACCCTAAACTATGAAGACCCAAAGTCATGTATATTGAGTTATCATGGCTTTGTTTCATATGGGTTTTCACTAGTACAAAATCCGAGCGTATAATGCTACTTCTTGAGACTAATGAACATATAGACGCATGCTCCAAGTTTACACCCTATACTGATGCATTTAGGGGTCTAGCCAGACTATAAATTATATGGAAGGAACATGTGTGAATTTCCAACAAAATAGGACTTTATGAAACCAAATCAATATGAGCTTTATTTCTATTTCTATCCTTGATCTATATCAATATGGGATGCAAGATCACCATGAGACCAAATCAAGATGGACATATTTTTATTCTTGAATTGTATCAACATGGGATGCAAGATCACCATGAGACCAAATCAAGATGGACATATTTTTATTCTTGAATTGTATCAACATGGGATGCAAGATCGCCATGAGACCAAAACAAGATGAGCATAATTTTTGGTCTTGACTTGTATCAACATGCACTACACCATGACAAAAAATTAAGGGCAATTAACTGCCGGGAATAAGCAAGAATTGGGGGCGATTAACTGCCTGGAAAGCTTTATATGCCGGGCAATAATGTATAGGTCAATGCATCTGCCGAGAATGTGGAAGCTAGGTGGGCAGGCCATCTGCCGGCATCTTTTGGGGCGGCCCAATTGCCCCAAATTCATTTTGAGGGCGAATGCACTGCTCTTAACCAGTTGGCGCGGAATTAACGAATTGAGGCCCAAAAAGCGCGCGAGGCAAGTCGCGGGAGAATGAAAAATTAGAAGACACTGGAAGCCCACCGTGGCCTTTTGCCCCTCCTCTTTCCCCTTCTCCACACACTGCATCTCGAAAAAAACACATCTCGAAGCCCACCGTACGCTCTCCCTCCCTCAGCAGCCGATGATGCATCTCGCCGTCGCCGCCAAACCCTAGCGCAGCCGCCCCTCCGTCGACCCACCGCCGCCGCGCCCCATCCCGTGCATCGACCCACCGCCGCCGCCCCTGTGTCGACCCGGTGCCGCCGCCCCTATCCCCTGCATCCACCCGTCGCCTTCATCCCCTGCCTCGACCCGCCGCCGCCGAACCTGCGTCGACCCACCGCCGTCGACCCCATCCCCTGCATCGACCCACCGCCGTCGACCACATCCCCTGCATCGACCCGGCGCCGCCCCCATCCCCTGCATCGAACCACCGCCGCCCCCATCCCCTGCATCGACCCGGCGCCGCCGCCCCTGCATCCACCTAGCGCCGCCGCCCCCATCCCCTGTATCGACCCGGCGCCGCCGCCCCTGCATCCACCTAGCGCCGCCGCCCCCATCCTCTGCATCCACAACGCAGGAGCATACCCACACCAGCCCGGCCGCCCTGCATCCACCCGAACCACCGCCCCCATCCTCTTTATCCACGCCACAGAGAATCCCCAATCCAAATGGTCAAGACCAAAGATCACGCAATCCAGCGCCACCGACTCCATCCCTCCATCACCCCACATAGCTGTCCCAAGCAGGTACAAAGCTTGAATTAAAAAGATCTCAGCTTTGTGGGATATACATACAAAAACTTTGATGTCTGTAAAGGATTAAAACATGCAGGTTTGTGTCTTTGACAAAATTTTGTATGTTGTGAAATATGGCTGGATTGCAAGTATGGATTTCTTTTCTAGTGTTATTGGCATTTTTCTCATATCATAGTCATTATGTTTTGTAAACTCATAAATGACAGTTTTTCATAGTATAAACATGCTATTAGGTAGCTTCACCACTTGATGAAAAATGACCAGTATCTAAGTGGCATACATGCTATTTATAATACTTTGTTGTTTATTAATCTATAAATGTTTGCAGATATGCAAAGGAGCTCATCACTAAAAAGGCCCTCTATTGGTGCTATTTCCCCAAGAACAACGCCTCCTGATACCCTTCGCCATCCTCGTCCCTGGTTCACCTTCTCTGCCACCTACTCGTCAACTGATCAGCAGGAGCAGCAACAGCCTGAGAGTCACACATAGAGGTTGCATTGAGTTCTGTTCTCTGTTGTCACAGGTCTGCATTTAGAACATGCAAAGTTTTTCTTTTTTTGCTGAGGTAGTAAACTTGGCTATGAGCTATGAGTCTAATAGAAGATCCTTGTAACTCGAACTGTCAGAACATGATTCCTAATTTATGCCTATCAGGTGCTATTTAGAGTATATGACTTGGTACTTTTGATTTAGTTTCATTAATGATCTGGATGATAAAATGGACAAGTTTGTGGTACTTTTTGATATGCTAAATGTAAGATCATAACTGCATGCTAGTTGGTTATTGTTCTTCATCTAGGGTATTTATATATTTACGCTGCGTTCTGTGAACCAGCCTAAACCATACTTTAAGGTCAAGTTTAAGATCTAGGTTGGGAAGTGAAGAAGGTATCAAGCTGCAGCCATCAATAATTGAACAAGTGCCACTTGCAGCTTCTGGTGAGATTCTTGATCATAAGACTTGATATTTTTATATCATTGTGTGGTATATTCTGATTTTAGTTTGAATACCTTGTAATTTGATTCTGTCATTGCATGGTAATATTAGACTATATTTCGAATATTCGAGTGTTGCTCTGGTTTGTAATTATTGATTTGTGTTGGCTTGCGATAATTAGGCAAGGGTTCAAATTTAGTACAAGCAACTCGTGATGGACAAGAGTTGGATGGATCATGCTAGGTACAACATTAAGATGAACACGCTTTCCACTTTATATAATATTATCAAAGGATTATCTATTGATGAATCAATAATTGTAGGCATACAAAAATGTATATTGAAGGGGTCAAACAATTTATACAATTTGCATTTACCAATTACGCTAGAGGGAGCAAGATATTATGTCCTTGTAAAATCTGTGTGAACTGTGCATGGAAGGAATCTAGTGTTGTCTATGAGCACTTAGTATGCGATGGGTTCTTGGAAGGGTATAAAAAATGGTTGTATCACGGGGAGGGACCATTATGCCTTCCACAACGGTGCGAGCCTGTCAAGTTTCAAAATGACGAGGTTGAAGATGAGGACATATTTGAGGTACTTGATGAGATACCTGAAATGCTCGAAGATATAGGACATGAATTTGGTGAAGTTGGGGATGGTAGTGGGAATGATGGTGACCTAAGGGAGGATGGAAGTGATCCAAATATAGAGGCATTTCACCAATTATTAGATGATGCAGGCAACAACTTTATCCTGGTGCACAAGCTTCTCAAAGCTACACTTTGTAGTTAGATTACTCCACACCAAATTTCTTGGGGGTTGGAGTGATAAGAGTTTTAACATATTGCTAGAGCTGCTTAATAAGGCCTTTCCAGGGGACTCGCCACTTCCTAAGAACTTTCATGAAGCAAAGAAGATGATAAAATGCCTTGGACTAGGTTATGTTAATATACATGCATGTGAGAATGATTGCATATTATTTCGAAAGCAATATGCAAATGCAGACCAATGCCCTATATGCAAAACTTCTCGGTGGAAATCTGAAAAGAAGAGCCTTGATGGGAAACGTGTGCACCAAGTACCAAGAAAGGTTCTTCGTTATTTTCCAATAAAGAAGAGGCTTCAGCGGCTGTTCATATCAAAGAAGAGTGCAACAGATGCAAGATGGCATGATGAAGGACGATAAGAGATGGTTTAGTGAGGCATCCTGCAGATTCTCCTGCATGGAAACATTTTGATGCGACACATCCAAAATTTGCTGAAGATAGTCGCAACATTAGGCTAGCTATAACGCATGCATTTGGATTTAATCCCTATCGATCTATGTACTGTAGTAGCTATAGCATCTGGCCTGTCATGTTGATCCCCTTGAATTTGCCTCCTTGGTTATGCATGAAGCAGCCAAATTTCATCCTTTCCTTATTAATTCCTGGCCCAAAGTCACCTGGGGAAGACATGGATGTCTATCTTGAACCACTTATTGATGATATGGTCGAAATGTTTGAAAAGGGCGTTAGAACTTTTGATGCTTCTACAGGAGAGTCCTTTGACTTGCATGCTGCCATATTATACACCATTTCTGATCTCCCTGGTTTAGGTCACCTATGTGGATGTGTCACCTCTGGGGGATATGGTTGTCCAGATTGCCACTTGCACACTTGCTCTCTTCGGCTGGCAAAGGGCATGAAGAATTGCTATATGGGTCATAGAAGGTTCTTGGATGCAAACCATGAGTATAGGTTTGATGAAGAATCTTTTGATGGTATGGAGCTTCGAGAGGCACCTATACCACTTACTGGAGAAGAAGTTTTGGCTCTAACAGAAAATATGCATACTGTTTTTGGAAAGAACCCCATAGGAAAGACAAAGAAAAGGAAGCATAAGGATGGTGAACC
Source organism: Aegilops bicornis (assembly GCA_021605145.1). Classification (NCBI taxonomy): domain Eukaryota; kingdom Viridiplantae; phylum Streptophyta; class Magnoliopsida; order Poales; family Poaceae; genus Aegilops; species Aegilops bicornis. The sequence goes on from CM038671.1 coordinate 109,314,865, forward strand.
GGTAATCTGGAAAAGAAAATCCATATTCTTTAATTTACCATATTGGAAAGACTTGCTGCGGCCTTATAATTTAGATGCAATGCACATTGAGAAGAATGTTTGTGAAAACATAATGAACACACTTTTGGGCTTCGACGGAAAAGTGTGCCTACTTTCAAATACATGCTTAAGTCCTATTCTGAATCACAAACAGCAACTCTGTTTCTTAGATAATTCTGCAGCTACTACTTAAACTTTGACAGACATTTATGTGCCTGCAAACTCTTTCTGAAAGCAAGCAGCAAACTTTCCACCCTCAAGGCATCAACACCATCTCCTTTTGATTTTGCACTGCCCCTGTTTTATTCTTGGGTACGGCCCTACACACTAAGGGCTAGTTTGGCAGCAAAGTTTTTCTAGAACTGCGGTAATTAAAAACCACAGTATTAATCTGGGTGGGCAAGGAATACTGTAGTTTCCTAAAACCAATGTTTTTCTCGGTTTACATGTGTTTGGTTGGTGCTGCCTAACCAAAGTTTTGACCAAGTATTTTAGCGTGAATGACTGAGTAATTAGCGGATGCTAACGGTGGTCGACTGCATGTAGCTGCCGTGCACATGTAATACCATCTAGGTGCAGTCAACTAGATTCAAGAAATACCATCCTAGGATAAGTCAACTAGACTGAAGTAATACAATAGGAGCGTGTTGCCATTATATGTCTATATACGTGCATGTACTTCCAGCTGGTCCTAAATTCTTGGTGCATGTACATGCGCCATTTATGCTGAATCGGCTAACTAGCTAGGATGTATAACTTGCTGCAAGTGTTCTCCAAAAGGATCAGTCGATCTAATACATGCGCTGCTCGCCGGAAATACATAGGCAGCCAAAGAATCGAGAAATAGCTTGTTGCGAACGAGTGTTCTTTAAAAGGACAAATTGACTATAACCAGGAGATATAATATGGTCATTTACTATATAACAGAAAGAGAGAAAATAGGAGGGGATCGCAGATGGATATTCTTGTAGACATCAAAGTCAAATGCGATCTCCCCAAAGATTTCCCTCCGTTCTGTTTAAAAAAAAAAGAGGTCGGGACCTCTTTTCCAGAAACTGCAAAAAGACCATGGTTTCTGGCATACCGTGGTTTACAAAACTTCAGATTTTTCTTAAGCCAAACGCATCAAAGTATTCAAAACCATGGCTTTTTTCAGAAACCATGGTATTCTCAGGAAACTTCAAAAAAACTTTGCTGCCAAACGCAGCCTAAATAGGACAAACATGTACAAGAAAACAGAACGGTGGACACCCTGCATTGCCACTGGATTGCTACTAATTGATCCCTGCCTGCAGTTTTTGAATGTTCTATTTACTTAACAGCAATCAAGAGAAATTATACTGCACCAAACAAGATGGCTATTGGTATATATTTATAGTGATTGGTTACATTGATTTTCCTAGTGATGCATACACAGTGCACGATCTCTTCTTATGAGTACATCCACACATTCTGTCTGTGCCTTGTGGAATGCATACAGGGTGACACACATGTGTCTCTTTCATTTGGTTGAGTCGATTTTCTTTTTCAGCCGATGCAACTTATATGTTTGGAACATGTGTTCTTCTGAGCTGATCTATTTGTCCATTTATTTTTTTTACAGGTTACCGGCATAATGCCTTTGCATCCACAAATGCGGTGTGTTTGGTGAGCTAAAAGGATCTTCTGCTGGGATATGTTTACACCTAAAACCAGATTGTATATTTTGCGCTTTTGTCTATGATGTACTACTTTAAGTTGTGAACCTACAACTGTACGCATGTGTGCATGTAGACCTGATGGAGAGTTGTGCTTTTGGCTGTCTTGTTACTGGACTTGTATGCCTGTGTGTGCATGTAGGCACACATAATGGATCTTTGTGCTGGCTTTTAGTTGTCCTGGACTAATGATGTATTGTATGCCTGTGTGTGCATGTAGGAACACATAATGGATCTTTGTGCTAGCTTTTAGTTGTCCTGGACTAATGATGTATGGATGATGGATATGCACTATCTCTGAAGTGTGATGCTATCTTTATTACTGTATGCATGTGTGTTTTATATATAGATGGCACAAAATGGACTGAAGATAAATCATAGCTGTCGAAATAAATACGATATGGGAAATTTGTGTGGTCGCAGTGAAGAAAAATACAGGCAGACTGTCTGCCGGGAAATCTTCTAACTGCCCTGTATAGTCAGCCCGCCGGGGAAGATTTGTACGCCGGTAATAGTGCTAACTGCCGGTAAAGGCAAGAACATGACGGGCAGATATTCTGCCGGCATATAGGGTAACTGCCGGGAATTCCTTTCCCCGACAGCACTTTCAAGGGCGGTTTGTAATTGCCGGCAAAAGTCTTTCCCGGCAGAAAATCTGCCTGCAATGGCCTGTTTTCCCGGCAGATACTATGACCTCTAATTTTTGGTCATGGTATAGTGTTTTCTTTTATGTAACCTATGCCAATAATTTCCTTACGAATTTCGCTCTGCGAGTTCTTATATGAGAATGGCATGTCGTACAACCGTTGAGATCAGTAAGTATAGCATATATGTTTACAATATGATTTCTTCCCAGTTGGCGTTCCGGCAAGTCTGTATATCGGCTTGGTCCGTTGTACAACTGCGGAGGCAATTATTAGCGCCACATATATATTATGTTGAATATATATTTTTTCTATGGTTGACGTCCTGGCAAGTCCCTACGTGGGCTTGGTCCGTCGTACGACCGTGGAGGCAATTATTAGCGCCACATATATATTATGTTGAGCATATATTTTTCCTACGGTTGGCGTCCTGACGAGTCCCTACGTGGGCTTGGTCCGTCGTACGACCGTAGAGATGATTATAAGCGTCATGTATATTTATTATGCAAGCAATATGTTTTTCTCACAGTGGGCGTCCCGACAAGTCCCTATGTGGGCTTGGTCCGTCGTACGACCGTGGAGATGATTATAAGTGTCACACATATGTTATTTAAAAAACATGCCTTCTTTTTCGCAACAAGCACATCATAACATATACATCATATGCTTGGGTCTCATGTCTTTTATTTACTCGAGTCTTTCCTCTTTTTTGTTTTACAGGGAAAGTATTTAAATTGTTGGCTGAAGATAGTTGCTACTAAAGCTAGGTAACACACGGTGACATTCCCTTCTCTTTTTAACTAGGCGTTTCTTTTACACATACACATGGCGTCGTATTCATTTTATGCCTTTTCGCATATAGATGGCGCATGATGAAGGGTCTGTTCCTTCTAATGAACTATCAATTTGTCAGTTAGCTGAGCGGCATCTATATAAGTCTAATACTAGTGAAGAGGTCAAACCAGTGATCATACAGCAGGTGCTCGCACATGCGGATTTGACACGCCATCCTCGTGGTTGGAATGTGGGGTCTATGCTACCTCTTGAGCACTGCGTTGGTTTCCTTTGAAGAGGAAAGGGTGATGCAGCAAAGTAGTGTACGTATTTCCCTCAGTTTTTGAGAACCAAGGTATCAATCCAGTAGGGGGCCACGCACGAGTCCCTCGTACCTACACAAATAAATAAATCCTCGCAACCAACGCGATAAGGGGTTTTCAATCCCTACATAGTCACTTACGAGAGTGAGATCTGATAGATATGATAAGATAATATTTTTGGTATTTTTATGATAAAGATGCAAAGTAAAATAGAAAGCAATAAAAATAACTAAGTGTTGGAAGATTAATATGATGGAAAATAGACCCACGGACCATAGGTTTCACTAGTGGCTTCTCTCAAGAGCATAAGTATTACGGTGGGTGAACAAATTACTGTTGAGCAATTGACAGAATTGAGCATAGTTATGAGAATATCTAGGTATGATCATGTATATAGGCATCACGTCCGAGACAAGTAGACCGACTCCTGCCTGCATCTACTACTATTACTCCACACATCAACCGCTATCCAACATGCATCTAGAGTATTAAATTCATAAGAACAGAGTAACGCTTTAAGTAAGATGACATGATGTAGAGGGATAAACTCATGCAATATGATATAAACCCCATCTTGTTATCCTCGATGGCAACAATACAATACGTGCCTTGCTGCTCCTACTATCACTAGGAAAGGACACCGCAAGATTGAGCCCAAAGCTAAGCACTTCTCCCATTGCAAGAAAGATCAATCTAGTAGGCCAAACCAAACTGATAATTCGAAGAGACTTGCAAAGATAACCAATCATACATAAAATAATTCAGAGAAGATTCAAATATTGTTCATAGATAAACTTGATCATAAACCCACAATTCATCGGTCTCAACAAACACACCGCAAAAACAAGATTACATCGAATAGAACTCCACGAGAGAGGGAGAACATTGTATTGAGATCCAAAAAGAGAGAAGAAGCCATCTAGCTAATAACTATGGACCCGAAGGTCTGAGGTAAACTACTCACACATCATCGGAGAGGCTATGGTGTTGATGTAGAAGCCCTTCGTGATCGATGCCCCTTCCGGAGGAGCTCCGGAACAGGCCCCAAGATGGGATCTCACGGGTACAGAAGGTTGCGGCTGTGGAATTAGGTTTTTGGCTCCGTATCTGGTAGTTTGGGGGTACGTAGGTATATATAGGAGGAAGGAGTACGTCGGTGGAGCAACAGGGGGCCCACGAGGGTGGAGGGCGCATACTCGGGGTAGGCGCACTTCTACCTCGTGCCCTCCTGGTTGATGTCTTGACGTAGGGTCCAAGTCCTGGATCACGCTCGCTCGAAAATCACGTTCCCGAAGGTTTCATTCCGTTTGGACTCCGTTTGATATTATTTTTCTGCGAAACTCTGAAATAGGAAAAAAAAGCAGCAATTCTGGGCTGGGCCTCCGGTTAATAGGTTAGTCCCAAAAATAATATAAAAGTGTATAATAAAGCCCAATAATGTCCAAATATAATATAGCATGGAGCAATCAAAAATTATAGATACGTTGGAGACGTATCAAGCATCCCCAAGCTTAATTCCTGCTCGTCCTCGAGTAGGTAAATGATAAAAACAGAATTCTTGATGTGGAATGCTACTTGGCATAATTTCAATGTAATTCTTCTTAATTGTGGTATGAATATTCAGATCCAAAAGATTCAAGACAAAAGTTAAATATTGACATAAAATAAGAATACTTCAAGCATACTAACTAAGCAATTATGTCTTCTCAAAATAACATGGCCAAAGAAATTTATCCCTACAAAATCATATAGTCTGGCTATGCTCTATCTTCACCGCACAAAATATTTAAATCATGGACAACCCCGATGACAAGCCAAGCAATTGTTTCATACTTTTGACATTCTCAAACTCTTTCAATCTTCACGCAATACATGAGCGTGAGCTATGGACATAGCACTATATGTGGAATAGAATGGTGGTTGTGGAGAAGACAAAAAGGAGAAGATAGTCTCACATCAACTAGCGTATCAATGGGCTATGGAGATGCCCATCAATAGATATCAATGTGAGTGAGTAGGGATTGCCATGCAACGGATGCACTAGAGCTATAAGTATATGAAAGCTCAACAAAAGAAACTAAGTGGGTGTGCATCCAACTCGCTTGCTCACGAAGACCTAGGGCATTTTGAGGAAGCCCATCATTGGAATATACAAGCCAAGTTCTATAATGAAAAATTCCCACTAGTATATGAAAGTGATATCATAGGAGACTCTCTATCATGAAGATCATGGTGCTACTTTGAAGCACAAGTGTGATAAAAGGATAGTAGCATTGTCCCTTCTCTCTTTTTCTCATTTTTTGATTTGGGCCTTTTTTATGGCCTCTTTTTTTTCGTCCGGAGTCTCATCCCGACTTGTGGAGGAATCATAGTCTCCATCATCCTTTCCTCACTTGGGACAATGCTCTAAAAATGATGATCATCACACTTTTATTTACTTACAACTCAACAATTACAACTCAATACTTAGAAAAAAATATGACTCTATGTGAATGCCTTCATGGTGTACCGATACGCAATGAATGAAGAGTGACATGTATGAAAGAATTATGAATGGTGGCTTTGCCACAAATACAATGTCAACTACATGATCATGCGAAGCAATATGACAATGATGGAGCGTGTCATAGTAAACGAAACGGTGGTAAGTTGCATGGAAATATATCTCGGAATGGATATGTAAATGCCATGATAGGTAGGTATGGTGGCTGTTTTGAGGAAGGTATATGGTGGGTGTATGATACCGGCGAAAAGTGTGCGGTATTAGAGAGGCTAGCAATGGTGGAAGGAGGAAAAGTGCGTATAATCCATGGACTCAACATTAGTCATAAAGAACTCATATACTTTTTCCAAAAATCTACAAGTTATCAAAGCAAAGTATTACGCGCATGATCCTAGGGGGATAGATTGGTAGGAAAAGACCATCGCTCGTCCCCGACCGCCACTCATAAGGAAGACAATTAATAAATAAAGCATGCTCCGAATTCATCACATAACGGTTCACCATACGTGCATGCTACGGGAATCACAAACTTTAACACAAGTATTTCTCAAATTCGAAACTACTCAACTAGGATGACTCTAATATCACCATCTTCATATCTCAAAACAATTATCAAGCATCAAACTTCTCATAGTATTCAACACACTCATAAAATTTTTCTTTTTTCTTTACTAATCTTGAATGCCTATTATTGTTAAAGCAAACTACCATGCTGTTTTGTAAGGCTCTCAAAATAATCTAAGTGAAGCATGAGAGAACAATAGTTTCTATAAAACAAATCCACCACCGTGCTCTAAAAGATATAAGTGAAGCACTAGAGCAAAAACTATATAACTCAAAAGATATAAGTGAAGCACATAGAGTATTCTAATAATTTCCGAATCATGTGTGTCTCTCCCAAAAGGTGTGTACAGAAAGGATGATTGTGGTAAACTAACAAATAAACACTCAAATAATACAAGACGCTCCAAGAAAACACATATCATGTGGTGAATAAAAATATAGCTCCAAGTAAAGTTACCGATGGAAGTAGATGAAAGAGGGGATGCCTTCCGGGGCATCCCCAAGCTTTGGCTTTTAGGTGTCCTTAGGTTATCTTGGGGTGCCATGGGCATCCCCAATCTTAGGCTCTTGCCACTCCTTGTTCCATAATCCATCAAATCTTTTACCCAAAACTTGAAAACTTCACAACACAAAACTTAACAGAAAATCTCGTAAGCTCCGTTAGCGAAAGAAAACAAAAGACCACTTCAAGGTACTGTAATGAACTCATTATTTATTTATATTGGTGTTAAACCTACTGTATTCCAACTTCTCTATGGTTTATAAACTATTTTACTAGCCATAGATTCATCCAAATAAGCAAACAGCACACGAAACACAGAATCTATCAAAAAACAGAACAATCTGTAGTAATTTGTAACTAACGCAAACTTCTGGAACTCCAAAAATTCAGCCAAAATAGGACGACCTATACAATTTGTTTATTGATCAGAAGCAATTGGAATCAATATTTTATCACGTTCTGGTGATTTTTAACAATTATTTTTGTGAACAGAAAGTTTCTGGAATTTACAGCAAGATCAAATAACTATCATCCAAGAAGATCCTATAGGTTTAACTTGGCACAAACACTAATTAAAACATAAAAACAAATCTAACCAGAGGCTAGATCAAAGATTTATTCCTAAACAGAAGCAAAAAGCAAAAAATATAAAAATAAAATTGGGTTGCCTCCCAACAAGCGCTATCGTTTAACGCCCCTAGCTAGGCATAAAAGCAAGGATAGATCTAGGTATTGTCATCTTTGGTAGGCAATCCATAAGTGACTCTCATAATAGATTCATAAGGTAATTTTATTTTATTTCTAGGGAAGTGTTCCATGCCTTTCCTTAACGGAAATTGGTGTCACAGCCCCAGATCAACTCTAGAGCTTGCTTGTAACTAGTAGCATTGCATCCATGCATCATGTTTAATTTCCATGAAATTTGAAATGGGGATGATCAAGCCCTAGCACTAAAGCAATTCAAATAGGTTCAACTTCAAAATATTTTCAAAAACCCAAAGTGGTTTGCAAAAATGTTCATGATTAATGGAAAAAGGTGAAAACCATATCCAGAGGTGATAGATATTTTTCCAAGACATTTTTGGATTTTTGAATAAACCATATAGTATTTGAATTTGGGCATTTGAATGCTATAAATAATTTAAATGCTCAAATAATTCTGAAACTAAATGTGGGCTGTTGCATATATTTCAGAAGGTGCCCACAATTATTTTCAGGATTTTTAGAAGTGCCCTGGTATTTTTAATAAAGCCCTAAAACTACAGAATAATAGAAAACAGAAATAATAAAGAAAGAGAGAGAGAAGGATTACCTGGCCATTCACCTGCAGCCCATCTACCAGCGTCCGATCCGCCCCCCCCCTCTCTCGGCTCGCTTGGCCCGGTTGGTGGCCCAGCCCACCAACCGCCACGCCATCGTCTCCTACCTCTGCCAAGAGGCGAGGAGGGACACGGCGATCAAGGCCGAGCTCGCCAGCCTCCTCCTGCGCTTTGCCTGGCCTCCCCGACCCTCTCGCGACGCCACGGAGACGGCCACGCCTTCTAACCCCCTGGATCCTCGCTCTCTCCTCTCCCTCGTTCTCCTCCTCCGCTCTCTCTCTCGCCCGAACGCGGCCGCCGACGCCGATCGCCATTCGCCGCGGCCACCGGCCACCTCTCGCCCTGCCGCTGCACCCACAAGATCCGCCCCGTCGCCCTAGCCCTCTCTGCCGAGACGCACGGCGCGGAGGCCCCGAGCAACCGCCCTTCTCTTCATCTTCGAAGTTCGGCCACCGACGACCGCCGCCTCGATTCGCGTCGCCGCAGAGCTTCCCGAGCCCGCCGAGCTGCCTCCCGACCCCTTGTGAGCTCCTACGCCTCCTCTCTCTCCTCATGCTCAGTTTCCACGGTAGCCGCCGCATCTCTCACCCGACAGCCGCCGCCAAAGCTTCGCCCGGCGATGACGCCCGGTGACCATTTGGTCCCGGGCATGCGCCCAACGCCCTCGCCGCACCGTAGACGCCAGAGGTGTTAACCCGCATCGCCAAGGCCGCTGTGGCCTCGACCCCGAGCTTGCCCGAGCTCTGGCCGCCGCTTCTGTGCTCGCCGTCGTCATCTCCGGCGACTCCGAGACCTTCCGATCACTCTGCTAGACGCGGTCGAGCGCGGGCTACCCTCTGGTGGCCTTCGCGCATCCATCCGTCGCCTGCAGCCCAACTCCGGCGAGTTGCCGCCGCAGTTTTGGGTCGCCGTCGGTGAAACTCCGGCGAGAGCCGACGTGGCCTCGTTATTAGCACTAATCCCTGCCAGCTAACCACCCTTAGACACTGACAGCGGGCCCCGCAGCGTGTCAAAGCCCGAGTCAACGCGGGATTAGCGCCTCTGTCACTGACCAGTGGACCCCGCAGGACAGGGTTTGACCTGGACAGCGACCAGTTGACCACCGACGTCACATCGACGTCCAGTCGATTTAATAATTAGGTTTCTAGATTATTTTAATTCAAGAAATTTCAGAAAATACTCTAAACTTCTAAAATCATATAAATTCAACCGTAACTCGGATTGAAATAATTTATATATGAAAAATGATCAGAAAAATATGAAGAATCTGTTTATGCCATGATCATGCATGTTTGAACAAGTTAACCTCACTGAATAGGATGAATCATGATTAGGGTAATTTATGAAATAGCATTTGGAGTTGGAGTTCAACCTTGTTTGAATTCCACTTCAACTAACTTGGATTATTATTGCATTAGGTGAATTCAGTACCTTAATATGACATGTCATTCATGTGAATGTGCATTGCATTGATTGTGTTCTCTCTTGTTTGCCGGTAATTGTCCCCTCCCGGTAGACGATGTACCGACGATGAGTTCGATGACACCGATGAAGAACTATATTATCTTCAGAAGTGCCAGGCAAGCAAAACCCCCTTGTTCATTCCGATACAATCCCACTCTCTCGCTCCTGCTCTATTTTACTGCATTAGGACAACAAAGATTCATGTGTTACTTGTCATGTAGCTGAACCCCTTGATCCTTTGCATGACCTGGTCATTCCACAAGAATTAGATGAAACCCACTAGCATGAGTAGGAATTGTTTGAGCCATGTTGTGCCTACTCATTTATGCTTGTTTGTCATGCCTGCTACTGCTTAGAGTTAAGTCGGGTCTGATTCATCAGGAATGAATTGGAATTGTTGTGAACATGTCCTATTGTGTGTGAGCTAAGTGTGTGAACACGATTTGGTAAAGGTAGCGGTGAGAGGCCATGTAGGAGTACATGGTGGGTTGTCTCATTGCAGCCGCCCTCGTGAACTGAGTTCTGTGTTTGTGATCCATGAACAGCATTACCACACATTGGGTTCCGTGAACTCGACCCCTCTCGACTTATTAATCAACTTGATCTCTGCCCGTGAGTTGCAACTAGTTTACGGTGTTTGTAGGTAGTGTTAGTAGTCTACCAAGTAGCACCCGATGCATGTGGGCTTGGGATGACTATTAGGCATGGCACGGTACCAAGTGGCACCGGTTGCCAGGGCTTGGGAACCCTGCTCACATCGTTTGGGGCCGTGGAGCGACACCCGCCGGATCTCCTTGGATGGAACCCGAATAGGCGATGAACCCGGACGAGAGACTTGTGTGGTTAGTCAGGTCGTGGCCGACTCCTCGCCGCTTCCGCTTGAAGGTTGCCGAGGTACATGACGATGTACAGGCGATAAGTGGCGAGAGCGTGTGAAGAAGTACACCGCAGGGTTATCATTACCTATTCGAATAGCCGGATTCCTCGGATATGGAAACTTGGACCCCTTGCATAGTTCATAGACAAGTGAAAGTGGACACTCTAAAATACGCAAGATAAGCGTGAGTGCTATGGATGGCGTTCTCGTAGGAAAACGGGAGCGGGTCCATAGTGGTGTATTGATATGGTGAATATGTGGACTCGTGTGCGCCACCTCAAAAGAGTTACTTGCAGTCGTAGTTCAGGATAGCCACCGAGTCAAAGCTGGCTTGCTGCAGTCAAACTCCACCATCCCCTTTTGATAATGATGCATATGTAGTTAGTTACGATGTAAGTCTTGCTGAGTACAATTGTACTCACGCTTGCTTATTTTATGTTTTGCGAGAGACGTCGGTCTCGCTTAGTAATTCCGCTTGGACTTGACGCTTAGCTTGTTACCTCAGCTACGATCTTGTGCCCTCGGCAGGATCTCGGTAGATAGTCGGGCTTCTCAGCCTTTTTCATTTTTAGTTATGCGTACTCGAGACATGATTAGCTTCCGCTTGTGCTTTGACTTGTATGCTCTGAGTGTTGGGTCATGAGACCCATATTTGTAATATCTCGCTCCTCGGAGCCTATTGATAAATATTTGAGTCGTAGAGTTATGTTGTGATGCCACGTCGTATTTGCACATATTGAGCATATTGTGTGTATGTTTGAAATGCTTGGTATGTGTGGGATCCGACAAACTAGTTGTTTATCCTTGGCAGCCTCTCATATGGGGAAATGTAGTCTCATGCTTTTGAGCGAAGTAGTCCGCTACAGCCCGGTTCACCGGAGTCCTGCTAGCCCAGCACTACCGCTTGGACACTTGACTGGCCGGCATGTGTTTCACTGCTCCTATGTCCATCCCTTCGGGAAATGTCACGCGGTGTTATTCGAGTCCTGCCTAGCCTGCTACAGCCGGGATACCGAGTCCTATTAGCCCAGTGCTACAGCCCGAATATATCCGTTGATGACCGACATGTTCGATGTGATTCATGTATGCTCGTCCCCATAGGTTAGCGCCGCTTTGGGTTCACGACTAGCCATGTCGGCCCGGTTCTTTGTCATATGGATGCTAGCGACACTATCATATACGTGAGCCAAAAGACGTAAACGGTCCCGGGACATGGTAAGGCGACACCTGGGAATACCGCGTGAGGCCGCAAAGTGATATGATGTGTTACATGCTAGGTCGGTGTGACTTAGGATCGGGTCCCGACAGCGTTGGTATCGAGCCCCGATCGTCAGAGGATTACCAAGCCAAACTGGTCAAGTTGTGTCTAGAAATGCTTTAGTTATATAAGGGAATTGTTTGTGGAAGGGAATGTAAGGCTCTTTTTATTCCTTATACCTCATGGCCTTCTGATCTGAGTCATCCTCTTCTCTTCTACGGGGTTAAGAACTAGGCTTCTCATCTATCCGTTAGGATGACGTGTTACTAATCCATAGACTTATAGGATTGTTGGTTTTAATCCCAGCTCAGTTCTTACTACTCTGTATGATAACCGTTGATCTCGTAATCTTGTTATGATGTTGTTGAGTGGTTATGCCACCATTCTTGCAGGATGTCCCAAATCATTTTGAGCATTTACAGCTGTTATGCTGTCCGAATCATCCCAGGTCTCTAAATAGTCTGATGCATTTGCAAGTCCTTCCCTTCCGTTTCCAATGTCCTTTTTGGGCCAGATTAAGCACACCAACCAGTCCGTCGAGGTACCCCATTGCCTCGACCTATATGTGGAGTTATTATTATGACCTTAGGTGTTTAGGAAGTCACCTAGCAACTTAGAAACGCTTTTGTATCCCCAGTGTGATGATTCTGGCCATCACCTTCGAAAGCATCCCGTGATGCCATTTAGTAGTAGGTATTCTACTCCTGGGTTGCTGAACCCGAGATTCATCCTACTTCATGTTGTTAGTATTGCTAGTGCCTTTAGGATATTAGTAATCTTTGCGATAGTCCTCGAGGTCCGTGGTATATCCTTCTTCCAAATACCATGAACCACTTATGGCGTAAGTTTGTTGAACCAAAAGATCACAACTAGAGTGCTCTTGAGGAGTTCTCCGCTCATAATTGTGACTCGCCATTCTACCTCTTCCGCATGGATTATCCGGAAGAAATGTTGAGCTTCGCTCGACATACTAATCTGTGCATCCACAACTCAGAAAATTATATGTTCCTCTGAGTTGCTCTCTTCAGTTGTATTCTGACCTTCATCTATCAATTGATAGCCAAGGGTATGTGCGCATTTGTGTTCATCGATGCATTTTGTCCTTGTGGTCTGTCAAGCCATTCTATTCTAGAATGACTAGGAGAAACAAACTCCAGTACCTCATCCATATCCAGGATTGGATCAAAGTAGTTGTATCCCGCAGATCAAAATGCCAATTCAGCTTTTGAATCTGTTCTACCCTGAAGTATTGCCATCTTATGTCAAGAATGTCATGGGAATTGCACAACCTCTTAGGAATTCTTGCCGCAGTGATACTCTCGCTATCATTATTCATTCATCGGTTCCGTGTTGTTGTAACCGGAATGCCGGTAAGTGAATTATGATGTGCGAAATCAATACTCCGAGCCACTCGTTGCTTGGTAGTGAATGGACATTATTCTCATCCTTAGCGTGTTGGTTATTAAACCATCATCCTAAGATTGATCGTGCTACCTAGTCCTTATTTACGGTGCACACCTCGATTGATGAGTTAGGATCTTGTCAAGTCCTCACTCATTTGATAATATCGTCTTGCCCTCAAAAGCAAGATCGTTCTCGAGCTTAGTAACATACCGGTGGTTCGTGACTTTCCAAATATCTTCTTGGAAGTGTTATCAGGTTGTCACCTGACCGCTATGTTGAGTTCGTGATCAAGTTGGTTTTCCTGTGAACCACCCTTCTCCAAGAATCTGTGTTGGATACCCCGAGCTAGTTGGTTAAGCTAGACAATAACTTGGAGAGTTGGAAGATAAAAGCTTGCCTAACTTAGTTCGATCCAAAGGGATATTCTTGTGTAGTGTGTGTTGAAGAAAGATGATATCTTCATCGATTGTTCCTCGTGATCAGTTGTTGGATCTATTATCCTATCAATTCTTTGATTTGAGTATGGGCCATTGTCAAGTCAAATCAGAACTAACGATATTCGTAATGTTGTCTTACTCGTGGTTAATCCTCGAGCATACACCATTATGTCTTTTGGTCCGACCAATGCTATCACCGTGTTCACATGATGGTGGAAGTCCATGATATGGAAATTCGATAAGTTGCTGTTGAGCCCATCAAGAGCATTTTGTCTCCCCATGAGTCATGTTGAGCATCAACCTAGTATTGGAAACTTGTGTAAGCATTTCTTCGTGTTTCATTCATGAAGCCTATGCTTGGATGGAAGAAGTGACTTCCTAGAACTCACGTGCATTTGATGTAAGTTGCCGCCGTGAAGTTGAGAAAGGTTTGTTTTGCCTCCTCTCGAATCGTCCCCAAGTCGGTCATGCACGTGCGAAGTATTCTATGGCATGATAGACTGATCATCTTCATTTCATATGAATTCCATAGCACACCAAGCCACTGATTGGTTTGTTCAAGGAGAAGAAGTTCCTTCTTAAGACCGCGGCTTATACCAGGACTTCGATATCCCCGATGATGATTCCCAACCTGAACTCGGTAGTATTTTATTATAAGACTACCTTGTGGTCATGCTTGTCTGGGACAATGTGTTCACAGGTTTGTAGCAGAACCAGCTCATGTTTTGGAGCTTGCTATCGTAGTTCATATCCCGAGAATCTCGCAACGCCATCTCGTCAAATTGTGTTGCAACCTTTCCTTTTTCAGACGTGCTGAGTCTGGAATATCCTAACACCAACCAGATCTGAATCTCAGGCAGATATGATGGTTGGAACATTCAAACAGTTGCATTTCGTTCTCAGCTTGCACCGTCCTTATGCCATTTCACTATGGACTGTCTTCTTAGCAATTCTTGTCCAGGTTCATTTCCAAAAGTGGACTTACCCTAGGTCCCCTCCACCTCCGACGATAAGCAAAAATCATCCAATGCGTTGTCTTCAACAAGGTAGTCCACATCATCCATTTTAGTCCGGTGTACCATTCCTTGCATTCCACCAAATAATCGCTCGTGATTGCCTTAGGTTGGTATAAAGAGTTCCAATGATCTATGGATCAAAAGTAATTCTTTTTGCCACTTAAGGAAATAGTTCTTCGCGTCACCTCCCCTGGGGTGCCCCGCTATTGAATCATGGCAAATATTTCCTCACCATCTTGACACCATCCACCATCTTTCTAAGCGTGGAATTGTTGCCACCAATCAAACCCCGTTGTTGTTCTTCCATCCCTCTCGATGCATTTTATGTCTCAACTCAAGATGTGTCACCGTCTCAGTCCGTGAGTCGATCATGTTTACTTGATCTTCGTGAAGATCGAATCATGTAGGGTTTTCCTTTCCTTCTGTTGTCGTGTCAAGTGAAGACCTCGAAAGCCAGGACGTCAAGACCAAGATGATGGAGTAAATCAACATCTTCGAGAGGGCAAATGGATCATGAAGATTGTGATAGTTTGTGACCTCCCTTTTCCTCTTGCCTCACGTCTTGAATCTCGGGGCGAGATTCTTGATTAGTGGGGGTGAGTTGTCACAGCCCCAGATCAACTCTAGAGCTTGCTTGTAACTAGTAGCATTGCATCCATGCATCATGTTTAATTTCCATGAAATTTGAAATGGGGATGATCAAGCCCTAGCACTAAAGCAATTCAAATAGGTTCAACTTCAAAATATTTTCAAAAACCCAAAGTGGTTTGCAAAAATGTTCATGATTAATGGAAAAAGGTGAAAACCATATCCAGAGGTGATGGATATTTTTCCAAGACATTTTTGGATTTTTGAATAAACCATATAGTATTTGAATTTGGGCATTTGAATGCTATAAATAATTTAAATGCTCAAATAATTCTGAAACTAAATGTGGGCTGTTGCATATATTTGGAAAGGTGCCCACAATTATTTTCAGGATTTTTAGAAGTGCCCTGGTATTTTTAATAAAGCCCTAAAACTACAGAATAATAGAAAACAGAAATAATAAAGAAAGAGAGAGAGAAGGATTACCTGGCCATTCACCTGCAGCCCATCTACCAGGCGTCCGATCCGGCCCAACTTCCCCCCCCCTCTCTCGCTCGCTGGCCCGGTTGGTGGCCCAGCCCACCAACCGCCACGCCGCTCGTCTCCTACCTCTGCCAGTAGGCAGAGGAGGGACACGGCGATCAAGGCCGAGCTCGCCAGCTCCTCCTCGCCGCCTGCCTGGCCTCCCGACCCTCTCGCGACGCCACGGAGACGGCCACGCGCCCTAACCCCCCTGGATCCCCTCGCTCTCTCCCTCTCCCTCGTTCCCTCCTCTGCTCTCTCTCTCTCGCCCGAACGCGGCCGCCGACGCCGATCGCCGTTCGCCGCGGCCACCGGCCACCTCTCGCCCTGCCGCTGCACCCAAAAGATCCGCCCCGTCGCCCTAGCCCTCTCTGCCGAGACGCACGGCGCCGGAGGCCCCGAGCAGCCGCCCTTCTCTTCATCTTCGAGTTCGGCCACCGACGACCGCCGCCTCGATTCGCCGTCGCAGGAGCTTCCCCGAGCCACCGAGCTGCCTCCCGACCCTTGTGAGCTCCTACGCCTCCTCTCTCTCCTCATGCTCAATTTCACCGGTAGCCGCTGCATCTCTCACTCCGACAGCGCGCCGCCAAAGCTCGCTGGCGATGACGCCCGTGACCATTTGGTCCCGGCATGCGCCCAACGCCCTCGCCGCACTGCGTAGACGCCAGGTGTTAACCCCAAGATCGCTAAGGCGGCTAGCCTCGACCCGAGCTCGCCCGAAGCTCCGGCCGCCGCTTTCAGTGCTCGCCGTCGTCATCTCCGGCGACTCGAGACCTTCCGATCACTCGCTAGACGCGGTCGAGCGGGCTACCCTCCGTGGCCTTCGCAAGATCCATCCGTCGCCTGCAGCCCAACTCCGCGAGTTGCCGCCGCGATTTTGGGTCGCCGTCGGTGAAACTCCGGCGAGAGCCGACGTGGCCTCGTCATTAGCACTAATCCCTGCCAGCTAACCACCCTTAGACACTGACAGCGGGCCCCGCAGCGTGTCAAAGCCCGAGTCAACGCGGGATTAGCGCCTCTGTCACTGACCAGTGGACCCCGCAGGACAGGGTTTGACCTGGACAGCGACCCAGTTGACCCGCTGACGTCACATCGACGTCAGGCTGACGCAATAATTAGGTTTCTAGATTATTTTAATTCAGTAAATTTCAGAAAATACTCTAAACTTCTAAAAATCATATAAATTCAACCGTAACTCGGATTGAAATAATTTATATATGAAAAATGATCAGAAAAATATGAAGAATCTGTTTATGCCATGATCATGCATGTTTGAACAAGTTAACCTCACTGAATAGGATGAATCATGATTAGGGTAATTTATGAAATAGCATTTGGAGTTGGAGTTCAACCTTGTTTGAATTCCACTTCAACTAACTTGGATTATTATTGCATTAGGTGAATTCAGTACCTTAATATGACATGTCATTCATGTGAATGTGCATTGCATTGATTGTGTTCTCTCTTGTTTGCCGGTAATTGTTCCTCCCGTAGAGCGATGTACCGACGATGAGTTCGATGACACCGATGAAGAACTATATTATCTTCGAAGTGCTGGGCAAGCAAAACCCCTTGTTCATTCCGATACAATCCCACTCTCTCGCTTCCTGCTCTATTTTACTGCATTAGGACAACAACGAATCATGTGTTACTTGCTGCGGTAGCTGAACCCCTTGATCCTTTGCATGACCTGTCATTCCACAAGAATTAGATGAAACCCACTAGCATGAGTAGGAATTGTTTGAGCCATGTTGTGCCTACTCATTTATGCTTGTTTGTCATGCCTGCCATCGCTTAGAGTTAAGTCGGGTCTGATTCATCGGGAATGAATTGGAATTGTTGTGAACATGTCCTATTGTGTGTGAGCTAAGTGTGTGAACACGATTTGGTAAAGGTAGCGGTGAGAGGCCATGTAGGAGTACATGGTGGGTTGTCTCATTGCAGCCTGGCCCTCAGGAACTGAGTTCTGTGTTTGTGATCCATGAACAGTTACTACCACACATTGGGTTCCAGTAACTCGACCCCTCTCGACTTATTAATCAACTTGATCTCTGTCCAGGAGTTGCAACTAGTTTCTGGTGTTTGTAGGTAGTGTTAGTAGTCTACCAAGTAGCACCCGCATGTGTGGGCTTGGGATGACTAGGCACAATGGCACGGTGTACCAAGTGGCACCCGTTGGTGGGCTTGGGAACCCTGCTCACATCGCTTGGGGCCGTGGAGCGACACCCGGCCGGATCTCCTTGCGGATGGAACCCGAATAGGCGATGAACCTGGACGAGAGACTTGTGTGGTTAGTCAGGTCGTGGCCGACTCGCCGCCCGGCTTCGCTTGAAGGTTGCCGAGGTACATGACGATGTACAGGGCTATAAGTGGCGAGAGCGTGTGTGAAGAAGTACACCCCTGCAGGGTTATCATTACCTATTCGAATAGCCGGATTCCTCGGATATGGAAACTTGGACCCCTTGCATAGTTCATAGACAAGTGAAAGTGGACACTCTAAAATACGCAAGATAAGCGTGAGTGCTATGGATGGCGTTCTCGTAGGAAAACGGGAGCGGGTCCATAGTGGTGTATTGATATGGTGAATATGTGGACTCGTGTGCGCCACCTCAAAAGAGTTACTTGCAAATGTAGTTCAGGATAGCCACCGAGTCAAAGCTGGCTTGCGCAGTCAAACTCCACCACCCCTTTTGATAATGATGCATATGTAGTTAGTTCTCGATGTAAGTCTTGCTGAGTACAATTGTACTCACGTTTGCTTATTTTATGTTTTGCAGAGAGACGTCGGTCTCGCTTAGTAATTCCGCTTGGACTTGACGTTTAGCTTGTTACCTCAGCTACGATCTTGTGCCCTCGGCAGATCTCGGTAGATAGTCGGGCTTCTCAGCCTTTTTCATTTTAGTTGTCCGTACTCAGACATGATTAGCTTCCGCTTGTGCTTTGACTTGTATGCTCGAGTGTTGGGTCATGAGACCCATATTTGTAATATCTCGCTCCTCGAGCCTATTGATAAATATTTGAGTCGAGAGTTATGTTGTGATGCCACGTCAGATTTGCACATATTGAGCATATTGTGTGTATGTTTGAAATGCTTGGTATGTGTGGGATCCGACAAACTAGTTGTTTATCCTTGGCAGCCTCTCATATGGGGAAATGTAGTCTCGTGCTTCGAGCGATAGTAGTCCGCTTCTGGCCCGGTTCACCGGAGTCCTGCTAGCCCAGCACTACTGCTTGGACACTTGACTGGCCGGCATGTGTTTCACTTCGTTCCTATGTCTGTTCCTTCGGGGAAATGTCACGCGGTGTTATTCGGAGTCCTGCCTAGCCTGCTACAGCCCGGGATACCGGAGTCCTGTTAGCCCAAAGGTTACAGCCCGAATATATCCGTTGATGACCGACATGTTCGATGTGATTCATGTATGCCTGTCCCCATAGGTTAGCGCCGCTTTGGGTTCACGACTAGCCATGTCGGCCCGGTTCTTTGTCATATGGATGCTAGCGACACTATCATATACGTGAGCCAAAAGACGCAAACGGTCCCGGGACATGGTAAGGCGACACCCGTGGGAATACCGTGCGTGAGGCCGCAAAGTGATATGATGTGTTACATGCTAGGTCGGTGTGACTTAGGATCGGGGTCCTGACAATTGGAATCTAATATTCCCTTCCTTCATATCAATAATTGCACCAATCGTTCTAAGGAAAGGTCTACCAAGAATAATAGGACATGAAGGATTGCAATCTATATCAAGAACAATAAAGTCTATGGGCACATAGTTCCTATTTGCAACAATAAGAACATCATTAATTCTTCCCATAGGTTTCTTAATAGTGGAATCAGCAAGGTGCAAGTTTAGAGAGCAATCATCAAAATCACGGAAACCTAGCAAATCGCACAAAGTCTTTGGAATCGTGGAAACACTAGCACCCAAATCACACAAAGCATAGCATTCATGATCTTTAATTTTAATTTTAATAGTAGGTTCCCATTCATCATAGAGTTTTCTAGGGATAGAAACTTCCAACTCAAGTTTTTCTTCATAAGATTGCATCAAAGCATCAACGATATGTTTGGTAAAGGCTTTATTTTAACTATAAGCATGAGGAGAATTTAGCACGGATTGCAACAAGGAAATACAATTTATCAAAGAGAAATTATCATAATTAAATTCCTTGAAATCCAAAATAGTGGGTTCATTAATATCTAATGTTTTGATCTCTTCAATCCCACTTTTATCAATTGTAGCACCAAGATCTAAAAACTCCGAATTTCTGGAACGTCTTCTAGGTAAAGGTGGATCATATTCAGTCCCATCATTATCAAGATTCATATTGCAAAACAAAGATTTAATAGGGGACACATCAATAACTTTCAGATCTTCCTCTTTATTTTTATAGAAACTAGAAGAACACGCTTTCACAAAGCAATCTTTCTTAGCACGCATCCTAGCGGTTCTTTCTTTGCACTAATCAATGGAAATTCTCATGGCTTTGAGAGACTCATTGATATCATGCTTAGGAGGAATAGATCTAAGCTTTAAAGAATCAACATCAAGAGAAATTCTATCAACGTTCCTAGCCAATTCATCAACTTTAAGCAATTTTTCTTCAAGAAAAGCATTGAAATTCTTTTGCGAATTCATAAATTCCTTAACACTAGTCCCAAATTCAGAAGGCATCTTATTAAAGTTTCCATAAGAATTGTTGTAGGAATTACCATAATTATTAGAGGAATTACTAGGATAAGGCCTAGGATTAAAGTTTCCTCTATACACGTTGTTACCAAAATTATTCCTACCAACAAAATTCACATCCATAGATTCATTATTATTCTTAATCAAAGTAGACAAAGGCATATCATTAGGATCAGAAGAAACACTCTTAGTAGCAAATAATTTCATAAGTTCATCCATCTTTCCACTCAAAACATTAATTTCTTCTATCGCATGCACTTTTTTATTAATAGATCTTTCGATGTGCCATTGAGAATAATTAACCATAATATTATCTAGGAGTTTAGTAGGTTCTCCTAAAGTGATTTCCATAAAAGTGCCTCCCGCGGCCGAATCTAAAAGATTTCTAGAAGCAAAATTCAAGCCGGCATAATTTTTTTGTATAATCATCCACAAATTCAAACCATGCGTAGGGCAATTACGTATCATTAATTTCATCCTCTCCCAATCTTGTGCAACATGTTCATGATCAAGTTGCTTAAAATTTATAATATCGTTTCTAAGAGAGATGATCTTAGCAGGAGGAAAATACTTAGAGATAAAAGCATCTTTGCACTTATTCCAAGAATCAATACTATTTTTAGGCAAAGATGAAAACCAAGCTTTAGCACGATCTCTAAGCGAAAAGTGAAATAGCTTTAATTTAACAATATCATTGTCTACATCTTTCTTCTTTTGCATATCACACAAATCAACGAAGCTATTTAGATGGGTAGCGACATCTTCACTAGGAAGGCCAGCGAATTGATATTTCATGACAAGATTCAACAAAGTAGCATTGATTTCACAAGATTCAGTATCGGTAAGAAGAGCAATCGGAGTGCTAAGGAAATCATTATTGTTGGTATTGGTAAAGTCACACAATTTGGTATTATCTTGAGCCATCGTGACAAGCAAGCAATCCAACACATGAGCAAACAAGAAGCAAGCGAAACGGAAAAGAGAGGGCGAATAAAACGACAAGGGTGAAGTGGGGGAGAGGAAAACGAGAGGCAAATGGCAAACAATGTAATGCGGGAGATAAGGGTTTGTGATGGGTACTTGGTATGTTGAATTTTATGAGACTCCCAAAGCAACAACGCCGTAAATCCTTCTTGCTACCTCTTGAGCATCGCGTTGGTTTTCCCTTGAAGAGGAAAGGGTGATGCAGCAAAGTAGCGTAAGTATTTCCCTTTAGTTTTTGAGAACCAAGGTATCAATCCAAGAGGAGTACACGCGACGAGTCCCTCGCACCTACACAAACAAATAAATCCTCGCAACCAACGCGATAAGGGGTTGTCAATCCCTACACACCACTTACGAGAGTGAGATCGATAGATATGATAAGATAATATTTTTGGTATTTTTATGATAAAGATGCAAAGTAAAATAGAAAGCAATAAAAATAACTAAGTGTTGGAAGATTAATATGATGGAAAATAGACCCGGGGGCCATAGGTTTCACTAGTGTCTTCTCTCAAGAGCATACGTATTACGGTGGGTGAACAAATTACTGTTGAGCAATTGACAGAATTGAGCATAGTTATGAGAATATCTAGGTATGATCATGTATATAGGCATCACGTCCGAGACAAGTAGACCGACTCACGCATCTACTACTATTACTCCACACATCGACCGCTATCCAAAGCATGCATCTAGAGTATTAAGTTCATAAGAACAGAGTAACACTTTAAGTAAGATGACATGATGTAGAGGGATAAACTCATGCAATATGATATAAACCCCATCTTGTTATCCTCGATGGCAACAATACAATACGTGCCTTGCTGCCCCTATCACACCGGGAAAGGACACCGCAAGATTGAACCCAAAGCTAAGCACTTCTCCCATTGCAAGAAAGATCAATCTAGTAGGCCAAACCAAACTGATAATTCGAAGAGACTTGCAAAGATAACCAATCATACATAAAATAATTCGGAGAAGATTCAAATATTGTTCATAGATAAACTTGATCATAAACCCACAATTCATCGGTCTCAACAAACACACCGCAAAAGAAGATTACATCGAATAGATCTCCACGAGAGAGGGGAGAACATTGTATTGAGATCCAAAAAGAGAGAAGAAGCCATCTAGCTAATAACTATGGACCCGAAGGTCTGAGGTAAACTACTCACACATCATCGGAGAGGCTATGGTGTTGATGTGGAAGCCCTCCGTGATCGATGCCCCTTTTGGCGGAGCTCCGGAACAGGCCCCAAGATGGGATCTCATGGGTACAGAAGGTTGCGGCGGTGGAATTAGGTTTTTGGCTCCGTATCTGGTAGTTTGGGGGTACGTAGGTATATATAGGAGGAAGGAAGAATGCGTTGGTGGAGCAACGTGGGGCCCATGAGGGTGGAGGGCGCGCCTGGGGGTAGGCGCGCCCCCTACCTCGTGCCCTCCTGGTTGATGTCTTGACGTAGGGTCCAAGTCCTCTAGATCACGTTCGTTCTAAAAATCACGTTCCCGAAGGTTTCATTCCGTTTGGACTCTGTTTGATATTCTTTTTCTGCGAAACTCTAAAATAGGGAAAAACAGCAATTCTGGGTTGGGCCTCCGGTTAATAGGTTAGTCCCAAAAATAATATAAAAGAGCCAATAATGTCCAAAAGAGAATATAATATAGCATGGAGCAATCAAAAATTATAGATACGTTGGAGACGTATCAGTCTACTCTTAGTGACTATTCTTTTCACCCACTAGGACCTTATCCTAAACCTGATCATGAAGCCTACACCCTAGGGACCAGGATGGTAGCAAAAGGTCTGGGTTGGGATGGTCACACAGTCCAGTATGTTCCGCAACCCAAAGGCTATGTTGAGTGGGGCATCTCTATATTGAATAACCACTCATTTTGTTTGAAAGGAGAAGTGGAGAACACCGATTACATATATGGGGCCATTTATTGTTCCCCCAGTGAATATGAAGTTTCAGATTCGTTACTGAGGTCACTACTGGAAAGATGGGATCCAGAAACAAATACTTCTCTTTTTTCATCTCGTGAACGCACCGTGACTCTGCTTGACATGCTTCTAATGTCGGGTCTTCCTTCAGTTGGAGATCCATATGAGGAATATGTTCCCTTTATGGATGACCTAGAACCTTCAAAGCTTATGTTCCCAAATTTCTTATCCAGCCTTTTAGAAGAATTCTATCAGCTCAGCCACGAAAATGGAAGTGTGACTTTTCAGGTCTGGTGTGACCATTTCCATAACAAATGCGAACACACTTCATCTTTCACCTCCCTTCGGGAGCAACACATGTACATTGCGGCTTTTATAGCCCACTGACTTTGCTCTTACGTGGTTGTTGGTGGGGGGCCTTATATTCGTCCCGATGTCCTTCTTATGGCCTCTTGGATCGTTTTCGGTCGCAAGATCTCTTTGGCTCCCTCAGCACTTTGTTCATTGTATTATTCTCTTCGAAGGATTAGTATGCACCCCGTTGCCCCCTCTTACGAGAAAAGAATTTGGCCAGTGCATTATATCGCGGGGTGGATGGGTCTTTATCTAAGAAAACCATTTAAGGACAAAGTGAAAGGGAAACGTCTTCCATATGTTAAGCAATTGCCGATGCAACCAACCATGATTAAAACTATGTTTCGGGTTCCCACAACTTTCAGTCCTGCTAAGGCACGCACTTTCCTTGATGATCGAGCCAATATTTTTTGGAATCCTTATACTCCAAACAACTTAGTCGGGGTGAATCAGTTGCAAATGTCCTTCACCATTTCTTCCCATCGGGGTATTCTTCCATGGAGGCGTGCTACTGATGTTGATGATCTTTGCATGGCGTAGCCATATCATCCTGATCGAGTTGCACGACAACTTACTTTGAGACAACAAGTGCCCTATGCTCCGTTGGTCAGCGTGTACACAAAGGAGGATACTGGCGTTGCATATGCGTATTGGTTAGCATTTGTTACGCTCGGACCAAGGAGAGTTCGATTACCTTCTTAATGATGCGCATGAGGCATTTTCTTACGTGGCTGGAACAACTGGTGGGTGGGATTTATGCAACCATTTAACAACATATTCAATACTCTTCGTCCGGGCATCTCGAATGGTCCGAATTATAATCCGCGGAAACGTAATTTTCTGAAACGCGGAGAAGAGTACATAGTTCCTCGCAAGATTTCAGAGAATGATTTTGTTGTTATAAAGGAAGTCTCCGCCAGGGGTAAGGAGGAACATATTGTAGCCCTCAAATTGAATGGAAAGAGAATTGTGGACCACTGGCGTCCCATTCTTTGTGGCTTTCTCTCAAATGATGAACCTTTAATCAACTCTAAAAAGGTAAAATATATACATCTATATATATTTGGTAATACCATAGTTCATTTGCTCCTTTCTTTGTCTCATTTTTCTATATCTCCTTTTAATAGAAGAAGCGAAAGGTTAAGGATGCTGTCGCTACTCAACCCATGAAATCTAAAGAGGTGAGTTAATGGTCTGCATACAACTTGTTCATTTCTTTGTTGTACTAATCAATACTAATAATATCATCCTTTTATATATGTGGCTACAGCAAAGTGGCGTACCAAAGTCTGTTGTTGCAGTTGGTTCTTCCTCTGCTCATCCATTGCTAGTGGGTAGTGATGATCTTCCGGAAACTGCCCCGGCCACCAGCGGACAGAAGCGTAGAAATTTATTGCCCACTCATGCAGACGAGGAAGAGAGGCTTCCCCTCAAACACAAACTTGATTTTTCTGAACCAATAACCTTGGACGGTCCGTCATTAGATGTTGAACTCAGTAGCTTTGTTAATGATGAAGATTTTAGCCATGTTCTCACGAGAGAAAAGGACCATGGCCTTGGTGACCTCTTCAATTTATCCGTCGAGGATTATACCATTGGCGAGTGTGGCACAAGTCATCCACCTTCCAGCCCGGGTGTGACTGAAGCTGTGCCCCATACCCCTAGTGCTCTTTATTTCTTGTCAACTTTACCTGGTAGCTTATTTACCTATAAATATTTATTTAATTGGCCGTGTCTATAAACCATCATTATCATCAAATTCTCACGACTCTTCCTTTTTTAGGTTGTGACCAAGAAATTCGCCGCTCACAAGACCCTGAGGTGATGGTTGTATTAGGGAAAGGCGCACAGATGGACTACAGTTTCGTCAAGGACACGTTTATGGATGCTACAGATTTCGTAGTGAAACGAGCCCTCAAAGGACTGAACGACTCTACCCTTGGTGATCCCGAGCGACGCATCATGCTTGAGAGTGTTTCTCAAACGCTGCCCACGCAAGTGCCTGAGGTAGCTAAGGTGCATGCCATTTTGGTCGGGCTTATTGACCTTTCCAAGAAGTTGGAGGGTGGCCAGACCGAATTCACGAGGGAATCCGAGCGACATGAACATGTTGTTGTTGAAGTAGAACTTAAGATTAAGTGTGGCCATGAGATTTCCAAGGCCATAATTGAGGACTTATCTGCCGTAGAAAAAGAAGTGCACTGAAATGGAGGCACGGGAAGCAGAGCTAAAGGCCCAGCTTGAAGAGGTTACTGCTACTTTGGACAGGCTTAAATTGGAAATGGAACAGTGCCAACAAGCACATGATGCCCATCAATCTGAACAGAAGAAGTTGGTGAAGAGTCTACATGATACCAATGCTAGCAAACATACAAGGCTTGCTGAATTTAAACAAAAGACAACAAATTTAAAGACTGAAGCAAGTCAGTTGTTGAACAGCCTGCAGAACTGGCGAGCTCCTTGAGAAGGCCTAGACTTCGCTTAGTTTTTTTATTTAGCCATTTCAATTCATCATTTCCCTTTGAATCATTTTATGTTCAGTACTCAGTTTCACTTCAAATGTAGCAGTACTTTGTTTATTCACGTGGGAACTCCAAATTTTATGCATGATGTGCTAGTACGCCAGCTTTGACGTTGAAGCATCCTTATTTATTTACACTATCATTGTGTATGGCCTGAAGGCTTATTTATTTTATTCTATTTTTATTATATAAATACATGTACGTACCATTGTTTTGTACGACAGTTTAAGATTATGAAGTCTGGAGCCTGCTTGATGTTTATTTTTTATTACCCTTTTTTTTTACATCACAGTTTATACTCGTAAGTCATTGGAGTTTTTTTTGTGCCCCAGTTTATACTCGTAGGGGTGTGGAGTATTTTGGATGATTTTTTTGGCATCACAGTTTATACTCGTAAGTTGTTGGAGTATCTTTTTTTTTGTACGCCCCAGTTTATACTCATGAGGGTATGAAGTAATTTGGATGATTTTTTTTCATCACAGTTTATACTCATAAGTCGTTGGAGTCAAAATAATAATTTATGCCACAGTTTAGACTCGTAAGTTTGTTGGAGCGTTTTTCTGTGTGCCCCGGTTTATACTCATGAGGGTATGGAGTATATTCTTTTTTTCTTCTTATGTGCCCCAATTTAGACTCGTGAGGGTATGGAGTGTATTTTTTTTCTTATGTGCCTCAGTTTAGACTCGTGAGGGTATGGAGCATATTCTATTTTTTCTTATGTGCCCCAGTTTAGACTCGTGAGGGTATGGAGTATTTTTTATGCATAGTAACGCTTAAGGAATTTCCCATTTACCGGTGACGGCGAGTATTCCCCATCAGGTGATATGTGTCACACCCTGATTTTCATGCCACTACACTTAAGCTAACAATCATGATAAAATGTGGTTTGACAAAAACTTTTGAGTGATTTGGACCTTGCCTTGATTGGTTCTTGTTTGCTGTTTGCTAGTGCTCTAAAAATCAAATAAATCCTCCAACTCATATACTTCATCTCCTTGCTCCAAACTCTTGAACCAATGATCATGCCATGTGCATAGGGCATAAAAATAATTTCTTACAAAAATAATTTGGCCAAATAGTATTTCCAAAAATTAGTTTTTCAAAACCCCTGAAATTGAGGTTTGCACTGCAAGTACTTAATTAAGGGCAGTAAAAATCTTTCCAAAAATATATTTGACTCCTATTAGATATAGGATACCCAGAAACCACAAAAATATAATTTTAAAGGGTATTTTCCTATTTTATTTAAAAGCTTTTTCTTAAGTCCAGAAATGGTCTTTAATAGGAAAAAATATTTTTATTGTTTCGAAAATATTTGACAAAAACCTAGGGAAACTCATTGGACATATATTGTCCATATATAAGAATTTCAACACATGGTCATGTTCAAAATATTGGTCAAACCCCTCAAAAACCCTTTCTAGATATTTCAAGCTTTTGAAATATTTACAAAGGAAATATTCTCCAAAAATTCCAAGAAACTTCTAGCATGTCACATATGACATGTTGGATGATCTTGATAAGTATCATGTCATGGAGAATAGTATAACCCCATGAAATCCCCTCAAAACCAATTCTGTCCATTTTGAAGTTTGAGCAACTTTACATTGCCAAACATGTCCAAATGTTCTAAAACCTTTTGAACATGCTCAACTGGTCTAATAATTCATCTAGACCAAATGGCACAAGTTTTAGAAAATGTTATATTGATCAAAGTGCCCCAAAACCCTTCCTGTCCAGAACCAAATTTGAACAACTCTACATTGCCAAGTGTCTCCTTTTGATCCCAATTTTTGTGGAAATGTTCAAATCCTCAAATGATGACACTACACCAAGTGGTGCATCAAGGAGAATAGGTTTGCATGACTAAATCTTGGTAAAGCCATTTCTGCTGATTTCTAGGGTTTACCAAAGTTACATTGGCAACTTTCTTCAAATGGACTCAAACTCGGTGGTAAACCTCAATTATGTGTGACACTTGATCCTGTTAATTCTCATGTCAAGTGTAGTTAATTTGCTTGCCCAAATTTGCATCAAACACCTTCTGTCACTTTTAAAAAATCACCATTTTGACCACTTACCCTATTCTCCTTGAGCTCAACTTTTACCACAGCCCTCCTAGTACCCTTTCACCTCCAAAGAATAATGGCAAGTCCACAGCTCAATTATTGGATGGGTAAAACCCCACTTTCTCTCTCTGGACAGCCCCTTTCTCTCTCTTTCTCACCTCCTCCTCACTCCGGTGGATCTCCAGGGCATCCAATGCCCCTACCCACTTGTTTACTCCTCCCTAAACAACCTAGACACAAGTGGCCACGCCCTACAAGCCAAAGGCATGCCACAGCATGCAATTGGCGTGCTCAGGCGTGCTGATTGCACACCCGCCTGTAGCCGCCCCTTCCAACCGCCTCCCGGCCACCTAGGGCCTCCCCTCATGTCCCCGAGATCACCTCGGCGTCGTATGCCTTCTGCTGTCGTCCCCCTCCTCTCTCTCCCTCTCCGGATCTCCTCGCGTGCGGACAGAGCACCGCCCGACTCGGCCACTCCCTGGCCACGCGGCTGGCCCGCCTCTGACCTCGCCCCGCTGCCCCTTTCCTTCTCCCCCGACTTGGACCACGCCCACGAGCGCCGCAGAGAACCCCGAGCCTCCTCCCGTGGCCACCGCGGCCATTTCCGCGGGTGCCCGTAGGCCGCGTCTACGGTGAGCTGTCCCCGGCTGATAACCCACAAGTATAGGGGATCAATTGTAGCCTCTTTCGATAAGTAAGAGTGTCGAACCCAACGAGGAGCTAAAGGTAGAACAAATATTCCCTCAAGTTCTATCGACCACCGATACAACTCTACGCACACTTGACGTTCGCTTTACCGGAAACAAGTATGAAACTGGAAGTACTTTGTAGGTGTTTTTGGATAAGCTTGCAAGAAAGTAAAGAGCACGTAAATAAAAGCTAGGGGCTGTTTAAATGAAGACAAAACTAAATCAGTAAAGTAGAGAGCTTGTTGTCACGAGAAAGTTATTTGTCCCTAGGCAATCGATAACTAGACGGTAATCATTATTGCAATTTTATTTGAGGAAGAGGCATAAGCTAACATACTTTCTCTACTTGGATCATATGCACTTATGATTGGAACTCTAGCAAGCATCCGCAACTACTAAAGATCATTAAGGTATAAACCCAACCATAGCATTAAAGCATCAAGTCCTCTTTATCCCACACGCAACAACCCCCTTACTCAGGTTTGTGTTTCAGTCACTCAGCAACCCACTATAAGCGAATCATGAACGTATTGCAACACCCTACAGCGGGAATCCCTCACGCTTGCACGACACAGAGAGCACCATAGGACAGCACCAATAAAAAAACATGCAACTCAAACCAATCTTGATCATCAAATAGCCCATAGGACAAAACAGATCTACTCAAACATCATAGGATAGCCATACATCATTGGAAAATAATATATAGCGTTGAGCACCATGTTTAAGTAGAGATTACAGCGGGTAAGAGAGAGGTTACACCGCTGCATAGAGGGGGGAAGTGTTGGTGATCATGGCGATGAAGTTGTTGGTGAAGATGGCGGTGATGATGATGGCCCCGGCAGCGCTCCGGCGCCACCGGAAGCAAGGGGGAGATGGCCCCCTTCTTCTTCTTCTTCCTTGACCTCCTCCCTAGATGGGAGAAGGGTTTCCCCTCTGGTCTTGGCCTCCATGGCATGGGAAGGGCGAGAGCCCCTCCGAGACTGGATCTATCTCTCTGTCTCTCTCTGTTTCTGCGTTCCCAGATTCTACCCCTTCACCGTTTCTTTAATATCTGGAGATCCGTAACTCCGATTGGGGTGAATCTTTCGCCCAGATTTTTCCCGTAAAATTAGCTTTCTAGCCGCAAAAGAAGAGCATCAACCGCCTTACGGGGGGCCCAGGAGAGTCCAGGGCGCGCCCCTATCTCCTGGCCCCCTCGGGCACCGTCTCGCGTTGATTTTACTTCCCAAAAATCATAAATATTCTAAAATAGTTCTCCGTCAGTTTTTATCCCGTTTGGACTCCATTTGATATGGGGTTTATGCGAAACATAAAACATGCAATGCATGGAACTGCACTGAGCCGGATCAATATGTTAGTCCCAAAAATAGTATAAAAAGTTGCCAAAAGTATATGAAAGTTGAAGAATATTGGCATGGAACAATAAAAATTATAGATCTGACGAGACGTATCAGCATCCCCAAGCTTAATTCTTGCTCGTCCTCGAGTAGGTAAATGATAAAAAGATAATTTTTGATGTGGAATGCTACCTAGCATAATCTTGATCATATGTCTAATCATGGCATGAATATTAAGACACGAGTGATTCAAGTAATAGTCTATCATTTGACATAAAACAATAATACTTCGAGCGTACCAATAAAGCAATCATGTCTTTTCAAAACAACATGGCCAAAGAAAGTTATCCCTACAAAATCATATAGTCTGGCTGTTGCTCTATATTCATCACACAAAGTATTTAATCATGCACAACCCCGATGGCAAGCCAAGCAATTGTTTCATACCTTAGTAATCTCAAACTTTTTCAACTTTCACGCAATACATGAGCGTGAGCCATGGATATAGCACTATAGGTGGAATAGAATATGATGGTGGAGGTTATGTGGAGAGGAAAAAAAGGGAGAAAGTCTCACATCGACGCGGCTAATCAACGGGCTATGGAGATGCCCATCAATTGATGTCAATGCGAGGAGTAGGGATTGCCATGCAACGGATGCACTAAGAGCTATAAGTGTATGAAATCTCAAACTGAAACTAAGTGGGTGTGCATCCAACTTGCTTGCTCATGAAGACCTCGGGAATTTGAGGAAGCCCATCATCGGAATATACAAGCCAAGTTCTTTAATGAAAATTCCCACTAGTATATGAAAGTGAAAGCATAGGAGACTCTGTCTATGAAGAACATGGTGCTACTTTGAAGCACAAGTGTGGTAAAAGAATAGTACCATTGCCCCTTCTCTCTTTTCTCTCATTTTTTTCTTTTATTTTTCATTTTTTTATTTTTTTCTTTCTTTTTGGTGGGCTTCTTTGGCCTCTTTTTTTATTTGGGCTTCTTTGGCCTCTTTTATTTTTCATAAAGTC
The DNA here is from genome assembly GCA_021605145.1 of Aegilops bicornis. NCBI lineage: Eukaryota > Viridiplantae > Streptophyta > Magnoliopsida > Poales > Poaceae > Aegilops > Aegilops bicornis. Next base: position 109,346,414 of record CM038671.1, read on the forward strand.
CGGAGTCTCATCCCGACTTGTGGGGGAATCATAGTCTCTATCATCCTTTCCTCACTGGGGCAATGCTCTAATAATGATGATCATCACACTTTTATTTACTTACAACTCAATATTACAACTCGATATCTCAAACAAAGATATGACTCTATATGAATGCTTCCGGCGGTGTACGGGGATGTGCAATGATCTAGCATACCAATGACATCAAAAAATGGACCAGCCATGAAAACATCATGCTAGCTATCTTACGATCATGCAAAGTAATATGACAATGAATGCTCAAGTCATGTATATGATAATGATGGTAGTTGCATGGCAACATATCTCGGAATGGCTATGGAAATGCCATAATAGGTAGGTATGGTGGTTGTTTTTAGGAAGATATAAGGAGGCTTATGTGTGATAGAGCGTATCATATCACGGGTTTGGATGCACCGGCGAAGTTTGCACCAACTCTCGAGGTGAGAAAGGGCAATGCACGGTACCGAAGAGGCTAGCAATGATGGAAGGGTGAGAGTGCGTATAATCCATGGACTCAACATTAGTCATAAAGAACTCATATACTTGTTGCAAAAATCTACAAGCCATTCAAAACAAAGTACTACGCGCATGCTCCTAGGGGGATAGATTGGTAGGAAAAGACCATCGCTCGTCCCCGACCGCCACTCATAAGGAAGACAATCAATAAATATAATTGTGCTCCAACTTCATCACAAAGCGGTTCACCATACGTGCATGCTACGGGAATCACAAACCTCAACACAAGTATTTCTACTAATCCACAACCACCCACTAGCATGACTATAATATCACCACCTTTATATCGCAAAACTATTGTAAGGAATCAAACATATCATATACAGTGATCTACAAGTTTATGTAGGATTTTATGACTAACCATGTGAATGACCAATTCCTGTCATCTCTCTGAATGGATATAAGTGAAGCAAGAGAGTTTAATTCTTTCTACAAAGGATATGCCCATGCTCTAACAATTATAAGTGAAGCAAAAGAGCATTCTACAAATGGCGGTTTTCTATGTGAAGAGAAACAGGCAATCCAGACTTCAAATGATATAAGTGAAGCACATGAAGCATTCTATAAAGCCATACTCAAAAAATTTAAGTGAAGTGCAATGAGCATTATATAAATTAACCAAGGACTATCTCATACTAGCATGGTGCATAAAATAAAAGTGAAAAATAAATGCAAAAGACGCTCCAAGATTCGCACATATCACATGAACGAAACGAATTCGAAAACATACCGATACTTGTTGAAGAAAGAGGGGATGCCTTCCAGGGCATCCCAAGCTTAGACGCTTGAGTCTCCTTGAATATTTACTTGGGGTGCCTCGGGCATCCCCAAGCTTGAGCTATTTCCTCTCTTCCTTTTCCTCATATCGAGACCTCGTCGTTTAGACACTTCATCCACACAAAACTTCAACAGAAAACTCTAAGATCCGTTAGTATTAATAAAGAAAATCATCACTCTAAGTACTGTTGCAAACCAATTCATATTTTGTTTTTTCATGGTGTGTACTGTAATATAACTTTTCCATGGCTTAATCCACTGATATAAATTGATAGATTCATCCAAACAAGCAAACTATGCATCAAAAACAGAATCTGTCAAAAACAGAACAGTCTGTAGCAATCTGAACATACACCATACTTCTGGTACTCCAAAAATTCTACCAAAATTAGGACAAATAAACAAGTTGTACAGAAAGACAGTGCAAAAGGAATCGGAACCAATTGACGTTCCAGTTAAACATGTAAAATCGCGCACTACAGCCAAAGTTTCTGTCCTACACCGTACAAACCAACAAGCATTGTAAACATCCTAAAGGCACACCTTGGCACATTATTTTTATAATAAAATGGAATTGTACAAGGGGATAATTATTTTTGATGAAAAGTTTCTGTAATCAAGATTCACAAATTTTCCGTGAGCATGAACAAAGTTCAAGGAGCTCTCCCACTTCAACAATGCTTGTCTTTCTCACTTTCACTTTCCTTTTTGAAAATTTTTGGGTTCCCCCCTTTATTTTTTTTGTTTTTAAACTATATGAAAGAAATCAACAGAAATAAATGACTCTCTAAAACTTCACTACTACAGGATTGGTCTCTTGTAACACGTTGATGTGCTACTACAGCTTAGATATTGTGTTACTGAAGCGCGCAGTAACACGTTTTTGTATGTGTTCCTGTAGGCTATGTTACTAGGTGGTGTCTATTGTAGCACATAAACATTGTTCCTATATGTATTTACAGGTGTTACAGTTGTATTGCTGCAACACAAGCCATATGTGTTACGAAGGCCTTGGTAACACCTTTTTAGAACTATAGGCACACACTTTGTAACATGTTTTTCCTGGCGTAGCAACATCGTTAGTAACACGTTTTAACAAAACTGCAACACAATTAGTAATCATTGGCAGTAATTACAATAGGGCTTTGTAACGCGTTTTGATATTCCAACAACACGATTTCTTTACTATAGCAACACAGTAGTAACACAATTTTGTACATATTGTAACATCTCTAGTGGTGATTGGTAGCAAACACAGTAACACCTTTTCCTAACTATAGTAACACGGCATAATTAGTCCAATGTGGTACTGCAAAAATTTTGTATGAAATATTGTATAAATACAGTTTTCTGTTTTATACTTCCTCACAGATGAAAATCGATAAGCAATATGACACGGATACACAGTGTATACTATATAAAAGGACCATGGACATAAAGCTAGCATATGCACAAGAAAAATGATATAAAATATCAATAAGGTTCTTGCCATTCCATAGCATTTATAACAATGAACATATAGAAGATCCATATTGTAGCAAAAATAAAATACATTTCTCAACCCATTAATGTAAACTATAGTACGTGAAAGATTTCCTATAACTGAAACCATGTGACACCCCTATTCATGTTCACTAGAATGTTGCCCTCAGATCTTTCTTGCATGAATATGTCATATATGCATCTTGATTCCTCATGAGTAGAAGCATCCGAATCAACTCAACCATTGAACCTCTCAATCTGGGAAAAAACAGTCACAACTACATTAAGTATATTGCAAATATAATTTAACAAAACTCAAGAAGTTAAATATTGACATACACAAGCTGAAGGCCAAGCAATTGTTAATCCAGAGGTGAAAGCATCGCCAATTGTCATACAATTTTCCCTTTCCCTTACCAAGCGCTCACATTCCTCAATAGGTTGATCAACTTGCACTTCTATGAACTGCCGACCTAGCTCAACGCCACCAACCATTTTTTGAACTACAACCCAAAATGCTAGCATGTGCCACATGCCTTTTGTTTGGATATATTGAAGACTTGAGAATCACTTTTGTGCCAACCTAAAAGAGGTTCAGATTATAATTGGCATTAATAAAAATCAATTTTGTGAACACGAATCTAGTATAAACACACTATTTTTGTTACCTCCATGGAAGGACTACATTTCTGCTTAGAGGACACATGGACTACAGACTTGTCTTGAGTGCTTTGTTTGTGTACTCTAGTCAAATTTCCATCCATATTCTCCCCGCTCTTTCTCATCTACAGAGAAACATAAGAGGAAAAAATGATTTATCATTGTGATCTTGCAATGTAAAGTTCACAGTGCATTTTATTCATCAATATTACATGTGCCGACATCATTTTCTAACATCAGGAGAGTCCATTCCATGCAAATCAAACTTAAAATGCAGAAACTCATTCATTCATCATTCCTACGAAAAATTGTTTCCTATCAATGCTTAGCAAGCAGATTTCTCAAGAGATAACCATTACCTCTCTATCAAAAACAGCATGGGCTGGTGATGATGGTACTTGATATGAGAATTTATTGCAACCCTCATTTTCAAGATGATGCTTCTGTACAACAATATAAATAAATTAATAAGTATAGTGTATCATTTATACCATGAGTAACGAGAAGATTCTAACTTATTTGCCCGACAGAATGTCATTATCTTCGTGTGTGCCATGTTGATGTGGGTTAGTTTTATTCTGCATTTTACATGAAGAGGCATTCGTTTATAGAAAGTTATAAAGTGTACTAATAAATAAACAAATTTACCATTGTTGTATCTCTGGGATTGACCACTATGTGTTCTGCATCAGGTCCATTGGCATGAACTCTCTGCAAAATGAAATATTTATAAATAGAGATGAAATTGAACCAAAACATGTCGAATATATTGATAGTACCTTTCTTTTATTATTATGTAGTACTTCTGGATGAGATTCACCATTACCTACGGTTTGGAAATTTTCCTACAATAGAAATTAAACATGTTTCAGTAAAATACTTGTATGAATGCAACAAAAAGATATTTACCGTTGCCATTTCGTTCGTCCCACACACTTCATCTTTGTTTCTTAATGCATCAATGATTTGGTCTTGCTGTTCTGTCGTTGCTTTAGCTTTGCTATTTCCTCCCTAGCATCAGCCTCTTCATCATGTGATGAACCATTTGTTGTGGTCATATTGATGTTCTTGAGATAACGAGGTTTTCGACCATAAACTTGGTTAGGAACAGGAAGCAAGCCCATTCCATGTACTTGTCCAGGCTTTTCATTCCCCAAAACTTTGTGCAAGGCATCACCTTTCCATGCAACTCTTCCCTGGTCACTTTGTGCCAACTCTGGTTGTTCATCAATTACCTTTTCCAACTCAACCTGAAAGAGAAGAATAAAGCATATTGTACTTGTTGTAATCCGTGTTGACTTGATTGTGTAAAAAATGAATGTATAACATACCACAAACTTATTTTTATCTTTGGCCTTTTTTGGTTTTCTGTGAGTCGCTAAGTAAACCTTCGCTCTATGTGGTTGTTTCTTCTCAGGGTCCTCTTGACGCTGCAAAACCAGAAGTGCGCTGATATGTAAAGAAAAGGCTGTGAAAAGTTAGAAAAAATATATATACTCACAAGGTCCTCAGCCCAACGAGCAAAACTCTTTGTCCCTGCTGTATGAGTTGTCTTCACCTTTGCACGACTTATTTTGTTCTTCTCACTTACTGCCTATTATAATTAAAATATAATGTCAATGCACTACTTAACATCAGCACATATAGTCCAACTAAATGACAGAGAGCTTACCCTTCCTTCCTTAGACTTCCAAAATTTGACAAGTTCACGCCATTGGTCACTATCCACATATTCTGGACAAAGCTTATACAAAGATTTTCTTTTCTTGTTTGCATTAAAGAAAATTTTCTTCAGACCAGCCTTGAATCTTCTCCAATCTCGCCCAGTAGTTTTTAGTATCCACTTGTCACACTTAGCAAGGTACAAGAACTTTGTCTGCATTTCAGGAAATAATGAATAAGCGTAAACAACAAATGTACAAAGGCAAACTAATAATATGCTAGCTAATATAACTGATTTTCTTCTTCTGTCAGATAAGACTACCTGTACACACTGAAGTATTGTGTCAGCCCCACCATCCTTCTTGACATTACGCCAGTCCTTTTTGTCAAGTGGACAATAACCCCAAGTCTAGCTATTGTGCCAAGAAATTTCCCCAGGACTCCACCTTCGTCCCCAATAGGCTGGCCAAGATGATTGCATTTTACAACTATCCGCGCACCATCTGGCATGTTCCAAACAGCCGGTAAGGATGTTCCCCTACGCTTACCGTCACCTGTGGAATTTGTTTACAACAATACTAATTAACTAAAGGCCACATATATTACATTATGTGCTTGCAAAACACTGAGTGAATAAGGAAAGTAAGGCTACTAATGGAATGGCCAAGAACAAAGGCCAATAATAGCAAAGTACATTTTAGATTTGACATGCATGTATTGTCGGATTAATAAAGAAAATTGGGTAAGTATATATATATGGAGCTTGTTTGTTAAGTAAGTGCAAGCCAACTTAAAATTGTTGATCCTTCTTAATTAATATCATACCAGAAATATTGTCGACGCGGTCATCTCGACGACCAACTTGATCCTCATTATCCTCCAATTCTTGTGTTTGGACACTGAATCACGTGACAGCAGAGAATGCTCACTATTGTCACAATCCCCATTGGTGTACTCAGCGGCTCTGAACCACATTCAACCTTTTTGATTTACGCACCGTTCCTGACAATCAATTCATGCACCATTTAATCTGTTAATTACAAGGATAGATAGTAATTTATTTGACCAAGTAGGCTAAGCATGACATGTTCCTACAAAACTGAAATCGTTATTGAGCTTACGGTTGCTATTACTTTGTGACGTCGCCGCCCTAGTTTTTGCTGCTCCTTTATCGAAGACAACCTCCTCCTCCTCTAAGCTGGTAATCGGTCCATCATCCTCACGTTGAGGGTCTGATGGAGCAACATCAATGTTTGCCTCCTCGTTGAACACATACAACTGGACCTTCTTCTCATTGGTATGTTCTGATATCATTCTGCTCACATGAATGTCATTATCAATGCGAACCAGATAGCCTCTACCACGCCGGGTATTTCTTCCTGTAATACAAGAAATCATATGCGGTGAGAAGCCAACTTCTTCGATCAATTTGACTAACTCATAATAGGAGATATCTGTTCTGTCCATTAATCCCTCAAGAACTTTATGCTGATGATTCTCATCTTCATAGGACAGGCTAATTTTCCATTTTTCCACAGCCATCTACAATGACATGAATGTAAGAAGTATCAGCACCAAACCAACTTTATAGTGGCATTAAAGTGAATAAAATGTTGACATATATCAGCACCAAACCAACTTTACAGTGGCATGAAAGTGAATAGAAGGTTGACATATTGTTGTTAAAATCTAGGATTTATTCATACAGAAATGGAGGAAATTACATGATAATGGAAGTGTTTTACATGATGGAGGATACAGACTGCCGGTCAAGCCACTCGCCAAGGTTGTTATTGCTCTGACCAAGCTTAGTTCTAGTAGACAGTGCACATACTAACTTCCTAAATCAAGGGTATAAACTGAATACTGACTGTGTAACATCTACTATGAATTTCAGGTTACATAAATTTTAAAAATCAGTACTAATCAGAGTTCAGAGTACAAGATCGTTGGCCCCAATTTTGTGTAAGTACTGCATATATCAGTACTAATCAGAGTTCAGAGTATAAGATCTTTGGTCCCAATTTTTGTCTAAGTACTGCATATATCAGTACTAATCTGAGTACTATTAATTTCAAAGTACTATCAGTACTGTACAAGATATACTATGAATTTCAGAGTACAAGATCAGGGGCCCCAGTTTTGTAGAACTTCAGTACTAATCAGGGATTATAGCCTACAAAATCAGGGGGTTAAAGACTGAAACCTTAAACTGCAAAGAAGGGAGAAAAAGCAGCCAACATCTCACGTATAGATGCTAAGGTCGATGGTAGCACACAAAACTGCAGAGGAATAAAAAAAATTCAGAGAACATGGTACTACTTCTGCAGTGCATGAAAACCAGACTATAAATCGTATCTCAGTTTAACATAGTGACTAATGATTACAGCCCACCCTCCATTCTTATCCTAAATTAACCACTGGTTGATTTACTTCCTGGTACGCACAAACCTAACACCAGATTCAGAGAGGAAAACAAAGGGAGGAGGAAAGAGACTCAGTCAAGCGTAGAAGGGAAAAATCAACAAAATGGGAGTTTAGATTGATACCAGCCGCGAATGGTGTAGTCCTTCTGGATTTAGTTCCGAGTTGAGGATCGACGATGTCGTTGTCAAGAACGATGCAAACCACACTGAGGCAGATCTGGGCAGCGATGGTTTCAATCAGGCGTTGACGTACAGGCAGGCGGCGTGGGTGGCCGCTGAAAGGCGGCGTTGGATGACGATGTAGCGGGCGTTGGAGGCGGCGAGGTGGCGCTGAGGGCGGCGGCGGAGGCCGCCGAGGTGAGGCTTTGAGGGCGGCGCGAATGATGCAGATGGGATTGGCGATCTAATTTATTTAGCGCTTCATTAGTTTATTTTTTATGCGGTTAGCGCTCGTTAGTTAACCGGAGGAAAAATTAAGCGGGACTAAATTGAGAGCTTTGGAGGAACTTTTGTCCATCGAGAAGTGGAGGAGGGAAATCGAGATGTGGAGGAATTTTTGCGGAATAATCCGGAGACTGTTTGACTAATTTTCTGTTTGGAGAAAAATATATTATATCTATAAATAATTCGGGAAATGTTTATAATGGGAAAAAATGGAGCATGTTTTGTATTTATTTCATTACTGAGAAGGAACTAATATATACTTATAAATAGTAATTTCTTTATAAAATGAATAGTATAACAATATAATTTTGTGAATTTGTATTGCAAAACATGGTAAAAACACAATTACTTACCTTCATTCATACTGCAGCCTCCAAGTCCGGCGACTCTGACGGTGAGAGAGCAAGGAACCTCCGAACCAATGACTGGTTTATATTTACCAAGTTGTGTTTGTGATTTAATTGATGAAATGTAAATAAGGCACTGAGACGCCTATAAGCACTCAAGCGAGCCGAAGGTGCGCCGCTGTCATCGCCCCTCCCTTGCTGGAGCGAGGCAAACCTTCCTGTAGTAGTCAGTCAGAAAGTCGTCATGCGCCCCATAAAACCAACGCACCAGAACAGGACACGAACCCTAACAAGACTCGAAAAAAGATTTCAAAACAGAGCCCTCCCACCGCCAAGGGTCGGGATCGACTCCGCCCCATGACTTTTTAGGGAGGCGGCGGCTGGCTAGGTCTTACACGGGTAGTTGAAAACAATGTTTGCTCTAAACCGACAAGTTCACTTCAACCACCACAAATCCGCACCCCCCCCCCCCCCCCAAAAAAAACAAGAAAAGTTGCGGTAGGCATCAATTGGCTAGTACCACCCCATGAATCAGCCGTGTGATTTTAAGTGTTATTCAAGTGAGAACTAACTGTTCTATTTTGATCAATTTTCTTATAAAGGATAGGTTAGAGATCTTTCGACTACAAGGTGTTTTTGGATCAGTTGATTCATTTTTTGAGTCATCTAATGCAAAATCAACGCCCAGATGGCATTGTATAACATCCTACCTTTGTTGCTCATATTCTTCGCCAAAACGCGCCACAGACCCTTGGATAAATCGCTAGCCTCTGTCTCCCGTGGTGCTCCCACGCCAGCCTCGCAGCCCCGGCCTCCCCTCACCATCGTCCCCGGCCATGCCTTTAAACCAGGAAACCACTATATTTTTTCCAGCGGGCCTGCACCCCTTTCATTAGAACCGTCAAGTTTCGGACTTGCCTTCGCCGACTGTCGCGCGCTACACTTGTTCCTGGCCAAGGTCTTATCGGTGTCTCCATGCCTCGCTATAACTTGCCTCGGTGCTACAGTTGACTACCTCGCGCTTCGCCATGCGTCCTTCCCATAAAATTCGATTGACCCAAATCCATTTTTTAGTCAACTTATACTAAAATAAATGTACTTGCTTGTAATACAATTTGGTCCCAATCGATTACTTATGTGCGATTGGCATGTACATGAGCCGCGCGCTAATACAAGAACGTGTACATACATGATAAAAGACAACTGTTATACGAACCAACTTGTGATTGGATGATTAGAAGGACTTTCAGGATTTTCAGCGATGCGCATTCAGTGGGAGGACGATGAGGTGCGTATGATGACTTCGTAAACTTCAAGATGATATGTCGGCTCAGTCTTTCGGAGGTGCTCATAGGAGTAAGATGTGCGTCTGTATGTTCATAGGGATGAGAATATGCGCGTGTATATGAGTACTTGCGTCTGTGTTAAAAAAAGACAGCTGCTATACGGATAAGAAACCTCTTTTGACACGTCACGGGATATAAGAAACTTGTAGAGAAAAGAGACGTGGCAACAAGCTTTGGGAGGTGGGCACACGCACGCACGATTAGAGTTGGACGGCTCCTGCACGACCGACACGAAGCTTCAATCAGCCGGTTGAGTTGTATAATAATTTCCCAAAAAGAAAACACCAAAAAAAAAACCTTTAACGATTCGTTCCTCATCTCTTACCTCGATCCCCTGTTCCGCCGCCGCCCAACCCGAGCGCTGGCCGCTGGCCGCATCGCCGCCACAGAGAAGCCGTGCCGCCGCAGCTCGAGTCCACACCCAGCGTCCCATCCGCTCGATTCCATACCTCCACCCGCCGCTCTAGTCCACAGCCCACGCCGCCTCCTATCGGCGCTCGAGTCCACTCGTCCACCGGCCGCAAGATCTGCCGCCCGAGTCCACGGACGAAAGACAGGGAGACGGCGGGAGCGCAGGACATCGCCTCCGCCCGACCATTACCTTGGACGCTGCTTCTCCACAATTTGGCGGCGGGGGCCGCTACTTCTCCACGTCGTCAGACCACGGCAGCTAAGGTTTGAGAGATCGAGCTTCAGAACTCCCTGTTGTGCCTGTCTTTTAATTTTGTCTTTAAAGGACCACACGACGCGTTCCATTACATAATAGTACTGGGTATATAGCTGGATCATAATGTACAGAATTCAGAATTCCATTGCCTTCACACAGCGCCAATTGTGTTTCCCATAACTTGTGAAAAACTAACCTGCCACATCTCAATGCCTTGTTGTGTTGTTAGAGCTGCAAATGAAATCTTGCATTTAGAGCGTTGTGAGTCACAACGCATACTGCAGAATATGATGTCGACTTTGGCTTAGCTCAGTATTACAAAATTATTCAGAAATCAATATGCATGCTGCAACATTATCATTTAGATCAGGATGTATTCCTGAGAACCCCAATCCTCTGTCTGCAACCATTAGAACAGACAATTTTATTACCTCTGTCATAAAAGGCACAACCATGTATTTTATGCGTTGAGGCCATCGGTGTAAATTAATTATGTATTATAATAAATTAGCTGTTTGAAAGTACTGATGGTTCAATACAATTTCAACTTTTTAGCATTATAATAAATTCACTAATGACATTTGCTACTTTAACACAGCGAGTCGATGGATCTAACAGCCATTAAAAAGTTACTCAGTTCTCGTAGACCAAGTGCAGACTACTTGGCTGGCGTAGATGGTTTCCTTGATTTTGCATACACTGGAAAAAGTTTAGATGCCAAGATCCATTGTCCATGCGTCAGATGTGTCAATAGGAACTTGTTGAAGCGAGACACCGTATATGATCATTTGGTGTGTAATGGAATGCTACTTGGATACACAGTTTGGGGTTGTCATGGTGAAACTGCAGGATACATCTCCTCTAACAAACGAAAAAGGTCAAAACAGGAAGGCATAAACTCTAATATTCGCCAGCTAGTCCATGATGTTTTCGGGAACACAGATAATGGGTCTCAAGTGAATGACTTCGATGACCCAAACCCTCGAACATGGACCAGATCCTGAAACCCAATCTTTTATGACTTGTTGAGAGATGCAGATGTACCTTTGTGGGACGGGTGTGAACTATCAAAACTTTCTTTCCTTGTGCTTCTGTTCAACATAAAATCCAGTAACAAGTGGAGTAATAAATCTATAAATGATTTGCTAGCAGTTCTACAACAAGCAATTCCAAATGGCAAGAATTTACCTGCAACTTTTGCCGAGGCCAAGAAGATCATTGGAAAGCTTGGGCTTAGTTATGAGAGAATTCATGTTTGTGAAAAAGATTGTCGACTTTTTGGAAAGAGAAGGCTAATGATGACTTTTGCTCAGTATGTGGAGCATCAAGGTGGAAAAACAAACCTGATAAAACCGTGCTAACTAACAAGGAAAGGAAAAAGCAACCCGAAGAAGGTGCTCGGTACTTCCCTATTAAGCCAAGGCTTAAGAGGCTTTTTATGCACAAGGAAACTGCTATAGCATTAAGATGGCATGATGAGGAACGCATAAAAGATGGAGCATTGCGACATTTAGCTGATTCAGCGGCATGGAAGGAGATTGACTCTAAGTATAAGCACATCAGATCAGATTCTCGAAATATTAGATTCATAATCACGGTGATGGATTCAATCCGTTTGGTAAGCTGAATAGTAAACATAGTTGCCGGCCTGTTGTCCTAGTACCCAATAACCTTCCACCATGGTTGTGCATGAAGGCATCTTCTCTTATGCTCACTCTGCTTATTCCTGGTCCAACTTACCCTGGAAAGAATTTCCATGTATTCATGCAACCAGTTTATGAAGAACTAACCGAGCTGTTTATGGTAGGAACACATACATATGATGCATCTCGAGGTGAGATGTTTCAACTTTATGCTGTTGTGTTGTCTACCGTGAGTGACTACCGGGCTAGCTCTCTTTGCAGGATATAGCGTAAATGGTGAGTTTGGTTGTTTTCCATGTCGTGATGAAACATGTTCTAAACGCTTGAAATATGGGCAAATCTTGTTTCATGGGGCATCGCCGATTTCTGCCCAGATCACAAATTCCGTTTTGATGCTAGATCGTTTGATGGATCTGAAGAACATAGAGCGGCACCTAGTGCTTATGCGGAAACTAGAGTTGTAGATCAAATAAAATCAATTTCAGATTTTCAGAAATCCAAAACATGGAAGTGTGTGGGTGGCCTATTCAATTTGCGTTATTGGGACTTCAATTTACTTCGTCACAATCTTGATATCATGCATATTGAGAAGAACGTATGTGAAAACATATATGGAACACTTCTAGGAATAGAAGGCAAGTCCAAAGATAATTTAAAGGCACGACAAGACCTACTGACACATGAACATTAAACGAGAGCTGCATCCACAAAAAAAACCTAATGATAAGTATTATCTGCCACCTGCTTCCTATAACCTATCTAAAGAAGGGAAGCAACAATTTTGCAAAGTCCTTCATGGTGCAAGGGGTCCGAATGGGTTTTCAGGAAACATCTCAAGATGTGCAAATGTTGTTCAAGGGAGAATCTCAGGCCTTAAAAGTCATGATTGTCATATACTAATGCAACACTTTCTACCACTTGCTATTCGAGGTCTACTCCCGAGATCATGTCACATCTGTGTTGTTCGACTGTGTGGGTATTTTAGAGAAGTGAGTGCAAAAGTCCTATACATCAGCGATCTTGAGAAGTTGGAGGAGCGAATCATAATGACATTATGTCATATGGAGAGAATATTCCCACAGGTATTTTCACCGTTATGGTGCATTTGGTTATGCATCTAGCAACAGAGGCAAAAATAGGTGGTCCAAAGGTGCTACCGTTCGATGTGGTTTGTGGAAAGGTATGGTAGCTTCTTATATAAATATGGGGATGCATTACATATCTTTGCAGGAAAATATTCTTCAATAATTTTCTTCTTCCTTACATTTGTGTTTATGTAGGTATATAGGTAAGCTGAAGTCAAATGTCCGTAACAAAGCTCATCCTGAAGGATCTATCATTTGAAGCATTTTTGGCAGATGAGTGCATGACATTACATTCAAGATATATTGTCGGTTTTGAGACCAAACATAACTTGCCTTGCAGAAGAAGATAACGACGAGTGGGTTGGGCATCATGATATTGCACATGGATCAAGATTATTTCCACATTACGGCAATCCACTTGGAAAGCCTAGGAATTATGTCTTGGCGGTGTGGCAAAAGTACAGACACATAGATATGTCTTGTTCAATTGCTCTGATGTGAATTCATATCTTAGGTAATATCTCATGCTTATAAATTGTCTTAGTTACCCTTTTCCCCTACTTTACCTTTGTTTATGAATTACTTTGCAGGGCTCATCTTGATGAGATCACTAATGGACGTAATTTAAACCACGATGTTGTCGAGAGGATTCAAAATGATAAGTTCCACGAATGGTTCCAAGCTCATGTAAGTGCCATATTTTGCATATACTATACACGTATCACTACATTTAGTTGTAATCAAATTCTAAATATTCAGATAAAGAAATTGGAGAAGGAAAATGGCATCCACAACATTGAAAAGGATATTAGATTGCTACTTGGGGGCCCAGTTAATGCAGCCAAAAGATATTGCGCTTTCAACTCCCGAGGCTACCATTTTAGGCCTAAACGCTTGGATAAAGAGACACAAAATAGTGGAGTCATGGTAACTGCAAAAACTTCTAGTTATGCTTCGGCACATGATGCCAATCCTGTTTTACGTGATGTGACGTACTACGGGAGGGTAATTGATATTGTCGAGCTAAACTACTCTGGACAGTTTTCAGTGGTGTTGTTTAAATGTGAATGGGTTAATGTGTTCTCAGAAACAGGAATGAAAAAAGACAAGTACGGTTACACACTTGTCAACTTCTCACATCTAATACACAAAGGAGAAAAGATTGAGCATGAGCCTTTTATTTTCCCTAACCAGGCGAATCAAGTGTTCTATGTGGAAGATGAATTGAATCCAGGTTGGTCTGTGGTAATGAAGTTGCCAAAGCCTAGAGATGTATATGACTTAGGCAACTTGGAATGGGAAGCGCAGAGGAAAATGAGCCATTCCATGTTTCACAGCTTGGAGAGAGTTTGAAAATAAAGAACAATGAAGAACATTGGGTTAGAACAGACGTTGAGGGGACAATAGTGGATGCTAATAATGCTTGAGCAACGAAGAATAAGCGAGGTTAGTAGCAATATGTTCTTGTGTTTCCATATTCAATTTGCAAGATGTGTTTTTACCTCTAATATAATTTGTTGTTCAATCTTTCTGTTCTTCAATTATGTTTTGTGCATTCTTTCTTTTATGTTGGGTTGACACTTTCATATCAAATATGAAATTTAGTGATAAAAATAGCACAAAATGTCTCTTCTATTTTCTTGTTTGTGTTTTGAATTATTTTGGCTGCATGCTACTGAGTTCAGACTGCATGCTACATGGAGGCATGGAGGGGTGGTCGGCTGTGTGCTTTGTGTTAGTACAAAACAGCCTACTCTTTTACGCTTGCTGGCTTTACGCTGACTACTTGACCAACTTGCTTGGTGATATACTGCTGTGTGAGACCATGTGTTGGTCAAAACATAGTATACTCTTATATTCATGCTTGGTAATTCGGTCAGCTACGACACCACATGCTTGTTTGGAACATCATTTTGTACTTTGGTCAACAACAGTTCAGAATTGAGATACACTCAGCTTCTTTGGAACTTTATTTTTGTATACATTGGTTAACAATTCAGAATTGGCATACTCTTGCAGTGTTCAAAAATCTTGTTTTGCGATCACATGTTGCCATTTTTTTTTAAGTCTGAATCTATCCTGAAGCAGTATATATGTTTTAGTTTCTCTACATATAATTCTCTTGCTGATGATTAGATTAGATGGTTAAAAGACTAGACTCTCATGTGCAAGATGAAAGTTCAATGTTGATTGAAGTCTTTTTCTCCGAAGAAATTTGAAGGCAGATTCTGTAACAAGTAGAAAGTTCAGGTGTTCTACCAACGACACTCAGCTTTCTCATGATTTTTGCTCTTTGAACCAGCTATCAAAATGCATTCAAATTTAGGTTTTCATTATTCCAATTACGAAATAGTATCTATTGAATATGTCTCCCTATCTGGACGAATTAGCACGAATTACGGATCAGGGTGGTCCAACTAATAAAAAAGTCACATATATAACATGTCAACATACAGTATACCTTTGATCGAAAACCGCTTCCCAAATACAACACGTCAACATACTTTTATACTTTATAATAAAAATACGGATCAATAAATCTTCAAAGCATATTAAATTAACTAAGTCCAAAATTACTTAAAAGTAGCTAGCACACCTTTTAATTTTAACAAATTTTGGTAGCAGAAAACATTTTTTTCCAATACCCAAAAGAGCTGCACATCTTTTATATTAAGATAAGAGAAAAAAATTTAAAGATTACGAACACACACACACAGTACAAAGCACAAAACTTTGAGTTTGCACTCTCATCCAGTCTTAGAAAATAGGGTCATACGTACCCACGTAAAGGGAAATAATCTTTTTAGAATTTTGTACTGGGAAATATCTTTTTTAGAAGAACTTACAGGAAAAACTCAGCTGCTATAGTTTGAGTCCTACCTTCTCACAGGCTTTGGTAGGTGGGCTACGCCAATTGTTTTATCCTAATATATCCCACCAGTAATCAAACACGCATCCTCTAAACTTCTATACGTAGCTAACATGTGAATGGCACAAGCCCATAACTATTACCTTAGAGGCCACGTGCTACGACGGGATCGACCTAATAATTGATGGCATGCATCTTGCAACAAGTCTTCTCAGGACAAGAAAGAAAAATTCAATCCAATATTATTACGTGTGTAACATTTACCTACGTAGATCACCTATGTGTTACAAACTTGTAACACAACATTGCATATCATGTATGTGTTACAATCTTGTAACACTCTCTCAACCGGCTTAAATAATGTGTTACAAAACTGTAACACATTCGACATATGTGGAATATGTGTTACAACATCGTAACACTTCCCACAGAACGTGTTACAACTTAGGTGTGGACACAAATTTTGTCTGACCGGGATTTCAACCAGTAACACATGTTTTCTTGTGTTACCGGGATGTGTTACCAAAGCTAATTCCTGTAGTAGTGCTTCCAGGTTGTCTCCCTGGCAGCGCTTTCTTTAAAGCCATTAAGCTAGGCATTTAGTGCTCAAGTAATGAATCCACCCGGATCCCAAGGTATATCAAAGCCAATTTTAATTAACAATGATTTATAATTTAGTAGTGAGCACAAAGTAACATATATCAAGCAACAATGAAGTATAACTCTCTTCCTATGCATCAGCATGTCATAAAAGAACAATTCATGCACACATAGTAAAGGCCAATGCATAGTATAAACAGTTTCTTGCAATTTTATCATATTGGGAACATAAAGAGGCGGAGATATAGTTCCTCTCTCATAATAATTGCAAGTAGGAGCAGCAAGCACATCCATATTATATCTATCAAAATCATCATGTGCAACGGTAGAATGCAACCCATCAATATAATCCTTAATAAGCACAAACTTCTCCGATATAGTGTAGTTGGGAGAATTCAAAAAGATAACAGGACTATCATGCGTGGGTGCAATAGCAACAATTTCATGTTTAACATAGGGAACTATAGCAAGTTGATCTCCATAGGCATAATTCATATCGGCATCTTGGCCACAAGCATAGCAAGCATCATCAAAAAGGGATATTTCAAGAGAATCAACGAGATCATAGCAATCATCATAGCAATCATCCTTCGGTAAGCACGAAGGGGAATTAAACAATGTATGAGTCGAAGAGTTACTCTCATTAGAAGGTGGGCATGGGTGATCAATCCGCTCTTCCTCCTTTTGTTCTTCGCTCTCCTCATCATCTTTTTCATCCAATGAGCTCATAGTTTCATCAATTTCTTCTTCCATAGCTTCCTGCAAAATATTAGTCTATTCTTGGACAACAGAGAATTTCTCAATATATAGTTTAACATAGGCATTAGAAGCATAATTATCATAAGAATATTCAAGTATGGAAAAATTTTCAGATTTGTAGAGAGTAGCATCATACTTTTCAATCAAAGAAGCAATTTCATAAGCACCCTTAAAAGCAACAAATTCTTCAATTTGTTGAACATCATAGTAAACACCCTTAGCGTATGAAGATATGATTCCATTATCAATAAACTCACATCGGTTGGGAAGGTGTTTCTTAGGGTTTTCAGAACAACAAGTAATATCATATATTTCACATGAATTCCAAGCATAGCATTGCAAACGATGAATTTGATCCAGTAAAAGTTTCCCTTTTTCAGATATATGGTGTCGCACATAACAAGCATGCTCATCTAAAGATTTGCCCTCAACTAAGCTAGTTGGGGTTTTGCTACGTCTTGAGCTTGCGTTGGTTTTTCCCGAAGAGGAGAGGATGATGCAGAGTAGCTTAAGTATTTCCCTCAGTTTTTGAGAACCAAGGTATCAATCCAGTAGGAGGCCACGTGCAAGTCCCTCGTACCTACACAAAGCAAATAGCTCCTTGCAACCAACGCGAATAGGGGTTGTCAATCCCTTCACGGTCACTTACGAGAGTGAGATCTGATAGAGATGATAGATAATATTTTTGATATTTTTGGTATAAAGATGCAAAGTAAAAAATAAAAGGTAAAGTAAAAAAGCAAAGCAATAATAAAGCGTAGGAAGATTAATATGATGAAAATAGACCCGGGGGCCATAGATTTCACTAGTGGCTTCTCTCAAGAGCATAAATATTTTACGGTTGGGTGAGCAATTCTTGTTGAGCAATTGACAGAATTAAGCATAGTTATGAGAGTATCTAGGTATGATCATGTATATAGGCATCACGCCCGAGACAAGTAGACCGACTCACACTGCATCTACTACTATTACTCCACTCATCGACCGCTATCCAACATGCATCTAGAGTATTAAGTTAATGAAAACAGAGTAACGCCTGTAAGCAAGATGACATGATGTAGAGGAATAAATTCATGCAATATGATAAATACCCCATCTTGTTATCCTCGATGGCAACAATACAATATGTGCCTTGCAACCCTTTACATCCTTTGGGTAAGGACACATAAGATTGAACCCAAAGCTAAGTACTTCTCCCATTGCAAGAACTACCAATCTAAATGGCCAAACCAAACGGATAATTCTAAGGGACTTGCAAAGATAACTCAATCATACATAAAAGAATTCAGACAAGATTCAAATATTGCTCATAGATAATCTTGATCATAAACCCACAATTCATCGGTCTCAACAAACACACCGCAAAAAGAAGATTACATCGAATAGATCTCCACGAGAGAGGGGGAGAACATTGTATTGAGATCCAAAAAGAGAAAAGAAGCCATCTAGCTACTAACTATGGACCCGAAGGTCTGAGGTAAACTACTCACACTTCATCGGAGAGGCTATGATGATGATGTAGAAGCCCTCCATGGTGGAATCCCCTTAAGTGAACTCGGAACAAGCCCCAAGATGGGATCTAAATAAATCTGAGAAAAGTTGCGGCGGTGGAATTAGGTTTTTGGCTCCGTGTCTGGTAGTTTGAAGTGCGTGGGTATATATAGGAGGAAGAATGCGTCGGTGGTGGAGCCGGGGCCCACGAGGCGGGGCGTCCCTAGGGGGGCCCTCCACCCTCGTGGCCGCCTCGTGGCTGTCTTAACGGGGGGTCCAAGTTTCCTGGGTCTTATCTGATGAGAAAATCACGTTTCCAAAGATTTTATTCCGTTTGGACTCCGTTTGACATTCCGTTTCTTTGAAACACTGAAATAGGCAAAAAACAGCAATTCTGGGCTGGGCCTCCGGTTAATAGGTTAGTCCCAAAAATAATATAAAAGTGGAAAATAAAGCCCAATATAGTCCAAAACAATAGATAATATAGCATGGAGCAATCAAAAATTATAGAAACGTTGGAGACGTATCAGGTTTCAGCACGAGCACAAAGGGATCGAAGATGATACAAGTAAAAAGCTTCAGGAGTGTGATAGATTTTGAGTGGTTCTTCAACCATTGGTTCAGTAGGTACAACTAATTTTTTTGGTATTTTGTGTTTCCTACCCATAACTAAAGATAGAAAACAACTTAGAACAGAAAATAAAAATTACTTAGTGATAAAGCAAACAAGCACACACAAGAATATTCACCCCACGCTATGACTCCCGACAGCGGCCTTGAAAAAAGGTCTTGATAACCCACAAGTATAGGGGATCAATTGTAGCCTCTTCGATAAGTAAGAGTGTCGAACCCAACGAGGAGCTAAAGGTAGAACAAATATTCCTCAAGTTCTATCGACCACCGATACAACTCTCGCACGACACTTGACGCTCGCTTACGGAAACAAGTATGAAACTAGAAGTACTTTGTAGGTGTTTTTGGATAAGCTTGCAAGAAAGTAAAGAGCACGTAAATAAAAGCTAGGGCCTGTTTAAATGAAGACACAACTAAATTAGTAAAGTAGAGAGCTTGTTGTCACGAGAAAGTTATTTGTCCCTAGGCAATCGATAACTAGACCTGTAATCATTATTGCAATTATATTTGAGGGAGAGGCATAAGCTAACATACTTTCCCTACTTGGATCATATGCACTTATGATTGGAACTCTAGCAAGCATCCGCAACTACTAAAGATCATTAAGGTAAAACCCAACCATAGCATTAAAGCATGAAGTCCTCTTTATCCCATACGCAGCAACCCCCTTACTCGGGTTTGTGTTTCAGTCACTCACGCAACCCACTATAAGTGAATCATGAACATATTCCAACACCCTACAGAGGGAATCCCTCACGCTTGCGCGACACGGAGAGCACCATAGGACAGCACCAATAATAAAACATGCAACTCAAACCAATCTTGATCATCAAATAGCCCATAGGACAAAACAGATCTACTCAAACATCATAGGATAGCCATACATCACTGGGAAATAATATATAGCGTTGAGCATCATGTTTAAGTAGAGATTACAGCGGGTAAGAGAGAGGTTACACCGCTGCATAGAGGGGGGAAGAGTTGGTGATGATGGCGGTGAAGTTGTTGGTGAAGATGGCGGTGATGATGATGGCCCCGGCAGCGCTCCGGCGCCACCGGAAGCAAGGGGGAGAGGGCCCCCCTTCCTATTCTTCTTCGTTGACCTCCTCCCTAGATGGGAGAAGGGTTTCCCCTCTGGTCCTTGGCCTCCATGGCATGGGAGGGGCGAGAGCCCCTCCGAGATTGGATCTATCTCTCTGTCTCTCTCTGTTTCTGCGTTCCCAGATTCTACCCCTTCACTGTTTCTTTAATATCCGGAGATCCGTAACTCCGATTGCGGTGAATCTTTCGCCCAGATTTTTCTCGTAAAATTAGCTTTCTTGCGGCAAAAGAAGAGCGTCAACTGCCTTACAGGGGGCCCAGGAGAGTCCAGGGCGCGCCTGCCTCCCTGGGTCGCACCCCCTATCTCCTGGCCCCCTCGGGCACCGTCTCGCGTTGATTTTACTTCCGAAAAATCATAAATATTCGAAAATAATTCTCCATCCGTTTTTATCCCGTTTGGACTCCGTTTGATATGGGGTTTCTGCGAAACATAAAACATGCAACAGACAGGAACTGGCCTTTGGGCAATCGGATCAATATGTTAGATCCAAAAATAGTATAAAAAGTTGCCAAAAGTATATGAAAGTTGAAGAATATTGGCATGGAACAATCAAAAATTATAGATACGACGGAGACGTATCACCGGCCATCACATAGGGACGGGCCAATGGCGATGTCATAGCCCATTTGCTGCATCATGTACAAGACCCTGTTATCATACAAAGAAATGGGTAAAGATTCATGACCTTTGTTGAACACAAATATTTGTGCTGTATTTTTATTTTCACTTTCACCAACGTTTGAACAACGCGGCTCTTTTTGGGATTGTTTTATTCTGTATTATACCAAAGGAGGTAAAGGCGTAGGGAAATTAGTACCTTTCATGTCATGGGATTTGTTTATGACACGAAATATTGGGTCACCCTTCTTCCTTTGGTTGCTTGGTATATACTGATACGTCTTTTTCTTTGACGAGGATTCTACGACCTCCTTTTCTACCACATTTGACTCGGGTATTTTCCAGTATTTTGGCTTCTGCACCTTATCAACGGGCTCGAAGTAGAACTTTGCATCAGTATTTTGGCTTTTGCGCCACCATCCCCTTCATTTCCTTTGTTTTGGTTATTGCTCATCTGAATTCGAAGGGCTACGAGCTCGTCTTCCTTTTGCTGAAGTGCTGCCGTAAGGTTGGCTAATTGCTCTTCAACCGAACGAGTTTCATTCGCGGCTAGGACTTGTTCTGTATGCTCTGCACTATGGCGGAGTTCTATCTCATCTTCAGAAGGATAAGGGGTACTGTCTGATAGGGGATTATAAGACCCACCACAGCTGGACCCAAGTTCTTCATAATCTGAACCCTTTTGGCTTCGTGTCTTACGACGAGGACCTTCTATGACAGTTTTGTGTGCCTTCTTCCTCTTGAAATGTATTGATGTGGAGGATGTTTCGCTGGTCTTGTCTGATGCTGCCCTGACACCAACTGGCATTGCATGGAACACCTCGAATGGTTTATTCTTGGTCTGCTTACGAGAGGGCCATGGAGACAAGCTCGTGTCCACCTCATTTGATGGATTTGATAGCCACTTGTTCACTTTCGCCCGACTGTCCTCATCCGATGGAATGTGTTCTACCCCTTGGACCCTGCTTAACCCAGACCTTGCCCGTACTGCCCTTTCTCTTTCTTTGTACGCCGACCTTCTTGAACGGACACGAGCAGCTTGGTTCACATGCTCTTGATGTTCAGGATGTTGCTGAATGAAATCTTGGTACTCAGGTTGTTGGGCCAGGGCCTCCGCCAGTCGCATGGTGGCACCACCCTCATCGTTTTGTGATGTGGATGCACTGGGAAGCTGTGACCTTATTGCTTGACATATGCATTTAACAACATATGAATCATCTGTATTCTGAGCTTGGATCTTTGGACGAGTGTTTTTCCATCTCCCCTTGACAGACTTGCTCACATGAAAACGGTGCCGGCTCGCTGCATCTTGATCTACGGTAGCTGGAAGATCAGTCCAAGATCGACAGCCATTTCTCTGTCGCCGTTGATGTCGCACTGGATCAAACGAACCTTCAAAGGACTCCCGTAAGATGGGTGCTTCTTCAAATAGAGGAACTGATGGTGCAGATGTTGGATCTATGTGGCCTGTTTTGAGGTCACCAGATGTAAGGCACACTCCCTTCCATTCCAGGGAATGTTTTTTGCATTATTCCCAAGCATTCCTCACTAGGTTTATGGGCCAGTGAGGGGACAAACTCAGGAGCATTGGCTCGAAGTATATTCCGAGCGTTGGTGGGCCTTCCTGTTGAAGACGATGCTGACGGCAATATGACTGTGACGCCGCCTCTTTTCCCAGGTAGCTTGGAGTTGGGTGTCTTCACCATCTTCTCTTTTCCCTTGTAAACAAGTGGCGGAAACTCGGATTTCTCAAACACCACTTTCTTTCCCTTGTCCTTGAACTGCTGGCGGTCGGATGGTTCTGCTTCAACTATCTTTCCTTTCATTACTGACACTGGAGCATGATCAACCCTTCTTGCAAAACTCTGAGCAACCCTCTTTCTAGCAGCCCTCATCTTCCTCTTTGCAGACTTTGACAAAACAGGTGTGAACCCCTCCATTGGTGGAGAAGTGACTTCTTCTTGATCTGGTACAACTGGAGAGGCAGCAGTAGTCTTCCAACTTTCACTTAGTGAGGTCACGATAGGACCAATTGGCACATTAAGCCAAAGGTCACCGAAGCGAAGGGTCACAAACTGCTACACTTGGCTCTCCATACCTTCAAAATAAAGAAAGCCATATATTAGTTTTCTTTGAATTTTTTTGTATATGGGGACATAAGTTTTATGCTTTATGTACTATGGGAATTCATATGTTGCAATTCTATGTTGGAATTCAAAGATGGGAGGAGAAATATGTCCCACTGGGCGTGCCAGAATTTGATGACAGGAAAATGGCGGGCGTGAGAACACGCGCCCACGTCATTGATACAGAGTGAATAATTTAAATGCATAAATAAAATGGAGATCAAACATTGCAGGTACTTTATTTCCAGAACTCTTACATTTACATAAAAGATCATTAATTACATCTCCGTAGAGAAAACCCCTGATTAAGAATTCCAACTATCCTATTACATAGAATTGCATCACACGAGTACTACAAAATGTAGAAATAAAAGAAGACTACAAAATGTAGAAATAACAATCCTCCTCGCTGTCTTCGACGTCGGCGTACTCGGAGAGCCTTTAACTTTGTCTATGCTAACATATGCATTGCATAACATTCATGATTTGACAATGTTCATTCATATAGCTCGTTCATGCCTAGCACATTAACCATCGCGGACATATGGCGGTTGTCTTTTTTAGTCGTATGAAAATCTATTTAATGGTTAACTAGCCGGGCTAACGGGCGTGTGTGCAATATAGGGCATAACTCTTTTCATGAGTTAATTTTGATATGCATGTGATTTCTATGTGCATGCCTGAAACGGCAGAATATTTAGTTTACTTTATAGCAACGTATATAGCGTTGCACCGAGCCATCATATGCGATGGCTATATGAAATTTGGTGATCACATATTCAATCACACTATGTTATGTTCAGTGCAAGTGACATGGGCTATGACCCTAATTATCTTTTAGTTTTGTGGATGCCTTCACCTATATGAAAGGAATGCATGATTTAATTTTAATTTGTATGAGAGATTCTTTTATGACATATTGGTTATGCTTAAATACTAGTTTTGCTAGTCTCAAACATGTCATATATGGGCATGCGACTAAGTGAATCTAGTCAAATATTTATATGGGTTTGAATGAGAATATTTCTTTTATAAAGTTTCACTTCACTTGTTTTAGTACTAACATCATGTAGCAACTTCGTGCCCATATGTAGCATAACCAAATGAAGTGTCGGGACTCCTTCTTGCTTGTATTATCACCACGTAGCATAGATTGTATGCTTGTGGTGTAACCAAACAGAAGTATATATCAGTATATGTTTCGCATGGACACGATGAAGTATATGACAATTCTCAAAGCCTAGATATATGGCCCTAAACTATGAAGATCCAAAGTCATGTATATTGAGTTGTCATGGCTTTGTTTCACATGGGTTTTCACTAGTACAAAATCCGAGGGTATAATGCTACTTCTTGAGACTAATGAACATATAGACGCATGCTCCAAGTTTACACCCTATACTGATGCATTTAGGGGTCTAGCTAGACTATAAATTATATGGAAGGAACATGTGTGAATTTCCAACAAAATAGGACTTTATGAAACCAAATCAATATGAGCTTTATCTCTATTTCTATCCTTGATCTATATCAACATGGGATGCAAGATCACCATGAGACCAAATCAAGATGGACATATTTTTATTCTTGAATTGTATCAACATGGGATGCAAGACGCCATGAGACCAAAACAAGATGAGCATAATTTTTGGTCTTGACTTGTATCAACATGGAGATGCAAGATCACCATGAGACCAAAATAAGAAGAATTTTAGTTGCATCGTGTGCACTTAGTTTGCATCATTATAGGATTGAGCAGTGATATATGACCACTAGGCATGTCATGCATTATCTTGATTTGTATCAGCATGGGATCAAGATCGACATGAGACCGAATCAAGCACAAATTACTTGGGTAGCACCGAACTTATATGAGGTGTACGGTGAAAAAGAAGGATCATCAATGGGTATATTTTAACCTTGAATTGTATCAACATGGGATGCAAGATCACCATGAGACCAAAACAAGACGGAACATATTTTTATTCTTGAATTGTATCAACATGAGATGCATGATCCCACGAGACCAAAACAATTTTTTTTTCAAGAAGATATTTGATTGCGCATGGAGAAGGACTGCTCAGTACATATCTTACACGCAAGCAGTAATTATACAATACATCACTCAGGATGTGCGTACACATTCTGACATGTTATTTAGGCTAGTGCACTTCTCCGAGTTCCTACATGATGCGCACACAAACTACTTCTCTCCAAACCTATATACATATAAACATATTACACAAGCTGGTACATCGCACAGCTGCTAGGCGCATTCAGTCAGAGATGGTAAGGATTTCCCTCGGCCTGCCGAGGTAAGACCAGTGATCTTGGGGACTCAACCTCCTCCTCACTAATAGGCTCCACGCGAAGTGCTGAGTTGAGGAGCTGGTGCTTGGTAGTGACAGGTGGTGCAGCACGGACTGGACTAGGAGCAATGACTTGGTCAAACTCCTCAGTGGTAGGCAGGCGGCGAGCGGTGGCGAAGATGACAGGTGTATAGGATGCTGAGGACGAGACGTAAGTCAGTGGTTGTGCTGTGTGGAGGAGCTCCCTCCTGTTGGCGGAACAGCCACAGGCTGAGTCCATCTGAGCAGCCACAAGGTCGTCCACGAGGTTATCAAAGCTGCCTCAAGAGCCTTGAGATACTCAACAAACATCTCAATAGCCTCATCTCGCTCTCCCCTAGGGCAAGCGAATGCATAGTGACAAGTGTATGGCACGTGGCATGGGAGGTAGCGGTAGAGACGAGTCTTCATCGAAGGAAGAAAATCCCGGAGACGAGCTATCGCCTCCCGGGGAGCCATCTGCATGGCATGCCTCTCCGTAGGCATGGCCCTTCCCACAAATCAGAAGCGGCGTGACTCCGAACGCCCTCCCTTGAATTGCCATGACTTTGGTGCATAGACAGTGTCGCTGATCTTGTCTTTGGTAGAGTGTGAACACTGGACGAGCCGATGGCCCAATCGCGATCTTGACGATGGAGGTGAGGAGCTTGATAAACCCCTCAGGTACATTGGCGAACACCTGTGACTCACGGTCGCTGCTAGCCCTCTACAAAAGTAGACAAAAATTCCGAATAGTCAGATCTTAAATTTATGATGACTAACAGAAAATTGCTACGTTTTGCAAAATACTAAAATAGCACTTAAGATGCTAATAACCGATTAGCGATCGCACCTAGTGGTTTCCTACAGTCAGCCTGGCTCTGATACCAAGTTTGTCAGGACCGGTTTTTCAATAAAACATTTATTGAGAAGCGACTTATATTTCGATAGGAGAATCCTCCTTACTGGTAGACAAATCCTTGATACAGAAATCCAGAAGTACTAATATTATACAAGGTTGAGCTGAGGCTGCTCAACAATTTATTACAAGCACGCCGATATTGTACATAAAGACGGATATGACACAAGGGTATGGTGGCATAACTACTGACTCGTAATAATAGTGGGGGGATATGTCACAGTGGTTGACGTGACTCCTAAATCTTACGATCATCGGCGCGGAGTGGGGCTCGGTGATTTTATTCGAGTAGCGAGCGTATATGATACAAGTGACCAATTCCGGGATCGCCGCAGGGACTTTGGGACTCCTCTAGGCGTCGGACTCGCTATCGAACTCTTCATCCATAAGATCGTCTTCGTCAACATCTGGCCAAATCAACAAGCCAGGTGAGTACTTTGAATGTACTCGCAAGACAATTTGGACATGAGATATAACAATGCAAACATGATGCACATGAGCAGGTTAGCAATGCGCACTCAGATAATAAATTGCACTGTATGTAAAATAAAAGGGAAGTCAGGCGGTAGTCCTCCCGAAATCGAAAGTAGGAATAGCTGAAGACCGATCTGGTGTCTGAAGCGACGCCTCGAACGGTAAAATTAAATTAACATGCCGCAGTCGGGCGTCGGGGCGACACCACGTAAAGGGCTTATAATGAAAGTAAATGACAAGGATGCCACAGTCGGACGTCTGAGCGACATCACATAAAGGGCTTATATCAAAAGTAAATAACTAGAATGCCACCGTCGGATGTCTGAGCGACATCACATAAAGGGCTTATACCAAAAGTAAAAATAACAAGAATGCCACAGTCGGACGTCTGGGCGACATCACATAAAGGGCTTATATCAAAGGTAAATAACAAGAAGGCCACAGTCGGACGTCTGAGCGACATCACATCAAGGGCTTATATTTCAAGGGTAAATAACAAGAATGCCACAGTCAGACGTCTGAGCGACATCACATAAAGGGCTTATATTTCATCATTAAAATTCAAGTAGCGTATGAACTTAAATCATCCCAAGGAAATGCTCAGTACATAATAATAAATTTGTTAGTCCATCCACAGGAGTAACACTCATCCAAGTTACCACCCTTGTTTATTCACGGAGATTTTCACCGAGACCTTTGAGACCGATTTGAGGCAGACGTTGAGACCGACATCGACAACGACATAGATGAGTTAACCACAGTTTTTGACCATAGATACGGTTACTAGAAGGGTTTTGACTCTGCAGAGTTTGTACTCTTTAACCACAGCCAACGGATTTCAGTAGTCACAAAGGACTAGTTCCGTTTACGATATTTTAGAAGAAACACATCTAACCAGTTGTAACGCCCGGATAATTAGGCCACAGTAAAACTCTCCTGATGATGCCATGTCATCTATGTTACTGTTGCTAATTAAGTGGTAGTTCAAAAACATTGCAAATTCAAAAATGAATTAGCGACAAACACCCAAAGTTTTTCAAAAGTCAAAACAAAAATGTTCGGGGGGTGCCAAATATTGCATAGGTAATTATAGTGAAGTAAACACATTTTTAGAAAATGATTAAATACTTTAAAATGAAATAAAACAGAAAAGAAAAATATAGAAAAGAAAGAAAGAAAGAAAGAGAAAGGAAAACCCCCCCAGACCCCCCTGGGCCAACTGGCCCAGCGAACCCAGCCGACCGGCCTAGCTGGCCGGCCTCCCCGCTGTCTCCTTCCTGTTCCCCGACCGGGTCAGGAGCAGAGGCGCCACCGGACCCCCTCACCGGCGTCGAGGAGAGGATAAGGCCGACACGCCTTCGCCTCCTCGATCCCTCCTCCCACTCGCCCCCACTCTCGCCCTCGGTTCCTGCACCTCTCAATTCCCCCTCACATCCACCTCGCCACTCCCCTCGTTCCCCACCGCAACCAAGCGCCGCCATGGCCTCGCCGCCGTAGAACTCGCGGCCACCGCGACCTCCAAGCCTCTCCGACGTGTCCGCTCGCTCCGCCTCCCTCGACTACGCCTCCCGTCATGGCGGGGCCGGGGCGCCCCGAACGCTGCCCCGGCCTCGTCTTATTCCTCGGATCCCCGGAGCATCTTCGACGAGCGCCGTCGACTCTGGTGCTACTAAACCACCACGGGCTATCTTGCGTGCCGCACGGTGAGCTTCTCCTCCCCCTGTTGCTCCTCGTTGGCCCCCTAGCGCTCTGTAGCCAGCTGCCGCCTTTGCTGAGCTCTGGTCGCCGCCATGCACTACATCGTCGCGGCCATAGACGGCGTTGATCTCGTTCGGGCCCAGCATCGAGCTCCTGCGAGCCCTACGCGCGCGCACTAGCCTCCCCGTGCCTCCTAGTGTGTTTCCCGTCGGGGACCCGACTGCGCCGCCGCCTGCGCGCGTCGCCGGCGCTCTTCCGGTGACCAAATGGTCACGGGCGAGCCCTTGTGCTCGGTAGCGTCGCGCAGCTCCACCCTAGCCTTCCCGTTAGCCCCGAAGCGCGCTGCGTCGCCGTCTTCGTCTCACGCCAGAACCACCTCGCCGCCGTCGAGCCTGTAGCGCTCGACTCTGACCACCACAGCCTCTGCAACCACCACCATTCGCTCCGTCGTCGTCTTGCCGTTCGAATGCGACCGGTCCCGCCCATTTTGGTGGCCCTCTGAGCGAAACCGGCCTTCGCCCAAGCGGCGCCGCGCAACGAACTTCACGGCGTCAACGCTGATGTGGCATATACGCCTCGGCCGACGCCTTGGGCCCCACCGCCCGTTTAAATAACTAAAACGATTTTATAAATAAAAATAATTAAATTAGTCTAAGCACTCACTGACAGGATGGGCCCACACCCTTAATTAACCCAATTAATTAGTCTAAACCCGCCTGTTAGTACCCTGCCAATGACATGAGGGTCCCACTGGACCCACCTGTCTGGTTTGACTGGTCAGCCGACCTGTTGACCAGCTGACGTCAGCATTGCATCATGCTGATGTCATAATTCCTTTTTGTTAAATAAGTAAATTCCAATAAATGATTTAAATCTTTAGAAAATCATATCTTTTAATCCGTAACTCGGATGAAAATACTTTCTACATGAAAGTTGCTCAGAACGACGAGACGAATCGGGATATGCAGCCCGTTCGTCCACCACACACCCCTAGCATACCGAACACGCAACTTTCCCCCTCCTGTACATCTGCCCGAGAACGCGGAACCAAGGGATACTTTCCCGGATATTTCCCCCCTTCGCCGGTATCACCTACTACCGCGTTAGGGCATGCCTAGCATCACACATTGCTTTGTCATGCATCATTATGCATCTGTTTGCATTGTATTCATTGTTACTTCCCCCTCTTCTTCCGCTAGACACCGAGACCGACGCGGCCGCTACTGCAAAGACGACTACGGTGTTGACGACCCCTCTCTCTTGCCAGAGCAACCAGGCAAGCCCCCCCCCCCTTGATCACTAGATATCGCCTAGTCTCCTCTATACTGCTTGCATTAGAGTAGTGTAGCACGTTACTGCTTTCCGTTATTCCTATCCTGATGCATAGCCTGTCTTTGCTACTTCTATTGATACCTTTACCTGCAATCCTACTTGCCTAGTATAGGATGCTAGTATTTCCATCTGTGGCCCTACATTCTTGTCCGTTTGTTGTGCTATACTATCGGGTCATGATCACTCGGGAGGTGATCACGGGTATATACTTTATACTTATACATGATATGTGTGGTGATTAAAGACGGGTCGGCTCGTAGGAGTACCCGCGAGTGGATCTTTGTGGCTGAGCGACAGGGCAGGTTGAGACCACCTCGGAGAGAGGTGGGCCTGGCCCTGTTCGGCGTTCGCGGATACTTAACATGCTTAACGTGATCTTGGTATTTGATCTGAGTCTGGCTACTGGCCTATACACACTAACCAACTACGTGGGAACAGTTAAGGGCACTCGGCGTCGTGGTATTAGCCGAAGCCTTCGTGACGTCGGCCGAAAGCGGCTGCCACGGATTGGAACGTAAGCCTGCTCTTGTATTAAGGGGCTAGTTACGCTTTGGCCGCCCTCGCATAGCGCAGGTGTGATAAGGGCGATGGGCCTGCACTGTCAGGCGCTTAGGTTTAGACCGGCGTGCTGACCTCTCTGTTGGCCTATGTGGGCCTGCGACGTGTTGATCTTCCGAGGCCGGGCATGACCCAGGAAAGTGTATTCGGCTAAATGGGATCAAGCGTGTTGGGCTATGTGGTGCACCCCTGCAAGGAAGTTAATCTATTCGAATAGCCGTGATCTTCGGTAATGTGACGACTTGGAGTTGTACCTTGACCTTATGACAACTAGAACCGGATACTTCCTAAAACACACCCTTCCAAGTGCGAGATACAACCCGGTGATCGGCTCTCTAACAGGCGGCGAGGAGGGATCCCGGGTAGGATTATGCTACGCGATGCTACTTGGAGGACTTCAATCTACTCTCTTCTACATGCCGCAAGACGGAGGCTGCGAGCGTAGTCTTGACGGGATTAGTTATCCCCTCTTATTACGGCATTCTGCGATTCGGTCCAATCGATATGGCCCTTTACACATATACCCATGCATATGTAGTGTAGCTCTTTGCTTGCGAGTACTTTGGATGAGTACTCACGGTTGCTTTCTCTCTCTTTTTCCCCCTTTCCTTTCTACCTGATTGTCGCAACCAGATGTCGGAGCCCAGAGCGAGCGCCCTGTCGGCGCATTTACTCCTACTATTGGAGGTGCCTACTACTACGTGCAAACCCCGACGCATTTACCGGGAGTAGTTTAGGAGGATCGAGGCGGAGGCATGCGCCTCTTTCGAATTGTATCCCAGTTTGTGCTAGCCATCTTATGGCAACTTGTTTAACTTATATGCGTACTCGAGATATTGTTGTTTCACGACTTCGTCTATGATCGAGCACTTGTATTCGAGCCCTCGAGGCCCTCGGGTTGTATTATGATGCTTGTATGACTTATTTTATTTTAGAGTTGTGTTGTGATATCTTCCCGTGAGTCCTCGATCTTGATCGCATTACTGCGTTTGCGTGTATGATTAGTGTACGATTGAATCGGGGCGTCACAAGTTGGTATCGAGCCATTGCTGTAGGACTCCCCCTTCCACACTCCTTGGCCGAAGTCGAGTCTAGACATTGCAAAAACTTTTACTAACATGGTTGTGTGTCTTACAGGCCCACGTCGCCATTGGGTGGTACTAGGATCTTTTACTCCTCGACCTTTACTCTAGGACTCTGAACTCTCTTCTACTCAGGTTAAACGAATTTACTAACTAACACTAGGATCCCGTGACCACATTCACCCCAAAGTTGGATAAAGCCATAGTTATTCCTTAGAATAGTATTTTGAACAATTTCCCCACTGTCATTTGACTCCTTTGAAAAATCTTTGCTTTTAGATGGAACCCACGAGGCAGGTCGTGCGCCACACGATGACCATTGGTGCCTCGGGATCACCTGCCGTGCTAGATGAGATGATGACCTAGCTGGGTTATCGCTGGCACCCTGAGTACACCGTCTATGAGGAGTACCAGGACTTTAACCAGGAGCAGTACCGTGCCATCGTCCACCTCTACTCTCGGGAGTATGACTCCACTACTGTGCTGCACACCGCTCAATGTGTTGGAGTGACCATCGATATGGCAGTTCATGATGCTGCTTATGCTACTCTGACCCGTCTTCGTGGAGAGTATCGGGAGTTGGACACCTCCCCTTCGTGCACATTGATATCGCATCTGATGTTGGTGCGGAGGGTTACTACACTGCTGCCTACTCCACTGTCACCCGAGAGCCCTTCTACCATCAGAACTTGGTTCTGCATGCTGATGGGCTGGATCGAGCTAACCGAGCTCTTCACCACGAGTTGTACACCACCCGTCAACACCTTCACCGTGCTCTGACATTGTTGCACCCCTTTGTCCGATCTAGAGAGCTGCCGCGTTCTGCGATCTACCGGCCAGACCGTGATGCCCTGTGGTGTCGGTTGGCGGATGTGGGAGGCTACTCTCCGCACTTGGTCCTCTTCTACCTCCACGAGCATCGGGTTCTGCACTGGAGTATCTGCGGACCCCGAGTTCTTGGCGTGGAGTTCCGATGCCACACTACCAGCTTTCAGGCTACTGACTACCTCCATGATACCGCGTGGGACCGATGTAGGCTTGCTTGTTAGTGTTAGGTGCATTCGCCGCGAGCCTGCGTGCCGCCTATGATGTTTTAGTCTATGTACTGGACTCTGTGTACTGAACTCTATGCATGACCCCTTTTGTAAGTTATGCTGACTACTATGTAGTAGCTATCGTGCTCCTTCCATTATGCATGATTCATCATGAATGATTCTTGTCTTTGCAAATTTCTCAATCTTTGAACTACCCTGTTATATATTAGCAGGATGGTTAGACCAGGTGGTGGTAATTAGTGGCGAACGCCCCACCACCGCCTGAGTACATGGCTGGAATGATCCAACAGCTCGAGATGAATCACCAGTTCATGGAGAATATAATGGCTCAGTTTCCTCGCCCCAATATGAACCAGCAGCCAGCCCAGTAACTCTGCAGGATTTCATGTGCCTCAACCCAAGTGTGTACCGCAGCTCAATTAAGCCTCTGGATGCTGATGACTAGCTCCGTGACATCACCTATGAGATGGAGTCTGCTGATGTAGCCCCTGCTAGCTTTGTCACCTTTGCTTCCTTCTTCCTGAAGGGGCCTGCATCTCAATGGTGGGACAGCCACAGGCGTACTCTGCCAGCTGGAACAATCATCACCTGGCCAGACTTCCAAGCTGCTTTCCGTGCCCGCTTCATTCCTCAGGGAGTCATGGACCGGAAGAAGCGTGAGTTCCGCAACCTCACCCAAGGCAACAAAACTGTTGAAGCTTATCAGCGGAAGTTTCTGGACTTGTCCCACTATGCTGAAGAGGACATTGCAACTGATGCCCGTAGATAGGAGAAGTTCCGTGACGGCCTTCAAGCTGACATCAAGCTCGCACTGCTAGTGCATGACTTTACTGATTTCGCCACCTTGGTGAACAAGGCGATCAATGTCGAAACTGGTCTACAGGAATACCAGAGCTCTCACAGGCGCAATCGTGACACAGGCTCATCTTCGGGCCCGCCCTCGCAGAAGCGTAAGATATGGATTCCCAACAACATGTACCAGCCAACTGCACCTGCCCCAAGGCAGAGCTATGCTGCACCTCGTCTGCCTACTCCTCCAACTAGGCAGCCATGGCTTCCAGCTCCACCACCCCAAGCTCCTGTTCCCACTCCCAATAATGGTATGTGCTACAAGTGTGGTCAACCAGGTCACCGTGCTAGGGATTGCAATCAGAATCAGAATCAACTGGCACTTCCAGCAACTGGCCGTGGAAGCAACCAGCCCCACAACAACAATGCCAAGCCTTATGGTCGAGTTCATGCCAACCACGTTGATCTGAACGAAGCTCAAGACCAGCCTGCTACTGTGATGGGTACACTCCTCATAAATTCAGTACCAACATCCGTTTTATTTGATACAGGTGCATCGCATTCATTCATGTCTGAAGATTTTGCATTCATGCATGGCATTAAAAGTGAAGACATGAACACTTCGCTATTAGTGCACACCCCTGCGGGCCAATGTCGAACCTCCATGATTTGCAACGATGTCCCCGTTGAAATCGAAGGACTGTAATTCCTTGTCTCCCCCATCGTACTGAAGTCATGTAGCATTGACCTCATTCTGGGAATGAATTGGTTAAAGGCGCATACTGCGTCTATAGTTTGCGCCACTAAGACCGTCCATCTGCTACACCCTTCAGATGAAATAGTTACTTACCAAGCTCATCTGGTGCAAAATGCCGAGGCACGGCTTTATGCCTTGAATGCATTGAACACTGCACCACTCGAGGGTATTGAAAACATTCTCGTCGGCGTGAATTCCTCGGCGTCTTTCCTGAAGAACTTCGAGGATTCCCCTGCTAGAGCTGTCGAATTCGTCATCGACTTGAAACCAGGCACCACTCATATAGCCAAACGACCCTACAAGATGCCGCCGCATGAACTCCTTGAGCTTAAGGAGGAAATTGACAAGCTCTTCGCAGTGGTTTCATTCGCCCAAGTTGCTCTCCTTGGGGAGCACCTTCTCTCTTTGTCAAGAAGAAGGATGGGACAAACCGATTGGTCCAAGACTACCGTCCTATAAACCAAGCTACCATTCAGAATAAGTATCCTTTTCCTTGGATCAATGATCTGTGTGATCAATTGGCTGGTTCGTCAGTGTTCTCTAAACTCGACTTGAGGTTGGGTTACCACTAGATCCGTGTTCGTGAAGAGGATATCCCAAAGACCGCCTTTGTGACTCGATATGGTTCATACGAGTACACCATCATGTCTTTCGGCTTAACCAATGCTCCAGCCACCTTCTCTCGCTTGATGAACTATATATATTCATGGATTACCTCGACAAGTTCGTCGTGGTTTATCTGGATGATATCCTGGTATTTTCCAAGAACGAACAAGAACATGCTGAACATCTTCGTCTTGTGCTGGAAAAGCTACGAGAGCATCAGCTATACGCCAAGTTCTCCAAATGTGAATTCTGGCTTCCCGAAGTAACCTATCTCGGGCATGTCATCTCTAAGGATGGTATTGCCGTCAACCCTGAACGAGTCCAGGCTATTCTTGATTGGACTCCTCCGAAGAACGTTAAGCAAGTCAGAAGTTTTCTCGGTCTCGCTTGACTA
Organism: Aegilops bicornis; assembly: GCA_021605145.1. Taxonomy (NCBI): domain Eukaryota; kingdom Viridiplantae; phylum Streptophyta; class Magnoliopsida; order Poales; family Poaceae; genus Aegilops; species Aegilops bicornis. The sequence continues at coordinate 109,381,679 of CM038671.1, forward strand.
TTGTCGCCGATTCGTCGAGAACTTCTCCAAGATCGCCAGCCTCGACTAACTTTGTTGCATAAGGGCGTCAAGTTTCAATGGACAGACAAATGTCAGGAAAGCTTCCAGGCACTCAAAGACAAGTTGACTTCTGCCCCAGTACTAGCTCCACCTGATACTAAGAAGGACTTCGTCATTTACTGCGACGATTCCCGTCAAGGATTAGGCTGTGTCCTAGTGCAGGAGCGCAAAGTGGTTGCTTATGCCACTCGGCAATTGCGCCCTCACGAAGAGAACTACCCAGTTCACGACCTCGAACTTGCTGCTGTCTTTCATGCACTGAAGCAGTGGCGACATTACCTTCTCGGTAATCGTTGCGAGATCTTCACCGACCACCAAAGTCTGAAGTATCTGTTTACTCAGCCATACCTGAACCTCCGTCAGCAGAGATAGATGGAGATTGTTGCAGACTTTGACTTGGGTATTTCCTATACACCAGGCAAGGCTAATGTAATGGCTGATGCCTTGAGCCGCAAGTCTTACTGCAACCACCTCCAGATTCACAAAGTTCATCCCTCACTTGTTGAAGAATTTAGAAAGCTGAACCTCCATATTGTTCCTCCGGGTGCACTCGCTCCCCCTCCTGAGGAGTTTCGCAAGATGAATCTCCGTGTTGTTTCCCAGGGTTCCCTCTATACCCTAGCTGTCAAACCCGATCTCGTGAGCTCCATCAAGACAATACAGGGATATGACTCTGAAGCCCACAAGATTAAGCGCTACCTCAAAGAAGGAAAGCCCTCATTCTTCACTATTGCTGATGATGGCGCCTTGTACTTCAAAGGCTGCCTAGTGGTGCCGTGTAAGGAGAAAAACCTGAATATGACTCAGAAAGTTATGAAAGAAGCTCATGATACGCCTCTATGTATCCATCCTGGTAGTACAAAGATGTACCAGGACATTAAATCAAAGATTACGGTGGTCTAACATGAAGCAAGACATTGCTCGCTATGTTGCTGAGTGTGACATTTGCCGTCGTGTCAAAGCAGAACATCAAAGGCCTGCTGGAACTCTGCAACCTATCTCTATTCCTGAATGGAAATGGGACCATGTTGAAATGGACTTCGTCACTAGATTTCCCAAATTGCAAAAAGGTAATGATGCTATTCTTGTCGTCATTGACCGGCTTTCTAAAGTTGCACATTTTCTGGCGGTTAAAGAAACGATCACTGCTAGTCAGCTTGCAACTCTCTACATGTCCAGAATTGTTTCGCTTCACGGTATTCCACTGGTTATGAGTTCAGACCGTGGCAGCTTATTCACTTAAAGATTCTGGGCAAGTTTCCAAGAAGCTATGGGGACTCACTTATCTTTCAGTACTGCGTTTCATCCACAGTCACAAGGGCAAGTTGAACGTGTCAACCAAGTTCTCGAAGACATGCTTCAAGCTTGTGTTATTTCCTTGGGCAAGAAATGGGAGGAATCTCTCCCGTATGCTGAGTTCTCTTATAACAATAGCTATCAAGCTAGTCTGAAGATGGCCCCCTTCAAAGTGTTATATGGACAAAAGTGCCGAACCCCTCTGAACTGGTCAGAAACTGAGGAACGTCCACTCTTTGGTCCGGATATTATCCAACATGCCGAAGAACAAGTCCGCATTATTCGCGAGAATCTCAAGACTGCTTCAACACGCTAAAAGAGTAATTATGACCGTCATCATAAAGACATGGTCTATCAACCGGGCGAAAAGGCCTATCTTGAGTTACACCAATGAAGGGTGCACACCGCCGGATCAAGGGAAAGCTAGCTCCCCGCTATATTGGTCCTTTCACTATTCTCGAGAGGTGTGGAAAAGTGGCATATCAACTGGAGCTTCCGTCGAACCTTTCTCAGGTTCACGATGTGTTCCACGTGTCACAACTGCGACGCTGCTTCAAGGACCCAAGCCGAGCAGTGGACCATGAAGTGCTCGAATTGCAACAGGACCTCTCCTATAAAGAGCATCCGGTCCGCATTCTCGACCAAGCTGAACGCCGCGCACGCCAGAAGGCGATCAAGTTCCTCGAAGTCCAGTGGTCGCACCATTCTGAAGATGAAGCCACTTGGGAACGCGAGGATCGCCTGCGTGATGAATACCCCGCACTGTTTCCTTCTACCTTCTAAATCTCGGGACGAGATTTCTTGTAGTGGAGGAGATTTGTAACGCCCGGATAATTAGGCCACAGTAAAACTCTCCTAATGATGCCATGTCATCTATGTTACTGTTGCTAATTAAGTGGTAGTTCAAAAACATTGCAAATTCAAAAATGAATTAGCGACAAACACCCAAAGTTTTCAAAAGTCAAAACAAAAACGTTCAGGGGGTGCCAAATATTGCATAGGTAATTATGGTGAAGTAAACACATTTTTAGAAAATGACTAAATACTTTAAAATGAAATAAAACAGAAAAGAAAAATAAAGAAAATCAAGAAAGAAAGAGAAAGGAAACCCTCCCCAACCCCCACAGGCCAAGCTGGCCCAATAACTCCAGCCGACTGCCCGGTGACCGCCCGCCTCCCCTGCCGTCTCCCTTCCTGTTCCCCCGACCCGGGTCAGAACAGGACGCGTCGCCACCGGACCCCCTCACCGGCGTCGAGGAGAGGATAAGGCCGGCACACCTTCGCCTCCTCAATCCCTCCTCCCACTCGCCCCCACTCTCGCCCTCGGTTCCTGCGCCTCTCCCTTCCCCCTCAAAACCACCTCGCCACTCCCCTCGTTCCCCACCGCAACCGAGCGCCGCCATGGCCTCGCTGCCGTAGAACTCGCGGCCACCGCAACCTCCAAGCCTCTCCGACGTGTCCGCTCGCTCCGCCTCCCTCGACTACGCCTCCCCGTCACGACGCAGGACGCCGGGCGCCCCCGAACGCTGCCCCGGCCTCGTCTTCTTCCTCGGATCCCCGACGCATCTCCGACGAGCGCCGTCGACTCTGCTGCTACTAAACCACCACGGGCCATTTTGCGTGCCGCACGGTCAGCTTCTCCTCCCCCTGCTGCTCCGCGTTGGCCCCCTAGCGCTCTATAGCCAGCTGCCGCCTTTGCTGAGCTCTGGTCGCCGCCATGCACTACACCACCGCGACCACAGACGCCGTCGAGCTCGCTCGGGCCCAGCATCGAGCTCCTACGAGCCCTACGTGCCCGCGCACTAGCCTCCCCGTGCCTCCTAGCGTGTTTCCCGTCGGGGACCTGACTGCACCGCCGCCTGCGCGCGTCCCCGGCGCCCTTCCGGTGACCAAATGGTCACGGGCGGCCTTGTGCTTTCGGCGCTGTCGCGCAGCTCCACCCTAGCCTTCCCGTTAGCCCCGAAGCACACTGCGTCGCCGTCTTCGTCTCACGCCCGAACCACCTCGCCGCCGTCGAGCCTGTAGCGCTCGACTCTGGCCACCACAGCCTCCGCAACCACCACCATTCGCTCCGCCGTCGTCTTGCCGTTCGAATGCGACCGGTCCCGCCCATTTTGGTGGCCTACAGACGAAACCCGACGCTCGCCCAAGCCGCGCCGCCGCGAAAACGAACTCGCCGGCGTCTAAACGCCGGCCAGCTGACGTGGCATGCGTGGGGTCCACCACAGGTCGCGCCGGTGGGTCGAGGGCCCGATTGACCATTGACCAGGTCAGCGGCCGACGTGGCATATACGCCTCGCTAACGCCTGGGCCCCACCGCCTTTTTAAATAACTAAAACGATTTTATAAATAAAAATAATTAAATTAGTCTAACACACACATCGTGGATGGGCCCACGCCTCTTAATTAACCCAATTAATTAGTCTAAACCCCCCGTTAGTACTCTCGCCACGACATGAGGGTCCCACTGGACCCACTGCTCTGGGTTTGACTGGTCACCGACCTGTTGACCAGCCGACGTCAAGATTGCATCATGCTGATGTCATAACTCCTTTTGTTAAATAAGTAAATTCCAATAAATGATTTAAATCTTTAGAAAATCATATCTTTTAATCCGTAACTTCCGGATGAAAATACTTTCTACATGAAAGTTGCTCGTAACAGCATTTAGACGAATCCGGATATGCAGCCCGCTCATCTGCCACACACCCCTAGCATACCGAACACGCAACTTTCCTCCTGCATTCTCGGTACCTCGAGAACGCGAACCCCGGGATACTTTCCCGGATGTTTCCCCCCTTCGCCGGTATCACCTACTACCGCGTTAGGGCACGCCTAGCATCACGCATTGCTTTCTCATGCATCATTATGCATCTGTTTGCATTGTATTCATTGTTTGTTCCCCCTCTTCTTCCGCTAGACACCGAGACCGACGTCACCGGTACTCAAAGACGACTACGGTGTTGACGACCCCTCTCTCTTGCCAGAGCAACCAGGCAAGCCCCCCCCCCCCCTGATCACCAGATATCGCCTACTCTCCTCTATACTACTTGCATTAGAGTAGTGTAGCATGTTACTGCTTTCCATTTTTCCTATCCTGATGTATAGCCTGTCTTTGCTAGTTCTGTTGATACCTTTACCTGCAATCCTACTTGCCTAGTATAGGATGCTAGTATTTCCATCTGTGGCCCTACATTCTTGTCCGTCTGCTGTGCTATACTATCGGGCCGTGATCACTCGGGAGGTGATCACGGGTATATACTTTATACTTATACATGATACATGTGGTGATTAAAGACGGGTCAACTCGTAGGAGTACCATGAGTGGATCTTTGTGGCGGAGCGGCAGGGCAGGTTGAGACCACCTAGGAGAGAGGTGGGCCTGGCCCTGCTCGGGCGTTCGCGGATACTTAACAAGCTTAACGAGATCTTGGTATTTGATCCGAGTGCATCTTGGCCTATACGCACTAACCAACCACGTGGGAACGATTATGGGCACTTTCGGCGCCGTGGTATCGGTAGAAGCCTTCGTGGACGTCGGCTGGCCGAAGCGGCTGCGCCGGATTGGAAGGTAAGACCGCTCTTGTATTAAGGGGGCTAGTTTACGCTTTACCGCCCTATAGAACGCAAGTGTGCTAAGGGCGATGGGCCCAAAGCCCTGGCGCTTAGGTTTAGACCGGTATGCTGACCTCTCAGTTGGCCTAGGTGGGGCTGCGACGTGTTGATCTTCCGAGGCCGGGCATGACCCAGGAAAGTGTGTCTGGCCAAATGGGATCAAGCGTGTTAGGATATGTGGTGCACCCCTGCAGGGAAGTTAATCTATTCGAATAGCCGTGATCTTCGGTAACAGGACGACTTGGAGTTGTACCTTGACCTTATGACAACTAGATCCGGATACTTAATAAAACACACCCTTCCAAGTGCCAGATACAACCCGGTGATCGCTCTCTAACTTGGCGAGGAGGAGATCGCGGGTAGGATTATGCTATGCGATGCTACTTGGAGGACTTCAATCTACTCTCTTCTACATGCTGCAAGGCGGAGGCTGCCGTAAGCGTTGTCTTGACGGTGATTAGTTATCCCCTCTTATTCGGCATTACGCGATTCGGACCACCAATATGGCCCTTTACACATATACCCATGCATATGTAGTGTAGTTCCTTGCTTGCAAGTACTTTGGATGAGTACTCACGGTTGCTTTCTCCCCCTTTTTCCCCATTTCCTTTCTACCTGGTTGTCGCAACCAGATGTCGGAGCCCAGGAGCCAGACGCCACCGTCGACGATGACTCCTACTACGCTAGAGGTGCCTACTACTACGTGCAGCCCGCTGACGACGACCAGGAGTATTTTAGGAGGATCCCAGGCAGGAGGCCTGCGCCTCTTTCAATCTGTATCTAAGTTTGTGCTAGCCATCTTATGGCAACTTGTTTAACTTATGTATGTACTCAAATATTGTTGCTTCCGCTGACTCGTCTATGATCGATCACTTGTATTCGAGCCCTCGAGGCCCCTGGCTTGTATTATGATGCTTGTATGACTTATTTTATTTTAGAGTTGTGTTGTGATATCTTCCCGTGAGTCCTCGATCTTGATCGCATACGCTTATGCGTGTATGATTAGTGTATGATTGAATCGGGGCGCCACACCAAGACACACCCATTCCACATTCCGCCGCCAGAATCACCCTAGGCAACGTTCAAGAAAAACTCTAAGACGGGGAGGTCACAACCTCGAATAGCATGGGATCAAATTTATATCACGCTCTCTAAGGGGTGCCCCCCTCTCGGTCCCAACCGGAAACACCCATGCCTCCTGACCGGATGACGGGCTTTAATCCAGGGCCATGGAACCCTCATCACGGTCCCTCTGTTTAGTGTGTACAAGGAAATAGGTTTGCAACTTACTAAACCGCACTCTTTGCAGAAAACATGTGGCAGCACGAAGGGGAAAAATGAACGAGATCGAGACCTGATCCACGTTACACTGGAGTTAGACGGTTGACGTAAGACTGGCATACCACAACAATACCATCTTACCACCTTCATTTCACCACATGATCGTGTTGTCTTCCATCAAATGAATACACCAAGTTTCGAAGCTCACATGTATTGGCCTTGCATGCAATATAATACTCACAATTGCTTATATGAATATGCCATGAAATAAATACTGAAGCAAACATGCAAAACACTCATCATATCAAAGGTTCAAACATGCTTGCCTGGTTCAGAGTAGTCGGAGTCTAGCTCGATGAAGTTTGCGGTTCCGTCACCTCCTCCGGTATCTACGGTATAAAGAAAACGCGTACTAACGTAAATACCATGTGTGCACCAAAAAGTGTTCCAAATATTTTTCAAATAAATATGATAAAAAATTAGACAGAAAAATAAAGATGACAGAAAAAGAATCAGTTTAAAATCACCTTCTGTTAAAAAGTTATAAGGGTTTTAGCCCAGGGACTAATCTATAATGAAACAGAAAACTCCCAGGGGCTAGATCAGAAAAAGACAGAAACCGCTTCAGTTTAGAAAGTGTATTTTGCCCGAAGGCGTTTTCAGAAAACGGTTTGAAAAAGAGAAAACGCTGATGATTGGGTCCCACCCGTCAGGTTTGACTTTCAAACCAGAGTGCACCGGTGCCCGAGGGCCGCGGTGGTCGCCGGCGGCGATCCACGGCGAGGTAGGGGTAAAGGAGGGTACCAACGGACTCACGGTGCTCTCCCGCGTCTGAGGGTGGTGGAGTTGGTCGTCGGCGAGCACCACGTCGACGGCGGCCCCAACTCCGGCGGACGGTGGTTCAGGCGTTGGTGGATCTCGCCGGGAAGGGCTGCAAAAGTCGAATTGGGGTTCGGGTTAGAGTATTGGGTGTAGTAGGAGGCGATTGGCATGGTCTGGGAGGCGGGTGTGGTCTTACCAGAGTGAATCGTGCCGGAGCCCGAGGCGGATCAGGGCGGCCGGAGTCGAGGAAGAAGACCTCCCCGAGGTCCTCCTAGTGGCTAGGCGGGGCTCTGGTGAGGTGGAGGAGTGGTGCTGGGTCGAGAACGAGCTCGAGGGCTCCTTTTATAGCCGGTCCGAGGCGGTGGCCGAGAACGGGATAACTCCGGCGATGATTACGGCGAGGCAGTGGTCGGTCAGGTGATTTAGGGGGCTAGGCATCATCGCGATGGTCTACTGGTTCCGTTCAAGGGTTAAACTTGGCCTGACTTGGGTGGTACTCCAAGTTCCCAACGGAACAGCCTCACGGGCATGTCGGCGGCAGAGAGCGCGCTCTGCGCCTCTCAGGCCACAGCGACGGTGCTGCAGTGTGCACAGGGGAGGGGATGGCCATGCGTAGGCTTCCGGTGGTTTGGGCGGTGCTGCACGGCGCCGAAAGGCAGGGCTGGCCCCTGTTGGCCGCCACGGGTGGCTCTGCCACCGCAGAAGACCCCGGCGATGAGGTGCCACATCGCCACCGACACTTGCGCCCGTCCAAGCGATCATGCGGTGCTCTGGATAAGAAGAAGGAGCTGTGAGCAATGATCCAAAGTGGCTACTGGTGAGATTGTCGATGGGTTCTGACGAAAATGACGCCGCCGACTGAATCTGAACACTGAAACTGAACTTTTCCGAATTTTGCTAGAAAACAGTGCATGCCAGGTGTTCGATGAAATGTTTTTGGCATGCGGAAATTTCTTCTGGAGTTGATCTTTTGTGAGGTGACCTCTGAATGCACCTGGGGGCTGCCTGATTTATCTCATAATTTTTGGAGAAGAAAAATATTGAATTTCACCAAAAATGGCAGATCTGGTCCAAACTTGCAGCAAGCAAAATTTGAAAATTTTGAACTGTGGACAAGTGGATCTTGATGGATCTAGGTTGGGGGTACTAAGGACTAGTCAGAGGAGTTTGTCTGGGACCAAAAATCAAAAGGAAACTTGTAGTTCCTTTGTAAGTCACCTAGGTCCAAAAAAAGACAGAAATTGTTTTGAGGATAAAACAAAATAGAATAAAAATCATAATTGGGTTGAAACTTGCTGGAGTTGGATATTTGACTTGATCCAAGGTAGGGAGGTAGGTTTAGAAGAAAATCTTCAACCTAGGTCAGGGTAAGAGAAATTTTTTTAAGAAGGAAAGGAATAAAAACAAAAATCCAAAGGATTTCTTTTTAATAATAAGAATTGCAAAACCCTCCAATATTATTTGTGTTGAGCCAACACAATTTATGAAAAACCCTTAACACCAAAGATCAAGGTTGAGAAGGATCTTTAAAAATTTGTCATAAAAAGAAAAGATTTGAGAAGAAGAGTCCCTCCAAAAAAAATTCAAATACCCTCCTTTAATTCAAATAAAGATTTTAATGAAAACCAAATCAATTTTTTTTGGAGTGTTACAACACCTACCCCCTTAGGAAAAATCTCGTCCCCGAGATTTCAGCTGATCCTCAAATAGGTGTGGGTGTTCTGTCCGAAGAAAATCCTCTCTTTCCCATGTTGCTTCATCCTCGGTGTGATTGCTCCACTGAACTTTGAAAAATTTAATTGTTTTCTGACGGGTCCTCCTCTCAGACTCCTCCAATATTTTTATTGGACGTTCCCTGTAGGTGAGGTCTGGTTGCACGTCAATGTCCTCTTGAGATACATGCTTCTCTAGGTTGCTTAAACATTTCCTCAACTGTGAGACGTGGAACACGTCGTGGACGTCTCACAGCTCTTCGGGTAGGTCTAGCTGGTAGGCTACCATGCCTCTTCGCGCAACTACACAGAAGGGTCCGATAAATCTTGGTGCTAGCTTTCCTTTAACTTTGAATCATTGTAGGCCCCTCATAGGAGATACTCGTAGGTACACATACTCACCGGGTTCAAAGCTGACTCCCCGATGTTTTCGATCGTAATAACTCTTTTGTCGACTTTGATTTATCCTGAGTCGGTCCCTGATTAGCCTAACTTTCTCCTCAGCTTCCTTGAGCATATCTAGGCCGAAGATACGGCTGTCTCCTGTTTCTGACCAATTTAATGGAGTACGGCATCTCCGCCCATACAAGGCTTCAAAAGGTGCCATTTGCAAGCTGGCTTGGTAACGTTGTTGTATGCAAACTCGGCATATGGCAAGCTTTCTTCCCAACTGGTTCCATAGGTGAGAATACATGCTCTCAGCATGTCCTCTAGAATTTGGTTTACGCGTTCAGTTTGTCCATTAGTCTGGGGATGATATGCTGTACTGAATGCCAGTTGAGTTCCCAGAGCTTGTTGTAATTGCTCCCAAAATCTAGAGACGAATTGAGTGCCTTTTTCAGATATTATAGTCTTTGGGACTCCATGCAGGCAAACTATGCGGGAGAGATAAAGCTTGGCAAGCTTCTGAGTGGTGTGGGTTGTCTTTACGGGAATGAAATGTGCCACCTTGGTTAATCTATCTGTGATGACCCATATGGCATCATTTCCGTGTTGTGACCGAGGTATTCCGACAGTGAAATCCATCCCAATTTCATCCCATTTCCACTCAGGTATCCTGTTTGGCTGCAATAGTCCTGCTGGTTTCTGATGCTCGGATTTAATGCGCTGACACGAATCACAACATGCAATGAATGTGGCTATATTCCTCTTCATACCGTGCCACCAAATTTTTTCCTGAATGTCCTTATACATTTTGGTTCCTCCAGGGTGGATTGAATATGGAGCGGTGTGGCCTTCGGCTAGAATTTGTTGTTTGAGGTCTTCTATATTTGGTACGCAAAGTCTGTCTCCGTACCATAATATTCCCTTATCGTCTATGACAAATTCTGAGGCCTTGCCCAAACTCACTTTTCTTTTTATGCCTTCGATGCTGGGGTGTCCATGCTGAGCCTCCTTAATCTGTTTCATTAGGGTGGGCTGTATTTCTAAATTTGACACATTGCCTCCATGATCATCACCAAGTTGAGTTTGGCAAACTCCTGCTGAAATTCAGGTCTCAAGTTTGGTAGACCGTCGTTGCCCGAACTGGGGTTTTGACTAAGAGCATCTGCCACTACATTCGCTTTTCCTGGATGGTATTGAATGCCAACATCATAATCTTTCACTAATTCCAACCAGCGATGTTGCCATAAATTTAGTTCTGGCTGCGTGAAAATATATTTGAGGCTTTTATGGTCCGTGTATATTTCACAACTGTCGGTGTTCTGGGAACGGGGTACCAGGGCTTGCTCGCTCGCTGCCCGCAGCTGCGGCTCAAGGGGTGGCCCAAAGACGGCCCATCTTCATCAAGACGAGCTCAAGACCCTCGCGAGGGCCAAGCCTCATGGGCGGACGACGTGAAGCTTCCTCGTGCACGGCCTCGTCAGCCGGGCTCGCGAGGAGGCGGAGAGTCAAGGCGGGTACCTCACGAGGTGCCCATGACGCAAGCCATGACGACCAAGGGCGCCAGGCGAGCGCCAGCCCGCAATGTCCTCCTTTCCTCTTTGGTGCAAAGGGGCAAGCGCAGCGAGAGCATCAAGCAAAGGCATCCGCTTGGTGCAACAAGACCAAGACCGTCAGAACGGCAGGAAGGAAGTCATCGTGGAGCCCAAGCCAAGGCGTCACCACCGGAGCCTTTGACAAAGAGGACCAACTTTAGTCAGGGATAAGTGTACTATATGTTCCCCTTCAAAATGGCCAATTGTTGGCGCCCTTCCCGCTCAATATTTGGGAAGAGGCCGGGGCCTTTGCCTATAAATAGGACTAGCCACCCACAGGGTAGAGGCATCTCAGAGACATCTTGGAGAGATCCAGACATCTCACCTCATCCTAGCTCGATCCACTCCGATCGAGAGCCTAGCCACAAGAACACCTCACCCTAGCGAGGCTGTTCTTCCTTGTATTGTTCATCATCAGCCCAAGAGGCAATCCACCACACCACACACTGGAGTAGGGTGTTAAACCACAATGGTGGCCCGAACCAGTATAAACCTTGTGTCTCTTGTGTTGTTCCTTTGATAGTTTAGATCCTAGCGAGGCGACGAGGTGCAGGTAGGTAGAGGGCGAGATCTCCGCGCGCACCCCAGTGTTCGAACCTAGAGGGTCTGCCGGAACCCGAAATCCGACATTTGGCGTGCCAGGTAGGGATGCGTCGGAATCCACCTTCTGCCGCTTCGCGTCCCATCGCATCGTCATCATCATTGAAAGTGCAACTATCCCTAGGTGGTTTTGGTAATTCATAACAACATATAGCTCATTGAGCTAATGCTATTCCAAGACTATTATTTCAGGAAAGCTCAATGAATGGCATGGCATGGATGATGAAAATGGATCCCTCAAAATACTAAGGACAAAGGATTGGCTCAAGCTCAAAAGCTCAAGACTCTTCATCTTACATTTTAGTAATCCAAGATCACATTGAGTCTATAGGAAAAGCCAATACTATCAAGAAGGGATGAGGTGTTGCTTAATGAGCCTTTTGCTTCATGTGCTTAGTGATATGCTCCAAAACCCTCAACTACTTTCCCACATCCACAAATGACCTAAACCTAAAGCCAATATCGGTCACACCGATTCTTTCTATCCGGCGCCACCGATTCCAAAAGTCATAGCCATTGCCACAAACCCTAAGCAAATCGGTCTTTACCGATAGGGATCTCGGTCTCACCGAGATGGGGTTGCAATCTCTGCTTTCCCTTCAGAACGCTTTCGGTCTAACCAAGTGAGCTATCGGTCCCACGAGATTGCAATGTAAACTCTCTGTTTCCTTTTTGTAACATTTCGGTCTCACCGAAAAGAGCAAATCGGTCCCACCGAGTTTACTTGACCAACTCTCTGGTTAGCTAATTACCAAAATCGGTCTCACCGAGTTTGTGTAATCGGTCTCACCGAGATTACATTATGCCCTAACCCTAACCATATCGGTCTCACCGAGATGCATGTCGATCCCCAATCAAAATCACTAACGGTCACTAGGTTTACTAATTCGGTCCGACCGAGTTTAACTATTCGGTCCCACCGAGTTTGGTAGATTGTGTGTAACGGTTGGATTTTGTGTGGAGGCTATAAATACCCCTCCACCTCCTCTTTATTCGTGGAGAGAGCCATCAGACTAAACCTACACTTCCAACTCACCATTTCTGAGAGAGAACCACCTACTCATGTGTTGAGGCCAAGATATTCCATTCCTACCATATGAATCTTGATCTCTAGCTTTCCCCAAGTTGCTTTCCACTCAAATCATCTTTCCACCAGATCCAAATCCTATGAGAGAGAGTTGAGTGTTGGGGAGACTATCATTTGAAGCACAAGAGCAAGGAGTTCATCATCGACACACCATTTGTTACTTCTTGAGAGTGGTGTCTCCTAGATTGGCTAGGTGTCACTTGGGAGCCTCCGACAAGATTGTGGAGTTGAACCAAGGGGTTTGTAAGGGCAAGGAGATCGCCTACTTCATGAAGATCTACCGCTAGTGAGGCAAGTCCTTCGTGGGCGACGGCCATGGTGGGATAGACAAGGTTGCTACTTCGTGGACCCTTCGTGGGTGGAGCCCTCCGTGGACTCGCACAACCGTTACCCTTCATGGGTTGAAGTCTCCATCAACGTGGAGGTACGATAGCACCACCTATCGGAACCACGCCAAAAACATCTGTGTCTCCAATTGCGTTTGAATCCTGTAAACCCTTCCCCTTACTTTCTTGCAAGTTGCGTGCTTTATTTTCCGCTGCCAATATACTCTTTGCATGCTTGCTTGAATTGTGTGATGATTGCTTGACTTGTCCTAAATTAGCTAAAATCTGCCAAACTATAAAATTGGGAAAAGGTTAAGTTTTTATTGGTCAAGTAGTCTAATCACCCCCTCTAGACATACTTCAAGGTCCTACAATCATGTCCGCCGACCAGGCGGCAACCCCGATCCTCGGGCGGCTCGGCCCATCGCAGAGTCAGCCGCCGGCGACCCCATGCCCCAGTAGCTCAAGGTCCAGGGAGCTCATGGGCCACGACGCGGACAGTAACGACAGCTCACACTGCTGGCAGCGCGGTCTGCGGCGAGGGCCTCCAACCACGCCGCGGCCACGACGCCATACACCCGACGGGAGCAGGCGAACTCAAGGGCCGCGGTCACGGTGGCCCGAGAGCTGCTGCAGTCACGAGGCTCGGAAGGCGGCTGACGTCTTGCTAGAACGGGTGGCAGAGCTCACAGGCCGCCCGCCTCGGGGCTCACCCTTCGCACCCAACTCCTACCTCAGTCCAGGGTGACCAAGACGGAGGCTCCACGACGCCCGCGCAGCTCCAAGCGGACTCCAAGGCCACCCCAACGCCAGCCAGCCGCCAAGATCGGGCCAAGAGCTGGCGGCCGCCTCCGCCCGGCCGATGAAGGAGGACTCGCCACGACCCACGACCCCAGTGGGCCATCGCGCTACCACCCCCAGGTGGGCGCCTCAAGCAGAACTGCATGGCACACGGAGCACTACGGTGCAGCCTTCGGGATGGCGGCCCCAGAAGAGTACGTGCCCCACATGATGGATCAAGGGCACGCACATGAGGACGAACAAGGCTCGCTCCTCGGCCCAAGCTGGGGGGATGAGGCACCAGAAGCTGAGCTCTTCCAGGAGCCCCGGGAAGGCCCCGTCGGCCACGCTGGAAGCAACGATTATCGGGTACCATTAATCCCTCAGGAGCAGGCATACGCTAACCATGGATCGCAGGAGGTACAGGTCGCCACAGCGGGCGGCTGCCCCACTCCCGCAGTTTCCTACCCCTTAGGAGGAGGGCGCCTGGGGCTGCAGGAGAGGGGCCAAGATCCGGCATCACCACCGCAGCGTTCGGAGCAAGGCGTCCTCAGGAGGTAGGCCCTCTGCCGGGGAGGTGCCTCAGGGCATGCCTCGGCAGAGGACCTGGTCGCTGGGAACCACTGGCGACCGCTCTACCCCATCGGGCGGCGCCCTGGTTTCCGGTCGTCATCGGTGGCACTAGAGTGTGGCGCAAGGCGGGGCCCTCGTCTGGCGATATATGAAGCAAGGCTGCACTGTGAAGAAGGCCCAAGGCTCGTGAAGCTCGCCGCCCGTGACACTCTCACGTAATAATTAGTGGGGCTGTACACGCCCGGAGTCTCGTGGGTGCCGGCCTCAGCCCAGGGCTCCCTCCCACGCCCAGTGGCAGCACTTAGCTCCGCGCTGGTGAGAAGACGTCCAAGACTAGACTAGGTGCCGGACGCGGCCTTTTTGTGCTTTCGTTGCTTTTCCCCTTGGCTGTCGTTTTCCCCCGTTGGATTTGAGCTTGAGATTTGCGTGTGTTCGGGGAAGGGGTGTTTAGTCTCGTTCGAGCAATCTCTCACGTTCTGGTTACCACTTTGCCTCAGCTGCCTCCTCTCGTGAGCCCCTCGCGAGCCGGGCCAGGCCTAGCTTGCTTGCAGCCCAGACTTCCGCCGTCGCGCCCTCTCAGGAGGTTTTTATTACAGGTCCAATGGGCTCGATCAGGAGACACTCGAGACACCACAGCCCTCCGCAGGCTATCTCGGGGCCCACGTGGGTCGAAGGTAAACAAGCCAGCCAGCTCGTCGCAAAGCCAGCCACTTGGCGCAGGCGTACGGGTGATATCGCATCTACTAATACGCTGAATGCAAGTTTTTACATGAGGGGCTCCCCCTCCCAAAATGCTCTTACAACCTTCAGGGCAAAGCCCGAACTCTATCTGCGCAGGGTAAGAAAGGGGGCAACACGCGGTCGGTCGGATAAATCCCCAATGCATCCTCGGGGCACCTCCACAGATAAATCGCTGGCCTCGCCATCGCTCCCAGCGTTGCCGTCGGCGGCGTCGGGGCCGTTCACCACGCCGCCTCCATCGGCAGCCACGACCACGCCGTCGTTATCGAAGCGAAGGCCACGGCGAGGGCATCCACGTTGTCTTCCACCCCGCGCCAGGTCGTCCGGACGGCCTGGGGTGCTGAAAGCGATGGCGGCGTCAAAATCAAAGTTGGGGTCCATGTTCAAGATGGCTGAAGACACGAAAAGGCGCGCCAGCGGGCGCGGCTCTTCTCCTCCACCAACCTGTTGGCCTACGACCGCCGCACCTCCGGCTGCGCCACCACGCCGGTGAAGAACGAAGGTTGCGGGATAGTTGATTGCGTGAGGCTCGCCAACGGCCGCCTTCGCAGATGTTACCAAGGTCGTGTTAGCTCTCTCCCGGAGCGTGGAGAGCATGGGGCCATGCTCGTGCTCCAGGATCCGCCGCTGGCGTATCTCGTCCTTGTTCTGCCACGCAACGGCCTCCGCTTCGTCCACCCGTTGACGGAGAAGAAGCGCCTCGGCACGGGAGGTAGTCAGCTCCTCCTGCGCCACGCCGAGGGCGGCCCAGGAAGCGTCGGCCCGCCGCGTCACTTCCTCCAGCTTGGTCCTCAGGGCGGCGGTCCTGCCTTCAGCCTCGACCCTGATCAACCCCAGCCTCTCCTCGAACTCGCACACGAGGTTCAAGCGGGCCGTCGCCACCCGGCGTTCAACCTCTTCCAGGACTCGGGCTTCCCGCGCAGCGACATCGTCCTCCGCCTGCGTCACCAAGCGCTCCCTCGTCTCCAGATGCTCAAGATCGCGTGCGTGTTCGGCAGCTTCCAGCGTCAGTGCCTCCTCACGCCTCTGGAGCTCTGCCTGGTCGACCGAAGCCACCTTCATCGACGCAAGGGCCGTCTCACGCAACTCCACCTGCTGCTCCAGGGAATGGCACCGGGCCAGGAGTTCCTGCGCCCGCTCCTCCGCCGCCTCACGTCGCCGGTCAGCCTCTCGGGCCTCCTCGACGACCCGGGAACGGGCCTCCCGAGAGGCCGCCAGCGACGCCTCGGCTTCCTCATTGTCGAGGTCATGCTGGTGGCGCGCAAGGGCAACAGCCGCCTTCAGCTTGCGCCTCTCTTCAGCCAGGCGCATGCCCTCAGCCTCAAGGCGCGCGTCTTCGTCAGCGAGCTCTTCACCAAGCAGGCTCACCGCGTCAGCGCCCTCCGGAGAAACCCTTGGCGAAGAGCGCGACGCTCCCGGGCGCGCTTGAGCACGTCTTCTGCACCGTCATCCGCCCCAAGTAAGCGCGGAGGGCCACGAATCAGCACTCCCCCTCTGGGCAGGGGGCTGGGGGCTGGCGCCCTCGCGATGGCCGGGCATGCCTCGCCAGAAGCCCAGCCTGGAGCCAGCCCATCCCCAAATGAAGAGCGCAGGGCTGACCTCAGCCAATCGCCATCCATGACCAGACGAGAAGCCCACGACAGGCTGGCTATGCCCCGAGAAGGCTCGCGAAGGAGGGTCGTGAGGCGCGCAGAGCCGCTGGCGCGCCACAGATGGCTCACCTCTTCGACCGGCCTCACCACAAGGGCTCTGCTTGAGCTCGGAGCGCTCGAAGACGATGGAGAGGGCGAAGCCTGGGGGGATGGCTCCTCAGCCATCTCCGTGAGCTCGGCAGGAAGGGCCCTGCAGAGCAAGGATCAGCCGATGCAACGGGAGGATAAGGAACTAGGAAAGGGGAAGGCTTACTCATCAATGGCGAAATACTTCCGGCGCTTCAACAGGCGGCAAGGGTAGTCGTCAGCCAAGGCCTCCCTTCTCTTTCGGAGAGCCTCGAAGTCCACGCGGAAGCGGCCCAGGAGTTCGGCGCAGGAGTCAGCCTACGATGAGGAAGAAGCATCAAGGCGACCAGCGTCAGGGGCGTCGTCCTGGCGCACGCCACCGGTCGCCTCACCAAGAAGGGTAGCTGGGGCCTCAGGGGCCCCAACCACAGGAGCCGCGGGCAGCGGCTCAACGCCTTCAGCCAGCGGCAGGCCTCGGGGAGCTGCCACCTCAGGAGTGCCGCCTGGCGTCGTCATCCCGGCGGAGGCCCCCTCAGCCTCCGGTGGCCCATGCCTCCCTGCTCCACCACTCGAGGAAGGACCGCCGAGGGCGACTGGAAGGGCAGTCACCACCACTGGGTTCTCGCGAGGACCCATGAGGCCTGCAGGGCGCAACCCGCATTCGTCGAAGCTGGGCATCTAATTCACAAAGTCGCCCCTGTTTGAACAAAAGTACAAAGAAAGCCCCCTTGCCGGGATGTCAGCTGGGAAGGGTCCCCTACCAAGACCAAGAGCACCTTCCTCGGCGCTTCAGCGTCAGGTCCTCCTCCTGGAGCCTCATGCGATCCTCACGCCCTTGAAGGCCCACATCCGCGGGAGTGACGCTGGAGAGGGGCAATGCGGCACAGCAGGAACTCCTTCACCACCTTGGGCGCCGTCACGTCGAGCGCCCTCAGGAACGCGAAGCGACACCAGACGAAGACGAGCCGAGGGCTCGTGAGCGTCTCCTGGCCCCAGCCTGAATTGGGGACAGCGGGCGATGTTTTCTCCGAAAGCAGGGGGTCGGGCACCCCGACATCCACGTACAGCCATCGCTCGCGGAACCCAGACGCGGGCTGAGGAAGGCTGAAATCAATCCCTGAAGCCGTTGTTTCTGGTGCGGCAATGAAGCTCACGCACCCCGAGCGTTGGGTGGGGTCGATGAGGCGCAAAGAGAAGAAGTGACACGGCAAGGCCACTGAAGCAAGGATGCCCATCATTGCCTCACATACGAAGGCGAAGACGGCAAGAAGAGTAATGGATTCAGGACCCAAATGCATCATATGGATCTGGTAATGGGAAAGCACAGCGTTGAAGAAACTGGAAAAGGGGGGAACCAGACCCGCCCATAGGGCATCGGCGAAGTACCGGACCTCGGTGACTATTCTGTCAATGGAGAAGCGAGACGCGGGCCAGGCCGTCGTCCTCCCGCACTCGTTGAAGATAGTGGCCAGAGCAGAGCTGACCTTGCCCAAGCCTTCTCGGTTGAGTATGATCGACCGATCGATGGTGAGCGAGGCGGAGGCAAAGGCTTCTTCCCTTTCCCCTGCTTCGTCGGAGCCATGGCAACGGGAAGGGGGAGGATTCGAGATTGGATTGGAAGCGGAGACTGGAGCTCGAGAGGAGGAAGAGCAGAGGACGGTCGAGCAGCGGAAAGAGGAATGACTGTGTGCAACCACGGGTCCGCTTAGCTGGGCGCAAAATAAGGAGGCGTGGGGGAACAGGGCCGCCCATGTCCAATCAACCACCACGTGGCGCCCGAGGCCGCAGGCGGTTAGGGCCCACGACGCTTCGCACTTGCCCCTTCGCTTCTCTGCTCAGCCAACTCCAGGCGCGCCTTGGGCCCGGGGGCTACTGTCAGCGTTCTGGGAACGGGGGTACCCAGACTTGCACTGCGGCTGCGGGCGTGGCTCAAGGGGTGGCCCAAAGACGGCCCATCTTCATCAAGACGAGCTCAAGACCTCGCGAGGGGCCAAGCCTCATGGGCGGACGACAGTGAAGCTTCCTTAGGCACGACCTTGTCAGCTGGCTCATGAGGAGGCGGAGAGATCAAGGCGGGTACCTCACGAGGTGCCCATGACGCAAGCCATGACGACCAAGGGTGCCAGAGGCGCCAGCCCGCAGTTGTCCTCCTTTCCTCTTTGGTGCAAAGGGGGCAAGCGCAGGCGAGAGCATCAAGCAAAGGCATCCGTTTCGGTGCAACAAGACCAAGACCGTCGCAACGGCAGGAAGGAAGTCATCGTGGGGCCCAAGTCGGCATGACCACCAGAGCCTTTGACAGGCGAGGACCAACTTTAGTTAGGATAAGTGTACTAGATGTTCCCCTTCAAAATGGCCAATTGTTGGTGCCCTTCTCGCTCAATATTTTGGAAGAGGCCCAGGGCCTTTGCCTATAAATAGGACTAGCCACCCACAGGGTAGAGGCATCTCAGAGACATCTTGGAGAGATCCAGACATCTCACCTCATCCTAGCTCGATCCACTCTGATCGAGAGCCTAGCCACAAGAACACCTCACCCTCGCGAGGCTGTTCTTCCTTGTATTGTTCATCATCAGCCCAAGAGGCAATCCACCACACCACACACTGGAGTAGGGTGTTAAACCACAATGGTGGCCCGAACCAGTATAAACCTTGTGTCTCTTGTGTTGTTCCTTTGATAGTTTAGATCCTAGCGAGGCGGCGAGGTGCAGGTAGGTAGAGGGCGAGATCTCCGCGCGCACCCCAGTGTTCGAACCTAGAGGGTCTGCCGGAACCCGAAATCCGACAACAACGATTCCCAAGTAAAAAGTGCCTCCACTCTTTGAGTGCATGAATGACTGCTGCCAACTCCAAGTCATGAGTAGGATAATTTTCTTCATGCTTGCGTAGTTGCCTGGAAGCATATGCGACTACCTTGCCTTCTTGCATTAATACGCATCTGAGGCCCTTCCTGGATGCGTCACAATACACTTCAAAACTTTTGTGTATGTCTGGCACAACCAATACTGGTGATGTTGTCAATTTCCTTTTGAGTTCTTGGAAACTTTTCTCACAAGCTTCGGTCCATACAAATTTCTTATCCTTCTTGAGTAACTGTGTCATTGGTTTTGCTATGGTGGAGAACCCTTCAATAAACCTTCGGTAATATCCTACCATTCCCAAGAAACTTCGTACGTCCGTTGCGCTGGCTGGTGGTTTCGAGCCAAGTACTGCCTTGACTTACTCTGGATCTACGGCAACACCTTCTTGGGTTAATACAAGGCCTAGAAAACCAACCTGTCTTACCCAAAATTCACATTTGCTGAACTTGGTGTATAATTGATGTTTCCTTAATTCTCCCAGTACAATTCTGAGATGTTCAGCATGTTCTTCTGGCGTCTTGGAGTATACCAGAATATCATCGATGAACACCACAACAAATTTGTCCATAAATTTCATAAACACTTTGTTCATGAGGTGGAAAAAATATGCGGGGGCATTTTTTAGTCCAAACGGCATTATCAGAAATTCATATAGTCCGATTCACGGAGGTGAATGTTGTCTTGGGGATATCTTTCCGTCTGCATTTCTTTTAATTGATGGTATCCCGACCTTAAATCAATTTTTGAGAAAACCTTGGCTTGAGCGAGCTGGTCAAATAAGTCATTTATCCGTGGCATCGGATATTTGTTTTTGATGGTGACCATGTTGAGTGCCCGATAGTCTATACATAATCTTAGTGTCCCATCCTTTTTCTTGGCAAATAATACTGGTGAACCCCAAGGCGAGGAGCTGGCTCGTATAAATCCTTTGTCCAGTAATTCTTTTATTTGCTTCTTTAATTCTACCAACTCAGAGGGTGCCATTCTGTAGGGTTTTTTGTAAATGGGGGTGGTTCCATGTGCTAGTTCAATGATGAATTCTATTTCCTGGTCTGGTGGCATGCCTTGTAGTTCTTCGAGAAATACGTCGGGGAACTCACACACCACTGGCACTTTGCTTAACTCTGAAATGTCCACCTTGTTCAACCTTGGTTGTCGTGATATTTGTCTTTCTTGAGCTGTAATTTTTATTGTATTCCCGTGATGATGGGTAAGAATTACAGTCCGATTGAAGCAGTCGACAAATCCTTTGTTGGTGGTTAACCAGTCCATTCCTAGGATAACATCCAGCCCCTTATTTTCCAATACAATGAGGTTT
Organism: Aegilops bicornis; assembly: GCA_021605145.1. NCBI lineage: Eukaryota > Viridiplantae > Streptophyta > Magnoliopsida > Poales > Poaceae > Aegilops > Aegilops bicornis. Next base: position 109,402,445 of record CM038671.1, read on the forward strand.
GGTCCCTCAAACTCAATAACCACACCTTGGCAGTAACTCTGACTAATTTGCTTAATCCAAGGGGACTTGATGATCATGGATTTTTCCAAGGGAAGCATCGAAAAATCATTTTGCAAAGCAAATTTCTTGGAAATGAACGAGTGAGAAGCTCCAGAATCAAACAAAACCGTGGCAGGTATTGTGTTGACAGGGAACGTACCGAGTATGATATCCGGGGCATTCTGTGCTTCCTCCTTGGTCACATGGTTCAAGTGACCCTTCTTGTGATTGTTATTGGGGTTGAAGTTGTTATGTTTGGGTGCTGAATTATTCCCACCGTTGTTTGGCTTGGGAGCTGAGTTTCTTGGCTTTGGGCACTGTTTGGCATAGTGCCCTTCCTCTCCACAAGTGTAGCAAGTAACACCTAGGTGGTATGTAAAATCCTTGTCCCTTGCATGAAATTTTTTGATTGGGCGTGGAACATTGGTTGTGGACTTGTTTGCTCCATTCTTCTGAAAATCAGTCTTGTTCCGGTTGTTGCGGGCTTGAGTAGTCTGGTCCCTTTTGCGCTTGCAAAAATCCTCCAAGCTGCGGCGCTCATTTTCCAATGTAATGGCTTTGTCCACAAGTGTTTTGAAATCCGGAAAGGTGTGTACGACCAGCTGGCATTTAAGTGCTGGTGCTAGACCGTCCAGAAATTTTTCCATATTTTTATTTTCAGTCATGTGCTCTTCGTTGGCATAACGAGATAATTGAGTAAGCTGACTATTGTACTCAGTCACTGTCATGCTTCTTTGCTTGAGGTCATCAAACTCCCTTTTCTTGATCTTCATAATGCTTCAGGGGATATGCGCCCCATGAGAACCTTCTTTAAATTCTTCCAAGGTGATGTTATTTTCATTGGGGTGCATGCGTATGAAATTTTGCCACCATGATGCAGCTGCTCCTGTGAGGTAGTGAGGTGCATAAAGTACCTTCTCACGGTCCGAACATTGCGCGATAATTAACTTCCTTTCAATGTCTCCAAGCCAATCATCGGCCTCAATCGGCCTATCAGTGTGAGCGAACGGTGGGGGACGTGTCTTTTGTAGTTCAGATAACATGGAATGCTGTTGATATGGTTCACGGTGATTTCCCATATTGATAACATGATTCAACATTTCTTGATGTTGCTGCTGGCTTTGCTCATAAAGGCGACATATTTGAGAAAATGCTGCTTCGCTGCCTTGCTGACTTGACTGCCCCTGTGTGAAATTGTTGCTTGTTTGGGTACCATAATTTTCTTACGGCGGACTTGGCATGGAACGCGCCCAAGGACGCAGGCATTTTCCACTGGGGTATTTTTGTAAAACTCATGAGAAAAAGAAACTGTGCAAGAAAAATAAATAAATTCAAAAGGCGGAATTTTAAACACTCCAAGATTTTTTTTCAAGAAGATATTTGATTAGCATGATGGAGAAGGACTGCTCGGTGCATATCTTACACGCAAGCCATAATTATACAATACATCACTCAGGATGTGCGTACACATTCCTGACATGTTATTTAGGCTAGTGCACTTCTCCGAGTTCCTACATGATGCGCACACAAACTACTTCTCACCAAACCTATATACATATAAACATATTACACAAGCTGGTACATCGCACGGCTGCTAGGCGCATTCAGTCGGAGATGGTAAGGATTTCCCTCGGCCTGCCGAGGGTAAGACCCAGTGATGCTGGGGACTCAACCTCCTCCTCACTAATAGGCTCCAGGCGCACAGTGCTGAGTTGAGGAGCTGGTGCGGGCGCGACAGGTGGTGCAGCATGGACTGGAGTAGGAGCAATGACTTGGTCAAACTCCTCAGTGGTAGGCAAAGGCGACGGCGGTGGCGAGGCTGGCAGGTGTATAGGATGTGGGACGAGACGTAAGTCGGTGGTGGTCTTGTCTTGGAGGAGCTCCCTCCTGTTGGCGGAACAGCCCTGAACTGAGTCCATACGAGCAGCCACAAGGTCGTCCACGAGGTTATCAAAAGCTGTCTCAAGAGCCTTGAGATACTCAACAAGCATCTCAATAGCCTCACCTCGCTCTCCCCTAGGGAAAGCGAATGCATAGTGACAAGTGTATGGCACGTGGCATGGGAGGTAGCGGTAGAGATGAGTCTTCATCGGAGGAAGAAAATCCCGGAGACGAGCTATCGCCTCCCGGGGAGCCATCTGCATGGCATGCCTCTCCGTAGGCATGGCCCTTCCCACAACTCGGAAGCGGCATGACTCCGAACACCCTCCCTTGAATTGCACCGCGGCCTGGTGCATAGACACGTTGTCGCTGATCTTGTGCTGGTAGAGTGTGAACACTGGACGAGCCGATGGCCCAATCACGATCTTGACGATGGAGGTGAGGAGCTTGATAAACCCCTCAGGTACATTGGCGAACACCTGTGAATCACAGTCGCTGCTAGCCATCTACAAAAGTAGACAAAAATTCTGAATAGTCAGATCATAAATTTATGATGACTAACAGAAAATTGCTACGTTTTGCAAAATGCTAAAATAGCACTTAAGATGCTAATAACCGATTAGCGATCGCACCTAGTGGTTTCCTACAGTCAGCCTGGCTCTGATACCAAGTTTGTCACAACCGGTTTTTCAATAAAACATTTATTGAGAAACCGACCCTTATATTTCCAGTATAGGAGAATCCTTCTTACTGGTAGACAAATCCTTGAATGTAAATCCGAAAGTACTAATATTATACAAGGTTGAGTCGAGGCTGCTCAACAATTTATTACAAGCACGCCGATATTGTACATAAAGACGGATATGACACAAGGGTATGGTGGCATAACTACTGACTCGTAATAATAGTGGGGGGATATGTCACAGTGGTTGACGTGACTCCTAAATCTTACAGTCATCGAGCGCCGGAGTGGGGCTCGGTGATTTTATTCGGGTAGCGGAAGCGTATATGATACAAGTGACCAATTCCAGGATAGCACGGGACTGACTGGGACTCCTCTAGGCGTCGGACTCGCTATCGAACTCTTCATCCATAAGATCGCCTTCGTCAACATCTGGCCAAATCAACAAGCCAGGTGAGTACGTTGAATGTACTCGCAAGAAAGTTTGGACAAAATATAACAAATGCAAACATGATGCACATAAGCAGGTTAGCAATGCGCACTCAGATAATAAATTGCACTGTATGTAAAATAAAAGGGAAGTCAGGCGGTAGTCTTCCCGAAATCCAAAGAAGAAATAGCCGAAGACCGATCGGGTGTCCAAGCGACTCCTAACGGCAGTAAAATTAAATTAACATGTCATAGCTTGGCGTCGGGGCGACACCACATAAAGGGCTTATAATGAAAGTAAATGACAAGTATGCCACAGTCGGACGTCTGAGCGACATCACATAAAGGGCTTATATCAAAAGTAAATAACTAGAATGCCACAGTCGGATGTCTGAGTGACATCACATAAAGGGCTTATACCAAAAGTAAATAACAAGAATGCCACAGTCGGACGTCTGGGCGACATCACATAAAGGGCTTATATCAAAGGTAAATAACAAGAAGGCCACAGTCGGACGTCTGAGCGACATTACATAAAGGGCTTATATTTCAAGGGTAAATAACAAGAATGCCACAGTCTGACGTCTGAGAGACATCACATAAGGGCTTATATTTCATCATTCAAATTCAAGTAGCATATGAATTTAAATCATCCCAAGGAAATGCTCAGTACATGATAATAAATTGGTTAGTCCATCCACAGGAGTAACACTCATCCAAGTTTACCACCCTTGTTTATTCACCGGAGATTTTCACTCGGTCGACCTTTGAGGCCGTATTTGAGGCCAGACGTTGAAACCGAATCGACATCGCATAGATGAGTTGACCACAGTTTTTGACCATAGATACGGTTACTAGAAGGGTTTTGACTCTACAGAGTTTGTATTCTTTAACCACAGCCAACGGATTTCAGTAGTCACAAAGGACTAGTTCCGTTTACGGTATTTTCGAAGAAACACATTTAACCAGTACACACCGATTCCACATTCCGCTGCCAGGAATCACCCTAGGCAACGTTCAAGAAAAACTCTAAGACGGGGAGGTCACAACCTCGAATAGCATGGGATCAATTTTATATCCCGCGCTCTAAGGGGTGCCCCCCTCTCGGTCCCAACCGGAAACACCCATGCCCCCTGAACGGATGACGGGCTTTAATCCAGGGCCATGGAACCCTCATCACGGTCCCTCTGTTTGGTGTGTACAAGGAAAGAGGTTTGCAACTTACTAAACCGCACTCTTTGCAGAAAACATGTGGCAGCACGAAGGGGAAAAATGAACGAGATCGAGACCTGATCCACGTTAATCGGAGTTAGACGGTTGACGTAAGACTGGCATACCACAACAATACCAGCTTACCACCTTCATGTCACCACATGATCGTGTTGTCTTCCATCAAATGAATACACCAAGTTTCGAAGCTCACATGTAGTGGCCTTGCATGCAATATAATACTCATAGTTGCTTATATGAATATGCCATGAAATAAATACTCAAGCAATCATGCAAAACACTCATCGTATCAAAGGTTCAAACGTGCTTGCCTGGTTCGGAGTAGTCGGAGTCTAGCTCGGTGAAGTTTACGGTTCCGTCACCTCCTCTAGTATCTACGGTATAAAGAAAACGCGTACTAACGTAAATACCGTGTGTGCACCAAAAAGTGTTCCAAATATTTTTCAAATAAATATGATAAAATACTAGACAGAAAAATAAAGATGACAGAAAAAGAATCAATTTAAAATCACCTTCTGTTAAAAAGTTATAAGGGTTTTAGCCCAGGGACTAATCTGTAGTGAAACAGAAAACTCCAGGGGCTAGATCAGAAAAAGACAGAAACCGCTTCAGTTTAGAAAGCGTATTTTGCCCGAAGGCGTTTTCAGAAAACGGTTTGAAAAAGAGAAAACGCTGACGAGGGGGTCCCACCCGTCAGGTTTGAATTTCAAACCAGAGTGCACCGGCGCCCGAGGGCCGCGGTGGTCGCCGGCGGCGATCCACGGCGAGGTAGGGGGAAAGGAGGGTACCAACGGACTAACGGTGCTCTCTCGCGTCTGAGGGTGGTGGAGTTGGTCGTTGGCGAGCACCACGTCGACGGCGGCCCCAACTCCGGCGAACGGTGGTTCGGGCGTTGGTGGATCTCGCCGGGGAGGACTGCAAAAGTCGAATTGGGGCTCGGGTTAGAGTATTGGGTGTAGTAGGAGGCGACTGGCACGGTCTGGGAGGCGGGGGTGGTCTCACCAGAGTGAATCACGCCGGAGCCCGAGGCAGATCGGGGCGGCCGGAGTCAAGGAAGAAGACCTCCTCGAGGTCCTCCTAGTGGCTAGGCAGGGCTCTGGTGAGGTGGAGGAGTGGTGCTGGGTCGAGAACGAGCTCGAGGGCTCCTTTTATAGCCGGCCCGAGGCGGTGGCCGAGAACGGAATAACTCCGGCGATGATTACGGCGAGGCAGTGGTCGGTCAGGTGATTTAGGGGGCTAGGCATCATCGCGATGGTCTACTAGTTCTGTTCAAGGGTTAAACTTGGCCTGACTTGGGTGGTACTCCAAATTCCTGACGGAACAGCCTCACGGGCACGTCGGCGGCAGAGAGCGTGCTCTGCACCTCTCAGGCCACGGCGACGGTGCTGCAGTGTGCACAGGGGACGGGATGGCCACGCGTAGGCTTCCCGTGGTTTGGGCGGTGCTGGACGGCGCCGAAAGGCAGGGTTGGCCCCTGTTGGCCGCCACGGGTGGCTCTGCCACTGCAGAAGACGCCGGCGATGAGGTGCCACGTCGCCACCGACACTTGCGCCCGTCCAAGCGATCGTGCAGTGCTTTGGATAAGAAGAAGGAGCAGTGAGCAATGATCCAAAGTGGCTACTAGTGAGATTGTCGACGGGTTCTGACGAAAACGACACCGCCGACTGAATCTGAACACTGAAACTGAACTTTTCTGAATTTTGCCTGAAAACAGTGCATGCCAAGTGTTCGATGAAATGTTTTTGGCATGAGGAAATTTCTTATGGAGTTGATATTTGGTGAGGTGACCTCTCAATGCACCTGGGGGCTGCCTGATTTATCTCATAATTTTTGGAGAAGAAAAATATTTAATTTCACCAAAAATGGCAAATCTGGTCCAAACTTGCAGCAAGCAAAATTTGAAAATTTTGAACTGTGGACAAGTGGATCTTGATGGATCTAGGTTGGGGGTACTAAGGACTAGTCAGAGGAGTTTGTTTGGGACCAAAACTCAAAAGGAAACTTGTAGTTCCTTTGTAAGTCACCTAGGTCCAAAAAAAGACAGAAATTGTTTTGAGGATAAATCAAAATAGAATAAAAATCATAATTGGGTTGAAACTTGCTGGAGTTGGATATTTGACTTGATCCAAGGTAGGGAGGTAGGTTTAGAAGAAAATCTTCAACCTAGGTCAGGGTAAGAGAATTTTTTTAAGAGGGAAAGGAATAAAAACAAAAATCCAAAGGATTTCTTTTTAATAAAAATAATTGCAAAATCCTCCAATATTATTTGTGTTGAGCCAACACAATTTATGAAAAACCCTTAACACCAAAGATCAAGGTTGAGAAGGATCTTTCAAAAATTTGTCATAAAAAGAAAAGATTTGAGAAGAAGAGTCCCTCCAAAAAAAATTCAAATACCCTCCTTTAATTCAAATAAAGATTTTAATGAAAACCAAATCAATTTTTTTTTGGATTGTTACACCAACGACGAGCGGCGACGAGGAAGACGAGGAGGAGCAGCCGGCTATGAGGACGAGGACGAGATGAACAGCCGGCGACAACGGTGAGAGAGGAGGAAGTGATACGTATGGAGTGTCAAACCAATAAGGAGCTAAAGGTAAGATCAATATTCTCTCAAGCCATATCTGCCACTGATACGACTCTACGTACACCGAACGTTTGCTTCCAACTAGAAACGAGAAATAAAACTATGTTGTGGGTTTGAAGAGGATAATTTTGTATGATATCGGAGAGCTAAAATATAAAAGCAGGTGTTCTTATCATAAAGTTAGAATATATTACAAAATAATATGAATAGCGAGTGTGGAATAATGATGGATCGGTGTGCGGAATTGTCCTAGGCAATTGTTAACAAGACCGATAGTCGTCATTGCAATTTCATATGAGGGAGAGGCATAAGCTAACATACTTTCTCTACTTCGATCATATGCACTTATGATTGGAACTCTAGCAAGCATCCGCAACTACTAAAGATCATTAAGGTAAAACCCAACCATAGCATTAAAGTATCAAGTCCTCTTTATTCCCATACACAACAACCCCCTTACTTGGGTTTGTGTTTCAGTCACTCACCAACCCACTATAAGCGAATCATGAATGTATTACAACACCCTACAGCGGGAATCCCTCACGCTTGCGCGACACGGAGGGCACCATAGGATAGCACCAAAATAAAACATACAACTCGTACCAATCTAGATCATCAATCAACCCAAGGACAAAAGATATCTACTCAAAACATCATAAGATGGCAACACATCATTGGATCATAATATGTGGCATAAAGCACCATGTTCAAGTAGGGATTACAGCGGGGTGCGGGAGACTGGACCGCGTAAAAGAGATGAGGATGCTGATGATCGTGGTGATGTTGATGAAGCCGATCACCGCGGTGATGATTCCCCTCCCGATGGCACTCCGGCGCCACCGAGAGAGAGGAGGAGAGGTTCTCCCCCTTGTGCTTCCTCCTCCATGGCCTCCCCCCTAGATGGGGAAAGGTTCTCCCTCTGATCCTTGGCCTTCATGGCGATGATGGCCTCTCCGGGATACTCCTCCATGGCCACCGGTCATGATGGCCCCCTCCGGCAGGGTGCCGGAGAGGGCCTAGATCGATTTCTCGTGGCTACAAAGGCCTGCTGCGGTGGAACTTCCCATCTAGGTTATTTTCTGGGGGTTTCTATATTTATAGGAATTTTTGGCGTCGGTCTCACATCAAGGAGGTGCCCGAGGCGCCCATGAGGCAGGCCCACGCGCCTGGGGGGGGGGGCGCCCCCCACCCTCGTGGGCGCCCCGAGACTCTCCTGGCCCAACTCGTTTACTCCAAGGTCTTCTTTTGGTCCATAAAAAATCATCAAAAATTGGCACGTCAATTGGACTCCGTTTGATATTCCTTTTTTGTAAAACTCAATAACAAGGAAAAAACAGGAAGTGGCACTGGGCTCTAGGTTAATAGGTTAGTCCCAAAAATAATATAAAATAGCATATAAATGCATATAAAACATCTAAGATGGATAATATAATAGCATGAATACTTCATAAATTATAGATACGTTGGAGACGTATCAGCATCCCCAAGCTTAATTCCTGCTCGTCCTCGAGTAGTTAATGATAAAAGAAATAATTTATGAAGTGTGAATACTAGTAGGTGCACACGTTTGATCAATGATAATTTCAATCACCTTTTCTAGCATCATTATATGTCATAACAGTAGCTTCATCTCATAAAACTTTTCATGATCAAGTAACAAGCTATTCACATGTTAAAGTATAGATCATAAACTTTCTTGAAAACTAACAAACAGTGCTCTTAGTCATCAAACAATTGCAATTCATCTTATTTTCCGGAAGGGTCTATGTCAGAGCTTTGATTTAGCAAACTCCACATACTCAACTATCATTTAATCTTTCGCAATTGCTAACACTCACGTGATATTTATGGGTTCAAAGTTTTAATTGGACACGGAGAAAGATCGGGGCTTATAGATTCGCCTCCCAACCTTTTACCTCAAGGGTAATGTCAATAATAATAGTTCATGATAACTTACATCCAATTGGATATATATATCAGGATCTTTCCAACACAATGTGCTTGCCAAAGGATAAAATGTAAAAAGGAAAGGTGAAGATCACCATGACTCTTGCATAAGGTAGAAGATAAAAGTAAAAGATAGGCCCTTCGCAGAGGGAAGCAGAGGTTGTCATGCGCTTTTATGGTTGGATGCACAAAATCTTAATGCAAAAGAACGTCACTTTATATTGCCCCTTGTGATAGAGACCTTTATTATGCAGTCCGTCGCTTTTATTACTTCCCCATCACAAGTTCGTATAAAGCTTATTTTCTTCGCACTAATAGATCATACATATTTAGAGAGCAATTTTTATTGTATGCACCGATGACAACTTACTTGAAGGATCTTACTCAATCCATAGGTAGGTATGGTGGACTCTCATGGCAAAACTAGTTTAAGGGAAATTTGGAAGCACAAGTAGTACCTCTACTTGGTGCAAAGAATTTGGCTAGCATGAGAGGGAAAGGCAAGCTCAGCATGTTGGATGATCCATGACAATATACTTTTTTCGGATATAAGAAAACATAACCCATTAAGTTGTCTTCCTTGTCCAACATCAACCTTTTATCATGTCATATTTTAATGAGTGCTCACACTTACAAAAGATGTCCAAGGTAGTATATTTATATGTGAAATCTCTCTTCATTCAATATTCTTTCATGAATTGTTCAAGTGACCAAGTCTATGTTTGCTAACTTTCAATGAGTTTACTACCTATACTTATTATGTGTGAAGTCATTACTCCCCATGTTATAAGCATATGAAACATATATAAATTCATATTTATGACATTCAATTCATTCAACCATTACTCATAGCATATACGTGAAGCACGTGAGTAAATGACAAACTACTCCAAAAAGATACAAGTGAAGAACACTGAGTAGTCAAATAATTAACTAGCCATGGGAGGATTCTTTTTCATTCAAGATTTCAGATCCGATGATTTTATTCAAATAGAAAGTAAAATTTAAAATACGCTCCTAGCAAAACACATATCATGTGACGAATAAAAATATAGCTCCGAGTAAGGTATACCGATAGTTCTGAAGACGAAAGAGGGGATGCCTTTCGGGGCATCCCCAAGCTTAGGCGCTTGAGTCTTCCTTGAGTATTACCTTGGGGTGCCTTGGGCATCCCCAAGCTTAGGGTCTTTCCACTCCTTATTCTCCTCATATCGATATCTCACCCAAAGCTTGAAAACTTCAATCACACAAAACTTAACGAAACTTCGTGAGATAGGTTAGTATGATAAAGAGCAAACCATTCACCTTGGTACTGTCAATTCATAATTGTTCTCACACAATGCCTACTGTACCGTATCATTTCTAGAATTTATATTGAGAAATATAAGCCATAGAAACTAGAAAACAAGCAAACTATGCGATGAAAACAGAATCTGTCAAAAACAGAACAGTCTGTAAAGATCTGAACAGAAACCATACTTATGCTACTCAAAAAATTATGAAATAAATTGGTGGACGTGAGGAATTTGTATATTAATCTTTTGCAAAAAGAATCAACTCAAAATCACTCTTCTGTAAAAAATGACATCTATTCTCGTGAGCGCAAAGTTTCTGTTGTTTACAGCAAGATCACATTAACTTTCACCCAAGTCTTCCCAAAGGTCTTACTTGGCACTTTACTGAAATAATAGCTATAAAAAATGATTACTACAGTAGCTTAATCATGTAAACACACAAAAATAGTAAGGGTAAATATTGGGTTGTCTCCCAACAAGCGCTTTTCTTTAATGCCTTTTAGCCAGGCATGATGATTTCAATGATGCTCACATAGAAGATAAGAATTGAAACATAAAGGGAGCATCATGAAGAATATGACTAGCACATTTTAATCTAACCCACTTCCTATACCAATGGATTTTGTGAGCACATAGTTTATAGGAACAAGAATCAACTAGCATAGGAAGGCAAAACAAGTATAACTTCAAAACTTTAAGCACATAGAGAGGAAACTTGATATTATTGCAACTCCTACAGGCATATATTCCTCCCTCATAATAATTTTCAGTAGAATCATGAATAAATTCAACAATATAACCATCAAATATAGCATTCTTTTCATGATCTATAAGCATAGAAATTTTTCTACTCTCCTCATAAGCAAAATTCTTCTCATTCGGAATAGTGGGATCACTAATTCCTAAAGTTGACACCCTTCTAACCCCACTTTAGATGATAGTATTATTCATACTCCAAAATATATAAGTGAAGTTCATGGAGCATTATACAATTAATATATACTAACCAATATCCAAGCTCAATATATATAAGTGAAGCACACGAAGCATTCTATAAAACCATACTCAAAAGATTTAAGTGAAGCACAAAGAGCAATTCTATAAGATCATACTTAAATGATATAAGTGAAGCACATGAAGTATTCTATAAATTGATGAAGGGACATCTCATACTAGCATGGTTCTTAAAGAAAAAGGAAAACACAAGGGACACAAATCATGTGAACAAAACAAAAACCAAGGTGTACCGATAATTGTTGAAGAAGAAAGATGGGATGCCAACCGGGGCATCCCCAAGCTTAGATGCTTGAGTATCCTTGGAATATTTACTTGGGGTGCCTTGGGCATCCCCAAGCTTTAACTCTTGCCTCTCTTTATTCTTCTCACATCGGTAACTCCTCGTTTTTCGAACACTTCATCCACACAAAACTTTAACAAAAACTTTGTGAGATCCGTTAGTGTAATAAAGCAAACTACCACTTTAAGGTACTGTAATTAACTCATTCTTTATTTATATTGGTGTTAAAACTACTATATTCCAACTTCTCTACAGTTCGTACCCCCGATACTAGCCATAGATTCATCAAAATAAGGAAACAACACGCGAAAAGCAGAATCTGTCAAAAAAAGGACAGTCTGTAGTAATATGGAAGTTTAGTAAACTTATGTAACTCCTAAAATTATGAAATAAATTTGAAAATTTGAAAAATTTGTACAGAAGTAATGTGCAAAAAGTTTCAGACCCATTTGACCTTCCAGAAAAAATGTAAATTCATGCACTACAGCCAAAGTTTACATTTTTGTTCTGCACATAGTAAACAAGCAATCTAATCATCCTAAAACCAAAGCTTGGCACATTATTTTTATAATACAATGCATATATACAAGGTTATAATTATTTACAGAGAAACTTCCATGAAAAATTCTACATTGTTTCTGTGAGCATGAACACAAGTGCTCAAGGTCGACCCTCACTTCTTCAATGCATAACTTTCCAGTCACTTCTCTTTTTGAAAAACTTTTTAGGCATGATAAGCAAGTTTTTTTTGTATTTTCAATCTTTTAATTTTTTTGTATGTTTCATCCACAACTAAACAGAAACAAAAAGAAAAAACAAAATCTACTTAGTGAAGAAAGCACACAAGCACACACGAGAATATCAACCCCACGCTATTGCACCCCGGCAACGGCGCCAGAAAAGAGCTTGATAATCCCCAAGTGTAGGGAAAGGTGGAAGTGATAAGTATGGAGTGTCGAACCCACAAGGAGCTAAAGGTAAGATCAATATTCTCTCAAGCCCTATCTGCCACTGATACGACTCTACGTACACCGAACGTTTGCTTCCAACTAGAAACAAGAAATAAAACTACGCTGTGGGTATGAAGAGGATAACTTTGTATGATATTGGAGAGCTAAAATATAAAAGTAGGTGCTGTTATCATAAAGTTAGAATATATTACTAAATAATATAAATAGTGAGTGTGGAAAAATGATGGATCGGTGTGCGGAATTGTCCTAGGCAATAGTTAACAGGACCGATAGTCGTCATTGCAATTTCATATGAGGGAGAGGCATAAGCTAACATACTTTCTCTACTTCGATCATATGCACTTATGATTGGAACTCTAGAAAGCATCCGCAACTACTAAAGATCATTAAGGTAAAACCCAACCATAGCATTAAAGCATCAAGTCCTCTTTATTCCCATATAACAACCCCTTACTCGGGTTTGTGTTTCAGTCACTCACCAACCCACTATAAGAGAATCATGAACGTATTGCAACACCCTACAATGGGAATCCCTCACGCTTGCGCGACAAGGAGGGCACCATAGGACAGCACAAAAATAAAACATACAACTCGTACCAATCTAGATCATCAATCAACCCAAGGACAAAAGATATCTACTCAAAACATCATAAGATGGCAACACATCATTGGATCATAATATGTGGCATAAAGCACCATGTTCAAGTAGGGATTATAGCGGGGTGCGGGAGAGTGGACCGCGTAAAAGAGATGAGGATGGTGATGTTGATGAAGACGATCACCGCAGCGATGATTCCCCTCCCGATGGCACTCTGGCGCCACCGATAGAGAGGAGGAGAGGTTCTCCCCCTTGTGCTTCCTCCTCCATGGCCTCCCCCCTAGATGGGAAAGGTTCTCCCTCTAAGCCTTGGCCTTCATGGCGATGATGGCCTCTCCGGGATACTCCTCCATGGCCACCGGTGATGATGGCCCCCTCCGGCACCCTCCGGTAGGGTGGCTGAGAGGGCCTAGATTGATTTATCGTGGCTACAGAAGCTTGCAGCGTCGGAACTTCCGTCTAGGTTATTTTCTGGTGTTTTTATATTTATAGGAATTTTTGGCGTCGGTCTCACGTCAAGGAGGTGCCTGAGGCGTCCACGAGGCAGGCCCATGCGCCTGGGCGGTGGGCACGCCCCCCACCCTCGTGGGCGCCCCAGGACTCTCCTGGCCCAACTCTTTTACTCCGGGGTCTTCTTTTGGTCCATAAAAAATCGTCAAAAATTGGCATGTCAATTGGACTCTGTTTGATATTCCTTTTCTGTAAAACTCAAAAACAAGGAAAAAACAGGAACTGGCACTGGGCTCTAGGTTAATAGGTTAGTCCCAAAAATTATATAAAATAGCATATAAATGCATAATAAACATCTTAGATGGATAATATAATAGCATGAATACTTCATAAATTATAGATACGTTGGTGTAAGTCCATCTAGTGCCCCTTAGTGATTTTGGTATATTGAAGACTTATAGGTTAAGGGTCTAATGCATTTATGAGTGTACACAGGTCTATAATTCTATGAGGAGTTTGATATTTACAGTGAAAGTCGACCCCTAAAAATGAAGTTCTTCAACTGAAGACTTTGGTATTCTGAAGACTTTTGAAGACTTTGAAAGTGAAGAAATTGGTGTGACCTTGAAGACTTGGTACTCATTTGAGGAACATGAAGCGTGAAGACTTTTGTTTTCGTAGTTTTGTTTTCTCTTTCTTGAGTCATAGGAAACACCGTACTGTTAAAGGGGGTCGAGGAAATACTAAGGAAAAATTTCCATGTGATGCTCAACTCAAAATCCTACACCTACCAATCCCATCGAGTGAAGCCATTGGAAATCTCATACAGTTCAGTCAATTTCTTCAAAGGATGTGAGACGAAGTTCTTCTGGTCACTGAGGAATTTGTTCTGACTGAGGAGTTAGGAATTCGCCAGTGTGGATTGCCTACACAGTGAGGAACATGATAGCCCTGAGGAATTTGAACCTCAAATTTCCGACCGTTGCTGTGCTGCGCGCCAGCTGTCCCAAAATATCTTATCTACCTAACGGTCATATCATTGAAGGGCATTTATGTCTTATCATGTCGAGCTGCTCCCTAGGCTATAAATAGCCGCCACCTAAAACCACTAGCTGGTTGGCTGCTCCGAGAGAAACTGACACTTGTCAATTGTGAGCATCCCATCCTCCGATGACTTTGAGTGAAAATCATCAAGTGAGGAAAACCCAAACCCAAACACCTACAAACCCAAAGTGATTGAGCATCACTGAAGAGATTGATCCTGCGTGGATCCGATGCTTGTTACCTTTGAAGACTGTTCTTCTTCCAGACGGTTAGGCGTCATGGTCTAGAGCATCAAAGAGGAAATTGGATCGCCGAGTGACCGAGTTTGTGAAGGTTTGGAAGTCATCTGAAGACTTACCACGAGTGATTGGACGAGGTCTTTGTGACCTTAGTTCAAGGAGAATACGGTGAGGACTTGGTGTCCTGAGCTGCGTGCTCAAGACTGGGTGTCCGGGACTGTGTGTCCTCGAGTTTAAATACTCAGCCGCTCCAACCAGACGTACAACTGAGACAGCAGTTGGAACTGGTCTACCAAATCATTGTCTTCACCAACCTTACTGGTTCTATTTCCTCAACTCTTTCATTTCCTCATTACTATGTTAAGTGCTTCATCATATCTGATTTTGAAGACTTTGACTGAAGACTTCCTAAATTTCCTCAGTTCAATTTCTTCAGCCTGTTTGTCTTCATCTTGTGTTATCATGTGATTAAGCTTTCTGTACTATGTGCTTGTCTTCATTTCATCATGATGACTATGCCTGTATTCTGTTATGCGTACTTCTGAGTACTTATTCCGCTGCAAGTAGTTCTTCGCTAAGGAATTTCCTCACCGGCAAATTCCTTAGTGAAGAATTCATAAAAATCACCTATTCACCCCCCCCCCTCTAGTCGATATAACGCACTTTCAATTGGTATCAGAGTAAGGTACTCCCTTGTTCTGTGTGATTTTGGTTAAACCGCCTGTAGTTTAGTTCTGTCGACCGCAGGTATGATCAAGGTCTCTGTTGGCTGTCCTACCTTCGATGGGACAGACTACCCCTACTGGAAGAATAAGATGTGAATGCATCTTGAGGCAATTGATAACGATCTCTGGTATGTTGTGGAAAATGGTGTTCCCTTTGTCTCACCCTCACTGAATGCTACCGATGTGAAGAGATTCAAGCAACTCGATTCTCAAGCGAAGAATATCATATGTGGCCATCTGAACAAAGGACAGTATGGAAGAGTGAGTGCTTTGGAAACTGCTAAGCTTATCTGGGATAGGTTGTCCAAAGTAAATGAAGGAGTCTCAACTCAGCGTGACTCTCGAGTTGATGTTCTTCGCAATCTCTTCAACCGCTTCAAAAGACTCGACAATGAAAATGTTCAACAAACCATCGATCGCCTCACTGACATCTCAAATGAGCTTCAAGCGCTTGGTGCCACTGACATCACCGACCATGAGGTGGTGAAGAAATTGTTGAGATCGCTTGATTCCTCATTTGATACTCTGGCATTGATGATACAAGAATGGGTTGATTACAAGTCACTTGATCCCGCTGATATCCTCGAGAGGCTAAATACTCATGAATTCCAGCTTGCTGAAAAGAGAGATCTCTATGGTTCGAGCTATGGCAAATCACGTGCCCTGAAGGCCAAGGCAGTGTCTGAATCTGAATGTGAAGATTCTGGTAGCAGCCTTTGGTGATCCTGAAGAATTGAGCCAGGAGCTAGCACTGCTCGTGAAGAAGTTCGAGAAATTCTCAAGACGTGGCGCTTTGGAAAATCCTCAAGGAGCAATGATTCCTCATCCAAAGGACTACAAGAGAAGGCTATGCCACAAATGCAAGAAACCTGGTCACTATATTCAAGATTGTCCTCGGTGGGAAAAGGAATTAAAGAAGAAGAAATACAAGGATTACGATTACGATGACGCTAAGAAGAAGAAGAAATCATCAAAATCTTCATCATCAAAATCCTCAAGCCTTCATCTCACAAGAAGAGCAGCTCCAAGAAGGCTCGGGCATTCATTAGCAAGGAAATGGACTCTGAGGCTGAATCTGAGGAACATGAGGAAGAGGAGGCATCTGAGGAGTCTGAGTCCGGTGTGGCGAGCCTGGCTCTCGCCATCGCTTTCGTCGACAAGTCTATCTTCAACTCAAGAAAATGACCTCACCAACAAGGCTGATGAAGATAATGATGACTACGCTCCCACCTATTGCTTCATGGCAAAGGGTGCCAAGGTACTCAAATGTACCTCCTCTGAATCTAGTGAGAATGAATCTGATGAAAACCTCAAGCCCAGCTACTCTAAACTTGCTAAGATTGCTGTAAAACAACAAAGGGCATTTGAAAAGGTTCAAAAAGTGCTAGACAAAAGTGATGATATGTTGGATGAAGAAATGGATCGCACTAAAGCCTTGACTGAAAATCTTCAGAGACTTCAGTCTAGGTTTGACAGCCTTCAAGGTCATCATAACACTCTCTTATCTGATCATGAGAAGATTTCTTATGAATTCCTTCAAAAGAAGCAAGATCTTGAGGAGCTAAGAGCGAGTTATGAAGATCTTCAGAAGGAGCGCGATTCATTACTTGCTCAACAAATCAGCGCGGCTTAGGAAGAATTTGTTCCTCCATGCTTAAAGTGCATTGAACGTGAATCTGCTAATTCTTCACCTAAATGTTCAAATGCTTCAATTGTTACAAATTCTTCACCTGCTTCTGCTATCACTAATTCCTCATCTGAGGACATTGCTAGTATCACTCACAATGCAGGGCTGAAGGAATTGTACATGACAGGCATGTAAAAAAGCCTCAAAGGGCATCAGACTCTTTGTGATGTGCTTACAAAGCAGATCCTCAACAGAAACCCTAGGAAAGAGGGTATTGCCTTTGAGAGGAAAATCAATGCTGATGGTACATACTGGAAGCCTGAGCAGTACCCCAAAACCTCATGGGTTCCGCAAAGGGACTACCATTGATCCATCTAACTTATCCGGCTTTACATGTGAATCTCCTCATTCTTCCGATGAGTCATTTGACTCCAACTATAAACTGTTCAAAAATCAGAATGGTGAAGTATTTGCTAGATATGTTGGCACTAACTGCAGGAACGGTTCCCCTATGAAGAAAAACTGGGTTCCCAAAAGGTGTCTTGAAAGTCTTCAGGTAAATGTCCTCATGACACCACCTGTGAAGAGTAGGAACCCCAGATCAAACTCTTCATATGGACCAAATTCTTCATATGGATCCAAGTCCTCATACGGACCAAATTCCTCATATGGATCAAATTCCTCAAAAGGATCAAAGTCCTCACATGATTATCATCATGCTAACAACTCTGTTTTGCATGGTAGAGCTAAGGGCTATGAATATGTGCATTATTCCTCAAACCATTATGTTCATAAGTCCTCGAAGAATTTCTCTGCTTATTCATATGCTTACCCTAACCCCTCTTATGTGAAACGAAATGGTATGGCTTCTTTGCCACCATTCTCATATGGAGCTCGTAGAGTGATGAACTCTTTGCCACCCCTTCAGGTGTGGGTGGTGAAGAAAAAGAACTAATCTCTTCTGTAGGGTCAGGTCTCCAGACGTGCTTTAACGTCTGAAGAATTTGCTGGGGGCCTGACAAAAATGCCTGAAAGGATGCAGGTAATCGTGAAGAAATGAACTTTCATTTCACACGTCCTCATACTGCTATATCTGTTTTACTGCTTGATGAAATTCATCTGATGAATCTGATATCATATTCTTCACTGATGAAGTATATGAGTTCGTAAGCTGCACTAATTCATCTACAGGATGATCAACCCAAAGCCACTGAGTGGGTCCTCGATAGTGGATGTACAAATCACATGACTGGTGACAAGAATCTATTGATGGATACTCCCTTATCACCATCGCATCTGAATCATATCATCTTCGCTGACAAAGGCAAAAGTCAGGTATTGGGTCTAGGTAAGGTTGCGATCACAAAGGATTGACACATGGACAAGGTCATGCTTGTTGAGTCCTTAGGATACAACCTTATGTCTGTCTCAATGCTTTGTGATCTTGATATGGTTGTTGTCTTTGGCAAGTATCGTTGTGTTGTGGTTATGGAAGTCGACAATTCCAAAGTCTTGAAGGCTTTAGGAGAGGAGACTTGTATATTGTTGATTTCTCTATAGGACCGCAAGAACCAGTGTGCCTACTTGCAAAAGCTTCGCATATGGCTATGGCATCGACGACTTGGTCACGCAGACATGAGGAATTTGCACACGCCATGCGAAGAAGAAGCATGTCATTGGCATTGAGAACGTCAAATTCCTCAAGGATCACTTGTGTGGAGCCTGTGAAGCTGGAAAAATGACCAAGGCCAAGCATCCACCAAAGACTATCATGACCACTACTCGACCATTCGAATTGCTTCACATGGACCTCTTTGGTCCTAATCATTACTCAGCAATCACTAATGATGCATCTCTATATGGCCTTGTTATTGTTGATGATTACTCTAGTTACACATGGGTACACATTGTTACTTACAAACATGAAGTGCAGGAAGTCTTCAAACGATTTTCCACGAGGGCTTCAACCAACTTTGGTGTGAAGATCAAGCACATCAGGAGTGACAATGGAACTGAGTTCAAAAATTCTGGTCTTGATGACTATCTTGATGAACTTGGTATTAGTCATGAGTTATCTGCTCCTTATACTCCTCAAAGAAAATGGCGTCGTGGAGCGCAAGAACAGAACTCTTGTTGAGATGGCTCACACTATGCTTGATGAGTACAAGACGCCTCGTCACTTCTGGATTGAGGCAATTTACACTGCGTGCCACATCATCAACAGGGTATATCTTCACAAGTTCTTCAAGAAGACTGCCTATGAACTCCTCACTGACAAGAAACCGAATGTGAGTTATTTCAAAGTCTTCGGTGCTAAATGTTGGATTAGAGATCCTCATCACAACTCTAAATTTGCACCGAAAGCACATGAAGGTTTTATGCTTGGTTACGGAAAGGACTGCACACCTACAGAGTCTTCAACAATGTTCTTCACAAGATTGTTGAAATCGTAGATGTCTTGATTCGATGAAACTAATGGCTCGCAAAGAGAGCACCTACCTTCTGTGATAAATGAACCAGCACCGAGGATTCTATCAAGTTCAAGGCGATCGAGGATGTCATTCCTCTTTGAAGAATCTGCTTTGAAGAATTCATTCCGTAACGTGAAGAACGTCGGCTGATGCACTCAAGAAAATCTTTGAAGAAAATGGTGCTGAAGAAAATGCTGATCAAATTCCTCGACGACAACCAACTCATCCTCGCGTTGCAAAAGAAGTGCAAGTTGAAAAGATCATCAATGATATTGAAGCACCAGGTCCTCTCACACGCTCAAAAGCTTCACATTTATCTAACTTCTGTGGGCACTATGCTTTTGTCTCTATCACAGAGCCCTCTAAGGTAGATGAAGCATTTCTAGAGCCTGAGTGGATTCAGGCCATGCAAGAAGAATTACATCAGTTCGAGCTCAACAACGTGCAGGAACTGGTCAAACGTCCAGATCCTCGCAAGCATAATATCATTGGCACAAAGTAGATCTACCGCAACAAGCAAGATGAAAATGGCCTTGTGGTGAGGAATAAGGCACGACTTGTAGCTCAAGGCTACACACAGTTGAAGGAATTGATTTCGATGAAACTTTTGCACTTGTTGCTAGACTTGAGGCTATTCTCATATTACTTGCTTATGCTAACCATCATGATATCACTTTATATCAAATGGATGTGAAAAGTGCATTCCTCAATGGTAAGCTTGAGGAAGAAGTATATGTTGCTCAACCCCTGTGTTTTGAAGATCCAAAGAATCTCGACAAAGTCTTGAGACTCAACAAGGCCCTCTATGGCCTCAAGCAGGCCCCTCGGGCGTGGTATGACACTTTGAAGGAATTCCTCATGAAGAATGGCTTCACACCGGTTCACTCGACCCTACTCTCTTTACTAAATCTTATGATGGTGAATTATTTGTGTGCCAAATATACGTTGATGATATTATCTTTGGCTGTACTGACCAACGTTATAGTGATGAATTTGCCTATATGATGAGTGAAAAATATCAAATGTGTATGATGGGAGAGTTGAAATTCTTCTTAGGTCTTCAAATTCGTCAACAGCGCAATGGCATATTCATATCTCAGGAGAAATACCTCAAGGATGTTCTGAGGAAATTCGGCATGCAAGATTGCAATGGCGTCAAAATTCCTATGCCCACAAATGGCCATCTATGCACCGATGAAAATGGTATTGACTTCAATCACAAGGTATACCGTTCCATGATTAGTTCTTTATTGTACTTGTGTGCATCTAGGCGAGATATAATGCTTAGTGTTTGCATGTGTGCCCGATTTCAAGCTACACCGAAGGAATCACACCATAAGGCTGTGAAGCATATTCTTCGATATCTAGCTCACACACCAACACTAGGATTACGGTACCCCAAGGGATCTGCTTTTGATCTCATTGGATATTCTGACTCTGACTATGCTGGTGATCGTGTGGACCGCAAGTCAACATCTGGTACTTGTCATTTCCTCGGACGATCTTTGGTCTATTGGTCCTCGAAGAAACAGAACTGCGTATCACTGTCTACTGCGGAAGCTGAGTACATTGCTGCTGGTTCTTGCTGTGCTCAATTGCTGTGGATGAAGCAAACTCTCAAGGATTATGGCATCAACGTGAAGAATGTGCCTCTCTACTATGACAATGAGAGTGCCATCAAGATTGCTCACAACCCAGTTCAGCACTCGAAGACAAAGCACATTCAGATTCGTCATCATTTTCTTCGTGATCATGTGTTGAAGGGCGACATTTCTATTGAGCATGTGAAGACCGAAGAACAGCTAGCCAATATCTTCCCAAAGCCCTTGGATGAGAAGAGATTTAGCAAGTTGCGGTGTGAGCTAAATATCTTAGAGTCTTCGAATGTTCTTTGAAAAGGACACTCATCCTAACACTTATGCAAAATTGATGACTTAGATGTGCAACACATGAAGAAATGTTTTTGTTCAATCAATGAAGAATAACACTCTAAGTGTGAAGAAATTAATGAAGAATTTGATTCTCAGAACCCTACGACAATTGTACGCGGTGTCTGAAATCATCATTCTTATACGGTGGGTCACGCCACCACAAAAAGTTGAAAATCTTCAATTTGAGTTTTTCCTCAGTTGTTCAAATTCTTCAACTTTGCAAAATCTTCACTGTTTCCGTCGTTTTTCTTCATTGACTATATATATATATATATATATATATATATATATGGCTATATATATATATATATATATATATATATATATATATATATATATATATATGGGTTTTCTACAACATTCACTTATGGCTATTTCTTCAAGTTGCGTTTTCTGCTAAGTGAATGTGATCGAACCCTTCCCCCTCTATGCTATACTCAACCCAATCTATTCAAAAATTCTTCATGTACGTTCTATTTGAAAGTTGTTCAAAATCTTCACTGTGTCCTTGTCAGCTAAAGAAATTGCGAGCGGACCTTTAAAACTAATCTTATCCAAAATTTTCGGCTTTGCCGCTCAAACCGTTCCGCATCCCACGATAGACTTATCTATTCACCCATGATCTAACACGATCTCCACTTTTCAGTACGTGGGTGACACATGTCATGCGAATGAGAAGGGTCAGGGGCACGTTCGTCCTAAATCTTCGGGCGAACAATTTTTCACTGCGACTATAAATACCCCCTCACCCCTTCGTCAATTCCTTTACTCCGCTCGACCTCTCTCTCCCGCTCGAGCTTCTCAAACCCTAGCGCCGCCGCTACTCCATCGTCGCCGGTGAGGAAGAGCTTCACTGCCTCGACCTCATCGCTGTCGTACTCGCACCGGCCGCGGAAATCTTCACTCCGCCGCCACCGTAGCTGTCTTCCTCCACCGAGTGGAAGATCTACACAGACGAACTTCACTTCTACACCTCACTGTTCGTCATGTTCTTCATCCAGGGTAATTAAAAGTTACTTTTACTGCCCTCTTTGATTCAAATTTTTTCTACAAAATCTTCAAAGGTGTTTTATTCTTCAAACCCTCACACACAAAACACCTCACTAGTCATCTGTTCTTGATTCATTTCTCTAAGCATCATTTTTCTTCAAGATTCCTTAATTGTGTGGATCTTCCGTCTATACAACTCACGGAACCTAAGACAAAGACGCTTAGTGAAATTCTTCAAGACTCATCTCGTCAAATTCCTCAAACTTGTTCTTTTGAAAAACCTTACGAGAACGCATATGACCTCTCCAAATTCCTCGCAACTATACTGCTCACGGTACTCATGTCCGCTTTGAATCACTAGGTTCTCATCAACTTAACTCATTTGCGGCATTCCTCGAAGAAAAGTTGCATACTTCTTGAGAGAATTCGATTGTTCAATTACCCCAATCAAGAATATGGCAGACGGTAAGAAGCCGCAGAAAGGAGGAAAGAAGCCTGAGGTCATGACTGCTTTTGAAATCCCTGAGGACATCTATGCTGACTATTGCACACCTGATGAGGCCAAGTTCAGAAAGGAGAACCAAAATCAGTGCAAGGTGTGCATACAGAGGATTGAAAGGAGATGGACAAGAGAATGGAGGGAGTACATGTATGTAACTCCAAAATATATGAAGAAATTCGCACTTAATCCTCCATGACCAAGAGCTCCATTGGCACCTGGCCAAGAAGCTGACCCCACCAGCATCAAGCGTGGTGAGGATTTTCCTGAAGAATGGGCCAAGCGCCAAGCCAAGTTGGCTAGACAAGCCAAAGAATCAGTGAGGAAATTCAATGAAGACTCTGTTGTTGCTGCTGCCACTGAGGCCTCTGTCAAGCCTAGGAAATCAATGGCAAAGAAGCCCGTGCACAAGCCAAGTGCTTCAACAACAGTGCCCTCACGGCCAAGTTCCTCAGCAACGCCCTCACGGCTAGAATCTTCAAAGCACTCACGGCCAATTCCTCATGCTGCTCCTGCTCCTCAAAAATCCTCAGCTCCTCCTCCAAAGTCCTCAGCTGCTCTGGCAAAGTCCTCAGCACCTGTGCATCTGGCCACGTGCCAAAGGACTGCAGGCATCTCTATTGCCTCTGGTGTCTCAGCGAGTTCCTCAGCTGCACCAAATTCTTCATCAGGCCCCACTCTGCTGAAGACAAAGGCAACGGCTGGACGAGGTCCTCGGCCAAGTCCTAAGAAGAAACAGGTTGCCTTCCAAGTGCCATCTGACGATGAAGCTGATGATGATGAACTTGCAGAAATCATCAGAGACAGACAAGAAAGGGCCGCTAGAGCCAAAGGCACAAGCGTACATCGCTATTGGATCCTAAGTTGATCCTCGATTATATTGATCTTTGGGACAAGGATCCAGACACTCCTATGCCTGATTTCAGTTTGACTCCTGGCCAAAGTCACATGCTGACCCATTTCATCTCTGAAGAAAGATGGAAATATGAGAAGGCCAGGCAGATCAAGAAGGCACAGTATAGGAAAGAAAAGTTTTTGAAGACCAAATGTTGCCTCTATGAAAACTGATGAGCTTATAAAAATTCAGTCTGAAATCAAAGCCCTCAGCAAAAACTTCAATGCCTACTATGCTGATTGGCAAGGTGCCAAAGTCAGATTTGTTAAACTGACTGAGCAATTCACCTCCAATGTTGCAGCTCAAACGCAACAGGAAATTCCTCAGGCTGAAGCTTCTGCTCAGCAAACTAAAGAACATGCCAGCACCGCTGATGACTTTCAGACTGCTGAAGAAAATGTTAGTTCCAGGGCTGATGACTGCATTCCAGCCGCTAAAGAAATTGCCAGGGCATCCACTAGTGGTGCGCTGAAGAAAATGAAGTAGTCAGCAGCTGCATCGATTGCGCTGAAGAAAATCAACCAGATTCCTCAGCTCCTCCTGCGCCTACACCAACTCCTATCCTTCCATCTGCATCAGATGTGAAGAAGACTAAGGCAGCAGAGCGAGCTGCTGTGAAGAAAAGGAAAGCATTAGCTGCTTCAGATTCTTCAGCTCTGAAGAAAATGAAGCCTATAACCAGCTCGTTTGAAAATCTCATTGATGTTGTTCCGATCTCAACCATGCCATCAAAGGACCTTGTTCCTTTTGGTGAAGAATATGTGATCCCTAGCGGATCTGATGAAGAAAATCATTCTGTTGCTTCGTCAGAGCAGATAGATGAAGAAATTGAAGTGGATGAGATCCCTTCAACACCAATCGTTTCCTCGCTTATGCCTCAGTTCACAGCTGAAGAGGCTGGCGTTGAAGAAATTGAAGATGAACACGTGGATATTGGGTGCACTACGCCAGTGATGAATGATGACTTTTGGGAAAGTCAGCACGCGAATTCTCCACTCTTCACCCCTTTACAGCAAATTCCTCAGTCCCCTGCACCAACCGCTCAACTGGGCACTGAAGAAACTCACCCCACTTCATATGTGCGTGAAGAAATTCCAGCCACTAGTCTTTGAAGAAACTGCTATTCTTGATCCTTTGAACACGCAGACTTTCACTGAAGAGGAACCAGAAATTCCTCAGCCTGAAGAACCTGAGATTGTGATTCCTGAGGTCGTGATGCAACTCACTGACACTCCACTGCCAAAGCCAAAGGATCTATTCTCAAGGAAGCAAAAGTTCAAGGCTGAAGATTTCTTCAGCGAGCATGTGTTCTTCACATATTACAACCCCTATGATTCTGCTCGCATAAGGAAGAGGCGTTTACGGGCCACCAGGCCAATTTCTATTCCTCAGTGTTGTTCAACAAAGACAAAGTCTTCGATCATGCACACATTCCTCATGTGGACATGGAATCTCTGCTGGGCTTCGAGCCAGTCCTCAGTGTTCTTCACGACGCTAGACTGTTAAATTTCTGCACTGACATATGTGATTGGAATGAAGAACTCATTCTTCAATTCTTTATGACGCACATCACAGGAAATTCTGAAGATGTGAACTCATGGGTGCTGGACTGGATGTCTGAAAACACTCACTACAAGGCACCAGCTACTGAATTTCTTCATGCCCTACCACTCAGTCCTCCCCTTGAAGGTGCTCGTTGCGTCTACAGTGAATCTGAGCTTACAAATCACTACATGCAAGTTCTGATGAAGTCTTTGAAGCCAGGGCAGGCCCCACGAACCAAATTCCTCGTCAAGGAATTACTGTATGTGCCTCGGACTGTCTATCGCATTTTGACGAAGACATTGAGTCCTATCAAAGGCCATGACTCGAATGAAGAAGAAGTCGTTGGCATCATGAAGAATCTGCTTTTCAATATCATTCATGGCGTTCCCGTCAACTTCCATGATTTCTTCATGAGGACTCGCCAATGTCGCTATGTCACCTTTTGAGCTGAAGCCTTATGCACCTTGGATTATGAGATTCATCGTAACAAGGTCTTCACTCAATTACAAAGTCGATACTTTGAATCACTGCAGCTACTTGCCTCCGATTGAAGTCCTCAAGCGGACATTTTCCTCGGTGATGACAAAGGCAAGGCGGCTGTGATAGATGAAGGCATTCATCCATTGGATGGTCAATTTTGCAAGGCTGCATCCTACTCAACCAATGATGACTCTGCCACCCATGACTCTACCGCCAACACAACCAAGCCAAATCCTCAAGGCACGGCACCTAGGGTGGTGACTGATCATGAGCTTCTCCTCAGTCTTCATCAGAAGGTTGATCGCAATCATAAATGGGTCAAGAGTCAGTTTGGTTTAATTCTTCACAAAATGACCTCAACCCATAACGCAGTGAAGAAAAATCAATACTACCTCCATGAAACCTTCAACCGTACCTGGGCTGTTTTGTCTCATGTCTACAGTGAAGAAGATCTGAAGAAAATGGGTCTCAAGGAAGAATTTGACTGGTCTGCACCTCCACCGAAGAAATACAAGAAGGTCAAGGTTCCTTCCTTGGTGGCCAGCTCCTATTCTTCATCGCGCAACACTGATGAAAATGAAGACTTGGACGACACTGCGGCAGGCCCTACTACAACAAACGACCCCGACAACGCTGGCGCTCCTCCATCAACTTGATATTCTTCAGGGGCGTTAGTCCTCAGTTTCGATCCTTTTGGTCATTCGATGACAAAGAGGGAGAAAATGGAGTTACTCTTCAAGAGGGTCTATTATATGGGCATTTTTTTGCTAAGTTACAACTCTCGCTCTTCTGAAACTTTATTGGATCGAGTTGTAATCTTAAACCCGATGGTGCTCTAATACTTTTGATGTGTTCCTCTGCATGCTTATTCCTCATTATATGTTAATACACACATGCTGAATTACATCAGTCACCATATTTCATCATGCATTTCAAATTCTTCATACTATATGTCAAATGCGTGTATGTTTTACAAGATATAGGGGGAGATCTCCATGATTCAACTCTTCAAGTGTGCATTGCCTCAAAAGCAAATTCCTCACTATGCACATCTTCAGGGGGATTTCTTCTATATCTTGCAATCAAATTCCTCAATATCAGTATTTACACTTCATATGTTTATCCCCGTTGAAAACTTAACCTATATTGTCATCAATCACCAAAAATGGGGAGATTGTAAGTGCATCTAGTGCCCCTTAGTGATTTTGGTGTATTGCAGACTTATAGGTTAAGGGTCTAATGCGTTTATGAGTGTACACAGGTCTATAAGTCTGTGAGGAGTTTGATATTTACAGTGAAAGTCGACCCCTAAAAATGAAGTTCTTCAACTGAAGACTTTGGTATTCTGAAGACTTTCTGAAGACTTTGAAAGTGAAGAAATTGGTGTGACCTTGAAGACTTGGTATTCATTTAAGGAACATGAAGCGTGAAGACTTTTGTTTTCGTAGTTTCGTTTTCTCTTTATTGAGTCATAGGAAACACCGTACTGTTAAAGGGTGTCGAGGTAATACTAATTAAAAATTTCCTTGTGATGCTCTACTCAAAATCCTACACCTACCAATCCCTTCGAGTGAAGCCATTGGAATCTCATACTGATTCAGTCAATTTCTTGATGTGAGAGACGAAGTTCTTCCGGTCATTGAGGAATTTGTTCTGACCGAGGAGTTAGGAATTCGCCAAAGGCGGATTGCCTACGATGAGGAACATGATAGCCTTGAGGAATTTGAACCTCAAATTTCCGACCGTTGTTGTGCTACGCGCCAGCTATCCCAAAATATCGTATCTACCTAACGGTCATATCATTAAAGGGCATTTATGTCTTATCATGTCGGGCTGCTCCCTAGGCTATAAATAGCCGCCCCCTACAACCACTAGCTGGTTGGCTGCTCCGAGAGAAACTGACACTTGTCAATTGAGAGCATCTCATCTTCCGAGGACTTTGAGTGAAAATCATCAAGTGAGGAAAACCCAAACCCAAAGTGATTGAGCATCATTGAATAGATTGATCCTGCGTGGATCCGACGCTTGTTACCTTTAAAGACTGTTCTTCTTCCAGACGGTTAGGCGTCATGGTCTAGAGCATCCAAGAGGAAATTGTGGATCGCCGAGTGACCGAGTTTGTGAAGGTTTGGAAGTCGCTTGAAGACTTACCACGAGTGATTGGACGAGGTCTGTGTGACCTTAGTTCAAGGAGAATACGGTGAGAATTGGTGTCTGAGCTGCGTGCTCGGACTGGGTGTCCGGACTGTGTGTCCTCGAGTTTAAATACTCAGCCGCTCCAACCAGACGTACAACTGAGATAGCAGTTGGAACTGGTCTACCAAATCATTGTCTTCACCAACCTTACTAGTTCTATTTCCTCAACTCTTTCATTTCCTCATTACTGTGTTAAGTGCTTCATCATATCTGTGTTTGAAGACTTTGACTGAAGACTTCCTAAATTTCCTCAGTTCAATTTCTTCAGTCTGTTTGTCTTCATCTTGTGTTATCCTGTGATTACGCTTTCTGTACTCTGTGCTTGTCTTCATTTCATCATGATGACTATGCCTGTATTCTGTTATGCGTACTTCTGAGTACTTATTCCGCTGCAAGTAGTTCTTCGCTGAGGAATTTCGTCACCGGCAAATTCCTCAGTGAAGAATTCATAAAAATCGCCTATTCACCCCCCCTCTAGTCGATATAACGCACTTTCAATTGGAGACGTATTAAGCAGCTCGTGGACGATGCAGATGGTGAGCAGCCAGCGATGAATGGCGCGGACGACGATTGGTCGGCGATGTGTGTGACCAACGACGAGCGGCACGACGGCGACGATGACTAGGAGCAGCCGGCGACGAGGACGACGACGGCGAGATGAACGGCCGGCGACGAAGATGAGACGAACGGCCGGCGGCGACGACGGCGAGCAGTGTTGCAGCGTATGTCTGTGTGTGTGAGTGATTAACTGATTGAGCGATCGATAGACGTGAAAATGAGCGACCCAAGAGCAGTCGAGCGACCTGGTATTTATAGGGACGGAGGGAAGCAACGCAAGGCCGGCTGGACGCGCGCCTGCCCACGTTCTGATCGTGGGATCATGTCCACGAACGGTGGGAGCTTGGCTGGCTCCTTTCCCCCTTTTTATTTGTTTAATCACTAATTATTGGCAATGTCCCATCAGCTGGGCTTAATTAGGCCACATAACGCGTGGGCTTTGGGCATGCTTGCATGCGATCGGCTGATGGAATAGGATATGCATGCATGTACGTAGCTATTCCGTATAAGTGTGCTTGGCCAGATTTAGACTGTGGGGAAGCATTTTTTTCACTGATATATAATTCATGATGACTTGACATTTTTTTACACTGTCACGCGTTATGTCATTTTACGTGAACATTACTGTGCTAATATTTTTTTAGCGATGCCAGAATAATGCTCATAAGTATGATATAGCATTTTGGCAATATTAGTGTCGTCTGTGAAACTTTGAATTCGTGTCAACGCTAGAATTTCGCGGTTGATGATGGGGTATGTGTATGAAAGTCATGTGCCCTCTAATTAATTTATGCAACGATATTGTTCCTTTATTTCCGGGCTTGTTGTTTTATATTGAGCAGCGCTGCGGAAATTCATCATGATATTTTTTATCCACATATTCGGCAACTCAGTATTTTTTCATTTTATGTAAATGATTTTATTTGAATAATATCTATGCGCCATACTTTACTTTTGGCCAAAATCAGTGTCAACAGTAACACTCTTAGCACATGTTATGTGGGTGAAATGATGATACCATGGCAACTTTCAACCTTTTCAGAGTTCATTTGTAGTGCTTTTCAATTTTAGGGTCATTTAGCTCAAAGAATGAACTAATAGCAAAAAGAATGAACTAAAAATAATCAATTAAAATATTCTGTTATGATCAACTAAAACAAAACTATAGTATTCTTCAATAGCAAAAAGAATCAACTAAAAAGCTTTTATAAAACTCTAATAGCAAAAGGAATCAACTAAAAAGCTTTTATAACCTCTAGTATTTTTGTAACTAAAATTATATAAAATTTATGCAACTAAAATTATCAAAAAAATTCTGTTCAAAACATTAATAGCAAAAAGAAATTTCATAAAGAATTTTTGTGTTAGAAACTTTAATAGCAAACTAAAATAACAAAATTTGTTTTTGATTAAAACAGATATTTAAAATAACCTAAAAATTACCAAATTGAATATAATGATAAAACACAGTAATATTAAATAGCAGGAAAAAGAATCACTCAAAAATCTATTTTCATAGTACACTTATTCCAAAACTAGTGATTCACACAAATTTCAAAAAATTCAAATTTGAAAACTAATGGCACTAACAGAAAGTTTATATTTTTTGTGACCTAAAAGCAAAAATAATCACTGAAAAACATTAAGTATTTAGCTGTAAGTAGAAACAAAATAAAATAAATAAAGTAAAAAACAAAACAAAAACGTGGATTTCTTTTTAAAAAATGCCACCTACTGGGCCACCACGGCCTAAATACGACTAGAAATCCAACCAGCTTATTGGGCCAGGATTCAGGCCTGCAACAGGCCCAATAGGCCCACAAACAGAGGAGTGACATATTAGGCCCGAAAGTCTGCAGTTGAGAGGAGCTCGAGAGGGTGAGCGCATCAGCGCTTATAAACCACTCTCGAGCTCTCTCAGCTAGCGAGGTGGGACTAAACGTCCCACCGCACCGCGCCAGCACAAGGCCTTTGGTCCCGGTTAGAAGCACCAACCGGGACTAATGCCCTCCTTTAGTCCTAGTTGGTGCCACCAACCGGGACCAAAGACCCCTGTTTCCCACCCTTTGGACTGCCGAAACTGACCTTTGGTGCCACCAACCGGGACCAAAGACCCGTGCTAATTTGGTGTGAACAAATTTGTCGTTCAAGACATCGCCCGACGACTTGGCGAGGGATGAAAGAATTCATGAGGCGCCGTTTTGTTCCTGAGCACTATAAAAGAGATATGTACAACAAGTTGCAGCGGCTCTCTCAGGGTAATATGCGTGTTGATGAATATTACAAGGAAATGGAATTGCTCATGATACGCACGGGGACAACGGAGGATCCGAAGGGGACCATGGCACGTTTCTTTAACGGGCTAAATATTGAGGTGCAGGATCGTGTTGAGATGGTGGTCTACTAGAACATACAAGATCTTGTGTACCAAGCTGTGCGTGCGGAACAACAGATTAAACGACGCCAAGTCAACACAGTTCCCAGTACCACTTTGAACACATGGCGACGCTCGCAGCATCAGAGTGAGGATATAGGTCCTAGCTCCAGGACAGCAACATCAAATCGCCCTCATGGTTCCGTGCAAAAGAATGCTCCAAAATCAGGACTATTGAGGGTTGATTCTAGTGCACAGTCGACCAATCGTTCCAGTGACATAGAGTGTTTCAAGTGTGGAGGAAGGGGACATATGAAGCGTGAATGTCCTAATGAGAAGAGAGTATTGCTCACAAAAGATGGCTATGCATCCACGAGTGATGAAGAGCAGTTTCTGACACTTCTAGTGAAAAATTTGAAGATGCTGAGAAGGCGACTGCTAGTTTTGAAGCTGAATCATATCCGTCCTTAATGGTGCAGTGTGTGCAAGAGGATCGCATTGAGGATAAGGGGCAGCCTTGGAATATTTTTCAGACACAGCGCAAGATTAACAACACCAATTGCAAGTTGATCATCGAGATGGAAGCTACACTAATGCAGTCAGCAAGGACTTGGTGGATGATTTTGCTTTACCAACCTGGAAGAACCCACAACCACACTATGTCGAATGGTTATATCAGCCGGGCAAACTGAAAGTTACTCACAAGGTGCGCATCAATTTTTCGGTTGGCAATTATATCGATACAGTTATCTGTGATGTTCTGCCAATGGATGCATGCCATTTGTTGTTGGGAAGGCCATGGCAATATGATCATCGAGCTACACAGGAGGGGAGGTCTAACACTGCATTCGGATGTCTGAACTAGGGCCTTCGAATTGGATATGGTATTGGCTACCTGCCAATTCAGGCGTTTGGATGTATACCGAATCGAGGGAACGAAAACGGGCCCAATACAGAGCCGAAATTTCATCCACGCGCGCAGCCCTCCCGCGATACAGAGCTCTTTGCCTCCGATTTCGCTCGAATTGACCTAGTCCCGCAAAAGATAACGTTTGGAGACAGGCTCGCTCCCGACCTGCCCCTTTCCTCCCCGCGCGAGACGGCTGGAGCCGCCGGCGGCGCAGGTATTCATCCCCACCCCCGCCATGGACCTCCTCCCCCTCCTCTCTCCGGCGGCGGCGGAGCTTCAAGCCCCCGCGGCTGCTGCCCTTTCCCTCCCCTGCAGCGCTCCATCCTCTACCTTGAGCAGGCGCAGCCTGGATCTGGCACTGTCGCTTCGCCCGTGGCCTCCATCCCTTCCAGCTCGCTGGCTGGAGCGCCTTCCATCCCGGCCATCTTGCTCCGGCGCAACCCCTCCATCCCGCCTATCTTCTTCATCCCCTTATCCTCTACCATCTTCTTCCCCTTCCTCTTCCATCTTCTTATTCCACTCCCCTGTACCCCCATCTTTCTTTTCAGTTGTTCTGTTCTTCCCCTGTTGTCCATGTCCAACATGTTTTGTTCTTCCCTTGTTCTGCTCCAATGAATTATTAAAGCCCATGTTCATTTTTTGTAGGTGTTGCTGATAAGTGGAACCCCGGGAGGCTGAGTTAAGGTATGAGCTGCATGGTTATGTGACTAAAAGTTGTGTGCTAGTCATACTGATTGAGATCTTATGCTATTCATGTTGATTGAGATTTTGTGCTAGTCATATTGATTGAATGATGCATGGTTATGTGACTGAAAATTGTGTGCTCGCCATATAGCATAAAATTGACATGATGTGTATAACTGTAGTTGTATCATGTCTCATCTGGAATTGATTGCTTCCATTGCGGAAGAAAACAAAAGAAGAAAGAGAAAAAGGATTATTATGACAGCCATGTATGTTGAGTCAGTGTGTCTTGGGCTAGCGTATCTTAGTACACAGAGGGCACCGAAGAGTTTGGGCTGCTTTAGTGATGAAGAACAGCGATATGGTCTTCGAAAGTATTTGCTGAAGGAAATGTACAATGGGTCAGAAATCACTTGCTATGATGAGTTGCGACTAACAAAAAGAAACTTTCATGCTTTGTGCACGATGTTGCGGGAGAAGTGTGGTCTCATTGATAGCATATATGTGACTGTAGAAGAAAAGGTTGCTATGTTTTTATTTGGTTGTTGGACATGGTATTAAAATGAGGATCTTGCGGGGCACTTACAAGCGTTCATTAGATACTATCAATAGGCACTTCTCTTCTGTGTTAACAGCCATACTTTCCCTAAGTGGGGAGTTTATCAAGCTTCCCAATCCATCTATCGAGCCTCCGGATGATTACAAATGGAAGTGGTTTGGCAATGCATTGGGAGCACTAGATGGGTGTCATGTTGATGTTTCTGTTGTTCCATCTGACCAAGGAAGGTATAGGAACAGAAAGCAAGCGATCACCACTAACATGCTAGGTGTGGTTGACTGGACCATGAAATTTCTTTGATATAATGGGCCATACTAAGAGTTCAATCTTTCTTTAATATAAAGGACCAGGTAACAAAAGTTAAAAGTGATGTTACTTATGGATAGTGATGACATGCTGATTGTGAATCTAATTTTGTGCAGATTCGAATTATTAATGCGTGTTGTGTGTTACACAACTTTACAAGGGATAGGCAACATGTGATGGATGATCTATTGCTTCCAGAAGTTGACCATGAACTAGATGATTTGGAACTTGAGACGGGGGATGACGCTAACTTAATTACATCTGTTGAAGTCACAAATGAATGGACCAACTTTAGGCAAAACTTTGCAGATAACATGTATGCTGAGTACCTTGTGAGGCATGCAGAACTAGAGATGTAGTAGCTTGATGATGGTAGTCTCATTTTGTGTAGTAGCTTGATGATGGTGGCCTCATTTTGTGTAGTAGCTAGATGATGGTGGTCTCATTTTGTGCAGTCGCTTGCTGGATATCTTTTGTGTGATAGCATAGGTGGCTGTGATGATGCCTTGTGTTGTACATGCATCACCTTCCCATATATATGATAGTGTTTGTCTAAAATTTGCACTTTCATGTACCATTTATTTATGCATAATCTTGATCCAACATGGTTTTTCTTTGTGCATGATTTTTTTTGTTTGTAGCACCATGGTTGAAGGAGTTGTAAGGAGGAATTACACCACATGGGATGATGAGATGGATGGTGCACTGCTTGAGGTGCTTGTTGATCATCACAACAATGGCGACCATTCACAAAATGGATGGAAACCACATGTGTATTGTGCAGCCATAAGGAATGTGAAGGAGAAGTGCAACAAGGATATCACAAAGGACAACATTTTGGGAAGGCTTAGGACTTTCGACAGGTACTATGAAGTCATTACCAAGATACTTCCCCAAAGTGGTTTTGGGTGGGATTGGGTGAATCATAAGCTATCAATGGATAGTGATGATGTCTGGATCAAATATGTGGAGGCAACCATCATAATATGCACATTCATGTTTACCTTTTTAGTATGTCACATAACAGGACAACAACTTTACTCTTCGCTTGTGTGTGTTTTGCAGGCTAATAAGAAAGAGAAAGGATTAGCTTCCTACAAGACCAAAGTAGTAAAGCATTGGGAGTCCATATCTATCATATATTCAAAAGATCATGCCAATGGTGAAGGTGCGATGATCGGTCTTGAGATCGCTGCAGATCCGAAGCAGAACCAATAGTAATCTCTCCAGAAGTGGCACCAAAGAGGCAACGAACAGGTGAGTCCATTATGTGCATGATTGGAGAAATGAGGGCTACTTTCAAGGATGCTTTGAAGACAACTGATCCACTTCCACTGCCAAAAGCTACCACTCCTGCTGCAATTCTTGCTGCACTTCAGTTGATACCAGACTTGGCAGAGCCAGACATGTTGCGATCATATGGGAAGCTGATTCTTAATGAGCGTTTGTTTGAAGCTCTAATGGAGTTGCCAATGGAAATGAGGAAGGCCTGGCTGTTAGTGCTGCCTTAAATTTATCCAAATGTTGCTTTTCAGCTTGTCTTGTTTAACTACTTGAACCTATTTGAACTAGTGCGGTGATGTTAAATTTAGAACTATGTGTTGTTGTTGTTGAGAGTTTGGAAACTACATATCCGAACTACATGTTGTTGTATGTGGTCTGGTTAAGAATTTGCACTCTGTTCGCATAATTATTGTTGTTGTTGTTGTTAGAAATTTATCACTGTTCCTATTCATGTGTGAATATTATTTGGTGTCATCATGCCTTTCTATCTAGAATATACATTTGTTCATTTTTATTGCTATATAATCATTCAATTATACTCACAAATTGTACAGATTTTGATTTGATGCATAAAACACAAAGCATATGCAATTCCATAGTATGTCATCCGAACATGATTTGGTATTGAGATTCCATGGCCCAATTCCATGAGCAACCGAACACGTGAATTTGTATTCATGTCCATTACAGTTTCCACTCCGAATTGGAAATGAAACCAATTCAATACAGAGGTCTCGAATACAGACATCCGAACACAGCGTAACACTTATTCTTTTTGGGACTCTGGAAGGCGACGTATGTTACAGCCGATGTTCGCTAGTGCAATCAAGAACGATTTCTGTAAGATCCCTAAAGCTATCTCGAAGCCAAGGATGGCTTCATTTCAAGAGGGAGAGGATGATGTGACCATCTATGCTAAGACTACTGTCACTCGTCCAAGAAATATTAAAGTTACACCGATGCATGAGAAATTGACCGTGACAAATCCAAAAGGGAAAGAAGCTGGTATTTTAGGAGCTTTTTCAAATATACAGATTGGTTCTATGATACTTCAGATTCCTCCACCGCAAGATGAAGTTAAGCCAAAATTTAGGACTCCACCGAAGAAGCTGTGATCCGATCGGGCACAAGAAATACCTAGTTTTATTAACTTGGTACTAGCCTATACCCGCGCGGCGGCACGCCGCGGTTGCTTCTAGATAATACTGTTCTGACATTAATATAGTTCTTCTTTTTTGATAAGGGATAAAGATGGCGCATCCTTCCAATCTTTTATTTATGGTCAACATTGGTAGGGAGATTGACCTGTTTGGTTCAGTTACAGTAGAACTACATTGACCACTAATTCAACTATGTATATCTTCTGAACCAGGCACCAAAAGTTTAACCAGGCTATAATAATAATAGCAGCCGGTTTGATGTTTGACATGTATCCTCTATGTATCTTCCCGCAACCCTGCATACTTGCTCTGGTCCATAAATCTTGCATGTTTTTCTTGGATATGATCATTGACTCTGCCAAGCAAGGTTCAAAAATATCTTTACAGGGGCTTTGTAGAATTGGGAAGCATGACATTCCTATATATGACAGATCTTGGACACAATGGGGGGCGAAACTACACAATGAAGATCCAAAACTTATTAATATTGGCTATTAAATCAACCACTTTCAAGTGATGAATGTAGTTACTGGTATTTAGAATTTAGCAGTATATTCACCTCAGATGGTTAGCACACAATACTACTTCTCTGTGGCTAACTTTGTGCCCAAGTCTACCTAGCTATATATAATAAAGAAATCATAGTGTTAAAGAACTCTTGAATTGAAAACAACATTAATATCTTTTGCAAAAAAGAAATCATTATAATATATATATATATATATATATATATATATATATATATATATATACTTCTTCACCCCCCTCTATTTTACCATCAATGCACCGTAATTTTACGTTTCATAAGTTTTATCTTATTTCTGACGTAAAAAGAGACCGTAAGAAAGTATATAATAAATGCGTAAAAAATATTTTATGTTATGTAAAATTACAAATGTAAAAACATAGTGTAAAGTACATATAAACTGCAAATTTTCTTGTCTTATGCTCTAGATTTTTATTTTTTATGCCAAATTTTACATAGTGAATGAATAAGAATGTAACTAATTGAATTCTAAATGTAATTTAATTATGAAATGATCGTAAGATTACCTCGGGTGAAGAATAACTTATTCTGCACCCTGGGTGATGAATAGTAACATTATATATATATATATATATATATATATATATATATATATATATATATATATATAGTTTCAGAATTGTGACTGCTGAATATACAAACAGTGCAACCAAATGAGTTAGTACATGCGTCTCTTAAGGATATCCATACTTGTAGTGCGTATACCTGTCCTATGTGACTTTGTTTCAGAGTAGTATTACAGAAATATTTATGAACGGAATGAGTGAAAAGAGCCCCTTGCTTTCATGTGGGAAATAATAATTATTTTAAGTGATATCCATATTTGTGGTGCGTATACATGTTCCTATGCGAAGGGTAGAAAAGAGTGTATAGGCCAACGCTTGTATGATGTGGTTCCTCTCACTTTCGAGGTAATTCAAAGTTCAACAGAAGGTGATTATGATACGCGGCTCTGCATCGAAACGTTTAATTAGCTGAGCTGCTTTTGGTAAAACAACCGTGTTCCAACAATTAACTAACCTAATTTGAGCTCAACAGTCATTTCCAGGCAAGATCTGCATTCAGCAAGCAAGATTTGCTTCTCCTACCACAATTCGTCAAGAACCTGAGTCATGTGGCGTAGCAGGCTAAACCAAACTCTTCCAACAAACTTTAGTTTGACATACCACAAACTTGCGGCTCCAGCAGGATACATCATAGGAACATGCTATGTTCTAGCATGAAGCATCTAGTCAGTTCTTTGTCACAATACCATGGAGGGGCTCAGGCAGCGCGTTGCGGCGGTGGAGTGACTCGCAAGTCAACCGTGAGAGTGTATAGGCCAACGCTTGTATGATGTGGTTCCTCTCACTTTCGAGGTAATTCAAAGTTCAACAGAAGGTGATTATGATACGCGGCTCTGCATCGAAACGTTTAATTAGCTGAGCTGCTTTTGGTAAAACAACCGTGTTCCAACAATTAACTAACCTAATTTGAGCTCAACAGTCATTTCCAGGCAAGATCTGCTTTCAGCAAGCAAGATTTGCTTCTCCTACCACAATTCGTCAAGAACCTGAGTCATGTGGCGTAGCAGGCTAAACCAAACTCTTCCAACAAACTTTAGTTTGACATACCACAAACTTGCGGCTCCAGCAGGATACATCACAGGAACATGCTATGTTCTAGCATGAAGCATCTAGTCAGTTCTTTGTCACAATACCATGGAGGGGCTCAGGCAGCGCGTTGCGGCAGTGGAGTGACTCGCAAGTCAACTGTGGGCGTCGGCAGAGCTTGCGTGTGCTTGCGGCAGCGGGCGACCAGGAAGACCTCGCGGCTGACGCAACACGGCAGCAGCACGCAGGGCGCACGACGTAGAGAGTGAGGAAGAGGCAACCGACGTGT
This sequence comes from Aegilops bicornis, assembly GCA_021605145.1. Classification (NCBI taxonomy): domain Eukaryota; kingdom Viridiplantae; phylum Streptophyta; class Magnoliopsida; order Poales; family Poaceae; genus Aegilops; species Aegilops bicornis. Next base: position 109,440,756 of record CM038671.1, read on the forward strand.
GTTCGCCATCCCGCAGATGACGCCGATCGAGGCAGAGAGGCAAGGAGCAAGGGTGCCACCTCATGTCTGCTTTGGCTCTAGCCTAGCCGGTGCAGCACCTCTCCACGAGGACGACGCGGAGGGAAGGGCTCTGTTGGCGCTGCCCGGCAAGGCGACGGCGGCCTGGGCGAACGCAACGTCGAGCCGGTGGCGACGCGACACAGAACAGCGGGGCGGCGTCAGCCTGGGAGGTCGGCAACGCAAGGCGTCGACAGGTAGGGCTGAGTCGAGGTCAAGATTGCCGGCGCATAGGCCCACGACGATGACGCAGTCCATGAACGCCTTCTCCCACTGCTTCTTGGAATCCAGAGAGCTCAGGTCATCCGAGGCGCCAGTGGGGTCCTCTGGAGACTGCAGCTCCTCAGCGAGCGGGGCCTGTAGCCTGTCTGGCATTAGTTGGCGACCTGAGCGCCCCTGGCAGTCGTACATGGCGAGGAAGTGTGTGGGGAGGCGGAAGGACATGCTATCGAGGCCATCACCGCGGTGCCGTCGCCAGCGACCACCCAAAGTGGTCCAAGAGAGGGACAACAGCGGCCGTCCGCGACCATCCAGAGTGGTACAAGAGTGGGATCCCCTGCAAAAAAAGGTACAAGAGTGGGACGACAGCGGCGGCGTCCTAGATCCCCGGTCGGCGGCCGGCCCCAGAAGGACTCGAGCCCCTAGAGTGGCGGAGAAGGGCGAAGACTCTCCTGCAAGCGCCGCGACCGTCGCGGTCTAGTCAGCCACCGCGGGCAGGCCGTCGGACAGGAGCGAGGGCGGGCTGACGTCGACGGAAGGGGAGAAGAGGCCCTCAAAGTCGGCAGAGATGACGCTGTTGCAGTCGCTGGCGACGGAGCAGGCACTCCCACTGTCCCACACGCAAACCACGCGTCGGCGAGAGCGAGCCAGCGACGTCCGGTTTGTGGACTTGCGTTGCTGCTGCTCGCTAGCTACTCATAGGTGGACGACGATGGCGGACGCAGGCCGCCATCCTCTGCTCGATGTGGCCTTCTTGGTGTCCCTCGTGTACGCCCCTTTACAGCACTTTTCATGCGTGCGCCATCACATCGGCCGGCAGAAGGGAAACGGGGCTCCATGGACTCGTGAGGGTCACGGAGGATAATTTGTAGACACTGCCGAGATGAGAATTTATAGCAGCACAAAGCGGTTAAGCGGTGATGACCGGAGTTCTCTAGGAAGAGAGAAACGCAAAAAATAAAGGAAGCTACGCGTAAGACGGTACCGCCTAAACCCACAAAATCAGTACGTGTCCCAGATCACTTCGTAAACAAACTCATCGCGTGGCAACTTCCTCTACAGCCAACAAACACGCAGTGGAAAAATCTGCAACCGCCTGTGTAAATTGGATATAGAAAAATAATACAGAAAACGAAATCACCTACAAATAGAAGCATACGTATGGAAATTGTGTTATTTTTGTGGTGATCCAAAATTCCTAGAAGAAATAAAGATAAAGGCAACTTCGGCCCGAGCGAAGCGAGGCCCGTCGCCGGGAGATTGCTAGAGATAGAAATTCTGGCTTGTTATTTCTTAGTCAGCAGAATTATATTAAGAAAGTTCTTCGTCGTTTTAACATGCATGATGCAAAGCCTGTTAGTACTCCCATTGCTCCTCATTTTAAATTGTCTGCTTTACAATGTGCTAGTACGGATGAGGATTTTGAGTACATGTCTAGAGTGCCATATTCTAGTGCTGTTGGTTCTTTGATGTATGCCATGGTTTGCTCTCGTCCTGATTTATCATATGCTATGAGCTTGGTTAGTAGATACATGGCTAACCCTGGTAAAGAACATTGGAAAGCTGTTCAGTGGATTTTCAGGTACCTACGTGGCACATCCAATGCTTGCTTGAAGTTTGGCAAGACTGATGAGGGACTCGCTGGCTATGTGGATTCAGATTTTGCTGCCGATTTGGATAAGAGGAGGACCCTCACAGGCTATGTGTTCACGGTAGGTGGTTGTGCTGTGAGTTGGAGGGCGACGTTGCAGCCAGTTGTTGCCCTGTCTACTGCTGAAGCAGAATATATGGCCATTGCATGAAGCATGCAAAGAGTCTGTTTGGCTGAAAGGTTTGTTTGCTGAGCTTTGTGGAGGTGATACTTGCATTAACCTGTTTTGTGATAGTCAGTGCCATTTACCTTACTAAGGATCGGATGTTCCATGAGAGAACAAAGCACATTGACGTCAAATACCATTATGTGCGTGATGTTGTTGCACAAGGTAAGCTGAAGGTATGCAAAATCAGCACTCATGATAATCCTGCCGATATGATGACAAAGCAGTTCCTGTTACTAAGTTTGAGCTTTGCTCGAACTTAGTTGGTATCACTGTCTAGCCCAAGAGGCTATTTGGCGCCGAAAGTGTTTTCTTTGTTGTTTCAGGGTGAAGGTTCTCGTTCATGCTACAAGAGGGAATTTGGCTCAAGGTGGAGTGTTATTTTTGTGGTGATCCAAAATTCCTAGAAGAAATAAAGATAAAGGCAACTTCGGCCCGAGCGGAGCGAGGCCCGTCGCCGGGAGGCTTGGGCGGCCGCACGGAGGGGGGTGCGGGGGGCGGCAGCCCCCCGCGGTACGGTACGAGTTGTTACCGAGTTGGACTAGGGTTCACCTATTATAAATACCTCTTGTAAGCCGCCGTAAGGGATATGTTGCATTGAGGAAATTCCCGGCGTTTGTAACCTCACCCTCGATATAGTGAAGTCTTGCTGGCTGGCGCCCGTGGTTTTTCCCGCAAGGGTTTTCCACGTTAAAATCTCGTGTCCCTGTTGGTTGATTTCTTGGTTCATCGTTGTTTCTTGCTATCGCGTATAACAAATTGTACACGTCTCAGCTGCGAACTGCCAAAATCAATTGCATTTAACTCCTGACCAACCAGGAACATAGAAAATCCATGCAATCTTAGGCGGCAAAGTCAACGACTGCGGTGGCCCACAGGTAACCAAAATCGCTGCACACACCAACACACAGGCTACATCCGTTAAGAAAATTTGAAACGGCATTCTACATCTACCACACATTTCTACACGATGAGCACCCAAAATAATACACGTGTTGACGTTCTCTAGGCTCGTATGTTACTTTCAACCAAGTGGGTGAATATGGGGGCGTAAACTTTTCGAGATATAGTGGCTTGGGTATTATAGTAGAGTCCAAAGGTTGCACTAGTAGTAGTTTCGTATACGTTCTAAGTCTAGGTTAGTTGGAGGTGATCAACGTTGCCGGAGTATTAATTAGTCAAATCTTATTTTGTTTGGATAGGAGAGTCTATTTCAGATTCGCTTGCATTGAGTCGGTTGAGAAATGCCTGCGTGCACGTTATAAAAACAGGATACGCCGTGTAAAGCAGGTCAAGTTTTGTTTCATTGTGAGTTCAATAATAGTCAGAACACGTTCCATGTTGAGGGACACCAAATATTGTCTTCGTTGCTGATTCATTAGGATTTTGTTGCTGTTGAGCGTGTAGTCGATCTAATCTGACAACACCGGATTCAGGCAAAATATGGACAACCTATGATTTTATGTTACAACAGGACGTATCAGCGGCGCACAAGCAGCAGCGGCGGCGCCCGAGCCCGGATCACGTAACCTAGGGGACGGAGAGAGGGGGCGAGAGAGAGGGCCTCACCTTCTTGGGATAGATCCGGCCGCCGGCGTTGAGGACCACCAAGTGCAAGTCACCGCCGCCGTCGAGAAGCACCGACCGCAACTCTTCATCGCCACCGTCTTCGTGAGTTCTTGCGGGCAAAGGGGAATGGGGAAGAGCGATTAGAGACGTCCCAGTTTGTGATCGGTCAATTCAGGGAGAGGGGTATGTTGGACATTTGTTGCAGAACCCACCCGACAGATGGCAAAATAGCAAAGTTCAAACAAAAGAGTGTCATCAGATCAATTACAAAGTAAAGGATGACAAATCATTAAGAGATAAATACACTCATGGTCACTGTAGTTAAAGCAAAAGCACGATACGATCACTGAACTTTAAAATACGCTTGTTACGGTCATCATATACGCGAAGCGATGATTATACGGTCACTGACTTGTCGTATAACATCGTATGGCACTTTGTTGACCGGTCAAACAATCGCAAATATTGCAATGGGCCTGTTTGTCAGTGGGCAAAGAAATTAAATTACAGAAACAAAAACAGTGGGCCAAGAAATTAAATTACAGAAAACAAAACAGTGGGCGACAACGAGGGGAATCGAAACTAAGCCCTCTCACGTTATGCGCACAAGATGAACCGCTGGACTAGCTGAACCGACTTATCCATTTTGTAGGTGCTCCGCTTTATAAAGTAAATTCCACGCAATGCACACAAGCAATTCTCAGAAGTAAAACATGCACATGTTCCGGACGGAGATATATTTATTTTCGTCTTATCAAATTATGTAACTGTGCCAAAACAATGAAATCTTTTCTCATGCAACTTTTAACAAGTGTTTGCATCTTTTTTTTAGAAAAGCTCATGCTTTTTTTAAACTGCTTGCATATTTTGTATAAAACCTAATGTAATTTTATATTTAAAATTCATCTAATATTAATTAAGAGTACAAGAATTTTTCTGGAAATAGATGGGCATTCCTGTAAGGGTAACACTACTTTACATTACATGAGTATTTTTATAAATGCGTGCATAATTTCTAAAATCATACGTACATTTTAAAATTAAAGAAACGCCATAGACTACATAAATATTTTTAAAACACCATAGCCTGCTGCATGCACGCACCGCACCGGCCACTACCAGATGACCCGGCCATCTCTCCTGCCTCTTCGCACAAACGAAAGCAGTCCTTCTCTGGCCATGCATGCGAGCCTCCTGCTGCGTTTCCACAGCCACTGACATCCTGGACCTATACGCTGGATGCGAACACGAGCTCGGACTCATGTGCGATGACAACCTCGTGGTTTATTTTCTGACACCTAGCTCTTGAATTGAGAGATTATAAAGGCTAGGCCGAGGCTTTGGTTTGAGCGCGGGAACTAGTAGCAGAGTAGGAGGCAGATTCGGATTATAGCAGAGGCGGATGCATTTTTAATACAAAGTTACACTAAGTTTTATAAAAAAAATATGCAAACACTTTAAAAAAATGCATGAACATTTTTAGCAAAAGATGCAAACACTTGTTAAAAGTTGCATGAAAAAATATATCACTTTTTTGGGGCACAGTTACATAAATTTGATACAATAAATGTAATTTTCAAAATATATATGTGCGCACGGTTTGTGTGTGCGCACGCGCGCTTCATTTTCAATGAATAGGCATGTGCATTGCATGAACCTATATAAAAGGCCTAGCGCCTACTTCCTATATATGTGCTTCGTTGGCTCTAATGTGCTTCGTTCGACTTCCCTCGCTGCAGCGTGTACGTTTCTTATTTTCATTTCTTCCGCCTACTGATAGATGGGCCCACTGCAATACTGAGGCTGCTATTTTTTCTTTTTTGCTATTTGACCAGTCAATTGAATGTCATGTAGATGATTTGACTGGTCAACAGATTGCTATACGGGGCTTTATAGTGCGACAGTGACTGTATAATCATCACTTTGCGTATATAGTGACCGTAACGAGCGTATTTTGAAGTTCAATGACCATATTGTGCTTTTGAGTCAACTTTAATGACTCTCATTGTATTTATCTCAACTAGGTGAATGCCCGTGCGTTGCACGGGGCACACATAAGGCAGGGGAATAAATTGGTGTTGGTTTTCTATGAGTGGTTTCAATGGAAAACCAACGTGAGGAGGACGTGAAGAAAAAAATGAATCGCACGGGTGAATATATCAGGTTACCCAAGATTGATCCAAATTTACTACTGTGTTACATGATTTTCAAATTATTTTAAGCAGGTTACAAGATTGCAAAGCTTCTTTCGACTATGCAACTCTACTCTCTCCCATTCACAAAATCTAACATATAATGAAATAATGATCAGAAATTGGAGTGAAATCTGAGATAAGAAGCTAAGTGATAAAGTACATTTGCTTTCACAAAGAACTGAACTACTCATGCAAGAAATAATGCACATGAACTGAACTATCTTGTTTTCATCCGACGTCAGGAATAAGCATGGACTACTCAAGACACCGTCACTAAAGAATAATAGAATATCTTGTTTTGCATCCGACGTCAGGATTAAGCATGGATTTCTCATGATCCAAAACACCATCACTAAAGGATAATAGAATAATAATCTTCTCATGATCCAAAACACCATCACTAAAGGATAATAGAATAATAATCCAAGCTTTTCATGACCGAGCTCTCACACTTTGTTTACCTTGGCAGAGGCATTTGGTGAATACTCGAGGACTAATCCTGTACATGACATTTATGTGGCATCACTGTCAATAATGAATTCTTATGCCTGAAATCATCCTTGCAAATTATTAAAAAGATACGAAGTGTATATAAATGCAGTGAAGGAAGTTAGATCCTGGAATATCCAGAACTAAATAATAGTACTTAGTAACCTTGTGATCCTTTTACATAGAAAACCTTTCGAAAACACCAGAGGATTTAGAATGGTTACTCCTTTTTCGTCGTAGCTTCAAAAACACCAGAGAAAGAGTTAAAACAGAGAAACCCACTCTGATATTTTTCTCAATTTTAAAAAATTGACCAGTGGAAGGGATTTTGGGTTTTTGAAAAGTTTATACTGAAAACCATCATTGGTCTGTCGAAATAACTATTAATGACATGAATCAAGAGGCCACCAAAACTATGAACTATTCAATGCCATTATCAGAAAAGAAATTCCAGTAGACAGTACGTCCTAAAAAAATGCAGTTGAAGTGGTCCATTTTCCAGATGATCTTTCCTGTATTCCTGCAGTAATACAACATGAACAGTCACTGAAGATTCCAATAAAAATGGAGAGAAAGTAAATATGAAAGATCGTGTATGAAAACGTCATTTGGTACTTTCGTTCTTTCGTAAACATGTTTCAAGATTGTACTGTCAACCATGCCAACGACATTGGAACCTGGTCTGATGTCTCCTCTTACCTACCAAATTCAGCGAGCACAAGTATGAATAGTGACTTATCTGTAGAATCAGTACCAGACGGCACCCTAGGGGAGTATAAGACAAACAGGTGAGACTCAAACACACACACACATCATGTCACAATATTCCTGTACGCTTCAGGGAGAGTCTCAAAGGGAAACAATTATGGGTTAGCTTTCATAAGAACTGTTGCACTTTGGTTAACATGGTATCTCCCAGTTTCTTTTCTCAGTGATGCTTGTTACCGAGTTGTCATTTGTTGCGGGGGATAGTGACATGGGTAGATGAACCTGCAAAGGGCGAGATTGCTCGGAAATTCAAATGGCATCAGCAGCACCTACTCCCAAGTGAAAATAAGCTGGATGTTGATCACGTAGAGGTTGATGCAGGTGACGTCGTCGCCATCGACGCCTACCGCAGTAGCTTCTTGTCGTGTGCGAGTTGCCACACCCCACCTCAACGACCTACAGGCTGCAGCACAACAAGCAACATATATGTTCGTAAATCGGGAGTCATCACGAGATTGACCTCAAGAATGGGGAAGAGGCGGGAGCATGAACTGGGAAGGGAGGAGAAGAACAGGGGCTTGGCCGCCGCAGATCGACTCCATGTCCGCGTGACGATACGAGCCAGCGATGGCAGCCTCGAGAAGGCATGAACTCGCCCACGCCCTCCTCGATGCCGCAAAAATAGCTCCATGGCGTGGCGAATCCTTGGGTGTCGCACAACGATGACGGGGAGCGTGCGTCCTCTTGTCGTTCGCCAGATCGGGGAGCTTGTGGCGGCGGCCAGATCAGTGGGATAAGGCAGGGGAATCAATTGGCGTCGGTTTTCTAGGAGTGGTTTCCATAAAAAACCAACATGAGGAGGACGTGAAGAAAAAAAAAATCAATCGCACGGGTGCGGGAGGCTTGACGAAACTAACGACGTAAGAGGGGAGATGGAACCTTACGGTTCTTTTAGGTAGTATATAGATATAGATGATATATAGATAGATAGATATATAGATATAGAATAGAATAGATATATAGAATAGATATAGATATATAGATATATAGATATATAGATTATTAAAGTCCAAAGAAACTGGTGGCAAAAAATCAAATTCCCCCTCGCTGGGGGCTTCCCGAGCTCGCGCGACGAGATGCTACGCTCATGGCGGAATCTGGACCGTGTTTGCCGGTGCGTTTTTCGTTCTGGAGATCTTTGGCTCTATTTTAAACAAACATTGGAATTTGGATGTTTGAAATCTTGTTAAGAGCTCCACTCCCGCGAGCGTCCGTGGCGCGTTGGCGGGCGACGCCCGTGCAACGTCGGCGGTGGCGGGGTCTCCCATTTCCCCCCCTCCCGATCTGTTGCGGCGCGGGCCGAGGACATCGGATGGCGGCGCGGCCGCGGCCCCCTGGGGGCGGTGCGAAGGGCCGTGGGCGGCGGCTGTGCGCTGCAGATCGGGCGACGGCGTCTCCCTCCTCCCTCCTGCTTTCCGCATCTCGTCCACGACCTTGGCGCGATTTCGGCTGGCTGGTCGCCAGATCCGGCCATCCCGGCGACCGGCTACCCCCACCCCACCCGTAATCCGGGGAAATTAGAGTTGATATTTGTTTATAAGTAGTGGCGACTTGAAATTTCTAATGCGCTAGAGTTAAATCCGGTAACTATGTTTGGATTTCTATCCTGCATATAGCATGTATGTATCTTTTTTGGCTCGGATTCTAATGCTGCTCTTTGGTGATAGATCTGCTTATGGACCCTTCGCGATGGCAAGGAACAATGCAGTACATGGCCAAACGAATCGGGGTAAGCCGAACCAGGCCAGCCACCTCCCTTGTGGTAGTGCTTTTTTCTGCACCCCCAGTGAGCAATTTGCAGCCACCAAAGGGAAGAATAGATCAAAAATGAGGAAGGAAACCAAGAAGGTCAATGTAATATCGGCCTTCATCATTGATAATAGCACCCATCGCGATGGGTCTATATACAAAAACTCTTTTCTCCAAAGAATATGCAGTGTTACAAACCGCGATGAGAGTAAGTGATGTGAATCTCTCTCTTGTATTCCTTCCTTTAATTTGGGATATTTTACAAGTTGTCCAGCACCGACAATCACATTCGGAGCTGTCGCCCGTGTCCACCCGCATGCGCTTTGCGGAGGAACGCGTCCATGTCGCCGGAGCCGTCGGAGTGGTTGTCGGTCGTGGACATGCTGAATGAAGATTAGAAGTTGACGGATTAGAGAAAGGGGGAGAAGAGATGGAGACCACAGTGAAGTGAGGTTAGGGTTCGATCCGGATCGGGTTTTTGTGGGGTCATGGTGGGCCAGAGGTGGGCTGGCGGACGTGGCGGATGCGTTCGGACGCTCCCGGGTCGCCTCATATCTGCCCTACATTTGGTCTTGATATGAGGGGTGCCGGTCAGGTCAGCCTAGGCGTTTGAGGCCGGTTTGAGGTGCCTGGGTGGGTCTTTTTTTTTTGACCGGTCATTGACTAGTCTGCCTGCCCATGCGTTTGAGGCGCCGGCTGTAGATGCTCTTAGTGGAGGGTGTTAATATGGAGTCACCACGAGAGTAGAGGTCCAAGTTTCTCCTGAAGTTGCTTTGTTGGAATTGCAACATCTTTTATATGTAGCTAGTCGATTAGCTCTATCATATAAAGGATGTATGATAATGATAAATTTGTGTGTGAGCACTAATTGGTGATATTGTTAGAAAAAAGGCTTTGCTAGATATTGTAGGTTTATCTGTATATGTAATTAGTGTTGGTATTAGGAACATCTTGACTTCCAACAAATTTTGTAGTTGCAGCAAATTTATAATTTTTTATTCACTTTCATCTAGTACGCATTATATTTTGTCTTAGTAATTGTTGCTCATTTTTTAAAATTAACCTAGATGAATAAGTCTCACATAAAGTCATTTGTTCATACCAAAACGTAAATGATATATGATAAAATTGTGAATAATTGATAGATTTTGGATGTTCTATTAAGTACCACTAAGCTTAACTTATTTTTTAACATTTTGTCATGCATGAAATGAAACTTCTAGCATGTGTTCTTGTAGCTTGGCTTTTGATAAATTTATTCTTATGGCTTGGCTCCTGAAGGTTTTACTTTTTCCATGCATTATTCTTTTATGCTCCTCACTTCTTTGATTAGTGCAGTTATGTTGTTATTTTTTAAATATGGAAATATTTGTTAGAGATTTTTTTTCTAACTTAAACACTAATGTCTATATCTACTGTTTTTTTAATGAAGCACAACTAGAGCCAATGATGTTATCAGATCCCACTGATTGTTTTCCTGACCGGGAAAGATGTGCTGTGCATTCTGCACGTAACATGATGCAAATTTTTTCATTAAAGTTGGCTGAAGTTTCTGTGAACACAAGCTCTGTACAACTATATGGATATATAGCTGTGCGAGATTGTTTGGATTCGTTGCTAAATTATATTGTCAATCGTAGCAGGGACGATCCCATCACGGTGCAGCAGGTGCACATCTTTCACATCTTTACCTATCCGCAGTCATTTTTAACAGTTCATTCATTTCATAGTTTAAGGTTAATTTCATCACATGCATAGAGTGGATGGGTCGAAATATAAACCTTTTTTTTTTGTTCGGAACGCCTTTGGCTCTGCGCTCCGCAAACTCCACGTGCTGAGCTAGGCTGAATCCCGCAGCTCAGTGAAGCGGGGCACTCTTGTAATGCAAAATGGCGAAGCGACCAAAAGCCAACTTCGGAAACATTTAGTAATACATAAATATTTATATTTTCGTGTTATGGATCAATATTTGCTTCCATGCGGTTAAATCTAGTGGTTAGGATATCAAATCGAGAATAATATTGCGGAATGACAATTACTCAGTAACGATATTACCGGTTAAATAGATGTGAAATTGAGTGATGTACTAGGGACTGATAGGTATTTTATGAAAGTCAAACACAATCATTTTGGGCCGTTCGTATTCTTTTTGTTTCCTCAAATGAATGTGTGGTGCTTATCACAAATTATCTGATTGAACTACAAAATCCATTATGTTTGGTTGTGACTATAAGTGAAATGTTATCTTCACTCGTATAAAGTATAGACATTTGAGGTGTGGTGATGATGGTTCCAGATTGAATATCTTATCTCTTTGGCTCTTGCGTACAAATACATGTGCCTTGGAGGGGATGTTAGAACGATGGTGTTATCCTTGCATATATTAGGCAAGTTTATAGTTGATTATCTTTGCATGCTTTATCAAATATTATAAGTTTCATGTGCAACCAACTTATGTTTGTAGGTGGGTTGAGAATCTATGCCATCACTTAAATGAGATCCTTTGTCAATTGGCTAGAAAGAAGAGTATACTTGTTAGGCAATTCTTTACTTTTACTATGAGCGACTAGCAATTTAATAATGGTTTTGCAGGGTTCTCTCATTGAGATGACTGGCCCTAAGAGGGGGATCACAATGACCTCTCCTGTTCTAGTTGAGTTTGACATGAGGATCAGGAAAGGAGAGCGAGAAGAAGATGATCTACAATTAATTGACGGTGCAATAGACTGTGAACTAACCACCACACCTCCCCGTCCATTCACAAATCGCATTAATGGCGACTGTGGTGCGGTTGACATCACTTTAGCCCTCATTCCCCGTGCAGTGGAGGCCACTATAGATGTTATTATATCAAAAGTGCAGACTGGATTCAGTTTATCTCTGAGTTCGTTTGTGTTTGTCGGTGGGTCACATCAGGGGATTGAACTGTTTTGTGGTATTATCGACGAGTCATGTGGCTTAACAAGACGATATGTGATTGCTGTAGACAAGGCTAGTTGGATGCATTTGATGTTCAACATAGGTCAGAAAGGATCAAAATTTGGTGATCTGGAACATCATTGCCCCTTCAAAGCAGACATCCATGGATGCACCTGTCGACAAATAATACTTGAGCATGCATCCATCTCGCTGAAGGTGACTTGGTCAATTGTGGAATAAAGTTGTGTACTCGGATTACTTGGTCTTGCACTGGATACATGTCTAGTTGGCATGGATGGATACTTACTAGTTATTGATTTTGCGTCGGAACTGAGTAACATGTTTCAGTGAGAAGAAGATAATGTTTTGTACTTGAATAGGACGTTTTGTGCCCAGGCTCATCTGCATCTGGTTGGAAAAAAATACGTAAAAAATTCAAAACAAATTCAAAAAATTCCAAATAAAATCTGTATGGTAGACAATTTGATGCGTGAGGCCCGCTACAAATTTTAAGTCATTTGGACATTTGAGAAGCTCTCAGCAAAAAAGATAAATCGGGTCAAAACAATACATGAACAGTAAACATTTTTACAGACTCTCAATTTGTCTTTTTTGCTGAGAGCTCCTCAGATATCCAAATGATTTAAAAATTGGAGCGGACCTCACGCATCAAATTTTCTACCCCACATTTTTTTGGATTTTTTTTGAATTTTTCTAATATTTGTTTTGATTTTTTCCGTCGGCGCGGGTGCAAAAATGGATTTTTGTTTGTACTTTCTGTTTACTATTATAAGATGTTTGGAATATTTCAATATAGACAACATATTGACTGAAGTGAGAAGTGCATCCATGGACGCATCGACGGCTCCCGTGGCGTCGTGATTAAAAGCGCCGAGTGTGCTAGTTAGAGTATAGGCAAACTTCTGGAGAGCGAGATGTACCAGACCGAAACGCAGGCATCAGCTTTTACAAATGTCCTTAACCAGGAAGTTGGACTGAACATTTGATCCATCTAGATGAGCTTGTTTTTCTGTTTCTGTTCATCATTCAGTCGAAAAAAACTCACAAACAACATCAAACAGTACACGCACATAAAACATACAGCGTGTTTGGTTGGGGGTAATTAGATTTAGGGAATAAGAATTGAAGAGGTATGAGACTTTAAATTCATTGTTTGGTTGGGGGATTGGGAATTTAGAAGGGAATAGGCATGGGACTTTACACTCCAACTCCCACCGTTTTATTAACAGGGGAGGGGGTGGAAATTGAAAGGGAATTGTTTTAGTGAGTCAATCTTAGCCCTTCATCATAACTTACATTGACTTCCCATGTCTAGTCCCTCACCAATTCCCATGAACCAAACAAGAGAATAATCTTTTTTCTCAAATCTCACAAATAATTCCTATTATGTGCCAAACCGAGGATTGGAATACAACGTCTCATCCCATGACTAACCTCAATACAACTCTCATGGCCCATCCCAAATATTGCCAATCGTTTCCCCCGGACGGCCGGCTGAAGCGAGGCGCCGGTCGCCTCTGTCGGTAGCCCACACGCCTTTTGTGGCCCACATGCAGGGGCGGGCCGCACAAGGATGTGTCCCAATATACACCACACGGACCTTACCCCCTTTCTTCATCGATTTCTTCTTCACCGAAACAGCTCGTGCTCTTCTCCACAGACCGCGGCAACGACTCCATGAATCCCCACCTCTTCCCTTCTCCTATTAATCCTGTCTCCTGTGGCGTCTACCCCTCGTGCAAGGCCGTCGAGCTGGTTTTTCAATGGGCGCCCTCCCTATTTCTCACCACTTTTCTTGTGTGCGGGGAGCGGAGGCGATCACTTTGTGCTACGAGCCGGCACCGTGCTGCTGCTACAAGCGGTGACCGATGAGGTGCGAGACGACCAACGGCGGCACGAGGTGCGAGGGTGCTGCAACCGCATGCACACAAAGCTGGAACCGCCGCACCGAGGTTCTACAACCAGCATGTGGCCGTGCTACAATCAGCACGCGGCGGCGACGACCACTGCTGGAGGTTTGCTACAACCGGTGACAACAAATGCTACAACCGTCCACAAAGATGTTGTGACCCGCGCGCGGCGATGGCCTCGCGCAGAGGTGCTCGAAGCGTTGAGGTTATTTTTGCTGGAAGCGGTGAGTTGGATTGCTGGAACCGTGGTCAACAGATGTTACCACGACGACTCCCAGATGCTACCACAAGTGAACTCTCGGATGCTTCGTCCACGCGCCACCACAATGTTGGAACCGTGTTCACCAGATGCTACCACGATGACTCTTGAATGCTGCATCCACGACACCACTTGCTGGAGTGGTTGCCGCCGGGTGCTACCACGGCGACCGACTGCAACTGGTTACAACGACGGCTTACATAGAAAAAGCTACAATTGTCGGTCTAATTTGCTGGAATCGCCATCACAATTTGTTGTGCAGTAGGCGGACCAGATGTCATCGCCGTTGCAGCTGGTGAGCGGCGCCGACAAGTCCGGCGAGCAGCGCTACCATGCCTGAAGCGGGAGGTGGTGGGACGCCGTGCGTGAGTGATGCAGGTAGGAAAGGGGATTTTTCTTCTATTTTTTTCTTTGGATCCGACGATCAAACGTGCTTCAATCTAACATGTGTGCAGCGACCGGCCCAAATTTGGGCCGGCACGCAGCTCATATCACTCGCCTAACACATAAGAGCATCTCCAGCCGCGTCCCCAACAGGCCCCCTCTAGCCCCCCAGGCTTTTTTTGCCCCCGACGCCCAAAAAACGGCTCAGTCGCGTCCCAAGGAGCCCGTTTTTCGCCCGTTTGGGCCGAAACTGGCGCCGGCAGACCCAGACCGAACCAGGCGCGCTGGGGGGCGCCTGGGGGCGCCGGGGAACGCATTTTTGGCGCGAACGGGGATGGGCCCGCCGAGTCAGCGAGACGCCGCTTCATCGTTCCCATCGCCTCGGTTCCTGCGGGAATTAATGCCAAGCCTGCCGCGCCGGTCAGCCTCCATTGATGCCTCACGGGCAGCGCAATGAAGGCGCCACCGACGCTGGCCCCGCCCGCGCTTCACCACGCCGCCCGCATGCGTGCTCACCGCCTCGCTTCGCTATAAAAGTCGATCTCCCCGCCAGTGAACGCCACAGTCGCCACACCTCGCCTTGTATCGCCACACAAAGCAACGCTCCCCCTCTTCCCGCCGACGAGAAATGGCTGAGAGGTACCCCGGCGATGCCGCGGCGGCGGACGGCTTCTGCCGCCGCCATCTCCACGAGGAGGAGGTGCGCCTCCTCTACAAGGCCGACTATCCGGCGCCCCCGGACATGCGTGTGCTGGGGTCGTCGAAGTTGAACGCCGGCGGCGTCCCGGTTCCACCGGTGCCCGAAGGGGCTGCACGGCGGGCCGAGATCGCCCGCATCCGCTCATCACCGACGGAGGAGCAGCGGAACGAGCCGAGGTACGCCACCGACAGCCACACGTTGTGGACGATGTACTTCGGGCGCCACCGCGAAGACCAGATCGCCTCCACCAACGGCATCATCCCCCGCTGTGGACTGTTTTTGTACAAATTTCTATGAAATTCGCCGAGTTTGTGTCAGATCGCCGAGTTTATACAAATTTCTAAGGACTATCACGAGTTCACGCGATCGACTGAGAATGCAATCGCTCTCACGCGCCAAGCAAACATCGGTTTAGCCCCAGGCGGCTTTTTTTCGGCGTCCTAGGAGGCCGAACGGCTGGAGTTGCTCTAACTAGGATGGCGCAAGCATTTTCTTGCCAGGCCACTAAAAACACCTAAGAGGAGCATTAACGCCAACGCTGCACACCTCGTCCACGTCCCGACCGTACTCACCGGCAGCATAACCGTTGGACTCTAACCGTTGTACACACCGCGTGCATGGCAGGCCCCCACAACCGCCGTTGTTGACATATGGGTCATGGTTCCCCACCTGCTCGCACACCGCACTGCTCGCCGCGTTCTACAGCGCTGAAAAACAGAAAACGAATTGTTACAGATGAGCACAAAAATAGAAAAGCAACCAATCTCGACATTTTGTATGTAGCAAAAAATGTTTTTTCGTGGGGATGTAGCAAAAAAAGTTAGTTCGAAATCAATGTCTATAAGTGGAACAGAAATAAGTTTTTCTCCAAGCATTTGTCGGAACCATACTGCGATGCCCAGGCAACTTTACAGAAACAGTACCCTGCCCCGCGGAGTAAAAAAATGAAGGTACTGTGAACAGGCTCCGTTTGCGTTAGAACTGCACCCCACAAGACCGACGTGGCCAAGGGTATTCACATGTATCGGCCGATGTATGTCCACTTTATGCATTTAAATTAATTTCAGCGCACGGATCACCTCGCCTGGCCGATCGGTTTAATATCTGCGATTAGCTGCCGCTGCGTGCAGGAAGGCCGCTTTGATGAAATGAGTGTCTATATACCTCTGATTCAGAAACATGTTACTCGTAGAACATTCTGCTAGTAAAGGTTGCTAGGCTATCTACCACTCTGGAGCGTTTGCGTGCGGCCTCTTTTCGTCCATGCGGTGTTTTTACTGCTGCGGTTTACTCGCTAGCAACGGGCCCACCATTAACTCTCACGCTTCTAGTCGCTTCGCACGTTGATAACACGTGGGTCTCGTTTTTTTTGAACAAGAGAGGGGTCCAGAAGGACCCCGTGACTGCATTATAATAATAAAACAGTGGTGGTACACAACAGTGTGCAAAAGGACCACGAACTAAAGCTAGATAACACACTGGTCCATGCATTTTACAAAGAGGACCCCCGCAACCAAATGAAAAACGTGGTCGGGTCCCTAGCACCTTCATCACGGACAGTGGCGGAGCCACCATTGGGGCGAGCTGGGGCGGCCGCCCCGGGTCGCCGGCAGCAGAGGATCGACCCCCAGCTACCTATCTTTCCTCCGGTAGCGGCGTTCCTATTTGTTCGGCAGCCAGCAATGAGCGATCAAAGGGGTAAGTGACCGTGAGGGAGAAAGATTTTTGGGTCGGTAGACTGGGCTATGTTTCTACATGCCCAAACTGACGTCTCTCCTTTCCTCGTCAAACAGAAAACGAACTCCCATTGCTTGATCCACAAATCCCATTGATCCGTTCCCCTCCCTCACGATCTAGACTAACGCGGCCGTTCTGAATGTAACTAGTCTACCCTCGCATGCTTGTGAGTCTTTGGAAAGATTTCATGGTGTTGAACATTTTCTTGATACTACATCCGCTTCTTTGAAAAGATCTTTGGATGCCATGTTTGTTAAACACAATTTATCCATGTCTAGATTGAGAGGACAAACATATGATGGGGCTTCAAATATGCGTGGAGAACATAGTGGTTTGAAGAAACTGGTGCTAGATGTCAACTCGTATGCTTTTTTAATGTGCATTGTTCCCACCAACTTCAATTGGTGGTTGTTGCTCTTGTCAAGGGAGTTCTAGCTGTTAGTGATTTCTTTGGCCATACAAATAAGATTGTCAACATGATTAGTGCTTCTTAGCCCTTATAGCTTATGGCTATTTGCAATCTAAATAGTATATATCTAGCCATTAACCGCACTTACTCTTTTCTTGTAGGTAAGTGCCTCGTGTAAAAGGAAAGATGAATTGTTGCAGAAGCATCATGACAACCTGGTTGTACAGTTAGATCATGGGGAGATTTTGTCAGGAAAAGGCCAGCATCAAGAGACAAGTTTAGCAAGACCCGTCGATACACGATGGGGGTCACACCACAAGACTCTAATCGAGATCTATCAAATATGGGATTCCGTGGTTGAAGTGCTACATAGTATTTCTCTTGATGGAGCAGATGCAGATGATATAGGTTTGGCTTCTGGCCTTATGAATTTGTTCTTATCTTGCATTTGATGCTTCAAGTGCTTGGTTTAACCAATGATTTTTCACAAGCATTGCAACAAAAAGATCAGAATATAGTTTATGCTGTGAATATGATTGTGCTAGTGAAAAATTTAAGTGAAGAACATGAGCATAATCTCTCAAAATAATTTAAGTGAAGCATGAGAGAATTTCTTCAAAAAGTTACTAACTCTCAAATAAATCTAAGTGAAGCATGAGAGTATTTCTCCAAAAATATTAAAGCACACCATGCTCAAAAATATATAAGTGAATCAATAGAGCAATTCCATAGCTCAAAAAATTTAAGTGAAGCATAAAGAGCAATTCTAACAAATCATAGCATAATTTTGGCTTTCTCAAATAGGTGTGTACAACAAGGATAGATGACACAAACTAAAATCAAAACAAGCAAAGACTCATAGATACTCCAAGCAAAACTCATGATATGTGACGAATACAAATATAACTCCAAGTAAAATACCGATGGTTGTTAGAAGAAAGAGGGGATGCCTTCCGGGGCATCCCCAATCTTAGTTGTTTGGTTCTCCTTGAATATTAACTTGGGGTTCCATGGGGCATCCCCAAGCTTAGGCTCTTTTCACTCCTTATCCCTTCATCCATCGCGATCTCACCCAAAACTTGAAAACTTCAATCACACAAAACTTAACAAAACCTTCGTGAGATCTATTAGTATAATAAAGCAAATCACCACTCTAAGTAATACTGAAAACCCATTCATATTTTATTATTGCATTATATCTACTGTATTCCAACTTTACCATGTCTTATAGCCCCCGATACAATCCATAGATTCATCAAAATAAGCACACAACACAACACAAATAGAATATGTCAAAAACATAATAGTCTATAGTAATATGAACTATAACCATACTTCTGTAACTCCAAAAATTCTGAAAATTTAGGACAATGTAGGCAATTTGTATATCAATATTGTGTAAAAATTCAGAATTTTATCGCTTCTGTGAATATAAACAATTCTGTTACTGGACAGAAAAGTTTCTGTTTTCCAACAAGACCAAATCAACTATCACCCAACATAATCCCAAAGGCTTTACTTGGCACAAACACTAATTAAGACATAAAACACAATCATAACAGTAGCATAATTGTGCAAACACTCAAAAACAGAAAGAAAAAAGCAAACATAAATTTTATTCATTGGGTTGCCTCCCAAGTCCCAACAAGCGCTATCGTTTTATGCCCCTAGCTAGGCATGAGATTTTATTGATGCTCACATGAGAGATAATAATTGTAACGCAAAGAGATCATCATAAAACAAGTGACAAGCAAATTTAATTCTAACATACTTCCTATGCATAGGCATTTTATAAGAAAACAAATTATCATGGCAAGCAAAAACTAGCATATGCAAGGGAGAAGAAAGAAACAATAGCAATCTCAACATAACGAGAGGTAATTTAATAACACGAAACTTTCTACAACCATATTTTCCTCTCTCGTAATAATTACATGTAGGATCATAATCAAATTCAACAATATAGCTATCATATAAAATTTTATCTTCATGATCCACATGCATGCAAAGTTGACACTCTTCCGAAATAGTGGGATTAACATCAACTAAAGTCATGACCTCTCCAAACCCACCTTTATCAAAAATTTCATAAGATTGATCACTCTACAAATATGTGGGATTATTTTTACCTAAAGTTGTCGCTCTTCCAAACCCACTTTCAATATTAGTGCAAGCATTATTATCAATATCATATTCATCATGAGGCTTAAACAAATTTTCAAGATCATAAGAAGAATCACCCCAATCATGATCATTGCAATAAGTAATGGACGTAGCAAAATTAGCATCCCCAAGCTTGGAGCTTTGCATATTATTAGCATAATTAACATGAATAGAATTTATATTAAAATTATTGCAATCATGCTTATCATCCAAGTAGCTATCGTGAATCACTTTATAAATTTCTTCCTCTAACAGTTCATCACAATTTTAAGGCAAAACTTCATAAAGATAATCTAGTGCACTCAAATCACTAGCAATTGGTTCATCATAATTGGATATTTTTAAAAGATTAGCAAGTGGATGAGGATCCATATCAATAGATTTTTAGCAAGCAAAGATGCAAGCAAATAGAAGACACATGACAACATAAACAAAGATAGCAAACAAAAGATTGAACGAGAAAAAGGCGAACGAAAAAGAAGGAAAATAAAAAGGAATTTTTTTGTGAAGTGGGGGAGATTAAAACGAGAGGCAAATGGCAAATAATGTAAATTGCAAGGAGATGCGGTTTGTCATCAGGAACCTGATAGATGTTGATGAAGTCTCCACGGCAACGGTGCTAGAAATTCCTTTTGTTGTCGCTTGAAGCTACGTCGGTATTTCTCCAAAGAGGAAGGGATGATGCAGCACAGCTACGATAGGTATTTCCCTCAGTTATGAAACCAAGGTATCAATCCAGTAGGAGAACCAAGCAACACTATGTAAATGGTACCTGCATACAAAGAACAAATACTTGCAACCCGACACGTAAGAGGGGTTGTCAATCCCTCCACGGTAAAAAGATAAATAAATTTGTGGTAGATTGGATAAATAGCTCTCAATAAAACACGAAATAAAATAAGTAATAAAAAAGTGCAGCAAGGTGTTTTTGGGTTTTTGGAAAAATAGATCTAAAAATAAAAGCGAATAAAAATATATCTCAAAGCAAATATGATAAAGAATAGACCCGGGGCCAGTAGATTTCACGACTGGCTTCTCTCGAGAAATAGCACACGACGGGTAAACAAATTACTGTTGGGCAATTGGTAGAAGATCGAATAATTATGATGATATCCAAGGCAATGATCAATATATAGGCATCACGTCCAAGATTAGTAGACCGACTCCTGCCTGCATCTACTACTATCACTCCACACATCGACCGCTATCCAGCATTCATCTATTGTATTAAGTTCATGGAGAAACGGAGTAATGCAATAAGAACGATGACATGATGTAAACAAGATCTATTCATGTAGGAATAGCTGATACGTCTCCGACGTATCTATAATTTTTTATTGTTCCATGCTATTATATTATGTGTTTTGGATGTTTTATATGCATTAATATGCTATTTTATATTATTTTTGAGACTACTTATTAACCCAGAGCCCAGTTTCTGTTTTTTTCCTTGTTTTTGAGTTTTACAGAAAAGGAATATCAAACAGAGTCCAAACAGAATAAAACTTTACGATGATTTTTCTTAGACCAGAAGACATCCACAGAACTTGGAGGCCAAGTCGGAAGAGTCCCGAGGACTCCACAAGTCTCTAGGGCGCGCCCTAGGGGGGGCTGGCTTGTGGGCCCCTCAGGAGTCCATCGACCTCCTTCTGAGTTCTATAAATCCCCAAATATTCCCGGACGACCAGAAGCGTCCACCAAAATACTTTTCCACCGCCGTAACATTCTGTTCCCGTGATCCCATCTTGGGACCTTTTCCGGCACCCTGCCGGAGGGGGATTCGATCACGGAGGGCATCTACATCAACCCTATTGCCCTTCCGTTGAACCATGAGTAGTTTAACACAGACCAACGGGTCCATAGCTAGTAGCTAGATGGCTTCTTCTCTCTCTTTGATCTTCAATACAATGTTATCCTCGATGTTCTTGGAGATCTATCCGATGTAATCTTCTTTTGCACTGTGTTTGTCGAGATCCAATGAATTGTGGATTTATGATCAGCTTATCTATGAATATTATTTGAATCTCCTATGAATTCTTATATGCATGATTTGATATCTTTGTATTTCTCTTCGAATTATCGGTTTGTTTTGGCCAACTAGATTGGTTTTTCTTGCAATGGGAGAGGTGCTTAGTTTTGGGTTCAATCTTGCGTGATTTCACCTAGTGACAAAGTAGGGGTAGCGAGACAACTATTGTATTGTTGCCATCAAGGGTAAAAAGATGGGGTTTTCATCATATTGCTTGAGTTTATCCCTCTACATCATGTCATCTTACTTAAGGCGTTACGCCGTTCTTTATGAACTTAATACTCTAGATGCATGCTGGATAGCGGTTGATGTGTGGAGTAATAGTAATAGATACAGGCAGGAGTCGGTCTACTTGACACGGATGTGATGCCTATATGCATAATCAGTGCCTTGGATATCGTCATAACTTTGCGCTTTTCTATCAATTGCTCGACAGTAATTTGTTCACCCACCGTATTATTTTCCTTCAAGAGAGAAGCCTCGAGTGAAACCTATGGCCCCCGGGTCTATTTTCCATCATATATTTTCAGATCTATAAACCAAAAAACCCAAAAATACCTTGCTGCAATTTATTTACTTTTATTTTGTTTTATGTTTTAGTAATCTTTTATGTCTATTGTAACATCCCAAATTTTCAATTTGGAATGTTATGCATTAGATCATCATTGCATATCATATTTTATTGCATTTTGGCTTGATACTAGAAATTCTACGCAACTCAAGGACCCACGGAGAGAGTTGGGAATTTCGTTATTTTCATATTTGAGTTTTTCTCAAATTTTGAAAAGAGGCTCGTTTGATTTTAAGTATTTTCTCTTCGAATATTTCTTTTATTAAAATAAAAGAGAGAGGATACAATGACTTCCTAAAAAATAAACAAATATTGGAGATTTAGTATTAAAATCAAATAAGATTTTTATTCAGCTTTTATCGCTATTTTATTTGAATTAGGAAAAATATGTGTTTTTCAAAATTGCATTAGAGTCCCAAATAAATGTTCACCTTGTCCTGCTTATTTTTAGAGGACGGGGAAAATTTATTTCAGGATGTTTGGAGTCCGTTTAGTATTTATTTTCTTTCTTTTTCTGCATTTCAGAATTTTTTAAGAAAGAAACCGACTCCGGGCCGTACTCGAGCGGGACTCTGCCCGAGGGGGGGGGCTTTATAAGCCGCGCCGGCCGAGCCCCGTGGCCCAATAGCCCACCCGTCGCTGCCAAAACCCTAGCCGCCGCCACCACGCCGCCGCCGCCGACGGGCCATTGCCAGCCGCCCATGTACGCCGCTTAGCCGCCACCGTCGCCACCGCCGCCGCCTCGCTGAGTCAAGATCATCGCCGCATTGCGCCCGTCTCGCCCGACCACGGGAGAAGGCCACTGACACGTCCGTCGTATCTATAATTTTTGATTGTTCCATGCCAATATTCTTCAACTTTCATATACTTTTGGCAACATTTTATACTATTTTTGGGACTAACATATTGATCCAGTGCCCAGTGCTAGTTCCTGTCTATTGCATGTTTTTTGTTTCGCAGAAACCCAATATCAAACGGAATCCAAACGGGATAAAAACGGACGGAGAATTATTTTGGAATATTTGGGATTTTTCAGAGGAAGAATCAACGCGAAACGGTGTTCGGGGTGGCCACGAGATAGGGGGGCGCGCCCTCCCCCCTGGGCGCGGCCTGGGCTCTCGTGGGCCACCCATAAGGCGGTTGGCCCTCTTCTTTTGCCGCAAGAAAGCTAATTTTCAGGAAAAAAATCAAGGCGAAGGTTTCAGGCCAATCGGAGTTACGGATCTCCATATATACACGAAACGGTGAAATAGAGCCGGGAGGGAACGCAGAAACAGAGAGATAGATCCAATATTGGAGGGGCTCTCGGCCCTCCCAAGCCATGGGAGCCAAGGACCAGAGGGGAAACCCTTCTCCCATCTAGGGAGGAGGTCAAGGAAGAAGAAGAAGAAGGGGGCCTCTCTCCCCTTGCTTCCGGTGGCGCCGGAGCGCTGCCGGGGGCCATCATCATCACCGCGATCTTCACCAACACCGCCGTCATCTTCACTAACGTCACATCACCTTCCCCCTTCTATATTCAGCATTCCACTCCCCCGCAACCCGCTGTACCCTCTACTTGAGCATGGTGCTTTATGCTTCATATTATTATCCAATGATGTGTTGCCATCCTATGATGTCTGAGTAGATCTCCGTTGTCCTATCGGTGATTGATGAATTGCTATGATTGGTTTGAGTTGCATGTTTTATTATTGGTGCTGTCCTATGGTGCCCTCCGTGTCAGCAAGCGTGAGGGATTCCGCTATAGGGTTTGCAATATGTTTATGATTTGCTTATGGTGGGTTGCGTGAGTGGTGAAACCGAGTAAGTAGGTTGTTTCATGTATGGGATAAAAGGGGACTTGATGCTTTAATGCTATGGTTGGGTTTTACCTTAATGAATCTTTAGTAGTTGCGGATGCTTGCTAGAGTTCCAACCATAAGTTCATAGAATTCCAAGTAAGGGACGATATGTTAGCCTATGCCTCTCCCTCAAATAGAATTGCAACAGTGATTACCGGTAGTAACATAGTCAATTGCTTAGGGGCAATTTCACAACTCCTACCACCACTTTTCCACACTCGCTATATTTACTTTAGTTGTGTCTTTATCTAAGCAGCCCCTAGTTTATGTTTACGCTCTCTTTATTTTCTTGCAAGCCTATCCAAAAAACACCTACAAAGTACTTCTAGTTTTATTCTTGTTTCCGGTAAAGCGAACGTCAAGCGTACATAGAGTTGTATCGGTGGTTGATAGAACTTTAGGGAATATTTGTTCTACCTTTAGCTCCTCGTTGGGTTCGACACTCTTACTTATTAAGACCTTTTTCTGGCGCCGTTGCCGGGGAGTCATAGCGTGGGGTGAATATTCTCGTGTGTGCTTGTTTGCTTTATCACTAAGTAATTTTTATTTGCTGTTCTTAGTTGTTCTCTATCTTTAGTTATGGGTATGGAACACAAAATACCAAAAAAATTAGAGGTACTTGCTACTCATGTAGATGGGGTAACTCCTAAAACCCCTGATTCTCATTATGTGAGAGATATTATGTACTACTTTGATAATCCTGAGAAAACCCCATTCAACTTTATAATGGGAGACACGTTGGATCAACGTGAATACTTTAGGGATTATTGCTCGACACAAAAAGGGAAACTATTATGGGATCAATTTATTATGTTGCGTTGGTATGCCTGGAATCTATGGTTGAGATATGATATTGCTTGTTGCTCTAGGATGGAGGCTCCACACCTCCCCTTTTCATGCAAATTTAACAACAATGAAACCTTAGCTTCTTATGCTAATGGTATATATGATTACTATGATGTGGAACAAATAGAAGAATTTGTTGCTTTTAAGGCTGCCTATGATATTGAAGCTTTGTTTGAAAAGTATGAAGCTTTTGATGATGATGGTTATAGGCCGGAAAATCTTGCTATACTTGGATATTGCTATGAAAATTATGAATACAATTACTATATTAATGCTTTTATGAAGAAAGTCAACGCTTTCCAAGAAGAGATTAATATTTTGCAGGAAGCTATGGAAGAAGAAATTGATGAAACTGTGAGCTCATTGGATGAAAAAGATGATGAGGAGAGCGAAGAACAAAAGGAGGAAGAGCGGATTGATCACCCGTGCCCACCTTCTAATGAGAGTAACCCTCCAACTCATACATTATTTAATTCCCCTTCGTGCTTACCGAAGGATGATTGCTATGATGATTGCTATGATCCCTTGAATTTGTTTGAAATATCCCTTTTTGATGATGCTTGCTATGCTTGTGGCCAAGATGCCACAATGAATTATGCTTATGGAGATGAACTTGCTATAGTTCCTTATGTTAAACATGAGATTGTTGCTATTGCACCCACGCATGATAGTCCTATTATCTTTTTGAATTCTCCCGACTACACTATATCGGAGAAATTTGCGTTTAGTAAGGATTATATTGATGGGTTGCCTTTTACCATTGCACATGATAATTTTGACAACTATAATATGCATGTGCTTGCTGCTCCTACTTGAAATTATTATGAGAGAGGAACTATTTCTCCACCTCTCTATGTTTCCCATACTAAGAAATTGCAAGAAACTGCTTATACTATGCATTGGCCTTTACTATGTGTGCATGAATTGTTCTCTTATGACATGCCGATGCATAGGAAGAGAGTTAGACTTCGTTGTTGCATGATATATGTTACTTTGTGCTCACTACTAAATTACAAATCATTGTTAATTAAACTTGGCTTTGATATACCTTGGGATCCGGGTGGATCCATTACTTGAGCACTATATGCCTAGCTTAATGGCTTTAAAGAAAGCGCTGCCAGGGAGACAACCCAGAAGTTTTAGAGAGTCATTTATTTATGTTGAGTGCTTTCATATAGTTTAAAAACAACAAAAATAAAGAGGGGAACCCAAAACTTTTTCAATAAGTGAAAGTGAGAAAGACAAGCATTGTTGAAGTGGGAGCTAGCCTTGAACTTTGTTCATGCTCACGGCAACTTTGTGAATCTTGATTACAGAAACTTTTCAACAAAAATAATTATCCCCTTGTACAATTCCATTGTATTATAAAAATAATGTGCCAAGGCTTGCCTTTAGGATGTTTACAATGCTTGTTGGTTTGTACGGTGCAGGACAGAAACTATGTCTGTAGTGCGCGAATTTTAGTTTTTTACTGGAACGTCAAAGGGTTCTGATTCTCTTTGCACTGTCTTTCTGTACAAATTTTTTATTTTTCCTAATTTTGGCAGAATATTTCAAGTACCAGAAGTATGGTGGATGTTCAGATTGCTACAGACTGTTCTGTTTTTGACAGATTCTGTTTTTGATGCATAGTTTGCTTGTTTTGATGAATTTATCAATTTATATCAGTGGATTAAGCCATGAAAAAGTTATATTACAGTAGACACAATGCAAAAACAAAATATGAATTGGTTTGTTACAGTACTTAGAGTGGTGATTTGCTTTATTATGCTAACGGATCTTACCGAGTTTTCTGTTGAAGTTTTGTGTGGGTGTAGTGTCTAATCGAGGATGTCTCGATATGAGGAAAAGGAAGAGAGGCAAGAGATCAAGCTTGGGGATGCCCGAGGCACCCCAAGTAAATATTCAAGGAGACTCAAGTGTCTAAGCTTGGGGATGCCCCGAAAGGCATCCCCTCTTTCTTCAACAAGTATCGGTATGTTGTCGAATTGCTTGCTCATGCATTATGTGCAAGTCTTGGAGCGTCTTTTGCATTTAGTTTTCACTTTTATTTTATGCACCATGCTGGTATGAGATAGTCCTTGGTTGATTTGTAAAATTCTAATTGCACTTCACTTAAATCTTTTGAGTATGGCTTTATAGAATGCTTCATGTGCTTCACTTATATCATTTGAAGTCTGGATTGCATGTTTCTCTTCACTTAGAAAACCGCCATTTGTAGAATGCTCTTTTGCTTCACTTATATTTGTTAGAGCGTGGGCATATCTTTTTTAGAAAGAATTAAACTCTCTTGATTCACTTATATCTATTTAGAGAGATGACAGGAACTGGTCATTCATATGGTTAGTCATAAAATCCTACATAAAACTTGTAGATCGCTGAATATGATATGTTTGATTCCTTGCAATAGTTTTGCGATATAAAGGTGGTGATATTAGAGTCATGCTAGTTGAATAATTGTGAAATTGAGAAATACTTGTGTTGAGGTTTGCAAGTCCCGTAGCATGCACGTATGGTGAACCGTTATGTAACGATGTCGGAGCATGAGGTGTTTATTGATTGTCTTCCTTATGAGTGGCGGTCGGGGACGAGCGATGGTCTTTTCCTACCAATCTATCCCCCTAGGAGCATGCGCGTAGTACTTTGTTTTGATGACTAATAGATTTTTGCAATAAGTATGTGAGTTCTTTATGACTAATGTTGAGTCCATGGATTATACGCACTCTCACCCTTCCATCATTGCTAGCCTCTTCGGTACCGTGCATTGCCCTTTCTCACCTCGAGAGTTGGTGCAAACTTGGCCGGTGCATCCAAACCCCGTGATATGATATGCTCTGTCACACATAAGCCTCATTATATCTTCCTCAAAACAGCCATCATATCTACCTATTATGGCATTTCCATAGCCATTCCGAGATATATTGCCATGCAACTTCCATCATCATCATATACATGACTTGAGCATTCATTGTCATATTGCTTTGCATGATCATAAGATAGCTAGCATGATGTTTTCATGGCTTGTGCGTTTTTTGATGTCATTGCTACGCTAGATCATTGCACATCCCGGTACACCGCCGGAAGCGTTCATATAGAGTCATATCTTTGTTCTAGATATCGAGTTGTAATATGGAGTTGTAAGTAAATAAAAGTGTGATGGTCATCATTATTAGAGCATTGCCCCAGTGAGGAAAGGATGATGGAGACTATGATTCCCCCACAAGTCAGGATAAGACTCCGGACGAAAAATAATAATAATAAAATAAAATAAAAGAAAGGCCAAAAAAAGAGAAGGCCCAAAAAAAGAAAAAAAAAGAAAAAAATGAGAGAAAAAGAGAGAAGGGGCAATGTTACTATCCTTTTACCACACTTGTGCTTCAAAGTAGCACCATGTTCTTCATATAGAGAGTCTCTTAAGTTATCACTTTCATATACTAGTGGGAACTTTCATTATAGAACTTGGCTTGTATATTCCAACGATGGGCTTCCTCAAATGCCCTAGGTCTTCATGAGCAAGCAAGTTGGATGCACACCCACTTAGTTTCAGCTTTGAGCTTGACACTTATAGCTCTAGTGCATCCGTTGCATGGCAATCCCTACTCCTCACATTGACATCAATTGATGGGCATCTCCATAGCCCATTGATTAGCCGCGTCGATGTGAGACTTTCTTATTTTTTGTCTTCTCCACATAACCCCCATCATCATATTCTATTCCACCTATAGTGCTATATCCATGGCTCACGCTCATGTATTGCATGAAAGTTGAAAAGGTTTGAGAAAAGTCAAAAGTATGAAACAATTGCTTGGCTTGTCATCGGGGTTGTGCATGATGTGAATATTTTGTGTGGTGAAGATGGAGCATAGCCAGACTATATGATTTTGTAGGGATGAGCTTTCTTTGGCTATGTTATTTCAATAAGACATAATTGCTTGGTTGGTATGCTTGAAGTATTATTGTTTTTATGTCAAACGATAGACTACTGCCTTGAATCACTCGTGTCTTAATATTCATGCCATGATTAGATATATGATAAAGATTATGCTAGGTAGCATTTCACATAAAAAATTATCTTTTTTATCATTTACCTACTCGAGGACGAGCAGGAATTAAGCTTGGGGATGCTGATACGTCTCCGTCGTATCCATAATTTTTGATTGTTCCATGCCAATATTCTTCAACTTTCATATACTTTTGGCAACTTTTTGTACTATTTTTGGGACTAACATATTGATCCAGTGACCAGTGCCAGTTCCTGTCTGTTGCATGTTTTTTGTTTCGAAGAAACCCAATATCAAACGGAATCCAAACGGGATAAAAACGGACGGAGAATTATTTTGGAATATTTGGGATTTTTAGAGGAAGAATCAACGCGAAACGGTGTCCGGGGTGGCCACGAGACAGGGGCGCGCCTTCGGCGCGCGGGCTGGCTCGTGGGCCACCAGAAGGCGGTTGACTCTCTTCTTTTGCCGCAAGAAAGCTAATTTTTGGAAAAAAATCAAAGCGAAGGTTTCAGGCCAATCGGAGTTAGGGATCTCCATATATACACGAAACGGTGAAACAGAGCCGGGAGAGAATACAGAAACAGAGAGATAGATCCAATCTCGGAGGGGCTCTTGCCCCTCCCAAGCCATGGGAGCCAAGGACCAGAGGGGAAACCCTTCTCCCATCTAGGGAGGAGGTCAAGGAAGAAGAAGAAGAAGGGGGCCTCTCTCCCCCTTGCTTCCGGTGGCGCCGGAGCGCTGCCGGGGTCATCATCATCACCGCGATCTTCACCAACACCGCCGTCATCTTCACCAACATCATCATCACCTTCCCCCTTCTATATTCAGCGGTCCACTCTCCCGCAACCCGCTGTACCCTCTACTTGAACATGGTGCTTTATGCTTCATATTATTATCCAATGATGTGTTGCCATCCTATGATGTTTGAGTAGATTTCCGTTGTCCTATCGGCGATTGATGAATTGCTATGATTGGTTTGAGTTGCATGTTTTATTATTGGTGTTGTCCTATGGTGCCCTCCGTGTCGCGCAAGCGTGAGGGATTCCCGCTGTAGGGTTTGCAATATGTTTATGATTTGCTTATGGTGGGTTGCGTGAGTGACTGAAACCGAGTAATTAGGTTTTTTGCGTATGTGATAAAAGGGGACTTGATGCTTTAATTCTATGGTTGGGTTTTTACCTTAATGAATCTTTAGTAGTTGCGGATGCTCGCTAGAGTTCCAATCATAAGTGCATAGAATTCCAAGTAAGGGACGATATGTTAGCTTATGCCTCTCCCTCAAATAGAATTGCAATAGTGATTACCGGTCTAGTAACATAGTCAATTACTTAGGGGCAATTTCACAACTCCTACCACCACTTTTCCACACTCGCTATATTTACTTTAGTTGTGTCTTTATCTAAGCAGCCCCTAGTTTATGTTTACGCTCTCTTTATTTTCTTGCAAGCCTATCCAAAAAACACCTACAAAGTACTTCTAGTTTTATTCTTGTTTCCGGTAAAGCGAACGTCAAGCGTACGTAGAGTTGTATCGGTGGTTGATGGAACTTTAGGGAATATTTGTTCTACCTTTAGCTCCTCGTTGGGTTCGACACTCTTACTTATCGAAAACTGTTGCGATCCCCTATACTTGTGGGTTATCACCGCCGCCTCGGTTTTCGCGAGAAAACCGTTCGGTTTTTCTTTTGAAACCCTAGATCCGTTTTTTAGATCCGGTTCGGTTTATTATTTTTGGTTTAGTTATTTAGCGAACGCCCATTTGTTGGTTCGTTTTAACGAACGGTTTTCACCATTTAACCGCAGACAGCGAACGTCCGTTCGTTAGTCTGTTCGTCAGTTTTTCTTTTTCTTGGATTTATCGTGATTATTTTCGATCGCGATTTGTGATCCGATTTTCGTTTTAGTTTAACTTTTCGCTCGTTTATCGGAATCAGGCGATTCAATCGCCTAGAGTTTTGTCTCGAAACCCTCTTTGTGTTTAATCAACTTAAACAAGTTTTTGTTACTGTAAAAATTGACTTCAGTCCAGATTAGTAAACGAAGCTTGTTTCTTTTGCAGTTTGAGTTTTGTTGCTTTGTTTGATTTGATTCTTTTTGCAAACCGGAGTTCTTAAATTGAACTTTCTGGTTAGATCTTCTTATTTGAGTTTTACCCGTGCACCTTTGCTTGATTGCTTATTGTATGCTTGTTTGTTTGCGATAGAGTTCCCGGAGTGTGAAGCGTGTTACTACGAGTCTCTAGGTTTCGCGGATCATCAGCAAGGCAAGTAACACTTTGATCATACCTCTTTATTACCCAGTTTTATTGCATTAGATCAATCCTCAAACAATTGCATGGTTAGGATCTGATTAAATTGTGGGTTTGGGAAGTAGTTGAGGTAGTACCTATTCACCTGTTTATTATCAAACCTATGGGAGTTACTTCTACGTTGCTTATATTGCTATGCTATGCTCGTAGACATGGATTGGGTTTGAGAGTATTCATGACTAATGTGAGTATTGTAAATTAATGATTAACTTAGGGTGGCAACTTTAATACACATCTGGGTGGATTGAGGCACCCGGGGAACCCAGTGATTGCCTGTATTTTTAGAAAT
The DNA here is from genome assembly GCA_021605145.1 of Aegilops bicornis. NCBI lineage: Eukaryota > Viridiplantae > Streptophyta > Magnoliopsida > Poales > Poaceae > Aegilops > Aegilops bicornis. The sequence continues at coordinate 109,472,005 of CM038671.1, forward strand.
CCCGGGGTACCGTGTGATTCTCCTATGGACTGCCACCCAGGCTCAAAGGGATCATGAGATTATTCATGCTAGAAACTTCCGTGTGCGGCCACAAGCCATTATGGGCTCTGGCATAGTTGAGTATGTTGTGTGACCTCTTTCAGTGGTAGGCTAGCAGATGTAGGGGATGTAGGTGGTACTGTCTACCCAGAGTAAAGAGTTAATGCTTCTAAAAGATTGTGTCTCGGTCATCCGTTTCTCAAACACCATGTAGTGCGAGAAATCCAGCGGAGGAGATCGAGTCTTGTGGGGAAATGTGCGCAAACCTCTGCAGAGTGTACAAACTAACCACGGTTAGCCGTGTCCCCGGTTATGGACATCTTGAGTATCTGGATCTTGGATTTTCATGTGGATCTCATCACTCTTAATATAATTTGATTGGGTTTAAATTACTTTAATTGGGATTGAGATGGGGTTTACCATTCTCAATGTTTAACAACTACCATGATAGTTAAATAAAATTTATTCCTTTGTTGTAGGGAAAAATTGGCTTTTCACAAAATATATTAACCATACAGCCTCCACCAGCCATATATGCATGTAGTGATAGCCTTATTCTGTTCATTACTCTTTTGTGTTACATTGCCAGCATATTCCATGTGCTGACCCATTTTTGGGCTGCAACGTATCATGTTGCAGACTTTTCAGACGACGAGTAAGGTGCCTTAGGTCGTGGTCTTTCACTCAGTGATGCCGTTGGAGTTGATGGACTCACTTTATCTTCCAAGCCTTCCGCTGTTATCATATTAGATGGCCTTAAGCCATATTTATTGTAATAAGTTCTCTTTTGAGACATTCGATGTGATAAGTGTGTGATTGCTACTCTGTTATAAATCGTCAAGCATGCGTATGTCAAGATTACCGATCCAGTGGATGACAACGATGCACGAGATCGATCGCTTGAGGTGTGGTCGCTACAAGATGGTATCAGAGCACACGCAGACTGTAGGACACGACTACTAAGCTAAAGCCCTAGATCACTACTCTCTTCCCATTTCTGACTTCTCTCCATTTTCTACTCTTTAGGATGGCGGATGCAAGGATCAAGTTCACGCAGCCGGATGAGCACACCCCTTTTGGACGCCACTTCAAGGAAGTCACTAGGTACCTGAACATCGGAATACCAAGCTTCACCTGGACTTACAACGCCACTTTACCAGAAGAGGAGCGCTGGATGATTCAAGTTCAAGTTCCAGGAAGGATATTTACGCCAGTCACTAAGCCCATAGAGTTTTCCTTTGATGCACCAACCTGGAGTCTAGGAAAGAGCATGGCAGCCCACATCACCATGGGACGCATTGGAGAAGTTTACCACAAGGATATCAAATATACGATCTACCAGATTTGTGGGCGCAGAGATGAGCAATGGGAGATGATCAGCACCAGGAAGGATAGATCGATTGGAGCTTTCATCTAGGAGTTAGACCAGCACATTCGACGCCAGGAGAATTAGATGTGTGCAGGCATGACAGATTTGAAGAAGGCAATGACAAGGATCATGGAGTTGGAGGAAGAACTCAAGGCTACTCGCGAAGATTATGAGGAGGAAATTGTCGTACTAGTGGAGAAGAATGACGACCGGACAAGGAAGCTGGGAGTATTCATGGGAGACCCCGCGCCAGGAGGAGAAGACAACGATTCCACTTGCCCGGAGAACTATATCATCATAGACGACACCGACTCGGACCCCGACAAAAGCGATGATGACTACGTTGACGAAGCTGGAGCGGATATCATGGAGTCTTCGACCGATCAATTTTTCTAGTCGACCACCATACCAGTAGTAGTATTCCACCATGTATATAGTATAGTCCGAGCACTTTTGTAACGATAGTTCTAGTCCGATTGTATGCCCTTGCTTGATTGATTGAGTGATATGTTGTGTTTGTCTCATGTGCATATGGGTAGTGTTTTCCCCCTAGACCTCATTCTATTCTGAATTCTCACCTTTTCTACACCCAGCAGATGCCTCCGAGACGCGACAATGGATTTGCTTTCCCACCAGAGCTCACTCAGTTGATCCAGCAGCAGAATGCATTGATGCAGATACTAGTCCGTAATCGTAATCGGGGAACAACAACAGCAACCCACCACCACCACCAGTTGATCACTTAGCCCGTTTTCTAAGGCTGAATCCGCCGGTGTTCTCCAGTAGCACCGAGCCGATAGTTGCAGATGATTGGCTCCGCAAGATTGGAAGGGAGTTCACCACTACAGGATGCACAAATGCGGAGAGAGTGCGTTTTGCCGCACATCAGCTTGATGGACCCGCAGCATCATGGTGGGAGTATTTCACAGCCACTTACCCCATTAACACTGTGACATGGGACTAGTTTCAGCAAGCTTTTCGCACTGCCCATGTATCAGCAGGAGCTATGGCCATGAAGAAGCGCGAGTTTCGCAACTTACGCCAAGGAGGACGCACTGTTGGCCAGTATGTGGATGACTTTAGTAAGCTAGCACGTTATGCCCCAGATGACGTTGGTACGGATGCAGCTAAACAGGAGAAGTTTCGGGAAGGACTAAATGATGAGCTGAGCATGCAGTTGATGGTGGCAAATTTTAATAACTAACAGGAGTTGGTAGATAGAGCTCTCATGATTCAAGGAAAGCAGCAGCATATTGACAACCGCAAGAGGAAGTATGGACAAGGGAAATATAATTCTAGAGCTCAGCAGAGACCCCGTTTTACCCCGAACTCGGGAGGAACCCTTCAGCATAACCATGGAGGTCACAATCACACTGGAGGAAGTTCGCACAACCATAGTGGCTCCAAGAACGGGAATAGTAATGGAGGAAGCAACAGACAGAACCGTTCCAACCCAGCAACGCCTGCCAAGAAAGATCTAAGCCATGTTACTTGCTACAAGTGCCAGAAGACTGGACATTACGCCAATGAATGTCCTGAAGCTAAGAACGGAAACAACAATGGAAGCTCTCGGAAGAAGCCCAACCCTTTCAACAGGGGACAAGTGAACCACGTTAGCATGGAGGAGGTTGAAGCGCAACCCGATGCAGTAATAGGTAAGTTTTTGGTTAAGTCATTTACTGCAGTCGTACTTTTTGATACTGGTGCATCGCATTCATACATATCAAGGAGATTTGTGGATAAGTTTAAGGGAACTGCCAACCCAAGCCCTTAGGTCACCCATGTTAGTAAATGTTTGGGAACATAGTAATTTCAAAAAAATTCCTACGCACACGCAAGATCATGGTGATGCATAGCAACAAGAGGGGAGAGTGTTGTCCACATACCCTCGTAGACCGAAAGCGTAAATGTTAGCACAACGCGGTTGATGTAGTCGTACATCTTCACGATCCGACCAATCAAGTACCAAACGCACAACACCTCCGAGTTCTGCACACGTTCAACTCGATGACGTCCCTCGAACTCCGATCCAGCCGAGTGTTGAGGGAGAGTTTCACAAGACGACGTGGCGTGACGATGATGATGTTCTACCGACGCAGGGCTTCACCTAAGCACCGCTACGATATTATCGAAATGGATTATGGTGGAGGGGGGCACCGCACACGACTAAGAGATCAAGAGATCAATTGTTGTGTCTATGTGGTGCCCCCCTGCCCCCGTATATAAAGGAGCAAGGGAGGAGGAGGCCGGCCCTAGGAGGGGCGCGCCAAGGGAGTAGGATTCCTACTCCTAGTTGGAGTAGGCTTCCTCCTTTCCTAGTCCAACTAGGAGAAGGGGGGAAAGGGGGAAGAGGAGAAGGAAGGGAGAGGGGGGCCGCGCCCCAAACCCCTTGTCCAATTCGGACTGGGCTTGGGAGGGGCGCGTGCCACCTCCTGGCTGCTGCCTCTCCTTCCCACTAAGGCCCATTAAGGCCCAATACTTCTTTCCCGTATTCCTGTAACTCCCCGGTACTCCGAAAAATACCCGAATCACTCGGAACCTTTCCGATGTCCGAATATAGTCGTCCAATATATCGATCTTTATGTCTCGACCATTTCGAGACTCCTCGTCATGTCCCCGATCTCATCCGGGACTCCGAACTACCTTCGGTACATCGAAACACATAAACTCATAATATAACCGTCATCGAACTTTAAGCGTGCGGACTCTACGGGTTCGAGAACTATGTAGACATGATCGAGACACGTCTCCGGTCAATAACCAATAGTGGAACCTGGATGCTCATATTGGCTCCCACATATTCTACGAAGATCTTTATCGGTCAAACCGCATAACAACATCGTTGTTCCCTTTGTCATCGGTATGTTACTTGCCCGAGATTCGGTCGCCGGTATCTCAATACCTAGTTCAATCTCGCTATCGCAAGTCTCTTTACTCGTTCCGTAATACATCACCCCGCAACTAACTCATTAGTTGCAATGCTTGCAAGGCTTATAGTGATGTGCATTACCGAGTGGGCCCAGAGATACCTCTGAGTGACAAATCCTAATCTCGGAATACGCCAACCCAACAAGTACCTTCGGAGACAACCTGTAGAGCACCTTTATAATCATCCAGTTATGTTGCGACGTTTGGTATTACACAAAGTGTTCCTCCGGTAAACGGGAGTTGCATAATCTCATAGTCATAGGAACATGTATAAGTCATGAAGAAAGCAATAGCAACGTATTAAACGATCAAGTGCTAAGCTAACGGAATGGGTTAAGTCAATCACATCATTCTCCTAATGATGTGATCCCGTTAATCAAATGACAACTCATGTCTATGGTTAGGAAACATAACCATCTTCGATTAACGAGCTAGTCAAGTAGAGGCATACTAGTGACACTCTCTTTGTCTATGTATTCACACATGTATTACGTTTTCGGTTAATACAATTCTAGCATGAATAATAAACATTTATCATGATATAAGGAGATAAATAATTACTTTATTATTGCCTCTAGGGCAAATTTCCTTCAGTCTCCCACTTGCACTAGAGTCAATAATCTAGTTCACATCGCCATGTGATTTAACATCAATAGTTCACATCTTTATGTGGTTAACACCCATAGTTCACATCGACATGTGACCAACACCCAAAGGGTTTACTAGAGTCAGTAATCTAGTTCACATCGCTATGTGATTAACACCCAAAGAGTACAAAGGTGTGATCATGTTTTTCTTGTGAGATAATTTTAGTCAATGGGTATGTCACATTCAGATCCGTAAGTATTTTGCAAATTTCTATGTCTACAATGCTCTGCACGGAGTTACTCTAGCTAATTGCTCCCACTTTCAACATGTATCTAGACCGAGACTTAGAGTCATCTAGATTAGTGTCAAAACGTGCATCGACGTAACCCTTTACGACCTAACCTTTGTCACTTCCATAATCGAGAAACATATCCTTATTCCACTAAGGATAATTTTGATCATTGTCCAATGATCTACTCCTAGATCACTATTGTACTCCTTGCCAAACTCGGTGGTAGGGTATGCAATAGATCTGGTACACAGCATGGCATACTTTATAGAACCTATGGCTGAGGCATAGGGAATGACTTTCATTCTCTTTTTATCTTCTGCCGTGGTCGGGCTTTGAGTCTTACTCAATTTCACACCTTGTAACACAGGGAAGAAACTCTTTCTTTGACTGTTCCATTTTGAACTACTTCAAAATCTTGTCAAGGTATGTACTCATTGAAAAAACTTATCAAGCATCTTGATCTATCTCTATAGATCTTGATGCTCAATATGTAAGCAGCTTCACCGAGGTCCTTCTTTGAAAAACTCCTTTCAAATACTCCTTTATGCTTTGTAGAATAATTCTGCATTATTTCCGATCAACAATATGCCATTCACATATACTTATCAGAAGTGCTGTAGTGCTCCCACCCACTTTCTTGTAAATACAGGCTTCACCGCAAGTCTGTATAAAACTATATGCTTTGATCAACTTATCAAAGCGTATATTCCAACTCCGAGATGCTTGCACCAGTCCATAGATGGATCGTTGGAGCTTGCATATTTTGTTAGCACCTTTAGGATTGACAAAACCTTCTGGTTGCATCATATACAACTCTTCTTTAATAAATCCATTAAGGAATGCAGCTTTGTTTATCCATTTGCCAGATTTCATAAAATGCGGCAGTTGCTAACATGATTCGGACATACTTAAGCATAGATATGAGTGAGTAACTCTCATCGTAGTCAACACCTTGAACTTGTCGAAAACCTTTTGCGAAAATTCTAGCTTTGTAGATAGTAACACTACTATCGTCATTCCGTCTTCCTCTTGAAGATCCATTTAATTTCAATGGCTCGCCGATCATTGGGCAAGTCAATCAAAGTCTATACCTTGTTCTCATACATGGATCCTATCTCAGATTTCATGGCCTCAAGCCCTTTTGCAGAATCTGGGCTCATCATCGCTTCCTCATAGTTTGTAGGTTCGTCATGATCAAGTAACATGACCTCCAGAACAGGAGATTTCATTCTGGTTGACCTACGAGGTTCGGTAGTAACTTGATCTGAAGTTACATGATCATCATCATTAGCTTCCTCACTAATTGGTGTAGGAGTCAGGAACAGATTTACGTGATGAACTACTTTCCAATAAGGGAGCAGGTACAATTACCTCATCAAGTTCTACCTTCCTCCCACTCACTTCTTTCGAGAGAAACTCCTTCTCTAGAAAGGATCCATTCTTAGCAACGAATGTCTTGCCTTTCGGATCTGTGATAGAAGGTGTACCTGTTGGAAATATGCCCTAGAGGCAATAATAAAAGGATTATTATTATATTTCCTTGTTCATGATAATTGTCTTTTATTCATGCTATAATTGTATTATCCGGAAATCGTAATACACGTGTGAATACATAGACCACAATATGTCCCTAGTGAGCCTCTAGTTGACTAGCTCGTTGATCAATAGATAGTCATGGTTTCACGACTATGGACATTGGATGTCAATGATAACGGGATCACATCATTAGGAGAATGATGTGATGGACAAGACCCAATCCTAAGCGTAGCACAAGATCGTGTAGTTCGTTTTGCTAGAGCTTTTCTAATGTCAAGTATCTCTTCCTTAGACCATGAGATCGTGTAACTCCCGGATACCGTAGGAGTGCTTTGGGTGTACCAAACGTCACAACGTAATCGGGTCACCAGAAAGGTACACTAGAGGTATCTCCGAAAGTGTACATTGGGTTGACACGGTCGAGACTGGATTTGTCACTCCGTATTACGGAGAGGTATCACCAGGCCCACTCGGTAGTGCATCATCATAATGAGCTCAAAGTGACCAAGTGTCCGGTCACGGGATCATGCATTACGATGACGAGTAAAGTGACTTGCGGGTAACGAGATTGAACGAGGTATTGGGATACCGACGATCGAATCTCGGGCAAGTAACATACCGATTGACAAAGGGAATTGTATGCGGGTTGTTTGAATCCTCGACATCGTAGTTCATCCGATGAGATCATCGAGGAGCATGTGGAGCCAACATGGGTATCCAGATCCCGCTATTGGTTATTGCCCGAGAGCCGTCTCGGTCATGTCTACGTGTCTCCCGAACCCGTAGGGTCTACACACTTAAGGTTCGGTGACGCTAGGGTTGTATGAATATGAGTATGCAGTAAACCGAATGTTGTTCGGAGTCCCGGATGATATCCCGGACGTCACGACGAGTTCCGGAATGGTCCAGAGGTAAAGAATTATATATAGGAAGTGTTGATTCGGCCATCGGGAAAGTTTCGGGGTCACCCGGTATTGTACCGGGACGACCGGAAGGGTCCCGGGGTCCACCGGTGGGGCCACCCATCCGGAGGGCCCCATGGGCTGAAGTGGGGAGGGAACCAGCCCATAGTGGGCTGGTGCGCCCTTGGCCCACCCCTGCGCCTAGGGTTGAAACCCTAGGGTGGGGCCCACTTGCCTGGGGCACTCCACCCCCTTGGCGCCGCCACCCTTGGGAGATTGGATCTCCAGGCCGGCGCTTCGGGCCTATATAAAGGAGGGGGAGGAAGCCGCACCAAGTTCTGGCGCCTCCCCCTGCTACACCTCTTCCTCCTCCGTCACGAGCTTGGCGAAGCCCTGCCGGAGTACTGCTGCTCCACCACCACCACGCCGTCGTGCTGCTGCTGGAGCCATCTTCCTCAACCTCTCCTTCCCCCTTGCTGGATCAAGAAGGAGGATACGTCATCCGCCCTGCACGTGTGTTGAACGCGGAGGTGTCGTCTGCTTCGGCACTCGGTCATCGGTGATTTGGATCACGGCAGTACGACTCCATCATCCATGTTCTAGTGAACGCTTCTGCACGCGATCTACAAGTGGTATGTAGATGCAATCTCTCTCCCATGACTCGTTGCTTAGATGAACTCATAGATGGATCTTGGTGAAACCGTAGGAAATTTTTTAATTTTCTGCAACGTTCCCCAACAGTGGTATCAGAGCTAGGTCTATACGTAGTTCTCTACTGCACGAGTAGAACACAATTTTGTTGTGGGCGTAGATCTTGTCAACTTGCTTGCTGCTACTAGTCTTTTCTTGCTTCAGCGGTATTGTGGGATGAAGCGGCCCGGACCGACCTTACACGTACGCTTACGTGAGACAGATTCCACCGACTGACATGCACTAGTTGCATAAGGTGGCTAGCGGGTGTCTGTCTCTCCTACTTTAGTTGGAGCGGATTAGATGAAAAGGGTCCTTATGAAGGGTAAATAGAAGTTGACAAAATCACGTTGTGGTTATTCATAGGTAAGAAAACGTTCTTGCTAGAACCCAATTGCATCCACGTAAAAGATGCAACAACAATTAGAGGACGTCTAACTTGTTTTTGCAGCAATTGTCATGTGATGTGATATGGCCGAAGTTGTGATGAATGATGAATGATATATTGTGATGTATGAGATCATGTTCTTGTAATAGGAATCACGACTTGCATGTCGATGAGTATGACAACCGGCAGGAGCCATAGGAGTTGTCTTAATTATTGTATGACCTGCGAGTCATTGATTCAACGCCATGTAAATTACTTTACTTTATTGCTAAACGTGTTAGCCATAGTAGTAGAAGTAATAGTTGGCGAGCAACTTCATGGAGACACGATGATGGAGATCATGATGATGGAGATCATGGTGTCATGCGGTGACAAGATGATCATGGAGCCTCAAGATGAAGATCAAAGGAGCTATATGATATTGGCCATATCATGTCACTACTTTATATAATTGCATGTGATGTTTATTATGTTTTATGCATCTTGTTTACTTAGAACGACGGTAGTAAATAAGATGATCCCTTATGATAATTTCAAGAAAGTGTTCCCCCTAACTTGCACCGTTGCTAAAGTTCGTCAGCTTCAAGCACCACGTGATGATCGGGTGTGATAGATCCTTACGTTCACATACAACGGGTGTAAGACAGTTTTACACATGCAAAACACTTAGGGTTAACTTGACGAGCCTAGCATGTACAGACATGGCCTCGGAACACAGGAGACCGAAAGGTCGAATATGAGTCGTATGGAAGATACGATCAACATGGAGATGTTCACCGACGATGACTAGTCCGTCTCACGTGATGATCGGACACGGCCTAGTCGACTCGGATCATGTAACACTTAGATGACTAGAGGGATGTCAAATCTGAGTGGGAGTTCATTAAATAATTTGATTAGATGAACTTAATTATCATGAACATTAGTCTAAAATCTTTGCAAAATGTCTTGTAGATCAAATGGCCAACGCTCATGTCACCATGAACTTAAACGCGTTCCTAGAGAAAACCAAGCTGAAAGACGATGGCAGCAACTATTCGGACTGGGTCCTAACCCGAGGATCATCCTCATAGCAGCCAAGAAACAATATGTCCTAGAAGCACCGCTAGGTGATGCACCCATCCTGCAGAACCAAGACATTATGAATGCTTGGCAGTCTCGTCTTGATGATTACTCCCTCGTTCAAGGCGGCATGCTTTACAGCTTAGAACCGGGGCTCCAAAAGCGTTTTGAGCAACACGGAGCATATGAGATGTTCGAGGAGCTGAAAATGGTTTTCCAAGCTCATGCCCGGTCGAGAGATATGAAGTCTCCGGCAAGTTCTATAGTTGTAAGATGGAGGAAAACAGTTACATCGGTGAGCACATACTCAAAATGTCTGGGTTGCACAACCGCCTGTCCCACTGGACATAAACCTCCTGACGAGGTGGTCATTGACAGAATCCTTAAGTCGCTCCCACCAAGCTACAAGAGCTTTGTGATGAACTACAATATGCAGGGGATGGTGAAGACCATTCCGAAGTATTCTCAATCTTTGAAGTCAGCAAAGGTTGAAATCAAGAAAGAACATCAAGTGTTGATGGTAAATAAAACCACTAAGTTCAAGAAGGGCAAGGGTAAGAAGAACTTCAAGAAGGACGGCAAAGATGTTGCCGCGCCCAGTAAGCCAGTTGCCGGGAAGAAGTCAAAGAATGGACCCAAGCCGGAGACAGAGTGCTTTTATTGCAAAGGGAAGGGCCACTGGAAGCGGAACTGCCCCAAATACTTAGCGGACAAGAAGGCCGGCAACACTAAAGGTATATTTGATATACATGTGATTGATGTGTACCTTACCAGTACTCGTAGTAAATCCTGGGTATTTGATACTGGTGTCGTTGCTCATATTTGTAACTCACAGCAGGAGCTGCGGAATAAACGGAGACTGGCAAAGGACGAGGTGACGATGCGCGTCGGGAATGGTTCCAAGGTCGATGTGATCGCCGTCGGCACGCTACCTCTACATTTACCTACGGGATTAGTTTTAAACCTCAATAATTGTTATTTAGTGCCAAGTTTGAGCATGAACATTGTATCAGGATCTCGTTTAATGCGAGATGGCTACTCATTTAAATCCGAGAATAATGGTTGTTCTATTTATATGAGAGATATGTTTTATGGTCATGCTCCGATGGTCAATGGTTTATTCTTAATGAATCTCGGACGTAATATTACACATATTCATAGTGTGAATACCAAAAGATGTAAAGTTGATAACGATAGTCCCACATACTTGTGGCACTTGCCGCCTTGGTCACATTGGTGTCAAGCGCATGAAGAAGCTCCATTACGATGGACTTTTAGAGTCTCTCGATTATGAATCATTTGACACATGCGAACCATGCCTCATGGGCAAAATGACCAAGACTCCATTCTCCGGGACAATGGAGCGAGCAACGAACTTATTGGAAATCATACATACCGATGTGTGCGGTCCAATGAGCGTTGAGGCTCGCGGATGATATCGTTATGTTCTCACTCTCACAGACGACTTAAGTAGATATGGGTATGTCTACTTGATGAAACACAAGTCTGAGACCTTTGAAAAGTTCAAGGAATTTCAGAATGAGGTAGAGAATCAACGTGACCGAAAAATAAAGTTCTTACGATCAGATCATGGAGGAGAATATTTAAGTCACGAATTTGGTACACACTTGAGGAAATGTGGAATCGTTTCACAACTCACGCCGCCTGGAACACCTCGGTAACGTAACGGTGTGTCCGAACGTCAGAATGTCGCACTCTATTGGATATGGTGCGATCTATGATGTCTCTTACCGATTTACCGCTATCATTTTGGGGATACGCACTAGAGACAGCTACATTAACTTTAAATAGGGCACCGTCTAAATCCGTTGAGACGACACCGTATGAATTATGGTTTGGAAAGAAACCTAAGCTGTCGTTTCTAAAAGTTTGGGGATGTGATGCTTATGTCAAGAAACTTCAACCTGAAAAGCTCGAACCCAAGTCGGAAAAATGCGTCTTGATAGGATACCCTAAGGAAACCATTGGGTATACCTTCTACCTTAGATCCGAAGGCAAAATCTTTGTTGCCAAGAACGGATCCTTTACGGAAAAGAGTTTCTCTCGAAAGGAGTAAGTGGGAGGAAAGTAGAACTTCGATGAAGTACTACCTCTTGAACCGGAAAGTAGTGCAGCTCAGGAAAATGTTCTGTGGTGCCTACACCCTCTTGGAGAGGAAATTAATGATGATGATCAAGGTACTTGGATCAAGTTGCTCTTGAACCGTAGGTCCACAAGGACATGTTCCACACCAGTGGTATGGCAACCCTGTCACGGAAATCATGTTGTTAGACAACGGTGAACCTTGAACTATGAAGAAGCGATGGCGGGCCCGGATTCCAACAAATGGCTTGAAGCCATGCAATTCGAGATAGGATCCATGTATGAAAACAAAGTATGGACTTTGTGGACTTGCCCGATGATCGGTGACGATAGAAAACAAATGGATCTTTAAGAAGAAGACGGACGCGGATGGTAATGTCACCATCTATAAAGCTCGACTTGTCGCTAAGGGTTATCGGCAAGTTCAAGGGATTGACTACGATGAGACTTTCTCTCCGTAGCGAAGCTTAAGTCCGTCCGAATCATGTTAACAATTGCCGCATACTATGATTATGAGATATGGCAGATGGACGTCAAAACAGCGTTCCTTAACGGTTATCTTAAGGAAGATCTGTATATGATGCAGCCGGAAGGTTTTGTCGATCCTAAGAATGCTAACAAAGTATGCAAGCTCCAGCGATCCATTTATGGGCTGGTGCAAGCATCTCGGAGTTGGAACATTCGCTTTGATGAGATGATCAAAGCGTTTGGGTTTATGAGACTTATGGAGAAGCCTGCGTTTACAAGAAAGTGAGTGGGAGCTCTGTAGCATTTCTCATATTATATGTAGATGACATACTTTTGATGGGAAATGATATAGAACTCTTGGACAGCATTAAGGCCTACTTGAATAAAAGTTTTTCAATGAAGGACCTTGGAGAAGCTGCTTATATATTAGGCATCAAGATCTATAGAGATAGATCAAGACGCCTCATAGGTCTTTCACAAAGCACATACCTTGATAAGATTTTGAAGAAGTTCAAAATGGATCAGTCCAAGAAAGGGTTCTTGCCTGTACTACAAGGTGTGAGATTGAGCTCGGCTCAATGCCCAACCACGGCAAAAGATAAAGAAGAGATGAGCGTCATCCCCTATGCCTCGGCCATAGGATCTATTATGTATGCCATGTTGTGTACCAGACCTGATGTAAACCTTGCCGTAAGTTTGGTAGGAAGGTACCAAAGTAATCCCGGCAAGGAACACTGGACAGCGGTCAAGAATATCCTGAAGTACCGAAAAGGACAAAGGACATGTTTCTCGTTTATGGAGGTGACGAAGAGCTGCGTCAGAAAGGGTTACGTCGATGCTAGCTTCGACACGATCTGGATGACTCTAAGTCACAAACCAGATACATGTATATGTTGAATGGTGGAGCGATGGTAGTGCAGCTGCAAGCAGAGCGTCGTGGCGGGATCTACATGTGAAGCGGAGTACATGGCAGCCTCGGAGGCAGCACATGAAGCAATATGGGTGAAGGAGTTCATCACCGACCTAGGAGGCATACCCAATGCGTTGGGGCCGATCAAACTCTTCTGTGACAACATCGAGCTATTGCACTTGCCAAGGAGCCGGGTTTCACAAGAAGACCGAGCACATCAAGCGTCGTTTCAACTCCATCCGTGAAAATGTTCAAGATGGAGACATAGAAATTTGCAAAGTGCATACGGATCTGAATGTCGCAGATCCGTTGACTAAACCTCTTCATGGGCAAAACATGATCAACACCAGAACTCTATGGGTGTTCGATTCATCATGATGTAACTAGATTATTGACTCTAGTGCAAGTGGGAGACTGTTGGAAATATGTCCTAGAGGCAATAATAAAAGGATTATTATTATATTTCCTTGTTCATGATAATTGTCTTTTATTCATGCTATAATTGTATTATCCGGAAATCGTAATACACGTGTGAATACATAGACCACAATATGTCCCTAGTGAGCCTCTAGTTGACTAGCTCGTTGATCAATAGATAGTCATGGTTTCCTGACTATGGACATTGGATGTCAATGATAACGGGGTCACATCATTAGGAGAATGATGTGATGGACAAGACCCAATCCTAAGCATAGCACAAGATCGTGTAGTTCGTTTTGCTAGAGATTTTCTAATGTCAAGTATCTCTTCCTTAGACCATGAGATCGTGTAACTCCGGATACCGTAGGAGTGCTTTGGGTGTACCAAACGTCCTGGCGTAATCGGGTGTTGTAAAGGTACACTAAAGGTATCTCCGAAAGTGTACATTGGGTTGACACGGATCAAGACTGGGATTTGTCACTCCGTATTACGGAGAGGTATCACTGGGCCCACTCGGTAGTGCATCATCATAATGAGCTCAAGGTGACCAAGTGTCTGGTCACGGGATCATGCATTACGGTACGAGTAAAGTGACTTGCCGGTAACGATATTGAACGAGGTACTGGGATACCGACGATCGAATCTCGGGCAAGTAACATACCGATTGACAAAGGGAATTGTATGCGGGGTTGATTGAATCCTCGACATCGTGGTTCATTCGATGAGATCATCGAGGAGCATGTGGGAGCCAACATGGGTATCCAGATCCCGCTGTTGGTTATTGCCCGAGAGCCGTCTCGGTCATGTCTACGTGTCTCCCGAACCCGTAGGGTCTACACACTTAAGGTTCGGTGACGCTAGGGTTGTATGAATATAAGTATGCAGTAAACCAAATGTTGTTCGGAGTCCCGGATGAGATCCCGGACGTCACGAGGAGTTCCGGAATGGTCTGTAGGTAAAGAATTATATATAGGAAGTGCTGGTGCGCCCCCCTTGGCCCACCCCCTGCGCCTAGGGTTGAAACCCTAGGGTGGGGCGCCCACTTGCCTTGGGGCACTCCACCCCTTGGCCGCCGCCCCCTTGGGAGATTGGATCTCCAGGGCGGCGCCTGAGGGCCTATATAAAGGAGGGGAGGGGCAGCCGCACCTGAAGTTCGGGCGCCTCCTCCCACCTACACCTCTTCCTCCTCCGTCCACGAGCTTGGCGAAGCCTGCTGAGAATCGCTGCTCCACCACCACCACGCTGTCGTGCTGCTGCTGGAGCCATCTTCCTCAACCTCTCCTTCCCCCTTGCTGGATCAAGAAGGAGGAGACGTCATCCGCTCCGTACGTGTGTTGAACGCGGAGGTGCCGTCCGTTCGGCACTCGGTCATCGGTGATTTGGATCACGGCGAGTACGACTCCATCATCCACGTTCTAGTGAACGCTTCCGCACGCGATCTACAAGTGGTATGTAGATGAAATCTCTCTCCCATGACTCGTTGCTTAGATGAACTCATAGATGGATCTTGGTGAAACCATAGGAAAATTTTTAATTTTCTGCAACGTTCCCCAACAGTACCCAACTGTCTCCTTTGGGTATCCTATGAAGACACATTTCTCCGATTTGGGTTTGAGCTTATCAGGATGAAACTTTTTCACATAAGCATCGTAGCCCCAAACTTTAAGAAACGACAACTTTGGTTTCTTGCCAAACCACGGTTCATAAGGCGTCGTCTCAATGGATTTTGATGGTGCCCTATTTAACGTGAATGCAGCTGTCTCTAATGCATAACCCCAAAACAATAGTGGTAGATCGGTAAGAGACATCATAGCTCGCACCATATCTATTAAAGTACTGATTCTGACGTTCGGACACACCATTACACTATGGTGTTCTGTGGCGTGAGTAGTGAAACTATTTCACGTTGTTTTAATCAAGACCAAACTTCGTAACTCAAATATTTTACCTCTGCGATCATATCGTAGAAACTTTTATTTTCTTGTTACGATGATTTTCTACTTCACTCTGAAATTCTTTTGAACTTTTCAAACGTTTCAGACTCATGTTTTATCAAGTAGATATATCCATATCTGCTCAAATCATCTATGAAGGTCAGGAAATAACGATACTTGCCGCGAGCCTTAACACTCATCGGACTGCATACATCAGTATGTATTATTTCCAATAAGTCAGTTGCTCGCTCCATTGTTCCGGAGAACAGCGTTTTAGTCATCTTGCCCATGAGGCATGGTTACTTAAGCATCAAGTGATTCATAATCAAGTGATTCCAAAAGCCCATCGGCATGGAGTTTCTTCATGCGCTTTACACCAATATGACCTAAACGGCAAGTGCCACAAATAAGTTGCACTATCATTATTAACTTTGCATCTTTTGGCTTCAATATTATGAATATGTGTATCACTACGATCGAGATCCAACGAACCATTTTCATTGGGTGTATAACCATAGAAGGTTTTTATTCATGTAAACAGAACAACAATTATTCTATAACTTAAATGAATAACCGTATTGCAATAAACATGATCAAATCATATTCATGTTCAATGCAAACACCAAATAACACTTATTTAGGTTCAACACTAATCCCGAAAATATAGGGAGTGTGCGATGATGATCATATCAATCTTGGAACTACTTCCAACACACATCGTCACCTTGCCCTTAACTAGTTTCTGTTCATTCTGCAACTCCCGTTTCGTGTTACTACTCTTAGCAACTGAACCAATATCAAATACCGAGGGGTTGCTACGAACACTAGTAAAATACACATCAATAATCTGTATATCAAATATACCTTTGTTCACTTTGCCATCCTTCTTATCCGCCAAATATTTGGGGCAGTTCCGCTTCTAGTGACCAGTCCCTTTGCAGTAGAAGCACTTAGTCTCAGGCTTAGGTCCAGACTTGGGCTTCTTCACTTGAGCAGCAACTTGCTTGCCGTTCTTTTTGAAGTTCCCCTTTCTTCCCTTTGTCCCTTTACTTGAAACTAGCGGTATTGTTAACCATCAACACTTTGATGCTCTTTCTTGATTTCTACCTTCGTCGATTTCAGCATCGCGAAGAGCTCGGGAATTACTTTCGGCATCCCTTGCATATTATAGTTCATCACGAAGTTCTAGTAACTTGGTGATAGTGACTAGAGAATTATGTGAATTACTATCTTATCTAGAAGATTAACTCCCACTTGATTCAAGCAATTGTAGTACCCAGACAATCTGAGCACATGCTCACTGGTTGAGCTATTCTCCTCCATCGTGTAGGCAAAGTACTGTCAGAGGTCTCATACCTCTCGACACGGGCATGAGTATGAAATACCAATTTCAACTCTTGGAACATCTTATATGCTCCATGGCGGCTCCATGGCGTTCAAAACCTTTTTGAAGTCCCGATTCTAAGCCGTAAAGCATGGTGCACTTAACTATCAAGTAGTCATCATACCGAGCTTTTGTCAAACGTTTATAATGTTTGCATATGCTCCTGCAATAGGTCCATCACCTAGCGGTGCATCAAGGACATAATTCTTCTGTGCAGCAATGAGGATAATCCTCAGATCACAGATCCAATCTGTATCATTGCTACTAACATCTTTCAATACAGTTTTTCTCTAGGAACATATCAAAAATAAAACAGGGGAGCTAAACGCGAGCTATTGATCTACAACATAGATATGCTAATACTACCAGGACTAAGTTCATGATAAATTTAAGTTCAAGTAACCATATTACTTAAGAACTCCCACTTAGATAGACATCCCTCTAATCCTCTAAGTGATCACGTGATCCATATCAACTAAACCATGTCCGATCATCACGTGAGATGGAGTAGTTTCAATGGTGAACATCACTATGTTGATCATATCTACTATATGATTCACGCTCGACCTTTCGGTCTCAGTGTTCCGAGGCCATATCTGTTATATGCTAGGCTCATCAAGTTTAACCTGAGTATTCCGCGTGTGCAACTGTTTTGCACCCATTGTATTTGAACGTAGAGCCTATCACACCCGACCATCACGTGGTGTCTCAGCACGAAGAACTTTCGCAACGGTGCATACTCAGGGAGAAAACTTGTACCTTGATAATTAGTGAGAGATCATCTTATAAAGCTACCGTCGAACTAAGCAAAATAAGATGTATAAAAGATAAACATCACATGCAATCAAAATATGTGACATGATATGGCCATCATCATCTTGTGCCTTTGATCTCCAAATCCAAAGCATCGTCATGATTTCCATCGTCACCGGCATGACACCATGATCTCCATCATCTTGATCTATATCAATGTGTCGTCACATGGTCGTCTCACCAACTATTGCTCTTGCACCTATTGCTATCGTATAGCGATAAAGTAAAGCAATTATTTGGCGCTTGCATCTTATGCAATAAAGAGACAACCATAAGGCTTACGCCGATTGCCGATAACTTCAACAAAACATGATCATCTTATACAACAACTTATATCTCATCACGTCTTGACCACATCACATCACAACATGCCCTGCAAAAACAAGTTAGACGTCCTCTACTTTGTTGTTGCAAGTTTTACGTGGCTGCTACAGGCTGAGCAAAAACCGTTCTTACCTACGCATCAAAACCACAACGATAGTTCGTCAAGTTAGTGATTTTTTAACCTTCTCAAGGACCGGGCATAGCCACACTCGGTTCAACTAAACTTGGAGAAACTGACACCCGCCAGCCACCTGTGTGCAAAGCACGTCGGTAGAACCAGTCTCGCGTAAGCGTACGCGTAATGTCGGACCGGGCCGCTTTATCCAAAAATACCGCCGAACCAAAGTATGACATGCTGGTAAGCAGTATGACTTATATCGCCCACAACTCACTTGTGTTCTATTCGTGCATATGACATCTACGCATAAAACCTGGCTCTGATACCACTATTGGGGAACGTAGTAATTTCAAAAAAATTCCTACGCACACGCAAGATCATGGTGATGCATAGCAGTGAGAGGGGAGGGTGTTGTCCACGTACCCTCGTAGACCGAAAGTGGAAGCGTTAGCACAACGCGGTTGATGTAGTCGTACGTCTTCACGATCCGACCGATCAAGTACCAAATGCATGGCACCTTCGAGTTCTGCACACGTTCAACTCGATGACGTCCCTCGAACTCCGATCCAGCTAAGTGTTGAGGGAGAGTTTCGTCAACACAACGGCGTGGTGACGACGATGATGTTCTACCGACGCAGGGCTTCGCCTAAGCACCGCTACGATATTATCGAGGTGGATTATGGTGGTGGGGGGCACCGCACACGGCTAAGAGATCAAGAGATCAATTGTTGTGTCTATGGGGTGCCCCCTGCCCTCGTATATAAAGGAGCAAGGGAGGAGGAGGCCGGCCCTAAGAGGGGCGCGCCAAGGGAGTAGAATTCCTACTCCTAGTTGGAGTAGGTTTCCTCCTTTCCTAGTCCAACTAGGAGAAGGGGGGAAAGGGGGGAAGAGGAGAAGGAAGGGAGAGGGGGGCCGCGCCACAAACCCCTTGTCCAATTCGGACTAGGCTTGGGAGGGGCGCGTGCCACCTCCTGGCTACTGCCTCTCCATCCCACTAAGGCCCATTAAGGCCCAATACTTCTTTCCGTATTCGTAACTCCCCGGTACTCCGAAAAATACCCGAATCACTCGGAACCTTTTCGATGTCCGAATATAGTCGTCCAATATATCGATCTTTACGTCTCGACCATTTCGAGACTCCTCGTCATCTCATCCGGGACTACGAACTACCTACGGTACATCAAAACACATAAACTCATAATATAACCGTCATCGAACTTTAAGCGTGCGGACCCTACGGGTTCGAGAACTATGTAGACATGACCGAGACACGTCTCCGGTCAATAACCAATAGCAGAACCTGGATGCTCATATTGGCTCCCACATATTCTACGAAGATCTTTATCGGTCAGACCGCATAACAACATACGTTGTTCCCTTTGTCATCGATATGTTACTTGCCCGAGATTTGGTGGTCGGTATCTCAATACCTAGTTCAATCTCGTTACCGGCAAGTACCTTTACTCGTTCCGTAATACATCATCCCGCAACTAACTCATTAGTTGCAATGCTTGCAAGGCTTATAGTTATGTGCATTACCGAGTGGGCCCATAGATACCTCTCCGACAATCGGAGTGACAAATCCTAATCTCGAAATACGCCAACCCAACAAGTACCTTCAGAGACACCTGTAGAGCACCTTTATAATCATACAGTTATGTTGTGACGTTTGGTAGCACACAAAGTGTTCCTCCAGTAAAAGGGAGTTGCATAATCTCATAGTCATAGGAACATGTATAAGTCATGAAGAAAGCAATAGCAACATACTAAATGATCAAGTGCTAAGCTAACGGAATGGGTCAAGTCAATCACATCATTCTCCTAATGATGTGATCCCGTTAATCACATGACAACTCATGTCTATGGTTAGGAAACATAACCATCTTCGATTAACGAGCTAGTCAAGTAGAGGCATACTAGTGACACTCTGTTTGTTTATGTATTCACACATGTATTATGTTTTCGGTTAATACAATTCTAGCATGAATAATAAACATTTATCATGATATAAGGAGATAAATAATTACTTTATTATTGCCTCTAGGGCACATTTCCTTCAGTAACCTCGCCAGGAGCAGAGTATTTGGCTAGCCTATGGTGTGATCGGTTACCATTAAGGATTGGTAACTACCTGTTTCCCTCGGACCTAATAGTATTGGAGTCACACGGACTAGATGTGATATTAGGCATGGATTGGTTATCAAAGTATGGAGGGAACATTGACTACGCTAGTAAGTCGATTTTGCTCACCACCCCAGAAGGAAGAAGGATCAAGTATGTATCCCGACATGTGCCGAATAGGACTCAAGTGAATTCCTTATCAGAAGTTGTACATGAGGAAGTACAGTGGTGAAGGATTTTCCGGATGCATTTCTAGAAGAGTTGCCAGGCATGCCACCGGATAGAGGCATTGGGTTTTTGATCGAGCTTTTGCCAGGCACAGGGCCAATATCTAAGAGACCGTACAGAATGCCCGCAAAGGATTTGGAGGAAATTAAGAAGCAGATTAAGGAGTTACTGGATAAGGGCTATATTCGCCCAAGTTCGTCACCTTGCGGATCATCAGTACTTCTAGTGGAGAAGAAGGATGGATCGTTGAGAATGGTTGTTGATTATCGAGATTGAATGAGGTGATGATCAAGAACAAGTACCCACTGCCGATGATCAATGATTTGTTTGATCAGTTGCAAGGAGCTAAAGTGTTTTCTAAGATCGATCTGTGATCAGGGTACCACCAGCTGAAGATTTGAGTGCAGGGTATACCTAAGACAGCCTTTACCACGAGGTACGGGCTATACGACTATACCGTTATGTCATTTGGTCTGACTAAGTTTTTGGATAAGTTCGTCGTGGTGTTCATTGATGATATTTTGGTCTACTCGAAGAACGAAGAGGAACATAAGGAGCATTTGCGTTTGGTACTTGTGAAGCTCAGAGAACATTAGCTATACGCCAAGTTCAGCAAGTGTGAGTTTTGGTTGAAGGAAGTTGGATTCCTTGGACATGTTATATCTGGAGAAGGAATAGCGGTAGACCCCAGCAAAGTTGTCTCTGTGACAAATTGGGAGGCACCCACGTCAGTTGGAGAGATCCGGAGTTTTCTTGGACTCGCACGATACTACCGGAGGTTCATTGAGAATTTCTCAAAGATTGCAAAGCCTATGACGGAGTTGTTGAATAAGGACACCAAGTTCAAATGGACTGAGGAATGTGAGGCCAGTTTTCAGGAGTTGAAGAAACGCTTGGTTACATCACCTGTGTTGATTCTGCCAGATCAACGAAAGGCTTGTGAAGTATTTTGCGATGCTTCTCGTCGAGGACTTGGAGCCGTACTTATGCAGGAGGGAAGAGTTGTTTCATATGCCTCACGACAACTTAAACCCCATGAGTTGAATTACGCTACCCATGATTTGGAGTTAGCAGCTGTAGTGCATGCGTTGAAGACTTGGAGACATTTTCTCATCGGAAACTATTGTGAGGTATACACGGATCACAAGAGTTTGAAGTATATCTTCACGCAGAAGGAGTTACATCTCAGGCAGAGGAGATGGCTGGAACTCATTAAGGATTACGATATGAAATTGCATTATCATCCCAGAAAGGCTAACGTAGTAGCCGATGCGTTGAGCCGCAAGAGTCATGTTAATACACTCATGACCGGAGAGTTACCCAAGGAGTTAGCGGAGGATCTTCGTGAGCTATGTTTGGAGATAGTTCCGAGAGGCTATATAGCAGCTTTGGAGATTCAATCTACTTTGATGGATGAGATCAGAGAAGCTCAGAAGACGAACAAGGAGATTGCCGATATAAAGGAAAGGATGAGCAAAGGAAAGGCTAAAGGATTTCGTGAGGATGAGCACGATACCTTATGGTTTGAGGACCGCGTATATGTGCCTAATGATCAGGAGATCAGGAAGTTGATTCTGCAAGAGGCCCATGACTCACCGTATTAGATTCACCCGGGAAATACTAAGATGTATCTGGATTTGAAGGATAGTTTCTGGTGGACCGGAATGAAGAAGGATATTGCGGAGTATGTAGCAGTTTGTGATGTATGTCAGAGAGTGAAAGCAGAGCATCAGAAGCCAGCAGGATTGCTACAACCATTGCAGATACCCGAATGGAAGTGGGACAAGCTAGGCATGGATTTTATCACGGGATTACCGAGGACTCGTTCAGGCTATGACTCGATATGGGTTGTAGTCAATCGTTTGACGAAAGTAGCTCATTTCATCCTAGTAAAGACCACTTACACCAGTGCTAAGCTGGCAAAGATATACATGACCAGGATCGTATGTCTGCATGGAGTTCCGAGGACCATTGTATCAGATAGAGGAACCCAGTTTACCTCCAAGTTTTGGAATCAGTTGCATGAGACTTTGGGAACCAGGCTAGAGTTCAGTACAACTTTTCACCCGCAGACAGATGGATGCATCGAGAGAGTCAATCAGATTCTGGAGGACATGTTGAGAGCTTGTGCGCTAGACTACGGATCTAGTTGGGACGACAATTTGCCGTACGCAGAGTTCTCTTACAACAACAGCTATCAAGCCAGTTTGAAGATGGCCCCTTTCGAAGCATCATACGGAAGGAGGTGCAGAACACCGTTGTTGTGGGATGAAGTTGGAGATCGACAGTTGTTTGGACCAGATTTGATTAAAGAGTCTGAAGAGAAGGTTAAGCTGATATGCGATAGACTCAAGGTAGCGCAATCCAGGCAGAAGAGCTATGCTGATTCTAAACGCAAGGAGACAGTTTACGAAGTCGGAGACAGAGTGTATCTTTGTGTATCACCACTTCGAGGAGTGAAGCGTTTTGGAGTTAAGGGAAAGTTAGCCCTGAGATTTGTAGGACCTTACCGTGTTTTGGAACGTATGGGAGAAGCCGCCTACAAGTTGGAATTACCCGAAGGATTGTCAGGAGTTCACGATGTGTTTCATGTTTCCCAGTTGAAGAGGTGCCACGCAGAGATGGCTGATATCCCTCCAAGAGATACAGTGCCACTGGAAGCGATACAGTTGGATAGTGACTTGACCTACAAGGAGAAACCAGTTAAGATTCTTGAGTTTCCCAGCCGAGTTACACGCAGCAAAGTTATCAAGTTCTGTGGAGCCACCATACCAAGGATGAAGCCACATGGGAACGAGAGGAAGACCTACGGAAAGATCACCCTCACCTATTTTCTAGCCAACCCGAATCTCGAGGGCGAGATTCATCTTAAGGGGGGTAGGTTTGTAACATCCCAAATTTTCAATTTGGAATGTTATGCATTAGATCATCATTGCATATCATATTTTATTGCATTTTGGCTTGATCCTAGAAATTCTTTAACTCAAGGACCCACGGAGAGAGTTGGGAATTTCTTTATTTTCATATTTGAGTTTTTCTCAAATTCTGAAAAGAGGATCGTTTGATTTTAATTATTTTCTCTTTGAATATTTCTTTTACTAAAATAAAAGAGAGAGGATAAAATGACTTCCTCAAAAATAAAAAATATTGGAGATTTAATATTAAAATCAAATAAGATTTTTATTCGGATTTTTATCGCTATTTTATTTGAATTAGGAAAAATATGCATTTTTGAAAATTTCATTAGAGTCCCAAATAAATGTTCACCTTGTCCGGCTTATTTTTAGAGGACGGGGAAAATTTATTTCAGGATTTTTGGAGTCCGTTTAGTATTTATTTTCTTTCTTTTTCTGCATGTTAGAATTATTTAATAAAAAACCGACTCCGGGCCGTACCCGAGCGGGACTCCGCCGGGGGCGGGGGCTTTATAAGCCGCGCCGGCCGAGCCCGTAGACCCACCACCCGCCGCCGCTGCCCGCCCGGCCAGCGCCGTGAACCGCCACCGCCGCCGCTAGCCGCCACCTCGCCAGCCGCCTCGCTGCGCCACATCAAGACCGCACCGCCGCCGCCGCCGTCTCGCCCGACCCGCCGGAGGTAGCCGCCGCCGCCTCGGTTTTCACGAGAAAACCGATCGGTTTTTCTTTCGAAACCCTAGATCCGTTTTTTAGATCCGGTTCGGTTTATTTTTTTGGTTTAGTTATTTAGCGAACGCCCGATCGTTCATTCGTTTTAATGAACAATTTTCACCGTTTAACCGCAGACAACGAACGTCCGTTCGTTAGTTTTTCTTTTTCTCGGATTTATCGTGATTATTTTTTATCGCGATTTCTGATCCGATTTTCGTTTTAGTTTAACTTTTCGCTCGTTTATTAGAATCAGGCGATTCAAGCGCCTAGAGTTTCGTCTCGAAAACCTCTTTGTGTTTAATCAACTTAAACAAGTTTTTGCTACTGTAAAAATTGACTTTAGTCCAGATTAGTAAACAAAGCTTGTTTCTTTCGCAGTTTGAGTTTCGTTGCTTTGTTTGATTTGATTCTTTTTGCAAACCGGAGTTCTTAAGTTGAACTTTCTGGTTAGATCTTCTTATTTGAGTTTTACCCGTGCATCTTTGCTTGATTGCTTATTGTATGCTTGTTTGTTTGCGATAGAGTACCTGGAGTGCGAAGCGTGTTACTACGAGTCTCTAGGTTTCATGGATCATCGACAAGGCAAGTAACACTTTGATCATACCTCTTTACTACCCAGTTTTATTGCATTAGATCAATCCTAAAACAATTGCATGGTTAGGATCTGATTAAATTGTGGGTTTAGGAAGTAGTTGAGGTAGTACCTATTCACCTGTTTATTATCAAACCTATGGGAGTTACTTCTACGTTGCTTATATTGCTATGCTATGCTCGTAGACGTGGATTGGGTTTGAGAGTATTCATGACTAATGTGAGTATTGTAAATTAATGGTTAACTTAAGGTGGCAACTTTAATACACATCTGGGTGGACTGAGGCACCTGGGGAACCCAGTGATTGCCTGTATTTTTGGAAATCCCGGGGTACCGTGTGATTCTCCTATGGACTGCCACCCAGGCTCAAAGGAATCATGAGATTATTCATGCTAAAAACTTCCGTGTGCAGCCACAAGCCATTATGGGCTCTGGCATAGTTGAGTATGTTGTGTGACCTCTTTCAGTGGTAGGCTAGCAGATGTAGGGGATGTAGGTGGTACTGTCTTCCCAGAGTAAAGAGTTAACGCTTCTAAAAAGGCATGTCTCGCTCATCCATTTCTCAAACACCATGTAGTGCGAGAAATCCAGCGGAGGAGATCGAGTCTTGTGGGGAAAAGTCATAAACCTCCGCAAAGTGTACAAACTAATCATGGTTAAATTTGTGTCCCCGGTTATGGACATCTTGAGTATCTGGATCTTGGATTTTCATGTGGATCTCATCATTCTTAATATAATTTGATTGGGTTTAAATTACTTTTAATTGGGATTGAGATGGGTTTTTACCGTTCTCAATGTTTAGCAACTACCATGATAGTTAAATAAAATTTATTCCTTTGTTGTAGGAAAAAATTGGCTTTTCGCAAAACATATTAACCATACAGCCTCCACCAGCCATATATGTAGTGATAGCCTTATTCTGTTCATTACTCTTTTGTGTTACATTGCCAGCATATTCCATGTGCTAACCCGTTTTCGGGCTGCAACGTATCATGTTGCAGATTTTTCAGACGACGAGTAAGGTGCCTTAGATCGTGGTCTTTCACTCAGTGATGCCGTTGGAGTTGATGGACTCACTTTATCTTCCAAGCCTTACGCTGTTATCGTATTAGATGGCCTTAAGCCACATTTATTGTAATAAGTTCTCTTTTGAGACATTCGATGTAATAAGTGTGTGATTGCTACTCTGTTATAAATCGTCAAGTACTGTGCGTGTCAGCATTATCGATCCAGGGATGACACTGATGCACAGAGATCAGACTATTTGAGGTCTGGTCGCTACATCTATTTTTATCAGATCTCACCTTTGCAAGTGACCGTGAAGGGATTGATAACCCCTTTGTCGCGTTGGGTGCAAGTGTTTGATTGTTTGTGCAGGTGCATATATTGGGGACTTGCTTGTATCTCCTACTGGATTGATACCTTGGTTCTTAACTGAGGGAAATACTTATCTCTACTTTGCCGCATCAGCCTTTCCTCTTCAAGGGAAAAACCAATGCAAGCTCAAGAAGTAGCAGGAAGAATTTCTGGCCCCGTTGCCGGGGAGATCTACATCAAGCCTACCTAGTACCCACCACAAACTGTCATATCTTGCATTACCTGATTTTCCATTTGCCTCTCATTTTCCTCTCCCCCACTTCTAAGAAGATTTTCAGAAAAATACAAAAAGATTTGCCTTTTTATTTGCCATTCTTTGGTTTTCCTTTTGGTCTTACTTGGCTCGTTTGCTTGGTATAATTGTGTGTTTATTGAAAATCAAAAAACAAAAGGTTTATGGATCCTCATCCACTAGCTAATCTTTTTAAGAGATCCAATTATGATGAACCAATTGCTAGTGAGTTGAGTGCACTAGACTATGTTCATGAAGTTTTGCTTGAAATTCGTGAACCTGAAATTTGTGATGAAATTTATGAAGTGATTCACGATAGCTCCTTGAATGAAAAGCATGATTGCAATGACGTTATTATAAATTCTATTAATATCAGTTGTGCTAATAATATGCAAAACCCTAAGCTTGGGGATGCTAGTTTTGCTATGTCCACTACTTATTGCAATGATCATGATTGGGGTGATAATGCTTCTTATGATCTTGAAAATTTATTTAAGCCTCATGATGAATATGTTAGTGATAATAGTGTTTGCATTAATATTGAAAGTGGGTTTGGAAGAGTGTCAACTCTAGGTAATAATGATCCCACTACTTTCGAGTATGATCGATCTTATGAAATTTTTTATAAAAGTGGGCTTGGAGAAGTAATGACTTTATTCTATGTTAATCCCACTATTTTGGAAGAGTGTCAACTTTGCATGCATGTGGATCATGAAGAGAAAAATTTATGTGATAGCATATTATTGAATTTGATTA
Organism: Aegilops bicornis; assembly: GCA_021605145.1. NCBI lineage: Eukaryota > Viridiplantae > Streptophyta > Magnoliopsida > Poales > Poaceae > Aegilops > Aegilops bicornis. The sequence continues at coordinate 109,499,205 of CM038671.1, forward strand.
TGATCCTACATGTAATTATTATGAGAGAGGAAAAATATGATTGTAGAAATTTTCATGTTACTAAATTACCTCTCGTTATGTTGAGATTGCTATTGTTTCTTTCCTGTTCTTTGCATATGCTAGTTTTTGCTTGTCTTGATAATTTTTTTGCATATAAAATGCCTATGCATAGGAAGTATGTTAGACTTAGATGTGTTTTTCACATGCTTCATGATTCTCTCTTTGTGTTTCAACTATTATCTTTCATGTGAGCATCATTAAAATTATTAACGCCTAGCTAAAAGACTTTAAAGAAAAGCGCTTGTTGGGAGACAACCCAATATTTTTCCTTCCTGTTTTTATGAGTATACACATTATTACCTCTGTAGTAATTTTTTTTGGTGTTTTAATTAGTGTTTGAGCCAATTAAGACCTTTGGGATGGCTTACGGTGATAGTATATTTGATCTTGCTGAAAAACAGAAACTTTTGCTCTTACAAAAACAATTTTAGAAAATCACAAAAGTGTGATTTTGATCTGAATTTTTTACACAAGATTTATATAAAAAATTCCCAGGTTTTCCTAATTTTCAGATTTTTTGGAGTTACAGAAGTATTCCAAGTTTCCAGATTGCTATAGACTGTCCTGTTTTTGACATATTCTGTTTTCTTTGTGTTGTTTGCTTATTTTGATGAATCTATGGGTAGTATCGGGGGGTATGAACCATGGAAAGTTGGAATACAGTAGATATTACACCAATATGAATAAAGAATGAGTTCACGACAGTACCAAAAAGTGGTGATTTATTTTCTTATACTAACGGATCTCATGAGTGTGTTGAGTTTTGTGTTGTGAACTTTTCAAGTTTTGGGTAAAGATTTGATGGACTATGGAATAAGGAGTGGCAAGAGCCTAAGTTTGGGGATGACCAAGGCACCCCAAGGTAATATTCAAGGACAACCAATCATCTAAGCTTGGGGATGCCCCGGATGTCATCCCCTCTTTCGTCTTTGTTTATCTGTAAATTTACTTGAGGCTATATTTTTATTCACCACATGATATGTGTTTTTCTTGGAGCGTCATGTATGATATGAGTCTTTGCTTTTTAGTTTTCCACAATCATCCTTGCTGTACACACTTTTTGAGAGGGACACACATGAATCGTGATTTATTAGAATACTCTATGTGCTTAACTTATATCTTTTGAGCTAGGCAATTTTGCTCTAGTGCTTCACTTATATATTTTTAGAGGACGAGGGTGGTTTTATTTTATAGAAATTGTTGGAGTCTCATGCTTCACTTAAATTATTTTGAGAGTCTTTCTGAACAACATGGTGATTTTTATAGGTTATGAATTTAGTGCTAATATGATGGGCATCCAAGAGGGATATAATAAAAAATTTCATATAAAGAGTGTTGAATAGTATGAGAAGTTTGATTCCTTATGATTGTTTTGAGATATAAAGATGGTGATATTAGAGTCATGCTAGTGAGTAATTGTGGATTTGTATAAATACTTGTGTTAAAGTTTGTGATTCCCGTAGCATGCACGTATGGTGAACCGTTATGTGATGAAGTCGGAGCATGATTTATTTATTGATTGTCTTCCTTATGGGTGGCGGTCGGGGACGAGCGATGGTCTTTTCCTACCAATCTACCCCCCTAGGAGAATGCGTGTAGTACTTTGTTTTGATAGCTAATAGACTTTTGCAATAAGTATGTGAGTTCTTTATGACTAATGTTGAGTCCATGGATTATACACACTCTCACCCTTACACCTTTGCAAGCCTCTCTAGTACTGCATAACTTTCACCGGTGCACTACACCCACCATATACCCTTCCTCAAAACAGCCACCATACCTACCTATTATGGCATTTCCATAGACATTCCGAGATATATTGCCATGCAACTTCCACCGTTCTGTTTTATTATGACACGCTCCATCATTGTCATATTGCTTTGCATGATCGTAAGATAGCTAGCATGATGTTTTCATGGCTTGTCTATTTTTTGATGCAATTGCTAGATCGTTGCACATCCCGGTACACCGCCGGATGCATTCATATGAAGTCATATTCTTGTTCTAAGTATCGAGTTGTAATTCTTCAGTTGTAAGTAAATAAAAGTGTGATGATCGTCATTATTAGAGCATTGTCCCATGTGAGGAAAGGATGATGGAAGCTATGATTCCCTCACAAGTTGGGATGAGTCTCCAGAATTTACAAAAAATAAAAGAGGCCAAAGAAGCACAAATAAAAAGAAGAAGAAAAAAATGAGAGAAAAGAGAGAAGGGGCAATGCTACTATCCTTTTACCACACTTGTGCTTCAAAGTAGCACCATGATCTTCATGATACAGAGTCTCCTATGTTGTCACTTTCATATACTAGTGGAAATTTTTCATTATAGAACTTGGCTTGTATATTCCAATGAGGGGCTTCCTCAAATTTCCCTAGGTCTTCGTGATTGGATGCACACCCACTTAGTTTCTTTTTGAGCTTTCATAAACCTATAGCTCTAAGTGCATCCGTTGCATGGAAATCCCATACTCACGCACATTGATATCTATTGATGGGCGTCTCCATAGCCCATTGATACGCCCAGTTGATGTGAGACTATCTCCTTCTTTTTGTCTTCTCCACAACCACCATATTCTATTCCACCTATAGTGCTATATCCATGGCTCACGCTCATGTATTGCGTGAAAGTTGAAAAAGTTTGAGAACATCAAAAGTATGAAACAATTGCTTGGCTTGTCATCGGGGTTGTGCATGATTTAATACTTTGTGTGATGAAGATGGAGCATAGCCAGACTATATGATTTTGTAGGGATAAATTTCTTTGGCCATGTTATTTTGAGAAGACACGATTATTTTATTAGTATGCTTGAAGTATTATCATTTTTATGTCAATATTAAACTTTTGTTTTGAATCTTATGGATCTGAATATTCATGCCACAATAAATAAAATTACTTGGATAAATATGTTAGGTAGCATTCCACATAAAAAAGTCTGTTTTTATCATTTACCTACTCGAGGACGAGCATGAATTAAGCTTGGTGATGCTTGATACGTCTCCAACGTATCTATAATTTTTTTATTGTTCCATGCTATTATATTATCTGTTTTGGATGTTTTATATGCATTAATATGCTACTTTAAATTATTTTTGCGACTAACTTATTAACCCAGAGCCGAGTGCCAGTTTCTGTTTTTCCTTGTTTTCGAGTTTTACATAAAAGGAATATCAAACGGAATAAAACTTTACGATGATTTTTCTTGGACCAAAAGACATCCATGAAACTTGGAGGCCAAGTTAGAAGAGTCCAGAGGACTCCAGAAGCCTCTAGGGCGCGCCCTAGGGGGGGGGGCTAGCTTGTGGGCCCCTCGGGAGTCCACCGACCTCTTTATGAGTTCTATAAATCCCAAATATTCCCAAACGGCCAGAAGCGTCCACCAAAATACTTTTCCGCCGCCGTAACCTTCTGTTCCCGTGAGATCCCATCGTGGGACCTTTTCCGGCACCCTGCCGGAGGGGGATTCGAGCACGGATGGCATCTACATCAACTCTATTGGCCTTCCGATGAAGCGTGAGTAGTTTAACCACAGACCTACGGGTCCATAGCTAGTAGCTAGATGGCTTATTCTCTCTCTTTGATCTCCAATACAATCTTCTCCTCGATGTTCTTGGAGATCTATCCGATGTAATCTTCTTTTGCGGTGTGTTTGTCGAGATCCGATGAATTGTGGATTTATGATCAGCTTATCTATGAATATTATTTGAATCTCCTATGAATTCTTATATGCATGATTTGATATATTTTTATTTCTCTTCGAATTATCTGTTTGGTTTGGCCAACTAGATTGTTTTTTCTTGCAATGGGAGAGGTGCTTAGTTTTGGGTTCAATCTTGCGTGATTTCACCTAGTGACAAAGTTGGGGTAGCGAGACACGTATTGTATTGTTTCCATCAAGGGTAAAAAGATGGGGTTTTCACCATATTGCTTGAGTTTATCCCTCTACATCATGTCATATTACTTAAGGAGTTACTCCGTTCTTTATGAACTTAATACTCTAGATGCATGCTGGATAGCGGTCGATGTGTGGAGTAATAGTAGTAGATGCAGGCAGGAGTCGGGCTACTTGACACGGATGTGATGCCTATATGCATAATTAGTGCCTTGGATATCGTCATAACTTTGCGCTTTTTTTAATCAATTGCTCGACAGTAATTTGTTCACCCACCGTATTATTTTGCTTCAAGAGATAAGCCTCTAGTGAAACCTATGGCCCCCGGGTCTATTTTCCATCATATATTTTCAGATCTATAAACCAAAACCCCCAAAATACCTTGTTGCAATTTATGTACTTTTATTTTGTTTTACGCTTTAGTAATCTTTTATAACATCTTTATCGCGTTGGGTGCAAGTGTTTGATTGTTTGTGCATGTGCATATATTGGGGACTTGCTTGTATCTCCTACTAGATTGATACCTTGATTTTTAACTGAGGGAAATACTTATCTCTACTTTGTTGCATCACCCTTTCCTCTTCAAGGGAAAAACCAACGCAAGCTCAAGAAGTAGCAATAGCCCCCATCTTGTTATCCTTACTAGCAATGATACATGCGTGTCTTGTTGCCCCTTCTGTCACTGGGAAAGAACACCGCAAGATCGAACCCATCACAATGCACCTCTTCCCATGGCAAGAAAAATCGATCTAGTTGGCCTAACTAAACAAAATATTCAAAGAAGAAATATGAGGCTATAAATAATCATGCATATAAGAGATCAAAAGAAGACTCAAATAATATTCATCAATATAGATCTGATCATAAACTCAAAGTTCATCGGATCCCAACAAACACACCGCAAAAAGAGTTACATCAAATATATCTCCAAGAAACCATTGTATTGAGAATCAAAAGAGAGAGAGGAAGCCGTCTAGCTACTGCCTATGGACCCGTAGGTCTATGGTCGACAACTCACACATCATCTGAGAGGCACCAATGAGGATGATGAACCCCTCTGTGATGGTGTTAGATTGGATCTCGTGGTTGTGGAACTTGCGGTGGCTGGAATTGTGTTTCGTCGACTCCCCAAGGGTTTCTGGAATATCTGGGAATTTATAGGGCGAAGAGGTGGTGTAGGGTGCTCCGTGGGGGCACAACCCCCTGGGCGCGCATGCGCTCCTGGGCGCGCCCTGGTGGGTTGTGCTCCCCACGGGACTCCCCTCTGGTACTTCTTTGGCCCACTGGGTGTCTTTTGGTCGAGAAAAAATCTCCAAGAAGTTTCGCTGTGTTTGGACTTCATTTGGTATTGATATTCTATGAAGTAAAAAACAGGCAAAAACAGCAACTCGCACTGGGCACTATGTCAATAGGTTAGTCCCAGAAATGATATAAAGTTGCTATAAAATGATGGTAAAACAACCAAGAATGATAATATAACAACATGGAACAATCAAAAAATTATAGATATGTTGGAGATGTATCAGTGCCTTCGAATGTTTTGATGAACACCTGAGCAAGATGCTCCTAGCAGTATATGCTAGTAGGAGTCAACAGATTGAGCCAAGCCCGATTTGACCCTTCAATCATCAAAGACAAATGCTGCATAGTTACGTAATCATTGCCCCCGCCAATTGATCTATCGCCAACGTATCTATAATTTATGAAGTATTCATGCTGTTATATTATCATTCTTAGATGTTTTACAATTATTTTATAGCAACTTTATATTATTTTTTGGGACTAACCTATTGACATAGTGCCCAGTGCCAGTGTTGTTTTTTGCTTGTTTTTTACATCGTAGAAAATCAATATCAAACGGAGTCCAAACGCAACGAATTTTGGAGAATTTTTTTGGACCAGAAGACCCAGGATGGGCTGAAAAAGTACCAGAGGGGAGGCCCGAGGTGGGCACAACCCACCTGGGCGCGCCCAAGAGCCCAGGCGCGCCCGGGAGGTTGTGCCCCCCTCGTTGACCTCCCGCACCACCTCTTCGCCCTATAAATTGCCAAATATTCCAAAAACCCTGGGGGTAACCCTAGATCAAAAGTTCCGCTCCCGCAAGCCTCTGTAGACATGAAAAAACTAATCTAGACCCTGTTCCGACACACCATCGGAGGGGGGAATCATCACCGGTTGCCATCTTCATCATCCCGGCGGCCACCATGATGAGGAGGGAGTAGTCCACCCTCAGGGCTGAGGGTTTGTACCAGTAGCTATGTGTTTAATATCTCTCTCTCTCTCTCTCTCGTGTTCTTGAGATGGAACGATCATTATGTATCGCGGGCTTTGTTAATATAGTTGGATCATATGGTGTTTCTCCCTCTCTATCTTGTTGTGATGAATTAAGTTTTCCCTTTGAGATTTTGTTTTATCGGATTGAATACTTGTATGGATTTGAGAGCCCTTGATATATGTCTTGCATATGAATACCCATGGTGACAATGGGGTATTATATTGATTCACTTGAGATATGTTTTGGCACTCAACTCGCGGATTCCCGAGGTGACATTGGGGTAGTCTATGCATAGGGGTTGATGCACGTTCTCGTCTTTTGTTTCTCCGGTAGAAATCTTGGGGCACTCTTTGAGGTTCTTTGTGTTGGATTGAGTATTATGAATCTGAATTTGCCTTGGTGTTATTTTAGTACGAACTCTTGGATAGATCGATCGGAATTAATAGCCACAAACAATTTCTTCTTATGTTCTCCGCTAGATAAGAACTTTGGAGTGATTCTTCATCGCACTTTGGGGGATGGTTATATGATCCAATTAGATTAGCATTGTTGAGAGATTACACTAGCCAAAGTACGGACCCTAGGCCTCATTTTGAAGCATTGCAATACCGTTTGTGCTCCATTTGATCAATTGCTACCTTGCTATTTTTTTGTTCCTATTACAAAAATCAATATCTACTACCATTACTACGCTTTTATCACCATCTCTTCATCGAACTAGTGCACCTATACAAATTACCATTGTATTTGGTGTGTTGGGGATACAAGAGACTCTTTGTTATTTGGTTGCAGGGTTGTTTGAGAGAGACTATCTTCATCCTACGCCTCCCACGGATTGATAAACCTTAGGTCATCCACTTGAGGGAAAATTGCTACTATCCTACAAAACTCTACACTTGGAGGCCCAATACGAGTCTACAAGAACAAGTTGTGTAATAGACATCAAGCTCTTTTCTGGCGCCGTTGCCTGGGAGAGGTGAGTGCTTGAAGGTATATCTATAGATCTTGCAATTAAATCTTTTAGTTTCTTGTTGTATCACTAGTTTGGTTTATAAAAGAAAACTACAAAGAAATTGGAATTCAGGTGGCATCATATTATTCATCTTTATAATGTCTTTTGTGAAAATGATGGAAAGGAAAATTGTGCTCAATTGATAGAAGAAGAATTCAATAAAATGTTTGACATAAATGATGAGCATGCTTGCAATGTTGCTAGTATGAATTCTTTGAATATCCATGATGCTATTGATATGCAAAGCCATAAGCTTGGGGATGCTATATTTGATGAAGATGATATTTTTAGTCCCCCAAGTTTTGATGAGAAAATTTATTATGATGATTGCATGCCTCCTATGTATGATGATTATATTGATGAAAGTGGGTTTAGAAGAGTGTCAACTTTATGTAATGATGATCCCACTATTTTGGAGGGTGTTGAACCTTATGATAATAATTATGAAAGTGGATTTGGAGAGGTCATGAGTTTATTTAATGATGAATCCACTATTTTGGAAGAGGTTTCAATTGATTATGGCAACAAAGTTGCTACCTATGATGACTATGGTGATGACATGTATGTTATTTTGAATAACGATAACCATGAAACTTGTCATCATGATCTTAATTTTCAATCCCATGATAGTTATTTTGTTGAGTTTGCTCCCACCACTATTCCTGAGAATAAATTTGCTTATGTGGAGAGTAATAAAATTTCTATGGTTGTAGATCATGAAAAGAATTATCGGTGTGATACCTATATTGTTGAATTCATTCATGATGCTACTGAAAATTACTACGAGAGGGGAACATATGCTTTTACATAATGCAGTATGTAGGATCAAAAGTATGACTAGAGGGGGGTGATTAGACTACTTGACCAAATAAAAATCTAGCCTTATCCCAATTTTAAGTCTTGGCAGATTTTAGCAACTTAGCACAAGTCAAGCAATCAACCTACACATGCAATTCTAAGAGTATAGCAGCAGAATGTAAATCATTGCATGTGAAGGTAAAGGGGAGGAGTTCGGAGGGAGCAAACGCAATGTAGACACGGAGATTTTTGGCGTGGTTCTGGTAGGTGGTGCTATCGTACATCCACGTTGATGGAGACTTCAACCCACGAAGGGTAACGGCTGCGCGAGTCCACGGAGGGCTCCACCCACGAAGGGTCCATGAAGAAGCAACCTTGTCTATCCCACCATGGCCATTGCCCACGAAGGACTTGCCTCACTAGGGTAGATCTTCACGAAGTAGGCGATCTCCTTTCCCGTACAAACTCCTTGGTTCAACTCCACAATCTTCACGGAGGCTCCCAAGTGACACCTAACCAATCTAGGAGACACCACTCTCCAAAAGGTAATAGATGGTGTGTTGATGATGAACTACTTGCTCTTGTGCTTCAAATGATAGTCTCCCCAACACTCAACTCTCTCTCACAGATTTGGATTTGGTGGAAAGATGATTTGAGTGGAAAGCAACTTGGGGAAGGCTAGAGATCAAGATTCTTGTGGTTGGATTGGAATGTCTTGGTCTCAACACATGAGTAGGTGGTTCTCTCTCAGAAAATGAATGTTGGAAGTGTAGGCACGTTTTGATGGCTCTCCTCACGAATGGAGGAAGGGTGGAGGGGTATATATAGCCTCCACACAAAATCTAACCGTTACACACAATTTATCAAACTCGATGGGCCGAATACTGAAACTCGGTCAGACATATTTAGTTCAAAATGTGAACGTTAGGCTTTTCGGTGGGACCGACATGTCAACTCGGTGGAACCAATTTCATTAGGGTTAGGGCATAACGTAATCTCGGTGAGACCAATTTCTGTAATAGGCAAACAGAGGGTTGGTCAGGCAAACTCGGTGGGACCGATCGCTCATTTTGGTGAGACCGAAACGTTACGAAGAGGAAACAGAGAGTTTGCATTGCGAACTCGGTGGAACCGATCGCTCATCTCGGTTAGACCAAAACGTTACGAACGGAAACTGAGAGTTAGCAATCCCATCTCGGTGAGACCGAGATCCCTATCAGTGAGACCGAACTGATTAGGGTTTCTGGCAGTGGTTATGTGATACATCTCCAACGTATCTATAATTTTTGATTCCTCCATGCTACTTTATCTATTGTTTTGGACAATAATGGGCTTTATTTTCCACTTTAATATTACTTTTGGGACTAACCTATTAACCGGAGGCCCAGCCCAGAATTGCTGTTTTTTGCCTATTTCAATGTTTCGAAGAAACGGAATATCAAACGGAGTCCAAACGGAATGAAACCTTCGGGAACGTGATCTTCTCACCGAACGTGATCCAGGAGACTTGGACCCTACTCCAAGAAGTGCCAGAGGCGGTCACGAGGGTGAAGGGCGCCCCCCTGGGCGCGCCCCCTGCCTCGTGGGCCACCTGACGCTCCACCGACGTACTCCTTCCTCCTATATATACCTATGTATCCCCAAACGATCAGAAGAGGAGCCAAAAACCTAATTCCACCATCGTACTTTCCTGTATCCACGAGATCCCATCTTGGGGCCTATTCCGGAGCTCCGCCGGAGGGGGCATCCACCATGGAGGGCTTCTACATCATCACCATAGCCCCTCCGATGAAGTGTGAGTAGTTTACTTCAGACCTTCGGGTCCATAGCTAGTAGCTAGATGGCTTATTCTCTCTTTCTGGATCTCAATACAATGTTCTCCCCTCTCTTGTGGAGATCTATTCGATGTAATCTTCTTTTTTGTGGTGTGTTTGTTGAGACCGATGAATTGTGGGTTTATGATCCAACTTATCTATTAATAATATTTGAATCTTCTCTGAATTCTTTTATGTATGATTGAGTTATCTTTGCAAGTCTCTTGAATTATCCGCTTTGGTTTGGCCAACTAGATTGGTAGTTCTTGCAATGGGAGAAGTGTTTAGCTTTGGGTTCAATCTTGCGGTGTCCTTACCAAAGGATGTAAAAGGGTTGCAAGGCACGTATTGTATTGTTGCCATCGAGGATAACAAGATGGGGTATTTATCATATTGCATGAATTTATTCCTCTACATCATGTCATCTTGCTTAAGGCGTTACTCTATTTCTAACTTAATACTCTAGATGCATCTGGATAGCGGTCGATGAGTGGAGTAATAGTAGTAGATGAGAATCGTTTCGATCTACTTGTCACGGACGTGATGCCTATATACATGATCATACCTAGATAACCTCATAACTATGCTCAATTCTCATCAATTGCTCAACAGTAATTTGTTCACCCACCGTAGAATATCTATGCTCTTGAGAGAAGCCACTAGTGAAACCTATGGCCCCCGGGTCTATTCTCATCATATCAATCTCCATCACTTTATTTACTTGCTTTGCTTTTACTTTTTTACTTTGCATCTTTATTCCAAAAATACCAAAAATATTATCTCTATCATATCTCACTCTCGTAAGTGGCCGTGAAGGGATTGACAACCCCTAATCGCGTTGGTTGCGAGTAGCTATCGTTTTGTGCAGGTACGAGGGACTTGCGCGTGGCCTCCTCTTTGGATTGATACCTTGTTTCTCAAAAACTGAGGGAAATACTTACGCCATTGTGCTGCATCATCCTCTCCTCTTCGGGAAAACCAACGCAAGCTCAAGACGTAGCAAGAAGGATTTCGGCGCCGTTGCCGGGGAGTCTACGCAAAAGTCAACATACCAAGTACCCATCACAATCCATATCTCTCGCATTACATTATTTGCCATTTGCCTCTCGTTTTCCTCTCCCCCATTTCACCCTTGCCGTTTTATTCGCCCTCTCTTTCGCAACCTCCTCCTCTTTTTCCCTTTGCCTTTTGTTTGCTCGTGTGTTAGTTTGCTTGTTTGTCGTTATGTCGAATTCCTTATCCGCTCCTCTGTCTCCCGAGTTTGAAGTTCTTCACTTCAAGCAAAGGCAAGGAGAAAACTTAAAAGATGCTTGGTATAGGATGATGGAATCTTATCGTAAGTGTACCCTAGAGGTGAACTTTAGAATTCTTCTTCGCAATTTCTATGTTGGGTTAAATATGACGCATAGACAACTCTTGGATTGCATTGCCAAGGGAAACTTCATTGAGATTGATCCCAGTATTGCGCATGAAATTATAGAGGGAATAGTGGGAACACTAACCCAAAAGGGAGGATCTCATCGTAACCAAGAAGAAACCCAAGTGTTTGAAAAGATTTGCAAAGTAACAAAAATCTTACAAAAGTCTCTTGAGCCTCTTAAAAGTGTTAGCGGAAATCTTCACCGCATGAATATGTTGATTACTCTTTGTAATAAGCGGTTGGATTCTTTAGATCTAAAAATTTCCGAGTATGAAGGGAAGCGGCAAGAACCGCCCAGACTCAAGCATGACTCCGCTAAAAAACTGAAAATTAAAGATGGCAATACCTAGATCTATCCTTGCTTTTATGCCTAGCTAGGGGCGTTAAACGATAGCGCTTGTTGGGAGGCAACCCAATTTTATTTTTAGTTTTTGTTTTTTATTCTGTTTAGGAATAAATAATCCATCTATCCTCTGTTTAGATGTGGTTTTATCTTTTAATTAGTGTTTGTGCCAAGTTGAACCTATTGGATCTTCTTGGATGATAGTTATTTGATCTTGCTGTAATTTCCAGAATCTTTGGGCTCAGTGCCCGAATTGTTAAAAATCACCAGAACATGATAAAATACTGATTCCAATTGCTTATGATCAATAAACAAATTGTCCAGGTCGTATAATTTTGGTAGAAGTTTTTGGGTTACAGAAGTTTGCGTTAGTTACAGATTACTACAGACTGTTCTGTTTTTGACAGATTCTGTTTTGCGTGTGTTGTTTGCTTATTTTGATGAATCTATGGTTAGTAAAATAGTTTATAATCCATAGAGAAGTTGGAATACAGTAGGTTTAACACCAATATAAATAAAGAATGAGTTAATTACAGTACCTTAAAGTAGTCTTTTGTTTTCTTTCTCTAACGGAGCTCACGAGATTTCTATTGAGTTTTGTGTTGTGAAGTTTTCAAGTTTTGGGTGAATTCTTTTGATGGATTATGGAACAAGGAGTGGCAAGAGCCTAAGATTGGGATGCCCATGGAACCCCCAAGATAATCCAAGGACACCAAAAATTCAAAGCTTGGGGATGCCCCCGAAGGCATCCCCTCTTTCGTCTACTTCCATCGGTAATTCACTTGGAGCTATATTTTTATTCACCAACATGATATGTGTTTTGCTTGGAGCGTCTTGTATTATTTGAGTCTTTGCTTGTTAGTTTACCACAATCATACTTGCTGTACACACCTTTTGAGAGAGCCATACATGAATTGAAATTTGATAGAATACTCTATGTGCTTCACTTATATCTTTTGAGCTTGATAGTTTTCCTCATAGTGCTTCACTTATATCTTTTTGAGCGTGATAATTTTTGCTCTAGTGCTTCACTTAGATCTTTTAGAGCACGATGGTGGATTTTTTAAAGAAACTTGATCTCTCATGCTTCACTTAGATTATTTTGAGAGTCGTTAATAGCATGGTAATTTGCTTAATGTTAATATACTTGGTATTCAAGATATGTGAAACTTTCTTTTGAGTGCGTTGAATACTAAGATAAGTTTGATGCTTGATAATTGTTTTGAGATATGAAGCTGATAATATCAATGTCATGCCAGTTGAGTAGTTGAGAATTTGAGAAATGCTTGTATTGAAGTTAGCAAATCCCGTAGCATGCACGTATGGTTAAAGTTATGTAACAAATTTGAAACATGAAGTGTACCTGGCTTGTGCATCCTTATGAGTGGCGGTCGGGGACGAGCGGTGGTCTTTTCCTACCAATCTATCCCCCTAGGAGCATGCACGTAGTACTTTGTTTTGATGACTAATAGATTTTTGCAACAAGTATGTGAGTTCTTTATGACTAATGTTGAGTCCATGGATTATACGCACTCTCACCCTTCCATCATTGCTAGCCTCTTGATGCGTGCATTGCCCTTTCTCACCTCGAGAGTTGGTGCAAACTTGGCCGGTGCATCCAAACCCCGTGATATGATACGCTCTGTCACACATAAGCCTCATTATATCTTCCTCAAAACAGCCATCATACCTACCTATTATGGCATTTCCATAGTCATTCCGAGATATATTGCCATGCAACTTTCCACCGTTCCGTTCATCATCATCATGACATACATTACTTTTGTCATATTGCCATTGCATGATCATGTAGTTGACATCGTATTTGTGGCAAAGCCACCATGCATTATTTTTCATACATGTCACTCTTGATTCATTGCACCATCCCGGTAAACCGCTGGAGGCATTCATATAGAGTCATACCTTGTTCTAGTTTCGAGTTGTAATCCTTATGTTATAATCAATAGAAGTGTGATGATCACGATTTATTAGAGCATTGCCCAAAAAAAAGGGAAAGGACAAAAAAAAGGAAGGCCCAAAAAAATAAAAAAATAAAATAAAAATAAAAAAGGGGCAATGCTACTATCTCTTTTTCCACACTTGTGCTTCAAAGTAGCACCTTGTTCTTCATGTAGTGAGTCTCATATATTGTGCTTCAAAGTAGCACCATGTTTTTCATATAGTGAGTCTCATAAGTTGTCTTTTTCATACTAGTGGGAATTTTTCATTATAGAACTTGGCTTGTATATTCCTACGATGGGCTTCCTCAAATGCCCTAGGTCTTCATGAGCAAGCAAGTTGGATGCACACCCACTAGTTTTCTTTTGTTGAGCATTCATAGCTCTAGTGCATCCGTTGCATGGCAATCCCTACTCCTCATGTTGACATCAATTGATGGGCATCTCCATAGCCCGTTGATTATCCTCGTCAATGTGAGACTTTATCCTTTTTTGTCTTCTCCACACAATCCCCATCATCATATTCTATTCCACCCATAGTGATATATCCATGGCTCACGCTCTTGTATTGCGTGAAGATTGAAAAAGTTTGAGATTATTTAAGTATGAAACAATTGCTTGGCTTTTCATCAGGGGTATAGAAGTTGGGAACATCTTTGTGTGACGAAAATGAAGCATAGCCTAACTATATGATTTTGTAGGGATGAACTTTCTTTTGCCATGCTATTTTGAGAAGACATGATTATTTTGATTAGTATGCTTGAAGTATTATTATTTTTATGTCAATATGAACTTTTGTCTCGAATCTTTCGGATCTGAATATTCATACCATGATTAAGAAGATTTACATTGAAATTATGCCAAAGTATCGCTCTGCATCAAAATTCTCTTTTTATCATTTACCTACTCGAGGACGAGCAGGAATTAAGCTTGGGGATGCCTGATACGTCTCCAACATATCTATAATTTTTTATTGCTCCATGCTACTTTATCTATTGTTTTGGACTATAATGGGCTTTATTTTCCACTTTTATATTACTTTTGGGACTAACCTATTAACCGGAGGCCCAGCCCAGAATTGCTGTTTTTTTTTGCCTATTTCAGTGTTTCGAAGAAACGGAATATCAAACGGAGTCCAAACGGAATGAAACCTTCGGGAACGTGATCTTCTCACCGAACGTGATCCAGGAGACTTGGACCCTACTCCAAGAAGTGCCAGAGGCGGTCACGAGGTGGAGGGCGCGCCCCTGGCGCGCCCCGCCTCGTGGGCCTGACGCTCCACCGACATACTCCTTCCTCCTATATATACCTACGTATCCCCAAACGATCGTAAGAGGAGCCAAAACCTAATTCCACCGCCGCACCTTCCCTGTATCCACGAGATCCCATCTTGGGTCCTGTTCCGGAGCTCCGTCGGAGGGGGCATCCACCACGGAGGGCTTCTACATCATCACCATAGCCCCTTCGATGAAGTGTGAGTAGTTTAATTCAGACCTTCGGGTCCATAGCTAGTAGCTAGATGCCTTCTTCTCTCTTTTTTCATCTCAATACAATGTTCTCCCCCTCTCTTGTGGAGATCTATTCGATGTAATCTTCTTTTTGTGGTGTGTTTGTTGAGACCGATGAATTGTGGGTTTATGATCCAACTTATCTATTAATAATATTTGAATCTTCTCTGAATTCTTTTATGTATGATTGAGTTATCTTTGCAAGTCTCTTCGAATTATCCGTTTGGTTTGGCCAACTAGATTGGTAGTTCTTGCAATGGGAGAAGTGTTTAGCTTTGGGTTCAATCTTGCGGTGTCCTTACCCAAAGTGATGTAAAGGGTTGCAAGGCACGATTGTATTCTTGCCATCGAGGATAACAAGATGGGGTATTTATCATATTGCATGAATTTATTCCTCTACATCATGTCATCTTGCTTAAGGCGTTACTCTATTTTTAACTTAATACTCTAGATGCATGCTGGATAGCGGTCGATGAGTGGAGTAATAGTAGTAGATGCAGAATCGTTTCGATCTACTTGTCACGGACGTGATGCCTATATACATGATCATACCTAGATAACCTCATAACTATGCTCAATTCTGTCAATTGCTCAACAGTAATTTGTTCACCCACCGTAGAATATCTATGCTCTTGAGGGAAGCCACTAGTGAAACCTATGGCCCCCGGGTCTATTCTCATCATATCAATCTCCATCACTTTATTTACTTGCTTTGCTTTTACTTTTTACTTTGCATCTTTATACCAAAAATACCAAAAACATTATCTCTATCAGATCTCACTCTCATAAGTGGCCGTGAAGGGATTGACAACCCCTAATCGCGTTGGTTGCGAGTAGCTATCGTTTTGTGCAGGTACGAGGGACTTACGCGTGACCTCCTACTGGATTGATACCTTGGTTCTCAAAAACTGAGGGAAATACTTACGCTACTGTGCTGCATCATCCTCTCCTCTTCGGGGAAAACCAACGCAAGCTCAAGACGTAGCACTATGTTAAATGAACTCGGTGGCGCCGGATAGATCAAATCAATGGGGCCGAGTTTGACTTTTTGTTTGGGACATATGTGGACTTGAGAAAGTGGTTGAGTGCTTTTGGAGCATATCACTAAGCATTTTGAGCAAGCAAATCATTAAGCAACACCTCATCCCCTTTTAATAGTATTGGCTTTTCCTATGGACTCAATGAGATCTTGGATCACTAAAATGAAAAATGTAGAGTCTTGAGATTGAGCCAATATGTGTCCTTGGCATTTTGAGGGGTCCACATTCCTAGTCCATGCCATGCCAATCATTGAACTTTCTGAAATGATCATCTTGAAAGAGTATTAGTTCAGTGAGCTATATGTTGTTAGGAATTACCAAAACCACCCAAGGATTAGTTGCACTTTCACAATAATATCAAGTTTCTTCTCTATGTGTTGAAAATCTTGAAGTCATGCTTGTTTTGCCTTCCTATGCTAGTTGATTATTGCTCCCATAATTTTTTTGCTCACAAATTCCATATGCATAGGAGGTGGGTTATACTTAAATGTGCTAGTCATATGCTTCATGATTCTCTCTTTGTGTTTTAATTCTTACCTTTTATGTGAGCATCATTGGAATCATCATGCCTAGCTAAAAGGCATTAAAGAAAAGCGCTTGTTGGGAGACAACCCAACACTTTTACCTACTTTTTTTGTGTGTTCACATGATTAAACTACTCTATAATCATGTTTTATAACTTTTGTTCCAATAAAGTGCCAAGTGAAGCATTTGGGATAGTATGGATGATAGTTCATTTGATCTTGTTGGGAAATAGAAATTTTTGCGTCCAGTAAAACAATTTGCAAAAATCAAAAAAGTGACGAAAGTTTCTATTTTTTTACACAAGATTTATATACAGATTGTCTACATCTTCCTAATTTTTCAGAAGTTTTTGAGTTACAGAAGTATGGTTGTTGTTCAGATCATTACAGACTATTCTGTTTTTGACAGATCCTGTTTTCAATGCATAATTTGCTTTTTTTCTAGTTTCCAAGGCTTATATTGCTCAATATAAATTGTGGAAATGATATGGTATAGTAGGCATTGTGTTAGAAACATTATGAATCTTGTCTTTGACAGTACCAAAAGTGAATGGTTTGCTCTTTATCGTACTAACCCATCTCATGAAGTTCCGTTAAGTTTTGTGTGATTGAAGTTTTCAAGTTTTGGGTGAGATATCGATATGAGGAGAACAAGGGGTGACAAGACCCTAAGCTTGGGGATGCCCAAGGCACCCCAAGGTAATATTAAAGGAAGATCCAAGCAACTAAGCTTGGGGATGCCCCGGAAGGCATCCCCTCTTTCGTCTCCAACATTATCGGTAATCTTACTTGGGGCTATATTTTCATTCGTCACATGATATGAGTTTTTCTTGGAGCGCCATTTTATTTTGTTATTATTTGCTTGCTGCTATCTATAATAATGTTTTGCATCTTTTACTTCAATAAAAAAAGTCAAGTATAGCCTTTTGCCAAGCTTATTCTGCAAGTATATGAGTTGCTGTTTCAAACAGAAAGTTTATCGCTGTTGCAAAAATTCTCTAGAAAAGTCAGGATGTGATACAATGTTGAAACTTTTTGCAAAATAAGCTATGATAAATTTTCTACAGTGTGGTATTTTTTCAGAATTTTTTAAGTCGAATAAGTATGGATCCTTCTTCATCCTTTACACATTGTTCAGTTTAGACAGATTGATGTTATGATTGCATTGTTTTCATACGTTTGCTAGTTTAATGATTCTATTTGAGGATAGGAGTATTCAATATGCAGAGGAATTTAGTATGCAATGTTAAATTATAATTTTAGTGATTTGCTACAGTAGAGAATGATAAGGTGTTGCATTGATTTATACTAACGTATCTTACGAGTTCTTGTTGAGTTTTGTGTGCATGAAGTTTTTAAGAATTAGGAAAACCGTGTTATGAGAAGAATGAAGAAGACACAAGAGCTCAAGCTTGGGGATGCCCAAGGTACCCCAAGTTAATATTCCAAGAAGTCTCAAGCATCTAAGCTTGGGGATGCCCCGGTAGGCATCCCACCTTTCTTCATCAACAATTATCGGTTAGCCTCGGTTGAACCTAAGTTTTTGCTTCTTCACATGATGTGTGCTATTCTTAGAATGTCATTTTATTTTGTTTTTCTTGCTGTTTTAATAAAATACTTAGATCTGAAAGTTTTTAAATAAGATAAAGTCCACAATTAGCTACCTATTTATTTAACTACTCGCTTGATGTTCACTTATATATTTTTGGAGTAGTTTGTCATTTACTCTCGTGCTTCACTTATATCCTATGAGTAAATCGTTGAATGAATTGAATATCATGAAGTTGAAATTATATGTTCATATCATGCCTAGTAGTAGCTTCACACTGGGTTTAGAAAGTGAAATCTTTTGAAGCTTGACAATCACAATATTGGTCATACAAGCAATTCATGAATGATTACTATAAGGAAGAGAACTTTCACATGCAAATATATTATCTTGGACATCTTCTATGATTCTGAATACCCATTAATTATTTTCAAACTTTAGAAAATTAGTTGAAGTTGGACAAGGAAGACAACGTAATGAGTTATGTTTGGGTATATTTGCATAGAAGTCATATTGCTATGGATCCTCCAACATGTGGTGTTTGCCTAGGATCTTTTGCTAGCCAATAATTCGTACCAAGTAGAGATACTACTTGTGCATCCAAAAAAACCCTTAAACCCATTTTCTTGCCATGAGTGTCCCCCATACCTACCTATGGATTGAATAAGATCCTTCAAGCAAGTTGTCATCGGTGCCTAAAGCAATAAAAATTGCTCCTAAATATGTTTGATCTTTTATTGTAAGGGAAAATTGAGCGTTGTACGAACTTGTGTTGGCAAAGTAATAAAAGCGACAAACTGCATAATAAAGGTTGCTATCATAAGGGGAAATATAACATGATGTTCCTTTGCATTAAGAGCTTGGGCATCCAAATAAAAATCGCATGACAACCTCTGCTTCCCTCTGCGAAGGGCCTATCTTTTACTTTTCAGTATTTATGCAAAGAGTCAATAGTATGAATTCTCATTTCAACCTCAACTATTCTACAGTTGGCAAGCATCATGTGGTGGGGAAAGATCTAGGCACATATGACCAGTCAAATATATTTGATCATGATTTATTATTGTTGACAATTATCTCTATGATAAATGAGTCGGCAGGTGAAATATTAAGCCCCTATCTTTCTCTGTGTTCGACGAATACCATTTGTTCTAAGAATATGCTTTGAGTACTGCTACCTCTTGAGCATGCGTTGGTTTTCCCTTGAAGAGGAAAGGGTGATGCAGCAAAGTAGCGTAAGTATTTCCCTCAGTTTTTGAGAACCAAGGTATCAATCCAGTAGGAGATTACACGCAAGTCCCTAGTACCTGCACAAACAATTAAGAACCTTACAACCAACGCGATAAAGGGGTTGTCAATCCCTTCACGGCCACTTGCAAAAGTGAGATCTGATAAAGATAATAAGAGAAATATTTTTGGTATTTTTGTTGTATAGATTGAAAAGTAAAGATTGCAAAATAAAATAGATTGGAAACTTATATGATAAAAGATAGACCCGGGGGCCATAGGTTTCACTAGTGGCTTCTCTCACGATAGCATATTCTACGGTGGGTGAACAAACTACTGTCGAGCAATTGATAGAAAAGTGCATAGTTATGAGAATATCTAGGCATGATCATGTATATAGGCATCACGTCCGTGACAAGTAGACCGAAACGATTCTGCATCTACTACTATTACTCCACACATCTACCGCTATCCAGCATGCATCTAGAGTATTAAGTTCATAAGAACAGAGCAACACATTAGGCAATATGACATGATGTAGAGGGATAAACGCAAGCAATATGATATAAACCCCATCCTTTTATCCTCGATGGAAACAATACAATACATGCCTTGCTGCCCCTGCTGTCACTGGGAAAGGACACCGCAAGATTGAACCCAAAGCTAAGCACATCTCCCATTGCAAGTAAGATCAATCTAGTAGGACAAACCAAACTGATAATTCAAAGAGACTTGCAAAGATATTAAATCTTGCATAAAAGAATTCAGAGAAGATTCAAATATTGTTCATAGATAAACTTGATCATAAACCCACAATTCATTGGATCTCGACAAACACACCGCAAAAAGTATTACATCGAATAGATCTCCAAGAAGATCGAGGAGAACTTTGTATTGAGATCCAAAGAGAGAAAAGAAGCCATCTAGCTAATAACTATGGACCCGAAGGTCTGTGGTAAACAACTCACACATCATTGGAGAAGCTATGGTGTTGATGTAGAAGCCCTCCAAGATCGATTCGCCCTCCGGCAGAGCGCCGGTAAAGGCCCCGAGATGGGATATCACGGGTACAAAAGGTTGCGGCGGTGGAAATAGGGTTTCGTGGTGCTCCTGAATGTTTTCAGGGTATATGAGTATATATAGGCGAAGGAAGTAGGTCGGTGGAGCCACGAGGGGCCCACGAGGGTGGGGGCGCGCCTACCCCCTGGGCCCGCCCTCCTACCTCGTGGCCGCCTCGTTGCTTCCTTGACGTCCACTCCAAGTCCTCGGATTATGCGTTTGTTCCAAAAACGACGCCCCGAAGGTTTCATTCCGCTTTGGATTCCGCTTGATATTCCTTTTCTGCGAAACACTGAAATAGGAAAAACAGCAATTTGCACCGGGCCTTTGGTTAGTAGGTTAGTCCCAAAAATAATATAAAAGTGCATAATAAAGCCCATTAAACATCCAAAACAGATAATATAATAGTATGGAACAATCAAAAATTATAGATACATTGGAGACGTATCAAGTACTAGCAATCATGGAAGACTATATGATGATTGAGTATGTGGAGCTCTTACTTATACTTTGTTGACTAAGTTGAATTGAAATTGCTTGGTGACTGAGAACATAGGTTGTTAAGTTTCAAGAGAGTTCATTGTTTGAACCTTAACATGTGAATTGGTTACTACTTTACCATGATGGGTATTATGAGAAAGAGTTGCTGTTATGATGCTAGGAAAAGTGATTGAAATTATCATTGATCAAACTTATGCACTTTACTAGCATTCACACTTCATAAATTATTTCTTTTATCATTTACCTACTCGAGGACGAGTAGGAATTAAGCTTGGGGATGCTGATACGTCTCCAACGTATCTATAATTTATGAGTATTCATGCTGTTATATTATTATTCTTGGATGTTTTAAAAGCATTTTATAGCAACTCTATATCATTTTTTGGTACTAACCTATTGACATAGTTCCCAATGCCAGTTGTTGTTTTTTTGCTTGTTTTTTATATCGCAGAAAATCAATATCAAACGGAGTCCAAACGCAGCGAAAGTTTTTGGAGATTTTTTTGGACCAGAAGACCCAAGATGGGCTGAAAAAGTACCAGAGGGGAGGCCCGAGGTGGGCACAACCCACCTGGGCGCCCAGGAGCCCAGGCGTGCCCAGGGGGTTGTGCCTTCCCTCGGTGACCTCCCGCACCGCCTCTTCGCCCTATAAATTGCCAAATATTCCAAAAACCCTAGGGGTAACCCTAGATCAGAAGTTCCGCTGCCGCAAGCCTCTGTAGCCATAAAAAAACCAATCTAGACCCCATTCCGGCACTCTGCCGGAGGGGGGGAATCATCACCAGTGACCATCTTCATCATCCCAGCGGCCACCATGATGAGGAGGGAGTAGTCCACCCTCGAGGCTGAGGGTTTGTACCAGTACCTATGTGTTTAATCTCTCTCTCTCTCTCTCTCTCTCTCTCTCTCTCTCGCTCTCTCTATCTCTCATGTTTTTGAGATGGCACGATCTTGATGTATCACGGGCTTTGTTAATATAGTTGGATCATATGGTGTTTCTCCCTCTCTATCTTGTTGTGATGAATTGAGTTTTCCCTTTGAGATTTTGTTTTATCGGATTGAATACTTGTATGGGTTTGAGAGCACTTGATATATGTCTTGCATATGAATACCACAGTGACAATGGGGTATTATATTGATTCACTTGAGATATGTTTTGGCACTTAACTCGCGGATTCCCGAGGGGACATTGGGGTAGTCTATTGATGTCGCTTGAAGCTACGTCGGTATTTCCCCAAAGAGGAAGGGATGTTGCAGCACAGCGGCGGTAGGTATTTCCCTCAGCACAGCGACTGTAGGTATTTCCCTCAAAAACAGATCCGGCAAGAAAACGGCGAACGAGAAAGAGGCGAATAAAACGGCAATTTTTTGTGAAGTGGGGGAGAGGAAAATGAGAGGCAAATGGCAAATAATGTAAATTGCAAGGAGATGAGATTTGTGATTAGGAACCTGGTATATGTTGAAGATCCTCCCCGGCAACGGCGCCAAAAATTACATTCGATGTCGCTTGAAGCTACGTCAGTATTTCCCCAAAGCGGAAGGGATGACGTAGCACAACGGCTGTAGCGACCCGACCTCAGATGGTCAAGTCTCTGTGCATAAGTGTCATCCCTGGATCGGTAATGCTGACACACACAGTACTCGAAGGATTTATAACAGAGTGCAATCACATAGTTATTACATCGAATGTCTCAAAAAAGAACTTATTACAATAAATATGGCTTAATGCCATCTAAATAAATAATAGTGGATGACTTGGAAGATAAAGTGAGCCCATCAACTCCAACGGCATAGCTGAGTGCACGAAATGACCTAGCTCACCTTACTCTTCGTCTGAAAAGTCTGCAACATGATACGTTGCAGCCCGAAAATGGGTCGACACATGGAATATGCTGGCATAGTAACACCAAAGAGCAATGAACATGATAAAAAGCTATCACTACATGCATATATGGCTGGTGGAGGCTCTATGGCTACAATGTTTTTTGCGAAAAGCCAATTTTCCCTACAACAAAGGAATATGTTTTATTTAACTATCATGGTAGTTGAACAACATTGAGAAGGTTCCTCCAACTCAATCCCAATTAAAAGTGATTATCAACCCAACAAATTAAATTAAAGTGATGAGATCCATATGATAATCCAAGAACCAGATACTCAAGATGTGCATAACCGGGGACACGGCTAACCATGATTAGTTTGTACACTCTGCAGAGGTTTGCGCACTTTTCCCCACAAGACTCGATCTCCTCCGTTGGATTTCTCGCACTACATGGTGTTTGAGAAACGGATGACCGAGACACAGTCTTTCAGAAACATTAACTCTTTACTCTGGGTGGACAGTTACACCTACTTTCCCCTACATCTGCTAGCCCACCACTGAAAGAGGTCATGCAACATACTCAACTATGCTAGAGCCCATAATAGCTTGTGGCTGCACATGCAAGATGACATGATGTAGAGGGATAAACTCAAGCAATATGATATAAACCCCATCTTTTTATCCTCGATTGCAACAATACAATACGTGCCTTGGTGCCCTCACACATCGGGAAAGGACACCACAAGATTGAACCCAAAGCTAAGCACTTCTCCCATTGCAAGAAAGATCAATCTAGTAGGCCAAACCAAACTTATAATTCGAAGAGACTTGCAAAGATATTAAATCATGCATAAAAGAATTCAGAGAAGATTCAAATATTGTTCATAGATAAACTTGATCATAAACCCACAATTCATCGGATCTCGACAAACACACCGCAAAAAGTATTACATCGAATAGATCTCCAAGAAGACCGAGGAGAACTTTGTATTGAGATCTAAAGAGAGAAAACAAGCCATCTAGCTAATAACTATGGACCCGAAGGTCTATGGTAAACTACTCTCACATCATCGGAGAGGCTATGGTGTTGATGTAGAAGCCCTCTGTGATCGATTCCCCCTCCGGTCGAGCGTCGGAAAAGGCCCCAAGATGGGATCTCACGGGTACAAAAGGTTGCGGCTGTGGAAACAGGGTTTCGTGGTTCTCCTGGATGTTTTCAGGGTATATGAGTATATATAGGCGAACGGAGTATGTAGGTGGAGCCACGAGGGGCCCACAAGGGTGGGGGGCACGCCTACCCCCTGGGAGCGCCCTCCTACCTCATGGCCGCTTCGTTGCTTCCTTGACGTCCACTCCAAGTCTCCTGGATTGCGTTTGTTCCAAAAACGACGCTCCCGAAGGTTTCATTCCGTTTGGATTCCGTTTGATATTTCTTTTCTGCGAAACAGTGAAATAGGCAAAAAAACAGCAATTTGCACTGGGCCTTTGGTTAGTAGGTTAGTCCCAATAAGTGCATAATAAAGCCCATTAAACATCCAAAACAGATAATATAATAGCATGGAACAATAAAAAATTATAGATACATTGGAGACGTATCAAGCATCCCAGAGCTTAATTTCCTGCTCCTCCTCGAGTAGGTAAATGATAAAAATAGAATTTTTGATGTGGAATGCTACCTAACATAATTTTCAATGTAATTTTCTTTATTGTGGCATGAATGTTCAGATCCGAAAGATTGAAGATAAAAGTTTAATATTGACATAAAAATAGTAATACTTCAAGCATACTAACTAAGCAATCATGTCTTCTCAAAATAATATGGCCAAAGAAAGTTCATCCCTACAAAATCATATAGTTTGGTTATGCTCCATTTTTGTCACATAAGAATGCTCTCATCATGCACAACCCGGATGACAAGCCAAGCAATTGTTTCATACTTTAGTAATATCAAACTTTTTCAACCTTCACGCAATACATGAGCGTGAGCCATGGATATAAAACTATGGGTGGAATAGAATATAATGATGGGGGTTGTGTGGAGAACAAAAAAGGAGAAAGTCTCACATTGACGCGGCTAATCAACGGGCTAGGGAGATGCCCATCAATTGATGTCAATGCAGGGAGTAGGGATGGCCATGCAACAGATGCACTAGAGCTATAAATGTATGAAAGCTCAACAAAAGAAACTAAGTGGGTGTGCATCCAACTTGCTTGCTCACGAAGACCTAAGGCATTTTAGGAAGCCCATTGTTGGAATGTTCGAGCCAAGTTCTATAATGAAAAATTCCCACTAGTATATGAAAGTGACAAAATAAGAGACTCTCTATCATAAAGATCATGGTGCTACTTTGAAGCACAAGTGTGGAAAAGGATAGTAACATTGTCCCTTTTTTTGGGCCTTTCCTTTTATTATTTGGTCTTCTTTTTTTTCTTCGAGATAATGCTCTAATAATGATGATCATCACACTTCTATTTGTTTACAACTCAAATGTTACAACTCGATACTAGAACAAAATATGACTCTACATGGATGCCTCCGGCGGTGTACCGCGATGGTGAATGAATCAAGAGTGACATGTATGATAAATTATGCATGGTGGCTTTGCCATAAATACGACATCAACTACATGATCATGCAAGGCAATATGACAATGATGAAGCGTGTCATAATAAATGAATCGGTGGTATGTTGCATGGCAATATATCTCGGAATGGCTATGGAAATGCCATAATAGGTAGGTATGGTGGCTCTTTTGAGGAAGATATAAGGAGGTTTATGTGTGATAGAGCGTATCACACCATGGGGTTTGGATGCACCGGCGAAGTTTGTGCCAACTCTCAAGGTGAGAAAGGGCAATGCACGGTACCGAAGAGGCTAGCAATGATGGAAGGGTGAGAGTGCGTATAATCCATGGACTCAACATTAGTCATAAAGAACTCACATACTTATTGCAAAAATCTACAAGTCATAAAAAACCAAGCATTACGTGCATGCTCCTAGGGGGATAGATTGGTAGGAAAAGACCATCGCTCGTCCCCGGCCGCCACTCATAAGGATGACAATCAAAGAACACCTCATGTTTCAAATTTGTACAAAACGGTTACCATACGTGCATGCTACGGGACTTGCAAACTTCAACACAAGTATTTCTCAAATTTACAATTACTCAACTAGCACAACTTTAATATCACCATCTTCATATCTCAAAACAATCATGAAGTATCAAACTTCTCATAGTATTTAATGCACTCTTTATGAAAGTTTTTATTATACCCATCTTGGATGCCTATCATATTAGGACTAATTTTATAACCAAAGCAAATTACCATGCCGTTCTAAAGCACTCTCAAAATAATATAAGTGAAGCATGAGAGATCAATAGTTTCTATAAAATAAAACCACCACCGTGCTCTAAAAAGATATAAGCGAAGCACTAGAGCAAAATTATCTAGCTCAAAAGATATAAGTGAAGCACATAGAGTATTCTAATAAATTCCAATTCATGTGTGTCTCTCCAAAAGGTGTGTACAGCGAGGAGATGATTGTGGTAAACTAAAAAGCAAAGACTCAAATCACACAAGACGCTCCAAGCAAAACACATATCATGTGGTGAATAAAAATATAGCCTCAAGTAAAGTTACCGATGGACGAAGACGAAAGAGGGGATGCCTTCCGGGGCATCCCCAAGCTTAGGCTTTTGGTTGTACTTGAATTTTACCTTGGGGTGCCTTGTTCATCCACAATCTTAGGCTCTTGCCACTCCTTATTCCATAATCCATCAAATCTTTACCCAAACTTAAAAACTTCACAACACAAAACTCAACAGAAAATCTCATGAGCTCCGTTAGTGCAAGAAAACAAAACACCACATTAAATTACTGTAATGAACTCATTATTTATTTATATTAGTGTTAAAACTACTGTATTCCAACTTCTCTATGGTTCATACCCCCCGATACTAGCCATAGATTCATCAAAATAAGCAAACAACACACGAAAAACAGAATCTGTCAAAAACAGAACAGTCTGTAGTAATCTGTAACAAACGCAAACTTCTGTAACTCAGAAAAATCTGAAAAAATTGGACGACCTATATAATTTGTTTATTGATCTACTGCAATTGGAATCAGTATTTTACCACGTTCTGGGGATTTCTAACAATTGTTTTCGTGAGCAGAAAGTTTCTGACTTTTTCATTAAGATCAAATAATTATCATCCAAGAAGATCGTATTTATTACTAATTAAAACATAAACATAAATATAACAAGAGGCTAGATGAATTATTTATTACTAAACAGGAATAAAAAGCAAGGAATTAAAATAAAATTGGGTTTCCTCCCAACAAGCGCTATCGTTTAACGCCCCTAGCTAGGCATAAAAACGAGAATAGATCTAGGTATCATCATCTTTGGTATGCAGTACATAAGTGGCTCTCATAATAGATTCATAAGTTAATTTAATTTTCTTTCTAGGAAAGTGTTCCATGACTTTCCTTAATGGAAATTGTAATCTAATATTCCCTTCCTTCATATCAATAATTGCACCAATCGTTCTATGGAAACGTCTACCAAGAATAATAGGACATGTAGGATTGCAATCTATATCCAGAACAATAAAATCTACGGGCATATAATTCCTATTTGCAACAATAAGAACATCCGTTCCCATAGGTTTCTTAATGGTGGAATCCGCAAGATGCAAATTTAGAGAACAATCATCAAATTCGCAGAAACCTATTATATGACACAAAGTTTTTGGAATCATGGAAACACTATTACCCAAATCACACAAAGCATAGCATTCATGATACTTAATCTTAATTTTAATAGTAGGTTCCCACTCATCATAAAGTTTTCTAGGGATAGAAACTTCTAATTCAAGTTTTTCTTCATAAGATTGCATTAAAGCATCAACGATGTGTTTAGTAAAAGCTTTATTTTGACTATAAGCATGATGAGAATTTAGCACGGATTGCAAGAAGGAAATGCAATCTATCAAAGAGCAATTATCATAATTAAATTCCTTGAAATCCAAAATAGTGGGTTCATTGCTATGTAAAGTTTTGACCTCTTCAATCCCACTTTTACCAATTTTTGCATCAAGATCTAAAAACTCCGAATCATTGGGACGCCTTTTAACTAAAGTTGACTCATCTCTAGTCCCAGCATTATCAAGATTCATATTGGAAAACAAAGATTTAATAGGAGACACATCAATCACTTTTAGATCTTCATCATTATTATCATGAAAACTAGAAGAACACGCTTTCACAAAGCAATCTTTTTTAGCACGCATCCTAGCGGTTCGTTCTTTGCACTCATCAATGGAAATTCTCATGGCTTTAAGAGACTCATTGATATCATGCTTAGGTGAAATAGATCTAAGCTTCAAAGAATCAACATCAAGAGAAATTCTATCCACGTTCCTAGCCAACTCATCAACCTTAAACAATTTTTCTTCAAGCAAAGCATTGAAATTCTTTTGTGAATTCATAAATTCTTTAACACTAATCTCAAAGTCAGAGGGCATCTTATTAAAATTTCCATAAGAGTTGTTGTAGGAATTACCATAACTATTAGAGGAATTACTGGGGAACGACATAGAATTAAAGTTTCCTCTATACACGTTATTCCAAAATTGTTCCTACCAACAAAATTCACATCCATAGATTCATTATTATTCTCAATCAAAGTGGACAAAGGCATATCATTAGGATCAGAACAAACACTCTTAATAGCAAACAATTTCATAAGTTCATCCATCTTTCCACTCAAAACATTAATCTCTTCAATTGCATGAACCTTTTTACTAGTAGATCTTTCGGTGTGCCATTGAGAATGATTAACCATAATATTATCTAGGAGTTTAGTAGCTTCTCCTAAAGTGATTTCCATAAAAGTGCCCCCCGCGGCCGAATCTAAAAGATTTTTAGAAGCAAAATTCAATCCATCATAATTTTTTTGTATAATCATCCATAAATTCAAACCATGTGTAGGGAAATTACGTATCATTAATTTCATCCCCTCCCAAGCTTGTGCAACATGCTCATGATCAAGTTGCTTAAAATTCATAATATCGTTTCTAAGAGAGATGATCTTTGCGGGAGGAAAATACTTAAAGATAAAAGCATCTTTGCACTTATTCCATGAATCAATACTATTTTTAGGCAAAGAAGAGAACCAAGTTTTAGCACGATCTCTAAGCGAAAACGGCAATAGCTTCAATTTGACAATATCATTATCCACATCTTTCTTCTTTTGCATATCACACAAATCAACAAAGTTGTTTAGATGGGTAGCGACATCTTCACTAGGAAGGCCAGGAAATTGATCTTTCATGACAAGATTCAAAACGGCAACATTAATTTCACAAGATTCAGCATCGGTAATAGGAGCAATCGGAGTGATAATAAAATCATTGTTGTTGGTATTGGAAAAGTCACACAATTTAGTATTGTCTTGAGCCATTGTGACAAGCAAGCAATCCAACACACAAGCAAACAAGAAGCAAGCGAAAAGAGGCGAACGGAAAAGGGCGAATAAAATGGCAAGGGTGAAGTGGGGGAGAGGAAAACGAGAGGCAAATGGCAAATAATGTAATGCGAGCGATAAGAGTTTGTGATGGGTACTTGGTATGTCTTGACTTGTGCGTAGACCTCCCCGGCAACGGCGCCAGAAATCCTTCTTGCTACCTCTTGAGCAAGTGTTGGTTTTCCCTTGAAGAGGAAAGGGTGATGCAGCAAAGTAGGGTAAGTATTTCCCTCAGTTTTTGAGCACCAAGGTATCAATCCAGTAGGAGATTACACGCAAGTCCCTAGTACCTGCACAAACAATTAAGAACCTTGCAACCAACGCGATAAAGGGGTTGTCAATCCCTTCACGGCCACTTGCAAAAGTGAGATCTGATAAAGATAATAAGAGAAATATTTTTGGTATTTTATGTCAATCCCTTCACGGGACATTGGGGTAGTCTATTGATGTCGCTTGAAGCTACGTCGGTATTTCCCCAAAAAGGAAGGGATGATGCAGCACAACGGCGGTAGGTATTTCCCTCAGCATAGCGGCGGTAGGTATTTCCCTCAAAAACAGATTCAGCAAGAAAACGGCGAACGAAAAAGAGGCGAATAAAACAGCATTTTTTTGTGAAGTGGGGGAGAGGAAAATGAGAGGCAAATGGCAAATAATGTAAATTGCAAGGAGATGAGATTTCTGATTAGGAACCTGGTATATGTTGAAGATCCTCCCGGCAACGGCGCCAAAAATTCCATTCAATGTCGCTTGAAGCTACGTCGGTATTTCCCCAAAGAGGAAGGGATGATGCAGCACAACGGCTGTAGCAACCCGACCTCAGACGGTCAAGTCTCTGTGCATAAGTGTCATCCCTGGATTGGTAATGCTGACACACACAGTACTCGAAGGATTTATAACAAAGTCCAATCACACACTTATTACATCAAATGTCTCAAAAAAGAACTTATTACAATAAATATGGCTTAATGCCATCTAAATAAATAACAGTGGAAGGCTTGGAAGATAAAGTGAGTCCATCAACTCCAACGGCATAGCTGAGTGCACGACAACGACCTAGCGCACCTTACCCTTCGTCTAAAAAGTCTGCAACATGATACATTGCAGCCCGAAAACGGGTCAGTGCATGGAATATGCTGGCATAGTAACACAATAGAGCAATGAACAAGATAAAAAGCTATCATTACATGCATATATGGCTGGTGGAGGCTCTATGGCTACAATGTTTTTTGTGAATAGCCAATTTTTTCCTACAACAAAGGAATATGTTTTATTTAACTATCATGGTAGCTGAACAACATTGAGAAGGTTCCTCCAACTCTGTCGGGGGTAGGGTGCGACATATGCCAAAGGATGGCTTATCATGGTGGGAGCGAGTAGAACGTCGCCGGTGCCCGGAAGCGGGATGAGGCGTAGACACGAACGCCGGCATACTTTACCTAGGTTCGGGGCTCTCCTAGGAGATAACACCCCTAGTCCTACTCTGCGGGGTCTCCGCATGATCACTAAGGCACAAGTGAATACACAGGTGCTCCTTGAGCTGTATGCTAGAGGTAGGAGAAGGCAAGGCTAGCTCTCTCCTTCCTCTATGATCTGGTCTAGTTCTAACTGGTTCGGAACCCTTTGCATGGGTGCCCTGGGGGGTTTATATAGGCCTACCCCCCAGGGGTACATTGGTAATCCAGCCGGGTGTAGGGCCCGGCCACCAGCCTCTTCGGCCGCCGGCTTCTCCACCGACTGCTGGGGCCTGCCGACTGGTTGGGTACGGAGCCGACAGGCCGTACCCGCCGCTCCCAGGTCTTGTCGGCAGCTGACCACTGTTGCCGTGTCTCTAATGACGCAGGCTTGGTCAGGGGGTCATGGCTACAGCTCCGCCGCCTGGCGGGAGATTACTGTAGCCACTCCTGTCTCGTCTGGTTAATGGCGCGTTTTCCCAAGGAAGGGGAAGGCTGACTCCTAGGGGCCGACCTCCCTCGGGGCCGACAGGTAGGGCTCTCGCCGTCTTCTGGACTCTCACTGACTGGTGGGGCCCATCGTCCTTGGGCCATACAGACAGGCCGTCGTGGGAGCAGGACTCCGCCTGCCTGTGATGATGTCAGGGATGGCATGGCAACAGTGCCGCGCCGGGCGGAGATCTCCGCCGGTACGGTGCACTGTGGCCACGCCAGCCCCTGGAAAGGGGAGGGGATGGGCTACACTGTAGCCATTCCATGTCCCGTCCCCCTTGACGAGGGCACGGGCTTCGCAGGTGCCGCAAGCCGACTTCTCGGGGCCGACTTCTCTAGAAGCCGCCTGATAGGAGTCGGCTTGACTTGGCCTTGCCTCCAGGACTCGGCCGTTTATGGGCAACCGGCTATTCCTCCAGTCGGCCTCCATGAGACGGCTCTTCATCTTGTCGTCTTGAGGGGCGCAGTCAGCCCCGATGTCTTGAAAGGTTCTGGGCTTCGGGTTAGCCTACCCGTGGCCCATTACTCCGACAGTAGTCCCTGAAGCTGGTGAGGCGCCTCGGGTGATTGGCCGAGGAGCCTTAGCAGTTTCCTTCTCCCAATGTCTGAGATAGAGCCTCGTCCGTCTTCTGCCAGGCCGAATGGAGGAGTCGGACTCGCCCAATCTGCCTTGTCCAAATTTTCGAACGCCTCGGTGGGATCCAAGTGCCGTGCTGGCTAAGCTTCTAGGCCACCGCCTGCTTCGGGCCTGTCATGTGGCAGCTGAGGGAGTCCTGGATTAGGGGTTATCCGGACAACCGGACTATGTACAACGTCCGGACTATTGAAGCGTGAAGATACAAGACTCAAGACTTCGGCCCGTGTCCGGATGGGACTCTCCTTTGCGTGGAAGGCAAGCTTGGCGATCCGGTTATTATATTTCCTTCCTTGTAACTGACTCCATGTAAACCCTAGCCCTCACCGGTGCCTATATAAACCGGAGAGGTTGGTCCTTAGAAGGCCGATCACGATTACAATCATACCATCATAGGCTAGCTCTTAGGGTTTAGCCTCTATGATCTCGTGGTAGATCTACTCTTGTACTACCCATATCATAAATATTAATCAAGCAGGAAGTAGGGTTTTACCTCCATCGAGAGGGCCCGAACCTGGGTAAACATCTGTGTCCCCTGTTTCCTGTTACCATTAGCCTTGACGCACAGATCGGGACCCCCTACCCGAGATCCGCCGGTTTTGACACCGACATTGGTGCTTTCATTGAGAGTTCCTCTGTGTCGTCGCTGCAAGGCTCGATGGCTTTTTCAACCACCGTCAACAGCACGGTCCCGGTGAGACTTTTCTCCCGGACAGATCTTCGTGTCCGGCGGCTTCAGCCAGGCCAATTCGCAGCCATCTGGAGCAGATCGATAGCCACGCCCCTAGCCACCAGATCAGGGTCGGAAACCTGAACTGCACGGCGGACATCCGCGGAGACTGGATCTTCGATGGATTCGGGCCTATGCCAGGAGCACCGGACAGTCACGACGAGCACGGCTTAGACCTGCCGTCGAACAAAGCTCGGGGTTTCACCCCCGTAGTAGCCTCGGACCTAAATCTGGAGCAGGCTGCGTTGCCCAAGGACGGGGGGCTGGACCCTGCCCCGCAGGTCGCGCACTCATCAGCGGTAGAGCCGAACACGGGCCTTACCTCTGTGGCGGCCTGTGAATCCGGACCCCCGGATTCGTATCCAGACGTTGGTTGCGATCCGCGCACTCCCGATCCAGTCGAGCCAGGTTGGGCTCCGATAATGGAGTTCACCACTGCAGATATCTTCCAGCACTCGCCCTTCGGCGACGTGCTGAACTCATTAAAGTCTCTCTCTTTGTCAGGAGGCTCTTGGCCGAACTATGTCCGGCTCGAGTGGGAAGCAGGCGATGAAGGAATTCGTTGCCCACCCACCACCCACTTCGTTGCCACAGTCAATGACTTAACCGACGTACTGGACTTCAACTCTGAAGACATCGACGGAATAGACGACGATGCAGGAGAAGAACATGAAGCACCGCTCACTGGGCGGTGGATAGCCGCCTATCCCCATGATATATACATGGCGAACACTCCGAAGGAAACCAATGGCGATGAGGCAGCGGAGGATAACCCCTCAGGGAGAAAAGCAAAGCATGGGCGTTGTCGGCGCCGCTCCAAGCCCCGCCACAGGAATACCGGCCCAGAAGACGAAAACAATCCGGATGGCGCCGAAGATGAATATAACCCTAGTCGGCTTGTTTTCGAAGGCCGGATGGCCATCGTGGGATACTTGGAGAGGGACAACTACACGCCCTCCGAGGACGAGGCAAGCCTCGGCAATGACAAATTCGGCGTGCCTGAAGATCCAGTGGAACAAGCTCGCTTCGAGCGACGGCTCATGGCCACGACAAAGAGCCTGCAAAGGAAGCAACAACAGCTAAAAGCTGACCAAGATTCGCTGGTGGAAAGATGGAACAAGGTCCTGGCCACTTAAAGATATGGACCCGACCGCCCCGACAAAGGGCACACAGGGCACAACCGGCCACCCCAACCTAAGCAGGAGAACTCAAGGCACATGCCCCGATGTCAACACACCACTACGGTCCAAAACAATACGAAGGACACAAGAAGAAGCATCCTCAACCCTCGGCGCAATGGTCATAAGCGTCAAAACAGGAAGGCTGGTGCTAATTCCAGCAACTCCCAGTCCGGCCAGCGGACAAAGAACAGCTGAGACCTATCCGGCCCGATCCACACACTCGATCAACCATGTGAAATTCATGGTACTCCTAGAAGGACGGAAAAGCATACCAATAGAGAATGCCGGATCCTCAAAGCAAAGCGGCTGGTCGCGTGCCGAAAACAATGAAGGGAGGCATCTGGTCAAGAGCCCCACCATAGCATAAAAGTACGGCCGATCGCCCCCGACCGCATTAACCACAGCAACTCAACTGCAGTACCTCCGGACATAGCAAACCGGGGGCTCCATAACACATAAAACCCCCATAGGTGTGAAACCACAAACAACATCTCCTAAAAGATGCTAGGGGCAAAGGCCAAGTTTTTCTGGCCCACCATTCTAAACGGTTGTCTTCGGATCACCAAAAAATACTTCGCCAAAGAATAAATCTTCGGCACCTTCCCACCATGCGGTAATTTACCGTATGCTAACGGGACGAACCACGTTGACTAGATTCCACGTGGTCAATCACTCAGGCCAACACCATGTGATACAATCACACGGCCGAACCCTGCCCTCAGGGCAGAAATCATACAGCTGCCGGAGTAGCGAGTCGCGCATGCCTATCAAAATTTTGATATGACAGCCAAACTATCCGGACACCAATTGAGGAGTCCGCGCTACCCAATGGTATAACGGCTGGGTTTACCAGGGTTCGATCAGGAGCCCTCGGACCTACCACAAGAGGACGCTCGGCTACCTCCGAGTATTTGCCTTACAAACTAACTTTGACGTAGAACAGGATTGGTGACGTGGAATCGTCCAGGACACACAGGGAGCCCCCCCTAAAAGAAGGCAGTCCGGATTCATTCTTGATCGACTGACAACTCCCTCCAGTTCGGCCATCACAGGTTCCGCCAAAAAACACCTCTTTTCATAATCATACATCGTACTCATATGTATAGACATATCATTTTACTACGATGCGTAGACTTAAATAACACTTACCGGCCATTGCTTTTCATCGACACCTCGTGTTACGCCCGATTACGCCAGGGGCTTCATAATACGGCAATAAAGTCCGAACACCTTCTCGGTCGTCCGGCACCCCGAACTTATAGCATTATATGCATCAGCTCCGAATCATGTCTTGGGTCATTGGTTGGGTTTGCCCAACTCCCTTGTTTTGGTACCTTACGTTCTGTTATATCGGCTTAGGTATCGCAGGGAGAACTACTGCGATCGTGTCCCAGATCTGCCGGACGAGCACCTCAGTAGAGAAAGCCGAAAACCGACTGT
Source organism: Aegilops bicornis (assembly GCA_021605145.1). Lineage (NCBI taxonomy): Eukaryota > Viridiplantae > Streptophyta > Magnoliopsida > Poales > Poaceae > Aegilops > Aegilops bicornis. Next base: position 109,534,464 of record CM038671.1, read on the forward strand.
CATGATACAGCGAGAGCTGGTCAGCTGTTCGAGAGGTTGTAAAATCCTTAAAGATTTATTCCGCACAACGCCATTATAAATGCAGAGTGCAACGGATCAGTCTTTTGATCAGGCGCCAATAGAGCCCCTAGTTCGGCCTTCCGAACACTAGGGGTTGCGCCGACCATACTCGAATTCCTATGGCTAAGTGAGAGTAATAAAGCCTTATAGTCTGATTGCCTGGTTCGTTGTGAGAAACGCCTCCGTAAAAGGACCGAACTATGGGATAAAGAGCGTCCAGAGTCCCGAACACCCCCGTATTCTTTTTACATGGGGAAAAGCGTGTTTAATCGCCAACTCTCGGGATTTACATACAATAAACAACCGCACAGGAAGAACATATGTTCAAACAAAACAGGCAATATATAAATGCCATAATCCCATATTACAAAAAGTGGCACGAATGCCCTCAGGGAAATATAATGTATTTGGTACATTTATCCGCCGCAAGGCGGGCTCCCTTCAGTACACCTTCATAGTACAGTTCGGGCTTGCGATGCTCCTTACCCTCTGGCGGCCCCTCAGTCATCAGCTTCTCCCGTCAAGCTTCCCCCAATGCACTTTTGCACGGGCGAACGCCATACGTGCACCCTCTATGCAGACCGATCGCTTAATAGCATCAAGCCGAGGACAAGCGCCCACAATCCGCTTCACGAGCCCGAAGTAACTGCTCGGAATTGGCTCCGCCGGCCACAACCGGACAATCAAGTCCTTCATGGCTAGTTCGGCCGCCTGGTGCAGTTCGACCAGCTGCTTCAGCTGATCGATAAAGGGCACCGGATAGTTCGGTGCCAAATACTGCGACCAGAAATCCCTCTCCACAGACTTCTTTTCCTCGGTTCGGTAGAATTGGGCGGCATCTGATATGCTGCGAGGAAGATCCGCAAACGCCCCTGGAAAAATAAGAATTCAGCTTGCTGCTTAGAATTCTTCCCATTATCATGAACAAATGGCTAAGAATACAGAAGGCCTTACCAGCCGCAACTTTTCGGGCCTCCTGAATGTCGCGTACAGCACCTCGGTCTTCTTCCCGAGCATCTTCCGCGGCTTGGAGCGCTTGGGCGCGTTCGGATTCTTTCCCTATTAGACTCCGCTCCAAGCCCTCGCTTTTCTTCACAGCCTCATGGAGCTCCCGCTCAGCTGTGACAACCCTGGCCTCGTGTTTTTCACGAAGTGCCTGTTCGGCGGCAGCCTTCTTGTTGGCATCATCCACAGCCTTTTTTAGTGCCTCATATTCGGCACTCGCTCCTAGGGCATACAACACAAAATACTTTTCAATAAGCACAATTACTTATTCGTGCCTAACGCAAGACAATGTTTCAACATACCTTGTTTATCTTCTAATTGCTTCCTCATGCGGCCAAGTTCTTCCTCGGCCCATTCCAGGCTCCGCTTGATTCAGACACTTCGCATTATGAGCGGCCGCCTTCTCCATGCACGCCTGTGTTCAAACAAAGAGGTACACGTCATTAACATAAGTTCCCACGACAAAAGAGGATTTGATCCTCGCCTGGCTCCCTCTCCTTCACGGACAAAGGTATCGTGGGCTACTACTCATATTATGATGATTCCTCAAAGGTTTCTCAGGAAACATACCTCAAAGGCCTTTATAAGGCCAAGGCAGGACTCGTTCAGCCCGCTCTCGGCGGACTGAATCTTTTCAACCACCGCACCCATAAGGGTCCGATGTTCATCAATGATAGACGCGTTCTTTAACGTTGTCGATAGACCGCTTGGCAACTCTGCTTGAACAGAGGTTGTCGGCGGAGTAGGCAGGCCTCCCACCGTTGAAGGTGGCTGCTCGCTCGATTTGGAAGCCTTAGAGGTCTCCTGGACCTTGTCCGGTTGAGGGCCGAACCCAAGATCGCCCCCGCTGACGGCACACTCAGGGGCCATCGCTCCCGTGTGTCCGGCTCCAGTGAAATGCCCCCCTGGTCCGAGCCCCATTGAGACAACACCTCAGTGTCGCGCCGGGACTTTGGGGAAGGGGCCTCTGGAGGCGCCTCGCTCACCAAGGCGTCCGAACTCAGCGAATCCTCGGATGAGGACTGTCCGGTGCAAGACCTTGCTGGATTGTGCAATATGTAGGCAACAGTCAAAACTACTATACCCAAAAACAATCTCGGACGCATATGCGTGTTCGGATACTTACGACTTCTCCAGGGGCTGGGCCCTGGGATCCCACTCCGGGCTGCTATCGGCAGCCGTGGGGGATGTCCCTGGGGGGGGGGGGGATTTTCCCCCTCTTGGGCGATCCGGCCTCTAGAGATGTGGAGGCCGTCCTCTTCCTCCCGCCATCAGAGTGAGGCTCATCCTCCTCTGCTTTCTCCTCTTCGTCTTCAGACGAAGGATCGTCGCTGGAGTCTTTGAATTTGGCATCCGAAGCCTCGCGATGGCGAAGGCCACCCTGGGTCTTCTTGACCTTCTTGGAGGCCTCTTTCTTTGGCGCCTTGTAAGGCGCGAGGACCAGCATCTTCGTTAGAAGAGGTCCGGCCGGTTCCTCCGGCAGGGGGGCTGGACAATGTATCCGCTCCACCTTCTTTAGCCATCCCTGAGGTCACAATGAAACATGATTAAGGTGTCTCCCTCATGACATGCCAGCTGAAGCATGAACAGACAGAGTGTGGCTGTGACTTACCGAGCTTGGAGAATGGGATGATTGATACCCACGGTCCTCGGCGGGGCCCGGCCACAATTTGCCGGACTTAAAGAGCACCTTCCAGATATCCTTGTGGGAGGAATCATAAAGCTCCCGAAGGGTTTGGTGCTCGGCTGGATCGAACTCCCACAGAGTACAAGCTCGGCGCTGACAGGGGAGGACCAGGCGAGCTAGCATCACCTGGACTACGTCGACGAGTTTGACGTCCCTATCGAACACACCCTGAAGGCGTGTCTGGAGCAGTAATAGCTCATCGGACGAGCACCAGTTCGGGCCCTTCTCGGGCCAGGACGTGAGCCGCAGTGGAGCTCCGGATCTGAACTCTGGAGCTGCCGCCCACTTTTTGCCGCGTGGTTCGGTGATATAGAACCACTGCTGCTGCCACTCCTTGACGGAGTCGTTGAAAGCGCCTTTCGGCCAAACAGCCTCGGGCATCTTGCTTACCATGGCGCTGCCGCACTCGGCGTGTTCGCCACTCACCACCTTGGGCTTCACATTGAAGATCTTCAGACATAGGCCGAAGTGAGGTGGGATCCAGAGAAAAGCCTCGCACACGACGATGAACGTCGAGATATTGAGGAAGGAGTTAGGGGAAAGATCGTGAAAATCGATCCCATAGTAATACATGACTCCCCGAACAAACGGCTGAAGGGGAAACCCGAGCCCGCGGAAGAAATGGGGAAGGAACACAACTCTCTTGTAAGATTCCAGAGTGGGGACGACCTGTCCCACTGGTGGAAGACGGTGGCCGGTCTTCTGGGCCAGATACCCAGCTCCCCGGAGCTTCTTGATGTCCTTCTCCTGGATAGTCGAGGCCATCCATCTGCCTCCTGCTCCGGGTCCGGACATCTTTGGAAAACCCTGTTCGATGGAGAATAAGAGTGCTTGGGCGTTAGGGCTTGAACAAAGGGGAATGAGCTGGCGGGGGGAGAAGGCGTTGGTAAAAGAGAAAGAAACCTAGCCTCTTTATAGAGGCGGTGAATGCTTTTTGCGTCTCCCCACTTGCCTGGTGGAACCCGTCTGCCTCCCACTCGCCGCGATTAGCGGCGCGGTTAGATTACCCATACCCGTATTGATGAGAATCCCGTGATATGCGGACATGATCTCTGCTTTGACAAGACGTGTCAAAGAAACCGCCTCGCAATATGCGCTGTAGCTGGTTGTGGGAAAACGGATCGTATAATGATCCGACCGTAATAACATGTCACGTCATCAGAAAAACTTGTCAGCAGATTGCATTCGTGAAATATCATTCTCTTTACGGTGGCATATGAAGATCATCTCATAGATCCGGACAAGGTCTAAGTGTTCGATGATTACTTTGGAGTATTCGGAGGAGGAACCCGTCGTGCAATGCCGAAGACAAGACTGCGCGCCGGACTCATCGTCATTGAAGCCTGGTTCAGGGGCTACTGAGGGAGTCCTGGATTAGGGGTATCCAAACAGCCGGACTGTGTACAACGTCCAGACTATTGAAGCGTGAAGATACAAGACTCAAGACTCGGCCCGTGACCGGATGGGACTCTCCTTTGCGTGGAAGACAAGCTTGGCGATCCGGATATTATATTTCCTTCCTTGTAACTGACTCCATCTAAACCCTAGCCCTCTTCGGTGCCTATATAAACCGGAGAGGTTGGTCCTTAGAAGGCCGATCACGATTACAATCATACCATCATAGGCTAGCTCTTAGGGTTTAGCCTCTATGATCTCGTGGTAGATCTACTCTTGTACTATCCATATCATCAATATTAATCAAGCAGGAAGTAGGGTTTAACCTCCATCGAGAGGGCCCGAACCTGGGTAAACATCTGTGTCCCCTGTTTCCTGTTACCATCAGCCTTGACGCACAGATCGGGACCCCCTACCCGAGATCCGCCGGTTTTGACACCGACAACAGCGAATGGCCGGGCCAGCCTGCCCACCCACGCGCGTGACGGGACGCGCCTGTAGGCGGGGCCCGCCACTACCACGCCTCGGCACGCGAGCGGATCCGCTGCGGCTGAGGTGGGCGGTTGAGGTTCCCGTGAGATATCAAGGTGATAACTTCATGCTGACTCGCGATGAGGCGTGGGGTAGTGGGCGCAGTAAATCCCACGTTCGCCCCCTCGGCTTTGGAGCCCATAGGCCTATAAGTAGGCGGAGGAGGGGGAGCGGCAGAGCACGCGCGCCCCTCCTCCTCACTGCCTCCTCTTTCTTCTTCCTCTCGCCGCTGCGCCCCAAGCTACGCTGAGCGTCGCGGTGATTCGTTCCCGATGAGCTCTTCTTCCACCGTCACGCCCCCCGCGGTGCGCTCTGGAGCGTGGGACGGCTCCAAAGTTCACAAGGACCACGTCGATTTCCTCCGAAAGAAGGGGCGGCTGCCCGGCAAGGATTTCGTGAGGGTCCGCCTCGCGCCGAAGAGAGAAATATCGCCGGCGCCGGAGCAGGGCGAGCGGGTCGTCTTCCGATCGCACTGCCTGCCGCAGCCTTGGCTTGCCAGCAAGCGGCTTCTTCCTGTCCTTCCTCGAATTCTACGGACTCCAGCCGCACCACCTCACCACGAACACGGTGGTGCTGTTGTCTGCCTTCGTCACCTTGTGCGAAGGCTTCCTCGGCGTCCTCCCCACCATCGAGCTATGGGGGGAGTTCTTCTACACCAAGCTCGGCACCCACGCCGCAGGCGTGCCGCCCAAAGGCGGGCGCTGCTCATCGCGGTGCGGAGGTCGGGGCCGACAATCCGCTTTCCCCATCATGCTGATAAAGTCGGTGAAGATGTGGCAGCGGTCGTACTTCTACGTGAAGAGCGTCTTCGCGGAGGGCGACTGGGTTAACTTGCCGGCCTATGCAGCCGACCCGCCAGCTGGAAGGCAGCCCAACTGGTTGTACCGGGCCAGGACGCTGACGCCTGCTGGAGCCGCCGCCATCGCGCGGCTCCGAGTGCTGACGCAGTCGGAGGGCCTGAACGGGCCTGATTGCTGGCCACCTTCGTGGCGCGCCGAGTGCTCCCACTCCAGGGCCGCCCTCACATGATCTACCAGATGAGCGGACATCGGGACCCGAGCTAGCTGTGCACCAAGGAGATGCCTCACGCGGAGGTAGCCTACATGGTGAACTATCTTGCGAACTGCGAGCTCTTGGAAGAGTGGCGGTTCGGCAAGGAGCCATATTCACGCGCCAATCCTCCGCCCATGGTAAGTTGTCCTTTTCTTTTTTCTCTGACTCTTTGTTGCCGAGTCCGTCTTGTCCAGTCTGACCAATCAGCCTTTGAACAGAGCCCCCTCCTCCAGCCAGTAGCCGGCACCGCGGGGCGGACCACGAATTCCTCCCCGACCGGGCGGAGAGCGACGTCGACGACCCTGACTTGGGGGCGGCGGCCTTGGAGGACGACGCCGAGGGGGGAGGCGGCAAAGCAGGCGGCTCGAGGCTCAGAGCCAGCCTCGAGGATTGGCCTGACGACGACGCGGGAGAAGTCGCCCCGCGCCACCAGCCGGGCGTGAGCGCTTCTGCCGCGCCGGACGCCCCAGGCGGCGCGAAGAAGCGCAGGGCCATGCCGAGCTTATTCGGCAGTCGGCCGAAGAAGCCCAAGGGCTCGGCCGCGGCGACCAAGCGGGACGAAGCGGCCGCGAAGGCTAACCGCTTCCGCAAGGAGGTGAAGATGCCGCAGCTGGTTTCTGCGTAAGTACTACCTTCCTTTGCGCCTTCATTTTTTCTTTGTTGATCTTGTCTGAGTTCTTTTGCTTGTTTCCCTTGGTCAGGGCTCCCCTCTCTCTTGAGAAGGCGGCTACCGCCTCCATCGTGGGGTCGGCAGAGACTTCCGCCACCACTCGATGGATCGACCCTGCCGCCGACCTCCGGGAGGCGAGGGAGCGGAACGCACGAGAAGTGCGCGAAGAGCAGGAAGCCGCCCTCCTGGAGAAGGAGGCGGCTGAGAAGGTGGAGGCCGCCGCCCTGAAGAAGCTGGCGGAGGCCGAGGCCGCCGACGCGGCGAAGAAGCAGGCTGAAGCCACGCACCGCCAGTCAACGGTTTTCGTCATTCCTCTGAACTCCGCGCCGCCACCTCCAGAGTTCACGGCGTAGACTGGGGAAGCTGGCGGTGAGAACCCGATCATGGAGAGGGACGGCGGCGACACCGCCATGCGGAACGTGATCGTGCCGCCACCGCCGCCGTCCGGGAACGCGCAAAGCGGGCAGCCGGCGGACCCGCCGGTGTCGCCAACTGAAGACAAGGTGGTGATGGGCCTGATTCTCGAGGTCGGCACGCCGACACGTCGTCGTCTTGCAAAGGCGGCTTCGGCGCGCGCCCTCTGGAGACTGGCGCCGCGAGCTCCTCGATCCCAGACACCGAGGTGACGAGCGCCGCACCCACTGGGTGGGTGCGGGGAGGCGGGACGGGCCCGTTGAATCGGGCGCTTTTGGACGTCCAAGCTAAAATCCGGGCTGAGGGCGAAGCCATCAGGAACTGCAACAAGGCGCAGCTGGCATCGCGAGAGGTCGTCCGGGTACGTTTCCTTCTTCTTTGTTTCTGTTTCTTGTGCTTCTCGGTGGGGGCGCGCCAGCGCACCCACTAGGTGTAGTCCCCAAGTTTCGAGCCGGCTGCTGAGCAGGCAGCTCGGAACTCTAATCGGCGAGTTCCAAGCACTAACACTTGTCTGACATTTTTGTCACAGGATTGCCACAATTTCCGCGTGACTGCCTTCAATTCCAACATCCAGGAGCTGGCTTAGCGGACCGCCGACTTGTCGAAAAGCCGGAGTAAGTCCTCTTCTTCTTTCTGCGGGGGCGCGCTGGCGCACCCGCGGGCTGTATTCCCCGAGATTCAAGGCCGATTGCTGAGCAGTCGGGCCGGATCTCCCCGGCCACTATTCTTCTTTATGTTGATGACTCCTTTTTCTGCCGGGGCGCGCTGGCGCACCCGCGGGCTGTAGTCCCCGAGATTTGGGCCGACTGCTAAGCAGTCGGGCCGGATCTCCCCGGTGACTGTTCTTCTTTGTTGGTGACTAACACCTTGTTTTATTTTTTCTTCCGCAGAGGCCAACGCCACCTTGCAGCTGCAGCTGGGCGAGGCCAACACCGCGCTGCGTGCTAAGGAGGAGGAGTGCACCAAGCTGGCAGAAGAACGCGACCGACTGGTCACGCAACAAGAACAAAAGGAGCTCCTCAGGAAGGCCCAGAAGGAGGTGGAGGACAAGGAGAACGGCCTCCTTGCTGAGTTCGCGAGCGAACGCTCCTCCTGGAGTGACAAGGAGGTGATGCTGACTTCCGGCTTCCACGAGATCGAGGATATAGTCGATTGTGAGCCTCCCTCGTTTTTCTTCTTTGCGCGCCCATTTGTTGGTCAAGCCGGCCACAGTCTTTAATTTTTTTCTTCGCTTCTGTCTTGGCAGACTTCTTCCCTGGCCACTCGGACACCGCGAACCAGGCCATCGAAGCTGATCGTGAAGGGCGGAGGGCGGACGGCGCGAAGATCGCCATCGACGCCCCCCGAACCCTTAGCAAGCAGATCCTGAGCATCGAGGCCCGTCTTCGGCCGACTCACCGGATGCTGCGCCGACTTCAGCGTGTCGGCGCCCAGGCGATCGCGGCCCTGTGGCCGGACAAGCTGGCACCGCGCACCCCCAGTCGGACTGCCGACTGGCTGGAGGTAGCGGTCGGTCGTCTTGAGGCCTGGAAGGGCTCTTCGGCCCGGGCTGGAGCACACCGGGCCTTGGAGTTCATCAAGGCGTGGTACCCTGGGCTGAGTCTGGCCCAACTGGCCACATTCCGGCTGTAGGCTCAGGAGGAGTTGGCGGTCGTGGAAGACGATCTCGTCAAGCGTCCGATGTCAATCGCCGAGTACACCGACACCAACATATTCGTCTTGGAGCGGGTTGAAAACGGCGACGAGGCGCCGCCGGAATGGTTCGGGCTGAACCCGGACGACGGCGAGGACTTGGCGGAGGTGATCGACTCCAGCGGCGAGGAAGAAGGCGAGGCGGAGGAGGGAGGCGAAGAGGAGGCGCCAGAGGTCGGAGCGGACGGCCAACCTCAGCTCGACCAAGGCCCAAAGAACGAGCGCCGCGCTTAACTGAGCCAGCTGCCGCTGGAGGTGACCAAGCAGAGATCGACCAGCCGGCCGCTCCGGCAACTGGCACCGCCGACTCCTCCGATCCTCCGAAACCTTCTGCCGCTTCCTAGGCCGCCATTTTATCTTTACCTCACCTGTCTATTAGTGTCACATCCCCAGTTCTGGTAATGCTTAGTGCTTGCATTAGAGTGATGCATCATGTTTAAATTTCAATGAATTTGAAATGGGGATGTTCAAACCCTAGCATCAAAAGGAATTCAATAGGTTCAACCAAAATATTTTTCAATGATTTCAAAATGCCCTTTAAAAATGTTCATCATTTCTGGATAAGGTGGAAGCATTTACCAAAAATGGTTCACATTTTTGCAGGACATATTTGGACTTTGAATTAATTCAAACATATTTGAATTGGAGCTATTTAAATGCTATATATATTTCACATGCTCCAAAAATGTTGGAAATTGTTAAGGGTCACGGGAATAATTTAGAAAGCACCCATAATTATTTCCAGGATTTTATGAAATGAATTAGTATTTTTACTAATTTAAAAGAGAGGAATAAAATAGGAAACTGAAACAAAATAAAGAGAGAGAGAGAGGGAAACCCACCTGGGCCTTATCTGTGCTGGCCCAGCCCACCTGGCCAGTCCACTTGGCAGCCCAGCCCACCAGAGGCACTGCTGTCTTCAACCTTCCGCCATCGGCAGAGGCGTGTCGACGCCAAGGCCACAGCCTCCACCTCATGCTTGCCACACGAGGCGCCTGACGTCTGGAGACACCCGCAGCCCCTCCGCCTCTCCCCTCACTCTCTTTCTCCCCGCCCTCTAGCCTCTTCCCCGAAGCTCACCCAGAGAGCGACCGCCACGCCCGCCAGATTCGCTGCCACCGCGGCCACCGCCTCCCCCTCACCTCTCTGACATGCCCAGGGGCTCCGCCACCGTCGCCTACTCCTCCCTGTTGACTCACGCGACTCTAAATGCCGCCGAACGCCGTCATCGCCGTCTTCTTCAACCTCGGTCCACCGAGATCGCCGGCGACGGTGTGCCTGCTCCGTTGCTTCTCCGAGCTCCCTGAGACCACCACTGCACCCGATGTGAGCTCCGCCATCGTTTCCCCCTCTCCGCGTGCCCTACCTCCCTCTCTAGCCGCCGTTCGCAACGAGCCCGAGAGCTCTTCACCGTCGGCCATGTCGTCGCTGTGGCTGCGGCTGCTGAAGCTCGCAGTAGACCACACCGCTGCACTGAGTGCCTCCCCACGAGCCCGTAGCACGCCCCGGCTCGCCTTCTCGTGCCCCCTAGCTCTCGCTCGCGTCACACCCGAACGCCGGCACCGCCACAAGCTCGACTCCGGCGAGCTCGCTCCACCCTAGCTCCTCCCGCTTGCACCATTCGATGTGGACGAGTCTCCTCGTTTCGTAGATGGCCTCGGCCTTCGATTTGGTCGCCGTGGGACGAAACCCGAATGCCTCCGCCGTCTCTGGCCTCGCCGGCGACTCGACGCCGGTGGGTTTGACCCCGTTGACCAGGGGGTTTGACATTTGACCTCGCTGGACTGACAAGTGGCCCAGGCCCCTGCTAATTTTAATTAGATGTTAATTAACTTAATTAGCCTGCTGATACTGACATGTGGGCCCGAGGCCACTAACTAAACTAGATTAGTTAGGTTAGACACTGACATATGGGTCCCACTGGTCAGGGTTGACCTGGCTGACCCAGTTGACTGCTGACATCACAGTGACATCATGTTGACGCAGTAAATCTTTTCCTGGACTTATTCTTTTACAAGAAATTCCAGAAATTAGCCAAAACTTCTAAAAATCATATAAATTCAACCGTAACTCCAAATCAAACAAATTATATATGAAAAATGATCAGAAAAATACAATCTATCCATCTGTACCATTTTCATGCATGTTAGAACAACTTATAGCTGCTGCTTAGCACAAATCATATAAATGGCATTTAAACTCTCACATATGGAGTTTGAATTTGAACCTAGTGTTCAAACCAACCCCATTTAACTTGTTGCTAGATGCATTAGGCCAATCAACAGCATATTGCCATGTCACCTTCATGCATCATATTGTTGCATGGCATTGATTGTGTTTCTCCTTTGTTTGTCAGTGTTTGTCCCCTCTCAAGAGACGCATTTAATGACGATGAGTTCGATGACACCGATGAAGAACTATATTATCTTCAGAAGTGCTGCAAGCAAAACCCCTTGTTCATTCCGATACAATCCCACTCTCGCCTCCTGCTCTCTTTTCTTGCATTAGGACAACAACGATTTATATGTTACTTGTCATGTAGCTGAACCCCTTTATCCTCCTCGTGATGACCTGTCATTCCACAAGAATAGATGAAACCCACTAGCATGAGTAGGAGTTGTTTGAGCCCTGTTGTGCCTACTCATTCATGCTTGTTTGTCATGCCCGCTCGCTTAGAGTTGAGTCGTGTCCTGATTCATCGGGGATGAATCGGAGGTGTGTGAACATGTCCTACTATTGAGAGCTAAGTGGAATACGTTTTGGTAAAGGTAGCGGTGAGAGGCCATGTAGGAGTACATGGTGGGTTGTCTCATTGCAGCCGTCCTCAGGAACTGAGTTCTGTGTTTGTGATCCATGAAACAGTTACTACCACGCATTGGGCGCGAAACCAATGGACCCTCTCGGCTTCTTAACCACTCTTGTCCTCTGTCCGGGAGTTGCAAAGTAGTTTCTGGTATTTGTAGTATGCTGGGGGGCCACACGCAGCGCTGACCTTAGGGGTGGGCTGTGTTCCGGTAGGCACGTGGCTCGGTGTACCGATTCGCCTGTTTGGTGTCTCGGGAACCCTGCACACATCGTTCGGGGCCGTTAGTGGAAACCTCGGCGGACTCCTGCGGATGGAACCCGAATAGGCGATAAACTGGACTAGGGACTTGAGTGTTTAGGTAGGCTGTGGCCGACACCCACGTTGGGCTTCCGCTTGAAGGTTGCCGAGTACATGTCGTGTAAATGGCGGTAAGTGGTGGGAGCGTGTGTGAAGAAGTACACCCCTGCAGGGTTATAAATGATCTATTCGAATAGCCGTGTCCGCGGTAAAGGACTTCTGGGTTGCCTATAACAGTTCATAGACAAGTGAAAGTGGATACTCTAAAGTGCGCAAGATAAGCGTGAGTGATATGGATGGCGTTCTCGTAGGGAGACGGAAGCGGATCCATAGTGGTGTATTGATATGGTGAATCTGTGGACTCGTGTGCGCCACCTCAAAAGAGTTACTTGCAAATGTAGTTCGTGATAGCCACCGAGTCAAAGCTGGCTTGCTGCAGTCAAACTCCACCACCCCTTTGTTGATAATGATGCATATGTAGTTAGTTACGATGTAAGTCTTGCTGAGTACAATTGTACTCACGTTTTCTTATTTTATGTTTTGCGGAGAGACGTCCCGGTCTCGCTAGTAGTTCCACGTGGACTTCGACGTTTAGCTTGTTACCTCAGCTACGATCTTGTGCCCTCGGCAGGATCTGGTAGATAGTCAGGCTTCTCAGCCTTTTTCATTTATAGTTGTATGTACTCAGACATGTTAAGCTTCCACATGTGTTTGACTTGTATGGTTTGATTGTTGGGTCATGAGACCCATGTTTGTAATATCTTGGCTCCTCGGAGCCTAATGAATAAATACTTGAGTCATAGAGTTATGTTGTGATGCCATGTTGTATTTACACATATCGAGCATATTGTGTGTATGATTGAAATGCTTGGTATGTGTGGGATCCGACAATCTAGTTGTTTATCCTTGGCAGCCTCTCTTATGGGGAAATGTAGTCTAGTGCTTCCTGAGCGATAGTAGTCCGCTACAGCCCGGTTCACCGGAGTCCTGCTAGCCCAAAGACTACCGCTCTGGACACTTGACCGGTCGGCATGTGTTTCACTTTGTTCCTGTGGTTCGTCCCTTCGGGAAATGTCACGCGGTGACATCGGAGTCCTGCCTAGCCTGCTACAGCCGGGTTACCGGAGTCCTGTTAGCCCAAAGGTTACAGCCCGGATTCACACGCCGATGACCGACATGCTCGATGTGATTCATGTATGCCTGTCCCCATGGGTTAGTGCCGCTTTGGGTTCACGACTAGCCATGTCGGCCCGGGTTCTCTGTCATATGGATGCTAGCGACACTATCATATACGTGAGCCAAAAGGCGCAAACGGTCCCGGGCCATGGTAAGGCGACACCCGTGGGAATACCGTGCGTGAGGCCGCAAAGTGATATGAGGTGTTACCGGCTAGATTGATGTGACTTGGAATCGGGGTCCCGACAATTAGTCTCGATGAACTTGTTAATTTTGCACAATTCCACCCGCGGGGTGTATCTTGAACTTCTGTTGAAGATCGGCAAAGGGCCTTTGCTATGTAAATATTTTTCCGAGTTCTATCTTTTCTTGCTTATTGCTCTTTAGCTTTTCCTTTGCCGCCTTCCCTTGGTTGTCGTCTTGCCATCCAAACAGCCGCTCTGCGGACTGATGCTGGGTCAAGTACTTAGCTACTTTGGGGAATCAAGTACTTAGGCGTTTAGAGTTCTTTAGCAAGTTAAGTAGAAAACGCGGACCGACTGCTCAACAGTCGGTCGCAAGAGGCGGAAAGCCGGCTTAAACTATGCACATGCTTTGTGTCCTTAGCCATTTTTCATGTGGGCACCCTTTCTACCTTACTTCCTCGCCCATCGCATGCTATATGAAGCTGCGGCTTCTGGCAGGAGACGGCTTAAGTGCCACGCATTACTTGTCCGGCTGCAGGAAGCATTTCATAGTACAAGATGGCAAGTCCCCGGGCCGACTAGTCAGACCCGGTGCCAAGCGGCATAACATAAAATAACATACTCATAGGCATAATTCTTATCATATAGATAAAAGAGGGCAGTCCCCGAGCTCTTCTCGGGGGACCCGGAGTCTTCGTACTTTAATACAAAAGGTAGCGTGGTACATACTGCATCAATTGTAAAACCTTCAGAGGAGATTTGCATTCCATGGCCGCTCCGTCTCCTTGCCGGAGTCGTCTTTCTTGCATGCTCGAGGCTTCTAAGTGTTGATCAGGTAGTAGGAGTCGTTGCCCAACACTTTGCTGATGATGAAGGGGCCTTCCCAAGGCACTGAGAGCTTGTGCTGGCCGGCTGTTCGCTGGATCAGCCAGAGCACAAGGTCTCCTTCTTGGGAAGATCTCGGCTTGACCTTCCGGTTGTAGTATCGGCGCAGGCTCTGCTGGTAGATGCTGGACCGGCTGAGTGCCAACAGCCGGCCCTCTTCTAGCAGACCGATGACGTCTTGTCGTGCTTCTTCTGCCTCCTCTTTGGTGTACATGGTGACTCGAGGGGAGTCGAACTCTATGTCCGTTGGGCTGACGGCTTTGGCATCGTAGACGAGGAAGAAAGGCGTGAAGCCGATTGACTTGTTTGGAGTTGTGCACAGGCTCCAGAGGACGGCTGGCAGCTCGTCGAGCCAGCAGCCGGCCGAATGCTCCAGAGGCTCGACTAGTCGGGGCTTGATGCCGGACAAGATGAGGCCGTTTGCTCACTCCACCTGGCCGTTTCACTGCGGATGGGAAACGGATGCTAAGTCCAGTCGGATGCCCTGCGTCGCGCAGAAACGGGCCAAGGCGCCTTTGGCAAAGTTTGTGCCATTGTCGGTGATGATGTTGTGTGGTGTGCCATACTGAATGGTGATGTCGGAGATGAAAGTTATAGCTGTTGGACCATTCAGCTTCTTGATTAGTTTTGCTTCTATCCACTTGGTGAACTTGTCCACCGCGATGAGTAGATGAGTCATGCCGCCTCGCGCCGTCTTGAATGGTCCCACCATGTCCAGACCCCAGACAGCAAAGGGCCATGCAATGGGGATAGTCTTGAGTGCAGAAGCCGGTTGATGTGGCTTGGAACAGAACTTCTAGCACCCTTTGCATTTTGGGACCAAGTCCTTGGCGTCTTCTAGAGCGGTCGCGCCAGAAAAAACCATGGCGGAAGGCTTTGGCGACAAGTGCTCTTGAAGCCGCGTGGTGGCCACACTCGCCTTGATGGATATCTTTGAGAATCGCTTGGCCTTGCTCCGGCTCCACGCAACACTGGTAGACACCAGTGACACTGCGCCTCACAAGCTCTCTGTTGACTATGGTGTAGGCTGCTGCCCGGTGTTGCACTTGCCGTGCCAAGATCTCATCAGTCGGCAGCTCTTTGTTCACCAGGAAATTGAGGATCGGCTGGGCCCACGAAGGTGTTGCGATTTCTTCGACTGTCAGGACTGAAACTTGGATGAGGGTGGTTGGGCCGGGAGGCGGCGGGTTGGAGTTGGCAACCGCTTGCTGGGTCGATGCAGTCCCCGGGCCAATTGGTGCAGTCCCCGGGCTGGGCTCTGAAGTCTCCGGGCTGGCCGCTACAGTCCCCGGGCCGGGTGGGACTGCCGCGGCCCCCAGGCCGCCTGCCAGAATTCTTGTGCCAGCTGCTGGAGCTCTCAAGTTGGATCCGACTGCTTCAGGAGGAGCCGACACGAAGATAGAATCTAATTCTGGTGATGGCTTGACAGACGGCTTGAGGAGCCGTTGAAGGGCGACGCCGGTCGGTATTGCTTGACGGGTGGAGCCGATTCTTGCCAAGGCGTCTGCTTGCTCGTTGTCATTTCTTGGCACATGGAGAAACTCGCACCCTTCAAAATATCCATTGAGTTGCTGTACGAGGAAGCGGTAGCTCGCCATGTTTGCATCTTTCGCCCCGGGCCGCTGACGCATCGCTGGACCACCAAGTCAGAGTCACCATAACACAGGATCCGGCGGATGCCGAGCTCTTTGGCAAGCCGGAGCCCGTGAATGAGTGCCTCATATTCGGCGACGTTGTTGGAGGCGGCAAAATGGATTTGCAGCACATATTTGAGCTTGTCGCCTTTGGGAGAGGTGAGGACGATGCCAGCTCCCAAACCGGTGCGCATCTTGGAACCATCAAAATGCATCCGCCAATGGGTGGAGTCGGGCGCTGGCGGCAGGTACTGGGTCTCGGCCCAGTCGACGAGGAAGTCAGCCAGCGCTTGTGATTTGATGGCGGTGCGAGGCTGGTAGTAGATGGTGTAGGGGGGCAAATCTATGGCCCATTTGGCCACTCGACCCAAAGCATCTCGGCTTCCAATGATCTCGACCAGTGGAGCTGTGCAGACCATAGTGATTGCGTGCTCTTGAAAATATGGCTTCAATTTCTTGGCGGCAAAGTGCACGCCGTAGCACATCTTCTGGTAGTGGGGGTAGTTTTGCTTGGAGGTCGACAGTACTTCACTCAAATAATATACCGGTCTCTGGACTGGTAGTGCCTTGCCTTCCTCCTTGCGCTCTACCACGATGACTGTGCTGACCACTCGGCTGGTGGCGGCGATGTAGAGGAGCATGGGCTCCTTAGGAGTCGGAGCCGCCAGGACAGGTGGAGTAGTCAACATCTTTTTGAGCTGGAGAAAAGCTTCGTCTGCCTTGTCATTCCACTCGAAAAAAAGTGGTTTTCTTCATGAGCTGGTACAGGGGAAGAGCCTTCTCGCCCAGCCAACTGATGAATCGGCTGATGGATGCCAAACATCCAGTGAACTTCTGCACATCTAGCAGTCGGGTGGGCACTTCCATCCTCTCGATGGCCTTGATCTTCACAGGGTTGCACTCTATGCCGCGTTCTGAGACCAGGAATCCAAGAAGCTGGCCGGCTGGTACTCCGAAGACGCATTTCTCTGGGTTGAGCTTGATTTGAAATCGGCGCAGGTTCTCAAAGGTCTCCTTGAGGTCTTCTAGCAGCGTTCCACGCTTCTCCGTCTTCACCACCACATCGTCCACGTAAACGTGGGCGTTTCTGCCGAGTTGCTTGAGGAGGCACTTCTGCATGCAACGTTGAAACGTGGCGCCGGCATTCCTCAAGCCGAACGTCATGGTCAAGTAGCAGAAGGCTCCAAATGGCGTGATGAAGGCGGTCTTCAGTCTGTCGGCCGGGTTCAGCTTGATCTGGTGATATCCTGAATATGCATCCAAAAAACTCAACAGCTCGCATCCGGCTGTGGAGTCTATCACTTGGTCGATCCTCGGCAAAGCGAACGGGTCCTTGGGGCATGCTTTGTTGAGGCTGGTGTAATCAATATACATACACCACTTCTTGTTTTTCTTTAGCACAAAGACCGGGTTGGCCAGCCACTCTGGAACGAACACCTCCATGATGAAGTCGGCTGCCAGTAGCTGGGCTATCTCTTCTCCAACGACTCTTCTCTTCTCTTTTGACAGGCGGCGCAAAGGCTGCCTGACTGGTTTGGCATCAGGCCGGACATGTAACTTGTGCTTGGCAAAATCCGTCGGGACACCCGGCATGTCTTTGGGGGACCATGCAAAGATGTCCCGATTCTCACGGAGGAAATCGACAAGCTCTCCTTCCTATTTGCTGTCGAGGTTTGCACCTACGAGAGCGTACCTCTCGGGATGCTCCGGGTCCAATGGTATCTTCTTTGTCTCATTGGCCGGCTTGAACGAGCCCTCAACTTCCGACTCCTTGGGATCGGGCGACATCTCTGGCTGCTTGCCTGCCATCGCCACAACCCGATCAAGGAGCCGCTTCTCAGCTGCGATCACAAGGGACTCGGCCAACCGACTGCTCTCAGCTACGCAGGCGGATGACTTATTGTAGTCATCGGCTATGGTCAGAATTCCCTTGGAACTCGGCATCTTCATCTTGAGGTAGGCATAATGGGGGACCGCCATGAACTTGGCCAGAGCATGCCGGCCAAGTAGTGCATGGTATGGGCTCTCAAGGTCCACCACCTCAAACCAGACTGGCTCTCGGCGAAAGTGATCCTTGTCTCCAAAGAGGACGTCTATCTGGATGTCGGGGCAGGCTGATCTGGCCCACGAACACCTATGGGACCGGTGGACCGAGCCCCTTTCGGTTCGGCGGGGAGCGAAGGTCGCACGAAGAGCAGATCGAGGCGAAGCACACGAGAAGTTTACCCAGCTTCGGAGCTCTCCGGAGAGATAACACTCCTACTGCTGCATGTCTAGGTGTATTGCGTTCTTGCTCAGGAGCGCTGAGTGCTACAGTACACTCGAGCTGCTAACGAGACTGAGCGTGGGGTGAACTGACCGACCCCTTCTACGTTGCGCATGGGCATTCCTTTTATATGCTGACGGGGTCTCCGACAGGTGGCAACGTAGACAAGGGTACAAATGGAAAAGTAGTGGTTGGTACACCTACTTGTACAAAGGTACAAGATACCATACCTAACCACGGCGGCGGGGACAAAGGCATTAAATACCCGTCTACATCGCCCTAACGGTGCAAGCGAGGGACCGTCAGGGCGCCAATCGCTTGCCACGATGGCAATCTTGTCAAGACCGCTTGCCACCTCGCACGCTGGCTGCCTGACCTCTCGCCCGCGTCTTTGGGAAGGTCGAGGCGACACGTTAGTGGATGTGCTGGAGCGTGGAGGTACCGAGTGGTGATCTGTCATGCAAGCGCCTTTGTCATGCGGTTGTTGTCTTGTCGCGCCGGAAGCTTGTCGGCGCACGGGCCTTCGGCAAGCTCCTCTTGCCGGGGCCTTGTCTTGTAGGTGCCTTGGGTGGCCTTCCCGGCAAGCTCCTCTTGCCGGTGCCTTGGCTCCTTGGCTTGAACACTTTGTTCTTGAATGGCTCCGAAGGAACCACGGAGGACCTTGGTGGTCACCCGGTAAGCCTTGCCGCGGAGGGCTGTAACTGCCCGTGCACAAGTTCGGGATATTAGGGTACCCCTACTCTAGTCCACCGACAGGAGCCCCCGGGCCTGGGCCACACTGCAAGCCGAGCGCTGTTGGGCCAGGCCCAAAACAGGGCACGGGCACACGCGGCCTGGGTCACACCATAACTCACCCCGGACCCACCACGCCCTCCACGAACGGCACGCATCGAACGTGGCGTCGTGTGAGAGATCGTGGGCGAGATCGTGGGGGTTTCTTTATTCAGAAAATCGGAACGTCCGCCCCCTCCCTCTTTATAAGCAGGGGAAACAGGGGCAGGTCGCCTACCTTGCCAGTTGCTGTCCAATCTCGAGAAAACCACCGCTGCTCCCCCCTTCTCTTCAAGGCTGAAAAGAGAGCAGCGCTCCGCCCCCCCATCGCCACCAGCATCACCAACGCCGTCGACCTCCTCCACCGCCTCCGCCATGGCTCCGAAAGCCGACAAGGGGAAGGGCGTGAAGTCGGCCGAGGCGCAGCAGCTTGCGGCGCTGCGGAAGGAGCGGGCCATCTTCCCCCCTGCTCGCCGTGAGGGAGCTGAGGGAGAACTACTACCTCTTCTGGTCGACGGAGACGCGAGCGCATCCGCGCACGAAGGTACTCCCCGCCGCTGCTTCGGAACTGGCCCCGACTGGGTATCCCTTCTTCGCGCTCTTCTTCTACTGCGGGCTCTGCCCGCCTTTCTCTGAATTCTTTTGTGACATCATGAACACCTACGGGTTCCGCCTCCTTGATTTCACTCCCAATGCCGTTCTGACCATGGCAGTTTTCGCACATCTCTGCGAAAACTTTGTCGGAGTCCACCCAAATGTAGCCCTTTTCCGCCACTTCTTTTTACCCTGAGTTGAGAGAGGGGAGCCCCTTGCCGGAGGAATTGCTTGGATCTCGAGGGTCGGCAAGAAGGAAGCCTATCTGGAGGGAGAGCTCCATAGCAAATGGGAGGAATGGAGGGCAGATTGGTGCTGGATTGTCGAGGAGAACCGCAGCCATTTACCGCCAAATTAAACCCGAGAGTGCGCTGCAACGATTGGAGCAATCTGGCCCGGAAGACGCTTAGTGAAGATCGCGATCACCGAATCTTTCGCCTTAGACTTGCGGGGCTCCTTTGATAGGGCACCGTTGGTGCAGACTTTCTTCGCCGCCGCGCCCCCTTGCAGGAGAGGAGGAGACCTGCACTGGGAGTTTCGTAATCGCGGCAGATATCATGAGGCTGCGCCCAGGCCTCAACTTCAACTTCACCGTCTTGGAGCTTGACGCGATGCTCTTAGAGCTGTTCAAGCCCGATCCTGATCATCTGGAGATGTTTAGGTTGCCGAGGGGCGTCATTCCGCTATGCAACAATTCCGCGCTTGACCGCATCCGTGCAATGATGCCGTTGTGCGACTCGCATGGAATTGTCCCAACTTGGCAAGAGCCTGCAGATGACGTCGTGCGGTAGTTCTTTGACAATCTGGTAGAAATGCCGGTCCGCTCCGATGAGCAGAGGGGCCTCACTCGCGACACCACCGATGACGAGATGCAGCGCATCGTCACCAGGCTGGAAGAGGCGGCAGCAGCCGCTGCCGCGGGTGAGTTTGGCTTCATCGTGGAGGAGGCAGAGGCAGCAGAGGCGGCAAGCCTTGTCGAGCGAAAGGAGTTTGCCGGCGAGGAGGAGCTTGCCGAGCCTGAAGCCGAGTCGAGCGAACCCGCCGAGGGCGCCTCCTCCCCGCCTCCAAGCAGCTTGCCGCGAGCGGAGCCCCCGGCTCCACCAAGGAGGCGTCTTCGCAAGGCCGGAGACGTAGCGGGGCGGCAGACGGGCAGACCCAGCAACCGCTGGCGGCGACGCCGCTCTACATCAAAGCATCGCCGCCGCTGGAGCACCACGCCACGCTGCGGGTAACTGGAGCGGGCCTCGCAGACCACCGGTTCCGCCCCCGCCAAGCGTCCAAGGGAACCCACTCCTCCGCCTCGTCGTACTGGAGGCGGGCCAGAATTTGATCTCTCCGCGCTCAGCTCCGACGAGGAAGAAGAAGAGTAAGATTCTTTACTGTACTTATGATTCTTCGATTTGTTTCTTTGTCTTGTATTTGATTTGCTTTTACTCTGAACCCATTCCTTTTCAGGACGCTGGCCCAGAGAGCGTCGAAGAGAGTCAAGACCCCGGTGGTTGTCATCGAGGACGAACCCACTGCGACAGCAGGAGGCGCGTCCGAGACCACCTTGCCGGATGTGGCAACTCTTCTTCAAAGCAGCCCCCAGCGCAACCCCCAGCGTAAGTATATGGTCTACTTCTTGCTGTTCGGCGTGCATGGGTGCTTTTTCTTTGCTGATATCTGACTGTTGATTTGTGTAGGAGCAGAGCAGCCTCCATACGCCCGACTACGCCGCCATGGGTGGATTCCCCGGCAAGGGAGCGTTCTCCGGCAAGGGAGACTTCTCCGGCAAGGGGCAGTTCTCCGGCAAGGGATGGCACCAGCGATCTCTTGGCGGCGGAGACCATGACCGCAGACCCCGGCACAGGTAATCTTCTTGCCTGAAAACTTTCCTTGTGTTCTTCTTCTTCTGATTTTGTCTTTGAATATTCGATTGACTTTTCTTCATCCATCCGCCACAGAGCCAATGGAGACCGAGGTCGCCGGCGAGGAGGACGTGCGCGGCAACACTGATGACGCCGCCGCCATGGAAGAAGAAGCCGGCGCTGACGAGCCCGGGCCGCGAAGAGGTCGCCATTAAGCTGCCGCCAGAAGCCGGGCGAGGGGTCCGGCGATCGACCGACAACCCCGAGGTCGCAGGAGCGCCAGCGCCACGGCCGACCGCAGAGATCTTTCTCATTGCCGCAGCTGGCTGGCTCAAGAGCCCCAGCCCGCACCTATTTGAAGGTCGGCGATGGCGTCTTCATCAAGCTCCCATGGGAGTCGAGCTCAGGCGCCCGGCGAAGGAGAAACCTTTGATGAAGAGCTGCTCGCCTCCACTGGATCGTAGCGTTAGTCGACGCGCTAAGCAACAAAGCCGCGAAGCCCGAGGAGGAGCAGTTGCTGCGGAAGTCTGTCGCTCTACCGCGCCCGACAAGCCAAGCTGGAATCTCGAGAAGCGCTTGTCGCGAAGGCGGGGGCAGACATTGAGAAGCGCGCGGAGGAGCTCCGGGGCCGCAACCAGGAAGCTCTCCGGTCCTTGGCAGAGGAGCGGGAGCAACTCGCCGAGGAGCGCAAGGCCTTCCTCCTCGAGAAGGCTGAAGCTGAGGAGGAACAGCGGATTGAATCCGAGAAGCTGTCTGCGCAAGAAGGTGAGTTGGCGCAGCGGAAGGTTAAACTTTGACAGCCACGAGGAGGATCTTGCCATGCGCGAGCAAACATTTGGCGGGGCTCTCAAGGAAGCAAAGGATGCTGCCGCAGCTGCCGAGGCCGCCAAGAAGGAGCTGGAGACGAAGGTGGCGCGGTTGGAGGCCAATCTCAAGGAGAGCGGCGAGGAGCTTGCTGCACTCAAGCACGAGCGCGAGAAGGACGCCTACACTCTTGGCGAGCTGCAGGCCGTCTCGCCGAGAGGAGCAAGGAGCTCAGCGCCGCCAAGGACTCCAATGCAGATCTTGAGTTGAAGCTAACTACTTTGACTCGGCTGGACGGCGCCAGTGGGAGCAGTGAAGTGGCCTTGAAGGAGAAGATCAAGGCCGGCGAGGCGCTGGCGAAATCTTGTTGCCGCCCAGAGTGCCTTGAGGGAGAATGTGGAGCACTGGACCGAGGGTCTCCTGAATGTTGCTGCAGCCATCGACGAGGAGCTGGCGCGGCTGGGGATGGTGGATCTTGGATATTCCTCCGACGAGCACCTCCAACCCAGCGCCAAGCTTAGCTTGTTCTTCAAGGGCGTGGTGACGGCCCTCCAGCGACTCGGGAAGAAGTCCCAAAACAGTTGGCCGAGGAGTCGCGCCAGATCTACGCTGAGGAGCTCTCCAAAGGTCTTGATGAAGGTGGCCTTCCGCAATCCAGGCCTCGACCTCACCAACGTCCTCAGGTCCCTGCCGCCGGATGCTGATGTGGAGGCGCTCAAGACCCTTGTCGCACCCATTGTGGACAGGGTGAGCGGAATCAAGAGGCTTGAGGGCGATTGCATAGATTAGGCCGCCCGTTTTCTCTTTCTCTTGCCGCTGCTGGTCATGTCATAAGAACAATCCATTAGAGCTGCGGCAAGCTATCTTGTAATATAACTCTATTTTGGGTATCAATTGCTATGTTATTTCCTTTACTTGATTCCTTCCTTTGTATGTTTCTGCCCTACGCTTTTAGGGAACTTGTCGGCGCGGGCACCTAAGCCCCAATATTTGGAGTGCTGAGACGTCGGCTGACACTCTTTGGCGGTGCCGCTTCCGACAAGCAATCTTGTCATAACTAGTCGCAGCTCACTTAAGTTGTTGAGCGGACTCGGAACAAAGTAAGGCGCAACTAGCTACGAGTTGGTTCCTCTCGCGCACGGGTTTTCCATACAAAATACGATCGTTCGAGGAAGATAACTTAAATTTTTAAAACTGTTTGCTCAAACTTTGGCAACTTAGCTTTTCTGTCGTTTGCTTCCCGGTAAGGCTAGACTTCCTTGAGTGACGCTTGGTCCACACCATTATCTTCTCCTTTCCCCCCGGCAAACTTGTGTGTGAGGGAACCTTCCTTTCTTTGATAAAGAGAAAGAAGAGAAAATAAAGATATGGAGCCTTATGGCTCGTTATCACTTACCAGGGGTAGGTGCTGCACAAAGTGTCAGATAACGCATGCAAATAGAAGTAAAAAGCATGAAATTGACAAGGTGTGCGAAGCACGCTTAGCTTTATCGATGCATCGGGTCTGCGCCCGCTTTGTACAAAGGATTACATGCAACATCGGCAAGACTTGTACAAAAGGTGGTTGCCGGAACAGGTTCTGGCAACCGCGCCTTATGGGTAAAACTTACGAAGATGCTCGATGTTCCAGGAGTTGCTCACTGGAAAGCCATCTTCGGTCTCAAGGCGGACAGCGCCGGGCCTAGTGACTCGTTTCACCCGGTAAGGGCCTTCCCACTTCAAGCGCCAACTTGTTGGAATTCTTGGCGGACTGAACGCTACCGAAGAACAAGGTCGCCTTCCTCGAGACTTCGGCATTAACTTTGAGGCTATGGTAGCGGCGCAAAGCTTGCTTTGGTACCGAGTAGCTCGTCAGACTGACTGAAGGCGATCTCTCCTCAAGGAGCAGCGTCATCTTGTCGCAGCTGCTCTTGCTCAAGCTCATCATAAGCGAGCACTCGAGGTGATCCGTTATCACGAGTTCCGTGGGGAGAACTGCCTCTGCTCCATATACTAGAGCGAAGGTGTCCGGCGATGGCTCGATTTGGCGTCGTCTCCGATCGACCAAAGAACCACCGGCAGCTCCTCAATCCAGTTTCTTCCGCACTTGTGCAGCCTGTCGAATGTTATGGTCTTGAGCCCGCAAAGCACTTCAGCATTTGCCCTCTCCGCTTGACCGTTGCTTCTCGGATGAGCAATGAAGCGAAGCGGAACCTTGGCGCCAAGATCTTGGACGTCTTGCATGAAGGTGCGACTTGTGAATTGCGTGCCGTTGTCGGTGATGATCCTGTTAGGGATTCGAAGCGGCAAACAATCGACTGAAGAACTTGATCGCCGACTGTGCTATCACCTTCCTCATCGCTTCC
Organism: Aegilops bicornis; assembly: GCA_021605145.1. Taxonomy (NCBI): domain Eukaryota; kingdom Viridiplantae; phylum Streptophyta; class Magnoliopsida; order Poales; family Poaceae; genus Aegilops; species Aegilops bicornis. The sequence continues at coordinate 109,558,584 of CM038671.1, forward strand.
TCTTCCGGCCACTTTGTGAACTTGTCGATTGCAACGCATAAGTACTCAAAGCCCCGACAACTCGGGGAAAGGGGCCGAGGATGTCCAGCCCAGGACCGAAAATGGCCAGGATAAAGGGATCGTCTGGAGAGCTTGAGCTGGCCGGTGTATCTGCTTGGAATGGAACAGCACGCTTCACACTTAGTTACTTGTGTAGTTGCATCACGGAGGGCTGTCGGCCAAAAGAAACCTTGCCGAACGCTTTGCCGGCAAGTGCTCTGGCGCCAATGTGGTGACCACATTTGCCTCCATGTATCTCTGCCAACAGCTTTTGTCCGTCTTCCCGGTGAATACACTTCAATTTCACACCGTTGAGTCTTCTTTTGTACAGTGTGCTGTCGACAAACTGGTACATACTTGACTGCCGGGCTACTCTTTCCGCTTCTTCTTTCTCTTCGGGAAGTTCTCCTATCTGAAGGAAATGGACAATCTGCTGTGCCCATGCTGGAGCTTGCGGCTCGACAACAAGGACTAAAGGCATGTCTGCTGCTGCGGGAACATCCGCTTCTTCGGCGAGAACCTGCGGTTCAGCCGGAGCTTGACGTTCCCCGGCAAGCTTGCCGGAGCAAAACTTGTCGGGAGCGTCTGCTTCAACGAAACAAACCCTGGGGCTTGTCGGAGCAGACTGCTCCTCAGCACTGCTGGTGTCGATCTTGGGGACCTTCTTGGCGGCGGCTTGGAAGCTCACGGAAAAGTAGTCACCAGAGATCAACTTCCTCTTCTTGCTCTGTCCGATTGATGGCATTACAGACGGTTGAGTCAGCTGAGCACAAAGATCCCTGGTTCCATTGTGCAACTTAAGTGCGGCGCGACTTGACGGGCCATCAACAATGTCGCTCGAGCTCTTGGAATATATTCCATCTCAGAGGCCGTCCAAAGTGCTCTTCTAGCTTTCTCACTTCATCAACATAAGCTTCCATCAATGGACTACGATAATTCTTGTTCACTTGGCGGATGACAAGGCTGAGTCACCCACGACAATGAGCTTCTTGATCCCAAGGTCTCTGCATGATCTCGAGACCGGCAAGCAAACCTTCATACTCTGCAGATTGTTTGTTGCTTGCTCCTTGGGAAAGCACATCTGGACTACGACTTGAGGTGCTCTCCGGTGGGTGCAACAAGTAGCATGCCCGCACCGGGCGCCTTTGCAGCGAGAAGGCACCATCAAAGTACATCAGCCACTCTTTGCTTGCTTCCTTGACGGGGATGCTCGTTTCTGGAATTTCCTCATCTGGTGTTGGCGTCCATTCTGCTATGAACTCCGCCAATGCTCTGCTTTGGGTAGTTGAAGTGCTCTCGAACTTGAGGCCAAAGCTTGACAGTTCCAGTGCCCATTCGACAATCCTGCCCGTTGCCTCTGGATTTTGCAGTATCCTCTTTAGCGGAAAACGAGTGACAACTGTGATCTCATGTGCCTGGAAGTAATGGCACAGCTTTCTCGAGGCCATGAGGAGGCCGAAAAGCAATTTTTGCACACCGTAGTACCTTGACCTAGCCCCCCGCAGAAGGGAACCGACAAAGTAAACCGGGCGCTGCACCATTCTTTTCTCGCATCTTCTCATGCGTCTGCAAGCAGATCCATCCTTGTCGGGACCAGAGCTTGCCGGGGAAGCCCCCTGCTCATCGCTGGTTGCATCTGCCATGGTTGCTAGCTCATCATCTGCCTCCCTCTCCGCTACTAACGCAACACTAACCACTTGATTGGTTGCCGCTATATATAGCAAAGCAACTTCTCACGTGGCCTAGGTGCGACAAGTGTTGGAGTGGAGGACAGATATCTCTTCAAGTCTGCAGCGCAGCCTCCGCTTCGAGTCCATTACATCGGACCTGCCTTTTTCAAAATTTTGAAAAATGGCGAGGCCTTCAGCAGATCTAGAGATAAACCTGCTGAGAGCAGCTACGCAACCGGCAAGCCTTCGTACATCCTTGACGCGCTTTGGTGCTTCAATCTGCTCAATGGCCTTGATCTTGTCGGGATTGGCTTCAATTCCCCGCTGAGACACGAAGAACCCGAGAAGTTTGCCGAAAGGGACTCCAAACACACACTTCTCAGGGTTGAGCTTGAGGTTGATCTTGCGCAGATTTGCAAAGGTTTCTTCTAAATCTTGAATCAGGGTCGCCTTGTCCTTGCTTTTGACCACTATGTCGTCCATGTAGGCTTCCACATTTCTGTGCATTTGCGGCTCAAACGCGTCATGAACTACTCTTGCAAATGTTGAACCAGCATTCTTTAACCCGAAGGGCATCCGTACAAAATAGTATGTGCCACATGGGGTGATGAATGCGGTCTTCTCCTCATCCTCTTCTCGCCATGAAGATCTGATGATATCCTGAGTATGCATCCACAAATGAAAGCAAATCACATCCGGCCGTGGAGTCAACAATCTGGTCGATGCACGGCAAGGGAAATGGGTCTTTGGGACAAGCTTTATTGACATCGGTAAAGTCGATACAAAGCCTCCATTTCCCGTTAGCCTTGCGTACAACTACAGGATTGGCCAACCACGTAGGATGGAGCACTCCTCTGACAAGGCTGCTGCTTCCGGCTTCTTGATTTCTTCTGCGATGAACTCTTGGCGCTCCAACGCTGCTTCCTGACTTTCTGCTTGACGGGCCGCGCATGAGGACAAACGGCAAGATGGTGCTCAATTACTTTCCTGGGAACACCGGGGATGTCAGACGGTTGCCACGCAAACACGTCGACGTTCGCCTGCAGGAAAGCAACAAGCGCGCCTTCCTATTTTGGGTCGAGAGAGGCACTGATGGTGAAGGTACCACCAGTGCGGTCCTCCTTGGCGGACACCTTCTTGGTCTCTGGTGGAGCTGCCATCGTATTCTTACACTTGCCGGTGGAGCTCGATGGTGCGTCCTCGACGGTAGCGCAGCACTCCGAAGAGGTGCGCTTGCGGAGTGGGCATCGTAGCTCTTGCCGGACTTGGTCTTCTTCTTCCCCGGAGCTTCGGTGACAAGTGGCTTGCAATCTGTTGCAGCTGCTGCTTCCGGTAGATCTTGTCGGCGCAGATAAGAGCATCCTTCTTGTCGCCAGGACTAAAATGACACTTATCGGGCTGGCATCTTGAGCATGTTGTATGCATAGTGAGAGGCTGCCATGAATTTGGCAAGTGCCGGGTGACCAAGTATCCCATTGTAAGGCAACGGAAAGTCAAGAACGTCAAAAGTGACCCTCTCGATTCTGAAGTTCAACTTCACGCCAAATGTCACCGGCAACGTGATCTTTCCCTTCGGCTTGCTCCTTCCCGGATTGATTCCTTGGAAAGTGCCGGTCTCTTCGAGCTCGCCATCAGGGATCTGGAGTTTCTAGAGCACCGTGGAGGAGATCAGGTTCAAGCCGGCCCCGCCGCCAACTAGCATCTAGTGACCTTGAGGTTGCGGATAGTTGGTGAGACCAACATCGGCAAGCACCCGACCGCATGATTCTGCGATCGGTGGTCCTCAATATCAAAGATGATAGGCGTGCTGGACCATTTCAGAGGCTTGCGTGACTCGATGGATGGTTCTGCCGCATTGACCTCCCGCATCCACTGCTTGAGCTGGCGGTGGGAGGTATGTAGAGAAGCACCGCCGTCAACGCACAGGACCTTTGTGGCTTTCTGGAACTCGTGCTCATCGGTTTCGTCATCATCCATGTCTTCATCATCGTCGTCGTCTTCATCCTTATCGCGGCCGCGGGGAGGTCTGTCTCCTTGCCACTGCTTGGCCTTGCCGCGACGTCCTCCTCGGCCGAGACGTTTCTTGCTAGCTCCTCCAGCACCGTCCTGGGCCTTCTCCTTGTCACGTCGTTCGTATTCAGCCTTCTGTTGCTCGACAAGCTGCTCGACCGTCTTGCAGCTCTGGAGGTCATGGCCCTTGGTGCGGTGGATCTTGCAGTACTGCTTGTTGGAGCCGTCCTGCTTGTCGGCGACCGCCACGGCTGGCGATTGGCGCCAGCGGCAACCTCCTTGCCGGAGCTACCAACTTTGGCTTTCTTGGCGCCACCTCCGTTGCGGACTGCTCAACAACTAGCACATCTTTGCCTTTCTTCTTCTTCCTATTGTTCCGCCGCCCGGTTCTTCCTTGCCGGGCGGTCTCCTCACCATCAGACCCTCACTGCTTGAGTATTCTCTCCGGGAGTCTCCTCCTTCCTCAAAGACGCGCACACTTGTCGGCCGGGGCATATAGCTCATCGACGTCTCGATCTTGCACATCGCCATCTCCTCCCGCATCCTGCGGTTTCAGATGCGATTCGATGGAGCAGCTGATTACAGCGGCAGGGTGGACATCTGGGATGTTGTGCTGCACGCGGCTGAATCTCTGAATGTACTTGCGCGAGGGCTCTCCTTCCTTCGGGCGGCAGATGAAGGTCGCTTTCTTGGACATGGGGCTTGTGGCGCTGTAAAGCGCCGACAAACTGATGGCATAGATCTGCCCAAGAGGATATGGAATTGTCCGGCATGTGCATGAGCCAGGATCGACATTGGGCTTGAGCACCGGTGAAGTAGTTGGCAAGGATCTTGTCGCCACGTCCCCGGCAGCTTGCACCGCAATGGTGTAGATGCCGAGGAACTCCGACGGATGCGTCTTGCCATCGTACTTCTTCCGCACGCGTCTGGCTTGAAATTCTTCTTGCTGGGCCACTGGACTTGCCGCAGCTCACGAGTGAACGCAGGGCAACCTACCGCGTACGGCAAGTCACCTGGTTCCTCTAGCGCATGCATGTCAACAAAGGGCCCAACGCGCTTGTCGGATTGACGCCGCGCTTCTCTTCGACGCTCGATGCGATTTCGAGCGTCCTCTTGCTGTCGTTCGTGAAGAACTTGGCGCTGATCGCAACAAGCTCGTGGATCCGATGATGCGGTGGAGTCGCTGTCGAGGTGGATCTGGCGAGTCGGCGATCTTGGCCTTCGGGGCGGAGAGTGCATGGTGGTTGCACCCCACGGTCTCATCGCCACCGGCTCGCGTTTAGCAGTCTGCGCGGCAGCGATGTACTTTCGGTTGCCGCGGAGCGTCGCCGTTGGCGAAGCCGATGAGACTCTGAATGGTGGCCCTCCATTCGTCGACCTTGTCGGCCGTTGGAGGGTAATCTAGGAGCAGTTGAGCTCTCGCCAAAGCTTCTGCTGGAGTGGTGGGTGGCGTATGGCGACGCGAGGAGCGGGATATGCTCGGACTTCTAACTATGTTAGAAGGAGCGATATTCCGTCCGGGCGATCGTGCCTCGCTTCGCGCCAAAGATGTTGGCGTGCATGCTGGTCTTGAGCATCTCGAGATCCTCCAGCTCGATCTTGGTCCAACGAGCGTATGGCATTGTGAATACCATGACGCTGTCGGTCCCGCGCCTCCGGAGACGGGCGCGGTGCTTATCTGGGACGCCGAGGTATGCGCAGCCTTGTCCTTGGACTTGGCAGCACCGTGAGCTCCCCCGTCGCCGTCCATTCTTCCGCCGGCGTCTACCCCACCACCTGTTTGCTCCGGTGGTGGTGGGTTCGACGCGGACGGAGCTTCTGTCGCCAAAGCCTTCTTCTTCGGTGGCATGTTGATGAAGATGATGAAGATCTAGCTCACGTGGACGCCGGATCAGGTTCGCACAACCTCGACGCCCCCTACCTGGCGCGCCAAAGATGTCGGGGCAGGCTGATCTGGCCCACGAACACCTATGGGACCGGCGGACCGAGCCCCTTTCGGTTCGGCGGGGAGCGGAGGTCGCCCGAAGAGCAGATCGAGGCGAAGCACACGAGAGGTTTACCCAGCTTCGGAGCTCTCCGGAGATAACACTCCCTTGCTGCATGTCTAGGTGTATTGCGTTCTTGCTCGGGAGCGCTGAGTGCTACAAAGACACTCGAGCTGCTAACGAGACTGGCGTGGGGTGAATCGACCGACCCTTCTACGTTGCGCATGGGCCTCCTTTTATATCTTTGAAGGGGTCTCCGACGGTGGCAACATAGACAAGGGTACAAATGGAAAAGTAGTGGTTGGTACACCTACTTGTACAAAGGTACGATATACCATACCTAACCACGACGGCAGGGGACAAAGGCATTAAATGCCCGTCACGTCGCCCTAACGGCAAACAGGGGACCGTCGGGCGCCACTGCTGCCACGATGGCAATCTTGTCAAGACCGCTTGCCACCTCAAGACCGGCTGGCTGCACAGCCTCTCGCCACGCTGCTACCTGGGAAGGTCCTGTGGCGACACGTTAGTGGATGTGCTGGAGCGAGGGTACCAGTGGTGGTCTGCGGCAAGCGCCTTTGCCGCGGTTGTTGTCTTGTCACGCCCGGAAGCTTGTCGCGCAAGACGGGCCTTCCCGGCAAGCTCCTCTTGCCGGGGCCTTGTCTTGTAGGTGCCTTGGGTGGCCTTCCCGGCAAGCTCCTCTTGCCGGGGCCTTGTCTCCTTGGCTTGAACACTTTGTTCTTGAATGGCTCCGAAGGAACCACGGAGGACCTTGGCGGTCACCCGGTAAGCCTTGCCGCGGAGGGCTGCAACTTCCCGTGCACAAGTTCGGGATATTAGGGTACCCCTACTCTAGTACACCGACACTGGATCTTGCCGATTGGTGAGCAGGAAAGGCCTGGAACTATGCCGTGGAATACAGTCCGGCTGGACTGAAGCTGCCTTTGTTTGATTCCTAACTTCTCTGTGGTGTCTTTGTACAAGATGTTGATGCTGCTACCGCCATCTATCAGAACTCGGGAGAAACAAGCGGCTCGCCTATCTGTGGCAAAGGTGGCATCCAAAACCATAGAGTAGGAGCCGAGATTGGGCATCACTTCTGGGTGGTCAGCTCTGCTCCAGCTGATGGGCTTCTCGGACCAATGCATGAACTCTGGGGTCTCTGATGCTACCGCATTCACTTCTTGCTGCTGCAGCCGCCTGCTGCGTCGATCATCGGCCACGCTGGTGAACACGACATAGGCTCCATGCTCTTCTGGATACTCATCTTGTATGGCTCCGACTGGTCTGACCGCCGGCTGCTGGGGCGGAGGAGGCAGCTGCCAAAGAAGCGGGGGGGGCAAAGGTCGTCTCCCTTGGCGATCCTGGTGAGCCAATGGCACTTCCGAGTGGTGTGGTTGGACGGCTTCGCACCACTATGGAATTTGCAGGGTGCATCCAGAGTCTGCTCATATGAGAAAGCCGGCAGCCAATTGGGCTTGCCGCCCTTCTGGCGTTTGGGCGGAGGCTGCCCTTCCGGCTGCTGGTCTTCGACTGTCGCCACCTGCCGGCTGGTGGAAGCCGGATGTATGGCCTTGCGCTTGTGGTCGCTTTGCTGTTGACGCCGACTGGTATCACCAGCCGGGGTTCGAGAAGCCTGAGGGGCCACTTTGCCAGATGCATCGACTTGGATCTCTGCCTTCATGGAGGAGTCGGCCGTGGTGTATTTGTCCGCTATGATCAGCAGCTCGTCGAGGGTCGCCGGCTCGTCGCAGAGGAGTCGGTGCTTGAGGAGGGTGCCTTCTCTGCACCCGGCGATGAAGTACTCGATGTCCTGCACCTCGTGCACGCCTTTGCAAGAGTTACGGAGCTCGGCCCATCGCGTGAGGTAGTCGCGAGTCGACTCATTGGGGCCTTGCACGCACAAGGAGAGCTGGCGGGGCTTGGGCGGCCGCTTGTACGTGCTGGTGAAGTTGCGGACGAAGGCGTCGGTGAAGTCGACCCAGCTGTTGATGCTGCGGGGCTTCAGACTGTTCAGCCATGTCCGGGTTGTGCCTTGGAGCATGAGCGGAACGTATTTCACAGCAACGCGCTTGTTGCCGTTTGCTATGCTGACGG